>OY747136.1:73118427-75738427 GCA_963556465.1 Berberis vulgaris | reverse complement strand
CGAGAGAGAGAGGAGAAGGAGACCTCCTATCGTTTCTTCCTTTTCTTCTGCTCCTCTTCTTCTTGGTCTCTCTGGCAACATATTGGTCTTCTTCTTGCTGGACCGAGAGAGAGGAGAGGAAGAGTCTCTGGGCCTCTGGCACTCTGCTGCTGCTACTTATTTTCTCGAGACAGAAAGACAGAGAGAGAGAGAGAGAGAGAGAGAGAGGAGGGAAGGACAGAGAGACTGAGAGAGTCAGAGAGACATCTGTCTTCTCTTGGTGCTAAATAGGGTAGGGCCGTAGGGGTAGATTTTTTGGTGGTAGATTTTTAATAAATGCAATTTGAAACGGGTCCGATCCGGACCGTTTCGTTTTTAAAAATAGGAACCGGGACCGGACCGTTTTATAACGGATCCGGACCGATCCGAACCGTAAGTAAAAATTTATAATTGAAATCCGGACCGTTTAGAGCAAAACGGTCCGGTTCGAGTTGAATCCGCGGATCGACGACCCGTTTGCCCACCCCTAGTTTCTACATTCATTTCTCGACAATTCCAAAGATTAAGGACAGATTGAAGAATTATGAAATGAATATTAAAAAATACTTGATTATTTAACTGAAGCCTACTGAAAAAAATGGACTCTGTGAAGACAAAACTGAGCTCATTCAAACCAATTTAAATTCAACATGGTGGGCTAGAAACAACTTTTCCAATATATTCAAACAACTAGAAGCTAGCGAAGTCGGTGCATTATCTCCTTCACAACCTACAGCTCCTGAGGTAAATCCTGAGACTGCATTGTTACTAGCAAAAGACATGTTCGAAACAGGACAGCCAGCAGCACATTCAGCAACCGCTGAAAACAACTCCGTAGTAGCATCTCCCTCTTTGAGAACAATCAGTAGACTGCGAGACAAAGTTCGAAACATGGGAGTCGAGCAACCCCCACAACCAAGAGTGTCTTAATGATTAAAGTCGGATGCTGGAATATACGTGGGTTGAATGACTCACTAAAACAAAAAGAGGTCAGGCACTTTATTACCAATGGCAAGCTTCACATGTTAGGTATTCTTGAAACCAAAGTTACTGATTTAAAAAAAAGTTCTATTCAAAATGCAATTGTGCGAGACTGGGTTTGGACAGACAACAGTGACATTACTGCTGGTGGAAGAATCTGGGTGGGCTGGAACCCTGCTCATGTAAAGGTCACCATTTTATCTAGATCAGCTCAAGCTATCTTCATTACAGCTACTTGGGATACTGGGTTCACATGTTCTTTGTCCTTCATATATGGTAGTAGTTCTTACATTCTGCGAAGAGAATTATGGAGTGAAATTGACAACTTCACTACCACTCACCCTTGGGCTATGTTAGGTGACTACAATGCGACTCTCCATGCTCAAGAACGGATTGGACACTCGGACAGATATGCAGGAGGGTCTGATGACTTCCTTAACTGTGTCACACAGTCCGGTCTTTACGACTGTCGTTATCGGGGTAACTATTTTACATGGAGCAATAAACAATTGGGTAGTGATCGAGTAGTGTCCAAAATTGACAGAGTCCTCGTCAACGGACTGTGGATGCAGGAACTCCCTAATGCCGAGGTTGAATTCATGAATCCAGGTGTGTCAGACCATTCTCCTATGGTTCTCTCACTGTACAATAACAATACTAGGGGCCCAATGCCTTTCAAGTTCTTTAATTATTGGGTTTATGAGCATGATTTCTTCAAAACTGTGGAAGATGCATGGAGAACTCCATTACATGGTGGCAATCCTATGTTCACACTTGTTCAGAAACTTAAGGTAGTCAAACAAGCTCTCACGGCCTGGCGTAAGAACAGATTCAATACAGCTTGCTCGCAGGTTGAACAAGCTAGGCAAAGAATGCATGCTACTCAACAAGTTATTCAAAGGCCTCCTGTACCTGATAGTGCCATCCGCGCAGAAAAGGAAGCAGTAAAAGCGTATGCAACTGCTTCTAGGAATGAGGAATCTGAGGCTAAGCAAAGGTCCAGATCTATGTCATTCGCGCTAGGGGACCAAAACACGTCCTATTTTCATCGTCTTATCAGGGAACGTCGAGCTCAAAACAGAATCATGTGCATATTTACACAGGATGGAACTAAGTTAGAGGAGCCTGCAGACATAGAAAATGAATGCTTGCACTACTTTGGGAATGTATTCGCCGGAGAACATGCGACCCAGTATGAACCGACCATCATTGATTCACTGGAGTTCCAGGGCTCTATCACTGAGGAGCTGAGTCAAGATCTTATCAGACAGGTTACTAGGAACGAAATTGTGGAGACGCTGGCGGCAATTGACTCTAACAAAGCTCCAGGACCAGATGGGTTTTCTTCGTTCTTCTACAAAGCTACTTGGCGGATTATTGGAGATGATTTTGTCAGGGCCATTCTTAACTTCTTCAGAAGCTCTAAATTACTTGGCCAGGTAAATGCTACTGTAGTTGCTTTAGTTCCTAAAGTTACTAATGCTTCTTACTTTAGTGATTACAGACCCATCGCCTGCTGCAATGTCCTCTATAAATGCATTACCAAATTACTGACAAATAGATTGAAAGATGTTGTGCAAAGAGTAGTCAGCAACTCCCAATTAGCTTTTATCAAAGGCAGACACATTCAGGACAATATTCTGCTGGCTCATGAACTCGTTCGCAACTACCACAGAGACCATGGCCCACCTAGGTGCGCTGCTAAGATTGATCTCAGAAAGGCTTATGATATGGTGCGGTGGGAAGCGATATTACATCTCCTAGGCAAGCTTAATTTTCCTGCTCAGTTTATTCTGTGGGTGAAAGAATGTATCTCGACTCCCAAGTTCTCTATTAACCTCAATGGCGCTCCAAGAGGTTACATACATGCTACACGTGGAATTCGACAAGGGTGCCCCCTCTCCCCATACTTGTTTGTCATGGTGATGGAAATTCTTCATGTTTTGCTCAGGAAAAAGGTGCAGGATGGTCAATATAAACTTCATTATCGCTGCAATGATCCAATTATCACGCACCTTGGCTTCGCAGATGATCTTATTGCTTTCTTTCATGGAAATGGTAATTCTGCACAAGCTCTTGCTGAAGCCTTGCACGAATTCAAGGTTTGCACAGGACTAGAGGTTAATAATAATAAAAGCTCTCTCTTCCTAGCTGGTGTCTCTAGCAGTGACAAGGTTAATATTGGCACACATTTACAGTTTCAGATTGAAGAACTTCCTGTCAAGTACCTTGGTCTTCCCATGATTTCCTCCACTCTCTCTCACTCACAATGCTCCCCGCTCCTTGAACGAATACGGAAGAGAGTTAACTCGTGGAAGAACAAATCTCTCTCCTATGCTGGGCGTTTGGTCTTGATCAAATCGGTACTGGCCAGCATGCATGTATATTGGACTTCCTGTTATGGACTGCCGATGAAGACAATTGATTGTATAACTGCTATAATGCGCAATTTCTTATGGTCCGCTGGTGATACCCCATTGAAGAAAGCGAAGGTCAGCTGGGACACTATTTGTTATCCTGCATGCGAAGGAGGCCTAGGTATCCGCAGCATTCGAGTCGGCAATGAAGTGGCCAGTTTGAAACATGTTTGGAACCTCATATCCAGACAGGATACGCTGTGGGTTCATTGGGTTTGGAAGCATCTGATCAAGCAACGGGATTTCTGGTTGATGACACCACCACGCGAAGCATCATGGTGCTGGCGACGCATTCTGGACTGTCGAGCGAAAGCGAATACTTTACTCACTCATTCCATAGGTAATGGTGAAACCACTCTTTTCTGGAAGGACCCGTGGCACCCGTTGGGTATATTGATGGACTTCTTTCCCCAAGGCTTTCTCTATAATTCTGTTATCAATAGGAATGCCAAAGTCTCATCTATTATTAGCAATAACCGCTGGTGTACCCCTCCAAGGATTGCAAACAGGATTTCTCATATTGTGAATCAGCTTGGAGATGTTGAAATCAATAGCCACTCTGCTGATACAGTAGTATGGAAAGCTAGTACCGATGGTAGCTTCCAAACTAAAGCTACTTATGATGCTATTAGGCAGCGAAAAAACAATGTTCAGTGGGCCGCTGTGATCTGGTTCAAGCATAATATACCCCGACATAGTTTTATAACCTGGCTGCTAACAAATAAGGCCCTTACCACGCTAAGTAAACTGAAAAAGTGGGGCAAGACCCAGCAAGATTTCTGCCCCTTATGCGGTTATGAAGCTGAAACGGAGTCCCATTTATTCTTCCTATGTACCTATTCTAGTTATGTTTGGGATAAGATCCTTCAGCTTTTGCGTTACTCTAAACTGATATATGGATGGGAGGAGGAACTGCAATGGTGCATTCAACACTTTCGAGGGTCTGGGGTTACTGTTACATTGAAGAAAGTTGCTTTCAATGCAACTGTGTATCATCTATGGATGGAGCGAAACAAACGTCTATATGAGCGCCAATTCAGCACTGGGACAGACCTTGTGCATCGCATCTGTACGGATGTTAGACTGAAGTTCAGTGCTGGTACCTGGACAGCAGAGGACACGCAACAGACCAGGCACTTAATGAACTTATGGAACCTCGACTTTCAGCTGAGCTGCTCAACACCTAGACAGTGTTCTTGGACGAAACCTCCAATGGGCTGGTACAAGCTCAATACTGATGGTTCTCTTCGTAATGATGATTCTTTGCATGGCACCAAAGGAGGATACAGAGCCATTCTGCGGGATGCAAGCGGTGAAGCAATAGCAGCCTGTGCTGGGGACTGTCGGGGCCAGTCTGTAATCAAACACGAACTGCAAGGTGTAGCTGCGGGGCTAAAGCTGGCTGCAATGCACAATGCAATGCGGATAGAGCTTAGCACAGATTCTTCAACTGTTTTCTCATACCTCACATCTCATAAGTCAGTTTCTTGGGACCTGAGGCGCGTTATTGGGGAAATAAGATCTAAAATATCTAAGTTGGAAGAATTCTCGTGCAAACACGATTACAGAGAAACGAATAGGGCAACTGACTTCCTCGCAAGCACCTTCCCTACTTCAGACTTTATAGAATTCACTCCTAGCTCTTTTGCTGAAGATCTGAAAAAGATTGTTTATGAAGACAGAATAGGGAAGATATATTTAAGATTGTAATCTTCATTCTTTAATATGGTTTGGGGTCCATTATTAACCCCCGCTCAATTTCCAAAAAAAAAAAAGAAGTTCAAAATAAAAAGAATTAACTGTTTAAATATACCTGTGCTGTTGAAATTGTACACGCTCCAGGGTAATTGATATAGAAATGCTTGTCTTGTCGCATATCTGTCAGCCCAAATTCCATCAGTAAAGGCATACAATACAAGTATACAACTCAATGGAAAACAATCTTGATTCCTTTTTTGAGTCAAGCTCTCCCAATCTAGTTAGCCAAATCCCTTCGTCGGCAATATCAACCAAAAAAGTATCTTTGAGTCAGACTAACCTTTACATACTTGAACGCCAACTCACATGAAAAAATACATATTTTCCTCATCAAATGCTATCTAAATTCAAGAAAGTCAGAGCTTATTAACTATCCTACATGCTCATAGGGGTGCCTGGATCACGGATTATGCCATGTCATTCCATGCCAGAAGATGCATAAGCTTTAAGTGATATAAAATAGACATAAGTGAGCAAGGATAATTGACTTAAAGTGAAATCTAAGAGAAACATTTAGATCAAATACAGAGAAGGAGAGACACAGATCAGGACGAAATCCAAAGACTGCAGTATAGTTGCGATATCAAAACCAAAACATGGCTTGATTGTTGGGCAATGGCATTGCAGAAAACATTAATTCTTCTACTTGGGACTGAATGGGAACAAGGCATTGTTAATTACAAGAGATTATATCAAGTTTTTTTTAACACAACATTCATCTTTTACTTGGGGGGGGGTGACAGGCCAAATAGAAGATTACAATTCAACTATTTGATAGAAACCAATTTAAGTCAGCACGTAGCTTGATCAACAACAGTATGTTCTCATAGTTCCATAGCAAGATCACATAGAAATTACCTGCAGTATCCCAAAGGCCAAGACTGATAATCTGTCCATCAACAAGAACACTAAAGATGTCAAAAAAAGTTGAATATAGTCCTTGCAAAAGGAAATGAAAACCCATTAACCAAAAGAGAGATATGAACCCCAAACATACATCTCTAAGTAAGTAGAACAAAAAAAAAAGACCAAATGCCAAAAGAAACAAAAGGAGAATTGAAAAAAAAAAAATATAAAAAAATAGAGTACAGTGGGGAAGGTGTTGCTTGTGTAGGAAATGAGAAGACATGTCTTGCCCACAGCTCCATCTCCAGCTGTAACACATTTGATGAACTTTGAAGAAGTAGTCATCAATTATCTCATTTAATCTCCAAAATTCTATCACTCATCTTTCTCGAATTCTACCCTTAAACTCATTCATAAACACCTCAACCATTACCAATTAGTACCTCATTCATAAAAAACATTGTAATATTTTCATTGTAATTTAGATCACAATGTCAGCAAGGTACACGATTACGAACCGATCAAGGTAAGGAGCTAGTACCTTATTCATTAGAGTGCAAAATGTGGCCAACGCATTAGTTAAACCAAATGGCATGACTAAGAATTCGTAAGACCCGTACCTTGTAACACATGCCGTCTTTGGTTCATCTCTTTTGGCTATGCGGACTTGGTAATATTTCAAGTGCAAGTCAAGCTTGGTAAAGCACCTTGCATCACTAAGTTGATTAAAGAGATCCGCAATAAGTGGAATCGGGTACTTGTTCTTGATAATGACCTTGTTGAGTGTCTGATAGTCAATACAAAGCCGTAGGGATCCATCATGTTTCTTTTGAAATAAGACCGGCGCACCATATGGAGCTTTGGAGGGTCGGATATAACTAACATCAAGTAAATCCTTCAAATGTCTTCTTAACTCCTCGAGCTCAGGAGGTGCCATACGATAGGAAGCAAATGCGGGTGGCTTTGCTCCAACTTCTAACTCAATAGCATGATCCACCTCTCTCCTTGGTGGAGGATTCTTAGGCAACTCGGCAAGCATAACATCCTTGTGCTCCTTGAGAACATCTTGGACGACCTTAGGTGCATTCACCCCTCCATCCATGGGACATTCATCTTCCTTGAGGGTAGCCAAGTAAATAGGCTCATTCCTCTTTACTCCTTTAGAAAGTTGGAGAGCGGATACCATTCTCTCCTTACTTATTTCCCGTACCACGGGCACAACACAAGGTTGTCCCTTCTCCATGATGCACATGGTATTGGCATATGGGACCAGAAAAGCCTTCACTATGTCAAAGAAATCTATACCCAAATAGAACTCGTGATCATCAATTGGAGCAATAGTTATGTCGACTTTACCTCGCCGTTGTCCAAGCCGAATATCATTTGTAATTCATACAAAGGCTTTGTGTTGTACATTTCCATTATCTCCCACAGGGAATTTGTGTTATCATGAAAGTCAAGTAAAAAACTTATCAATTCTGAGAGTACCTTAGTCTTTTAATACAACCTCTTTTTTTTTTTTGGATAATACAACAATCTTAACAAGCAATCCTTAAAATGTTGCATAGATTTTCAAAATATACCACCATGTACTCTTTTTTTCCTACTAACCCACGCCACCCAAAAAACTATTTTTGAAAAAAAAACAGTATCATTCAAAGAGGGTAACTTTCGACCAATTTAAACCCTCAACTGAAAATCGATTCTCAAGCTCATTAAAACAAGAAAATTGTAATACTCTGAGTTATCTAATAAACACATTTTGAATCACTTGAAAATGTTTTGAAATGAGCAAGTTATGGTCATTTTACTAAAGTCACACAAATCTATACCGCAAAGAAAAAGGGGTGGGGTCCATGAATTTCAGCCAACTTATATGCTCGATCGAGACAAATTTTCAAGCTCATCAAACCACAAAAATTATAGTGAGTTATCTAATAAACACAATTTTAATAACTTGAAAATGTTTTGAAATGAGCAAGTTATGATAATTTAACTAAAGTCGTGCAAATCTGTCTCGCAATGAAAACGAGGTAGTGTCCCTGACTTTCGGCCAACTTATATGTTCGATCGGGACCAATTATCAAGCTCATCAAAACACGAAAATTGTAGTACTTTGAGTTATCTAATGAATACAATTTGAATCACTTGAAAATGTTTTGAAATAAGAAAGTTATGACCATTTTTACTAAAGTCACGCAAATATGTCCGAAAAAAATATGTTTTCACCCATTCGCATTGGGCAATGTGAGGAATAATCTCAACTTTGCCCAGACCTATGCAAATTTGAGACTTTATTTCTTATATCATAATCATCATCATCATCAAAGCCCATTCCCGATACAAAAATTATATCTTATATATATGAGTAAGTCTAGGTAGCCATTTTTTGGCCAGGTCTGATTGTTTTTACAAATTTGTCCCTTATCTTTAATACACAACCACAAACATTGTTTATAGAAAGGGTAAATTTGTAAAAACAGCCAAACTAACCAAAAAATGGTTGCTTGGCCTGGCTGCCTAGAATTGGGGTTTATATATGGAAATAATTTCATAACATCAAAATATTAAGGAAATATTGACATTTGTACCTTTGGGTAATGATAGTTGTAACATATGGCTCTTGTTTGACAGTATATGCCATGATGATCTTAGAATGTTCCAGTACATAGCTTAGGGATTTATCATCATCAACAACAATAAGTGTTTCTTGGTCAAAACAAAGCCCACACTTGATCTGAACTCCAAACCATCTGATGAAGGCAATTTTATCATATTTCGTATCTTTTCGTTGAGTTCTTTTGAAGCCTATGGTGTTTGATACATTTTATGCTTTTTTGTCACCCCTTCATATTTTAGCATTTCTATGCTCGTTGATTAGCTTTCCATCATAAAAGCAAATTAGCAGAATATCCCCATTACCCATAGTACTAGGGGTTGGCACGGTTCATGATTAGGCTTGTTCCGATCCTGGTTCAGTGAAACGGGATGAAAGTCCGGAATAAGAATTTTTTGGGTAGAATCGATTTTTTCTGGACCTGTTTGAATCGGGACGAAACCATGCCATCCTGAGTCAAAGTGTTTTGGGCAGCCCGATTCGGCCCATATACAACCAAATCAAATTCCTGCAGAACTTCTTATGGTTTATATATTGCTGCCCGTAAACTTCTTATGGTTTATATATGCTGCCCGTAAAATCAGATTGAAAATATTAAGAATACTAATTTATAAACTCAGATTGAAAATATCTCAATTAGTAAATTTAATGAAGAGTAATATAATCTTCGTCGTCATAAAATACTCGCAGTCCGTACATTTTGATACTGGGTATTGAAACTCCAGTCTAGGATGATGGAGGGTATTGAGCGAAGGCCTGGCTCTCTAGAATTTGGGTTTTGATATATTTTCTGTAACACAAAACATCAAATTGCAAAAAAGTTACCTCTTTGATCGGAATTGGAGATAACTACTGTTATAATACTCCTGCGGAGTTACAGAGGACACCCACATGAGTTTAGTTTATGTCATAGATGTTTATTTATTGAGATTTTTTTTTAAATTTAAATATGATTCTCGACCTTAATTGAAATTCAAAATATAGTTCAGTTGATTATTTACATTCCTCTAACTTGTGTGCCATATTAACTATGTTATGAATCTCAAATATCGACTTATATGAAATAAAATTTGAGAGTCAATCAACAAAGAAAACTTAAAGAGCATTGTGGCCCAACAAAGTTCTCCACTTCTACCTCATCAACATTTGCTACTTTGTTGTTGAAGATTCCAGGAATGTTTTGGGTTATACTTGGTGATGCCACCACAGATAGTATGTTGGAAGACTCCAGTCATCTCATGACAAAAGGAAAAGTTCGAAAAGTTTTGTGAAAATTGGTCTATTTTGCTTTGTGCCGAACTGTTTGAAAGGAGTGCAATAATAGAATCTTATCGCTGATATGGAAAGAGCACAATTCCAAAATTTTTAAGGAAAATTAGTGCCAATCAATGATATAGTTTTCATATACAATATACTTTTCACCAACCTTCCCTCCAAAATTTTCTCAAAGCAAATTAGTTCCAATTTTTTCTCAGGTCTTAAACTAGTAGTAAAATTCGATGATGAAAACAATTTCTAGTTAGCACTGCAGTAGCCAAGTTTTCTTCAAAAAGAAAAAATTATCATAAAAAATGAATAAAAATAAACATCTTTTGAAACAAACAAAACCTAAGCTATTAGTTGATTTTAGGAGTGGCATATTGTACTTGTTAAGTTGATTATTTACACACTCACTATCCATATAATCGTAAGTTACATCATGTGCACCGGGTCCTCACCATATACACGATAGGATTTTCCTAACATCAAATGAATTAATAATTTTTTCATTTTTTACATTTTAATCTTACAAATTGTCACAAGCTAGGTTGACAAAATGCTATTCAAACATATAGACAAAGTCATGAAAGTCTTCAGAATTATCTGAACCACAAGGATAATGGACTTAAAGTGAAATCTAATAGAAACATTTAGATCAAGTACAAAGAAGAAGAGAAACAGATCAGGAAGAAATCCAAAGAATGCAGTATAGCTGCGATATCAAACCAAAACATGGGCTTAATTACTGGGACTGAATGGGAACAAGGCAATGTTAATTACAAGAGATTATATCGAGTTTTTTACACAACACTTGGGGAATTTGTGTTATCATGACAGTTAAGTAAAAAAACTTATCAATTCTAAGAGTAAAACACCTTTTTTTTTTTTTTTTTGATAATACAACAATCTTAACAAGCAATCCTTAAAATGTTGCATAGATTTTCAAAATATACCACCATGTATTTTTTTTTTTTTTCCTACTATCCAAAAAACTGTTTTTAAAAAAAATAGTAACATTCAAATAGGGTAACTTTTGACCAATTTAAACCCTCAATTAAGATTACAACTACAATTACAACTGTTACCATCGTCACCACTACCACCACCCACAACCACCACCACCGATACCATATAGAGAAATTAAATACTTGTCCAGCTTTGCCAATTATCCATTTGCCAAGAAGGATGAGGACTGAACGCCGAGGAAGAAGAAGAAGAAGAAGAAGAAGAGGAAATGAACAACTACCATATAATGGATGGCAGAGCGGAGCCGTAATTGGGCAAGTGCTCTCATTCATAGCAAACCTCATTACACAAGAAAGTAGTAGCAAATATCCTTTCTCAATGACCTCATCCATTCTTGCTCTCCTAGTTATGTTTTTCGCTTCTTTGGTTCTTCTCATTCATCCCAATCTCAACATGAGGATTAAGCGTGCTTTCACCTACATTTCCATTTTGTCAGGGAGTTTGGGTTTGAGTTTGGCAGTAACAATTGCTCTCTACGACAAGTTTGGCTGGGTCTCATATCTTTTATGCCTTGTTCCGGCTATAATAATTCTACTCAGTCCGCTAACACTCATGTTCTGGTCGTTGTGCAAGAGACTTGAACAAGCAGTCACCCTTCCGAGCCAATCTGATATGGCAGGACAGAGGGTACCTGTGTAATGTTCATGTTAATCCAATACTTTTGTTGTTCTATCATACTTGTTTAAGTCCCTATAATAGAATACTATCTGGTAAGAGATCAATACTGAATAATTGGTTATGGTAGAAAAATGTGTCATCACAATTCACAGTATTGAAATTGTATTTCTAGTCAGTCCCCTCAATTTTCATATGAACTTGTCTATTAGTCTATCTTTATCAATATGAACTTGTCCAATTTCACAAAGACACATCCAGCCTCAGTGAAGAAAACAGTTTACTTCTGGTTGATGTCTGACTATATTGTTGACAATCCACTTTAAAGTTGCCTGACTTCGATTAGCTAGCATTGCAATGAAGAATATTTCTATTAAAAAGTTACCATACCTCAAATTAGTAATCCTATAAAACTTACACATGTAGGAATTATCATATTAATTCTACAAAAACGATAGGATTTTCCATATTGCAGGAATTATCATAACTGATATCTTTAATCAATTCTCGATGATGGACATTGACATGTTAATGGACACCTGCTGCTTCTATCCAAAGAAATTTGTGCCACTATTGCTGCTGGTGCTCACAGTAAAAGTAATCGTATACATCTGTAATTCATGCAAAGGCTATGCAAAGCTATCTAGTGCTACCCTTTTTCATTCAATTTGGGTTTTGGTTTTTTCAAAGACTACTACTTTCGATGCTCGAATTTCTCACTCTCATCAGTATGGTATTGGGTTTGAGTTGAAGTTAATGTATCTATTTCAAACACTATGCCAAGGTTTCCAAATCAACAAATACACAAAAATTGATCTTTCCTCTTCCATCTTAAGTTGAAACCTAGGTTTTGGTTTTCCTATTCCATAGTTCAACCCTTGCCATTGAAAAACCAACAGAAGAACATGACTTATGAGAAACACTTGCTAAAATAATAGCTGGTGTGATGGAGATTTGAAGATTGCCTTGTGAAAGAGGGGGATTAGAATAAATTATTGACATTAAAAATACAAAATATATATAGAAGAAAATGTGAAAAACATCACAAATATGAAAAATCTGATTTTTTTTTTCTAGCAGATTTTGTATCCAAGGTGCTAGCATCTCGCACCTCCCCTGCCCCTGACAATATATCTCCAAACATACCAGACCCCACAACCTGTGCACCCACTCGCCATGCATAAGAAGTAGAAGATCTAGTGTACTCTCTTTGGATAGATTACAACCAATATTGATGCCTCTATCGATGGGTTAGTTCTACTTTAGCAGGAAGTTTATCTCAAACTGCGGTCAACACAAAGAAAGACACTCTAGATGGCCGGGAATTCTAATTGGCGAGGAAACCAGCGAGGGGGAGGGATGCAACCCTCCACCCCCTTGAGATGCGTGCCTTCACGTATCCCGAAGGGGATGGAGGGTTGCACTCCCCTCCCTCGCTGGTTTCCTCGCCATTTAGACGGGTTCCTAGATGGCATGTTTGTGACCGAGTGAAAAAAAGTTTTTCATTGTCATTCCAAACCCACGTATCATCATCATAAACCAATATTGATGCTTGATTGACATTATGAAAAACGATTATTTCAATTTCAATTTCAATTTGGGACTTTTGCATCTCTTACTTATAAAATCTAACAAAATTTTACAAGACGAAAGCTCCTACATTACTTTGCAAAACTTCATCACCCATCTTTCTCAAATTCTACCTTTAACTCATTCATAAACACCTCAACCACTACCAATTAGTACCATAGCATAATCACTACAATCACCGCCACCTTCACTACTACGACTAGGGATGGCAACGGGGTGGATTGGGGCGGATTTGAGCAAATCCATCCCCGCCCCATCAGGAAGAACATATCCCCAAATTCGCCCCGCCAATCCATTTATAAATTTATTTAAAACCCACCTCCGCCCCGCAGGATTGGCGGATATCTGCCCCGCCTACATACCTGTTAAAAAAATTTCTTCTTAAGCATACAATAAATTCATACAAAAAATACAATCGAAAGATACATACAATAAATTGCAAAAAAAAAAAAAAAAAATCGATCTACAAAATCGGATCTGAGATCAGATCAGATCTCTGATGGGGAGAGGAAGGCGAATGAGGTGGGAGCTTCGATTTCGACTTGCTGATCAGATCTGAGCTTCGACTTCGATTTCGACTTGCTGATCAAATATGAGATTAGATCTACATCAGATCTCTGATGGGGAGAGGAAGGCGGATGAGGTGGGAGCTTCGACTTCGATTTCGACTTGCTGATCAGATCTGAGATCAGATTTACATCAAATCTGAGCTTTGACTTCGATTTTGACTTGCTGATCAGATCTGAGATCAGATCTACATCAGATCTCTGATGGGGAGAGGAAGGCGGATGAGGTGGGAACTTCGATTTTGACTTTGACTGTGAGAATCTGATCTCAGTCTCGGATGGGGAGAGGAAGGCGGAGGAGGCTTCGACTTCGACCCTTCGAAACCCTTGGCCGTGAGAGGCGAAACCCTAGCTTCGACCCTTCATCTTCGAGTGAGGATCTGTGTGTGATAGGGAGAGGCAGAGGCTAAGGTGCGTGTGAGAGTGAGAGGGAGAGGTCTTTGCCGCTCTGATGTGTGTGAGGGGCGAAAGTGTATGAGAGTGAGAGTGAGAGTGAGAGGGAGAGTGAGAGGGAGAGGCTCTGGCTCTGGTGTGAGTGAGAGCGAAGTTGTGTATGAGGGAGAGCGAGGATTTGTGAGAGATACATTTAATCCTTTATATAGCCGAATGGCATTTTTGTAAATTTACCGGTTAAACGGATATCCGTGGGGCGGATATGGCCAAATCCGTATCCGCCCCGATTAATAAACGGATACATATCAAAAATCCGTATCCGCCCCAATATTCACGAACCCTTAACCAAATCCGCCCCAAACGGGGCGAGTGGGGCAGATATCCGTGAAAATCCGCCCCACTGCCATCCCTAACTACGACCACCACCACAATCACCATAGCTAACACCACCACCTTCACTACTACTACACTACCACAACTACCATAACATAACCACCACTGCCACTACCACCACCACCACTATCATAACATAATCACCACAACCAACACCGCCTTCACTACTACCACCACCATCACTGTCGTCGCCTCCATCACTAGAACTATCATTGCATAACACCATCACCTTCGCTACTACCAACAAAACCAAAAACTACCATAGCGTAAGCCACAACCTGCATCATATTTACAACCACCATTGTTGCCACCACCACACCATCTCTTGCATTGGCATCCCTCTCCACCACCACAACCACTGCCATTTTTACATCCACCATCACCATGATGAAGGCCATGACACAATTACAACTGTTACCATCATCACCACTACCACTACCACCACCCACAACCACCACCACCGATACCATATAGAGAATTTAAATACTTGTCCAGCTTTGCATTGGTTTTCTTTAATTATAATCAAGCGCCTGTAAAATAATGTATTGTAAACCAGGGAGTCCAGGGAGCAAAACAGGGAGTAATATTGCTGGTGACAAACCAGGGAGCAATGCTGGTGACAAACCAGGAAGCAATCCAGGGAGTCCAGGAAGCAACCAAGGCACCAATACAGATATCAATCCAGGAAGCACGGTCGCATCATGGGCTTCAAAACTGCGAAGAGGAAGATACGTTGGAACGACCAAGTTACAATATGAACCTCCTATGATTGTGAATGGTAAGAAGATTGTAAAAGTTCACACTTCAGAGTTTACTCAACGAATCACTGAATGTGAGATGCTCATAATCGGACGATTTGTGGGAAAGAAGCTAGGATAGAGTTTTGTCAAGGACACACTAATCAGAACCTGGGGAACTAGGAACTTTGAGATGAGTATCCATGGCGACAAGAACTTTGTTTTCAAGTTCACGGATGAAGGCGATAGGAACAAGGTCTTAGAGATGGGTTCCTTGCACATAGCAAGCAAACTGTTCATTATTCGTCCGTGGTCTCCTACAATGGACGAGGAAACCGAAGCTCTCACCTCGATCCCCATCTGAGTAACGCTCAAGAGAATACCATTATTCCTATGGAATCCTGCAATAGTGAATCTAGTAATAGTGACCATAGGATTCAAGCAGCTCCTAAGCAATAGTGACCCCATACCCATTGAGCAAAATGAATCTCATGATGCTTTAACGGCTGCAAATCCAAATTTTCATTTAGCAATTGTAGAGGAGACTGAACAAGTCACAAATACTCGGGTTCCTCTAGTCACCGCCCACTCAATTGAGTGTCTTGCGCAAGAGAATGATGCACCTAGCTTATCAGATACAATGCAGACTCCGAGGAAAACACTTCACACGATAGATGATGCACCACAGACTGAAGATGAAGTAGTACGAGAGGTGACTGATGGCAGACAGAGGGAAGATCGCACGAACTCTCCGACAACGCCCATGGATTGGATACACCCCAAACCATCAATGCTTTGAATACAACAGTTGCAAGAATAGGCCAGGATGCATTAATCACCAAAATTAAAGGCTTACTTGAAGCGGAAGCAGCAAAGGAAGGGCAAATCACCATTAGTGAAGAACATGCGGTTAACACAATCCAGCCTCCCACGGAATATGCTCCTCGAAGGTCTTCTCGAAGCAAGAAGTCAAATCCTAAATTCAGGTAACTGATGATGATAATACAGGTCGAATGCAAATGCTTATGAGAACCTTGTGGGGCTGCTAGATTAGTGCTCGCATTCAATGGTTTCTATATCATTATTCATTGTGATTCGATTCTCTATGACGACTTCTCATACATCCTGGGGCCCACATTAAGTATAAATCAGGTCATGAGAGTGATTAAATGATTGATTGGTAGTTATGAGGAAGAAAAGTTATGGCAGCTCTATCATGCAACCATTTTAGTCGCAGAACACTTTGCATGGTTACTACCGAACCTGGAGATGGTGAATCTAGAACTATTTAGGTTCTTTGTTGAAGCTTTGACGCAAGTTTATAATTCTGTAGATGATGTAACGAGTGACCGTATGAGCGATTGTAACCTTTATCATCATTTTTTTTAATATAAGGTTCGGGGATCCTAAAAACCCTTGCTCGCTTTCCAAAAAAAAAAAATATTGCTTGTGCGTTGCAGATTGATGCTAGCAAATGGTACTTATGGTGATGGCGTTGAAGACTCATTAATTCTCCAAATTAGTAATCCTACAGACTGAACTTACAGATGTATTGGAGACTCATTAATTCTCCAAAAACGATAGGATTTTCCTTATTGCTGGAATTATCATAACCCACTATTGCTGCTGGTGCTTCTAATAAAAATAATAGTATATTTATCTGTAATTCATACAAAGGCTTTGTGTGTATACATTTCCATTATCTCCCACAGGGAATTTGTGTTATCATGAAAATTAAGTAAAAAAACTTATCAATTCTGCGAGTAAATTGGTCTTTTAATACAACAACCTTTTTTTTTTTTTTTTTTTTTTTTTTTTTTGATAATACAACAATCTTAACAAGGAATCCTTAAAATGTTGGATAGATTTTCAAAATATACCACCATGTACTTTGTTTTTTTCCTCCTACTAACCCACGCCACCCTGCGGGACCAAAATAAGGTGGAAATTGCTATACAAATCTCAATTACTTAAGGTTTAGGGTCGATGTGTGTTGGAGAGTACTCTTTAGATATCCAAATCGGGGTTTGGGGTTTGGAGAGTACTCTTTAGATATCCAAATCGGGTTTTCCCATCAAAGAAGAAGGAATTTTCTTCTGAAGTTTCCATCCTCTGAACCCCAAGAAAGTATATAAATAAACACACTAAAGCAACATATCATCTACACTTGAGAGAATACTATCTGGTAAGAGATCAATACTGAATTATTGGTTATGGTAGAAAAATGTGTCATCACAATTCACAATGGTAAGAGATCAATACTGAATATATACGTACTGGACCATTCTAAATTCACGAGGGCATAACTGTTACAACGGTCCCTACCCAAAGGTACAAATGTGAATATTTACTTAATATTTTGATCTTATGAAATTATTAAGTAAATATTAAGATCAAAATATTAAGTAAATATTTTGAAGGTGGAAATTACCACACAAATCTCAGTTACTGAAGGTTTATTGGGTGGCCATCACGAGTACTCTTTGGATATCCAAATCAAGCTTCCTATCAAAGTGTTTCTTTTAGGATTCCCCTTCTTTTAGACATTCCAAGGTGTCCTTCTTTTCAAGCGCCTCTATGGAGTTCAGTTTTTGTCTTTCTTCTAAAGTTTCAAATGGCTCAGATGGACATCCATTTGGTCACTACTTACCAATTACCTTATTCGACATCATTTATGGTACCCCTAATAGAATTTACTCTAACTAAAAAAGAAGCACAAAAAAATTTAACACACAAGAGAGTATAAATAATAAGTCTACATCATTAGAATCTGCAAAGGAACAAATCATCTACTTTTGGTTGATGTCTGACTTAATAATTTCATAAGATCAAAATATTAAGTAAATATTCACATTTGTACCTTTGGGTAGTGACCGTTGTAACAGTTATGCCCTCGTGAATTTAGAATGGTCCAGTACGTAGCTTAGGGATTTATCATTATCCACAATAAAACAAGGTCCACACTTGATCTTGAACTCTAAACCATCCAATGAAGGCAATTTTATCATATCTCGTATCTTTTCATCGAGTTCTCGTATCTTTTCATTGAGTTCTTTGAAGCCTATGGTGTTTGATACATTTTTGCTTTTTTGTCACCCCCTTCATATTTAATATTTATATCCTCATTGATTAGCTTTCCATCATAAAAGAGCCGTTCTAGGGAGCGAGCCACCCATCCCCTCGAGATAAGTGATGGTGCACATCTCGAGGAGGATGGGTGGTTACACCCATCCCTCGCTCCTTCCCTTGCCCCCTAGAATTTATGATCATAAAATTAGCGGAGTAACCATAGTACTAGGGATCGGCACAGTTTAGGATTGGGCTTGTCTGATCCAGTGAAACGGGACGGAACAGTTTGGGACAGAGGACTGTTTTGGGCAGAACTGGTTGGTCCACCATCGGTTTGAACCAGGACGGAACATTGCCATCCCAGAGTCAAAATGTTTTGGGCACCCTATTCCACTTTCAATTTGGCCCATATACAGCTCAATAATAGCCCACAACACTCTCTCCGACAGAAATTACAAATACCCCACAACATCCTCGTACCTTTCATAGCCCAAATCAACATTCTATTGAGGATATGCCACGAGACGATTCAAATAAACGGATCTTCAAAGTTTGATAGGTTAACAAATGACAATGTTTGAAACCAGATACTAAAATCTTAAGTAAAACAAAGCATCAAATTGCAAAAAGGTTACCTCTTTGATCGGAATTGGCGATAACTACTGATATAATACTCTTGCGGAGTTACAGATCGAGGCCACCAACATGAGTGGAGTTTATGTCTAAGATGTTTATTTATTGAGATTTTTATTTTATTTTATTTAAAGACGATCTTCTCAAGCCTCAATTAAAATTCTTATAAGAAAATTATACAAAATACAGTTCAGTTGATGATTTACATTTCTCTAACTAGCGTGTCATATTAACTATGTTATGAATCTCAAAGATTGACTTATATGAAAAATGTATAAGACCACCTTGTGGGCCAAATGAAGGTGGAAATTGCCCCAGAAATCTCAATTACTGAAGGTTTTGGGTCAAAGATGTTACTGATCCTGGGTGGTCTTCCCATCAAAGTGTTTCTTTAGATATCTAAATCAAGCTTCCCATCAAAGTGTTCCCTTATTCGACATCAAAGCGTTCCCTTAACTAAAAAAGAAGCACAAAAAAATTAACACACGAGAGTATAAATAAGTCTGGATCATTAGTCTGTAAAGCAACATATCATCGACACTTGAGAGATTTAAAAGACGATGCCAAGAAGGGTGAGGACTGAACGGCGAGGAAGAAGAGGAAATGAACAACTACCATGTAATGGATGGCAGAGCGGAGCTGTATTTGGGCAAGTGCTCTCATTCATAGCAAACCTCATTACACAAGGAAGTAGTAGCAAATATCCTTTGGGAACACATCCATTCTCAATGATCTTATCCATTCTTGCTCTGCTAGTTATGTTTTTCGCTTCTTTGGTTCTTCTCATTCATCCCAATCTCAACATGAGGACTAAGCGCGCTTTCACCTACATCTCCATTTTGTCAGGGAGTTTGGGTTTGAGTTTGGCAGTAACAATTGCTCTCTACGACAAGTTTGGCTGGGTCTCATATCTTTTATGCCTTGTTCCGGCTGTAATAATTTTACTCAGTCCGCTAACACTCATGTTCTGGTCGTTGTGCAAGAGACTTGAACAAGCAGTCACCCTTCCCAGCCAATCTGATATGGCAGGACAGAGGGTACCTGTGTAATGTTCATGTTAATCCAATACTTTTGCTGTTCTATCGTACTTGTTTAAGTCCCTATGCTGTAATAGAATACTATCTGGTAAGAGATCAATACTGAATAATTGGTTATGGAAGAAAAATGTGTCATCACAATTCACAGTATTGAAATTGTATTTCTAGTCAGCCCCTCAATTTTCATATGAGCGCGATGACTGAATAACTGATTCTCAATTTTCTGTTCTGCACGACTTTACTAAAACGATAATAACTTGCGTATTTCAAAACATTTTCAAGTGATTCAATTTTTGTATATTATATAACTGAGAGTACTACAACCTTTGTGTTTTGATCAACTTAAGAATCGGTCTCAATCGATCACATAAGTTGGCCGAAAGTCAGGAACACTATCCCATTTTTATTTTTCGGACAGATTTGCGCGACTTTAGTAAAATGACCATAATTTGTTCATTATAAAACATTTTTAATTGATTCAAGTTGTGTTTATTAGATAACTCAGTGTAATACAACTTTTGTGTTTTGATGACCTTGAGAATCAGTATCAATTGAGGGTTTAAATTGGTTTGAAAGTTACCCTATTTTTCATTTTTTCGGTTTAGAGTTTTGATTGGTCTGTTATGTTAAGTTATGCATATTTATTGAATTTGGGTTTAAGGGTTTCAACTTTAAGGGAATTTTGAGAGTTTTCAAGGGAGAGAGAGAAGATTTGCAAGAGATTTGAGTGTGAGGAGAGATTTCAAATGAGGGAGGAACTATTGTAGATTTGAATGGTGAGGGAAAAAAATGGAGGTTTTTGTTTATATAGGTGGTGTGAGAAAGTAATTAAAAAAAATCAAGGGTGGTGTGAGAAAGAGGATATGGTGGTGCGGAGTAGTCGTTGCCATAACCAAATGACAGTCTCTTCTATACCTTTTATTTCATTATCACCCCATATTTGGTCCTTTGGATTAGATTGTTTCCACTTTCTGTTCTCACTTCCACAAAGAATTTGTCAACGTAAATTCTCTTGACTTGACTTGATTCAACTTCATCATTATATTGGAAACATGGTTTAAAATTGTCATGACCTGATTCACATGATACAATATTGTCCGATCTAGGCCCAACCTAACTACCCGCATAGCTTTAAAATGTGTTGTGTAATGTGGATCCAAACTCACACATATATAGGACATATCCTTTCCTAACCCAGGCGATGTGAGACTATAACCCTAGTAGCATTCCAGCCTTTGAGCTTGCCCACACAAGGTAGCCAGCCAGCCTCAGAGCCCGCCCACATAGGGTCTTACAATCCACTCCCTTAGGTCCCAACGTCATCGTTGACACACTTCCGACTAGGTACTGCTTTGATACCATTCTATCACGACCTGATCCACATGATACAATATTGTCCGCTGTAGGCCCAACTTAACTACCTGCATGACTTTAAAACACATTGTGTCATGTGGATCCAAACTCACACATATCATTCCGTCACCCAAGCGATGTGGGACTATAACCCCTAATAGTATGTCAGCCTTTGAGCCCGCCCATACAAGATAGCATGCTAACCTCAGAGCCCGTCCACATAGGGTGTTACAAAAATCATGAGAAGTTTACAACCAAGCTTAATTGCAAGCTTGCAGTAGTAGTAAATTTAGGTAAGAGATTAATGAAACAAACTTTTTGATTAGGAGATTTGTTGTTCTCTAAAACCCTTTCTTCTTTTTCTTTTTTAACTTTGAATAAATGCACCAACAAAATCCTATCTTCCCAAATAATCAAGATATCTCTGTCTGTCCATTTCTTCTTATTACTACAAAACCACTAGAGAACTTTTTTTTTTTTTTTTGTTAAAGCATAAAGCGATAATATTAATTGAATAAGGTAACAATAATGTTGTCCAACAGTAGTAGCTAACTCGTGGGCCTCATAGTTAAGGTTACGAGGAATAAAGTTACAGACCCATGAAGTAAGAGAAGTGATTGAATAATACAAATAATAGGCCGCCACATCCAACACATATAAGTCTGTCCATCAATCGGGTGTTCCTACAGAATAGAATATAAGACTTCAGAGTCCCGCAGAATAATTCCATACTTTCATTGTTTAGCCTGGATTGGCAAAAGTGCGACCTCCGCTGCAAAACATTCAACCATCGTACTATCGAAGATGCAACCTGAGATAGCACTAGCGATGCATGCAAGAACCCTGCCAGATAAAAACTCCCAAAGAACCCTGCTGCGAAGAGGCAAAGAAGCTAGCATCATAAGTGACCACAGTCATATCCGGAGCAAGCATAAAGGAGGGGGAAGGCTAGGGGTTCCAAGATAGGGAATTGAGACGATGATTTCTAGCAGCCTAAAGTTGCCTGTGGATAAGGTGTATTCTTGAAGCTCTAGTGTCAGAAGAGGGTCCTATCAGAATATCAGAACCATTCTGGTGAGGAAATTGGTTGGGCTAAGATTCCTTGATCGCATTTTCAAGGATATTATGGAGGGAGATTGTCTTTTCAATCCACCTCCCGGAGGTAGTGTTGTAAACCATTGTTTTTGCCAGGATGCCCAAGTGGAAAGAATAGCTCGGTTGAACAGCTATGTGGTGAACTTGAGTTTTCGAAAAATGACAATCATGTCTCAAATAGTGTAGATAACTGCCGTAAATTGTGAAATCATTTCCTCTTAATTTAACTTGTGGGTGTGCTTTTGCTATGTCCCACATAAAATTAAAGAAATTGGGAGCAGTGTGCAAATGTTGATGGTAACCCAATTGATCGATAGAGGTAAAAGGATCCAGAGGCGGAGGACCACAGACCTAAGAAAGAAAAGATGAGTGACGTCTTCCTGATGATGATGACAAAAAATACAAGAGTCCTCAATAAGCATGTGAATCCTAGTCAAGTTGGTCATGATAGGAATAATGTTTTGGGAAATTTTTTAGGAAATTTTTCAGATGAGGAAAAGAGCATTAGCAGAGCCCTTAATTCTCCAAATTTCCCGGAAGATGTATGTACAAATCGAAGAAGCAGGAAGAGAAGAGGTGGAAGTTTCAAGTTCTTCAAAAACGAAAGCCTTAGTCACACTCTTGATAGAAAAAAAATGCACATTTTATCAAATTTCCAGATGAGGATGTCTAGAGAAGGAAATGGCCGAATGACGATGTGAAGAATATCCTCTGCCACCGGGCTAGGGACATGAATCTGATAAGAGTTCAGTTCCATTGCATTTTATTCCCTTCAAAAATGCTCTAGAGATAAGAGAAACTATGGAAGTCATTGGTATTGGAAGGGAGAGGCTCTGAGAGGCGGTCAGCCAGAAGAAGGTCAGGTTTGACCCAACAGTCAGTCCAAAGGTCTACATCATTGTCAGACCTAATTTGCCAAAGGAAATGGCATTTCATTTTAGGAAGGACAACAAGATTACCCCTCTAGGCAAAGGAGGAAGCAGTACTCGGAAATTTCGAGAGCTGAAAAATGCTTTTGTTCTTGAAGTAAATGGCTTTGAATGGAATGGTACACGGATACAAAGGCTTAGTGATAACCTACTAAATATTTTTTGCAATCAAGGCAAGATTCTTGTGACGAGCTGAAGGAATATTCAGGCCACCCAAAACCCTGGGAGCGTAATACGGTCCCAGGTGCCTGGCATTACTATCATTTATCCCATTTCACTAAAAATTTCGGGCGAGGTTATCCAATTTAGTAGTAATGGAACAGGGGAGAAGGAAGGTTTGCATGGTGAAAACTAGTATTGAGTTGATTACGGCTTTGATCTTTGACGACTGTGCCGAAGAGTTTGTTACTTCTATCAACTACATTCAATACATGGTACAAGAGACTCGCAGAGAAATAACTATCTAAACCCTTGATGTGAAACTATTAGAATATTACAATATAGATCCTGATGTATCCAAGCCAATTACCAAAGCATTCACCTTTTTTAACAAAACAAAACAACGTAAATAAAACTAATCGATTCTAATATAAAAATTGTGAAATAAACATTATATTCTATCCATGTTTTGTCATCATCCCCCTATCGCAAAACACAAAATAATACTCGACTGATCCCCGCTTGAATCTCAAGTCTCAAAAGGAGAACATGTAGTGGTTTTCGCCCTCTAGAATCCCTGACCATTTCAATGAATCAAAAAGCAAAGGGAACAATTGACCTATCACCCTCTACGATCTACAACCATTTGTTAACGGACGCGGGGAAAGGGGCATGGGGGGAGCTTTATCTAAAAAATACAACAAAAGCACTAGTGGCACCGCATGTATGGAAATCAAGTATTGGAAAAAAAAATGTTGTACAATATGTTCTGGGAGTAAACTTGTATTGATGGGCAGAAAATGTGGTTCTTCGAATGCACACACTACTAGGCAAGGATATCAAATTTTCACCTTACAAAAGCATTATGGAACAAACTTGTTGCCTGATAAAAAAGATAGGGCCGCATGACAAAAATTATAAAATCCTCAGTGTTGGGCAGTAAAAGTACTTGTGTGAGATTGCACTTAGTATGACCTTCGACATGTGTCATGCCCCAATTTTCCAAACACCAAAAATCTAAAAAAATTGAGACGCGACATCAATCAATCATTTTTTTTTCCTTTCCATTTAATATCTTCCAATTCCTTGTCATTTACTTTACTAGCCAATGGTCACAACTACTAACACATGACATAACAAATTCCATTAAACAAAACTGGAAACCTGAAAGTTAAACCCACTTTTTAACTGCATAACCGCGTAGATAATCACTACATCATCTAGCTCCTCCTGCATCACTACCACCACCTGCACCCAGATACGGGTACACCCATTTGCCACAAAACAAACAAACGGGTCAGCTAATGCTGGTATGGGCAGATTAAAAAATCAACAACACAGACACAAATATCGTGTTCCACATTTCAAGATCCATCCATATTTACCTTTCATCATACTATACAACTTATTCATCCAACGTATGGCCAACGATTCATATTGCACAAATCATATGATCAACAAATGCATAACTTTTCAATAAACCATTCTTTTCAAATAGATGCGCATTTCCATAATCTCTTTCACATACTCAAAGTATTTCATTTTTAAATCACGACACACCATTTGTAAATTACTGTATATCATTACCAAATCAAGCCATATTATTTTCAAATCATTTTCATACCATGACATCTTTACACTACTGGTCCTCAGGAACTCCCCACTGTATCACGCGAGTCGAAACTCGTAAAATGGCTAGTTTTCCTTCCGAAGGACATACTACATAAAATTTTAGACCATGAATACCATATTGCACCTATCCATGTGCCGAATGTGTGATCACCCCGACACACCTCCATACGTGTACCAATACCCACTTTGAGTATGTATGCATTTCAAACGGGGTGCCGTCTCTAAAATGCATACTTCACCTCAAAAGATTGGACACACGGCCCAAATCACAATTTAAAACTGCGCGCTGGAAGAGGACTAAGTTCACACTCTTTCTCTGACCCGTCAAGAACACTCCACTGTATCACGCGAGTCATGACTCGTACAGTGGCTTAGTTTTCCCCGTTTTTGGAAATCAGACACTGCTCCTCAGGAACACTCTACTATATCACGCGAGTAATAACTCGTATAGTGGCTTAGTTTTTCCCTTTTGGAGACATGCACCGTACAACTCACTATGTACGGATTACACAAATGTCAGAAATCAAGGCATCTATGGCCATATTGTACCACTCTGTACATTTCAAACGCCGGAGTAGGGTATTCATGTCAAACTCAAAATTTCTTAACACTTATCAAGTAGCATCATTTTCATAATTCTATTAGATGAACTAAGTTCTAAATATCACAATCATATATGATGCACAATATTCAATAATAAATATCTACATGAAACACACATCTCGAGGCATATTATTGTCAAAATTAAAATATTATAAAATGTGAAATAAATTTATTCTAAAATTTAATTTTATCACAATGGTCACAACGGTGAAAACGGTAGTAAAAAGACGTCAGCACGTCTTCTACCTCAGAACAGATTTTCCAGAACGTTTCAGTGTAACATAGCAACTTCAATCATGCACACAAGTCGCAATTTTCAACCAAAACCTGAAAACTTTATACCATTGGAAAGCCCTTACCTTCTACCTTTTAAACATGCAAAATTTATCCTTAAGTGCTTTCAATAATCAGAAAATAAAACCAGATATTTACCCCATGTTCATCACTTTTTAAAGTCAGACTTGCAATTTCAGCAACTTACAGTTCAACACACCAACTTCAAAAACCTATAACTTCTTCAATACTTATCCAAAATTTGCATATATGCTACCTATAGAAAGATCTCACATTCATCTTTCAAATGAAAGCAATCAAAAACAAAAATATTGACAGAATCGAAAAATACCATTATGGAAAGACACTCGGTTACCCATCTTAACCCAAAATAGCAAACCCCAAAATCTACACAAATAAAGAGTAAACATGCAATCTAATAAGTTAAATCCTTTAAGAAAATGTAGATCTACTCACCAACTACAGCTATTGCAATCCTCAAAGCACAAACCTTCTCCTTCCCAATATGCACCAAAATCTTCTAGCAAATCTTTAAGAAACTCCCCCTGTCAAGGTCTCTTCTCTTGGGCTGTTTGACTAAGAATAAAACTACCACAATCTAATGAGAAGAGTAAAAAGAGGAGAATTGTGTAGAGTCTTGTAGAAGGACAAGGTTATATGCCACCACTAAGATTCTTAACACTCCCACAGGGTGGTACAGAGAAAAAAAAAGAAGTTACAACATGCATGGCATATGTATCTTGCAATGTGACGTAGAGCTGATGGGGTGGAAATATACAGGACACCAACCAAGACTTTGCATATTCCTATATTTCCATACGTAACATTTATAGAAAACTCGTACCTTCGAAAGATATGTAAAAAACCTTGATATAAGCGTAGTGTGTCCAATTACGTGTCAGAAAGAGAAGATAAATTGGTGTACACATACATCAAATTAGATGAATCATACATGCCAATAGTTCTTCATCTTTACTCTGAGTTACATCTTTGGTTCTTAGCCTCTCAGTACGAACTAGTCAGCCATGATCATCCCTGCATTCAAGGGGAAAAGAGAGTGGATAAAGATATCGTTAGCTACGTACATGGTATACATCTAGAAAGTAACTGATAGGCCTCCAATTTACCAGACCTATCAGAGACGCAGGCATAGGCAAGGGCAACTGTTGGCAAGACAGTGGATCAATGAACCAGGAATCAATCCAGGAACCAGGCTATGGATCATTCAGATCAGGGACCATGCTATGCGAAGGATCAATAAGCTATCAGAGCATCAGGAAGTTAGTATGCTTGTTAGTAATAGTCACTTAGTGTTCTGTCAATAATTCTGTTAGTGTTTTGTTAGAATTAGCAAGTGGCAAGAAGATGTTATCAAGTGGCATTAACAAGTGGATTAGCAAGTTGTCAGCAAGTTGTAACAGTCTATAATGAGCAAGTTGATGGTTGTCTGTTCTGCAAGTGTATTCGTATATAAGGAGAGTTGTAGGAAGCTAGAGGGATTCATTCATTTTTGTAAACAAGTGTACAAGAGCCTTTGCTCAAGAGGAGAGTCCAGGTCTCTCGAACAACCTGTTCCTTAATACAATACAGATTTGTCTTGAATCTTTCATTGGTGTTGTTTGCTTCATATCTGCAACTCTTCTTCAACAAGGTAAATCCATTCTTGATGTGCTTAATCTCTGAATTACTTTGATCAACCTACAAGATACATCAAATTGGTATCAGAGCATTGACATGGGATGACAAGAAAATCAGCAATTCAGTCCAGAACAGCCAATTTGGCAGCCAGGGTTGAAACGATAGAACAGATTAATGGTTCAATTAGGGAAGGGTTACGTACCATTGCACAGAAACTAAAACAATTGGAGAAATTATTTGAAAGATCCTCACGAAGGGCCTCTTCTTCAGAGCAATCCAAGGAGGCGGAAGGTGCGGGTGTGGGGCAGAAAACTTCATTGGTAGAAGACATGAGAGTGGAAGAAAATTTCATTGCTTCTGCATCTGAACAGTCAAGAGAGTTGGAAGGGGATACGCCTCTTGCAATTCAAAAAAATGTATCTTCTGGTAAAAGAAATGAAGTGAACAAGGGCAAAGGGTTTCACACCGATATGGCAAAAACACGTCTGTCTTGTAACGATCAGAGGGACTGGCCAACATTTCCCCAAGTGGATGGGAAAGATGCCATTAATAAACAAAATGAATCAGAGTACTTCAGTATCTTCAAGTCTGTGTCTATTTTCCTTCCTCCGGATATTTTGTCAAAATTCTACAATAGGTTCTGTAAGCAGCAACTTTGGCCTCCTTTCCATTACATGCTACCGTTCTCGGCGAATCATGGTGGGCGGTTTGATAGATCTCTTTGGGAGGCATATGTATCTGTAAACAAGTTTTTCTCACAGAAGGTGATTGCAGTGATAAACCCCGAAGATGATTATGCTTTGAGAACAACTGAAAATGTTTGCAGTCAAGGTGGGGATTGGGTTGCATGGTTTGCCAGAAAAGACGTAATAAGTAATCTTTGGCACAGTTACAAAGCAGTTTGGAAACAGGAAAACATAAGGCTCACTGCTGGTTCATGTTTGGTACGTCTGGGTCGTTTCAGCCCTCAAAGCATACAATTAGTGTTGGAGAAGCTTTCATTTAAGGATACAACATCAACTGTCGTAAAAGGCAGCCCATGTGAACAACAGATCAGCTTGAACCTCCTCGACAAGGCCATGGTTGAGAGTCATATGTTCACAAACATTGGGAGTTTAAGCATTGAAGATTATGTGTGGATACATGATTACCATCTCATGGTGCTGCCTACTGTCTTGAGGAGTTTAAGCATTGAAGATTGTAATTCTTGCAGGGATCAATGTCTAGCTGCAAATGTTTCAAAAGACTGTTTGTGGGCAGCAACAAAAGGAGATCCCAAAGGTGCATACTTTTGGGTGAATCTTGCCAATGCATATTCAGTGGCTGAAAATTATAGAAGCTTGGAAAGTGCTTAGAAAAGGCAGTAAAACTGGAGCCTAGTTGCATGTCTACTCGATATGCCATTGTAGTTCACAGAGTCAAGGATGCAGAAAAATGTCAAGCTCTCTTTGATCAGCTTTCATGTGCTGGAAATGAAAGGGTCTCAATACTCAAAGAAGGAGATTAAGCTAATCTCTATCAGCAGCAGAAACACTATGAAAGTGCAAAGATAATGCTTCCTAAGGTGCTTGTTTATAACAATTTCTTCAATCTCACCTTAAGGACAAGGTGTTTGTTTTGGGGGGAGGAATTGATAGGCCTCTAATTTACCGGACCTATCAGAGACACAGGCATAGGCAAGGGCAGCTATGAGCAAAACAGTGGATCAATGAACCAGGAATCAGTCCAGGAACCAGGCTATGGATCATTCAGATCAGGGACCAAGCTATGCGAAGGATCAATAAGTTGTCAGAGCATCAGAAAGTTAGTATGCTTGTTAGTAATAGTCAGTTAGTGCTCTGTCAATAATTCTGTTAGAATTAGCAAGTGGCAAGAAGATGTTATCAAGTGGCATTAACAAGTGGATTAGCAAGTTGTAACAGTATGTAATGAGCAAGTTGATGGTTGTTTGTTCTGCAAGTGTATTCATATATAAGGAGAGTTGTAGGAAGCTAGAGGAATTCATTCATTCAATTTGTAAAACAGTTGTACAAGAGCAATTGCTCTCTGGAGAGTTTCAGGCCTCTCGAATAGCCTGCATTCATAATACAATCCAGTCTTTCTTTCTTGATTTCTTTACTTTGAGCTATATCTTCCTGATCTTCATTGTTCAATTCTATAGTTCATATCAGTAACCAACACCGAACAACAACCCTCAATTGTGACCACAGCATATGACCTGAAAACATGAAACAATCAAATGTTCATCCAATCATATTCAGATTTCCAAGGGCAACCAACAACAATCTCAAGAATAGCAATATCCTTGAGAATGTATGCTAATGTCCCATGACCTGACTCCCTCTCTGCTTTCTGATGAAGTAATCATTCATGATTGGAATAAGATCAAAGCTCTGTAGCTCTCTAAAGTATATATATTCCCACATTTCAGTGAATGCCCTCTATTTTCCCTAATTACTGTTATGTGAAAATTAAATAACTTAATCATATCTTCTACAGCATGTCCCTTCTGGTTTATAATATTTGCCAGGAGCTTTCGCATACTCAAATGTGAATTTTGAGAATGTATGTCTTAGATGTCACATTCAAGGTGCAATTGTGTTCATCAATTGAGAAAACTAGTTGGAGATTCACCTAGTTTGACATTTGGGTATATGGCTTGAGCAAAATAGGCGGTGTTTCCAGAATATGAAGGGTGACAGAAAAATGATGGTTATCTCAATGAAAGAAACACCAATTTTCGATAGACAGAAACCTTAAGGAAACCACCTTCTTGAGAAATTGAGTTTAATGGGATAAATTTTGAAGGAAATTTTAGAGGTTGGTGCCACAATGATATGCCACTTCTCACTTTGGTCCCAAGCGATCACATTATTTAGGTCATAGTCCGTTTCCATCAATTGACGATCTTGGGTTAAATTGGCTTTTGCCCAACATGTCATCAAAATGCCAAAAGAACAAATGTGAATTAAAAGAAAATAACAATTCTCTCTCTCTCTCGCTCGCTCCTCCCTCCCACCTTCAACCACCACCACCACACATGACTTTCCAGTCTAGGGTTGAACAAAATACCGACTAAACCAAGTAAATCAACTGAACCGATCAAAACCAAACTTATCGGTTCAGTTTAGGTTCGATTCGGTTTTCGGTTTCGTGTGATTTTAACCAACAAAACTGAACCTACAGAATATATAATAAAAAATATATTTTATATAAAATAATATAATATGTTTAATGTAGTCAGTCGATTCGGTTTTATTTTGGTTTCAGTCGATCAGTTCGGTTTACAATTTACATAAACTAAAATTGGTTCGATTTTCTTAATGTTCGGTTCAATTTTGGTTTGAAAAATTTTGAAACCAACAAAAGTCGGTTCGATTCTCGGTTTGAGTGAAAAACCGAACAGTCGATTCAGTTTTCAACCCTATTCCAGTCCAAGTTCGAGCAGGTGTGACTACCACATCTTTGCTTCTCCACCCATCAAATTTTGCAAGCAATGCTTCTTTTAATATAACATTTCATTAAAAGAGAGAAAAAACAGACTACCAACAGCTCAAATAAACACAAGAAAGAAAAAATACAAGGCGTCTCCTAAGAAATGTCAAACATGCCCCAAAGAATAAATAAATAAAAACTCTGAGGACGCAATCAGTCACCGGTGATGAGAGAATCCCACTTGTAAAGTAATTCAAAGACGGGGATGTGGGAGATACATCCGAAACAACTGCCCACTGGATGGATATGATTTGGTCGATAACCCCAACTCAAACCCTCTTTTGTTCGAATCTCTTGTTTTTAGAGTTTGAAATTGAATAGTTTCGGATATTTTAGATATTGTTTCTGATCAAATGCAAAATGGGCTGGTGATGCCGACGAAGAAGAAATCTATTGGGTCTATAAAGACTATTATATTTGAGATTAAACCACTCAAAAGAAACATAAAACAAAGTACGAAGAAACATATGCGGATTTCTCTACCTTCTGAAATTTGAGATTTTGGGAGAGGAGATTAGAAGAGTTTTAAACGGGAAGTTATTGAGAAAGTGTTAATGGAGGGATTACTTTGCTTAAGTTCCCCTTCTTAATCTTTATGTGAAGGTTCAATGGGTGGCGGTGGTGATTGTGGAGGCGGGAACTGAACTTTTTTAACGCATTATTCCTAATGTTAATCCGCACAATTTTACAAAAAATTAATTCAAACAGATTAACATAAGGCATGTTAAAATGACACAAAATCATTTAGTTTTGCAATGAAATCTTAGTTAGTTCTGTTTTCATACCTAATAAAGCTTTGATGATTATAATGTGGAAAAACTTAGAAAAAAGTGATTACAGAGATAATGGGCAGTGAAGCAAGTTATTTGGTAATAAACTTTATATTGTGTTGTCTATTTCATATAATATATATAACACACTTTTATTTTCTTCTTCTTCTACTACTACTGACAAAGTTCTCCCATGCATGTTAAAAATGAAATCATGCCAAATTTTCTTGGTTGCTTGCAGGATACAGATATAATGTGGCTAAGGAATCCATTTGGCAGATTGAGTCAAAATAAAACTGTGGATATCCAGATGAGTTGAGACGAATTCAATGGAAATGAATGGTCTGAAGCTAATCTAATAAACACAGGCTTCTACTTTGTGAGATCAAATAACAAAACCATCTCTTTGTCTGAAACTTGGTACACAATGAGAAACGACACAGAGTACATAACGATGAAAGAACAAAATGTACTAAAATCCCTTATCAGTAAGGGAATATTGAGTAATTTGGGGTTGAGGGTGAGGTACTTAAAGACAGTTTATTTCAGTGGACTCTGTCAAGACAGTAAACGTTTTGGGACGGTAACTACGGTTCATGCAAACTGTAACTACGGTAACTATGTTTTGTTGATCGCTGATTGGAAGAGGTTAAGAGCGTCAAACAGGACCACTGCCAATGGAGTTTCGATGCATAGATGGTCAGAGCATAGAGCATGCATTGATTCTTGGAAGGGTTTCAATAATGGGAATTCGGTTTAGTTTTTGTTGTTTGTTCATACAGGTAAGTTAATGGGATAGAACATCATCAGTTTAGAAATAGTTTGCAACATATATGATTAGAGATATAAATTCTTTGTAAAACTCCACAGTGCTGAAATAAAAAGAAATTTTATTGGAGGTCATTCTCAAAGGGAAACATTAGGGGATTTGTACTACCTATATAGGAGGCACGGATTGTGTTTGCCTGTGCATAGCGCACAAAGGAGCAGACATGATCATGGTTTTTTTTTTTTTTTTTTTTTTTAAAATTAACCTCCAGTGGAGAGGGGCAACTATGGAATGCCAGACCTTTATTACTTATCAAAGATTGACTTACAGCTGCTACGGGGGTACATTACGACGTTACCCGTATTAAAAAACCAAACAAAATTCAGAAACAAAAACTGTCCTGAATACAGTTGCCAGAACACTAGCTAATACTAACAAGAAAAGCTGAATACACTAAAAGAAAGGAATCTAACCATTTTAATCCTGAAAGGAGACAAAAAATCAAACTAACCCATCCGATTGAAACACTGGACTGCCCAACCAGTCATCACGCTGCAACGCAGAAACCGCTGAAGCCAGAGCACACTATGATCTGCAGCGTGCAGAGACCATCCGCGTTGTGGAGTAGCAGCAGGTCGCCACACGCAAGCCTTGGCAATGACTGGACTGCTCAACCAGCCAGCACTCTGTGACGCAGCCCACGCTGGACTCCAGGACAGCACACTGAGGAGCAGCAGCGCACCCTCTGTTTGCGCACTCTGTTCTGCAGCGTGCAGAAATCTACCTAACCGCAGGACGTAGCAGCAGGTCGCCACACACGGGCCTCGGCAGCTCAACTCCGAAGCACCCATCGCAGCACGCACATCGGACAGCACCTTGGATCGCCGCAGAGCCACCAAAGAAGCCAGTTTTACTAACTGGTTTAAGGTCCGGATTCTGTCCATCAAGATCATCCAAAACCGTTCAAAAAGCTAGGAAAACCTGCATCTACTCTCTCCCGTGGTGTATGTACGCCGTATGCCACCGGTCAAGCACAGTCAAGCCTGCCACTCTCCTAGGAAGATCATTCACATCGAAAGAGATAGTCCGATGATCTCGCTGTGCTCTAGCTGCTAACGCATCCGCCACCGCGTTGGCCTCTCTATAGATATGTGTGCAGGCTAGAGTCATTTGCATCGCCAACATCTTAATTTCTTTCAAAATATTCTCCAAATGCCAAGGAATTTTAAATGTGTCCTGAAACCAGCCGCAAACAAGCGTCGAGTCCGTCTGAACAACCACCTTTTTAAAACCCAATGAGAGACAAAGGCGAAGGCCCTCAGCTAGAGCCAAAATTTCAGCTTTATTGTTGGAGCCTGCACCAAAAAATATTTGCTTTCCCACAACACATCTACCCCTAGAATCCCGAATGATCACATCTCCGGATGCCTGATTCTTATGTGAGGATCCATCCACATGATCATGGTTTATGTGCATTCTGAAGCTTTCTGGAAGATGTAAATATTATATATGCATCACCTTGCATTCATATTATTAATGTTTTATTCATGAAATTCTCTACAACTACAAGAAAGTTGAATTAAAACTTTGGCATTAGAAAATTCTTCATCAAATATAGAGAAGCTAGTATGGCGGAAATTAACAGAGTAAAGCAATGTCCAAATTTCCCCATCAAATACAACAAATGACAGTTAACATGTTGAAACATAATTTCACCGTCCGTGCATATCAAACATATATAGTAATAACCAGAAAAAAAATACTTGATTATTTAACTGAAGCCTACTGAAAAAAATGGACTCTGTGAAGACAAAACTGAGCTCATTCAAACCAATTTAAATTCAACATGGTGGGCTAGAAACAACTTTTCCAATATATTTTCTTGACATCTTAAGAAGTTCAAAATAAAAAGAATTAACTGTTTAAATATACCTGTGCTGTTGAAATTGTACACGCTCCAGGGTAATTGATATAGAAATGTTTGTCTTGTCGCATATCTGTCAGCCAGTTAGAAACTATGAAGAATGAATAAGAGTGAAAGCTCTGTAATTGCTTAACTGAGCAATTCAGAGATCTTTGTATGTATTTATAGATATTTCATATTACATCTTGGAATCAAGAATTCATACTAACAAACGTAAAACAGACTCCAGCTCATTCTACAGCTCATTCTAACAGTTCTTGTTTATACACTAACTGACTACAAGTATACTAACTGATTGCTAACTGATTGCTCATCTATACTGGTCTCTTATCATCCCCCTTCAAGTGCAAGGGGCAGGGAACAAGACCAAGATGGGACTTGAGATAGATGAACCTTGAGCTTGGAAGATGCTTTGTAAGAAGATCAGCAGACTGCTCAGAAGTAGGAACAAATTCTAAAATCAAATCTCCTCGGAGAACATGATCACGAATGAAGTGCAAATCTATTTCAATATGTTTAGTTCTGGCATGAAAAACTGGATTTTTGGCAAGATGATAGGCACTGACATTGTCATACCACAGAGTGGGAGAACAGGAAGAGTAATGCAAAGTTCCTTTAGCAAAGCCTGGATCCAGATTATCTCAGAAGTGGCAAGTGCAAGACCTCTATACTCAGATTCAGCACTGCTTCTGGAGACAACCCGCTGTTTGGTAGCAGACCATGAGATCAGATTACCACCCAAATAAACCAAGTACCCACTCGAACTGCGTCTATCATCTGGATTAGATCCCCAGTCAGCATCAGAGTAAGCTTCTATAGCAAGATCACAAGCAGGCTGTAAAAGTAAGCCATCATGAGAGGATCCTTTCAGATAAAGTAGAATGCGCTTGACAGCCACCCAGTGAGAAGTCGTAGGTGCTTGCATAAACTGACAAGCTTTATTGACCGCAAAAGCAATGTCTGGCCTGGTCATGGTGACATATTGGAGAGCACCAACAATGCTGCGATAGGCAGTAGCATTCATAAGAAGTGCTCCATCAGATTGTGACAAGGGTTTGCCAACAGCCCCTGGAGTTGGAGAAGATTTGCAAGTTACCATATCAGCACGAGTAAGTAAGTCAGCAATATACTTGGCTTGGCTGAGATGTAAGGCCCCATTACAGTGATGAACTTCAATACCCAAGAAGTATGACAAAGGACCCAAGTCACGAAGAGCAAATACTGAATTCAACTGATCAATAAGCAAAGAAATCTGTCTTGAAGAGCTGCCAGTAATAATGATATCATCCACATAGACTAGCATGATAAGAACAGAATGTTTGTCAAACCTGACAAACATGGAACTGTCTGTCCGAGAAGCTGTGAAACCCCATCTTAGAAGAGCACAACTTAGTTTGGAAAACCAAGCACGAGGGGACTGTTTTAGACCATACAGAGATTTCCGTAGTTGACAGACTTTAGATGGAAACTTGTTGTCTAAAAAACCAGGGGGTTGAGCCATGAACACTTGTTCTTCAAGATCACCATTCAGGAAAGCATTGTTAACATCAAGTTGTCGAACATCCCATTGAAAACTTACTGCAATAGTGAGAACAATACGGATAGTGGCAGACTTTACTACAGGACTAAATGTCTCAAAATAATCCAAACCATAAGTTTGATTAAATCCTTTGGCAACAAGAGCTTTGTATCTGTCAATACTCCCATCAGGCTTGTATTTGAGTTTATAAACCCATTTACAACCGATAATGTTCACATTACTAGGTGGATCAACCAAAATCCAAGTGCCATTTGTGTGTAAAGCAGAGATTTCTTTTTCCATGGCTTGAACCCAGTGTGGATCTTTAAGAGCCTGTCTCAAAGTAGTGGGTTCTGAAACTTTAACAACAGATAGATCAAGTATTTGTTTCCTCTTTGAAATGCCAGCCATAGATCGTGTGAGCATGCGAGTAGGCAGAGAAGTAGGAGGAATGGGCTCTATGGAAGTAACATCAGTTGGAATGGACTCTATGGCAGTAACATCAGTTGGAAGCAAAGGGACTGAAATAGGAAGTGTAGAAGACAGAGTAGGAGACAGAGTAGATGTAGGAGGTGTAGGAGGTGTAGAAGCATTTGTGAGAGGGAAAGAGGCTGAACAAGTAGAGGACTTAGGGACAACTGAAGTTATGACATTTGAAAATTCATTTGAAGTTAGAACTGAAGGAAGTAAAGAGGTAGAATTGTGCATAGGAAAGTTGGACTCATCAAACACTACATTAGGGGAGACATATACTCGACCAGAAACTTGATCAAGACATAAAAAACCTTTATGATCTAAGCTATAACCCAGAAATATGCAAGCAACAGACCTGAATTGGAGCTTATGCTGATTGTATGGCCGAATGAAAGGGAAACATAAGCACCCAAATACATGAAGAGCACGGTAGTCAGAAAGTCGATTTAGAAGAACTTGATAAGGAGACTTATGACTAAGTACTTGAGTAGGCATGCGATTGATAAGAAAGACTGCTGCTTGAAATGCATATTGCCAAAACTTGAATGGCATATGAGCATGAGCTAATAAAGCAAGACCAGTTTCAACAACATGTCTGTGCTTTCGTTCCACTCTACCATTCTGAGAAGATGAATGTGGACAAGAGAACCGATGTGCAATTCCAGAGTCTAACAAAAAGGATTTGAAAGCTTTGAATTCACCACCATTATCAGATTGGAGGCATTTAATAGATGTGTTAAACTGTTTTTCAACACGAAGTTTGAACACCTTAAACATGGGCAAAGCCTGATCTTTGGTCTGAAGTGGAAACAACCAAGTAAATCTTGAACAATCATCAACAAACAAGATAAAGAAACGAGCACCAGAAGTAGATTTGACAAATGCAGGACCCCAGATGTCAGTATGAACCAGTTCTAAAGGTTTAGAAGCATGAAAAGATGATAAAGAAGTAGGTAATCGATGGCTCTTTGCAAGTTGACAGGATGAACAAACAGCTGACTTAGTTTTATTGAATGGAACCTTACAAATATTCAAAACATGATGAACAATTTTTATTGAAGGATGACCTAATCTATAATGCCATAACTGCTCATTATTAGCAATACATGAAGAAGCTTTAGGAACAGCAGAGGAAGCATTAGAAACAAGAGCAGGAACAGAAGAACTGGGCAAAGCAGTGATGCTGGAAGGAACTGATGCAATTGCAGTCTTAGGAGCAGGTAGAACTGATAGCTTGTATAAGCCATTTCAAGTCTGCCTTGAGCAAGAACCTTCCTCGAATGTGGTTCCTTCACAAAGAAATGATCAGACCAAAATTCAATGAATACATTGTTATCAGAACACAGTTTGGCAACACTAATCAGATTAGTGGATAGAGAAGGTACATGAAAGATTTGTTTAAGAATAAAAGATGAAGATGGACTATGAGAACCAGAAGAAAATTTTAGAGAACCAACACTAGAGATAGGAAGGGAAGTACCATTGCCAACCGTGACCTTGTCTGAGCCCATGTATGGAGAGCTAGTAGCAAGATTGGCTTGATCATTTGTTAAGTGATGGCTTGCTCCTGAATCCAAGTACCAGCCTTCATTGTGGAAAGGACTGGACTGGAATGCTTGGTTTGAAGCTGCTGCTAAGGCTGGCATGCTTGGTTTGAACTCAGTTGAAGAACCAGAATTTAAAGAACTAGACTGTTGAAAATTAACATCAAATCGATGGTAGCAAGCCAAAGCTATATGTCCATATTTGCCACATAACTGACATTGTGGCCGATCAGTAGATTGTTTATTGGAATGACCACCTTGTTGATGATTAGAACCATAATACTGCCCAGAATGCTGTCCATAGTTCTGACTATTAGAACTTCTTGCACGACCATAGTTCTGGCCTCGTCCCCTATTAGACTGCCCACCAAAATGTCGACCTCTGCCTCGACCAAAAGACTGACCAAATTGCTGCTTGTAATTGGAACTGGCCAGGTTTGCTGAAATGGGTGGAATGTTATCCACAGAGCCTTGTTGCTCAAGCCTATTTTCAAAAGACAATAACATGCTATGTATGGATTCAAGCGAGATCTGATCATCTCTGACATTGATGGCTGAGACTACTGAGTTATATTCAGTGCCCAAGCCATTCAAAAGGTTCATTATATGGTCTTGATCTGAAACTAACTCACCAATGGCTGCTAGATTATCTGCTGCACTTTTGATCTTCATGATATAATCAATCATGGACAGTGGACCTTTCTTGGTGGACTGGAATTCTAATCGAAGTTGCATGATTCTAGCTCTTGAAGAAGAAGAAAAGATTTGTTCTAAAGCCTTCCAGGCTGAGAAAGAAGTAGTATGACCGATGATTTGAGCCATTATGGCTGGTGTAAGAGATGCATAAATCCAACTTAGGATTGTGCGATCTTGTCTTCTCCAAGCAACGAAAGCAGGATTGATGACTCCTGTATTTAGCTCTTTTGTTGGACAGACTGAAACTCCTTCAATGAAATCCTCAAATCCATTTGCAAAAATTACATTTTCAATTTGAGACTTCCAAAGAATGTAATTGGATCTATCTAGTTTTACTGGTAAAGAGTGGTTCAAAACTTGATAAGAGGGAGCAGATGATATGTTGGATGTCTGACCTGTGTTGCCAAGTAAACCAGAAGAAGACTGTGTTGCCATTGATGAAATGATGAAGAAACTCTAGCAATTCAGAGATCTATATGTATTTATAGATATTTCATATTACATCTTGGAATCAAGAATTCATACTAACAAACGTAAAACAGACTCCAGCTCATTCTATAGCTCATTATAACAGTTCTTGTTTATACACTAACTGACTACAAGTATACTAACTGATTGCTAACACATTGCTAACTGATTGCTCATCTATACTAACTGATTGCTAACACATTGCTAACTGATTGCTCATCAGTAAAGGCATACAATACAAGTATACAACTCAATGGAAAACAATCTTAATTCCTTTTTTGAGTCAAGCTCTCCCAATCTAGTTAGCCAAATCCCTTCGTCAGCAATATCAACCAAATAACTATCTTTGAGTCAAACTAAACTTTACATACTTGAAGGCCAACACACATGAAAAATATATATTTTCCTCATCAAATGCTATCTAAACTCAAGAAAGTCCGAGCTCCCTGACCCACTATTCGAACAGGAAGGACAGAGGAAGAGAAGAAGAAAAGATGTTAGAACATGATTACTCCTAAGAATCCACCATCTTTGCCAGATAAAGAAAACCAAAAAGATTAAGGAGAGAAAAAGAAGGAAATCATACTTTTTTTGTTATGTTCTCAAAGAGGAAAACATCAGCCCCTGTGTAGCTAAGTTGTCTGAGAGTCTGTTATAGTCTTCTTGACCTACGTAAGAGATTTTGAATTTTAAATTGTTTACATACGTGGAGATGCTGAATCACGAATATCAATCCATAGTTTTCAATTTTATTTATTTATTTATATGCCACGAGCAAAATTATGAACAAACTGCAATGTTTCAATTTTTTCTCAGGTCTTAAACTAGTAGTAAAACTCGATGATGAAAACAATTTCTACTTAGCAGTAGCCGAGTTTTCTTCAAAAAGAAAAAAAATAATCATAATATATGAATAAAAATAAACATCTTTTGAAACAAAACAAAACAAAACCTAAGCTATTAGTTGATTTTAGGAGTGGCATATTGTACTTGTTAAGTTGATTATTTACACACTCACTATCCATATAATCGTAAGTTACATCATGTGCACCGGGTCCTCACCATATACACGATAGGATTTTCCTAACATCAAATGAATTAATAATTTTTTCATTTTTTACATTTTAATCTTACAAATTGTCACAAGCTAGGATGACAAAATGCTATTCAAACACCACTAATTGGGTAAACATATAGACAAAGTCATGAAAGTCTTCAGAATTATCTGAACCACAAGGATAATGGACTTAAAGTGAAATCTAAGAGAAACATTTAGATCAAGTACAAAGAAGAAGAGAAAAAGATCAGGAAGAAATCCAAAGAATGCAGTATAGCTGCGATATCAAACCAAAACATGGGCTTAATTACTGGGCAATGGCATTGCAGAAAACATTAATTCTTCTACTTGGGACTGAATGGGAACAAGGCATTGTTAATTACAGGAGATTATATCAAGTTTTTACATAACACTTGGGGAATTTGTGTTATCATGAAAGTTGAGTAAAAAAACTTATCAATTCTGAGAGTAACTCAAGTCTTTTAATACAAATAAAAAGGGGTAGTGTCCATGACTTTCAGCCAACTTATATGCTCGATCGAGACAGATTTTCAAGCTCATCAAAACACAAAAATTATAGTACTCTGTTATCTAATAAACACAATTAATAACTAGAAAATGCTTTAAAATGAGCAAGTTGTGATCATTTTACTAAAGTCGCGCAAATCTGTCTCGCAATGCTTTAAAACACAATTCTCATTCCCGATACAAAAATCACATCTTATATATGAGTAAGTCTAGGCAGCCAGGCCAGACAACCATTTTTTGGCTTGGCCTGACTGTTTTAACAAATTTACCGATTCTCTTTAAAATACAACCACAAACATCGTTTATAGAAGGGGTAAATTTGTAAAAACAGTCAGGCCTGACAAAAAAATGGTTGCTTGGCTTGGCTTCCTAGAATATGGGCTTATATTATGGAAATAATCTCATAACATCAAAATATTAAGGAGATATTAACATTTGTACCTTTGGGTAGTGATCGTTGTAGCAGATGGCTCTTGTTTGACAATATATGCCCTGATGAATTTAGAATGTTCCAGTACATAGCTTAGGGATTTATCATGATCAACGGCAATAAACATTTCTTGGTCAAAACAAACCCCACACTCGTATCTTTTCGTTGAGTTCTTTTGAAGCCTATGGTGTTGATACATTTTCTGCTTTTTTGTCACCCCTTCATATTTTAGCATTTCTATCCTTGTTGATTACCTTTCCATTATAAAAGCAAATTAGCGGAATATCCTCATTACCCATAGTACTAGGGGTTGGCACGGTTCATGATTAGGCTTGTCCCGGTCCTGGTCCAGTGAAACCGGACGAAAGTTCGGGAAAATAATTTTTTGGGTAGAACCGGTTTTTTCTGGACATGTTTGAATCGAGACGAAACCAAGCCATCCTGAGTCAAAAGTGTTTTGGGCAGCCCTATTCCACATTCAATTCGGCCCATATATAGCCAAATCAAATTCCTGCAGAACTTCTTATGGCTTATATATTGCTGCCCGTAAACATCTTATGGTTTATATATTGCTGCCCGTAAAATCAGATCGAAAATATTAAGAATACTAATTTATAAACTCATATTGAAAATATCTCAATTAGTAAATTTAATGAAGAATAATATAATCTTCGTCATCATAAAATACCGAGTCCATGCATTTTGATATGGGGTATTGAGACTCCAGTCTAGGATGATGGAGGGTATTGAGCGCAGTCCTGGCTATCTAGAATTTGGGTTTTGATATATTTTCTGAATGTACAGTAACACAAAACATCAAATTGCAAAAAGTTTACCTTTTTTATCGGAATTGGAGACTTGCGGAGTTACAGAGGTCACCCACTTGAGTGGAGTTTATGTCATAGATGTTTATTTATTGAGATTTTATTTTTATTTTTTATTTTTTAATTTAAATATGATCTTCTCAACCTTAATTAAAATTCAAAATATAGTTCAGTTGATTATTTACACTCCTCTAACTTGTGTGCCATATTAACTATGTTATGAATCTCAAATATCGACTTGTATGAAATAAAATTTGAGTGGGACCAAAAGAAGGTGGAAATTGCCAACTAGTAAAGGTTTAGGGTTGATGTGTCTGTATGTTTATAACTAGCTTTGCTACAGAGCGAGGGAGGGAGCGAGGGAAAGGGGCGAGGGATGGGTGGTAACCACCCATCCGCCTCGAAATAAGCGCATCAGATTAAAGATGCGCGATGGCGCTTATCTCGGGGCAGATGGGTGGCTACCACCCATCCCTCGCTCCCTCCCTCGTTCCCTCCCTCGACCCCTAGAATTTTCCGTTTATAACACATCAACCCAAAGGTTTGGAGAGTACCTCTGGTATGAAATAACACTTGTCAATTTAATAAAATTTGAGTGGGACCAAAAGAAGGTGGAAATTGCCATGCAAATCCTCAATTACTAAAGGTTTGGATAGTACCTCTTCAAAATTCTAGGGGTCAATGACATTTTCGTCATTTCACAGATGAGACGGTCAGTCGAAGTATAAAATGTGGTGACTGAAGAGAAGAAATCGAAACGAAAACAGAGTAAAAAAAAAAACAGAACAACATATCATCTACACTTGAGAGATCTAAAAGACGATGCCAGTGCCTCCAATTATCTATTTGTCAAGAAGGGTGAGGACTGAACGCCGAGGAAGAAGAAGAAGAAATGAACAAGTACCATATAATGGATGGCAGAGCGGAGCCGTATTTGGGCAAGTGCTCTCATTCATAGCAAACCTCATTACACAAGGAAGTAGTAGCAAATATCCTTTGTGAACACATCCATTCTCTATGGCCTTATCCATTCTTGCTCTGCTAGTTATGTTTTTTGCTTCTTTGGTTCTTCTCATTCATCCCAATCTCAACATGAGGACTAAGCGCGCTTTCACCTACATTTCCATTTTGTCAGGGAGTTTGGGTTTGAGTTTGGCAGTAACAATTGCTCTCTACGACAAGTTTGGCTGGGTCTCATATCTTTTATGCCTTGTTCCGGCTGTAATAAATCTACTCAGTCCGCTAACACTCATGTTCTGGTCGTTGTGCAAGAGACTTGAACAAGCAGTCACCCTTCCCAGCCAATCTGATATGGCAGGACAGAGGGTACCTGTGTAATGTTCATGTTAATCCAATACTTTTGTTGTTCTATCATACTTGTTTAAGTCCCTGTGCTGTAATAGAATACTATCTGGTAAGAGATCAATACTGAATAATTGGTTATGGTAGAAAAATGTGTCATCACAATTCACAGTATTGAAATTGTATTTCTAGTCAGTCCCCTCAATTTTCATATGAACTTGTCTATTAGTCTATCTTTATCAAAATGAACTTTTCCAATTTCACAAAGACACAGCCAGCCTCAGTGAAGAAAACAGTTTACTTTTGGTTGATGTCTGACTATATTGTTGACGATCCACTTTAAAGTTCCCTGACTTTGATTAGCTAGCATTGCAATGAGGAATATTTCTATTAAAAAGTTACCATACCTCAAATTAGTAATCAACCAGAACTTACACATGTAGGAATTATCATATTAATTCTCCAAAAACGATAGGATTTTCCATATTGCAGGAATTATCATAACTGATATCTTTAATCAATTCTCGATGATGGACATTGACATGTTAATGGACACCTGCTGCTTCCATCCAAAGTGTCACGCCCCGCTCATAAGAAAAATCCCAACAGACCGGGAGATTTCCTACAAATGGCACGTGACATACCACTTAACCACATTATCACACAAACAATTCTCGGAAAACGAAATTCCAAAATATTACAAGCATTCCAAAGTATTACAATCATGCCAAATACAACCTTCTCCCCCAACTCTACATATCAAAGCATTCTCACAAACATAACTTTCATATATAACACCAAAAAGCAAAACACCAAACATAATACAAACCCTGGAAATGACTAGGATCTAGTTCTGCCCGACCTGATCCACAAAGTCGCTTCCAACGCCTGCACTCCAATAAGAGTACACCCATTTGCCACAAAACAAAGCAAAATGGGTCAGCCTAAAGCTGTTATGAGCAGATAAAAAAAAATCAACTACAAATAACACAAATGATAATCCACATTTCAATATATATCCACATTTACCTTACATCACATGCTACAACTTATACCTACTGCACCAACCATATGGTTAACTAGTCATATGCACAAATCAGATTATCAACAAAAACATAACATTTTAATAGACCATTAATCCTTTCAAATGAATGAAAATTTTCATAATCTTAAGCACATGTCATCTTATTAAATTCTCGCATACTCACTTTCAAAACATAACATACCCATTTTTTTTTTTTTTAATCTAGGACACACCTGTTTCAAGACATGTCCCTTCTATAGGCCCTTAGGAACTCACCATCACCTCACGCAAGTTAAAACTTGTACAATGGCTTAGTTCCCTACCGGAGGGCATGCTACAAAACATCTTAAACCATGAATACCCTATCGCACCTCTCCATGTGCCGAATGTGTCTCACCCCGACACACCTCCACACGTGTACCAATACCCACTTTGAGTATGTATACATTTCAAACAGGGTGCCGTCTCTAAAATGCATACTTCACCTCAAAAGACTGGACACACGGGCCAAATCACAATTTAAAACTGCGCGCTGGAAGATAAATAAGTTCACACTCTTCCTCTGACCCCTCAGGAACACTCCATTGTATCACGCGAGTCATGACTCGTACAGTGGCTTAGTTTTCCCCTTTTGGAAATCAGACACTGCTCCTCATGAACACTCCACTATATCACGCGAGTCATAACTCGTATAGTGGCTTAATTTTTCCCTTTTGGAGACAGTCACCGTACAACTCACTATGTACGGATTACACAAATATTAGAAACCAAGGCATCTATGGCCATAATGTAGCACTCTGTACATTTTAAACGCCGGAGTAGGGTATTCATGTCAAACTCAAGATTCTCAACACTAATTTAGTAGCATCGTTCCATAATTCCATTAGAGGAACTAAATTCTAAATATCACAATCACATATATGATGCACAATATTCAATAATAAACATCTACTTGAAACACGCATCTCGAAGCACATTATTGCCAAAATTAAAATATTGTAAAATGTGAAATAAATTTATTCTAAAATTTAATGTTATCACGGTGGTCACAACGGTGAAAACGGTGATAAAAACAGAGTTATAAATCAAATTCTATGATCAATCAAAGTTGAGTCAAAATCGGGTCAAATAGATGACGTCATCGTCTTCAACCTCAGAGCAGATTTTTTTTTCAGAACGTTTCAGTAACATAGCAACTTCAATCACACACAAAAGTCGCATTATTCAACCAAACCCTGAAAACTTTATACCATTGGAAAGCCCTTACCTTAAACTTGTTAAACATGTGATATTTATACCTAAATTCTTTCAATAACAGAAAATAAAACCAGATCTTTACCCCCTGTTCATCACGGTTTAAAGTCAGACTTATAATTTCAGCAAGTCACTGTTCAACACACCAACTTCAAATACCTATAACTTCTTCAATAGTTATCCAAATTTTACATATAAGCTACCTATAGAAAGCTCTCACATTCATCTTTCAACTGGAAGCAATCAAAAACAAAAATACTGAAAGAATCAAAAACTACTATTACGAAAAGACACTAGGTTACTCATCTTAACCCATAATAGCAACCCCCAAATTTATACCAAGAAAGAGTAAACATGCAATCAAAGGGGTTAAATCATTCAAGAAATGTTCGATCTACTCACCAACCACAGGTATTGCACTCCTCAAAGCATAAGACTCCTCTTCCCCAACATGCATCAAGATCCTCAAGCAAATCTTTAAGGAATCCTCCCTCTCAAGCTCTCTCCTAGACCTGGTTGACCAACATACAACCTCCTAAGCTCAGATGAGAAGATTGAAAAGAAAAAAAAGAAAAAAATTTGTATAGTCTTATAGAAGGGGAAATGGCTATATGCCACCACCAAATTTCTAAATACTACCGCGGTGGTACAAAGAAAAAAATAGTTGTTACATAATACACACCTCAAAAGGAATCTCGTCCTCGAGATTAAACTAAGAAAAAGACAGAAGGCTACGAGAATAGATATGGATGTAACTGCCGAATACGATCCTCCAATTCCCATGTCACATCGCCCTCCTGGTCACTCCACTGTACTTTCACCAGTCTTATAGTCTTCCGTCGCAATCATTTTTCATATCTATCAACAATAGATATTGGTTGCACGGGATAAGACAAATCCTCTGACACCTCAACATCATCCGGCTCTATAATCTGGGTCGGATCTACTGAACATTTCCGAAGCATTGATACATGGAAGACATCATGAATCCCAGACATAGCTGGTGGCAAAACAAGTCGGTACGCCACTGGACCGACTCTCTCAACAACCTCATAAGGCCCAATATATCTCGGAGCTAATTTCCCTCTTCCCCTAAACCTGATAACACCTCGCATGGGGGAAACTCTCAAGAAAACTCTATCACCTACTGCAAACTCCAGATTTGTGCGCCTACGATCTGAGTAACTTTTCTAACGACTTTGAGCTGTCTTCAATCGTCGTCGTATCAAATCTATCTTTTCAGTAGTGTCTCTGATGATATCGGGACCTATAACTGCAGAATCACCAACTTCAGCCCAACACATAGGAGATCTACAACGTCTACCGTACAATGCTTCATATGGTGCCATACCGATACTCACTTGATAGCTATTATTATAGGCAAACTCACATAACGGTAAATGATCTTCCCAACTTCCACCAAAATCCAAAATACATGCCCTAAGCATGTCCTCGACTATTTGGTTAACTCTCTCTGACTGGCCATCTGTCTGCGGATGGTAAGCGGTGCTCATGTCTAAACGAGTACCCAAAGCTTGCTGAAGACTTCACCAAAACTGAGCAGTGAACAAAGAATCTCTATCTGAGACAATCGATACAGGGGCTCCATGCAATCTAACTACCTCTCGAATAAATAAACGGGCCAAACTATCTGCAGTCCGATGAATACTAACTGGAATGAAATGAGCACTCTTAGTCAACCGATCAACAATAACCCAAATCGACTCGTTCCCTCGTCTCGACCGTGGAAGTCCATCTATAAAATCCATCGTAATATACTCCCATTTCCACGACGGAATCTCTAAAGGTTGTAACCAACCAGAAGGTTTCTGATGTTCAGCTTTGACCTGCTGACAAGTCAAACAGCGAGATACAAAGACTCCTACATCTCGTTTCATCCCAGGCCACCAAAACGTGCGGTGAAGATCACGGTACATCTTTGTTCCACCAAGATGAATGGTGAAACGAGAATGATGTGCCTCTACTAGTATCTCCTTACGCAAATCATCATCAGCTGGTACACACAATCTACCCTTAAACCTTAATCCACCATCGGAACCAACAGACCAATCCGTAGGACAAACATCAACTGAGTCTATCACAAAATCCTCTATTCTTTTACGTAAGGTTGGATCAGAAACTTGACCCTGCAACACTCTACTAATCAAAGATGGTTGAATCAACAAACTAGCCATAATTACACCTTTTGACGTAGAAATAGGCTGAACATCACAAGAAGCGAACACTTCTAATACTCGATACTCCTGAATCATCAAAGAAGCTATGCCCACACGTCGTCTACTCAAAGCATCCGCAACCACATTCGCCTTCCCAGGTCTATATTGAATCTCAAAATCGTAACTACTTAAAAATTCAACCCATCTCTGTTGCCTCATGTTTAGTTCCTTCTGGGAGAAAAGATACTTTAAGCTTTTGTGATCCGTATACAACTCAAATTTCTCACCATATAGATAATGCCTCCAAATCTTCAATGCAAAAACCACTGCTGCCAACTCTAAGTCATGGGTGGGATATCTCCTCTCATGGGGTTTCAATTGGCGAGAAGCATACGAAACCACTTTACCTTCTTGCATCAAAACACACCCTAAACCAGTACCACAAACATCTGTATAAACTACTAACTTCACACCAGAAACAGGAATCGTCAACACTGGCGCTGATGTCAACTTCAACTTCAATGTTTCAAAAGCCTGCTCACATTCATCCGTCCACAGGAAAGGAATATTCTTCCTAGTCAAAGTTGTCATAGGTGCGGCAATAATAAAAAATTTCTCAATAAATCGGCGATAATACCCAGCTAGACCAAGAAAACTACGAATCTCTGACACAGTAGTTGGTTTCTTCCAAGACTTAACTGCCTCGACTTTCTCAGGATCCACGGCAATACCACGGCTAGAAATCACATGCCCTAGAAATCGAACCTCTGATTCCCAAAAATGACATTTACTAAACTTTGCATATAACTGGTGGTCTCTCAATGTCTGCAATACAATGCGAAGGTGTTCCTTATGCTCCTCATGACTCCTCGAATATACTAAAATATCATCAATAAACACTATGACAAACTGATCCAAGTACGGGTGGAAGACCCGATTCATTAAGTCCATAAAGAAAGCTGGAGCATTTGTCAAACCAAAAGGCATCACTGGATACTCATACAATCCATACCGGGTTCTGAAAGCAGTCAACGTAATACTCTGCTCTTCAACCCTCATCTAATGGTACCCAGACTGAAGATCAAGTTTTGAAAATACTACAGCACCTCTCAACTGATCCAACAAATCATCAATGCGTGAAAGTGGATACTTATTCTTGATGGTGACCTTATTTAATTCCCGATAGTCAATGCACATCCTCAATGATCCATCCCTTTTTGACACAAATACAGCAGGTGCGCCCCAACAAGAATTACTCGGTCAAATAAACCTAAGAATCATACACACCTCAAAAGAATTAATAATATTCCTCCAATATAGATGAGAACCTCAAATAAACAATCACATCCATTTAAATTCACAATAACTTACCCCTTACGTAATAAATCCTCTAGCTGCACCTTCATTTCTTCCAATTGTTTAGGGGCAAGACGATAAGCGGGTTTCGATATCGGTGCGGTACCCGGGATAAGGTCTATCTTAAACTCTACTTCTCGATGAGGAGGAAGACTAGAAACCTCGTGGAAAACATCGAAAAAATATCGAACCACCTCAACATCACTAATGTCAAGTTTAGGAATCTCAACAGAACCAAGGAAACTCGACATCACTGAATCAGAGCTCGACTCACATCTCAAAACACAAGGAGATACACCAGGAAACGTAAGGGTCACCGTCCTACTTACACAGTCTAAGATCACCGGGTAACTGGACAACCAATCCATCCCTAAAATCAAGTGAAAACCTTCAAAACCCAACACAATAAAATCAAACTGAAAGACGCGATCACAGATAGAAAACTCGAACTGAGGGCAACATTCACTAAGTATAACTGATCCACCCAAAGGAGACTGAACTCTTAAAGACTGTTGTAATGGCACAACTACTAAATGATCTCTCTCTACCAATTGTTTAGAAATAAAGGATCTAGAAGCACCAGTATCGAAAAGAACCCGCAACCGCAATCGAGAGGACATCACATACCCTAATATGCACAAAATTTAAAATTAAGCCAATCATGTTCAAACTATCATGGATTTCCTATATTTGAATATCATAAACTGTAAAACATGCGTAAGCAATGATAACGTTATAAGAATAATAATAATAATAAAACATACCCTCTACATTTCCCTGACCGGGAATAGCAGCTAAACGAACCGACGGCCCTGAGGTGGTAGCATGCTGACCTCTCCCGCCACCACTACCGCGTGGAGCAACCCGCTACGGCCGCGTACAATATCGAGAAATGTGTCCCTGCTGACCACACTCATAACACACGGGGCCCTAATTTTTCTGACCACTCTGCCCTTGCTGGTTTCGTGGCTTATCGTTGCTCCTAGGACAATTTATAGCTATGTGTCCTTCCTGATCACAAATATAACAAACCCGCTTTACTGCAATCTGATCTCCTCGAGTCGATACCCCCTGCTGTCTATGTCCATCTCTTCTCTGATTACCTCCTTTCATTGGTCCTCCCCTGCCTGGCTACCTTTGTTGACCTTGAACCTCTCCTTGGCGACCTTTCTTGCGATTTTCGTCTATAACCCTTTTACACTCTATCTCCACCTCTTCCTGTCTTAAGGTCGCGTTATACAGTTCCTCAAAAGGTTTATCAATCATCAATATTAATTGTCTCTTCAAGAAAGGATTTACCCCATCCAAGAACTTCAGGTTTTTCTTCTCTAGAGTATCTACCAGATACGGCGCATACCGACTAAGTTGATTAAACTCAGTCACATACTCAGCTACAGTTCGTTGACCTTGCTGCAACTTAATGAATCGATCAACTAACTGTGTTTTTGCCGCTGCAGGAATGAACTGTCATTCAAACAACACAACAAAAGTTTCCCAAGTCATACCAGCTACATCACGAGTCTGACGCACAGAATCCCACCAATTGAGTGCATCTCCATCAAACTGGTGAGCTGCCAATTCACTGCGCTGCTCTGACGTAATACTCATCCGTTCCAATATCACCTCTGTCTTACGGAGCCAACGGTCTGCTGCTATGGCTCCCCCATTCCCATTAAACCTCTCACCTCCAAGTCCAGAGAAGGCCTTATTTCGACGAGCAAACGGATCATCTTGGGAACTACCCTGCCTCAAACCTTGTATCAATGTGGTAATCGCATCGTGGTCCAGATTATAGCTCCTTGGAACTTCACCTCCAGATGTACCAGATATATCATCTATATTCCTTGTTTGACGCGACATCCTCTCTCTAAAAAAAAAAACAAACAAACACACTCTAATCAATCACAAGTCAAACAAAAGATCTTACTCCTCTACCCACACCCCATCCGAGGAATTGTTAAGCATTTCTGCCTAACGTGAACAATATGGCTCTGATACCAAAATTTATTGTCATGCCCCGCTCATAAGAAAAATCCCAACAGACCGGGAGATTTCCTACAAACGGCACGTGACATACCACTTAACCACATTATCACACAAACAATTCTCGGAAAACGAAATTCCAAAATATTACAAGCATTCCAAAGTATTACAACCATGCCAAAGGCAACCTTCTCCCCCAACTCTACACATCAAAGTATTCTCACAAACATAACTTTCATATATAACACCAAAAAGCAAAACACCAAACATAATACAAACCCTGGAAATGACTAGGATCTAGTTCCGCCCGGCCTGATCCACAAAGTCGCTTCCAACGCCTGCACTCCAATAAGAGTACACCCATTTGCCACAAAACAAAGCAAAATGGGTCAACCTAAAGCTGGTATGAGCAGATAAAAAAAAATCAACTACAAATAACACAAATGATAATCCACATTTCAATATATATCCACATTTACCTTACATCACATGATACAACTTATACCTACTGCACCAACCATATGGTTAACTAGTCATATGCACAAATCAGATTATCAACAAAAACATAACCTTTTAATAGACCATTAACCCTTTCAAATGAATGAAAATTTTCATAATCTTAACCACATGTCATCTTATCAAATTCTCGCATACTCACTTTCAAAACATAACATACCCATTTTTTTTTTTTTTTATCTAGGACACACCTGTTTCAAGACATGTCCCTTCTATAGGCCCTTAGGAACTCACCATCACCTCACGCAAGTTAAAACTTGTACAATGGCTTAGTTCCCTACCGGAGGGCATGCTACAAAACATCTTAGACCATGAATACCCTATCGCACCTCTCTATGTGCCGAATGTGTCTCACCCCGACACACCTCCACACGTGTACCAATACCTACTTTGAGTATGTATACATTTCAAACGGGGTGCCGTCTCTAAAATGCATACTTCACCTCAAAAGACTGGACACACGGGCCAAATCACAATTTAAAACTGCGCGCTGGAAGATAAATAAGTTCACACTCTTCCTCTGACCCCTCAGGAACACTCCATTGTATCACGCGAGTCATGACTCGTACAGTGGCTTAGTTTTCCCCTTTTGGAAATCAGACACTGCTCCTCAGGAACACTCCACTATATCACGCGAGTCATAACTCGTATAGTGGCTTAGTTTTTCCCTTTTGGAGACAGTCACCGTACAACTCACTATGTACGGATTAAACAAATATTAGAAACCAAGGCATCTATGGCCATAATGTACCACTATGTACATTTCAAACGCCGGAGTAGGGTATTCATGTCAAACTCAAGATTCTCAACACTAATCAAGTAGCATCGTTCCATAATTCCATTAGAGGAACTAAATTCTAAATATCACAATCACATATATGATGCACAATATTCAATAATAAACATCTACTTGAAACATGCATCTCGAAGCACATTATTGCCAAAATTAAAATATTGTAAAATGTGAAATAAATTTATTCTAAAATTTAATGTTATCGCGGTGGTCACAACGGTGATAAAAACAGAGTTATAAATCAAATTCTATGATCAATCAAAGTTGGGTCAAAATCGGGTCAAATAGATGACGTCAGCTCAGAGCAGATTTTTTTTTCAGAACGTTTCAGTAACATAGCAACTTCAATCACACACAAAAGTCGCATTATTCAACCAAACCCTGAAAACTTTATACCATTGGAAAGCCCTTACCTTAAACTTGTTAAACATGTGAGATTTATACCTAAATTCTTTCAATAACAGAAAATAAAACCAGATCTTTACCCCCTGTTCATCACGGTTTAAAGTCAGACTTATAATTTCAGCAAGTCACAGTTCAACACACCAACTTCAAATACCTATAACTTCTTCAATAGTTATCCAAATTTTACATATAAGCTACCTATAGAAAGCTCTCACATTCATCTTTCAACTGGAAGCAATCAAAAACAAAAATACTGAAAGAATAAAAAACTACTATTACGAAAAGACACTAGGTTACTCATCTTAACCCATAATAGCAACCCCCCAAATTTATACCAAGAAAGAGTAAACATGCAATCAAAGGGGTTAAATCATTCAAGAAATGTTCGATCTACTCACCAACCACAGGTATTGCACTCCTCAAAGCATAAGACTCCTCCTCCCCAACATGCATCAAGATCCTCAAGCAAATCTTTAAGGAATCCTCCCTCTCAAGCTCTCTCCTAGACCTGGTTGACCAACAGACAACCTCCTAAGCTCTGATGAGAAGAGTGAAAAGAAAAAAAAAAAAAAATTTGTATAGTCTTATAGAAGTGAAAATGGCTATATGCCATCACCAAATTTCTAAATACTACCGCGGTGGTACAAAGAAAAAAATAGTTGTTACACAAAGATACTTGTGCCACTATTGCTGCTGGTGCTCACAGTAAAAGTAATCGTATATATCTGTAATTCATGCAAAGGCTATGCGAAGCTATCTAGTGCTACCTTTTTTCATTCAATTTGGGTTTTGGTTTTTTCAAAGACTACAACTTTCGTTGCTCGAATTTCTCACTCTCATCAGTATGGTATTGGGTTTGAGTTGAAGTTAATGTATCTATTTCAAACACTATGCCAAGGTTTCCAAATCAATAAATGCACAACATTGATCTTTCCTCTTCTTAAGTTGAAACCTGGGTTTTGATTTTCCTATTCCCTAGCTCAACCCTTGCCATTGAAAAATCAACAGAAGAACATATGAGCTATGCCAACCAACAAAACCACCCGAAGAAAAGCAATCTCATATAAGGTTATCACTTCTCTTCTCTACTTCCCTTAATTTTACTTTGTATCTTTGGTTCTCTCACCAATTCATACTTGATTGAGAGGTTTGTTGCTTTTGAAATAGTGAGAGATTTTGGGGTGTGAAAAAGGTGGTTCATGTTCTATCTAAAACCTATTTAATTTTTTTCCTATTTTTTTTACTTGAGAAACTAATGTGGCAAAGTTGTAAGCCAGATAGATGGATTGAATTTTCCCATAAAAACATGCTTATAGTTTGATGTGGGTTACTATGAATGTTGACGGTCAGGCTATTAGTGTATTTATGTTTTGTGGTATCTTTTTTATTTTTATGTTTTATTTTTGTATTTATGTTGTATGTGGAAGTACTTGAATCACTTCAATATCCTTCGGGAAAAGAGGTTTGGAGACCCGATATTGCGGTGGCTAAAGGATTTTACGACTACTTTAGTCATAATCATATTTAGAATGGTGATTTCTTAAGGAGGCGGTTTCGAATGCACATGTGATTTTACCGCATTCGTGATGCAGTTATTTAGAATGATGTTTATTTCAGAGGGTTCATTGCACAAGTGAAATGGGCCTATCTAATCTTCAAAATATTGCTTGTGCGTTGCAGATTGATGCTAGCAAATGGTACTTATGGTGATGGTGTTGATGAGTATTTGAAAGTTGTAGAAATAAAACGACTTAAATTTTTTTTTTTTTGCAAATTTTTGTAGGACTGTGATTGATGTGTACTTGCAAAATAATATTTCTTGAACCGACTCTTAAAGGTGTAGCTTGATTGTTTGCATAAAAAAAAACATGGATTTCCTAGAATGTTAGGGAACATCGATTGCCTGACAATTGATCAGTGTTACATGGAAGAACTAGGCATGTACGTCTGGTTGCGATATTTTGTCACTTTTAAAGCATGCAAATCACGTATTTGAGTAACCGCTATATGCCAACTACAACCTGCCCTTCGACACTTCATTGTCAACCTAGAGTTGTTTGTTTTAACAGCCTTATACATTCCCAATTTGTTCTCAATACCAAATCCGCGAGAGCACGCCTAAATGTATCTGCATCTGGAAACTTGACAGCAAAATCAATAACATTATAATGCAATGGTGTATCAGTCCCAGCATCATCACTTAAACATGGTTCAGAATAATTAACACTGCGAATTTCCATGGACTCTACAGGGAGAAAACCTTTCTTCCCTGTGAAAAATAAAAGAATATTTCTATTAAAAAGTTACCATACCTCAAATTAGTAATCCTACAGACTGAACTTACAGATGTATTGGAGACTCAGTAATTCTCCAAAAACAATAGGATTTTCCTTATTGCTGGAATTATCATAACCCACTATTGCTCCTGGTGCTTATAATAAAAATAACAGTATATATCTGTAATTCATACAAAGGCTTTGTGTTGTACATTCCATTATCTACCACAGGGAATTTGTGTTATCATGAAAGTTAAGTAAAAAACTTATCAATTATGAGAGTAACTTAGTCTTTTAATGCATCAAACTTTTTTTTTTTTTTTTGGATAATACAACAATCTTAACAAGCAATCCTTAAAATGTTGCATAGATTTTCAAAATATACCACTATGTACTTTCTTTTTTTTTCCTACTAACCCACGCCACCCAAAAAACTGTTTTTTTTTTTTAAAAGTAACATTCAAAAAGGATAACTTTCGACCAATTTAAACTCTCAATTGAGGCTGATTCTCAAGCTCATCAAAACAAGAAAATTGTAATACACTGAGTTATCTAATAAACACAATTTGAATCACTTGAAAATGTTTTTAAATGAGCAAGTTATGGTCATTTTACTAAAGTCACACAAATCTGTTCCGCTAAGAAAAATAGGTAGTGTCCATGAATTTCAGCCAACTTATATGCTCGATCGAGACAGATTTTCAAGCTCATCAAAACATAAAAATTATATTACTTTGAGTTATCTAATAAACACAATTTTAATAATTGAAAATGTAAATAGCAAGTTATGATCATTTGACTAAAGTCATGCAAATCTGTCTCACAATGAAACGATGTAATGTCCCTGACTTTCGGCCAGCTTATATGTTCGATCGAGACTAATTTTCAAGCTCATCAAAACACAAAAATTGTAGTACTCTGAGTTATCTAATGAAATACAATTTGAATCACTTGAAAATATTTTGAAATGAGAAAGTTATGACCATTTTTACTAAAGTCATGCAAATCTGTCCGGAAAAAAAAATGTTTTCACCCATTCGCATTGGGCAATGCGAGGATTTGTCTCAACTTCGCTCAGACCTATGCAATTTTGAGACTTTATTTCTTATATCATAATCATTATCATCATCAAAGCCCATTCCTGATACAAAAATCACATCTTCTATATGAGTAAGTCTAGGCAGCTAGTCCAGGCAACCATTTTTTGGCCAGGCCTGATTGTTTTTACAAATTCACCCATTCTCTTTAAAAACACAACCACAAAAATCGTTTATAGAAGGGGTAAATTTGTAAAAAATGGCAGACTTGACAAAAAAATGGTTGCTTAGCCTGACTGCCTAGAATTGGAGCTTATATATGGAAATAATTTATAAGAAAAAAAAAAGGAAAAAAAATAAGTCGTTCCCTACAGATAAGTCGATAAAAAAAAATAAGTCGTTCCCTACAGATTGTATCCACTCGAATCAGTGACGTTTAGTTCTCATTGGCTAGGAAAGGGCTAGGAAGGTGCTTTCTGAAAAAGGACAGCTTTACTAGATTTTATAAGAGTCAAACAAGACAATTTGTTTAGTTCTTATGATAGGATTTACACGATAGGATTTTCCTAACATCAAATGAATTAATAATTTTTTCATTTTTTACATTTTAATCTTACAAATTAGGTTGACAAAATGCTATTCAAACATATAGACAAAGTCATGAAAGTCTTAAGAATTATCTGAACCACAAGGATAATGGACTTAAAGTGAAATCTAAGAGAAACATTTAGATCAAGTACAAAGAAGAAGAGAAACAGATCCGGAAGAAATCCAAAGAATGCAGTATAGTTGCGAGATCAAAATCAAAACATGGGCTTAATTACTGGGCAATGGCATTGCAGAAAACATTAATTCTTCTACTTGGGACTGAATGGGAACTAGGCATTGTTAATTACAAGAGATTATATCAAGTTTTTTACACAACACTTGGGGAATTTGTGTTATCATGAAAGTTAAGTAAAAAAAACTTATCAATTCTGAGAGTAAAACAACCTTTTTTTTTTTTTTTTTTGATAATACAACAATCTTAACAAGCAATCCTTAAAATGTTGCATAGATTTTCAAAATATACCACCATGTATTTTTTTTTTTTTTTTCCTACTAACCCACACTACCCAAAAAATTGTTTTTTAAAAAAAATAGTAACATTCAAACATGGTAACTTTCGACCAATTTAAACCCTCAATTAAGATCGATTATCAATCTCATTAAAACAAGAAAATTTTAATACTCTGAGTTATTTAATAAACACAATTTGAATCACTTGAAAATGTTTTGAAATGAGCAAGTTATGGACATTTTACTAAAGTCACACAAATTTGTCCCGCAAATAAAAAGGGGTAGTGTCCATGACTTTCGGCCAACTTATATGCTTGATCGAGACATATTTTCAAGCTCCTCGAAACACAAAAATTATAGTACTCTGAGTTATCTAATAAACACAATTTTAATAACTAGAAAATGTTTTGAAATGAGCAAGTTATGATCATTTTACTAAATCGCGCAAATCTGTCTCGCAATGAAAACGAGGTAGTGTCTCTGACTTTCGGCCAACTTATATATTCGATCGAGACCGATTTTCAAGCTCATCAACACACGAAAATTGTAGTACTCTGAGTTATCTAATGAATACAATTTGAATAACTTGAAAATGTTTTGAAATGAGAAACTTATGACTATTTTTACTAAAGTCACGCAAATCTATCCGAAAAAAAATATGTTTTCATCCATTCGCATTGGGCAATGCGAGGATTAGTCTAAATTTCGCCCAGACCTATGCAAAATTGAGACTTTATTTCTTATATCATAATCATCATCATCATCAAAACCCATTCCCGATACAAAAATCACATCTTATATATGAGTAAGTCTAGGCAGCTAGGCCAGGCAACCATTTTTTGGCCTAGCCTGACTGTTTTTACAAATTTACCCATTCTCTTTAAAACACAACAACAAATATCATTCATAAAAGGGGTAAATTTGTAAAAACAGTCAGGCGTGACAAAAAAATGACTGCTTGGCTTGGCTTCCTAGAATATGGGCTTGTATATGGAAATAATTTCATAACATCAAAATATTAAGGAAATATTGACATTTGCACCTTTGGGTAGTGATCGTTGTAACAGATGGCTCTTTTTTGGCAATATATGCCCTGATGAATTTAGAATGTTCCAATACATAGCTTAGGGATTTATCATGATCAACGACAATAAGCGTTTCTTGGTCAAAATAAAGCCCACACTTGATCTGAACTCAAAACCATTTGATGAAGGCAATTTTATCATATCTCGTATCTTTTCGTTGAGTTATTTTGAAGCCTATGGTGTTTGATACATTTTCTGTTTTTTTGTCACCCCTTCATATTTTAGTATTTCTATCCTCGTTGATTACCTTTCCATTATAAAAGCAAATTAGCGGAATATCCTCATTACCCATAGTACTAGGGGTTGGCACGGTTCATGATTAGGCTTGTCCCGGTCCTGGTCTAGTGAAACGGGACGAAAGTCCGGGAAAATAATTTTTTGGGTAGAACCGGTTTTTTCTGGACGTGTTTGAATCAGGACGAAACCAAGCCATCCTGAGTCAAAAGTGTTTTGGGCAGCCCTATTCCACATTCAATTCGGCCCATATATAGCCAAATCAAATTCCTGCAGAACTTCTTATGGCTTATATATTGCTGCCCTAACAGCCTGTGAAATGTCAGGGCGTGTACACACCATAGCATACATTAAACTGCCAACTGCACTAGCATAAGGAACATGCGACATGTATTCTTTTTCTTCCACTGTGACTGGAGATAACTTTCGAGAAAGTCTAAAATGTGAAGCCAAAGGAGTAATAACCGGCTTTGCGTTTTCCATGCCAAACCGTGATATGACCTTCTCAAGGTACCCCTTCTGTGAAAGAAATAATTTTTTATTCTCCCTTTCTCTTCTTATCTCCATACGAAGTATTTTCCTTGCAGCACCCATATCCTTCATCTCAAACTCAGATGCAAGTTGAGACTTCAATTTATTTATCTCCACCATACTCTTATAGGCAATGAGCATATCATCAACATAGAGCAAAAGATAAATAAAATTGCCACTACGAAGTTTTTTCAAGTAAACACAACAATCATACTTACTTCGTGTGAACCCATGTTTCAACATAAAAGTGTCAAACCGTTTGTACCACTGCCTAGGTGACTGCTTTAACCCATAAAGTGATCTCCTCAAACGACAAACATGATCTTCTTTTCCAACAACCTTAAAACCTTCTGGCTGATGCATATAAATTTCCTCCTCTAAGTCTCCATGCAAGAAAGTTGTTTTCACATCAAGTTGTTCAAGCTCAAGGTCACCATGAGCTACCAAGCTCAACAACACACGTATAGAAGTGTGTTTTACCACAGGCGAAAATATCTCATTGTAGTCAACGCCTTCCCTCTGAGCAAAACCCTTAGCTACTAATCTTGCCTTGAACTGAGTACCAGACTCTAGAGTAGTATGTTTCTTCTTAAACACCCATTTGCAGCCAATTGCTTTCCTTCCATTAGGCAACGACACTAGATCCCAAGTATGGTTCTTCTGGAGAGACTCCATCTCACCCTGCATAGCTACTAACCAACTCTGACTATCTGAATGACGAGCGGCCTGCTTGTAAGTAGTTGACTCATCATCTTCCACAGAGAGTGCATATGCAACCAAATCAACTGTATTCAACTGACCATAGTGCTTCAACGGTTCTTCAAAGCCAAAATTTTGAACTTGCTTAACCGATCGTTTTGACATAGTTAAGGCCAAAGATTGCTGCTGGGATTGATTATCTTCAACTGGTTGTTGTTCCTCATGGTCTTCAGGCTCATAATTCAGATCATGTGTGCCTGCTTCAACCACTTATTCATCTGCTGCATCCACAGACGCTTCAACTTCCACTTTCTGAGTGTTACTAGATTCACCACCACTATCAACTAACTCCTTAGCTTTAGTACAAGCTAACAAGGAATTCTCATCAAATGTAACATCTCGACTGATCACAAATTTATTATCCTTTAAACACCATAGACGATAACCATTCACGCCTTTTGCATACCCCAAGAAAATTACCTTCTTAGCCCTAGCATTAAGCTTATTTTCTTTCACATGGTAGTAGGCAATACAACCGAAAACTTTCAGTATACTATAATCAACATGTTCACCTGACCACACCTCATAAGGTGTTTTGCAGTCTAATGTAGAATGTGGCGATCTATTAATCAAGAAACACGCGGTGGCTATTGATTCAGCCCACCATTCTCTGCCAAGACAAGCATTGGAGCGCATACACCTAGCTCTTTCAAGCATAGTACGGTTCAATCTCTCAGCAACTCCATTTTGTTGTGGTGTGTCTCTAACAGTCCAATGTCGAACAATTCCTTCCTGATCACAAAACTGTTTGAAAGTACCCTCAGTATACTCGGTACCATTATCAGACCTCAAAATCTTCACCTTTCTTCCAGTTCTATTCTCAACCATTGCTCTCCACCTTTTAAATGTCTCAAATACTTCATTCTTAGACTTCAAAAAATATACCCATGTGTAACGGGAATAATCATCAATGAATGAGACAAAGTACCTGGAACCTCCCTTAGAGGCGACCTTCGTTGGTCCCCACACATCTGTATGCACATAGTCTAGAATACCTCTGCTCCTGTGCTTGCTTGTACTGAATTTTACCCTGTATTGTTTTCCATATACACAATGCTCGCAAAACTCCATAGTCGGTTTCTGCATACCCTTCAGTAACCTTTGCTTGCTCAGTAGCGACAATCATTTTTCTGTCATATGCCCAAGTCGGTTTCTTTATTGTTGGGAAAGTGTTGGCTTGAATAGTCCCACATCAAGTAAGGAAGAGTTGTCACAAGGGTTTATAATGAGATGGTCCACTCCCTAATAGCAACGAGGCCTTTTAAGGGAAAACCCCACACCACCTAGGCTCAGATGGAAGGCCCGGCCCAATAGGTGGTGTTTAAGTTTGGGACAATATCGTTGTTATGTATAGTGGACCAAGGGGTGCGCGCAAGTGCACGTGCGCGATGCCCCAACAATTGGTATCAGAGCCGATGGTTCGGCTGGGACTTGTTCAATTGGTATCAGAGCCGATGGTTCGGCTGGGACTTGCTCAGCGAGGTGAGATGAATGATCCAGATCCTTGCCGAGATGGTGTCCAAGAGTATCCTACAAGTCTGGACGAGGTGGAGTTAGTGCGGAGGTTGCGACTAGGTGGAGCCAACAACGCCTGGAATAGTCGAGCGACTAGGTGGAGCCAACAACGCCGAAAATAGTCGAGCCCGTACACCGAGTGCTACCCACAGGATCATGGTTGCACGTGAGACTCGAGGAGAATGTGTACTTTGAGATGTTGCAGACCGGTGGATGGATTGTAGGATGTGTGACGATTCGTGCCAAGGTGGAGATTGTTGGGAAAGTGTTGGCTTGAATAGTCCCACATCAAGTAAGGAAGAGTTGTCACAAGAGTTTATAAGGAGATGGTCCACTCCCTAATAGCAACGAGGCCTTTTAAGGGAAAACTCCACACCACCTAGGCCCAGATGGAAGGCCCGATCCGATAGGTGGTGTTTAAGTTGTGGACAATATTGTTGCTATATATAGTGAACCAAGGGGTACACGCAAATGCACGTGCGCCTTGCCCCAACAATTTCTTTTGAGCAGGGAGTGGGTTTAATGTTTAAAGAACCCCAAACTGGTCCCAATAGAACACAAAATCATCAAGATCAAGTTCCTTGTTAGCCTACCTATGCTCGCCCAATACCATAGGATTGATTTCACTTGGAGGACGAGACGTTCAACTAGTTTCACAACTTCCTTGAAAATTTTGGAATTGTGCTCTTTCCATATCAGCGACAAGATGGGTGAGGAGTTTTAGCTCAAATCCAAGACCCAATCTGATTAACTTGGTAGCATCCCATGAATTAACCCATAAAATTGATGAATCGCTCATATCATACAAACCTGGGAATAACTTTTATTTATAAGGTAAAAAATTTTATTACATAATTTTTTTTTTTGGATACAACAAGAAAATTTAAAGAGCATTATGGCCCAACAAAGTTCTCCAATTAGCACAAAAAAAAAACACTCAAAATTCCGGGAGATGCAACACCTAACACTACATTAACATCTCCACTTCTACCTCATCAACATTTGCTACTTTGTTGTTGAAGATTTTGGAAGGAGGATAGAGAGAGTGGATTTTCCACCAGTTCTTGCTTCTAGAATCTAGAGGTTGGTGTGTTGAGGTGATTGTCGTGATTATGCTATGGTACTAATTAGTAGTAGTTGAGGTGTTTATGAATGAGTTAAGGGTAGAATTTGAGAAAGATGGGTGATGAAATTTTGCAAAGTAATGCATGAGCCTTCGTCTTGTAAAATTTTGTTAGATTTTATAAGTAGGAGATGCAAAAGTCCCAAATTGAAATTGAAATTTCAATAATCGTTTTTCATAATGTCAATCAAGCATAGATGTAAAGTTTTGCATATTTACTCTCTTACGATGTACCAAGCGGAATCCTAAAATGACATCTCATCTTGTCAAACAATTGATGTGCATGAATAATAATAATTCTAAATGAAGGCCAATTGAGAAATTACAAATGAGTTTCAAAGATCTACTAATTAATTAATTTCAAACTATTTATAATAACAAGGATTACTTGAAAGTGAATAAACAACATCAACTGAGATTAACATATAAACTACTACAGTTGAGATTGATGGCCTTCTCATCTAACGGATTGGATTAACATACGAACTACACCAATTGAGATTGATGGCCTAATGTAGGTCACATGGATATTATAAGTTGACATGTAATGAATCCACGCATCTGTTTTGTACATAAAGTCTTATTATTCAAATACCATTTTAAAAACATTTACATTAAGCTTAAGAGTTAATAAATTGCGTTTGATAAGCAGCAAACAATTGCTAAATTCATTGTCCAAATTTATGGCATTGTTAAGTTAAAAAAATTTCATATATGTGGATGTCTTTTTATATTATAACAATGTGAGACCCTAAAAATAGGCGATTTGTATCCTAATATCTCTATACTAAAATCAACATATATTATGTTAAAATATTTCAAATATCCCAATTTTTATTCTAAAATCTTGAATATCTATAATATATATGGGTACATGTTATCTAAAAAATATTTCAATTTTTATCATAAAATCGTGGATGACATAATTCTCAACTATATCTTGTATTGTAAACTGAACTGATTTTGATTGGCTTACTTAGATATATGCAGATCGCAGGAAGGTGATATTGAGAATCTTGGGGTCGCTTAAATAAAGTAGATTTTTCCAGATTTTCTAAGACACACCCAAAGATCTCAGAGAGAGACACAACACAAGCCAAAGCCCAAGACTTGAAAACTAATAATATATATACTCAATTACTCACCACGTTCTATTCATCATTTCATTTACTACTCTTTTCTCTTCCCTTCTCTTTACCTTTCCAAATACCAAAAGGAAAACAAGAAACCAAAAATTTTATTTATAAGGTAAAAAAAATTATTACATAAATTTTTTTTACTTTATAAATAAAAGTTATTCTCAGGTTTGTATGATACGAGTGATTCATCAATTTTATAGGTTAATTCATGGGATGCTACAAAGTTTCCATCCAGTGGTTCAGACGGACATCCTTTTTCAAAACATCAAATTGCAAAAAGTTTACCTTTTTGATATGGGGTATTGAGACTCCAGTTTAGGATGATGGAGGGTACTGAGCGCAGGCCTAGCTCTCTAGAATTTGGGTTTTGATATATTTTCTGAATGTACAGCAACACAAAACATCAAATTGCAAAAAGTTTACCTTTTTTTATCGGAATTGGAGACTTGCGGAGTTACAGAAGCCACCCACTTGAGTGGAGTTTATGTCATAAATGCTTATTTATTGAGATTGTTTTTTTTAAAATTTAAATATGAATCTTCTCAACCTTAATTAAAATTCAAAATATAGTTCAGTTGATTATTTACATTCCTCTAACTTGTGTGCCATATTAACTATGTTATGAATCTCAAATATCGACTTGTATGAAATAAAATTTGAGTGGGACCAAAAGAAGGTGGAAATTGCCACGCAAATCCTCAATTACTAAAGGTTTGGAGAGTACCTCTTGTATGAAACAAAATTTGAGAGTCAATCAATTTGTGGTGGTGCAGGTGTTAGGTGTGGAAACTATCCTCCTCCACTACAAAACCCAAAGCTATAAACTCTACTCCCCCAAGGACATTTTCGTCATATCGCAGATGAGACAGTCAGTGGAGGAAGTATAAACCCCAATTCTAAACCCTTTTATAAACCATTCTAAACCCCGTTATAACAATTATAAACCCATTTATAAACAATTATCTAAACCCCTTTATAACAATTCTAAACCCCTTTATAAACAATTCTTTATAAACCCCAATTCGAAACCCCTTTATAACAATTCTAAACCCCTTTATAAACAATTCTCTAAACCCCTTTATAAACCCCAATTCTAAACCCCTTTATAAACAATTCTAAACAACAATTCTCTAAACCCCTTTATAACAATTCTAAACCCCTTTATAAACAATTCTTTATAAACCCCTTTATAAACCCCAATTCTAAACCCCTTAAGAGAAGAAATCGAAGCGAAAACAGAGTAAAAAAAAAAAAAAACAGACAACATATCATGTACACTTGAGAGATCTAAAAGACGATGCCAATGCCTCCAATTATCTATTTGCCAAGAAGGGTGAGGACTGAACGCCGAGGAAGAAGAAGAAGAAATGAACAAGTACCATATAATGGATGGCAGAGCGGAGCCGTATTTGGGCAAGTGCTCTCATTCATAGCAAACCTCATTACACAAGGAAGTAGTAGCAAATATCCTTTGGGAACACATCCATTCTCTATGGCCTTATCCATTCTTGCTCTGTTAGTTATGTTTTTCGCTTCTTTGGTTCTTCTCATTCATCCCAATCTCAACATGAGGACTAAGCGCGCTTTCGCCTACATTTCCATTTTGTCAGGGAGTTTGGGTTTGAGTTTGGCAGTAACAATTGCTCTCTACGACAAGTTTGGTTGGGTATCATATCTTTTATGCCTTGTTCCGGCTGTAATAATTCTACTCAGTCCGCTAACACTCATGTTCTGGTCGTTGTGCAAGAGACTTGAACAAGCAGTCACCCTTTCCAACCAATCTGATATGGCAGGACAGAGGGTACCTGTGTAATGTTCATGTTAATCCAATACTTTTGTTGTTCTATCGTATTTGTTTAAGTCCCTATGCTGTAATAGAATACTATCTGGTAAGAGATCAATACTGAATAATTGGTTATGGTAGAAAAATGTGTCATCACAATTCACAGTATTGAAATTGTATTTCAAGTCAGTCCCCTCAATTTTCATATGAACTTGTCTATTAGTCTATCTTTATCAAAATGAACTTGACCAATTTCACAAAGACACAGCCAGCCTCGGTGAAGAAAACAGTTTACTTCTGGTTGATGTCTGAATATATTGTTGACGATCCACTTTAAAGTTGCCTGACTTCGATTAGCTAGCATTGCAATGAAGAATATTTCTATAAAAAAGTTACCATACCTCAAATTAGTAATCCTACAGAACTTACACATGTAGGAATTATCATATTAATTCTCCAAAAACGATAGGATTTTCCATATTGCAGGAATTATCATAACTGATATCTTTAATCAATTCTCGATGATGGACATTGACATGTTAATGGACACCTGCTGCTTTCATCCAAAGATACTTGTGCCACTATTGCTGCTGGTGCTCACAGTAAAAGTAATCGTATATATCTGTAATTCATGCAAAGGCTATGCGAAGCTATCTAGTGCTACCCTTTTTCATTCAATTTGGGTTTTGGTTTTTTCAAAGACTACAACTTTCGATGCTCGAATTTCTCACTCTCATCAGTATGGTATTGGGTTTGAGTTGAGGTTAATGTATCTATTTCAAACACTATGCCAAGGTTTCCAAATCAACAAATGCACAACATTGATCTTTCCTCTTCCATCTTAAGTTGAAACCTGGGTTTTGGTTTTTCTATTCCCTAGTTCAATCCTTGCCATTGAAAAACCAACAGAAGAACATATGAGTTATGCCAACCAACAAAACCACCAGAAGAACAACAATCTCATATAAGGTTATCACTTCTCTTCTCTACTCCCCTTAATTTTACTTTGTATCTTTGGTTCTCTCACCAATTCATAGTTGATTGAGAGGTTTGTTGCTTTTGAAATGATGAGATTTTGGTGTTTGAAAAGTAAGAGATTTTGGTGTGTGAAAAAGGTAGGTTCATGTTCTCGTTAAAACCTATTTAATTTTTTTCCTATTTTTTTACTTGATAAACTAATGTGGCAAAGTTGTAAGTCAGATATATGGATTAAATTCTCCCATAAAAACATACTTATAGTTTGATGTGGGTTACTAGGAATGTTGACGGTCAGGTTGTTAGTGTATATATGTTTTGTGGTATCCTTTTTAATTTTTATGTTTTATTTTTGGAATGTTATCTCAACTCTTATATGGTTCATCCTAGCTAGCTATACTACTATTTTAAAAGTTTAGTAGATGCTACGGTGTGACACGGTAACCATGTCAGATGGGTTCATTCATGAATTTAACAAAAAAAAAAAAAAAGTATGGGTTTTATGTGGCATATGTTTTGTACAAAGTACTGAACTATTGGAAGAGATCATCCTTTCAATCAAAATGACCTTGTCCAATTTCACAAAGACACGTCCAGCCATAGTGAAGAAAACAGTTAACTTTTGGTTGATGTCTGACTATATCGTTGAATCCCCAAAATGCTATCTACCCTTTAACCTGCAGAGTTACAGAGGCCACCAACATGAGTGGAGTTTACGTCCAAGATGTTTATTTATTGAGATTTTTATTTTATTTAAAGATGATCTTCTCAAACCTCAATTAAAATTCTCATAAGAAAATTATACAAAATACAGTTCAGTTGATGATTTACATTTCTCTAACTAGTGTGTCATATTAACTATGTTACGAATCTCAAAGATCAGACTTATATGAAATAAAATTTGAGAGTAGCCCTTTGAAAAATGTATAAGACCACCTTGTGGGCCAAATGAAGGTGGAAATTGCCACACGAAAATCTCAATTACTGAAGGTTTACTAGGTGGTCTTCACGAGTACTCTTTACTGAAGGTTTACTGAACATTTTAAATTCCTACATACTCTCACAAGACTCGTAACGTAATATAAACTACAAATTACATAAGAATCACTTATATAATTTTTTAATACTAAACTAAGGTTGTAACGGGTTAAAATATATGGAAATTGAGATTTAATACTAAACTAAAAAAAAAATATTTCATGAAATTTCATTTTCTTAAAATCACAATCCTTGCTAGTGGGTTAGAGCATCTCCCAATCCATGCCACAACAAAGATTTACCAACATTTATTTATAAATTTTTTCTTCGTATATCGCAGCTTGGTAAAGTTTTATTAAAAAATAACAGCCCCAATAAGCACGGGGAGAGGGTTGTTGGAGGGCATGTTGACTAGTCGCTGCACTCTTACATGATAAACCCCTTCCCTTCTTCTTACTATCAGCACTTGCAAATTTCGACGGAGTGAACTTCTCCCCATTTGTGAGCTTCAAATCCTCATCCAATTTCAAACCCTCATCCTCTTTTTATTTTAGGGGTCTAAATATTTTTATTTTTCCCTTGTTAGAAGTAGATCTTTGAAATTCATTTGTAATTTCTCAATTGGCCTCCATTTGGAATTATTATTATTATTCCTGCCCATCAATTGTTTGACAAGATGTTTATGAAGATGAAATGTCATTTTAGGATTCCGCTTGGTACACCGTAAGAGAATAAATTTGCAAAACTTTACATCTATGCTTGATTGACATTATGAAAAATGATTATTGGAATTTCAATTTCAATTTGGGACTTTTGCACCTCCTAGTTATAAAATCCAACAAAATTTTTACAAGACGAAAGCTCCTACATTACTTTACAAAACTTCATCACTCATCTTTCTCGAATTCTACCCTTAATTCATTCATAAACACCTCAACCACTACCAATTAGTACCATAGCATAATCACCACAATCACCGCCACCTTCACTACTACGACCACCACGACAACCACCATAGCTAACACCACCACCTTCACTACTACTACACTACGACAACTACCATAACATAACCACCACTGCCACTGCCACTACCACCACTACCACCGCCTCCACCACCACTGCTTCCACCACCACTACCATAACATAATCACCACAACCAACACCACCTTCACTACTACCACCACCATCATTGTCATTGTCGCCATCACTAGAACTATCATTGCATAACACGATCACCTTTGCTACTACCAACAAAACCAAAACTACCATAGTGTAACCACTGCCACCGCCACCTTCCCTAGTACTAACATAATCGTTATTGCCACCATCACCACAACGACCATCATAGCATAACCACCACTATGATCACAACCACAATAGCATAACAGCCACAACCTGCATCATATTTACAGCTACCGTTGTTGCCACCATCACACCGTCTCTTGCATTCGCATCCATCTTCACCACCACAATGACTGCCATTTTTACATCCACCATCACCATGATGAAGATCATGACACAATTACAACTGTTACCATCATCACCACTACCACCATCCACAACCACCACCACGAATACCATATAGAGAAATTAAATACTTGTCCAGCTTTGCATTGATTTTCTTTAATTATAACCAAGCGCCTGTAAAGTAATGTATTGTGAACCAATGCATTTGCATCAATTTGTAAAATACATTATTTTACAGGGTACCAACCGGAGTGTCGGCACTGAAGAAGATTTTGATGCCAAATTCTAGTTCTAGCTCTGATTCAAGTGACGATGATGGTTTCTTAATTTACTACTGGAAGAATAAGCGATGCACCAAAATTACATGTTATTGTTTCAATCAAACGCCTGGTCTCTTGAATCACTTCAATATCCTTCGGGAAAAAAGGTTTGGAGACCCGATATTGCGGTGGCTAAAGGATTTTACGATTACTTTAGTCAGAATCATATTTAGAATGGTGATTTCTTAAGGAGGCGGTTTTGAATGCACGTGTGGTTTTACCGCATTCGTGATGCAGTTATTTAGAATGATGTTTATTTCAGAGGATTCATTGCACAAGTGAAATGGGCCTATCTAATCTTCAAAATATTGCTTGTGCGTTGCAGATTGATGCTAGCAAATGGTATTTATGGTGATGGTGTTGATGAGTATTTAAAAGTTGTAGAAATAAAACGACTTTAATTTTTTTTTTTTTAAATTTTTGTAAGACTGTGATTGATGTGTACTTGCAAAATAATATTTCTTGAACCGACTCTTAAAGGTGTAGCTTGATTGTTTGCATAAAATAAAAAACATGGATTTCCTAGAATGTTAGGGAACATCGATTGCCTGACAATTGATCAGTGTTACAAGGAAGAACTAGGCATGTACGTCTGGTTACGATATTTTGTCACTTTTAAAGCATGCAAATCACGTATTTGAGTTACCGCTATATGCCAACTACAACCTGCCCTTCGACACTTCATTGTCAACCTAGAGTTGTTTGTTTTAACAGGCTTATATATTCCCAATTTGTTCTCAATACCAAATCCGAGAGAGCACGCCTAAATGTATCTGCATCTGGAAACTTGACAGCAAAATCAATATCATTATCACTTAAACATGGTTCAGAATAATTAACACTGCGAATTTCCATGGACTCTACAGGGAGAAAATCTTTCTTCCCTGTGAAAAATAAAAGAATATTTCTATTAAAAAGTTACCATACCTCAAATTAGTAATCCTACAGACTGAACTTACAGATGTATTGGAGACTCAGTAATTCTCCAAAAACAATAGGATTTTCCTTATTGCTGGAATTATCATAACCCACTATTGCTCCTGGTGCTTATAATAAAAATAACAGTATATATCTGTAATTCATACAAAGGCTTTGTGTTGTACATTCCATTATCTACCACAGGGAATTTGTGTTATCATGAAAGTTAAGTAAAAAACTTATCAATTATGAGAGTAACTTAGTCTTTTAATGCATCAAACTTTTTTTTTTTTTTTTGGATAATACAACAATCTTAACAAGCAATCCTTAAAATGTTGCATAGATTTTCAAAATATACCACCATGTACTTTCTTTTTTTTCCTACTAACCCACGCCACCCAAAAAACTGTTTTTTTTTTTTTAAAGTAACATTCAAAAAGGATAACTTTCGACCAATTTAAACTCTCAATTGAGGCTGATTCTCAAGCTCATCAAAACAAGAAAATTGTAATACACTGAGTTATTTAATAAACACAATTTGAATCACTTGAAAATGTTTTTAAATGAGCAAGTTATGGTCATTTTACTAAAGTCACACAAATCTGTTCCGCTAAGAAAAATAGGTAGTGTCCATGAATTTCAGCCAACTTATATGCTCGATCGAGACAGATTTTCAAGCTCATCAAAACATAAAAATTATATTACTTTGAGTTATCTAATAAACACAATTTTAATAACTTGAAAATGTAAATAGCAAGTTATGATCATTTGACTAAAGTCATGCAAATCTGTCTCACAATGAAACGATGTAATGTCCCTGACTTTCGGCCAGCTTATATGTTCGATCGAGACCAATTTTGAAGCTCATCAAAACACGAAAATTGTAGTACTCTGAGTTATCTAATGAAATACAATTTGAATCACTTGAAAATGTTTTGAAATGAGAAAGTTATGACCATTTTTACTAAAGTCATGCAAATCTGTCCGGAAAAAAAAATGTTTTCACCCATTCGCATTGGGCAATGCGAGGATTTGTCTCAACTTCGCTCAGACCTATGCAATTTTGAGACTTTATTTATTATATCATAATCATTATCATCATCAAAGCCCATTCCTGATACAAAAATCACATCTTCTATATGAGTAAGTCTAGGCAGCTAGTCCAGGCAACCATTTTTTGGCCAGGCCTGATTGTTTTTACAAATTCACCCATTCTCTTTAAAAACACAACCACAAAAATCGTTTATAGAAGGGGTAAATTTGTAAAAAATGGCAAGCTTGACAAAAAAATGGTTGCTTAGCCTGACTGCCTAGAATTGGAGCTTATATATGGAAATAATTTCATAATATCAAAATATTAAGGAAATGTTGATATTTGTACCTTTGGGCAGTGTAGCAAGTTATTTGATAATAAACTTTATATTGTGTTGTCTATTTTATATAATATATATAACACACTTTTTTTTTCTTTTCTTTTCTTCTATTACTTACAAAGTTCTCCCATGCATGTTAAAAATGAAATCATAGTTTTTTTTTTTGTTTTTTGTTTTTTTTTTAATTTTTTTTATATAGGTGACATGAGAAAGTAAAAAACAAATAAAAAAAATCAATGGTAATGTAAGAAAAATGATAACGCGGTGCGAGGTAAGTCGTTCCCTATAGATTGTATCCACTCGAATCAATGACGTTTAGTTCTCATTGGCTAGGAAAGGGGTAGGAAGGTGCTTTCTGAAAAAGGACAGCTTTACTAGATTTTATAAGAGTCAAACAAGACAATTTGTTTAGTTCTTATGACGTCATACAGTACTTATGACGTCATATAGTCCACCAAAAAATAATCATAAAAAATGAATAAAAATAAACATCTTTTGAAACAAACAAAACCTAAGCTATTAGTTGATTTTAGGAGTGGCATATTGTACTTGTTAAGTTGATTATTTACACACTCACTATCCATATTATCGTAAGTTACATCATGTGCACCGTCTTCTAACCATATACACGATACGATTTTCCTAACATCAAATGAATTGATAATTTTTTCATTTTTTACATTTTAATCTTACAAATTAGGTTGACAAAATGCTATTCAAACATATAGACAAAGTCATGAAAGTCTTAAGAATTATCTGAACCACAAGGATAATGGACTTAAAGTGAAACCTAAGAGAAACATTTAGATCCAAGTACAAAGAAGAAGAGAAACAGATCAGGAAGAAATCCAAAGAATGCAGTATAGTTGCGATATCAAAATCAAAACATGGGCTTAATTACTGGGCAATGGCATTGCAGAAAACATTAATTCTTCTACTTGGGACTGAATGGGAACAAGGCATTGTTAATTACAAGAGATTATATCAAGTTTTTTACACAACACTTGGGGAATTTGTGTTATCATGAAAGTTAAGTAAAAAAACTTATCAATTCTGAGAGTAAAACAACCTTTTTTTTTTTTTTTTATGATAATACAACAATCTTAACAAGCAATCCTTAAAATGTTGCATAGATTTTCAAAATATACCACCATGTATTTTTTTTTTCCTACTACCCAAAAAACTGTTTTTAAAAAAAAATAGTAACATTCAAACAGGGTAACTTTCGACCAATTTAAACCCTCAATTAAGATCGATTCTCAAGCTCATTAAAACAAGAAAATTGTAATACTTTGAGTTATTTAATAAACACAATTTGAATCATTTGAAATTAGCAAGTTATGGACATTTTACTAAAGTCACACAAATTTGTCCTGCAAATAAAAAGGGGTAGTGTCCATGACTTTCGGCCAACTTATATGCTTGATCGAGACATATTTTCAAGCTCCTTGAAACACAAAAATTATAGTACTCTGAGTTATCTAATAAACACAATTTTAATAACTAGAAAATGTTTTGAAATGAGCAAGTTATGATCATTTTACTAAATCGCGCAAATCTGTCTCGCAATGAAAATGAGGTAGTGTCTCTGACTTTCGGCCAACTTATATGTTCGATTGAGACCGATTCTCAAGCTCATCAACACACGAAAATTGTCGTACTCTGAGTTATCTAATGAATACAATTTGAATCACTTGAAAATGTTTTGAAATGAGATAGTTATGACCATTTTTACTAAAGTTACACAAATCTATCCGAAAAAAATTATGTTTTCATCCATTCGCATTGGGCAATGCGAGGATTAGTCTAAATTTTGCCCAGACCTATCCAAAATTGAGACTTTATTTCTTATATCATAATCATCATCATCATCAAAACTCATTCCCGATACAAAACTCACATCTTATATATGAGTAAGTCTAGGCAGCCAGGCCAGACAACCATTTTTTGGCCTGGCCTGACTGTTTTTACAAATTTACCCATTCTCTTTAAAACACAACAACAAAAATCATTTATAGAATGGGTAAATTTGTAAAAACAGCCAGGCATGACAAAAAAATGGCTTCTTGGCTTGGCTTCCTAGAATATGGGCTTATATATGGAAATAATTTCATAACATCAAAATATTAAGGAAATATTGACATTTGTACCTTTGGGTAGTGATCGTTGTAACAGATGGCTCTTGTTTGGCAATATATGCCGTGATGAATTTAGAATGATCCAGTACATAGCTTAGGGATTTATCATGATCAATGACAATAAGCGTTTCTTGGTCAAAATAAAGCCCACACTTGATCTGAACTCAAAACCATTTGATGAAGGCAATTTTATCATATCTCGTATCTTTTCGTTGAGTTCTTTTAAAGCCTATGGTGTTTGATACATTTTCTGTTTTTTTGTCACCCCTTCATATTTTAGCATTTCTGTCCTCGTTGATTACCTTTCCATTATAAAAGCAAATTAGCGGAATATCCTCATTACCCATAGTACTAGGGGTTGGCACGGTTCATGATTAGGCTTGTCCCGATCCTGGTCTAGTGAAACGGGACGAAAGTCTGGGAAAATAATTTTTTGGGTAGAACCGGTTTTTTCTGGACGTGTTTGAATCGGGACGAAACCAAGCCATCCCGAGTCAAAAGTGTTTTGGGCAGCCCTATTCCACATTCAATTCGGCCCATATATAGCCAAATCAAATTCCTGCAGAACTTCTTATTGGCTTATATATTGCTGCCCGTAAACATCTTATGGTTTATATATTGCTGCTCGTAAAATCAGATTGAAAATATTAAGAATACTAATTTATAAACTCATATTGAAATTATCTCAATTAGTAAATTTAATGAAGAATAATATAATCTTCGTCATCATAAAATACTCGAGTCCATGCATTTTGATATGGGGTATTGAGACTTCAGTCTAGGATCATGGAGGGTATTGAGCGCAGGCCTGGCTCTCTAGAATTTGGGTTTTGATATATTTTCTGAATATACAGTAACACAAAACATCAAATTGCAAAATGTTTACCTTTTTTATCGGAATTGGAGACTTGCGGAGTTACAGAGGCCATCCACTTGAGTGGAGTTTATGTCATAGATGTTTATTTATTAAGATTTTTTTTTTAATTTAAATATGATCTTCTCAACCTTAATTAAAATTCAAAATATAGTTCAGTTGATTATTTACATTCCTCTAACTTGTGTGCCATATTAACTATGTTATGAATCTCAAATACCGACTTGTATGAAATAAAATTTGAGTGGGACCAAAAGAAGGTGGAAATTGCCATGCAAATCCTCAACTAGTAAAGATGTGTTTGTACTAAAGATGTATTCAACGTAAAGATGTGTTTGTAGTAAAGAAAAGATGTGCTTGTAGTAGTAAAGATGTGCTTGTAGTACAAGTGCTTGTAGTGATGTGCTTGTAGTAAAGATGTGCTTGTAGTGCTTGTAGTAAAGATGTGCTTTAGATGTGCTTGTAGTGATGTGCTTGTAGTAAAGATGTGGCTTGTAGTGATGTGCTTGTAGTAAAGATGTGATGTGCTTGTAGTAAAGATGTGCTTGTAGTGCTTGTAGTAAAGATGTGCTTGTAGTAAGGTGTGGAAAAAGTTCATCATCCTCCTCCGCCACAAAAAAAAAAACACTTTTTTTGAAGACAACGACAAAAAAACTTTCCCTCCTCATTTTCGTCATTTCACAGATGAGACAGTATAAATAAAATGTGGTGACTGAAGAGAAGAAATCGAAGCGAAAACAGAGTAAAAAAAAAAAACAGAACAACATATCATCTACACTTGAGAGATCTAAAAGACGATGCCAGTGCCTCCAATTTTCCATTTGCCAAGAAGGGTGAGGACTGAACGCCGAGGAAGAAGAAGAAGAAATGAACAAGTACCATATAATGGATGGCAGAGCGGAGCCGTATTTGGGCAAGTGCTCTCATTCATAGCAAACCTCATTACACAAGGAAGTAGTAGCAAATATCCTTTCTCAATTACCTTATCCATTCTTGCTCTGCTAGTTATGTTTTTCGCTTCTTTGGTTCTTCTCATTCATCCCAATCTCAACATGAGGACTAAGCGCGCTTTCACCTACATCTCCATTTTGTCAGGGAGTTTAGGTTTGAGTTTGGCAGTAACAATTGCTCTCTACGACAAGTTTGGTTGGGTCTCATATCTTTTATGCCTTGTTCCGGCTGTAATAATTCTACTCAGTCCGCTAACACTCATGTTCTGGTCGTCGTGCAGGAGACTTGAACAAGCAGTCACCCTTCCCAGCCAATCTGATATGGCAGGACAGAGGGTACCTGTGTAATGTTCATGTTAATCAATTACTTTTGCTGTTCTATCATACTTGTTTAAGTCCCTGTGCTGTAATAGAATACTATCTGGTAAGAGATCAATACTGAATAATTGGTTATGGTAGAAAAATGTGTCATCACAATTCACAGTATTGAAATTGTATTTCTAGTCAGTCCCCTCAATTTTCATATGAAGTTGTCTATTAGTGTATCTTTATCAAAATGAACTTGTCCAATTTCACAAAGACACAGCCAGCCTCAGTGAAGAAAACAGTTTACTTTTGGTTGATGTCTGACTATATTGTTGAATCCACTTTAAAGTTGCCTGACTTCGATTAGCTAGGATTGCAATGAAGAATATTTCTATTAAAAAGTTACCATACCTCAAATTAGTAATCCTACAGAACTTACACATGTAGGAATTATCATATTAATTCTCCAAAAACGATACGATTTTCCATATTGCAGGAATTATCATAACTGATATCTTTAATCAATTCTCGATGATGGACATTGACATGTTAATGGACACCTGCTGCTTCCATCCAAAGATATTTGTGCCACTATTGCTGCTGGTGCTCACAGTAAAAGTAATCGTATATATCTGTAATTCATGCAAAGGCTATGCGAAGCTATCTAGTGCTACCCTTTTTCATTCAATTTGGGTTTTGGTTTTTTCAAAGACTACTACTTTCGATGCTCGAATTTCTCACTCTCATCAGTATGGTATTGGGTTTGAGTTGAAGTTAATGTATCTATTTCAAACACTATGCTAAGGTTTCCAAATCAACAAATACACAAAATTGATCTTTCCTCTTTCATCTTAAGTTAAAACCTGGGTTTTGGTTTTCCTATTCCCTAGTTCAACCCTTGCCATTGAAAAACCAACATAAGAACATATGACTTATGAGAAACACTTGCTAAAATAATAGCTGGTGTGATGGAGATTTGAAGATTGCCTTGTGAAAGAGGGGGTTTAGAATAAATTATTGACATTAAAAATACAAATATAAGAAGAAGAAAATGTGAAAAACATCACAAATACGAAAAATCTGATTATTTTTTTTTCTAGCAGATTTTGTATCCAAGGTGCTAGCATCTCGCATCTCGCACCTCCCCTGCCCCTGACAATATATCTCCAAACATTCCAGACCCCACAACCTGTGCACCCACTCGCCATGCATAAGAAGTAGAAGATCTAATGTACTCTCTTCGGATAGATTACAGCCAATATTGATGCCTCTATCGATGGGTTAGTTCTACTTTAGCAGGAAGTTTATCTCAAACTGCGGTCAACATAAAGAAAGACGCTCTAGATGGCCGGGAATTCTAATTGGCGAGGAAACCAGCGAGGGGGAGGGATGCAACCCTCCACCCCCTTGAGATGCGTGCCTTCACGTATCCCGAAGGGGATGGAGGGTTGCACCCCCCTCCCTCGCTGGTTTCCTCACCATTTAGACGGGTTCCTAGATGGCATGTTTGTGACCGAGTGAAAAAAAGTTTTTCATTGTCATTCCAAACCCACTTATCATCATCATAAACCAATATTGATGCTTGATTGACATTATGAAAAAACGATTATTTCAATTTCAATTTGGGACTTTTGCATCTCTTACTTATAAAATCTAACAAAATTTTACAAGACGAAAGCTCCTACATTACTTTGCAAAACTTCATCACCCATCTTTCTCAAATTCTACCTTTAACTCATTCATAAACACCTCAACCACTACCAATTAGTACCATAGCATAATCACTACAATCACCGCCACCTTCACTACTACGACTAGGGATGGCAACGGGGTGGATTGGGGCGGATTTGAGCAAATCCATCCCCGCCCCATCAGGAAGAACATATCCCCAAATTCGCCCCGCCAATCCGTTTATAAATTTATTTAAAACCCACCTCCGCCCCGCAGGATTGGCGGATATCTGCCCCGCCTACATACCTGTTAAAAAAATTTCTTCTTAAGCATACAATAAATTCATAAAAAAAATACAATCGAAAGATACATACAATAAATTGCAAAAAAAAAAAAAAAAAAATCGATCTACAAAATCGGATCTGAGATCAGATCAGATCTCTGATGGGGAGAGGGAGGCGAATGAGGTGGGAGCTTCGATTTCGACTTGCTGATCAGATCTGAGCTTCGACTTCGATTTCGACTTGTTGATCAAATATGAGATTAGATCTACATCAGATCTCTGATGGGGAGAGGAAGGCGGATGAGGTGGGAGCTTCGACTTCGATTTCGACTTGCTGATCAGATCTGAGATCAGATTTACATCAAATCTGAGCTTTGACTTCGATTTTGACTTGCTGATCAGATCTGAGATCAGATCTACATCAGATCTTTGATGGGGAGAGGAAGGCGGATGAGGTGGGAACTTCGATTTTGACTTTGACTGTGAGAATCTGATCTCAGTCTCGGATGGGGAGAGGAAGGCGGAGGAGGCTTCGACTTCGACCCTTCGAAACCCTTGGCCGTGAGAGGCGAAACCCTAGCTTCGACCCTTCATCTTCGAGTGAGGATCTGTGTGTGATAGGGAGAGGCAGAGGCTAAGGTGCGTGTGAGAGTGAGAGGGAGAGGTCTTTGCCGCTCTGATGTGTGTGAGGGGCGAAAGTGTATGAGAGTGAGAGTGAGAGTGAGAGGGAGAGTGAGAGGGAGAGGCTCTGGCTCTGGTGTGAGTGAGAGCGAAGGTGTGTATGAGGGAGAGCGAGGATTTGTGAGAGATACATTTAATCCTTTATATAGCCGAATGGCATTTTTGTAAATTTACCGGTTAAACGGATATCCGTGGGGCGGATATGGCCAAATCCGTATCCGCCCCGATTAATAAACGGATACAGATCAAAAATCCGTATCCGCCCCAATATTCACGAACCCTTAACCAAATCCGCCCCAAACGGGGCGAGTGGGGCAGATATCCGTGAAAATCCGCCCCACTGCCATCCCTAACTACGACCACCACCACAATCACCATAGCTAACACCACCACCTTCACTACTACTACACTACCACAACTACCATAACATAACCACCACTGCCACTACCACCACCACCACTATCATAACATAATCACCACAACCAACACCGCCTTCACTACTACCACCACCATCACTGTCGTCGCCTCCATCACTAGAACTATCATTGCATAACACCATCACCTTCGCTACTACCAACAAAACCAAAAACTACCATAGCGTAAGCCACAACCTGCATCATATTTACAACCACCATTGTTGCCACCACCACACCATCTCTTGCATTGGCATCCCTCTCCACCACCACAACCACTGCCATTTTTACATCCACCATCACCATGATGAAGGCCATGACACAATTACAACTGTTACCATCATCACCACTACCACTACCACCACCCACAACCACCACCACCGATACCATATAGAGAATTTAAATACTTGTCCAGCTTTGCATTGGTTTTCTTTAATTATAATCAAGCGCCTGTAAAATAATGTATTGTAAACCAGGGAGTCCAGGGAGCAAAACAGGGAGTAATATTGCTGGTGACAAACCAGGGAGCAATGCTGGTGACAAACCAGGAAGCAATCCAGGGAGTCCAGGAAGCAACCAAGGCACCAATACAGATATCAATCCAGGAAGCACGGTCGCATCATGGGCTTCAAAACTGCGAAGAGGAAGATATGTTGGAACGACCAAGTTACAATATGAACCTCCTATGATTGTGAATGGTAAGAAGATTGTAAAAGTTCACACTTCAGAGTTTACTCAACGAATCACTGAATGTGAGATGCTCATAATCGGACGATTTGTGGGAAAGAAGCTAGGATACAGTTTTGTCAAGGACACACTAATCAGAACCTGGGGAACTAGGAACTTTGAGATGAGTATCCATGGCGACAAGAACTTTGTTTTCAAGTTCACGGATGAAGGCAATAGGAACAAGGTCTTAGAGATGGGTTCCTTGCACATAGCAAGCAAACTGTTCATTATTCGTCCGTGGTCTCCTACAATGGACGAGGAAACCGAAGCTCTCACCTCGATCCCCATCTGAGTAACGCTCAAGAGAATACCATTATTCCTATGGAATCCTGCAATAGTGAATCTAGTAATAGTGACCATAGGATTCAAGCAGCTCCTAAGCAATAGTGACCCCATACCCATTGAGCAAAATGAATCTCATGATGCTTTAACGGCTGCAAATCCAAATTTTCATTTAGCAATTGTAGAGGAGACTGAACAAGTCACAAATACTCGGGTTCCTCTAGTCACCGCCCACTCAATTGAGTGTCTTGCGCAAGAGAATGATGCACCTAGCTTATCAGATACAATGCAGACTCCGAGGAAAACACTTCACACGATAGATGATGCACCACGGACTGAAGATGAAGTAGTACGAGAGGTGACTGATGGCAGACAGAGGGAAGATCGCACGAACTCTCCGACAACGCCCATGGATTGGATACACCCCAAACCATCAATGCTTTGAATACAACAGTTGCAAGAATAGGCCAGGATGCATTAATCACCAAAATTAAAGGCTTACTTGAAGCGGAAGCAGCAAAGGAAGGGCAAATCACCATTAGTGAAGAACATGCGGTTAACACAATCCAGCCTCCCACGGAATATGCTCCTCGAAGGTCTTCTCGAAGCAAGAAGTCAAATCCTAAATTCAGGTAACTGATGATGATAATACAGGTCGAATGCAAATGCTTATGAGAACCTTGTGGGGCTGCTAGATTAGTGCTCGCATTCAATGGTTTCTATATCATTATTCATTGTGATTCGATTCTCTATGACGACTTCTCATACATCCTGGGGCCCACATTAAGTATAAATCAGGTCATGAGAGTGATTAAATGATTGATTGGTAATTATGAGGAAGAAAAGTTATGGCAGCTCTATCATGCAACCATTTTAGTCGCAGAACACTTTGCATGGTTACTACCGAACCTGGAGATGGTGAATCTAGAACTATTTAGGTTCTTTGTTGAAGCTTTGACGCAAGTTTATAATTCTGTAGATGATGTAACGAGTGACCGTATGAGCGATTGTAACCTTTATCATCATTTTTTTTAATATAAGGTTCGGGGATCCTAAAAACCCTTGCTCGCTTTCCAAAAAAAAAAAATATTGCTTGTGCGTTGCAGATTGATGCTAGCAAATGGTACTTATGGTGATGGCGTTGAAGACTCATTAATTCTCCAAATTAGTAATCCTACAGACTGAACTTACAGATGTATTGGAGACTCATTAATTCTCCAAAAACGATAGGATTTTCCTTATTGCTGGAATTATCATAACCCACTATTGCTGCTGGTGCTTCTAATAAAAATAATAGTATATTTATCTGTAATTCATACAAAGGCTTTGTGTGTATACATTTCCATTATCTCCCACAGGGAATTTGTGTTATCATGAAAATTAAGTAAAAAAACTTATCAATTCTGCGAGTAAATTGGTCTTTTAATACAACAACCTTTTTTTTTTTTTTTTGATAATACAACAATCTTAACAAGGAATCCTTAAAATGTTGGATAGATTTTCAAAATATACCACCATGTACTTTGTTTTTTTCCTCCTACTAACCCACGCCACCCTGCGGGACCAAAATAAGGTGGAAATTGCTATACAAATCTCAATTACTTAAGGTTTAGGGTCGATGTGTGTTGGAGAGTACTCTTTAGATATCCAAATCGGGGTTTGGGGTTTGGAGAGTACTCTTTAGATATCCAAATCGGGTTTTCCCATCAAAGAAGAAGGAATTTTCTTTTGAAGTTTCCATCCTCTGAACCCCAAGAAAGTATATAAATAAACACACTAAAGCAACATATCATCTACACTTGAGAGAATACTATCTGGTAAGAGATCAATACTGAATTATTGGTTATGGTAGAAAAATGTGTCATCACAATTCACAATGGTAAGAGATCAATACTGAATATATACGTACTGGACCATTCTAAATTCACGAGGGCATAACTGTTACAACGGTCCCTACCCAAAGGTACAAATGTGAATATTTACTTAATATTTTGATCTAATGAAATTATTAAGTAAATATTAAGATCAAAATATTAAGTAAATATTTTGAAGGTGGAAATTACCACACAAATCTCAGTTACTGAAGGTTTATTGGGTGGTCATCACGAGTACTCTTTGGATATCCAAATCAAGCTTCCTATCAAAGTGTTTCTTTTAGGATTCCCCTTCTTTTAGACATTCCAAGGTGTCCTTCTTTTCAAGCGCCTCTATGGAGTTCAGTTTTTGTCTTTCTTCTAAAGTTTCAAATGGCTCAGATGGACATCCATTTGGTCACTACTTACCAATTACCTTATTCGACATCATTTATGGTACCCCTAATAGAATTTACTCTAACTAAAAAAGAAGCACAAAAAAATTTAACACACAAGAGAGTATAAATAATAAGTCTACATCATTAGAATCTGCAAAGGAACAAATCATCTACTTTTGGTTGATGTCTGACTTAATAATTTCATAAGATCAAAATATTAAGTAAATATTCACATTTGTACCTTTGGGTAGTGACCGTTGTAACAGTTATGCCCTCGTGAATTTAGAATGGTCCAGTACGTAGCTTAGGGATTTATCATTATCCACAATAAAACAAGGTCCACACTTGATCTTGAACTCTAAACCATCCAATGAAGGCAATTTTATCATATCTCGTATCTTTTCATCGAGTTCTCATATCTTTTCATTGAGTTCTTTGAAGCCTATGGTGTTTGATACATTTTTGCTTTTTTGTCATCCCCTTCATATTTAATATTTATATCCTCATTGATTAGCTTTCCATCATAAAAGAGCCGTTCTAGGGAGCGAGCCACCCATCCCCTCGAGATAAGTGATGGTGCACATCTCGAGGAGGATGGGTGGTTACACCCATCCCTCGCTCCTTCCCTTGCCCCCTAGAATTTATGATCATAAAATTAGCGGAGTAACCATAGTACTAGGGATCGGCACAGTTCAGGATTGGGCTTGTCTGATCCAGTGAAACGGGACGGAACAGTTTGGGACAGAGGAATGTTTTGGGCAGAACTGGTTGGTCCACCATCGGTTTGAACCAGGACGGAACATTGCCATCCCAGAGTCAAAATGTTTTGGGCACCCTATTCCACTTTCAGTTTGGCCCATATACAGCTCAATAATAGCCCACAACACCCTCTCCGACAGAAATTACAAATACCCCACAACATCCTCGTACCTTTCATAGCCCAAATCAACATTCTATTGAGGATATGCCACGGGACGATTCAAATAAACGGATCTTCAAAGTTTGATAGGTTAACAAATGACAATGTTTGAAACCAGATACTAAAATCTTAAGTAAAACAAAGCATCAAATTGCAAAAAGGTTACCTCTTTGATCGGAATTGGCGATAACTACTGATATAATACTCTTGCGGAGTTACAGATCGAGGCCACCAACATGAGTGGAGTTTATGTCTAAGATGTTTATTTATTGAGATTTTTATTTTATTTTATTTAAAGACGATCTTCTCAAGCCTCAATTAAAATTCTTATAAGAAAATTATACAAAATACAGTTCAGTTGATGATTTACATTTCTCTAACTAGCGTGTCATATTAACTATGTTATGAATCTCAAAGATTGACTTATATGAAAAATGTATAAGACCACCTTGTGGGCCAAATGAAGGTGGAAATTGCCCCACAAATCTCAATTACTGAAGGTTTTGGGTCAAAGATGTTACTGATCCTGGGTGGTCTTCCCATCAAAGTGTTTCTTTAGATATCTAAATCAAGCTTCCCATCAAAGTGTTCCCTTATTCGACATCAAAGCGTTCCCTTAACTAAAAAAGAAGCACAAAAAAATTAACACACGAGTATAAATAAGTCTGGATCATTAGTCTGTAAAGCAACATATCATCGACACTTGAGAGATTTAAAAGACGATGCCAAGAAGGGTGAGGACTGAACGGCGAGGAAGAAGAGGAAATGAACAACTACCATGTAATGGATGGCAGAGCGGAGCTGTATTTGGGCAAGTGCTCTCATTCATAGCAAACCTCATTACACAAGGAAGTAGTAGCAAATATCCTTTGGGAACACATCCATTCTCAATGATCTTATCCATTCTTGCTCTGCTAGTTATGTTTTTCGCTTCTTTGGTTCTTCTCATTCATCCCAATCTCAACATGAGGACTAAGCGCGCTTTCACCTACATCTCCATTTTGTCAGGGAGTTTGGGTTTGAGTTTGGCAGTAACAATTGCTCTCTACGACAAGTTTGGCTGGGTCTCATATCTTTTATGCCTTGTTCCGGCTGTAATAATTTTACTCAGTCCGCTAACACTCATGTTCTGGTCATTGTGCAAGAGACTTGAACAAGCAGTCACCCTTCCCAGCCAATCTGATATGGCAGGACAGAGGGTACCTGTGTAATGTTCATGTTAATCCAATACTTTTGCTGTTCTATCGTACTTGTTTAAGTCCCTATGCTGTAATAGAATACTATCTGGTAAGAGATCAATACTGAATAATTGGTTATGGAAGAAAAATGTGTCATCACAATTCACAGTATTGAAATTGTATTTCTAGTCAGCCCCTCAATTTTCATATGAACGCGATGACTGAATAACCGATTCTCAATTTTCTGTTCTGCACGACTTTACTAAAACGATAATAACTTGCGTATTTCAAAACATTTTCAAGTGATTCAATTTTTGTATATTATATAACTGAGAGTACTACAACCTTTGTGTTTTGATCAACTTAAGAATCGGTATCAATCGATCACATAAGTTGGCCGAAAGTCAGGAACACTATCCCATTTTTATTTTTCGGACAGATTTGCGCGACTTTAGTAAAATGACCATAATTTGTTCATTATAAAACATTTTTAATTGATTCAAGTTGTGTTTATTAGATAACTCAGTGTAATACAACTTTTGTGTTTTGATGACCTTGAGAATCAGTATCAATTGAGGGTTTAAATTGGTTTGAAAGTTACCCTATTTTTCATTTTTTCGGTTTAGAGTTTTGATTGGTCTGTTATGTTAAGTTATGCATATTTATTGAATTTGGGTTTAAGGGTTTCAACTTTAAGGGAATTTTGAGAGTTTTCAAGGGAGAGAGAGAAGATTTGCAAGAGATTTGAGTGTGAGGAGAGATTTCAAATGAGGGAGGAACTATTGTAGATTTGAATGGTGAGGGAAAAAAATGGAGGTTTTTGTTTATATAGGTGGTGTGAGAAAGTAATTAAAAAAAATCAAGGGTGGTGTGAGAAAGAGGATATGGTGGTGCGGGTAGTCGTTGCCATAACCAAATGACAGTCTCTTCTATACCTTTTATTTCATTATCACCCCATATTTGGTCCTTTGGATTAGATTGTTTCCACTTTCTGTTCTCACTTCCACAAAGAATTTGTCAACGTAAATTCTCTTGACTTGACTTGATTCAACTTCATCATTATATTGGAAACATGGTTTAAAATTGTCATGACCTGATTCACATGATACAATATTGTCCGATCTAGGCCCAACCTAACTACCCGCATAGCTTTAAAATGTGTTGTGTAATGTGGATCCAAACTCACACATATATAGGACATATCCTTTCCTAACCCAGGCGATGTGAGACTATAACCCTAGTAGCATACCAGCCTTTGAGCTTGCCCACACAAGGTAGCCAGCCAGCCTCAGAGCCCGCCCACATAGGGTCTTACAATCCACTCCCTTAGGTCCCAACGTCATCGTTGACACACTTCCGACTAGGTACTGCTTTGATACCATTCTATCACGACCTGATCCACATGATACAATATTGTCCGCTGTAGGCCCAACCTAACTACCTGCATGACTTTAAAACACATTGTGTCATGTGGATCCAAACTCACACATATCATTCCGTCACCCAAGCGATGTGGGACTATAACCCCTAATAGTATGTCAGCCTTTGAGCCCGCCCATACAAGATAGCATGCTAACCTCAGAGCCCGTCCACATAGGGTGTTACAAAAATCATGAGAAGTTTACAACCAAGCTTAATTGCAAGCTTGCAGTAGTAGTAAATTTAGGTAAGAGATTAATGAAACAAACTTTTTGATTAGGAGATTTGTTGTTCTCTAAAACCCTTTTTTCTTTTTCTTTTTTAACTTTGAATAAATGCACCAACAAAATCCTATCTTCCCAAATAATCAAGATATCTCTGTCTGTCCATTTCTTCTTATTACTACAAAACCACTAGAAAACTTTTTTTTTTTTTTTTGTTAAAGCATAAAGCGATAATATTAATTGAATAAGGTAACAATAATGTTGTCCAACAGTAGTAGCTAACTCGTGGGCCTCATAGTTAAGGTTACGAGGAATAAAGTTACAGACCCATGAAGTAAGAGAAGTGATTGAATAATACAAATAATAGGCCGCCACATCCAACACATATAAGTCTGTCCATCAATCGGGTGTTCCTACAGAATAGAATATAAGACTTCAGAGTCCCGCAGAATAATTCCATACTTTCATTGTTTAGCCTGGATCGGCAAAAGTGCGACCTCCGCTGCAAAACATTCAACCATCGTACTATCGAAGATGCAACCTGAGATAGCACTAGCGATGCATGCAAGAACCCTGCCAGATAAAAACTCCCAAAGAACCCTGCTGCGAAGAGGCAAAGAAGCTAGCATCATAAGTGACCACAGTCATATCCGGAGCAAGCATAAAGGAGGGGGAAGGCTAGGGGTTCCAAGATAGGGAATTGAGACGATGATTTCTAGCAGCCTAAAGTTGCCTGTGGATAAGGTGTATTCTTGAAGCTCTAGTGTCAGAAGAGGGTCCTATCAGAATATCAGAACCATTATGGTGAGGAAATTGGTTGGGCTAAGATTCCTTGATCGCATTTTCAAGGATATTATGGAGGGAGATTGTCTTTTCAATCCACCTCCCGGAGGTAGTGTTGTAAACCATTGTTTTTGCCAGGATGCCCAAGTGGAAAGAATAGCTCGGTTGAACAGCTATGTGGTGAACTTGAGTTTTCGAAAAATGACAATCATGTCTCAAATAGTGTAGATAACTGCCGTAAATTGTGAAATCATTTCCTCCTAATTTAACTTGTGGGTGTGCTTTTGCTATGTCCCACATAAAATTAAAGAAATTGGGAGCAGTGTGCAAATGTTGATGGTAACCCAATTGATCGATAGAGGTAAAAGGATCCAGAGGCGGAGGACCACAGACCTAAGAAAGAAAAGATGAGTGACGTCTTCCTGATGATGATGACAAAAATGGCCGAATGACGATGTGAAGAATATCCTCTGCCACCGGGCTAGGGACATGAATCTGATAAGAGTTCAGTTCCATTGCATTTTATTCCCTTCAAAAATGCTCTAGAGATAAGAGAAACTATGGAAGTCATTGGTATTGGAAGGGAGAGGCTCTGAGAGGCGGTCAGCCAGAAGAAGGTCAGGTTTGACCCAACAGTCAGTCCAAAGGTCTACATCATTGTCAGACCTAATTTGCCAAAGGAAATGGCATTTCATTTTAGGAAGGACAACAAGATTACCCCTCTAGGCAAAGGAGGAAGCAGTACTCGGAAATTTCGAGAGCTGAAAAATGCTTTTGTTCTTGAAGTAAATGGCTTTGAATGGAATGGTACACGGATACAAAGGCTTAGTGATAACCTACTAAATATTTTTTGCAATCAAGGCAAGATTCTTGTGACGAGCTGAAGGAATATTCAGGCCACCCAAAACCCTGGGAGCGTAATACGGTCCTAGGTGCCTGGCATTACTATCATTTATCCCATTTCACTAAAAATTTCGGGCGAGGTTATCCAATTTAGTAGTAATGGAACAGGGGAGAAGGAAGGTTTGCATGGTGAAAACTAGTATTGAGTTGATTACGGCTTTGATCTTTGACGACTGTGCCGAAGAGTTTGTCACTTCTATCAACTACATTCAATACATGGTACAAGAGACTCGCAGAGAAATAACTATCTAAACCCTTGATGTGAAACTATTAGAATATTACAATATAGATCCTGATGTATCCAAGCCAATTACCAAAGCATTCACCTTTTTTAACAAAACAAAACAACGTAAATAAAACTAATCGATTCTAATATAAAAATTGTGAAATAAACATTATATTCTATCCATGTTTTGTCATCATCCCCCTATCGCAAAACACAAAATAATACTCGACTGATCCCCGCTTGAATCTCAAGTCTCAAAAGGAGAACATGTAGTGGTTTTCGCCCTCTAGAATCCCTGACCATTTCAATGAATCAAAAAGCAAAGGGAACAATTGACCTATCACCCTCTACGATCTACAACCATTTGTTAACGGACGCGGGGAAAGGGGCATGGGGGGAGCTTTATCTAAAAAATACAACAAAAGCACTAGTGGCACCGCATGTATGGAAATCAAGTATTGGAAAAAAAAATGTTGTACAATATGTTCTGGGAGTAAACTTGTATTGATGGGCAGAAAATGTGGTTCTTCGAATGCACACACTACTAGGCAAGGATATCAAATTTTCACCTTACAAAAGCATTATGGAACAAACTTGTTGCCTGATAAAAAGATAGGGCCGCATGACAAAAATTATAAAATCCTCAGTGTTGGGCAGTAAAAGTACTTGTGTGAGATTGCACTTAGTATGACCTTCGACATGTGTCATGCCCCAATTTTCCAAACACCAAAAATCTAAAAAAATTGAGACGCGACATCAATCAATCATTTTTTTTTCCTTTCCATTTAATATCTTCCAATTCCTTGTCATTTACTTTACTAGCCAATGGTCACAACTACTAACACATGACATAACAAATTCCATTAAACAAAACTGGAAACCTGAAAGTTAAACCCACTTTTTAACTGCATAACCGCGTAGATAATCACTACATCATCTAGCTCCTCCTGCATCACTACCACCACCTGCACCCAGATACGGGTACACCCATTTGCCACAAAACAAACAAACGGGTCAGCTAATGCTGGTATGGGCAGATTAAAAAATCAACAACACAGACATAAATATCGTGTTCCACATTTCAAGATCCATCCATATTTACCTTTCATCATACTATACAACTTATTCATCCAACGTATGGCCAACGATTCATATTGCACAAATCATATGATCAACAAATGCATAACTTTTCAATAAACCATTCTTTTCAAATAGATGCGCATTTCCATAATCTCTTTCACATACTCAAAGTATTTCATTTTTAAATCACGACACACCATTTGTAAATTACTGTATATCATTACCAAATCAAGCCATATTATTTTCAAATCATTTTCATACCATGACATCTTTACACTACTGGTCCTCAGGAACTCCCCACTGTATCACGCGAGTCGAAACTCGTAAAATGGCTAGTTTTCCTTCCGAATGACATACTACATAAAATTTTAGACCATGAATACCATATTGCACCTATCCATGTGCCGAATGTGTGATCACCCCGACACACCTCCATACGTGTACCAATACCCACTTTGAGTATGTATGCATTTCAAACGGGGTACCGTCTCTAAAATGCATACTTCACCTCAAAAGATTGGACACACGGGCCAAATCACAATTTAAAACTGCGCGCTGGAAGAGGACTAAGTTCACACTCTTTCTCTGACCCGTCAAGAACACTCCACTGTATCACGCGAGTCATGACTCGTACAGTGGCTTAGTTTTCCCCTTTTTTGGAAATCAGACACTGCTCCTCAGGAACACTCTACTATATCACGCGAGTAATAACTCGTATAGTGGCTTAGTTTTTCCCTTTTGGAGACATGCACCGTACAACTCACTATGTACGGATTACACAAATGTCAGAAATCAAGGCATCTATGGCCATATTGTACCACTCTGTACATTTCAAACGCCGGAGTAGGGTATTCATGTCAAACTCAAAATTTCTTAACACTTATCAAGTAGCATCATTTTCATAATTCTATTAGATGAACTAAGTTCTAAATATCACAATCATATATGATGCACAATATTCAATAATAAATATCTACATGAAACACACATCTCGAGGCATATTATTGTCAAAATTAAAATATTATAAAATGTGAAATAAATTTATTCTAAAATTTAATTTTATCACAATGGTCACAACGGTGAAAACGGTAGTAAAAAGACGTCAGCACGTCTTCTACCTCAGAACAGATTTTCCAGAACGTTTCAGTGTAACATAGCAACTTCAATCATGCACACAAGTCGCAATTTTCAACCAAAACCTGAAAACTTTATACCATTGGAAAACCCTTACCTTCTACCTTTTAAACATGCAAAATTTATCCTTAAGTGCTTTCAATAATCAGAAAATAAAACCAGATATTTACCCCATGTTCATCACTTTTTAAAGTCAGACTTGCAATTTCAGCAACTTACAGTTCAACACACCAACTTCAAAAACCTATAACTTCTTCAATACTTATCCAAAATTTGCATATATGCTACCTATAGAAAGATCTCACATTCATCTTTCAAATGAAAGCAATCAAAAACAAAAATATTGACAGAATCGAAAAATACCATTATGGAAAGACACTCGGTTACCCATCTTAACCCAAAATAGCAAACCCCAAAATCTACACAAATAAAGAGTAAACATGCAATCTAATAAGTTAAATCCTTTAAGAAAATGTAGATCTACTCACCAACTACAGCTATTGCAATCCTCAAAGCACAAACCTTCTCCTTCCCAACATGCACCAAAATCTTCTAGCAAATCTTTAAGAAACTCCCCCTGTCAAGGTCTCTTCTCTTGGGCTGTTTGACTAAGAATAAAACTACCACAATCTAATGAGAAGAGTAAAAAGAGGAGAATTGTGTAGAGTCTTGTAGAAGGACAAGGTTATATGCCACCACTAAGATTCTTAACACTCCCACAGGGTGGTACAGAGAAAAAAAAAGAAGTTACAACATGCATGGCATATGTATCTTGCAATGTGACGTAGAGCTGATGGGGTGGAAATATACAGGACACCAACCAAGACTTTGCATATTCCTATATTTCCATACGTAACATTTATAGAAAACTCGTACCTTCGAAAGATATGTAAAAAACCTTGATATAAGCGTAGTGTGTCCAATTACGTGTCAGAAAGAGAAGATAAATTGGTGTACACATACATCAAATTAGATGAATCATACATGCCAATAGTTCTTCATCTTTACTCTGAGTTACATCTTTGGTTCTTAGCCTCTCAGTACGAACTAGTCAGCCATGATCATCCCTGCATTCAAGGGGAAAAGAGAGTGGATAAAGATATCGTTAGCTACGTACATGGTATACATCTAGAAAGTAACTGATAGGCCTCCAATTTACCAGACCTATCAGAGACGCAGGCATAGGCAAGGGCAACTGTTGGCAAGACAGTGGATCAATGAACCAGGAATCAATCCAGGAACCAGGCTATGGATCATTCAGATCAGGGACCATGCTATGCGAAGGATCAATAAGCTATCAGAGCATCAGGAAGTTAGTATGCTTGTTAGTAATAGTCACTTAGTGTTCTGTCAATAATTCTGTTAGTGTTTTGTTAGAATTAGCAAGTGGCAAGAAGATGTTATCAAGTGGCATTAACAAGTGGATTAGCAAGTTGTCAGCAAGTTGTAACAGTCTATAATGAGCAAGTTGATGGTTGTCTGTTCTGCAAGTGTATTCGTATATAAGGAGAGTTGTAGGAAGCTAGAGGGATTCATTCATTTTTGTAAACAAGTGTACAAGAGCCTTTGCTCAAGAGGAGAGTCCAGGTCTCTCGAACAACCTGTTCCTTAATACAATACAGATTTGTCTTGAATCTTTCATTGGTGTTGTTTGCTTCATATCTGCAACTCTTCTTCAACAAGGTAAATCCATTCTTGATGTGCTTAATCTCTGAATTACTTTGATCAACCTGCAAGATACATCAAATTGGTATCAGAGCATTGACATGGGATGACAAGAAAATCAGCAATTCAGTCCAGAACAGCCAATTTGGCAGCCAGGGTTGAAACGATAGAACAGATTAATGGTTCAATTAGGGAAGGGTTACGTACCATTGCACAGAAACTAAAACAATTGGAGAAATTATTTGAAAGATCCTCACGAAGGGCCTCTTCTTCAGAGCAATCCAAGGAGGCGGAAGGTGCGGGTGTGGGGCAGAAAACTTCATTGGTAGAAGACATGAGAGTGGAAGAAAATTTCATTGCTTCTGCATCTGAACAGTCAAGAGAGTTGGAAGGGGATACGCCTCTTGCAATTCAAAAAAATGTATCTTCTGGTAAAAGAAATGAAGTGAACAAGGGCAAAGGGTTTCACACCGATATGGCAAAAACACGTCTGTCTTGTAACGATCAGAGGGACTGGGCAACATTTCCCCAAGTGGATGGGAAAGATGCCATTAATAAACAAAATGAATCAGAGTACTTCAGTATCTTCAAGTCTGTGTCTATTTTCCTTCCTCCGGATATTTTGTCGAAATTCTACAATAGGTTCTGTAAGCAGCAACTTTGGCCTCCTTTCCATTACATGCTACCGTTCTCGGCGAATCATGGTGGGCGGTTTGATAGATCTCTTTGGGAGGCATATGTATCTGTAAACAAGTTTTTCTCACAGAAGGTGATTGCAGTGATAAACCCCGAAGATGATTATGCTTTGAGAACAACTGAAAATGTTTGCAGTCAAGGTGGGGATTGGGTTGCATGGTTTGCCAGAAAAGACGTAATAAGTAATCTTTGGCACAGTTACAAAGCAGTTTGGAAACAGGAAAACATAAGGCTCACTGCTGGTTCATGTTTGGTACGTCTGGGTCGTTTCAGCCCTCAAAGCATACAATTAGTGTTGGAGAAGCTTTCATTTAAGGATACAACATCAACTGTCGTAAAAGGCAGCCCATGTGAACAACAGATCAGCTTGAACCTCCTCGACAAGGCCATGGTTGAGAGTCATATGTTCACAAACATTGGGAGTTTAAGCATTGAAGATTATGTGTGGATACATGATTACCATCTCATGGTGCTGCCTACTGTCTTGAGGAGTTTAAGCATTGAAGATTGTAATTCTTGCAGGGATCAATGTCTAGCTGCAAATGTTTCAAAAGACTGTTTGTGGGCAGCAACAAAAGGAGATCCCAAAGGTGCATACTTTTGGGTGAATCTTGCCAATGCATATTCAGTGGCTGAAAATTATAGAAGCTTGGAAAGTGCTTAGAAAAGGCAGTAAAACTGGAGCCTAGTTGCATGTCTACTCGATATGCCATTGTAGTTCACAGAGTCAAGGATGCAGAAAAATGTCAAGCTCTCTTTGATCAGCTTTCATGTGCTGGAAATGAAAGGGTCTCAATACTCAAAGAAGGAGATTAAGCTAATCTCTATCAGCAGCAGAAACACTATGAAAGTGCAAAGATAATGCTTCCTAAGGTACTTGTTTATAACAATTTCTTCAATCTCACCTTAAGGACAAGGTGTTTGTTTTGGGGGGAGGAATTGATAGGCCTCTAATTTACCGGACCTATCAGAGACACAGGCATAGGCAAGGGCAGCTGTGAGCAAAACAGTGGATCAATGAACCAGGAATCAGTCCAGGAACCAGGCTATGGATCATTCAGATCAGGGACCAAGCTATGCGAAGGATCAATAAGTTGTCAGAGCATCAGAAAGTTAGTATGCTTGTTAGTAATAGTCAGTTAGTGCTCTGTCAATAATTCTGTTAGAATTAGCAAGTGGCAAGAAGATGTTATCAAGTGGCATTAACAAGTGGATTAGCAAGTTGTAACAGTATGTAATGAGCAAGTTGATGGTTGTTTGTTCTGCAAGTGTATTCATATATAAGGAGAGTTGTAGGAAGCTAGAGGAATTCATTCATTCAATTTGTAAAACAGTTGTACAAGAGCAATTGCTCTCTGGAGAGTTTCAGGCCTCTCGAATAGCCTGCATTCATAATACAATCCAGTCTTTCTTTCTTGATTTCTTTACTTTGAGCTATATCTTCCTGATCTTCATTGTTCAATTCTATAGTTCATATCAGTAACCAACACCGAACAACAACCCTCAATTGTGACCACAGCATATGACCTGAAAACATGAAACAATCAAATGTTCATCCAATCATATTCAGATTTCCAAGGGCAACCAACAACAATCTCAAGAATAGCAATATCCTTGAGAATGTATGCTAATGTCCCATGACCTGACTCCCTCTCTGCTTTCTGATGAAGTAATCATTCATGATTGGAATAAGATCAAAGCTCTGTAGCTCTCTAAAGTATATATATTCCCACATTTCAGTGAATGCCCTCTATTTTCCCTAATTACTGTTATGTGAAAATTAAATAACTTAATCATATCTTCTACAGCATGTCCCTTCTGGTTTATAATATTTGCCAGGAGCTTTCGCATACTCAAATGTGAATTTTGAGAATGTATGTCTTAGATGTCACATTCAAGGTGCAATTGTGTTCATCAATTGAGAAAACTAGTTGGAGATTCACCTAGTTTGACATTTGGGTATATGGCTTGAGCAAAACAGGCGGTGTTTCCAGAATATGAAGGGTGACAGAAAAATGATGGTTATCTCAATGAAAGAAACACCAATTTTCGATAGACAGAAACCTCAAGGAAACCACCTTCTTGAGAAATTGAGTTTAATGGGATAAATTTTGAAGGAAATTTTAGAGGTTGGTGCCACAATGATATGCCACTTCTCACTTTGGTCCCAAGCGATCACATTATTTAGGTCATAGTCCGTTTCCATCAGTTGACGATCTTGGGTTAAATTGGCTTTTGCCCAACATGTCATCAAAATGCCAAAAGAACAAATGTGAATTAAAAGAAAATAACAATTCTCTCTCTCTCTCGCTCGCTCCTCCCTCCCACCTTCAACCACCACCACCACACATGACTTTCCAGTCTAGGGTTGAACAAAATACCGATTAAACCAAGTAAATCAACTGAACCGATCAAAACCAAACTTATCGGTTCAGTTTAGGTTCGATTCGATTTTCGGTTTCATGTGATTTTAACCAACAAAACCGAACCTACAGAATATATAATAAAAAATATATTTTATATAAAATAATATAATATGTTTAATGTAGTCAGTCGATTCGGTTTTATTTTGGTTTCAGTCGATCAGTTCGGTTTACAATTTACATAAACTAAAATTGGTTCGATTTTCTTAATGTTCGGTTCAATTTTGGTTTGAAAAATTTTGAAACCAACAAAAGTCGGTTCGATTCTCGGTTTGAGTGAAAAACCGAACAGTCGATTCAGTTTTCAACCCTATTCCAGTCCAAGTTCGAGCAGGTGTGACTACCACATCTTTGCTTCTCCACCCATCAAATTTTGCAAGCAATGCTTCTTTTAATATAACATTTCATTAAAAGAGAGAAAAAACAGACTACCAACAGCTCAAATAAACACAAGAAAGAAAAAATACAAGGCGTCTCCTAAGAAATGTCAAACATGCCCCAAAGAATAAATAAATAAAAACTCTGAGGACGCAATCAGTCACCGGTGATGAGAGAATCCCACTTGTAAAGTAATTCAAAGACGGGGATGTGGGAGATACATCCGAAACAACTGCCCACTGGATGGATATGATTTGGTCGATAACCCCAACTCAAACCCTCTTTTGTTCGAATCTCTTGTTTTTAGAGTTTGAAATTGAATAGTTTCGGATATTTTAGATATTGTTTCTGATCAAATGCAAAATGGGCTGGTGATGCCGACGAAGAAGAAATCTATTGGGTCTATAAAGACTATTATATTTGAGATTAAACCACTCAAAAGAAACATAAAACAAAGTACGAAGAAACATATGCGGATTTCTCTACCTTCTGAAATTTGAGATTTTGGGAGAGGAGATTAGAAGAGTTTTAAACGGGAAGTTATTGAGAAAGTGTTAATGGAGGGATTACTTTGCTTAAGTTCCCCTTCTTAATCTTTATGTGAAGGTTCAATGGGTGGCGGTGGTGATTGTGGAGGCGGGAACTGAACTTTTTTAACGCATTATTCCTAATGTTAATCCGCACAATTTTACAAAAAATTAATTCAAACAGATTAACATAAGGCATGTTAAAATGACACAAAATCATTTAGTTTTGCAATGAAATCTTAGTTAGTTCTGTTTTCATACCTAATAAAGCTTTGATGATTATAATGTGGAAAAACTTAGAAAAAAGTGATTACAGAGATAATGGGCAGTGAAGCAAGTTATTTGGTAATAAACTTTATATTGTGTTGTCTATTTCATATAATATATATAACACACTTTTATTTTCTTCTTCTTCTACTACTACTGACAAAGTTCTCCCATGCATGTTAAAAATGAAATCATGCCAAATTTTCTTGGTTGCTTGCAGGATACAGATATAATGTGGCTAAGGAATCCATTTGGCAGATTGAGTCAAAATAAAACTGTGGATATCCAGATGAGTTGAGACGAATTCAATGGAAATGAATGGTCTGAAGCTAATCTAATAAACACAGGCTTCTACTTTGTGAGATCAAATAACAAAACCATCTCTTTGTCTGAAACTTGGTACACAATGAGAAACGACACAGAGTACATAACGATGAAAGAACAAAATGTACTAAAATCCCTTATCAGTAAGGGAATATTGAGTAATTTGGGGTTGAGGGTGAGGTACTTAAAGACAGTTTATTTCAGTGGACTCTGTCAAGACAGTAAACGTTTTGGGACGGTAACTACGGTTCATGCAAACTGTAACTACGGTAACTATGTTTTGTTGATCGCTGATTGGAAGAGGTTAAGAGCGTCAAACAGGACCACTGCCAATGGAGTTTCGATGCATAGATGGTCAGAGCATAGAGCATGCATTGATTCTTGGAAGGGTTTCAATAATGGGAATTCGGTTTAGTTTTTGTTGTTTGTTCATACAGGTAAGTTAATGGGATAGAACATCATCAGTTTAGAAATAGTTTGCAACATATATGATTAGAGATATAAATTCTTTGTAAAACTCCACAGTGCTGAAATAAAAAGAAATTTTATTGGAGGTCATTCTCAAAGGGAAACATTAGGGGATTTGTACTACCTATATAGGAGGCACGGATTGTGTTTGCCTGTGCATAGCGCACAAAGGAGCAGACATGATCATGGTTTTTTTTTTTTTTTTTTTTTTTAAATTAACCTCCAGTGGAGAGGGGCAACTATGGAATGCCAGACCTTTATTACTTATCAAAGATTGACTTACAGCTGCTACGGGGGTACATTACGACGTTACCCGTATTAAAAAACCAAACAAAATTCAGAAACAAAAACTGTCCTGAATACAGTTGCCAGAACACTAGCTAATACTAACAAGAAAAGCTGAATACACTAAAAGAAAGGAATCTAACCATTTTAATCCTGAAAGGAGACAAAAAATCAAACTAACCCATCCGATTGAAACACTGGACTGCCCAACCAGTCATCACGCTGCAACGCAGAAACCGCTGAAGCCAGAGCACACTATGATCTGCAGCGTGCAGATACCATCCGCGTTGTGGAGTAGCAGCAGGTCGCCACACGCAAGCCTTGGCAATGACTGGACTGCTCAACCAGCCAGCACTCTGTGACGCAGCCCACGCTGGACTCCAGGACAGCACACTGAGGAGCAGCAGCGCACCCTCTGTTTGCGCACTCTGTTCTGCAGCGTGCAGAAATCTACCTAACCGCAGGACGTAGCAGCAGGTCGCCACACACGGGCCTCGGCAGCTCAACTCCGAAGCACCCATCGCAGCACGCACATCGGACAGCACCTTGGATCGCCGCAGAGCCACCAAAGAAGCCAGTTTTACTAACTGGTTTAAGGTCCGGATTCTGTCCATCAAGATCATCCAAAACCGTTCAAAAAGCTAGGAAAACCTGCATCTACTCTCTCCCGTGGTGTATGTACGCCGTATGCCACCGGTCAAGCACAGTCAAGCCTGCCACTCTCCTAGGAAGATCATTCACATCGAAAGAGATAGTCCGATGATCTCGCTGTGCTCTAGCTGCTAACGCATCCGCCACCGCGTTGGCCTCTCTATAGATATGTGTGCAGGCTAGAGTCATTTGCATCGCCAACATCTTAATTTCTTTCAAAATATTCTCCAAATGCCAAGGAATTTTAAATGTGTCCTGAAACCAGCCGCAAACAAGCGTCGAGTCCGTCTGAACAACCACCTTTTTAAAACCCAATGAGAGACAAAGGCGAAGGCCCTCAGCTAGAGCCAAAATTTCAGCTTTATTGTTGGAGCCTGCACCAAAAAATATTTGCTTTCCCACAACACATCTACCCCTAGAATCCCGAATGATCACATCTCCGGATGCCTGATTCTTATGTGAGGATCCATCCACATGATCATGGTTTATGTGCATTCTGAAGCTTTCTGGAAGATGTAAATATTATATATGCATCACCTTGCATTCATATTATTAATGTTTTATTCATGAAATTCTCTACAACTACAAGAAAGTTGAATTAAAACTTTGGCATTAGAAAATTCTTCATCAAATATAGAGAAGCTAGTATGGCGGAAATTAACAGAGTAAAGCAATGTCCAAATTTCCCCATCAAATACAACAAATGACAGTTAACATGTTGAAACATAATTTCACCGTCCGTGCATATCAAACATATATAGTAATAACCAGAAAAAAAATACTTGATTATTTAACTGAAGCCTACTGAAAAAAATGGACTCTGTGAAGACAAAACTGAGCTCATTCAAACCAATTTAAATTCAACATGGTGGGCTAGAAACAACTTTTCCAATATATTTTCTTGACATCTTAAGAAGTTCAAAATAAAAAGAATTAACTGTTTAAATATACCTGTGCTGTTGAAATTGTACACGCTCCAGGGTAATTGATATAGAAATGTTTGTCTTGTCGCATATCTGTCAGCCAGTTAGAAACTATGAAGAATGAATAAGAGTGAAAGCTCTGTAATTGCTTAACTGAGCAATTCAGAGATCTTTGTATGTATTTATAGATATTTCATATTACATCTTGGAATCAAGAATTCATACTAACAAACGTAAAACAGACTCCAGCTCATTCTACAGCTCATTCTAACAGTTCTTGTTTATACACTAACTGACTACAAGTATACTAACTGATTGCTAACTGATTGCTCATCTATACTGGTCTCTTATCATCCCCCTTCAAGTGCAAGGGGCAGGGAACAAGACCAAGATGGGACTTGAGATAGATGAACCTTGAGCTTGGAAGATGCTTTGTAAGAAGATCAGCAGACTGCTCAGAAGTAGGAACAAATTCTAAAATCAAATCTCCTCGGAAAACATGATCACGAATGAAGTGCAAATCTATTTCAATATGTTTAGTTCTGGCATGAAAAACTGGATTTTTGGCAAGATGATAGGCACTGACATTGTCATACCACAGAGTGGGAGAACAGGAAGAGTAATGCAAAGTTCCTTTATCAAAGCCTGGATCCAGATTATCTCAGAAGTGGCAAGTGCAAGACCTCTATACTCAGATTCAGCACTGCTTCTGGAGACAACCCGCTGTTTGGTAGCAGACCATGAGATCATATTACCACCCAAATAAACCAAGTACCCACTCGAACTGCGTCTATCATCTGGATTAGATCCCCAGTCAGCATCAGAGTAAGCTTCTATAGCAAGATCACAAGCAGGCTGTAAAAGTAAGCCATCATGAGAGGATCCTTTCAGATAACGTAGAATGCGCTTGACAGCCACCCAGTGAGAAGTCGTAGGTGCTTGCATAAACTGACAAGCTTTATTGACCGCAAAAGCAATGTCTGGCCTGGTCATGGTGACATATTGGAGAGCACCAACAATGCTGCGATAGGCAGTAGCATTCATAAGAAGTGCTCCATCAGATTGTGACAAGGGTTTGCCAACAGCCCCTGGAGTTGGAGAAGATTTGCAAGTTACCATATCAGCACGAGTAAGTAAGTCAGCAATATACTTGGCTTGGCTGAGATGTAAGGCCCCATTACAGTGATGAACTTCAATACCCAAGAAGTATGACAAAGGACCCAAGTCACGAAGAGCAAATACTGAATTCAACTGATCAATAAGCAAAGAAATCTGTCTTGAAGAGCTGCTAGTAATAATGATATCATCCACATAGACTAGCATGATAAGAACAGAATGTTTGTCAAACCTGACAAACATGGAACTGTCTGTCCGAGAAGCTGTGAAACCCCATCTTAGAAGAGCACAACTTAGTTTGGAAAACCAAGCATGAGGGGACTGTTTTAGACCATACAGAGATTTCCGTAGTTGACAGACTTTAGATGGAAACTTGTTGTCTAAAAAACCAGGGGGTTGAGCCATGAACACTTGTTCTTCAAGATCACCATTCAGGAAAGCATTGTTAACATCAAGTTGTCGAACATCCCATTGAAAACTTACTGCAATAGTGAGAACAATACGGATAGTGGCAGACTTTACTACAGGACTAAATGTCTCAAAATAATCCAAACCATAAGTTTGATTAAATCCTTTGGCAACAAGAGCTTTGTATCTGTCAATACTCCCATCAGGCTTGTATTTGAGTTTATAAACCCATTTACAACCGATAATGTTCACATTACTAGGTGGATCAACCAAAATCCAAGTGCCATTTGTGTGTAAAGCAGAGATTTCTTTTTCCATGGCTTGAACCCAGTGTGGATCTTTAAGAGCCTGTCTCAAAGTAGTGGGTTCTGAAACTTTAACAACAGATAGATCAAGTATTTGTTTCCTCTTTGAAATGCCAGCCATAGATCGTGTGAGCATGCGAGTAGGCAGAGAAATAGGAGGAATGGGCTCTATGGAAGTAACATCAGTTGGAATGGACTCTATGGCAGTAACATCAGTTGGAAGCAAAGGGACTGAAATAGGAAGTGTAGAAGACAGAGTAGGAGACAGAGTAGATGTAGGAGGTGTAGGAGATGTAGGAGGTGTAGGAGGTGTAGAAGCATTTGTGAGAGGGAAAGAGGCTGAACAAGTAGAGGACTTAGGGACAACTGAAGTTATGACATTTGACAATTCATTTGAAGTTAGAACTGAAGGAAGTAAAGAGGTAGAATTGTGCATAGGAAAGTTGGACTCATCAAACACTACATTAGGGGAGACATATACTCGACCAGAAACTTGATCAAGACATAAAAAACCTTTATGATCTAAGCTATAACCCAGAAATATGCAAGCAACAGACCTGAATTGGAGCTTATGCTGATTGTATGGCCGAATGAAAGGGAAACATAAGCACCCAAATACATGAAGAGCACGGTAGTCAGAAAGTCGATTTAGAAGAACTTGATAAGGAGACTTATGACTAAGTACTTGAGTAGGCATGCGATTGATAAGAAAGACTGCTGCTTGAAATGCATATTGCCAAAACTTGAATGGCATATGAGCATGAGCTAATAAAGCAAGACCAGTTTCAACAACATGTCTGTGCTTTCGTTCCACTCTACCATTCTGAGAAGATGAATGTGGACAAGAGAACCGATGTGCAATTCCAGAGTCTAACAAAAAGGATTTGAAAGCTTTGAATTCACCACCATTATCAGATTGGAGGCATTTAATAGATGTGTTAAACTGTTTTTCAACACGAAGTTTGAACACCTTAAACATGGGCAAAGCCTGATCTTTGGTCTGAAGTGGAAACAACCAAGTAAATCTTGAACAATCATCAACAAACAAGATAAAGAAACGAGCACCAGAAGTAGATTTGACAAATGCAGGACCCCAGATGTCAGTATGAACCAGTTCTAAAGGTTTAGAAGCATGAAAAGATGATAAAGAAGTAGGTAATCGATGGCTCTTTGCAAGTTGACAGGATGAACAAACAGCTGACTTAGTTTTATTGAATGGAACCTTACAAATATTCAAAACATGATGAACAATTTTTATTGAAGGATGACCTAATCTATAATGCCATAACTGCTCATTATTAGCAATACATGAAGAAGTTTTAGGAACGGCAGAGGAAGCATTAGAAACAAGAGCAGGAACAGAAGAACTGGGCAAAGCAGTGATGCTGGAAGGAACTGATGCAATTGCAGTCTTAGGAGCAGGTAGAACTGATAGCTTGTATAAGCCATTTCAAGTCTGCCTTGAGCAAGAACCTTCCTCGAATGTGGTTCCTTCACAAAGAAATGATCAGACCAAAATTCAATGAATACATTGTTATCAGAACACAGTTTGGCAACACTAATCAGATTAGTGGATAGAGAAGGTACATGAAAGATTTGTTTAAGAATAAAAGATGAAGATGGACTATGAGAACCAGAAGAAAATTTTAGAGAACCAACACTAGAGATAGGAAGGGAAGTACCATTGCCAACCGTGACCTTGTCTGAGCCCATGTATGGAGAGCTAGTAGCAAGATTGGCTTGATCATTTGTTAAGTGATGGCTTGCTCCTGAATCCAAGTACCAGCCTTCATTGTGGAAAGGACTGGACTGGAATGCTTGGTTTGAAGCTGCTGCTAAGGCTGGCATGCTTGGTTTGAACTCAGTTGAAGAACCAGAATTTAAAGAACTAGACTGTTGAAAATTAACATCAAATCGATGGTAGCAAGCCAAAGCTATATGTCCATATTTGCCACATAACTGACATTGTGGCCGATCAGTAGATTGTTTATTGGAATGACCACCTTGTTGATGATTAGAACCATAATACTGCCCAGAATGCTGTCCATAGTTCTGACTATTAGAACTTCTTGCACGACCATAGTTCTGGCCTCGTCCCCTATTAGACTGCCCACCAAAATGTCGACCTCTGCCTCGACCAAAAGACTGACCAAATTGCTGCTTGTAATTGGAACTGGCCAGGTTTGCTGAAATGGGTGGAATGTTATCCACAGAGCCTTGTTGCTCAAGCCTATTTTCAAAAGACAATAACATGCTATGTATGGATTCAAGCGAGATCTGATCATCTCTGACATTGATGGCTGAGACTACTGAGTTATATTCAGTGCCCAAGCCATTCAAAAGGTTCATTATATGGTCTTGATCTGAAACTAACTCACCAATGGCTGCTAGATTATCTGCTGCACTTTTGATCTTCATGATATAATCAATCATGGACAGTGAACCTTTCTTGGTGGACTGGAATTCTAATCGAAGTTGCATGATTCTAGCTCTTGAAGAAGAAGAAAAGATTTGTTCTAAAGCCTTCCAGGCTGAGAAAGAAGTAGTATGACCGATGATTTGAGCCATTATGGCTGGTGTAAGAGATGCATAAATCCAACTTAGGATTGTGCGATCTTGTCTTCTCCAAGCAACGAAAGCAGGATTGATGACTCCTGTATTTAGCTCTTTTGTTGGACAGACTGAAACTCCTTCAATGAAATCCTCAAATCCATTTGCAAAAATTACATTTTCAATTTGAGACTTCCAAAGAATGTAATTGGATCTATCTAGTTTTACTGGTAAAGAGTGATTCAAAACTTGATAAGAGGGAGCAGATGATATGTTGGATGTCTGACCTGTGTTGCCAAGTAAACCAGAAGAAGACTGTGTTGCCATTGATGAAATGATGAAGAAACTCTAGCAATTCAGAGATCTATATGTATTTATAGATATTTCATATTACATCTTGGAATCAAGAATTCATACTAACAAACGTAAAACAGACTCCAGCTCATTCTATAGCTCATTATAACAGTTCTTGTTTATACACTAACTGACTACAAGTATACTAACTGATTGCTAACACATTGCTAACTGATTGCTCATCTATACTAACTGATTGCTAACACATTGCTAACTGATTGCTCATCAGTAAAGGCATACAATACAAGTATACAACTCAATGGAAAACAATCTTAATTCCTTTTTTGAGTCAAGCTCTCCCAATCTAGTTAGCCAAATCCCTTCGTCAGCAATATCAACCAAATAACTATCTTTGAGTCAAACTAAACTTTACATACTTGAAGGCCAACACACATGAAAAATATATATTTTCCTCATCAAATGCTATCTAAACTCAAGAAAGTCCGAGCTCCCTGACCCACTATTCGAACAGGAAGGACAGAGGAAGAGAAGAAGAAAAGATGTTAGAACATGATTACTCCTAAGAATCCACCATCTTTGCCAGATAAAGAAAACCAAAAAGATTAAGGAGAGAAAAAGAAGGAAATCATACTTTTTTTGTTATGTTCTCAAAGAGGAAAACATCAGCCCCTGTGTAGCTAAGTTGTCTGAGAGTCTGTTATAGTCTTCTTGACCTACGTAAGAGATTTTGAATTTTAAATTGTTTACATACGTGGAGATGCTGAATCACGAATATCAATCCATAGTTTTCAATTTTATTTATTTATTTATATGCCACGAGCAAAATTATGAACAAACTGCAATGTTTCAATTTTTTCTCAGGTCTTAAACTAGTAGTAAAACTCGATGATGAAAACAATTTCTACTTAGCAGTAGCCGAGTTTTCTTCAAAAAGAAAAAAAATAATCATAATATATGAATAAAAATAAACATCTTTTGAAACAAAACAAAACAAAACCTAAGCTATTAGTTGATTTTAGGAGTGGCATATTGTACTTGTTAAGTTGATTATTTACACACTCACTATCCATATAATCGTAAGTTACATCATGTGCACCGGGTCCTCACCATATACACGATAGGATTTTCCTAACATCAAATGAATTAATAATTTTTTCATTTTTTACATTTTAATCTTACAAATTGTCACAAGCTAGGATGACAAAATGCTATTCAAACACCACTAATTGGGTAAACATATAGACAAAGTCATGAAAGTCTTCAGAATTATCTGAACCACAAGGATAATGGACTTAAAGTGAAATCTAAGAGAAACATTTAGATCAAGTACAAAGAAGAAGAGAAAAAGATCAGGAAGAAATCCAAAGAATGCAGTATAGCTGCGATATCAAACCAAAACATGGGCTTAATTACTGGGCAATGGCATTGCAGAAAACATTAATTCTTCTACTTGGGACTGAATGGGAACAAGGCATTGTTAATTACAGGAGATTATATCAAGTTTTTACATAACACTTGGGGAATTTGTGTTATCATGAAAGTTGAGTAAAAAAACTTATCAATTCTGAGAGTAACTCAAGTCTTTTAATACAAATAAAAAGGGGTAGTGTCCATGACTTTCAGCCAACTTATATGCTCGATCGAGACAGATTTTCAAGCTCATCAAAACACAAAAATTATAGTACTCTGTTATCTAATAAACACAATTAATAACTAGAAAATGCTTTAAAATGAGCAAGTTGTGATCATTTTACTAAAGTCGCGCAAATCTGTCTCGCAATGCTTTAAAACACAATTCTCATTCCCGATACAAAAATCACATCTTATATATGAGTAAGTCTAGGCAGCCAGGCCAGACAACCATTTTTTGGCTTGGCCTGACTGTTTTAACAAATTTACCGATTCTCTTTAAAATACAACCACAAACATCGTTTATAGAAGGGGTAAATTTGTAAAAACAGTCAGGCCTGACAAAAAAATGGTTGCTTGGCTTGGCTTCCTAGAATATGGGCTTATATTATGGAAATAATCTCATAACATCAAAATATTAAGGAGATATTAACATTTGTACCTTTGGGTAGTGATCGTTGTAGCAGATGGCTCTTGTTTGACAATATATGCCCTGATGAATTTAGAATGTTCCAGTACATAGCTTAGGGATTTATCATGATCAACGACAATAAACATTTCTTGGTCAAAACAAACCCCACACTCGTATCTTTTCGTTGAGTTCTTTTGAAGCCTATGGTGTTGATACATTTTCTGCTTTTTTGTCACCCCTTCATATTTTAGCATTTCTATCCTTGTTGATTACCTTTCCATTATAAAAGCAAATTAGCGGAATATCCTCATTACCCATAGTACTAGGGGTTGGCACGGTTCATGATTAGGCTTGTCCCGGTCCTGGTCCAGTGAAACCGGACGAAAGTTCGGGAAAATAATTTTTTGGGTAGAACCGGTTTTTTCTGGACATGTTTGAATCGAGACGAAACCAAGCCATCCTGAGTCAAAAGTGTTTTGGGCAGCCCTATTCCACATTCAATTCGGCCCATATATAGCCAAATCAAATTCCTGCAGAACTTCTTATGGCTTATATATTGCTGCCCGTAAACATCTTATGGTTTATATATTGCTGCCCGTAAAATCAGATCGAAAATATTAAGAATACTAATTTATAAACTCATATTGAAAATATCTCAATTAGTAAATTTAATGAAGAATAATATAATCTTCGTCATCATAAAATACTCGAGTCCATGCATTTTGATATGGGGTATTGAGACTCCAGTCTAGGATGATGGAGGGTATTGAGCGCAGGCCTGGCTATCTAGAATTTGGGTTTTGATATATTTTCTGAATGTACAGTAACACAAAACATCAAATTGCAAAAAGTTTACCTTTTTTATCGGAATTGGAGACTTGCGGAGTTACAGAGGTCACCCACTTGAGTGGAGTTTATGTCATAGATGTTTATTTATTGAGATTTTATTTTTATTTTTTATTTTTTAATTTAAATATGATCTTCTCAACCTTAATTAAAATTCAAAATATAGTTCAGTTGATTATTTACACTCCTCTAACTTGTGTGCCATATTAACTATGTTATGAATCTCAAATATCGACTTGTATGAAATAAAATTTGAGTGGGACCAAAAGAAGGTGGAAATTGCCAACTAGTAAAGGTTTAGGGTTGATGTGTCTGTATGTTTATAACTAGCTTTGCTACAGAGCGAGGGAGGGAGCGAGGGAAAGGGGCGATGGCGCTTATCTCGGGGCAAATGGGTGGCTACCACCCATCCCTCGCTCCCTCCCTCGTTCCCTCCCTCGACCCCTAGAATTTTCCGTTTATAACACATCAACCCAAAGGTTTGGAGAGTACCTCTGGTATGAAATAACACTTGTCAATTTAATAAAATTTGAGTGGGACCAAAAGAAGGTGGAAATTGCCATGCAAATCCTCAATTACTAAAGGTTTGGATAGTACCTCTTCAAAATTCTAGGGGTCAATGACATTTTCGTCATTTCACAGATGAGACGGTCAGTCGAAGTATAAAATGTGGTGACTGAAGAGAAGAAATCGAAACGAAAACAGAGTAAAAAAAAAAAACAGAACAACATATCATCTACACTTGAGAGATCTAAAAGACGATGCCAGTGCCTCCAATTATCTATTTGTCAAGAAGGGTGAGGACTGAACGCCGAGGAAGAAGAAGAAGAAATGAACAAGTACCATATAATGGATGGCAGAGCGGAGCTGTATTTGGGCAAGTGCTCTCATTCATAGCAAACCTCATTACACAAGGAAGTAGTAGCAAATATCCTTTGTGAACACATCCATTCTCTATGGCCTTATCCATTCTTGCTCTGCTAGTTATGTTTTTTGCTTCTTTGGTTCTTCTCATTCATCCCAATCTCAACATGAGGACTAAGCGCGCTTTCACCTACATTTCCATTTTGTCAGGGAGTTTGGGTTTGAGTTTGGCAGTAACAATTGCTCTCTACGACAAGTTTGGCTGGGTCTCATATCTTTTATGCCTTGTTCCGGCTGTAATAAATCTACTCAGTCCGCTAACACTCATGTTCTGGTCGTTGTGCAAGAGACTTGAACAAGCAGTCACCCTTCCCAGCCAATCTGATATGGCAGGACAGAGGGTACCTGTGTAATGTTCATGTTAATCCAATACTTTTGTTGTTCTATCATACTTGTTTAAGTCCCTGTGCTGTAATAGAATACTATCTGGTAAGAGATCAATACTGAATAATTGGTTATGGTAGAAAAATGTGTCATCACAATTCACAGTATTGAAATTGTATTTCTAGTCAGTCCCCTCAATTTTCATATGAACTTGTCTATTAGTCTATCTTTATCAAAATGAACTTTTCCAATTTCACAAAGACACAGCCAGCCTCAGTGAAGAAAACAGTTTACTTTTGGTTGATGTCTGACTATATTGTTGACGATCCACTTTAAAGTTCCCTGACTTTGATTAGCTAGCATTGCAATGAGGAATATTTCTATTAAAAAGTTACCATACCTCAAATTAGTAATCAACCAGAACTTACACATGTAGGAATTATCATATTAATTCTCCAAAAACGATAGGATTTTCCATATTGCAGGAATTATCATAACTGATATCTTTAATCAATTCTCGATGATGGACATTGACATGTTAATGGACACCTGCTGCTTCCATCCAAAGTGTCACGCCCCGCTCATAAGAAAAATCCCAACAGACCGGGAGATTTCCTACAAATGGCACGTGACATACCACTTAACCACATTATCACACAAACAATTCTCGGAAAACGAAATTCCAAAATATTACAAGCATTCCAAAGTATTACAATCATGCCAAAGACAACATTCTCCCCCAACTCTACATATCAAAGCATTCTCACAAACATAACTTTCATATATAACACCAAAAAGCAAAACACCAAACATAATACAAACCCTGGAAATGACTAGGATCTAGTTCTGCCCGACCTGATCCACAAAGTCGCTTCCAACGCCTGCACTCCAATAAGAGTACACCCATTTGCCACAAAACAAAGCAAAATGGGTCAGCCTAAAGCTGTTATGAGCAGATAAAAAAAAATCAACTACAAATAACACAAATGATAATCCACATTTCAATATATATCCACATTTACCTTTTATCACATGCTACAACTTATACCTACTGCACCAACCATATGGTTAACTAGTCATATGCACAAATCAGATTATCAACAAAAACATAACATTTTAATAGACCATTAATCCTTTCAAATGAATGAAAATTTTCATAATCTTAAGCACATGTCATCTTATTAAATTCTCGCATACTCACTTTCAAAACATAACATACCCATTTTTTTTTTTTTTTTATCTAGGACACACCTGTTTCAAGACATGTCCCTTCTATAGGCCCTTAGGAACTCACCATCACCTCACGCAAGTTAAAACTTGTACAATGGCTTAGTTCCCTACCGGAGGGCATGCTACAAAACATCTTAAACCATGAATACCCTATCGCACCTCTCCATGTGCCGAATGTGTCTCACCCCGAGACACCTCCACACGTGTACCAATACCCACTTTGAGTATGTATACATTTCAAACGGGGTGTCGTCTCTAAAATGCATACTTCACCTCAAAAGACTGGACACACGGGCCAAATCACAATTTAAAACTGCGCGCTGGAAGATAAATAAGTTCACACTCTTCCTCTGACCCCTCAGGAACACTCCATTGTATCACGCGAGTCATGACTCGTATAGTGGCTTAGTTTTTCCCTTTTGGAAATCAGACACTGCTCCTCATGAACACTCCACTATATCACGCGAGTCATAACTCGTATAGTGGCTTAGTTTTTCCCTTTTGGAGACAGTCACCGTACAACTCACTATGTACGGATTACACAAATATTAGAAACCAAGGCATCTATGGCCATAATGTACCACTCTGTACATTTTAAACGCCGGAGTAGGGTATTCATGTCAAACTCAAGATTCTCAACACTAATCAAGTAGCATCGTTCCATAATTCCATTAGAGGAACTAAATTCTAAATATCACAATCACATATATGATGCACAATATTCAATAATAAACATCTACTTGAAACACGCATCTCGAAGCACATTATTGCCAAAATTAAAATATTGTAAAATGTGAAATAAATTTATTCTAAAATTTAATGTTATCACGGTGGTCACAACGGTGAAAACGGTGATAAAAACAGAGTTATAAATCAAATTCTATGATCAATCAAAGTTGAGTCAAAATCGGGTCAAATAGATGACGTCATGCTGACGTCATCGTCTTCAACCACAGAGCAGATTTTTTTTTCAGAACGTTTCAGTAACATAGCAACTTCAATCACACACAAAAGTCGCATTATTCAACCAAACCCTGAAAAATTTATACCATTGGAAAGCCCTTACCTTAAACTTGTTAAACATATGAGATTTATACCTAAATTCTTTCAATAACAGAAAATAAAACCAGATCTTTACCCCCTGTTCATCACGGTTTAAAGTCAGACTTATAATTTCAGCAAGTCACAGTTCAACACACCAACTTCAAATACCTATAACTTCTTCAATAGTTATCCAAATTTTACATATAAGCTACCTATAGAAAGCTCTCACATTCATCTTTCAACTGGAAGCAATCAAAAACAAAAATACTGAAAGAATCAAAAACTACTATTACGTAAAGACACTAGGTTACTCATCTTAACCCATAATAGCAACCCCCAAATTTATACCAAGAAAGAGTAAACATGCAATCAAAGGGGTTAAATCATTCAAGAAATGTTCGATCTACTCACCAACTACAGGTATTGCACTCCTCAAAGCATAAGACTCCTCTTCCCCAACATGCATCAAGATCCTCAAGCAAATCTTTAAGGAATCCTCCCTCTCAAGCTCTCTCCTAGACCTGGTTGACCAACATACAACCTCCTAAGCTCAGATGAGAAGATTGAAAAGAAAAAAAAGAAAAAAAATTGTATAGTCTTATAGAAGGGGAAATGGCTATATGCCACCACCAAATTTCTAAATACTACCGCGGTGGTACAAAGAAAAAAAATAGTTGTTACATAATACACACCTCAAAAGGAATCTCGTCCTCGAGATTAAACTAAGAAAAAGACAGAAGGCTACGAGAATAGATACGGATGTAACTGCCGAATACGATCCTCCAATTCCCATGTCACATCGCCCTCCTGGTCACTCCACTGTACTTTCACCAGTCTTATAGTCTTCCGTCGCAATCATTTTTCATATCTATCAACAATAGATATTGGTTGCACGGGATAAGACAAATCCTCTGACACCTCAACATCATCCGGCTCTATAATCTGGGTCGGATCTACTGAACATTTCCGAAGCATTGATACATGGAAGACATCATGAATCCCAGACATAGCTGGTGGCAAAACAAGTCGGTACGCCACTGGACCGACTCTCTCAACAACCTCATAAGGCCCAATATATCTCGGAGCTAATTTCCCTCTTCCCCTAAACCTGATAACACCTCGCATGGGGGAAACTCTCAAGAAAACTCTATCACCTACTGCAAACTCCAGATTTGTGCGCCTACGATCTGAGTAACTTTTCTAACGACTTTGAGCTGTCTTCAATCGTCGTCGTATCAAATCTATCTTTTCAGTAGTGTCTCTGATGATATCGGGACCTATAACTGCAGAATCACCAACTTCAGCCCAACACATAGGAGATCTACAACGTCTACCGTACAATGCTTCATATGGTGCCATACCGATACTCACTTGATAGCTATTATTATAGGCAAACTCACATAACGGTAAATGATCTTCCCAACTTCCACCAAAATCCAAAATACATGCCCTAAGCATGTCCTCGACTATTTGGTTAACTCTCTCTGACTGGCCATCTGTCTGCGGATGGTAAGCGGTGCTCATGTCTAAACGAGTACCCAAAGCTTGCTGAAGACTTCGCCAAAACTGAGCAGTGAACAAAGAATCTCTATCTGAGACAATCGATACAGGGGCTCCATGCAATCTAACTACCTCTCGAATAAATAAACGGGCCAAACTATCTGCAGTCCGATGAATACTAACTGGAATGAAATGAGCACTCTTAGTCAACCGATCAACAATAACCCAAATCGACTCGTTCCCTCGTCTCGACCGTGGAAGTCCATCTATAAAATCCATCGTAATATACTCCCATTTCCACGTCGGAATCTCTAAAGGTTGTAACAAACCAGAAGGTTTCTGATGTTCAGCTTTGACCTGCTGACAAGTCAAACAGCGAGATACAAAGACTCCTACATCTCGTTTCATCCCAGGCCACCAAAACGTGCGGTGAAGATCACGGTACATCTTTGTTCCACCAAGATGAATGGTGAAACGAGAATGATGTGCCTCTACTAGTATCTCCTTACGCAAATCATCATCAGCTGGTACACACAATCTACCCTTAAACCTCAATCCACCATCGGAACCAACAGACCAATCCGTAGGACAAACATCAACTGAGTCTATCACAAAATCCTCTATTCTTTTACGTAAGGTTGGATCAGAAACTTGACCCTGCAACACTCTACTAATCAAAGATGGTTGAATCAACAAACTAGCCATAATTACACCTTTTGACGCAGAAATAGGCTGAACATCACAAGAAGCGAACACTTCTAATACTCGATACTCCTGAATCATCAAAGAAGCTATGCCCACACGTCGTCTACTCAAAGCATCCGCAACCACATTCGCCTTCCCAGGTCTATATTGAATCTCAAAATCGTAACTACTTAAAAATTCAACCCATCTCTGTTGCCTCATGTTTAGTTCCTTCTGGGAGAAAAGATACTTTAAGCTTTTGTGATCCGTATACAACTCAAATTTCTCACCATATAGATAATGCCTCCAAATCTTCAATGCAAAAACCACTGCTGCCAACTCTAAGTCATGGGTGGGATATCTCCTCTCATGGGGTTTCAATTGGCGAGAAGCATACGAAACCACTTTACCTTCTTGCATCAAAACACACCCTAAACCAGTACCACAAACATCTGTATAAACTACTAACTTCACACCAGAAACAGGAATCGTCAACACTGGCGCTGATGTCAACTTCAACTTCAATGTTTCAAAAGCCTGCTCACATTCATCCGTCCACAGGAAAGGAATATTCTTCCTAGTCAAAGTTGTCATAGGTGCGGCAATAATCAAAAATTTCTCAATAAATCGGCGATAATACCCAGCTAGACCAAGAAAACTACAAATCTCTGACACAGTAGTTGGTTTCTTCCAAGACTTAACTGCCTCGACTTTCTCAGGATCCACGGCAATACCACGGCTAGAAATCACATGCCCTAGAAATCGAACCTCTGATTCCCAAAAATGACATTTACTAAACTTTGCATATAACTGGTGGTCTCTCAATGTCTGCAATACAATGCGAAGGTGTTCCTTATGCTCCTCATGACTCCTCGAATATACTAAAATATCATCAATAAACACTATGACAAACTGATCCAAGTACGGGTGGAAGACCCGATTCATTAAGTCCATAAAGAAAGCTGGAGCATTTGTCAAACCAAAAGGCATCACTGGATACTCATACAATCCATACCGGGTTCTGAAAGCAGTCAACGGAATACTCTGCTCTTCAACCCTCATCTAATGGTACCCAGACTGAAGATCAAGTTTTGAAAATACTACAGCACCTCTCAACTGATCCAACAAATCATCAATGCGTGAAAGTGGATACTTATTCTTGATGGTGACCTTATTTAATTCCCGATAGTCAATGCACATCCTCAATGATCCATCCCTTTTTGACACAAATACAGCAGGTGCGCCCCAACAAGAATTACTCGGTCAAATAAACCTAAGAATCATACACACCTCAAAAGAATTAATAATATTCCTCCAATATAGATGAGAACCTCAAATAAACAATCACATCCATTTAAATTCACAATAACTTACCCCTTACGTAATAAATCCTCTAGCTGCACCTTCATTTCTTCCAATTGTTTAGGGGCAAGACGATAAGCGGGTTTCGATATCGGTGCGGTACCCGGGATAAGGTCTATCTTAAACTCTACTTCTCGATGAGGAGGAAGACTAGAAACCTCGTGGAAAACATCGAAAAAATATCGAACCACCTCAACATCACTAATGTCAAGTTTAGGAATCTCAACAGAACCAAGGAAACTCGACATCACTGAATCAGAGCTCGACTCACATCTCAAAACACAAGGAGATACACCAGGAAACGTAAGGGTCACCGTCCTACTTACACAGTCTAAGATCACCGGGTAACTGGACAACCAATCCATCCCTAAAATCAAGTGAAAACCTTCAAAACCCAACACAATAAAATCAAACTGAAAGACGCGATCACAGATAGAAAACTCGAACTGAGGGCAACATTCACTAAGTATAACTGATCCACCCAAAGGAGACTGAACTCTTAAAGACTGTTGTAATGGCACAACTACTAAATGATCTCTCTCTACCAATTGTTTAGAAATAAAGGATCTAGAAGCACCAGTATCGAAAAGAACCCGCAACCGCAACCGAGAGGACATCACATACCCTAATATGCACAAAATTTAAAATTAAGCCAATCATGTTCAAACTATCATGGATTTCCTATATTTGAATATCATAAACTGTAAAACATGCGTAAGCAATGATAACGTTATAAGAATAATAATAATAATAAAACATACCCTCTACATTTCCCTGACCGGGAATAGCAGCTAAACGAACCGACGGCCCTGAGGTGGTAGCATGCTGACCTCTCCCGCCACCACTACCGCGTGGAGCAACACGCTACGGCCGCGTACAATATCGAGAAATGTGTCCCTGCTGACCACACTCATAACACACGGGGCCCTGATTTTTCTGACCACTCTGCCCTTGCTGGTTTCGTGGCTTATCGTTGCTCCTAGGACAATTTATAGCTATGTGTCTTTCCTGATCACAAATATAACAAACCCGCTTTACTGCAATCTGATCTCCTCGAGTCGATACCCCCTGCTGTCTATGTCCATCTCTTCTCTGATTACCTCCTTTCATTGGTCCTCTCCTGCCTGGCTACCTTTGTTGACCTTGAACCTCTCCTTCGCGACCTTTCTTGCGATTTTCGTCTATAACCCTTTTACACTCTATCTCCACCTCTTCCTGTCTTAAGGTCGCGTTATACAGTTCCTCAAAAGGTTTATCAATCATCAATATTAATTGTCTCTTCAAGAAAGGATTTACCCCATCCAAGAACTTCAGGTTTTTCTTCTCTAGAGTATCTACCAGATACGGCGCATACCGACTAAGTTGATTAAACTCAGTCACATACTCAGCTACAGTTCGTTGACCTTGCTGCAACTTAATGAATCGATCAACTAACTGTGTTTTTGCCGCTGCAGGAATGAACTGCCGTTCAAACAACACAACAAAAGTTTCCCAAGTCATACCAGCTACATCACGAGTCTGACGCACAGAATCCCACCAATTGAGTGCATCTCCATCAAACTGGTGAGCTGCCAATTCACTGCGCTGCTCTGACGTAATACTCATCCGTTCCAATATCACCTCTGTCTTACGGAGCCAACGGTCTGCTGCTATGGCTCCCCCATTCCCATTAAACCTCTCACCTCCAAGTCCAGAGAAGGCCTTATTTCGACGAGCAAACGGATCATCTTGGGAACTACCCTGCCTCAAACCTTGTATCAATGTGGTAATCGCATCGTGGTCCAGATTATAGCTCCTTGGAACTTCACCTCCAGATGTACCAGATATATCATCTATATTCCTTGTTTGACGCGACATCCTCTCTCTAAAAAAAAAAACAAACAAACACACTCTAATCAATCACAAGTCAAACAAAAGATCTTACTCCTCTACCCACACCCCATCCGAGGAATTGTTAAGCATTTCTGCCTAACGTGAACAATATGGCTCTGATACCAAAATTTATTGTCATGCCCCGCTCATAAGAAAAATCCCAACAGACCGGGAGATTTCCTACAAACGGCACGTGACATACCACTTAACCACATTATCACACAAACAATTCTCGGAAAACGAAATTCTAAAATATTACAAGCATTCCAAAGTATTACAACCATGCCAAAGGCAACCTTCTCCCCCAACTCTACACATCAAAGTATTCTCACAAACATAACTTTCATATATAACACCAAAAAGCAAAACACCAAACATAATACAAACCCTGGAAATGACTAGGATCTAGTTCCGCCCGGCCTGATCCACAAAGTCGCTTCCAACGCCTGCACTCCAATAAGAGTACACCCATTTGCCACAAAACAAAGCAAAATGGGTCAACCTAAAGCTGGTATGAGCAGATAAAAAAAAATCAACTACAAATAACACAAATGATAATCCACATTTCAATATATATCCACATTTACCTTACATCACATGATACAACTTATACCTACTGCACCAACCATATGGTTAACTAGTCATATGCACAAATCAGATTATCAACAAAAACATAACCTTTTAATAGACCATTAACCCTTTCAAATGAATGAAAATTTTCATAATCTTAACCACATGTCATCTTATCAAATTCTCGCATACTCACTTTCAAAACATAACATACCCATTTTTTTTTTTTTATCTAGGACACACCTGTTTCAAGACATGTCCCTTCTATAGGCCCTTAGGAACTCACCATCACCTCACGCAAGTTAAAACTTGTACAATGGCTTAGTTCCCTACCGGAGGGCATGCTACAAAACATCTTAGACCATGAATACCCTATCGCACCTCTCTATGTGCCGAATGTGTCTCACCCCGACACACCTCCACACGTGTACCAATACCTACTTTGAGTATGTATACATTTCAAACGGGGTGCCGTCTCTAAAATGCATACTTCACCTCAAAAGACTGGACACATGGGCCAAATCACAATTTAAAACTGCGCGCTGGAAGATAAATAAGTTCACACTCTTCCTCTGACCCCTCAGGAACACTCCACTGTATCACGCGAGTCATGACTCGTACAGTGGCTTAGTTTTCCCCTTTTGGAAATCAGACACTGCTCCTCAGGAACACTCCACTATATCACGCGAGTCATAACTCGTATAGTGGCTTAGTTTTTCCCTTTTGGAGACAGTCACCGTACAACTCACTATGTACGGATTAAACAAATATTAGAAACCAAGGCATCTATGGCCATAATGTACCACTATGTACATTTCAAACGCCGGAGTAGGGTATTCATGTCAAACTCAAGATTCTCAACACTAATCAAGTAGCATCGTTCCATAATTCCATTAGAGGAACTAAATTCTAAATATCACAATCACATATATGATGCACAATATTCAATAATAAATATCTACTTGAAACACGCATCTCGAAGCACATTATTGCCAAAATTAAAATATTGTAAAATGTGAAATAAATTTATTCTAAAATTTAATGTTATCACGGTGGTCACAACGGTGAAAACGGTGATAAAAACAGAGTTATAAATCAAATTCTATGATCAATCAAAGTTGGGTCAAAATCGGGTCAAATAGATGACGTCAGCTCAGAGCAGATTTTTTTTTCAGAACGTTTCAGTAACATAGCAACTTCAATCACACACAAATGTCGCATTATTCAACCAAACCCTGAAAACTTTATACCATTGGAAAGCCCTTACCTTAAACTTGTTAAACATGTGAGATTTATACCTAAATTCTTTCAATAACAGAAAATAAAACCAGATCTTTACCCCCTGTTCATCACGGTTTAAAGTCAGACTTATAATTTCAGCAAGTCACAGTTCAACACACCAACTTCAAATACCTATAACTTCTTCAATAGTTATCCAAATTTTACATATAAGCTACCTATAGAAAGCTCTCACATTCATCTTTCAACTGGAAGCAATCAAAAACAAAAATACTGAAAGAATCAAAAACTACTATTACGTAAAGACACTAGGTTACTCATCTTAACCCATAATAGCAATCCCCCAAATTTATACCCAGAAAGAGTAAACATGCAATCAAAGGGGTTAAATCATTCAAGAAATGTTTGATCTACTCACCAACCACAGGTATTGCACTCCTCAAAGCATAAGACTCCTCCTCCCCAACATGCATCAAGATCCTCAAGCAAATCTTTAAGGAATCCTCCCTCTCAAGCTCTCTCCTAGACCTGGTTGACCAACAGACAACCTCCTAAGCTCTGATGAGAAGAGTGAAAAGAAAAAAAGAAAAAAAAATTTGTATAGTCTTATAGAAGTGAAAATGGCTATATGCCACCACCAAATTTCTAAATACTACCGCGGTGGTACAAAGAAAAAAATAGTTGTTACACAAAGATACTTGTGCCACTATTGCTGCTGGTGCTCACAGTAAAAGTAATCGTATATATCTGTAATTCATGCAAAGGCTATGCGAAGCTATCTAGTGCTACCTTTTTTCATTCAATTTGGGTTTTGGTTTTTTCAAAGACTACAACTTTCGTTGCTCGAATTTCTCACTCTCATCAGTATGGTATTGGGTTTGAGTTGAAGTTAATGTATCTATTTCAAACACTATGCCAAGGTTTCCAAATCAATAAATGCACAACATTGATCTTTCCTCTTCTTAAGTTGAAACTTGGGTTTTGATTTTCCTATTCCCTAGCTCAACCCTTGCCATTGAAAAATCAACAGAAGAACATATGAGCTATGCCAACCAACAAAACCACCCGAAGAAAAGCAATCTCATATAAGGTTATCACTTCTCTTCTCTACTTCCCTTAATTTTACTTTGTATCTTTGGTTCTCTCACCAATTCATACTTGATTGAGAGGTTTGTTGCTTTTGAAATAGTGAGAGATTTTGGGGTGTGAAAAAGGTGGTTCATGTTCTATCTAAAACCTATTTAATTTTTTTCCTATTTTTTTTACTTGAGAAACTAATGTGGCAAAGTTGTAAGCCAGATAGATGGATTGAATTTTCCCATAAAAACATGCTTATAGTTTGATGTGGGTTACTATGAATGTTGACGGTCAGGCTATTAGTGTATTTATGTTTTGTGGTATCTTTTTTATTTTTATGTTTTATTTTTGTATTTATGTTGTATGTGGAAGTACTTGAATCACTTCAATATCCTTCGGGAAAAGAGGTTTGGAGACCCGATATTGCGGTGGCTAAAGGATTTTACGACTACTTTAGTCATAATCATATTTAGAATGGTGATTTCTTAAGGAGGCGGTTTCGAATGCACATGTGATTTTACCGCATTCGTGATGCAGTTATTTAGAATGATGTTTATTTCAGAGGGTTCATTGCACAAGTGAAATGGGCCTATCTAATCTTCAAAATATTGCTTGTGCGTTGCAGATTGATGCTAGCAAATGGTACTTATGGTGATGGTGTTGATGAGTATTTGAAAGTTGTAGAAATAAAACGACTTAAATTTTTTTTTTTTTGCAAATTTTTGTAGGACTGTGATTGATGTGTACTTGCAAAATAATATTTCTTGAACCGACTCTTAAAGGTGTAGCTTGATTGTTTGCATAAAAAAAAACATGGATTTCCTAGAATGTTAGGGAACATCGATTGCCTGACATAGGGCTGAAAATCGAACCGACGGTTCGGTTTTTCACTTAAACCGTGAACCGAACCGAATTAGGTCGGTTTTAAAATTTTCAAACCGAACCGACCATTAACAAAACCGATCCGAAACCGAACCGATTCTAATTTATGCAAACCGTAACCGAACCGAACCGACTAAAATCGAACCAAAACCGAAATAAAACCGAACCGAACCGAATATTTAAACATATTATATTATTTATATATAAAATATATTTTATTTTTATATATAAATAATATAATATATTTAAATATTCGGTTCGGTTCGGTTTGGTCGGTTAAAATCACATAGAAACCGAAAACCGAACCGACCACTTCGGTTTTGCATTTTTTAAAATCGAAACCGATCCGAACCGAATTTAAACCGAACCAATCGGTTCGGTTTTGATCGGTTTGGTCGGTTTGATCGGTTTGATCGGTTTTTTGTTCAGCCCTAGCCTGACAATTGATCAGTGTTACATGGAAGAACTAGGCATGTACGTCTGGTTGCGATATTTTGTCACTTTTAAAGCATGCAAATCACGTATTTGAGTAACCGCTATATGCCAACTACAACCTGCCCTTCGACACTTCATTGTCAACCTAGAGTTGTTTGTTTTAACAGCCTTATACATTCCCAATTTGTTCTCAATACCAAATCCGCGAGAGCACGCCTAAATGTATCTGCATCTGGAAACTTGACAGCAAAATCAATATCATTATAATGCAATGGTGTATCAGTCCCAGCATCATCACTTAAACATGGTTCAGAATAATTAACACTGCGAATTTCCATGGACTCTACAGGGAGAAAACCTTTCTTCCCTGTGAAAATAAAAGAATATTTCTATTAAAAAGTTACCATACCTCAAATTAGTAATCCTACAGACTGAACTTACAGATGTAATATTGGAGACTCAGTAATTCTCCAAAAACAATAGGATTTTCCTTTTTGCTGGAATTATCATAACCCACTATTGCTCCTGGTGCTTATAATAAAAATAACAGTATATATCTGTAATTGATTCAAAGGCTTTGTGTTGTACATTCCATTATCTCCCACAGGGAATTTGTGTTATCATGAAAGTTAAGTAAAAAACTTATCAATTATGAGAGTAACTTAGTCTTTTAATGCAACAACTTTTTTTTTTTTGATAATACAACAATCTTAACAAGTAATCCTTAAAATGTTGCATAGATTTTCAAAATATACCACCATGTACTTTCTTTTTTTTTCCTACTAACCCACGCCACCCAAAAAACTGCTTTTAAAAAAAAAAGTAACATTCAAACAGGATAACTTTCGACCAATTTAAACCCTCAATTGAGACTGATTCTCAAGCTCATCAAAACAAGAAAATTGTAATACTCTGAGTTATCTAATAAACAATTTGAATCACTTGAAAATGTTTTGAAATGAACAAGTTATGGTCATTTTACTAAAGTCACACAAATCTGTTTCGCAAAGAAAAAGATAGTGTCCATGAATTTCAGCCAACTTATATGCTCGATCGAGACATATTTTCAAGCTCATCAAAACATAAAAATTATAGTACTCTGAGTTATCTAATAAACACAATTTTTATCTAATAAACACAATTTTAATAACTTGAAAATGTAAATAGCAAGTTATGATCATTAGACTAAAGTCATGCAAATCTGTCTCACAATGAAACGATGTAATGTTCCTGACTTTCGGCCAACTTATATGTTCGATCGAGACCAATTTTCAAGTTCATCAAAACACGAAAATTGTAGTACTCTGAGTTATCTAATGAATACAATTTGAATCACTTGAAAATGTTTTGAAATGAGAAAGTTATGACCATTTTTACTAAAGTCATGCAAATCTGTCCGGAAAAAAAAATGTTTTCACCCATTCGCATTGGGCAATGCGAGGATTTGTCTCAACTTCGCTTAGACCTATGCAAATTTGAGACTTTATTTCTTATATCATAATCATTATCATCATCAAAGCACATTCCTGATACAAAAATCACATCTTCTATATGAGTAAGTCTAGGCAGCTAGTCCAGGCATCCATTTTTTGGCCAGGCCTGATTGTTTTTACAAATTTACTCATTCTCTTTAAAAACACAACCACAAAAATCGTTTATAGAAGGGGTAAATTTGTAAAAAATGTCAGGCTTGACAAAAAAATGGTTGTTTGGCCTGTCTGCCTAGAATTGGGCTTATATATGGAAATAATTTCATAACATCAAAATATTAAGGAAATGTTGACATTTGTACCTTTGGGCAGTGATCGTTGTAACAAATGGCTCTTGTTTGACAATATATGTGTTAATCATGATCAACAACAATAAGCGTTTCTTGGTCAAAACAAAGCCCACACTTGATATGAACTCAAAACCATCTGATTTACGCAATTTTATCATATCTCATATCTTTTGGTTGAGTTCTTTTGATTTTTGAAGCCTACAGTGTTTGATACATTTTCTGCTTTTTTTCACCCCTTCATATTTTAGCAATTCTATCCTCGTTGATTAGCTTTTCATCGTAAAAGCAAATTAGCTGAATATCCCCAGTACCAAAATTAGCCTATGTTACTATGTTATGAATCTCAAATATCGACTTGTATGAAATAAAATTTGAGTGGGACCAAAAGAAGGTGGAAATTGCCATGCAAATCCTCAATTCGAAAACATTCGCTTAAGAGCAATGCTAGAGAGCGAGGAAACGGGCGAGGAAACGAACCCGCCACGTCCCTCTCCTCGCTCGTTTCCTCGCTGGTTTCCTCGACATTTAGAATTCCCCTTCGCTTAAAGGTGGAAATTAGGTGTGGAAACTATCCTCCTCGACGAGAAAAGTTCATCCCAAGGACATTTTCGTCATTTCACAGATGAGACAGTCAGTCGAAGTATAAAATGTGGTGACTGAAGAGAAGAAGTCGAAGCGAAAACAGAGTAAAAAAAAAACAGAGCAACATATCATCTACACTTTGAGAGATCTAAAAGACGATGCCAGTGCCTCCAATTATCAATTTGGCAAGAAGGGTGAGGACTGAACGCCGAGGAAGAAGAAGAAGAAGAGGAAATGAACAACTACCATATAATGGATGGCAGAGCGGAGCCATTCATCCAATTATCAATTATCAATTTTGGTTCTTCTCATTCATCCCAATCTCAACATGAGGACTAAGCGCGCTTTCATCTACATCTCCATTTTGTCAGGGAGTTTGGGTTTGAGTTTGGTAGTAACAATTGCTCTCTACGACAAGTTTGGCTGGGTCTCATATCTTTTATGCCTTGTTCCGGCTGTAATAATTCTACTCATTCCGCTAACACTCATGTTCTGGTCGTTGTGCAAGAGACTTGAACAAGCAGTCACCCTTCCCAGCCAATCTGATATGGCAGGACAGAGGGTACCTGTGTAATGTTCATGTTAATCCAATACTTTTGTTGTTCTATCATACTTGTTTAAGTCCCTATGCTGTAATAGAATACTTTTGTTTGTTGTTCAGCCCTATTCTTATAGTTTATATATTGTTTTCTGCTCATAAACATCTTATGGTTTATATATTGCTGCCCGTAAAATCAGATTGAAAATATTAAGAATACTAATTTATAAATTCAGATTGAAAATATCTCAATTAGTAAATTTAATGAAGAATAATATAATCACACGAGTGGAGTTTATGTCATAGATGTTTATTTATTGAGATTTTTTTTAAAAAATTTAAATATAATCTTCTCGACCTTAATTAAAATTCAAAATATAGTTCAATTGATTATTTACATTCCTCTAACTTGTGTGCCATATTAACTATGTTATGAATCTCAAATATCGACTTATATGAAATAAAATTTGAGAGTCTACCCATTTGAAAAATGTATAACACTACGCTGTGGGACCAAAAGAAGGTGGAAATTGCCATACAAATCTCAATTACGTACTAAAGGTTTAGGGTCGATGTGTTTGGAGAGTACTCTTTAGATGTCCAAATCGGGTTTGGAGAGTACTCTTTTGTCACCCCTATGCTGTAATAGAATACTATCTGGTAAGAGATCAATACTGAATAATTGGTTATGGTAGAAAAATGTGTCTATCACAATTCAAAGTATTGAAATTGTATTTTTAGTCAGTCCCCTCAATTTTCATATGAACGTGATGACTGAAAACAATTTCAAACAATCAGTCTTCCTTATAATTCAGATAGGTGTTTTACTGTTTACAAAATAATGTAGACGGTCTATATGTCCTACATGGCACAAGTTATATCCGTGACAGAACTTGAGTGAAAAATTGAATCCCCGATGCTTCCTCTCCCTCTCCCTCTCATCCTCATCTGCGATTACAGTTCCCCACCCCCAACTCCCTCTCTTCCTCTTTCTTTATCATCAAGAAAGCTTCCTGCTTTTCCATTTTCTTCTTCTCCACAAGGTTTCGACCTTCTCCCCTGATTCTTCATCTCACTCTGCCAAATGGAGAAGGAGAGTTTCTGGATTGGTTCTTACAACAACCACCACCACCAATTCAACACTAAACTCTCATCCATCTCCTTCCAACTCTCTTCTTCTTGATTCCTCCTTTTCAACATCTTTCTTCACTTAATGTCATCACCATCCATGGTGACTTCTCTAATCTCCTCTACAACTCTTATATCAGTAATCAGTGAAGTTGAGGTTTGGCCAAGAAGAAGGCTATGCGAATAACTTCTTCCTCTAGTTCCTCACTTTCAATTCTTTATCCGGTGCTACCATTTTTCATTCAAATTGGGTTTTGGGATTTTCAAAGACTACAACCAAAGCCCTAACTTTCAATGCTCAAATTTCTCACTCTCATCAGTATGGTATTGGGTTTGAGTTGAGGTTAATGTATCTATTTCAAACACTATGCCAAAGTTTCCAAATCAACAAATGCAAAACATTGATCTTTCCTCTTCCATCTTAAGTTGAAACCTTGGTTTTGGTTTTCCTATTCCCTAGCTCAACCCTTGCCATTGAAAAACACCAACAGAAGAACATAGAGCTTTGCCAACCAACAAAACCAACTGAAGAACAACAATCTCATATAAGGTTATCACTTCTCTTCTCTACTCCCCTTAATTTTACTTTGTATCTTTGGTTCTCTCACAAATTTATAGTTGATTGAGAGGTTTGTTGCTTTTGAAATGGTGAGAGATTTTGGTGTTTGAAAATGTGGGTTCATGTTCTCTGTAAAACCTATCAATATCGGTGAGTTCACTTAATTAAATTTTTTTTTCTATTTTTTTTACTTGAGAAACTAATGTGGCAAAGTTGCAAGTCTAACAGATGGATTGAATTCTCCCATAAAAACATGCTTATAGTTTGATGTGGGTTACAAGGAATGTTGATGGTCTGCTTGTTAGTGTATATATGTTCTGTGGTATCCTGTTTTATTTTTGGAATGTTATCTCAACTCTTATATGGTTCATCCTAGCTAGCTATACTACCATTTTGAAAGTTTAGTAGATGCTACGGCATGACATGGTAGCACGTAAATCCTAGTCAAGGTGATCATGATAGGAATAATGTTTTGGTAAATTTTCCAGATGAGGAAAATAGCATTGGCAAGGGCCTTAATTCTCCAAATTTCTCGAAAGATGTATGTACGAATCGAAGAAGCGGGAAGAGAAATGGTACTTATGGTGATGGTGTTGGAGACTCATTAATTCTCCAAATTAGTGCCAATGGCATGACAGCTCAACGGTTAGAGCTTGGCAGATGGTACCACTAGGTCATGGGTTCAAACCCAGTTTGCCACATCTTTAGTGGGCTCTGGGATCCTATAAAAACCTTGCTTGCCTTTCAAAAAAAAAATTTCTCCAAATTATTAATCCTACTGACTGAACTTACAGATGTATTATTGGAGACTCATTAATACAACAATCTTAATAAGCAATCCTTAAAATGTTGCATAGATTTTCAAAATGTACCACCAAGTATTTTTTTTTTTTTTTTTTCCTGCTAACCCAAGCCACCCAAAAACCTATTTTTGAAAAAAAATAGTAACACTCAAACAGGATAATTTCGACCAATTTAAACCCTCAATTGAGACTGATTCTCAAGCACATCAAAACAAGAAAATTGTAATACTCTGAGTTATCTAATAAACACAATTTGAATCACTTGAAAATATTTTGAAATGAACAAGTTATGGTCATTTTACTAAAGTCACACAAATATGTCCTGCAAAGTAAATGGGTAGTGTCCATTACTTTTGGCCAACTTATATGCTCGATCGAGACAGATTTTCAAACTCATCAAAACATAAAAACTATAATACTCTGAGTTATCTAATAAACACAATTTTAATAACTTGAAAATATTTTGAAATGAGCAAGTTATGATCATTTTACTAAAGTCGCCCAAAAACAGCTTCAATAAAGCCATCTGGCGCAAAAACAGCTTCAATAAAGCATGTTCAAATGTCGAACAGGCTAGGCACCGTATGCATGCTGCTCAACAAGTTGTTCAAAGGCCTCCTGTAACAGATACTGTTGTCCAAGCAGAAAAAGATGTTGTAAGAGACTATGCGTGTGCTGCTAGGAATGAGGAGTCTGAAGCTAAGCAAAAATCCAGATCCATGTCCTTCGCATTGGGGGACCAGAACACTACCTATTTTCATGGTCTCATCAGGGAGCGCAGAGCTCAGAATAGAATAATGAGCATATTCAACACTGATGGTACTAAACTGGAGGATCCTGCGCAAATTGAAACTGAATGCTTACAATACTTCGGGGGTGTATTCACAGGAGAACATGCCACGCCGTATGACCCGAGTATCATTGACGGCCTGGATTTCCAGGGTCTTATCACTGAGGAACTAGGTCAAGGTCTTGTTCAGCAGGTTACTCAGAAGGAAATAGTGGAGACATTAGCTGAAATTGACTCCAATAAAGCTCCAGGACCTGATGGGTTCTCTGCTTTCTTCTTCAAAGCTGCTTGGAGGATAGTTGGAGACGATTTTGTCAGGGCCATCCTCAATTTCTTCAGGAGTTCTAAATTGCTTGGCCAAGTAAATGCCACTGTAGTTGCCTTAGTGCCTAAAATTACTAATGCGTCTTACTTTAGTGACTACAGGCCCATAGCTTGCTGCAACGTACTATACAAGTGTATCACCAAGGTATTGACAAATAGGATGAAAAATGCGGTTCAAAGAGTCGTCAGCAAGTCGCAGTCAGCCTTTATTAAAGGCAGGCACATTCAGGATAATATTATGCTGGCACATGAACTTGTTCGCAACAATCATCGGGACCATGGACCACCTAGGTGCGCGGCTAAGATTGATCTCCGCAAGGCTTATGACATGGTGAGGTGGGAGGCTATATTACATCTACTAGGAAAACTTCACTTTCCTATGCAATTTATAAGGTGGGTGAAGGAGTGCATCACTACCCCCAAATTTTCTATTAATCTCAATGGCTCCCCAAGGGGCTATATACATGCCTCACGTGGTATTCGTCAAGGCTGCCCTCTCTCACCATACTTGTTTGTGATGGTTATGGAGATACTTCATGTGCTTCTAAGAAAGAAGGTGCAAGAAGGGAGCCACAAGCTTCATTATCGGTGTAATGACCCGATCATCACGCACCTTGGTTTCGCAGATGATCTTATTGCCTTCTTTCATGGTGACAGTACTTCTGCAAGGGCATTAGCTGATGCCTTGCATGAGTTCAAGGTCTGCACAGGACTAGAGGTTAATAACAACAAAAGCTCTCTCTCCCTAGCTGGTGTATCTAGTAATGAGAAGCTGCACATTAGCACTCACTTGCAATTCCAGATTGAACCACTACCTGTTAAATACCTTGGCTTACCCATGATATCATCTACACTCTCTCACCTACAATGCACCCCTCTCCTTGAAAGAATAAGGACCAGAGTGAACTCATGGAAGAACAAAACACTCTCTTATGCTGGACGATTGGTTTTGATCAAATCTGTGCTAGCCAGCATGCACGTGTACTGGACATCCTGTTATGGACTCCCAAAGAAAACAATTGGATGCATTAATGCTATTCTGCGTAATTTCTTATGGTCTAGTGGTGATTCACCGCGGAAAAAGGCAAAGGTCAGCTGGGCAACTATATGTTATCCTGTGTGTGAAGGAGGACTGGGTATTCGTAATATCAATGCAGGGAACGAGGTGGCTAACTTGAAACACATTTGGAACCTAGTTTCAAAGCAAGACATTCTCTGGGTCCAATGGGCATGGAAGCACCTAGTTAAACGCCGTGATTTCTGGTTGATGCCCACCCCTCGTGAGGCTTCTTGGTGTTGGAGACGGATTCTGGACTGCAGGGCTAAGGCGGTCACATTACTCCATCATTCGATAGGTAATGGTGAAGATACATTGTTTTGGAAGGACCCATGGCACCCTATAGGTATCTTGAGCCATCAATTCCCACAAGGTCTCCAATATGGCTCCATCATCCATAGGAATGCAAGAATTGCGGCTATTATTAGAGATGATCAATGGTGGATTCCTCCAAGAACTGCGCACATAATTCCTGATATTGTGAATCAATTAGGTGGTATTGATCTAAATTGCTCTACAACTGATGCAGTGTTATGGAGAGCCAGTTCTGATGGTAACTTTCAGACTAGAGCTACTTATAATGCAATCAGGAAGAGGAAGAACAAAGTCCAATGGGCTCCTGTGATCTGGTTCAAACACAATATACCTCGTCACAGTTTTATAACTTGGTTGCTGACTAATAAAGCTTTGACTACATTGAGCAAGCTGAAGAGCTGGGGCAAAACTCACCAAGATATTTGTCCTTTGTGTGGTTATGAAGCTGAAACCGAGTCCCATTTGTTTTTCTTGTGTAGTTATTCAAGCTCGGTTTGGGGACAGATTCTAAGCTACATGAGCTACTCTAAACTGATCCATGGATGGGAGGAGGAGCTACAATGGTGCATCCAGCATTTTCGTGGTCCTGGAGCTGCTGTTACACTGAAAAAGGTTGCATTGAACGCCACTGTTTATCATGTCTGGATGGAACGAAATACACGCCTATATGAGCACAAATTCAGAACTGTGGCAGAGCTTGTAACGCACATACAGATGGACATTAGGCTCAAATTCAGTACGGGCATTTGGAAAGCTGAGGATACGATGCAAAATCGAAACTTAATGAGCTGCTGGCACATTGAGTTTCAGCTGAGCACTACTTTACCTATACCGTGTTCATGGAAGAAGCCTCCCTTGGGATGGCACAAACTTAACACTGATGGGTCATTTCGAAGTGATGATTCTTTGCATGGCACCAAAGGGGGCTACGGTGCGATCCTCAGGGATGAAACAGGAGAAGCAATAGCTGGTTGTGCAGGGGACTGTCCTGGCCTATCAGTCATTAAACATGAACTTCAGGGAGTTCTTGCAGGCCTAACTCTGGCTAAGAAGTATAACATAAAGAAACTAGAGATTTGCACAGATTCTACGGCTGTATTCTCTTATCTTACTACTCCCAAGCTAGCTTCTTGGGAGATTAGGCACGTTGTCTGGAACATATGAGCTGAATTATCTAAACTAGAAGAATTTTCCTGCAAGCACGACTATAGAGAAGCTAATAGAGCGGCTGATTTACTAGCAAGCACCTTCCCGAGCTCCGAATTTATTGAGATAACACCTAGCTCCTTCGCTGAAGATTTGAAAAAAATTGTATATGAAGATAGGGTAGGTAAAAGTTATATCAGAATGTAATCTTCTTTCCTTGTTCGCGGCTTGGGGTCCGCTTTAACCCCCGCTCATTTTTCAAAAAAAAAAAAAAAGTCGCCCAAATCTGTCTCGCAATGAAAATGAGGTAGTGTCTCTGACTTTCGACCAACTTATATGTTCGATCGAGACCAATTCCCAAGCTCATTTTTTTCTTATATATCTTATATATGAGTAAGTCTAGGCAACCATTTTTTGCCAAGTCTGACTGTTTTTACAAATTTGTCCCTTATCTTTAAAACACAACCACAAACATCGTTTATAGAAAGGGTAAATTTGTAAAAACAGCCAAACCTGACCAAAAAAATGGTTGCTTGGCCTGGCTGCCTAGAGTTAGGGTTTATATATGGAAATAATTTCATAACATCAAAATATTAAGGAAATATTGACATTTGTACCTTCAGGTAGTGATCGTGGTAACAGATGGCTCTTGTTTGACAATATATGCCCTGATGAATTTAGAATGTTCCAATACATAGCTTAGGGATTTATCATGATCAACGGCAATAAGCGTTTCTTGGTCAAAACAAAGCCCACACTTGATCTGAACTCAAAACCATCTGATGAAGGCAATTTTATCATATCTCGTATCTTTTCGTTGAGTTCTTTTGAAGCCTATGGTGTTTGATACATTTTCTGCTTTTTTGTCACCCCTTCATATTTTAGCATTTCTATCCTCGTTGATTAGCTTTCCATCATAAAAGCAAATTAGCGGAATATCCCCATTACCCATAGTACTAGGGGTTGGCACGGTCCATGATTAGGCTTGTTCCGATCCTGGTTCAGTGAAACGGGATGAAAGTTCGGGATAAGAATTTTTTGGGTAGAATCGGTTTTTTCTGGACCTATTTGAATCGGGACGAAACCATGCCATCCTGAGTCAAAGTGTTTTGGGCAGCCCGATTCGGCCCATATACAACCAAATCAAATTCCTGCAGAACCTCTTATGGTTTATATATTGCTGCCCGTAAACTTCTTATGGTTTATATATGCTGCTCGTAAAATCAGATTGAAAATATTAAGAATACTAATTTATAAACTCAGATTGAAAATATCTCAATTAGTAAATTTAATGAAGAGTAATATAATCTTCGTCATCATAAAATACTCGTAGTCCGTACATTTTGATACTAGGTATTGAAACTCCAGTCTAGGATGATGGAGGGTATTGAGCGAAGGCCTGGCTCTCTAGAATTTGGGTTTTGATATATTTTCTGTAACACAAAAATCAAATTGCAAAAAGGTTACCTCTTTGATCGGAATTGGAGATAACTACTGATATAATACTCCTGCGGTACAGAGGCCACCCACATGAGTGGAGTTTATGTCATAGATGTTTATTTATTGAGATTTTTTTTTTAATTTAAATATGATCTTCTCGACCTTAATTAAAATTCAAAATATAGTTCAGTTGATTATTTACATTCCTCTAACTTGTGTGCCATATTAACTATGTTATGAATCTCAAATATCGACTTATATGAAATAAAATTTGAGAGTCAAACAACAAAGAAAACTTAAAGAGCATTGTGGCCCAACAAAGTTCTCCACATTCGCTACTTTAAGACTTCTACCTCATCAACATTTGCTGCTTTAAGATCTCCACTTCTACAACATACTTTAAGATCTCCACTTCCACAACATTTGCTACTTTAAGATCTCCACTTCTACCTCATCAACATTTGCTACTTTAAGATCTCCGTACATCAACATTTGCTACTTTAAGACTTCTTTGTCGTTGAGTGTTTTTTTTTTTTTTTTTTGGTTTTTTTTGTGCTAATTGGAGAACTTTGTTGGGCCATAATGCTCTTTAAGTTTTCTTGTTGTATCCAAAAAAAATTTTATGTAATAAATTTTTTTACCTTATAAATAAAAGTTATTCTCAGGTTTGTATGATATGAGTGATTCATCAATTTTATGGGTTAATTCATGGGATGCTACCAAGTTAATCAGATTGGGTCTTGGATTTGAGCTAAAACTCCTCACCCATCTTGTCGCTGATATGGAAAGAGCACAATTCCAAAATTTTCAAGGAAGTTGTGAAACTAGTTGAACGTCTCGTCCTCCAAAATCAATGATATAGTTTTCATATACAATATACTTTTCACCAACCTTCCCTCCAAAATTTTCTCAAAGCAAATTAGTGCCAATTTTTTCTCAGGTCTTAAACTAGTAGTAAAATTCGATGATGAAAACAATTTCTACTTAGCACTGCCGTAGCCAAGTTTTCTTCAAAAAGAAAAAAAATTATCATAAAAATAAACATCTTTTGAAACAAATAAAACCTAAGCTATTAGTTGATTTTAGGAGTGGCATATTGTACTTGTTAAGTTGATTATTTACACACTCACTATCCATATTATCGTAAGTTACAGCATGTCATGAAAGTCTAGGTTGACAAAATGCTATTCAAACATATGGACAAAGTCATGAAAGTCTTCAGAATTATCTGAACCACAAGGATAATGGACTTAAAGTGAAATCTAAGAGAAACATTTAGATCAAGTACAAAGAAGAAGAGAAACAGATTAGGAAGAAATCCAAAGAATGCAGTATAGCTGCCATATCAAACCAAAACATGGGCTTAATTACTGGGCAATGGCATTGCAGAAAACATTAATTCTTCTACTTGGGACTGAATGGGAACAAGGCATTGTTAATTACAAGAGATTATATCAAGTTTTTTACACAACACTTGGGGAATTTGTGTTATCATGAAAGTTAAGTAAAAAAAACTTATCAATTCTGAGAGTAAAACAACCTTTTTTTTTTGATAATACAACAATCTTAACAAGCAATCCTTAAAATGTTGCATAGATTTTCAAAATATACCACCATGTATATTTTTTTTTTTTTTCCTACTAACCCACACTACCCAAAAAACTGTTAAAAAAAAAATAGTAACATTCAAACAGGGTAACTTTCGACCAATTTAAACCCTCAATTAAGATCGATTCTCAAGCTCATTAAAACAAGAAAATTGTAATACTCTGAGTTATCTAATAAACACAATTTGAATCACTTGAAAATGTTTTGAAATGAGCAAGTTATGGACATTTTACTAAAGTCACACAAATTTGTCCCGCAAATAAAAAGGGGTAGTGTCCATGACTTTCGGCCAACATATATGTTTGATCGAGACATATTTTCAAGCTCCTCGAAACACAAAAATTATAGTACTTTGAGATATCTAATAAGCACAATTTTAATAAGTAGAAAATGTTTTGAAATGAGCAAGTTATGATCATTTTACTAAATCGCGCAAATCTGTCTCGCAATGAAAACGAGGTAGTGTCTCTGACTTTCGGCCAACTTATATTTTCGATCGAGATCGATTCTCAAGCTCATCAACACACGAAAATTGTAGTACTCTGAGTTATCTAATTAATACAATTTGAATCACTTGAAAATGTTTTGAAATGAGAAAGTTATAACCATTTTTACTAAAGTCACACAAATCTATCCGAAAAAAAATATTTTTTCATCCATTCGCATTGGGCAATGCGAGGATTAGTCTAAATTTTGCCCAGACCTATCCAAAATTGAGACTTTATTTCTTATATCATAATCATCATCATCATCAAAACCCATTCCCGATACAAAAATCACATCTTATATATGAGTAAGTCTAGGCAGCCAGGTCAGACAACCATTTTTTGGCCTGTCCTGACTGTTTTTACAAATTTACTCATTCTCTTTAAAACACAACAACAAACATCATTTATAGAAGGGGTAAATTTGTAAAAACAGTCAGGCATGACAAAAAAAATGGCTGCTTGGCTTGGCTTCCTAGAATATGTGTTTATATATGGAAATAATTTCATAACATCAAAATATTAAGGAAATATTGACATTTGTACCTTTGGGTAGTGATCGTTGTAACAGATGGCTCTTGTTTGGCAATATATGCCGTGATGAATTTAGAATGTTCCAGTACATAGCTTAGGGATTTATCATGATCAACGACAATAAGCGTTTCTTGGTCAAAATAAAGCCCACGTTTGATCTGAACTCAAAACCATTTGATGAAGGCAATTTTATCATATCTCATATCTTTTCGTTGAGTTCCATTGAAGCCTATGGTGTTTGATACATTTTCTGTTTTTTTGTCACCCCTTCATATTTTAGCATTTCTGTCCTCGTTGATTACCTTTCCATTATAAAAGCAAATTAGCGGAATATCCTCATTACCCATAGTACTAGGGGTTGGCACGGTTCATGATTAGGCTTGTCCCGGTCCTGGTCTAGTGAAACGGGACGAAAGTCCGGGAAAATAATTTTTTAGGTAGAATCGGTTTTTTCTGGACGTGTTTGAATCGGGACGAAACCAAGCCATCCTGAGTCAAAAGTGTTTTGGGCAGCCTTATTCCACATTCAATTCGGCCCATATATAGCCAAATCAAATTCCTGCAGAACTTCTTATGGCTTATATATCTTGCTGCCCGTAAACATCTTATGGTTTATATATTGCTGCTTGTAAAATCAGATTGAAAATATTAAGAATACTAATTTATAAACTCATTGAAAATATCTCAATTAGTAAATTTAATGAAGAATAATATAATCTTCGTCATCATAAAATACTCGAGTCCATGCATTTTGATATGGGGTATTGAGACTCCAGTCTAGGATGATGGAGGGTATTGAGCGCAGGCCTGGCTCTCTAGAATTTGGGTTTTGATATATTTTCTGAATGTACAGTAACACAAAACATCAAATTGCAAAAAGTTTACCTTTTTTTATCGGAATTGGAGACTTGCGGAGTTACAGAAGCCACCCACTTGAGTGGAGTTTATGTCATAATGTTTATTTATTGAGATTTTTTTTTTATAATTTAAATATGATCTTCTCAACCTTAATTAAAATTCAAAATATAGTTCAGTTGATTATTTACATTCCTCTAACTTGTGTGCCATATTAACTATGTTATGAATCTCAAATATCGACTTGTATGAAATAAAATTTGAGTGGGACCAAAAGAAGGTGGAAATTGCCATGCAAATCCTCAATTACTAAAGGTTTAGGGTTGATGTGTTTTGTATGTTACTCTTGTATTCAATAAAATTTGAGAGTTCAATCAATTTGTGGTGGTGCAGGGGTTACGTGGAAGCCATCCTCCTCCACGACAAAAAAAAAAACTATCCTCCCCCAAGGACATTTTCGTCATTTCAACCGGAGTTTGAAACCAACATTTCTATAATGGATGATAGATGAAAGCGATAGATTGCATCACAGATGGACAGTCTAGTAATTTTACAGGGTCTGAGTGGGCGAAAATACATTTTTCTCCTTCTTTAAAACTTTTCCAAACAGATTGTTTAAAGTTCATCCCAAGGACATTTTCGTCATTGCACCAGAAATAGCGATAGATTGCGACACAGCATACGACACAGATGAGAAAATCAGTCGTAGTATAAAATGTGATGGATGACTTAGGTGTGAAAACTATTTAAAGTGGATTCGGGGTGACATAACATTTCGTCATTTCACGGATGAGACAGTCAGTCCGAAGTATAAAATGTGGTGACTGAAGAGAAGAAATCGAAGCGAAAACAGAGTAAAAAAAAAAAAACAGAACAACATATCATCTACACTTGAGAGATCTAAAAGACGATGCCAGTGCCTCCAATTATCTATTTGTCAAGAAGGGTGAGGACTGAGCGCCGAGGAAGAAGAAGAAGAAATGAACAACTATCATATAATGGATGGCAGAGCGGAGCCGTATTTGGGCAAGTGCTCTCATTCATAGCAAACCTCATTACACAAGGAAGTAGTAGCAAATATCCTTTGGGAACACATCCATTCTCAATGACCTTATCCATTCTTGCTCTCCTAGTTATGTTTTTCGCTTCTTTGGTTCTTCTCATTCATCCCAATCTCAACATGAGGACTAAGCGCGCTTTCACCTACATCTCCATTTTGTCAGGGAGTTTGGGTTTGAGTTTGGCAGTAACAATTGCTCTCTACGACAAGTTTGGCTGGGTCTCGTATCTTTTATGCCTTGTTCCGGCTGTAATAATTCTACTCATTCCGCTAACACTCATGTTCTGGTCGTTGTGCATGAGACTTAAACAAGCAGTCACCCTTCCCAGCCAATCTGATATGGCAGGACAGAGGGTACCTGTGTAATGTTCATGTTAATCAATTACTTTTGCTGTTCTATCATACTTGTTTAAGTCCCTGTGCTGTAATAGAATACTATCTGGTAAGATATCAATACTGAATAATTGGTTATGGTAGAAAAATGTGTCATCACAATTCACAGTATTGAAATTGTATTTCTAGTCAGTCCCCTCAATTTTCATATGAACTTGTCTATTAGTCTATCTTTATCAAAATGAACTTGTCCAATTTCACGAAGACACACCCAGCCTCAGTGAAGAAAACAGTTTACTTCTGGTTGATGTCTGACTATATTGTTGACGATCCACTTTAAAGTTGCCTGACTTCGATTAGCTAGCATTGCAATGAAGAATATTTCTATTAAAAAGTTACCATACCTCAAATTAGTAATCCTACAGAACTTGCACATGTAGGAATTATCATATTAATTCTCCAAAAACGACAAGATTTTTCATATTGCAGGAATTATCAAAACTGATATCTTTAATCAATTCTCGATGATGGACATTAACATGTTAATGGACACCTGCTGCTTCCATCCAAAGATACTTGTGCCACTATTGCTGCTGGTGCTCACAGTAAAAGTAATCGTATATATCTGTAATTCATGCAAAGGCTATGCGAAGCTATCTAGTGCTACCATTTTTCATTCAATTTGGGTTTTGGCTTTTTCAAAGACTACAACTTTTGATGCTCGAATTTCTCACTCTCATCAATATGGTATTGGGTTTGAGTTGAAGTTAATGTGTCTATTTCAAACATTATGCCAAGGTTTCCAAATCAACAAATCAACAAAATTGATCTTTCCTCTTCCATCTTAAGTTGAAACCTGGGTTTTGGTTTTCCTATTCCCTAGTTCAACCCTATGACTTATGAGAAACACTTGCTAAAATAATAGCTGGTGTGATGGAGATTTGAAGATTGCCTTGTGAAAGAGGGGGATTAGAATAAATTATTGACATTAAAAATACAATATATATATATATATGAAGAAGAAAATGTGAAAAACATCACAAATATGAAAAATCTGATTTTTTTTTCTAGCAGATTTTGTATCCAAGGTGCTAGCATCTCGCACCTCCCATGCCCCTGACAACAGTGACGGAGCCAGAATTTTCGTTTAATGGGGGCAGAGTGATGAATCATATTTAACTAATGATAATACAATAATTAAGTACTTCAATATAATTTTTGTTAAATTTTGAACAAGACATAAATAACTATGCAAAACACCAATTGCTAACAAAACTCCATCTAATTCATGGGTGAGGAAAATTGATCCAACTATCTACTTTGTATGTGCACAAGAGATAAATATATCAGGAATTCTAAATGGCGAGGAAATGAGCGAGGAAATCAGCGAGGGGAGTGAGGTGGAGGGGGAGAACCATTCACCCCCCTCGGGATGCGCGCAAGAAAAATCAACGCGCGCATCCCCAGGGGGTGAATGGTTCTCCCCCCTCCACCTCACTCCCCTCGCTGATTTCCTCGCTCATTTCCTCGCCATGTAGCCTTTCTCTAAATATATAGAGGACGGCGACACACTTGCCTTTCAAATATATATAATAAGGAGATAACTCGATATCGTCCAATTCTATCGATCTGGTCAATTCATTTGGAGTATAAAGTTAAGGGCTAAAAATATTAATGGGTCATTTCTCCAAGTAATCCAATGAATAAAATACTAAACTATATCTTGATATACAAATTCATCCCGGGAAAATACTTAAAAAACATTATTCTTCTTCAAAGCAGACAAAACAGGTTGGGGCGCTGGTGGGAAAGGAAAATAAATCAAACAGAGAGAGAAGTAGAGGCGAAGTGGTTGTTGTTCTCGTAGTAAACATTTTTTTACCCATAACCCTCTCCACCCCATGCCACCGGCCGAGTTCGAACTCGTGACGTGTGATTCCATGCGTTATACCTCTACTAACTCAGTTAGTACACTTTTGCCAGTAAACAAATAAAGGGTAAAGAAAAGAAGAAAGGGGAAAACGGGGTTGTCAGCGTCCCTGAGAATAGTGGAAGAGAAGAAGGGGTGGAGTAGGATGACGTTGTCGATTGCAAGTTAGGCAAATTGAAAAAAAAACACATGAGAATATGTCTAGTGCCCCCACTTGACCCCACGTAAATCCATCTGCCTGAGAATATAGCTAATGCCCCCACTTGACCCCACGTAAATCCACCTGCCCCCCACTTGACCCCACGTAAATTCACCTGCCTGAGAATATGTCTAGTGCCCCCACTTGACCCCACGTAAATTCATCTGCCTGAGAACCTGCCTAAGAATATGTCTAGTGCCCCCACTTGACCCCACGTAAATCCATCATGCCTGAGAATATGTCTCCAAACATACCGGACCCACAGCCTGTGCACCCACTCGCCATGCATAAGAAGTAGAATATCTAATGAACTCTCTTCGGATAGATTACAGCCAATATTGATGCCTCTATCGATGGGTTAGTTCTACTTTAGCAGGAAGTTTATCTCAAACTGCGGTCAACATATAAAGAAAGACTCTAGAAGGCATGTTCGTGACCGAGTGAAAAAAAAGTTTTGATATATATTTTTAATGTACAGTAATACAAAACATCAAATTGCAAAAAGTTTACCTTTTTTTATCGGAATTGGAGACTTGCGGTGTTACAGAGGCCACCCACTTGAGTGGAATTTATGTCACAGATGTTTATTTATTGAGATTTTTTATTTTTTTAATTTAAATATGATCTTCTCAACCTTAATTAAAATTCAAAATACAGTTCAGTTGATGATTTACATTTCTCTAACTAGCGTGTCATATTAACTATGTTACGAATCTCAAACATCGACTTATATGAAATAAAATTGAGCCTGTCTAGCTGTCGAGGAAAACAACGAGGGAGGGGGGGTGACCACTCATCCCCCTCGAGATTCGTGTTTTTGTGCATCTCAAAAATGTGGGCGTGCATCTCGAGGGGAATGAGCGGTCACACTCACACCCCCCCCTCCCTCGCTAGTTTCCTCGCCATTTAGAATTTTTGAATAAAATTTGAGAGTAGCCCTTTGAAAAATGTATAAGACCACCTTGTGGGCCAAATGAAGGTGGAAATTGCCACACAAAAATCTTAATTACTGAAGGTTTACTAGGTGGCCTTCACGAGTACTCTTTACTGAAGGTTTACTGAACATTTTAAACTCCTACATACTCCCACAAGACTCATAACGTAATATAAACTACAAATTACATAAGAATTACTTATATAATTTTTTAAAACTAAACTAAGGTTATAATGGGTTAAAATTAATGAAAATTGAGATTTAATACTAAACTCGAAAAAAAAGAAATGTTTCGTGAAATTTCATGTGTACCTGTGTAATGTTCATGCTAATCCTATACTTTTGTTGTCCTATCATACTTGTTTAAGTTCCTATGCTGTAAAAGAATACTATCTGGTAAGAGATCAATATTGAATAATTGGTTATGGTAGAAAAATGTGTCAACACAATTCACAGTATTGAAATTGTATTTTCATATGAACGCGATGACTGAAAAGAATTTCAAACAAACAGATACCTTGATTTGAAAGAAAAAAAACCTTTGGGTTTTATGTGGCATATGTTTTGTTCAAAGTGCTGAACTATTTGAAGAGATCATCCTCTCAATCATTAAAGTAAACATTTTTATGTCTTATTTATTTGAAATTAGTCTATCTTTATCAAAATGAACTTGTCCAATTTCACAGAGACACATCCAGCCTCAGTGAAGAATACAGTTTACTTTTGGTTGATGTCTGACTATATCGTTGACGATCCACTTTAAAGTTGCCTAACTTCGATTAGCTAGCATTGCAATGAAGAATTGATACTTCCAACTCCTATAACCAAAGGCAACGACTATCTCGCATTACCAATTTCTTTCTCTTACACCATTCTACTTTTTCATACCACCTATTTACTTTCTCACACCACCTATATAAAACAATCATAACTTGCGTATTTCAAAATGTTTTCAAGTGATTTAAGTTGTGTTTATTAAATAACTTAGAGTACTATAACTTTTGTGTTTTGATCAACTTGATAATCGGTCTCAATCGAGCACATAAGTTGGCCGAAAGTCAGGAACACTATCTCATTTTTATTTTTTGGATAGATTTGCGTGACTTTAGTAAAATGATTATAATTTGTTCATTTCAAAACATTTTCAAGTAATTCAAGTTGTATTTATTAGACAACTTTCAGGTTTTGATGAGCTTGAGAATCAGTCTCAATTGAGGGCTTAAATTGATTTGAAAGTTACCCTATTTTTTGTTTTTTTCGGTTTGAGTTTGGATTTGTCTGTTATGTTATAAGTTATGCATATTTATTGAATTTGGGTTTAAGGGCTTCAACTTTAAGGGAATTTTGAGAATTTTCGAGGGAGAGGGAAGAGATTTGAGTGTGGAGAGAGATTTGGAAGAGATTTCAAATGGGAGAGGGAGGGAGAAACAATTGTAGATTTGAATGGTGAGAGAAAAAAAATGGAGGTTTTTGTTTATATAGGTGGTGTGAGAAAGTAAATTAAAAAAAAAATTCAATGGTGGTGTGAGAAAGATGATATAGTGGTGCGAGGTAGTCATTGCCATAACCAAATGACAACCTGCTCTTCTATACCTTTTATTTCATTATCACCCCATATTTGGTCCGTTGGATTAGATTGTATCCACTTTCTGTTATCACTTCCACAAAAAATTTGTCAACACTTGACTTGATTCAACTAGATCATTATATTGGAAACATGGTTTAAAATTGTCTCGACCTGATCCACATGATACAATATTGTCCGATATAAGCTCATCCTAACTACCCACATAGTTTTAAAACGCGTTGTGTCATGTGGATCCAAACTCGCACATATATAGGACATATCCTTCCCTAACACAGGCGATGTGGGGTTATAACCACTAGTAGCATGCCAGCCTTTGAGCACGTCCACACAAGGTAGCCAGCCAGCCTCAGAGCTCACTCACATAGGGTTTTACAATCCACCACCTTATGGCCCAACGTCATCATTGACACACTTTCTACTGGGTACTGCTTTGATACCATTCTATCACGAGTCACGACCCGATCCACATGATACAATATTGTCAGCTCTAGACCCAACCTACCTATCCACACGGCTTTAAAACACGTTGTGTCATGTGGATCCAAACTCACACATATCATTCCTTCACCGAGGCGATGTGAGACTATAACCCCTAATAGCCTACAAGCATTTGAGACCGCCCATACAAGGTAGCATACCAGCTCCAGAGCCCGCCCACATACGGTGTTACAAAAATCATGAGAAGTTGATAACCGAACTTAATTGCAGGCTTGCAATAGTAGTAAATTTAGGTAGGAGATTAATGAAACAAACTTTTTTATTAGGAGATTTGATGTTCTCTAAAACCCTCCTTTCTTTTTTCTACTTTGAATAAATGCACCAACAAACTCCTATCTTTCCAAATAATCAAGATATCTCTATTTGTCCATTTTTTTCTTATTACCACAAAACCACTAGAGAACCTTTTTTTTTGTTAAAGCATAAAGTGATAATATTAATTGAATACAGTAACAATAATGTTGTCCAACAGTAGTAGCTAACTCGTGGGCCTCATAGTTAAGGTTACAAGGAATAAAGTTACAGACCCATGAAGTAAGAGAAGTGATTGAATACTACTAATAATAGGCCGCCACATCCAATGCATATCAGTCTGTCCATCATCCGGGTGATACTGTAGAATAGAATGTAAGACTTCAGAGTCCCTCAAAATAATTCCATACTTCCATTGTTTAGCCCGAATCAGCAAAAGTGCGGCCATCGCTGCAAAACATTCGACCATCATACTATCGAAGACGCGGCCTGAGATAGCACTAGCGATGCGTGCAAGAACCCTACCAGATGCACCCACTGCAAAAAATCCCAAAGAACCTTGCTGCGAAGAGGCAAAGAAGCTAGCATCATAAGTGACCACAGTCATATCCGGAGCAAGCATAAAGGAGGCGGAAGGCTAGGGGTTCCAAAAGGGGGAATTGAGATGGTGATTTCTAGCATCCTAGAGTTGCCTGTGGATAAGGTGTGCTCTTGAAGCTCTAGTGTCAGAAGATGGTCCTATCAGAATATCAAAATCATTCTGGTGAGGAAATTGGCTGGGCTAAGAATCATTGATCGCATTTTGAAGGATTTTATGGAGGGGGATTGTCTTTTCAATCCACCTCCCAGAGGTAAGTGTTGTAAACCATTGTTTTTGCCAGGATGCGCAAGTGGAAAGAATAGCTCGGCTGAACAGCTACGTGGTGAACTTGAGTTTTCGAAAAATGACAATCATGTCTCAGATAGTGTGGATAACTGCAGTAAATTGTGAAATCATTTCCTCTTTAACTTGTGGGTGTGTTTTTGCTATGTCCCACATAAAGTTAAAGATATTGGGAGCAGTGTGCAAATGTTGATAGTAACCCAACTGATCGATAAAAGTGAAATGATCCAGAGGCGGGAGGACCACAGGACAGAGAAATAAAAGATGAGTGACGTCTTCCTGATGATGATGACAAAAAATACAAGAGTCCTCAATAGGCGCGTGAATCCTAGTCAAGTTGGTCATAATAGGACTAATGTTTTGGGAAATTTTCTAGATGAGGAAAAGAGCATTGGCAGGGGCCTTAATTCTCCAAATTTCCCGGAAGATGTACGTACGAATCGAAGAAGCGGGAGGATAAGAGATGGAGGTTTCAAGTTCTTCGAAAACGAAAGCCTTAGCCACACTCTTGACAGAAAAAATGCCTATTTTATCAAATTTCCAGATGAGGATGTCTAGAGAATGAGATGGTCGAACCATTCTATCATGACCCAATCCACATGATACAATAATGTCTGCTCTAGGCCCAACCTAACTACCCGCACGGCTTTAAAACATGTTGTATGATGTGGATCCAAACTCACACATATCATTCCGTCACCCAAGCGATGTGAGACTATAACCCCAAATAATCTGTTAGCCTTTGAGCTCGCCCATACAAGGTAGCATGCCAACCTCAGAGCCCATCACATAGGGTGTTACAAAAATCATGAGAAGTTGACAACCAAGCTTAATTGCAGGCTTACAGTAGTAGTAAATTTATGTAGGAAATTAATGAAACAAACTTTTGATTAGGAGATTTGTTGTTCTTTAAAACTCTACTTTCTTTTTTCTACTTTGAATAAATGCACCAACAAACTCCTATCTTCCCAAATAGGGATTGTCTAACTGGCGAGGAAACGCGCGAGGGAGGGGGTGGAACCCTCCATCCCCCTCGAGATGTGTGCAGTCGCGCATCTCGAAGGGGATGGAGGGTTCCACCTCCCTCCCTCGCGCGTTTCCTCGCTGGTTTCCTCGCCAATTAGAATTCCCCTCCCAAATAATCAAGATATCTATGTCCGTCCATTTATTCTTATTACCACAAAACCACTAGAGAACCCTTTTTTTTTTGTTAAAGCATAAAGCGACAATATTAATTGAATACGATAACAATAATGTTGTCCAACAGTAGTAGCTAACTCGTGGGCCTCATAGTTAAGGTAACGAGAAATAAAGTTACAAACCCATGAAGTAAGAGAAGTGATTGAATAACACTAATAATAGGCCGCCACATCCAACGCATATCAGCCTGATCATCATCCGGATGCTCCTGCAGAATAGAATGTAAGACTCCAGAGTCCCCTAGAATAATTCCATACTTCCATTGTTTAGCCTATATCAGCAAAAGTGCGGCCTCCGCTGCAAAACATTCGATCATCGTACTATCGAATATGCGGCCTGAGATAGCACTAGCTATGTGTGAAAAAATCCTGCCAAATGCATCCACTACAAAAACTCCCAAAGAATCCTGCTGCGAAGAGGCAAAGAAGCTAGCATCATAACTTACCATAGTCATATCCGGAGCAAGCATAAAGGAGGGGGAAGGCCAGGGGTTCCAAGAGGGGAATTGAGACGGTGATTTCTAGCAGCCTAAAGTTGCTTGTGGATAAGGTGTACTCTTGAAGCAGGGTCCTATTAGAATATCATAACCATTCTGGTGAGGAAATTGGTCGGGCTAAGATTCCTTGATCGCATTTTCAAGGATAATATGGAGGGAGATTGTCTCTTCAATCCTTCTCCCGGAGGTAAGTGTTGTAAACCATTGTTTTTGCCCGGATGCCCTAGTGGAAAGAAAAAATAATCATAATAAATGAATAAAAATAAACATCTTTTGAACTAAACAAAACCTAAGCTATTAGTTGATTTTAGGAGTGACATATTGTACTTGTTAAGTTGATTATTTACACACTCACTATCCATATTATCGTAAGTTACATCATGTGCACCGGGTCCTAACCATATACACGATAGGATTTTCCTAACATCAAATGAATTAATTTTTTCATTTTTTACATTTTAATCTTACAAATTGTCACAAGCTAGGTTGACAAAATGCTATTCAAACATATAGACAAAGTCATGAAAGTCTTCAGAATTATCTGAACCACAAGGATAATTGACTTAAAGTGAAATCTAAGAGAAACATTTAGATCAAATACAGAGAAGGAGAGACACAGATCAGACTGCATCATAGTTGCGATATCAAAACCAAAACATGGCTTGATTATTGGGCAATGGCATTGCAGAAAACATTAATTCTTCTACTTGGGACTGAATGGGAACAAGGCATTGTTAATTACAAGAGATTATATCAAGTTTTTTTTACACAACATTCATCTTTTACATGGGGGGAGACAGGACAAATAGAAGATTCAAATTCAACTATTTGATAGAAACCAATTTAAGTCAGCACATAGCTTGATCAACAACAGTATGTTCTCATACTTCCATAGCGAGATCACATAGAAATTACCTGCAGTATCCCAAAGACCAAGACTGATAATCTGTCCATCAACAAGAACACTTGCACTAAAGTTGTCAAAAACAGTTGGAACATAGTCCTGCAAAAGGAAATGAAAACCCATTAACCAAAAGAGAGATATGAACCCCAAACATACATAAATACATACATCTCTAAGTAAGTAGAACAAAAAAAAAAAAGACCAAATGCCAAAAGAAACAAAAGGAGAATTTAAAAAAAAAAAAAAAAAAAAAAGAGTACAGTGGGGAAGGTGTTGCTTGTGTAGGAAATGAGAAGACATGTCGCCCACAGCTCCATCTCCAACTGTAACACATTTGATGAACTTTGAAGAAGTAGTCATCAATTATCTCATTTAATCCCCAAAATGCTATCTGCCCTTTAACCTGAATTCTGTCTGGATGAAGAAGGGAGGAAGCTTTGGTTTGGTTGGGTTTATAGTTTCTATAAAATGGAGTTCAATTGGAATGGGCTTTAAGGGACACTTTGCACAGATTTATCAGTTCCTAGCCTCTTTACTTTTGTTTGTTGCAGAGTAGGGTGCGGGAGAGAAAGAGTCAGAGAGGGTGGAAACTGGAAACGAAAATTCTAGGGGTCGAGGGAGGGAACTAGGGAAAGGGGCGAGGGATGGGTGGAAGCCACTCATCTGCCTCGAGATGAGCGATATCGCGCATTTCGAGGCCAATGTGTTAATCTCGAGGCAAATGGGTGGTAACCACCCATCCCTCGACCCCTAGCAAAGCTCAATTGGAAAACCCGAAATTCTAGTTGGCCTGGGTCAACCAGCGAGGTTGCTGCCTTGGGGGGGGGGGGGGGAATTTACACTTTTGCCCCCCTTTTTAACAACCTTTTTGGAAAAGGTGTTTAGGGGGGGGGGGCAAAAGTGTAAATTCACCCCCCATGCAGCAACCTCGCTGGTTGACCCAAGCCAGGAAGAAACGCTCATTCGTTGCTTGTTCTGTTAGGGGCGTAGGAGCGCACTGGAGTTTTCTATGTTGGGACCGAGAGAAATAAAGGACGGGGGGGGGGGGGGGGGGGGGGGGGGGGGGGGGGGGGGGGGGGGGCATAATCTGAGTTTAGTTTCCTTCCCGGGCTTCGCGGATGAGAGGGTCTGATTCTGTGACTCTAGAAAATAGATAGATCTCTCTCCTGCTTTGTATCGGCTCGACTCCTCAACTGGGTCTCGAGCTCTCTGATACGAGGAAAGACGGTGTTGTGATGAGTCTGTTTTCAGAAATTCTAAATGACGAGGAAACGGGCGAGGGAGGGGGGTGCAACCCTCCATCCCCCTCGAGATGTGTGCCATCGCACATCTCGAGGAGGTGGAATGTTGTACCCCATCCCTCCCCCGTTTCCTCGCCCATTTCCTCGTCTGTTTTTGAGCTGTCAAGGAGAGGCAAACATGGAAAAGGCAAAAAGGAGTGACTGACCCACTTTGCTGCATTCCTATTCTAGCTAGCTAAGGATTGTGATTTTGTTTTTCGAAGTAATTTGTAAGTTCATTTTACGAAATATTGCGTTATGTATAAAAAATGTAATATTTTTATTTATAATTTTGAAGTTATTAATATAATTTAAACATTTTAAACACCTACATACTCCCACAAAACTTGTAACATAATATTATAAACTACAAATTGCATAAGAATCACTTATATAATTTTTTAATACTAAACTAAGGTTGTAATGGATTAGAATATATGGAAGTTGAAATTTAATACTAAACTTGAAAAAAAAAATATTTCGTGAAATTTCATTTCGAAAAACCACAACAAAGATTTACCAACATTTATTTATAATTTTTTTTCTTAATATATCGCAGCTTGGTAAAGTTTTATATCTACGGTGTGAACTTCTCCCCATTTGTGAGATTCAAATCCTCATCCAATTTCAAACCCTCATCCTCTTTTTATTTTAGGGGTCTAAATATTTTGATTTTTCCCTTGTTAGAAGTAGATCTTTAAAACTCATTTGTAATTTCTCAATTGGTCTTCATTTAGAATTATTATTATTCATGCACATCAATTGTTTGACAAGATGTTTATGAAGATGAAATGTCATTTTAGGATTCCACTTGGTACACTGTAAGAGAATAAATATGCAAAACTTTACATCTATGCTTGATTGACATTATGAAAAACGATTATTGAAATTTCAATTTCAATTTGGGACTTTTGCATCTCTTACTTATAAAATCTAACAAATTTTTACAAGACAAAAGCTCCTGCATTATTTTGCAAAACTTCATCATCCATTTTTCTCAAATTCTACCCTTAACTCATTCATAAACACCTCAACCACTACCAATTAGTACCAAAGCATAATCACTACAATCACGCCACCTTCACTACTAAAACCACCACCACAACCACCATAGCTAACACCACCACCTTCACTACTACTACACTACCACAACTACCATAACATAACCACCACTGCCACTACAACTGCCGCCACAACCACCACCACCACTACCATAACATAATCACCACTATCATAACATAATCACCACTTTCACTACTACCACCACCATCACTATCGTCGCCTCCATCACTAGAACTATCATTGCATAACACCATCACCTTTGCTACTACCAACAAAACCAAAACTACCATAGCGTAAGCCACAACCTGCATCATATTTACAGCCACAGTTGTTGCCACCACCACACCATCTCTTGCATTCGCATCCATCTCCACCACCACAACCACTGCCATTTTTACATCCACCATCACAATGATGAAGACCATGACACAATTACAACTGTTACCATCATCACCACTACCACCACCACCGATACCATATAGAGAAATTAAATACTTGTCCAGTTTTACATTGATTTTTTTTTAATTATAACCAAGCGCATGTAAAGTAATGTATTGGAAACCAATGCATACGCAAACTCATGCATTTGTATCAATTTGTAAAACGCATTATTTTACAGCGTACCAAGCGGAGCTTCAGCGCTAAAGAAGATTTTGATGCCAAATTCTAGTTCTACCTCTAATTCAAGTGACGATGATGGTTTCTTAATTTACTACTGAAAGAATAAGCGATGCACCAAAATTACATGTTATTGTTCCAATCAAACGCCTTGTCTGTGGAAGTACTTGAATCACTTCAATATCCTTCGGGGGAAAAAGGTTTGGAGACCCGATATTGCGGTGGCTAAACGATTTTACGACTACTTTAGTCAGAATCATATTTAGAATGTTGATTTCTTAAGGAGGTGGTTTCAAATGTACGTGTGGTTTTACCGCATTCGTGATGCAATTATTCAGAATGATGTTTATTTCAGAGGGTTCATTGCACAAGTGAAATGGGCAAATTAGTAATCTTTAAAATATTGCTTGTGCGTTGCAGATTGATGCTAGCAAGTGGTACTTATGGTGATGGTGTTGGAGACTCATTAATTCTCCAAATTAGTAATCCTACAGACTGAACTTACAGATGTATTGGAGACTCAGTAATTCTCCAAAAACAATAGGATTTTCCTTATTGCTGGAACGAAAATTCTAGGGGTCGAGGGAGGGAACGAGGGAAAGGGGCGAGGGATGGGTGGAGCCATCCATCCGCTTCGAGATGAGAGACATCGCGTGTCTCAAAGCTGATGCACTCATCTCGAGGCGGATGGGTGGTTTCCACCCATCCCTCGCTCCCTCCCTCGACCCCTAGCAAAGCTCTGGCTGGAATTATCATAACCCACTATTGCTGCTGGTGCTTATAATAAAAATAATAGTATATATCTGTAATTCATACAAAGGCTTTGTGTTGTACATTTCCATTATCTCCCACAGGGAATTATTAATACAACTTTTTTTTTTTTTGATAATACAACAATCTTAATAAGCAATCCTTAAAATGTTGCCTAGATTTTCAAAATATACCACCACGTACTTTCTTGTTTTTCCTACTAACCCACGCCACCCTGTGGGACCAAAAGAAGGTGGAAATTGCCATACAAATCTAAATTACTAAAGGTTTAGGGTCGATGTGTTTGGAGAGTACTCTTTAGATATAAATCGGGGTTTGGAGAGTACTCTTTAGATATCCAAATCGGGTTTTCCCATCAAAGTGGTTCTTTGGGACATCCTTTTTTGGAGGTATGTTTCAAAGAAGGTGGAATTTTCTTCTAAAGTTTCCATCCAGTGGTTCAGAGGGACATCCTTTTTTGTATGGAACCCCAAGAAAGTATAATGTTGAAATATTGATTTGAAACACAAGAAAAATTGGGTAATTGTATTTCCAACGTATATAAATAAACACACTGAAGCAACATATCATCTACACTCGAGAGATCTAAAAGAGGATGCCAGTGCCAGTACCTCCAATGATCAAGTTGGCAAGAATGGTGAGGAATGACCGCGGGAGAAGAAGAAGAAGAGGAAATGAACAACTACCATATAATGGATGGCAGAGCGGAACCATATTTGGGCAAGTGCTCTCATTCATAGCAAACCTCATTACACAAGGAAGTAGTAGCAAATATCCTTTGGGAACACATCCATTCTCTATGACCTTATCCATTCTTGCTCTGCTAGTTATGTTTTTCGCTTCTTTGGTTCTTCTCATTCATCCCAATCTCAACATGAGGACTAAGCGCGCTTTCACCTACATCTCCATTTTGTCAGGGAGTTTGGCTTTGAGTTTGGCAGTAACAATTGCTCTCTACGACAAGTTTGGCTGGGTCTCATATCTTTTATGCCTTGTTCCAGCTGTAGTAATTTTACTCAGTCCGCTAATACTCATGTTCTGGTCGTTGTGCATGAGATTTCAACAAGCAGTCACCCTTCCCAGCCAATCTGATATGGCAGGACAGAGGGTACCTGTGTAATGTTCATGTTAATCCTATACTTTTGTTGTTCTATAATACTTGTTTAAGTTCCTATGCTGTAATAGAATACTATCTGGTAAGAGATCAATATTGAATAATTGGTTATGGTAGAAAAATGTGTCAACACAATTCACAGTATTGAAATTGTATTTTCATATGAACGCGATGACTGAAAAGAATTTCAAACAAACAGATACCTTGATTTGAAAGAAAGAAAAAAAAACTTTGGGTTTTATGTGGCATATGTTTTGTTCAAAGTGCAGAACTATTGGTATAGATCACCCTCTCAATCATTAAAGTAAACATTTTTATGTCTTATTTATTTGAAGTTAGTCTATCTTTATCAAAATGAACTTGTCCAATTTCACAAAGACACATCCAGCCTCAGTGAAGAAAACAGTTTACTTTTGGTTGATGTCTGACTATATCGTTGACGATCCACTTTAAAGTTGCCTGACTTCGATTAGCTAGCATTGCAATGAAGAATTGATACTTCCAACTCCTATAACCAAAGGCAACGACTATCTCGCACCACCAATTCCTCTCTCTCACACCATTCTACTTTCCCACACCACCTACTTACTTTCTCACACCACCTATATAAAACAATCATAACTTGCGTATTTCAAAACATTTTCAAGTGATTTAAGTTGTGTTTATTAGATAATTTAGAGTACTACAACTTTTGTGTTTTGATAAACTTGAGAATCGGTCTCAATCGAGCACATAAGTTGGCCGAAAGTCAGGAACACTATCCCATTTTTATTTTTTGGACGGATTTGCGCGACTTTAGTAAAATGATTATCATTTGTTCATTTCAAAACATTTTCAAGTAATTCAAGTTGTGTTTATTAGATAACTCAGAGTACTACAACTTTCATGTTTTGATGAGCTTGAGAATCATTCTCAATTGAGGGCTTAAATTGGTTCTGTTTTTTGTTTTTTCGGTTTGAGTTTGGATTTGTCTGTTATGTTATAGTTATGCATATTTATTGAATTTGGGTTCAAGGGCTTCAACTTTAAGGGGATTTTGAGAGTTTTCGAGGGAGAGGGAGGACATTTGCAAGAGATTTGAGTGTGGGGAGAGATTTGGAAGAGATTTCAAATGGGAGAGGGAGGGAGAAACAATTGTAGATTTGAATGGTGAGAAAAAAAAAATGGAGGTTTTTGTTTATATAGGTGGTGTGAGAAAGTAAATTAAAAAAAATATATCAATGGTGGTGTGAGAAAGAGGATATAATGGTGCGAGGTAGTCATTGCCATAACCAAATGACAACCTGCTATTCTATACCTTTTATTTCATTATCACCCCATATTTGGTCCTTTGGATTAGATTGTATCCACTTTCTGTTATAACTTCCACAAAAAATTTGTCAACACTTGACTTGATTCAACTTGATCATTATATTGGAAACATGGTTTAAAATTGTCTCGACCTGATCCACATGATACAATATTGTCCGATCTAGGCCCATCCTAACTACCCATATAGTTTTAAAACGTGTTGTGTCATGTGGATCCAAACTCGCACATATATAGGACATATCCTTCCCTAACACAGGCGATGTGGGACTATAACCCCTAGTAGCATGTCAGCCTTTGAGCACGTCCACACAAGGTAGCCAACCAGCCACAGAGCCCACTCACATAGGGTCTTACAATCCACCCCCTTAGGGCCCAACGTCATCATTGGCACACTTTCAACTGGGTACTGCTTTGATACCATTCTATCACGAGTCACGACCCGATCCACATGATACAATATTGTCCGCTCTAGACCCAACCTAACTACCCACACGGCTTTAAAACACGTTGTGTCATGTGGATCCAAACTCACACATATCATTCCTTCACCGAGGCGATGTCAGACTATAACCCCTAATAGCCTACCAACATTTGAGACCGCCCATACAAGGTAGCATACCAGCTCCAGAGCCCGCCCACATACGGTGTTACAAAAATCATGAGAAGTTGATAACCGAGCTTAATTGCAGGCTTGCAGTAGTAGTAAATTTAGGTAGGAGATTAATGAAACAAACTTTTTTATTAGGAGATTTGTTGTTCTCTAAAACCCTCCTTTCTTTTTTCTACTTTGAATAAATGCACCAACAAACTCCTATCTTTCCAAATAATCAAGATATCTCTATCTGTCCATTTTTTCTTATTACCACAAAACCACTAGAGAACCTTTTTTTTGTTAAAGCATAAAGCGATAATATTAATTGAATACAGTAACAATAATGTTGTCCAACAGTAGTAGCTAACTCGTGGGCCTCATAGTTAAGGTTACAAGGAATAAAGTTACAGACCATTAAATAAGGGAAGTGATTGAATACTACTAATAATAGGCCGCCACATCCAACGCATATCAGTCTGTCCATCATCCGGGTGCTACTGTAGAATAGAATGTAAGACTTCAGAGTCCCTCAAAATAATTCCATACTTCCATTGTTTAGCCTGGATCAGCAAAAGTGCGACCTTCGCTGCAAAACATTTGACCATCATACTATCGAAGACGCGGCCTGAGATAGCACTAGCGATGCGTGCAAAAACCCTACCAGATGCATCCACTACAAAAAATCCCAAAGAACCCTGTTGCGAAGAGGCAAAGAAGCTAGCATCATTAGTGACCACAGTCATATCCGGAGCAAGCATAAAGGAGGGGGAAGGCTAGGGGTTCCAAAAGGGGGAATTGAGACGGTGATTTCTAGCAGCCTAAAGTTGCATGTGGATAAGGTGTGCTCTTGAAGCTCTAGTGTCAGAAGAGGGTCCTATCAGAATCATTCTGGTGAGGAAATTGGCTGGGCTAAGATTCCTTGATCGCATTTTCAAGGATATTATGGAGGGAGATTGTCTTTTCAATCCACCTCCCAGAGGTAAGTGTTGTAAACCATTGTTTTTGCCAGGATGCCCAAGTGGAAAGAATAGCTTGGCTGAACAGCTACGTGGTGAACTTGAGTTTTCGAAAAATGACAATCATGTCTCAAATAGTGTGGATAACTGCAGTAAATTGTGAAATCATTTCCTCTTTAACTTGTGGGTGTGCTTTTGCTATGTCCCACATAAAGTTAAAGATATTGGGAGCAGTGTGCAAATGTTGATAGTAACCCAACTGATCGATAAAAGTGAAATGATCCAGAGGCGGGAGGACCATAGGACAGAGAAATAAAATATGAGTGACGTCTTCCTGATGATGATGACAAAAAATACAAGAGTCCTCAATAGGCACGTGAATCCTAGTCAAGTTGGTCATAATAGGACTAATGTTTTGGGAAATTTTCTAGATGAGGAAAAGAGCATTGGCAGGGGCCTTAATTCTCCAAATTTCTCAGAAGATGTACGTACGAATCGAATAAGCGGGAGGATAAGAGGTGGAGGTTTCAAGTTCTTCGAAAACGAAAGTCTTAGCCACACTCTTGACAGCAAAAATGCCTATTTTATCAAATTTCCAGATGAGGATGTCTAGAGAATGAGAGGGTCGAATGACAATGTGAAGAATATCTTCTGCCACCGAGCTAGGGACATGGATCTGATAAGAGTTGAGTTCCATTGCATTTGATTCCCTTAAAAAATGCTCTAGAGATCAAAGAAATTACGGAAGTCATTGGTATTGGAAGGGAGAGGCTATGAGAGGCGGTTAGCCAGAAGAAGGTCAGGTTTAACCCAACAGTCAGTCCAAAGGTCCACATCATTGTTGGACCTAATTTGTCAAAGGAAATGGCGTTTCATTTTAGGAAGGACAACAAGATTGCCCATCTAGGTAAAGGAAACAGTACTCGGAGTTTTCGAAAGCTGAAAAATGTTTTTGTTCCTGAAGTAAATGGTTTTGAATTGAATAGTACACGGATACAAAGGCTTAGTGATAACCTGCCAAATATTTTTTGTCATCAAGGCAAGATTTTTGTGACGAGCTGAAGGAATATTCAGGCCACCCAAAACCCTAGGGAGCGTAATGCGGTCCCAAGTGCTAAGATGCTTGGCATTACTATCATTTGTCCCATTTCACTAAAAATTTCGGGTGAGGTTACCAAAATTTAGTAGTAATAGAACAGGGGAAAAGGAAGGTTTGCATGATGAAAACTAGTATTGAGTTGATTACGACTTTGATCATGTCGTCCTACCAGTTTGGGACAACACCTTCGCTTTCCAAGAGGAAAGTTTGGTGTTAACTTTATCTATCAGGAATTGGACGTCGATGGCTTTCTTCTTGAAAATGAGAAGTGGTGTACGAAGGTATTTATCTTTTGGATTATACATTTTGGAACCAAGAATTTGATTGATCATTTTGGCATGTCTCTAATGCACATTTGAGCTATAATAGACAGAAAAGTTCTCATAGTTCACTGCATGTCTCGAGGCCGAGCAATAAGATGCAGAAACACACTACTTCATTTTTTAAGCAAGCATATTGTATACAAAAAGCATGGTAATGAAAGCAATTGAAAATATAATCAAAATATTTGTAGAAAAACAATTAAACCACTTTGGGTTTGATTCTTATCTCTATATTTTTCGAAGTCAGAATTTTGTGAGAAAGCCATATTTGAAAATTTTAAAAAAAAAAAAAAAAAATTGTTACAAGCGAGTTTAAAAAACCAGAAAAAAAAAATCAATAAACCTTGAGTACAATGTCTCATAATGAATATCCAATACTAAGTTTGCCGTTAACTTTCCTTATTTTTTTAATAATTGGGTCATTAACCCTTTTTATTTATTTATTAATCCATGACTGACCCTATAGGGTTAACCAAACCAGGCTTGAAGGTTATAATATTGTTACCACTTAATATCATCATCACCTCCATCTAGTATAGACTTGTTTTTGTTCCAATCCATGGCCTCCACCTTGCATGAAGATTTACTTTGACTTCGCTCCGATCTAGATCCTGATGTATCAAAACCAATTACCAAAGCATTCACCTTTTTTAAAAAATACAAAACATAAATAAAACTAATCGATTCTAATATAAAAATTATGAAATAAACATTATATTCTATCCATGTTTTCGCCATCATCCCCCAATTGCAAAACACAAAATAATAGTCGACTGATCACCGCTTGAATCTCATGTCTCAAAAGGAGAACATGTAGTGGTTTTCGCCCTCTAGAATCCCTGACCATTTCAATGAATAAAAAAGTAAAAGGAACAACTGACCTATCGCCCTCTACGATCTACAACCATTTGTTAACAGGCGCGGGGAGAGGTATGGATGGAGCTTTATCTAAAATATACAACAAAAGTTAACAAGTCTTCATGTATAACTTCGTTGTCTGTACCATGCATCGTTATAGACTGGAATGTATGTCAAAACTTTGTGTTCATTGGCTCAGTTGTTGTACATGGCTAGTAATCGCATCAGGGCAAGACTGTGCTTGAAGAAGCTCTAAACGGTTGAAAGGTGGAGCAAGCTGCAAGATATAGTCTTCATCTGGAAGCATAACTCACAAATACATATTATCATCCTTCCCGAAAAGACTGTACAAAAATATATGTAACTTAAAGAGGAGCGAAACTCACTCTCTTTCACAGTCCCATAGAGCCAGCACAACACCTCATCAGCAAACGCCAAGCACACTCCACCCTAAATCAAAACGCCAAGGTTTATTGTTTGTATGTTCCCACCAAAACCAATTGAAACATTTCCGCGCAACCCCAAACAAGGTCTTGTGGACTCTTGATAAGAAATTTCTCATTTACAAAGCACTATTTTTCAGAAAAGCACCAGTGGCACCGCATGTATGGAAATCAAATGTTGGAAAAAATGGAGTATGTTGTGGGAGTAACTTGTATTGATGGGCAGAAAATGTGGTTCTTCAAATGCACACACTACTAGGCAAGGATATCAAATTTTCTCCTTACAGAAGCATTATGGAACAAACTTGTTGCCTGATAAAAAGATAGGGTCGCATGACAAAAATTATAAAATCCTCGGTGTTGGGCAGTAAAAGTACTTGTGTGAGATTGCACTTAGTATGACCTTCGACAAGCATGGCAAATGTGTCTTGCAATGTGAAGTAGAGTTGATGGGGAGGAAATATACAGGACACCAACCAAGACTTTGCATATTCCCATCTTTCCATACGTGACATTTATAGGGAACTCATACCTTTGAAAGATATGTAAAAACCTTCATATAAGTGCAGTGTCCAATTACGTGTCAAAAAGAGAAGATAAATTGGTGTACACACATCAAATTAGATGAATCATACCTGCCAATAGTTCTTCATCTTAACTCTGTGAGTTACATCTTTGGTTCTTAGCCTCTCAGTACGAACTAGTCGACCATGATCATCCCTGCATTCAAGGGGAAAAGAGAGTGGATAAAGATAGCATCAGCTACATACAGGGTATACATCAAGAAAGTAACCAACATCGAACAACAACCCTCAATTGTGACCACAGCATATGACCTGAAAACATGAAACAATCAAATGTTCATCCAATCATATTCAGATTTCCCAGGGCAACCAACAACAATCTCAAGAATAGCAATATCCTTGAGAATGTATGCTAATGCCCCATGACCTGACTCCCTCTCTGCTTTCTGATGAAGTGATCATTCATGATTGGAATAAGATCAAAGGTATGTAGCTCTCTAAAGTATATATATTCCCACATTTCAGTGAATGCCCTCTGTTTTTAGCTAATTACTGTTATGTGAAAATTAAATAATTTAATCATATCTTCTACCGCATGTCCCTTCTGGTTTATCATATTTGCCAGGAGCTTTCGCATACTCAAATGTGAATTTTGACAATGTATGTCTTAGATGTCACATTCAAGGTGCAATTGTGTTCATCAATTGAGAAAACTAGTTGGAGATTCGCCTAGTTTGACATTTGTGTATATGGCTTGAGCAAAACAGGCGGTGTTTCCAGAATATGAAGGGTGACAGAAAGATGATGGTTATCTCAATGAAAGAAACACAAATTTTCGATAGACAGAGAAACCTTAAGGAAACCACCTTCTTGAGAAATTGAGTTTAATAGGATAAATTTTGAAGGGAATTTTAGAGGTTGGTGCCACATTGATATGCCACTTCTCACTTTGGTCCCAAGCGATCACATTATTTAGGTCATAGTCCGTTTCCATCAGTTGACGATCTTGTGTTAAATTGGCTTTTGCGCAACACGTGGCTAATTGACATGTCATCAAAATGCCAAAAGACCAAATGCGGATTAAAAGAAAATAACAACTCTCTCTCTCTCTTGCTCGCTCCTCCCTCCCACCTTCAACCACCACCACACACGACTTTCCAGTCTAGGGTTGAACAAAAAATCGACTAAACCAATTAAATCGACTGAACCGATCAAAACCAAACCGATCAGTTCAGTTTAGATTCGGTTCGATTTTCGATTTCATGTGATTTTAGCCAACAAAACCGAACCTACCGAATATATAATAAAAAAATATATCTTATATAAAATAATATAATATGTTTAAGGTAAGCAGTCAGTTCGGTTTCAGTCGGTCGGTTCGGTTTACGATTTACATAAACTAAAATCGGTTCAATTTTCTTAATGTTCGGTTCAATTTTGGTTTGAAATATTTGAAACCGACAAAAGTCGGTTCGGTTTTCAACCCTATTCCAGTCCAACTTCGAGCAAGTGTGACTACCACATCTTTGCTTCTCCACCCATCAAATTTTGCAAGCAATGCTTCTTTTTTTAATGAATATAACATTTCATTAAAAGAGAAAAACAGACTACCAGCAACTCAAAGAAAACGGGAAAGAAAAAATACAAAGCATCTCCTAAGAAATGTCAAACACGCCCCAAAGAATAAAAAATAAAAAAATAAAAATAAAAATCTCTGAGGACGCAATCAGTCACCGGTGATGAGAGAATCCCACTTGTAAAGTAATTCAGAGACAACTGCCCACTGGATGGATATGATTTGGCTGATAACCCCAACTCAAACCCTCTTTTGTTTGAATCTCTTGTTTTTAGAGTTTGAAATTGAATAGTTTCAGATATTTCAGGTATTGTTTCTGATCAAATGCGGTATTGTTTATGATCAAATGCAAAATGGGGTGGTGATGGCCGACGAAGAAGAAATCTAATGGGTCTATAAAGACCACTATATTTGAGATTAAGCTACTCAAAAGAAACATAAAACAAAGTACGAAGAAACATATGCAGATTTCTCTACCTTCTGAAATTTGAGATTTGGGGAGAGGAGATTAGAAGAGTTTTAAAGGGGAAGTTATTGAGAAAGCGTTAATGGAGGGATTACTTTGCTTAAGTTCCCCTTCTTAATCTTTATGTGAATGTTCAACGGGCGGCGGTGGTGATTGTGGAGGCGGGAACAAAGAGAGAAAGGATAGGAAAAATATAAGTTTGGGTGGTAATAAAATAAGGGAGGAAAACGGGTAGATTTAATTATGTAATTTTTAATCTTAAAATTCATCCCTTAGATGTCCTAGAGATATGCACATCAATTGAAAATTAAAGGGCATGGTTGTCTTTATCTTGGCCACATGCTGCACACAAGTCAATTTAAGGCATGACTGAACAATCAATTGACACAAAGAGACCATGACCTAAATAATGCGGTCTCTTGGTACCAAAGTCAGAAGTGGCCTATTATTGTGGGACAACCTCTGAAATTTCCAATTTCGAAGCATCCAAACAAGATTGCTTGGGATTTCCACTTTATTATTTTTTTTTTTAAGGTTTGGTATGTATTCTTTTTTGTATTGTTATTAAACCAATTATTTCGGTGCCCTTATCAAGCCTCGTAAGGTTGGTTGTTTATGCCGCAGTTTCCAGTGTTTGTCATAGTTCTTTTTTTTTTTCAAGATGAGGCAGATATGAGTCCTACTATGACTCAATTTTTGAACTCAAAACTTGCACTCCGTGACGCGGCAGCGTATGTAGCACAAGATAAAAAATTGAGCTATTTAATGTCATTGTGAGATGTCACCACGTCATTGAGTACAAGTTTTTTTAATACAAAAACAGCGCCACGACAGAGTTTTTGGTTTGATATTTTATTGAAAAATGGTGAAATTCCAACTTCATAAGAGTATAGTAGCATAAAGAGGTACTATCAATACGATTTAAAAATTACCCTAATTCAAGAGAAAAAATTTAAATGAACACCCTAACGACCATATGTCATGCCCTAATGCCACAGGACTCCTAAAGTTGCCAAGCAAAGATTCCTCCACATTGTTTTCTCATCCTGGAATTACTGCCTTATTTTTTTCAAGCCAGAAAGTCTGACCACTAAACTTTCCCAACTCCTCTGATCCACCCCTTGGCCTTCCACGAGATAACCACTGTCACTAATCAAGGAAATGTCGATTGAGCACCAAATAATGACAACACATATTATACGTCTTCTCATGAAAGTTATGAGAATTTTTTCTTCATACCAAGCAAATGATTTGAATATAATAATAATAATAATAATAATAATAATAATAATAATAATAATAATAATAATAATAATAATAATAATAGAATGGAAATACTTTCCTATTAGGAGTACGCTTTCCTTATTTGGTTTGGACTTGTTTGGCCTATATATAATGATTTTCAATGTAGGTTTAAGACATCGAAGAATCCAGAATCAATGAGCAAGGTCAGAGATGTAGACTCAAAGCTTGTTCAGTAGAGCTCTCAAGAGAGTTTGTTATTGAAAAGTTGAAGCCTCGAGTATGTAATCTTTGTAAGATAACAAAGGTTCAATTTTTCAAAAGAGTTTGTTATTGAGAAATTCGAGCCTCAAGAGAGATTTTGTTCCTGAGATGTTGGAGCCTCAAGAGATTATACACGAGAGTATTGTTATAGTTGTAAGATAGCAAAGGTTGGAGCCTCAAGATAGTTTGTTCTGAGAGGTTGGAATCCTTGTTGTAATAATATAGCGGAAGGATTGGAAAAAACTATGATTGTGTCTTCTTCTTCTTTGATTATTATTTCTTCATTTAAGCTCCGAAACGTATTTGCGTATCAATATAAGCACACCATGAAAATATAGTCCAAGCACCCGTGATTTTAGACATTTGAGATTCAAATTCACTCAAAGGTTCAAGTTCATTTACATTATCCTTCTCATTGTACACCCATTACTTTGGAAATGTGTGAGGCTTATCCTTCAAGTTGACACCTACTTTCGACACCCCAATTTTATGAAATTCAAATCTGTCAAACGGAAGAAGCAAATGTGCTCTAATTATAACCAATGCTTTACATTTTGTATTAATCCGGTCAACTACCCCCATGCAAACAAATTTAAGTGCATGTTACCATACTTAATGATATGCCAATGCATCATGCATCAAGATTTCAACACTAATAGATACATTTTTCAAACGATTTTAGTAGTGATTGTTGACCTCACTTGGAGGAGCCCGTGTCCCACAAATACTTTTCACAATCACCAAGTTTATTCTTAAAAAAAAGTAATAATAAAAACTTAAAAGAGTCAAATTATATCTAGGTCTATGCCCTCGCTGAACAATAAGTATTTTTGCAGCCCACTGCCTTTCCTATTCTATATTTATTTATATACATGCTAAGAATGAGAACTGAGAATCCTAACCCCAAATCTCGAACAAACCATTTTTCTTTACATTACATCCCTGTTTCTTTTTTATATATCCTCTTAACTTTTGATATCAATCATCCAAAGGAAATAAGGGGTGTCTACCAGGGGGGTGTCTACTAGGGAGATCCTTTACCTCCATTTTTGTTCCCTATTGTAGCGGAGGCCCTCATCATGCTAGTTTCGATAATCGGGGTTGTTGATTGGATTTTTGGTTTCCTAGGCAGTAAAGAGGATTCCCCACCTACAATTTCCTTAGGACGAGCTGAGTTTCCTATATGTTGATCATGCCCAGGTGAAAAACTTGAGGTCTTTTTTTTTTTAAAGCAAGCAGGGTTTTAAGGACCCCTTAACCTTTATATTAATGAAAATAAGTAAAGATACAAAAACTCAATTACAATCTCTCGAGTGGGTAAATCATCCCTAATGACTCAAAATGAAGAAGGAAGCTCCATACTAAAAATCAATAACTCTCATTTGGTAAAGGGAGGTCATACCTTTTCCTTTAGAGTATGCTCGATGTACTTCTTGTTTTCTTTCCTACGTCTAGTGAATCTCTACGGGCTTGGTGTGTAATCTTCATATGCTTTTGAAACTAATGCCCGGATTGACTCGTATTTGTCTTATTTAAAAGACTCATCTTTATCGAGGACAACATTCTCGTGTTCTGCTATAGCCTTGCGACAAAAAATTGCCGATTAATTGCAATTCGGGGTTTGACCGAACCGAACTGGGTGAAATTGGTTGGGGTTTAACGGTCACCGATTAATCAGCCCAGCTGGCTCGCCGATTTATCGCTATGTTGGAAAGTTAAGTTGTTTGTAGTGATATTAAGTGTTGCAACCTACAAAACTAAATTCATTTGATTAATTAGTAAAGTAATATATGACTGTGATTAATTAGTAAAGTTATATAATTACAAATTTACACCATTTTGATTAATTATTTATTTTTGTAATCTATGACTGATTAAATTTTAAAAATATATGTTTTTAAAAAATTGACTGATTAAATCCGATTAATCCCGCTTAACCGTAATTTGATCCTGTACCGCGCTGCGACCGCTTTCCGATTTAACTACATAAGCTATAGTTTCTCGTGCCGCTTCTAGGAGCTCTAACTCTTCAATTTCAAGGCCATCACCGATTGATTTATTATTATTATTATTATTATTATTATTATTATTATTATTATTATTATTATTATTATTATTATTATTATTATTATTATTTTGTTCTCATGGTTCAAACTTTTAACAACTTCTTAATTAGGTCCTCCACTATCCAATTTGATAATTTGCATTGGTTTTTCGATAGCATGGCTATGTTTACAATCCACATCGCCTTCACTAATTTGTCACCCAGTGCAAGCTCTCCTAGGGATCGAATCATGTGTAGGTGAGAACATAATTATCTTTAGCTAGGCTATGCTCGCAGCTTACATCAGTCGATTCTACTTTCTCGTTACTAGGCTTTTCTGCTCTTGAAAGTGTGATGTTTCCTTGCTAATGTTTCAAGCATGTTCTGGTCTTACGATTGATTTTCCAAAAAACATGGTGTATGGTGAAGGGGAGGGTGCTAAAAGTAACATGGGAGTCAAGATTTTGGGGTGCCAAACAAAGCACTTACCACTAGCTATTTATTTGGGTCTCCCACGAGGCGCTAAAAATCGAATACAGTTGACCGAGTGATAGAAGTTAAGGGTAAGAGACTTGCACCATGGAAGGTGAAACTTCTTTCAAAAGGGGGTACTAATGAATATGTTGCATGCCTACAAGATTGATTGATGAGATGATTGAGAATTTTCAATGGTGTGGGGTTTAAGTGGATAAGGGGTTTCAAGCCTTAAATTGGGAATTGGTTTGTATGCTTTAGGAGGTAGGTAGTCTCTCGGTGGTTAGAGCTTATGAACAAAGCACTGCTATGCAAATGGTTGTGGCTTTACGATACAGAAAGGAATCGATTGTGGAAAGAAGTGGTCAAAGTCAAGTATGATTCAGTGGGTTTTTGTGGCTAACAAGGCATCCGGTCAACTCTTATGGCACAAGCACATGGAAATCAATTTAGGGAGGATATGCTCAATGGTGTCAAGATGGTGTTAGGGAGAGGCGACAAGAAAAGTTTTTGGGAAGATGCCTGGAGATGGAGCTGTCAGGCATAAATTTCCAAGGATGGTTGTGTTGTGTAATGAAAATAGGGCAATGGTGATGGAGTCATAGGACTTTCATTTGATAAAGAATGCTGCCAATGGAAGAAGTGAATGAGTTTATGGTATTGTCCAATGTTTTGAGTGTGGTGTGGTTAGGAGATGGAGAGGACAAATGTGTGTGAAGGGTGACGAGGAAAAAAGATATTTTTCTAGATTGACCATGGATCACTTGCCCAATGAAGTCGAGGTTAACTTTCCAATGAAGTTGGAGAAAGAGGAGTCCGTAAATTTGCTTTTTTATGTGGATTGGGTTGTGGAATAGGATACCCTCTAAAACAGAGCGGGCACAAGGGTATAGACATTGACGTGGGTTGTTGTTTGTGCATTATCGAACCGGAGAATTTGTTTCTTCTTCTTAGTCCTTGCGGATGGAGTAGTGGAGTTTGGATGTACTTTATTAATTTATTAGCCTCTTTGATTTTGCAGTGGATTATGCTTGCTACTATGGAAGATGTGTTGGGTTGGAAAACCCCTTCTCAAAGACATTGAGGGAAGCTAATATGAGATGGCCCATAAGCTATCAACTTCTATTAATGTAAACATGGAGTACACAATGTACTTAGAAATGGAACACCAATTAAAACCAAATATAGTCTATATTTTTTTTCTTATATTGATTAACCTATGAACGGTTTCATTACTAACGAACCATGATCAAAGTAGAATAGATGCAGGAAACAGGGTTACCTGTATCCAACAACAATGTAAGGAACGCCTGCTAAAAATGACTGGATCTGGAAAAGAAACATTATATCAAATCAGCACATGGTAAAAGTTGCCATTAACATAATTGTATTCTGCTGAACAATAGAATTTCAAACCCAAAAAAGGCATCTAATACGAAGAGAAGATCAAAGTTCAAAATCGTTGATAGCTAGAATAGAAATACAGTCAAAAGATCTATCCCACAATGGCACGAACAATCACACATCTAATTGAGATAATTTAAGAGAGAGGGGGGACGGGACGAGACGGAATGGGACGGGATAAGCACGTACTAAATAGTCCTCAAATAAAAAATTACAAAAAAGTTTTATCTCACATTACTCACACACCAATAATATCAAATTTATATACATATAAGTTACATCATAAATTATAATAGATGTTAAATAAATAAATATTAAACTTTTTTTGGAAGGCAAATAAATATTAAATTTCATTTAGAATTAATGATTCAATTCAATTAGATTTCATATAGAATTTCATCTTACATTGATTTAATTTCAACACATCCTAAACTTTAATTTAAAAGAGTATTTTGATTAAAATTAATAATAATAATTATTAAATAAATGAATTCGGAACAGGACGGGATAGGCGGGATTGAAAATCTTCATCCCGATCCCATCCCACTCTAAATCGGGATGAGTTTGATCAATCCCAAAAGGACCCAAAAAATTCGGGACAGGTTCGGGATCGCGAGATGGGATGCCCACCCCTAAAACTACCCATTACTTTAAAATCGCATGCTCACTGTTATAATGGAACTCAGTAATCAACACGATTATCAATAATACCACAAAGGCCTCTGGAGATCCAAACGAAGAAACTAATGTAAATCTGATGGATATAGGAATATAGGAAAATATTAGAATATAGTATACGTGGGCTGGACCCAACAACATAGAATCAGGGCTTTTGCTTTTGCTTTTGCTTTTGCTTTTGCTTTTGCTTTTGCTTTTGCTTTTGCAATTAGAATTAGGGATTTCAATTCAATTGGGATTTAGCATTTCTATTTTGTTTAGGAAACTAGTTGCTTGTTTAGCAAACTTAGGTCGATTATAAATTAATCAAACCTAGGAAACTAGTTGCCATTACTAGGGTTTTGCCATTACTATTTAAGGAAACTAGTTTCCATTACTATTTCAGCAAGTTTAGTTAGCATTTCTATTTTGTTTAGGAAACTAGTTGCCATTACTAGGGTTTTGCATACGAACCCTAGGTAGTGAAAAATTTTGTGTTATTTGTTTTTATTATTCCGCTGGAATTTCCTATCAAAATCAAAGGTGAAAGCAAAGTTAGATTGAACAATCAAGCAACCACACGCCAATAAGAATTATGGTCGTGGAATGCAAACAAGCTTCACTTCTTGATCTAAACCTTAAAATAAACTATACCAAAATAAGCTTTTCTTTGGAGTATTTAAGGAGAAACAAAACGTGATTCCTGGCATCAACCCCACTTCTCACTCTTCTCCGAAATCTTATTGTTGACCATTAGCAAAGTTAGTTGATGTGCAATCTTATCGACCAGATAAAGACCTCGCTTTGGAGTTGTTTTGTCTTATGGCTATGTATGAGAATAGGACGAATCACTTTCTCCTTCTCTTCGGAACCTACTTACTTTCCTAATGATACCTCACCAAGACCATGAATGCGAGCAATGTCATCACCTCCTTGAACCTACTTGAACTATAGTGTGGGCATTGACAAACTTTACTAATACTTGAAATATAGTGTACAACCTTTACTACTGTAGTAGTATATTTCTCATGCTTTCACAAATAATGTTATTGTTAGGTTGAAGGTTTACCACGAGGCTTTCTTAAAATCCGAAAGATAGTTGTGTCATAATGATCCATCTAAATTAGGAATCCCAATAAAAATAATTAAGATAATGTTTCCAAACCGGAGATAGGTGAACCAATGGACGTATTCATGTGTAGCGACAAGTGTTGGACACCTGGTGCTAGATCAGAAACTAACCTAAGTCGGTCCTTTCACAATTTGACAAGGGGTGTGGTTTCAAAGAAACAGAAGGAAGTTAGAGAAAAATGGGAGATGGGGCAAATTATCACGTTGAAGATATGAAAGGCATTTTGTTTAGTAGAATCAAATTTTCATCAAGACAAAAAAAGGTGATTTTTTTTAAGAATTTCATTGTGCACAGCACTTCAAAAGGATTGGTCCAAGTTTTTGTGAGCTGTTTTTGTAGTAGGCAATGTCATCTTAGTTACTCTTATTTATATATTGCTTTATTTATTATTGATACAACTCCCCCCCCCCCCTCCAAATAAATAAATAAATAAAATTTTGGACAACTACAACATGATTAAATGAGATCTTGATGATAAAAAATAAAAAATAAATAAATAAAAGATTAAACGAGAACTCGTACAGTTTGACAGTTCACACATAAACCAACAGCGTACCATGCTTTAGAATTGTAACATTATCCCTCAAGTTGAAGAAAAACAGAATGCCCAACTTGAAAAAAATATATATATAACAAAACAGAGTTTCAAACTAGGAAACATGGATATGGATAGCATGAAGTGTCAAACATGACACAGACACAGTAATATGAAAATCTTAAGAAATAGGACACATGTACAGTAAGTTTTAGAATCTAAAATGTTTAACTTGTGAACATAAGTTTTAGAATCTAAAATGTTTAACTTGTGAACAAAGGCCATGATTCGAAGACGGGGTCGCAAACAACTTCTATGTCAGTCGTCTTCATTTAACATGCACAGATACTGATAACATGTAAAAGACAAATACTAAAACAAAATCATTTAAGTGTTATATGATCAAAGATACTGCATGGATAACTTAAAACAGGAAATGAAAAAATACCCAAAATTTGAGGAGCTTCTCTCTTTCAAATCTTTCCTCAGTGTGGTAATCCAACTGCAATGAGTAAAAATGTTAAATATAATAACTACTGAAATTTTTTAGAAACTAGCACCTAAATATTAGAGGATGAAAGAAATAAAACACTTTCACACAGTACAACATAGAACAGGAGATACAACCTCACGACTGGTCTTCAGCTCCACATAGAATCTTCTCCCATCATTAGTAGAGTCACAGCAATCCATTTCAGCACCCATAATAATACGATGTGCTCCTAATTTTGTTTTAATAACAGAACAGAACTCAACATTCGCGTCGACATGATGTATCCCCTCCCCATGGGCTCTTGCAGAATCTTCAGTGGCAAGATTCTCAAAATAATAACCCCAATAGCATCTAAACAAAACAAAAATCTTAAGGCTAATCAGATTGTGTAAAGAGAGGTCATTGACTAAACGTGTGCTAAGTATAGAAAATGGTCTGCAGAACTAGTATGTTTACTATTTTATCTCCAACCATTGTCCATACAGCTATCTTTCTATTGTCGAAAATTTCTAAGTGTAGAAAAAAACTTCCACGTCGGTGTCATTGTAATTTATAGATTTGAAACGAAATACACCTCCATATCAGCACTATATACATCAGAGATTTTAACACAAAGGGTTATTTACCTTTTGCTACCCACAAAAGTTTTTAACGTACCCGATGGCACTAAAAGAAATTCAAATGCCAGTCTAGTACTCATTTTATGTCTTGACTGTTAGGTCAAGAATGTTGACTGGACGGATCCTTCCCCCTCAAATTGGAAAACAAAAATGCCCTATCTCGCACGTGTCTCTCTGCGCTATGAATCAAATCCCATATGATCTCGAGGTCGATCGTTTGGTTGAGATGAATAGATCTCACTCAGCATCATCGAACGACCCTTTAACACCAAATCGAAGCCCTAAACTAGTTTTTACTTTAACACCAAATCAAAGCTGTAAAATAGTTTGTGGCGCAGAAGATCCGCAAATGAAGCTCCACGACAATGGAACCAAGTGAAAAAGCTTTGATACGAAGCTAGATCTGCCGTCCTCATGAAGAGGGGAAGTCGGTGTCGGATATTTTGAATGGCGAAACTCAAAGCATTCAAAAGCTTTTCTTGTTGTTACCCATTGTATTTGAATGTTTTACCATTGGTGCCCACCTTCATGAACATAGTAGGTAGCTACAACATGTCTGTTATGAAATAAAAATTGTTTCAAAATATATTAACTTATACTTACCAAAAATCCAAAAGCCATTTGCTATTGTTCGGAGAGAGAGGAAGAAAGTTGGAGACGGAAACGGAGACAGAGATAGAGAAAAAACAGGAACCCTTGAAGAGGACCCTAGCGCAGATAACTTTCACATGCACTTTAAGTAAGGGTGTTTTTGTATATTCGAAAAGGAGGGTAGGTCTTTCTGGTACATAAAATGCGTACAAGTCTAGCCTTTGAATTTCTTTGGGTACCATCGGGTACCAAAATGTAAATGACCGTAATCCAAATACACATCCAAAATAGATCAGCCCAAGTATACTCTAAGGCCGAAGTTAGTAAAAAAAAGGAAGTGGCAATGTTCATGGTAACAATTATCATTACCATTATTGCAATAATTTTATTATTAATCAATCAATCAATCAATCCGTGATGTACTTTTGCAACCTTTTTTACACCACCACATTGAGGATGTTTTCTAGCATCCTACGTTTTAAACAAGTCTTAACACCTCAACTAAAGATGCTCTAATAGTTGCAACTGTGTCATTGATCTGGTTATTCCTCCAAAAGCAAAACAGCTAAAAAGTCTAAACTTCAACTTTTTGTTGTGTTTTTTTATTCACAGATAAACAGCTAACAGAAGTCTGACAGTACCTTCTACGATCTAGTTCACTTTGTGGCCTTTCTGGAAGTTTGTGCACATCAAGATAGACGACGCCATTCCTCTTATGCACCCCCATTTCCCATGGCTCATGCCTGATGTAAGCAGTAGCTAATATCTAAAGAGACAAACTCCAAGAAAAGTTATTCAACACTTTTACCACCCAAGACAGTAATTCATCTTATTTAAATAAATAAATAACCTCTCTAACAGCTAAAGTTACATCTATTAGAAGAGTGTGTAAGAGGGATTACCTTATTAAGGTTATTACGAAATGTCTGCAAAAGTAATTGAAGTTCATTATTTTCAAACAAATATTTGTCTTAACTCTCAAGTATGTGCAGGAAAATAAGTAAAATATCTTACCACGAAATGGATGTTTTGAAGTGGGATGTTTTTGTTTCTTATGGAACCAAGAAGATCCCCAAACCCCTGAGATCCCAAATCTGATATAAAAATTAAACAAAGAAGCGCCTGCATAAATCATCCCTCAAACATGAACTTCAAACTAAAGGCACTATCCAGTAACCGACCACTTATCCTAATTCCTTAAACCAAAGGATACCTTGTTTCTCAATAAATGTTTCAAAGCCTTCATTTAAATCAGCCCCAACATCCTCAGAAATAAGGCGCTTAAACAGTCTCTGATAAGGTCAAAAAAAGTGTGTAAATTAAATGAAATAAAGAGACATGAATGGTGGAGAGCCAAAGCTTACCAAGCTGCGGTCATCAAAGGAAACATCCCCACCTTCAATGCGACTGTAGCAAGCAACTTCACAAGGCTATTGAATCGAAATGCATATTGAAAGGGTATTAGAAAAGTTCAATGAAAAAGGAAAATAAGATTGATCACAAAAGCAACCAATATAATAAGATTGTTCACGAAAGCAACCTGTATTGGACTGTGTACAAGGACGCTTTAGCAATTTCTTCAGCTGTTTATAAGGATGTTTTATCAATTTCTTGATTTTATTTATTTATTTATTTTGAATAAAACACTTTCTTTAGAAACGTAGACAACCAAAATAAACAACTGGGCGAAAAAGCTCAGAAACAGGAAGAAAGAAAAACAACGAAGGAACCCCCAACCCAGGGTAATAAAGCAAAGAGAAATAATATAAAATAAAAATAAAAATAAATAAATAAAAAGTGCCTAAAATCAGAGAATCCCATGAGAGGAGTTCTGGTAAAAGCTTGTTAGGAGTCGTGTGCCACACTAATCCATTGGATAGACATTATCTTACGCATCTACAACAGAATGTTATTCGCCAACTTCTTTCCCCTATAGATATGATTGTTCCAGTCACTAGCCCACTGATGCAGACATCGATTCAGTAACCTGTTCTATCCATTTTCATTCCCCACCTCCAGAGGATTTTTATGAACAAGACAATATACATTTCAAGGAAAGCTCTCAAAAAATTGAGAAATTGATTCGAGGGAAGGTACGAAAAGAAAGAATACTGCAGGAAGGTATGCTCGATCGACTCAGCTTTTATTTCATATAGGAAGCACCTGTTGATAATGATTAAACCCCGTTTGGCAAGATCAAGATTATCCAAGATTAGGATTTTATCATGGGTCAGGGTCCAAAACATGGAACTTTTATTCCCCACCTCCAGAGATTTTTATGAACAAGACAATATACATTTCAAGAAAAGCTCTCAAAAAATTGAGAAATTGATTCGAGGGAAGGTACGAAAAGAAAGAATACTGCAGGAAGGTATGCTCGATCGACTCAGCTTTTATTTCATATAGGAAGCACCTGTTGATAATGATTAAACCCCGTTTGGCAAGACCAAGATTATCCAAGATTAGGATTTTATCATGGGTCAGGGTCCAAAACATGAACTTTTACCTTTGAATCTGCTTTCTCCAAAAGATGTCTTCAGAGAAAGTGAAATTGGAGTTGATCTGCAATTTTTATTTTTTTTTGGGGGGGGTGGGGGGGTAAGCTATCTGTGCTGAATTTCTCGAAAGAGTTGGGTTTATGATCCCATATCCACTTATCTTCCTCTTCTTCAATAACAATGGGCACTAAAAAGTTGATGAGAATTACTTCTCCCATTTTCGATCTTTTAGGCCTCGCCTACGTGCCAAATCCCATCTTATGTTATTACCTTCGAAGCTCCTGAAGTCTAAAATGGGTCCCTGCTTAATTCTGGGATGTAGAGTCAATACCCATGCACAGAGAGGTTGAAAGGATATCCACTTGTCATTCCAGATGTTGGTTCTGGATCCATTTCCCACTTGATAGGAGATTTGGAAGTGAAATGCATGCTTAAAAGTCATGATGCTTCTCCACAGAGAGCAGCCGTGTTTTGAAACTTTTAGTGTACCAACATACCCTTCTAAGCCATATTTCTCCTTGATGACCTCACTCCCCAAGACTTGTTGCTCAGTTCCAAATCACCAAAGCCAATTGGCAAAGAGAGCTCTGTTCGTCTTTTTTATTCTACAGATACCAAGTCGGCAAGTCGCAAGTCCTTTTGTTTAGGAATGCAGACTGTGCCCCAATTGATCAAATGGTATTTGTGCCCTATAAAGGAGGTGTCCCAGAGGAAGTTCCTGCAGATCCTATCCATGCTATTTGCCACCAAGATGGAGATTGTGATAAGAGAGATCATGAATGTGGGCATGTTGCCCATGGCACTTTCGATAAGAGTGGGGCGCCCTTCTTTCAAAAGATATATCCCTTTCCAGTCGGCAGGTCAGATTGAAGTCTCTTAATAATTGGATCACAAACACTGAGAGGCTTTTATACTTATGCCCATGCAGAAGACCCAAGTTGATAACCTCAATAAAAAAAGGTTGTTTGATCCCTAATTGTCTTGTGGGACAGCTCAAGAATCTATTGATCACTTGTTTTGGAGTTGTGAATTCTCTAAACAAATTTGGAGGAAATGTATACTGATTTTCAGATCCATATCCCCTCCACTGTCTCCTTCATTGAGTGGGTGAAATTGTGGAACTCAGCCAACACTACTAGCCTTAATCTTTCTTTGGAGGAAAAATGGATCTGGGAGAGAACTCTTCATGACTTTCTTTGGATGTTATGGAGAGAAAAGACCAACAGAATTTTCAAAGATTGCAAAAAAGATGTAGACACTCTATGGATAGAGATGAAAATCAACTTGCGGGTGGGGTTGAACTTGCGGTATATTAAGAGAAGATCAGTTCCATCTTGTATATTTGATTGGGAATAGAAGCTAATGATGTAATTTTTGTCTAGGTCTAGTGTTTTCTTCACTAGCTCCTAGTTTTTCAATACAAATTATACACTTGTTTTGCTGATAAAAAAAATTTTATAATTGACCCCAAACCTCAAACAACTTTAAACCAGATGAGAATCAATTTCAGGTTACTAATTTGCTCCTTGTCTACATCCAAAAAGAATATGGCATCATTCGCGTATTGCAGGACTGGGAACACGCCACTGTGACTAACTCTGAAACCACTAATCAGTCCGTGTCTGCTGCTCGAATGGCCATTCTAGTTAGCCATCCTACCAGAGTTTAGAAATAAATAAATAAAACATCATATAGAGCTGGTCACCTTGTCTTATAACCCTTGTTGCTTTGAAGAAACCGTAGAGGTTGAAATAGAAGGTGGCTGTTTAGATGATGTTTGAACCCAATTTCCAAATTTCACACCAAAACCCATTATCTGCTAGACATGCTCAATGAGAAAGATGTAATATCAAAGGCCTTAGAAAAGTCAAAGCAATATTTTTTCCAATTCACTAATCTCGACTGAATAAGTTCCTTGGTCATTAGGGGGCCAATGCTGAGTTCTCTGTTAGGACAACAGTCGATTGAAAGGGCAAGAATAACTGATGCATGACCTTACTCAGCCTAATAGCTACTCTGATTTGTTCCACTGAAGAGATAAGGCGAATTGGCATTAACTCTTCAATCTTAGTATCTGTATCCCCCTTGACTTTAGGAATCAGCGAAATCAATGTTGAATTCAGTCTCCAGTCAAGAAATAATTTTTTGCTTAAGTCATCATTGACTACCTTCATCAAATCCCCCCTAGATGTGTTCCAACAGTGATTGAAAAACTATAATGGGAAACCACAGATACTAGTCGAGATATCTAAGGTTAGGGAGTCAATGGCTCGAAGCACTTCCGCTTCATCTATATCCATGGCTTGATCGATACTGACGGAGTTAAGACAGCCATCCAGGTTTGGTCTCCATACCTCTGGCTCTATGAAAAGGTATTTGAAAAAGGTAATAATGTGTTCAGAAATGTTTTTCTTATCTGTGAGAAAGGATCATCTCTTATGGATATAGTCAATTGTGTTGCCAATACAGCAGTGGTTTGCGAGGTTGCAGAAGTAGTTGGTTCGAAAATCCACATTTCTAGTTAATTTCCTATCTGTTTTCCCTTCCAGCTAGGAGCTCCTTTTACGAAAGCTGGTCAAGGTCCCTCTTCAAAGCATCACCCAAATCACGCTCCTCTTCTGCCGTATCTAACTCCTTGAGTTTGTTCTCAAAAATTCCGAATGAGCGTGTCTAATTTTCCAAAGTCAAGGTCTTATAGAAAGGCTTCAAAACTTTCATCTTCTTCCATAACACATACCCCAAGTGACCCTTCACTGTTAGCTTCATCCGAGTGTTCGCACAAAATTTGAGAATTCTGCATTGTCGAACCACATGCATTCCATTCTAAAGGGTTTGCGGGAATTACTAACAGTCATGGTGAAAGGAGGATAGCATTGTGGTCAAAACCCCGCAGTGTGCAAAGGAGAATGTCTTATCAATTGAATTACCAAAACAATAGATCATGTTGATAAATGACCTAACCTCTACAAATTTTGGATCCCACTCCAATAGATATCAACATAATTCAAATGAAAGGCCAATAATTAACAGAACTATCTTTCCAAAAATCCAGGAAAGCCTGGAATCTAATATGTCACATATATGAACTCTTATGCCATATGCAAATCATCTTAAAGTACCAATCAGTCACCTATGATATCCATATAAAAACGGTTAAATTACCTCCTGAAATGCAATGCTTTTCCTAGATAAAGTTTCTTCACTCTTTGAAAACTTCAACTCAGACACAAACCGTTCATCTTGACGCACATTTGAATATCGACCGCCAAAACCATAATTCTGCCTTTGATTATAAGGTCCTCCTGGTCGAGGAAGGAGACCTCTACCATTTTGAAATCCAGACTGCCAGCGACCACGTCCAGAATTCCCGCTCGCCTGGTTGTTCATATTCCTTATAGGAGGTAATGCTGCATTGTCGTATGAAAGAAACCCAAAAATAAATATCATTACATCCCTGAGCTAAACAGAAACCTGGGTCTATCAAATTGCAAACATATGTCACAATAGTCATGCCTGTATCTGTTGGAAATACGGTATTATCTTGTAATGACCTACATCCATATGATGCCTTCAAAAGAATAATACAACACATTATATAGATTCATTTTTTAAGAATGTTTACTGTACACCCCGATAATATGTATCAGACAGGAAAGTTGTTTGAACGATACTATTAATGTAACAAATATGATGTATATAAACAAATAGAAAATGTGATGATGACAATAAACTAAAAAAAATTAAATTTAAAAATGCCCCATCTATATAATAAAACACAATGTTGTTTTGCTGATCCTAAGAGAACGAGATAAGAGAGATGTTAACACCAAGTATAAGTTTGTCTAATGCCAAAGAAACTCTGATCTAATGGTCATACACAATCTAATCCAAAGGTGCGGAATACAAACAATCAAGTGGTTTTTTTTTTCTTTTCATCACTTTCACGCTCTCCCTGCATCTCCTCTCCCTGTCTTGATTTCAAGCCAAGGGACTTCTCCCGCAAGAGAGCTCTCTCTCGGTCTGCTCAAAGGACCTCCCTGTCAATTCAAAAGGTTAGGGATTAATCATTCTTCGCCTATCTCTGTCTCTTGCACCCACGCAAGGGTTAAAGGTTTCTCAGTCTTTCTCACACGCAAGCAAAAAGCTTGGTTTCAGTCTCTCCCACATCTATTGTGGTTTAAAATTATTCACTCTTTGTCGGGCTTCATCACTCTCGCTTAGTCTCTCTACTCCATGGGTCAGGGCTTCAACGGGTCAGTTTTAATTGATTGTAGGGCTTCTAAAAAATTAAGGTTTCAATTGTGTTGTTGATAAACCTCCTGGAATTATTTGGTTAGGGAGTTTCAATTATGTTTGAATTGTTTGTTTAGGGAGTTTCAGTTGTGTTTGTAAACCTCATGAGAAAATCATATCAGGTTTTTTTTTTTTTCTTTCAATGTATTGAAGTCTTGATATTTATAAATCTTTGGGCATAAAGTTTGTGTATGTAGGTGGTGAATCAATCTTTCAAATTCTTTGGATCGTATGGTTCTATCAATCTCTTGTCTTGAAGCTATAATGCATTAAATTTTCGTTTTAGGTGGTTTGAAAATGCAACCCCTCCTCTTTTGGTCACCACTCCTTATGGGTCAAGCAACTTACACCTAGAATTAACTTCCTTTGGATGATTGGGTAAGGTAAACTCCAAACAGTGGATAACCTTACTATAAGAGGCAGGAAGATCCCCAACTGTTGCAGCTTATGTGAAAAGGAAGAAGAGATTGTTGACCACCTCTTCTTCAGTTGTGACTTCTCTAGAGAATGTGCTCACTAATTGGCATAGAAATGGAAGCTCTCATAGCAGGTGGCCACCTTGGAAGAGAGTAATATTCACAGAATTTTGGGTATTCTGGAAGGAGCGAAACTCAAGAACTTTCCAGGACAAGAAGAAGACACAGATAGAGATATGCACTGAAATTAAGGCCTTGATATGGTAACAGGGTCATATATCCTCAATAAAATACCGTTGATGGGTTGCAAGTTTAAGCATTCACAAGAAAAAAAAAAAAGCTTTAGGAAAAGAGAAAGGAGAAGAGAAGAGTGAAGGGAAGGAGAAACCAATCTTTCACTGATTGTTATGATTTGTGGTGAATGTGGAGATTAATCATTCAATTCATAATTCCCAAAATGAGATGTGTAAAAATTTCCTTTCAAATTGGGTTTCATTTGATTAGGGTATTGTGTGATTAAGGTTTTTTTTTTTTTTTTTTGGGGGGGGGGCCGGGGGGCTTATTTGATTGTTGCTCAATAAGGGGCGCCGTGTGGTAGTGCCAATGGCACGAGAAATCCTCTAGTACTCCATACAATATTCTTGATAAAGCCATGTGCAGATTAAAACAAGGGCAATTTTGAATTGCCTCCCCAATTAGAGACGTCTCCCAATTTAATCACGAATTACACTTAGTACTCTTGATGTTGACTAATGGACACTGTGAGTGGGAGGCAAGTCTAATTTGTAATTAAATAGGGAGGCATCTCTAATTGGCTATTACTATTGAGGAGACAAGTCAAAATCGCCCTTAAAACATATAAAAAATTCATGGTCACTCCATAAATGGATTTGTCGAAACTAACGCTACCAATGCATATTAGTAAATCAAAAAATAATTTCTAAAATACAATTTAACTTTTCCTATTGAAGAAAATGTTAGTAAAGGGAAATCTGAGCATCACATGTTGCTTCAATTTATAGGATAAATTTGATGTTGGTCAGACCCTTTTACAAATTTAACTTGGTATTGATTCCTCGCCATCACAATCAACTGTTATCTTATGCATATGCTTTTAACGTGATTAAAAAAAAAAACAACTAAGATGACTCTAATTTGAGCGAAGGTTATTCACGTTGGATTACACATCTATCCCCCTCCTCAAGTAAAGATACTTTAGGTCTTTTTTCACATTGCACGAGAAACACATGCACAAGAGAATGATTGACTGAATGGAGGCGAGAGACCAAGACCAAATTAAATTTATAAAATGGACTAAAGCCAAATACCCTATTAGTTGTAAAAGGGACCAACATCAAATTTACCCTTATTTATATTATCAATATTTCCTTTCTAGAATGGGTTTATTGTTTTCAAGCAACATTATTGATGTAGTCGATTTCTGTTCTCCTGCTTCGTTTTTACCTAAACCTGCACAAGGAACGCACGTGAGCCAAGGACTCACCGTGTGGTGGCCGATGGCACTCCGATGCTTAAATTAGATAAGGCTTAAAGCTGTAAATTGGTTTTTGTAGCGTATCTTTGTTCATCGACCTTATCTCCATTTTATAGTATGAGAGTCCTTGTGTGGGGAAAGAGATCTTGCTAGAGATATTTTCCTTATTGGGAGTTGTCCATGTAAAGAAGTTTCCCTACACGACTTGTACTCATAGATCCGCAGGAGAGGTTTCCATTTCTGAGTGTTGTCCATGCAAGAAAGTTTCCTTGCCCAACTTATATTCCAGTATTTGTTTCCTAGTCGATACCAAAGTATCGTTGGCTTGTCTGTCATGGGTCGATCTCCCAGATACTTGCCTTATCTGGGCTTACTCTTGCCTTATCAGAACTTACAAGTATTGAGCTTGACCTCGTGACGTATGGGCTTAGTGGCACGTTGCAATTTGGGTCCAACTTTCTAGATCCTACTAATAGTGAGTTTACCACCATCTGGCCCTGCTAGATTGAGCGTGCAATGAGGCATGTTAAGTTATGTTGACGAGATTATCATAACTCGTGTATGGTGTTGATCAGATGACGGTTTGGTGTATCATCAATTATAATCATTTTTGTGGTGTAGGATTTGAGTTGCATATCCTAATTGATAATCCCACTCATTAGATTTATTTTTTTTTCCTTTAGGTGTTATGTGGTGTTTGCTTCCCAATTTTATACTTGTGTTTTCCTTAGTTTTGTTGGCTCATTTCTTAGGTGCGTCTCCTCAACTGGTTGTAACATGATTATCACACTCCAAAATCACTTGGATTTTGGATTATAACTTAACTATGTAGCATCAATTTGGATTATAACTTGATTTGCACATTTTAAACTTTGAAGCTTGTTACGCGTTGGATTTTTGCATAACTTGATCATTGTCGTCAATGTTAACTATAACTTGCCCAACAGTATAAGTTCGAAATTGTAATGTTGCTATATTTGGTTTGAAGTCATGAAGGGGTTTTTCTTAATTCAGAAAAAATGAAAATTGTGGATTATCTTGCTAATTGATACATTTGGAGTGAGTTGAAGGTTTCAAGGAATACAAGGGATTTGGTTTATGAACTAAGTTCAAGCTTAAGTTTAAACTCTAATTTTTTTGGTCCTTTTTCCACAAATTATGAATTGTATTGCCCTCTATTTGATCTATTTGCATTAATGGGTTTTACCTATGTAACAACAACACTCTATTTCTACAAAACAAAGTGTGTCAACATGTATCGTGTTGGATACTCGTGTCAACATTCACGGATACTCCCATCAGACATTCAATGTTAGATCATTCATTTTTTTCACATATATTTTAAAAGTTTTAATTTTATTTGTTACAAGCATATTATTTCTAGTAGGGTGACTAGCAATATTGACTTACAAGTAAATGAATATGAGTAATAGTTTAAAACTTATTGTTGAAAAATAAATAATAACAAAATGTACGTGTTTACCCTAGCGTATCTCGTATTGTGCTTTTCTAGCCAATGGGGCCAACACTTTGTATCCGTGTCGGAGACTCGGATATACACATATCATGTCATTGTTACATAGGTTTTGACTTCTTTTTTTTAAATGGGTTTTCCTTGCATTGGCGAAAAAAGAAAATTGAAGCAATGGACTAGTGTTTAGGATCTGTTTTTGGAAATCAAAGTTATAGACTAGTGTGTCAATGCATACAACTTCGTGTAGAATCTAAACCGAGCTTCACATATTCCTGAGGCTGTCTTCAGTGAGGATCCTATTCAGGATTGAAGTCCAAAAGACACAGCCACCCAGGAGGGGCTTTTCTATGATGAATAAAACACTTGTATTGAAGAGAGGGGAAAGATGAACGGTACAAGGAGTGAGCAGCACTAGAAAGGGACAAAAAAAAAGACCCAACAGGGGATAAACAAAGGAAATAAACCAAATTATAAGTCTAAGGCAAGTTTTCCCAGCTGACGTAAAGGGTGGAGATTGGCTTGTCCAGCACCCTCTGCTAAGCCTAGGCCCATGGAATGGCCATAGTTTTACTAATTCCGTCCAGGGAGAGGCTGTCCATCTTTATTCTTTGCGCCCCGAAAACTGTGCTATTACACTCCTTCCAAAGCACCCAAAGAGTGATTAAGAATAGCCGGTCCCAGATCCATTTGCCTTGAGGAAACAAAACCCTACAGTGCCATTATTGGCCCATTGTAACAGGCTGCCATTAGGGATGAAAGCCATTTGAATTTTTAAGCGATGAAGGCCCACACCGAAACAGAGTAAGGGACAGTGGAGAAATAGGTACTCAATTGATTCAGAGCTGGCCGCACAAAGCACACAACTGTTCATAATAGGCAGTGCTCGCTTTGTGAGGTTATGATGGGTGAGGAGTTTCCATGAACTAGGGTCCAGAAGAAGATTTTTTGCCTGGGAGAAGTTTCCTTCCTCCAAAACAATGGTTCAGTGAAAGTAAAACCAGATTGGAAGGGAGGGGAAGCTTGATTGCTAGAAAGGAGCAGTTCATCTGTTAAAGTCCTTGACAGTAAATTGTTTTGAAGGCACCAGCCATATCCACGTGTCCTCCTCCTCCCCAAGAATAACTGATTAATCATTTTATCCAATTCAGACTCCCGAACGCCCCTTCGAAGAGTTAATATCCAAACGGAAGCACCATGTTGCAAACAGTGAAAACTAGCCATAGTTACTTCTTTTCTGAGGGAGATAATGTGGATTAGTCTTAAATGAATAAAGACTTGTGTGGTTTGATTTGTTGAGTTGTCTGAGAGTCTTAAAGATACTAATGATGTTGTTTTGTACATCTCAGTTGGTCTTTACCATCAATGGAAAAATTATCAATATCAACACACCTCGGTAGTCTTAAATTCATATATCGCAGACATACTACTAGAACAAATGCCTAAATTTGTTCATCAACTTGCATAGAAAGAACAAACAAAATACAAATATTATCCTGAAATCAAACTTGAAACTGAAGAAAACCACAGAACTAATCATACAAAAAAAGGGGCTTTCCTCTAAATCATTCTAAAGCTTACATTAGCTACTAAACTAAGCTTTCGATGCCCAAACCTGATCATGGCATATATAAACTAATCAAATGCATACACGAGTATACACTAGTCACTAAAAACCCTAGACAAATTTTTTTAACAGTAGTTAACAACAACACTAAAAAAAAAAAAGGCATAATGGGGTTTCACCAATTTGAATACAAAATGCAGCAAAAAAAAAACTTACTGGGCACTGGATAGGGGCTAGAAGCAAGGGTTTTAGTGTACTCCTCATTATCTGACCCAAAGAGATCTCTCTCTTTCTGTTCTGACACACTTGGCCTATTAACCTCCTCTTGATCCTGTTCTCCTCCTCCTCCTCCATCGCTGCTGCTACCGCTGCCACTTCCACTAGCAGCGCTACTGCTCTCTCCACCACTGCCATTAGAGGAAGAAGCGGAGGAAGAAGAAGCATTAGAAGAAGAGGAAGAGTTTTGCCTTTGTTTTTCAACATCATCTTCTTGTTCCGAAAAAAAATCCATCGATCGATGATGATGATGATGATGATGATGATGATAGGGGAAGTGGTCGAGGGAAGACTCAGATTCGACTCGAATTTTTTTTTTTTTTTTTTTTTATCGATTCTATTTTTAGAGACTGAGAATAAGTATTTGTATCGACACCACAATATTTTTTCAAGTCGCAAGAAGTCCGTGACATAGAAAAGGGGAGCAGCTATGTCCATCCATGGGATCCACTTGTAGCCACCACAATATTATCCCATCTTGGCCTCGTAAACACATTTGTTGATCTTGGAACATACTCTTCTATGTCACCGATTCATCATACTGTGAAGATCAATATATGAATACAGGGAGCTGAAAAACATAATCTCATCTATCAATTATTTATTGATGTTTTCTCATATAGTTATTATTCTCCTTTTACAGAGATCTCGTATATATATACATGAGTTGTGAATAATTAAGTCAAAAAAGGGGAGGAGGATAATGAGGAATTGGCACCTCTACATCCAATGTTTCCATATGATGTCACCTCAACATAAGGTGGACATCCACACAATTTTATAACATTCTACAATATTCCCCCTTGAATGTTCACCGCATGTTGTCCTTCCCTTAAAATCTTGTTGGATTGATGAAATGTTGTCTTATGAAAACCTTGCTGAAAAAAACTCAGTGGGACAAAATCGCCGTGAAGGAAAAAAGTACAGTGTGTAAATTGTCCAAAGTCTTTAGCAAAATCAAGTGCCTCTTATGGAATGTCGCCCTGATAATCACAACAAAGTGGCATTCAAACTAACGTTTCTTCCGAAGTACATGAGTATATCATTTATGCAATGAAAATTGTATTACCACCATTGTTTACTTGGTGTCGCCTCCTTAAAACCTTGACTAGAAAAAATCAAATGGGATAAAATCGTGTCGAAGAAATAAAAAAAATACAACTACCGCTTTTGCATACTTCAAGATGCTCTATGCGCACAATGTTGCCTCGTTAAAACCTTTACAGAAAAACTCATTAGAAAAAACTTTGTCGAAGGAAGAAAAAAAATACAACACGTATAAATTAAATATACTTCTATATAATCTCGTAGCATACTTCTGGATGCTTTCTCAATAGCATATTTCTTAATGTTGCTGCCTCATTAAAACCTTAACGGGAAAACCCCATGGGATAAAACCACATCAAAGAAAAAATAGTATAGCTTGCCCATGTATACTTCAGGATACTTTAGTATACTTTCAAGAATATATACTTCAGGATACTGTCACGAATATATTTCTATATGCTTTTGTAAATCCTTCTGGATGTTTATCAAATGGTATACTTACAGATACTCCCCCTTATGTAAGCACAATTGTTGGCTAAGTTTACACAAATTAATCTTGTAAATCAATTTTTTGAACATTAATGTAGACAAAGTATTGGTGAATAAATCTACAAGGTTGTCACTATATTGAATTTGTTTGACCCAAACATAGAACTTGAATTTGTATATCCAACTAGGTGGGAATGGTTAGACAAATCAAAGGAAAAAAACTCATATAAATGATTTCACGAAGATAACATGTCGTGCAAATATCTATAAGTCTGTGCAAAACTATACATTGCTAGTAAATGCATAGAAAAAAACTATATCGGGTTATGTACTTGGTGCCAAATATAACAATGCACTAATGATACTCACATATGGTACTTCAGACCGAGTATCCTTTAATTGGTTAATATAAGTCTTTATTGAGATATAAATATCGGACGACCATGTTAAAAATGTTACAAATATAACTCGATTAATGAACCAATATTTTACCAGTGCTTTACTCGATCTGCAGGCCGAGCAAATTTTGTTATTCAAATGTCTTTAATTGCAAATATTATTGTTATTCAATTAACATTATTTTCAAGATCCAATAAGAGTTATAATATTGCCATAAATTGTTACTATGACAAAAGCAAATGACAAAAACACGGTCAAATTTGCATAACTTTCCTTACACAGATATTTACCAAGACAAATTACCACATTATTCTGGAATTGTTCAAATCGTATAAAGCATGTCCTAAATATATTGAGTAATTATTTCATAACTTTGCTTCAGGCAAAGTAAATCCTTCAAGAATTTTCATGTAAATGTTTGTGTCTAGCGAAGTAAATCCTTCAGGGATTTATAAATATCTCTGTCTTAATTGCCATATAAATAAATAGTCGTGACATTCAAAATTTGCATATCAATTTTCAGAAAATCCAAGACATACTGAAATGTAGTTATATTCCTAATTAGAAAATATTTTAAAAATCAAACGTTAGGTTTCTGCAGGAACCTTTGTGCCACAAGTCTTGCCTTATATTAGACTATCTCATTTTCTCATTTGTTTTCTTACAAATACTCATTTACAATATACATGTGTAGGTGTTTCTATTAGAGGTCCAAACACACGACATTTTCAAGGGAACCCAATTCCACTCTGATTATATTTCTATTTGGTGGACATAATGCACTTTTAAAAATATATTTTCATTTGGCCAATTATTTATTTATTGACATTTATAAATATGTGGTGTAGTTTCAGTATCATTGCCCTTTGATATTTTGGTAACTATCATGTATGTGCATATGTCATCAATGACCATTTCATTTGACTCCACGTTTCTCCTTAATATATTGAGATTTCATGATTATCAGGTACACGAGCTTTTTCCTGGGCTTATAAATCACTTAAGGGATATGAATAATCACTTCTAGGGTAATGAAAAAAGTGGAATGACCTCTTATGGAGCATCATTTAATGTTGCTTCCGAAGTTTTATGACTTTTTTCTAGAGCGTCATGGCCTCTTTAGGAGCATTGCTACTTCTGGAACTTCATGACCTCTTCAGGGCATCATGTTATGCTATTCTAGAGTTTCGTGACCTCTTCAGGAGCGTCATGTTATGCTTTTCTGGAACATTATGTATAACTTCTTCCGGAGTTTGTATAATTTTTGTATGAGTTTCAAATGTTGTTTCTTCGAAAGCATTAGGGTATGAATTTTTACTAATTTTCCTTTTACGATGAGTGAAAACTTTGGAACCTATATGTCTGCTATGTTTTTGGCGTACAACAGATTCACTGACTTTGTTTGAATTTTGTCCTTTATGGATACAAATTCGAGTAAGTGTATTCATAGCTGACACCAATGAAAATATTTCACATCATTCTATTTGCACATCTCCCCCTAACGGTGGGAATAAAATGCAATTTTGTAATATGCAATACGAAAACTCACAATGAGGTAATCTAGACTACACAAGTAAAAGTCTTTCAAATAAAGTGAAAACGTATAACGATAAAGTTATCGTTCAGAAGCTTTTGATATGTGATATAAAAATTTTGAGAGTTTTATAATCTCAGTATGTTAATGAAAATTATTTATAATGTAAACTTCAGGTTGCATATATCTAAAATGTAAGCTCCAGGCTTAATGCATGATCTCTAATGCAAGCTTCAAGCTCCAGGCTTCTAACATTAGATGTGATGCGTTATGCATATATGTTGAAATAACTCAAATTTCTTAAAAAATGGGCAATAATGAAATTGTATATGTCTAGCTATGATAAACACTCTCGCGTCTTAAGGGCCAAGGGTGAGAAAATTTTGAGAACTTGGCACTACCAAATAGACGTATGATTTTGCATCATTTGCAGTTTATAAATCAGATTGTCAAATAAAATGTATGCAGTAAAGAAAATGTAGCGACACAAATAAATGCAGGAAATAAATCAATCCAACGAATATGATATGTTGCATATGTTGCACACTTAAGAGTAAAATGACGAGAAATTAAAATAATCAAGTATCCTGATGCATCATATATCATATGTATCCGCGAGCTTAACGAAATTAGAAAAAAATGATTTTCTGGAGTAGGTGTCTTAAACCACTTTCGGTGGTTCCTGAGATAAGTATTAGGCGTGGAGTAACAACCGCTATTGGGATGAGTACATGGGCTAATGGCTACTGCTTCTGGAGCTGTCACATATTTGTTGAATGCTCATATATATTACTTTTGCTAATGGTCATCTCTGCTAGAGTGGCCTCATACTCAGGGGTAGTTACGATTTGCATGTGCTATAATTCAGTTGTTTTGATGAAACAATTATGTTCGTGATGAGCATTGGAAGCTTGATATTGCTCTATTGTTTTATTTGGTGATGGATAAACATGTGAGCCATGTCCATGCTTACCACAAACACCATTTCTAGCAGCACTCAAACTATTATGGGCAGAATTTTGATTATTGTCCCGGGCATGAACTCTGCATCATGTGTGGTTTGGATGATGATGACCTCTACGAGTATAACTACATTTGATAAAGTAATTACCTCTGCTGGGGTAACTACCACTATCAAGGGGACCAGCTCTACTAGAGTAGTTTGTCTACCTCTTCTGGACGTGTCACTTATTCTAAGATATGTACTATTGTTGTGCCCCCTGACACTGCCTTCTTGTAAATTGTAATTGGCATTAGATTCTGGAAATGCAATGAAACCTGATTGTCTGGTAATATTTTGAGAATTAGGCAAACAATTCTATTCATATTCAATATGAAACAATATCCAAACAAACAATTAAAAAAAAACTTGGCCTAATCAGAACCTGATATGAATGTTAAAAGACCCGAATGTTTCAGGTCTTAGATAATAGACCCAATTTACTTAATTTCAGTAGTTCAATCAGAACATGACCAAACTAATTGTTACCTAAATTAGGCCCAATAGTATTGAAACTTACAGACCTATTTAAGCGTCAATTCAGCAATTCCAGTCCAATTACTAATCAAACAAGTCCATATGAAATAAGTTTAAATAAATTAAAATTAACAGGTCTAATTGAATAATTCCTATGAATATTCACAGTAACATGCCTAGTGATGAATAACAATAAGGCCCAGTAAATAAAATAGATCCAGTACTGAATCAAATCGACCCAACTGGATCTGAGCCGAATCATCTAACCAATTCATCTGTATCCGAACCAGATCCAACAGTAATCATGCCTTAATTTATCAATCAGGCTCAGTAAATAATCAAACCCTAAAGATAAAAATTTAACCGGCCTAATTGGATTCAAAGTTGCAGCCCATTTATACACAAATGCAACTAAGCATTAATTATAAAGCCTAGTTAAAGTTATGTAGCAAAGACAAGTCCAACCCACTATTACTTCACTTAATTTCTCCGGTTCTTGAGAGAGAAAAATTTTCAGGTTATGTTCACATTTTTGCAGTATTTACTAATAATTGAATAAAATATGGGACATACATCAAATAATCAAACACATGCATATGGACCACCACTAAACCATTTCATACATTATCTAATTCTTCACAAATCTATAAACTAAGCAAAAACAAATCTCTCACCTCTGTGTTCGTTGTTGAACATGTCTCCGCATGCCATGGATGAGCACCTATTTGTTCTCCAAACACACACACGTACAATGCTAAATACTAATAAAGGATAGCTTATCTACCATATATTTTCTCCACTGTTACAACTCACATGTGAGTATTTATATATAGTATGTGTGACAGGAGGGTACATGCTTGTATCTGTTTAAGTGTGCTTATCTCAAAACAATTTTTAGGGTAAGGCTATTATCACGTGGCACATGGTGGAACAAAGTAGCATTATTTAATTAATTAATTAAACATCGTTTTCATGTGGTTATCCTTATTTCGTCAAATGAACTCAACCTGTTATGATCCCATCAAGGGAGTGCTAAAGTTGGTCATTAAATGCCAAATCAGATTTAAGTTAGTCATAAAGTTGGTGTGAATCCTTGGACTAGTTTTATTGAAAAAAAACATCATGAACATTGTATTCCTTCATTCGAAATCATATAAATTTGGTTTTGATAGACAAATTTTCTAGGAACTTGTGTCCACCATGTAACCCATATCCTTTGACCCCTCTTTATGATACATTTATTTAACACTTACACCACCACAAAAGTATTGGATGCAATTCCTTATGCCAACTCATTCCCACATAAGTAACTATGGTATTTTATTTATTTATTTTTGGTTTGGATAGACACTACTCTAATTTAACTTATTATAGTCTTTCAAAAAACCAAATTACCTCATCCAATATAGTAGTGAGTTCGAGGTACTGTTGGTCAGCCGTTGATAACTTTGGTCAGCTTAAGGATATGTTGGTCAGCCGTAGAGACTCCCTTCTATTTCCTTCGGAAAATAAAGAAGATGGCTCTGATACCAATTTCTACCCAGGACTACTAGGTTTAAGTTAAGCAAGGAATAACAATTTACTGATAGAATAAATACAGAATAACAGGAGAGAAACGAACATACAAAAATAGTAAAACACACAGATAGACATTAACAAGATAAATAATAAACATTTTTAAAGATTATTCTTTAATCTGTTCAAGAGATCGATACAACTTCAAGTCAGTTTCCTGATTTACACTTGGAGTTTAACTGTAAAATCACCCAAGACCAGATCTAGGAATAAGAAAACAAAGTATAGAATATGCTTTTATTGAAATAAAAAAACTTACATGAAGAAGAAGGATTACAGAGAGAGAACTGGAGAGGGAAGATAAACCTAAGGTTTACATCAGGGATAGGGGTTTTAAAATCGTCTATCTTGAAATGAAAGCTTACATTCTTATTTATAGAATAATTCACAAGATAAGAGATAAGGCTTCTCAAAGGCTTGAGTGGAGGATGAGGTGGATCCTTATCCTTTGCTTGTCTTGATGCGGAAAATAAAATGGAGGTATTGTTGAGAGATGCTTCAACTGTACACTTTTGACTTGAGTGATCACTGTTGGACCACGAGATTGCTTTTTGAAAAGAAGATGCTGTCGGATATCTGGTCGAAAGCATTCTTGCTGCTAGTGGAGCTGGCAAATGCTTGAAATAATGAAAAAACACCATTATGATTGTGGGGTCAGACTTATGCGAATGGCGGAAAGATGCCAAAGCAATCGTCTTCATTGCTTGGCCCACTGGAGTCTGTAGCATCGTCGTATTCGTCAGAATCTTCTGATGCTATTTGTGACAGAGTTTCCATGAGCTGGGTTTTTGTAGGCTTGCTGCGTAACTGCTTCTTAATATGTTGCCTAAGAAGCTTTGCTTGAGAAGGAATCTTATCAGGATTGGCTACAGGTTGGACTGGAGCTAAAGATCCTGAGAAGAACTTGAGAACACCATCTTTGGTTGCATGGCTGTGGTCAAAGGTTGGCCATCACTTGATTTTGAAACGTTGACAGAACCACAAAGGAGGTTGAGCCGATTGATTGATACTTGTAAGAGCTGAAACGGATAAATCCCAGCAGCTGATCCAAGTAAGGTTGAACTTGATAAAAAACCATAAAAACAAAACTTGTTGAGGGACAGGAGTTGGGGGCTTGAACTGAGACTTGAAAACTTGCCATCCTTCGTTCACTGGAGGAGGAAGGATGCCATCTTGAGCTCCAAAGAGATTCCACCATGTGTGTTGGAACCAGAGAGGGATTGAAGTTTGCTTGAACTTTTTGCAGAAAAAGAAAAACCAATAATGATAGCAGTTCTGAGATGGAACAATGAATGCTCTAGACCAGGCTTGCTTGTAGTCGAGATAATTGAAAGATTGAGGAAGATAGTTGACAGAAAACTTCTTGTGGTAGAGCGGATGCTGCTTCCAGTTTGCTTCTGACATAATCTTCAAAATTTGGCATTTGGAGTGAAAAATCTTTTCTGGATTGGATTTCTCTCGATTGTGGGTGATAACAACAGAGTCTGTGTCCACTAAAATGAAATCATAAAACTGCTGAGTCTTGAGACTGTCTGGTTCTTCAAACAATACTTTTGGAGTAAACACATGTCTTGCTATTGCATGAGGATCCTTGATAAGGGAATACAAATTTGGTTCGAGCATGAACAGAGGCTCGAGACTTGATTTGGTAACATAAGTGTTTTGTGGGGGTACTTGAGACTTCGGGAATGAAGTCATTGTAGAACTTGATTCAGCTACCTGGAGGGGCTGATAAGGATTGGTTAATGAAAAGGCATAGGAAAGAGGAGGCCGATGTTGTGTAGCAGAAGGCTGCATAGCATATTGAGCTTTTGATTGGGGTTTTGTAGAGTGAACCTGCGAAGAGGATGAGCTCTGCGAACTCATTTTTGGATAAATTCTCTAGTGAGGAAGTCAGCTAGAGAGTTGTCTTCTCCTTTTATAAATTCAATTTCAAAATCGAATGCAGATAAAAGGCCTTGCCATCTGGCGAAAATCTGTTTTGACACGAGATTTAAAACATCTTTTGTTAAAATCTCTTTTGCAGATTTGCAATCAACACGTAAAAGAAATTTTTGATTTGTTAAATCATCTTGAAATTTCATGATGCACAAAACAATCGATAAAACTTCTTTTTTGACTGTTGAGTAAGTGATTTGGGTAGAGTTCCAAATACCAGAATGGTATCGAACTAGTTGGATTGTGGTAGAATCAGGAAGACGTTGTTTAAGAATACCACCGTACCCTTGGTTAGACGCATCTGTTTCTACTATCTTGAAAGCCTTGGGATCTGAGATTCCTAAACAAGGAAGACTCTTGACTTGGGCTTTGACTTGACGAACAACTTGGGTATGGACTGTAGTCCATGGGCCTGGATTTTTCTTAAGCCTTGAAAACACTGGTTTAAGTTAAACACGGAGGCCTTTGTAAAAATCAGCACCATAATTTAAAAATCCTAAAAATCTTTGTAATGGGGTTTTATCTCGAATTTCATCAGGAAACTTGTCTACAAAATCAATTGCTCTTGAAATGGGAATGAGAGTCCCATGAAAAATCTTGTGTCCTAAAAACCTAATGTTTGTTTGGAACAAATTGATTTTGGTAGGTGATAAAACTAAACCATTTTCTTTGATACAATTTTCAAATTGATACAAGTGTTTCCAATTGGCTGTAATAGACTCAGAGAAAACAAATATATCATCGATATACACGATTGTGAATGAGGAGAAGGGAGAAAGAATCTCATTCATGATGTTTTGAAATTCACTGGGAGCATTCTTGATACCAAAGGGCATTACATTCCATTCGTAATGACCAAAGGGAACATTGAAAGCAGTCTTGTACCTATCGAAATGATGAATCTGAATTTGCCAAAATTCAGATTTCAGATCAAATTTAGAGAAAATACATGTTGAATGCAATCTCTTAAGAATATCTCTCTTGTTTGGGATTTGATATCTAATCCATTGAAGAACTTGATTGAGAGGCTTGTAGTTGATGACTAAGCGAGGACTTCCTCGTTCAAGTTCAGCTGCATTTCTCACATAGAAAGCAGAACAACTCCAAGGAGACTTAGAGTGTCGAATGAGATTCTTATCCAACAATTGTTGGATCTCTTGTTTGCAGTATTCCATAAGCTCAGCATTCATTTGAATGGGCCTAGCTTTAGTTGAAATCTTACTCTCACTGAGGAGGGTTCATAAAGGAGACGAACAACGTGTCGCTTTCGATGCCAGAAAGCATTGGGAAGTTCAGAGCATAACTTATTTTTCAAATGTTCATGGTATTGAACAATTTGAGATTGGAGTTTTGGTTATTGGATTTGGTTGTCAATGCGTTTATACGCTATTTCAGCTTTTAAAGATTGTAAATGTTGTTGTTTTTGAGAAATGAAATTAAGAAAACACACATCAGTTTTGACATGATTAATTTCTATAATTTCTGGTTTGAATAAAAACTTGAATTCAACATCAGTTCCTAAAATCTGGGTTTTAAATTCATCTTTTGAAACTGAAAAAGGAGCTATGGCTGCAAAAAAGGGAGTTCCAAGAATTACCCTTTGAACCATATTTTTGACGAGTAAAAAATATTGTTTAATACAAACCTTATTTTTACAAATGTGAGCATTAGTCAATTTGTAATTGATTTGCAATTGTGAATTATCAGTGGTATAAAGCTTTTGCGAAGTAATTTGAAAATACTTAGCAGGGATTAATCCTTCAACTATGCAATTCAAATCAGCACCAGAATCAACAAGAGCGATTGTCGGGATAATCAGTTCTTTATTGATAACTAGTTCAATAGCAACATACCATTTTTGATTTTTTACCTTGTTTATTGTATTAAGGAATTGGGGTGGTTCTTCTGCCTGGGGAGGAGGTTTGGAAAAAGAAGCTTATTGGGTTATGACAGAAGTATGCATGCTTTGTAAACGTAAATCAAAAAGAGTTTGATTATGTTTAAGCATAACAATATCCTTTTTAATATTGTTAACTTCAAATTGGAGGTCAGAAAGACTGGCCGTATTAGAAGATTGAGTAGATCTTTTGAATCTATCAATGATTTCTTTGTGGTTATAGAAATGATTAATAATTTCTGGAGATCCTTTTGGTTTTGTTATTGAAAACTTAATATGCTGAAGATATTCAGTCTTAAGATTGGGATCATCAATTTTATCAACAAAGTTTAAAAGAATGCTAGATTCCTTAGTTGTTGATAAGATATTGATGGTATTGCAGTTACAAGCTTCTGCACATAAATCAGAATCACCTATTGTGTCAGAATCAGAAGAATGATTCAAATTGAAAATTTGAAGTTCTTCATCTGATGATTCGGCTTCTGAATCCATCAATACTTGTAAAAACATTTGCTTGATATCTTCAGGGGCCTGAAGAGCTTGTATTTTTTGGGTTGTCCTACAGTTTTTAGCATAATGACCTGGACGTCCACATTTGAAGCAAACGGGCTTAGATGTTGGACTGTACTCATTATGTTTCTTAAAATGTTTAGGCTTGGGTTTGTGAAACCCATGCTTATTGGGTTTGCTATACTACTTACTAAGATCTTTGGGTTGTTTAGGCCCATAAGGTTTCTTAGTTTTGTATTGCCGAGCATGATGAGATCTGTATTGTAATTTGGATTGAGATGATTTATGATTTGGAATTTTAAAATCTTCATATCCATATTGCTGACAAAAATCTCCTAATTCTTTAGGACCATTAATATGTTGTTTCTTGAGTTGAGATTTGAATCTCAAATCATTACAAATTTGTAATGCACACTTATTAATGAAAGCTATTAAATCACCAAAGGTTAGATTTTCATAAGGAATATCACCTTGGTTGATTTCTTGTAATTTACCTCTGACAGTTTCCGCAAAGATTGTTGGAAGTCCATAAATGAACTTTCTCTTCCAGAAGGGGTTGCTAGCTTCAACTTGAAGCATAACCTTCTTAAGGAATATATCCTTGTACCATCTGAAATGGCTCAAGGTTTGACATTTATGAATCATCAGCAAGTCTTTAGACTTATTCTGGAATTCACTGAGATTACCAATGAAATGCTTCAAAATGCACAAAATTAAGGAAGATACAGAATCTGGGATTTCCATGTCTCCTTCAATTTTAATGGGAAAACCGTTAGCATCAAATTTAACTGCTTGTAAAATTGCTTGTTGTTCACCAATGGAGAGATAATTATCCCACCATCCTTTGAGTAAACCAGAAAAGCCAGCGATGATGATAGACGCAATTGTCCTATCATTTTTGTTTTCGCTGCGATGAGCAGATGCCATCATAACCATTTATTGGGTTAACTCAATGATATTCTCTTCAGTTAAACCATCTATATTCCAGGTATAGAGGTTACTTGTAGAAAATGAACCATAGGTCTGAAAATGTTTTTCCTCATATTGCATATCAGGGAAAGTAGGCCTATGATAGAAATTTCTGGTGACAGGTAGCAGATTTTGATTTTGCCTTTAAGGTCTAGCATACCTTATAGCATTGGCTTGATATTGAATAAAATTTAATTTATCCAATTCTGCCATAGGATAAAAATCATCAGAATCAGTAATGTCTGGATTAGACAAATTATTGATTCTTAATTTTGATTCAAAATTTAAAGCCGCTAATTTTGCATCAATTTGTTGAATAAGAGAATTTAGTGTTGTAAAAACATTTTGATCAATAGACGTAGGTGTGAAGTACGCTATTGGTTTTGATTCAACAGACTGTTTTTCATAAAGTTGTTATTGCTTTAAATTGTCTTGTTGAATTTGATCTTGTATCATTTTATCTCCAATTTCATGAAGTAAAATGTTTGTATAATTGTTTTGTTGAATTATTTTGCCTAGTCATTTAAATGTGTTATCCGTTGAAGGATCTTTTAAGGGTGAAGCAATTAATTCATGACCTAATGTAGAAAACTTAATTTCTTCAAGAGGTGGCAAAATTGATTCTGTGTTTTGATTCTCAGTTGTACGCCAGATCTTAGAATCAGTTTTTATGACATTTATGTTTTCAAGATGAATGTTAAAATACCAATAAAGGAAAGGTAAATTTTCTTTCATTTCTTCACAACATTCATAAAACTGTTTTCCTAATTCTGTTATTTGATAATCATTTGTTTGAGCATAAAACAGTTGGCGTTTTTTCTTGTTGTGCTCTTTCATAAATTATTGTTTTATATGTTCTTTGTTTAATTCATACGGAACAGACAAAATATTTAATTGATCTGGAAAATTCATTTCAGATTGAGTTGGTGATTGATTGTTATTTTCTTGTTCATAAGGATTGTAGACAGGTTGAGGGATTTGCGGATACTGAGGATTATTCCTTATGTTCGCAAGATCAAGATGAGGAAGAACATCTAGTGTAGGTGTTCTAGGAAGACGAGAGGGAACAGTCCTAAAGGATGCTTCAGATCTACGTCCTGATTGAAAACCTTGGGGATGAAGTCTAGTGATTCTAGCTTCAGAGAATTGTAGTTATATTGTTCCATCTGGTAGAGTTACAACTTGCTTGAGCTGACTAGGAGGTTTTCTAGGAGCAGCTTGAACCTGCCATGTTTCAGGTAGGGTGACTTGATTCCAGTGAATTGTTTTTGGAACAATAACACTAGTTTTGTCCTTGTTGGCCTGGAAAAGGATGGTGTATCATTTGTCAGACTTCATTAAAGCTTTTGGGCTTAACTGAGTCTTCATGGCCTTAAAGGTTATCTTGTAGATAAGGGCGAGAGGTTTAGATCCTTCTAACATATCAAAGCCAGAGGTATGAAGATTGAGAGTCAGTGTTTCAAGGATGTTTGGGTCCTTGAGAGACACTGAGAAATTGGGGTAACAGTCGAAATAGAATGGTCCCATGGCCAAGGTTGATTCTGCAATTCCAAGCAGAGAATCGTGAAACCAATTGTGTCTGCAATCGCGAAGAGCGATCAAGGCACAAGTGTCTAACCCTGTTCTTGTAAGAGGTTTGAGTCCTATCTGGATTAACCCGATATGGATATACTTGTATCATTGACTCTGTAAATAGTCAAGTGTTTGATGTGAAAACAATTGTTTGGATTCTAAAGATCCATTCAAAGGCACTGTCTGTTCGACAATGTCTATGAGATCTTCAGACTTTTGTGAAAACAAAGATTGAGAAACTTCATAAATTTTCTTGTAAGGGACTTCTGGTATGGACCATTTTTGTAAATTTTTTTCTACTTCTAGAATTCTACATTCCATCATATTTTGTAAATTGGGATTACTTGACCTAGAACTAGAAGAACGAGTAAATTTTGAAAACAAAGACATTTTCTTGATTTTCTAAGGGTAGGGATAGGAACACTGTACCCGGACCACCTACAACTGGACCACCTGATACCGAACCACCTAACTCCACTCAACTGCGCTCAACTTGGCGACTTATAAGGGAGTCTCTACGGCTGACCAACATATCCTTAGGCTGACCAAAGTTATCAACGGCTGACCAACAGTACCTCAGACTCACTACTATTTCCCCCCGAAAAATAAAGAAGATGGCTCTGACACCAAGGGCAAAAATGTTAATGTAAATTGGAGGGACCTACTATAGTTCATATTGATATCTTCTAGATTAGACTCATTAGAGTCTTGAGTATGAGGTGAGTGAAAAATGAGACTTCACAACTTTTTATACACAGTTTGAATTTACTACAACAAGTTCTCTGCGCGTCTCACCACCGAATTTCTGACCAGGGAGGTGATTCAATTTTCAATACTTCAAAGTTTGGAAACTTCGACATCGCACTTTGATTGAACGAGTCGGTGGCACATTAGATTGCCAGGAAGATGAACAATCTGGCGAAGATTCCGATCAATGCCATTATCGGATTTAAAGATTTTTATGGCAGGTTTTACGACAATAATTATGAAGAGATTCAATCGGGGTTTTGAAAAATCGGAGGTGAGGTTATTGGTTGTTTCTACATCTACATGATATAATATTCATCATAAAAACAAATTTTAAATTCGAAAAATATAAGTTCTCTTTGTTTGAATAATTTACCTGAAGACTCTTTTGAATAAAGAGTCTGAAAAACGAAGGTCAAAGAAAAATTACCAAAGCTGAGAGCTGAAAAATTACCAAAGCATCGTGCTGATAACGTCTTGTAACATACTCTTCTATTTCACCAATTCATCATATTATGAAGATTAATATATGAATACAGGGAGCTGAAAAACATAATCTTGTCTATCCATTATTTATTGATGTTATCTCATATTATTATTATTCTCTATTTACAAATATCTCATATATATACATGAGTTGTGAATAATTAAGTCAACGGACGGGGATGAGTATAAGGAGGAATTGTCACCTTTACATCAAATGTCTCCATGTGATGCCACCTCAACATGAGGTGGACATCTACACTACTCTATAACATTCTACAATAGTTGAGTGGAACTTTTAACAATTTGTAAGATCTGGTTATTAGCACTTCGTAAATGTGTCTCAGACTTTTAAAAGAGTTTCTAGTATCATTTATGACTTTGATATTTGCTTTATATGTGTGTTTGGAAAGAGGAACATGTAGGAAACTTTTTGTGTGCATTAGGGGTGGACGGGCTTTACTTGCGTGGATATTAAGTATTGTTTTAAAGGTCTATGTATAGTTTATAAATAATTAGAAGACTTCAAATAAATTATTACATTAGATGTTTAAGTATAATTAATCATTATTTTAGAAAAACTAGTTTTGATTGTAAAAATATGAAATGTAGGCAAAATGGAAAATAAAAAAGTTTTTTGTAAGGGTCTTTTACAATTTATAGATAATCGGAGGGCTTGAAATTAATTATGTTAGGGACTTACATATAATATATCTTTAAGATGGTTGGTTTGGATTGTAAACATTTTTAAATATGGAAGGTCAAATGGGAAAATCCAAAAGTTAGATATAAGGGCATATATATTATTTATAGATAATTGGAATGATTCAAATAAATTGTGTTATGGCTTAGTTATAATTAATGAATACTAGGGTGTCAATGCGCTCTACGTGCACAAATATTTAATACCCTTTTTATTTTATTACAACCTTTCAATAATAAGTAATAATTATTATTGAAATAGTTTAGGGTCCTGTATTTGTTCATCCATTCTTTTATATGCAATTTCTTGTTTAAGAGAATTTAAATGTTGTTGCTTTTGAGATAGGAAATTAAGAAATGAAGCTTTTTGATTCATTTGATTAACTTCAAAAATCTCAGGTTTAAACAGAAATTTAAATTCAACATCAGTTCCTAAATAGGTAGCCTTAATACCATCTTTAGAAACTGTAAACGGGGAGATTGCAGATATAAAAGGAGTACCAAGAATCATTTTCTGTTCCATGTTTTTAACAAGGAGAAAATGTTGTTTGATACAGACCTTGTCTTTACAAATATGAGCATTTGTAAGTTTGTATTTAATTTGTAATTCAGAATTATCTGTGGTGTATAATTTCTGAGTTGTGATTGTAAAGTATTGTGCTGGAACAATACCTTCTTGAATGCAATTCATATCGGCTCCTGAGTCTATCAGGGCAATGGTAGAAATCAAGATTTCTCTCTTGATGAAGAGATCAACAGAGACATACCATTTCTGGATTGTCACCTGATGAGGAATACTTTGCTTTATGTTGCAAAGGAATTGAGAAGAGGGTTCTTCGGGAAGAACAGGTGGTTCAGAAGAAGATGCCTCTTGATTGCCTGTATGAAGATTTTGTACCTTGAGATCTAAATACAGTTGAGATTGTTTAAGTAAAGCAATGTCTTTCTTAATATTGTTTACTTCATGTTGGAGGTCAGAGATACTAACCGGATGGGAAGTTGTAGATTTAAATCTATCTATAACTTCTTTGTGACTATAAAAAGGTTGAACGACCTCAGGAACATGCGAAGAGGAAGTTAATGATTGTTTAATATGTTGAAGATATTCAATTTTTAGAATTGGATCTTCAATCTTGTCTACGAAATCTAATAAAATACTGGATTGTTTTTTATTAGATAACATATTAATTGTTTTATGAGAACATTGTATATTATTACAATGACATGCTTGAGCACCATCATCAGAATCATAAGAGATGTCTGAGTCAGATGAAAAGCGATTGATATTCATGATTTGAAATTCTTCATCAGAAGAATCAACTTCAGAGTCCATCAGAACATTAAGAAACATATTCTTAATATCTTCAGGAGCATTTAAAGCATGAATCTTTTGAGCCGTTCTGCAAGACTTTGCATAATGGCCTGGGCATCCACACTTAAAGCAAACAGGCTTTGAAGTTGGGTTGGACTTATATGGCTTCTTAAAATGTTCAGGCTTGGGCTTATGAGTCCCATGCCTCTTGGGCTTGCTGTAGTACTTATCCAAATCTTTTGGGAGTTTAGGCCCATAAGGTTTTTTGGATTTGTACTGTCGAGTCGGATGAGATCTGTAAAGCTGTTTGGACTTAGATTGGGGTAATCTAAAATCTTCAAATCCATATTGCTGACAGAAATCACCAAGTTCTTTGGGCCATGTTATATGTTGTTTCTTAAGCTGGTGTTTAAGCCTAAGATCATTACATAACTGCAGAGCACATTTATTAATAAAAGAAATTAAATTTCCATATGTAAGGCGGTCATATGGAATATCTCCTTGATATTGATCTTGTAATTTATTCCTAACTGTTTCTGCAAAGATAGCAGGTAATCCAGAAAGAAACTTTCGTTTCCAAAATGGATCACTAGCTTCAGATTGTTGCATAACTTTTTTGAGGAAAATATCCTTATACCATCTGAAATGACTCAGTGTAGGACATTTATGAACCATGAGTAGATCTTTCGATTTACCTTGGAATTCACCTGGATCCCCAATAAAGTGTTTAAGAATGCTAACAATAAGAGTAATTACAGAGTCAGGAATTATGAAACATTGTTCAGTCTTCATTGGTTGACCATCAGGACCAACCTTAACTACTTGAATAATTGCTAGTTGTTCTCCTATGGTAAGATAATTATCCCACCATTATTTGATTAACCCAGAAAAGCTAGCGATGATAACCTGAGCAATAGATTTATCATCTTTGCCTTCACTATGATGAGTAGAAGCAAGCATGACCATTTCTTCGGTTACTTCAATTATACTTTCTTCAGATAAACCATCTATATTCCAAATATAGAGATTACCTGTAGAAAATGATCCAAAGATTTGTAATCCACGTTCTTCATACTGCATATCAGGGAATGAAGGTCGAGGATAATAATTTCTAGTTTTAGGAAGTGGATTTTGATGATTGCCATAAGCTTGTGCTTTGCGAGTATGCTTTATGGGATTGATCTGATATTGAATAAAATTTAATCTATCCAATTCAGCCATAGGATCAAAATCTGCACTTATATCAGATTCAACAGACATATCTGGATTAGACAGAGTGTTGATATGGAGTCTGGTATCAAGTTTTAATGCTTCAAGCTTAGCATCAATATCCTTGATTATTTGATTTGAAGTGGTAAAAACATTTGGAGCTACTGAAGTGGGTTGAAAGCAAATGGCTTTCTTTGAATTTTCAGTATGTTTTTCTTGAATTCTCTTATCTTTAAGAGCATTTTGTAATAATTGATCTTGTACCAATTTATCTCCAAGTTCATGAAGAAGAATATTGGTATAATTATTCTGTTGAATAATTTTGCTGATACCTTTTGATTGACTCTCAGATACATAGTCTTTCAAGGGTGAAGCAATAAGATTTTGTCCCATAGTAGCAAAGGTAAATTCGCTAAGAGGGGGCAATATTGAATTGATTGGTTGAGTCTCAGTAGAGTTCCATAATTTGGAAGAAACATTGAGAACATGAATATTTTGAAGATGAACATTAAAGTACCAATCTAAGAAAGGTAGATTTTCTTTAAGTTCTTCGCAACATTCATAAGATTTCTTACCTAAATCAATTATCTGATATTCGGTTGTTTGAGCATAAAACTTTTGACGTCTTAGCTTATTTTCTTCTGATATGAAGTCTGTATGAATCTTTTTCTTATCAAGTTGAAAAGGTTTAGACAAACAATGTAAAGAACCGGTTTGGGGTGGAAAGTTCATTTCCGATTGTGTTGGAGATTGTTGTTCTTGATCAAACTCCTGCTCAGTAAGAGGATGATAGATTGGTTGAGGGATTTGCGGATACTGCGGATTAGGCCGAGTATTTGCAAGATCAAGATGAGGTAGAACATCTGGTGTAGTTGCTCTAGTGACATGAGTAGGGGCAGTCCTGAAAGAAGCTTCAGATCTACGTCCTGATTGGAAGTCTGAAGGGTTGAGTCGTGTGACTCTAGCTTCAGAGAATCGAAGTTCTACTGACCCATCAGGGAGAATAAAAATGATTGAGAAACTTCATAAATCTTCTTGTATGGGACGGCTGGTATAGACCAGTTTTGTAAATCTTTTTCTACTTCTGGAATTCTACATTCCATCTTGTTTTGTAAATTTGGATTGCTTGTCCTAGAGCTCAAAGAGCGAGAAAGTCTTGATATAAAAGACATTTTCAAAATCTTGGGGTTGAAACGAGAACACTGTGCCTGGAACAACTACAGCTGGAACACCGGTATGGGACCACCTCACCCTCTCAGACTGCGCTCACCAGAGCTACTTACTCAGGGTTCAAAACGGCTGACCAACATACTTTTACTGGCTTACCAACGCTATCAACGGTTTACCAACGACACCTAGGACTCACCACTGTCTCCCCGGAGAAAAAGTTAGATATAAGGGCATATATATTATTTATAGATAATTGGAATGATTCAAATAAATTGTGTTATGGCTTAGTTATAATTAATGAATACTAGGGTGTCAACGCGCTCTACGTGCACAAATATTTAATACCCTTTTTATTTTATTACAACCTTTCAATAATAAGTAATAATTATTATTGAAATTCTAAACAAAATAATTATTTATAATTTTAAGGGCCTATGTATAGTTTATAAATAATTGAATAAATTATGTTAAATGCTTATGTATAATTAACAATAACTAAGAGGGGTGAATTTTTATCATAAATAATCAAAAATTGGAAGGCTACATTGGTACATATGACTATTTTCAGTTAAAGTGATAAAAATACCCCTGACCATTATTCACCTAACCATTGGTTATTTTTGTAAATATAAGAGTTGGGGGGGCATGTTGGGCATTCTAAAAATCAGAACAAAATCCACGTGGGTATTGTTCCTAAGGGGAGCTGACATTATATGGTACATAATGAGAGAGGCTAAGTTTGAATATAAGTAATCTCAATTTGGGAGGGCAAAAGTGTAAAAAAATATAATAGTATTTTTCTTTTAAGGACTCAAATCCTTGACACTATGTCATTGGTATTTTGGTTTCATTTGTAATTATTATGAATATAGTAGGGCATTTTGTAAAATTTAAAATTTCGAGTTGAAGACACCATGTACTGTTATTAAGTCGAGCATGCGTTATAGTTTTTTTTTTTTTTTTTTTTTTTTTTTTTAATTTTTAAATTGGGTCGTTGACCATTTTATTTATTTATCAATCCATGCCCGAAGGCTACATGATTAAGACCCTATAGGGCTAACCAAACCAAGCCCGTAGGTTACAATATTGTTGCAACTTAATAGCCTCATCGCCTTCAACTCGCATGGAGACTTGTTTTCGCTCCGGTCCATCGCCTCCACTTTGCATGACGAATTGTTTTCGTTTCGCTCCATCACCTCCACTTTGCATGAAGAATTGTTTTCGCTTCGCTCCGGTCTAGTTCATCTAAGCAGCTGTATGCATTCAATACCGAAGACTTATCAATGATGAAACACACATGCTCCTAATAATCGGGGAAAAACTCAAAAAATCCTAACTGGTAAGTCTCGAAATCGAAACCTCTCACAAGGAAAGTGGATGTCCAACCATTTGAGCTACAATTGGTGGACGCGTTATAGTAGTTGAGATGTGTAAAAGGGAATACGTGGGCACGAATAGTAGCTCCCTTTATTGTTATTTTTTGCAATGACTAAATGACACCACCAATTTTGCTGAAGGACACCACCATCACCTTACTTTATGAAGGACACCACAATTACCTTACTTTCTGAAGGATATCACCACTTACTGAAGAACACCACCAATATAATTGAAAAAACCTAATACCTCCATCTCTCTACTCTTATTTCCCTCTATCCTCCATCAATTACCACTACTAGGGGTGGGCAAAAACCGATTTAAATTCGGTTAACCGACCGAACCGAAATATGAGTAGAAAAAAATAATTTAAACCGAACCGAACCGATTATAAACGGTTCGAAATCGGTTTACGATTTTGAACCGACCGATTAATTAGATATATAAATAAGTAAATAACAGGTAGGTGTTAATACCTGATTAGTACAACAAATGCACTGCAGTACACCCTGTTGCACTGAATTACCTCATTCTATCAAAGTTTTCAATTTTGGGCTAAAAATTGGGTTATTAAAAAAAATTGGGCCTGTAAAAAAATTGGGCATGTTTTAATGAAAGTCTTTCAAGTGTTTGAGCCCGAAATTTCGGCCCAACCGAACCGATCCGAAATTTGGTTCAACCGAATTCATCGGTTTACAAATACAAAATTCGATTTCGGTTTGGGTTTTGGGCAAACCAAATAAAATCGGTTCGAAATCGGTTTGGAGCTCAAAACCGAACCGAACCGAACCGATATTGCCCACCCCTAACCACTACCGCCACCATCAGCCACACCAACTCTCATCTCCACCGCCAGACATCCCTCCCAAAGCCTGCATGCTTCTTCTTTTATTATTCTTCTTCTTATCTATTTTTTTCTTCTCATTTTTTTATGTGCGTGCGTGTGTGTGTGTTTTTTTTTATTCAAAAAAAAAATAGAAGAAGAAAAATAAAAACATAGAGAAAAAAAAGAGATGAAAAGGAAAAAAAAAAAAGGAGAATACAAAAAACAGAAAAGAATATAAGAGAGGAGAAGAAGAAAAAAAGACAGGAAGATAATAAAAAGAACAAGAACGAGAATAAAGGAGAAGAGGAAAAAAAAAACGATGGTGCGATTGATGGCGATGCAGCCAGCAATGGCAGGTCGACAGTGACAAGGCATGGTAGTGCGGCCGAAGGTGGTGGGACGAGGTGGTGCTGCTCCTATGAAGAGAGAAAACAAGAAAATGTGGTGGTGTCCTTTAGAAGATCTAAAAAAAAAGGTTCGGTGGTGGTGTCATTAGTCAGTGCAATCTTACTTGGGGCTGGTGGTGCTCTAATCCAATATAGCGGGTGCTAGAATCCGCAGCCTTCTTCGAGAAGAACCGACCTTACTACTAATAGTATCAGAGAGAGAGAGAGAGAATCATATCAGCAGAAGCAACAGAGGAAGAGATGGGATTGATGCATGAAGAGAGAAAGAGGGAATCAATATCAATGGAAGGTATAGCAGAACGACTCTCATTAATGGAGAATCTCTACTTCCCGAGAGCCATTCAAGACACAGCCAACACTCCTTCACAACGCAAATCTATCCTCCTCGACCTTCTCTCCCGAGATACCCCTCTCTTCTTAGGTACCTAAACCTAACCTACTCTTCAAACTCTAAATCTTCTATTTTAAAAACCCTAATTTGTTCTTCATCTAACTTTTATTTCTTTGCTTTGCGTGCATACAGAGCGATACGGTTCGCAATTGATAGACTCAGAGCTAAAGCAATTCGATTCACTGAAGGAAGATTACGAAGTGAATTGGCATTTGAACCGTTTATGGAGTTTACTGAACCCAACTTCCGAACAAGTGAGGTCTCGAACGGTGACAGTGAAGAACAGAAGGAGAGCATACTTGGATAAACTTGTTTCTGATGGGAATTACTTCTCTGAGGATGCTATGAGAGAGAGGGAGCCGTATTTGCACCATGAGTATCTGGGAAAGTTTCAGGATCCTAGTGGAAGGAGAATGGCTAGGCCTGGGGAACGGTGGTCCGAGACGCTCATGAGACGGTGTGAAGAGGCGTTTTTGGTGGAGAAGATTAGAGGTGAGCAGCAGAGATTGGGTGTCGCTGAGAAGGATTGGGTTGGTAATGTGAGAGTGGAAGAGGAGGAGGAGGAGGAAGAAGAAGAAGAAGAAGAGGAGGAGGAAGAGGAAGAAGAAGAAGAAGAAGAAGGACGAGGAGACGAAAAGAATGAGACTTGCTCTGAGGTATGATTTTTATCGATATTTTGCTTAATTCCAATATATTTGTTGTAACTATCATAAAAAGTATCATTTCCCATGTCCCCATTACTTCCCTTTTTCCCTTGCCAATAAAATGGGAGCAATTTGCTTCCATGGGTCAAATAGGAGAGGATGTGTATGATAAAAAAGTTTGGCACGTTGAGTATTCACAACTTAAAAAACATTAACTGTTGGGTTCAGGGGTGAAGGTGGTGAAGCCCCCAGAACCATCTCACAGCATACACACGAGTTTGTTGTCCAACGGACGTCCCAAGCAATGATATTGCCCCCAATTTAGACATCCGTTTTGCCCAGGTGTGGAGTTTTTACCAATTGGGCTCAACTGCCCCCAAAAGGCTTCATCGCTATTGAGTATATGTCTAATCATTTATTAACTTCACATATTATTGCTCCTCATCCGATGTGGACTAAATTTGCACGTTTAACTTGAGCCAACATTTCCAACAATCTTCACCTTGGCGAGAGTTGAGCCTACCCTGACTCGGGATAAACTTCACCTCAACGTGCTATCCTGTACTTTCATCTCGCCTGGCTCAAGGCCGAACTATCGGCTCTGATACCACTTGTGGGTCCGAGGGCGAAGTTGGCAAAGCCTCCAGAACCATTTCACAGCATGCACACGAGATAACGACCAATCGAAATGTCTCAAGCAATGATATGGTCCTCAACTTAGACACCTGCCTTCCGAGTGTTTGGTTTTTACCAATTGAACTCAACTGTCGTTCAGTGTGTAGTCAAGGTGACCGCCCAGGGGCGCTCGTCTCAAGGTGTTTTTACAAAATTTCGCCCCAAAGTGAGGTAATGCAGTGCGGTGAAAGGAGGCGTCCGCCCCTCCCCTCAACCCCAAAATTGGTTTTAGCCAGCCCAATTGCAGCTCATTTTCATCCAATTTGTAGTCTAATTGCAGCAAAAAGAGGTTGCAACCCACTCTATAATAAGGTTTTATGTTTCTTGGTGTAATAGTTGATCAATTTGATATAAACAACATAAAAAACGTTTTTAAGTTTTGATGAATTTGTCACTTTTTATATTAATTTTTGGAGAAAAATACCATGTTTTGATCAATCTGTGATCAACATCAATCTTGATTTTTCATAGCTTAGTTCAATGATTTTTATGCTTTTGGAATACCAATAGTGATTATACTTGTGGGTTTTTACCAACCATTTCAACAATTTCTTTTAACCAAGGATGCACGGACTCGGGTACGCACGTCGTATCGGATACGGATACGACACGGCGACTCGGCAATTTTCAAAAAACTAGGATTCGGGGACTCGGCGACACGTCAATCAAATCTTATTTATATTTTTATATTTTATTAAAAAATTATTAACATAATGTCATAAAATAACTCAAAAACAATAAAAATTACAGGAAAACATATTATTTATTATAGCAATAAATGTGGATATAGTTGATCCAACAGAAATTTTGATGTCTTCTCATTTTTCTCTCTTTTGGGCTTTTATTTAGATTTTTGTCAAACAACACAAATCAATGTCAAACACAGGCACACATTCAACCCTCATTGAACATTTATACTAAGGATCATCTTTTATAAGAATCATCTTTCAGACTGGATATGTGGTACTTTTCAACTGTGATCAATAAAATAGTTCAAGTGTTCAACATATCAAAGGAATTGGCTTACAGAATCAATATATATGACATATATTCAAACAACCCACAAATAATCAATGTCACAAACACACACTAACAAACATCATCATCAGAATCACCACATCATAAAGACCATCAATGACCACTTCCACAGGAATCTCAGTAAGACACAAAAAAAAAAAAAAAAAAAGAAGCAAGAGAGACGAAATGAGATGGAGAGACGAACACGAACATTAGAGCATCCTTCCATTGTTAGATGATTTTGATTTCTCCATCTCATTTTGTCGCAGAGTGAGATTTTTTTTTTTGCCAACAAAACACAAAACAGTAAAACACCAACAGTGACAGTGAGAGTCGAGTGAGAGAGTAGAGAGACGAACCTGGTCCTCGGTTCCTCGCCTGAGTCGTCCGCCTCCTTCCTCGGTTCCTCGCCTCCTCTGGTTTCTCGCCTCCTTCCTCGGTTCCTCGCCTCCTCTGGTTCCTCGCCTCCTCGCCTCGGTTCCTTCCTTGCCTCCTCGCCTCCTCGCTCTCTGTCTGTTTGAAAACGCAATTGCAAAAGGAAAAATCGAGATTTAGGTTTTATATTAGGGTTTTTGATCCTGACCGTCCGATCGTATCAAGATCTGAAAAAAAAAAAAAAATTTAGCAAACGAATCCAGACCGTGTCCGGACCGTATCCGGACCGTATTTATCCCGTATCCTGACCAGGTCAAGTTGACCGACACGTTGACCACGTGTCGAGTGCGTATCCGACGCGAATCGCACGCGTATCCGTATCCGACTCGCGTTTTCATGTATTCGGCAGGGTTTTTCCGCGAATCCGTGCATCCTTGCTTTTAACAAATGTTCAATATTCTCAAGTTTCTATTTTGTCAAGATTATTGATTCTTAATGATTTAGTTGATGTTTGCAAGTTATTTGACACTTGTGCAGTGCATATTTTCGCTATGCTATGCAACTTTATTATATTTTCATTTTGATTCGAGGTAGTTGTGTCACTTTTTGTACATATGTGCTTATGATACTTATCAAAATGATGATGTATATTACTATGCTAATATGTTTCAATGTATTATAATAAAAAATCTTATAATATGTTAAGACCGCCTCAGTGAAGTGGGGCATCCGCCTCGCCTCACGCCCGAGGTGTTTTCAGGCCCGTCCGCCTCGTCTCCACTTCAACGCCTTAACTAAAATGCTGTCGTTTATTAACTTCACATGATGTTACTTCTTACCTGATATTAGACTAAATTTGCATGCTCAACTTGAGCCAACATCTCCAACATAAACCTTTTTGATGATGGATTTGGCATCATGCGAAAGAAACAAATACAAATAATCTTTGGAGAAGGATTACGAAAGTTGTGTGATGGGGAAGGATAAGGGTGGATAACAATATCATTCAACAAGGCCATATAGTACGAGTGGTGAGGTGAGAATCGCCAACATGATGTCTTGGAGAGGGATTTTCCTTTTTTTAGGCAGTGGTATTTAATTCAAGTTGTGGAATGATATGTGCATCACTGCTTCTTTTGTTTGTTGAGTGGTTTTTCCCCTAAACTCTTTAGAGTTTGCAATAGAAGGAGTGGTTGTGGTTGGGATGCTTGGGGTGAACGGGCAGGAAGGGATGGATTTGAATCTCTATTTGTATAAGGATCTCAATGATATTTTAACTTTGATTGTCTCCGGTGCAGGTTGAAGATGGTTGTTCTTAACATTTGAAAGTTATCTAATTTTGAGACTGGACTTGTGAAGTTTCTTTTTAAACCTTTGGTTGTTCTTAACATTTGAAAGTTATCTAATTTTGAGACTGGACTTGTGAAGTTTCTTTTTAAACCTTCCTTTTTTGTGACTATTTAACCCTTTTGTTGATGCATGAACTTGTGTTCCAAGATTTTTGTATGGTGGTCTGGTTTGGTCGAAGGACATTCCGCCTCAAATGAACTTCTTTTTGTGGAGCTTGAGGTAGAATAGATTGCCCAGCCCGGATGTTTTATTTCTGGTATTGAGTGGCGAGTAGCCGTGTTTATTGTGAATGGTGAGTCGATATAGAGACACATCTTTATTTCCATGTGCATCTGCTCAAGAAGTGTAGAGTTGTTTACTTGATATTTTTAGGATCTAATGGGTTATGCCTAAGCCAATATGGTGATGTCTTAAAATGATGAGGTAACGTGCTTTCTCCAAGGGAAATTCAAAGGTGTTATGGAAGCTTCCTCCTTATGGGCTATTTGTTGAGTTATTTGGAAGGCTAGGAATACTATGATTTTATGGTGATGGAGAGATTATTGGAAGGATTGTGGTTGATGTAGTCGCTCGTGTTTGGAATTGAGTGCTCGTAATGCCTAGTTTCAAAGAGGTGAGATTTGAAGATCTACTTGCAAATTAGGTTATTTAGGCTGATGATCACCAATATCTCTTTTGGGATTCTTTATTTGCTATAATGTCGTTGTGGTTGCAGAAGAAGATACAAATCACTCTGGGTAAACTTCCGAAAATTTTGGTTAATTTCATAATTTTCATTAATGTTGTGAGAACTTGTTTGTGATTTTGCACCATTTCAACAGTAAATTAGATTGATATGTTCTGCTGATCATTGACATACTTATTGACCAGATTCTATATCTGAAATTAGGTTACATTGTGGATGCAGTCAATGATTATTGATTATTGCTTGATATGTGCCTTGGTTTCATTATTTGGTTTCTCTAGAAATTAGAGTAAAAATGAATATATTTACAGAAAGTTTATTTCTGCTGTATATTTAATTTTATGGGCTCTAAATACTTATTTTTTGAAAAAAAAAACCTAGCAAGACGAAATTAATCTGTTGCCCTTATTCTTATATTAGAAAGAGAGATGTTTCTCTCGTAACAATAATAGACCTTCTCCTCTCTCTAACAGATTCTTTCTCTGTCTCTTCCCTCTCATGGATGATATCCCTTTATCTGTTCCTCCTCCGATGGTGGTCCTTTTGGAGTGGTGGCGGTGGGTTGAGTTTCGGAGGTGGTAGGTGGTTAATCCGGTCAAGATTGATGGTGGGTTGAGTTTCGGAGGTGGTAGGTGGTTAATCCGGTCAAGATTGATGGTGGTGGGTGGTTTGATCTAGTCATAGCCGGTGGAGGTGGGTTAAGATCTGGTGTTGGTGGGTGGTTTAATCCGATCGAGAGGCGTGGTCGTCTGATTGCGCGCACCTAGTTTTATAAGGGCAGTTGGGTGGGGTTTGCTGTTGATGGTGGTTGAAGGTTGGGGTGGAGAAACCCTAACTTAAAATCAATTTCCCCCAATTTAAATGTAGGAGCAAAATAGGAATTATGAAAATATTTAAAAGGTCAAGTCATATTCAATGGGGGTTGGTTCTAAAACAAAATCTTTTTTGTGTAACAAGTATTTAGTGCTAAACTAGGTTATAATCTACAATTAAGTTGGGCCTAGATTTTTTCTAATTAACTTTTTATAAATGGGGCTAGCTGAATTCCCTGTTAGTTTTATAATTTTTTTATTTTAACTTTTGTAATGGGGCCTTCAACAATAACGTTGGTATCACCAATGGGATATTTACAAAGTTCCAGCAAATATTTCCTCCTGAGTATGAAAATAATGAGTTTGAGAATAATGACTATCTGTTCGTTGTCGTTTCTTTATCTTAGCTTTAAACTAGATTCGTTGAAATTCCATTTTTTGTTTGATTTAACGAATTTGTGTTTGGATAATGGAAGAGCTTTAGAGTTTTTAAAGAATCCAGTGTCATTTTCCTCACAAATGATGTAAATCATGGTGCCAAAGTGGCTGTAAGTACAACGTCCGGTATTTCATACTTCTTGGGATCTTTTGGTGGTATTATAAAGGAATTAATTATTTAGGACTTGAGGTGAGTTTCCAAATAGAGTTCCTAAAGAATATCTATTACCCTCATCGATGATTGTTGATGATCAATGATAAAAAGGAATAAGTTATTTTCAGCTGATACTACTCTGAATTGAGTTTTAAAAACAATCATGTTGTTCTGGTTACCCGTATCTTTCATGTTGTTCTTGTTACCCGCATCTTAGGTTTAAGTTGGATTGGTTGAACTCCATATTTGTTTCATTACAAGGAAGAGGCTCAAAGAATCTATTGCCCTCATCAATTATATATTGTGTTGCCAAAGTCCAGTGTTTCGGTAATCCTAGGGTCTTTCCACGCTATTAGAAAGGAATAGGTTCTTTAGGTTGAGGTGAAGAGTTCCCAATTGAGTTACTAGAGAATCTACTGCCCTTATGGATGGTATTTTACGATCTCTGCAGTTCATAATAAATCTATTGTCCTCATGGATGGTACACTTACTCATATATTATATAAATTTTGGTGCCAAAGGTGGTTGGAGGCTTGCTAGAAAGGATCCTAGGATATTTTCGTAATATTAGAAAGGAATAATTTTTTAAAGCAAATAATATGTAGAAATAATTTTTAAAGCAAATAATATGTAGAAAGTAGGTCTAATATAGATAGAAACAACATGCCCTTGGACAATGTAGGGTTGAACCAAAAATCGACTAAACCGATCGGTTCGGTTTAGGTTTTAGAAAATTCAAAATCGATATGGTCGGTTCGATTTTCGATTTTTATGTGATTTTACCGACAAAATCGAATCGACCGAATATATATTTATGTAAAAATAATATAATATGTTTAATTTAGTCGGTTGGTTCAGCTTTATTTCGGGTTTAGTACGTCGGTTCGGTTTACGGTTTGCATAAATTAAAATCGGTTAGACTTCGGTTCAGTTTTCTTAATGTTCGGTTTTGTTTCGGTTTGAAAATTTTGAAACCGACAAAGTCAGGTCGGTTTTCAATCCTAATACAATGTATACTTTTCTAGCTTTTGGGTAAGACTTTTCTCTTCCTTGCCCAAATGCTTTTCTTCTTTTCAGTACAAATACAAATACAAACATCAACATCTAATTTTACTGATATAGGAAGTTTCTTTTTTTTGTTTAGAATTAATGTTTATTGTTTAATAAAGAAGAGGCTCAATATATTGTAATAGGTTGATATGAAAATTGGAGTTGAGGAATAAATCGAGTTTTAAGTTCTTGAGTTTGAAGAACTTTTGTGAGAACAATTGTTCTGTTTTTTTTTGTTATTGATTTCTAGCTTCAATGGAAACAGGTTTTATCATATGAATATTTTTACTATTTTATTACAAGTTCACGAATGATAACTCTCTGCACACAAAAATTGCCCAAAAAATTAATATGCACAAGTTGTGAAATTGTAGTAACAATGTAATAAGTATGCAACAAATATGTATCAATGATAAGTTATAAATTATTATCACAAGAAAAGAAACCAATTTTCAATATTCTTTATTCCATCACAAATCCTCAAATATATTTCATATATTGATTTCCTTGTTCTTTATTTATTATTATTTTTTTTATTATCATTAGCATCTTTACCCATTCCTTCCTCCCCCTTTTAAACTAGTTCATGTGCTTTCTTCTCCCTTACCTTGTCAAGTTTTAGCCCTTAAATTCCTCAAACTAGTATAAACGACATAAAATAGTGTTTATTAGAGTTTTATAGTGCAAGTTGGAAGGCTCTGGAAAAGGATTTGGAGGCAATGGTTAATGATTTCAGCTCTAATTGATGTTTGGATTGGTGCCTTAATACCATAAGTCCAATTTCGAACAAGCAGTGTGATACTCGATCGGGATTATAGGCCAATAAAATTATTGAACAATGTGTATAAGATTATTGCAAAGATTCTTCCATGAGACTCAAGGATCTGATGGAATATATTATATCACCATATCACAGTTTAGCTGTAAGAAATAGACAGATTATGGATGCCACTCTTATTGCAAATGAGATCTGTGGACTCCAAGTTGAAGAATGACCAGTTGGATTTTTCAAATTGAACTTTATTAATGCTTTTGATAGCGGTTAGTTGGGCCTTGGGATTAACTCAATTTCGTTCTTCATTTCCCTCCAAATTGGTTGGATTGCAAACTTGTTGGTCAACGGCAAGTTTTTTTTTTTTGTGAATAGTAATTTTGAATAACATGGCTTCTTCAAAAGTACTAGAGAATGGGGTGGGTTATAGGAAGAGATGGTAAAGGGAGACGAGCTAGGTGGAGAAGATGTGTTTGGTGTCAAGTGTCAATCATGGAAGTCAAGTTAGGGTACTGAATTGAAATCTTTGAGTGAAGCGTTGAGCCTTTTTCTTTTTCCTTCGAGTGAAGCATTTAACAAAGGCATATCCTTATCATTTTCTATCGCAACTAATTATCTCCAGTGATGGTGATAGCTGAATGATGTGGTAGCATTCAAAGTTGTTAAAGCTGCCAACTCTAATCTTCCCCTCTCCATTTCCATATTAGAGTATACCAATGACTCCGTATGCTTCATCCAAACAAAGTTTGGAACAAGTTCAATCGATAGGGTATGTTGTCTTATGGTTCCACTCCAAGTGGTATCTGGGCTAAGATGTGATTTACATATGCTTCATACAAAGCAAAGTCTAGAACAAGTTCAATCGGTAGGGTCTGCTATCTTATGGTTCTAAGCTGTATCTCGGCTAAGATGTGATTTACCCATATATCATTTGTTTGGGGTTGGCATAGTGGAGGATATTGATTTATTTGGTGAAGTGCTTGGGTGTAGAATCAGAAAGCTCTCTTGTTAGCACCTTGGGTTGGTCCGTGGGGCCAGTTTCAGGAACAAGTAGGTGTGGAATGAAGGCATTGGAAGGTATAATAAGATATTGGTATGCTGAGATGTAAGTTCTCTTCGAAAACTGGTAGGTTTGTGGTAATCAAATCGATCCTCTCCACTCTTTTGATGTACCACATGATTGGTTGGGACAAAGTTTGTAAACCTATCAGTCAAGGTGGCTTAGGAGTTGGAAAGATCCAAAAAACAAATACAGCCCTTCTTGGAAATGGCTCCGGAAATTTGGCATTGAGCACCATTTTCTGTGAATGATAAGTGCGGCAGAAAAATATGGGATCATGGGCACTGGGTGGTTTACGAAGGAGGTTAGTAGTGCTTTCTGGTGTGTATTATGGAAAAACATTACAAAAATCAGAACCTGTTTACACAGCGTTTCTAATTTTAACTTTGGTGATGGTTCTTGAATCCTATTTTGGAATGATAAATGGAATGGAAACAATCCATTGAAGATGAGATCCCTTAAAGATTTATAACATCACTCGCTAGAAAAATGGTGGTCTTATAAGGGAGTTCATTGATCAAAATGATAGCCAAATTTGCTGGAAACAGTAGGGCCAGAGATTTGGAAATTCAGCATCATACAAACCTTCTTGAGGGTGTTTTCAAGGTTCTCAAAAGAAAGGAAGGATAAGTACATTTGGTAGAGTGAACAAGAGGGCTTTGCGGTATTTTTTTTTTAATTTTAATTTCTTTGTATTTACAGAACCATGTGCATTGGTAATACATGTGATAGTCTACTGGTTAAAAGCATATGGGTGTCCAATATCCCAACTAAGATTTGTTTCTTTGGCTCCGCTTGGTACACTGTAAAAAGATGCATTTTGTAAAGTAATTTCACTGGGCGGTTGCTTGGTATTAGTTAGAAGAAAAAAAAAATGCAAGTTTCTCACAATTTTTGGATTTTTTCCTGGTTGGTGAACTTTTCACATACGTATTTTCTCCCATATTTTATTGCATATATTTTCTTCAAATATGTAACAAAAATAAGGACTCTTTGGAAGAGTTTGAATTATAAGAAAATTGAGTTCCACTTGGGAACTTCTGTAAATGTGGACTATATTGAGTTCCACCACTTAGAAACTTTTGTACATGTGGACTATATTGAGTTTCCCGTAAAAAATGTGGGATCTCATAACGTGAATATACAGAGGTCATGCATTTAATTCCATGACCGCTTTACGTAAATCTAACCAAGCATTTAATTTTTTGTAACCAACCGCAAAATAATGCATTTACATTCTTTTATGGGATACCAAGAAGAGCCTTTACTTGGGTTGCGTTATAGGGTGACAAAATATATTTTAATAGGTATGAATGCCGATAGCTGTACATGTCCAATGTGTGGGTAGACAGTGAAGGATTTGACCACTTGTTCCTGAATTGTCTTGGTCAGGAACTTGTGGGTAGCTTTTAGCCAAATTCAAGATAGCAAGGGAGCCTACTTCAATGGTTTAAGGACTAGAGTGTCTGTGCCTTAGCACATTGAGTGGAGATACTTCTCCCATTTTATGATATGGATCATACGGAAAGAAAGAGACAGCCACCTTTTCAGTGGGAAGCAAGTTTCATTTAATCGGCTTGTGCTTCAAACTAAATGGATCATATATGGCGTGGTTAGTTGGGAGGCTGAAATTGGAGGGCTTCATATTCTCCTAGGGGCAATGTTTATTTTTATAATTGTTTGCTTTTGTTCAATTGGTTGTTTTGGTTGTCTCAAGCGAGTCTCTCCGTTGCCAAGACTAGCTCTGTTATGCTTGTTATTAAAAGTTATATTAAAAAGAGTAATAAATAAAGAGTTTGAAAGGTGTGGCGCTACAAAAATGTTTAGATGAGATTGATTAAAAACAATAATTAAAAAAAAAGGGGTACATGTGATGTTTTCTAATGCTCTCATGAATCGTGAATTGCCATGACTCGTGCCAGTTCATAAGAATTAGATCAATTTCTGATTCAAACACGAGAGTCGACTCAATATGGCGAATTTAGTTAATCGAACCAAAATTTGAATCGTCAAGCGGGAGATTTTACTGACTATGCTTAAGGGTTGAGGTGAAGGATTCCAAATAGGTTCATCTGGTTACAGGCCCTAGCTAGCTTGGGATGGTTACTAAGAGTCATACTACATTCCATGGAAGAATGGAAACTTCAGTTGATAGCATACCCAACCACTGGCTCTTTTATGAAGTATCATCATTATAAAGTCTGAACTTTTGTTAGGGATTGTTTGGTATAGGCCTATGCGGTTTTTATCGTGAATCATTTGGTGTAGGCCTAGATGGCTATCGTCATATTATTAATGGGTTGGTCTCTAAGTTGTCTGTATTATGGATTATTGCTTCATCAAGTAATTTTTGGATTATTTTGGATGATTTATTTACTGTGCATTGAATTAATGTTATTGGTTATCAAACGAGAATAACCTCTATGCATGATTAGATCTCTTAATTGGTCATTGGTAGCCTGGGTAATTTTTATCTCTAAAGGTGGCCTGTAAATCATTGGTTGACTCTGATCTTATGACCACCGAATTTTCAGTGTCCTACGTATGGGCATTTTTAACACGTTAATCTTGTTGGGACTTCTGCAGGTCTTGGCCGGTGGGATACAAAACAATGGTGCCCAGTGCAGTGACACAGAGACTTGTGGTTGGACAAGCCTATCTCCTGCAGAGATGCAAGATCAAATGGAACAATTTACGCACATCATGCAACAGAAGTTTTTGTCAGGAGAAGATACTCAGCATTTAGATTACTCTAGAATAGACAATGATGAAACACTGGACGATCACTGGCTTAGGGAGGCCAGCCATGATGCTGAGGAAAAATACTTTGCTGATGATTAATATTGAACTTCAAGTCAACCTTCTGTCTTTATGTGACTGACCTCATGATAATATCCTCTTAGGTATGGGTTTGCTGCGAGCAAAAGCAAAAGTTCGATTGGCAACTAATACATGTTGTATATGTGTTAATATCTCAAGGTTCCTGATCCTTTGTTTTTGTTGGTTTTTAGTTTCCTTGTTTGGCTATGTCTGGTGGGTTGCTGATGAGAAAGTTGTTTTTTTTCACTTGTAGCTTATATGTTCTGCCTACTTTACAGTCTCCATCCCTGAATTAAACTTCTGATTGCACCACTGATTTCATTGAACTAAGCAAAATCTGTGTTTTAATTGCTTATGCGTGAGACTTGTATCTATGCTCTGTTTGATTTCTGCGAGTTCCATGGAATTAGGGGATTTTCCGTGAAATTTGGTTGTTTTCGCTGTTTGATTGCATTGAGAATTCCACATTAACCCTATTTCTCTGTTAAATGTGACAAATGGTGACTTTTAATTATTTGCCCCCACTCCTTTAGCAGAGGCTTACGTGGAAGCTAGGGAATTGATAAACCCTCTTAAGTGTGACAAATTGTCGTTTTTAACGGATGTCTGCCCGTTCGTTCTGTTTGGAGCCGTTTTGGATGTGCCTATACGGATATCGGGTTGAATACGAATATCTAAACAACATTCATCAAATATTTGGACGGATACAGATTTGGCCATATATGCCCCTTGGATATCTGTTTGTGTAAAATTTATCGAAATACATTTAAAACAATACAAATCCTAAATCTTAAAATATCTTCATCACAAATTCACTCCACCGCTTTTGTCTCACTCCACCGCCTCTCTGTTTTCGTCACGCCTTCTCCCCTTTTCCATGCCTCCATCAGTATCACAAATCTTCTTCCCCAAATCGATCATGAAGATGACACAGATCCAACGACTTCTTCCCCCAATCGATCTTGAAGAGGAAATCATCACAGCTCCAACGATCAATGACCCCTCTATTTCTCTCTTTCGTTTTCTCTCATTGAAAAGTTCATCAAACTTTCATTCAAAGAAAGTTGAGACCTCCTTTGTAGATGTAGAGATAGAGATGATGGCGATGTCATTGAGAAAAAAAATCTTTACAACACTCTTAACCCCATCATCATCACAGATCCATTTTCTTCATCTTCGTGTTCATCTATTAATTACCTTTTTCTCTTCTTCTTCTGTGGATGCTGGTGTACATAACCTAAAGCAAAATAGGCACAAAGAAAGAGCAATAGGTCGAACCAACCGACAAAGTTTCGTCTCTCTGTAACTAGACATCCATAATATCAAAGTCAAATAGATTATGAGAGGAACAAGTAGAGTAGTAAGCAAAGAAGGGAAAGAGGAATAAATCAAAACAGGGTATACATGAATTTGATAAATAGTTCACTTGAAACATTGCACAAGAATTGGGCTCGGAGGCTCTACCATCTCTGCCATGATCATAGTAATTTTTGTTTTCTCAATGACGCCTGTTAGGCTGTCATGTCTCATAATCAGAGAGATTAGAAAACTAGTGAGATTACATAAGAAACTTCCATGGAAGCTAGAACAGAGATGGGGTGGGCGGATATCCGCCAATCTGTGCGGAGCGGGGATGGTTTATGAATAAATAAATAATCGGTTATTCGGAGCGGATGCGAGGATCCGCGAACCCCGGCGGGACGAGGACAAATTTTCCCAAATCCGCCCCATTGCCATCCCTAGCTCGCACCCCATCTGAAGAGGCTTCCACGGAAGCTAGAGAATGCGTAAACCCTCACGCCAAATGCCAAGATCCATGATGGCTCGTCTTCAACCTCAAGCAATGGCAGGGTTCAACATTTAGCAGTATCGCAGGGTTAAAAAAGATTTATCTTCTTCTATTGGCTTTCTTCTCATTCCTTTTTGGGTTATGAAAAATTTTGTACTCAAATCAATTAGCATCAAACTCTTAGCTCTAATACTAATAAGGTATCTATGGATAGCTTTCTTAGTAAAGTACTCGTAGTCCTTATTTCTATCACCTTATATAAAAAAGAAAAAAAAGAAAAGTGATAAGGCCACTATTCCTCTTTTTGGACCATTACAGATCTCACTGGTTCCCGCCGTCGAACACAAAATTATGATTTTACTAAATTTTTTGACCTACCTTAGCTATTATAAATTTAGGCACGTTGGAAGAACGAGCCTACACACAATGCATATGCAATCTCTTACGCAAGAAGAAAAAGTTGGGAAATACAAAATAAAAATTACAAATTTACAAAATTATCACGTTTTGCAAAATATTCAGAAAAACAATTGAATGTGTGCATATTGCAAACAATTTATGATAATATATATAAAATTAGTTAAATAAGTATGTTTGGAGAACAAGTAGCACTCATCACCACTCTAGCAAGGCCAAAGTCCGCAACCTATAAAATTCTCTTATTAGCATCAATGAGAAGATTTTGAGGTTTAAGTTATGATGTACTATCCAACAAAGATATAAGCAAAAATTCTTGTTATGAGTTGTCTCATAACATTTGTCTGAAAAATAACATAGAATTATATTTTTATTTTTTATTTTTCACTCAACTTTATCTATCAATCAAATGTGTTACTTAAAATTTTTTTGAGAGAGTGCTGCCATTAAGGATTAATAAATATTTCTCAAAATGAAAATGAAAACATGGTTTTTCAAACGACTTAAAAGAATATTGGTTCAAAAAATGATGCCTCGTTTCAAAAGAACTTTAAGATTTATTAGTGATATTTATTCATATTATTTATCTCAAATGGGTTTCAAAACAGTCTTTGAAAATCATGATATTTTGTTGAAATAGGCATTTTAACAAATTCTTACACAACTTTGAAACACTTGAAAAATGAAGAATAAGCATTTCAAAAGAATTGTTGTTCAATTTGTCTAGAAAGCCATGCCTCTAGCACCAGGCTAGCGCGAGGGAGGCTCTTTAGCACGTGTTGATGAGAGAAGTAAAGCAATTTTTTTTTTTTTTTTTTTTGCTTTTGTCTTTTATCTTCATCTGAGGTGAGAAGGAAGACGATGAGGACAACGACAGAAAACACCCAAAGAAAAGCACATCATAGCAAGAAGAGTGATATGAGAGGGAGGATAAATGTTGAACAAACCCAAACACCCACTCCATTATGTTTTACTCCACTTAGAGTGAGTGAAGGGTGATTTTTGTCGTTACTTTGAATGCCCAATCAAACCCAAACCCAAACCCCCTTGTTAAAGCTCTAAGGTAGCTACGGTTGTTGGTTCTTCTTCTTCTTCTAAACATACCATGCTTGTCTTGTCTCGTGTGTCTTCTTGATCCCCAAATAATTTTACCTTTATCTGCCCAGCCCAAACCCAAGGGAGCAAGCGTTACAACAGATTGATAGATATATAGAGAAAGATTTGTTGTTTGTTTGATGTGAACAACAATAAAAGATTAAGGGTGAGAAACGAACGATATGAATTTTACTTCTGATCCAACTCAACACCATACTATCCTCCCTCTCCGATCCTTTGGAATCACTAATCTAATCTCTTGTTTCTTTCTCATTACTAAAGTGTAAGTAAAGTAAAATCAAGCAAACAAAACGTCTTCTTCTTCTTCTTCCAAATCACTACTCATAAATCAAAATAATCATCATCCAAATCGAAGAAGAAAAGAAAATATAATAAAAACTGGGTTTCTTCTTCTCTTATCTTGTCCTTTCTTCTCCAACCACAAACACAAACACAAACACAAACATTGTCTATCTTGAAATCTCTGCTACGTTTGCCTTCCTTCGCTTTGCTTGAAACGATTGAGAGATAAAATCTCCCAGTTTTCCAATGTTAGATGTCCAACACAATCGAGCTAAACCCAACAACACCAAAATTGAGATTCTCTGCTGCTGGTTGCTGCTATGCACCACGAGGAAGATAGAAACAAAAAGATTAGATTAAATTAGGTTGAGTTGTTTTTGAAACAATCATGGATGAATGGATGGATGGAAGACCATTCCACTATATTTATATATTTTTTTTAAAGTTGTGCTACTCTCTCCTTTTCTTCTTCTTCTTCTTTCCTCCTCCCTCATAATCCACCGCAAACAATCAATGATTGTCACAACGATTGTGATTCCTCTTCTTCGGTAATCGACGGAGATATTGCCTCATCTTCCTTTAGAAAGCCTTTCCCCTTTGATCTAAATCTACCAGCCAACATGATGATCTATGACATGGATGATCTCCAAAGCACAACCTTGTGCCTCAGATGCATGCCCCTGTAGGCGAAAAAGAAATGCATGCCCCTGTAGGCGAAAAAAACAGAGAGAAAAAGAATAAGAAGGTGAGGGGGAGGAGAGAAAAAAAACATGGATGATCTATGACATGGATGACATGGTCGCTTCCTTACGCCCCTGTAGTGCACCTCCTTCACCTGCACACCTTTCATCACCACCTTCACTTGCTTATTCACCTGTTGTTGTTTTTGATGTCGTCCACCACCACCACCAAAGTTTTATTATTACTTAATTTGACTATAAGGTCTAGTTAGGCTTTTGGGTTTTACTTAGAGGATGTTTGTTTTTGCTTTTTAACGGAGTCAGAACTCTTAATAAAAAATGGACCACCTTGTTTTGAGTATTTGTTTTTAGTTTTGATAAGAAGTTCTGCTTCTGATTGGAGTAAGCAACAGGGAGGTGCTGATCACTTAACACTGAGTGCTTAGTAAAAAATTATTCTAATAATAACCTTAACATAATTTTGTAATGACAATTACTATCCCCATCTTCTTAAAGTAAGGCTAAATTTTGGCGGCACACCTTCATTCTCTTCACCAAGCATCGTGGTTCTCCATTATCTCCTTCATATTTATTTTCGTTCTATGTATTTTCAAGTTTTTCTTCATCTCTTCAACTCTCCATCTCATGTACATTTTCAAGTTTTTAGCATGTAGTATTTGTGCCTTATGTGTATCATAAGATATCAAATCAAATAACCCAATCAGATAACTAATTAAAACGCCATAGTCGTATTGCTCAGATTCAACAATAACGCCACAGTCATATTCGGTATGATTTTAAACACAATATTTATATCATAAATCTTTTCAGCTCAGTGGGGCAAAATTGTCAAACAGTTGTCATTCAACACCTAAAAACAAACACCTTTTAATTTTACAGCTTCTAATCAGCAGCTCATTCAGAAGTAAAACAAACAGTTCATTCAGAAGCTCGTTCAGAACTTCTAAGCACTTCAAAAAAAACAAACGCTCTCTTAGAAGTGTAATGGGTTTGGGTAGGTAGTCTTTACATAAAATGGAAGAAGAATAGAAGGTAGATTTTCGGGTTTTTTTTTATTTTTTATTTTTTATTTTTGAAGTACTAAGTTTCTCTAGATTATCATCAGGGCTTTAGATGTTATTTTTGGATTTTATGAATCTTATATATGCATTCAAGGTAATGTATTTTAGTCAATAAAATGATATTTACAATCAATTTCATTGACTTAACGGAACTGTTAGTAAATGAGAGTTAGACTCAGTTAAAATTTAAAACGTGTGTTAAACTTTATTAAATATAAACTAATGAGGGCTAAACTAAAAAAAGAAAAAAAACTTATTTAGTATTAAATCTATGTTAATATTGAAAAACAGAGGTATGATTTCTCAAAAATCTAAACACACTCGCATGTGCGAAAGTTCTATTTCCATTAAAAATCTAATTTCAAGGACCTTTGATCCATAAAAGAAATCCTCCATTGTAGAGAATCTAACCACTCGCAACATTCTTTGTAGGCAACACTTTGAAAGAGAGTGAGTAGGTGTTTACAATCACAACTCACCGAATTGAAAAGGAGCTCACAAATTATTGAACTTGTCTAGAGAGCCAGGTCAGGCATGCCAGGCCCAATACCCTCCATTATCTCAAAGATGTTCATAATCTCAGATCGAACACAATCACACGCACAGAAAGCCCTTGGCGCTGTCCTGACTCTTCAGATTTTTTTTTTGCAAATTGTTACGCGTGCGAGACCACACCCTGTCCTGGTTACCAATTATTTTGGCTTAACCTAAACACTCATTTTCTCTCTCTTTTCTTTGATTTCATTTTTACAAAACACCTCTTCAGTGAGGGGCCCTAATTTTGTTCTCTCCCTCGTCTCTCTCTCTCTGTAAATCTAGGGTTCGTTACATCTAATTTTATCTCTATTTTCGAAACCCTAATTTTTTGTGTGTTTGAAATCTAGGGTTCGTTGTGATTATGATTGAAGGAGAAGAAGATTGATCTCTAATTTTTGTTGAGGAAGGGAAGGGGAAGGGGAAGGGGAAGGGGAAGAAGAGAACATACTATGTATAGAGATCGCGGTGTTGTTGGATCGAAATCAGAGATCGGTCCTTTGGATCGAAAGAGGATTAACGATGCCCTAGACAAGCATCTAGAGAAATCTTCCCCTTCAACTTCAAGGTCTGGATTGAATGGCAAGGAAAAGGATAGGCTTTCTGTTCCCTCCACTTCTTCGGGGAAGCCACCGCCTGATCACAGAGATAATCGCTCCGCTTCTCTTTCTAAGAACAAGCATTCCGATGGTTAGTTTCCCCTCATTTCCGTTTTTTTTGTTGTTGTTAGCGTTTGATGATTGTTGTCATTGATTTCACCATTATTTTCCTTCATTAAAAGGTGAAACCTTTGCCAGTTATTTAGCCTCTCTGGAAATTTTAGGGCCTAATGTTTCTAGTTCTGTGGCGTTTTTTGACTGAAGAAAAAAAAAACCCATTTTGGAACTGGGTGTCCTGGAAAGTTGAGGAATTAAGATTTTGAGCAAGTGTTGGTTGCTGATTTTTTGGCACCAAAGAATGAAAATGGTTTTCTTGCAATGTCAGTGATTATTAAATGTGCATACTGGTTGTCTTTTTCACTGTTTATGTATTTTTATACTATCCGAGTTTCTCTAGAGTGCGCTGAGGTTTGCAATGGTACTTAAGTTAGTTGTTAATTTTCTTCATGCAATATATGGTTGAGGCTCACAAGGGGTAACTTAAGTGTTACGATCCTAGTCATGGACTTTCCCCTCCTGGACAGCTCGGGCTTTTGGGAGAATTGGTTGGTTCATGACAATTGGTATCAGAGCCAAACCTCACATCCAAGGTTCGATTCCCGGCAAGGGCGACCTATAGGCTGGATTAAAATAATTTAGAATTATGTATGGGCATAGTGCTAAGTTGTTGAATACTGGTAGGTGAGAGAAGCTCATCGGGCCAGTGTCGATAGAGTGGGTCGACGAGGACGTCGACTTTGGAAGCGTGGGGCAATGTTACAATCCTAGTCATGGACTTTTCCCTCCTGGACAGCTCGGGCTTTTGGGAGAATTGGTTGGTTCATGACATTAAGTTAATCGTTAATTTTCTTCATGTAATATATGGATGGAAGTTACATGGGGTGTAGTGGTTTTGATTGCATTTTGGGAAGTAGTAATCAAGAAATGAGTAGTGGCTGCCTTTACCTTCCTATTTCTCTTAACCTTTTGGCTTCCAGCTTAATGCCCGACTGCCTTGCCTTCCCTATGAGAAAGAAGACCTGATCTTAAGCAAGTAAGTAGACAATGCTTCTTACAATCCTATATATAAGCACAATAATCACAATGGATATCCTAGGAAATCATTAATTAACTAATAACTCCTTATAGTTCATAGAAAGAGCACAAATACCACCAACAAAGCCATAAAAGACATTGACATATGATAAGAATGGAGGCCATGAGTGGAGGCCTTATATCTCTCCTGGTCTTTTTAATAGAATGGATAACACAACTACAGACTCTCTCCATCGCAATATCACTCAAGCTGAGTTGTTTCTGCCATGCAACATTTGGCAGCATTTGGAGGGGGATGTTGCTCCAAGTCTTGATGGCTTTCCCAGTGATATTTTCTTGAAATGTTGGGAGTTCATGAAGAATGATGTTATGAAGGTTATAGAAGATTTTAAATCTAATGGTTTCTTTGAATGGAAACTTACTGAATTTTACATTGATCTCCATGATTCCCAAGGTCAAAGAGCCAAATTCCATTATGGATTTCATGCCTAGTAGTCTGCTCATACTTAATGTTGTGCTTCCTCAAATCATCTCCCGAGTTTCAATTAGCTGGGGTGGGGAAAAGACAACTCATTGATGGTGTTCTTATTGCAAATGAGATCATTGACTCTAGATTGAGAGAGAGCAAAGTTGGTCTTATGATCAAGGTTGATTTTTACAAAACCTTTAACTCAGTCTCTTGGAGCTATTTGCAGAAATTGATGGGAGCTTTTGGTTTTGGTATCAAATGGAAATCTTGGATCCAAACTCTCATTTCTACTCCTATTTTTCAGTTGCTATCAATAGTTCCCCTACTGGCCATTTCAAATCCTGGAATCAGACAAGGAGATCCTCTCTTTCCTTTACTCTTTTCAATGGTAGCATAAGGTCTCTAGTCTCTCAAGCTCAATCTGTTGGGGCTCTACATGGCTTCCAAGTAGCTTTTTCTTCTCCTTCTATTTCCCTGTTTCAGTGTATGCGTATGGGACTCTTTTATTCATTGATGCAATTGTGGAAGTTCTGGTTGTTAGGGATTTATCTTAGGTTTCAGGTGATTTCTGGGCTGAAATTTAATTTCTCCAAATCTCTCATTTTATCCTATTGGTGATGTTCCTGCTATTCAAAATTGGGCCTCTATTCTTGGTTGTAAACTGGGGTTCCTACAATGCTCCTACCTTGGCTCGTCTCTTGGCTCTAAATTCAGGAATGTCAGAGTTTGGGATGATACTATTAATAGAACTGAGTGCAGGCTTTTCATCTGGAAGGAAAAATACATTGCTAAATCAGGAAGAGCATTACTCATCCAATGCACAAGAGCTTTCCTGTGGGGTCACTTCTCAATTTAACAGTTTCGCTTATTAAATTGGAAACAAGTTTGTCAACCTATATCCAAATGGGGCCTAGGTCTTAAAAGGGGGTCAACAATGCTCTCCTCCTTAAAGGGATTTGGAGATTTGGTGTGGAAATTGATGCTTTATGGGGGCAGATCATTGCTGTCAAATATGTGGCTACTCAGTTGGACTGGTTTACTAAGGAGCCATCCTCTTCATATAGGTGTTCTTTATGAAAGGTTACGATGGAGTTAAAACATTTGGTGCATTCACGCATCAGTTTTGAGGTACATAATGGTGAGAGAATCAATTTCTGGGATCAAATTTTGATTGGAAATCAACCTTTGAAATTATCCTTTCCTACTATTTTCATTGTTGTTCAAAACAAACAAGGGAAGATCGTGGAGTTTTGGAAAATAATGCGAACACTTGGAATTTCTAGAATCTGAATGATTGGGAAATGCCCCAAATAGTTGACCTTTTGGCTCTCACTGAACCTGTTTATTTGGACTTGGATTCAGATTAGTGGCTTTGGCTTGGGAAAGATTCTGATCATTGGGAAGTTCCCCAAGCAGCCGTGTTGTACTACGCCCTCCTTTAGTCTCTTGGAGAGAGTTTCCAAGCTTCATCCTTTCATTTGGATAAAGGAAATTCCTCCAAAGCAAACTTTCTAGTTTGGATTGTTCTTCATGGTAAGGTCCTCACTGTTGACAACATGATCAGGAAGGGTATCATGCTTCTCAACCATTGTGTGCTTTGCCTTTAGCATGAAGAATCTATTGATCACATGCTGATGTCCTGTCAACCAGCTATAGGTCCTTGCTTTTGTCTGAATTTCAAGGTCATGCCAAGTTTTCCAATTCTTTTCATGATTAGGTTGAGCATTGGCATTCCTCTTCTGATCCCCCTTTCAACCCTTCTTTGTTTGGGAGATGGGTTTGGGATAGACTGATTCATGCTAGGTTTGGATCATTTGGAGGGAAAGGAACAATATAATTTTCAGAGATAGTAGGAACGAATTAGACAAGTTGTGGATTGATGTTAAGGTGACCTTGTGGCTTTGGGCTTCTAACTAGAAAGATTTAGGGACGTTCCATTTTTTTTCTTGGATGTTTAGTTGGAATATTTTCCTCTCTTGTCCTCTTTTCACAAAATGTTTTTTTTGGCTTTTTTTAATCTTTTGTACTAATTAGTGTTCTGCACTAATCTTTTTGGCATTTGGCCTGTATTGAATATAATCTTTTTGGCATTTGGCCTATATTGAATATAATCTGATACTTGTTTGTTTGATAAAAAAAATATGAGAAATTAGGATTGTATTCAATTTCCTTCTCCATGTTGAATGCCCAGTTTGTAGAGGATACTCTTGTTACTAATCTCTCCATCTGCCTATTTGTTCTCCATCTTGTCTTCCCATTTCTCTTTTCCTTTTTGTGGCCCGGTTAATACCCGACTGCTTTTCCCTCTCTATGAGAACATAGACTTGTTCTTGAGCAATTAGAAACTGCTCCTTATAAACCATTTCATTAACCAATAACTCCTTATAGTTCATACAACTCGAGCACAAATACCAACAATACAAAGCCATTAAAGATATTGACATGTTATAAGAAACAATAAGGAATTAATAACCCATTTAACACAATGCGCAATCTATTGTAGTTGTTGATGTCCCCTTTGACAAGTTTTTCTTTACAGAAAAGAAGATATGCAACAATAAGAACATATAAACAACTGACATAAGGAAAAAAAATTAGAGAGTGAGAGATTGGAAGATCTATATACCCACCATGTTTCCTAGTTATGCCTTCATTCCATTTTCTAGTCTGAAGAGAGGATGAGTGGAATATAAAAGAATAGAGGGAGAGGAGGGTACTAGAAGAGGGAGGAGAGCGAGGTGGAAGAGTTTGGTTTATTGACGATTGAGCTCTTGCGGTTTCTCTTGACAATACTTTATTTTTTCATTTGAATTTTCTACTTAATTATGACTTAGTAGATTTTTATTAAATAACTTATGTATAAATTGCATATGCCTTGCACCTTAGAGGAATCACATACTCACATTATTTTCATTTTTCCTCCTTTTCTTTGTATAATCCAACCCACCCATCAAGCGGAGTAACATTTCCTTTGTAGGTTCACATTAGTTGTGGATCTCAATTACGTTGACACCATAAAAAAGTTTCGGGGCCTTTGTGTGGCTCTGGCCCTTTTGTCCATTGTATTTTTACTTTTCTCCGTGGAAATGATTCCAATTCACATGTATATTTTCCATGCTCCCAAACAGAGACTGTTGAAAATGTTGCTTTGTTGTCATCAAGAAATTGGACCAGCGAAAATCATTTTGTGATACTATATTAGATAATAATTTTAGTAATTTAATATGAGCATTGGAGTGTTGAAATTCAAAAAAAATTGCTTGCAAAGATGAGAGGTTGGTTGTGGATGTATGGTGGCAACGTGATGGTAGTTGGTTGTTTTGGTGGTGGCGGTTGTGATAGTTGTGATGTTTGGTACCAGTTATGGTGCTTCTCTTGTGGTTTGGGCTGTTGTAGTGGCGGTGGTTCTGGTTGTGTAGGAACTAGGAAATTATTTTGATGAGGTGTGACAATTTGGTTGTAGGAACTAGGAAATTATTTTGATGAGAGTTCCAAATTGTCACATAGCAACATTTTCGTGAGATTTCAGTGAAATGTTTTTGGTTAGGGATAATCATTTGTTTGGAATGCATTTTCAATGAAACAACAAATTTCTTTATTTATCCGTATTAATACAGATAAAATTCTTATCATGATACAAGAACTAATAGAATGTCGAATTTTTTTCGTAATTAAAAAATATAAGTTGAATTTTTTTTTTGAGTATTTTATTCAAGGATTGAGTTATTACTGAACAAAGACCAATTTAAATTCTAAGGATAAATTCAATTCAGAAGCGCTTTTTTGTTAGTAATGTTAAGTTTTGTGTTTACAGAATCAAATTTTTTTGTACATGGCTCTGTAATTCTTTGATTCTTCCCGATCCATCCTCTATTAACAATTTTGGGAACTATGTATTATGACATGGATCATATTGATTCTTTTTTTAATCTTTATATATACAATTGTCTCGACACTGGAAGAGATTTTTTTTTTTTTTTTTACATAATTTTTTGTTAGGGATAATCATTTGTTAGTACAAATTTTCTGTGAACCTAGCGATGCCCTTTTCTCCGAAAGCCCTCTCTGGTTCTACGCAATTTGATTACTTGAAAAAGAAGACAAGGCAAATATTTTTTTCCTGAGGTTATATATAGATGTTGGTTAATAGCTAGGGTCCAATTTGGGTTCAGTTGTCTCCTGCTCCTATCAGAAATAGGAAATAAGAAATAGGAAATAGGAAATAGGTAGGAAATAGGACTGACTACGGATTCTAGCCATAAGGCCCATAACACAGTTTCATAAAATCTATACCATCTTCATAGGATTCAACCAATTGTCTCGATCATGGGATAACATTGTGGTATAGGAATCAGTGTAGATCTATTCATTAAAAAATGATAAAGTTGACTGCCTTCATTATGTAATTCTTTCTCTTGTCATTTAACAAGTCTTAAAAATAAAATTCTGAGCCAGGGTTTCTCTCATAGTTGTATTTGGGGTTCAAACAACTTAGAATATCCCTCCCTAATTGTTGCACTCTAATATCCGTTTAACTATTACACTTAGTACTTATAATAGTTAATTAAATAACTAATATCACCATATTACTATCACATCGGTGACAAAAAGCTGTGCATTCAACATGCTAAAATTGAAAAACTTGAAGCTAAACACATGCTTATGTTGAAAGCTTCAAAACTAATTGACCACAAATAGTGAATGTGTGTTGTAATATCCAAAAATATAAGTAATAAAAAATATCACACATTAACTATCATATCCAGAAACCACAAATGGAAATATTCATCAGTTGGGTACTTAATCATTCGAGGCCTACTAATCATATAGATTGCCTGTATCTCCTTGATCAAGGTCTCCAAAAAAAAAGTTCTCCAAATTCTATCTCCAAAAAAAAAGTTATCCAAATTCTATCTCCACGTTTCCAAAAAAGAAAGTTCTCCAAATTCTATCTCCTTGATCAAGGCCTCCTTAATTTCCAAAAAAAAAAGTTCTCCAAATTCTATCTCCACGTTTCCTTCAGCCTCCTTTCATGGTCCTTGTCAAATCAGTTCGTTGGGTGAAGCGGCCCACTGATTGGCGCGTAACTTGGTCTATACAAAATCAGTTGGTGGTTTCGAAATTAGATCTGTTCTTTGCTACGTAATGCCGTACAGGTTAAAGGGGGAACAACCACTGATTTAATAACACAGGTTGGTTCAATCCCCTGCCCTTTCTAGCAGGTAATTGCCATCCAAATTGAAGATCCCGACCTCCCTCATTTTTATTTATTTTTTGTAAATGGTTATGAATTTGATTCTTAATTTTTTTGTAATGGTTTCTTAATTCTAATGAACAGATGCATAACTGACAAATGAAATTGTCCAAACGATTCAAATAATAATTTAAACTCATATTATCTTATTAATGTTAGTTTTTATCCTTTTTTTATGGGATTTGGTGGTTGTGAAAAATCCAATGTTTATCAATCACATTCATGGGTGCAATAGATTATACAAGAGTACTAGTCCATTGTTCTTCTGTTCAACCTTCTGATTGACAAAACCTCCTTTAAAGTGTACTATAAGGTGTGTTCGAGGAGTTTTTGAAAAGTGCTTGATGTGTGTTGAAGAAGTGTAAGAGACACACCAACCCCAGGAAGCTTATTGAATCATGTCTATGTCCTATATCTGGCTTTAGTACAAATAATACCCCACTGAATGGTTGTACAATGTACATCCTAGCCTGTCAATCTTGGAGACCAGTAGACTACCACTTGACATTTTCAAGCTTTTTCCTTCAGCAAATCTCAGTGCCAAGTTAATTTCCTTTCCTGTTATATGGTTTGCTTTTTCAAAATTCATTTAATTATTTATGTTATTGTTGTTGTCATTATTCTTTTGTTTTAGTATGTGTTGGGTTTGGGAAAGCTGCAGATTTCAAGGTCTGCATGTTATAGCTGTTTCTGTAAACCTTAAGGTCAACCTGCAATTTTGTGTAAATTTTTTTTCCAAATTTAGGAATATTGCTCTGATAAAAGACTGCTAGAGGATCTTGTGTGTATATGTTACCAAGGAAGAATTTTCTGGCATAAAATTTTTGTTTGGGTCTTAATAGTTGCTTTTGCCTTTTTAGAAGGTTTAAATTTCAAAATGTGCTCTACATAGTTATTTACTCTATGATTTTGTGATGATGTCTTTGCTGGCATTAATTGCAGAAGAATCTGAAACCGACAGCGAGGATTCAGATGTTAGCGGATCTGATGGAGATGACACATCTTGGATTTCATGGTTTTGTAATCTTCGAGGAAATGAATTTTTCTGTGAAGTGGACGATGAGTACATTCAAGACGACTTTAATCTGTGTGGTTTGAGCAGCCAGGTTCCTTATTATGATTATGCACTTGATCTGATCTTGGACGTTGAATCTTCTCATGGTAATGATTATTTGTTCTTTTGGAAAGTTTGTTGTTATAGCTACAACCTTGTAAATATTTCCATTGTGGAAGTCTTCATCATTACCAGTTGTTAATTTAGTGAAATTTGCATTAGTAGAATAAATTGTTCATGAAGGTCAATTGGTTAGTTTATATATATATATATGTTTTTATTAAAAAAAATTGTTTACCCTTAACCGTCCCCACCCGTGCTGCCGGTCGAGTTCGAACCTGTGACGTGTGATTCCATCTGCCACACCTCTACCGGTTAGTTTATAATGATAAAGAACGCTGCTTTGTCTTCATCATCAGTATGGTGTCAAACAATTGACTGATTTGAAGGATTTTCCAGAAAACGACCCTTGCGTGTTCCTGTAGGAAACACCTTCTCGTGGAGATGATTTTTTTTATGAAATTTCCACATTTCTTGATTGTTGCTCAATATCAGTCATTGAGGGTATGTCTGCATCCTCAAATTTGCCTTTCCTCCATCGGTGGTGGATTTTTGGCCTCCTGTTGGAGCCATTCAGTTTAGTTAAAGGGGAAAGGTATATGAAACCTAATGAGCTAAGTGAAGCAAATTTCAAATGTTCAACGGCATCGTAATTTATAGGATTTAACAGAGGTGGTTTTAACTTCTCTGAACTTGGGAGGTGGTCTAGGGAGAACAGTACATGCTGTGGTTTGGGTTATTTGGAGGTAAAGAAACAATAGATTTGTAGGAATAAGTCTGTAGATGATCTGTGGATAGATACCCAGGTCACTTTTTGGGTTGTGGGGATGTAATTGGGAATTTAACTTTGTGTCTGTGGGGATATAAATGGAAAAAAGTTCTTTGATTGCATGTTCAGTTGAGAGACACTTGTATTAATCAATCATGCATGTGGTTAACTTTTGATAGTTGTGGCCCGTGTTCTCGTTCCACTAGTCACTACTCCTTTGTTGTCAGTCTTAATATGTTACATTTTGTTTTTCTGATTAAAAAAATGGGCATCATAAACAATACTACAACTCTATTTTGGTGCATTCCTCTAGTTGTATGTTTACCAGGTGTTGCTCACCTCACCTGTCTATTTTGTAACTTACAAAGTCTTAAGATATGAAAGAAACAAGTTTGAAGGTAGGTTTATCCTAATTCTAACGTGTTTGTTTAGACAGCTGAAGTTGAAAATCTTAAACCTCGTCTTCACGCTCTTGTTTGATTTATGAAATTTGCTAGTGTAAGAACTCGTGGTATAAATTTTTATTCGCTTCTTTTAGTTTCTGTTGAAAAAGAAAGAAAGAAATAAAGAAAAAGTAATTCCTTATTATTGTATCTTGGGCTATGAGCACTTTTATTATCTTTCATTTCTTCAATCGCACAATTTAAAGCTCAAAATATAAAATTCAAACCGCATCTTGTTTGGTATCAAGTATTTGATAAGTTGGAACATATATTAAAGCTGATGATAGAGCGCATTGCTACAGGACCTGGTCTGATCCTCTTGCATAGTGGATTATTAGTTAAAAGGGTGAAGGGGAATTCTAATTGTCGAGGAAACCAGTGAGGAAAACAGCGAGGGAGGGAGGGAGGACCCTCCATCCCCCTCACGATGCGTGCCTCCCATCCTCTACACGCATCGCGAGGGAGATGGAGGGTCCTCCCTCCCTCCCTCGCTGGTTTCCTCGCCAGTTAGCCAAGCTCAAGGGTGAAAGTACTTACTGTAGTTATTAAAGACAAAGTTCAAAAAAGGATTGACTAATAAACTTTCTCTTCTTAGGGGATTCAGAAAAATAAAATAAAATCAAGGTTGATCCATTTTCTCTTGTTTGTCATTGACTGAACCCATCGATGCTTTTTAACCAATAAATGCAACTCTCAATTACATACTCCAGTTTGTTGTTTGGTACTGAATGCATCTTTCTGTTATTGCTTGCATAGGTGATATGTTCACTGAGGAGCAAAATGAATTGGTTGAATCAGCAGCAGAGATGTTGTATGGTCTGATTCATGTTCGATACATATTAACAAGTAAAGGGATGTCTGCGATGGTAGGTTCTGAAAATAATTTTTATTTTACTGCGGAAGTTCATATGGTTTTGGCCTTTTCTAAGATGGTGTATTGTGAACTTTGACAGTTGGACAAGTATAGAAACTATGATTTTGGGAGATGCCCTAGAGTTTATTGCTGCGGAACACCCTGTCTTCCAGTGGGTCAATCTGACATTCCTCGGTCAAGTACCGTGAAAATCTACTGCCCCAAATGTGAAGATATATATTATCCAAGATCTAAGTACCAAGGCAGTATCCTTCCCCTTTAATTTATCATAAGAGTTACTTGTTATTGCATTTTCCAAAAGGTGCTTTAGCCTGCATTCTTGCCTAATAAAATGAATAAGCAGGTGCCTGGAAAATTACTGAGAACTTTAGTCACCCTGTTTGCTCACTACACGGAATATTTTGATTGAAGTAGGCTGTTTTACTTGATGGGTACGCTGGTGACGACTGGTGAACAAATCGCTCAAAGTTTAATGAATGAAAGTATGGAATATTGACTTCCAAATATTCTCAAGCCACGTCCTTGCACTGAGATTCAGTTGAGGGATTTATGACTATAAAGTCTAGAGCAAATCATAAGACTGGTTGAAGCATCATATTTAAGTTCTCTACTTGCTCGTAAAACCTGTGGAAAGTGTTATACTGGATGTTTTCTTCATTTTTCTGGGTGAAGTTGAGTCCACATGTCATACTTGCAGTTCAGTATATCAACCATTTGATGTACTGACTATGGGCTTAAGCTCCCATATTGTATTTTAGGTAATTGCCTTGACAGATATAGTCTATCGGATTGATCGATGCATGTGTAAGGTTGCTTTGAGGGCTATGGGGTAGTTGAAAACTTTGTCAAAATTGAGTGAGTTGCATAAGCCTCCAACTTTTTCAGGAGAAGCTCGTGAAAAACGCAATAGATCAAGTAGTGAAATCAAAATAGCATGACAATCACGAATAAGTAGGTTTTATTAGGAACTACCTGTTTTGCACATCTCATAAGACTAATACCATGATAAATTAGCTAAGCATAATGTGCATTTGTATACTAAAATTAACAATGATGCAACTACATTTAGTTCACTTGTTGATTTCTAGCATGTTCTACTGTGTGCAACTAACACACAGAGACCCCCTCTCTCTTAAGAAAAACCATGTAAACAAAGAAGCACAATTAGAAGGAAAAACCACAAAATCGAAGGAAGAGTTATTGAGAGGGGGAAATAAAAGAAGCAAAAGATATTCCAAGAAGATGAATGGAAGCATAATTAAAATTAGTGAAATGAGTAGTTTTAGGAGAAATGGCGTATGGGGGTTGAATTGAATCTAGGGATAATGTAAATTTAAGTAGTTAAGAATGAACCTTTATAGTGATCAGTTATCGAAATGTGTATTGTGTGGTGTAAACCTAAATGTAAGATGCACGTATCTTATCGTGTACCCATAAGAAATAGTAGTCAGGTATTACAGACTATTTTGATTTACATTTTATAGAAGACATTATCAGAAAAGGAGAGACTGCGAATTATGGTGGTTGAATGACCCCTTCCTCTGTCAAATTATGAAATATTAGTCCATCTTTATTCCTTACTCTATTGTCCTTGTTGGATAAAGGGTAAGTTGGGTGATGCTGATAAGTGATATATTTGTTATTGTCTTGGAGACCTGATCTTACCACCTTAAGGGAAGAAACTTTGGCTTAAAAACAAAAAAAACCCTTGGCTTCTCGATATGGTTGCAGAAGATCTCCCCTGTATATTCTACGTTGGTTAGTTGAAGTGGTGTTTTCTTTCCCTTTCATATTTGTCCTGTTTATTTAGGCTATCTCAGCTGGACTTTTAATTTTTAGTTTGTTGTAGCAAACCCATTCTAGTTTAGCCAAGAAGTAAGTGTAAAAAATTGAAGTTTTTAGTATCATCAATTCATCATTACTATTGCAATATGAAAGCGAATTCCAGGCTTTTTTTTAACATTGCACCCGTTGTTACTTCTGGCTTTTTGTTGATTGTTCAAAGTTTTTCTTTGACCATCATAGATATTGATGGAGCTTATTTTGGAACAACATTTCCTCACCTCTTCCTGATGAGCTACGGACACCTCAAGCCACAGAAACCTTCACAGAGCTATGTTCCGAGAATTTTTGGCTTCAAGATCCACAAGCCATGACGGGGAGGTTGCTTGCAGCTATTCGGGGCTTTCAGAGTTCTTGTCCGCCAACCATCTCCTCGATGCTATTGTTGCATCCGTACGGTGGGAATGGTTCTCAAAACTCAGGTAGAGTGTAGGAATCTGCCTAAGTTACAACTGGTTTTAACTCTTAATATAGTGAGAAAATGTTTGAATGCCAAAATCAGTTTACTGTCAAGCTATTATTTCTTTAATTAGCATTGTATTTAGAGAACATCTGTAAGCTCGTCTTTTGATTGAGAAGTGTTTGAAGTGCCTTTCCTTGGTACTGATTTTTTCCTTCGGAGATTGAGTTTAGTGAGATGGTTGGCTCAAGAGATGCCCATCTTTATTCCCAGAAGGTTGTATGTCTCAGATTATGGTGGTCTAATTTGGATTATCTTCATCGTGTATTTGCTTTGATGCCCCTAATTGTTGTTTTCCGTTGTAGTTTCTTATGCTTAGTCATTGTTAGACTGCCTTCGTTCCGGATGTCTCTCAGGTAATGGTGGTTTGTTATAGCTTTATCATTTGGTTTATTTGGATCTGCTATGTAGTGTTTTTAAATATGTGATCATGGTTTTAAGATGCATGTATATATCGTGTACTATATAGCTCCATCCTGTTTCAAATCCGTTTGGGATGGGATGAGGCCTATCCTGTCACGAAGATAAAGCAACGGGATGGGAATGGGATGAGCACCATCCCGTTTTGTTCCCACCCTTACTTTCAGGCTAGTAGTTCAATTCAGAGTTAAATGGAGGTTAGAGATTTGGAGAAGATTGATTATGGAGAGGAAGGCTATTGAAATTTGAGAAAATCATTCCACTAGTCGGGGTTGTGAGGTTTCCTTATTCTTGTGATTTCACTTATTTTTGCTCAGTGATTTTAAGGATGGAGAAAATAGTTGGTTTTTGCTTCAGCGATTTTACGGATGGAGAATAGTTGATGGTTTTTTTTTAGGCAATTGACTACTCCATGCAACCATATCCTCTTTCTCACAATACCGTTGAGTTTTTTATTTTTTTTATTTTTTTTATTTTTATTTTTTTATACCACCAATAAATATGCATAACAGAGAAATTCAAACTCAAAACAAAAAATGCAAAATAGGGTAACTTCTGACCAATTTAAACCCTCAATTGAGATTGATTTTCAACCTCATCAAAACACGAAAGTTGTAGTACTATGAGTTATCTAATAAACACAATTCGAATCACTTGAAAATGTTTTGAAATGAGCAAGTTATTGTCGTTTTACTATAGTCGTGCAAATTTGTCCGAAAAAATTTCTCTTCGCAAAGTGTACTGAGATACTTTGCATTGCACAATGCGAACATGAATTTTTTTTTCTGCTCGCATTGTGCAATGCGGGGTATCTGAGATACCTTGCATTGCACAATGTGAATATGAAATTGTTTTTCCTGTTCGCATTGTGCAATGCGAACAAAATATTTTTTGGACAGGTTTGCGCGACTTTAGTAAAATAACCATAACTTATTAGATAACTCATAGTACTACAACTTTCGTGTTTTGATGAGGTTAAGAATCGGTCTCAATTGAGGATTTAAATTGGTCGAAAGTTATATTGTTTTGCATTTTTTTTCGTTTTGAGTTTGGGTTTCTCTATTATGTTAAGTTAGTGATTTGAGTGTGGGGAGAGATTTGCAAAAGATTTCGAATGGGGGAGAGAAGGAAGAATCATTGTCGATTTGAACGATGAGAGAAAAAAAATGAATGGTTTTTGTTTATATAGATGTTGCGAAAAAGTATGGTGGTGTGAGAAAGAAAGTAGGTGGTGTGAGAAAGTAGAATGGTCTGAAAGAGAGAAAATGGTGGTGTGGTATAGTCACCGCCTCATATTTAAGGACAACAGGATTTCATGGACTATTCCAAATTTGATCAATGCGCTAACAAATCCAGCAGTTCTTCTTTTGAGAGGAAATCATCTTGCATTAATAACATATCAATATTTTTTTAAGGTGCATTAAATTGTCAAGATGGATTTGTTTGGTCTTTCTATATGTCACAGGGAGCATACTCATTTGACAATCCATTTGGCGTAGAGCTATACAATTCGTAACAAAGAGCATGTCCGAATCATACAAGGGCAACATCGTTTATTACATGTCTGGTATGGACTTATCATGGAACAGATTGACGAGTCATATTCCACGCAAACTGGGGAATCTAAGCATACTTCCCTCACGAAATTTGTTTATAGGAACCATTCTAGAACAATTTTCCAACCTGTTGCAGGTAGAAAGCCTTGATCGTTCTTATAACAGGTTAAGTGGGGCATATTCCTCCTCGGTTAGTAGACCTAATTTTCCTGCAGTGGCGGAGCCACATACAAGACATGGGGGCAGTTTCTTCTCCTAAAATTTTTGAAATTCAGATTTAGTATAGTGAATTGTGGTATATTTAACTAATTACCTTCCTAGAAAATTGCTATTTCCCCCCATCCCCATCCCCCCCTTGTGAAAATCCTGACTCCGCCACTGCTTCCTTGGCATTCTTCGATGTTGCTCACAACAGCTTATCAGGTCGAATGCTGATGCAAAAAATCAGTTCAGTACATTTAAGGAAGCAAGCTATGAAGGCAACTATCTTCTTTGTTACCTAAATGTTGCACATCAACTCCTAAATTGGTTCCATTTCCTCCCAAGAAGAGAGAAGAGAGAAGATGACAATAGTTTAGTAGCCAACTTTTACATATCTGGTTCATTTCTCTTCCTTACTTCAGTCCCCCTTTCCTTTGAACTTATTTCTAGTTTGGTAGATGTGTTTGTTCGTCAACCCAAGCCACTGCGAAGGTTTTGTGAATTGGATAATAATTCAACAAGGTGCGTCATTTCCCTGGGTGCATTATGAGTTGAAATTATTCATGTGAATGTTTTGGTTCACAAGAAATAATTATGTTTGTTTGTTTGTGTGCAATCTTTATTTATTTATTTAGAAAATATCATATTTTATTATTATATATTATATATACAAAACATGATGGTGTTTGGGGTGGGAGATAAAAGAGGGATGAGATTTAACCAAATATATGAATCTAACGAATTACATTGAATTTAAAGCACCAAGAGTGCATGGATTCGATTCTCATATCCAACATTTTTTATATTTATTTATTTTTCTTCAATTGTTGATGGTGGTAATTAGACATGTAAGTGTGAATGATGAAAACTTAAGCGTGATCACGTTTTGATAAGTTTTAAATTTTTTTCGTGCTAACGGCACGGGGAATACCCTAATTTATATTACAATTCAGGATGATTTTTGGGGTTAGAGATAAAAGACAGTTGAGATTTATCCAAATATAATAATCTAACGGATCATATAGAACTTAAAACACCAAGAGTTAAATATAATTTATGGTTAAGATTTGTTTCATCTAATGGTTGGGACTCAAAAGTTAACATTTATGTCTTACCTTCAATCAATCCACAATAAGAGTGCATGAGTTAAATTCCCATGCCAAACATTTGATATTTATTATTTTTTCTTCAATTGTTGATGGTGGTGATTAGGTATGTAAGTATGAATGATGAAAACTTAAGTGTGATCATGTTTTGATAAGTTTTAAACTTTATCGTGCTAACGGCATGGGGAATACCCTAGTTTATATTACAAATCAGGTTTTTGAGGTTGGGAGATAAAAGACGGTTGAGATTTATCCAATCATAATAATCTAACGGATCACATAGAACTTAAATCACCAAGAGTGCATGGGTTCGAATCACATACCCAACATTTTAATATTTATTTATCTTGATATTTAAAGTTGACTAAACTCTATTTATCATGTTAAACTTTTATCGTGCCAACGGCATGGGAAATATTATAGTCTCTATTATAGAACAAGATGGTGAGACGGCTAAGATTTATCCAAATATAATAATCTAACGGATCACTTAGAATTTAAAACACCAAGAGTGCATGGGTTCGATTCTTATACCCAACATTTCGATATTTATTTATTTTTCTTCAATTGTTGATGGTGGTGAGACGATCATCTAAATGCGCACTCAAACAAAAACCCTTAACTCCATATATATAAAAAACTTTTATGCCACAACCAATTATAACCATCACACATTTAAAGGCTCGGATTGAATTTGAGTGTCAAAGACACGGAGAATACCCTAGTCTATATTACAATTCAGAGTGGTGTTTTAATGTTTATTGTTGACTGAGACAAATGTCAAATCATAAAGATTTGAGATAAAAGATTGGTGTGATTGAAAGTTAGGAGATGTGTTGAGGGTTGAGATTCGTTCATATGATGATATGTTTGTAAATATAACACATGTAAAAGGGTAAAGAAAATGAAACAATTGTGAAAAAGTTGGTGAAATGTACATGTGGCAGAGAGATAAATTTTTGTGTTTTTCTTTTCAAAATTAAAATTGTCATAACCATTACTTTGTTGTCGAATTTTGACAAACGTGGTATCGTTGGAATGCATTTTTGAAGTTTTTTCGAATGAAACCAATGATCAATACAAACACTAAAAATTTAAACATATATATTTTCTTATTAAAAAAACGTTTAATGCATTTCACATTGTTAGTATTATTTTTCAAATAGATGTGACAAGTGATCATACGGGAAAAAAAAATGAAACGGACAACTTAATGTACATTTAAACAAAAATCTTGAACTTCATGTTTTGGCAAATTCAAAGTTTGGGGTGAAGAAATGATTGGGCGTTTTAAATTTTTCCCTTACTAATTCAAATTTTGACTGAACTTAACCCTAAAGTTTATAGTATATATATTTACTTTAATATAGGCTTGCACTTCAAAACTAATTGAACGAGAAGTGGGAATGGTGGCAGGGGTGTTCAATACATAATATTATGCAAAAATAATGTATATGAAGTGCCAACGGCACAAAAAAATACCATATTCTATATTACTATTCATTGTTTTACTATGATGAATTCAAATAAGTAATGGTTGATTTAATTTCTAATTTAATTTGTACATTACGTCTTTTTTGGATGGTGAACTGAAAACAAAACAACCCCCAAAATGTCTGAAAAATAAAAATAAATAAATAAATCGTATATCATTTTAGTGTACAACCTATTGAGAAGTGATACCAGAGCAAATCCGACATGTATCCGGTGTCACAAGCAGAATAGTACCCACATACAAAGAGAGGATTGTGTGTCCGCGCGACAGTGGCTTCCCTGTGGTAGGGTGGATGGGTAACAAGTTTAGTCCCACATCGAATGAGTGATGGTATGATCATCGGGTTACATGGGCTTTGGAGACCTCCACTCAAAGCTAGTTTTTTGAGTTGGAAATCAAGCACCCGATAATGTTTCACTAATGTTTTGCTTACAGTCTATACTAGTGTAGTGAATTCAGATGAATAATGGTTGATTTATCTTGATGCTCGATGCATAGACACTATCAAGATATTGCTTTCGCTGAGCTTGAATGAACATAAAAAATGGATGGTTTTGATTCTATCAGCAAATAGACAATCAAACAACGAAAATCTGCATAAAAATGGACAATGAATTCCATTTCCCACGAAAAATGACCAACCAAACAGACTGGAGTTTCCAAAATGGAACATTTGGACATTGCTGGTAAATAAAAATATGGAGGATGATTTGAGAGGAGGCAACAAGTGGCAACGATGTTACGGGGTGATGTGGTGCAACAAGCACGATTGTACCATCTCCAATGATATTGCTATGTAAATGATAAAAGAAAGAACCATAAATTTCTGGTGAAGAACTTCGTCTAATACTCCAATCGTTCTTAGGGTGTGTTTGGTTGCATGGAATCTTATGCCATGGGAATCCATGAGGGGACCACTACATTTTAGGCTAAATTGATATATCACTCCACATTTACCATTTGACCACCATTTGATTTTGTGATCAATGGTGGAAATGGAAGTCCCATGAACATGGGAATCCCACTCCTTGGCCCCCCAAGGCATGTGATTCCCATGTTCATGAGACTTTCATTCCCACCATTGATCACAAAACCTGGATGTGGAGTAATATATCAATTTAGCCTAAAATGTAGTGGTCCCCTCATGGATTCCCATGGCATGGGATTCCATGCAACCAAACACACCCTTATAGTCAACTACTCACCATCAGCAAGCCGAGCAAAGGACTTTCGGAATCATGCAGCGAGAGGAACTGAAAGGGAGGATTGCTGCAAGGGGCCCGTAGCACAGCAAGGTAAGGTACACTGATGATTTATGTTCGGAAAGTTGGGAGGCACAGGTGGCCAACGCCTGTTGCTTTCTCTTGCTCTACGGTAGCACTATGATGCCATACATCAATTCAATACTACTATACTGAAAATACAGATCATCACACACTTATTATACAAGAGAAGAATTCTAAAACTCGCACTGTTAATAACTCCGTAGTTTATCATTCACATACAACAGTGGCTAGGTTGAGGTTTTACCCCGGAACCTGCACTCGTTACAACTACTGCTCTTTACATGAAAGAAAACCAAAATTAAGATCCTCCCCGAACTACTACTCTTACCACCACTTAGGCGTTGATGATGGTTATACTCTTCTTCACAATCAGTACACCACACTTTCTCATCTATCCCTGTACATATTACACTGAAAAACAAAATTAAAAGAAAAACCAACCAACCAAACCTGCTTTCAGCCTCAACTGAAAAAGTGTGCTTCAAAGCAGTTAATTCACACTGCATTCTCTCAAGGGGAAAAAATACGACTTAATAACAATGTAAAAGAGAAAATACGAGAACCAAGAGTGTGAGAGAAATCTGTTTGGGAATGACCGCTTCTCATCCCTGGGCAGTTCCAGCCGTAAGGAGTCACACGATTGGAAACGGTAAGTCATCATCATTATTGTTGCGGTGCATTTTGTTTTGAACAGCTTTTACAGCAGCAACCCTTGCTGCATTGGCTGCTTTATTGGCTGCTGCAACAGCCTTGTTAACTCTTTCATCAACTCTGGCTACATCGTATGCTTTTTCTGCAGCTCTTCGCGCTTCCTGGTGATAATATACAACAATCAGAATACTATTTTCAAACATACTTTCATATAAACTTTATTAATATTTTAAACCTCCTCTTTTCGTGTGCTTTCTGTTATGAGCAGTAGTTATGTTGTCAATTTACAATTAACAGGACACGGCTAAAACTATCATCACATGAAGAATTCAGGATCATTCACATTTGAGTGGCCAAGGTGAACTCTCCCTTGAGGGATGTGTTGATGGACACTGCAGAAAGCTACATTTGATGCTAATTATGTACAAGGAGCAGAACTCTTTGTATTTATCAGAGGGCCTTCATGATTGTCGTAAAAAATTTTGAGCTTACAACCTAAGAATGCCCCTTGGTAGAATCCACATAAAATCAACTGGGTACAATTAATTTTAAGAGATGATTCATCGAGGGTAAAGTTTATGGTGTATATGATTAATGAAGTTAGCAGCTTCTAGATCTAGCATGTTGCAGATGCACAGTCCTTGATGAATGTATTTTCAAACAAAGAGGTGGTGTACGAGTATTTCTCAAAATAATTTAGTTTCACCAAAAAGTACAAAATTTTGGTACCTGTACTGCATTCAGCACTTTCGAATGATTAACTGCAACAGGAGATACAGGATGGATGTTCTGTGTGCTTGGTATATCTAAGACACCATTTTGCCAGTGACCAGATTGAGTTTCTCCATTTCTAAAGCTGTACATCCCAAGCCCTTGCTTTTTTCCCTCGTGCCAGGCACCCTCATATCGGTGCCCATTGGCAAATCGATAAACTCCAAATCCATGCATCTTGTCTGCAAAATATTCTCCAGCATAGGTATCACCATTTCTGCATAAAATCCAAAAACAGGGTTGGTAAAATATCCACCTTGTATCATGTGTTAAAAATAATTTTAAAAAATCGTTAAAAGAAGAAGAAGTCGAAGCCAAGTTCTGAGCACTCCATGCTGCTGCTCAAGTACACCAAGTAATTCAGATGCTCATGGAGGTACCAAATAGGTCATGCAGAAAACACAAAAAATAATAACTGCAGTCATACATGCAAGGGTCAAACAAGCACTCGTTCAGAATAGTCAAGTGAGATAACGAGGGGGGGTTTAATAGTCAGAAATAACAAAGAATTCAGAAGTTGCAAATAAGTTATCCACCGAGTGTATACGAAACTCCATTGGTGCACAGCATTGTTATCCGTCAACCCAGCAATTAAAAATAGACAAATAACACCTATTATTTCGTCAAAAGGAAAAACGTAGAAGTTTCAGGATGTTCCTAGCTTAACCAAGTACAAAGAGCTTTAATTAAAATAAAATAAAAATAAATAAAAAATGGTACAAGTGAACCAATCTTTCGAACTCCAAATTTCTTGAGATCCAAGTTGGGACACAGTAATGAACAATATATGATTACATGATTAAGAGGCTTTGCAGTCAACATTTATCCAAGTTCGCACAGAATATTTAGTGCAGAATGGTAGCCAAATTAATATCTAAGTTATTTTCACCGTAGACATCATATAGAATTATGGATGTCAAGAACCTGTAGTAGGTCAGAATTCATTAGCAATCAAGAAAACAATGAGATAAATATTATTCTATCATTTGAAAATACAGCAGAAGTGCGTGCTCAGATCCCCACCATTAATCATAAACAAGTATAGAAACAAAATAATAATAATAATAACTATATATATCGTAAAAAGCCAAAATATTAAGGTTGTGTTTTGAAACATGTTACCTTGATTTTATCAAGCAATTACTTGTTAATTCTCAACAGAAAACTACAGAATAAATCTGACTTGAGCACAAAATCTGTACTGCTCAAGCAAGTCCAGGGTACATATGAAAGTTACGTGTCAAGGCCCGTTTTGAGGTAAAACCTATGTAAAACACGTAAAAACATGAAGGAGAAACAAAGACCATAAAAACATTTTGAAACGTGTTAAACTATGTTTTTTCTCTGGTGTGTGTGTTTTTTTCCCTGCAAACATATAAAAAGGGCCCTAGCCAATTTTCACTCAAGCCCTAAATCGAATGAGAGGGTCGATGACTTGTTTGTATTGGAAGATCAAAATCTTCATCAAGGGGATGATTAAGTGGCCATTGATACTTCTGATTAAGATTAGAAATAAGAATGAGATGCTAGACATGGTGAGTTAAGAGTTGTCCATGTTTATGATGTTATGGTTCTGATATGAAATTTAAGGGTGGATATTGACTACTTGACTTCAATGACTGAACTTGAAAGTTTAATGTTCAATTATATGTGATATAACTTTGGATAAGGAGTTATGAATTACTTATCATATGTTTTAATTACATATAGTTTAAATATATGTACTATTTGCATATTTTCTTTACTTAAAATATACACCTCCAAAGCCCTTATACCTAACGTTTCGGTCCACTGAAACACCTCCTCGCCTAGTGATGGCAACAGGGCGGATTTTGCCAAATCCATCCCCGCTCTGGTATCAATTTAAAACACCCTAAATCTGCCCCACCTACGGATAATTTCCAAGAGCGCCCCTGACTCTGTCTCGCTAATAAATGGGTCGCACCACCCCAAACTGTTAAGGCCCCAAATAACTAAGATGGGCTCTCAAACTTGACAACCCCTATGGGGCCCTCGTTGGAGACCATGTATGTTTATAAAAGCAAAAGCTCTTTTAGTTTAAGTCATTAGTTGATATGAGACAAAAGAAGGACTTGTGTTTTATAAGAAGTCAAATCTTCTTTCCTTTGGTGTTTAGAGGATGTGGGAAAAATCTCCTCACACTCATCACAAGATGGAAGAGGATTTAGTCCCACATGGATTGTGATAACACTATCACTAAAGCAATAGGTCTTTAAAAGTGTCCTATCAGAGATGCTAGGTTCATTGCAGGATGCTTGTGTAAACTTCTAAGGTGGAGGATACCCCTGAAACCCAGTCGGGTTTTGATTTCTATCCCGTCTATGCCCGAAATCCATTTATCAATCTCCATAGCTAGGCGGGAACCGAAGATTCGGGTACCCTATCCCCACCTCACGCCTCTACATTTAACAACCATAAACACAACGCAAGAATCATAACCGTGTATGTACGTGTTATATCTTAGACTGGCGAGAACCCTAACCGTGGTTGATATTTGGTATAATCATGAAAAATCCAAAACCAGGTCCAAGCCTTGTAAAAATTTCCATAATCATTTTCAAATTATTGTGTAGTTTTAAAGTTCCGTAACAGTTTTTACCAGCACTGAACCCAAGTACATACATGATATCTCAGCTTTTTATTATTTTGTACATTTGAGCAGGTCCAAAAGAGAGTTCCTAAAGCTTTGTCCAGTCCAAAACTAAAAATAGAAGTTGAGCTCAGGCCAGACTGGAAAAATGTCTTGTGCGTTTGTGCTTACGAACTTGATGATTGGTCCATATTAGCATATGAGCCAGCAAATCAGTTGTTCCATTTTTCATACTAAGCTTTATTGACTTCTTTTTAAAAACCATTTAACTCAACCAAAAAAGTTATCTTTTATTGCACGTTTACAAAAGGATAATCTCGACTCTTTAGTCTTTTAGTTTCCATATCCACTACCAAATTTAAAGTAGACACTTGAACCGTAATGCACCTGAACAGCATACTCAAGACCCCGATTTTACAGGTGTGGAGAGTACTAAGGAATTGGGATTGATGACTAACTAGGTCATGAGTTTGTTGCCTTCTGTACTTTACTCCTTGAAAGAACCATCATATTGAAAAACACTCATTACAAGGTAACATTACAAAAGAGAGTCTATCAAGATCTGCTTATGGGTTTTGATCTAAAACAAGGAATTGAGTCTTGGCTGACGTTGGTTCCAGAACATAGCACCATAAATCCGTCATAACTAGGATTCAGGTAATCTGAGAAATGCTACTAAATAGTCCAAACTCCAGACAAATAAATGATCTAGATTCTTTTCAGAGTGCAAATTTTCTAGAAAGATTAGACAAAAATGTTCTTCTATATACAACTACAAAGAAACCCAAGCAATCTTAGCACTTTGCTTTTAAAGAAACAAATGAAAGTAAATCTTAGCTCGTTTCATGATTCACTTTATTCAAACTATAACATTCTATTCTTTAGCTCCTCTAAGTAACTCTCATCAAACTTCAAGCTAGAAACATCAATTTCTAACCAATTTATATATCTCGATATATCCACATCAAGGATGCACTGACAAGGACATGAAACGCTGACTCGACAATTTTACAAAAATTAGGACTCGGGGACACGTCGACACGTGATACTATATATATATATTTTTAAATAAGTCATATAAAACATAAACAATAATCTAATAAAGTGTCTTCCTGGAGTGTGTTCATTTTTGTTGCAAGTATAAAAAACACAGAAAAAAAACGTAGAGAAGAAGAGTTGCAAAGATGGAAAAGAAGATACATTATGTTGTAAGAAAAAACAAATTAGAGAAGAAGTAGAAGAGAGAAGAAGCAAAAATTAAGAAGAATAGACTATCTTTATGCTTTAGTGGCTCTTTGTCCTATTTATTTTGTGATCTCAATTGAAAAAGTCATTCACTTTAGATAGATCAACAACTATTAAATTATGTGATTATTTGCTCATATTTAAAATAAATAAATAAAACGAAATCGGTTGCCAAGTCTTGATTGTGTCCTAACCAAATTTCGTTTGTATTGGAGGCGTGTCCGACACGTTGACCACATTGACCATGTGTCTGACACCTGTTGACACGTTGATCACGTGTCTGACGCGTGTCGAGCGAGTGCCAGTGTCAGATACGTGTTAGAGACGGATATAGCAAGTTTCCGAAGAGTCTATGCTTCCTTGATCCACGTAAATTGCAATATGTATCCTTTTTTTTTGTGCAAAATAAAACGATTTGGGATATATCATATATCCATATATATAGTGATATTGGATGAAATATCACGAAATATAGCGATTACATTCTTCTATTATTCTATTAGAGGTAGAAATATCCAATATTTTGAACCCTGGTTCTATGTACAGCCCTTCTCCTTGGCAAATATCAACTAAAATAGTGCCCAAGGGAGTGAGATACTCATTTGAGCCAAGAGATGATGGAGGTAAACTACATAGAAAAATGCTACACAGCTCATCATATACTCACCAGAAATTCGTCACACTCCAAACCATAAATGAAACTAGGCATCCTTAATTGATATTGTAAAAACAGAACTCCAGTCTTACAAAGGAACCATTCTATTTTCATCTATTCTGATTTCTGAGTAAGCTCATACATATACTTGAAACTGTAAATGCTTTGCAACGTATCTAAACTAAGAAACAAAAAAAAAAAAAAAAGCCCAATCACGCATTAATTCCATTACATTTACGACTCTCAAGTCCCTGCCTTATCCAATTGTTATAATTTCTGCAATCTAAGTCTCCCAGTGTTCAAGACGACAATAGAGATGAGATGGCAAAACATGTGTTTTCTCAATGGATTGAAACCATCTGAAATAAGTGGTGAATGCTATTTCCTCAAGCAACCAATTCATCTTCCCATCTCTCTTAGGACATATGTTTTATGGATTAAAGAAATCCTTTCTTAAGTTAATTTCTTTACTTGGTAACTGGGTCATTGTAAGATATTAACAGTGGATAATCTACTGAAGAGAGGCTTAATCATTCCAAATAGATGTAGCTTTAGTGAAGCAGAAGAAGAATCCATTGATCCCTTTTTTTCCTCTCGCCAATTAAAAAGACGGATTTGGCAGTCTGTCTTTAGGGAAGCTTCAACTACAGTTTGAAAGGGTGTTTGTTTCCTTCAGATGGCCTCCAATTGGCAGAGGATGGGTGGTCTACTCTAAGAGCTAGGTTTTGGAGAAGAGTTCTCCTGGCAGGAAAATGGATCCTCTGAAATAAGAGGAACAATAGAATCTTCAAAAAGGACTAAAAAGTAGCAAAAAGCCCTAGTTTGGCACTAGGGTGACATTTGGGGCACTATCTCAGATACTGAGTTTCAAGTTTGCATGTTTTACTGGAATAATCTTTTCTGTAATGTGTACTCCCCTGCCTTGTGACCTTCTGAGTCACATTGGATTTTGCTATCAAGGTATTTATGCTTGTTTGATTGATAAATAAATAAATCCATAACATCTAAGAAACTTTTCACTTTCAACATTACTGACTGCAAAACACATCCAACAGTCTAAGAAACTCAAATTGGAAAAAACTAGTAACTAGATTCAAGAACAAGATAAACTTTCGTGTGGTTGACCGTAACTATAGGAGAGTCGATAACCCAGATGGAGTCATCCATATATACCAAGAACCAATAAATGTAGCACAACAAAAGGAGGAAATTGCACATCAGATATCGAATCAAAAATACCTGTAATGGTAATGACCAAGACCATGCTTGACACCCCATTTGAATTCCCCGACATATCGACTCCCGTCCTCGCAATTATGCACTCCACATCCATGACTCTGCCCATTCGACCATTCCCCTGCATAAACATCACCTGTGTAAAATCTATACACCCCATATCCATGCCTTAGGCCCTGCCTATACTGCCCACGATACCGGCTCCCTCTTGCCCATGTTTCAACCCCATACCCATCATACTTCTCATCAACCCAATCCCCCTCATACCTCCCACTCATGTAATAGTAATAAACGCCACTCCCGGAGCACTTACCCTTATGAAATTCACCCTCGTAAACATCCCCATTGGTATAAACCTGAACCCCAGATCCTGAATGGATCTTTTTAGCCGACTCGGGCTTCGAACCAATGGACCAAAGAACCGGAGAACGAGTCCGGGAGGATGGGGTAGATGAGGAGGAGAGCTTAATTGGGAAAGAACGAGCTAAAAGGAGTCGAATTGAAGGGAGACGAGGAAGGGCAAGGTTAATGGATAGAAGCAAAGCAGCAGAGAATGCAAGGGCAGAAAGGAAATCAAGAAAGAATGAACGATTGGGGTTGGAGAGGAAGAAGTAAAAAGATGGGAATGATAAAAGAAGGAGAAGACGGAGATGTAAACGAAGGCGGCGGAGTTGTCGAAGAAGGCGAAAGATATGAGCTTTAGTAGATGGAGGGATGTAGAAAGGAAAGCGACGTGCTGTAGGAAGATTTCTTGATGAAATTGGTAAGGTAGAGAAAGGAGAAAGAGATGGATTGATTGAATTCTGCTGCCGCTGCTGCTGCTGATGATGCTGCTGCTGCTGCTGATGATGATGGTGATGAAGAGAAGAAAGGGTGGGGGAGTGGGAAAGGGTAGAAGAGTGGTGGTGATGGTTCATGATGGGTCTTTTGTGTGGGGTGGAAAGATTGTTGTTTGTGGTGGTGGTGGTGGTGGTGGTGGGTTCATTTTGTGGTGGTGAGGTATGTTGATGATGAGGAGAAGACGAAGAAGAAGAAGAGGTAGTAGTGGTGGAAGGTGGTGGTGGTGGTGGTGATAAAGGAGGAATCTTGATTGGATTTTGATGAATAGTTGAAGAGATGAATGGTTTCGGTTGTGGTGTGGGATTGAAATCAGAAGAGACTCCGCTGCTTTCTTTCCCGATCTGAACTTGAGATTTCTTATGATGCATTTACATAATAATTTTCCAAACACTCATATCCAATCTCTATCTTTTTTTTCTTCACAAAACAGAGGAGGCAAAGTGTTTAGTGTTTTGCTTTGAACAAAATCAAACCTCTTCTTCTTATATTTCTTCTTCCAATTCTATCTGGGGAGGGAAGAGAAGAGAAGGGTGAGGAGATGGGATGATGAGATGAGAAAATTGGGGTAAAGGAATGAAAATACCCCTGGATTTCTAAGAAATAACTAAAATGTAGATCGAGTATGGCATAGACTATTATTAATATTGTAAATGTTTATTTTTAGGAAGGGTTTGAATTTTATGAACAGATTTAGTCTTTGTTTTTAAGGAATTTTTTTTTTTTTTTTCTTTTAACTTTTTAACAGTCTGAATTAGGACAATTTATTTTTAACATTTAACAGGTCAGATTGAGAAATTTCTAGAGGAAAATGGTGAAGATATTGGTCAATGGATTTCTTACTTGACATCCATATGACTAGGGTGCATACATATTGAATGAATGATGCATGTTTATTGCAAAATGTTTCGCGCATAAATTAATGATATGTCGAGAAACTTAATATGCAAGGTAAAAGTCATTTACTACTGAAGAATTATTCAAAATGAATCAAACTTTAAGAATGCATTCCTTTTGTTTCACCAAATTTGGAGCATCATCAAGAGCATTTCGGGTTTGTCTTTTGAAACCTCATTTTAGTAGCTCTTATCTTAGAAGTGCATTCGAGTTTGTCTTTTGATGGAAGGCAATCTTAGAAGTGCATAAATCAACTACATGCTAAAAAAAAACATAATGCTTTGTAACTGTCTCTAACTGAAATGTTGAATTCTTCAAAATGAACAGAACTTAGGGATGGTAGTGGGGTGGATTTTTATGGATATGTGTCACGTCCGTCCCGAATGGATAAGATTTGGATATGCATAAATAGATTTTGAACAGTTTTGGGGATCCAAACCATAATCGTTAAATAAACGGGGTGGATACGGATTTTGCCATATCCGCCTTGTTGATATCCGTTTATGTGTGTAATTTACAAAAATACCCATAGCCCTTAAAAGAAACAAAAAACCTGACCCTAACCCTAACCCTAATTAAACCACCCTCCCTTCCCTTCTCTACACTACTTTTTCCTTCAACCATTCATCGATTCTTCTTCACACAACACAACAGAGCGAAGCAACAGAGGTGGAGAGACTCTGATTCGAGTTCAATCAAATCTTCAAGCTCATTCGATTTCAAAACCAAATCGACTTCATCCTCCTTCCTTCTCCCACTAATCAGATCTTCAAATTCAAATCCGCCCCGTTGCCATCCCTAACAAAACTTTCTTAATTATATGGTACCAAAATTATGTAATAATAATAATAACAATAATAATAATATATGGATAATGCATACATATGCTAATGATAAAAAACAATGTTTCGTGCATGAGCAAAGTAATTAAATTGTACAAGTTCTATCTTAGAGTTTCAAACAACACTTATACCAATTTTTTTTTTTTTAAATTTTATAAAAACATGTCTCGAGTAAAACAATGAACAAGGATTGTGTTTTCGATGAAATTTTCGTTTTTTGAAATTACGTAAAAAAAAAGGCAAAAGAAAATTTTACATTTTTCGGGAATTTTTCAAAAAATTCCGAAGTTTTTTTTTGTAAATTTCAGGTTTTTTTGAAAATTTTCAGGGTTTTTCTATTTATTATTTATTCTAATTATTTATTAATATTTGAAATCACTCCCTAATTTTATAATTATCATTTATTCTACTTATATATTGATTTTTGAAACTACCCATGATTATCTAATTATAGGTATTTAAGCTTCATCTAATGTGTTTAATAGATTTATTTACCTGCATCTTATTTTTTCCATATTTCATATATCATCGAAATTTATTATATATATTGAATGTATCCTCGAAAATTTTACGTTTTTTCTTTACACATTTAAATATTTCTTAAAATCAACATACTGAAGTTAACTTGAAAAATGAAATCACAATCTTTGACAATGACATATTAAGAACCATAATTGCAAGGCAGTAATCAATTAGCCGAATGTTGAATTCTTCAAAATTAATGAAGTGAAAGTTCTAAATTATGTCATATCAAATCAAACTTATATATATATACATGGACAACAAGCGAGCAAAGTCAATAAATTGTACAAGTTCTCAACCAACACTTTGCTATAATAAATGAACATGAAAAAAAAAGTATATGAACAGTAAATAAATAAACTTGACAACATTAAAGAAAAAATAATAACAATAATAATAATAACAACAAGTGTTCAAACCACATAGCCTTGAAGAAATTAACAAGGGATGTCTTTACCAATTATTTCCCCATAACTACACTCGCTTATTGAAGGGCACAAGAGAACATAATTATGTAGTAACAAAATAATAATTAACATTTTAATCATAATTTATGGATAATACAAACATATGCTAATGAATATAACCAAGGTTTTATGATGCATGTATATACGAGCGAAGTCATTAAATTGTACAAGTAATTTTTTAGAATTTCAAACAACACCCAAAAAAAATTTTAAGCATGTCTCGAGCAAATCAACCACATAATGAGAACCATAATGCAAGGTAGCAAATAAATTAGTTAAATGTTGAATTCTTCAAAATGAATAGAATGTTCTAAGTTGAATAGTGCTCAAGGGTATTTTTGTCATTTTGTATATATACCATTTTACTCTCACAAATTTAGATTATTTACGATAAAATAAATCTGTCATTCTCAAATATTGTTAATTATCCTTAAGCCTTAATATAATTTATTTAAAACCCTTAATTATTTGTCAACTATACACATGCCCTTACAATTATAAATAATTATTCTGTTTAGAAATTCAATAATAATTTTTGTTTATTATTGAAAAGTTGTAATAAATAACAAAAAAATATTAAATATTCAAACACGTAGAACGCTTCGACACCTTGGTATGGATAATACTTGAGCAAAGTCACTAAATTATACAAGTTATTTTTTAAAAAACTTTCAATTAACAAATGTTCAAATACATAGCCTCCAAAAAAACACTACAAGTGATGTCTTTACCAATTATTTACCCATAACTACGCAGACTTATATTCCATTGGTGATCTCGGGCTTATGTGAGTTTCTTATAAATTTCAGATTGAAAAAAAAAAAAAAAAAAAAAAAACTCAAAATTAAAAGCAACAATAATTATCATTTATGCTCAATGGCATAGGAAGAATTTAAAAAAATGTAAGTGATACGTAACACCATGACATGCATTGTCACTTTCATTTTTGCGATAGGTCAACGTGTTGCTAGAGATTAACTATTATATCAACAAAATTTACTCGCGGTTTGGTTTGCGTCATTAAAATGATATTATCATGCACAAGATGCTACGAATGTTCAAGGATGTTAACATCTCTAACCCAAACTATATTGGCCAATAGATCCAAAAAGGAAGGTAGCAAATTTAAATTATTTTGTTATACATTTTTTGAAATTAAAAAAAATATATAAAGTTTATGACATGTTTCTACTCAAATGAAAGAAATACCAAGCAAATAAATCGATGCATCATGATCTCTATTATTAAGAATAAAATGTCTTCTCATGCAATCAATTTGTGTAAACTAGGTGAAATAAAAACTCAGTATTTGTGGACTAGCTAGGGACCAGGGTGGAGGGCCATTCTTGCAAATTACAACATAACTCAAGGACATTTAATAGAGTACATACTTCAATCGACTAAACTCTGGTTTCATCGATGAGTAAGTTTAATCAATCATGTTCGATGAGTAAGTCTATTTTATATTTTTTATCACTTATTTTTTAAAACACAATCACAAACACTACTTATAAAATTGATGAAATTGTAAAAATGCCAAAAAATTAAACGCAAAAAAATGACCAGCAAAGAAGGCCGGCTAGAATTGTTGTTCATGGATTAATTGAATAAACTTTCCCTAAATTTCTCTCTCTCTCTCTCTCTTCCCTTCATTTGCGGAGAAAGAAAGATGACCAGTTCAAAAGGGGACTAACCATCGTATGCCACGTGGCGATAAAATAACTTGATTTGTTGGTTTGGTTGGTTTCTTCTGTTGTCTTCTTGCTTGCTTGATTGCTTCAGAGTTATTTAAATATAATGTTTCTTTCCCCCAATGGAAATGGAAATGCTCTTGGACAGAGATGTGTCTTGCATTTGCACTTGGAGGCAAAGAATTGTGATATGATTTTTTTTAGAAATATTTGGGTGTCTTAAGAAAGAAAAAAATTTGAGGATAAATAAAATATATAATGAATTATGAGGATATATTAAATATGTGAAAAAAATAATATGCATGTAATTAATGTATAAAATATATTAAATGAAACTAAAATGACTATAATTATAAAATTAAAGGGTAGTTTAAATAATCAATATATAAGTAGAATACGTGATAATTAGGAAATTAGCGAGTGGTTTCAAAAATCATTAAATAATTAGAATGAATGATAGTTAGAAAAAAAAAAAAAAAAAACTCGAATTTTACGAAAAAATTATGAAAATTTTCAAAAAAATTCTCAATGTAAATTTTAGTAGCTGATTTTATATTTTACGAAAAAACCTCAAAATTTGGTTTTATAATGAGCATAAACCCAATGGAAATGGAAATGGAAATGCTCTCGAAAATTTTCAAAAAACCCCCGAAAAATGTAAATTTTTTTTTTGCCATTTTTCTTTTTGTAATTTAAAAAAAATTTGGTGAAATTTCGCGAAATCACAATCTTTGCTTGGAGGAGCTTATAAAATTCAATGCTAAGTCCCACATAAAGCTTACCATCATTTGTCATTTCTTTTTACATTTTTTTTTATTTTTTTAAAGTTTAAGACTTATCCCTTAACAATAATTCAAATTTGATAACCCTCCTAAAAAAAATAGATCATTTGACATAACACCTACATCGCCAAAATTTTGCTACGAGGTAGTTTAACTTGATATTTTACCCTTGAACATGATTGGAAAAAATAAATTTGATGTGCGAAATCTAAATTGTGTGGTTTTATAAAAAATAATAAAGTTTTAATGTCATGTGGTGCTCATATTTGTCAGTCATAGACAAGGGAAAAATATAAAGTAAAAAAACCTTCGAGCCACAGCGATTTAGGGAGTATGTCTAATTATCTGCTAAGTAATAACATCACCGTAACTTGAACCCAAAAATTCAAATACAAAAATTTTCTATCAATGCTTTTTTTATCAGACCCATGATGTCGATAATGATGACATGGTGTTTTTTTTTTTTTTTTTTTTTTTTCCCTTCTTCTCCTTCTTTTTCAGTGGAGGTGTTGGGGCTTGATTCTAGACAAGAAAATGCAAGTCTTTTCTCTATGCAACTTAAGCTCCGTTTGGTACACTGCAAAATGATGCATTTCGCAAATTAATGTATTTCACAAATTGATGCATATGCATTAATTTATAATGCATTACTTTACGAACACTTGGTATTAATTAAAGAAAATCAATGCAAATCAGAAAATTATTGTGGGGTGGTGTTGATGATGGTAATAGCTGTAATTGTGGCATGGTCACGGTGGTTGTGATTGTGGTGATGCTGATTGAGAATGTGGACAATGATGGTGGCGGTGGCGGCAATAGCGGTGGTTGTTAAAATGGTGATGGTGGCGGCAGTGGCTGTTAAAATGGTGGTGGTTGTGTCGCGGATTATGGTGGTGGTGATGGTGGCAGCGGTGATGGATGCAGTGGCTATGGTGGTTGTGGCGGTGGTAGTGGCGGCGGCGGCGGCAGTGATTATACTATGGTAGTGGTGGAGTTGGTTGCGGTGGTGATTATGCTATGGTAGTGGTAGTAGTGGTGGAGGTGGTGGCGGCAGTGGTAGTGGCGCGATGGTGGTGGTTGTGATGGTTATGGTATGGTGGTCATGGTAGTGGTGACAATGGTAGTTGTGAAAGTGGTGATTGTTGGGGTGTTTATGAAGGAGTTGAAAGTACTCGAGGAGATGATGAGAGTTTTGCAAAGTAATACGGGAGATTTTGTCCTGCAAAGTTTTGCAAAATTTTATAACTAGGAGATGCAAAGGTCTTGAATTCAAATTCCAAATAACCGTTTTATGTAAAGCCAACCAAACACCAAATTTATGTAACTGCTGTAAACTTTTGCATTATGCATTATTTTACCGTCTACCAAGCGGAGCCTTATGTTATTTCATATACTTTCAAGGCAATGACCCAAATCCATCACTCCAATTCTTGAAGTATAAGAGTTTCATTAAAGGTAGCGACTACACCGCACCATCATATCCATTTTCTCACACCATCATATCCTCTTTCTCACACCACCATTGAGTTTTTTTTTTTTTTTTTTTTAAACTTTCTCACACCACCAATAAATATGCATAATTTAACATAACAGAGAAACCCAAACTCAAAACAAAAAAATGCAAAATAGGGTAACTTTCGACTAATTTAAACCCTCAATTGAGACCGATTCTCAAGTTCATCAAAACATGAAAGTTGTAGTACTATGAGTTATCTAATAAACACAATTTTAATCACTTAAAAATGTTTTGAAATGATCAAGTTATGGTCATTTTACTAAAATCGCACAAATCTGTCTAGCAATGAAAATGGGATAGCGTTCCTGACTTTCAACCAACTTATGTGCTCGATTGAGACCGATTCTCAAGTTAATCAAAACACAAAAGTTGTAGTAATCTGAGTAATCTAATAAACACAACCTGAATCATTTGAAAATGTTTTGAAATGATCAAGTTATTATCATTTTACTAAAGTCGTGCAAATCTGTCCGAAAAAATTTCTATTCGCAGAGTAAGTACACTGCGGTGCAGGGTATCTTAGATACCCCACATTCCAGGCTGCGAACAAGAAAAATTTTCATCTATGAATGCTATGTTAGTAAATTTATTCTTCGAATGTTGTTCCTAGTCACTTTTCTACACGTAGGAATGTTATGTTGGTCAATTCATTATGTTTTATATTATCATGTTTAAGATAAGTATAAAAAGATGTCTTCACCTTGGTTATGGATGACTCACTTACAATCCAAACAAAAATTCTAAATCCAAAAGATAGATTGGATGACTCGAGTTGGAGTCGCGAGAAATGCGTTTTGAACTTTGAGAGATGGTGTTTTGAGTTGTTGCATTTTGGAGAGTTTGAGGGTTTCAATTTTGAAAGATTCTTGAGGGAGAGGGAGGAGATTTGCAAGAGGTTTGAGTGTGTTGAAAGATTTGGAAGAGATTTGAATACAAAAATTAACAAACTAAAGACGTGATATGATGAAGGCTGAAAACCTTTGAATTGGGTAAATGAAAAAGTCTACAAACAAACCACTAGGTGTAAAAGGAAGGAATTAAGAGCTATTGATAAACAAAAGGAGGGAATTTTTCAAAATTATTATAAGGAAACCAATAAAAAGCAAAAAGCCTGGAGACATCAAATAATTGCAAACTTTATCTTAAAAAATAAAATAAAAATAATAGCAAACTGACAAATGAGCCATATGGTTCTCGTAGGTTATTAAAAAAAAAAAAAAAAGTGAGCGTCGGATTGGGGCCATTGTTTTGGCTGCATTAATAAAAAAAAACCCAACATTTTATGCAGTGGTACAAAAGTTGCTACACCTTTTTGAAGCAATTGGGATAGAATTGTTGCATGTTTCAACATCTTTTATGCAATGGGTGTCTTTGACAGACAATGAATTGTGTGATCGAGTCCTACCCAATAAAATTTTACTCAAAAAAAAAAAAAAGAAAAAAAAAACACATCTTCATATTATAATAAAGTAAACAAGTAACTATAAATGTCAGAAATAGATTTTATTTGACGATTATTTTCTGCGAGAAAATACAACACACATGGAGATTAGTCATTTTCATTCTTCTCAACACTCCTAGGGTCATTTTCATTCTCCTCAACACTCCTAGTCAGCTACACCTCCATACAAGAAAGTGGAAGATCAACTTTCAAATGCATCTCTATATTTGTTATTAGCTAGAAGAAGAGAGTACAAAACAATCTCCATACATGGTTATTGAATCTGTCCCTATTTTTAATCATACATGTTTGTAATTGATAAGTTTGAGATATAAAACCAAATAAGGGAAAGTGATGGAAATTGGTGGCAAGTTTGCTTTGATAGATATCCTTGAAAGGGAAGTAAAGTATAGATATTTTCATAGATGTTGTGGATTAGATAGGAGTATCATCAGATTAAATTTGGCTGGCTCCTTTTGTCTTCAATAAAGATGATCTCCCTGATTAAGACATATCAAATGCAGGCCCCTATATCTCTGTGCATGTACCCCCATGGTGTAATTCACATTAAGGATAAGGTGTTTTATATTTAGTTCTTCTTGTTATGGATGATGTCTATTAACTAGAATGAGCCATCTCAAGCTTTTATTATGCCAATTATAATGACTATGCTTCCAGTGATGGCAATGACACATAAGGACCACTGCTTCAGAAACATATAATGGTCCATATTGCTATGTGTGACTTGGGAGTACTGATGCAAGCCAATCTTATCAAAATTCATTCTTTCAAACTTCTCTTTTGCTAAAACTCTAATAGCACCATTTTAAAAATCGGAAAATGACTTATAAGGCTTAATTTTTATAATTGTAGGTCACATTAGACCCTGACAAATGAAAATGTCTCATAAGTCCCACTTTTTTTGTAGTTCAGGACTATTAAATTCCAAAAACCTAAACCATTGGTAAAAGATATGTAAAAAGACAAATATACTCATATTTCTAGACATATTGACGTAGTGTTGTTATTTATGTATTCAAATTTTAGTTACATTTAAACAAACAAAATATTCAATCTTTTAACATAATCTGATATTTTTTTCAAAGTTGTTTCATGTCCCTAAAACACAACTGATCAATTCTTGTTGGATAATTTGAAAGTAAAAGAAAAAATATATATATATATATATATAAATTTGAAAGTAAAATTATGATTGGTTTTAAGAATGTTAATAAATTTTGAAAATTGATCACTTAAGTTAAAGAGGGTGAGAATGTCTTTCTAATTATTTTTAGACCATGAGTTGAGTTTGTGACTTTTAAGAGTCTTTAATTATAAAAAATAGACATTTTTAAAGTATTTTTTAATTGTTAGAGTATGATATGATCTATAATTATAAAAAGTAGGCCTTATAGATATTTTTCATTTAAAAATTAGGGTTTTTTTGAGTTTGACATTCATTAGTTAATATCTATTAGAGTTTGGTCATCGTTTTGAAAACTAATTGAGTCTAACACTCATTTTCTAACGGAACAGTTAAATCCACGTAATTGACTAGTCAATACTAAATTTTGAACCATTTTACCTTTACCTTGGGTTAATTGAGTCTAATATTTTGAACCCTAAAATTCAAAATTACCCCCACTCCCTCCTTTATTTTCTCTCTGCAGTTCTTTCTCCTGCAGCTATTTTTCTCTATAATTTCTTCTATCTACCAATTTGTTATATACAACATAACCAAGGTTTGTAATTAGAACACAATGTATCTAATGGACCCATTTGAATCATTCTTCCTTTGGCTACTTTATTTATTTTTATTTGAATCAGAGTTACATTGGTCTGGCTGACTACTTTCTCCATGGAAATCTCATTAGCTAATGTAACCACTTCGGCGTGCTCCTCCACAAAAATCTCATTGGCTAATGCAAATTGAGACTTGTGATTTTTATCTAATTCTCGAGTTACTTCTTGTAGTTTGTGGTGCCAATTCATCCGAATCTAATTTACTTTGTTCCTTGGTCAACTCAAGATTCTCATCTTCAACTTGTTTGATCTCACCATCAGCTCCTAAAATAGGGTTATGGTCATCATGTTTGGAAGAGGAAAAACATTCCACTCGGCCTTGGCCTCGGAGGAGCTAGCAACTTGTTTCTCCTCCTGCTCATGAATTGGGGAAGATGAGCTTTTGGTTCTTGAAAGAAAGAGGTTTGGGGTTATTTCCTCCAGAGTAGTATCAGCATGAGCAACGGTAGGCTCTTCATCTTTTTCTAGTTTGGATTTGGATTCAATAATAGTAGAAGGATCTACTAGATTGGCGACATTGTGATGGTTTTCATTTTTGTTGTTGTTGTTGTTGTTGTTATCATCGTTTTCATCAGAGATGACATAAACATAAGAAGCGTCACTACCATCCTTCAATTTTATCAGTTGATTCAACAACATTAATGTTATGCCGTGGTCTAATTATTGATCTATGAATATCGGGAAGCTAAAAAGGGATGGTGTTATTATTCAATTGGCTGACCGTTCTAATGCATATCCTCGAGGTTTGTTGGAAGATGTGTTGGTGCAGGTTACTCATTTGATATTCCTAGCAGATTTCTATGTGCTTGAGATGGAAGGAATATTCAAAATTTTCAGCACGTTTGCCTCTTCTGTTAGGGTGCCCCTTCATGAAAACTACAAGGACAAACATTGATGTGCATGTGGGGAAACTGACCATGGAATTTGATGGTGATGTGATTGGCTTCAACATCTTTGAAGCCACGAGGTATCCTACTAAAAATCATTCTCGTTATTCTATTAATGTGATTGATAGTTTGGCCAAAAAATTGTCAAAAGTTAGAAACGAGGAAGAACATAAGACCACTATCACTACTGCCGTTGGATATGAGAGCAATAGAGTTCCCTATGACACAAAGAAGCGGAAGAAATTACAGTTGAATGAGCTTGATTCAGGATGGGGCTTTGAAAGTAAAACATCATCGACTTAAGGCCTATTATAAGTCATTTGTGGAGCATGAAGTGGAGGACGTATCACTCCATGAGGATTAATTGGAGATACCGTCAGCCTGCACGACGTTAAAATAAATGTTTCTTAGGAGGCAACCCAATCAGATTTACATTTTTGTCCCTTTATTTTCTTTTCGTTAATTTTTTTTGTTTGTTTTTTTTTTTTTTGAAAGGCAAGCAATGTTTTTATAGGATTCCAGAACCCACCAAAGATGTCGCAAGCTAGGTTTGAACCCATGACCTAGTGGTACCATCAGCCAAACTCTAACCGTTGAGCTGTCATGCCATTGGATGTGCTATAATCTATTAACATTGAAAACAATGTTATATTTAAGTGTTGGGGGAACAACGTTGTTTTTATTTTGAAATTTTTTTTTTTTAATAAAAGTGTCAGTCCATTAAAAATAAAAATAAAAGTGTTGGTTTTTGTTTTCTTTGTTGGTATTAGTGTCATTAAAAAAATTATAGTTGTTTTGAGTCTTAGGATACTTTCCAAAATGATGAGATATGGTTTTTAATTGCATGACTTTAAGGTGATTTCTAAGCATGAGTTAAGATATAATATTATTATTTGGTTAATGCTTATTCATTGTTATCATATGCAAATTTACATGTAATCAACTTAGTAATTGAAAAAAAAAAAAAAAAAAAACTTAGTAATTGGTATTCGTAGCATGTTTAATTGAATTTAACTCATTATAACCCATATGTGAGTTTTGAGTCTATTGTTCATTTGATTTTGAGAGTTTTTTAGTTAGGTCATCTTTCATTTCTTTTGTTAATAATAATTTGTTGCATAATCTCAATTTTGTTTGCTTTGGTTGCCACTTGGATTACTTTCATAATTAAGGATTAAACACTAGAACTTGTATTTAATTTCGTTCAAATCATCATATTGAATTGCATAACATGCTTGACATGATAAAAGCACCTAGTTTTCACCATTGTCAAATAAGCCTGATCCATGATATATTTCTTTTAGGTTAACCCCCGTTGAGCCTGTTATTAAGCCTTTTTATTTCATTACCCTCATTTTCATCCCTAACCTAATCAGAAGAGTGAAACATAATTTGATTCGCTGAAGTTTTATTGTGGATGAAAAACATGTGGGGGAAGACCCTTATGGTAGATACTTCAAGAAGAAAGAGTTTCAAAAAAAAAAAAAAAAATGTTACAAAATTACATAAAGGACACAAGTCAGTGGCTATATTCATTCAGTATTTCAGTACCATACAGATAGTTTAGTTCTTTTCATTTTCAATACATACAAAATAATGGTTGAAACTCTTCATTATCAATAAACCACCTCTTCCTTTACATTTTCCTACTTATGTCTTGAACCATGTGATTTCTTGCTAACGTCTTTAATCTTATTGCATGTTTTCACAATTTCTTTAAGCTTTTTGTAGTATCCTTATCTGTTTTTTTTTTTTTTCTTCCCTTGACCCTTTGGCCACATTACAACCTGAATTAAGACCTTTTGATTGAGTGTCTTGTGCAATGTCACGATGTGGAGATTCGAATGAGGTATGAACATATGGTGTCACTAATTCTTGCATTCAAGTAGTAGCATTCATTCCATGAGATCATATAACTGAAAATAAATAAATAAATAAATAAATGTCAGAAAATGCCTTTCTTTATTGTTATATCATATGTGAGCTATTTGTTTCCCTTTTACATCAATCCTCTCACATATAACTAGAATGGGAAAAGTGGGTTTAACCAAACAATCAGTGAAAAAGAAAAGAGTGCATCCAGTGAGATTTTTTTAGTTAATACTTTTCGGCACACATTTGAGTTTCACAGTCGCTCGGATTGATTTAATTGTGAATATTTATATCATTGCTATAAACATGTATTAACTTTCGAATGATGTGGATTTAATCTAGTGTTTGTAAAGAATCTTATCATGTCAGGATTCATTGAAAATCTCTGAGACAAATGTTGGAAAGTATAGATTGAGTCATTTTAGTATTCTATTTTTGATTCTTTGATTTGCTCGGGGACAAACAAAAGATAAGTGTGGGGAAATTTGATAGGAGCATAATTATGTTATTTTAGTACCATATTTCTATATATAATTTTGGCTATTACTTGGTAATTATGGTACTAATTGTTATTTTCGTGTTTGTATAAGTTTTCAATTACAAGATTCCAAAATAGAAGCTATGAAGTGAAAATTGATTTGAATTAGGAAGACTTATTGCAAAAATAAACTACACAAGGAAGGAAACTTAAAGAGATAGATTATAAAAGGGACGATATCTTGCTTTGGAGAAATCACCCATCTACAACCTTCTCATCCTTGCAACATCAAGCCACCATCTCCATCCACATCTCTCCATCAGACCATCATCCCCTCTCGCAAACCTACCCGCCATCTTCATCACCAACATTAATGTTTACCCTCACGCAGTCACACAACCATCCCTCCCGACCTCTCTTCATCACCTCCCTCCAGATCTCTCCCTCCCGCGTAGTCTCTCTTCACTCCAGAAGTCGACATCATCCTTCCTTGTTTGTCCACTCATTACCACTTCATCTCTCTCAGTTTCTTGTCGCACACACATCGCACAATCGCATCGTCGCCAACATCTCTTTCCGTCCGTCTATCTCCCATGTCTTCCCCTTCTCTCACACACTCATATTCCTTCAATTTACAACCAAGAAGAATAAGAGAACTCTGAAGACAAACAGAGTATAGATCGTAAAAGGGAAGAATAAAATATTTTATTTTCTTCAGTTCGCTATGCGCACCCCATCAGTCATTCTCTACCACCACGCACAGGCGACAACATTTATTCTCATCTCTTTACTTATCATCTCTTTTTCTTAATTTTAGTTTGATAATTAATTATGTATTGCTATTCAAACTTAATTAATATGTCTAGCTAAATTCCCTTTTAGCTAGGGGTGGATTCGAAACCCCGAACATGTGCTTTATGTATTAATTGAATTATATCTTCCTTGTTGATTAGTGATTGTGTATTTCTTAACTGCTTTATAGAGAACTCTTCTTTGTATGCTTGTTAAGGTGGCCAACTTAGTAAGCATGCTAGGATCTGGGGCTAAAGTATAAGAGAATTTCACCTAATTGTTATAATCTTGTACTCACAAGTATTAAATACCAAGGAACGTTGGCAAGGTTAAGTAAAAACCTAGGTAAGAACAAGATGTTGATCACACTTGTAATTGCCCACCCCTAGGATGGAAGACAAGCCATGTCTGCGGAATGGTTTTGTTTCCTAACGCGAGAGAGAAAATGTAGACGGGTAAGAAAGGGAGATAGAGAATGAATATGGGTAACCCACGTTCGTTTTCCGACGAGATTGGGAAGGGAAGGGTGGTGTCCTTCAGTAGATTAAAAAAATTGAGTTGGTGGTGCTCTTAAGCGAAAATGGTGGTATCATTTAGCAAAAATAGTGCTACTACCCCAAATATTTGAAAAATGGAGGAAAAATGGTGTTTGGGGAAAAAGGAGAGGAAAAGAAAAAGTGGTTAAAGGGAGGTGAAACGAGCTGAGAGAGAGTCCAGGGAGGCGGGACGAATTACTGCTGCTAGTTGAGAGAGGTTGAAGGATCCTTGTCGCCTTGTTCGAAATTCAACAAACATGACGGATTTTAGGTATATGTTTTGTGGTGTTATTAGAATTATGGGGTGCTAGTGTTAGTAAGTTGAATTAGCGCCTTGTTCGATCTGATATTTCTTTCATTCAGAAATAAATAATATTAGGGCATTAAGTATAATTAATAAATTAAGGTCAGGTCAAATTGAGCATGTGTAACCCATTTTGACCCGTATGAGCGTGTGAGCAACAAAATTAAAAATATTATATTATATATCTCCTTTAGTTTTGTAAATCAGGAAATGATATGAACTTAACCAAATTATTAATCAAATCATTTTTACAAACTAAGAAATAATTAATTTAAAACTTCACTTAGATTAATATTTTTCATAACTTTTTAGAATATCTGAATTTATAATAGTTATTAAATCAAATATATTCTCATTTGATATTTTCCTTGCAGCAATTAAAAGTAAAATTCATTGATTATTTCATTCATTGAAATATAATAGTTTTTTCACATAAATGGATCATGGCGGATCAGGCCGAGCTAGCCCGTTTATAAGAGGGTCGGGTTTGGGTTTGGTAGAGAGGCCCGATAATTGAATGGGTCAGGTTTGGGTTTGACTTACCTTCCCCCCAACCCACATGATCGGACCTGAAAAAACCCGAATTTAGGTGTGTTGCACCCAATAGGTTTCTTTCTGTTTGACAACTTTACCAAATTCCAAATATGGTTCTTTTGAAGAGTCTGCCACACATCACTCAAAGAGTTGTTTATTGCAGTCTTATACGTAGATGGTTCTAGCATACACTAAAAGTGCATAAAATACACTATATTTATAACCTAATTAACCTAGAAGGGCGGCTTTTTGTTTACTGTTAAGGATGACTTCGTCTGTTGCTAACCTTGCTCCACAACTAGAACTTCTTCATCCACTCTATCTTGCACACCATTAGTTATTACTTTATCAGCAGCAACACTACTATCACTAGTAGACTTCTTTAAAGTAATAATAAACTCGACTTGTTCCACATCATCATCAACTTCAATAGTTGTTGACAGTGATCGATTTATGAGAAAACATGTCGTGTTCACAACGTTTACCTAAAATTCCTTACCTAGTCCAACATTGGATAACATGCATTGTGCTATCTCCAAAAGGAGTTCGGTTCGTATGTTCTGTTACAACATTCCCATCAAGGAAATACAAATTTACATATTTCTTTGTTACCATCATCATACAGTAATCATATGACACTTTAATATTCCCACATTCACTGGTAAATTTATATCCATTAGATTCTATAACACACAAAGAAATTAAACTTTTACGCACATTAGGAACATGTCTTATCTCAGTCAAAACTCTAACAACTTTATCAAACATCTGAACCCGATTTGTGCCAACTTCTATAGTTTTGCAGGCAAAGTCATTACCCATCACCTTCTACGGATCTATAGGAAGTGAACCAATCCCTATGAGGAAAATATGATGTTGCGCCTGAGTCTAATAACCATCCATCTGATAAATAAGCTAGAAGTAACACTCAAAACCTCATCAACATCATACTTGAGCCATGGACGCCATTTTCTTTTCCAAAAAATTCTTCTTCCTTTACTCCCCAGTCTTAAGCCAAAGACAATCCTTTGCTATGTGACCAACTCTATGACAACAACAACATTCAAGAACCATCATAATTTCTAGATGAGCAATTATTATTTTCCCCATAAACTTTATACTTTGTTCTTCCCCTTGCAACCAAGCCTTCAGCTTGAACCTCATCACTAGCATTATGCTTTCTAAAAGTCTTAGAACAACAAATGTAGTCTCTTTTTTACCATACAAGAGGGCATCAACTAGTATATCATATGAATTTGGAAGAGTACAAAGCAAAACAATATATTTATCATGAGCATTAGCCTCATCTCCCAAGTTTGACAAATTAGTAACAATTTGGCCAAAGTCGTTAATGTATACGTTCATAGACTTACCGGGATCTATCTTGAACTTGTAGAGTTTTTTTTTAGATAAAACACCATTGTGCGAGATTTCTTCAAATACATGTTCTCTAGTTTCCTAAAAATCATTCGTTGAAGTTTCCTTCTGGTAGTTGCATATCACATCTTTCGACAAGCACAAACAAATTGTGCTACGAGCACTCAAATCAAGTTCTTCCAATACATCCGCCTCCATCTATTCAGGTTTACTTTTCAACGCCCTATACAACTTTTTTGTGATGAAAACATCCTCCACTTGGGTTTACCACAAACCAAAGTTATTCTTGCCATTAAACTTCTCGATCCCACAGATTGAAGTCCCATTTGCATACTGTGAATCCTAAGAACTCGAACTCTCACCCATCATCAAAGATTGTGTTTTCGCGAAAATTTTGGTTTTTTAAAATTACAAAAAGAAAAAGGACGACAAAAAAATTATATTTTTTCGAAAAAATTTGAGATTTTTTTGTAAATAAAATATAAAAACCAGCTACCAAAAATTAAAATTTTCGAATGTTTTTTCAAAAAACTTCGAGTTTTTTTTTTCTTTCTAATTATTATTGATTTTTGAAATCACCCCCTGATTTTCTAATTATCATTCTTTTATTTATATATTAATTTTTGAAACCACCCCCTCCCCCCTATTTTCTAATTATATATTGATTTCATGTTTATTTCATTTCTTGGTATTTGAGCTTCATTTAATGTGTTTAATAGATTTATTTACTTCATCTTGTTTTTTTTTTCACATATTTAATACACCCTCGAAATTATTGTATATATTTCATGTGTCTTTGAATTTTTTTTTGTATTTTCTTTACACACCAAAATATTTCTCGAAATATTTCTTAAAATCATGAGACCGAAATTAACTAAAAAAATGAAATCACACAAGATCTATCTTGAAATTTTGGAGAAGAATAACACAAATTAAGAGAAGAATAAACTAAGGCAATCACATACAAAACACACAATGATAACATGGTTCGACAATTACCTACATCCACTAGTGATGACTGTCTTATCTTCTTATTAATTCCAAAAGAAAAAAAAAACAAGAAAATATATGAAAGAACTCTCAAACAAGAGGGGTATTTCCCCCCTCCTAATTCTCTACAAGAATCTCTATTTTGTGCAATACAAAGTCTATACTAAAGGTGGGTTTGAAGAAGCATCCAAAATATGAGAGTTTCTCTCCTAGTCAAACACATCCTTTGAGGTTTCCAATTCCTAGCCAAACAATTCCTTTTGAGGTTCAAAATTTTCCTACAACTTCTCATGAAAAATTCATAATTCAAAACAACTCCAAAAAAACAAGTTAATTCATAATTGGCTTGTCACTAAACCAATTCGAAGAAAAGCATGGTTATGTAGTTTCAAAACTCCATAGTTTTCAAAGCGAAAATTTCCAATTTTGATGCATTGCAATATGAGCCAAAAAGAACAACAGTTTGGTCCACACAAAAGAACATAAATAAAACTAGAAATGCTAGAAGTCCAATAAACATCTAAATGCATTTCCACCATCCAAATCGCATCTGAAACTCACACAAAGAACAACAAATTTTAGTGAAGAAGTTTTGCAAGACTAAAGGCTAGCAAAGTTTCGGAGTATCTACTCTCACTTTTAGCATAATATACCTTTGGATATGAATCATACAATAGTGAGCCCTCACCATAAAACAACAGTGATTGTTGGATGTTCTTATGATGAATCAAATGAGAGCTTTGAATTTGAAGAGATTGCGTGGTAGAATAAAGTGGTGGAACAAACATGTGTTTGGCAACATCTATCAGAACTTGCGTAATTTAGAGAACCCTTCCTGGTGATCAAGAAGGTTGGAAAGGTTGCATACCAACTCCAACTCCTGGCAAAGCTCAAGAGATCATTTTTTCATTCCACCTTAAATCTTAATGATACAGAACAATAATGGCAATGAAAGAAGCATTCTGTAATATAATAGGCAGCACTATAGTACTACATTGAGGAATGGAAAAGTTTTTAGAATATGTAGTTTCAACTAAAGTGGGAGTAAGCTCCAAGCCCATATATATCAACAATCTCATGGGTGTGATGAAGGGTTAGTTCTATTATGTAACTGTTTCATGAGGGGAAGGTAGACATTCTTCGGTAGTTGAGCTTATGCTTATGACCAACTTAGAGATTGGTGAATAGAATTTCCAAAATCACACTACGGTCTAACAACTCCGAAGATTCTATGATCTGAGCTTAAGATAAAATTGATAAATTTTCGGTTAGATCAATTTACTAATTTCTTGCTCTTGAAACATTACCACCTTTGATACGTTGGCCCAAGGTCTCTTTTACATTTGGGAGACTGACGATAGCTCCACTTTGCTAGGCAGAATTTTTTTGCTACTCAAGCTATCACTATTCTGTATGCCCTATGGAATATGAGGAACTTGGTTTTATATGATGGAGGAGATACAGTTCCTCTTGGTTTTCAGAATTCCACACAAGTAGTTCGTGTTGGGTTCTTTAATTTTCTAGTGCGCTTGTTGAACATGGTGGCTCTGTCTTTTAATCAACTAATTCATCATTATTCAGCTTTTACCTTTATTTCTTCTGATGCTATTTTTGTGTTTCGCGATCCAACCATACGAGGTTTTTACTACTTCACCAAGTGGTGGTAGGAACTCTCTTGAAGTGGTTTTGATTGGTTAACAGGCTACCATTATCTCGCATATCATCTGTAGTACTATGGCGCAAAGCTCTATGCCATTCAAGCTAATTATTATTAGACTTGAGAAAACAATATAGAAAAATGACTTGTAATCTATATAAGAATGACGTGCAATCTATATAAATAAGACTTTTGATACTATAGCACATATGTCGTAATGATATGGGGAATTAACAAGATAAACAAACATGGCAGGATGCAATCAATGAGTTCCATAAGTCATGACTTGAGTGATAATGGTCATTATTAATCGTAATCTTTGAAAGTATTTTTTGAAATAGTATTGGAGCATTAACACCAAAATATAATATATACTACCTAATCAAAATATATAAACCATACTTAAATGGTTGTGAATATGTAATGACAAACAGTTAACTGATCACATTCTCAATTTGCTTGAAGAAATTGTGTAATGAGAAAGAGAATTAATGAATTTAGTTCAACAACCAGAGAGGCTTAAAATTAGAAACGTTCAGATAGTAATGGTTTGACCCAGATGGATACTTGTGAATATGAAAAGGACTGCACTCGACAAGGAGATGGAAACAATGGCTCCATGATACTTCGCCTCATATCAAAAATACCAAAATCATGACTTGCATATACATCCTTGAATAAGACCTTCAGGTCACCATAGTTGCAGTATCTCTTGTACCGATGCCAAAACTCAGTTGTGAAATAGATGCAGTTTTTTCTGCACAATGGAGAACAACTAGCCAACACAGAATTAGCGCCAATGAACAGTGCATGGTCGCCTATGCTTTGCATTGTCACCCACTCTTGGCAGCTTTGATCTTGGTCTAACTTGAGGACCTCAAATTTCTGGGTTGTGAAGCATCCAATGGCATTGTGGCCTCTGGTTCCGGAGAATTTCATGTGCCTAACAACAACAATGAGCTCTCCAGATAATTCCACCAAATAATTTGCATGGACAGTATTGATCTCTAATGTTATAGATTCAGGAAGTTCTACAACGAACGTAACCATCAAGAAAACAGTACGAGAAATATCATCCAAATTGCAAGCAATTCGAAAAATGTGATGCAAGGTTAAGACATAGAATTGGCCCTTGTAATGTATAACATCGTCAACTGAGCCAATCTCCTGTGCATGAGTCCACTCTACTTCATCATTGTTTTCTACCACACTCCACTTGGGGTAACCTGATTTACAGAAGGCTAATTTCTGATATCTAAACCCGAATATTGCGACTGCAATATAATTGTTGGGTTTAGGATTTGGTGATAACAAAACTTTAGAGATGAAAGATTGTTGCATCTGGTCTGTACTTACAAAGAATGATGACTTGTTGTCATTGCCATTACCATTGCCATTGTGACTAAGGTGGTACTCTCCACCAATGTGAGAAACATCGAACCCCAACACGTCCGGGAATGCAGTGAGAGGAGGAAGTTGAATTTGATTCTTTGTTATGGGATTGAATAGAGATATTGATGGAGAAGTATTTTCCAGAAAAACCAAGTAGCCTTCAGAGTAACCAAAGCAGTATTTCCCAGACAATTCTGGTAAATCTTCCAAGGCATGAACTTGTGTTGTGGTAAGACTGAAAACACTACGAGGGTAATATGGAACCATTAAACGTGGAAGAATTTGGTGTTTCAGTATTGAAGATATTACAAAGGAACGCCAGTTCTTGCATATGGTGCTGAAACTTCGATCATCATTGGGGTCTGTTATGTATTTGTATATCTGATCCAAGAGATCATTGGGAAGAGATGACCAATCAACACTACTATCAACCACAACACCAAGCTCTGTGTTTGGTTGTGCCTCCATTAGAGAATAGATCGATGAGGCGGGGCTTCAAAGCCAACTATTAAAATCAATTCCTTCTTTTTTCATAATAGTGTGGTATTATTAGGAAGGGTCCCTATTAGGAAATCAAAATCTTCCTTGTAGTTGTGGTATTATTAGAGTATCCACAATAGCTAGTCCTGAGGATTAGGCACCCCTCTCTCCCCAGTCAGGCCAAAAACACTCGCAATACCCATGCCTATGCAGTCCCTTTCCGGGCAAGCCTCACACAGGCTTTTCTCGGGGAATGAGCTGTGCGGTCTATCATAAGTCACACGGCCTATGATAAATTGGCCCAATAGTTGAGGTATTTTGATGTGGTTGCATATCATTAGTTTGACGAGAACTGCAATTTTATTTATCTTTAATTACTATGCAATCTATCATTAGCCACAATTTTTTTTTATTAAACTTTGGGGAGTGCCGCATAGTAAAAAAATTTCTAAAGAAATTTAGAGATGGTTAACTAGGATGAGGATAGGTGGCAGTGGTGATTGAAGAAGAAGAAGAAAAAAAGGGAAAAAGATGAGATGTGGTGATAGCGAGGTGATGGCGGTGATGTTTGATGGAGAAGAAAATGAGAGAAGAGAGGAGAAGAGGGGTTAAGTTGGTTTTTTTTTTTTTTAAATTTGTTTTTTTTTTTTTATATTGGTGGTGTTATTCGGAAAGGTAGTGGTGACCTTCGTAAAGTAAGGGATTAGTGGTATTCTTCAGCAGCAATTGTGGTGTTATTTAGAAGGGGTCTTTTGATGTACAGGCCTAGATAGCACTGGACCGGACCCAAACCAAAAAGCACAGCCCCAGTTAGGGTTGAAGCGGGCCGAAGTTTGAGCCCTAGTGAGTATCGCTCCTTGGTATAAATATAGCTCAATGGGTTGATGGAATGACCGAGTCTTTTTTCTTCGCGAAGCAGAAGCAGAAGAAGAGAAGAGAGGAGAGGTCGAGGAGGCGCAGTCGCAGAGCAGAGCAGGAAACCTACAACAATGGTGCGCGCGTTCTACTCTCATTTTACTTTTGAAGCTCTCTTTTGTTTTTGGATCTACAATCATGTTAGTTTAAAGGAGATTTGTATTTCTCTTGCTTACCTTACATCTGTTAGGGTTTATCTTTATGAATCAGTAGCTTTACAATTGAATTATTTGAACGATGGGTTTTCTCACCTGTGGTGGTATTATGATTGGGTTTTAATTAAAGCTAAACCCAGCGGTTATGTGAGATTTTATCATATTTTAGTTTTCTGGTTCATGAATCTGCTTGGTTTGGTGGATCTGAGTTTACGATCTATATCATACAATTTGATGAGATATTTCTGGGTTTTTACTGTTGAATGGATTTCTGCAAACCCATTTTTTTTCACGATGAAAGAGTGATAGAGTTTTTATGCGTAGCAGTTCATAAGTCTTGCTTATGTGAAGTATGCTTATCAATTGACAAGGCTAGATGCTCTAAGTGGATTCATTTTCTACGATTCTCTCTCTCTGTTTTTTTTTTCATGGCAGTTGTATATCTGGTTTTGCCATAGTTTTATCAACTAACTTACTGAAAAATAAATTAAGAGTCTAGACCTTACGAAAATAGTAAATCATAATAGATTTTATATTTTATACGGGGCGCCTAGGAGTATATTCTTGGGGAAAGCTAGCCCGTGGAAATTTGAAACGTGAAGATAATAGGGTTCTTTGGACTGAGACATCCAAAGGAATATTTTCTATAGGGTGGATTGGCATAAGGTTGTTTGGTTGGCCATTAGGAGGAAATTGAGTACTCGAGATATTTTGGCTTCCATTGGTCTTTCCTGGGTACCAATTTCAGTAGGGATGGCAATGAGGCGGATTTGAGCATATTCGTCCCCGCCCCGTCAGGGATTGCGGATTCTTGCATGAATTGGTGGATGTTTGCCCCGCCAATCCATTTACAGATCTACAGTTTTGCTGGTTTCCCTCCGCTATTCGCTTTCCTCCTTTTCATCTCCATTTCTCCATCTTTTCATCTCCATTTCTCCATTCACACTTTCTTAACACCCTCATTCTCCCCATCCCCAGAACACCATCATTCTCCCCATCAAGAACATAACAAGATGTAGTGCATCATTGAATCTATGAAAATAATTTCAAAACTGATTCGTGACGGAGACGACTAAATGCAAGTTGAGGTTGATAGAAACATTGGAATGTCCCGTGTGTAATATTAAAATAAAGGTAGAAGCAGTAGTTGAAGTCTCTTCATTTCAATTCAATTTTTACATATTTGTGGAGTAAACAATAAAAATGAAAGGGTGGTGTTAGATGCAGCAGTTGAAGTCTTCTCCAGGCGGTCGTTCCCATGCCCTTGACAAATGATGTCTCATTACCCATTTCATTTCATACTCCATCATTTGTCCTTCCACATCTTTTTGCCATTAGTCACCCATTCCTCATATTTCCCCCTCTTATTTTGTGTTTTTCTGAGCAAGGTTGTAACATCGTTGTTGCCCTGCCTTGTGGTGAAGACTGAGCAAATTGCAACAACCATCAGACAAACAAACATACCGCCCATAATAGATCTTCGTATTGATCCAGCGACCCTTTCGGAATGGAGGATGAATCCAATGCAACATCAGAAACTTGGAGATTAAATTTTTGCTCCGAGTTAGATGGTGAAAAGGCCTTTCAGTCCTGAGCGAGGAGGGAGGAAGCGGAGACGGTGGAGGAGGGAGGAGACTTGGGGAGGGAAGAAGGAGGCTTGAGGAGTCTGAGATTGAGAGGCATAACGAGAGAGAATGAGAGATTAGGGTTAGGTTTTTTTACTTTTAAAGGGTCAAGGTTTTTTTTTGTACTTAAACGGTTATTCGTGGGGCGGATATGGCCAAATCCGTATCCGTCCTGAATATTTGACGGATGCACATCCAAAAACCGCCTCAATCAGAGCGAGCGAGGCGGATATCCGTGAAAATTCGCTCCACTGCCATCCCTAGATTTTAGTATTGGAATGGTATACATCTCATTATAGTTCATCTCAGTTTTGTTCTTGGGTCTTACGTAAGTCAATTTATATATTTTTTTGTTCCCATTGTCCAATTTCTGGATATTGATTTTTTGAATTTTATGTGCAGACTAAGCGCACCAAGAAGGCCGGGATCGTTGGGAAATATGGTAAGCCGCTTTATCACTAAGCCTGATGTTATCATCTCGGAGAAAATTAATCTTAGTGCATCATTTTTTCCTTGCACATTGTCTCTGTGGTGGACTGTCTTGGCGTGATGGCCATTTGATGTCCAAATATTGGCAGTTGGCTTTCTGCAAAACTAAAATTTGGAGATTAATTACCTACTTATTAATGTGTCATTGTCTGAAAAGTCTGACTTGCTAAATTGCTTGCACAATTCCATGCAATTGTAGAGGTTGTATTTATATGTCTGCATTGCAGGTACCCGATATGGTGCTAGTTTGAGGAAGCAAATCAAGAAGATGGAGGTCAGTCAGCATGCAAAGTACTTCTGTGAATTTTGTGGGAAAGTAAGTTTTTGTTTTTTGTCACTCTTGAACTAGAAACGATGTGTTATCTCAGCTCGCATCCTAACGTCAATTGCATGTAATGGATATTGGTATTGATACAGTATGCAGTGAAGAGAAAGGCTGTGGGAATTTGGGGTTGCAAGGACTGTGGCAAAGTTAAAGCTGGCGGGGCTTACACTTTGAAGTAAGTCCATATCTGTATTATCACGTCTCATTTATGTATTTAATGTGTAAAAGCTTACTAACTAGTCTTCAATTCTGAATGATTTCTTGAACAGCACTGCTAGTGCAGTCACAGTCAGGAGTACAATCAGGAGGTTGAGAGAGCAGACTGAGAGTTAAGTTTTACGACCAGTGACAAAAATATGTTCTGTATTAGACTTTATCAGTTTTGTTCCAGTTGTGGATGCTATAAAAACAGTTTAAATTGGTTAATTCAGAACCTGCTTCAGTTTAGAATTGCACTTGTTTGATGGATGTGTTATCTGGAATCAGTTTAAGACAATCTGTCACCTTTTGATTACGTCTTAGTTTTATGAGCAACTTGTAGCTCAAGTAGGTAGAAGCTCTCATTATTGTTATGAATGTGATGTTTGTAACTCTGAATTTTTCACCAATTTGAATGTTTTTGCTGTTCAATTACATTACTCTGGTTCAGAAGATGGATAATCAATCCCAATCCCCCCTCGGGTTTTCTGTTCAACATCAATGATGGAGCAATAAAAACCAAATGCTTCTACCATTGCCTTGGCAGTTGGATCCCGAAACCCTGGTTGACTTATTCAATATATTTTGATATCGACCTTTTTAGCTCCTTTTCGTTCCTTCTTGTGGTTTTTATCTGTGTAGCAGATGTGGAAGAACACTGGGTTTTCCTTTCCTGTCAGCGTGGTAGGGTGGCACACAATGGAAGGTTGTGCTTCCATTAAATTTATGCCATGGTATGTAATGCAGGTTCAGTCTTTCATATCAAATTTTTACTTTGTTGATTTTTCCCTTTCTCACCCTTTTTATGGGATGAGAGCACTGTGACTTTGTAAATTGGGTTTTTTGTAAGAGTATTTTCCAAAAGTAAAAGTAAAAGTAAAACTAGATGGAGGTAAAACTACTTTTTAGTACCTGCAATTACTTTTCAAAAGTAAAACTAGATGCCATATCTGTATAGTGCATTTTTTTCTAGCTCATTAAGATTTGAGCAAGTCTAGGGAGCTTTGCTTAGGGTCTCTTTTGAAAAAAAAATTTCTTCACTTTTACCCATTATCTTTAAACCACAATCACTTTTTACCTTTTTATTTTTTTATTTTTTTTATTGTACCTCTTTTGTGGTTTTTTTGACACTTATACATTTTCTATGGATGGTGTTTATGGTTGTGTTTAAAGAGAATGGGTAAAAAATATTAAAAAAAAAAACTAAAAAAGTACAAAAGTGGTACTCAAACAAAGCTTCGATCTATCTGACAAGCACGCTAGTTAATTCATAATGGAAGGTTTATATTTATGATCATATTATAGTGCATTTCCCCTGCCATTGTTGATTAGTGAAGGTAAGGGACACCTGCCAACTAGGCTGGTAGTACAACGAGTAAACTAGTTGTGATTAGTTTTTTTTTTTTTTTTTTTTTTAAACCTATAGGCCAAAATATTAAAAATTACATGTACAATATTGTTGTCCGGTTGTGCTAGCAAGATTATGAGCTTTCTACAAATAAACTTACAAACCCAGTTTTTGTTAATAGCTAACAGTTTCATAATGTTACCGACCAGAGGTTTCTACACCCATTTCATATATAGCTCCATTGGTCGTAGAAGGATCTTTATGTAATATGGAGTGAAGGATGCATAAGTCTCCTAGAATTAAGCTTGTTCGCCAATGTTGAGCTTGGATCAAAAGCAATGTTGCTTCTGTTGCGTGATATTATGCCATAGTATTATTGAGCACCTTCCTACAATTGAAAATGCTACCTGAGCTAAAATGTTTCCTTTCAAGTCCACCGCAAAAACTCCCACAGCTCCCTATTTAGAGTTATATAAAAATTAGCGTAATAAGTAACCAAAACAACATCTTGGTCCAAGACAGAAGAACAAATTGTTGGTGCTGTGGACAGAAGAACAAGGTTGAGCCTATAGGTTCTAGCACTTTGGATTTGGGATTGGATCACTTTTAATTTATTCACCACTTCTTCCCGAAGAAGAATTCGAGGAACTAATACTGGGAACAAGTGTGGATTGGTGTAGCCTGAATGAACCAGTCCGAGTTTTTTCAAGAACTTGGTGAAGTGATTTGTGTATTACTGTTATGGACCAAAAATGGGGGTAGGTGGGGTGCTTCTAAGGGATGATCTTTGGTAAAAAACCATTGTTTATGCCACGTGTTCCAATTACGATGGAAAGTCCTGAGAAACAGTTGTGGGTTAAAAAATGTCTTGTTAAAGATGCATTTATTGCGGATGTCCCAAATAGATTGTATCACGTGAATTTGGAATAGTAATTCGTTTTTAGAGGTTAGTTGGCTTTGGTCGCGTCTCACATAAACATGAAAAAGAGAGCAATCGAGGGTGTCGGGAACAAGCTACTAAGTCAATCAATGGGAACGGAGGAGAGTTGCCACCATTGGTTGATAATTGTGCATTGGAAAAAAAGATGAGTAGCATCTTCTGAGTAATTTTGACAAAAGATACAACTATCTTCAATCGGTGTGTAAAGCCTGACCAAATTTGCAAGATAGGGGATAATGTTTTGACTAATTTTCAAAGAAGGAATAGAGATTTGGGAGGGGCTTCGATTCTCCATAATTCTTTTAATTGTCTTGCCATAGAGGAAAGTGGAGGTGGCTGAAAGGTGAAGCTCCTAGAAAGTTCTGTTGTAAAAGCACGAGTGACACTTTTAACCGAGAAATTACTTTTTTTTTTTAATCAAAACTCCAAATAAGTCTATCATGGGAGGAGGAGAGTTTGATTGGGATGTCTAGAATATACTTGGCCACCAGAACTGGGAGTAGAGATTGGATCAGGTCCATATTCCAGTGAATCTCCTTAAGGTCAGAAGACTGTCAAATGTCTGGAATTGTCTATGGCAAGTTCGGAGAAGTAGGTGAAGGAAAGGCATCCTATAGGAGAAAACCTAATTTTACCCAGTAATCATGCCAAATATCAACTTGATTCTCAGAGAGGGTCTGCCATAAAGCCAATTTTTCATTTAAAAAAAGGAAAAGAGGTCCTGCACAAACAAAAGAAGCCACAATAGGGGCTTTGGTCATTGAAAGAGGGTTTTATGAAAGTAATTGGCTTTGAGCTGAAGTACCATTGGGTTCTGAAAATTACAAAGGGTTTGCCACGAATTTTTGTCATTAAGGCAAGATTTTTGGTTTTGGAAGAGGGAAAATATTAAGACCTCCCTCTTGCCGTGGACAGATGTTGCGGTTCCAAGTACACATGTGTTTAACTTTACTATCCGCAATCTCATTCCACCAGAAGCTACAAGCTAATTGATAAAGTTTGTTGGTAACAACATATGAGGGGAGAAATGATTGCATGGTATATATAGGGATAGAATTTAAGACAACATTGACCATAGCTATTCTACCCGTCTATGAGAGAACTTTGGATTTTCAACTGGAAAATTTGTTATTAACTTTGTCAATCAAAAATTGGAAATTGTTTGATTTTTTCTTGGACGACAGGAAAGCAGATCCAAGGAATTTGTCATTTGGATTATAAACTTTTGTACAAAAAATACAATTAATCATCTTGGTGTGTCTTTGATGTACATAGTCACCTCAGTAGGCTCATAAACAATTAATGGTTTATGTATCTATCATTGTCATTAACATACTCTTGATGACACTAATCAGAGGAAATTGATATACACATTAATGTAACACTTATTTCAAGCAGATAGCTGGTGAAATTGCAAACTTGTGAAGACGATCCTAACGAAGCAAGCTCACTCCTGCACCTCTTGTTGCTTGTGCGAGAAATGAGTAGAGTTTGAAGCAGCGGTTCAAGCAATGACACAAGTTTTTTTCAACATCCAGGCATAGGTGCATACTTGGAATCATTGGGGAGTGTCTCATCAAGATTAACAAACACCCTACACAAACACACACATTGTGATGCATATCTATTACATACGGTGATTCTAAATGGCGAGGAAACCAGCGAGGAAACGGGCGAGGGAGGGGGGTGTGACCCTCCATCCCCTTCGAGATGCGTGCAAGTGTGAATTTTGAGAGGGATGGAGGGTCACACCCCCCTCCCTCGCTGGTTTCCTCGCCGCCTAGAACAACTTCTATTACATAATCTATATAAAAGTTACCTTTGAAATTACCTCATCATAAGCATCATGAATAACATCACTGCCTTCTCAACGATATTGGTGCGACGACTCAGCCGGAGAGTTTGAAACATTCTCATTACCTTTTCTTCTTTTTTTCTATGGAGAATTTCCAAGTATAGTAATCACATTATTGAACAAACATGTTGTCGAACAATTGCAATAATAGAAAAATAACTTTATGCTAATGCCCCATCCTAAAGAGAAATTCCTTCCTAGCTTATTCTGAAAATAATGGTTGATGCTATGATAGTTTAACTTGTAAAAGCATCACATTTCAGATCAAAACTCCTTATCTTACTATTAAGACCATTGAAAACAATGACAATGCGAACTCCTAATGATAATAAGGGCCTTTTTTTTACAATATAGTCATGGGTAAAAGAAGTTGAATTTAGCAACATATGAGTCATCATGGGTTTATAAAGTTATCAAGAAAGTTAAATTTTGAGTTATTTGAGGTTAACATCGTTAAATTTCACAAACAATTGATAAATTTGCAAGTCTTGCTATATAAGTTAAGATTACCATCACACTCTTTTAACAACGATTCTAGTCAGTCAGATTTGCTAGCTATTTTTTGGTCAAATTTTAATTTTTTTTTACACTTTTACTTTTTCTCTTTAAAATACGTGCACAAACATCACTTATAAAAGTGGTAAAAATTGTAAAAAAAATCACCAAAAAATGGCGAGCAAACCTAGCTGACTAGACTTACTCATCTTTCAATCTTGCGGGTGACTACATATTCCCAATACAAAAATTCTAAAGAGCCATGCCCCTAGCACCTAGGGGCTCTCTGTGTGTGTTTGTGTTCGATTGATGAATTATGAGGATCTCTACAATGACAGACTGTATCGAGGCTCTCTCGTTTTCCCATTACCTTATTTGATGGCAAACGCGGGGGCAACACGTCACTTTATTTGAAAGTTGTGGAATTGAATGAATCAATCATTAAAAAAACAAAAAAAGTGTGATAGTTTTCTCCTTCTCCTGAAAGGAGCCATTAGCTGTTAAGTTCAGGACCCAGTCTTTAGGTTTGTTTTTAGTCAATTAGTAAATCCCTAGTTTGTAGGAGAGTAGACTAAATCTTTGATTCTGTTTGTTATGGCTATTGTTTAGCCGATTTCAGCATTTTGTTTGTTATACTAATGGCTATATATGGGCCTTAGTCTCTTTGAATAAAGATCAGTTTTTGATTTCCACAATTTACAGAGTCTCTACTTTACATTTGGTATCAGAGCCAGGTTAGATTAGTGAGATTAAGGCAGCAGCCTGTGAGAGATCAAACACAATGAGTGAAGATAAAACACTCACAAAGATCCCTCACTTCGATGGTCACTACGATCACTGGAGTGAGTTGATGGAGAATTTGCTGAAGGCAAAGGGGCTATGGAGCTTGGTGGAACATGGCTTTGCAGAGCCAAAGGAGGGAACAATGCTAACAGATGCGCAGCAGTCACAACTTGATGATGTCAGAATCAAGGATCACCAAGTGAAGCATTATCTATACCAAGCCTTAGACAGAACTGTGTTTGAACAGATCCTGGATAGGCGCACATCCAAGATCGTGTGGGATTCGATGAAAAGGAAGTTTGGCGGAAATGAGAAGGTAAAGAAATCCCTGCGCAACACTTTGAGAAGGGATTTCGAGGTTCTAGAAATGAAGAAAGGAGAAACCATCACCGATTACTTTGCAAGAGTAATGGTGGTTTCCAACAAATTGCGAAGCAATGGTGAAGACATGCCAGATTCAAAAATAGTGGAGAAAATCCTGCGAACCTTGACAGAACAGTTCACATACGTGGTGGTCTCCATTGAAGAATCCAGGGATACAGATGAGATTTCAATTGATGAATTGCAAAGCACTCTAGTGATGCATGAGCAAAAATTCTCTCGAGTCATCAAGGAATACGATGACCAGGTTCTTAAGGTGGAAGAGAGACCAAGCAGAGGCAGAGGCAGAGGATCACCTAGAGGACGTGGTGGTAGAGGCAGAGGAAGGAACAACTTCAACAAAGCAACGATCGAATGCTACAAATGCCATGGTCTAGGACACTATCAATATGAGTGTCCTAAATGGAACAAGGAGGCAAATTACGCAGAATTAGAAGAAGAAGATGAGATGCTGTTGATGACTTATGTTGGTTTCCATGAAGGCAAACAAAGTGAGACCTGGTTCATTGATTCTGGCTGTTCAAATCACATGTGCAACAACGAGGACCTGTTCTCTAGCTTGGACATGACATTCTCACACTCTGTCAAGCTTGGAAACAACACTCGAATGGAGGTGGTTGGAAAAGGTACTGTCAAGCTAGTACTAGGAGGCATTACATACTCAATTAGTGATGTCTACCTGGTACCTGAACTCAAGAATAACCTGCTAAGTGTGGGTCAACTCCTGGAGAAAGGATTGGCAGTTTTGTTTGAAAGAGGAATGTGCAATGTGTATCATCCTCAAAGAGGTTTGATTATACAATCAATTATGAGTGGAAATAGGTTGTTTATCGTTTTGTCTGAGCTGCACAAGTCAATTGGAAAGCAAGAAGAGAAGTGTCTTCACACAACTACCACTGATTTGTCAAAACTTTGGCATCAGCGGTATGGCCATCTCAGTTACAAAGGCTTGCGCACACTGCAGTACAAGAAGATGGTACATGGGCTTCCAAAATTTGCTGCATCAACAACTACTTGCGTGGACTGTTTGAATGGCAAGCAGACTCGAAGTCCAATTCCTAAGCAAGTTTCCTGGAGAGCAAATCAACCCTTAGAGCTCATCTACTCAGATATCTGCGGACCCATCACACCTACCTCCAACAGCGGTAAAAGGTATTTTTTGAGTTTCATTGATGATTACAGTAGAAAAGCATGGGTCTATCTATTATCTGAAAAATCAGAAGCTCTAGAGTCTTTCAAATTCTTCAAGAAGATGGTCGAGGCAGAAGCAAACATGACTATAAAATGTCTTAGAACAGACAGGGGAGGCGAGTACACTTCCACTGATTTCAACAACTTCTGCAGGGAGAATGGAATTAGAAGACAGCTGACGAATGCATCTACACCCCAACAAAACGGCGTCGCCGAGAGGAAGAATAGAACAGTGATGAATATGGTGCGATCCATGTTGTCAGCTAAGAAGATTCCGAAGAGTTTCTGGCCAGAGGCAATAAACTGGACATTTCATGTCCTAAATCGATCTCCAACTCTAGCAGTAAAAGATGTCACACCGCAGGAAGCATGGAGCGGAATCAAGCCTTCAGTGGAGCATTTCAAGGTCTGGGGATGCCTCGCACACGCCCACATACCAAATCAAAAGCGAGGTAAATTAGACAACAAAAGCTCCACTTGTATTTTCTTGGGGGTTAGCGAGAACACAAAAGGCTTTAGACTGTTCAATGTTGAAACTAACAAAATTATTGTGAGCCGTGATGTAGTGTTTGAAGAAAATAAGCAGTGGGAATGGGGAAAAGATTATGAGGGGCAGTTAAAAGAGGAGTTAGAGTGGGAAGAACAGAAAACAGATGAGGGAGTTGAAGAAATTCAGCAAGAAAATGGGGAACAGAGGGAAACATGGGAAACAAAGGGTGAAGAAGAATGTGAGGAAACACGGGAAATACGGGTTCAAGAGGATGAAGAGCAATCAGATCGAGAGGATACAGAGCCATTATTTCCTTGCCAAAGAGAAAGAGAAGAAGAAAGCTTAGTTCAAGGGAGAGATCGAAGAGTTCCTGCAGTTCAAGGGAGAGATCGAAGAACTCCTCGATGGATGACTGACTATGTCAGTGGGGAAAATCTCTCAGATGACGAAGTCCACATGGTGAAAGATGCAGAAGCACAAGATCCTATCTGGTTCAAAGATGCAGTAAAGGAAGAGAAGTGGAGACAAGCCATGGATAGTGAGATAAAGTCCATAGAAAAGAACAGCACATGGACCCTCACTGAATTGCCAAAGGATGCTAAGAAGATCGGAGTCAAATGGGTCTTCAAGACAAAGAAAGATGAAGTTGGCAACATTACAAAATACAAAGCACGGTTAGTGGCGAAAGGGTACTCTCAAAAGCAAGGAATTGATTACTCTGAAGTTTTTGCTCCAGTGGCTCGTCTTGATACAGTTAGAATGATAATTGCCTCAGCTGCTCAAAAGGGATGGGAAATTTTCCAGCTCGACGTCAAGTCTGCCTTTTTACATGGGAAACTGATCGAACAAGTTTTTGTTGATCAACCTGAAGGTTATGAAAAGAAAGGGAAGGAACATTTGGTGTATAAGCTGCACAAAGCATTGTACGGATTGAAACAAGCACCACGGGCCTGGTTTAGTCGCATCAAATCTCACTTCATCAAGGAGGGATTTCAGGGTTGTGACAGCGAACAAACACTTTTCATCAAGAGAAGCAATGAAGGGAAGATTATCATTGTAAGTGTTTATGTTGATGACTTAATTTTTACTGGTGATGATGAGAAGTTAATGATGGAATTCAAAGACTCCATGATAAGAGAATTCGACATGTCAGACTTAGGGAAGATGAGTTATTTCTTAGGAATTGAGGTTGTGCAGAAGAAGGAGGGAATTTTTATTTGTCAAAGGCGGTATGCAGAGGAAGTCCTAAGAAGATTTGGCATGTTCGAGAGTAATCCAGTTAGCAATCCTATTGTGCCTGGAGTTAAAATCAGCAGTGATGCAGAGGGAGTACTGGTTGATGAGACCTATTACAAGCAGATAGTCGGCAGTCTCATGTATCTCACTTCAACCAGACCCGATTTGATGTTTGCAACAAGCTTAATCAGCAGGTATATGTCGAAACCCACTGAACTCCATTTACAAACTGCAAAGAGAATCCTTAGATACTTGAAAGGAACAATGGGCCTTGGAATTTTCTACAAGAAGAATGGTCAAAATCAGGAGCTAGAAGCCTATACAGACAGCGACTACGCTGGTGATGTTGAAGACAGGAAAAGTACAAGTGGATACACTTTTCTACTCAGTTCAGGAGCGGTGGCATGGAGCTCAAAGAAACAGCCTATAGTAACGTTGTCCACCAGAGAAGCTGAGTTTGTTGCAGCTGCAGTTTGCGCCTGTCAAGCCATATGGATGAGAAGAATTCTTAAGGAGCTAGGCTATGCAGGAGAAGAATGCACAAGCATTAATTGTGACAATAGTTCTACCATCAAGCTGTCCAAAAACCCAGTAATGCACGGACGCAGCAAGCACATAGATGTTCGCTATCATTTTTTGAGAAATCTGTCAGAAGAAGGAACTGTTGCCTTGGTGTACTGTGCTAGTGCTGATCAAGTCGCTGACATCATGACCAAGCCTTTAAGGGCAGATGCTTTTCTGAAACTTCGAAGATCATTGGGAATGTGTGACATTACAGAGATAAGCTAAGTATTAGCTTAAGGGAGAGTATGAAAGGAGCCATTAGCTGTTAAGTTCAGGACCCAGTCTTTAGGTTTGTTTTTAGTCAATTAGTAAATCCCTAGTTTGTAGGAGAGTAGACTAAATCTTTGATTCTGTTTGTTATGGCTATTGTTTAGCCGATTTCAGCATTTTGTTTGTTATACTAATGGCTATATATGGGCCTTAGTCTCTTTGAATAAAGATCAGTTTTTGATTTCCACAATTTACAGAGTCTCTACTTTACATCTCCATCTTCATCTTTCAAAGCCCCTCTCTTCTTCTTCTTCTTCTCTCCATCCATCCATCCAACCAACCATCTCTGTTTCCCCAATTTTCCCTTTTTTTTTCCAATTTTACCCTCACCATCACCACCATGTATCCAAACAACATGATTTTGATAAATTGTTCCAACTGTAGAACCCCGCTACAACTCCCACCGGGAGCCAAATCGCTAAGATGTGCCCTATGCCAAGCAGTCACTAATATTGCCGATCGTGAATTGCCACCCTCCTCAAATTACTCTTCTGCCCCTCACTACCCTCCTCCTGCATCCTCACCATCACCAGGTCCATCTCTTACTCCTCCTTCACCACACGGCCGCAAGAAGGCTGTGATTTGCGGCATTTCGTATCGATACTCACGACACGAGCTCAAAGGTTGCATCAATGATGCTAAGTGCATGAAATACCTTCTCACTAATCGCTTTAAATTCCCCGAATCTTCAATTATTATGCTCACAGGTACTAATATCATTGGTTTTTGTCTTCATAATTTGTGCCAATTTAGGGTTTCATTGCTATATGTGTGTTTGCATCTGTGAATTATTTTGACAACAAGTATGTCCGCCCATGCTTTCTTGGTGATTATGTTCTGACTCATATTGTGTGGATGATTATAATTTCTAATTTTCTTCGTGAATGTCTTTACGGTAACAATTCACATTGATCCAGTTTTGGAGTTGTACAATGTCCTTCGTGTTCTTGGTTATTCGGAATATTTGGAGATTGATCTAAATGTGCTCCTTTTAATTCAGAAATGAATCTATTGATTCAAGGCGTATATGGAAAACATTGTGAATTGTTAAAATTTCTAGAAATATTTTCTTTACAATGTAGTATTTGGGACACTTCTAGCATATTTTCATTTTTTTTTCTTTGTCCTTTTTATTTTCTTTGTTGTGGATTAACAATATGGATACAAGTTGTTCTTAATATATATACTATTTTTTTTTTCCGTATGAATTGTAAATGTGAATTATTATCTAGAATGAGCTAAAATATGGATGTTCATGATATATACTTGCAATTTTGAAGCTTAAATGAATTATTAGTTTTATTTATAAAATTTAAATGAACCAAAATTCTGGAAGTACTAATGAATTTGCCATTTATGTTCATAATATCAACTATAAAAATATAATATTATATTTTAATGTCGTGTACGTTTTGTATCAGTGTTGTAGCTTTTTGGCATTTGCCGTATTGCTATATTCATCTCGTGTCTGACATGTTGTGTCCGTCCTTCCTAGGATATTTTTGAGATTGGGTTGTCTATAAACACCAATCTATTGCTCATTTGTAAGGTGCTTAATGGTTTTTTTAAAAGGCGAGTAGGGGTTTTTAATTTAAATCATTAAATGCCTTTAGCATGGTTCGAACCATGTACTTGTGATACCATAATTCTCAAATCTTATTAATTGAGCTAGAACCCGTTGGCGGATGCTTGATGATTGTTGATGAAGAAATGGAGTTGTGAGAGGGAGACTTGGTTTTCATTTTTGTTACTAAGGTGTGCTTGTAAGTCATCAAATTGTAATAAGGTTCTCTTCAATACCTTCCTTTCAAGCTAATCTTTACTGAAGATTAAATTGGGGAAGAAGATGTAGGAGCTCAACATTCAAGGTTCAATTGCTTCTCCCTTAATCACTTGTTAGTTTAATATATTAAAAAAAATTGTGAATTCTCCATCACCTTAGTTTTATCATTTAGATTCATCCCTAGTTCCCTACAACCCACTAATCTAAAACACCACAATTCGAATCTTCTATATAATCTAGATTCCTTGGAGAAATTGCTCATGTTGTAAACAATTCAAAATTATTATTGAAACAATCATTTTCTCTAAATTTCTTATCTTTTCAGTTGCTTCTTCTTTTGCATTTTCCTCTTAAATTCCATTCTCGACAAATATTCTTTTGCTTCTCCCTTTCATGATCTTTGATTTCTTCCAAGACTTCCGTTGTGCCAAAAGTCTTCTATAAAAATTAAGTGATTCTATCAGATTTTTTTTTTTTTTTTTTTGGGGGGGGGGGGAGGTAATCCAATCTGGTTTAATTTGTCATCACATCATGTATTATACTTCACAATGGTTAATTCAGGCATCTTTAGCCTTTTCTATATTGTCAAGGGCTCTCAATATGCTTCATTTGAAAAAAGAGTGAGGTGAGATGGGTGTGGAAATTCTTGAATGATCTTCGAACGGATCTTCTTTAGATCAGATGGCAAACATTTAACTAGGCTCTAGGTGAAGGGCTTGTCAAGTACTTGCGTTCCAATTCGAAGCTTTTTGTTAGTTGGGACCTAAGAGGCCCAAACATGGATACAGACAGGACAATGTGAGAAATATATAGCAAATAAGATGATTATATTGTTTTATCATTTATATATTTAATTTGTAATTTTTTTTATACTGACACCATATAAATAATCATAGTGACAAAACAAGGCAATGAAAATATTGAATTATTCAAAGTCAAAAGAAATCAATACTATGTCCATCCTTTGATGGCTTATGACCACAAAAGAATGTGAGAGGAGCCCTATTGTGTGTGTGTGTTCCTTTTATTGACCCTCCTAAACCCTAATTGAAAAATAAAAAGTGAGGGAGTGTCTAAGAAATGTTTCAAGCATTGCCAATATGTGGGGTCGCGTCCGACATGCACACCGGCATGCTAATAGATAAAGAATTGCTAAGCGATAGACCATCTTGTCAGTTTCCACTTACTGAGATGTATGTCTCCTTTTTTGTTAACCCAAAAAATTTGATGGATCCTTTTCAAGGTGTTGGTTATATTTCATGGATCTTTCCTGGTTTTTACTAGTTAGACAATTCAGAGCTGTTACTAGCAATGAGTTTTAAAGCCATTTGAATGTCTTCTACTGAAGGTTGTTAACGTCTTGTATTGGTGCATTTGGAGGGAGGGAATATCACCAAGCATTGCATAACATGATTAAATTTTCTGCAGCCTCTTTCGTGTTTAGGATTCTAGAGGAATTAGCTATGAGTTTTTCTTTGTTGCATTAGGTAATATAGAATGTCTACTCATGCTTTTTATACCTCATCTTTGTTGACACTTGATGCTTTATATCCATTATCTTTGTTGACATTTGATACAAGATGCATTTGTTTTTTACCTTTAAAAAAATGAGAGGAAAAAAAAAAAGAGAACAGTGAAGTATCGCTAGATGTTTACACTTATGTAAAATTTTATTTCAATGTAATGCATAAGCTATTGTGGGTTTGCTCATGAGGCAGGGACGTGTATTTAAAGATCTAGTTGATGTTTTCGATGAAATTCCCCCTGATGACCTTTGATATTGAGCCTTTTTCAGAAGAAGAAACTGATCCATACCGGCTTCCAACTAACCACAACTTGAGAATGGCATTATACTGGCTTGTACAGGGTTGTCAACCGGGCGACTCCCTAGTATTTCACTATTCTGGTCACGGTTCACGCCAGAGGAATTATAATGGTGACGAAGTTGATGGATACGATGAAACGCTCTGTCCCTTGGACTTTGAAACACAGGGAATGATTGTTGATGATGAGATCAATACGGCCATTATTAAGCCTCTTCCACACGGGGTTAGGCTTCATGCAATAATAGATGCTTGCCATAGTGGCACTGTTTTAGATTTACCATTCCTATGTAGAATGAGTAGGTAGGTCCTCATTCCATATGCACATAATTAAAAACTAAGTGTCTACTTTCTCATGGATTTCTAAACCTTGATGAAATTAGATACATAAATTATACTAAATGTTGATTCGGGACTTGCTTAAAATCCACTTCTTCTTTTTTTATTAGGAGTGGACAGTATGTATGGGAGGATCATCGCCCTAGGTCAGGTGTGTGGAAAGGAACAAATGGCGGAGAAGCTATTTCCTTTAGTGGTTGCGATGATGATCAAACATCTGCTGATACCTCGGTAAACTCTCCTGATTCTGAGTTAATTATCATCATTACTCTTTGGGTGTGTTTGGTTGCATGGAATTCAATTACATGGAATCCTGGGGACCACTTGGTTTAAGGAAAATTTGATTAAAATGTGGACCACTTGAATTTAAGCCAAATTTGATCAAGATGTGGTGGACCACTTATCATGAATTCTAGATTGTGATCAAATGTGAGGAGTTGATTTTCCATGAAATATGAGAACAATTCTTTAGAGGGGATAAAGAGTTGGGATTTTTATGTTTCATGGAAGTTCAGTTCCCACATTTGATCAAAACGTGGAATCCATGATAACCGGTCCACCACATTTTGATCAAATTTTGCTTAAACACAAGTGGTCTTCTTTGAATTCCATGGAATTAGTCTCCCTGCAACCAAACAATCCCGTTATATCTTTTGCACTTGGAAGATCCCTTTAAGCTCCTTTTACCAAAGCTAATTCGTTTACATGGACAGGCTCTGTCAAGGATCACTTCAACAGGTGCCATGACTTTCTGTTTTATCCAAGCATTTGAGCGTGGACAAGGGACTACATATGGGAGCATACTCAATGCAATGAGGACTGCCATCCGCAACACTGGTTCTGGTAGTAACCTTGGAGGTGGTCCTGTGACATCACTTTTAACCATGCTTACGTCAGGAGGTAGTGGTGGTGGTGGGCTAAGACAGGTAACTGCTCTCGTAACTGTTAATTCTATGGACATTGGACTTACTTATTTGGACATGGATGTCTGTGCTTATTTTGACTAGCCTGTGATACACACCTCATTTGGACACAGGTGCCATGTGTTGGTGCATGGACATGAAATGAATAAGGTGCCACTTTATCTATTGTTAATCCTGGTGTTCTGAACATATTTTCTGGTTCATACCTTGACGAAACACTTTCCCAAACTGACATGAGGCAATATGCACAAGGCATAGGTTTCATTTACCAAAAGTTGTATGTGTCAACACCTTGACTTTGGCGTTGTCAAAATCATAAGATTTGAATCGGATTGTAGGGTTTCCAATTCACATTGCTTCAAAGCATTGTATGTTGATTCAATCACATGATTGGATGTTAAATTGAGTCGCGAACCACTAAAGATCATGAATTGCAACTCAAAAAAAATATTATTTATTTATTATTGTTATTATAATCATTATTATTATTATTATTATTATTATTATTATTATTATTATTATTATTATTATTATTATTATTATTATTATGTATAATCATTTTAATTATTATTTTTAATGTATAATGCATTTCACTTATGCAATGGAATTGAATGTTGGAAGAAAAAAGTAGATCGAGTGGAACAAGATGAACCAGAAGAAGATTAAAAAGGCATGCCTATAAATCTTCTTAATCTTCACACGACCTGGCTGCATTGAAACTTAGCTTAGAAAAACATTTCGAGCTTCAACTATCTCTGAGTCTAGCTGAAATCGTCTGATTTGATGCTAGAAGTATTCCATTATTCACGTTGGATTCATAACGTGCACAGCCTAAATGATCATTCTTTGTGGGTCTTGGCTTTTATTTGGGTTTAGAATTTGTGTTGTATCTTGTGTGGGTTTCATAAGATGAATTTGATTGAATGAGACTATTGGCAACCCAAGTATTTTAGTCAAATATTTCATGACACTTGTTTTACATTTTCTTATAGACTTAAACTAAAATTTTTGATATTGTTCTTCATATTAAGTACATTATATATATGGGACATATATAATATATTTTATGTTATGCTTTGAATCTCATCTTGAATCTTATGATTCACGATTTGAATCCTGATTCAATTCATCCTTTGAATCCTGATTCAATTCACGCTTTAACAACGTTACTACACAACTTATAACTCATAACTTTATGTTAACATGTTACAATTGGCAATTCGGTTTTGGGGAAATTCATTGAAATCTTTCGTTATGACTTTTGGCATTTTATGCTATATGTCCGATGTATTTCATTGTGAATTATGTGTGTGTCTTTGTGTCAGTATGTGTTCATCTTTTGTATTGAAGAGAGCAAGGGATTGTGTGCGTGGTGTTCAATTGTACATATTTTGGATTGAAGAGAGCAACAAAATGAATCACAAACATTAAATCAACGAAATCCAATACTTTGGATTTGAGGGAGCAATGTAATCAATAACAAACATCAAAACCAGAACTTGTATGTGCATGGTACCTTTACAATCTGAGGCATCCCTGAGGTATCGAAAGACCCTTTGGTACCTCGTGCATTAATCAACACAGGAAGTTCCAAAGAATGGTCTGCCAGAGCATTTCTCGACTTGTTGAGTCTCACTTCTACTGGTGTAACGATTAAGTTTTCAGAAACTTGTGTTTTTGGCTATTTGATTTGCCTTCCTTCCAAATTACGACTGGAATCCTTTCTTTCCTTGTTTCCCTAGACATTTGAATTGCTTTCTAAGTAATCTAGGATTGTGAGTCATAAATAGAGACAAATGTTGAGTTTAGGTGTATATTTGTGAGACGAAACATTCAAGTGAGGGAGAAGAATATGTTAGTGGGTAAAAGTGTGCCCAGATTGTTCAGTGGGAGCTTTTCCCAAACCTGGGTAGACCTCGATCTTGCTTTCACTATGCTCATTTTGTAGGATGTATTCAGGGAGGTTTTGATCATGTAGGAGATTATGGCAGAGGGTATTCTCAATTAGGAAATTTCATTACTGGTTCATGTGTGGTTCTTTGGGTTTCTCTCATGGGTTCTTTTCGCAGAATGACAGTTTAGTAGTTGCAGGGTTTTTGTCCTTAATTTGTGTATTGGGTTATAACTTGTACATGTAATATGGGTTGTTTCACCTATTTGGAGGGTTGTTGTGTTTTTTTTTCCACAATAAAGTTTCAACTTGTGTCTGGATACAGAGAAAAAGAAAGTTCCCAAGAAATGTTGTACCTAATCCTCTAATCAATTTTACGAGACCAATAATTGGTGGAATAATTTACGTTATTGGTGCACCGTAAACTAATAACTAAATTTGTATATACTAGTGGAATAATTTACGTTGTTGGCACAATAGAATAAAATAAAATAAATGGAATTTACTCTATTTGTTTTTAGTTATTCCATACCCATGCACTCTTGTTGTGAATTGCTTGGCCTCCCCAATTTTCTTTGCATCTTATCCCTCTCAATGCCTATTAAGCATAGTTATCAATATCTTACGATACAATACATAATATGTATCGTATTTAAGGGTCATCGATATAAGATGAGGCAAGGATGTATTGCATCGTATCTTACGATACACAATTTGTTATAATACATGTATCTTAAATTTAGTTTTCCGGTGTTCGATACGATAAACGTTTTGATAACTATACTATTAAGGCTTTTGTCTGCCTATAATATTCACCTATAAAATTTTATTTTTTCTTCACCTACGAATTAAAATTCTTTAGATTCTTTATGTTTTCCTAGAGGCATGCCTCTCAAGCATATGGCACGATCTCATATAGTTGATGCCCTTTATTCGTTCATAGAAACTAAAACATACACCATTAATTACTCTCATGGCATTTTATACATACACACACATACAAATAAATATAAAATAAAAACTCAACTAATGGCCTTTTGATGCGTATAAACTTTTCTTACTTTAGTTAAAAGAATAATGAGTCTTTTTCGGTGTTAGATAAAATGAAGAGTTATTCTACTCTGACTCTAAAAATCGAACTCATATTCGAGTCCCTGACATGGCATCCTAGGTGGTGTGGTTACATGGACAAAAGTGGAGTCCACAATAAAATCCTAGTCAACTTCTTCTTCGACCAAACCAAAAAAACCCTAAATTGCCCCCTTTCTTCCTCTCTCCTCTTTCTTTCTCTCTTCCCTGTGCGATGAGAACCCTTCAACCACCAAACATAAACCACACTTCTCTCTTTGCCGCCTCGTGCGCCTCCCTTTGTTCTCTCTCTATTCTCAAAGGAGGCAAAAAACTCATTACCCAATTTCATCCTTACAAATCCCAATATTCTTTGCTAGTTATAGAGTTAATACTCTTCCTCTTTGTCTCCACTCTTGCTGGAAATTCAAAAATCATTCGAGAACAAAATTGACAGAGAGGATCTATCGATTATTTCGGAGGCGAAAGGGAACAAGCAACTCAAATCCAATGGCACCACGTGATATCCGCTGCCCATTCAAGCGAGCTCTAATATCAGACCAGCAGAAGCACATAGACCTTGCCCTACTTTTGCCAGAACCATAAGCATTGCGACTCTCAACACCAAACCCACTGTTTAGCTTCTTCAGTTATCTCCCTCCCAAACCAATCCACCACCGAACCCAAACCCAACCGGAACTCATCAAAGCCGAGCTTGAGCTCGAACTTGACCACGAAGGCGAACATGAAGAAAATTTCCGTCATCATTTGTAGTCATGGTTTGATTTTCTTGTCTATTGTCCCAATGTCTTGATTTGGATTTTTTAAGAAGGTTTGATCTGATGTGGGGCGGTTTTTTATTTGCAAGCGCTGAAGAACTTTGGGGAGATGTTGGAGAAGTACACGTCTGCAGGAGAAATCAAGGGTTGAGGGCTTGTTGCAGGGTAGGGTATAAAGGATGTTGAAGACTCCATGGCAGCTGCCATGCGCAGAGAGGAGGGCGGTTAGGTTGGTCACTGAAGGATTCACATCGCACATAGAAGAAAGGAGAAAAGAGAGAGGAAGAAAGAGGTCAATTTAGGGCTTTTTTGGTTTGGTCAAAGTGGTTTGGTCAAAGTAGAAGATGACTAGGATTTTCTTGTGGACTCCATTTTAGTCCATGTAACCATGCCACCTATGACACCACGTCAGTGTTCGATTTTGAGACTCCCAAAGTAAAATTACTCTAAAATGAATATCATCAGTCTTTATTCTTCCACAAAAACTTAAACCACCAAATACAAGTTTGAAGAGGAGATAGACAAAGAGAATGATTGTGAAGGGGAAAGATGCCCTAAATTGAAATAGGTGAGTGATGGATTGTAGTTAAGGCGTTGAGGCGGACGGGCTTGAAACCGCGTGAGGCGTGAGGCGAACGGGTCTGTGACCGTCTGAGGCGTGAGGCGAGGCAGCCTCAGTGAAGTGAGGGCGGTCTTAACATTTTTTAAAGATTTTCTTTAATATTAAATTGGAACATATCAACATAGTAGTATACATCATCATTTTGATAAGTATCGTAAGCCAATATGTACAAAAATGACATAACTACCTAAAATCGAAATGGAAATATAATAAAGTTGTATAGTATAGCGAAAAGATGCACTACATAAGTGTCAAGTAACTTGCAAACATCGACTAAATTATTAAAAATCAATAATCTTGAAAGAATGAAAACTTGAAAATGTTGAGCATTTGTTAGAAGAAATTGTTGAAATGGTTGGTAAAAATTCACAAGTGCGATCACTATTGGTATTCCAAAAGCATAAAAATCATTGAACTTTGCTATGAAAAATCAATATTGATGTTGATCACAGACAGATCAAAACATGATATGTCTTCTCAAAAATAGTAAAACAAATTTATCAAAATTTTAAAATGTTTTATCTTGTTTTTACCAAATTTATCTAATATTACACCAAGAAACATAAAATCCTATTATAAAGTGGGTTGCAACCTCGTTTTGCTGCAATTGGGTTGGCTGCAACCATTTTTGGGCTGAGGCAGTGTCCGAGGCGAACGCCTAATTTCACCGCATTGTCTCACTTTGAGACGGAATTCTATAAAGATGCCTTGAGGTGCGCCTAGGCAGCCGCCTTGACTACATTGGAGTGATGTGAAGAAGGATGATGTGAAGTCGGATTTTGAAGGGGAGAGATTGATTTGAAGAACTAGGAGAGATGAGTTGGCCTATGTGGGTGTAGGGGAAGAGAAAAGAGAGGTCCTCAGTGAAGCGGAGGGGGGAGGGATTGAGAACACCACCACCAGGGTCGACTGGAAGGAGAACTTTCTCCCAATCAGCAAGAGAGAAATGTTCAAAGCTATGATTGTGAAGAAATGTGTTCAGTTCGTTGCTAACCTCTTCAAACCCTAGGTAAAACTATGTCTCCATTGAGATTACTTAAGTGAGAGAAAAGAAGATGGAGACATTGTTGGAGTTGCACAAAACAGAGGGATGGTAAGAGATCAGAGACGCGAAAGAAGGGCGAGAGGGGAAGAGCTTTTGCATGCATAGAATTTGTATTTGGAGAGATGCCGTCGAGAACACATATAGAACGGAAAGGCTTTCTTAGATTGTTTTAATCTTCACTCTTCATCTAATCTTGTTGAGATACCGATGAACTTATATGTTTTGGAGTTGCCACCCCAATAAATACTCATGTTACCCATTGCAAGTTACCCACCCAAAACATGCAGTTTACCTCTGAGGTGGGTTAAAATTTTCCTTATTTCCAAAAGATAAAAAAAATAAAAAAAAATCTCAGGTCCAAAACGCATAGAGGTAGTCTTAGGTCTGAAATCGTGATTTTGTTTTCATGGCTATGAATCCCATTTCAGATCCGTGACAAATATAGCCTAGGGATGGCAGTGGGGTGGATTTTCACGAATATTCGCCTCGTCCACACCGATTGGGGCGGTTTTGGATGTGCGTAAATGTATTTCGGGGCGGATACGAAAATCCAATTGATTAAGTATAAAATTACTGAAATACCCTTACCCCTTAAAAAGAAAAAACCCTAACCCTACCCAATTGATTTCTCTCTACCTCTTAGACTCAAAGTCTTCTCTTCAGTTCCTCCATCCTCCATTCCATCTGCAACATCATTGATTCGAATCATCAAACCAAGAGGAGGATTACTAAAACATCTACGTCCATACAATCCCTCACCGATGTGTGAATCCTCTTCTCTATTTTCAACATCTAATGATGCACAATCAATGAGGACAAAGTCTTCTTCATGTTCGATGTTGTTCTCCTATGCTGCGAATCAGGTTTTTATACTGATTTGTTGAGATCCGATGATGCACAATCAGTGAGGACGAAGTCTTTTTCGTGTTCGATGTTGTTCTCCTATGCTGCGAATCAGGTTTCTATACCGATTTGTTGAGATCTGTGAGGACGAAGTCTTCTTCTTCTTCGATGTTGTTCAATTTGTTGTTGTTGTGAGATCTTTCTTCGAAGTCTCCTCTGCTGCGAATCAGTGAGGACGGAGTCTTCTTCTTCAATGTTGTTGTGAGATCTATCCTGCCATCAGTTGGAGAAATTGGGTTTCTTTGTCTCGTTTCTAGAGGAAATGGTTGTGGAGAAAATAAGTCTCGATGGGTTTCTCTCATATTTTACATCCCCATTCTAAACAACAGTCAACTCTGCTTCTTCTTCATTTTTTTTTTATTAAATTTTTTTTTTATATTTAACGGATATTTGGGGCGGGGCGGATATCTGCCAATCTGACCGGAGCGGGGATGGTTTTTGAAAAATTGTATAAACGGATATTCGGGGCGGATTCGGAGATCTGCGATCCCCAGTGGGGCGGGGATGGATTTGCCCAAATCCGCCCTGTTGCATCCCTAATATAGCCAATCCCTTGTATGAGACAAATATAGCCGATCTCGGATTCGATGTCGATTTTTCTGTTGAAATTTGATTTAATTTTACTTTATTTTCTCTAATATTTTGCAACCATGAAGTCAATTAAAACGTGAAAGTTTTTATTTTTAGTAACTCCAAATAAAGAAAAAAGAAATTGTTGAATTGAAAAGATTATTTATAATGGAAAGAAAGAGTTTGTGAATTGAATGGATCGGCTTAGTGAAACCAGTGTAGTGTGTTGGTACACCTGTCATCTTGTGGCCAGCGTGTTGGTTGTACACCTATCATCTTCTCTTGAATACTGAAAATTGTGAAGTAATTGGAACTCTTTGAATGATGTGTTGGGTTACAGGTTTTTCTATACCATATTCTATATGAAAGTTTATGTGCAAGTTGGTCCTTGAAATTTGGTTTAAAGTTTAAACTGAAAAATAATTGGGGCATTTTATGGCAAATTTTCTGAAACTTTTGACGTTTAGCCAAGTTTCCTTTATTTTTTAGTTGTGTGCTGAGTATGTCACCCTATGCTTATGTAAGACAAAGTTATGTTGGACTAATCTGGCTTCTTTTTGTGTTCTACAGGAGCCACAATTAACCGCCTGTGCACCATTTGATGTATACACTAAGCCATTCTCACTATGATTACGGTCAAATCATGTTTGTTATCCCCCTCTTCAACTAGTATCTCTCTCATTCGAGCATATCTGTACAGCACAAGGTATTTTTATGGGACGGTTCAGCTTATATTTTAAGATATATTTCATTGAAATGTTCCTCGATTTCAACTATGTATTCTCAATATTCTCTTTATCCAGACTAAGGTGTACACAAGAGTGATGATTCTAAGTTAAATCATTTCGTAATGTAACCAGATTGTTAGATTGCTATTCTGGGAAGTATATGATTGACCTGGTCATTAAGTTCTTGTATGACACTTCATGATTCACATTTCTGGACCCAAGTCCGACTTAACTGGATTCATTTGTCTAGGCCCTTGGAAAGTAAATCGTATTTTACTTGAGAAACAGTACTTTTCAAAGCATGGAAAATGTCAGGTCTCCGCCATCATGTAAATCTTCAAATTTGTGCAGTTATATTCTTTCTTACTCTATGCCAACTGATTTATGTCATGATAATCTGTCTGTTCACTTGTTACTAGGCTTGCCGGCTGCAATTTGCACCATTTTATTTTTGGCCTTGGCAATTAAGTTAGATTACTCTTTAGATAAATGAGACACGAATATGTGCCTTAAATGATATGTAGAATTGTAGAATTTCGTCCTAAATGTTACCCATGAATGTAACTGTGCTAATCAAGGGCAAACACAAATCTCGCATATCAAACAAGAGAACCAACAAGAGTAGCTGAAGAACAACCTTACAATCCCTAGACATTCCCAGAGGAAACCTACTCCAGCATATTTTCGACCATCTTAACATACTACCTTGACAAAAACTCTCATGGATGAGCCAATAAAACATAAGGAAGGTGAAGATTGCCAAGATTTGGACAATAACTGCAACCCAAAGGTAAACTCCAGTAAGCCAAAATATTCTGTCAGCCTGGATATTTCTTCACTGCATCCCAAACTCCAGGTTTTCCCTTATTTGTGGATCATAGCTCGTAGATCATTTAGGCAACACTTTACACTTCTTGGGATAGTCAAAGTTAAGAAATAGCACAAAGATAGCCAAGAGTCAAATTTCTAAAAGTGGTTTCAGTACAGGATTCCATGTTTGGGAATTAGTGTCTTCCAAAAGTGGTAGGTGGTTTTGGCACTCGTCCCTTCGAAAACGATAGTTTCTAGTAGGGCTGGGCATTTAGGACCGAACCGACAACCGGACCTATCGGGTCGGTTCGGATCAGTTTTAATTAATTAAAAAAAATCGGTTGTAAAAGCCCGGCCTGACCCGAAGTTTCTGGTCCGGGCCTCAGTTTCCATTTCTGAAGCCCGTCAAGTAACCGGCCAGGCCCGACTCCTCGACTCCCTATAAACAAACTAGGGAAATTCTAATTGGACAAGCCCATAATGGGAAATTCTAATTAGACAAGCCCATAATTAGATATTGTATCAAGGGACAGAGAGCAGGGAGAGAGCATTTCTTCCTGTATTTCAAACTCCTCATTCTTCTAATCTTATTTGCCATTCTTCGAACCAAGGGACAGAGAGCAGGGAGCAGGGCGAGAGTAGGGAGCAGGGCGAGAGCAGGGAGACGAGAAGGACAGAGATGGACGAGAGGGACAGAGATGGAGCGAGGAGACCATTATGCAGATTTTGTTAAAGATGAGAGGGACAGAGATGGTGTTTGGATCTCAGATGTTCGATGCTGATGCTGATGGTGTTCGGATCTGAGATGTTTGGTGTTCGATGTTCGGATCTCAGATGTTTGGTGTTCGATGCTGATGCTGATGGTGTTCGGATCTCAGATGTTCGATGCTGATGCTGATCGGTGTTCGGATCTCAGATGTTTGGTGTTTGGAAGCGGATGCTGATGGTGTTCGATGCTGATGCTGATGGCGTTTGGAAGCTGATGCTGATCGATGTTCGGATCTTAGATCCCCTCCCTTCCCCATTTTTGCAATGATCAGACCATCCACACTCTCAAGATCTTATCAAGATCTGATCTCAGATCTTGATCATATCTGATCTCAGATCTTGATCAAATCTGAGATCTGATTTACATTTTTCACTGAGATCAGATCTGAGATCTGGACATTCTTCCATTTTGTGTGTTACAACTTGCTGTCTGTCTGTTGGATTTGATTGTTTTGAGTATTTTGTGTGTTACAGTCTTTCTATCTCTCTTCTTCTAAAAGATGAATAAATCTATATGAAAAAAGAAAAGTGGAAGCAGGAATACTCGAAACACACGGAGTTTGGCCATTTTGATTGTTGCTCTTAGGACCGAGACCAGCCCGAAATCGGCCCGTATTTCTGTTAACCGGTCAATCCGGTTCGGTTTCGATTCTCATAAACACGGGCCCGATTTTCGATTTTTACATTTTGGGCCGGTTACCCGTACTTGCCCAGCCCTAGTTTCTAGATGGAGGTGATTCCGAAAATATTAGGAAATTAGGTTTTAGCGATCATGTTTTGCAAACAGGGTGATGTGGCATGATCTCAAAAGAATAATGAAATTTCGTAAAGTGTTTATGTATATCTCGAGGTTGTAAAAAAACTTCACTGTTCATGCCACATCATTCTAGTTGTAGAACCGGACTCCCTAGTCTCATTCAGATGATTCAATCAAAATATTGTCAGGCAAGAGTTAATTGGATTATGAGGCATTGGATGAGCTATTATTGTACATTTGTACTAGCACTTGAAACACGATTTCTAATTATAAAGGAGATTTTCTCGAAGGAGTTTAGATGGTGGAAGGGAGGGGTCATAAAATTGAATTTTGGATATGGCGTTTGGTGGGGTATGAATCTTTCAAAGATATCCCAAGATGGTTTGCTTTGTGTGAAAAGAAAATTGGCTGGGTTGAGAACTTCGATTGTCAGATTGTTGACTAGTCGAGTGGGAGATATTGACTGGTCGAGCACATCTGCATTGTTTCAAAACCATTTTTTGTGGTTTCCTTTGGTTGAATGTTTAATAAAATGCCCAAGTCACTAGGAATGATCAACGAAAACAAGGATTGAAGTCAGCGAATGTTGCTCGCTAAAATGGCCAAATCACTAGGAATGAGGGTGGTGTCGCTTACTTATTCTCTTTGCAAGCTGAAGGGTTTGTGGCTGAGATGAGAGTGAGAATGAGAAAAAAAGAAGGAAATAATGCTTATTAATTATTATAAATAATTTAACAATAAAATTATGATAAAATGCACTTCAGTTCAACACATATGTTCGGTTTTTCAAAAACTAGAATCGGAAAATTGGTAAGATTTGGTTCGTTATCAATTTGGCAAAACAAATTTTGGTACGGGATGGGATTGGGATGGTATGGCACAAAATGAAATCAGACGCCAACACCTACCATCTTTCCTAAGTGTGTCTTTCTTTTGTTTTTTTTTTTCCATGTCACTCAAACTTTCTTGATTAACTTTATAAATTAATCAATATTTTGTTCATATCTTGATCGACTTTATAAGATTTTGGAATAATATTCAGCTTCATCTTTATTATGGGTTTGTCTACACAGCGAGGAAATGGACGAGGGAGGGGTGTAGCCGTCCACCCCACTCAAGAGGCACGAAAGGGCCTCGAGATACGCACTTTCATGCATCTCGAGGGGATGAACGGCTTCACCCCCCTCCCTCGCCCGTTTCCTCGCTCCTTTCCTTGTCATTTAGATTTTCCCCTTTATTATGTCTCTTATAAAATAAGGATCAGTGTCTGCATTTTATATGGGGCTAAGGGAAACACTAGAAATTGGATTCGAGCCCTTAAAAGAGGCACAAGAAATGTGCATAGTTGTTGAAGTTGATTAAGATTTTACAGTTCTAAGTTCTGAATGATTAGTGAGATAGTTGGAGATTAAGATGGCAAATCAGGCAGTTTTAGTGTCGACAACAATCAAATAATGTGGTTTACTCAATCTCTTGCAGCTTGCCTTCTAATTTTGGCAACAAAATCTTCTGGTTGGAGGGGATCCCTACTAGAGTGAACATCCTTATACGAGGAGCAGGTCAAGGAAATATTTTGAGAGTGTGTTTGATTACATGAAATCTTGTTTCATGAAAATCTATGAGGGGACAACCTACATTTAAGCTAATTTAACGTAGTACTCACCATTGTCATTAGATTTTGAGATCAATGGTGAAAATATAAATCTCATAAAGTGGTATGATGATGTTGCTGACAAAGCTAGGATTTTCAGATTTGAATTTTCTTGGTTGTAGTTATTTATTAAAGCGGTACGATGATGGTTGCATATCTGTTGTTGTTTAAGTGGTTTATGTTTGACAGACAACTTTTTTTAATCCATTAACCCCTCCCACCTCACATATAGATTTTGTTTTGAGTTTCATTTCTCACCGAACTTAGCTCAACCTTGTTTTCTCTATCCAACACATACCCTTCCCCTCCTTCCCTTTAGATCGATCCCCACTCCAGCTCCTTCAATCCTTCCTCCCCCAGACAGTCAGCGAATCGTTGTGACTCTCCTTTGCAGGTCTCACACATAGAGCGGTTCATCTAATCCCAACTCATCCTCTTCTGTTCATCTCTTTTATATTCCCAGCCCTCCCTCTTTATTAATTTTCTTACAGACATCAAATCAAACCCAGGTTCATCATGAGATCTTCTCGCCGTTTTTCTAATCACTTCAGATTCTCAATTAAGAGAGTCTGTATCACTAACGATATTCTTACAGAGCCATTAATTTCGAAAGCCATTAATCCCGCCAACCAACAGCAACCTACACCTCTATCCCATGGAAACATAGTCCACTCTCAACATTCACATTACTTCTTCCATTCTATTTTGATGGATCCAACTTCACATCGTGTTCTCACCCCTACTTCCACATCCCATCTTCCTACTTCCCCACCCATCTCCCGAACGGATCAGTTAACTCCTCCATCCCTTATTATCACAGTCCCTTTCTTACCAATCTGTCAGCACTACCAATCTTGAACCATGCCCATCTCCTCACGCCTCCTCCAGTATGGCCACCCGTAACCCACCCCAAACTCCTTCTTATACTGATCTTCCGTTTCATAACCTGAGCTTACAGATAACATCTCAGCTGAAATTACCTCCACCATCCTTTCCTGAAGGGCTCGAAGAACCTGAATCTCCTTTACAAATTAAGGTGGTTGCTAGGTATGGACATCACCAAAAGCTGGGGCCTGAGCTATTTGCCAAGCGACTAACAGTACAATGGCATAATTTCCAGGATTTCTAGGTTGATTCGCTGCCCCGTAGAAATGATTTAAGCAACAACTATTATCTAATCAAATTTATAAGTGAAGAAGATTTCAACCTAGCTCTCACTTATGGCCCATGGTCGGTTCTCCGCTGGCTAATCTCTATCAAACAGTGGCAAGATGACTATATGGCAGTTGACTTTGCTAAGTTTCCCTGTTGGATTCGGTTTCACGAATTCCCCAATCGTAAGCTTAAACTATACACAGTTTATACAATCGTCAATAGTATTGGTGAGGTGTTGGAGATTGATGCAGACTCAGTTGAAGACACAAAAATCCCCTTCATCCGCTTCAAACTTTGGTTGGACGCCAATAAGCCTATGCCTTGCTCTATAGATACTGATTTTGGCATCCCAAATGGAAGAGTCTTTAATGTTAAATTCTGCTTTGAAGATCCTCCAAACTTTTTCTTTGCCTGTGGAAGGGTTCAACACGTCTTCGGCCTTGAATGTCCTCTTTTCCCTAGGAACCCCACCACAATGAGACTGCTTCACAAAAAAAACCCCATCAGCTTCTCAAGCTTCCGTTTGATATCTCTGGCAGAATCAAATCAACAGGAACGAATCCCTTCCTGGACTCATCGAACACTCCTCAAAGCTTCACCATGAACCCATTCAATGCTCGGAATCCTCGTACCACAGATCCCTCAACATCTTTGTCGGTATCTCCCAACACTGCACATCTCCTCCCTGCCCCTGGATCCATCCTCGCCCTTGCAGCACAATGCTTCCATAGCTGTTGTAAATCCCCAACTCCCATCTCATGCTTCGATACATCCCCCCTCCTCAACTTCAACTATTGAGCATCAAGTTTCCAAATCTCCAACTGTAGCTACAGTAGTTCATCCAAATGAATAGTTCTAAAAGGTAACTTGGAATTAAATGCCAACCCCAACAATTACCCTCACTCCACGACCCAACCATCTCCACCAACCACTGCACTTAATCCCTCTCCTCCTCTAAGTCAACAAGAAACCATACACTCTAATCCTAACTTTAAGTGGGTTCCACGGCTCAATTGTTGATTGGATACATTTTTCCCTAATGCGTCGAGTTCAAGCATTCATATGACCTCCTCGGATCATAGAGCTCTTAAGTTGAATCTGGTTCCTCTCAGTTGGTCCAAACCTAAACCTTTCAAGCTCTTCCACATGTGGACCAAAGATCTGAGTTGTTGCCAGTTGCCCCCGCAAACAATTCTCCCTTGCTCAGCATTTTCTTTTCAACACTAAAAGGTTGAGCCTTCAACTATCCAGATGGAACGCTACTGACTTTAAAAATATCCAGAAAAAGTATCTATGAAACTTCCCATGCTTTGGATGTTCTGCAAAATAAACCTCCTTCTGCTGAGAATGTTACTGCAATTGAAGCTCTTAAAGAGTTCTTGCTGAACTCTTACTTCAAGAGGAAATGTTTTGGAAAAATAAGTCAGGGATTTCTTGGCTTGAAGCCGGAGATCGCAATACTAAGTTCTTTCACCTTTTGGCGGCTCTGCGTCGGAAGCGCAATCTCAGTCTCCGCCTTCGGGATGATTCTGGTCACTGGCACTCTGACTTTGAGGGTTTAACTTCGGTGCTCAATGGTTACTTTTCCAACATTTTTTCAATCTTCTAACCCAGCCACAGATCATGATATCATATCCTTGTTCCAGCCAAGGATATCCCCTGATATCAACTTCTGGCCATTCCCTCAGCATTGGAAATTTGAAATACCCTATTTGGCATTGGAAAACATAAGGCCCCGGGGCCGGATGATTTTCATGCCTTCTTTTTCCAATATTACTGGGATATTGTCAAATCTGATGTCGTTGAGGTGGTCCAATCTTTCTTCCATACCAAGGAGATGAACCCTCAGCTCAATGAGACTTTCATTGCGCTTATCTCCAAGGCCAATAATCTGACTACTCTTGATAAGTTATGTCCTGTTGGCCTCTGTAATGTCATCTACAAAGTTATTTTCAAGATTCTGGCTAATAGACTCAAACCTTTGTTAGATGACATTATTTTTCCTAATCAAGGGGCTTTCCTTCGAGGTCGCAGTATCTCGGATAATGTATGTATGACTCACGAAGCCTTCTTCCAGCTCAATCATTTCCAAAAGAAACAACAAGGGCGGATGGCCATTAAGATTGATATGGCTAAAGCCTATGACCGTGTGGAATGGTCTTTCTTGTTTCAGATCCTTTGCCAACTCAGGTTTTCCAAAGAGTGGATTTCCTTCATTGAACAGTGTATCTCCTCAACCTCTCTCAAGGTTCTTCTCGATGGTTCACCTTTGCTCGTCATCAAACCCTCGAGGGGGCTTCGTCAGGGAGACACCCTCCCGCCTTACCTTTTCATCCTGGTGGTTAAAGCTATTTCCTGCCTTTTAGCTAAGGCAGAATCTAATGATCTCATCAAAGGCCTGAAGCTCAGGCGCCACTCGCCTTCCATTAGTCATCTTCTTTATGCAGATGACCGTCTCCTTTTTTGCCGGGCATCCCTAGCCGAGGCTCATAATACCAAAGCCATTCTCTCTCAATACTGTTTGGCTTCGGGTCAAGCGGCCAATTTCGACAAGTCCTCGATTTTCTTTAGTTCAATGTTTACCATCGCCATAACCGAATGATTACCCGAATCCTTGGGTCCAAATCTTTTAACCCTAACGATAAATATCTAGGCTCCCCCTTCTTCTCTCTAAAAACAAAGCCAAAGATTTCCAATTTCTTGTTGATAAGATGATCACTAGATTAGCGTCCTGGAAATCCAAGGTCTTATCCCAGGCAGGTAGAATGGTCATGATCAAATTTGACCTAAACTCGATCCCCATTTACACAATGCAAACTTTCTTGTTTCCTTCAAGTATTGCCACTCGGATAGATAATCTTACCAGGGATTTTTGGTGGAATGGCATTGCTGCAGGTAAATCCAAACATTTCTGCCCTTGGGGCAGAATTTCCAGACCCCGACATTTGGGTGGTCTAGGAATCCCCACCATCAAATTCAAAAATCTTGCCTTAATGGCTAAGAATTTTTGGCACTCTGTGGATAATCCATCTTCACCCATATCTACCTTCTTAAAGGCCCTCTACTTCAAGAACAAGTCAATCTTGCACCTTGACAAGCCCATTTCTGTGGCTTCTTTTGCTTGGCGCGCTCATCTGAAACCGCTCCTTCACATTAAACAGTTCTATTGTTGGCAAATCCTCTATGGGGATCAGGTCAACCTTTGGTTAGATTATTGGATTAAACCGGGATTAAGGTTGGCAGATTGTGTTTCCAATTATCAAGACCCTCATATCCCTTAATCTTTCTTTGAGCTTTGGATTTTTCACTCTAATAACTCGGTTTCTTGGAACTCTAGTTTGCTTCAATCCTTTCTCCCTGTTCCAGTGGTTTGTGATATACTAGCTATTGTTATCAGGAACACATCTGCTCCGGACAAACTTATTTGGACAACAACTGAGAAAGGCCTTTTCTCGGTTAACAGTGCCACGAAAACCTTCTTTTTGGCTCTGTTTGGCTCCTCTACCTCCCTGTCCAATCCTTTGCAAGGTTCCATCCTTCGTTCTCTTTGGCATATTAAAGCCTCGCCAAATGCCATCATCTTTCTCTGGAAGCTTACGCAAGACCTGCTCCCTACTTTAACGAACCTGATTCTGTGTTCATACCCCTCTCAACAATGTTTGTCTGCTATGCCAATCTGCTTCTGAAAATGGAGTTTATCTCTTTTTCCGCTGTCTGATTTCCCTCAGATTTTGGCGTAGTTCCATGACCCCTTTTGATTGGCAGCATGAGAATTATAGTCTCTCATATGTTTCGGATTTAGTTCTCCTTGTTTGGAAATTAGCCAAGCTTCGACCTCATGAAATGGATGAAATTCTTTCTCAATTCACAGCCACTCTTGTGACTATTTGGCGGATCCGCAACTCTATTATCTTCAAAGGGGCTCGTATTGACTTCCATCTCATCATTTAGATGCTTGGTGCTACTTGGAACTCTTGGTCTAAGAATTGGTTCAATGGTGGTTCGCCGGATGATAGGCAACACAATTCTTTCTCGCAGATTTTTGAAAGGGCTATTAATGACAAACCTTCCAATGCGTAGTCATTCTGATCCCAATAGGTTGTTTGAGCACCTTTCAGTTGACAATTCAACCAGACGGAGTATCTTACAAGCCCAGCTTTCTGCGGTTTCCTGTCATCATTTGAAAATTTTGAATACTAGTTTGGAACCTTTGTCTGCTCAGCTCCAGATCAATCAGTCTCACACTATTATTGTCAGTTTTGATGTTTGTTTCTTTGACTCTTCAAAACAGATGGCAGTTGGAGTTGTTGCTATGGATATGAGAGGAGTTATAATATCCATTCTTGCTTGTCCTATCTCGGGTACGGTCTCAAACAACACCATGGCTGAAGCCTGTGCGGCGAAAGCAGCTTTAGAGTTGATTCTTGCTCAGAGATGGAAGGGGGGACTTTTGCTTGGAGACTCAGCTAACCTTTTGCTTGCTATTTAGGACAAAACATCTTCTTTTGTCATGGATTGGACATGGAGACCTATTATTTCTAACATTAGAAGATTGTTTTTTTTGTTGCCTGAATGGAAATGTAAATATATTACTAGGGAACTCAATTTTGAGGCCTATAAGCTAGCTCATGAAGCTGGATTAACTCCATGCACTACTGCTTATGTTTAATGAATTTCTATGATTTCAATAAATAAAAAAACCCTCCCACCTCACATGCAACTAATATAGATGAAACACACCTTGTTATGGCAATCAAACAACTTGTCAAAGTTTGTCCTCCTAGTATCAACCTTTTGGTAATAATTTAGGATTGAATTTTTGTGGACTAGACGTTTCACTATTTGGTACCACCATTAATTCAAAAAATGAGAAAAAACAATACACGTTGGTACAGAGTAGCAAATTGAAGGGATTGAAAATTAAGTTAGCAAAGCTGTAAGTACCATGCTTTTCTCTCAAGTTGTAATAGTGTATACTATGTTTCTCATATTAGGATCTAGTATCCTTGACAATGTAATCGTCTGGGAGCGTGGTACCCATGTCGTCCCGACTTGATTGCACTTGTTCTATATTATGCTCATCTCGTCTCGTCCCGAAACTGTTTGGGATGGGACGAGATCAAAATGAAGTCTATTTTGTCCCGAAGATAAAGCAATGGGATGAAGTCCATTCCGTCCCATCCCTTTGCTTTATCTTTGAGATGGAATAAACCTCATCCCGACCTCGTCCTCATCCGTCTCGTGCCCACCCCTACTAATAATTGATCTCTTAAAAAATAACTTACTCGAAACTAATTTCAAATTGCACCTCGAACATCCTCATGGTACTCTTTCAAAATACTTCAAATAACTTACATCTAACTCAAAAACTCCCACTAAACTCAATTATGAAACATATGAGGTTGGATATGCCTTGTGAGATTGGACAAATTTAAGAAAGATAAGGTATGCAATGAGGAAATACCTAATCATTATTAACATATTCCTTCTTCCTAAATTCTATAATCGGGTGGGATTCGGGGACATTTTTTTAAAAAAAAGTTGCGTGCACATGCTTCATACACCTATTTCTCAACCTATAAATTTCAAAATAAGTTTATATGTTGTGGGGATAATCTCTTGACCATGCATATCACTTAAAAAAAATGAACTCATTTGGAGTTCCATAACATGCTACTCACGATAGAGAACTTTCAAACATTCAATTATACTATGAACTTGATGACTAAATATGCCAAATGTGTGATTGTGAAACAAAGCCTATTTGTAACTATGCATATAATTAGCTCACAAGTTTCGAGGGTTGTAAACTAATCCATGATATCAATCATATGCAGCTGAGCACAGAGAACATCCTTGCACATCTAAACATAACAAAATTGAACTTCACTGTTCCACAGTGTTTGTCCATAAATCCATCATGTATTGATCTTCAAATATGCCGTCGCCCATATTTTGAATTTCCCACTGTATCCCATCCCTCTCTCATCGCACTCGGAAGAACCAGAGTGCAACTTACTTGATCATGTGTGTGATTCAGCTTCTTCCTCCTTGAACTTTCATCAGCTTGATCCACGACTTACTGCAAATCAAATCAAATCAACTAAACAAATCCAAGATTCAAAACATGAAGATCTAAACCAAGTTCTCTTCTCTCTCAGCATTTTGCCAAAAAACCTCGCCCTAGCAATCCGTCCAACATCCTAACGAGCAGATCAAGTCAGACTCAGCTGAGAAGTGGAGCTCAGTGTCGAAGCTCTTCGAGTTTCACCATTGACGACGAAGCTTGAAAGATAGGCTTAAACAAATGAATGAACGAGCGAAAGTTTAACAGAGACGAAAAGCAAGAGTTTCAGAGAAACGAAAAGCAGAGAAAATTTGCAGTTGTTGAGAGACCCAATTTCGAGAAATAGTGGCTTCTGTGGGGCAGGCCATACCTGAAATCCAGGCCTGATGTTTTCAATCCGAATGGGCCGAGCCATTCAACTCAGAAACGAAGGCACATCATGGTTTGGGCTCAAGGCAGCCAAATTTGAGTTTTGCATTTTGGGAACAATACTTTAATTTTTTTCATCATAATGATGCACAAATAGTACTTTGATGATGCATAGGAGTTCAAAAGATCTAAGACAGAGCTACATAATTTTACATTGTAACACTCAAGTCTAAGAAAATACAAGCAATATATGTGGGGCATTAAAAGGGGAAAAACTGAAAATTTAATGTGCATTTATTGATTTTTTTAAATAAAAGAAATGCGCACGTGAATCGCATCAACTCCTAGTAACCAGAATAGAAAAACTGAAAACTGACTTGAGAAGGATGTAACATGCCAGAATAATAATAGTAATAATAACTAAATAAATAAAAACCTTTCACAATTCGAACAAGCCATTCGAGTAAATGCCATTTCATAGAAAGATGCTCAACTGAATCTTGGCAGTGTCGGTAAACTACAATGAAATAACAATTATGGAGACAAACGTACCAGATATATAATAAAAACAGCCTCCAATAAAGAAATATTTTTGCACAGTCCAGTAAATTAAAATAGCCCATCCCTAAGATCTCTTACCAGATTCAGTGAGCATCATCATATCCTCTAAATAAATGCTTCTAGCTTCCTCGATTTGATGGGATCTGGAGGTCGAAAATCTTCCAACTGCAGGTTGGAGTTTACACAGATCTCATTCAAGACAGACTCTCCTTTCTCTGATCTTATGATCTCCAGGATGCTGCCAAGAACTTCTGATGCAAGGCCAACTTCTAGAAGACGCCCTGGCTCCTCACCTCCTTGATGTATTAACTGACCAATATCTCCCAAGGGTACAACATTTTCTAAGATGACTTTAGCAAAGATTCGACCAAGAAACTCTGCTGCTTTCGGGGCATCGTTCACAGCATCCTCCAACCCAGCCAAAACAAATTCAAACCTGACACAATGTGGTGTAATAAAGTTGAGAGACGACTTAAAGAAGGCCAGTTTGTTTATGAAGATTGTAGGAGGCGGTTGGAATGACTTACCCTTTCATTAGCTGAACTTGATTTAACAGGTTATCTCGCGCCTTGGTCAGGTCAACAAGAAGTCGAGCTAAAAGATCCCTTTCAATGTCCTTCCTCTCAAACGAGTCTGTGACCCAAAGAGATACCATAGTTGGATAGAATCCCGGGGAATTCAAGTCTTTGATGCACAGAGCAACTTCCTCCTTGTCTTTGGCACTGGAATACAAACCAAAATATTAAAAACAATTTCTTTATATCCTTTCAAGATATTATTCATATACAAAGAAATACAATCAATTGTCAAAGAGTAACAATAACGAAATGACAAGATGTGGAGACATGAAAAAATCGATAGTGCTAGACAAGTCTTGTACTTGTTCTTCAGTTGATCGATTCTTTAAGAATCAACTTGAACAAAAAAATTACAATATAACTAATCAAATCTAACCAAACCAGATCTAGAGTTGTATTGGAACATTAGCATAAATTCATTAAATAGAGAAACCTACTAACGACTTTCAGCATGGGGAAAAGGATGTATTTAATAATAAACAATTGAATATTTTTAGCTTTTCCCTTCTTTTTTTCAAGGAACCTGGCCATTTGATCTTTTGTAGAAATTGGGAATTAAGTCACGTGTTTGTATCTTGTAAAAACATACTCTTCCATGTGTGTCACGTGACTTCTTAAACACTGGCGAAAAGCTTTAAATTGAGGACTAATTGCTAACTGTATATATAATACCAGGGCATAAGATGGTATGGATAAATTCTGAGTTCCGACCGAATTCGAATCCGATTAGACTGATATAGTTACTATAAATTATCCAAATATGAAAATGGATCAGATACGAATTTGTGAAAGTTGATCCGACTAGAATACGGTCTGGATACGGATCTTAGAGTAAAAATCCGTAATGGTAATGGTAATTACAAACACATAAAAAATTTAAATAAATATAAATATATATATAATATAATATAATATAAAAAAACCTATCTTTTTTATGTTAAAAGTTTTGATGGTGCTAAAGTTGTATAAATGCATTAGAGTTTAATGTTGTTATTTGCAAATTCACACCTTGGTTAATTCTCATTTAAGTTTTAAAATTCTATACTAATTTCACGAACTACAATGTTCTATTTTTCTTTGTTCAATACATAAAATAAGTAGCCTATTGTTTTTTTTTAATTAAAATATCTCAATCGAATATATGTTACAAGAGATCAAGGTGTAATCCAAATTTAATCCGTTTTGAAAAATTCATATTAGATCTGAGCCGGATATGGTTAACCATTTTCCTGGATTGGTATGAGGTTTTATGATCTAGTCGGATCTAGATCCAAATCTGTATAAAATAATTTGAATCCTGTGGATAAACGTGAGTCCGTACCGACTCGACCCATTTTATGCTCTATATAACTCAAAAGAAGTATTTTGCAATGAAGGCTCCAAATTTTATTGAAAGGAAGAGGATAAACATGACTGCATAAAACAAATCAAGGTCTATATTCCCATCTTACAAAACTTCTTCAACGGATTTTAAAGCAATCATTGTTTCCCATGTCCTAAGTTAGAGAACGGGGCACTGAAGGCTATCGAAGTAGACAACATGCAGCAAGCTACAACTTTTCAACCGTAGCGTGCTTCTATTTTTCAGCAAGGTTGCTCTGTTATACTATACTAGTCTCAACGCGAGGAGACTATCATGAACTTACGGGTTTAAAAATTTCCAAATTGAAGAACAAGCCATTTGGCTAGCTTTGTGCGTAAGCATAGAACTCACTAGGAGGATGGGATTCATTCACTAGCATTCTTGCTAGCACCATAGGATAGCTATCATATCTTTCGCTATTTAGACGATAGCCCTAGACTACACTAATTTTAGGTGACGCCTAGGCTAGCCGGGGGGTGAGGATCTTGGTCACCTGCCTAGCTAGCCGAGGTCGTGAGGCATCACCCTTGGAAGAACCTTTTCACAACGTTTCAGGCGCATGCAACTATTGCGCATAAACATTTTGAGGATTAACTTATTAAGGTTATGAGTTCTAATTATAAGAGAGTTCAACTTTCTTGTTATTTCAAGTATTAACTTAATTTATAAATTCTCCTTTTATAATGGATGGAACTGCACCTATAGACATCACTTTGACTGATAAAACCTTTTTGGCCCAAGGTGAAAATATCAATTAAGTGTACTCGCCCATTTGTAAAAGTATTGCTTCAGATGAAGACAATAGGCATGCCTAGGCAACGATCGAGCCAAAGAGAGATTTAGAAAATTGTTGGGAGCATGAGAGCAAGGTATACAAGTATCAAATGTAATTGATGAACGTTGGAATCTCCAACTTCAAAAGCTATTGCATATGTAAACCTACTATATTATTTCACTTTTCCAATATAACGACAATTTAATGTAGATGCATGGATCAAGGATATTTTTAATACCATAAAGGGAAAGAAAAAGTGTCAACTCATAATTTCTACATGTCTAAAGAAGGTTGATGACAATTAAAAAAGGTGCACAAGGCAACCGGCCATGCATTAGTGCTTTTTTAGTAATGTCTAAAATTGTATTTAACAAAATATAGCTCCATGGCCCATGCAGGTATCACAATAAAAGTTATTTCAATTAACATTGTCCAATTGTTATTAAAGGGTATACCTATTGTTGCTATTTTACAACCAAAACATTTAAGAAAATTGGAAGAAAGAACAAGGAGAAGACGAGTACGTTGATGATGGTTCATCAGAAGATCATACTCAAGTTACTCTAAGTTATAATATTGAAGTAGTAAAATATTAATGGTTGAGAAAAATGTTTCAAGGCTTGGAACTGAGGCTCGCCTACGAGGCAGATAGATTAGAACCTGTGGACGAGGCTATAGCCTTGCGCATGTGAGGCATACGCCTTGAGGCATGAGAATTTAGGGGTAAGCCTCAATAGAAACCAAAAATCAATAATGTTTAACACGTATTTGAAAAATGAAAAAATAGAAAGCTCAAAATACTCTCCTCTAATTTGAACCTAGTGTTTTACACATTAATAATGTATGTCTTCTTAGTTATGATTGTATCATGTTTGTTTCATGGAAAAGAGTTGTTACATTTAGGGTGTGTTTGGTTGCATGAAATCATATTGCATAAGAATCCATGAAAGACCACTCATCTTTAAAGCAAAATTGAGGTAACATTCATCGTCAATATATAGATTTGTGATCAATGATGGGAACGAAACAAGTAGACGTGAGAATCACATTCTTAAGGGGAATAAGGAGTGATTCACATACTCATGGGAGTTCTATTCCCAGTATTGATAACACAAAGAGATATCATGAATGCACTTCAAATTTTCCTTAAAGGTAAGTGGGTCCCTATGGATTACATGCAACCAAACTCACCCTTATATTTTCTTTTTTTCTGATTTTTTCACTAACCTTTGAATTCTAACAAACACTTAGACGCCTCATTTTCACACATCTTTTTTGCCTAGCTCCCAAAATTTTAAACTACGAAAATATTTGATATCATGGCTTGAATAAAGGAGGAGAGAACTTTGGATATGGAGTGGGTTTTAGCTCACTTCAGTTCCATTTCCGGATGTGGTATACTTTGTTTTTTCTTAATGTCTGGAGTGTGTTTTGTAGTATTGTTTGTTAGCTATTTTGTACTTGTGTGGCATGAAAATACATAATGCCATGTAGTTAAAATTTGGGAGTCATTTGACAACAAATTTTGAGGTTATTGAAGTTGATGATTGAATGTTAAACTTCAAATTTTTAATTGGTTTATTTTATGGCTTTGCATGTAAATGCTCAAAGAATTTGTTGCATTGGCATATATTTAAACATTTGAACTTACTAAGTAACTAAACTTGACTAATACCGAATTGAATCTTCAACTAATGACTTGAAAACCTTGATATGAAGGTTGGAGGAATCCTTGTGGAAGATGATGACATACTATCATTTATAAAAATATTTTTGAGTTCTTCAAACATCTCTTCAAGAATTTGGCTAGTGGAGAACTCATTTGGAGGGGTTAGATTTTGAATTCAAGAATTTGGCTAGTGGAGAACTCATTTGGAGGGGTTGGATTTTGAATCCACATCACAGAAGGATAAAGAAAAGTTTGATAAGGATTAAAATCAAAATATGGGACACAGGCAAAGGACCGGGTCATGATAGTCTTGTATTAGGACCATTAAAAGATGATGGGCTTTCCCAGGCAGTCAAGCTGTGGAAGTGATTAAGAAACTGAAAGTTTCAAAATTCGTGGATGAGTATGTTCGAAACAATACTCTATTCTAATAAAATTAATGTATAATAATCTTTGATGGCATACTAATTATCAATCCTGATCTTTTCAACTTTGGGTTTCTGTGTATTAAATAAACAGCAAAATACTTAACAATCTTACAAATGAGGATCATGTATCAACATAAATAATCATACAACAAGACGACTATCATTTATCATATTATTTGGGTTCAATAAAGGCAACGACTACTCCACACCATCAAAAGCGCTTTCTCACACCACCATTGAGTTTTTTTTTTTTTTCAAATCATAACAGAGAAACTCAAACTCAAAACGAAAAAAACGCAAAACATGATAACTTTCGACCAATTTAAACCCTCACCACCAAAAAGCTTGCTCACACCACCAATAAATATGCTTGATCGAGATCGATTCTCAAGCTCATCAGAACACAAAAATTGTAGTATTCTGAGTTATTTAATAAATACAACTTGAATTACTTGAAAATGTTTTGAAATGTGCAAGTTATGGTAATTTTACTAAAGTCGCGCAAATCTATCTCACAGTGAAAACGATATAGTGTTCCTGACTTTCAGCAACCTTATGTGCTCGATCGATACTGATTCTCAAGTTGATCAAAACACAAAAATTGTAGTACTCTGAGTTATCTAATAAACACAACTTGAATCGCTTGACAGTGTTTTGAAATGAGCAAGTTATGATCATTTTACTAAATTCGCGCAAATCTGTCTCACAATGAAAACGGGATAGTGTTCCACTGTTCCCGACTTTCGGCCAACTAATGTGCTCGATCGAGACCGACTCTCAAGTTGATCAAAACACAAAAATGTACTCTGAGTTATCTAATAAACACAACTTGAATCACTTGACAATGTTTTGAAATGGGCAAGTTATGATCATTTTACTAAATTCGCGCAAATCTGTCTCGCAATGAAAACGGGAGTGTCCGTGACTTTCGGCCAACTAATGTGCTCGATCGATACCGATTCTCAAGTTGATCAAAACACAAAAGTTATAGTACTCTGAGTTATCTAATAAATACAACTTGAATCACTTGAAAATGTTTTGAAATAAGCAAGTTATAGTCATTTTACTAAAGTCACGCAAATCTGTCTGAAAAAATTTCAGCAATTTTTTTTACTGTTCGACCAGAACAATGCGAGGTTTTGCAAAAACCACGCATTGTCTCATGCGAACATTTTTTTTTGTGATTTCTGAAGTTTACTTTGTTTTTGTGATTGAAATTTTTTCTTAAGTTTCAATGAGATTACTTTGTTTTTTTTGAAAAAAATTTGGGAGGTTGCGATTTTTAAGGGTTTTGATTTTGACAGAGAAGGAAGATATTCTGAGGGAGAGGGAAGATATTTAAATGTGGGGAGAGATTTGAATGTGGGTGAGGGAAAAGATTTGAATGGGAGAGGGAGAAATCGCGTTTCAATTTGAATGGGGAGAGAAAAAATGTTGATTTTTTGTTTGTATAGATGGTGTGAGAAAGAAAGTAAGTGTGTAGGAGAGAAATGGTGTGAGAAAGTACTTATGGTGGTGTGGAGTAGTCGTTGTTTTCAATAAAACACCACTGAGCTACAAGATTACTCAATGACTACAATAAATTGTCAATATACAATAATTGTCATATTGCAACACAACTATCATGTTATTTGTGTACTAAGTGATTGGGGCAACATAGAGGGAATTATTTTGGGAATTGAGCTTCATGGGAATGAAATTTAAATCTAACTAAATTACACAATTGAAACAAATACCAAAAAGTCTGAAGTTGAGCAAATCAAACAATCAAAAAAATAAAATTGGATTTTGGAGGGTGGGGTTCCCTCAGAAATCCAGTGGGGGCAAATAGCTACCCACTTATAAAACAGAGTTCCCCGTTCTCTTCTTCTTCCTTTTTCTTTCTTACTGGGCATCATCTTGTCTGCGACATCTCATCTTTGTCGACCTGTGCTCGAGCAATTCCTCCGCCAAATCTCCTTTCTTTCTCATTTTTTTCTTCCTTTTCAACCTTCTCCTCTTTGCGCGAGTTTTTCGCCTTAAAAAACAGAAAAATCAAGGTGTGGGCATGATCGAAGTTGTCGCTGCTGGAGCGAGCAACGCTGCTCCAATCAACCTCTCTAATAGCGGTTGGGGCGTTGGTTAGAACTTGTAAACCCCACATGCAAAGGTGCTTTTTGGTTGGCTGAAATTTCAAAAAAATCAGTTGTGCATGTCTGTTAGGGAGGTTCTCCAGCGTGGATCCGAGCTGAGATCGTGCGGGTGAGCTGCGATTCACAGTTTTGATTGTTCTTTGACCTATTTTCAATCCATCTCCGGCCTGTTGTGCTATTCTAAGACGATCAGACCTGAGTAGGGTGGTTTCGGTGAGTTTTTGCTGAATTTTGGGCTTCATCGAAGTGGTCGCCGAATTTAGTTCGCCGGTAAGTAATTTTCCAGCCATGAGCCGACTGTTACTTCTTTCTTTTTCCAATTTTCGGCAATGATGCATAGACACGGACATACGTAACGGGCCGGACACGGTGATGACACGACTCGGCAGTTTCTAAAAAATTAAGACTCGACGACACGGTCAAACTTTACCTTTTATTAATTTTTTTATAACTCATGAACATAAACAACCTAAAGCTTAAAATTGTTTAAATTTTTGCTTTCGAAACTGGAAGAGGATAGTTTAACAAGCTTAACAAGAGAGATAGAAAATTTTACAGAGATGCACAAATAGTCAAAATTTACTGAAAAGTATCTAATTTACAAATTGTTTCAAAATAATGTGTAATTGTGTATCTAAGAGAAAAATAGTCATCAAAAACAGAGAAATCAAATTACAGAAAAATTACATAGCAAAATATCTTTTTTTTTGTGTATTGTATCTAATTTAGAGCGAGCGAATAAATGACCTTGATAATGTCTGATGTACCGCCAAATGAAAATCGCCAGTCAAGAACCCTCAGACCGAGAACGGCATGAAGAGGTGTTCTAATTTAAACAACTCATGTCCTCGACTGAAGGAATCGAAGAATTGGCGATTGTAATTGAGTGTAACAGAATTAGTGTTTCTTCAAGAACTACTTTCGAAAATCAGCAGAAAAAAACAGGAAAAAAAAAAACATTAGCAGTGTCATGACCGTTGATCGCATGTCGGATACGTGACGGACGCGAGTCTGTGTTCAGCACGTATCCGACTCTCAAAATGGGGGTTTTTCGAAGAGTTCGTGCATCCTTGGTTTTCGGCCAGTTTGCTCACTGTTGGGTCCGCCTTTGCAGTTCTGGAAAGTTTCCTTAGTCGCAAATTCGTTATTCCGCGAATTAGGAGTTTCGGTCGGTAGGATTTGGGTTCCGAAAACTCATTCCACTCAAGTGAGTTTAAGTATAATGTTTACTTTGAGAAATATTTATTTTAAAATCTGAAATTAAATTGTTACATTATGTTGATGATTGTGTGATTGAATACAAGTTTGGGATTTGACACTCATGAGGTTTTGGAGATTTTGATTGTTGCGTTGGCTCCTTTGTGAATGAATTTATGTATTGAATTTTCTGAAAGCATGATATACATTAATGAAATGGAATAGTGGCTGAATATAAATGTGGTTAGGCTTTGGTATAATGTCATTGGGCTTATATGTTGTGTTTTCAAGTTTGTTTGATATGACACGGTCTGACTAGTGTCCCAAATTAATGACCTGATTTTTATTTGCAAAATTGTATTCACTAAAATAATTAATTAATATGGCATATGTCATCAATTCGTGTGTTTTATGGAGATTGTCGAGTCTTGAACTTGTATGATTATTCAACTCGAGGGACTTTATTATTGTGAATTTGGTCAAGTTGAGACCCTATTATAGTCGTGGACTTATGATGATTGCCTAGTTGATTATTGTTGACATCGGTTACGTTGAATTATGGATAGACTCGTAGTGTGTGCATGTTTAGATTAATGTAAGTGTTTTTACCCCGCTGTAATGTTTGTTGTGTCGATGCTTTAGAGTTTGCTCGCATCGTGAGTTTGGTGGGTGCTTGAGATAACTCGTACCTATGGACATTGTGGACGCTATCGCATGTGTCAATGTTCGCTGAGGTGAGGTGAGCTCCCGCACGAGTTCGCCACTAGAGAGTGCGATAGGATGGGTCCCAGAAGACGTGCTTCGGAGATTACTCGCTTTCCCTCCAAGCACGCTTGAGTTTGATTTGTGTTAGGTTGGTCGTGTTAGGCCAGGCGTTTGAGTTTGTATCTGGATTCTGGGCATATGGCACCCCATTGAGATACAAATAAGCCCAAAGTGGTACTGGTGCACATGGGATGTGTCTGGGTGACACATTCGTAGGGTATGCGGATACCTACGATGAGACACTTACATAGGAATTTATTATGGTTTCGACTTGATTGTCATACTTAGGAGGCTATGCAGGATTACGATATTGTCTTTGTCTTCCTCACTTGATATTTACCATGTTTAAATCACCTGTAATGACCAGCGTATCTCGTAAACTTGAAGTTATTGTTCAGTATTGAATGCCTTGGATTGGTGCTTGAACTTAAAAATATTATCCTTAGAGACAAGGTGTGACTCAAGACTTTAAAAACTTGTATAGGTACACCGCTTTTATGTTATGAATCATGCATCTAGGATTACGCAGTTATTCAGTATTGTATGGCATGGATTCCTCCTATATATTGTATTGTTATTCGTATTTAGTTCACTTGCACCAGCTAGCTTTGTTCTTTACTGACCCCACAAAGGGTGTGCTTCTATTGGAGTGCAAGCAGTGTTGTTGTTCCGGCTAATCGTTTCGCTTACGCCCAGTCTGTAGATTTGTTTTGTGTTGTTTAGTCTTGTCCACCCTGTATGGGTATGTTTTGCTTCGATTGTACTATTACATACTTTGTTAAATATTGGATGTTTGTTAATATTGATTTTGTCGCTATGACGCAGGGCGAGGCGAATAGAATACCTTTTATTTTGTTCAAATTTTATCGTAGTTGGTTGTGGAAATGCCTGGGAGAAGTTGGGATTCAATGGCTAAGCTCTTTAATAGGATTTTGAAAACTAGAAAAATACTAGATTCGTGGAGGCATGGCATTGTGGTACCAATTTATAAGAACAAAGGGAATATTCATAATTGCTCAAACTATAGAGGGATAAAGCTTATGAATCATACGATGAAACTTTGGGAGAGAGTTATAGAACGAAGACTTGGGAGTTTAACCACGGTTTCGGAGAATCAATTTGGATTTATGCCGGGTAGGTCTGCTACGGATGTCATCTTCCTGCTTAGGCAAATTATAGAAAAATATCAAGAGGAACGTAACAATTTGCATATGGTTTTTATTGATCTGGAGAAAGCTTACGATAGGGTCCCAGGGAGTTAATTTGGTGGGTGTTTGAAAGGAAGGTGTCCATGTTATGTCGATATCATTAAGGATATGTATGAAGGGACTGTAACAAGTGTTCGCTCAGTGGGTGGGATGTTCAGTGAATTTTCAGTGTCAGTAAGACTACATCAAGGGTCGGCCTTAAGTACATATCTCTTTGCTTTGGTCATAGATGAGTTGACGAAACATTTGCAAGAAGATATACTTTGGTGCATGTTATTTGCAAATGATATTGTCTTAATTGATGAGACTAATGAAGGTTTAGGTCAGAAATTAGATAGATGGCGGAAGGCTTTAGAGAGTAAAGGTTTTAGAATTAGTCGTTCGAAGACGGAGTATCTAGTGTGCAACTTTGGTTGTGAATCACGAGGGAGGAGTAATGCAATTAAGATCGAAAGTGTGGAGGTCCCAGAGTGTGAGATTTTTCGATATCTAGGATCTATAATTCAAAAGAATGAGGCTATTGGACAAGATGTAGATCAAAGGATTAAAGCTGGTTGGCTGAAATGGAGAATGACGTCAGGAGTATTATGCGATAGAAGGATGTCTGCAAGGCTAAAAGGAAAATGTTATAAGACAATTGTTCGACCAGCCATGCTATACGGTTCAGAATGTTGGGCTACTACGGGACAACATACGCATAGGATGGCAGTAGCAGAAATGCTTAAGGTGGATGTATGATAAAATCAATAAGGATAAAATTAGGAATGAAAGAATTATGACACTTAAGTGTAGAGCCCATAGAGGACAAAATTAGATAAAATCGTTTAACTTGGTTTAGTCACATGCGGCGGAGACCAAGCACGGCGCCAATTAGAAAATGTCTATTGGCAAGTTAAAGGAGGGTGTAGACGAAGGGGACGACTGTTGAAAACTTGGATGAAGGCGGTGAATGAAGACAACATTGAACTTGAATTAGGCGATATGTGGGAAGACCGCATTGCTTGGAGAACCAAAATCCATGTAGCCGACCCCAAAAATATCGAGAATGAGCTTTAATGATGATGATGATGGTTGTTTTTGTTTTGGTTCTCATTTCAATAATCTATTATATTATGCTGTCTGGTTATAACCTTTCTGTGGTTACGGATTATGTTCACATACCGGCACGCTGCGGGGTTCCGTGGAGGGTCGGGGGTGACAAAGTTTGGAAAAGTTTTTTAGACTATAATTTTGTGTAAATGTTTTTTCTATGTCATGTGATTCTCTCAATCACACTGAACATTTATTAACACTGAACATATTTATTAATATATCACTGGTAACAAATAAATAAATATCTCTGAAATGCCACAAAACTTAACATGAATTAAAAAGAGACCCCTGAAAGAGAGTTGGGTACAAGTTGCTCGGCAGCTTGAGGATAAATTCAATTATCAGTAGAAATGCAATAAAACAGTTTTCCGGATTGTGTTTCTTAAGTGTGTATTATTGATATTATTAAATTTTCCTTGTTTCCTTGGCACATGGACATAATCAGAAAAGACAAATAACTTTTCAGAAATGTAACATGACAAGAAGATACCTGTAAAATTCTCTAATTGTGGTTATAGACATTTCTTGCAAACGTTGGTGGGATACCACTTTCTCTGAAGCAACAGCATGTACTGCAGGTGAAGCATTAGAAGATCCATGCAGACGCGGGAGAGGTGAAGCCATAGGTCTATCAAATGGACGCTCTGCGTTTTTCATGTCCCTGTTCCCAGGATGTGCATTGCGATCTTGTGAGTTTACTTGATCATAGGAAGGCACTGGCATTGACCTCTCCGAAGAGTATCTATGTAAAACATCTTCTCTAGTATTATAAGGTGTCCACTCGCCTGAAGGGTTGTAACCATTGGGACCAGCAGCTATTCTTCTAGAATCTACAGGAGTACGAGACATATCAACCACTGGGCCACCAGGTATTAAAGGTTCTCCTCTGACAGACATTCCCCTAGCAAGACCACCCTGAGGACCAAGAGTAATAGAATCATCATCAATGGGCCTTTGTGACAAGGGAACTGAAAACACCCTGCTTTCATATGGATGTCTCTCCTCATATCGTACATCTTGGCCACCAAAGCCACGATTTTGAGGCGGAAACCCACGAAGACCACCCATTTGAGTATTTGGAGAAGACATCATACTTGATCCTCGAGGCCCAAAATCTGTTGGCTGCCCTCTTCTCGATGAAGAGATGCTTGGACCACGAGCAAGTCTACTTGTTTGTGCTTGCCGTTCTTGAGCTGCATCCCTGTGCACTTCCTCAATCTTCTTTGGCCCTTCAACTTTTCTCCTTTGTTGCCATTTGTTCTTTCTCAGATCAATTGAATCCTTCAACATGAATCTTACCCTAGAAGATAGCTTCATATTGTTAGACAATTTCATCATTATGTCAAAATAGTAGTCCATATGTTCTTTGGCTTTAGAATGGTCAATCATCTCTCCGATGGTGCTCATTAATTTGCATAAAGCTTCAACATCTTCCTCATCAGGATTCTGAGGCTGACCTAACAACTTCTTGATGCACTCATGCATAATTCTCTCCGTCAACATTTTCTTCTTGTACAACTCCCCAATCAATCTAATATTCCCCAACATTCTTCTTCGTGCCTGGACTCTCTTCTCCTCTCTTTCCTCATCAGAACATTTTATCTCGCCATCCTCCTCAGCCCTATCGGCTTCAGCTTGTTCTCTTTCCCCTCTCTCAAATTCCTCTTGGCACTTATTCAACAGCAATCTCTTAAAGTTAATCTTTTCATTGTCCTCAAAGAAATCGGGTAATTCACCAGAAAGGTGCAAACAAAAGTCTGCATACATTTCACAAAATGTTGGTTCCGTGAGAGCTTTGTCAAATATCTGTGAAATGACACCAATGAGAGTGACAGCATTGTCAATATTAACCTCTTTGACTTTCTCAAAAAGCTTCTCAAAGTTCTGCGGAGTTAACTTGTTCAGAATAGCTTTCAACTGTCTCTGTTTTGCCTCTTCCTGGTCTGAAACTTTGCCCACTTCATACTTCCTCTCAGCCTTGTGCATTACCTGTAAAGGAGTTTGAGGATAAGGAATTAACCCCTTCTGAAAACCAGTAGCACGCTGCCAACGATCAGCATCAGAATTTCCTCGGTGCATCCCTCCCTGAGCTACTGACTGCATTGGCCCAGAAAGAATCCCACCAACATACTGGCCAGAAGGTTGCCCACGAGGATTTCTTAAAACTCCATGATTGCCTCCTTGGCCAGGGCGAAAACCTGTAGCAGGTCCTCCATGAATATCTAAACGAGGATCCCTTCCTGGGGTAAAAGGACCAGGTGACTTGCTCCATTTATCATCATCTACTATCCCACTTCCACGACGTTCAGGCCGAGGTCCGCCAACTGATCTATCTATAACTCTCCCAGTATTTGGATATGGTTCAACAAGATGCGACATACCAACTTGAACGCTCAGCAGGGCATCTGCTATATCAGATCCAATCTCAAAATTTGCAGGAAGTTCAGTACATTGCTCTGACAATGTCAGAAGGAAATCCCTAGTGTACTTTTTGCCCATACTTCCATCTTCATCAACACGACTTGGTTTTCCACTGCCCGAGGATTTCAGTTTGGGAGTGGAAATGTCAGCAGCATCCTCCCAATCATCCAGCTCTGCTTTGCTCTGCCCATCTTCGTCAGCTGCTACAACATCCTTCCCAGCATCAGCAGCTGATTCATGCTTCACACTAACACTGGGGGAGTTGTCAATACTTCCAGAGGAAACAGTAGTTTCTTGCTTTTCTTCTGGACCCTTATACGCCATATAAAGATCAGAGGTTGATCCAGCAGCGTCTGCTGCCTTGAGAATATCTTTCCTCTTTTTCTTCCCTTTAGATATTGTATTCTTTGCCCTATTTGTTTCGGCAGGCTTATCCTTGGAACCAGAGACCGAGGAGGTAACCTGGCCACTACTTACAACCTCTGCAACTTTGAGCTCCTGCTTTGAAGCAGCGTCATCGGAAAGCGTAGTGGAACCAGGAGATGATTCTTGATGTAACGTACCAGTGCTCATTTTGGGAACATCTTCTTTATCAGTCTGTTCACTTCTATTTGTAGAGGCATCCATCATTCCTGTTTTATTTTCATTCGAATTTGCATAAAAACCAAAACTAGAGGTGGTAGGTTCAGCGGTAACAGAATCGGAAGAAATTGCAGGAGACCTTGTCGAGTTATCATCCATCCCGTCCACTTCTGAGCCATGAGAAACCACTGGTCTTTCATTCTTCCCCAACTCCGGTTCAACCAAACCAATGACAGAAGGTTCTTTCATATCAGAGTCAAGAACTGTTACTGATCCTGCAGTAGATGTAGACCTCTCAAAATTTTTACTATCTTGTTTGACACCTTCATTCAGTCCTATTTCCCCTTGTTCTACCGTAACTTTTTGATCAAGTTGAACTCCAGAAATATCTATGTTTCCATGAGAAGAAACATCGAGATTGTCAGTAACAGATCCCTCAGACTCAGGTACATATTTGCTTGATGGAACACTGGAATCATCATCTACTCGAACGACACTAGATGCCACCTCAGAAACTTCAGGACGTGCACAAGTATCAGGTAATGGATCCCCTGCTGACCCTAATACACCTCTAGATGCTCCCAATGAAGCATTAGACACTTTACATTCTACAGAATCTCTATCTTTTGATGAATCGTTTTCAGAGCTCTGAGAACGTAAACTTGAAGCTAACATTGATGATTCAAGCGCTTTTGCAGGGGGAGACTGCATCTCAGGATGTTTTACAACATCCCTAGGTGACTTTGAAGCAACAGCATGATCAAAGGCATCTTCCTGCAAGAAACCATGAAGAGAGGTAAATCAAGTAAAAGTCCAAAACTTAAAGCATTTAATGACTAGTACCCTAGTAGCATGACACATGAGCACAATATATACAAAGACCTAAAAAGGATATGTTACCTGCTGCTGTGACTGGGACTGCTTTGTATCTTTTCTGCCAGGCTTCTGGTGATCCTTGAAAGAGTCCGACCTCCTAACAGTTTCCTTTCTCCTCCCTTCAGGATTCATAGCAACAAATGCAGCCTCCTCAGATGATGCATCCACATCTTTATGCAGCTTCAATGATTTAGGTGATTCACCCTTGCTAGCGGGTGAGCTCACTGCTAGAGAAGAGGAACCCAGCTTTTCACCATGTGATACAACTGGCTTCACAGTTACCTGAATGGGAGCCGAGGAAGCGGAACCCACTATAGGCTGTGCATCATGATGGTGGTCTAACTTCAAAGGTTCAGTAGTACCATGCATTGGGGGAGGTCCAATCTTTGAAACAGGTAAGGGAGTAAGAGAAGGATTCTTAAATGTTACACTTGGTGAACCTTGGCCACCTGGATAATTATATCTTGATGCTTGAGGACCAGTAGTCATCTGGGTACTTGCTATAGGAACAGTTGATTGCGGTGGAAGGAAAAATGGAGGGGGATTATAAGATGTATAATAATTGATCTGATGGGCCGGACTAAAAGATGGAATTGCCTGAGATTGAGGGGGCACATTAGGATGAGACCTGGCACCTGATGAACTCCCATCAAGCCTCAATTCTTCATGTGTCTCCGGATGAGTTATCTTCACAGCTTTACGAGTACCACCAAATTTTCCAGCTTGCTGTTGTGCAAAGGTTGAAGCAATTCCAATTCCCATGTTGCCCATTGGGGGCAGCTGATGACCCATTTGAGGTGGTGGGAAATTCAAGCCCTGGCCTTGAGGCACCATCCCTGCTGTTTGCAATGGATGAGACTGGAGACTAGGTACATACACTTGTTGCTGCATCTGTGCAGTACTTCCAGCCGGTAGTTGCATAGCCATTTGCATTGAAGTAGCTGCCATTCCTTGAGACTGTATCTGAGAGTTGGGACCACCAAATGGCACTGGAACCTGTGACGGAAATGGCATTGGCATGGACATTCCTGTGAGTGGAAGAACGGAAGGCTTTTGAGTAATGGTGGTGGCAGGTGCAGTTGGGGTTTGTGGGTGATGGTCTTTTTTGACATGAGGTGCAGCATGGGACTCGCCACTGTTAGGTTGGTTGATATTGACAGCTTCCTTTACCAACGGCTGCTGCTGCTTAGGGGCAGAAGGTATTGGCTTTGTTGGCATAGCTCTAAAAGAATCATGACGTGCCTGCATGAAACAATATCACGGTCTTAAGAAAAAAATCCAGTTATTCTCATTAGGACATATAAACTATCACATATGGAAGTTGAATATAAAACGCAAGCCTGAACTTGAACTGTGATACACCAAACAGGAAAAGGATCAAGCATAAGTGTCTTGTTTTTTAAAATGTTTATTTAACATCATCTACCACTAATACAGAATCTTTCATCCTCATTGAGATTCCAAGATTGTTGGACAAGCTACTCGACATATCTTTAATACTTCTCCAGAAATAGAATTAGCTGTATGACAGATGTCCAAAACAAAAACATAATTTTCACAATAATAATCATTACAATTCTTTCTTCATGATGAAATTAATTCCATATTCTCCAATCCTTTTTTTTAAAACAATGTAACAGGAAAAAATAAAGGGATTAAAAGGGCACAGACCTGGTCACGTTTCTGCTCATCTAAATTTGGAGGAGCTGAGCTAGTTCGAGCAGGTATCTACAGATACAATGCATGTGACAAACAATCAGTCTATCAAAAACGACAAAAAGTAATTTGGAAAGCAAGGACAAACAACAAAGAACTAATTCATGAAATTATACCTGCATCCCATTAACAAAACCAGGACTTAGTGTCCCAAACTGAAATGTAAACCCACTTCCTTTAGGCCCATCACCTGAGGCAATGCCATTAGAACTAGAGTCAGACAAACATGCGTATTTCACCAACATCAAAACACAACTACAATCATAACATGATTAAGCCAACAGGGATAATTAAGGAGTAAAAATAGAACTAACCTTTGGCAGGTGTGGTAGGTGGCATAGAATCAGGAGTAGTTTGAGAAGGCGGAACCTTTGGAACTGGTCGGTTACTTCTTGGAGCAGGTACATTTGCTGGTTTCCCTGCGCCCCGTCCTTCAGACACTCCACCTGCCAAACACCACCATCATCAAATCAAATTTACGCAACAACAAATGAACAAATCCCCAAATGGAGCTTTACAAAAAAAAAAAAAATCCCCAAATGGAAAATATATTAATTAATGATAAAAACTTCTTAAAATCGAAATTCGTGGGATTTGTTAAAAACTAAAACTTTACCTCCTGATAATGGGGGTTGCTGAAAATGGGAACCATTCTGTCCAGGACGAGCTGCTGCGACGTTCGGCTCCGAATTATTGCCTCTAAATTGCCCACCTTGTCCATTGGTAGCCCTTCTGTAGCTACTGATAAAACAAACAAAACATCCATTATAAAAATAAATAAAACAAACCCTAATCTCTCAATTTACGAAACAAAAATTGACAACCAAAAGTACCTTCCTTTGGCAGATGACGAAGAAGAAGATGACTTGATGGAAGAAGATTGTGGATGAGGGGCGGCGTTTCCGCCTCCGCCCTTACCACCGCCGCCTGTATAAGCCCTCTGATTACTGGAGCTATCGGATCGACTAGATCTTTTGTAGTGGGAATCGCTCTTCTCAGCTTTGGAGGTATTCTGGGACATAAATTCGACCTAAACGTTCTTCTTCTCTGCAAAAACAGATCCACCAATTACAAAACTAAAACCCTAGAAATCAGTTTCTCTCTCTCTCTCTCTCTACAACTGCCCAAGATCGATAGAATGGTCGATTTTATCGATTTTTACCTCAAGTGATGGACGACAGATCAACCCAAAAACCAAATTAGGGTTTTAAAAGTGATGAAAACTGTGAAGGCTTTCATCGATGAATAGAGGAAGAGTGAGTGAGTGAAAGAGAGAGACAAGATTCGAATCGTTTTGTGAGAGAGAGAGAGAGAAATAAAAAAGAGAGAGAGTTTTTAACAAAACCAAAACGTGTAAATTAAGACGGTCAAAAATGAGAGTAGATTTTTCAGGAGAGATCCAAGGGTTCTCTTTAGCTCCTTCCTACCCTTTGCTTTCCCTTTGCTACCCAATTGGGTTTAGTAACTCTTTTATTTATATGTTAATCAATGGGGTTATTTAACAAGTTGATCACTTTGATCAAAGTCTTTATTTTAATTTCTAATTATAATTAAAAAAAATTCAATCATTAAATCATACAAGATTGAATTGTTGGATTGCTTAGGAGTTAAGGTGTGGTATCATTCTTTCTACCTTGATTGTATCACCACTAGGAGTGAGACACATGTAGGGATTTTTATGAAGTTGTAACGCATAGCCTTGGTTGTCTGTGAATATATTTGTATTGATGTCACGAAAATCCAACTTGCAAACAAAAAGTACTATTATTTTATTTATTTAATATATTTTCTTTTTTAGGTATTGGCACATTAGTGACAAATTTTGGTTTTTACTAATATAGAAGGACCCTATTAGTTCTAAGTGAAGTATCGTACGTACGTAGTACATGCACATGATTAAATAATGAAAACTATATTATTACCATAACCTCAACTCAATCAACCATATAGTGAAACACGAGATTCGTGTAATCAATTTCATAAATGTATACCTAATTTTTATGTTATTAGGGATGGCAATGGGGCGGATTTGGGCAAATTTGTCTCTGCCCTGCCAGGGTTGCCAATCCTCGAATTTGCCCCTAATAACCATTAAAAAAAATTAAATCATCCCCGCTCCGTCACGGGTGACGGACATCCGACGTGCCCTGATTATTAGTCTCCCCCTCCATTTCCTTATCTCTTTTTTGTTTCACCCCGACCATCATCAGTGAAGCATATTGATTGTGAATTTGTTGGAGATGGGGTGGGCAATGAGTTGCATTCTTTTTTGTGACCCCATTGATCAATGGGATGATAGATTTATGCATTCATCCAAGCAGTTCTCCATTACTGACACTACAATAGTCTTGATGGATTGTTGTTGAGCAAAAACGTGTGATGAGGAAAGGAAGAGAAACATAGTGAACACCAAGGAAAATGTTCTAGTTTCCAACATCCTACTTTGCTTCATCACTTTAGATGAAATGGGTTGGTAGAAAATCAACAACAACAACAAATGGGTATGAACTAAATCTAGTGATTTGGGTATTGATAATGAAAGTTGAGCTCTAGGTTGTTTTGATGCCCATGTTCATCTTTCTGGCACTCCTCCTCTTCATACATCATTATCATCATCATCGCCATCAGTTGTCGTTCTTGACGATGTAAAGGTCGAGATCGAAAAGAGGATCTTTGATCCTAACCCAAACCCCTCCATTATCTATGATCATCCCAATTTGTTTTGCTCAAGGGTTAGGGGTTGGTACCTCTTATGCTTCTCCTCCTCATCTTTTTGTATCTTCTAATGATGATCAACATAAGTCCTTTCCAGTCTCTCCCCCTTCGGGATTCCAAAAAAGCATCAAATTTCATATTGAGAGGCGAAGAAAAAAAGAAGAAACCCTTCCATCAAATCAAATCAAGATCGAATCTTGAAACCCAAAATCAAAATCAAATGGAGAATTCACCAGGTAGGTGGGAGAAGCTGGATCAGATGGTGAATTGGGTTAGAACGAATGTCGCATCGGCCTTCTTCTTCCTTGTAGAGATCTTATTGTATCAATCACAGTACCAGCAATGTCAATGACGATGACGAAGAGGAAGCCAATGATCGCCCTCTCATGCTCACCAATTTAAACATTCACCACAACATCCTTCGGTCAATCCAGGGAAGAGGAATGCGATGGAAAGTAGAGACTAGAAAGGGAATTTAGGTTTAGGGTTCAAGTATCAAGGGTATTTTGGTAATAATATACATATAAACGGATATTTGCAAGCGGATATGGCAAAATCAATATCCACCTCGAATCCGTGACGAATACAATTTGGACCCATAAATTCGTTAAGGGAAACCCAAATTTGCCCCGATTGAGGCGGGGCGAACATTCGTGCCAACCCTATCTATTACTGTACTCATCATATTGTGTTGGAATAAGCATGTAACATTGGAAGTAACAAAGAGGTCCATTACCTGAAAATCTCTTATACATTCCAAGTTGAATAGTGAAAAGGAACAATTTGTGATGTGGTTTATGTTGTAGATTTAACTAACCTAAATAAATAGGTTAATTTAACCTACTTGTAATAACTGCAAGTGCACAATGTCTAACTGGTAGACAAGGGCAAGTACAGGTCGATCCCACAAGGACTATGGTTGCAATTAAATTTCAGAGTTGATTTAAACTAATTTAAATGGGGCTTACAACAATCAAAATATCTAAACTAAAAAGCAAAATAAAAAGTTTTTAAGAATATGATAAGGGAAACCAAGGCATTGAATCCACCAATTCAGTTTTTCAAGTTATTTTAATCTAATTTATTATTTTCTAAAGCGAGAAGTTTTAGGGATGAGAATCCCTTGCTTGCATCGATGATGTGATCGTTAAGAACAATTCAGTTTTAAAATCCAATGTTACAATTAACTTCAGCATAAATTATAAACTTCTAGCATTGAGTGTCTTATTATGGCACACTCAATCACAAGGTGGGGTTCATATAGCACCCCAACCTTTCCTCTTCGATTCGAACAGAGAACGAGGCGGGAAACGCGCAGGAGCGCTGTTGCAGGAGCCCGCGAGAGAGAGATAGACCGGAGGATCCGTTGATGATGGTTGGGTCTGCGCAGGTGTGGTCGGAGGCCGAGACGAAGAGAGGCCGAGAAAAACTCGGTGTTGGCTGCTGGTCGGGCTGCAGCGCGGCTACTTGGTTGCGGTTGAGGGTGGTCGCGTGCTGTTCGGCTTGTTTCCAGGTGGCGGAGAGGAAGACGGTGGATGATGGTGCTTGGTGGCGAGGTGAAGATTTGATGTGAAACAGGGTTGTCATGCCCCTGTTATGTGGTGGTGGTGGTGCTCGGGTGATGGCGGAGAAGGTGGTGGTCTGTGTGTGCGTGATGATGGGAGAACGCAGACAAGGCAGGTGGAGGAGATGGTATGGGGGTTGTTGGCTGGAAGAGCCCCCAGAGAGGGGAAAAAAGAAAAGAGAGGCCACGCTGTGAAACAAGCTTATTGGGTTTTATAGAAAATTAGGGTAATTGTGTTGGGTTAACTACACCCCCGTCTCCGTTCCTCAATACCAAATTGCTTATTATCACCTCGAACTCCGCATTAATCCGTTAACGCTCTGAATCATGAAAAATACAAAATTTAAATAATTAATATAAAATAGATTGTCAAAGTGAATAACAAATATAAATTAGGTGGTATTCTGTGTAATAATTAGGTGAATATCAAATACCCCCAAACCTATATTTTGCTTGTCCTCGAGCAAAACAATAGAAATAAAATTCTAACTCGCTTTCACAGGAATCATCGGTTGCACTTACCTTAAACGTGCAACAAGGCTTTAAACCCCTAGATTACCTCTAGTGGACGAGTTATAGTCTCGTGAGGGTTTCCAGAAATGTTACCTATAAACATTATGACTCAATAAATTTCCAAAACATGGTAACTCGATCTATTGTCCTCAGAGTAAGAATCTAATTGCCAAAAAAAATTGAAAACAGCTAACAGTCTCACAATAATATATCAAAGAGTCTCACAACAATTTAATAATACCCAAAGGTTAAATAAATTTCATCAATTATTCCCAACTCGAAGTGTGTGTGTGCATGGCCTTATCACATAACTTTATTTTTCTCAGCAAATATACGACTAGATAACCTTTGAATTGTACGTTTCGACTACAAATCTCTCTTGTCACTCAGAAATGAATCACTCAGAGATTGGTTAGTTATCACTCAGTTTATATGTGAGAAAGAGAATAATATATGGAAAGACAAACATCTCGTATATAATAATCATGAAAAAAAGGACTTTTCAAAGAATGAAATGAATATGATCTCATGGACAGGAATATCAATTACTTTGAGAATGTTGAATCACACGCCATAGTTCTTGTTTATTTAATCTCCACGTCTATGAACCAAATTTTTACTTAAGATCAATTAGGTTTTTATTAGGTTGTAATGAGGCTAAGATTTTGGCTAACAAGAACGGAAAAGGATACGAGAAAATTCTCTGAGAATGGATACACCATTTAATAAGCACGTGGGGCTCTGAAGAATAAACCAATGTTGTACACCATTAATTTTTTTTCCTTCGAAATTATATATATATATATATATGTTTATTTTTTTTATTTTTTTTGTATACATGTTTTCCCCTACTGCACAATAAAACATTTCAGTCCCGAGGATTCATGGAATATTTAATTTCAACTCTTTTTATTTGCCCATTTCAAAAATACATTCTTCTTCATATATATATATATGTTTATTTTTTTTTTTTTTTTTTTGTATACATGTTTTCCCCTACTGCACAATAAAACATTTCAGTCCCGAGGATTCATGGAATATTTAATTTCAACTCTTTTTATTTGCCCATTTCAAAAATACATCAACCATACACATTCTCAGAGACATTGGGTAGGGATAAAAATAATATGGGATATTACTCTCTAACTGGAGTAGGTACTGGAAATGGGGTTAGCAAAGAAGTCTATTTAAAGGCTCAAAGGGCTGCAAACGGATATTTATCATTAGGTAGGCTAAAAGGCTAAAGAACGGTTCAAAGAAAAAAAATGCCTATATCACTTCTTAAGCTGTAGTCGGTATTATGACATCTTAACTAAATAAAACAAGAAGTTCTAGTGTAATAATTCAATTTTAATGACATTCTCAAAGCAATCAATAAAAGAAACAAGAACAATGAGATCGTCAACGAGAAAATGCAGACTCAAGAAAAGTCAGAGTTTGTTTAATAACCCTCAAGAAAAATAGAATGTCTCGAAACTCACCAGGGTTAAGTCTCCACTATGATTCTATGGTTTTCTAATTAATATATTACTGATTAACTTCAAACCATGCTAACTCGGCTTATAGTGCAAGAATGGTCGAGTCGAAAAAATATCATGAAATATATTTAACTTAAAGATAATATCAAACCTTATGTTTTCATATTGATATATAAAAGTGACAAGTGAAAGCATGTATTTCTCAAATTTAAAGGCATACTTGAAAGCACATCCTCTTCATTGGAAAGAAACTCATATTTTGAATGCATTTTCAAATCGAAAATTTTCACACAGTCATAATTAACTATGTATTCAATGGAGATTGAATAGAATACAATAGTCAATTGTGAAATACATTTCATTTCAAAAATTTTGAAGAATGCAGAAAACTCATAAACCTCACCCCCAAACCTAAACCAAACATTGTCCTCAATGTATAAAATGATGATCATGACAAATGTAGAAAAAAGAAAAGATGAGAGTTAAAGTGATATTAACATGGGAAAGTTTTTACCAATTTCGACGAAATCTTCCACCAATGAATGCTCAGAGACATAAGAACTGTGGGCTCATCATGATAAATTGATAAAAACAATACAGGACACAAATGAAAAAAAGAATTAAAAATTAAAAAAAATTACAAGTATCAGTTGTAAGTCAAAATTGTTACAGAGCTAACGATTATGAGTGAAATGCAACTAGAAAGAACTTGAAAATCAATCCAGACTAACCATAACGACACAACTGAAGCTAGGCTGCCTCCTAGGAGCGCTTGGTTTAACGTCGTCAGCCCGACATATATTCTCCCTCATGAATGATATATCATGAAGTGACGAGAAAGAACATAGGGAACATTCACCTCCAAACCTAGTCTATGATATAAATGAGTCAAAAGGGTTAAGGAATCGTATACCAACAACCTGAAAAGTTGAGGATCAGTCCACTCAAAAATAGCAACCACATGCGACAAAAGATATACTAGCACATCCCAAAAGTTGCAAGGACACCATCTAAAATCATATAGAAATTGTAAAGAAGCTCGCATTCCTTGGAAGTCAGTAGGGATCTTAAACATGAATGGGTCGCAAGTAGTGATATGCAACAAAAGATCCCCCCTTACTCCTAAAATGGAACAACCTAAGTCTGGTTCCAAATCAGAAGATTGAATAATTTCCACATCAGGATGTTGAAAATTGAATCCTCACTCAGGAACATGGGATCCACATAATTAGCCCTGGTCAATGGAAATGTGATGCAAGTAGATGTAACTATAGATATATCAGGTGGTACAGGCTCATCACATGAATCACACAAAGATGTTGGGCTGGATAGCTCAACAACACCCCCAACCCTAGAGTTGACACTACTTATGGATTGCACTCTTTTACTAGATATATCTCCCGACTTCTTTGGGACAACCTGTTTTGAATTCAATATAGATGAAATAATAACAGGCAAAGTATCATCAGTACCTGAAAACGCATACCTGAGGGTGTCAGGTAATTGTTTAAGGTCAAGCTCAGGTGGCTCAACTGATGGGACTAGTTTTGACTCACTGAGTGGAAGAGGCTCCACTTTAGACTTCCATTTATAACTAGGATCCACAATGGGGATTGAGTCAAACAAATCATTGACTTCCCTAATGGAATCATCAACATCAAAGTCTAAACTAAAATGAGTCAAACAAGCCTCTAAATGGTCATGTGTATCATGAAAACAGTCAAGGGGGGACTCTAAAGAATGTTCACAGTTTGATTCTATGCATGAGTCACTAGGAAGGCATATGTCTAATGAGTCAACATGGGAAGGAGATGTCTGTAGTGTCTCAGAATCTACAGGTTCATCAATAAATGAGGCTTTATCAGCCTTCTTATGAGAGGAGGATGCAACCTGTATAAAATTGGGTGAGGATATAATAACACTTATGTCAGGTATTCCTACCTGATTGTAAACCAGTTTTCCACTCCTAAGGGTAGTAATGGATTGGACATCTTCACTGTCCGGCTCAAATGTGCCACTAATTTCAAATTGACCATTTGGGTTGGAAATAGGTTGGCTAGGGACTTCCTCTGACTCTATCTCAAGACGTGACTCAACTATCTGACTCAAAGTCATCTCAAGTTTCTTGATAGCTTGAGCATTTTGTTGAGAATTAGCTATCAATTCTGTAATGCCCTGAGAAGTTTTCTCCAACATATCTCTAGTTCGCTGCATAAAACGAGTTAAGGCGTCCCCTCTAAACTAGATGTGTTAGAAGGAGGAACAACTCGATTAGGTTGAGGCTCACTAGCAGGAATGGAAACTTGAGGAGTCGGGGGAGTAACAATAGGGCCTCCATGGAACTGACCATGGGCCCATGAGAAGTCAGGATAATATGCTGAACCTGAGTTGTAATAATCTGAATATGGATCATAATCAGGTTGTCGCATGGCATTAAATGCATTGACTTGCTCAGGAAACCAAGATGGATAATCATTGAGGTTTTTTTTTTTTTTTTTTTTTATGCAAGCCTAACCTTTATATGAAGATGACCTAACTCTAAAAAAAAAAAAGGGAAAACCTAATCAGGACCTATATGATGCGCAAGCAAGATGAATGGCAAACGACCCTAGATAAGTACCTAGCAATACAATCATTCAGATTGCCTTCGGGTACTGTGCAGCTGATAGTTATAGCCCCACGAAAAGTCGAGGTTTCTATGAAGTAAATTAATCTCGTGAGAAACTAATTTACTAGGTAGAGGCTGTAACGTCTGGCAATCCCTATGAGCAATAATTTTTATTACCTATGTTTGTTACTAATCAAGGGCTGAAATCCATTTTAATTAGCCTATCCGCTGGAGAGAGCACGAAGTTTCCCAGCATAAAAAATATCCTGAAATCTAATTGCTCCTACCTCCTTTTCTACCTTCAGCTTAAAGTGTAATGCCAGTTTCAGAACTATTCCAAGATTGGATATGTTCCTTCATTTGACTACTTTAAACTTTCAAGTTTCAAAGGATGGGTCCAATGAGCGTCTTGTCCTAAATTATCTTGCTACAAATTTTAATAGTGAGGGCTTAGGTCCCTAACCCTAAAATAGATGGTGGTTAACCTATCCGCGGGAGAGAGCACAGAATTTTATAGCATCAGAAATATCCTCAATCTATTCAAATTTGCATTTAATTCTAACTAAAAATAAAACAAGCAAAACACACAGTAATCCACTTAGAAACCACGTGCATATGCGGGGGGAAGAAGTTACCTCCGGCGTGAACCTCTCTTGGGTTACTTGCGTCGCCGGGTAGAAGTCGAGTTGACGTTGATCAGAAGCACCGTCCACCTGACGGCTCGCCGACTTCTGAGAGTGTTCACGCGATAGCAACCTGTAAACAATTCAAACCCTGTGCTTTTTGTTTTGTTTTGTTTTTTTTTTTTTTTTATGCAACCTGTAATATATGCTTCATACCTGTTAATACCTGCAAAAAAAACAAAAATAAAGTATTAAAACTTCTAAGACTTAAAAGAAATAACAAAAAACTAAAATCAAGCCTATCCATAAAGCAAAAACAATCTATATCTAACCTAAATTTTATTATTATTATTATTATTATTATTTTTAACCAAAACTACAAATTAGTGAAAATAAACTCTTAAATTCAATTACACCGCTACAATCCCCGGCAACGGCGCCAAAAACTTGTTGCAGATTTAACTAACCTAAAAAAATAGGTTAATTTAACCTACTTGTAATAACTGCAAGTGCACAGTGTCTAACTGGTAGACAATGGCAAGAACAGGTTGATCCCACAAGGACTGTGGTTCTAATTAAATTTTAGAGTTGACTTAAACGAATTTAAATGGGGTTTACAACAATCAAAATATCTAAACTAAAAATCAAATTAAAAAGCAAAATAAAAAGTTTTTAAGAATATGAGAAGGGAAACCAAGGCATTGAATCCACCAATTCAGTTTTTCAAGTTATTTTAATCTAACTTATTATTTTCTAAAGCGAGAAGCTTTTGGGATGAGAATCCCTTACTTGCATCGATGATGTGATCGTTAAGAACAATTCAGTTTTAAAATCCAATGTTACAATTAACTTCAGCATAAATTATAGAGTCCAAGCATTGAGTGTCTTATTACGGCACACTCAATCACAAGTCTAATTTATTAAGTTTCAACTCCTAGCATTGAGTGCCTTATTACGGCACACTCAATCACAAGTCTAACTTAACTAATTAAAACTAATGCTTTAAATATTAGTAAAGAAAACTCTAACTACCAACTAGTCTAGATCAAATCCGATATAATCGGTGAAAGTAATTTACTAATACTCATAAATATAATGTATTTTGCAGTTAAGCACATAATAAAATAAAAAGTCAAACTAGAACAAACTCTTGAAACCCAATTGGTTTCATCTTAGCCTTGGCGAAGGGTTTAGCTCTCCATGGTAGTGGTGGTGATCTCCTTGTGGTGTGGTACGCCGCAACTCATCTCCTTAGAATCGACAAATCAGCAATTCAGCAACTGTGGATGCTTTGAACAGTCCCGTGGGCACAAATAGCCTCCAGCTTCTTCTATTGTGGTGGTACACGGTTAAAAGGTGGGGTGCAGATAGCACCCCAACCTTTCCTATTCGATTCGAACGGATAACAAGGCGGGAAACGCGCATGAGCGCAGTTGGAGGAGCCCGCGAAAGAGAGAGAGAGAGAGAGATAGACCGGAGGATCCAGTGATGATGGTTGGGTTTGCGCAGGCGTGGTTGGAGGCCGAGACGAAGAGAGGTCGAGAAAAGCTCGGTGCTGGCTGCTACTCGGGCTGCAGCGTGGCTGCCCGGTTGCGGAAGATGGTGGATGATGGTGGTACTCGGTGGCGAGGTGAAGATTTGATGTGAAACAGGGTTGTCACGCCCCTGTTTCGTGGTGGTAGTGGTGCTCGGGTGATGGCGGAGAAGGTGGTGGTCTGTGTGTGCATGATGATGGGATAACGCAGACAAGGCAGGTGGAGGATATGGTATGGGGGCTGTTGGCTGGGAGAGCCCCCAGAGAGGGAAGAAAAGAGAAGATAGACCACGCTGTGAAATAGGGTTATTGGGTTTTATAGAAAATTAGGGTAATTGTGTTGGGTTAACTGCACCCCCGTCTTCGCTCGTCAATACCAAATTGCTTATTATCACCTCGAACTTGCATTAATCCGTTAACGCTCTGAATCCTGAAAAATACAAAATTTAAATAATCAATATAAAATAGATTGTCAAAGTGAATAACAAATATAAATTAGGTGGTATTCTGTGTAATAATTAGGTGAATATCAGTTTACTACAACTAATTCACACAGAGTAATCGAATATGAACTACTTTGCCTTGCACCCAAAATAAATATAATCAACTATGGGATATATCCTCGTTATTTTGTAAATAATTGTAGATTGTAGATCCATTTTGGAACTCTAGAAACAATATAGTCGGCTAATGAATTATATTGTTTAGTTTGAATTATATAGTCAACGGTTGCACCACCCAGTTCCATATGTTTATGTATTGTGTCCACACCATCTGTTCTAAATAGATGGTAGGTTTCTTACACCCATTTTGCAACCATCATCCATACAAGTTCACCGATTGCAATAAGATGAGTTCTCCTTTTGCTTTTCCAAAAACTATAATCATCATTTTCCAAAATCATTTTTATTTGAAAATAAATGACACTGCTCATCCTTAACGTTCATTTTGCTTACTTCGGATGTTATGCCCTTTGTGACTGACTTGGCTCTGATACTAAATAAAATTGTGCTTAAATATAATAAGTGAGACTACAAGGGGGTTAATTGTCTCTTTTGAAAACATTTTTAGCTTTGAAAACTTTGCGAAAGAATGTCTGAAGCAAAGGTAATCTCACAAACATTTTGGAGAATGAACCGCCTTAGTGTTTGTTGACTTCACTTTAGTCCGAACGTTAAAACACTTTAAAGATAGGTTCGAAAACATGAAGTTGGTTTTGAAACATGCAAGTTGAAAAGATAAAGTACCACTAGTAGTAAAAAAAAATGGTCACTTGTAAGTAGGGGTGGGCACGGGACAGGATGAACCTCATCCCTATCACATCCCGCTTGTTCGGGATTGGGACGGGATAGACCACATCCCGACCTCGTCCCATCCCAAACGGGTTCGGGACGGGATGAACATGTTCTAAATTTTGGATTGAAAATTTAACATGCAATATTGAAAGTTTTGGATTTACCAAACACACAACTCTAAAAACAACTATATAACTTTAAGTCATTGATTATTATTTCCCCATTTTATTAGCTTTTAATCTTTTTTTTAGAACCGTTATTGAAGATAGCCATTTTTTGTACATTGCTAACGAAAATGATCAATGGGTTTGTCATTTAAAAACTACGAGGAACACACATTGTTGTTGTCAAGAGTTAGGAAGACGGAAAAAAGAAGGGAGAGGGTTTGCGTTAGATTCATTATTTAGGCGAGTCACATAGAAGCTTGTGAGAATAAGATAGTCATGTCAATGAATAAAACAAATAAAAGTCATGTCAACAAATAGTTTAATACTATATATTTCATATTAAATATTTTAAAAAAAATCGGTTCGGGACGGGCGGGATTGAAAATTTTCATCTCGATCTCATCCCACTCTAAATCAGGACGGGACGTGATCAGATGTGATTAATCAATCCCAATAGGACACCAAAAAATTGAGACATGACAAGACGAGATCGGGATGGGATGCCCGCCCCTACTTGCAAGGCAAATGCCAATGTACTTGTTGACCAGAAGGTTAACGACACTCAAAGGACCATATTCAAATACGATTTATAAATAGGATCGAAGACATTTATCCCATTAGTAGAAATGAGTGACATCAAAATTTCCCTTGAAACTATTGGAATGCTATAACATGATATTTCATATGGATCGCTTTGTTACAAAATTCAGCGTTGCATAAGTCGCGGGGCTTTGGTGATGGACCTTTTGAGTCATCATTACATATGGCAATTTAGCATGACCTAACAGGTACCCGCATCGGCCTGACCCTAATGGTACAAGTCCAAGTTCTGGTTTGGATCTTGTTGGAAGGAACTGAGTCGGATCCGGTTCGATTTTGGTTTTTCAGTGTTCTGAACTCGGAATGGAACTCGAACAAAGTATATTGTAGATATAACATGAATATAGTCCAAATAATAAATATACTAGCGTATTATCCGTGCCTAAGACAATCCATATTATCTCGTTCTTATATGATTATTTATTTCTTCATATTATTTTATCAATTTTATCTATATCAGTTAAATTAGATCTTCAAGTGTATTTAGCATGTAAGATATAAGGTTTGAAAGTGTGTCAAACTCGATCAAACTTTATAAACATTTTAATCAAACTCGGTCAAATTTAATCGTTTAGAGCATCTCCAAGGGATCCCTAAAATATCCAAAAAACTATTTTGGGGTCTCATGTGAGAAAAATCTTTCTCCAAGGGATTTCTTATCCAAACCCCCATTTTAATTTTTCCTCTTCCTTCCCCCTATATTTAGGGGCATCCACTCCATCCCCCAACTCCTAATAAATATTACAAAAAAGTGACTTTTCTTCATTCTCTCTATTCCAATCAAATAAATTTAAATAAAAATTTCAAAAACTAGGGAAAAATATATTTAAATAATGATTAAAAAAGTTAAAATGGGGAATATGGTTGGAGTGATGAAGAAATAGGGGGAACCCTAAAATTAACTTTTGGTTAAAATGGGGGATGATTTTAGCTTTTACCCTTGGAGATGCTCCACGAAAGAAACGTCATTTTGAAATTTCAAGCTATTGCGTTGATCATTGATTTATTTGAAATATATTAAAAATTAAATTTCAACTTTACCAAGTTTATCAAAATCAGACAATTAAATAAAATTTATGATATTTTAAGTTTAAGAATTTAAAATAAACATATTTTCTCTCCCCACCACGTGTCGATTATAACTTTTTTTTACATAGATTTTACTTTTCTTTTTACCTTTTCTTTTACCCTATTATATATAATTTATTTACAAATCATGCCAACATGTAAATACAAATCTCGACCCTTAACAGTTTTTCAACTTTCAATCCTAGCACGATCGAAAGTGTGTCGTGATATTATAGTCAAAATTGGTCAAAGTTTTTATCAGATGAAAAAAGTTTCAAACAATGGGAGTGGAGTTTGAATTATTTGTTTGAATATGCCTTGAGAAACCCTTCTCATTCTTTTAAAAAAATTGAAAATACTCACTAAATGCATTAGATTTTTCTATTTGAAATGCATATGGTGTGAAATGCGTATTTACAATTTTTAAGTGTTTGTATGACTATTGGTTTATTCGAAAAATCTTCTAAAATGCATTTTAATGGTACCAAGTTTTACCAAAATCCAATAACTAAGTAGATCATTATGATAAAACACTTGCCAAATAATACCACCATTTTCGCAGAAGGACGCCACCAACCCCCTCCTTTCTAAAAGACACCACCATCTTTCTAAAGTACACCACCACCTACTAAAGGACACCACCAATATAAGCTTTTAAACTCCCAAAATCAATTTTTTCCCATTATCTTCCACATGAAACGGTTTCTCTCTCTCTCCCAAAAATTGAACTTAGAACCTTTTTCTCGCTCTCATCCACCCACTACTCTCTACTTTTTCTCTTTACCGTCACTTTGCGATACAAAGATTTGAGGTTTTGATTGCGATTTGTACGATTTGGGGTCTGTTGGTGTGCGATTCTAGGGCTTAGTTGGTGTGTGATTCTCTCTGATTTGGTGTGTGGTCTCTTTTTTGCTTCGTTGTGTTCGATTGTTGGTGTGAGACCTTGTCTTTGCATTTAACCAAACCCACGAATTCAAGTAAACTCTAAATCTCCATGATTGTAAATCTCCATTTTTAATTGTTTCATATTATTTTAAATGTTTAGTATGACAAAGACAAACAAAGATGTTGTGTTGGAGGTTGGTGGTGGTGTTGGGGATAATCCATCTCAAAGCTGACCAATTACGACATCTTTGAAAAAGGCCATAGCCGTAAAAAATAAAGAAAAGATAGAAGAGAAAAATAAATAAATGCAACAACGGGGGAAGAAAAAATAGGAAAGAAGATGAAATGGGGAATGATTTGGTTGACGTGGGCACTCCTATTCTTATCGCAAAGTCAACATAGTGTGGTTTGTGAGGTTGAAATAGCGGAGAAGGGTGAGGGGATGAGGAGATTGGGGGGAAAGGAGGTTAGGGGATGCGAAGGGCAGGGGACGCGGAAGGTCAAGAATTCACCAGTTATTTATGTCGATCCTGGTCCCGATGAAGATCTAAAACCTAGCAAAGTTTCTTATCCTGGTTGTCCCAAAAATGCATCCATATTAGAGGATTATGATGGCCATGTTTCTCAGTCCATTTGGGCCGGTGAGGAGGTATTTATAATATTTTCAAGTTTTATAAAATATGCAATACTTATTATTTTTACATTATTTGGACACTGACTAATTTTTGTTATTGTGTAGGAATGAGGCGAGTTGAGATATTGGCATCAGTACAAGAATTTTATAGTTTGGAGGTTGAGTGACAAGCCAAAAGAAGTCATTTCAATGATCTATAAGAGTGGTCTCCGACCGTTAATAGACCATTGTAAGAATCATATTGATTGGGTGACAATTTGTGCTTTCATTGAGCATTGGTAACCTGAGACCAACACTTTTCACCTCCCTTTTGGAGAAATGACAACCATCACCATCAATGATGTCTATTTCGACACCTGATAGCCGACTGGTGGTATTTACTGATGCTTGCGATATAGGATTGGGTGGAGTGTTGATGCAAAACAAGATAGTTGTAGCCTACGCGTCTCGACAGTTGAAACCCCATGAGAAGAGATATCCGACATATGATTTAGAGTTGGCAGCCGTAGTCTTTACTTTGAAGATCTTGAAACATTATCTGTATGGCGAGAGGTTCGAGTTGTTCACAGATCATAAGAGTTTGAAGTACATATTCACTCAAAGGGCGTTGAATATGAAACAACAATGATGGGTTGATTTTCTTAGCAGATATGACTTCGAGACACAATATCAGCCTGGTAGAGCCAATGTGGTTGTTGATGCCCTGAGTAGACGACATGCAGTGATGGCAACCATGATGATTCAGGAGTACCGAACCCTTGAGACATTGGCTTCATTTGCAGTTCAACCTACTTCCAATATAGAAGGCAACATGATAGTGGGTTTAATAGTTTATCCGTCATTGATCAGTAGAATGGTGGAAAGACAAACATCTGATCCAGCGATTTCGAGGTAGATAGCAAATTTGGTAGTGGACATACTGGATGAGTGCCCTACTGATTGGTCAATTGTTTCGGATGGAGGCTTGAGGTTCCGTGGGCGGCTTTGTGTTCCGTTTGATGAGGAGCCGCAGAGAGATATCTTACAAGAAGCTCATAGATCTCATTTCACCATTCACCTCGGTGGAACGAAGATGTATCAAGATTTGAGACGTTCTTTTTGGTGGTGTGTCATGAAGAAGACATTGGAGAGTTTGTGGCACGATGTGCAACTTGTTAGCAGGTGAAAGCCAAGCATCAAAGAACTTCTTGTATCCATTGGAGAGTGAAAGTGGGAGTTGTTGACAAGTTGAACGTCTTCCATAGCCAAGCATCAAATAACATCTTGTATCCATTGAAGAAAGACATTGGAGATCCCGAAGTGAAAGTGGGAGTATATCACTATGGATTTCATCGATGGACTTCCACAGTCAAGGAAAGGTCATGAGACGATATGGGTCATTGTTGATCGATTGACAAAGTGTGCACATTTCATTCCTGTTAGTACAAATCGGATGGCACACAGTCTAGCAGTGTTGGTCATTCAGGAGATAGTCCATTTTCATGGGTCGCTTGTTTTGATTGTATCCGACTGAGATCCGATTTTCACAACCCACTTTTGGCAGAGCTTTCAGCAAGCTATGGGTACTAGATTGGACATGAGTACAACATATCATCCACAGACAGATGGCCAGTCTGAGAGGGTGAATCAGGTAGTGGAAGACATGCTTAGAGCGTGCATTTTAGACTTTGGGGGCTGTTGGGAAGATCACTTACCATTGTGCAAGTTTGTGTACAACAACAGCTACCACGTAAGTATTGGCATGGCACCGTTTGAGGCACTCTACAGATGACCGTGTAGATCCCATGTTTATTGGGCAGAGATTGGAGAGTTAGCTGTGATGGAGCCGGATGTGATCAGAGAAACTACTGAGAAGATTGAGCTAATTAGAGTGTGTTTGTTGACAGCCCAGAGCAGACAAAAGAGTTACACTGATAGGTGGCGTAAGGAGTTTGAGTTTATTGTTGGCGACAGAGTCTTTCTGAAAGTTTTCCTGATGCGCGGAGTTGTTATGTTCAGAGGTCGAGGGAAGCTCGCACCGAGATATGTCGGCACATATGAGATTACTGAGAAGATTGGATCAATGGCCTACAAATTGGCTTTGCCGCAGAGTATGTCCCGTCTCCATGATGTGTTTCATGTATCCATGTTGCGAAAGTGTTTGGCAGACCCGTCACAGATTGAAGAGCCTGCTGAATTGGAAATTTCTGATGAGTTGACGTATCCAGTGAGGCCAGTAACCATTATTGATTATGATGTGAAACGACTTCGACAGAAGACGGTGAAGTTGGTGAAGCTCCAATGGAGTCACCGAGAGGGTGACATGACTTGGGAGTTGGAGGATCAGATGAGACAAAAATACCTTGAGCTTTTCACTTAGTTCTTGTCGTTGCTTGGTCTGATCTCGAGGACGAGATCTCTTTTGAGGTGTGTATGATGTAATATCCGTAGTTTTTTTTTTCGATTGTTTGATTTGCCTAACTTTGGAGTTTTTGAAATTTGTTTCAATAGTGTAAATTTAGTTAGATTTAATTTTGTTTAAAAAAATGGATTTTGGAGGGTGGGGTGTTCTCAAAATTTTGGTGGGGGCAAATAGCCACCCACATATTAAGAGAGGATCCCCCACTCTCTCCTTCTTCCTCTTTTTCTTTTTTTCTTCTTCTAGAGTGTCCTCCCCTTGCGACGTTCATTCTTTGCCTGCATGAGTTCGTGGGATTCGTCGATTTCTCCCCCCAAACCTCCACCCCTCTTCCTCATTTTTCTTCCTCTTTCTCCCCTCTCCTTCTTGCTCAAGTTTTTCGCATTAAAAACAGAAAATATAAGGTTGTGGGCTTGATCGTAGCTATCATTGCCGATGCGAGCAACGTTGCTCTAATCGGCCTCTCAGGTAGTAGTTGGTACATCGGTTGGAACCTGTAAACTAGGGTCGAAAACCGAATCGACGGTTCAGGTTTTCCTCTAAATCGTGAACCGAACCAACTTTGGTCAGTTTGAAAATTTTCAAACCGAACCGACCATTAACAAAACCGATCCGAAACTGAACCGATTCTAATTTATGCAAACCGTAACCGGACCGAATCGACTAAAATAGAACCAAAACCAATATAAAACTGAACCGACCAACTATTTTAAATATATTATTTTATATAAAATATATATTATTTATTATATATATTCGGTCGGTTCGGTTTGAACCCGCATGACATACTCTCTCCGAGTCTCATTGGATCTCTACCTTAGAGAAAGTATGTAATGTGGGCCTTTTCGAAAACGCTGACTCTCGACGAATCGAGTCAAGAACTCTTTTGCCAGTGTCTTGAAGGAGTTAATCGATCTCGACGGGAGGCTGTGGAACCATGTTAGTGATGACTTCTTCAAGCTAGTGGGAAAAGTCCTACACATCACCGAATCAGATCCTTCTTTGAGGGTCATTACATGCTGGTAATGGTGCGGGTGGTCGAATGGGTTGGTGGTTCCGTCGTAAAAGTCGAGCTTCGGAGGAGTGAACTTTTTCGAAAGGACCTCATTCATAATACGATCCACGAATGGTGGGACAGATACACGATACAACATGTCTGGGTCGTGTGCCCCTCTGCAGAGGGGGTCTTGAGGGTCGAGCCTCTCTGCCTTGGCGGTCGGCTCTGTGTTAACCACACATACTACTCTAGTTCAGTGGGAACTAGCGGGCTTTTGACTCTCTTGTGCTTGCCCTCTGTCGTCTTCCGGAGATGGAAGCGAGTGTTGTTCCCGGTCTCTAATAGCAGGTGGAGGGTTGTCGAGCAAGAACCTCCATCGCTTTTGAGATATGTTGTATTTGAGATGACAACATATCGCTGTTGTCGGCGCGGGGGCATGAGTCTACTGCCCGTGCATAACCGAAACCACTGAAAGCGGTGGTACAACGCCAGTCGGAGCGTTTGATGTGTCCCCTTGTTATCCGTTGTTGCGTGATCTCGTGGTCACAATCTCTCTGTATTTCGACGGGAAATGATGTTAGTGAAAGGCTAGAAATTTTGTCGTCCCCACGGACGGCGTCAAACTGATGCAGTCATTTTTCGCTCCCTGCTTTGACCTATTCCTACTGACCTGCACAAGTAACGCACATGTGACACCGTTGTGGTGGCCGATGACACTCCGATGTTAAAGTCAGACAGATATCTGAGGAAGGTGTAATGTTGTTGTAAACATGGAATTTTCAGCGTACCTTAGCTTACCAACCTCATGTCTTATTTGTAGCGCAAGAGTCATGGTTCGACCAGGCCATCGAGGGCGTAGTTTAGGAAGGAGATCTTCGTAGAGATCATTATCTAATTAGGAGTCGTGCTATATAAGGGAAATTCCTTGTTAGCCCTGTGCTCCTAGATACGCGGGAGATAGTTCCCTATCAGAGGGTAATCTGTAAGAGAAAGTTTCCCTACGTGATATGTACTCTAGTATTTGCTTCCTAGTCGAAAACGGATAGCTGCTGTAATTGCATGTCAGAAACTGATCCTCGAGATACTTGCCTTAGGAGGGCTTACGGGTATTGAAGTCAGTTGTGAGACGCTTGGGCTTAGCAAGCTGTATGAGTTCAGGTCCGTCTAGTGGACTACAGGGGTGGGTTTAGAACTGCTCAGGCCGGATCAGTGTAGGGCTGACACTAGGGCCCGTGTTTCCTCGAAATCATTATGACACGTGTATGGCTCAAGGATGTGACCGTTTTGGTGTATCATCGCTTCGTAAGTGACATCATCAATTTTTATACTGGGTGTGATTTTCATCAATGATTAATATCCATCGTACACATGTCATCACCCAATCCTTTGAGGTTAGCGACTCACAAATGGATCTAACTTTTTGATAAATAAAAGTGACATACATGATATGTACATGTTTGTTAATCATCTCTAGATTAAGCTTACATAATTATCATAAGGTGTAATTTTCTAACATAGTTAGTATAGAGAAAATTACCTCAAAACAATGTCTTAATATATATAAAGTGTACTAGTGCAATAGGCTGAGACATCATACAGTCTCCCATAGACAAGATAGACCATACCAGAAGATTGCACTACAACCCTACCGATGGTGTGTCCAACTTCATCTAAAGTTGTGAACCCATAACTTATATACTACAAGTATCCGACACTATATAGAAAAATCATTGAGGAATAAGAGTTAAATGAGATATAATAGTGGAAATGCAAATAATGCAACACAACGAAGGGAACGAAGAAGGAAGAAAAGTTTGCTTTGTAGGATTTTTAATTTTTAATTTTTTTTTTTTTTTTATGTATAACTTTAGCTATCTTTAATTTTTCCCTATTTGCGTTTGAACCCCATTTCAAGGTGTGGGTGTTTTATTCTTCTAATTTGCCTTGACTAGTCAACCACATTGACTTAATAGTTCCTTAAAAAAATGAGGGTTAGACTCAATTAATGTATACAATAAGATAAAGTATAAAATAAGAGCCAAACTTTATAAGGCATGTTGCAACGTATAATGTATGTGATCTAATTTTATTTTTATGATAAATGCAAACATATAGTTTGTAACTTATAATTATGATATATAATAATATTTTATTAATAGGATAAATGAAAATATATATTTATAACTTACAATATAATATATGACAACAACATCTTATTTATTTAAGAAAAGTTTGGAACAAATATGAAATTTCGGATTAGTATACTTTAGAATGTAACAATCAGAATATTTTCAGATCGAAACACTTTAGCAAGTTAGAATTTTTCGAATCGGAATCGTATATATACTAGCATATTACCCGTGCCGTTGGCACTTCACATATGTTTATTTATTTTTACTGTTAATTATCATATACTGAACATCCATATCACCATCTCCACCATTACCCTCAATCAGTTCCACAAAAATATCACATTATAAAATACTAGTGTTTTAGAGTCAAACTCGATTAAAATTAGAATCAATTGAATGCTTAAAGTCTTTGTTTGAATGTTCATAAATTTTTTGTCCGTTCTTTGAAAAATAGTATACTTAGGCATGAAAATCTTAAAAATACTTACATGTTTTAAAAATAAAATACATATTTTGAAATTTTAAGCGTTTGTTTTGATCATCAGTTTTGTTGGAAAGATCTTCAAAATTGCATTTTAATGATACAAAGTTTATCAAAATCCGACAACTACGTAAATAGTTATGATAATTTTCATTTTGAAAAAAAAAAACACAATAGTTTCTCTCTCCGCCACATGTACATTCCACTAACTTTTTTACAAATTTTTTATTTTTTTTGCCATTCTACATGTTTTATATTTACAAACATGTCATTGTAGTGGAGAATGAATCTCAGCCCTCAACATCTTCCCAACTTTCAATCGTGACCCTATTTTATCTCCAATTCTCATTTTATGTTTGTCCCAGTAAGCAATGAATAGTAAAATACCTATGTGAATTGTAAGATAGATTTTAAACAGATTCCAACTCCAAATAAAAAAATCAAATTCGTCACAAATCAGAAATTTCAAATTCGAATAGTTCGGAATTGGATTTTCCAATCCAACTTGCATCACTAGCATGTTCTCACATGGAAAAAACTGGCTTGGCAACTGGCACCAACAACAAACGAGGCATCAAACCTCAACTCATTGTATCTTCTCCACTGAATCATCTACTTTAATCCCTGTTAACCATTATGTCAGTCTACTTGACCATTAACATCTGCCTGAAAAGTTGCTCGTTATACATGAACTAAATGTCTCATGAGAATATCTGGTTAGAGGCCATGTTGTTAACAGATGGAATCATGGAACCTTCCATGAAAATAGCAAATAGAACAAACAACTACAACAGAAGAAGAAACAATCAATAGTGAAGAGCTTCTATGTAAGGTAAAGACTATCTGTAAATGCTGTTTACAAAGTGAAACTTAAAAAGCATTGACATATGGAACTATCAACTTCTACACCAACAGAACCAACAGTGTAGAGCTTCTTTGTAAGTACAATATTGCCTGTACAAACAAAAGGAGGAAAAATATATGTACAAAAGGCTTTTGCCATTTGTGTAACAAAAGGTTGGAAGAAAATGGCAGAACTACTATCATGAGAAAAGAACAATGCTGAATCCATAGTCTAAAACTACTACAGTAAGGTATACTTTTGTTGAAAGAATGACTCTGAAGAATGAGCAAACTTGAAAGGATTGTTGAGCTGTCAACCTAGTATCTATCTTTGCGGTACACAATTTTTTTGAATATATCTTTCACTTTGTCGTGCCCACACAGTTCTTCCAAAATTCTGTCATGTGGAATTTCTCCATTCTGTCTATCACCGTGGGTAGAAGAAAAGAGCAACGATGACATTCTGTCCTTGTCAGATTGTTGATCGAATTTCTTCTCCTCCATTGTCTCACATGAGATAAGTTGGTAGGTATACACAACTTTCTCCTGCCCAAGTCTATAAGCTCGACTTATAGCTTGCCTCTCGACAGACGGATTCCATACAACATCAAGGAGAACCACTCGTGATGCCCCAACCAGGTTGATCCCTTCACCGCAAGCCTTTATTGATGCTAGCAATACCCTCACTTTGCTAGCCCGTTCATTGAAGAGATTAATTGTGGACTGCCTTTCCTTTGCACTTTGCTTCCCATCCATCTTTAACACTTCTTCCCCTTCAGTCCAATGGAAACGCGCACAAAGTTGACGTCTAATAAGGTTCAATGGATCTATGTATTGACTGAATACCAGAACCTTTTCATTCAATGCTCCAGCCAGTTGGATAAGTTCTATGAGAAACTTTGTCTTCACACCTTCACAAGGATCCAACTTGAACCTCTTTGAAGGAATCTTGTCAATGAGAATCTTTTCACTTTTATGGAGCTTACACTTAGTCGACAATGATGGATGAACAGAGATCAATCCCACTGCATGCTCTAGTGTAAAGGGATCCTTTATTCCTTCAACTTCCTTAAGACGCAGCTTTTGTTCGGGGGTGGGATATAGAAAAACTACGCAATCCCTCAATCCAGGAAGGTTCTGCTTAAGTATATTGCCTGTATGAATATGTACAAAGGGACTAAATATATCTTTGACTTTATCCAATTGTTTATCATGTGCAAGCTTACCAACAGACCTGGTCCATCTTTTTTTTGCGTCTTTCCACTCATCCAACTTTGACTTACTCTTGCATATTTCTCGAGGTTTCATTGAAATATTATCTGCAAATTTGGGTCTTGCCATCCAAAGAGTATTAAAAAGCTCGTCAGAGTTATTTTGGAAAGGGGTACCAGACAGAATGATACGCCTTTCTGTTTTCATATTCCGTAAAGCTTTGTAAAGAAGACTGTTATCATTTCGGGGTGTGTGACCTTCATCAAGGACTAACAAATTGGGCTTCTCCAACAAAACCTTCTTAATGCTCTCATCTTCTGCATCACCTTTCTGTTTATTTCCAGCAAGCTTCACAAACAAATTATAGCTAATTCCCAAAATGCTTTGTCTATTCCACCAAGAGATCAGCTTCGTCATACGAGTCTTGTTTTGCACCTTACCTTTTCCAAGCTCATGTAGCAAACATTCCTTGCTGGAGAACTCCGCTGAGTTAAGATTGTGAAATGGAATTTTGAAATTCCATTTTTTAATTTCTTCTTCCCAGGTGAGTAGCATACTAGCAGGAGCTATGAGAAGTGGTTTGCAATCTTTGAAAAACTCCATGAATGATCTGATAAAGAGAAGGGTTAAATGGCTCTTCCCAGTCCCCGGGGCATGAGAAATCACACAACCACCTCCTATGCCTTCATCACACTTCTTCAACTTGTCAAGGTATATGCTTCCTGCTAAGTTTGTCCACATAAACTCGAAGCCTTCTTGCTGGTGAGGATACACTTTGTTTTTGTACCCAGGGACCAGGTCCCATACTGTAACTTCACCTTGATGGAAGGACCCCTGAAAATTGCAATCAGCATCACCAAAGCTGATTCCCGGCTGCATCGAGGAATCCCCATTATCGGCATAGCTTGTGCAGTGGAACCTTTCTGATTTTGCTGTGGTCTTCAACATGCAAAAACCAAGTTCAAATTAGATACTGAAAAAGCAGTTCACTTTTATACAAGAAAAACTAAAGCAGATAACACTTGAGCTTGAGTATCAAGTATTGATAAATAAAAGGAGAACATTGAGCTTGAGTATCAAGTATTAGTGTGTTAATGGTCCGAGACAAGCTAAGTTACCATCTCCGAGTCGTTCTCTTTATCTAATAAAAATAAATAAAAATTTTAACAAAAAATGAAAATGAAGAAGCAAGGTCATACTCAAATGCACAAATAAATATTCAAATTCACATATAGCGACGCACTATGACAGCCCTGTCTTGCTACCTCTTCAATATGCCGGGAATCCTATCATAAACTGAGTGATTTCAAATGCACTCTCAGTCAACTATATTTACGTCCTCTTACATTGTTTATTCTGCTAAAGAACTATACATACGGGGAAATAAAGAAATAAATAAAAACTTATTGAACAAAAATGAATTTCTCTAGACTGACATAGAAGAGTTTTTATTCAGATTTTTCTATATGTTTGTCAGAAAAAGGCTCTCCAAGCACTAATAAGCGGCCCAGTTAATTAATATAACTTACCATGGGAGCAAAAAGATTTTTTATCGGTACCAACACAGCTGAGCAAATTCTGCATGTTATACCAATTTGCTCATCAACATTGGGATCAGGATCATGCTTTCCTTGAGAACAAAGACTACGAGGATCTGATTCGCCTTCTGTCAGATTAGCATCTACAGTATCATCAACCTGCATTGGATCATGAAAAATTCTCACTTCCTCAAATAGAACATAAGCAATAACTCAAGTTTTAAAAGGGCCTCATTCCAGAGACTCTGATGCACACTTAGGGAGAAACAAGATTTGTCTTTGATGAAGACAAAGCAATGTGAGTAATTAAGGAAAACATAACCATCTTTCTCTAACCCCCTAAATGCACTCATAACTGAACTAACCTAAAAGATGGACATCAATTCTTTGGCACACAATATGTACAACTCAAGCATCACCAAGATAAACTGATTAGAAGAAAAGCTGAAAACACGCAATTTGATAATTTAACTCCGAAAAAAAAGAAAAGATGACAATCATTTCATACTTTCTTCTATTGGTTAGAGAGGAATCTTTGTCACCTGGTTAGATTTATGGATGTTTTCCTATTATGGGGTTTATTACTAAAGTAGAATAAATCAAGCAACTTCTGCTCTTTGTAGTTATAATAATCACTGCCTTTCCTTATCATTTCACGTTGTTGTTGCATCCAATTAATGTGAAAGGTGACTCCAGTTTATGAAATTGCCATGTTAGAGTTAGAGGATGAGTCACACCTCGCGTATTGGATACATTCGGAGACATCATACTAGGATTTTTTTATTGGGTTTAAAATGTTTCGTGTGTTGGTCACCGACTCTGTTGCTTGGACATTAATATGGCATATGGGTGTCAGAGAGTCCAATGAGGTAAAGACCAGATTTATCAAAACCCAAAAAAATACCAGGGAAAATATAATTCGTATCTTTCAGATATTAAAAGTAATTTTCAAGCTATAGAGATCTACATGAGTCGTGCAAGCTGCAATTTCAAAGATCAAGCTAAAAAGATAGCGTTGCAGGGTGGAAAGTGCATAAGTGAAGATTTTTCATCTAAAAAAACAATTGGAATAATTAAAGATAATAATGAGCTTTTTTGTTTGCATTTCAGCAAATAAGACTTATTCTTTGGAAACAAGTACACTATCAAAAAACATAACCATATATGTTGAGATTAAATAGTTGTGCTTCTTCGAGGTAAGTAGTTGAGCCTAAGTTTTGAAGTGGGACCACACTTTTTTCATTGGGGAATCTAACACCTTTTGATGAAACCCCATGTAAAAGTTGGATGATTAGGAGAGTGAGAACTATATAACTACGATGTGTTTGGCCATTCTACCTTTATGAAGATGATTGGCCACAGAACAAGCTTAAATAGTACTGAAATTATGTTAATGAAATTCTACCTTTATGGGATTTGCCTATTTAATGAGATCAATAACTCGGAGCCAATATGGTTTGTACCTTGGATCTGCAATATCATCTGCCATAAATCTCGCTAACTAAGCTAGCTAGAATTGGTTAAACTACAAGTCATTACCGAGGATCAAAATTTTAAATATCCGTGTAGGAAGGTGATTGACCGCAAGTCCTTAGTGAGGCAACCCACAATCTCCAAGCAACCTCACTGATTCAAGTCCAATTGCACCAATCTAGGGCTCTTGCCTCCTCCACCACTAGTGTGACACACCCTCTCCAGATCATACTTTCCCCACCCCCTCCTATTGATCAAGTAAAATCCTCCATAGGATTCAACCGCCCAATCAACTGATACTCCATCAGAGGGTGAAATGGCACTCCTGATGAAGTCTTCAAAAACCTATACACTAATTGCTACGAAAAGAAGAGCTTGTAGGTGGTGTTGCATATCTTCAGTGTGCCGATGAGTGGTTGGCAAAGGAACAACCATGGGATCTCTTTCTTGACATGTTTGATGTGTTACAGTTGCATGATCAAAATCAAATTATATTCTTTGTCAACTCCAACACTGCCCCATTGGAGCTAAAGCGAGGTGATTTTGCTTGACAGTCTGACTGGGGAGCTTGGCAACAACATTATAGGGGAATCAAGAACCCAAAATATTCCCGACCCTGACCTATATCCCCAAAACCGCATTTTCAGACTGATGAACTGTCATCAAGGCATTCATGGTCCTTGCCATAATCGTGACGCAAAAGATTTCTAGGTGAACATGGATGTGGTGTGGCAGTGGACACCAAGGTGATCCTGCAGCCTGCTTGCGATCCCCCCGCCTTGGTTTGATAAGTTCCTCAACAGCTACCATAAGAGCTTGGGAAAAATATGGCTTTATGATTCTGGTTATGAGTCATTTATTCCTCATGCTCAGAATTGTGCCCAAACATTGGTGTCCATTGAATCTTAATCTTATTTTGCCAGTTCTAGAGAAAATAGGTTGGGAGATACCAAGATTGACATCCCGGAATTTGATGGAGAATATGAGAAAATAGACACAGATGCCTTTGTTGAGCAGTGCAACAAAGGGGAGAACCACAGGGACATGTTATTAAAAAACATTCGCAACAAATTGTTGGCCGACCTATTTGCCATGGCCTTCATCTTTATGGTTTCAGCACTTTATTACTTCTTATTTAATTAGAGGAGATTTATTTTGAGTCCAAATAAATACTTTTCATAGGCTATGAACCAAGAAAATTTTGAGTCAACTAGTCAAGATATTGTTTTGTTTGACGAAAATTGAAGTTTAGGAAGTGTTTTTAAGGTTTATATTGAAAATGCAAAAAATTTCCAATAAGGGTCCTGTTGAATTTATCATGCTTTTTGCGCCTTTGCCACCTCAGTGCTAAGATATTATCACAAGATTAACATAAGATATTATCATGCTTTGCGCCTTTGCCACCTCAGCGGTATTTGCTCTATCATTGAATAAAAAAGGAACTTTAGAAATACTGGAGAGACAAAATAAATCATGTTCCCGACCAATTAGAAGGAACCACCATCCATTGTGAACATGCTATTTTGGCGTCAATCAATTGCAGAATCACACAACCGTATCGGAGCTTAGTGCTCTGAAGACTGAACAAATAGTTAAAACAAGATTCTTACCAATTGATAGAACAAGTTTGTCTTTTGATCCAGATGGCCAGAATACAATCCTAATAGATTGGAGTCTCATCCCAACAAATTATGGAAAGCCTCAATAAATTCCATCTTCCCAACACAGTCAACACTCAACACTGATGGAGAGAAACACACCTGATGATTTCCGAGATTTTTCTACTAAACAAGCATTAATTTAAGCATAATCCTTGGCGTTGGAAGGTTGTTTCTTAATTTGATAAGTGGCATAAGATTATCTTCCAACTAAGTATTTCTAATTGAGGAGGGAAATGGAAGCGAAGGGGGCATGCTTGGGATGTGATAATAACCTACTTTTGACATGTCATCTAGCTTCAAAGGTTGGAACCATTTTCTTGCCTGGTCTGGGATTCACAGGTGTTTCTAGATAAATTATTAGGGATGTGCCAATGTTCGAAGAACAACTCCGTTTACAGGGTGACTGATAAGCCTGTGCTGAACTTAGTACCTTAAGTCATTTGTTAGTCTCTTTGGCTCGAAAGAAATAAGACAGGATCCCAAAGGGTGGTTCTTGTTTTGGCATTGAATTAAACTCCTTTAAACCCCACCATTTGTATCTTCCATCCACAATTTTCCCCAATGTTTTCCTTGCAAATTCCCTTCTTTGGGTAAGAAAACACGATAATTCAGTTAAAAGGATATGAATGAAAATTGAATTTCAGCTATCCACAACAACAACAACAAACATAACACACGAAAAGAGTAACCATGATATAAGACAATACAAAATTGCATTGAACCATAGTATAAATTAGAGTTTAGTAGGACAGAGTGCCTGTCAGGTACTAGTTTAAAGTAAAACTTACCAGAGGATTGGAGGTCCCGATCGCACAGATACTCTGAGCCAAATCCATCTCAGCCCATAACTTATCCATCTGATTCTCATAATCAGACTTTTTTACTGGCTCCATCTCCTCCATGCCAAAGCTGAATTTCAGTGGAAGTGGTTCATCATCTTCATCATCATCCATAGGTGAAAATACGTTCTTTATACCGTCATGAATATGATCTTCCTCAAGATCTCCACTCTTTGACGACATGGTATTTAAAAATAACTTGACTAGGAGATCTGTGTCTGAATTAGGAACACTCTTTCTCCATTTATAATTCCTTTTTATCTTCTCCTTTTCAATACCAACCTTAACATTCGGAATGTCTTCATTCTTTTCACCAACTTCATCATCATCATCATCATTAATACCATCATTTTCATCACTAGTGTCAATATCAGATGATGAACTACTCCCATCCAAATTGGAACGTCTAGGACCAGTGACAATCTCAACCTTCCTATTCTTCTTCGTCTTCTCCGTTTTTGAACTCAATATAGTGTTCGATCGGGTTCTTTTAGCCACAGAGGCAGTACAATAATTCCCTTTGCCCAAATTCTTTCTCTTTAATCGCTTACTACTCTCATTGTTATCTTCCCTTGATCTTCCCTTCATTACCACTTCAACCTCATCACTGTTACAATCCTCCATATCTTCCCCTTCATCTCCATCACTGTCTTCAGAAATACTTTCTTCCAAGCTACAACAATGCTCTTCATCTAAATTATAATCAACATCTTCCGACAGTTCCTCCTCCTCCTCCTCCTCATCTTCAACCTCATCCTCGTCATCTTCACTATCATCATCATCATCATCATCATCACTAGGTAGACATTCTTCAGTAAACCTAGCCATTCCTTCATTTGTCACCTCCAATTTCCGATGAGAAGAGCTCGTAACCCTAGCTTCTTTTCCAATTCCACTACAATGCGCATCTGATTGCTTAAGATTTTCACTTCTTCCCTTATCTTTCCCATTCAATTTTGACCTACTCTTCGCATTGTCATTGTCATTGCCATTGCAATCTCCACCAAATTTACGACCATCTCCACCACCTGGATTAGCTCTAACAGTTTCTGTCTCCGAATGTTTGAGATTTTGAGTTATTCCCCTCACTTTCCTCTCCACCACCACCTCCGATTTCGACAACCTACTCTTCTTCACATTGCCATTACCATAATCAATGTTAACAAAATCATCATCATCTTCTTCTCTGCCACTATTGTTTACTTTCTTCTCCACCTCCGATTTATTCTGAGAATAAGCAAAACAAGAACCCCTAACCCTAGTTTCTCCAACCTCACTCGAATCCCCACCGTTACTAGTTGTGGTTGCTGTTCTTCCACTAGTACTACCACTCTCACTACCACCACCACCACCACTACTGATTCTCCTTCTCTTCTCCCACTCCGCTCTCAAATAGATCGCTTCTTGCCCTCTTGTTCTTCTTCTCATCGACATCGGCGGTTCCATCTTCAACAACAACAATAATAAAAAAAAAAAGCTTGATCCTTTTTCCCCAAATGTTCGATTTTGCAATAAAAGAATCCAAAATCAAACCCACCCACAACAAATGAGAAGTAGAATACCAAACCTTCTCAACTGCATTGACTCTTTACAGAGAAGAAGGAAAGGTCAAGATAGAAGAGCAGCTCTGCAGCGGCGACAAAGGGAAGTGAAGTGAAGAGTCAGTCGTGTGAGTGAGGGGTAGAAAGGGAAATAAAAGTTAGATAAGGAAAGAGCGCGAACTAATTGCTCTCATGGCGTCATGAGAGAGAGACTAAGTTTTATCCTCACTTTTCCCATAATGTACGCCAGGATTCTAATTTCTGACAATTGTGTCCTCTCTCTCTCTATCTCTTTCTGAGTCTCTAACGTACGAGAGGAACCCCACGTTGAGATCGATAGGCCAGATAATCTAGACCGTTGGATCTATTTCACCAAAAAGGCTTTGGCAGCTGGATGTTCTTGGTAAATATTAAAAGTTACTTTAATTTCTTCTCTGTTAAAAAAAAAAAAAGGAGTAAAAAAAGTGATTGGATTAAAAATTGGAGATTGAAGCAGCAAAGTGATCCAATGAAGTGCATTTTTGTGATCAACCATAGTACACTGCAAGTCTGCAAAAGCATGCCTTTTTACAATGAAACAGAGATACCTTATTATTCTCTATGGATTTTCTAGGTGAAATGTAATCAATTGTAGGATATGATTAATATTTAGTCCAACACTGAACAGATTAAAAATTTACGGGATTCGTAGACATCATCGTCTAATAGGAGATCAAGCACGACACTAATTAAAAAATGTTTAGATTGGCAGATTAGTGGAGAGTGTAGACGGAGAAAATGACCATTAAAAACTTGAATGAAGGCGGTGAAGAAAAACATCCTTAAACTTAAATTAGGTGAGGATATGTGAAAATATCGTATTACTTAGAGAACCAAAATCCCAAAAGTAATGGGAAAGATGATGATGACACTCTTTTATCTAACAAGTCTTTTGTGTAATCTTTTGAGGTTAGAGCAACACAACCATGTTTGGAAATTGTATCCTTTAGCTCATTGGTAATTGGTAAGTACAAATTGTATCCTTTAGCTCATTGGTAAGTACTGGTTACTTTCAATTTGTGAGAGGGGGGTGTGTTATTTATTTAGTGTCTTTGGTAAAGTGTGTTATGGTTCCCTTGTCACATCATCAATCCACATTTCCAATAGCCAGCCTATTGGTACTTTAGGTATTTTCTGAGTTCTGTCATTGGTCCCATTAACCATTCCTTACCTAAAAGGTTAAAACCTATTTTGTGATGCCCAATCACTATGTGCCCACCCTGGTTCTAGAAAGCCAGTCCGACAGCGTCAGGCCCACCCATTATCATCCATCATCCTAGAGATGGACCCATTTTTAGCATTTCTAGGATGATGGATGGTGATGGGCCGACCTGACACGGGCATGGCGCTGTCAACCTAGCTTTCTAGCAAGGCTCATACCCCCATTTCTGGCACATCCCACCACAAACACTTGGACGATTGAAAATATTAAACAAAAATTATGTTCACTAAAATCTACTGTTTATTACAAACTCATTACTTTCTGTTCCCTCCAAAGAAAGCATCCTAGCTCTAGAAAAGCAAACCCTAGCGGTTGGTAGTATAAAGTTGTGAAGACAATTAGCAATGGCTAAACTTTTAGTTGTTGACAATGATCAAGTTATCTAGTTGAGTATGTTTTTGCAAATTCCTTGGGGATGAAGCAAGCTTGCAGAAAAACTCTTCCAATTACAAAACATATACATTGAATGTAATAGTGGCCGACTTCCTTACAGTAGACTTCTAACTGCAAGTAACACCATATTTCAGTCTCCAGATACCTATAAAATAAGGGAGTTGCTACGTTTACTCGACTGTTTAGCTTGTTGCTCCAAACTATATATTTTTTTAAATTGCTTGGTATACCCACTCACATTTTTAAAACAAAATATGTTACTCATGTGGTTGATTGAGGACTTTATATGAATGATTCTTAATGTAAATGTTTGGATGTAGGATTTCTTAGATTTTGAATGCAATTAAAAAAAAAAAATGATATAATAATTTCTACAACTTTTAAATTTATGTATTGATTCACATTTTTTATTTATTTATTTACCATGTAGTCGCATTGAAAATAATGAATGCGTGACTAGATTTTAGTTATATTTTATAGTTATTTTTGTTATTTAATTCAAGAGCCAATTAACGCTCCTAAATGAGAATTTTAGACACTAAATGATTTATATGATAAATATATATATAAATTGGTGTTACACATATTAAGCTGGTGTAAAAGTCGAGAAGTCCCATACTACCAGTGCAACCAAGCCATAGAATGAATAATTACTATCGTCTTTCTTGAGATTGTCATTGTGTTTTTTTTAAAGGTTTGATAATATGGTTTCTTCTTTCAAAACAAAAAAAAACATATTGTCCTTTGTTATGTTTTTATTTTTATTTTTTAATATTGTCATTTGTTTCATCCCACAAAAATTCTTATTTTAAAGGGAACCATGAGATACAATATTTATTAAAGTAAACTATTCAGTTTAAAATATAAATAACAAAATTGTAATTGAAAAAACAACGAAATTGTAAAAAAACTTGAGGTAGTTTCTCTAACTGGTCCCTATTCGCTTATAGCTTATATAGTTAGTATATATACACACACACACACACGTACATTGCACTTGACACTCATGATTTGTATCGATATTTGTGTTTGATAAATATATTGATTACAATTTCGTGTTTATAATTGTTGAATAATTACAAAAGAAGTAGGTACTATTGGAAAATTTTGTATATTTTAAAATTATGATATTTGTTAAAATTAAACTTAACATTCGATAATACAAATAATTTAAAATGACTAGGCTAACATAATTTAAAAATTGTAAAACACACCAATTTAAGGGATTATTCATGGAATAATGGTCTTTGTACGTTTGGACTATGAATGTACCATGGGTAGGGGATTTATAGATGTAGATAGATATATTTTGAAATGCCATTTACTATATATAAGAAATATACATCTCAATCTCAATGTATCCAATGGCATCCAAACCACAAAGAAAATAATACATTCAAGATTCCTGAGAGCAAAATGAAAATACACATATCATTTGATCCTTGAAGAATTTTGAAAAGAAAAGAAAAATACTAGAACAACTAGCATAGACTTGCTAAAAAAATAGAAAAACTCGTTCAACAAAATAGTGTGTTGGCAAATCATATAGATTGTCCACCATCAAATAAAGAAAAACCTTGCGGTCATCGTTTAAAACTTACGCTTTTAATGGCCTTAAAATCGAACCTTACATAAACCTCTCAGCTGAAACAAGAAAAATCTCTAAACTTATCTGTAAACCAAAAAAATTAAAATTGTCTCTCTTTCGTTCTACAGATACGATCTTGAAAACCACAAACCCTCAATTTCCTTTTCTTTATCGTTTGCAACATTTTTTTTATTTTATCAAAATTGGTTTTAATCACCCATGTCTAGAATCAACTCTTTTTCTTCTAGTTTGACCCGATTTTGATTCATTTGTTTGATGGAAAATTCAAAATTCAACTTTTCAGAAGAAATAAAGAGATTCAAGCTTCGATTTTCGGAATTAGAGACATTGGATGCGTTAGAAGAAGATAGCAAAATTAGGAACCGTTGAAGTGTGTTTCGAGGAAGAAGAAGAAGAAGTATAATTTGAGGTTCTTAAAGGGAACTTAAGAGTTATGGATTATTTATCAGAAATAACGGAGGACCTAGCAGAGATCGATGGTCATATCAACGACATTTTCAGAGTTTTATCGTAAGATTTTTTTTGTTAAATTTTACATTATGAGTTTTAATAGTTTGGTTGTTAATCTGGATAGAATGCATATAATATAATTGTTGTAATGTTTTAATGATAGAAATTTCTAGAGATGAATATAGTAATGAAATTATTGCAGCTCATTAAGGCTATGAACCAAAACAAGGCTAATTAGGTGTAATTTGGGCATGGAACTATGGCATTCATGAGTCTCACACTATATGGATATTTCGAACATATGATTTTGGATAGAATCGAAATGAGCAATGTGATTTAGTAAATCAAAACTCATCAAACATTTAAGATAAAACTTGTGTTCGATGTTCTTGTGGTTATTATAAATTAGTACATTGGATTCCTATTAAGAATGGTGATTCCATGTGCTTTAATTACTATTAATGTAAAGGATAAATTAACAAAGTTGTGGAGCAACTTGAGATAAGAAGAAAATTTTGAGTTTAATCAATATCCTAAATCTATGATAAGCAAGATAAACTTATTTTGAACTATAATTTGGGGTTTGCAAAGGATGATTAGATACTAGGTTTTTTTTTAGATGAATTTTAAGTGTAGTTTGTTTGTGCAGAAATGGATTCCAAAAGGTGGAGAAAATTAAGGATGCAAATCGACGAAGCCGCCAATTGGAAGAACTTACAGAAAAAATGCGTGAATGTAAAAGGTAAGTGATCTTAATGCAAATTTCCTTCCATAAAGTACCTACATAATGGGCACTTAAAAACAATTTGGGATGATTTTGATGTAAATGAAATACTAATTCACGCAAAAAGTTTAGTGTGAGGCAAACATTTCGTGTGAGGTGCATCACAATTGTACATGTGAAAATGCAACTCTTATTTACCACTGTCCATGTATTTAGAGCTAGACATCTAATTTCATGCATGGGCATCATATTTCATACATGAATGTTAATTTCATTCGTCACACCTCTACCAACTTAGTTGGTACGCCTTTAGCTCTTCGACATTGTTTATTGTGTGCTTTATTGATAACTTTTAGACCTTTGATTCACTAATGAACATGGTATGGTTATTTAAAATCGTTGTTAAAATTTTCTATATGGAAACTCAATAAATAATCAAAATAAGCCTTTCGCATACATTAATTGTCTTTTTATGTGTAAAGATCAACTTATATAGTTTTGTTTTATGTCAGCCTTATCAAAGACTTTGATAGAGAAATGAAGCTTGGAGAAAGAAGATACAGTCCTGAAACTAATAGATCACTCAATGACAAAAAGCAATCGATGGTGATATTTTATTCATCCACTCATAGACGAAAATCCAATTGTTTCAATTATTGATAAATTTCTTTCGTATTCATCATCGTACTAAATGATCGATCATGTTTTGTTTTATCTTTTTGCAGATCAAAGAATTAAATTCTTACGTTGCTCTTAAAAAAGAGTAAGTTATCAACTATTTGTTGTAGAACAAACTTTGATAGGGAACTAGGATTTTCCACCAGAGTGATGTGTCATGATCGGAAAATGTTTACACGTATTTCAAAGAATACATCATCTTCACAGATCATGCCACACCACCCTGATAGCAATTATGATTACAAAATCCTGGTACCATTTCACTATAAAACCTTTACAGATGCTTAGGTAGTAGCAGCAGCAACAACAACCACTTATAAGTGTTGTCCACTGTAAGTGGAGCAAATAAACTCCCCTTCGTTTGATGAAGTTCATGAATATTTACTTCAATTAAAGGATTTTTTATTACATGATATTTAAAAATAATGTTCAAAGTTTGAGTCAAGTAAACTTTTTCATGAATTCCTTGGTGAATAATCAACAAATAAAAAACCTCAACAATCTTCATTTAAGATTCCTAATATAAAAATGTACAACTCTTGTTTTTATTAGAATGTACTAACAATTTTCTATTTCCATAAACTTTATATTATGATTTTTAAATTTATGCCACAGTGCATGGAGATATAATGAGGTTCACCTAAATTGGAGTTTGATTGCCTACTTCCATAGCTGAAGTGTGAATGTTTCCACAAGATTTTCTTACTGTATTCTCCAAGAACTAGATTATAAAATTCACTAAAAAATCCTCTCTCGAAACTGCAATCCGCGACCTTGTAAGGTCAATTTGAAACTCAATATAGAGTTTGAAACCAAAATAGGGTAAAGAAGAGTTAAAGACAAGCTTAAACTCCAATTTTATCGTCTTGTGATGCTTTTTATCACACAGAGAGACAATGCACTCTTTCTGTCCCCCTTCCCACATTAAATTGAAGAATGAAGACTAATTTAATTTCAAGATGAGATGAAGTGGTTGAAGGCTTAACAACTTTTCAATTGAGGTATCTAGTATCTACCAATACGTTCATTTCAAATTTTTATTTCTTCTCTATTTTGTTTAAATAACCCTTGAAACCATATAGAGAAGTGGTTTTTTCTTCCCTGTGATTGCTCTTGTACACCTTGTGAAAGCCGTTGAATTGTGTTATGAGCAGTAAAGCCTCCATGGCCTTATAAATAAACATTTTTTTGGGTATTTAGAGAGGCTTGATCGACCAGGCTGACAACCCGAATAGCCATATTAAAATGTCTAGTTTGATTATGCTGATAACTCACCAACCGCTTAGCTAATCGGGTTGTTTTGGACTTGAAGGCGACTAAACTATACCAGAATTCAAATTTTGATTTCTTTAGACATACCAATTCACTTGGTTTGGGACTTCAAATGATCTTAACTTTGTCTGTAACTGTGTTCGACCTCTTGTTAACTTCTTACTTCGACTTTGTTATTTGCATCTTTAACTTTGTTTTAATGATCGACTTTAGTCTTCTTGTCATTGACTTTGGTAATTTAGCATTTGATTTCAATCTTCATGAGTTGAATGAACTTTTCCTAGCCTATGACTAAATTTCAAATTCTCGATTTGTAGTTTATGATTACATCATATACTTTTACAGGAACCATGAAAATTTTGCGCATAATTCAAAAATAAAATTTCATATTTGACAATCTAATCGAATATACTAAAAACAACAAAGGCACATCATTGTAGATTTATACTTTGACAAAAAAAAATAATAATAATAATAACTACAATGATGAAAACGAAAATGACCAAATAAATTTTCTTTGGTTTATTATTATATATATTTTTTAATTTTTGCAAATATGCAATTGTATGTTTTTGCTTGAGATTTGTAACTCTAATGGAGTTTCCTCATAGTGTTTAGAAAATGTCTTAAATAACTTTCAAAAACATTAATTGTATTATATTGAGAGTTTATTTAACTTTATATCTATACAATGTTTCATAACTTTTTTTTCCATGTTTTTATATGATTTTTTAATTTGAACAGACCTCAACAATTTTTTTTCCTATCAATTTAGCACATATTATGACCTTTTAACTTTCTACTAACACAGATTAGCGAATGGTCTTGACAATAAACGCGCTGATCTCCTTGATAGACCAGGTGGTGAAGAAGGGCATGAGGAGAATTTTCTTCTTGCTTCAGGTAAGCGTTTGAGTTTAATTTGAGTTCTTAATACATAGTATTATCATATAATATAAAAATACATGAACCTGGAGTTAAAAATACCCCGTGAAATTAATGGAGAATCGACAAAGAATAAATAAAATAAAATGATGTCCGAATAATGTAAAACTTTTTACTCTTCATTTCTTATGTCATATATTACTCATTTACCAAATTTTTTTTGGAAAGCGAGCTAGGGTTTTTAGGATCCCCGAACCTTATATTAATAAAAAAGTTGATGATAAAGTTTACAATCGCTCATACGTTCACTCGTTTCATCATCTACAAAACAATAAACTTGCTTCAAGTGGCTCATAAAAATAAAGTTACAAAATCAGAAGTTGGCACGAGTGGTGCAAAAAATAATATGGGGGAGGAAATCAAGGACGGAGTGGTAATACTAATTTTGTTGAGGGAAAGTATTGAAATGTCATTTACTGGTAATACTAATGGCCTGTTGATCATATCTATTTCATATGTTGCATGTTTTATCTGATTACTACTTCGAAATATAACTTAATAGTTATTTATTACCTATGCATGAATAATTAACAAATTAAAATTTGATCAAAATTTGGTGTTGACCTCTCAACCAACGGCACTATCAGCATGCAAATTTCACTGATACTTAAAAAAAAAAAAAAAACTAAACATGAAACATGTGCGAACATAAGAAAGTGTACTAGTAATATAGTAGAATGCTACATTTATATTCTAGTGTTCTCTTAAGATAATTATGATAAGGTTGGGTTTGTTTTCAGTGATTCCTTACTTATCTTTTCATACCAACTCTTATTTTGGAAACCTATTTCTTTATTAGTGATTTCATATATCTAAATATTTTCATAAGATTTTGCATTTCAAATTAATTCTGTACTTATCAGAAAAATTGACAAAAGTCACCTGAGATGTTTTAAAGATGTCATGGTTTCCTAATTTAAAAAAAAAAAGTTAACATATGTTTCAGGATATTGTAGTTCCACAAGAAAGAACCTAGCAGCCTTAAAAAAGGTTGAAAGGTGTTGAATGCATCGTTAACGTTCTCAGGATTGTCCTCAATGAAAACATGCAAAGTTTGCAACTTACATCTGTTTCAACTATGCATGATTTAATAATCACGCGGGTTCTGATGCCACTTTATTTCCCGATGTCTACCTTGTTGAATCAATATCATTTCCTGATATTTGCATGTTATTATTGAAACTTTGCCTTCATAGAATATGATTCAATAATTAATAACATGCTCAATTTCACAAGTAAAAGTATGCATTTTGCAGCTATGACAAATCAACAGTTAATAGACAATGGAAACCAAATGATGGATGCAACTGATCAAGCCATTGAGCGCTCAAAACAGGTTAGAATAGCCTTATATTCCTAAATGCAACTTTGTTATGCTTATAAATTTATAATAAGACTGCAAAAGTTCTTTAAATCTCATTAAAAATTTATTCTAGTAAATTTTAAAGACCTCTAATCCGTAGTTAAGTGGGTACATTCATATTTTAGTCAGTTTGGCTTTGGTAACATACTTCAAGTAGTCGACTCATTCTCTAGTTGATGATATGTTGACGCGCACAAAATGAATTCTTGTCTCATAACCAAGTATCTTCCATTCAAATCATACATATACATAAACATATTTAGAATTTTAACTACGTGGATTACATTTATTGACTTTTCATGTGTGATTAGGTGGTTCAAAACACCATTAATGTTGGAGCAGATACTGCAGCAACTCTTCAAGCCCAGGTTTGTGGTCTCGATACCAAACATACTATCATTTCAGAGGCTTGATTTTGCTTCATAATTTTTAACCTCTTCAAAAATGAAAAAATCATAATTGTTCTTGCTTGTATGTTTAGACAGACCAAATGGGTAGAATCGTAAATGAATTGGATTCTGTCCGTTTTTCGATTAAAAGGGCTAATCAACTTGTGTCGGAAATTGGTAGGCAGGTCAATCTCTTGAGATCTATCCCCATTTGTTTACTTTAATCAAAGTTATTTTATCGTGTTGTATACTAACCTTTTTTTTTTTTTTTTTGCTTTAGCTTGCAACTGATCGATGTATAATGGCAATGTTGTTCATAATTGTAATTGGAGTCGTAGCCATTATCATTGTGAAGGTTTGTTATTTCCTATATATAAAATTGCATTTTCTGCAACTATATTTGTTCTTGGATCTCTTAAGTGTGTATAGTACATTCATTACCTTCATATTTATGTGGTGATGGTTTTATTCTCAGCTTGTTAGCCCAGAAGACAAGGATATTCGTGAGATCCCTGGGCTCGCTCCACCAGCTCTTACGCGAAAACTTTTATGGCATTCTAGCTAGAGGTTTCACAAGTATAAATTGGACCTTCAAAGGGTATTTGGTACTTATACCTGATGCGGTTGGAACTTGTTTTTCTACGCGCAGTGACTGGTTCTAACCATTGAATAAGCTTGTGTAATCCATCACCAAGACTTGTTCTATCCTAATACAAATTTTTCATTGAAATTAGTCTTATTGGCTAAAGCTACCAAGTTCTTGTCCTTTATTTATGTTTATGTAGTATTTTTTGTGGGTAACGAAGCGTTCTGAATTGACAATCATACAAAGACGGAGACTAAAAATATATTGATCTAAATTATTAATTATCCTCAAACTTGTACTTTATATTTTATGTTTTTTAATACATGTTTGGTTTCGCATATTGTTTTCCTTCCATTTTTATTTTGAGTTTCCGTTTGTACTATTCAATCTAAGAAATCAATAGATTCACTTTCATATTATTTTTTAACATGGTCTGACGGGTCGTTGTTAATGGGAATATAGTAAAAGAATCTCGTGGAACACACTCACTTTTCCACCAATGAAATGATAATTGAGGTCAACCATACCTCAATTTAGGTGAACTTAGTTATATCTGTGTTGTGTGACATTATATTTTACTATCTTTATACTTTAATTTATTCATATTTGTGTATTTCAATGCTGGGTTAATTATAATTCCCCCTATAATATATGCCATATTCAGCATTGCCCCCAAGACTAACAGTCAACGTGTCTTGATCGTTTGTTTTCAAAGCAGATTACCAAAATACCCCTGAGAAATCAAAGGATGAGATTGAATATTTCGTATCTCGAACATCTCATCTCGATGAAAATCCTAAGCACAACTGAAATCATAATCGTATCTCGAGGAAATCTAACGATTGATTTAAAATTCTTTCATCTTAAAGAACTCATCTCGAGAAAATTTAACGATTCAACCCGGGGAAATCTAACACTTCAGCATGCATCTCGAGGAAATCCAACAATTTAACACACATCTCGAGGAAGATCTAATCATTAACACACAACTCGAGGAAATTTGACAAACCAACACATATCTCGAGGAAATTTGATGGCCTAGCAAACGTCTCGAGGAAAATATGAAGGTTCGACACACATCTCGAGGGAAATTTGATTATTCATATTTATTTGTGCACACATCTCGAGAAAATTTTGAAGTTTGAATAAATTGCCCCCATATAATAAATTACTAGCAATAACTTAACCCTATAAAATAAATTTGAATTTAATTTTGCCCCCTAAAACAGAACAGACCTGAGAGATGATAAAGAAAATTTTGATTATCTTCCTCTTCCTCCTATATTTCGCAGCCTTGCCACCACCTCCCCCTTCATCCTCCCTCCACTTCCTCGTTCCTCCACTTCCTCCTTCCTCTTCCTCATTTGTCTCACAACCCCTATAATAAAGTTAGGGCTTCCCTCCTCCTTCCTCAACTTCCTCCTTCTCCTCCCTCCTCCTTCCTCCCCATTCATCTCTTAGGTCTGTTCTGTTTCAGGTAGCAAAATTAAATTCAAATTTATTTTAGGGGACAAAATTAAATAAAAAATTATTCAAACTTTAGATTTTTCGTGAGATGTGTGCAAGAATAAATATGAATCGTCAGATTTTCCTCGAGATTCATACTTGATCTTCAGTTTTTATCGATATGCGTGTCAAAACATTAGATTTTCTCTAGATGCATGTTGGATCGTCAAATTTGCCTCGAGATGCACGCTGAATCGTTAGTTTTCTCGAGATGTGTGTATAATTAAATCTGAACCATTAGATTTACCTAGAGATGTGTGAATGATTAAATTTGGATCGTTAGATTACCTCGAGATGAGTTCTTTTATATGAAAGATTTTTTAAAATCAACAGTTAGATTTTTCTCGAGATACGATTACGATTTCAGTTGAGCCTTAGAATTTTTTTCGAGATGAGATGTTCAAGATACGAAAGATTCAATCTCAGCCTTTGATTTCGCAGGGGTATTTTGGTAATCTACTTTGAAAACAGATGGTCAAGGCACGTTGGCTGTTAGTCTTAGGGAAAAAGTGCAATGTGAATGTTAATCGGGGGCAAAGCTAAATATGACATATATTATAATGGGCAAAGCTAAATAAGGCAATAAATCAATTTTCCCACTATTAAAATTTGATTTTCTATTCTTCAATGCATGGGTACGCGTAAAGTAATAAATTTTATTCTCTGCCACTCTTTAATCACAAGTTATCTACCACAGAGCATGATTATAGCCTCATACGTAAAATGGGAACCAATATTGAATTAGATAATTTCATGTAAACTAAATAGTGACAAAGAATTGAACCAACCATTAATTGAAACAAAAAAATTGCTCTTCAAACTCAAATATACATTCACGATCGGTCAAATATAAACATATTCCGAGTTAGGGCTGAACAAAAGACCGATCAAACCGATTAAACCGACCGAACCGATCTAAACCGAATCGATTGGTTCGGTTTAAATTCGGTTCGGATCGGTTTCGGTTTTAAAAAATTCAAAACCGAAGTGGTCGGTTCGGTTTTCGGTTTCTATGTGATTTTAACCGACCAAATATATATAATAAATAATATATATTTTATATATAAATAATACAATATGTTTAAAATAGTCGGTCGGTTCGGTTTTATTTCGGTTTTTGTTCGATTTTAGTCGGTTCGGTTCGGTTACGGTTTGCATAAATTAGAATCGGTTCGGTTTCAGATCGGTTTTGTTAATGGTCGGTTCGGTTTCGGTTTGAAAATTTTTAAACCGACCTAAGTCGGTTCGGTTCACGGTTTAGGTGAAAAACCGAACCGTCGGTTCGGTTTTCAGCCCTATTCCGAGTGACAAAACACTCATGAATAAAAAATACTAACATGAAAATATTAATGCAGTCATTTGTAGCTAAAAAATGAAATAAAACAATTGCTCAAACCGTAGTTAAAGAAATTATTTGTACAAATAATGGTAGGGGTTAAGTGAAAAAAAAGTAAAAAAAACAAAAAATTAAAAATAAAATCATTAATAAAAGAGTCTATTGTTGGTCATAAAAGTATAAAATTATGTTTTCTATTTGTTTAGGAAGGGTAAATATGTCGTATAATTTTATGAGTTAACCTAGGTTAATGAAAGAGTCATTGTTGGTTATAAAAATATAAAATTAGGCACAAATTGGTCATTACATCAACTACGGTATCTAAATTGTCTATTTTGTGAAAAAGTATACCTTAAAAGTCATTTTCCGCTTTTTTAATCACTTGTTGAAGTTTTATTATGGACGGGTCATTGTTAATGGGAATATAGTAAAAGAATCTCGTGGAACTCACTCACTTTTCCACCAAAGAAACGATAACTGATCATGAGGTCAATCATACCTCAATTTAGGTGAACTTAGTTATATTTTGTGTTGTGCGATATTATATTTTACTATTTCTATACTTTAACTTATTCATATTTGTGTATTTTAATGCTTAAGATCTCATATTTGTGTTGTGTGATATTTTTACTTTAACTTAAAATACCTCAATTTAGGTGAACTTAGTTATATTTGCTTACCTCTTTCAAACTTATATTTGAAGTGTATTTATTGATGTTTATACTAAAGTGAAGTTGAACTAATACAATGATGATTCATTATCCAAAGTGTTTGTGAGATCATATTTTGTTTCAAACATTATTCTACAAAAAATTCAAATTGAAAAAGGTGGTTCAAATTAGGATGCTAGAAGGCCGCCGAAAAAAAAAACCCACAACTTTGAGCAAAGGAGTTTTGATGTGTAAAAAGAAAGAAAAGAAAAACCTACTTTGCTCGAAATAGGAAATATATTTAGTGTCTTTAAAAAGAAGAAAATAAATATGTGGGTTATTGAAAATATTCAGTTGCTAAAAGAGAAGAGACTCTATCTTAATCATGGTTAACCATGGACAAAAATATGGCACACGTGGATGCTTCCTACAAGCCCCACAGATCCCTCCACATCAAAAATAAGGAGCCTCGTCAAAATTTTATTACGTTGGGGCTGGTCAAAGGATCAGACCTGTTTATCGATTAAAGATGATTAAAAATGGATCAAAGTCTAATTAACCCTTAAGTAAACAAACATACATAAATAATACATCTGACATCTGTGCATCAAATCATCAGTATGGTCGTACTGAAAATCCATTATAGTTTCCTCCTATCCTTCTGCGCCCCATCGCGGGCCAGCCTGAGTCGCATGTGCCAACAGAGTTAACCTGATCCAGACTCAAATATAGTTCGCCAAGTCTCACAGAGTCAATAGCAGATTCCAAGCCTTTATCCAGTGTTTGACCAGTTTGATCCTGATACTGTGATTGTTAACTTTGATGTTTGCTTTCATGATTATGCGAAGCATGGCTCTATTGGTATTATTGCTATGAATCTTAGAGGACATGTTCTGGCTTCAGTGGCGAGCACGACCCCTAGCAAGGTTATGGATAGCATGATGGCAAAATTCTTTGCAGGAGAAGCGACCATCATGTTAATCCAGGCCCAACGGTGGAAGTGTGGTCTTGTTTTTGGACGACCAACCTACGAGAGGCGCTTTAGTCAGAGGATTGTACCTCCTCATTTGTTTTGGATTGGGTTTGTGATCCTCTTTTTTGTAATATTAAACGTCTCTTGTTTTTCCTGCAATATTGACACTATTTGTATATAAGTAGATTGTGAATCTATGTATGTTCCTTAGTTTTTGAATGCATCATGCTTTTACAAAAAAAGAAAAAGAAAAAAAAGTCATCTTCCCAAAACTTTTAGGATCTACCCCAGAATGGATGTAGATGTAGATGGATGTTATTGTATTGTTATTTATACTCTGTTTCCTTCTGTCATTTGATCAAAGATAACAATTAATTAATGAATTTCTTAACATTGACTAAATCTAAGTAAAACCTTTGTCATCAAAACATACGTTGAGATCTGACAAGTCAAACATTTTGATTATTCATCACATTGAATAAAAGAATAAGCTCATGGGTCTCAACTACTGTCTCCAAGAAAAAAGAAGACATAATGTTTATTCTAAACTTTTTGAATGGGTAACTTATCACATGATATGATCCTTACCAAACACCCGTGCCAAGCCAGGCTCAATACCATCCATCATCCTAAAAATGTTCATAATGGCCCAATCGAACACAATCACACGAACGAAGAGCCCCCCTATCGCTGTCCTGGCTCTCTAGATTTTTTGCATATATAAAATAAACTTCATGTATTCTAGGAGTAGAACTTATGGTAGTGTACTATTCTTTTAGGTTCATAGGAGTATTGGAAACATATCGAAGACTTATACCAATTGCATTTTCTCGCCTTTTCAACGAGACACATTCATAGACTTATAAATCCAGTTGTCGCGCAACTCTTTAGAGTTGTAGCAACTTCGTTTCCTCTCTTCTTCTTCTTTTATCAAATAAACTTATGGATTTCTTAGTTTGTTCTTCTCTTGGTAATGAAGCAATGAAAAAAAAAAATTTGATTTGTAATTCATAATCATGACATCAACCCTTCTTTGATCACATAAAGGTTATTTATATTGTTGGCTCTGGAAAAATCCATTGTCATGTGCTATTGGAACTCCCCAAAGGCCATCAAACCCTTCCACTTGAAAATTTTTATCAAATTTTGCGTTGTTCCCACATCCCAACTTTTGTAGCTATCCACTTGTGCATTCTCTTCGGTCACATTCAAGACCAATAGACCTTTACTCAAAATTCAATGATCAAATGCTTTTTCTCCTAGTCCATTAAATTACGTTTGTGTATAATCTTGAACAAAATCATCTTTTATTCTTATGGAGAAGTGAGACGAGACATTTATTTTATGACTGAAAAAAAAGGAAAATAAGAAAAAGCCTGCGTCTTAAATCTATATAATAGGATTTTTTTTTTTTTTTTCAAATCTTCGGTTTAAAATTTTAATCTTATATTCTACTTAATCATGTGCCCTCACCGAGTGGTTGTGAGGTAACCTCATTGAATAGCAATTAAAAAAGAATTTAGTTTTATTCTAACTTTTAAAGTCATGATCTAGAAGTAAATTGCATGATATGTAAAAACATTTAGTGTAACAGTGATCGTATATCGAGTGTTAGGATTAGATCAAAGTTATTTAAAGATATGATCAATGTCAAATGACAAGAAGATTGAAATCTAACTTGCGACTAGACGTAAAAGTTATGAAGACCAGGTTACCCAGTCCAAACTCATGAGGGGAAAAAATGGTGGCAATGTGCTTCAGCATATCTAGTGGTGTAAAAAAGTGAGAGCCTTCAAAGTAAACAAACCACCTGATTGACTGATTGGACCAGCAAATCCCTGAAAAGACTCCTTCTACATTGGTTTTAGCTGTATTGATTGGTTCACAATTGACAACATCGTTCACTGTCAACTTCAAGCAAACCAAAACAAAACAATAAGAAAATAAAATGAAGTTTCTTCTCTTTCAAAACAGAGAGAACAGAGACCTAAACAACGCGCCAAGATAAGGATGGAAGTTTGGTAAATATGATTATCTTCCTTCCTTCCTCCCAACCACTACTACTACCATCACTCTTCCTTCAGCCAACCGCGTTTTTCACCATGATCAAATAGTCAGGTAAAGAACTCAAGACTTCTTCTACTTTTAAAGCCAGTTTCATCTCTTTCCATGTGATCTCTCTCTCTCTCTCTCTCTCTTTCTTCTTCTTCTTCTTCTTCTTCTTCTGAGTCTTGTTCACACTCTTTACTCATATCTCCATCTGGGTCCCCTTTAATTTCATCATCTACTTAAATGCATATTCAAGTTTTCCTTCTTTTTGCTTCCAAACTCTTTGAATCCAACTTTTCCACCTCCTTCCCTATCTGGGTATTTTTATTTTTCCTTAGTTTTTGACTAAGGGTGCTCTTTGTTTATCTGTTTAACCATTTGGGTTTCTTTGATTTTTCCATCTTCTATCATTTCTCTGCACATTTTTCTGTTCTGGGTTTTTTTTTTTTTTTTTTTTTCTGGAACTATTGTTGAATTATTGAATGAATGTGCAGTGATCTAAGTTCTTAGAACAATTCAATTTGTAGAGTTTTGGGTAAGTTCCAACTTGGAACTTCAACAAAGAGATGAAGTGTTTCTACTTTAGAAGTAGTAAAACAAAATCAGCCCCAGAGAGATCGAATCCTTCTGGAGTAAAAAGAGAGATCAAATCCTCAGGTTCAGCTGCATCTCCCCGAACCATCCCGGAATTATACGAAGAAAAGGCACATAATTTGCGGGTGTTTTCATTCTCGGAGCTCCAGGATGCCACCAATAATTTCAGTAGGTTGCTTAAGATTGGAGAAGGTGGATTTGGGAGTGTCTATAAAGGTTCCATTAAGCCTCCTGATGGTCCGGGCGATCGAATTGCGGTCGCTGTGAAAAAACTTAAAAGAGATGGCATGCAGGTATCAATCCTAAAGTTCCATTTAACCTTTAGTTTGTGTGTTTCCTTCCAATGTTATCAATCCTAGATTTGGTTTCATAGTTTGGTTCTACCTATTGTAGTTGTATAATTTTTAATTAAAGTATTGTAGGTGTTATGTTGCGTGAATCATTTGCGTTTGCATTTTCATGTTTGGTGATTATAATTGTTATTATCCATTGGTTGATCGGCTGCTGGTTCTCAAAAATCCCTTTTCCAACGATATGAGATGCCGACATAAATTCTGTGTTCCTCCATGGGCTGCATCTGTGCAAATTATACAGCCTATTCAAGAGATGGACTGTGACAGTTACATTGTATATGTAAATTGCTCATAATGTCATCCAAATTGATAAAACAAGAACAATTAATTGAATAGTTGACTTTTGATAGGCATATCATACTCAATTACTAGAATCGAAGGAAACTTGATATGATTCTGCATAGAGCAAGATGTAGCTCGTAGATTAGCATGAAGGCTTCATTTCCGGATATGTGTACATAGGATCCTGGGAAAGCATGGTCTTCTGCATCTTCTGCACCCTTTATCCATCCAGTGTGACGTAGTTTAAAATTTGATAATAATTGGGTTTATGTCTTTTAATCATGAACGATTTTAGTGTGTTTATCAATATTGTAGATTAAGCTTTAAGTAGGTTTGAAATGCTTTTTTCTCCCACTTTGCTGTTTAGAAGAATCTAAACAAAGTGATCGGGAGCGGCCTCCTGTGCTGGCAAATTTTGATTCATTCTGTCCGCCGAGTCTCAACTAAATTCGAGGTCCAATTCTTCTTCACCATCATCTCAAGCTGCGACGGTGAGAGGAAATACAAATGGAACACCAAGTAATGCTAGTAAAGTGTTTAGCAATAGCAGCACACTGAGTTGACAAAGGGAAGAAACAAGTCAAAAAAAGAAGGAAAGAATGTAATCGAAGGGCCCATGAACAACTAGGCTTACCATCTTTATCATTTGCTCATTCTTAATATATATGTGGACTTTGTTGATGCATTAATTATAGTTTAATCGGAGTTCTTCTTTTCTAAGATCTGGGTACTCTTTACACATGTCAAATATTAGGTACTAGTGTTCAAGCATGAAATTCTGATGTTTCTATTTAGTTTTGTTATACAAAATACTAGTGGTACCTTAGGACTTAACAAATTTCAACTTCAGAAAGGCACAAAGGTATTCTTATCTGCTGGACTCTCAATTTACATTTCCATCTTTGAACTGTTAAAGGTAATTAATTGAGTGATATGTAGTTTGTTAGTTAAATCAGTCAATCATCATGAATCCTTAATGAGGCCAACACAACTTAAAGATACCTCCCTGGCTCCTTAGGAATGATGGGGTGTTATTGGGAGGATAAAGGAGAAACTAAGTTTGCTGAAGTCAGATTCACCCATGTTTATAGAGAAGCCAAGCAACCTGCTGATTTCCTTGCAAGCAAGGGAATGGCCAACTGATCCAATTTATACTACCTCTATCTAATAACTTGGATACCCTTGTTCAGAGAGACCAAACCGGAGTAATATACGTAAGGACTTAGTGTTGCCCTTGTGGTTGTTTTGGCCTTGTGTCTTGTTGTAGCTTTTTTTGTCTCTTGTTTTTACTTTTCATGGTAGATGCACTCACAAACAACACAGGAGACGATTATGATACTTTCTGACATGTTGTCTAAGGGATTCATCAATTTTCAGAGCTAGATCTTTCATATATAGTGTGAGTTTTCTTACACCTGACTTCCTACGTTGTTGTGTAACATCCATAATGATAGACTAATATATCAATAAGTTGATAAGCATGCATGTCGTATTTTGAGTTGTTTAGAATAGCATATGTAGATATTGGTCCCAAATACATTGACACAATAAAAGGTTTTCCTGCGGCATATACCCAGTAACTGGTGGTGTATGCTTAGAAACTTATAATAATCGTCAGTTACGCCATTTTGATTTAATTCTTCATGAATCCTCTGCAATGTAATTTTTCAGTTATAATTTGTTTCCTAGAATTTATAGAATTACCCATCATCAGAATAACATTTAATATATATCTGGATGGAAGACGGGTCCTTATGTACAAGCTAACAATTTGGTTTTGAATGCATGCGTTCCATTGAAAAGTGCATCTTACTACTTTGCATTATCATGGAGTGTTTTATGTGACATGATTGAAAACATGAAAAACCATCCAATTTCAAAGAAATGATTGACAAGTTATTGTATTTTATTGTTGGATGTGTTCATTGCAGTACGACATTTATCTCATTCTATTGTTCTTTCTGAACCATTCACATTTATCCTATTTCATTTTACGGTGTTATACAGGGTCATAAAGAATGGATGGCAGAAGTGCAATTTCTCGGTATTGTCGAACACCCAAACCTTGTAAAACTTGTAGGATATTGTTCTATGGATGGTCAAAGAGGGATCCAGCGTCTACTCGTGTATGAGTTCTTGCGAAACAAGAGCTTAGACGATCATATTTTCAACAGAACTTTGCCTGCCCTTCCTTGGAAAACAAGATTAGAGATAGTTCTTGGTGCAGCTCAAGGATTGACCTATCTGCATGAAGAGTTGGAAATTCAGGTATTCTTTTGAATAATTTTTTTTTTAAACGGTTCTGACATATATATCAAAACTCCAAATCTATCAAATTGCAATCTTTGAATTTATGCTCACTTTATAGTTTGGTGAACACATCATTGGTTTGTAAAATAAGATGAAATATAGGGAGATGCGATAATGATAAGAGCATACCACTAAATCATCATGTTACTGTTAAAAATGGAGTTGGCTCAACTTAGTCCCACATCAACTAAGGGACCAAGTGGAGTTAAGTATATATGAAGTTGAATATGTCTTAATAGCGACGATGCCTTTTGGGAGAATTTGAAAAGTTGAGCTCCGTTTGTAAAAACCCCATACCCGGGCGGTGGCGAGTGTCTAAATTGGGGACAATATCGTTGCTCGAGACATATCGTGTAGTGGTGGTGTCGGGGGGCTTCACTTCTTCACCCCCGAGCACAACAGTTACATTAACACAATTAGTACTAAGAAAACATTATTAAAAGTTGAGCTCCGTTCATAAAAACCCCATACCAGAGCGGTGGCGGATGTCTAAATTGGGGACAATATCGTTGCTCGAGACATATCGTGTAGTGGTGGTGCCGGGGGGCTTCACTTCTTCACCCCCGAGCACAACAGTTACATTAACACAATTAGTACTAAGAAGCATTATTAACACCCAAGTAAGGCCAGGTGTTTGAGATTGAGGATGCACTTGAAAGCAAGGATTGTGATTTCGCGAAATTAAACAAAAATTTTCATTTTTTTTAATTACGAAAAGAAAAAGGGCGAAAGAAAAAATTACATTTTTTCGAGGGTTTTTGTCAAAATTTTTTGCGATTTTTTCATAAATCTCAATAAAAATACAAAAATCAGCTACTAAAAATTACATTTTTTTCGTAAACTTCGAGTTTTTTTTTTTTTTTTTTTTCTAGTTATAATTTATTATAATTATCTATTGATTTTTGAAACCAACCCTTAATTTCCTAATTATCACTTCTTCTACTTATATATTGATTTTTTAAACTACCCAATGTGTTTAATACATTTATTTACTTGCATATTATTTTTTTCCACATATTTAATATACGCTCGAAATTCATTATATACTTCATGTATTCGAAACTTTTACGTTTTTTCTTTACACAATAAAATATTTCTTAAAATCAGGAGACCGAAATTAACTCAAAAAACGAAATCACAATCCTTGCTTGCTTGAAAGTAGAAGAAGAACATCAGCCGTCAATTTTTTTCCTACTAAAATTTCCTTTTTTTCTTCTTCTCTTAAATTTCGGTATTTTAAATCACTTTTGAAGTTTACATTTAAAATTTAAACCAAGGGAAAACTTCAAGTAAAATAAATTGCCACAAATGTAATCCTCAAAACAAGATCAATTTCTCAATAAAATGCTGTCTATCAGTTAATCCTCACAAGATCTACTCAAGAGGCTCATCACTAGTCAAATCTAAATAGAATAGAACCAGAAGCCACATTGGATTTTTCCACTGAAGCAGTGCCATCCTTGAAGCTGTCACTGTCTGAAACATCCTTTTGAGTCTTGAGTTAAACTCAGTGGAGATAAAGCCGTTAAGTTCTGAAAGCAAAGCCATCCTCTTTTTTTTTTTTTTTTTTTTTTTTTCCTTTATTCGATTATACATGTTTACTTTCTTGAGCATACATTTTAAATGTCATTTGTTGTGACCCTATTGTTTTGCAGGTGATATATCGAGATTTCAAATCCGCGAATGTGCTATTGGATGAGAATTTCAGACCGAAGCTTTCAGACTTTGGACTTGCTAGGGAAGGACCAATTGGCGAACGCACTCATGTATCAACAGCAGTATGTGTACCACACCCTTTTTTGTAGTCAGTGCTCCATAATCAATCAACTTTGAACAGAAGCTTCTCTAATTTCTACCCTATATGAAAGTACTTGGCATTTTGCCAAATACTTTTTCAATGAAGCTGATACTATAACGCCACTAGATTTTTGGCGTGTTCGACTCATGGAGTATGCCAAGATCTCCAACAGAGCAATTCTTAGAACTGAGTGTCATTATTACCTAGATTATTAGCTATTAGAAGAGCCACAGTCAAGTTAGCTTTAATCAAAACGTTCTAATTGCTCAATATACCACATTTTCTGGGAGGATATATCATTTTCTTAGCATTATTAAAGAGTCTTAGTTCATTGATGTGTGCTTGAGCTTGTCAAATCAAAACTCTAAAATTGAAACACACTCCAAGACATAATCATGAGGTTCCAATTTTTGTTATTTCAGGTGGTGGGCACACATGGGTATGCTGCCCCTGAATATATCGAGACTGGTCATCTGACAGCTAAGAGTGATGTATATAGTTTCGGTGTTGTATTGTATGAGATCCTTACAGGCAGACGATCATTGGATAGAAACCGCCCAAAAATGGAGCAGAAGCTTCTGGATTGGATCAAGCAGTTTCCTCCAGATAGTAAGAAGTTCAACATGATGATTGACCCGCGGCTTGGAAACCAGTATTCTCTTAATGCAGCTAGGAGGATTGCCAAGTTAGCTGACAGATGCCTTTCCAAGAACAAAAATGACCGTCCATTGATGAGTGCAGTTGTTGAGAGCTTGAAGCAAGCACTTCAACTTTCAGAAGTGGCAAGCCCCCAAGAGTCAGAGGCTCCCGAGTCCTTTGAACCTGATGTTGTGAACTCTAACAAGGATTCAAATCAAGTAGAAAGCTCTGTATATGCAGAGAAACGGATGTCCCACCTTGCCAAACTGAAAGAGCATGCAAATGCGGTTGGTAGAAGAAGATTTATGATCATACAGAGGGCCAAAACGACATAAGTTTTTGCTGATGAACTATCTTTTTGATTCTTCAACAGGTCTAAATGCTCGGATAGCCTGGTAAATGAGATCGACCTCGTTTTTTGCTTTAGGTATGTGTCTCAGCCCATCTTGTTAGTAATTGTAATTTTCTTCTGGCATGATTGTTGACTTGATTGAGATATCTCTCTTTATGTTTTCTTCTATTTTAGATTGGAGATGAAAGATATTAGCAGCTAGCTGGGGAGGCATAGAAGTTGTGATGTCGTTTTGAGCCACATGAAGTAGTTGAGTTGTTATATGATTTGATTAATTCGTGCTAATGTACACTTATTATTGTTGTAACTAAAGGTTCTGTCTGTAAAACTATAGAAAACTGTATATTCTAATTATAGATTATAAAAACATATATATATATTTAGGATATTCTAATTTCATATTTAGGGAACCTAGAATATTTTCTGTAAGATTGTTTCTATATTCTGTAATATTGTTTTTTGTAAGACAAGAAACCCTATTGTATATATACCCCAATTGTGGGATGAATCAAAGACACAAAAATTGAAGTATTTCTTTCTACATGGTATCAGAGCAGGTTCAATCCTTTGAACTTGTTTTTGCATTTTTTTCTTTATGATTGGAGATGCAACTGATGATGATAAAATTTATGGAGGCATCAAAGAGGCCAACGAATCCCAAATAGCACTACCCGTTACGCCATAGGGACCCTGCCACGACACCATTTGAGGCACTGTTTAGGCCAACCACCAGTAGATCGACGTTGCTCACACAAGTCAGTCACTACCTCTGTTCATCCTTCTCACACACTTACCACACCCCTTTAAAGAACCCAACCTCGCAAGGAAGAACAAGCCCTCCATCACTCTGGTCCCCAAACTCCTTCTCTGATTTCTTCACCAGAGACACGAAGATCGGCAGGTTGAGGAACCTTGTAGGGCTCACGAACCTCCTTCGTTGCGAACCCACGTACATAGCAAAAAACCCAGACGAAATCCGCCTTGTTGAGCCCGATTGGGACCCTGAATCACTGTCGGAGTCTGAATCGGATCGTGAGGAGACTGATCTATGATCGAGCCCCATCGACTTCCACTGCTTCATCACTTGCTTCAGAGGCGCCTTTTGACAGATTCATTCGACCTTTTTTGATCGCTGAGGCCATTGGAGAGGAAAGGTGAGAGTTTTTTTTTGGGTTTTTGGTTTTGCAGAGAAACAGAGAGAGAACAGGGAAAATAGGTTTTGAAGTAAAAAAAAAAAAAAAAAAAAGGTTTCTTATGCTATTTACAACCCAGCCATTAGTCGATCACACCATGCAATCTTCTTTTGCTCATGTAGCACAATCAGGTATGAATAATAAAGTTATTTCGAATAGTACATGGATAATTGATTCAGGTGCATCTGATCATATGACAAATGACCCTAACCTTGTGGTAAATCTTAGAGTTTTCTCTCAAAATGTTGTCTCTACTGCGGATGGTACTCCAATTCTAGTTAGCGGCGAAGGTTTCATTGTGTTATCTGATACCCTAACTCTTGAATTCGTCTTAATTGTTCCATCACTAGCTTATAACCTCTTATCTGTCTGTCAAATTATTCGAACACTTGCATGTATTGTGACGTTCTATCCATCTTTCTGTGTGTTTCAAGACATTTTGACTCGGCAGATTCTTGGTTATGGTGTTAGAAGGGGAAAACTGTACTACTTGGATCTGACAGAGACGGGAGATAAACGCAAGAATCTTTTGGGGGCAAGCTAATCAGGTCATTAGGGTCGATAAGGCGAATGAGGTAGTATGGTTATGGCATCGTCGTTTAGGACATCTGTCTTTTTGTTATCTTAAGAAGTTGCATCCTTATTTGTTTTTGGTTGTTAGTGATTCAGAATTTCATTGTGACATTTGTGAACTGGCCAAGAGCCACCATATTCCATATTCGCCAAGTATTTATAGATGTCATGTTCCCTTTATGAAAATTCACTCCGATGTTTGGGGTCCTGCAAAATTCCTTCTTTTTCTGGAGCTCCATATTATGTATCTTTTATTGATGATTGCACTCGGATGACCTGGGTGTCATTACTGAAAAGAAAGAGTGAGGTATTTGGAAAGTTTACTGATTTTTACAAAATAGCGGCGACACAATACCAATAATTCATCATAGTGTTTCAATCTGACAATGGTGGAGAGTTTGTCAATGGCCTTATGTCTGAATTTTGCCGGTCAAATGGAATTCGTCATCAAACCTCCAATACTGATGATACTCCTCAACATAATGGTTTAGCAGAACGAAAGAACAAACAGTTGTTGGAAGTTGTTCGTGCTTCCCTGTTTGGCATTGATGTACCTCGATCCTATTGGGGTGAAGCAGTGAAATCTGCAGTATGTATTATCAACCGTACTCCCTCACGAGTAATTGAGTTCAAGAATCCTCATCAGAAACTTCATACACTTTTGTCCATCCCATCTATGCCTAATTTGGAGCCCCGAGTGTCCACATACCAAAACCACACCGGAGCAAGCTTGATCCCCGTGCGACAAAATGTATTTTTGTGGGTTATGCAGAGCTCCAAAAGGGGTACAGGTGTTATGACCCGCTCACTGACAGAATGCATATATCTCTTGATGTCTCATTCCATGAATCTGAGCCATATTACTCAGGAGGAGTCTCCCAGTCTTCCTTTCAGGGGGAGAGCGATAGTGAAGGGAATCCTCGTTCTATTGATGTCTTTGAAGAATTGGAACACTTGGAGGAACAATTTGAAGTTCCTGTAACAGCAGAAACTGTTCCCGCAGCAGCAGCAAATGACTTGTCTCGAGAGATAGACACTTCCAATGGGCAGACAATTGACCACTTAGTTCCTAGCGATCAATTCCCTCATAAGACAGAAGAGAATGATCAAAATGTTTCTGAAACTCACACACACGACATTTTCCCTTCTACATCAGCAATTGAAGATCTCGCCCAGAATGATCTACCTCATGTATCTTTACCCTCTAATGAGTCTTCTGTGTTAGAAAGTGTTGAACCTAGGAAATCACAAAGGGTTACTAAGGGAGTTCCTAAAAAGCAATATGAACCAGACATCAAAACCCAAGCTAAATACCCTATAGCTAACTTTATGTCTAACCATAGGATTTCTGAGTCACATGCACTTGTTATTAATCAATTATCTACTGCATCTATTCCTAGTAACGTGCAGGACGCATTGAAGGATCCAAAATGGACAACAACAATGAATGAAGAATTGGAAGCTCTTTAGAAGAATGTCACTTGGAGGTAGTAGACAAGCCTGTTGGAAAGAAGACTGTAGGATGTCGTTGGGTGTTTAATGTGAAGCTTAATGCAGATGGAACTATTGATAGATACAAAGCAAGATTAGTTGCCAAGGGATATACACAGCGCCATGGAATTGATTATGAGGAGACTTTCGCACCAGTGGCGAAGATTAATACTATCCGAATTTTAATTTCACTTCCAGCAGATAAATATTGGCCCTTGCACCAACTTGATGTGAAGAATGCATTTCTCAATGGAAATTTGGAGGAAGAAGTGTACATGGATATGCCTCCAGGCGTGAAGAATAACCCAAGAGACGCTGGTAAGGTGTGTAAATTGAAGAAGTCTTTGTATGCCCTAAAACAGTCTCCAAGAGCTTGGTTCGAAAGATTTTCGAAGTCCATGAGAGCTTTTGGGTACAAACAAAGCAACTCTGACCATACCTTTTTTATCAAACACAAGAATGGTAAGATTACAGCTCTAATTGTGTATGTTGATGACATGATTGTTACAGGAGATGATCCGAAAGAAAGAAATGATTTGCAAAAGTATCTGTCAAAGGAATTTGAAATGAAGGATCTCGAGCAACTGAAGTATTTTCTGGGTATTGAAGTTGCAAGGTCAAAGAAAGGGATTTCACTTTCACAAAGGAAGTATGTTCTTGATTTGCTCGCTGAAACATGGATGTTGGATTGCAAACCAATAGAGACACCCACTGAGATGAATCATGGACTTTCTATTCTTCCTGATCAAGTCCCTACTGATAAAGGGAGGTATCAACGTCTTGTAGGAAGGTTAATTTATCTTTCTCATACTAGACCTGATATTGCTTACGTTGTGAGTGTTGTTAGTCAGTTTATGAATTGTCCTAATGAAGAGCATATGAATGCATTCTTTCGTATCTTGAAATATCTGAAGATGGCGCCTGGTAAGGGATTATTGTTTGGAAAAAATGAATTGGAAGTTGTTGGATACACAGATGCGGATTGGGCTGGTGATAAAATTGATAGACGCTCTACATCAGGGTACTTCACTTTTGTTGGTGGGAACCTTGTAACTTGGCGTAGTAAAAAACAGAAAGTTGTTGCTAGATCAAGTGTAGAAGCTGAATTTCGAGGTATGGCACATGGAGTTTGTGAAATGTTGTGGATCCGTAATGTCCTGAAAGAAATGGGTTTCAAGCTACAAAGGCCTATGGAGTTACATTGTGATAATGCCGCTGCCATTCAGATTGCACATAATCCAGTTCAGCATGATCGAACAAAGCATGTGGAGGTTGACCGCCATTTTATTAAAGAGAATCTTGACAGGAAAATTATTCTCTTTCTATTTGTAACCTCAGATGAGCAATTAGCTGATGTTCTTACTAAAGGGGTATCTCAGAAAGTGTTTGACAACTCGGTTGACAAGTTGGGCATGATAGACATCTATGCACCAACTTGAGGGGGAGTATAGAAAACTGTATATTCTAATTATAGATTATAGAAACATACATATATATATATATATATATATATATATATATATTTAGGATATTCTAATTTCACATTTAGGGAACCTATAATATTTTCTGTAAGATTGTTTCTTGTAAGACCAGAAACCCTATTGTATATATACCCCTATTGTGGGATGAATCAAAGACACAAAAATTGAAGTATTTCTTTCTACAAAAACATGTATACTAAGAAAGTTATGAATAAAATATGTTTTTTCTCCTTTTTTAGTGAAGTAAATCACCTTCAAATCCAGTAAAAAACATAGCCCACCACCATTTCCATTATAAGTCTCAAGACTTTTAGCTGCAATCAAGAATGTGGTAGTACTGAGGATGAGGCTTAGATTACGAACTCCAAAAGAGAAGAAAGAAAGAAATGGGAAGGAAGACGATAAAAAGGAGGAAAGAAAGATTCTTGCTATCTAGTTACTGACTGCATTGTTGGTGGCCGTGAGCTTGTACGTTTTGCAAATTATTTTCTTTGCAGTGTGAATGACAAGAACATTTTCAATTTATGTTTGCATCAACGAGGCTTCATGACTTTCAAAGATGATAATAACTCACGAATGAGGATTTAAGAGGGAAAAAGCATGGGAATATGTTCATAGGTTCTCTGATTAAATTTATTGGAAGAAAAACTTCAACAATTAACTACCAGTAAATAAAACAAGGGAAGCATTCTTAAACCCTGACTCAATACTTAATTCTCAATGCATAAAATTCAATCAGAGCTTAGCTTATTTTTAACGAAACCATGCCCTAACTCTATAGAAGGAAACCGTAATTAAATAATAAATATCATAAACCAAATAAAATAAACTCTGAGAATAAACCCTGTCACATGTCTTGATCGAGGCATGCAATGCTTATTCTCCATAACCACATTAGAAATGAAATTTTTTAATCAAAATGCAAATTGTCTATTGAACGAAGGGTGTCATTCATAAAAAGAATGAAACTCTGGAGTAATTGCCATTTGGTCTCTTGCAATCAACACAACAGTTAATATTCAAAAAAAGAAAAGAAAAAAAAGAGCCCTGTATTTCATATATTAAAAGCGTAGGGAAAATTACAAATCAAACTGATCTCATTTACAAAATACATACAAATTATTCTCATACAAGTAAAACATGTTTTTCGCTATTCAATTCTCTTCTGATACAAGTAAAACATGATTTCTTGGAAAATTATTCTCATTTTCCAGCAGGAGCTCGACCAATCAACAACGCCTCTTGCCAGCCTCGCTCAATCAGCAAAATCCCTGAAAATAGTGTATAATCTATTAACTAGACCTAGCATTACATGGTTGCATAATCTATTACATTCAGACAACCACATTTTTCAAACTCCACATATTATAAGCTTAATCTATTGACATTCAACTAATTTTTTACACTAACAAGTAAAGGTGCTAAAGTATGAAATATTTACCCAGCTAACTAAGCTCTAGTGAGATCCATCGACAGGTTTTCGTTCGGAGATGATCTCCAATAGAAAAACACCAAATGCAAATACGTCAGTCTTCTCATCAACAATTCCATGCATGAAATACTCAGGAGCCAAGTACTTGTCAAAACAACGTACACATCACAAAAACACACCAATGAGCCTATCTCCCTCATTTCAAAACCAAGTTCAAATGGACAGGAGAAATCACATACCCCAATGTCCCTTTAATTGGATGGATTGATCAGTGATGAGTCAATTCGGTTGGAAGCCATTTTGCCAACCCAAAATCCGAAATCTATTACATTCAGACAACCACATTTCTCAAACTCTACATACAACCATCAAAAGGAAGAACAATAACACTAATAGTTCAAGACAAAATCACACCTGAGGTTCATAATCTAAAGTCAAGAGAATGTTTGAAGCCTTAATGTCTCTATGAATTATTCTCCTTTAGCATCCCTTATGTAGGTAATGAATTCCTTTCACAGTTCTTATCGCAATCTTGTGCCTTATTTTCCAACTCATTGGTGGTGATTTCTCATTTAGTACACAAAAGGTTCACACAATTAGATAAACCACCACACCGAAACTTGCCTAAATTCGATCAAAATTTCAACTGGCTCTACTCTACCATGAAGAATAGAAGCAACTGAGCCATGTAGAGAGAAATCAAAAACCAAATATAGTCCATTGTCAATGCAACAACCCATCAAAGAAGACACATTTGGATGGTGAACATGACCAATAGTACTCGCACAACAGAGGGCCTCTCTCCGCAAAACTTGCAAGTCGAGATTTCTGGTTCCAAAACCAATGACAATGTATTATTAGCATTGAAAGCACAAGTACATCTTTCATAATCTAAAATATTGCACTAAGAATTTAACCGATAAACATAGACACCAATCAAAGACTTAGGGAGCATTAATGCAAAACCGTGCTCACTTGGAGAAAAACTTGAAATGAGATGGGAAGTTTAGAATCTGGATCACGACAAAAAGAACAAACTGGCACCTCTTCAACATGCTTATCACTAGACAAGTCTTGCTCCAGAGTTATACAATCCACCTTATCTGACAAGAATTCATGACTTTCCATGAACTTGGATTGTGCAGCTTGAATTTTTTTCTGCATGCAAAACTGACTTAGTTTGGGATATAGAAAGTCAATCAAGTAGTGCATGCACTCAAACACACAGGATACAAAAGACAGATTAATATTCAGTAGACCATCCATATGCACTATGCGCTAACAAATTATGAGGTGTGTTAATTAGTCAATTTCATTAGAGGATTATAGAATCTCAACAAAATCTAAACTCTTAACTACTGATGTGCCAACATGTCCACTCATAGCTGTTCAAGGACAACAAGGTGCTCAAAATCCTCCTTGGAGAATCTCATCTTAGGGCAATCTGCGATGCTCAGAGTAATGAGAGAAGCCTTGTCAAGCTCAGGCATGCGCTTCAAATCTTCACAATCATAAATAATAAGGGTTTTGAGAGAGGATAGGTTTTTGATAACCTATTGGCTAAAATAAACTCCGTACATGGGCACATGTAGATGCACATGCACATGCACAAGCACTGTCACGGAGACTGGACTAGACATATCTCCTACTGAAGCAATGCACTCAAGAGGGAAAAAAAGAAGAAGCAGAATAAACATGCCGTAATACTCGGAAATTACTAACATCTTATGCCCGACCTACTGGCTGGACTAGGTACTTGGTTCCCATGTCCTCCTATATAAAATTTTATGGAAAAAAACAGTGACTTATCATAAGAAATATAAGAAACGAACCGAGGTGAAAGGGAATCATGATTATGACATAATTAACAAACTATCCATTGGCACTGTACAGATTTCTAATAAAGAAACAGAGATATTTATACCATTACAATAATCTATCATAAAGCAGTGTCCAGTATCATAAAGTTGGAATTTCAGTCCCTCTCAACCAATGGATGACTAAAGTACTGTAATCATTACATCTCAAAATCCTATTTGGAATAAACCAGTGACAAATTTAAGGCAATTATTGGGACTGCATAAAGAAAATAATTGATTTAGGGATTCCTGATTGACAGTTTCAACAAATTAAATTGCTTGAGATTTTGTATAACTTAGCGGGCCTGCCTATATAACTAAAAACAACAAAACTGAAGTATTGTACATCTTCTAAAAAATAACTCTTTAATGAGATGCAAATACTTGGAGACAACTAATTGAAGCAAAATATGTATTTGACTATTCTTCCTTAGCATAATCATTTCTAGCTAAACAAAAGACCGAGAAACAACATGTAGAGTTGGAGACCACAAAATTCCAGAGACAGAAACGAACCAACCTCTGATAAATTATGCTTGTTGCTAGAATGCATGTCCGGCCCCTTTGTTCGCTTGACACAATCTTACAACACCATGAAAAACACCAATCAAATTGTTTATCTCAAATTGATCAGACATGACAGGGCAAGGAAATATTGTGGAAAACTGAAGGAACGCGCTGATCAAATCATATAGGAGACGTAAGGATTAAAATAAAGACTTTTTTTTTACTAAGAATACAATGACCATCAGAAAATTTCTTTAAAGGTAACTCAGAGAACAAACTTGTTTTTGTTTGGTGACCTAAAAGAAAAAGTTTCAATGGAACCTACATCTAACATAGTAGAGAAACCACTTAATTCAAGATTTGATGTTACAAGAAAATAAGAAAAGAAAGGATGCAATAAAAGGAATTGGGTAAAACTATGTCAATTTAAGTGCAAAAGGCAGTAATTGAAGAAAGCTAATAATGACATATATGGCATTCTGAAGAAGGGAGGGAGATGTTTTAGCTCTTACCATGATCACAGATTGGATTTTAACCCACCAGGATTGAATCAATTGAGATAAACATGGGGAACATGGGAAATCATGTTAAAGATGAAATAAAAAACGCAATTGAAATTTCTGTAAGCTTTACAAAAACATGTCGGAACATATAAAAAACGAGAAGAATGCCATAAACACAACTATCTCAAAAAAATTTAGAATCAAGTAGTTTTTGTATTTTATCTTCTAAGGAAAATGCTACTCCGAGTCACTCTCCAATTTGACTCCCAATCTCACTTTCAGACGTGGCATCCCATTTGTCAGGCTTATGCGGACAAAAGTGGACTCCACCAAAGAATCCTAATCGACTTCTAGAATCACTCATCTTGTAAATACTCACTTGGGGACTGACAACATTTATTCAGTTTATTTGATGTTCAAATGTCACATTTCACTAAACCAAAATTCAGTGATGTGAATGGAAATATACAAGACAGAAATCAGAGAACAAAATACAAATAAGCCTGAACACCAAATTCCATCATATTCAAAGGCCAAAACAAATGAGTAACAACATAAATAAGGCTCACTCGACAAAGCACATCACTAACCTTTGAGAAATTGCAAATATGGTTGCAAATATTCAGAAAAACAAACTTATTACTGACATTACCATCAGGATCCATAGTAGTAAAGGACATCAAAGATGAGTTAGAACACATATTCTCCCGCCTTTAGCTGTCATGCTTAGCATATTGCAAAATAATCCTCTTTGCCGGTTTGAAAATGAGTTGTCCCAAAGTAACACATGGCATCAAACTGTTGCACTTTCCTGCAAGGAAACATATCATCAATGACAAACAACAAAATTGGAGTATTATTGTACATCATCTAAAAAATAACTCTATAAAGAAATGCAAATACTTGAAGATAACTAATTGAAGCAAGATACGTATTTGTCTTCACATCCTTAGCATAACACAACATGATCCATCATCATTTCTAACTAAACAAAAGACTGAGAAATAACAGATGTACCATAATACTGCTTGTTGCTGGAATGCAAGTAATGAGATGTTCTGCCCTTTACTTGCTTTGCACTCCTACAACACCAAAATCACCAATCAGATTGTTTGTCTGAAAGGAGTGATGACAAATCTCCCAATTAGTTTGTTAATGTGTAATCATTAGGGTGAACCACAAAAATTCATTTAATTCCAAAGCTCGTGAATAACCAAAAATCATCCACAAATGTTTAGCTGGTGACTATTTCTAACAAAATTTATATTCATCAGACATAAAAAAAACTCAAGGAACCGTGCAGATCAAATCATATAGGAGATGTAAAGTTTGCATAAATAAAGATTTGGTGACCAAAAATACGATGACCATCAGAAAAAACTCATTAAAGGAAAGTCAGAAAACAAACTTCTTTTTGTTTGGGGACCTGAAGGATGAGGCTTCATTGGAACCTACATCTAACATAAGAGAGAAACCAATAAGAAGAAAAGAATGGATTCACACTACTTGAATAAAAGGAATAAAAAGAACTGGGAAAAAATTTATGTTAATTTAAATCTCAAAAGGCAGTAATTGAAGAAAGGTAATTAACAATGAAATAAAATATATGGCATTCTGAAGGAGGGTTTAGGGTGTTTTTGGATCTTACCATGATAACAGATAGGAGTTTAATAAACTTAACCACTTGGGTTTAGTAGCTTGTGCTTGACAGAGTAATATGTGGAACGTGGGCAATCATGTTGAAGCTGTTGTTCTCTTCTCTCTGCCTGTCTATATTCTCCCATCGTTCTGCTAGTTCTTCATTGCATCCATAGATCTTTAGTTGTTCAAGAGCAGTGAGGTGTTGCATCCGTTGTGGCAACACTTTCCAATTCTCGGGAGCATCAATTTTCAAATACTCAAGTGAGGTTAAAGTAGTACTAATCCAATCCGGCAAGTCCACCACTGCACCATATTCGGGACAAGGCTGGAATTGTAGATGTCTAAGTGTTGCAGCAGAGTGTTTTATCCCCTCCGAAAAACACGTCAACTTGGGCAACCCAAGCAATCGAAGTTCTTCAAGGACTACAAGGTGCTCAAAGTCCTCCTTGGAGATTTCCATCTCAGGACAATCAATGATCTTCAGAGTAATGAGAGAAGCCTTGTTGAGCTCAGGCAGGCGCTCCAATGCTTCACAATGCTCAATAATAAGATTTTTGAGAGAGGAGAGGCTTTTGAGTCCTCCCTCTCTCTCCTCTGCCAATGAAACCAACTTGGGGCACTTAGAAATCTGCAACTATGTCAGCGTAGCGAGACTATACAGTTCTACAGGAAGAGCTTTCAAGTTGTCGCAATAGCTGATTTTCAAGTCGTGGAGAGCAGTAAGGTTAGTTAGCGTGCCTGATGGAAAATACTCCAACACATCAAACTCATAAATGTTTAGGGAAGGAAGGGAAGAGAGGTCTCGCAGTGAAGCCAGAACCATTCCATTGTTGTCTTCGCCATAAATGTCAACATCTTGGACAGGGGACCATGCCAATGGGATTCCTTCTCTCAGTTTTGGACAACTATATATTCTCACGCTTTTGTGGCAAGGGAATACTGCTGCTACCTGTGTTGTTGTTGCTGGTTGAGACAAGGATGACGATGACAATGACAATGGGAGTCCTCTTTTTAGTAGTTTTGGGCATCTTTCAAGTTTCTTCGCGTTTTCGGTTTTGAGGCAAGGCAATGGTGTTGTCGCTGCTTGAGACGTTGATGACGAGGATCCCTCCAAATTGTGCATAGGCTCCTCCTCCAACCTTAGTCCTTCTAGCCATCGAAATCCTTCTTCTGCACTTGCTGCTGCTGCTGCTGCTGCTTGAAATGTATATAAACCAAGATAATGAAAACACCACTTGCATGCACATAAATTTGAAATGCATATAAACCAAGATAATGAAAACACCATACTGTGCTTTTCAACATTTCCTTCTAGTTCCCTCTGATATGCTTCCATCTCTTCAACTATGCTCCTGCAATCCTGGAGATGCTGATTTATATCTTTTTTGAACTGGAGATGCTATAATAAGATGACATCACTATATGTGATCTTCAGAACTTCTGAAACGCACAGTTAGGTGTTGTTGTAAATCTGAAAGAATGAACTTGATCTAACTACTTAGTCATCTTCCCCCATTAACTTGACCCATTTATGTAAATAACATTTAAATGAATTAAGTAAAAATAAACTGTTTCTGTAAACGTAATGAGTATGATAACCAAGTTAGTGATATCACGCGGCCAAGGAAAGGATGTTCCAGTTGAAACATGTCATGATGGAGTGCTTAGAAGAAGGTGTTTTTAGCTGATGAATTTGTTATCATTAACACAAGACAAATGTGGAGTCCTCAGCGGGAAGGCATTAAAATAAATAAATGACTCCAAGACTACCATAATCACTTTAACCCAAATGGGGTGGATACTGGACACCTTCCTAAATCAGGTAGATGGCAGCAGTGGGTGGACTTGAGCTACACCAAGATGAAAAGTGACCTGTTTCTTTCTGACGGTTTTGCTTTAACAATTTCTGATGTCCAACACCAGATTGTAAGCACATAATTGATGAAAAGAAATATCTTCTCTTCACTAATCACCAATTAAAACTACCATATTTATATGTTAATGTGGTTAGAACCTAAATAACCTTGAGAGAATATTCCTAATTCGGATTTATTAACCCTACTGGTTAAGTACACCCCTGATATGTATTGGGTGCCACACCATATGCATATGGGGCATATTTTAATGTAAAACCTGCCTTGAGATCGATACTGCTAGATACAAATTTAATTGGTCTAGATCTTGGGTGAAACCTGACCAATCAAAGCCCTAAAAGAGTATTGGGAAATGACACATAACATGTTATATTTAAGAGTTTTAGCATTGACTCCAAAATAAGTCAGCTTAGTAGGTTTGAGACAAGAGACGTGTTTGAACTTGCATGTCTAACTATATGACAAAAACACCAAAACCCATTTTCAATCAATTATCAAATGATACAAATTGAATAAAGCATAAAAATAGCCCATGAGAAATAGCTCGAGCCTCTTACCCTGCAGTGGTGATCAATTTCTTCAACACAACGGTTGCAAGTCCTACAATGCTTGCTGCGCTTCTTCTCCTGAAAAAGATTTGAGGATTCAACTCAAACACCTTCTAATTCTACTTGAATAAACTAATATCGTTCACCTAAACACAATAAAGTTCCATATAAGTTTCAATATGAAGGTTGTATGCACTACCAACCTCAAGGTCACAGAGTGAGCAAAATGTGATATCGTCATCTCTCAAATCAGGCGAAACAACATCGTCCTTAAAGGCAAATAGGAGTGGTAGTAAGGATTCGACCTGAACATTTGTTTTCCATGGATCCATGTACTTCTTCCTTATAAAACACCTGAGGATCTTCCTTTCCATCCTCCTGAAGAACCTCAGTACTATCTGACTGAATATAGACCAATAATTCAGGTTTGTAAACATGTTGGATTTGGTTTTTGTTCTCTTCCTAAAGCTGTTTTTATCTGTTGGATCAATTGCAGTGCACCTTATAAATAGAACATCACTGAAAGTGCCTGAAGAGTGAAAACCCAAATCAAACCAATATCCTTACTATAAAAAATTAGAACTTGGGAAGCAACTTATGTATCATACCACAAATGAAAAAACTGAGAGTACTACGATCTCAACAATCTGATTTCCCAGGAAATGCCCTAAAAATGCATAAAAGGCCACAACAAGAAAACTGTACACTGCCATCCCTACACTCTGCAATTCATAAGTGAATTCAATAAGAGGAACTAAATTTCAAGACATCAAGGATTCAAAAATTAAGTTATCAGCAATTGGGTTTACAGTATAAGGTCTAGTGGCAAACCAACAGATGAAAAGTTCAAAATTTGTGGGGTTCAATAAAACAAAACAAGCTTCAAGACCAGATTTTGTGAAGTGGGTCTTGATGTTTTGTTAGTCTACAATCTATTTTCAAGTAACCTTAAAAGAAATTAGGGTTTTATAGTTGTAGATGCCAAATATGACATTTGGGGCTAAAGAAGTCTACGAAAAAATGACGAATTAGACATCTAAACCTAAAAAACTAAAAAGTTGGTATTCAAAAACACAAATTTATACTGCAAATAAAAGAGAATTAACAAATGGGTATGTGGAATTAGACCTAAAAACGCAGTTTCAAGCAATGGGGTTTGAAAATTTTCTCTCCAAATAATGAAATTTTGAGAAGTTTGGTCTCATGGTCAATGAAAGATAGGATTTTATGTCAAGAAGAAGTACCTGTAATGGGTGACGAGGGCGTTGCCCATGGCGTCTCATGGAGCAGTGAGGGAGATGAAGATATGGAGAGAGCAGTGAGGGCGATGGAGAGATGGAGGGAGCAGTGAGGGAGATGGAGATATGGAGAGAGCAGGGAGGGAGATGGCGAGATGAGGAAGCAGTGAGGGCGATGACGAGATTGAGGGGAGGGTGAAGGAGTTTCATCGAGCTCTACGTCGAGCGCCAAGTAAAACGAGAGAGAAAAGAAGCGAGCGCCAAAAAGCCCGCCCAAGTTTTTTACAGCGTTTTCATTTTTGAAGACCTTAAAATTTGACTTTAAATAGCGTATTTAGCAAAAACGCTATTAACAAATGCTATTAAAGGGCATTTGTGTTGTAGTGTAACCTGTGTCGAGAATAGAATGGCTGCCTTTAAACTTGGCTTCCTTTCCCCTGTCTTTTGAAAATATGAAAAATTGCTAATTTGACTATCGCAGTATCTAGCTAAAAAAACTGTCTGTCATTGCAATCGTAAGTATTAATATGCATCAAGATGTGTGACGTAAGATAGAGAAGGCTTTGTCTGCCCATGTACCGCAATGGCTTTCAATTACCATACCCTCTATCATTTTATTCTTCTTAGAAAATTGAACAAAACCCATCCATCCCTCCCTCGACAGCTACAACTACTATAAATAAAACTAAGTGTGCCTAGTAGCTCTGATCCGTTCAGCAACAATTAGATTGCTCTAGCTACCTCCAGCCCCAAAATTGCCAGCCTTGACTAATGGGTATTATCAGGGGCGGGCCTACTAAGGGGCGAAGGGGGGAGGGCGGGCAGCTTATTTTATATTTACCAATTAAAAAAAATCAATTATATATAAATACATTATAAATATTATTCATTCAACAATTTCTACATCTATATATTGGTGTAGTGGCTTAGTGTTTAATTTTATCACTATTCACTATGCATTTTTATGGTTATTGATAATTATTATTTTTCATCATTGTCACTCGCTTAATTTTTTTTTTGCAAACATTAAAAAATTGTTTAGTTTAATAAAAATTATTTTCGGTCCTCTCGGAGAGTATAATTTCACAATTACAATTTTGTTGTTGTGACCTACCCTACTTTTTTGCTTTCAACGCAAATTTATATGTAATTGCAAATAATAAAGAAATGAATTGCTGGTTCACAAGTGATGTAAAACCTCCAACATTTTTTTTTTGAAATTAATATCCAAAATAATAAATATAGAATTCAATAAAAATATATGTCATTAGCTAACTCATACAAAATTTAAGCCTCATATAAATAATTTTTCTATGAAATTGTATTAGAATCTTATTATGTTCGTAAATTTCAGATTTTTTTTGTCTTCAACTAGATACTTATCCTAATTATTTTGTGATTTTAATTATATATTCTAGTTATTACGCTCATTTGCCCATTGCTAAAGTTATTGATATTGTGACCTAATTTTGGCTTAAAATTTGATTACACTCGATGCAATGTATTTTTATAGTTGTATTTTTTTATTTGACTGGTTCGGATAGTTTTTTTTTTGCTTGCCCCTCCCTCTCCCCTCCAATAAAATTCAGTGACACTAAAATCGTGAGTCCACCACTGAGTATTATTATTTTTGCATACTACTTATAGATATGTGGGTCACTGCTTAATTAATTTGTTTGACCAGCAGCTGGAAGGTCACCAAATCTCTCGCTATCTAAAAGACTAATGATGGACGTAAATTGATGGATCATTTTCCCACTTTAGTTTGAAGACGAAGAAAAAAAAAACCAATCATGGACTAACAAATGTATAACAAGACCACAAAACTTGCAGACTACCTCGTGGATGGACTAACAAATAGCCTCTCTGGAACTTGGACTCAATGAATGCGTCGCATGCCCTTAATTGCTAGTTGGGGTTGATCATACTGTACCCATTTGGGTTTCTTTGATTTTTCCATCTTCTATCATTTCTCTGCACATTTTTCTGTTCTGGGTTTTTTTTTTTTTTTTTTTTTCTGGAACTATTGTTGAATTATTGAATGAATGTGCAGTGATCTAAGTTCTTAGAACAATTCAATTTGGAGAGTTTTGGTTAAGTTCCAACTCGGAACTTCCAACAAAGAGATGAAGTGTTTCTACTTTAGAAGTAGTAAAACAAAATCAGCCCCAGAGAGATCGAATCCTTCTGGAGTAAAAAGAGAGATCAAATCCTCAGGTTCAGCTGCATCTCCCCGAACCATCCCGGAATTATACGAAGAAAAGGCACATAATTTGCGGGTGTTTTCATTCTCGGAGCTCCAGGATGCCACCCATAATTTCAGTAGGTTGCTTAAGATTGGAGAAGGTGGATTTGGGAGTGTCTATAAAGGTTCCATTAAGCCTCCTGATGGTCCGGGCGATCGAATTGCGGTCGCTGTGAAACAACTTAAAAGAGATGGCATGCAGGTATCAATCCTAAAGTTCCATTTAACCTTTAGTTTGTGTGTTTCCTTCCAATGTTATCAATCCTAGATTTGGTTTCATAGTTTGGTTCTACCTATTGTAGTTTTATAATTTTTAATTAAAGTATTGTAGGTGTTATGTTGCGTGAATCATTTGCATTTTCATTTTCATGTTTGGTGATTATATTTGTTATTATCCATTGGTTGATCGGCTGCTGGTTCTCAAAAATCCCTTTTCCAACGATATGAGATGCCAACATAAATTCTGTGTTCCTCCATCGGCTGCATCTGTGAAAATTATACAGCCTATTCAAGAGATGGACTGTGACAGTTACATTGTATATGTAAATTGCTCATAATGTCATCCAAATTGATAAAAAAAGAACAATTAATTGAATAGTTGACTTTTGATAGGCATATGATACTCAATTACTAGAATCGAAGGAAACTTGATATGATTCTGCATAGAGCAAGATGTAGCTCGTAGATTAGCATGAAGGCTTCATTTCCGGATATGTGTACATAGGATCCTGGGAAGGCATGGTCTTCTGCATCTTCTGCACCCTTTATCCATCCAGTGTGACGTAGTTTAAAATTTGATAATAATTGGGTTTATGTCTTTTAATCATGAACGATTAGTGTGTTTATCAATATTGTAGATTAAGCTTTAAGTAGGTTTGAAATGCTTTTTTCTCCCACTTTGCTGTTTAGAAGAATCTAAACAAAGTGAGGCTTGGTTTTATTCACTTACCCATGCGTGGGAGCGGGAGCGGCCTCCTGTGCTGGCAAATTTTGATTCATTCCGTCCGCCTGAGTCTCAACTAAATTCGAGATCCAATTCTTCTTCACCGTCATCGCAAGCTGCGACGGTGAGAGGAAATACAAATGGAACACCAAGTAATGCTAGTAAAGTGTTTAGCAATACCAGCACACTGAGTTGACAAAGGGAAGAAAGAAGTCAAAAAATGACGGAAAGAATGTAATCGAAGGGCCCATGAACAACTAGGCTTACCATCTTTATCATTTGCTCATTCTTAATATATATGTGGACTTTGTTGATGCATTAATTATAGTTTAATCGGAGTTCTTCTTTTCTAAGATTTGGGTACTCTTTACACATGTCAAATATGAGGTACTAGTGTTCAAGCATGAAATTCTGATGTTTCTATTTACTTTTGTTATACAAAATACTAGTGGTACCTTAGGACTTAACAAATTTCAACTTCAGAAAGGCACAAAGGTATTCTTATCTGCTGGACTCTCAATTTACATTTCCATCCTTGAACTGTTAAAGGTAATTAATTGAGTGATATGAAGTTTGTTAGTTAAATCAGTCAATCATCATGAATCCCTTAATGAGGCCAACACAACTTAAAGATACCTCCCTGGCTCCTTAGGAATGTTGGGGTGTTATTGGGAGGATAAGGGAGAAACTAAGTTTGCTGATGTCAGATTCACCCATGTTTATAGAGAAGCCAAGCAACCTGCTGATTTCCTTGCAAAGCAAGGGAATGGCCAACTGATCCAATTTATACTACCTCTATGTAATAACTTAGATACCCTTGTTCAGAGAGACCAAACCGGAGTAATATATGTAAGGACTTAGTGTTGCCCTTGTGGTTGTTTTGGCCTTGTGTCTTGTTGTAGCTTTTTTGGCTCTTGTTTTTACTTTTCATGGTAGATGCACTCACAAACAACACAGGAGACGATCATGATACTTTCTGACATGTTGTCTAAGGGATTCATCAATTTTCAGAGCTAGATCTTTCATAATGTGAGTTTTCTTACACCTGACTACCTACGTTGTTGTGCGATGTCCATAATGATAGACTATATATCAATAAGCTGATAAGCATGCATGTCGTATTTTGAGTTGTTTAGAATAGCATATGTAGATATTGGTCCCAAATACATGACACAATAAAAGGTTTTCTGCGGCATATACCCAGTAACTGGTGGTGTATGCTTAGAAACTTATAATAATCGTCAGTTACGCCATTTTGATTTAATTCTTCATGAATCCTCTGCAATGTAATTTTTCAGTTATAATTTGTTTCCTAGAATTTATAGAATTACCCATCATCAGAATAACATTTAATATATATCCGGATGGAAGACGGGTCCTTATGTACAAGCTAACAATTTGGTTTTGAATGCATGCGTTCCATTGAAAAGTGCATCTTACTACTTTGCATTATCATGGAGTGTTTTATGTGACATGATTGAAAACATGAAAAATCATCCAATTTCAAAGAAATGATTGACAAGTTATTGTATTTTATTGTTGGATGTGTTCATTGCAGTACGACAGTTATCTCATTCTATTGTTCTTTCTGAACCATTCACATTTATCCTATTTCATTTTACGGTGTTATACAGGGTCATAAAGAATGGATGGCAGAAGTGCAATTTCTCGGTATTGTCGAACACCCAAACCTTGTAAAACTTGTAGGATATTGTTCTATGGATGATCAAAGAGGGATCCAGCGTCTACTCGTGTATGAATTCATGCGAAACAAGAGCTTAGACGATCATCTTTTCAACAGAACTTTGCCTGCCCTTCCTTGGAAAACAAGATTAGAGATAGTTCTTGGTGCAGCTCAAGGATTGACCTATCTGCATGAAGAGTTGGAAATTCAGGTACTCTTTTGAATAATTTTTTTTTTAAACGGCTCTGACATATACATCAAAACTCCAAATCTATCAAATTGCAATCTTTGAATTTATGCTCACTTTATAGTTTGGTGAACACATCATTGGTTTGTAAAATAAGATGAAATATAGGGAGATGTGATAATGATAAGAGCATACCACTAAATCATCATGTTACATTAACACAATTAGTACTAAGAAAGCATTATTAACACCCAAGTAGGGCCAGGTGTTTGAGATTGAGGATGCACATGAAAGCAAGGATGGTGATTTCGTGAAATTATACAAAAAAATTCGTTTTTTTAAATTACGAAAATAAAAAGGGCGAAAGAAAAAATTACATTTTTTCGAGGGTTTTTTTCAAAAAATTTTGTGATTTTTTCATAAATTTCAATAAAAATACAAAAATCAGCTACTAAAAATTACATTTTTTCGTAAACTTCGAGTTTTTTTTTTTTTTTTTTTTTTTCTAGTTATAATTTATTATAATTATCTATTGATTTTTGAAACCAACCCCTAATTTCCTAATTATCACTTCTTCTACTTATATATTGATTTTTTAAACTACCCAATGTGTTTAATACATTTATTTACTTGCATATTAATTTTTTCCACATATTTAATATACCCTCGAAATTCATTATATACTTCATGTATTCGAAACTTTTACGTTTTTTCTTTACACACTAAAATATTTCAGGAAATATTTCTTAAAATCAAGAGACCGAAATTAACTCAAAAAACGAAATCACAATCCTTGCTTGCTTGAAAGTAGAAGAAGAACATCAGCCGTCATTTTTTTTCCTACTAAAATTTCCTTTTTTTCTTCTTCTCTTAAATTTCGGTATTTTAAATCACTTTTGAAGTTTACATTTAAAATTTAAACCAAGGGAAAACTTCAAGTAAAATAAATTGCCACAAATGTAATCCTCAAAACAAGATCAATTTCCCAATAAAATGTTGTCTATCAATTACTCCTCACAAGATCTACTCAAGAGGCTCATCTCTAAAACTAGTCAAATCTAAAAGGAATAGAACCAGAAGCCACATTGGATTTTTCCACTGAAGCAGTGCCATCCTTGAAGCTATCACTGTCTGTAACATCCTCTTGAGTTAAACTCAGTGGAGATAAAGCCGTTAAGTTCTGAAAGCAAAGCCATCCTCTTTTTTTTTCCTTTATTCGATTATACATGTTTACTTTCTTGAGCATACATTTTAAATGTCATTTTTTGTGACCCTATCGTTTTGCAGGTGATATATCGAGATTTCAAATCCGCGAATGTGCTATTGGATGAGAATTTCAGACCGAAGCTTTCAGACTTTGGACTTGCTAGGGAAGGACCAATTGGCGAACACACTCATGTATCAACAGCAGTATGTGTACCACACCCTTTTTTTGTAGTCAGTGCTCCATAATCAATCAACTTTGAACAGAAGCTTCTCTAATTTCTACCCTATATGAAAGTACTTGGCATTTTGCCAAATACTTTTTCTATGAATCTGATACTATAACGCCACTGGATTTTTGGCGTGTTCGACTCATGGAGTATGCCAAGATCTCCAACAGAGCAATTCTTAGAACTGAGTGTCATTATTACCTAGATTATTAGCTATTAGAAGAGCCACAGTCAAGTTAGCTTTAATCAAAACGTTCTAATTGCTCAATCTACCACATTTTGTGGGAGGATATATCATTTTCTCAGCATTATTAAAGAGTCTTAGTTCATTGATGTGTGCTTGAGCTTATCAAATCAAAACTCTAAAATTGAAACACACTCCAAGACATACTGATGAGGTTCCAATTTTTGTTATTTCAGGTGGTGGGCACACTTGGGTATGCTGCCCCTGAATATATCAATACTGGTCATCTGACAGCTAAGAGTGATGTATATAGTTTCGGTGTTGTATTGTATGAGATCCTTACAGGCAGACGATCATTGGATAGAAACCGCCCAAAAAAGGAGCAGAAGCTTCTGGATTGGATCAAGCAGTTTCCTCCAGATAGTGAGAAGTTCAACATGATGATTGACCCGCGGCTTGGAAACCAGTATTCTCTTAATGCAGCTAAGAGGATTGCCAAGTTAGCTGACAGATGCATTTTCAAGAACAAAAATGACCGTCCATTGATGAGTGCAGTTGTTGAGAGCTTGAAGCAAGCACTTCAACTTTCAGAAGTGGCAAACCCTCAAGAGTCAGAGGCTCCCGAGTCCTTTGAACCTGATGTTGTGAACTCTAACAAGGATTCAAATCAAGTAGAAAGCTCTGTATATGCAGAGAAACCGATGTCCCACCTTGCCAAACTGAAAGAGCATGCAAATGCGGTTGGTAGAAGAAGATTTATGATCATACAGAGGGCCAAAACGACATAAGTTTTTGCTGATGAACTATCTTTTTTATTCTTCAACAGGTCTAAATGCTTGGATAGCCTGGTAAATGAGATAGACCTCGTTTTTTGCTTTAGGTATGTGTCTTAGCCCATCTTGTTAGTAATTGTAATTTTCTTCTAGCATGATTGTTAACTTGATTGAGATATCTCTCTTTTTGTTTTCTTCTATTTTAGATTGGGGATGAAAGATATTAGCAGCTAGCTGGGGAGGCATAGAAGTTGTGATGTCGTTTTGAGCCACATGAAGTAGTTGAGTTGTTATATGATTTGATTAATTCGTGCTAATGTACACTTATTATTGTTGTAAATAAAGGTCCTGTCTGTAAAACATGTATACTAAGAAAGTTATGAATAAAATGTCTTTTCTCCTTTTTTTAGTGAAGTAAATCACCTTCAAATCCAGTAAAAAACATAGCCCACCACCATTTCCATTATAAGTCTCAAGACTTTCAGCTGCAACCAATAATGTGGTAGTAGTACCGAGGATGAGGCTTAGATTACGAACTCCAAAAGAGAAGAAAGAAAGAAATGGGAAGGAAGACGATAAAAAGGAAGAAAGAAAGATTCTTGCTATCTAGTTACTGACTGCATTGTGGGTGGCCATGAGCTTGTACGTTTTGCAAATTATTTTCTTTGCAGTGTGAATGACAAGAACATTTTCAATTTATGTTTGCATCAACGAGGCTTCATGACTTTCAAAGATGATAATAACTCACGAATGAGGATTTAAGAGGGAAAAAGCATGGGAATATGTTCATAGTTTCTCTGATAAAATTTATTGGAAGAAAAACTTCAACAATTAACTACCAGTAAATAAAACAAGGGAAAACATTCTTAAACCCTGACTCAATACTTAATTCTCAATGCATAAAATTCAATCAGAGCTTAGCTTATTTTTAACGAAACCATGCCCTAACTCTATAGAAGGAAACCGTAATTAATTAATAAATATCATAAACCAAATAAAATAAACTCTGAGAATAAACCCTGTCACATGCAATGCTTATTCTCCATAACCACATTAGAAATGAAATTGTTCGATCAAAATACAAATTGTCTATTGAACGAAGGGTGTCATTCATAAAAAGAATGAAACTCTGGAGCAATTGCCGTTTGGTCTCTTGCAATCAACACAACAGTTAATATTTAAAAAAAAAGAAAAAAAGAGCCCTGTATTCCATATATTAAAAGTGTAGGGAAAACTACAAATCAAACTGATATCATTTACAACATACATACAAATTATTCTTATACAAGTAAAGCATGTTTTCCGCTATTCAATTCTCTTCTGATACTATATGCAGCAGGACCTTTTCTTGGTCCTATCATTCAACAACACTTATAGCTTGAATTAGTTCAGGAATTTATCCACCCTGATGGTTGTTCTTCTAGACAAAAATTTCATACAGATGGGTGGTTGCACCCCAGCTAAAGCCAGGATTGAACTCGGCAATGTCCATATCCCTTCTCCACATATCAAACCAGAAGCCACTGCAGGCCCGAATGCGTCCGCCTTCATTCTGTTCACCTTCTGCCACACAAACAATATCAAGCTCCCGACACACATATCTATTGCAAAATATGGTCCAACATAGAACGGTGTTGCCATTGCCATTGGTAGCGGAATAAACCTAGACCATTTCTTCTTCACAAGATCTCTAATAGAATTTATAACTATAGCAGCGGAGAAGAACCCATAGCATAGGATGAGACAATCCTTGGGCAATGCAGAGAATCCTTCAACTCCAAGTATTGACATGTTACGATAAACTAGAGCGTAGGGAGCAGGGTACTCAGTTCCCTGGGTTCCTAGGTTCCGAAAAGCATTATAGAAGAGCCAGAAAACACAAGGAGAGATCACACAACCCATTGCAGTTCCTATGACTTGACTAATAAACATAGACCTAGGTGAAGCCATGGTTAGGTACCCAGTCTTGAAGTCTTGCATTAGGTCTGCAGCTGTTGATACTATGTTCATCATAACACCACATGCAGCAAGTCCAGCTAGGACCCCACCATTTGACGAACCGGCCCATGCACCAATGGTGAATATAGCTAGCTTTCCATATGTTGATGCAAGCGACCAATCGGTAAGGCCTGTGCCATAGGCATTACAAAAGGCTAGGATTGGTGCAAAGATGTACAGGATCAAGACATAGTACCATTTGAGCTGGTGGAAGATGTGGGGAAGGGTGATGATGGATATGGTTGCAATGACAATGTAGCCCACCACTGCGATCCATGTCGGAATTTGGTCCTTGAGGAAGACATAGGTTCGAAGTTCGTCATCGTATGTGGAAATCGGTTTGGTGTTTTTAGCAGACCGGTCAGCTACAGGAAGTGATTTGGTAGAATAACTTTCATGAAATTGATGAACTAAACCGAAGATGGTTCGGCCTAGTACTTTGAAGAAATTATAGAGACCGTCACCAAGGATCATTGCTATTGCAATGAAAACCTGCAAGTATACAGGAAAATAACCATCTCATTCAACTGTTTTAGAAATCAATTGAGAATGAAAATGGCTTAATTTAAAGATTGAAGATGATACCTTGTACCCTTGTAGGCCTTGCAGACTTCCTGAGTTGGGATCTGAATACCAGTCTCCTTTCTTAGACTCTATAAGAGGCCACATAAGTCCCCATGAAATGATGCCTCCAAGAAGCACAGAGACATTTATAATGTATGGACATATCATCCCAACTCCAACATAAATAGCTGAGAAATCAAAGTAAAACCTGTTTGCAAGAACAATTGAGATAACCAGTAAGTTTTTGTGAGTTATTCATTTATCTTATCTTAAAGCCATGATCAAATCTAAATAATTTATCAAATGGGATCAATAGGTCAGAAGCTCTACTTGTTCTCATAGGCTTTGAGACCAAATGTGGGGAAGTTTGCAAATCCACAACCATCCCCTCCAGTGAAGAACCATTGAAAGAAACCCCACAAGAAGCTGAAGGAAAAGAGCTTGCCCAATACTTTCACCTGTTTCCTATAACAATGCAAGAGAACAAAAAACAAATAAAGAACTAAAATATATAAGGAATGTATTTGAATTTAAACTTATCACAGGAAAAAAGTTCAATAAAAAAAATAAAAAATGAAGCTTACTTTGCTAGTTTGGCTCCCTGAGGAGTGTGAAAGCTATTGATAAGATGTGCAGTTGCCGTTCCACTGGGGTAGATCAGCTTATAGTCTATTATCATGATCTGAGAAAACCAGCCATGAAAGAAATAAGTGGAAAGCAAAATAGATTTTTGGTTTAAGGTAGCATATTAATAAGCAATCCAATCTAGAGCAACAGAGGTTTTAACTAAAATTTACCCTCATGAATATCTATCTAATTACATTTATAGGTTGTTTTTTTTAGCAGACGTGTAATAAATAAGGTAAGTTTGCTAGGTATGTATATACCTTTCGTAGTGGCACAACGGAGAAGAGGCCGAGAAAACTAACAACAAAGAGAAATCCAATCATCCATCCCAACGATGGGTTCTTAATATTATCTGCATTATTCGCTATGTTTGATTGTTTAGCAATATCCTCGCTCATTCCAAAAATGTAACTACCAAAGCCTCCTGTTCGTACAAATTAATCCCCAAAAGTAAATTTTGTTAGTTGAATTTAACACATGAAATCTACATTGATCTTCAATTGCAAATACTTAAAGCTGAAGGTGATGACACACTTTAGTATATTTAAGCTGAAGGTAGTAACACACTTCAGTTTTCCAGTGAGCTGAAAATGGAATGTAAAATGTTTTTTTTTTCCCACAGCTTTCCGGTTTCCTTCCTCCTATCTCGTCAAAAAGTTTTCCTTTCTGGCGAAAATGGAAACTTAAAGAATAAAAGTAAAAATAAAATGCATATCTATAATTATCTCCTATAGGTTTTTATATGTTTTTCACTTCAAATTCAGTTTCAGACAGTGCTTTTACGTTCATTTGATTATTTCTTTTAACCAAATTAATTGAAGAAACCACTCTTTGAAAAGAAAAAAGAAAAAAAGGCCAACAACATGGATCGAGTTTCCAAATTAGCTTCAGATTTAGGTTGATTATTCGCGAAACCAAGATTCCTCCTAATAGATAGCCAGCTCCATCTCGAAACAAAATATCAGAAAACATGTAGATGCCCCTTTGGTGGTGGGTTTATTATATTAATCTGTGCTTTTATTATTGTGCTTATCTGCCTAATAACTTACAAGTACAACACACGCCAGAGAATCAATTTTCCACTAGTTTAATTTAGTAGGCAATCACCTTACCAATGTTAGGATTCTCCACTTGATCAGTGGATAACCTGTGTCGAGAATAGAATGGCTGCCTTTAAACTTGGCTTCCTTTCCCCTGTCTTTTGAAAATATGAAAAATTGCTAATTGGACTATCGCAGTATCTAGCTAAAAAAAACTGTCTGTCATTGCAATCGTAAGTATTAATATGCATCAAGATGTGTGACATAAGATAGAGAAGGCTTTGTCTGTCCATGTACCGCAATGGCTTTCAATTACCATACCCTCTATCATTTAATTCTTCTTAGAAAATTGAACAAAACCCATCCATCCCTCCCTCGACAGCTACAGCTACTATAAATAAAACTAAGTGTGCCTAGTAGCTCTGATCAGTTCAGCAACAATTAGATTGCTCTAGCTACCTCCGGCCCCAAAATCGCCAGCCTTGAGTAATGGGTATTATCAGGGGCAGGCCTACTAAGGGGCGAAGGAGGAGGGTAGGCCTACTAAGCTGCCCCACCAACCCCCCACCCCCTCAACTTAAAAAAAAAATTTATTTTATATTTAGCATTTAAAAAAAATCAATTATATATAAATACATTATAAATATTATTCGTTCAACTATATCTACATCTATATATTGGTGTAGTGTTTAACTTTATGACTATTCACTATGCATTTTTATGGATATTGATAATTATTATTTTTCATCATTGTCACTCGCTTAATTTTTTTTTCTCAATACAATGTTATTAGTAATTGCAAACATTAAAAAATTGTTTAATAAAAAATTCCCACCCCACCACCACCACCCCCCCCCCCCCCCCCCCCCCCCCCCCAAAACCACATCAATAAAATCTAATGACACTAAAAGACTAATGATGGACGTAAATTGATGGATATGGGTCACTGCTTAATTGTTGTCCACCACTAGCTATTATTGTTTTTGCTTACTACTTATAGATATGGGTCACTGCTTAATTAATTTGTTTGACCACCAGCTGGAAGGTCACCAAATCTGTAGCTATCTAAAAGACTAATGATGGACGTAAATTGATGGATCATTTTTCCACTTTAGTTTGAAGAAGAAGGAAAAAAAAACCTATCATGGACTCACAAATAGGGAAATTCTAAATGGCGAGGGAATCAGGGAGGGATGGGGTGAAGCCGTTCATCCCTTCGAGATGAGTAAAAGCGTGTATTTCAAAACATTTTTACGCATTTTGAGAGGGGTGAACGGCTTCACCCCTTTCGTCGCCCCTTCCCTCACTGTTTAGACAAACCCCTAACAAATATATAACAAGACTTCAAAACTTGCAGACTACCTCGTGGGGGGGCCTCTCTGGAACTTGGACTCACTGAATGCGTCGCATGCCCTTAATTGTTAGTTGGGGTTGATCATACTGTACCATAAATGTTCCTTACATAATATATTAGTTTTTGTTTTTTAATCACTTAACTCCTTCTGCTCCAAATTTTGCATGCAAGGTTCAAATTCTAAATCTATGATTTTATCCGTCACATATATTATGACTGAGCTGGTAATCCATTAGCTATGTTGATTTTAGTTATCTTTACGAGTAGAAGTGGATCAGAATGAAACATCTCTAAGGCATTCGACAACCAATCAGACTGCGCTGCGATTGCAACACATGGGACCCACCCCCTACTTATCTTTCCTTTCCCCCGTAAAAAGCACAAAAACACAAACTGACAATCAAGCAATAATGCAATGAAATGAAATCATAACTGAAGAAGCAGAGAAGAGATAATGGTAGGTAAAAAAAAAAAAAAAAACGTACCACTAAATGCGATACCAGAAGAAGCCACAACGCAGGTCTGAATAATAGTGTTCTCTTGTCTAGTAAATGGGTTTCTTAAGAGACCAGATTTGTCAAGAAACTTTGTCCATGTTTTTACAAAGAAGAAACCCAAAAGACCAGCTGAGACGTTTAGAGAAGGAATGATCCCTGTAGTTAAGTTGAGCTTCATGACTATGAAGGTGAACAACACGGCTAACACAAGACTCACTACAAAGGCTCTTAAAGTGAGCTGATATTGCCATGGTGGCACCTCTTTGTTTTCGAAGATCCTTTCGATTGATAGGGTTTCTTGCCGGTGCATCTGGTGGTACTCTGGAGGACCAGAACTAGGAGAGTAGGAGCTGGATGAACAAGACCCGTGTTCTTCTTCTCCTTCCATCGCTAGATATGTGTTATGTTTTGTTTTGTTTTGTGTTTTGTGTATGTGAAGAAGAGGTAGGAGGAACAAGAGTTTTAAATAGAAGATGGGGTTGGGGTGGTGGTGGGCGAGGAGAGATCAGGTGGTCCATTGAGTTGTGTTGCGAAAGCCAATCCCTTTGATTACTCTGTCTTAGTTAAAAAAATTTAGACGAGAAATTCTAGCTGGCCCGTCCTCACAGCCCGTCCCATGGGACGGACCCTCCCAGGCACGTGCCTTTGGAAGGGCGTCTCGCACGTGGAGGAGAAACCACTTAGCACGCATTCCCACCTGGTTTCCATCACTATCTTGATCGTTACCATCATCACTATCATCCCTTACTCCACTCATCATCAGCTCCATCACCATCAATAAAATACTAGTTTTGTTCATTATAATCAAAACCAAAAAAGCACCCAATCACCTTCTCTGTTTTTAGCTTCAATAAGTTCAAGAATCCCATTACAGCTTTTAAACTCTTCATCAACACTTACTCACTGAACTTGTTGTGTTCATTGGTGAGAAATGGCTGCAGCCGCGCTCGAATGCTGGTCAGGCCGAGCGAGCACAGAAGAAGACATGGTGGAGCAAGTTTTGATGAAAACCCAAGACAGATCAGAGGTTATTCTCTCCACCACCACCACCACCCCCAACTCCTCCACAAATTCTCCATCTTTAGTGCAGAAGAAGTTCCAGAAGTTAACTAGAAATTTCTCCGAAGCCATTACTAATCTCAAGAGCTCACTGAATCTTGACTCTGCAAGAGAACCATCTTCAGCAAAGATTGAAACTTGCCGGAAGCTCGTCTGGGGTGGGGTTGTAAGGAATCTCACTCTACTCTACCTTGGTAGTCAGCTCCCAGAGAAACTTGTTTCGAACATTCGAAAGCATTTCGATTCAATGCCACTTAGGTATGATGAGGAGTCGAGGAGGCGATGAGGAGTCGATGAAGCAGACTGAAGTCGATGAAATTTTTGCTAAGGAGGAGGAGGCGAGGGAGAAATTTTTGCTAAGGAGGAGGAGGCGAGGAGTCGACGAAGAACAAAAATTTTTGCTAAGTGGGTTTCTCCTCCTCCACGTGCGAGACGCCCTCCCAAAGGCACGTGCCTGGGAGGGTCCGTCCCATGGGACGGGCTGTGAGGACGGGCCAGCTAGATTTTTTGAATTTAGACAGCCAGGACGGGACAGGGAACCTCATGTCCGTGAGATTGTGTTCGAATGGAGGTATTGGGCATCTCTAGGATGATGGAGGGCACGGAGCGTTCCCTGGCACGGGCCTGGCCTGCTGGCCTGGCTCTCTAGAATGGTTGTTCTTAGTTTTCATTCCCACGTGCCCCTAATTAACGGGTTTTGTATCTTTTACTAAAGTAATAACTAGTGAAAATCTAACAAAAATTAAAAAAGGAGGTGTTATTTGTAAATTATTCACTTACTAAAAAAAAAAAAAAATCCCTCAATTAAAATTAAACAGTACAGCTGAAAACCTAAAAACTTCTCACAACATATCCCCTCTTCACGATGGTCTCTTCCATTTAAACGATTTAAGGTCCTATATCCTCTTGCTCTCCTCCATCTCCAGTGATCTTTGCCTCGTTTATCTATCTGGTTTGCTCTCCACTAACCGAGTTTGCAATGATTTTGCTTGTGATGCTGTTATATATATAGGTGAGTTCATCAATGACAAACGATCAAAGTAATCAACGATTTCTCAACCAATCAAGAAGTCTGTGTCTCCATTTCCTCTGACCTCACAATCAAATTTCACGTACCATTTTGTGTAAGTGACAAAAAAAATTTACAAACATATAACTGTTCACAAAGGCGAGACCTCAAGTGTTGATGGCAGTGAGCCCATGTATGAAGGAGAAGATCACATACTCGATAAAAGCCTTACATATTCTAACATGTAGAGGTGAATCAATCTTGGACTTGGGTTTGACTATGTTGAGTGCAAGTCCTACATATTGTAACAATAGCCAATGTAAAACTCTCTTAATTCATCAAAATAGCAACAACCCAGGTTGATCTTTTCAAGCATCGAAAAATCACTAGGGTTAGTCTTTTCAACAATCACAATGACTCAGTTTAGTCATCTCCATAAAAAACAATACTAGGGCTAGTCATTTAGGTCTAGTCGTTTCGACAATAATGAATTAAAATGTTATTCATTTTGACAAGACGATACTTTTCATAAAACATAGCATATGATACAAACATATCAATCACAAACCAAATAATCATAAGCAACATAAGAGAATCACAAAGGAGGGAGGAATACTAGTAAAAACATAACATAGGTTGAAGCCGAGTCAAGTGCCTCCCCGCCCGACTGCCACTTATCTCCTTCTCCTATCTTTTTTTTTTCTTCTTCTTATCCTCTCTTCTTGTTCTTTATGTTCTCCGCCTTCTTCTTCTTCTTCTTCTTCTCTTCTCATTTTTTTTGCCCTCGAGCAGATCCGTGTGCATATGGGGTTTTCCATTCGCACCAGCTCGTGCGTATGGGGTTCCTCATTCGCAAGAGCCTGCGCGAGTGCAAGTTCGTGCGAATGGGAACCCCCATATGCATAGATCTGCTCGAGAGAGAAAAAAAAAAGGAGAAGAATAAGAAGAGGAGGAAAGAAGAAGAAGGAGGAGGAGGTGGGGTAACATAAAAATAAAGAAGAAGGGAGAAGAAAAACAAATGATAGGAAGATTATAGGAGGATAAAAAGAACGGATGAGAAGAAGATTAGAGGAGGATAAGAAGGAGAAAAGAAGAAAGCAAAGGGGAGGAGAATGACAAAAGAATCAACCAAGTAGGAGAAGAAGAAAAATAAGAGAGGGGAGGAGAAGGAGAGGAATCGGTCGAGCGGGACGAGGTGGAGTGGTGGTGGCGGGGCGAGGCAGTGCACTGCTGGTTGTTCCTTGAAATTAAAGATATGAGAGAGGGTAAAGAAAAGAGGTGGTAGTGGATTATTTTTGTTTATATTGGTGGTGTCTTCAGTCGGTAATGGTGCGCTTCAAAAAATAACGGATAATTGTCCTTCAGCGAAATTAGTGAAGTCAAAAGGTCGGTCCAACCAAAAATTGCTTGTCGATATTAAAATTTAATAGAACTCCTATCTTTTTCTTTTTTGGTACTAAAAACCAGATCATAAGCATTCTAGAGCACAAAATGTCTTTTCGCGAAATTTAGGTGAATTTTTTTGTTTTTTTTAAATTACATTATTTTGATGTCTTTTTTGTGAATTTCGTTTTCTATGCTAAAAATGCAAAAAAGCGGTGAAGAAAATTCCATTTTTTCGATGAAATTTTTCGATCAAAATTTCAATGCAGCGCTATGTCATCCCCTCCGATCGCTGCTCGACTCTAATCACTTTGGTCTCCCCCCCACCCTACACAAGCAAATTGTTGATAAAACTCCAAAATGGCATTTTCTTTTGACCCAATTTTTTCTTTTTTCCTTATCATTCGGAAAAGACAAGAAAATTTCGGGGTAGTATCATTATCTATATTTTCTCTTAGATTCGAACCCATAGCTGATGATGGAACTAGAATAGATATTTTTTGTTTCTTGCTCACACGCACCCATATCCTTGCTTTTTCTATCAATATCTAGTTCTAATATTCTCCCCCAATCTTATATTACGGTACTGGTATAGACCGAAATTCCCCTAGCTGAGGTTGATACCCAATGGGCTTATTATGGGATGAACCATAGGATCTTGGAGGAGGTGTTTGAACCATTGATGATGAGATCTTCGAGATGAACAACAAAGTGTTTTATTTGTCCATCCATCCGTCAAGGGACTCTCGCACTCGTGTAAGGAAGGGATACATACAGACTAGGGCTGGGCTGGTCCGGTTAATCGGCTCAAATAGCCCAAACCAAAGACTGAACCAGGCTTATAAAAATTGAATTCTCTGAGACCGAACCCGGACCGGATTAGCTCGGTTAATCGGGTCCCGATTAACCGACTTTTCAGGCCGGGCCAGACCGGTTACCCGAAAATTCACACAATACCATCAAACCCTAAAAATCCTAAAAAATCCCATTCTCCTAAAAATCCTCCAGAGGCAAGCCCCCAAGGAAACAACCAAGGCAATGATGTCAGCTCCCAAAGCCATCGCGGTCGTTTCTGGAACACTCCGCAGGCGTCTGAGAACCGCAATCCGAACAAGGGGAGACGGAGGCGACGGTCCAAGCCGGTGGTCCACGGAGGAGCACCAAGAGAGACCCAACGGGTAGCTCTTCAATCGAGTCCCACCACCACCAGGTCAATCGCGCAAGTGGGAAGACTGGGAGCTCCCATGCTATCTCACTAGCTTTCTCACCATCGTCATCCTCGACGTCGGTCTCAATGCCAAGCCCTAGAACGCCTTGAGAAGCAACACATCCCTCTTGTTGCATCTGATGAATCATATTGATCAGCGATTCGGGTACCCATTTCTCGTTTTTTTTACAAATTTTACTTAATGGGGTTGTGAGAATTTGATATGATATGATGGTGGGTGGTGGGGTTTTGTTGAATTTGTGTTGAATCTATTGATAGATCATTTCGGCAAGTTAGATCATTTCGGCAAGTTTAGGTGAATAAAATGTTGAATTTGTGTTGAATTTTGTGTTGAATCTGTGGTGGGGTTTTGTTGAATTTCTGGAATAAAATTTACCTATTTGACTTGAATGGTCTTGGGGTTAAGACGAGAGTATGGGCTAGCCACACATGTGGACCCATTAAAAACAAAATCATTAATGGGTTGGGCTTCAGTTGTTTGGGCCAACCACACATTTGAATCCAATGAAAACAACAAAAGTACATTATTTTAAATACCCGGGCCGGGCCGCATAACCTAGGTTTTCAAAACTGAAACCGAAAAAGGTCCTCTAAACCGAACGGAGAATTGAAATATCAAATAAAAACCGAATCGATCGGCTCGGACCGGGTCGGTTTTCAGTTCGGTCCAGTTTTTCGGTCTAAAATGCCCAGCCCTATTACAGACCTACCTAGCGATTCATTCAATCGATCTCCACGAATCAATCAAATCATTCGATCGATAGACGTGTATAATAATTGTACGAGTTCATCAGAGTTGGTTTCTTCTTAAAAAAGAAGAAGATAAATTTCAGTTGTTTTGGCTTTGGTTACAAATCTCTTAATTTTGAACACTGTTTCGCTTTTGCAGGGATCAGTTGACTGAAGAAATCCATTTAAACAAGCGAAATCTGGGTAAGTTTTGGTTTTGTTAACTGGATTTCTGTATGTTTGTTCTTGTTGATATTATTTTCCCTTCGTTTTGTGTTTCAATTTCTGTTATTTGTTTGTTTGTTTGTTTTTTGGGAAAATTTAAACAAATGGTAATCAATATAAGACTGAATTAACGAAAATCGAAGGCTTTCAAATAACAAGATTGGGATTTTCTATAGCTTCTTGTACTGTCAGATTCAGATTGTGTTTATTTTAGTTGTATGCTTTGAAAGTGCAATGCTGTATGTAAACTGATCGATTTCCTCAGCTAATCACCTAGCTCTTAGATAAACCAAGTATTTAACTTGTGTAGCAATTGAAGGTTTTGAATTTAGGGTCATTTAGTGTTGAGCTCAAATAATTCCATCTGCTCCTTGCTTATTTATGTTTAAAAACTTTTGCAATGTTTACAATCCAAAAGCTGTACCCACTTAGGATGTCAAATTTTGGAGGAGAGCCAGAGAATCAGCTCCTATTGAACATCCGTCTTCTCATCATAGAAGCTTGCCAATCCCTACCATAACTCTCAGTATGGCCTACCAATCCTTTGTGGATCCATATGACAGTATGACACCCGATACCCAGAGTGCTGAGAGGGGAAACAAGCGAACCATCAAATATCTTAACGGTATAGTTCCGTTCCTCAATGAATCAAGAGGTTTAAATCACAAGGGACAATTTTTTTTTTTTTTACAGCCTTGGGGTATGGTTGTTGTAGATGGAAAATACTGATACTTTACCATCTTTGGAGGTGGTGTTAAGAATAAATTCCATCTTAGTTTTCAGAGATGGGTCAAAAACTATAAGCTGAAGTTGACTGTCAAGTATTTTGCTCAATTTCTTGAAGGGTGTCTATGTTAAGTTTTTGCCTATGAATTGGATCCCCTAACTAGGTTTATGAGACTCGCGAGAGAGGTTTGAAATATTTTTATGTTTTTCGTGCATACGAGGACTGAAAATATGGGAAATTATATTCTTTTATACAGAAAAACAACATGAACTCGTCAAAATTTTCTTTTATTTGAAGAGATGAGTAAATTTTAGCTTTAGAGAACAAGATGCAGTCATTTGCAAATAGGAGATGGGATATGCTGATATGGGAGGACCATTTCTAGAAATTTTAATACCAAGGGGTAAAGAGGAGTTGTTAAGCATGTGAGAAGTTTCTCATACAGATATGAAGATTTAGGGGAAGAGAGTATTGCCTAATGTATTCTTCTGGGAGGAGCATTTAAAAGATAGGGTCTAACATTTATAGGAATTGATAGATTGGTTGATGAAGTATAATTCATAATCGGATTAGACCAGAGACCAAGCAGCGATACCTAAAAAAATCTAAGCAAAGTTGATGACGGACCAGCCGTTTATCAAAGGATTTCTTGAGATCTAACTTAATGGCAGTGATGCCATACTTAAATTTGGATTTCTTGATAGTGTGGAATAACATGAGCTATAATTAGTTTTTCGTTAGTCTTCCTACTAGGTATAAAGGATCCTTAGTTGGGACTAATCAGTTTAGACAAAAAGGGTGTGATACGAGAACATAAGATACTAGAGATAGATTTATTAGACATTAAACCTATAGGTCTGAAATGATTAATAGTAGCAGGAATATCCAAGATTTGTCACCTTCTATGTAATTTGCAACTTTTATCAAGTGTACAACTTGTCGGGAATCAAGTTCTTAAGAGGGGAGCCTGATGCAGGCTGTTTATATTTATTAAGAATTTGAGGCAACTTACTTATTTTCTTGTACGAGAGTTGGTTTAATTCGCAATTTAATTGTTTTACGCCGTGTTTATTTTTATTTTTTTTTGGAAAACAAAAAAATAGTGGAGACATCATGGAAGAGGAGAGAAGGGAGGGGAGTGACATGGAAGTTGTGGCCTCCCACCACCCATCTTCCCACAAAATCATGGAAAAAAAAATCTTTCTAGGTGAATTTAAGAATATTTTTCCGTGGAAATAAAGCCTCGATGTAATTGAGTTTTTTGAGTTAAATAAAGCTTAGTTTAGCTTGGTAGAATGCTGCTGAATTCTCTGTGCAAAATTGTGATCTGCATAAAAAAATAATTGAAGTGGGGTAAATTGTGATTTGCATCTAAAAAAGAAGTGGACTTGAAGATGACATTCTGATTCTCATACTCATTGCTCCTACTCAGGGAATTGAATTCTCATATTCTATGGAAAACTTGAGATTGTGATCTATATACTGTAAAAAATAATGATGTTGACCATGATTAGTGTTGTAAATCCCCAAGGGGGCCGGGTTGAAAAGTTTGCTCGTGAACGTGATCAACCCTATCTTTTGGACACTTTTCAAATGCCTTGTGCTTGTCCATTTGAACATGCTTCCTATGACCAACTCAACCTTTTAGTGTTCAAGCTGCCCCAGGACCCATGGTCGAGCTGGTCATTTGTGTTTATCGGGTTAGTCATTGTGTCGTTTGCCAATAACCAACCTAAACTTATTTAAATTAATTAGATTGTTGCTCCTGACCAACCTGAAGTTGTCTTGGCTTTGCCACCCGCCCAAATTGCGGGTTGGCTGGTTCAACCAGCTCAGGATGCATCGCTAACCATGAATATAATCTCATTTTTGCGAAAGCATTTAAGATGACTCATATCACGACGGATCTAATCTACTACACCACTAGCATACATGAATAGGAACTTAGTGGGCAACATTCTCAATTTTTGTAATGGTGTATCAGCTGCTTCAATACCTTAGTATGGAGAGGCAGTTCAAGAACAAAAAGTGCATGTAGGTTTGCATCTTTAATAGTTCAGTACTTCAATTTTTAGCCAGTCTGGATGTTGCCTTAGCTTTTATACGGGTAAATAGGCTAATCTTGTTTTAGCCAAGTTTTTATAGCTTAGGACCCATTTACTTCAACATAATTTAGAGCATTAAAAAAAAACAATCCCAAAATTAGGGTCCTAAAATGTTCTTAGCGAGAGACGGAGAAATAATCTACCATCCTTCATCCACCATGATAGGAACCTGTGATAAAATTTCAATTAAACAGGCACACAGTATTCTAATGCAAGTAATCAAGTTGCAAATATGGAAACTGGAAAGAAGAGTATTGAATTGATAGGAGAAAATAATCCATGAATTTGAGAGCCTTGTCTCTCCACTCTATTACAATATTTTTTTCTTTCCCTTCTACTCCTACACCTCCCCCTTTTATAGCTAATGCTCATAACATACTGACCACTCAAAAATAACAACCAAAACAAACCCAGCTAACAAACTAGACATCTCATCCTTGTATTCTCTTTTAGAAATTGCTAGTAGTTCCTTGACCCTTCTTCCTCCTTGCATAAGTGAATTTGATTGCGGGCCTATCAATACCCCCCTATGAACTTTCACCATGTCCTCAAGGTGGAAGGTTGGAAATTGAGTGCGAATCAGATCAAACTCCTCCCAAGTTGATTCAAAATCAGGAAGATTTTTCCATTTGATGAGAACCTCCAACCAGCCATGGAAATTGTAGCGCAAATCCAATACCTCAGCTGGTTCAACACACCATTCTAATTCATCAGACAACAAGGATGGGAGCTGTTGAGGTACACAATCTCGGCCCAGGGCCTGCCGTAACATGGAGACATGGAACCCGGGGTGTATAGTTGATGTGGCCGGTAAGTCCAGCTTGTAAGCGACCTCTCCAATGCGTGCTATTACCTTGTAAGGGCCAAAGTGCGTGGAGCCAACTTCTCATTAAGTCTACAGGACAACGAGCGTTGCCAGAAAGGTTTGAGCTTCACATAAACCAAGTCACCCACAACATAAACAATGTCTCGGCGATGTCGATCAGCTGACTTGCGCATTTGATGCTGGGCACGAAGCAAGTGCTGTTTCAACTCATTGAGCAAGGCATCTCGGTCCCTTAATTGTGACTCAATTGTTGAGTTAGTGGTTGAGTGCCCCTCCAGATGAAGCAAGGGGGGAGGAGGCCGATTGTACAACACTTGAAAGGGAGTGGTGTTGGTGGCCATGTGAAAGGATGTGTTGTACCAGAATTCAACCCAAGGTAACCACTGACTCCATTTTTTTGGGTTTATCCCCTGCGAAGCACCTCAAGTATGTCTCAATGCTCCTATTGACGACTTCGGTTTGTCCATCCGTTTGAGGATGGTATGCGGTACTATGTTTTAGAACCGTGTCGTGCAACTTGAACAACTCTGTCCAAAAATTTCTCATGAAGACCTTATCGTGATCAGACACAATAGATTTAGGTAAGCCATGTAAGCAGACCACTTCTTTGATAAATAGGGCTGCTACTCCAGGAGCTGTGAAAGGATGTTTGAGGGGAAGGAAATGCCCATATTTGCTCAGTCTGTCCACTACTACCAAAATGCAAGAATACCCCTCTGATTTGGGAAGTCCCTCAATGAAGTCTATGGATAAATCATCCCAAACCTGATTCGGAATTGGTAGGGGCTGAAGTAAGCCTGCCGGAGAGGGCCATTGTCTTATTACGTTGGCAAACGCCACAATTGGCCTCATACGTCTGAACTTGTTTTTTCACGCCCACCCAATACACATCTTGCGAAAGACGCAGATAGGTTTTTAGCACCCCCGAATGGCCGCTCACTGGGCTATCGTGATAAGCCTCTAATAATTTCACTACCCAGGGCGAAGAAGAAGGAATGACTAGTCGACCCTGATATACTAAGCGGCCATGTGCCAACTGATATCCTACTAGGACTTCCTGAACAACCAGCAATTTAGCATGAATCGGGCCCAATACGACATCCTGCTGAACTTCATCAGGTAGTGCCGCTAAGTCGGTGACCCAGGAGGTTGATAGAGTAGCAACACTCACAGATGCAGACCGGCAGGACAACGCATCAGCTGCCTTATTCTCGATGCCAGGGCGATATTCAATGTCAAATTGGTAGCCCAACAACTGGGAGAGCCAACGCTGATGTTCCTCTGCCACTAAGCGCTGATCCAACAAGTATTTCAAACTTTTTTGATCTGTGCGAACCAGAAAACGTCGACCCAAGAGGTACGGTCGACATTTTTGAATTGCCAACACTATGGCCATTAGTTCCCATTCATAAACTGATTTCAACCTAGCCCGTGCTCCCAAAACTTGGCTAAAATAAGCCACCGGACGATGGTCTTGCATCAACACAGCCCCCAACCCTGAACCCGAGGCGTCGGCTTTGATGACAAATAATTTCAAAAAATCAGGTAAAGCCAGGACTGGTAAACTAACCATGGCATCCTTTAGCCTAGAGAATGCTACCTGTGCCTTGTTGGTCCAACCCATACTGTTTTGTTTAAGCAAATAGTGAAAAGAGCTGCAATCTGGCCATACCCTTTCACAAACTTCCTATAGTAGCCCGTAAGCCCCGTAGTTCCTTGAGATTAGTGGGAACCGGCCAGGATTGCATGGCTGATATTTTGGAACACCTGAAGTTGACACAATATGCCCCAAATACTCCAACTCGAGCTGACCAAACAAGCATTTACGCTGATTTACGAACAATGAGTGTTGATGCAAGGTGGCCAACACAATTTGTAGATGTCGCGCATGGTCTTCTTCATTCTTGCTATAGACCAAGATGTCGTAAAAAAAAAACCAAGACAAACTTACGCAAGAATTTCTTGAAGACATCGTTCATTAAGGCCTGGAAGGTGGCCGGCGCATTGGTCAAGCCAAACGGCATGACGAGGAACTCATAATGCCCTTCGTGAGTCCGAAAGGCAGTTTTGGGAACATCTTGTGGTCGCACGCGAATATGATGGTAGCCCAATTTCAAATCCAATTTCGAAAAAATGAATGCCCCGTGTAACTCATCTAGCAACTCCTCAATTACTGGAATCGGGAACTTGTCGGGTATTGTAACACGGTTGAGAGCTCGATAATCCACACAAAAAGCCAACTATCATCCTTCTTCTTGACAAGCAAAATAGGGTCAAAAATGGGCAGTGGCTCGGTTGAATAATACCTGCTGCTAGCATCTCCCCAACCAACTTTTCGATCTCCTTTTTTTGGACTTGAGGGTAGCGATAAGGCCGAATACTGATAGGGGCAATTCCCACCTTAAGAACAATGGCATGATCACAGCTTCGTTAAGGAGGCAATCCTTGAGGCAAACTCAAAACATCGGAGTACTATGCCAACACCTTAGTGACACTAGCTAGAAGAGGTCCTTTGTACTTGTTGTCTCCTTGGTCCTCCATGGCCATTGCCCTTAATTCCAGTAAGACCCTATGCCCCTCGTGTCGAATGGCACGAACCAATGCTTTGAGGGAAACTTGTGTCCGACAAAGGCTTGGGTCTCCTCGAAGAGTAACCGGGGTCCTTCCTATCGTGAATTTCATCACTAAGGCCTTCCAGTTGATGTGCATAACCCCAAGTTTTTCCAGCCATTGCATCCCTAGAATCACATCAGCACCACCTAATTCCAAAGGAAGAAAATCCTCAATCACTTCAATTTCTGGAAGAGAGAGCACTACCTCCTTACAAATCCCTTCCGTGCGTACTGAATCCCCTGTTCCCATTAAGACACCATAAACTTGCAGTGACGGTGAGTGGAAGCCCTAATTTCACCACAAGGTGTTAGCCGATGAAATTGTGCGTAGCCCCACAATCGATCATGACGGTGACCGGGTGGGATGCTATGTCGCCCCTCAGCTTCATAGTACGCGACGAAGTGTACCCAACCACCGAGTTCAAGGAGAGTTCAACATTCCCTTCGATTTGTTCAAAAGTCTCCCTCGATGGTGTGTCGGGGTCGGACTCCTCAGCATCGGGTTCACCCGTGTGGTCCCCTTCTGGTACCTCCGAATCATCCACCAAAAGGATTTGCAGCTGTCGATTTCGACAAAGAAGGCCGGGTGCGAAATTTTCATTGCATCTGTAGCATAAGCCGCGGGCCCTTTTGCTCTGGATCTCTGCCTCAATGAGGCGCTTGAACCCTCCTTCATGACGGTGGCTTGTCAACTTGGGCTTTTCCGTGGCCAGTGGTCGACGTTGAACCCCCTTGCTATCTAAGGGAATGGATGAGTGATGAGGGAATGAAGTGTGTGAAAATTGGGGGTTAGGGTTCGTGAATTGAGTAGAAGGAGACCGAGTTTGGGCCGACTTAACCCAGTGTGTACCCGGCCCATTCCAGCCCACGACCCGATTTCTGTCTTCCACCATTTGGGCCGCCTCCATTATTTCAAATAAGGACTTGGGCCTCAGCAATTGGACTTCGGCCCAAATTCCCTCCTTCAAGCCATTGATGAAGGTGCTCTCTAGCACTTCATCAGATAATTCGCGCAGAGGTGAGGCTAGGGTTTCGAATCTCTCCACAAACTCGTCCACGGTGCCGGTTTGCCGAATCGCAAGGAATTTCTCCGTCAAGGTCCCTTCGCGAAGGGATCGAAATCTGGTCAGCAGTAGCTGCTTGAACTGATAGGCCCCCGATACGGTTCACGTATACTAGAAGGAAGAAACATAATGCATGCTGATTGAGTTCCTGTTATGCTGAGTTTCTGTTGTTATTAATGTAGAGGAATGCATGCTGTTGAGTTCCTGTTGTTGTGGATATAGGATGCAAAGGAATGCAAAGGCTAAACTATCAGATGGTGAAGAAGGTAGTTGCTAAAGTGGTTGCAGCATGTCTGTCAGCCAGTAACAGAAAGGCTGTCAGAGAAGGAGTTAGAAGAGTTCCAGTGATGTCAGTTAGGATATTCTGTTAGAAGATCTGTTAGTAAATGGATTGCTCTGTTAAGATGTAAAAATGCTCTGTTAGTTTGTGAAGTCAGTATAAATAGAGAATGGCAATAAGAAAGGGTCATTCATTGATTCAGCTAATGTACAACTGAGCAATTGCTCATTAAGGAGACCCAGGCTTCTCGAACAGCCTTCCTATTTCTTTCCTATTACAATGTATCTCTGTATGTCAGAGTCCAGTTTGTAATTACAATCTCAGAACATCAATACAATCCATACTTCATCAGATGCTTGTGTGATCTTCCAGTTTATCAGCCATTTCTCTATTGGTTCCGATATACTTCTTGCTTGAGTTGATTCCAGATTGCAGGGATTTCCAAAGATTGCTGCAGAGACTCATCAAAACAGGTCAGATCCTAACAACTTGGTATCAGAGCACTACGAATCCTAGGCTTGATGGCTGGGAAAGGTGCTAATGCTAGAATAGAAATTATGGAAGAAACAATGGTAAGTATGCAAACAAAATTAGATTCTTTAGACGGGGGTTTTCAAGAAGTCATGAATAGATTAGATCAACTCATAAAGGCACAACAAGATAACCAAAAGACATCCTCTACTACAGTAAGAGAGCAAGTTCCATCCATTAATGTGGAAAATCAAAGTCCCAATGGTGGAATTGGAGGGTCTTCATTACAAGGAGGACAATTTGAAAGGAAGCCAAGAAGATTAGATATGCCTATTTTTGAAGGTTCAAACCCTGATGGTTGGATCCTCAAAGCGGAAAGATTTTTCAATCTACATCGATACTCGAATGAAGAAAAGATTGAAGCCGCGGTTATATCTTTTGAATCGGATGCACTCCTATGGTATCAATGGGAAAATAAAAGACGTCCCATCTTGTTTTGGGAAGAGCTTAAGGGTTTGTTGTTAAAGCAATTTCGACCCACTCAAGAAGGATCTCTTTGTGAACAATTTCTTGCTCTTAAGCAAGATGGATCAGTAGCTGAGTACAGAAGGCAATTTGTCACCTTGGCAGCACCATTAGAGACACTCAGTGAAGATCTCTATTTGAGCAAATTCGTTAATGGCTTAAAACCCACAATTCGGGCAAAAGTGAGGATGCTGGAACCGGGTTCTTTGAGTAGGGCGATGGATTTGGCCCATCGGGTAGAGGAAAAACAGTTTTTATTAAACCCTTATAAGTTGGGTTTTCAAAACCACTCAAATCGGCCCATGGGAGGACAGAAAACAATGGGGTCTGATTCGCTAGGGCTTCAAAAACACGCACCTTCAAGAGACTTCGAGAAAAATTTCCCAAATGAATCAAATCATCGCTTCTCCAGACCATTCTTCTCTAAAAATTTTGAGAGATCTTCGTCTTCAAACCGAGATTTCAAGAAGATGTCTGATGCCGAGTATCAAGCCAAACGAGACAAAGGTTTGTGCTTCAAATGTGATGAGAAATACTCTCCAGATCATCAGTGTAAGAGGAAGGAGGTGAGTATCCTTATTGCTCAAGAAGGAGAGGAATCTGAGGAAGAAGAGACTCAAGCAGTCGAAGAACAAAAAGAGCTAGACATGGCTGAAATCAGCCAAGTTATTGAGGTTTCTTTGAGTTCGGTTATGGGACTCACAAGCCCAAAGACCATGAGGATGGAAGGGGAGATCTCTGGTCAGGCCGTAGTGGTGTTGGTAGACAGCGGTGCGACTCATAACTTCATCTCTCAAAAGTTAGTAGATCAAGTCAAGTTGCCTATTACGTCTACAGGAGTGTATGGGGTAACAATGGGATCGGGTGAGTCAGTTCAAGGAAGTGGAATTTGTCAAAAAGTGCAGCTGGTGGTACAAGGAGTCGAGATAGTGGAAGACTTTCTTCCATTAGGGCTGGGAAGTTCAGACGTTATCTTAGGAATTCAATGGCTTGAAACTTTGGGAACGACCTCTGTTAATTGGAGAGATCAAATTCTGCGGTTCAGGTTGGGGTCAGACACAATCATTCTAAAGGGCAATCCATCCTTAGGAAGGAGTTTAGTTTCACTGAAGACCATGCTACATACTATCAAACAGGAGGGACAGGGATTTTTGGTAGAATTGGGATTGTTAGAAAGATACTCAGAAGTGAACGAAGAGGTAAAAGCTCCATCAGAGATTTCAGCAATGTTAGAAAGATACTCAGAAGTGTTTCAGAATCCATCAGGTTTGCCTCCCATAAGGGGTTATGAACATTCCATAGTCCTACATGAAGGCTCCAATCCGGTGAATGTCAGGCCGTATCGCTACCCTCAAATTCAGAAAAATGAGATCGAGAAATTAGTTGCAGAGATGTTAGAGGCTGGGATTATAAGGCCGAGTGTATCTCCATTTTCAAGTCCGGTATTGCTAGTGAAGAAGAAGGACGGTGGATGGCGGTTCTGTATAGATTATAGAGCTCTGAACAAGCATACTGTCCCTGATCGTTTTCCCATTCCGATTATAGAAGAACTTCTGGATGAGCTTCACGGATCGGTCATTTTTTCGAAGATAGATCTTAAGGCCGGCTATCATCAGATTCGGGTACGGGAAGGGGATGTCTCTAAAACCGCGTTCCGCACTCATGAGGGGCACTATGAGTTCTTGGTGATGCCATTTGGGCTCACGAACGCGCCGGCCACTTTTCAGTCACTGATGAACTCCATCTTCCGACCGTATCTTCGTAAGTTCGTATTGGTCTTCTTTGACGACATTTTGATATATAGTAAAGGGTTGGAAGAGCATGTGGAGCATTTGGAAGTGGTGTTGGGTATTCTAAAAACACAGACATTGTATGCGAATAAGAAAAAGTGTGAGTTTGGGTGTTCCAGCCTACAATACTTGGGTCATGTGATATCCAGTGAAGGAGTTTCAGTGGATCAATAAAAAATCCAAGCTATGTTGGATTGGCCTCAGCCGAAAAATGTTACTGAGCTAAGAGGTTTTCTGGGCCTTACAGGCTACTATCGAAAGTTCATCAAAGATTACAGTCGAGTATCTTGGCCATTAATGTCCCAATTGAAGAAGGATTGTTTTGCTTGGAATCAAGACTCTGAGTTGGCATTTCAGAATCTCAAGTTGATCATGACCAAGGCACCGGTATTAGCTATGCCGGATTTCTCCAAGGAGTTTGTCGTCGAAACCGATGCATCCGGGTTTGCTATGGGGGCCGTACTGATGCAATTACAACGACCTATCGCCTTCTTCAGTCAGGTGTTGGGGCAAAGGGCTAGGCTTAAGCCAATATATGAGGAGCTGATGGCAATAGTGTTTGCGATCACTCGGTGGCGGGCTTATCTGTTAGGGCGTCGGTTTATTGTGAGAACTGACCAGAAGAGCCTTAAATATTTGTTGGAACAGAATGTTATTGGCCCAGAGTACCAAAAGTGGGTGAGCAAGCTCTTGGGATATCAGTTCGAGATTCAATACAAGCCGGGGACTGCTAATAGAGCCGCAGATGCATTATCCAGGATTTCTTCCAACTTCTCTTGTTCTCAAATCAGTATGGTTTCATGGCAACATTGGGAGGCTTTGAAGGCCGAAATTTTGGATGATCCGGATTTACAAATTCTCAGTCAGTCTGTGCGTGATGGTGATGGTCGTCCTGGTTTTCGGATTATAGAAGGATTATTGTATTACCACAACAGGTTAGTTCTTCCCAGAAATTCTTCTTTTATTCCTACCATTTTTAAGGAGTTTCATGAAACTTCAGTGGGAGGGCATTCTGGGGAAAATAAGACCTATCAGAGGATTGCCAAGGAGATTTATTGGGTTGGAATGAAGGCCGTTAACAGAAAGCTAGTCAGTGAATGCGAAATCTGCCAACGGAATAAGAATATGGCCATCAGTCCAGCTGGGCTCCTTCAACCCATTCCCTTGCCTACTCACGTTTGGGATGAGGTTACAATGGACTTTATTGAAGGGTTGCCCAATTCCGGATGCATGAATACGATCATGGTCGTGGTAGATCGCCTCAGCAAATATGCTCACTTCTCTGGACTGAAACATCCATTTACTGCTGAAGGGGTTGCCAAAGTGTTTTCTTCGGATATAATCAGACTTCATGGGATTCCTAGGTCCATCATCTCTGATCGTGATCGCATTTTTCTGAGTCAATTTTGGCGCGAATTGTTTCGCTTACAAGGTACTCATTTGAAGTATAGCACCGCCTATCATCCTCAAACGGACGGGCAATCTGAGGTGGTAAATCGGGGTTTGGAGACATATCTCAGATGCTTTATTTCTGACAGACCTCGACAATGGTATAAGTGGCTGTGTTGGGCGGAGTATTGGTATAATACGTCATGTCACTCTTCTACGGGTTTTACTCCTTTTAAAGTTTTGTATGGGCGTGATCCTCCTCCTTTGATTCGGTATACGGCTGGGCAGACTGCAGTATCAGCAGTGGAGCAGATTCTTTCTGATAGGGACAGTATTTTGGAAGTTCTTCGGTTGAACTTACACCGTGCTCAACAGCGCATGAAGCACTTTGCTGATAAATCCAGAAGGGAAGAGAGTTTTGAGGTTGGTGACAAGGTATTTTTAAAAATTAGACCTTATCGTCAGAAATCCTTGGCAAGACGGGTTAATCAGAAGTTATCCTCCAAATTCTATGGGCCTTATACTGTTTTGAGCAAAGTGGGAGCCGTAGCTTATAAATTGGATTTACCTGACTCTTCTTTGATCCATCCTGTGTTCCATGTTTCCCTGTTACGGCGTGCTAAAGGCCCTTGCTCCAATATGATTCTTCTTCCTTCCCAGCTAACTGATGAGCTGGAACTAAGAGTCTTACCTGAGTCACTTTTGGATGTTAGACAGATTGCTCAAGGTAGAATTGGTGAGCTTGAAGTGTTGATAAAGTGGAGGGGACTGCCTGCCCATGAGGCCACTTGGGAAGCTTTTGATCAGATTCAATTACAGTTTCCAGATTTTCACCTTGCGGACAAGGTGCGTTTTTGGGGAGGGAGTAATGATAGGCCCCCGATACGGTTCACGTATACTAGAAGGAAGAAACAGAATGCATGCTGATTGAGTTCCTGTTATGCTGAGTTTCTGTTGTTATTAATGTAGAGGAATGCATGCTGTTGAGTTCCTGTTGTTGTGGATATAGGATGCAAAGGAATGCAAAGGCTAAACTATCAGATGGTGAAGAAGGCAGTTGCTAAAGTGGTTGCAGCATGTCTGTCAGCCAGTAACAGAAAGGCTGTCAGAGAAGGAGTTAGAAGAGTTCCAGTGATGTCAGTTAGGATATTCTGTTAGAAGATCTGTTAGTAAATGGATTGCTCTGTTAAGATGTAAAAATGCTCTGTTAGTTTGTGAAGTCAGTATAAATAGAGAATGGCAATAAGAAAGGGTCATTCATTGATTCAGCTAATGTACAACTGAGCAATTGCTCATTAAGGAACCCAGGCTTCTCGAACAGCCTTCCTATTTCTTTCCTATTACAATGTATCTCTGTATGTCAGAGTCCAGTTTGTAATTACAATCTCAGAACATCAATACAATCCATACTTCATCAGATGCTTGTGTGATCTTCCAGTTTATCAGCCATTTCTCTATTGGTTCCGATATACTTCTTGCTTGAGTTGATTCCAGATTGCAGGGATTTCCAAAGATTGCTGCAGAGACTCATCAAAACAGGTCAGATCCTAACATGAACTCATCTCACTCACCCAAGGTTTGACGACCCTCCATCTAGGTGAACCATGCTAGTGCCCGCCCCTCCATACTCACCGCTGCTGCCTCTATCTTCTCCTTTTCCATCATGTTGTTCATCGCAAAATATCTCTCAGCCCGAAATATCTAGTCGTCCGGGTCATCTCCCATGAAGATTGGGAATTCCAACCTCCGTAGTCCCCTCGGCTCTGGCTATCCATCTCAAGTGGAGTTTCTTGTCCTGGGTAGTTAAATCGCTTCGCGGTCCAAGAACGATTTTCAATTAATCGAAAATAGTCGAAAATAATCGGGAATAATTGGGATTTAATCGGTATATTTTTTTAAATCATATATTTTTAAAATTTAATCATAGTCATATACAAAAATAAATAATTAATCAAAATACTATAAATTTATAATTATATTGCTTCATTAATTCATATTGGTTGTTTTTCTTCTAAATTATCTTCTCACCCAACAAAATGTCGCCCTCAAGAATTTGTGCAACTCTAGCCTTTTCAATTTTTTTCTTTTTTACATTTTGTAATGCTTCGGCACACTTCATTCGCACATCATTCTGCACATTAGGACATGATCTCACATACCCTTTCTTATGCGCAAGATGTTCTTTAAATCTTGAGATTCCAGAACTAATTTGTGTTTTGCAAAACTTGCACCATATCAAATTTTTGTTGCTAGGTACTCTGCATTCTCCCCATTCCCATGCTATGTCATAAGATGCCCTTTTCAAGGTACTTGATTCTGATGTTGAATTGGTACAAGGGTTTGAATTACCTCCAGAAGACGTGTCTATCATAGTCATTAGACAATTAGTCAATTTAAGAACCAAATTTGAAGAAAAACAAACACAAAATTTCAAAATCCAAAAATGAGCAAATCGGAAGCCCTGCCGATTTTTGGCCGATTTTCCTGAGTCCGCGAAGCCCTGCCGATTTTTACACAAATCGGAACGGTCTAGTCCCGTTTTCCGATTAATGGGCGATTTAACTACCCAACTCTTGTCTGCTTAGGAGAGAAGATTCTAAGCCAGAGGAAGGGTTCGCCTCTCCTTCCACTTGCTTGTGTTTCTCCTTAGCTGCTGATGAAGGTCCAACACCGTCCTGCTTCAGCAATTGCTCGATTCTGCTCGTCAGATATTCCAAGGATTTTTTGATCACATCGAGGCGACTCTCCATAACTGGTAATTTCTGGAGCCCTACCCTTACCGTAGTCATTTCCTGATGCCATTCTCCTTGCACCATCTCTAGTTTTTCCTCTAGTGCTTCTATCTTTTTTTGAGCCATGATTAATCTCCTATTTGCCCAAAAGATCTTGCTCTGATGCCAAATTGATAGGAACTTGCGATGAAATTTCAATTAAACAGGCACACTTAGTATTCTAATGCAAGTAATCAAGTTGCAAATATGGAAATTGGAAAGAAGAGTATTGAATTGATAGTAGAAAATAATCCAGGAATTCGAGAGCCTGTCCACTCTATTACAATATTTTTTTCTTTCCCTTCTACTCCTACACCTCCCCCTTTTATAGCTAACGCTCATAACATACTGACCACTCAAAAATAACAACCAAAACAAACCCAGTTAACAAACTAGACACCTCATCCTTCTATTCTCTTCTAGTAGGTTCCTGCCCTTCTTCCTCCTTGCATAAGTGAATTTGATTGCGGGCCTATCACACCATCACCCAGAATAACAACATGTATGAGTGTGTGTCTGAATTTCCCTTCTTTCACTTGCTTTTTTTTCGAAGTGGGAATGACACTTTTGAAATGTCTACATTGGAACTTATGATGTCTGGGTTTTATTTTTTTTTCTACTTTTACCATTTGTTCAAACAAGTTGAACTTAGCTAACTAAAGCTTTAATGTTAATTTTTTTTGCCTAAAGTAGGACCCATGTTCAAAGTTGCGAATGCATTTGTAGGTTTAGAGAGAGCAATGTATACTTTTGCACTTTGGGTCCATTAAGAATGTGTAACCCATCTTCATTTTTTAAATCAATAAAACATAATGTATTAGATCATGGTTACCTAGTTCAAAGCTTAATGAAATGCATTAAATTTTTTTTTCTTTCCTTGACTATATCGAATACTAATATGCTATTATATTGTATTTGTTTGCCTTACAGTTGTGATCTCGCTTGTTTTCACTTTGTGGTAATATACTATCTTGCCACAGGGGGCATTGTATATGAACCTTGTTCCCCCTTTTAAACTACCAGCCCATCTTCCAGATTTTGGTTTCCCCCTTCTTTGCTCTGTACCTGCACTCCAAGTCTTTTAGTACTTCAGTCTTAATTCAATGCAGAAATCTTTCACCCTAATCCACACGGTCGCTGCAGCTGGAGTTTTCTCTGCTGTTTCCTTCTGGTCAGTTTCACTTTCCATTCTCCATTTCTAGGGTTTTGGGTTAGGGTTTCTGCTCTTAATTCATTCTCTACATTTTATTTTTTGATCTTAAAACAACACTTTATTAATTTAATACAGAAGAGAGTACAGGTGTGGTCTACGTGACTGAGTGGGGTAAACATCCATTCACTCTCAACTTCCGTCTTTCTGTGATTTTTCAGGTATGGATTCATGTTTGGTAGAGAATCTGCACGAAAAGAGCTTGGCAGTGTGATTGAAGACCTCCGTCGTGGTAATTCGAATGTCGGCTCATCTCATGAATCATAACAGCTCAGGTGATGATTCCATAATTTAGCATTCTCTAGTATGATGACTTGATTCAGCTTAGGAAAATGTGTAAGAGTTGAGGGATAATTTCCTGTTGGGAACAATCTTCTGTAGAAATCAAATTATGTGCAAATTTTGAATGTTTTACCGTGTGTCTTGGTTTACAAAGCCACTAGAGTGAATTGTTTTGCGAGAATTTGTTGAAATCGATAGTGTGCTCTCATGATTTGGAATGGCTCGGATGATGATTTCTGTTTTAATGCTATATAGAGTCCATTGTTATTGGTTTGAGATACAGTTGAAATTTATCTAGACCTACCATTCTATTTGACACATTTTGGACTTCATGCTTGTTCAATCAGACTTTAAAACCTTATTTATAAATAGGAATTAACCGGAAGTCTGTGGGTTTAGTTGTCATCCCAATGGTGGTGTTACATCAGTTTCAGACAAATAATTTAATGACTATTAGAGAGATAGGCATAGTGTTATATTGTTATACCATCTGATTCAAAATTTATCTAGATATTTACCATGTGTTGCTAGGTTGGCAAGATATGTTCACAAGTCCATAATGTGTGAAAAATGTGAGTTTTCATAGTGGAAATTACCAAATGTCAGTTTATCCCGAGTCCCCACTAGATCTGCGTTATATCAATTGTTATTTGCAAATGATTTCTATGGGCACTCAAGAATGCCCAAGTCTTGTTGGTGGTTACGTACCTATGTCACTGTACAACATCCCTCTAGGCAAAGGAAAATGGTGGTTACATACATAGGTGGAATATGGGATTGTTAGTTTGTGTTCTAGAGTGTCGGTAGAAGCAACAATTATTCTGATTTCCTAGTAGGATAGGACCTGTTTAAAGATTGTGAATTAAAGTTTCCCTACAGCAGAAACTATTCATTTCTCTTTCCATCTTCACCATCGATTCTACAAATGATGCACATCCAAAAATGCGTAGGAAAATTTTCCAATGGTCCTACACAGAAAGAGGTAATTTTTGATAATATACGCCTACCACCAATTAGGCAATGACTAGAACAAGATTCTGGATGCTAATCAAGGTGCCTGCTCACACCTTCGGCAGTTTCAGCGCGTTTCGCGAATACAGCTCCTAGAATGCAGGAAGGGACAGAGGGCACTTGATGGAGCTTTGTTGATCACACATAAAGAGGCGACAAGTTACCTTCACAATAGGCTGTGACTCGAATAGAAGGGCCATTGGTAATGTTCTCTTGCTTCTAGGTAAATGTCTGAGCCTTTCCTTGTATTACAAACAGTGAGACGTCTTATCCAGGGATGGTGCTTACATTTACTTTTAGCTCTCCTAAGGATGATCTTAGATAAGTTTCAGTTGGTTCAATCTGTAGTTTTTCTACCTTTTATGTTGGTGCCTGAGCAAGTATTAAAAACCGAAAAAGGTAGAAGAGACATCAGTATGGATATGATGGAACAGATTATGGGAGAGCTAGGATAGGTAGAGTTTGAGGGTTGTTTATAAGCCCATTAAAATATCAACAACAGTAGAAAAATTGAAAGGAGAGCAATGCTAATAATAGCCTAATACAGAAGTATAAAAAAATTTAAGCCCATTTCTTCAGTACACGAGTGGAGGTGCATTGGATTTCCTGGGTTCTATTAGAGAAATAAAATGAGTTAAAAACTATGTTCTATAGGTTTGACGCCTGAACTCTTTTCTTTTGATCAGTAAAACTAGCTTGTGTTTCATTAAGGTATAAAGAAAGAATCAGCTATACAAATAAGGCCAGAAGGCCATCTCTCAGGCCCTCACTCGGGTTGAATTTACCACATGAATACTAAATCGTTGAAAGAGTTTCCCCAATGTTGTCCCTAAACCAAAGAGTGGTTTTGGTGGCAATTCTGACTTGATCTGATAAACACTCCTTGGCTTCTTGCATTTCTTTCCTTCCCTATTCTCCATGTTGTTGCATGGAAGAGTTTCATCCATATCCAATCAGTGTTCCAATCTTTTAGAAAATCCAAAATGTGATTGTTGGGAGACATAGACACTCGAAATTCAGCAGGAAGACCTTTCCAAACATCTGAAGTGAATGGACAGTCGATGAACAGATGTGGAATATCTTCCTCACAACTGTTGCATAAGCTGCATCTGTTTGGGAGAGTGCTCCCACGCGTCCTGAGGTTATATACGGTGTTCTGCCATTGAGCACTGTTCACTGGAAGAAACATACTTTTTAGGGGGTTTGGAGCACCTAATTTATCTTTTGTGAAAGCAAAACCATAACCAACTTTTATTAGAAAAAAGTAACTTCTGCTTGGTCATGGACAAGATCATCGAAATAGAGGATACAGTTGATTCCATCAAGGAGTCGCTCGGAAACAAGGCCACCCCAACCAAAAATGACACGATCAAAGGGAACAACTTCCCTCAAATTTCATAGCATAACCTTGACTTTGATCATGACATGATCAAAATGTTTCATTTTTTTGAAACACCCTAAATCACAAAGGGATGCAGTTCCATAACCAAGAGTCCAGGGGAAGGAGGGGGACATAACAGTTCCAGTTAAGCAGCCATTGTTTGTATAGTGAGACATTGTAAGCTTTAGGAGATCCAATTCCATTAAGAAAGGAGCCACCTCCTCCTGAATATTTGAAATAGATCTCCAGATGCTGTATGCCATATGGAGATGTGACTTTCTTGGCAAAGTTGTTAGGTATGATTAAATCATGAGATAGTCATTTTTTTTGGGTTTAGATACATCTGTTAAGATATACATGATGAACCTCCTCATCATTCAGATTGGATCAGGGGATTGAGCTTTAGTTTATTGGTTTAAACCACTAGTTGGTTTGCAATTCAACTCAAGACAAGTTTAGAAGAACCATTTTTTAAAGTAAGCTTTTGTGGACTGGTGATTATATATGTTGAATTTTGCTGCTCATTACATGGTTCTGTGTTATACTATAAACTAGCATATTATATATGCATGAATAACTCGTGAACATAATTTGATATAAGTAGATCCTTTCACTACATGAATGGATCACATACATCTTTTATTCTACTTTAATTGTATTTTTTCAATACTGAGAAGTTCTATGGGTTGCACTATGTCACCACATTCTTTTTGTGCAGTCTTCCTTATGCTCCCTTCCTTCTCTCTGACATTGAAGTCACTCTTTTAATTCTTAGGCTATGTTCTACGTTTGTGTAGTACACACTTCACACAAGTGCAGCCTCCTTAGTTTTTTGTTTCCTCTCCCGGATCAAACCTATGTAAAGGTCTGATGCACTGGAATCGTACTCTGACAAACCCAGCTTTCTCCCACCTTCTGACATGCTTCTCACGAATGTGACCATGTTATGCCAGTTATCCCCTTCGAATAACCTCTTGTTCAATCTCAAGTATGTGAATGCACTCAGCCCATTTCCAGAATCTGATCTACTTGTTGCCAAAACCTGTTGAAAAGCACTCTCGTCATACCTCTCCAATGCGTTCTCCCCTGCAAGCTGTGCTCCAACAACCTTAGTTGCCATTTTGACTTGTTTCACTAGCCCTTCAGGTGAGCAACATGCATGAGAGGGTTGTTCTCCATCTCTCATCTCCATGCAGGTGAAGTTCAGCACTACTCCATGCCTGCCCAACATTCTAGCTATTGGTACATAGCCGTCGTGGTGTCTTGTGTTATAGTATCCAGCTGTTAGTTCAGCTGCATGGGACCTAGTTCCATAGTGCCAGTGAATTCCAGCAACCTTGCCAGATAGTTTAGCTCCTGTACCAGAGAATATCCCTTCGGCAGCACCTAGAATGGCATCACCATGTTCCAGTAGCTTGTCAGAGTACCATTGTAAGAAAAATTTTCCATATTCAGTGTTCCATGTTCCTTCCCTACGAAAGAATCCAGTTTCCTCAGGGAATTGTTTGTAATAGCCAGAATCGTGTGGTCCACTTATCCCCCACTTTTTCTCTCCCATTGCAGTGGCTGATGCTTGAAGAGAAGCTATCATATACTGTTATTGACCAGAGTTTTGTTCAGAAACTAGTTATAAAAGCTCCAAGTACCATTGCTTTCTGGATAAGAAACTAGAGAATAATAAAAAAAGAGAACTATAATGAATACCTTGTCATAGCACTGGAATTCACCAATACCAGGAAAGCTCCAAGTACCATTGCTTTCTGGATAAGAAGGATACCTCAGCTCCCCACAAGGCCCCATGCCCACTTGAACCTCCTGCAATAACAACAATGGTTTTCAATTAGAACATCCATTTTTTTCTTTTTTCTTCCTAAGTTGTAAAAAACAAACAGTATAAATGGAACTATCAAAGGTGAAATGTGATTAATAAAGATGCTTACCACAATAACATCTCCCAGATAACTTTGGAAGCGCTCCCGGAAGTTCCTCATGAAATCGGAATAGACTTGGATTGGTGTTCTTCCCCTAAGCACAGGTAGTGAGTCACAACCCAAGGAAATGTACTCGGGATTTCTTCTCCCAGATTTGTCTGTGTAGACAAGATCGGGATTCTTGCTAATTTCTTCGAGTGCCCATGGAGGCAGAGGAATGCTAAAAGTTCATAAACAAAGTAATTAATTAGCTAAGAGATGGAGAAACATAAATAAGTAAAAAATATTTTGAAAATAATAGAAGTAGAATTATAGTACCTGCATGAGTCTCCAACATTTCCTCCACATTGATGAAAGGACATAACAACTTGAATCTTCAAACCAAGCTTTTCAACCATTTGAACAAGTTCAACATACCCTTCCCAATTATAATTCAAAGGTCCATCTTTTTCAACTAAACCCCACCATGCATCAACCATCACCCCTTCAAGTCCAGCACTCTTCAAGGCCATCAAACTAGCATACAATGATCTAGGCCTATTCAAGTGTCCTCCCATCGATACCGTGTCGAGAGGCAACATCACGTAGATTGGGACCTTTGAGCCGCTCTTTTGGCCCCCGGAAACCATGTGATAGCTCTCCCTATTGATGTCTGCTATTTTCACATCAGCCACCAATGCTGGTTTTTCATGTGTAATAAGTTGAGCTTGGATTGAAGTCTTTGCTCGGATACCATTTGATGATGCCTTAAGGAGTGGGAAAGACATCGAGGAGATGAATTCTTCCGACGCATTAGGGTTTTTGGTGTCTAATGGATTTATGAATGAAGAAGAAGATCGAAGTATTAAAGCCATGGTGATTGAAGAAGAAGAAGAAGAAGAAGAAGAAAAAAGGAGAAAAGTTTTGTGAGAATGTAGGAAGGAAATGTGGTGTGTATTTATAAAGAAAAATCAAGTCTTGTGCCGGAGCAAGGTGACAACAATGGTGGGCTCATATTAAAAAGGCGAAAAAGTGCAAAAATATAAAAACAAGCCACCCAGCTTTTTTGCCGAGTCCTTTTCTTCGAACGTAGTTAAATCACTCTTCACCAAAATAAATAAATAAAAATACATCTAATTAGGAAAAATGTTTACCGTAGGACTAACAAAGATATTTCCTAATCTGAAGACGACACTTAAAATTTTTTTTTTTTCTTGCAATTACTTGGCTAAATTCATTTCTTTGTCAAAGGCAATTAAATTAGCAGCCGGAAAAAATATCCCAAGAAATTCATGAAATTTAGATCTTGTTAGTCCGGCAATAAAGTCTGATATTAACGATACATTTGGACGTGTTATGGGTGATATTCGATGAGAATTTGATTGTCAATAACAAGGTAAAAAAACAATCAAATCAAGCCAAAACTAAGGCCTAATCAATTCCATTTCATTTGATCATAAACTGTACGAATGCATCTTGAAAAATTCATGATAATTTTTCTAATTTACTTTGTGTTGAATTATTTGTGTTAAAGGTGTGATGATTAAGTGATTAAGTAGTGACAGATCCCAGCTAGCGGCATCTGAAATGAGAGGGGTTAAGGAATAAAATAAAAAAATAAAAATTAACTTGTTTGAATGGCCATAAACAAGTTAGAAGTTGCATACCTGGAAGGATTCTGTCCCATAAGTTCTCTTGTGGAGGGAAATTGTTTTGCTAAAGGAAATATTTTCAATTTTTTTTTCTTTGGTTTAGATTGATTTCGGACAAGACTACACCCCTTCCCCTGACTTTTCCAGGTTGCGGTTGCCACAAATTCCACGTTCAAAGGTGCATTTTCACAAGTCCATTTGCTTATAATTTATTTTTGCAAAATGACTAGAAACGTGCATGTGCTTTCACATCAAATGTCGATGACGATGACAGGGTTTCAAACCCTGAACTTGTGATTCCATCGGCTAAAGACCCACCTATAAGTTGAGAGTGCGTGAGGTATAATGTTGGAAATGCGTGATTCCAATAACAATTATACCAAATCACATTGCTAGACTCTGAGAGCTCTGTTATTTTCTATTCTAATATATTCTTTTGAGATCTGTTGATGATGAAAATATAGAAAAATATTGTTTCTGGTACACGCAGAAGTTGAATGTTTACCAATAGATTTATGGGGGAGGGTGGGTTGGGTCATGAGAACATTAGGTAACCTACCTAAACTTTTATTTCATTTTATCGTCGCAAAGGAATTCCTGTTGTACGGTTGTAGGAAAAATGAATCAATAACTCTAGGCAGTTAGGGTTATCAACCATTTTTTAGTCAGGATTAAGTTCTTTTACATTTTTACCACTTTTATAAATGATGTTTGTGGTTGTGTTTTTAAAAAAAATATATATATATAAAATAACTTAACCCTAAAAAAAAAAATGACCGATAATTCTGACTGCCTAGACATACTCAAGATGAATTAGACAAGCAATATTTAGCGGTGATTTTATTTGGCCAATCAGATGACAGATTTCCATTCAAATTGTAGTTCATATTGCTTGTGGTTCTCCATACTTGTCAAATGTCATGCCTTTCTTTGTCATGCCTTTCTTTCTTTCTTTCTTTTTCATACCCATTCACATCAGGTCACCACCCCTCCTTTACGCGATTATGCATCTATATTTCTCCTCCACACCTCATTGGGACAAAGAAGTAGGGTTCCTCAATTGTTGGTTTTTGCATGTGCATATGACCATCAAATTTTAGGGTAATTAAGCTTACCATCGATTCACTAGCAAATTTTTTTACTTCACAACAATTAGACCTGAGTGGTATATTTTTGGGGACTTTGAGATAGATAAATCAAGATATACCATTTTATTCTAGTATAGTGAGTTTAATTGAATTAAGCATCCATGTGGTAAATTATTGTTTGCTTTGGGATTAGGGTTATGTAGAATGTTTTGATGAATGATATGTAACGACCTGATTCAGGTGGTAAAATATTGTTCGCTTTGGGCTTAAGGCTCTTGCAACTTTAAAACATGTTATTTTAAGGGGATTCAACCTCGTATATATATAACAATCTCCATCTTTCACTCAGGCGATGTGGACTATTACATCAAAGTAATTCGTCTCTCTTCTTCATCCGGACGATACGAGACTATAATACCAAGATAGCCTGCACAAGGTAGTCTACTAAACTCTGATTCATATGATATAATATTATCCACTTTAAACCCAAAACCCACACGACTTTAAAACACATTGTTCCAAAAGGATCCAACCTAGCAAGTATATAACTCACCTAATAATAAAAAGATAAGATTTTTGCTAATACTACATACACACGCGTACATCTTATAATCTACTGTAGACTCACCATCATCATCACCGTCCTTTAATTTGGAGTTTTCTAGCTATATCAGTATGTACATTTTTTTTTATCTTTATCTTTTTTCCTTTCTTCTCTCCCAATAACTTGGGGAACTATTTTGGAATATTCCATGTACCTCTTCATTTTTTTCAACAATAATTAAGTTACATCATGCTACTTAATATCTAACCAAAGGGATGGTGATTTATGATGTCGGCCAAAAAAAAAAAAACCAACAACAACAACTAACCATTGAGTTATACGCATCATACATATAAAATAAAGATTTTCTAGAGAGTCGGGCCCCTATTGAATGATTTTCTAAAGATTCTCTAGATTTTTTGTATAAAATATCTTTGAGCTGTTGAATGATTAGGAACAATGTTTTAGAAGGGGGAAATCTAAATGGCGAGGGAGGGGGTTTGAAGCTGTTCCCCTTCGAGATGCGTAAAACATGTTTTTTAAGGAGATTTCATGCATCTCGAGGGGGTGAACGGGTGAACGGCTTCACCCCCTCCCTCTCTGGTTCTCTCGCAATTTAGACAAACCCTTTAAAAAGCGTTTTTAAGTCTTGAGGCAATCAAACTTTTTTCGAGGCGAAGCGAGACATTTTTTTTATAAAAATGATGAAAAATATATATAAAAATTACAAACAAAAAAGAAAAACAAAATCAATCATCAAGTGAAATAGCATTATATTGAAAGAAATTAATGGGCTGAAACCAAGATGTAGAACGGGCCCAAAATACAACCCAACCCAACCAAGATACGAAGCCCTAAAACAACAAACCAGAAAACCCATTTAAAAGATGAAGAAATCAAGAAAACGAAACCCTAGCCCCTACCTCACCACTCTGCTCTCCTCTGCAACTCTCTCCACCAGCAATAACAAGCATGGGGCGAGTCCGCACAAAGACAGTGAAGAAGTCGTCGCGCCAGGTAATCGAGCGCTACTACTCGCGCATGACGCTTGACTTCCACACGAACAAGAAGATCCTCGAATAAGTCGCAATCATCCCCTCGAACCGCCTCCGCAACAAGATCGCCGACTTCTCAACCCCTTCCTCTCTTATTCTACTCTTCCCTGTCTGCAAAGAAAAGAATGAGAATCAGTCAAGTTAGGTTTTATGAAAAAATCTTAAGTTCAGCCGTTGGATCTGTCTAAAGATTCAAACAGATCTGATGAATCCCAATAGGTTGGAAGCGTACGCCTCAAAGCGTGTGCCTCGTCACAGTAAGGCGAACGCCTTGAAATGGCATCACGACTCGTACGCTTAGAGGCGTTTTGTTGGCGCCCCGCCTCGACTCGCGCCCCAAGGCATACATCCCAATCGCTTTTGAAAACCATGATTAGGAAACCAAATTGTATTTCTAGAAAAAAAAAATTGTTAATTATGATTTAGGCCATGCACATTCTTATGAATGAGTAAATCTAACAATAAGATTAGGTATTTTATTTTATGAATAATTCAAAAGTTTAGTTTTTCTTCCAAATTCAAGCAACTTCTAGTTTTATTACTACTAGCCACTGATAGCGTGTGTTATATAGTAGCCCCGAATTAGGGATGGCAGTGGGGCGGATTTTCACGGATATCCGCCCTACTCACCCCGTTTAGGGCGAATTTGCTAAAGCTGTATGGAGGTTGGGGCGGATACGGATATCCAAACTGTATCCATTTCTTATTCGGGGCGGATACGGATTTGACCATATCCACCCCACGGATATACGTTTAACCATTGAAATTACTAAAATGCCCCTAGTCTATAAAAGGAAAAGATACCCTAATCAGATCTCACATCTCACATTTGGGAAATTGGGGTTCGGCTCAACCCTGTTCCCTCCTTCCCTGCGGCTCTCACTCTCATCTCCCTGCTCCCTCCCTACTCCCTCAAATCTTCATCTCCCTGCTCCCTCCCTATTTCCCCGCGGCTCTCACAGAGATGAGATCTGATCTCTCAGAACTCATTTCCCTGCTCCCTCAGATCTCATCACCCTGCTCCCTCCCTACTTCCTCAGATCTTCATCTCCCTGTTCCCTCCCTGCTCAACGCTTAATGCTCAACGATTTCATCTCCTTGCTCAACGCTCAAGATCAACCAAGCTCGATTCGACGCTCAACGATCTCATCTCCCATCTCACATTCTCACTCAGCTCAGATAATATCAGATCTCTCATATCCCTCCTCTTTCTATTTTTCATGAAGTTAAAGTAGAGTTAAGGCTTGGGAAGGTGAAAGGATTCATGAAGGTGGTGTGGATGATCTTGAACTCACACTAGGTAATGGCAAAACTCGGTGTTGATGTGGGGAGGGAGTCATGTTAATGTGTGTTGTGTTGAAGATGTGTACAAAACTGTGAGACCATTTGTGGTTGCAATCAAAATAATTTTGTTTCTCTGTGATGATGAGAATGAAATGGAAAAAATTTCAATAGCCTTTACATTCTATTATTAGCAAATCAGTTTCATTGGTTTTATTTCATTTAATCGATTTTTGGTATTGTTCATCTCGGTGTCCATTAGCAAATCTGTAAACGGATTGGCGGAGCAGGGCGGATATCTGCTAGTCTGTACGGGGCGGTTATGGTTTTAAAATAAAATTGTAAACGGATTGGTGGGGCGGATTTGGGGATCCGCTATTCCTGATGGAGCGAGGATTGCCATCCCTACCCTGAATTGTAGGTACACCCAGTTACATTAAAAAATGGTTAATTTGCGTTTGGGTCCTATTGTTTGGACTCAAGATTATGTTGACTATAAACACTCAGTACAAAGGACCTAAATGTAAAGTTGGTATAAATTATGGGACCTAAGTCTAAATTTATATTTATCAAAGTCATTATTATTTCAACAAAACAAGAACTCATTTAATTACTGGATGGAAGTTGACGGTCAATGATATTCACATAATTATTACATAATATATCTCCTAACTTATGTTTGTTAGTGTTTCGAATAGTGTATTTTAGTTTAATTATCTTATTTTTGTATTTTTGTAGGATTTGGAGTTTAAATGACAAAGTGCATTAGCGTGACGAATAATTGTGATTCATAGCCAAATTGACGAAGTGGAGCCGGAGACACTCGAGCCAAAGATTAAGAGAACCAAAGAAAAAAATAAAGAAAATTAGTTTTGAATTTTGGTGGAACAAAGAAGTAGTATGGATGAACATAGCCAAACCCCCCTTTCAAGGGGTGGGACTCCTTTGTTTGTAAATTGGGCTTCCAAATTCCATTGGGGTCCAAATTGGATTGGGTTTTTTCCATTTGTATTGGGCATTGAATTTCCAATTGGGCCCAATAAGGGTTTTCTTTTAACCATAACAGCCTTTTGTTTTAGAAGTGGATTTGATTTCTAAAGTGGGGAACCAATAGGAGGAGGACTCTGTTTGTTTTAACAAGAGGAAAATACGTAGCAAGAAAGGAGTTTTGGGGGGGTGGAACAAAAACGCAGCAGCAACAGTAGCCGAGGACAGCAAAGGAGAAAGTGTTGTCTAGCACAGCAAAGTGGACACGCAACGGCAACGACGACGCAGCAGCGCTGTCCAGAACGCAGCAGCAGCAGTGTGCGCAGTAGCAGAGTAGAAACGCAGCAGCAGCAAGGTGCGCATCACTGATTTGCCACGCGCTGCCATGCCGATGAAACTCCACACCATTGTTGCTGTTATCACCTCCACTATGCGTCACTAAACTCCACGCAAGGTGAAGAGACGAACTCCTAGATGTAACGTACTTAATTAGTATTTGATTCGTTTTACGCTTTCACGATGAATAATGGTGTTTAATGATTCTCGCTTTTATTTAATATAGAGATTTATGTTATTTTAGTGAAAAAGATTTCATAAATTTCTTCGTAGATTATTATTATTCCGGTGGTTGTCGTTTTCTTCTCCATATAAGTTTAGTCACGCTTTTCTTATGTGTGAAATTTTTAATGTCAATTGATTTCGGTGGGTTAGTTATATGTGATCGTCTTTTATTACGTTATTGTCTCCGGATATATTGTAAGTTTAGGATATCACATATGACCAACCTTTGTGTTTTCTAGAAAAAGTGAAATCTAAAATCCATTTACATTAGGATATATTAATGCATTAAATACTATTTTTCTAATTATATTGTTTGGGATGTGAAACACGTAATCGAGTCATCATAGCGAATCAATACTAGTTGGCGCATGAAATCTAGGATGGATTCTTGGAACCTTGTGACTTCTCCAAACTTGATTTTTATTAAACTAAATTTAATTCCATATTTTAGAATTGCTAAAATTTCTTACATTTAGTTTTGCGTAATTTTTCTTCCTTGACCTTGTTTTGTAGATCGTTTTTCCTCGTGGGATCGACACCCCAATCTTTACTGCAATTGACCGCGTGTATTGTTTGGGTGTAATCAAATTTTGGCGCCGTTGCCGGGGAACAAGCGTCGTTCTACAAGGAAGGTTTCGGGTATTATCTTTCTTGCTCATTGTTTTATTTTATTTTATTCTATTTTTAGGTTTTAGGTCCAGTTTAATTTTTATTTTTATTTTATTTTATTTCTAAAAAAATTAATTAATTAAAAAAAACATTGGGGGAGTGAGTTGGAATAGAGACCACTTAGGGAGACTAATTAGGATCCCAAATTTAGAACACCCACAAATTCACATTGATGCCAAATTAAGTTCTACTTCTAATTCCAACACCATGAGTAATCAGGAAGATGACCATGTTCGGTCGCTAAAGGACTATCTCCACCCCACGCGCACTGCTACTCCATCATGTATCATGTTTGCACCAAGTACACCAAAGCTAGATTTTAAGCCGGGTATGATACAATTATTACCCACTTTTCATGGCCTAGAGAGTGAGAATCTTTATGTTCACATTAGGGAACTCGAGGAAGTTGTGGCCACTTTTCACAACAGAGTTGAGGCTGTAGACTTGGTTAGACTAAAGTTTTTTCCTTTTTCCCTTAAGGAAAAAGCGAAGAGTTGGCTATACTCTTTGCGGCCAAATTCTATAGGTTCGTGGGAGGAGATGACCCAAGCATTTTTTAATAAATACTTTCCTCACCACAAAACCAACGGTCTAAAGAGACAGATTTCTACCTTCACCCAAAAGAATAGCGAGACATTATATCAAGCATGGGAAAGGTTCAAGGATCTTTTGAATACATGCCCACACCATGGGTATGAGAGTTGGCGCTTAGTCAGTTATTTTTATGAGGGGCTCACCAGTAGAAAACGTCAGTTCGTTGAGATGATGTGTAATGGAGAGTTTTTGCAAAAGGACCCTGACGAGGCCATTGAGTACCTGAATGACTTGGCTGAAAAGGCTCATACTTGGACTGGTCCAAGTGCTACTGAGAGCACGGATAGAAGACGCCCAGCTGGAGTTTACCAACTCAGGGAAGAGGATAGCCTTATAGCCCAACTAGATAGAGTAACTAGGGAGTTAGAGGCACTTAAGACCAACGATGGTAGGCCCACATATACTGTTGCCAGAGTTGAGCTACAGGACGCCTGTTTTATATGCGGGGGAGTTGAACACTTCGCACAGGATTGCCCAACCTTGACTGAGATGAGAGGGGTTTATGATGAACAATGTAATGCCTTAGGGATGTACAAGAAGCCTTATTCACCATTATCTAACACTTACAATTCTGGCTGGAGAGATCACCCTAACTTTGGCTGGAGGTCCGAGGCAAACCAACCTACACACTCACAGGCACAACTACCTAGGTCATACCCTACACCTCCGTACAATGCGCAATCTAACAGAAATTCCTTATTAGACACATTGCATGCATTTATAGAGGCACAAGGTAAAACTAATCAAAAATTTGAGGTTGCATTGACACAGTTGGCAGAAGAGAACAAGGAGATCAAAAGCCAGATAACCAAGCTAACAAGTTCATTAACAGTACAAGAACGGGGCCAATTTCTGTCACAGCCTCAAGCAAATCCGAAGGGCCAACTTATGGCACAAACCTCTACTTCAGACTCTCAGAATGTCAAAGAAGTTAATGTCATCGCTACTCGGAGTGGTATGATTTTGGATGGGTCAAGCTCGTCCACGACTATAGGCACCTCCCCAATTGCAAAGGAGAACATCCCTGAGGATGAGCCCAACAAGAACATTCCAGTTTCAGTTCTTTTCCTCAAGCACTACGACCTACTGGAAAGAAATCAGAAATGCATGGTGAGATTCTAGAACACTTGAAACAGGTTAAAATTAACTTACCTTTGCTGCATGTGATTAAACAGGTACCAATTTATGCGAGGGTCATCAAGGATCTATGCACTATCAAGAGGAAACATCATGTCAAGAAAACTGCCTTCTTGACAGAACAGGTAAGCGCAGTGATTGAGCAGAGGACACCACCCAAGTACAAAGATCCAGGGTGTCCTACAGTCACCTGCCAGATTGGGACTCATGAGTTCGGCCAAGCCTTGTTGGATTTAGGGGCAAGTGTAAATCTGATGCCATATTCTATTTACTTTCAACTGGGTCTAGGAGAGATTAAACCCACATCCGTGGTACTACAATTGGCCGATAGATCGGTTAAGAAGCCAAGAGGAATAGTCGAGAATGTCTTGCTTCAGATTGATAAGTTTTACTATCCCGTCGACTTTCTTATTTTAGATACTCATTCCGCGGTTAATGTGGAATCTACAGTTCCGATTATTTTAGGTAGACATTTTCTTGCCACAGCTAACGCTCTTATCAATTGCAGGAACAGTCTAATGAAGCTGTCTTTTGGGAACATGACTCTGGACGTCAACATATTCAATATTAGCAAGCAACCACGTGATGATGATGAGTGTCATCATACCCACATGATAGACACGCCGATATCAGAGGAGGCGCTCCTGAGCGCAGATTCTGAAACCTTAGAGTACCTCCTTTCTATTTCTGATTTTGAGAATTCGCTTTATCCTGACAATGCTTTTGATATTTCTATTGTTTCAGAGTTAAAGGATAAATGAGGGCGACAATGGCAACCATGCTTTGAGGAGTTGCCAAAGGAAAGACAGAAACCACAACCATCCACCGTGGAAACTCCGAAAGTTGACCTAGCTCCACTGCCTGAGGGACTTAAACATGCATTCCTCGGACCAGGTGATACATTTCCTGTTATTATTTCTTCTGTGCTTGATAACTCACAAGAAGAAGCATTGATTAATATGTTACGTGAGCACAAATCTGCATTAGGTTGGACTATAGATGACATTAAAGGTATTAGCCCCTTAATATGTTCCCATAGGATCCACTTAGAAGAAGGAGCTAACCCCCGTAGAGATCCTCAAAGACGACTTAACCCTACTATGAAAGAGGTGGTGAAAAAGGAAGTTTTAAAATTGCTAGATGCAGACATCATTTATCCCATCTCTGATAGCAAGTGGGTTAGTCCAACTCAAGTAGTTCCCAAGAAATCGGGAATAACAATTGTCACTAATGATGAGGAGGTGATTGTTCCTACTAAGGTTGTTACAGGGTGGCACATGTGCATTGATTATAGGAAACTTAATTCTGCCACCCGCAAGGATCACTTCCCACTTCCATTCATAGACCAAATCTTAAAGCGAGTAGCTGGTCATTCTTTCTATGGCTTTCTAGATGGGTATTCAGGATATTATCAGATTGAGATTGCATTAGAGGATAAGGATAAGACCACTTTCACATGTCCTTTTGGTACTTATGCTTTTCGGCGTATGCCATTTGGTTTGTGTAATGCACCGGTTACTTTTCAGCGATGCATGATGAGTATTTTTAGTGACATGGTTGAAAAATATATGGAAGTTTTCATGGATGATTTGACTGTTTTTGGTGATTCCTTTGATTCATGTTTATTTCACTTGAAGGTTGTTTTAAGTAGATGTGAAGAGAAGGGTCTGGTGCTTAATTGGGAAAAATGTCATTTCATGGTTTCCTATGGAATAGTTCTGGGACACATAATTTCTAGCAAAGGAATCGAGGTTGATAAAGCTAAAATTGAATTGATTTCTAAATTACCTACACCTAAAATTGTCAAGGATGTGAGATCATTTCTAGGGCACTCGGGTTTTTATAGGAGGTTCATACAGAATTTTTCTGCCATCTCTAGACCATTAAGCAGCCTCCTGGTCAAAGATGTCATGTTCCAATGGACACAAGAGTGTGAGGATGCCTTTCGAACACTCATTGATAGGCTCACCTCTGCCCCTATCATGCAGCCACCAGATTGGACTTTACCATTTGAGATAATGGGTGATGCAAGCAACTATGCTGTGGGGGCAGTCTTGGGACAACGAAAGGAAGGGAAGCCATTTGTTGTTTACTATGCTAGTCGAACACTTAATGATGCTCAAAAGAATTATTCGACTATTGAAAAAAAGTTGCTAGCTGTAGTTTTTGCTTTAGATAAATTTCGTGTTTATTTGATTGGTACACCTATCACTGTTTTTACAGACCATGAGGCTCTTAAGTTCCTTCTTTCTAAAAAGAGTGCTAAGGCAAGAGTGATTAGGTGGATTTTACTTCTGCAGGAATTTGATCTAACTATAAAGGATAAGAAGGGGGTCGAGAATGTTGTGGCGGTTCACTTGTCTCGTTTGGAGTTCAGTGACTCTGCCAATGGCCCACCCATTCGTGATGACTTCCCTGATGAACACCTATTCGCTGTCACTCAAGTACCATGGTATGCACACATTGTTAATTACTTGGTTTCTGGCGAAGTTCCAGCATCATGGAGTGCTCAAGATAAGCGCAAATTTTTGGTCGAGGTAAGAAATTTTTATTGGGATGATCCTTATCTATACAAGTATTGCCCCGACCAAATCATGAGGCGTTGTATCCCTGAAGGTGAGATTGAAAGTGTCTTACATTTTTGTCATAGTGCAGCTTGCGGAGGCCATTTTTCTATGAAAAAGACCGCTACAAAAATTTTACAGTCTGGATTATATTGGCCTACATTGTTTAAAGACACTAACAATTATTGTCGTTCTTGTGATAGATGCCAGAAATTAGGTGCACTGTCCCGGAGACACATGATGCCCCTTAACTCCATCCTAGTCATTGAGATATTTGATTGTTGGGGGATTGATTTTATGGGACCTTTTCCACCTTCCTTTGGATATTTGTATATTTTGCTTGCAGTGGACTATGTGTCCAAATGGGTTGAGGCTGTGGCGTGTCGAAACAATGACAACAACACTGTTGTCAAGTTTATCAAAGAACACATTCTATCTCGTTTCGGTACACCACAAGCCATTATTAGTGATCAGGGGACTCATTTCTGTAATCGCTCTTTTGAAGATTTGATGCGTAGGTATGGAGTTCATCACAAGGTTGCCAATGCCTATCATCCGCAGACAAATGGCCAAGCTGAGTTGGCAAATCAAGAAGTAAAACAAATCTTGGAGAAGATGGTGAATCCTGATAGGAAGGATTGGTCCTTGTGCCTTCCTGATACACTTTGAGCTTACCGTACTGCTTATAAGACAATTCTAGGGATGTCTCCGTATCGGCTTATATATGGAAAAGCTTGTCATTTACCTATTGAGTTAGAACATCGCGCTTATTGGGCCGTAAAAAGCACTAACTTTGATCTCAATGATGCAGGTATTCAGCGAAAACTTCAGTTGGCTGAAATTGAGGAGTTGCGGAATGATGCCTATGAAAATTCCCGAATATACAAGGCGAAGATGAAAACAGCTCATGATAAGCAAATTCTGAGGACACATTTCGAGCCCAACCAACAAGTCTATCTCTATGACTCACGCTTTCATCTTCATCCTGGCAAGCTAAGATCGAGATGGACGGGCTCATTCATGGTAAAACAAGTTTTTCCCAATGGGTCCATAGAAATTGAAGATCCAGCAGATGGGAGAGTATTTAGAGTAAATGGGCAACGTTTGAAGCACTATGTGGAGCGAGTAGAGGTGCCAAAAGAGATCTCTCTGATTGCTCCTGTCTACTTGATTTGATGTTCTCTACCCTATCTTTAGTTTAGGTTTTTATTTTTATTTTTATTTTTCATTTATTTATTTATTTATTTTTATTTATTTATTTTTTAGTTTAGTTTAGGTTTTTGCTTTTATGTTTTTCTTTTAGTGTTTCAGGTTATTTTAGGTGTTGCTAATAGAGTCACTTGGAGCCCTTCATCTCATATGTTCCTTTCTCCCGTCGGTATGATTTTCTTATATTTTGGTGACTGTGAGGACATTGTCTAATTGACATTGGTAAAGCTTCACCATGGTAATATCACTATAACCCTTCTCTTTTCTTTTTTTCTTCATTTGTCATGATTATTATTTTATACATTGAGGACAATGTTTGGTTTAGGTTTGGGGGTGTGGTTTATTGGATTTTTTGTGCAATTTTCAAAAATCTTTGAGCTTAAAATGTATTTTACAATTAAATCGAGTAATTTTTGTGTTCTACTCAATCTCCATTGAATACTTAGATGATTACGGTAATTGTGTAAAATCTTTATGAAAATGCATTCGAAATCTGAACTCTTGGTGAATTAAAAAAAAAAAAAAGTGAAAAAAGGGTTTTATTTTATTTTATTTTATTTTAGAGAATATTTTTGTTGCCTTTAATTTTGAGAAAACACATACTAGCACGTGTCACATAGTTATATTAGTGGAAAACATGATATTTGATATTATCCTTATGTTAGATGTATTTCGTGAGACTTTTCAACTCGACTATTCATGCACTATAAGCCAAGTCAACATGATTTGAAGTTGATTATTGAGATATTGAACTAGAAAACCTTAGAATAATAGTGGAGACTTAACCCGTGTGAGTTTTGAGTCATTCTTTATTTCTTGAGGGTTATTAATTACACTCTGATTTTTCTTGAATCCGCATTATTTCGTTGATGATCTCATTATTCTTGATTTTCTTATTGATTGCTTTAAGAATGACATAAAAATTGAATCGTTACACTAGAACTTCTTGCTTTATTTAGTTGAGATGTCCTAGTACTAACTAGAACTTATGAAGTGATATAGGCATTTCTTTCTTTAAACCATTTTTTTTAGCCTTTTAGCCTACTCAATAATAAATATCCATTTGCAGCCCTTTGAGCCTTTAAATAACCTTCTATTTGTTATCCCCATTCCCAATACCTACTCCAATCAAGGAGTAATACCTCTATTATTTTATCATTACCCAATTTTTTTTAAAATGTATACGGTGAGATATATTTATGGAATGGGCAAATAAAAAGAGTTGAAAATAGATATTTTATGAGCCCTCGAAGTAAAAGTGTTGGATTGTATCAACGGGGGAAAGCATGTTAAAAAAAAAAAACAGAGAAAAAAAAAAGAAAAAAAAAAGGGTTGAAGAAGAAAATAATGAAGAAAAAGTTAATGGTGTACAAGATTGATTTGTTCTTCAATGACCTATATGTTTATTCAAGGGTGTAGTCATTCTCAGGAAATCTTTGTATCTTTTTTGTCCATTATTGTTTGCCATAATCCAAGCCCCATTATAACCTAGTAAAAACCTAATTGATCTTAAGTAAAAGTTGGTTCAGTAGATGTGGAGATTTAATAGGCAAGAACTATGGTGTTTGATTCAACATTCTCAAAAGTAATCAATATTCCTGTCCATGAGATCATATTCATTTCACTTTTTGAAAATTCCATTTTTCATGATGATTTTATGTGAGACGTTTGCATTTTCCATAATTTATATCATTTTCCTCACATATAAATTGAGTGCCCAATTTCTGAGTGTTTTATTTCTGAGTAACATGAGAGATTTGTGGTCGAAGCGTACTTTCTAAAGGTTATCTCGTCACATCTTTACTATGAGACGAAGAATTATGTTGATAAGGTTCCTCACACACACACTTCGAGTTGAGAATGATTATGAAATTTATTTAACCTTTAGATATTATTAAATTATTGTACTCTATTGATATACTTTTGTGATAGTTTTAGTTTGTTGTTTTTCTTGAATTCTAAGCAATTAGAAAATTACTCTAAGGAAAATAAAGGAGAATGCTCACGTTTTTGCATTATGTTTTTAGAAAATAGATTTTGTTTTATTGAGTCAGTAATGTTTGGGGGTAACATTTCTGGAAACCCTCACGAGACTATAATTCGTCCACTAGAGGTAATCTAGGGGTTTGAAGCCTTGTTGCACGTTAAGGTAAGTGCAACCGTGATTCCTACGAAAGTGAGTTAGGATTTTATTCTTAATTTTGTTTTGCTCGAGGACTAGCAAAATGTAGGTTTGGCGGTATTTGATATTCACATAATTATTACATAATATACCTCCTAACTTATGTTTGTTAGTGTTTCAAATAGTGTATTTTAGTTTAATTATCTTATTTTTGTATTTTTGTAGGATTTTGAGTTTAAATGACAAAAGTGCATTAGCGTGACGAATAATTGTGATTCATAGCCAAATTGACGAAGTGGAGCCGGAGACACTCGAGCCAAACATTAAGAGAACCAAAGAAAAAAATAAAGAAAATTAGTTTTGAATTTTGGTGGAACAAAGAAGTAGTATGGATGAACATAGCCAAACCCACCTTTCAAGGGGTGGGACTCATTTGTTTGTAAATTGGGCTTCCAAATTCTATTGGGCTTCCAAATTCCATTGGGGTCCAAATTGGATTGGGTTTTTCCATTTGTATTGGGCATTGAATTTCCAATTGGGCCCAATAAGGGTTTTCTTTTAACCATAACAACCTTTTGTTTTAGAAGTGGATTTGATTTCTAAAGTGGGGAACCAATAGGAGGACTCTGTTTGTTTTAACAAGAGGAAAATACGTAGCAAGAAAGGAGTTTTGGGGCACTGGAACAAAAACGCAGCAGCAACAGTAGCCGAGGACAGCAGAGGAGAAAGTGTTGTCTAGCACAGCAAAGTGGACACGCAACGGCAGCGACGACGCAGCAGCGCTGTCCAGAACGCAGCAGCAGCAGTGTGCGCAGTAGCAGAGTAGAAACGCAGCAGCAGCAAGGTGCGCGTCACTGATTTGCCACGCGCTGCCATGCCGATGAAACTCCACACCATTGTTGTTGTTATCACCTCCACTATGCGTCACTAAACTCCACGCAAGGTGAAGAGACGAACTCTTAGATGTAACGTACTTAATTAGTATTTGATTCGTTTTACGCTTTCACGATGAATAATGGTGTTTAATGATTCTCCCTTTTATTTAATATAGAAATTTATGTTATTTTAGTGACAAAGATTTCATAAATTTCTTCGTAGATTATTATTATTCCGGTGGTTGTCGTTTTCTTCTCCATATGAGTTTAGTCACGCTTTTCTTATGTGTGGAATTTTTAATGATCAATTGATTCCGGTGGGTTAGTTATATGTGATCGTCTTTTATTACGTTATTGTCTCCGGATATATCGTAAGTTTAAGATATCACATATGACCAACCTTTGTGTTTTCTAGAAAAAGTGAAATCTAAAATCCATTTACATCAGGATATATTAATGCATTAAATACTATTTTTCCGATTATATTGTTTGGGATGTGAAACACGTAATCGAGTCATCATAGCGAATCAATACTAGTTGGCGCGTGAAATCTAGGAGGGATTCTTGGAACCTTGTGACTTCTCCAAACTTGATTTTTATTAAACTAAATTTAATTCCATATTTTAGAATTGCTAAAATTTCTTACATTTAGTTTTGCGTAGTTTTTCTTCCTTGACCTTGTTTTGTAGATCGTTTTTTCTCGTGGGATCGACACCCCAATCTTTACTGCAATTGACCGCGTGTATTGTTTGGGCGTAATCAGTCAACGTGGTCTTGAAATCCAGGACACACACTATAAAAAAAAACCCTTTTGTGATGACACGTAGCTCGATTAAGCATGTTTTGTCATGCAAAATTAACTTTGCACGATGACGTATTTACTATCATCGCGCATTTATAAAGAATAGTTAACTAGATAAGGCAAGCCACTATTTCGTCGCTTAAAACTATCTTACACAACGAAATTGAAGCCTTCGTCGCATAAATTATGAGCGACAAAGTGTCATCGCCTAAAACGATCACTTTCGTCGCCATAAAATGATATCAATGTTTTCAATCACCTAGAACAATCAGATCTGCATTTTTCATTATTTTCTCCTTCCGTTATATTTTTTTTTCTCTGTTCGATCAATCGCTCTCACTATATACTCCAAGTCTCCAACCTTTAATTAGGCTCCGTCCTTCTCTTTCTGTGTCACCGGCCACCACCTTCAATCGTCTCTTTCTTTCACCGGAGAACAGTGAGGAAATTGTTATAATTTTTTTTTTAATTTTCATGAAATTAGGTTGCGATCGTGGGATTTTCGGGAGTGTCTCATACTGTTTTTCGAGTGCATACTAGATATTTATTAATAATAATATCTATGTCGTCCACTTGAAGAATTGTAATGAGATGCTGGCGAAATTTTCTCACATCGAAACTTAATCACATTAGTGTTGTTAACTTACTTGAATTCTCATTTTTGTTTATAAATTGAAAATAGACGCAATGGATACTGATGATACATCAAAATAGACCGATTATCACGACCATACACATGGCATAAAGTTCTATCACGAGAATACAGCGCCCGATCCATTGGGCCAGCTCATAAAGCCTAGAAGAAAGGAGGCCAATTATAGAGGCCCAAACTAGGCCACCACTAAGGAGGTGTAAACATGATTCAAATCCAGGCCCAATACACGTTTTCTTATAAAGAATAAGAACGTTGCACCAAGAAAAAGCCGTGGAGGGACTTACGCCCCCACAAACGCATCTCCATTAAGGAGGAGACTGTTACAAAGAAACATATCATTCCATTGCGCTTCACATGCTTAAGTCACGCAGAGAGTTAACTACGACCATTATAAAATATAAAGGGAACACTCGACAAAGGTATGCAACTTTAACTCAGTTTTGTCCAAATGTACATCTTCCTTCCAACAGAGTTGTTGACTAAAGCATCAGAGTGCCTTCAGCCACCAAAAAGGTGGTCATAGGCAGTCTAACAGTTGTTTTGCAGGTCAAACTCATAGGAGGACGATTTTTGGACGCATCAGTTTGGTGTCGTCCGTGGGGAACGACGAGTTTTATTTTTTTCTAAAACAAAACACACGTAACAAAACTCACCACAATCTAGCGAAGGATCGACAAAGCCATTAGAAGGAACAAAACAATCTACAGACCCCCAATCCAGTAATGATCGTGACAACTCTCCCATTGACACATCACTAACGGCTCAATGAGAGGATGTGGCCCAAAACATCGAACCAATAACATCTAAGAATGCAGATCCACTACACGCAATAGTCTAGACGGCCCAGACGGACGTTGGCATTGTTACGGACCCTCGGGTAGATTTGCTGATGGCCCAGATGAAATAAATGACGGAGATGCTGGAAAAAAATCACCCAGGAACGTATTCAGCCAGTTGACTCTTCTCCAGCACCGCCTCAACAAAACTCCACCATACGAACTTAAAGGAGTGATGAAGCCTTAGCGAAACCCCAACAGGGAAACGTCGAGATAAACAAACTCAACTAAGACAAAAGTCTGCAATGCGGTGGAACGGTTGCTGAGATCCCATTCACGATCCGAGTCACAGATTCCAACGTAAATTACGAGTTGGCCAAGCCACCATTCTCTAACGAACTCATGAGAAGGCAATGCCAAAGAAATTTACTCCGCCAAAGTTCGAAGTGTGCGATGGTACCGCTGACCCGACTGATCATCTAAGACATTTCCACCACATGATGACTCTAAAAGAAACTACAGAGTCGATCCTGTGCAGAACGTTCCCAACCAGCCTCACATCCACAACAATGAACTAGTTGAACAGCCTGTCTCCAAGGTCAATAGTTTATTTCCTGGCCTTAGCTAATGTTTTCATTAACATATTCATCGGGAGCCAAAACGGATGAGGAAAGGACCCCACTACCTTTTGCACATCCGACAGAAGCCAGAAGAAACAATACGAGAATATGTTACTCACTTTACCAACGATCTATCAATGATTGATGGATGCAGAGACGACACGACCGCTGCAACTTTCGTCACCGGATTGAAAAGATGCATCTTCTTTGACGCCTTCAACTTGGAACCTCCAAAAGGCATGGTAGTCATGCGAAAAATAGCCCAGAAACATATCTCCCTAGAGGAAATGAAAGCTGCAAGGAGAAATAATGACCAGGAGAGGGAAAACCATTCGAGAAAGCGAGAAAGAAAAAAATGAAAGAAGACGAGATGGCGGATCATGGGAGGACAACAGTCATTTAAAGAAATATCGAAGTAATGGACGCACGGAGCCCAGTCAGCAAAAATCTAGGAAATCACAATCAGTACGACCCAATCACGAACGAATAACCAGCATAACGAGGAAGGAGTATAAACCATACACAACCCTAAAAGCAAGCCGGACTGACATCTTAAAACACATATCAAACTGGGAGAATGTCAACTGGCCGACCAGAATGAAAGGAGACCCAGAAGGACGAGATAAGAGCAAATATTGTTCTTCCCACAAGGACCACAGACAAGATACTGAGGACTACTACAAACTGAAAGAAGAAATTGAGCATTGGATCCAGAGGGGACGACTGGACAAGTTTGTAGGCATATCAGACAAACAGTTCAAAAGCAAAGAAAAACTGGACGCAACAGTCGCAGTATCAAAAAGGGAATTGATATATGCTCTACACTGCATCCGCTCTGGGAAAGAAGCACCTCCCACCCAAACAGACCTATATCAAAGTCGAAAGATCAATGTTCCGAAGATCTTAGCAATAAAGACAAATTCGACCAAAGTCACTTATAAAGGAACTAACAAACTCCATCAGGCACTAACAAATAGTGTCAAAATGGGGAGCGATAACGATCCAAACAAATAAGGTTGTAAATTATAAGGAATAGCAGAGGCACGGACGCTAACGCTAGGATAGAAACTAGCAATGCATAAATAAATAAGAAACACTCTACAATGTAACGGAGCCATTACAGGAGGATGTCTACTAATGTGGTCGAAGAATCAATAGATTTTCATTTTATGAACCGACATCTCACAAAAGCAAAACAGTTTCATAGCACAACTATAAAAAAACAATCGGTGCAAAAAGCTTAAAAGGAATCAGGATGCAAGTCAGATATTCACAATGAACTTCTGGTCTGATCAACCAAATAAGTAAAAGTTGGACGAACGAGTCAACTAAATAATATGACTTTGAGTCAACTAGAATGTCGCACAAAATGAAGCAAATTTTAGACACCCAAGTCAAAATAAAACAAAAACTTCCAATCGACTGAGGTGTCGAGTTAACGAAGTAAAGGTTGGACGAACTAGTCAACTAGATAAAATGACTTCGAGTCGACTAGAACGTCGCACAAAATGAAGCAAATGTTGGACACCCGAGTCAAACTAAAACAGAAACCTCGAATCGACGAGGTGTCAAGTTAACGAAATAAAAATTGGACGAACGAGTTAACTAAATAAAATGACTTTGAGTCGACTAAATGTCGCACAAAATGAACAAGAGTTGGACACCCGAGTCAAACTAAAAACATAAACTTCAAATCGACCGAGGTGTCGAGTTAACGAAATAAAAGTTGAACAAACGAGTCAACTAAAGGAAATAACTTCGAGTCGACCATTGTGTCGCACAAAACGAAACAAGAATTGGACACCCGAGTAAAAATGAAAATAGAAACTTCGAATCGATCGAGTGAACAGAGCAAAAGTTTCAACTAAATAACTTTGAGTCGACTAAAGCTTTACACCAACGAAACAAATTGAACGAATGAGTCAATTGAACATAACAACTTTGTGTCACGACAAGCCAACAAAACTGGAGATCAGGCGAATAAATCAAATGAGAAAATACGCAAACAAAACAGCTTTCCACAACAATTTAGAGACAATAAACACAAGATCAAGACATGCGTACAAAGCATAGGAGAAATCAAACCACCGAAAGGTTGCTACAAACATCAGTGAAACATCAAGTACAAATTTCAAGACGACGACAGGTGAACAAAGTCGACAAAGAAGCTAATTCCATTCATTCAAAATCCGTTTGATTACAAAAATAGCAATAAAAGACTAAGGGGAAAGATCTATAACACCCTCAGCAATGCCACTTGCAAGAGCCAGATAAAAACAGGGACTCATTCTTCAAGAGGAGGAAGCAGTTCTTCAGCCACCGGGACACCCGAAGAATCTTCAGCAGCATCTTCGACGTCTTCAAAAGTCCGATGCATCAGAGGACGATACTGGGACAAATCAACACCAAGACCCTCGATATAGTCCAAAAGCTAAGTCCGATCATCAATAACGTGTTTCCAATCTGCCACCTCTATAACACGGAGTCTATCCTTAACAGAAGCAAACTCACTTCTTACCGCGATAAGTTGGCCCTCAGCAATAGTATGCATCACAGAGGAGTCAACCTTGACCTCATCAAGCAAAAACAACAGTTGCTCCACCTTTTTCTCGGCAATATCGCGATTGTTAGAGTGCTCTATCATGGCTCGCACGACCTCATCATGAAGTGCTTTCTCAGAAGAAATTTTTTTCCACATTGAGCAAACGTGTGTGGACGCCTTCTAGGTCAACTATCAGATATTCGAGTGCGGCCACGGATCGATCTCGTGCACCCTCCATCTCGGCGAACGACGCTTGAGCAACCTCATCCGCTATGGTTCGTTCAGAGCATCGCGCTTTTAACACGTCATACTGGTAAAGAACATGGGAGAACACCAACAGCAACACAGAAAGCTTCCTCTCCAAAGAAACCATAAGACTGTGATTGACTTGATGACTCAAGCCCATCACTCCTGCATAGGCAAGATGAGTCATCCCCTCCATTACAAGCCTAACACCATCCTCAAGATGAAGATTCAGATTCAGCACAAACATCTAGGGCCCCTCCACCGACCGTCTATGCCATTCATTTATCAGCTTGCATGCACCATCTTGCACACCAAGACGAGAAAACCAACAAAACTTCCCATCCGATTTAACCCGGATCTCCTCAGAAGTATGTTCCTTCCAACTGACCCGCAAATGAAGAACGCAAGGATCAGGTAGTATGGAGGAACCACCACCACCCAGAGCTGGGAAAGACGAAGAAACAACATGAGAACCTCCATCACCCTCTCGTTGTCTAGCAGAAACGAAATAGGCAATAACAGACGAACTCAAGTAAGCTGCAGAAGGGAACCTCCATCCCTCCGTTAGCAAGAGAGGAAGGAGGAGGACAAGACTGTAACTCAGGGGCCAAACCTCGACTGCCAAGTTCTTCAGATTGAACAACAGACAACTGGAACATCTTGTCATCCAAGGACCGAGGATCCTCATCGGAACACTTGACAATGTCAAGGTCACCATAAGCAAAGAGAAGCTTCTTTTCATTATCGTCCAGGGGACGAATGATATCCTTCTCACTACTCTCCAAAGCCAGTTTCATTTCCTCCACCTCCTGCAGAGTGTAGCGGTCCTCCCTTGAAGGATCTCTATCCACAGAATCGGAATAAAAAGTCGTGTGACGCACATAATCAACAAGTTGTTTCTTCTTCAACACGCGATTGGAAGACAGAAACAATCACTTCAACGGACTAACATGCCTCGCTATTTTCCTCTTTCTCGAAGGACCGGTAGCAGTACAAATAGGAGCATTGAGATCCATAACATCAAAACTCACTTTTCGATCAACGAACACTTCATCACCGGCAGCACGGGCAGCAATCTCTGCAGCCTGCCTCTCGACCAACAAAGCCTTCCGGTCTCATTCACGATGTATAGACCATTGCGCCTCACCATATCATCAATAAAATAGGAATCCAATGGGACCACCGAAAGCTCCAAGAAGCGCTCACTGATAATCTGCTCTTCAACAGTCAATTTCATATTTTGATGTTTAAGAGGAACTCAGAAGGACCTCACTATAGGAAGACCATGCAAATTGAAATGGCTTGAACCGGCAGACGCATAAAACCAATCCCACGACCAGCCCCTGATGTCGTCATTAAGGTTACCAAAACACACAGGAGAATACATAAAACAAGTATGGTTGGGCCTCACGATGAACCCTACCAAGGAATGCAAGATTCGAGGGGTTAAAGGAATACCATAAATAATGGCCCTAGCATACGTGGCCACCATCACCCTCCAGCCATTCAACCCCATTTGAGCAGAAGGAATGCCCAAGAAGTCCAGATATGACCAAACAGCTCCGGAACAGGGAACCGGAGACCTGCGTAAAACATACGAAGATAAAGTGCGATATATCCTTTCCTTGGACAACAAGGACTGTCGGTTTTGTGAGAAATAATGATTTCAAGGTCCTCAAGCAAAGAATAGTTGGAACATACACTATCCAGGGTAGCCTGAAAGGCTTTGTTTGGAGAAAAATGAGCTTCACAAGTAGAAAGCTGATCACCAAACAACATATCGCCAGCAGGCATCGTGAACAGGGAAGAACGAACGAGGAATAGGCAATAGAAGAAAAGAAATAACACAAAAGGTGGCGTAAAGAAATAGGAAGAATAGCCACAACACATTTTAAGCATCTGGGAAACGAAGATACCGCTCATGGAGCGACATACAGGACATAATGGCTCATTAAAAATATGCGCGAAAACGAATAGACAACGAAGTAACCGAGGTGATCAAGCAACTATAAGTTATCAAGTTCCAAGAAGATTTCATTCTTGAACCAAAATCCATGTTTTGATTTATTTCATCTATTCAGTGCAAAAGCACAATCGACATGCCAACCATCACACAGTTAGTGGATATGTAACCATACCTACTACTAAGGGGGGAGTAGCCGATGATACATCAAAATAGACCGACTATCGCAATCGTACACGTGGCATAAAGTCCCATCACGAGAATACAATGCCTGATCCATTGGGCCAACTCACAAATCCCAGAAGAAAGGAGGCCAATTATAGATGCCCAGACTGGGCCAACCACTAAGGAGGTGTAAACGGGATCTGAATCCAGGCCCAATACACGTTCTCTCATAAAGAAGAAGAACGTTGCACCAAGAAAGTGTCGTGGAGAGACCTACGCCTCTACGAACGCATCTCCATTAAAGAGGAGACTGTTACAGAAACATCTCCTTCCATTGTGCCTCATATGCTTAAGTCACACAGAGAGTTAACTACGACCATTATAAAAGGTAAATGGAACATTCAACAAAGGTATGCAACTTTAACTGGGTTTTGTCCAGATTTACATTCTTCTTCCAACAGTTATTGACTTAAGCATCAGAGTGCCTTCGGCCACCAAAAAGGTGGTTCTTGGCAGTCTAACAGTTGTTTTGTAGGTCAAACTCACAGGAGGGCGATTTTTTTGATGCATTAGATAAAATCAGACAAATGTTGTGATGAATATTTAAATGGGATCGATAGTTTTGTTGAGTTTGCAAGGACACGTGTCACTGGTACAACGAATCATATCAAGTGTTTGTGCCAATGTTGTAACAATTATTTGTGGCAGACATTCAATACGATTCGATATCATTTGGCGAGGTATGGGATGATTCAGAATTATACGAGGTGAATTTATTATGGGAAACTACGAGAATTTGGTTCAACTTTATCACGTTCCCAACCACTTGTGCAACACATGCACTGATGAAACATCCATGAATGATAATGACCAACTTATGGGTATAATAAATGACGATTATCCATACACATCGATGAACGAAGATGTCGTTGATGATATGGTAGGAGATAACGTACCTCCCAACATACTGCAAAGTGTGGAGTTAGAAAACTATGAAAGACTGTTGAAACAAGCCCAGGAAACTGAAGGGATTGATGCATGCCCTGTGCAATAAGCCAAAAATGTTTATGCACTACCTGGCAATGAGGTGGCTGTGAAGTTGCATGTAAGTTTTATTTGTTTGCATTTTTTGCATGTTGTCGCTTTTGTTGTTTTAAAAGTTATTAAATTTTTTTAAAACAAAATTAATGAAGGAAACGATGGTGGAGAGGCATGATGCCTACATGGAACAAGAGGCCTTGCATCATCCCTCGGAGACTTCGTTGGAGTATCTCACAATTGACACTCCCGATGCGGGATTGCATATTTTGACGAAGACGTTGGAATCTCTGGGTCCAAGACCCAGAAAGATTGTTCGGAGAATGGGGAAAGCTAGAGTTCATGAGGTTGACACCTCATCTTCATCTTCGCAACGGTCAGTCAGAACTATTTCATCGCTATAGTCGAGTGTGGAGAAATTACATAATGAACTAAATGCCACTAAAACATGTGAGGCGTAGCAGGAGGCCCGAAAGGGGGAACGGTAGGCTCAAGAGGCAACTAGGTGGAGTGTGTTATTAAGGCTCTCCAGTAGTCGGGGATTAATTTTTCTAGCCTCCCACTACCGTCGACAAACCGTCAGCCACCCCATCCCTAGAAAATGTATTGACATGTTTCTGTAATTTGTAATTGATATTGTACGGTTTAAAATTATTAATTTATAATAAATATTGTACGGTTTTAAATTATTAATTTGTAAAGTTAATCGTATTTAACTAAATTAACAAAACCGCAATGCATATCAAACCCATCTGTGCGCGAGACGGTTCAATTAATAAATATTTCAAATTTAATTAAAACAAAATTTTGAATAAAAATATTTCAAAATTTTTAGACTGAACTTTAAACACAAAAATTTCCGTCGCACAAGAATAGATAGAGCGTGTTTGGAGCAACAAAACATGTCGTGGAAACATTAGAGCGACGAATATTGTCCTCGCTCAAACATAATCTTGAGCGACGAAAGGGTGCGACACCATTTGAGTTAAGCTGACGAAGTTTAATGTGACAAAATATTTAATCGCATAAGTAAGTTTTGCACGACGAACTGTTTTGTTACTTGCGTCGAAACTAACATCGCGCAAAACAATATTACGCAATGAACTTTGTTGTTGTCGCTCAAAAGGACTCTGAAACGACGAAGATTTTTGTTCACCACGCAAACGTTCGCAAGACAAGAGTTATGGTGACGACTTTTGCGCAACAAATATTTTGTCTCCCAATATGTATGGCGACGAAATGTTGCTTATAGTAACGATTTTGCCTACATCGCTAAGGGCCTTTTTTGTAGTGAAATTTGATATCCAAACTCAAAACTGATACAAACTATTAGAACCCAATGACAAATTCACCCTAAAAAAAGATAGAGGACACTGAGTCCCTTAATTAAAAGTTATATATATGTATATATATATTTTGCATATGCATATAAGGTAAAGGAAAAGGTATGAGAAATGGATCCCATCAGGAGACATTCCATCACTGTATGCAAACATAACACAACTCTACTCTGTCCAAATTCATTCTCTCTCACAGTTAACTGACTTGAGCATCGGAGTGCCTTCAGCCACCAAACATGTGGTCTTTGGCAATCTAACCTTGATTTGTAGGTCAGATCACTAGGAGGACAGATTTGGACGCATCAATGTTTATTGATGATTGAGTCGGCGGTCTTTGATTCATAATATCTAAATCGTGTACATGATTCAATTTATGATTGTAAATGTAGGTCTTTGATGTTCTTATTTTTATTGGAGAGATATTCTTGTTGCATTGTATGATATATATTCTTGGTAACTTTTTGTATGTAATCGTTACAAAATTCAGTAGTTGTAGTTAAATGGAAGTTGATAATCGAATTAGAAATCAAGAAAATGAGTTAGCTTGATGGAATTTTATGTGATCTTTTAGGCAATTGAACTGTTTCTGGCTTGAAAAACTTGGTTTAGAAGTTCTATTGGTTCTGTTTAATTCAGACAGATCTAATATTTTTATTGGCTCAATCTGAATTGTTGGTTAAAACACGTGTGTATTTCAAGGACAGTGAACGGATAGAAGTTGATTCAAAAAATCAAACTTCTTATAAGGGTGTTCAAGTTATTTTTAAGATTGAATCGACTCCGTGTGGTGATTTTGCTACTTCAAATTTTATAGGATAAAGAAACTCAATTGCAAAATCCTGAGCTTTTCACATTCATGATGTTCAGTTGTTGTGACCTAGTTATGTTGTCCGGTGCACTGTTGGAAACAAATTCAGATTTTTTGTGTTGATTCTTAGTGCATAAAAGTTGAGTTGTTCAGGAACAATAACCTCATCATGGCTTGTTGTTTGTTATACTGGACACTCCCACCCTCATCTGTTTAGGTTCCTCTTGATTTGCTAGTGACTACTATAAGAATTTTGAACTTGGAAATCATAGAACCTTCGACACTTCAATTTCTTTTTTAACATGACGTGTCCTATTTGTTTTGTTGCGATCTTAGGTCAACAAATGCATGTCCCGTAAATTTCCGTCATTAAGATTGAATATTCCATGTGGCGCAGCAAGAAAGTTTAAGAACGAGTTTTACTGAGAATTTTTTCCCCATCCTCGAGCTAATGTGGCTTGAATAGCACACCAGTCTTAGTCCTTACCACTTCATTTTTATGTTGTTCAATTGGGTGACAGGCCATAAGTTAAGAGCTCTCAAGCAGGGTTCTCTGCTACTACATGAGGGCAATAAGTGCCTATGATCGCAAGAGGGGTGCACATAGGCAACCACAACCAACAACCATGGCCAACCTGTTCCAGTCGAAGTTGGTTATGACATGCATAGTTATTATGATGTAGAAATGTAAGCTTTGGGCAGAGAATGGTGCAAGGGCTAGTGCATGGACTGTGGACATGAGATGGCACCTGCGGAAGCTTTTAGTAGGATTTGGTGATGATTTGTCAAGGCATTGATCCTACTGATTTGGTGTAAAAAATTATTTTGTCAGCATGTTTACATTACATGTTCTGCAAATGGCAGTAGTTTTAGACATGTAACCTAGTGGTGGCATTTGCTGTAAATTCTCATTCCACTTGTATTAAAGTTTTGAAGATTTCTACTTGAATGCGTTGAGTTTAGATGAATTGCTATCAGAATCTTCTAATTAAGAATCCACCAATTTCCTAGCAGGTTATAACAAATTTTGTAAGGAGAAAGATTGCTTATGATGAGCAACAAAAAGAAGGGAATATCTCATCTACGAAGGGAACCAAGTTATCTCACTTCAGCCAAAAGAAGGCAATAGAGTTGACGATGCTGAAAGGCCAAAGCAAAGGCAAGAGATAGATAAATGATTCAAGATCTAGTTAAGGAGCTGAAGGAGCTTGTCCCAAATGGAGCTAAGGTGTAGTTTATTGTGTTTCATAATATTATGGTAGTAAAGAAATATTTCTGTGGCTTTTTTTTTTTTTTGATAAAGCATTATGCATTAGAAAGATAACTAGGGAAAATACATAGATTTACTCACTAAAGCTGCGAGTTCATGGGCCTCGTAGTTGAGGTTTCGATTGATAAACATATATTTCTAGTCTTGAAGTACAAGAACAAGACATTCAATATTACAAAAAATAGATCTCCAACACAATCAAGAGCAAAAGATGAGCTTGTATTTGTCGAAGATAGCGCCTCCTGTAATACTGCAGAATCTCCAAAAACAATACCAGATTTCCATCGATGTGCCTGAACTAGCATCAGGGCTGCCTCTCCAGCCAATAACTTAGCCATCGTGTTGTCCGTGACCTTTCCACAGATTGTACTAGCCACTGTTGCTAGAACCTTGCCACCCAGGTCCATGGCTAAAATACCTATAGCTCCTTGCTTAGACTGTTCATAAAAGCATGCATCAAAGTTAACAATTACTGTATCAGTGTCAAGCAACTCTGTGAACTGAATAGAATGTAAAAAGTGGTCATTCACTATGTGGGACCTGGCGAACTGGAATTGCCTCTGGTTTAGATTGGATCTGGTAGCTATACCAGTTGTAGGTGGGTCGACTGCAGAATGCGAATTTAGGGTAATCGGATAGGAACTTTTGTAAGTCAGAGAAGTGCTGACAATTTCAGGGATTGATGTGATATTCAACTGGGAGACCTGTTCAGGTGGCCTGAACCATTGAGTGGACCATTTGGTCCAAATTTTGTTCAAAGTTATGGTGAACTCTATAGTATTGAATCTGGATTTATGAAAGATGATGTTGTTTAACTTTCCAAATTGATAGGAGGGTAGCTAGAAATTGTGAAAGCTTCTTCTCTGAGGAATGATGGTTCTCCTTTGCAGTTTTCCAAGTGAAATTGAAGAAATCTGGAAGAGAGGGTGGTTGGTGAGATGGAGCATGTCAGTCAATAGGTAACGGGGACAATAACCATAGATGACTGGTGATACGGCACAAGAAAAAAAGATGGAGAAGTTCTTTTGCAGTTCTATGGCAAAAGACACACTCATTTTCTAATGGAACATGGACCCTGACCAGGTTGGACAAAGTAGGCAGTAAGTTCTGGCTTACTTTCCAAAACAAAAGAGGATAGCACTAGGAGGTTCTCTTAAGTGCCAGAGGTGGCGAATGATTTTAGGCTCTATACTGTAAGAGGAAAAGCCCAATGAAGAGGTGGTCATTTTCGCAGAAGAGAAGGCACGAGTGGCACTTATGACCGAGAAGATGCCTTTTTTATCCCCTCGCCGGATGAGGTGATCCGGCCTGTCAGAGGCACGGATACAGATATTGGTGATATCATGTACCACTGGACTAGGAAGCAGAGAAAGAAAAATGGACTCATTCCAAAAAATGGAAGAGGAAGGGGAAACTGTCCACAAGTCAAAGAACCCGAGATTTGACATAGATTGGTCCTGTCAAGGAGGATTAAACCAGGTTTGACTCAAACATCATTCCAAGGATTGGTACCTGCCATTGCCAAAAAAGCTTCATAGAGTGGAAAGCTTTCAGGGTTCCTCACCAGGCAAAGGAAGCTTGCGAATGAGAATTGGCCAAATGAAAAAAGGTCTTAGAATGATAATAAATCATTTTGTGTAACTGAGACCTAAGAGATTGAGGGGATGTCATGGCATTCCAAACATTCTTTGCCCAAAGAGCCAAATTTTTGTTCTTGGAAATAGGAATATTAAGTCCTCCGAGGTGACAGAGCGAAGTGATTCTAGCCCAAGTGCACAAGTGTTTAGCGCGACCTTGTTCCTTTCCGTTCCACCAAAAGTTACGTGCTGGTGAATCAATACGGTCAGTTAACTTTGTGGGAAGAAGGAATGTTTGCATTGTATAGACAGGGATAGAGTTAAGAACGGATTTTATCATAACCGTTCTTCCAGCTTGGGAAATGACCTTGGATTTCTATGAAGCAAGTTTATTGGAAATTTTGTCCAGGAGAAATTGGAAATCTGTGATTTTGCGTTTAGAAATAACAAGTGGAGAACCAAGGTATTATTTTTGGGTTGAAGAGCTTGGAACCCAAAATCCTGGTGATCTCTTAGCATGTTAGGGGTTCACGTTGGAACTGAAGAAAATCGAGGATTTGTCAAAGTTGACTCCTTGACTAGAAGCTAAGCAATATTGAAAAAGAACATCTTTAACAGAATGAGCTTCAACTAGAAAGGCTCGACAGAGGAGAAGAAGGTCATCTGCATAGAGGAGGTGGCTGATGGACGGGGATCACAACCGGATTTTGATGCCCTAGATGGTACCTTTCGCCTCTGCCTTAGTCAGTAACCACGAGAGGGCCTCAGCCACAAGGATAAAAAGGTAGGGAGACAGGGGATCTCCTTGCCAAAGACCACGGAAGGGAGACATAATCTCCAGGGGGTACCGTTTAGAAGAACACGAAGAGAAGTAGTGGAAATACATTGTTCAACCAATGTAATCCAATCTTCTGAGAAACAAGATTGTAAGAAGGAAAGACCATTCAACTCGGTCGTAAGCCTTGGCCATATCAATCTTAAGGGCCATGCATTCCTGAGATTTTCGTTTGAAATGTTTCATCTGGAAGAATGTCTCATGAGCAATAGAGACGTTGTCCGTGATGGATCTACCTTTAAGAAAAACTCCTTGATTAGGGAAAACGATAGTATCCAACAAAGGTTTGAGTCTATTGGCCAGAATGTTGGAGATGATTTTGTAGATGACATTGCACAGTCCAATCGAGCGAAACTTAACTGGGGTAGTAGGATTACCCACTTTTGGTAACAAAGCTATGAAAGTCTCATTAAGCTTAGGGTCCAACTGTCTGGTGGAGAAGAAATGTTGGACCACTTGAATAACATCTCCTTTGACAATATCCCAATATTGTTGAAAGAATAAAGCATGAAACCCATCAGGACCCGAGGCTTTGTGACTACCAAAAGAAAAGAAAAAAAAAAGTGTCCCTAATAAGGTCCCATTCGGGATGGCAATCAAACTGGAATTATCCGAAGCGGATACGACAGGATGGAAAATTTGAAGGATGTCGGAGTTTGTCTAGGGTTTGAAAATTGGAAAATGTTGGTGAAGTAATGATTTAGCACATGACCAGTGTCTTCGGGCTTAAAGTGCCAAAAATCATTATGGTCCTTGAGGCGCAAAATGAGATTAGATTTGCGGCGCATTAAAGTAGAAAAATGAAAGAATTTGGTGTTCAGATCACCATCCAAAAGCCAGGAAATACCTGACTTATTATGCCAAAAGAGTTCTTCACGACCAAAAGTTCCTCAAAATGATCTTCTAGAAAGGTGATGGAAGAAGTATTGTTTCTAGACAGAGGGCATTCTATAACTCATCTAAGGTGGCCCGGGTTTCCGCTATGGAAACATGAATATTTCGGAAGTACAATTTATTCCATCTAGAAAGCGCATGACTAAGAATTTTAACCTTAGTAAGAAAAATGTGATTTGGGGATACTAGGCTAGAGGGAGTCCAAGATTTGGAAATAATATGACCCAGGATCCCGAGACCACATGTGAAAAAATTTAAACGGCTTAGGTGTGTGTGAATGTTGAGTAACCAGTTGCAGTGAAACAACCCTGTGATCCAAGGAGGGTGCATGGATCGATCGGCAAGTAGCCAAAGGGAATCATCCAATCCGTAGAGGCAAGAACACGGTCCAGTTTAGCTTTGATGTCGTGCTTGTCTTGGTGCTTGTTAGACCATGTGAATTGGGATTCTTTAAGAGAGAGGTCTATAAGTTGATTTGTATCAATGAAATTTCGGAGATGTCTGAGTGAAACAGTAAATGGGGTTAGTCCACCCATTTTGTCCATGGGATCATATATTGCTTTAAGATCCGATATAATCACCCCCGGGTGGGGTTGATGGTGATACACCTGTAGCACTGTGTTCGAGAAGCGTCCTCGGCGTGCCGGGTTAGGTTTGTTATAAACAAAAAGAGCCGACCAAATATTAGTAGCATAATAAAAAGAGCCTACAAAATGGTGCAATTAAAGTAATATTTACAAGATGAGATAACAGTTAGATGAATATCTTCCTTCCAAAAAAGAGCAAGTCCTCCGGAACTGAAAGCCTGTGTCGGAAGCCCAGCCTTTGGCGAATACAGTCCATTTTAGCAGAAATGGCCTTAGTTTTCAGACAAAAATATAATATCTACATTGGACTGATGGGAGAGAGTCTTTAGATTTCGAAACATTTCGAGAGACCTTGCGCCTCTAGCATTCCAAGTGTATGTAATAGCAAAGGTGGAGCTTGAAGTAACTGTGATTCGAGTGCCTTTGGTCCTAGAGTTTGAACCCGATGATTTCTTTGCTGCCCGAGGGGGTGCCTTGTGTGTATGCCGATTGCTAGACTCACACATTGGAGCTGTTGAAAGGGCAACCACGGGCGTGACCATGGACAATTGAGACGAGATGCTGGAAGCTCAAAGAGTAGAACAAGAAGTAGTTATTTAATAGATTGGAACCGATTGCTGATTGGAAGAAGTTATAGATCTGCGAGGTGTTGCAGCCGTGGACGCCTGAATCACAGATGCTTGTAGGGAATTAACCACCTCAAGTAGAGACAACCTTGGAGAAGGCGACCTGAGATGGAGACTGACCTGAAAAAACCATTCCCATATAAACTTCGGTCAGGACCAAGCTTGAACGGGTGGAATTCCTTATAACAAAATTTGTGTGTGAGCTAGCCCGACTGATAAGGCCCAGATGACTGTGGGCAAGTGGGCTTAGAGGTTTCCAAGGAGAAGCTTAATTGGTCGTCGCTGAGCCTAAGACGAGTTTGTGAAAGTCCATTTGCAAAGCTCAGAAGAAAAAACATGTAATTGCCAGTTATGAAGACTGCACGAATAGGGTTTAAGAGTGAAGAACATCCAAATATAATGGTGATGTGACTGAAAAACATGAGATCTGGATGAAATCTCCACAGAATCTGTGAAGTTATTGTTGATGTGAAGTTATGGGTGAAATTTTGTACTTTGCAAGATCTTTCCTATTTTGAAGTTCAATATGATAAGTTACTGGTTATTTTCAATTTGGTCCCTATTAGTTTATAGTTATTTTTATTAGGCTCTTAAAAGATTTTGTATTTCAATCCAACACCCATTACAAATTTCATTGAATTTTTTTACACGGTTTTAATGAGGCAACATTAAGCATGTCCAAGCACGTATAAGTATTTAAAATTGTACTCATTTTTCTTTGTACAATTTTGATCACATCGGGTTTTGTGACAAGCTTTTGAGTTACCGAAATTCTTCCTGGACTGGGAAAACCAGCGAGGTTGCTCCAAAAAGGTTGTTAAAGAGGGGGGCAAAAGTGTATTTCCCCCCCCCCCCCAGGCAGCAAGAGTTAATGGACTTGCTATGTCAACATCGGGGGGGGGGGGGGGGGGGGGGGGGGGGGGGGGAGTGGTGGTGGTGGGTGGGTGCTGATGCCTACATTAGGAAGTGGGATGTACATATACTTATGTATTAGGGTTTTGCTTGTGTTGCCTATATAAAAGCATTATCTCTACCGCTAATACAATAATGATCAATAAGAAAAAAAATTCTTCCTCCACATTAGTATTCTCTATAGCATATTGTGTATTGTGTTGTTGTTGAGCTAATGGATACACAACACACTTGTTTATGTTTATCTTTTTCATCTTCATTTTTTTTTTGGTAAATTGACATTTCTCCCTATAATATATGTCATATTCAATATTGCCCTCAATTAACATTCATATTACACTTTTCCCCCGAAACTAACAATCAACATGTCTTAACCGTCTATTTTCAGAGATTACCAAAATACCCCTGAGAAATCAAAGGTTAAGATTAAATGTTTCGTATCTCGAACATCTCATCTCGAGAAAAATCTTAAGGCCCAATTGAAATCATAATCGTATCTCAAGGAGAATCAAAAATTGATTTTAAAAATTTTCATCTTAAAGAACTCATCTCGAGGGAAATCTAACGGTCCAAATTTAATTGTGCACGCGTGCATCTAGAGGAAGATTTGACAGTTCGGCGTGCATCTCAAGGAAAATTTGGCGACCCATCACACATCTCGAGAAAAAGATATGACGCTTCTGCACGCATCTCGCTGAAATCTGATGATTCAGATGTATTCGCGCCCGCATCTTGAGGAAATCTAAAGTTTGAATAAATTGCCCCTCATATGATAAATTACTGACAATAACTTGACCCCAGAAAATAAGTTTGAATTTAATTTTGATTATCTTGATCCTCTTCTTCTTTTTCTATAAATGCAGCTTCACCACCACCTCTCCATTCATCCTCCTTCGTCTTCTTCATTCCTCCACTTCCTCCTTCCTTCTTCCTCATTTATTTAACAACCCATATAATAAAAGTTAAGGCTTCATTATTCATTCCTCCACTTCCTCCTTCTCCATCATTCCTTCTCCTCCCTCCTCCTTTATCTCTAAGGTTTGTTCTGTTTCAGGAGGCAAAATCAAATTAAAAAGTATTCAAACTTTATATTTTCTCGAAATGCGTGGAATAATAAATTTAAAGCGTTAAATTTTCCTAGAGATACGTGATGGATCATTAGATTATCCTTTAGATGCGAGCCGAACCACCAGATTCCTCGAGATGAATGTTGGATCATCATATTTGTCTCGAAATGCGAGTTGAATAGTTAGATTTTTCTCGAGATATGCGCATAATTAAATTTAAACCGTTGGATTTTCCTCGAGATGAGATGTTCGAGATACAAAAGATTCATTCTCAATCTTTGATTTCTCAGGGGTATTTTGTTAATCTGCTTTGAAAACAGACGGTCAAAGCACGTTAAATATGAATCTTAATTGGGGGCAACGGCGCAATGCCCTTCTTCTTCAACACTCAACTAAAGCCTGCATTTCCATTTCTCTTCTTCTTCAACACTCAGCTAAATCCCTTCTTCTCTGTCTCACCCCACAGTAGTTCTTCTTCTTCTTCTTCCCTGTTTCTTCTTCGTTGGCTGGGTTCTTCTTTTCTCTTTGATTGAGTTAAGACTGATAGTTTGGGTTCTTGTTCCTCTATGTTCGACTCATATTTGTAGTTCATGTTATCTCCAAATTTTCATGAAAAAAGTAGCTTAAAATGTTTTCTCTTTAATTTATCTGAAAATATCTCCTTTTGAATTATAAGATTTTTCTACAAAATGGTTTGTTTGTTATGGCCTTGTCGGGGTAATGTATGCTAGTGAAACTCTTCATGTAGATGTTAATAAATATGGCTCAAACATGTATTCTTGTCAATCAAGAATTGGACACTCTGGTTCTTAGTTTATGTCAACTTTGATTGTGATTTTTGACATAAACAATAGACAATATTCTTGTCATATAAACCTTGATGGTGGATTTCATAACTTTGCTGTCAAACAGAATGGAGATATTTGTAGCAGGTGGAGCGTCAAGGTCCTGGAGATTGGTGTGTTTTGTATTTTGTGTGCAGTTCATGGAGATGGACAGAACATGTGAAGTTGGGATGGCCTCGCATAAAGCTTGATCTAAACATGCATGTGAAGTTTCAATCAATCAAGAAGCTTTTATTCTTTTTGCCAATGGTGTTATGGTCTAGTGGTTAGGGCTGTGTGAATTTGTCATACACGTCCTAGGTTCGAAACTCACCTGTGGCGTGGTTTTGTGAAATCCTTAAAAACGCAGTTCGCCTTAACTTTTTTTTTTTTTTTAACAAGCCAAAAGACTAGTTGAAACATGGAACAACTTGTTACTTGTTGCATGTAAGTTAGTTGCAAAGTCATTTGCAAGTGATATTGTGATCGACTACCCACTTGAACATATCCTATGCATCCACTTTGCTCCACTCTATATTGTATTTTCTATCAGAATCTAAATTCATAGATTCACATGTTTTATGACTTGTTAAGTCAAAATCAATTTAAAATTTAAAATTAAAAATATGCATGTAAAGATGGGCAGCATGTTCAGCAAACTCAACTTGATAACTTGAACCAAATTCGCAACATTATTTTTAATTTTCAGCACAAATTATTAAATAGTGAATTAGCAAGGAACCGTTTGGAACCGTGAAATCGAATCGTTCTAAACGGTTCGAGTTAGGTTCGGTTCCAATGATCAAAATGATGGAACCGATCCGAATCGAAACCGTTAAAATTAAAACGGTTTGAGTTAGATTTCTCAAATTTTGAAATCGATCCGGACTGTGCCCACCCCTATAAATTATACTTTAACATTAGTGACACTGACAATCTGTTGAAAAACAACAAGTGGATTTTCAAAAAAATAAAATAAAGTAAGGTCTCTCCTTAGTGTGACTTTTATTTGTTACTAATTTAACTTTTTATATGAAATGAAGAACTTGACGAAAGTGCAATAATAAAGATTAGAGGTGGGAAGTATATAAATAAATATATAATTCATTTTGTTCTTTATTATTACATAATGTTTGGTCTGATTCGACATGTTCTAAGATTGGGTTTTATTTAAATGACTTTTCCATATAAAATGAGCATGACTTAATTTTCTAAAATGAAGGTTTAATTAAGTGAGTCCAACGCATTGAAATCGCTTTGTATAATGGCAATTGATTTATTAATTTTAGCATAAAAAATTCTAGGGAGCGAGGGAAGGAGCGTAGAAATGCACATCACAATGGAGAGGGATGGGTGTAACTTTCATTGCTCCTTCCCTCGCTCCCTAAAAGGGCTCTTTTAGCATTCAGACTAAACAAGTAAGTGTAATGCTAGAAGGTCAAACACATTTATAGCAATGAATAGATCAAAGAAAGTTTCATGATCCTTTCTTGGTCGACTAATAAGCACAAAAAAGTCTTAAAGAGGTTTGAGAATAGAGACTTAGATCCCTATTTTCAGAAGAGACTTGAAGAAGTTGGATGTATGTTTTAACAGCAATGAAGTACACATTTGAATTTCTTATTAGAACTTCACATAACTAGCAAAGATTGTGATTTTGTCTTTTAAAGTAATTTCAAGAAATATTTTGTAAAGTATTTTGTTTATATATATATATATATGTAAAATTTTCAGGTATATGTCACACATATATAAATAAATAAATTGACATAATAAATACATAAAATGAAATCTTAATATCCATATAAATGTAATTATTTACTTCATAATATTTTTTTTTACATAAAAATGTTGAATTTTAAGGAAAAAAAATTATTAAACATTCCAAAATAATTCGTAATCGTAAAAATAATGTACTTTTCTTTTAGGACACTTTTAATTTCGAGACTTCTGAAAAGTTCGCCAAGTCACAATCCTTGGTTTATGATAGAGCCTGTGGGCCCTCTTCTTGAATATTCTTCACTATGTGGATCCAAGCTACCTGATAATCAAAACCAACATTTGATGGACAAGCAGCCAATCAAAGCTAACGATTTCTTCCTGGCACAATTTTATTTCAATCCGAGTGTTGTTTTTTATTACCAAAATTTACTAAAACTCCAATGGTTAATTGCTATTTGTCACTTACTATAAATAATTGAGCTTTGCTAAGGGTTGAGGGAAAGGAGTGAGGGGTGGTTGTAACCACCCATTTTCTTCAAAATAAGCGCATCACCTTGAAGATGCGTGCTAAGGCTCATCTCGAAGAGTACACCCACTCTTCCCTCCCTTTCCCTCAACCCCTAAAATTTTCGTAAATAATTATAAAAATTAATCGTTAAAATTTAATATTTCGTACCTCAAACATCTTAGTAGAGCTAAAGAAAATCAATATAACGGCAGATCTCAGATTCATTTAAAATAACCTATTTACAGTACTTAACTCAAAGAAAAAAAAAAAAAAACCAAAAAAAAGGCTTCCAAGCTGGTTTTCATTACTTCCCTTGACCATTTCATCCTCAACAAAAAGGAAAAATTACATTAGACTACACCCACTGACCAACACCTCATTTATATCACAAAAATTTATATAGAAATATTCAACTTCACTCTTCTCTTCTCCCCAAAGAAAAAAGAAAAAAAAATGGGGCTTTTTTTTTTGGCTTGTTTCTTTCACCACCACATCTTCACTTTGGGTGTGTAAACTAAAAACTGGAAAAGCCCCTTTGTATTTTGTTACGCACTTAATTCATAATTATTTATTATTATGGAAAACAAAGTCTAATAATATATGATGGTGGTGGGATTTATGTAGCTGCAACAGGGGGACTTGTCCTTGCTTGGTAATTCTGAGACTTGTTGGGGGTAGATTTGGTAGTTTCAGTTCTAATAGCCTTCATTGAAGCGGAGAGATTCCACTTTTTCTCCTTCGCTTCATCCATCTCTATTTGTTCTTGTCTACACTCTTCGCTACAGAATGGTGTATCACCTCTGAAAAATATTACCGAAAATACCCATCAGAATCAATTTCAACAATATTTATAAATAATATAAAAATAATTTGGGAACGAACCTGTACATAAAGATGTCTCTGTTATCACCAAGAGGTTTCTTGCAGAGAAAACAAGCTTCAAGAAAGTGAGGTTCTTCGCATCGGGAGTCATATAGCCTGGCTGAGAACCTAGGCGAAGAAATGGAAGCACCAAAACAAGAAGAGGAGAGAGATCTGTAACTTGGACTCCTCTTTGTTGATCTAGAGAAAAACGTGGGGGTGGTAGTGGTGGTTCGAGTGGTAGAAGAAGAAGCGGTGGTGGGTTCAGTGAGAGAAGCTAGACCAACATCTCCTTCAACGAAGCAAGGCCTCCTCATGATGGTAGTAGTGGTGTTGTTGTGTGTTGAGTTTGTTGTAGTGATGGTGGTAGGGAGGAAGAAAGGAAAGAAGAGGAGAGGTTATAAAGAGGAGTTGGTGACTGGTGAGTGACTCCAGTTATGGGTTCCCCAAACTATTAAATTATAAAAAAGTAATAGTGGGACCAAATACGTATCTCGAGGAAGTGCTAATGGTAGATATAATATTTAAGGAACCGCTGCTGGGTTTCTGGAAACCACCGTACTTGCTTTATAAACTACTACGGTGTGGGTGTCTACAAGCTCTATGTGCGACGGTACTTAGTATTTTTTTTTTTTATTATAAAAATTCAATAAGAAAAATTATTTATGAATTTCTAATCGAATAATTATATATAATTTTAAGCGTTTATATATAATTTATAAATAAATAAAAAAGGTTTCACATAAATTAGGTTAAAGACTTAGATATAATTAATCAATGTTTGAGAGATCTAATTTTGAAGCACTGCTACAGCGCACTGCGGGTTAGTCTGGTGTTTAGCCTGGTGCTACCCCCCACCATCCATTTTGCCTCGCGATAGGTGCTACACTCATCTCGAGGCAAAATGGATGGTGGGGGTTAGCACCAGGCTAAACACCAGACTAACCCCCGGTGCAACAAAGAATTTTCGCTAATTTTGATTGTAAAAGTATGAATTTAGAGTGCAAAATGAAAATTACAAAATTAAGATGTAAGAGTTTTTTTTATAATTAATAGACAATTGGAGGATTTCAAACAAATTATATTATGAGCTTAAGTGTAATTAATGAATGTATACATAAATTTGATTTTGATTGTAAATAATTTAAATTTAGAATGATAAAACTGTGTAATAGTATTTTTAATTTGAATGACATAAACATCCCTTATTTATTTACTGTTTGATTTTTCTTATAAATACCATAGAATTAAATGGGTAAAAATATAGTTGATGATATTTGGTCACTTTCATTCAACCCTTTTCTAGTTATGTAATTTAGATTTGCCATTCAAGATTCAATCCGTGCCAGTGGAAGGTATACTAACTACCGTGCACCGGGCTTTTGCCTGGTGTTGTGCCTGGTGCAACCAGGTACCGTCCATTTGCCTCGATATAGGAATAGTTTACTATCTCGTGGCAAATGAAAGGCACAACACCAGACAAATGCCCGGTGCACTTAAAAAAAGCCCTTAAAATTGGTATTCACCCTTGAAGAGGCATATTTACTGAAATACCAATGTTGTGTAGTAAAATAGAAATTATGAATGGTAATTTGGTATTTCGAGTGATGGAATAGTCCAAAATGAAACAGAAACTGTGAACTCTAACTTTGATGACAATACCATTAGTAAGTCAGGTCAGTTAGGTTTGCTAGTCTTTTTTTTTTTGCTAAGTTTTGGATTTTTTTTTACACTTTTTACCCATTCTCTTTAAAAAAACAATCACAAATTTCATCCATATAAAGGGTAGAAGTGTAAAAAGTCCAAACTTGACTAAAAAATGACTAACAAATCTGGTTGGCTAGAATTGTTGCAATATCAGATATACGAGTAAGTCTAAGGAGCTAGATTTGGGAGTCACTTTTGAATTTTGATTGTTTTATACTTGTACCCTTTTCTCTTTAAAGCACAACCACAAATATTATCAATAGAATGGATAGAAATGTCAAAAAAAATCAACCTAATTCAAAAGTGGCTCCTAAATCTCGCTCCCTAGAATTGTTGTAGATATACATATAAACAAGTTTGATGAAGACACAGCAATATAGTAATGCCACATTGCAATCCTCTTGCATATGTTTATTGAGTTCGTGAATCAATAATTTGGAAGACTTGAACAAATTACAGGCCAAAACCATCGGGGATTTCTAATGGGGATGACACTGACAATAACATTTTGCTTTAAATAAGGTTACAATTAATTTATTATTAATTATATAGGTTTGATCAGTGTGGGATTTATGATATATTTAAGATCTTGTGATGTGAAAGCCATAGAGAAGATTGAATAATATTTGCATTAGGTGTGCAAAATTCACCGATAATATAAAATCAAAATAAAATTATATAGTTTACACCCATTGTTGTACCCATAGGTATCATTTATGCACGATATCTAATCAAATTTTAAATAAAGTAGCAAATTAGAATTATCATGAAATAAAATAGTTAGATATCAAAGGAGTAAGGTAAGATTCTCGTATTCTTTATATTAAATTATTTTTAAATCAGGATAGTCTTTTTAAGAAAAATTTTGATTGGATGAAAATTTTGGATATTTATATATATATTTATTTTATAAAGAGTGTATGGAAATAATGCAAAATAACTAACAAACAAGTCTGACTAGACTTACTCGTATATATATGAGTTTGTCTACACAATCAGACTTTAAAGTCATTTTTTTGTTGACTTGAAGTACTTTACATTTTTATCCATTTTCTTTAAAACACAGCTACAAACATTGTAAAATATCCAAAATCTAATAAAAAGTAATTATAAAGCTTGACTCTCTAGAAGTGGGGTATACAATAATTTTGTTAAAAAAAATCTCTTGTAACATTATTAGAACCTAAGTTTTCAAGATTGAAAGTGGCTTGTGCGACTTGACCCTAAAACCTGGGGAAAATAATAGGGCCATGATATGACATGCGAAATGAAGCTTGTACCACAATGTTGTTGACTTGAAGAAATTTGCATTTAAGAACACTGAAAAACAGCAAAAATATTTCAAAAGTCATTTTCTATTCGCCGTGGATCTTATTGCGAAAATTATAGGCGACATCGAACCGTATAATTTTCAAATCATTTTGAAAACGAAATGCAAGTTGGAGAGAGTCAAAGTCTTGCACTAAATATTCATTTCATTATTTTTTTCTACATGATAACAACTTCACTATATATATATATATATATATATATATATATATAAAGCAAATATGAGTCCTTCTAGGGAGCGAGGGAAGGAGCAAGGAAAGGGAGCGATCCATCTTTCTCGAAATAAGCAAGGACGTACATTTTGAGGGAATGGGTGATTACATTCATCCCTCGCTTCCTTTTCCTCGCTCCTTCCTTCATCTCCTGGAATTTTCGAGCAAATATATATTCTCGAACAACTATTTATCAGTTTTTTTTCAATAAAAATATTAATTAAACATGTATTTGTGAAATAAAATACGAAATGTGAGATTAGTTTGTGTGACGAATATCAAAATAATCATAAACCTTTCATCGAGTCGACTTCAATTTGGCTTCTAGTCCATTAACATTTAATCATAAACCCAACTTGTACGTAAAGTTCCGAAACGTGACGACTGGCATGTCCAGTTCCAAGCAGTACGACACCAGTCCCAACCTGTGATACCCAGTTACCACCTTTACCTTTATTTAACTCTCATTCCATGACATCATCGCATTTTCTAACTTTTTCCAAAACCTCTCTTGTCGCTTTCGTTAAATAGTCCGGCCCACCACTCACGAAACATATGTGGGCCCCCCATGGATTCACGCCATTCCCATTACTTTACTATTCACCACCACAGTGATGACATATTTTGAATCGTATTCAATTGAATTGAGGCCCAGTTACCGAGGTTTGGTTTGAATACGTACCTCTCGTCTCACACGAATGTACCTTTAATACTCTGCCACGTGTCAATAATTTTCTGAGTTATGCGCACTGTGCTTTACGAGCGCGCATGGTAGTAGAGAGAATTTATCTTTACCTTTACCACCACTGTAGCTTTGAAATTACCAGCTCCTATTGTTTTGTTTTAATCACCCTAAATTTGGGAGGTCTAGTGGAAGTCATTTTCTTTCTTTTCTTTGGTACGAACTCCTAACCAGCTTTTTTTTTCTTTCTTCTATAATTAACAAAAAAAAAAAAAATCGAATAAATAATATTCGGTAGATTTGTGATACTGATTGCTGGTTTGGTTTGGTATAATATCTGCCAATATTTTCTTCTTCTTGTTTTTGCTAGGAGGCACCCTACCCCTAGTTCATGAAATTTATTATGGTTTTTGGAAAACAATGGGTTTATTTTGTTGTTAATGGTTGAAACAACAATTAAGAGGGGTCCATCAAATCGAATACCAACGAAATCCTTATTACTATTGTCTAAAGTCAAGATTGTCACTACGGTGATGTGGTCCAGTCCAGTCTATGACAATTTGGCAGTGAAGTGGATTTTCACGAATATATTTCTTTAAATGATATTTAAAGCGAATACAAAGGGATCCAAAGTGTATCTGTAAAAAATTTGGAACGAATATGAATTTGGTTATATCTGCCCCGCAATATGTATCACAAACTTTTGTATTGTAATTGATATTTTGAAATCAAGATCTCGCATCATAATACATATGACGTCATGAAGGTAACCCACGTATTTCATGACGACAATAATGTATATATAGAGCCACATGGCATCCATGCATGAGTCAAGAACATGTCATTGATTGAACAATAGTCATCAATTCAACCGCGGTGATCTATCGACAACCTTCAACAGCAAGGATACACGTGTGACTTTTGTGGACGTTTGTCACCTCTGATCACATTATTAAAGCTTACATCGCACATGCTTGCAGAGGCACCTCATCAAAGTTCATGTATCTTCAGGAAGCAAAACTAATAAACTACTTAGTTTATGAACACAAACACATAATATAGTAAGTATTGGGATTAACAAAATTGACTAGATTCATTTACACGTGCGAAATACTGTAACTTTTACACGTGTGTCACCCAGAAGCCGGACATGATTTAGTGCGTGTAGTTCTTCTGGTCTTCATAAAATAAGCTAGATGCTGCATCAAATAATGGAGAAAGAGAACCTTTTTTTTTTTTTCTTTTTTTTTTTTTATTATTTGTGTATAAAATATTAGGTTGCTTTACTCTTTCTACGTTCTACAAGCCAAGGTGGAATCTTAGTCCATCTTTTCAGAAGATTTCTATGGTCATATAAGTTTATTTTTTGTTTGATAAGTGTTTGGACAAAGGTGTTACACGCCAACTTTCTAGGCATTGCTTAATGTATAAGTGTTTATATAATGTATAAGTTTAATCATATGTTACATAGCTAAACCAATAATATATTGGAGTAGGAGAGGCCTCTTCATATTGGTCGATATTAGAGTTTGTATAGCAAATAACAAGTATTGAAGAGAAATGATGTGTCTTTTGCACTTAAAGCCTTGTTTTGAATTAAGAAATGATGTGTCTGATCAGCATACTATTTTGTTCTCTACATATTTAAGAGAAAAACAAGTTATTCAACGTATTAATTTTTTCTAGAGTTATTTATTCTTCTTCACTTCTGAGAGAGATCGCATTCGGTAAATTCGTCAGAGCCAACACTCTTGTGCTATAATGTTGGTATTAGATAGTTGAATCCTGATAGTCAAATGCCTAAAAACTACAGCACCAAGTAAAGGAGAATTATGTCTATAGGACATAGCGTATCCGCTAGATTCTATTTACAAATCAAGAATTACCAATTCTGTCAATTCAATATAGTGATTTTGTAAGCCTCAATCAGCAATACAAGTTAGTAGAATTATTTATTTTATTTTATTTCGTTGTAATCAATTTATAATGTAAATCGTATTTGTATTGTTATATTATTTATTTCAAATAAATTTATACATTTTTCTAATTGTTCTCCATCAGCTGATCATTTATTTAGGTGCTAGAAGAAAATTTTATGTCATTCCCATGAAAAGCATTGTAGATATGTTTTCGTTTTAAGCGTTCAATAATGCCGCGGAAATAATATCTAACTAGGTGCTATTATAAAGATGCTAATCCTCATGAACAATGGAGCTATAAATCACTAAAATGCGCTCTGTCATTTAGTTATGGACATTTTTTTCATTGCATTTACCTCTGAAATGGTAATTCAGCTCCAAAGGATGTCTTTCAAATACAATCGATCGAGAGGGGGATAAAACGAAGGATGCATGGAAACAATGGTCACAGTACTCTTGTGTTCACTTCCTTTACCTTTAAGCCTTAAATGAAATTGGAACCCTTGAAAAATAACCTTGTACACCATTGATGCACATCCAAACCGAGGACAGTCAAATGGATCAAGAATTAGCCTCATTAAAACTCGTGGCTTGAAGAGGAAAAAAATGTGCAACGTAACAAAGTTCACCACCAATGCTAATACTAGCATCAATGCTTAACATGACTCTTTAATTCTGGTATAAAGAAATCAATACAAATATTGGGATTGCTCAGCATTGGTGCTGATATATATTTTTTTTATTTATTGTATTTTTTTTTTTACTGTTGTGTGATCTCTCCTTACACTTGTTGATTGGCATCAAGGTCGAGGATCTAGCCACGTGAAGTTGCTATTGTTTGAACTTGAGCTAACTAATTGGGTTTTATTGGAGAGATTTCACGATTGAAATAGGAAAGACATGATTGAGAATTGTTTGTTGTTCATGAAGATGTTCCTGCTGCCGTTGAGGATCAAAAGCACTACTAAGTTGTTAATTGATTGAGGTAGACTTGTTGTTGTTCTCCATTCACTATCTCTTACGTCTACGATCAAAGTGCGTAGTCGTCAGAGGCAGGAAAGAGCTTGAATTCTCAGAGTCTTAGGCCACCAAAGAAAGTTGATATAATACTATGTAAAGAAAATATTTGAGAATTGTACTGTTATTTTTTATTTTTATTTCTTGACTAAATACAAGTTTATATAAGTTAATTTCTACCCAATCTTATGGAACCATGAGACATAAAACTTCATATACAAAAAGTGGCTACATTCAAAGAGGAATACACCCTCAGACATTTTTCGTTACCCCACTTCAACATATTGAGACATTTTGACCTTCCATATTTCTTTAATTTTCCACTCCCCCATCCCCCAATTTTTTTTCTTTTTCTACATATGCTTATAGCTAGCTAGTCGATAAAAAGTTTGATAAATACATGAAAAATACTATGTAATTCTGATTAATATACATGACAAAAGAAAGTTGCAAATACGCTAGCCTTGTAACACTCACAAAACGTGCGTGCGAGTGGCTAGTGATTATAAACTCTTGGTGAAAGTTATAAAAGCTATATATTCTTTCAAACAACACAAGTTGTAATGATTCAATTAGGTCAAAACAAATGGGTCCATCGTGAAAAAGATGTGGGAAAACTTTACAAATTTTCTTGCTGTTTGTCACTTAAGCTAGGTTTGGCTTTTGTCATCTTAATTAAGTAGGCTTCACTTGAATAAGACTTTGATGTTAATGGAATTTTGTTAGGTTTCCTTTTCATCATTATATTATGTTTCTATTCTCTGTAATAATGTTGTTTTAACTCATCTTTGTTAATGTTTGGCTTTCCATTAACCCATGATGATTCCACTCACAAAAGCTATATATTTGGAATTTATATGATTTGTTGTATATAGATATTTTCCAATTTTGGGTAGTCAGACTTTATAGTCATTTTTTTTTGTCAGGTTTTGAGTTTTTTACATTTTCATTTCTTTTATAGATAATTTTTGTGACTGTGTTTTAAAGAAAATGAATAAAAGTGTAAAAAAATCCAAACCTAATAAAAAAGAGTGAGGCTAGGGAATCAGGTTTTGTAATCAGAATGATGTGACATCGTTAGAGGATGTTTTTTACAATCTCGATATACATATAAACACTTTGGAGATTTTATCATTATTTCAAAATCACATCACATCACCATGATTACAAAAACATGATTTTCTAGCATTTTTAAATAAAAAAATGATTTTAAAACTTGACTGCCTACACAAACTCATGGATATTCAGAAAATAAATTAGTTAAGATATGTTTTTTTAAAATTATATTTATTTATGAAGTTGGAGTTGGTGTGGTCTAAGCCCATTTAGGGTAGGCTCTTTAGAAAGCCTAAATGGGACCCACCAATCAAATGGGCCTAAGCCTTCGGATTGCAAGAATTGGACAGAAGCAATAGGGAATTTTTTGTTTTTTTGTTTTTGGTTTTTTTTTTTTGGTATTTATATTGTTTTGTGTGTGTTTTGTATTAAAGGTTTGAAAAACTATAGCTCCCCATCCCCATTGAGGCTACTATCATCAACCTCAAAGGCCTTTTATGTATATCAAACCATCATTTCCATTAAGGGTTAATTTACAAAAACCCCAATATAAATAGCTAATTAAGTTTTATTCTAAAAGATGTCGTATTGCAATCTCCCTAGATGAGTTGTCCCCATTTCACTATCAAGGCACGGGTTGTTTTCAAATTGGTTATATTGTGATGACCAAACTACTCCTGAATGCTTCAAGAACTGTGGCTAAAATATTGGCCTCAAATAATTGATAATTGGTATCTTAAGATAAATAAGTGGTTCAAAATGTAAATAAAAATAATGTGCATCTCGAGACACGTCTATGATTTGAAAAATCCACCTTTATCAAACATCATCTTCTCTGACCTCAAATCCACGCACCACTCTGCTCTTGTACCCTTCCTCTTTTGTTTATCTACCTCGTCGCCCTGCCACACTCCATTCTCCACCCCTCTCCTTGCTTCACTGACCACCGCCCCGCCCCACCCCATCCCCCTTAGTCCAAATTCACCACCTCACCCCTCACCCCTCAAGGAGAAGGAATGTTTTTTTATTTATTTATTTAAATATATGTGATCTCGAGATACAATACACATTATAACAAATAAGTATTTTTATTACATTTAAAGAGCATAATAAAACGTTATTTATTACGTTTTCAATCTCTAACCACAAGCATGACAAAAGTTATAGTTGATGATACATCAAAATAGATCGACATCGCGGTCATACACATGACAAAGAACATCCATCACGAGGATCTGGCGTCCCATCTATTGGGCCGGCTCGTAAAATTCAAGAAGGTTAAAGCCAACCATAAAGGCCCAAACAAGACTTACTATACGAAGACGATTAAAGCCCAAGTCCAGGCCCGAACGAATCGAAGCCCAAATTCAGGCCCGACACGAGTTCTCTTATAAAGAAGATGAACGTTGCATAAAAAAAGCCGTGGAGGGAGTAATGCCTCCACAGATGCATCTCCATTAAGAAGGAAATTGTTACAAGAAATATCTCCTTTCGTTGCACCTCACATGCTTAAGTCACATAGAGAATTAATCACGCCCATTATAAAAAGGTAAAGCGTCGACAAAGGTATGCAACTTTAATTGAATTTTGTCCAGATTTTCTTCCTTCTTCAAACAGAGTTGTTGACTTAAGCATCGAGTGCCTTCGACCACCAAAAATGTGGTATTTGGTAGTCTAACATCTGTTTTGCAAGTCAAACTCACATGAGGACAAGATTTGGATGTATCAGTTTAGCGCCGTCCCTGGGGAACGACGAGTTTCCTTTCTAAAAAGAAAACTCACAATGACGAAATTAACTGAAACCCGATTAACGATCAAGAAATTATCAAATCAATGGAACACTCTACAAATCCTCAATCTAGCGATGGACAACACGCCATGTCTCATAATATCAACCCAGCGACAACCGTTGAACCAACTGCGCCAGAAAGAAGAAAACTTCAATAGGTAACAATTCAGACGTCTCTGACATCATAGGGAATCCCCTCGGACCCCGTGTATTGATGTTCATGGCTCAGATGAACCAAGTAATCAAAATGGTGGATAGACACATCCAAGACCTGAAGGGCAACAAACCTCAAGAAGAAATCACCATGCTTAAGAGACATCAGATCAATAATAGTTTCGAATTTAACCAACGAAAGTTTGAAAAACTACAATCGAAAAAGCCCAAACGTGAACCAGTAGAAAAATCCATGACCTTGTTAGCAAGTCGAAGCGAGGTCCTTAAAGCTATAGCAGGAATGGAATACATCAAATGGCCACCAAAAATGAGAGAAGATCCAGAAAGACAGAACACGAGCAAACACAGCCTTTTTCACGACAACTACGGCCACGATACCAAAGAATGTCATAGCCTGAGGGACGAGATCGAATGCCATGCCAGAGAAGGACGACTCTGAGAATTCATTAAACCCGAGGACGAAACAATCACATCAGGGGAACGACCAAAGGAGATAATATACGTCTTGCATGGTGCAACTGGAGAAAATGAGCAATCCAACTGATCCTGAAAGGGAATAGTCAGAGACCTACGAGCAAAGATCAGATACCAAGAGCCGTCAGCACAACGCACAAAGACGATGTGGATGACTCTGACCTTCTCCAACGAAGATGCAAATGTGGTTAATTTCCCGTAATACGATGCCATAGTAATCTCGGTCATGATAGCTAGGTGGGAAATCAATAGGGTGTTGGTCGACACGGGCAACTTAGCCAACCTCTTATATCTGATAGCTTTTCGAAGGATGCGGTTCACTAATGAGATGTTCTCACCTAGTGATCAACCACTAGTGGGTTTCAATGGAAAACAATGTCGTCCACTAGGGGTGATTCAACTACCGGTCAAAGCAGGAGAACCAAGAAAACAACGAGTGTTATTGATAGACTTCATTGTTGTTGATGCCTTCTACGTATAACATGCTGCTCGTGAGACCTTGGATATACAAAATGGGCGCAGTCTCCTCAACTATGCACCAATGCTTAAAGTACCATATCGACAATGGTATCAGGAGAATCAAAGGAGATCAACTAGCGGCTCGTGAGTGTCATTTTGCAACGATAAAGACTCCTCACAAATAGCAATTACTACAACGACCGAAGGAGCTTTCACAACAACTTGGTTAGATGAGTTCAGATTTTATGGATGATAATGTGGCTCCAACCAGCCCGCGAGATCGATCTAACTCCGGACAATCGAAAGAATAAACGATTGTAGTTTACCTAGACAACGAAGCGGAGAAAACAGTCTGGATTGGCACCAAGATTCATCCTGAACTCGCGAGGAACTGATCAAACTGCTGAAAGATAATCAATATGTTTTTGCATGGACAATGAAGGACATGGTAGGAATAAATCCGTCCATCATTTCTCACAAATTACAAGTGAACCCAGACAAGAAATCGATCCGACAAAAAAAAAGGTCGGTGGCTCCAAAACATAATCAAGCGATAAACGAGGAAGTGCACTGCCTACTTAATGCGGGGATGATAAGAGAAACTCATTGCCCGGACTGGTTGGCAAACACAATGCTCACAGAAGCAACATCCTTTATCTCAGAGATTGAAAAATTCTACACTGCCTTGTTTGAATGCCTATTTTTTGTCTTTTTGACACTTCTACCCCTTCTATGGATGGTGTTTGTGGTTATATTTTAAAGAGAATGGGTAAAAAGTGTAAAAATCAAAAAAAAAAAAAAAATACAAAAAAATACAAAAAAAGCACCCAAACAAGCAGCGTAGAATTACTCCTCAGTGATAGTAATTGGGAATTTTATGTTTGTGTGTGTCATGTATTAAAGGTTAGAAAAAAAAACTCTAGCTCCCCATCCCCATTGTGGCTACAATCATCAACCTCAAAGGTCTTTGATGTATATAAAACCATCATTTCCATTAAGGGTTAATTTACAAAACCCCAATATAAATGGCTAATAAGTTTCCCCTAAAAGATGTCGTATTGCAATTTCTCAAGATTAGTTGTCTCCATTTGACTATCAAGGCACGAGCTATTTTCAAATTGGTTATCTTGTGATGACCAAATTAACTACTCCTGAATGCTTCAAGGGTTGAGGTTAAAATATTGGCCTCGAACAATTGATAATTGACATCTTAAGGTAAATCAGTGGTTCAAAATGAATAAAAATAATGTGTATCTTGAGACACGTAAATGGTTTGAAAAGACCACCTCCATGAAACATCAGCTTCTCGAACCTCATATCTCCAACTCAAATCTACCCACCCTCGACAATTCCAACATCACCATCATCTCCTCTTTGCGACTATGCTCCGCCCCCTTACCACCCCTATTTTGTCTCTCTACTTCGTCGCCCCACCACTGCCACACTTTATCTCCCACTCCCTCTCCTTGCCTCACCGACCATCGCCCTGCTCCTATCCCCTTTTGTCCTAAAATGTCATTTTTAATCAACGAATGGATAAAAATAAAGTTATTGATCATTAATTTTTTTTTATAAACTAATTAGATTAATCAAACAACCAAAATATAATTTTGTTTCTTCAATTAACTTGTTATCGAGTAATAATACATTGTCACCAACCCATATAAAAATAACCATTATAATATAAATTTTTAATAAATATTCACTAACATGGACTCCACTATCCCCTTGTTTGCTTGAGTAATTTTTCATTTGTGTTAAAATTTTCATTTGTTAAACACGCGCACAAGAAAAATTATAGTTAAATTTAACAAGGGACACACAAGACCAATATATATATATAATTATTTTTTGCCAAACATGAAGACTTTTTTTTTTATCGAAGATAAGAAGAGAAACAATATATAAGAGGAACCATTCCTAAATCAAGAAATGCCAAGACACCATGAACTTCCCCTATTTTTTCAATATGTTAAATCTACAGCTCTGTAACGTATATATATTATACAAGTCCTATCATAATATTAACTTCAAGGAATTGATAGATCTCCTAAAATGTGATGTTCCAGGACTTGTTTAGGTGAACACTTCATGACATCTTCCTTCTTGGCTGTAATGTTGGATCACAACTTGGGACTTCCACATGTTTCGATGACCTAGCTAACAAATTCAATCTATTCTTACCCAAGTATTTTTTTTTTTTTTAATGGTAGGGTTAAAATAGCAAAATGTTGCATTGGAATGTGTCCAAATTTCACATTCAAATATCAATATTAGAAAAAACCTCTGCGCATTTTTCATCTTTTTAGTTGAAAAAAATATGAATAACATTTTATTCTTCTTTCTTCCAGGTTCTCCCTCTATTGCAAAATTTTTGTCTCTTTACACTCGACTCTCACTAGTTCTAATGAGTCTGACTCGAGTCTCCTCTTCTCCAAGCTCCAAAGAGTCCTCGTCTTCATTTCTCATGTTCTCTTCTCATTGAAACTTTTCTCTTCTGTAAACTTGATTCTCACTGAAACTTCTCTGCGAAACTCGAGTCTCATTTGATTATATTCTTGATCCTCACTCGAGTTTGGATGCATGGGTTTTTCTTATTATTGTTTGTACTTCTCTATTATTTGAAATTTCTCTCTCTACACTCGATTCTTGTTGCAAAAGTGGTTCTTTATGCATTTTGTTGAACCTTCTATGTTGTTTGAAGAGTCTGGCATGATCGATTACTTGAAGCAGTTGTCGAAGAAATCAATTTATCGGAACCTTTTGTGTGGTTTGTTTTGTCTGTATTTGATCCCCAACTTCGATTGATCACAGAGGGAGTCACCAAAGAAGGTAACATCGAAAACTCATTTTTTTTTTGTTCTACTTCATCTGTGAAGTTCCTAAGAAGTGATGGCTCAGTAGTTGAGCAGTGGCGGATGGTATCAGAGTCGAACCCAGACGATGACATTCGGGGTGAGAGAGGTCAAGGAAAAAAAAAGAAAAAAAAAAGTTTCTAAATTTAATCACAATTTGTATTGGCTATATTGCTCGCGCATTGTTGATGAAATGTGTGAAAGGAAATATCTTCTTTCAACCTTTGCTACTGTCTTTTATCCCCTATTTCATACCATTTTTTAGGCATATTGATAGAGGATTGAATTTTTTTTATATAACCTAAAACTTATGCATATGTTGATATGGATGTTCAAATTATTAGCATAAGTTGTAGAAGCAACTAAATGTACTGGTTGATTGTAATACCCGCCTAATTAAATAAATATAAAAATTTCTTATTTATTAATTGTGGCATATATTGTAATCTCATTTATTGGGAAAAAGATTTTTTTTGTTTGTCATTACTAAATAAAATAAGGTGTGTGTGTGTTTAGCCAAAATTTTGAAAAACCCTAATGTTGATGGATTGTACTCACTTGTATTTGGGCTTGGTTTGGGTTTTCATTAAAATATCGATTAGGGTTTTATTTTGTGAAAGAGGATGGGTGCACTCGAAAGCCTGGTGGGGGCGAATAGCCACCCACCTTATAAAGAGTAACCCTATTTCTTCCTTTTTTTTCTCTTTTCTTTTCTTCTTCATTCTCTTTTCTCCTTCGATGGAGGCTGAATTTGCAGAGAGAAAGAGAGAGTGGCAGTTGTTTTGAAACATTGGTTATGGAAAAGATGGGTTACTAGGGCTTCTTCTTGGTGGTGCTGATTGTTGGTAGAGATTCAAATAAGCGGCAGAGAAGAGAAGAAACAAAACCCTAGAGATAGAGAGAGTTTGTTGATCAAATTCGGTCTCACCACCACCAAGTAGAGCAGCGTAGGGAAGAAGAAGAAGAAGAGAACAGAGAGAAGAGAACATCGAAATGTACCTTAAAAAGGCGTTATGGGCGGAGGGTTCATCATCAATGCAAATCCGAATGCAATAGTCATCAACAACAACAACCTCAACGGTTGTAGACGAGTTCGTCTCCTCTCTGTATAACCAGAGACTCTACAGAGAAGCCGCACTCGCTCTTCGAACCGGGTTGCGAGAAGCCCGAGCTAAGTTTTCCTTCCTTCGAGTTCGCGGCCTTCGAAACCTGCTCAAGTCCCTCCGATCCATCGCTGAGTCTGACTCAACCTTCCACCTCTTCTGTTTCAGCCACCACCGCCCTTTCACCAAAAACCACCACTCGCACCCAGAAGGATCAGATTAATGAAGCTTGGGTCAGAGCTCTTTGGGATGATAGAGCTTGTGGATGGAAGAACATTGCCTCTTCAGGTTGATCCGGTGGTCTTCTCAGTTCTCAATTGAAGATTTGAATACTTAGAAAGACATTTCCCCCTCTCTACTGGATTCGGACTGAAGGATTAGAATCAGAAGTGGGTGGGCACCAATCTATTGTCCCAGTTTTTAGGGAAGAGCTCTATGATGTCCATGGTTGGGTTGATCGTCCCTGGCTTCTCGGTGGCGATTTCAATGTGCAAGATACTTGGAAGACAGCAGAGGGAGGGTGTGTATCAGAAGCATCACCAGCAGGAACAAGTTCAATGACTTTATCAACTCCTTACAAAGAAAAGTTGAAGATTTAGAGTAAGGAGGTTTTTTTGGGAATTTCTCTTGGCTGATCTCTTAAGATAACTCTTGGGAACTTACTGGTGCAGGTCGTTGGGATGCAATTACATCTTCACAGCTGATCCTAGAGGGAAATTGAAGATGTGGAGATTAAATGGTCCTTCACATTCGGCATCTGATATAGCAAAAGAAATGCAGGATGCTATTCTGATTTGCAGACAGAAACTGGTTGTGTTCTTGGGATAAAGTTGGGTTCGACAGGGAGCTTATTGGACCTTCCATGTACTTTGGGCTTATGGGTGATGGTCAGCCGATAGGATGACATGTGGGTTGGCTGAGTGCAGGCTCTTTACTGTTTCGATTTCAAGGTGAGTTTTTCTTCATTTTCCTTTTTAGATTTTTGTATGAATTGAGAATGTGGAGTGATGATGACCCCATGTCTCTGTTTTTGTTTATTTATGATGCTTGTTTGAGGTTTCTTTTTCTTCATGTTTTGTTTTTATCCCATACATGTTTGATGAAATGCGCCACCGAAATGAATGGACTCACAAATTTCGATAATATGTGTTTCAAAACTACCAAAGTGATTTGTTCTTACAAATTTGCCAATATAATGTGTGTTGTTTGTTTGACTGTGAATGTTAGTTGGCAAGTTTTACTGCTGGTGTACTTATTGTTGCATTAGCAACAAAGTTGAGAAGTTTCATTTCTTTTGGAGCTCATAGTAAATATATTTCGGATTGTTTACATGTGTACCGATGCTGTATGCCATATGGAGATATGACTTTCTTGGCAAAGTTGTTGAGTAGGATTAAATCATGAGCTAGTCATTTTTGGGTTTAGATACATCTGTTAAGTTATACACGATGAACCCCCTCATCATTTAGATTGGATCAGGGGATTGAGCTTAAGTTTATTGGTTTAAACCACTAGTTGGTTTGCGATTCAACTCAAGACAAGTTTAGAAGAACCATTTTTTTTAAGTAAGCTTTTGTGGACTGGTGATCATATATGTTGAATTTTGCTGCTCATTACATGGTTCTGTGTTATACTATAATCTAGTATATTATATATGCATGAATAACTAGTGAACATAATTTGATATAAGTAGATCCTTTCACTACATGATTCTATGGGTTGCACTCGCATTCCAGCCAATTTATATTTTATTAAATAAATATTAGATATTGGTTGGAATTTAACTGAGCACTTGTTTTAGCTTTAGTATTTGTATTGTTATGCGAATTGGTGTGCATATTGTTTTTCATATGACGCAAAGAGATGAGATAAGTGAATTGGCAATGTGCCAAATATTACTTTTTCCCCAAAAGAATGGTGAATACTGTGGTTAATTTATTTATGGTTGACAAAGTGTCACCATAAAAGAGTTTTGAGTTTTAGTTTATATTTTTTTTATGCTCTTTTCCACAACTCCGAAGAAAAAAAAAGTGAAAAGAAAAGAAATTTTTGTATACAGACTTGCTTGTATACGTGTGATATTATGGGTATGCAGACTTGCTTGCATATCGGTGCACCGTTCCATGTGTGTTCGGTTGTACGTGTAGATTTAGGAAGAATGCTTGCCATGGATCGAACTTCGGGTGTGATGACATGTTCCTCGAGGTGGCACCCCACTTGGAACATGTACGCTCCGAGTGGTTTCGAAGGCAAGGGAGGCACACTTGGGTGAGGTGTGTTCGGCACAGGAGGAGAGTGCGATTGTGGAAAAGTAGCGAGATTTCATATTTTTTTGTGTATGTGCATGATTACCTTTAAGGAAGAAACTAAATGCTCATTCAACCATTGAATGAGAACTACATGTCTTCCTAAAGGTAGAAAAATGTGTTTGTTTAATATTTCAATAATAGTCTAATATGAGTATGAATTGTATTGTTGTTGCATTTATGAGGATTGATAACTCATAAATTTTATTTATTAGTAATAAATAATGCATATTTATTTATTAGGATGACGACACCATTGCTTCATTGAGGAACTACCTGATGGTGTGGTTATTTATTGTTTGGTTTATTTTAATGTTGTCACGTGTGGATTTATTGAATTTTTGGATGAAGATTTCTCACACCAGCTTTATTGCTGACCCGAGTGAGCTTTTGCTTCTTGGGTACATTCCTTTTGGAATGTAGCCGATTAGCCTTTCAGGTTTAGAGATTTTGAGCTGCGTACTGGTGTTCCGCTAGTGAGCTAGCAACGTCAGAGTCTCACCGGGTTAGATTTTTATTTGTTTCAGAGGTTTAGTTCATGCTGCTATTTGTTTCTGTTGTTATTGAATTCTCACGTCCCGAGTTTTGGGGGAAACGGATAATCCTATGTGGATTTTGGGATTTTCGTTTCATTCGAAAAATCGGGGCGTGACAGTTTGGTATCAGAGCATTTGGTTAGCCTAGGCTGGGGTAGAGTCTAGGTGATCCTCGGAATGTGGATATGGGAGAGTAGTAGTGTGACTGTCTAGAGATAAAGTGACAAGGGTGAACCTTGAACTTTTATTATTCTTTCTTTTTCTTCGTGAATCTCGAGATGAGATTTCTGTGACTAACTTATTTTAATGTCAATAGTGGATGACATTATTTCGTGTCGTTTTCTTGTAGTAGTTTGTTAATAGTAGATGACATTAACCCTTTTCGCGAATCTCGGGATGAGATTCTTTTGAGTTGTATATATTGTAACACCACTACTTTTTCAATGACAAAAATTTATGCAACTAAAATTCAATTGAATTTTTTTTTTTTTTTTAAATCTTCTTTCGCTTGACAAGTTGCATTTTTGAAATTCGCTTAACTTTCTTTCCTCTACCGAATCTCGTCTTTTGAGTTGTATATATTGTAGCACCCCGTAATTTTTGTACGTACTGAATATTTTTATATTTTTGTGTGATTGTCTTCATTAAGTTATGGGCATAAGTATGAGCTATTTGTTTGTCTATGTGATGTGTAGTTGTTTATTTAAAAATTAATTTCCTATCTACCTTCCTCTACCGAATCTCGGGACGAGATTATTTTGAGTTGTATATATTGTAATACCCGCCTAATTAAATAAATATAAAAATTTCTTATTTATTAATTGTGGCGTATATTGTAATCTCATTTATTGGGAAAAAGATTTTTTTTGTTTGTCATTACTAAATAAAATAAGGTGTGTGTGTGTTTAGCCAAAATTTTGAAAAACCCTAATGTTGATGGATTGTACTCACTTGTATTTGGGCTTGGTTTGGGTTTTCATTAAAATATCGATTAGGGTTTTATTTTGTGAAAGAGGATGGGTGCACTCGAAAGCCTGGTGGGGGCGAATAGCCACCCACCTTATAAAGAGTAACCCTATTTCTTCCTTTTTTTTCTCTTTTCTTTTCTTCTTCATTCTCTTTTCTCCTTCGATGGAGGCTGAATTTGCAGAAAGAAAGAGAGAGTGGCAGTTGTTTTGAAACATTGGTTATGGAAAAGATGGGTTACTAGGGCTTCTTCTTGGTGGTGCTGATTGTTGGTAGAGATTCAAATAAGCGGCAGAGAAGAGAAGAAACAAAACCCTAGAGATAGAGAGAGTTTGTTGATCAAATTCGGTCTCACCACCACCAAGTAGAGCAGCGTAGGGAAGAAGAAGAAGAAGAGAACAGAGAGAAGAGAACATCGAAATGTACCTTAAAAAGGCGTTATGGGCGGAGGGTTCATCATCAATGCAAATCCGAATGCAATAGTCATCAACAACAACAACCTCAACGGTTGTAGACGAGTTCGTCTCCTCTCTGTATAACCAGAGACTCTACAGAGAAGCCGCACTCGCTCTTCGAACCGGGTTGCGAGAAGCCCGAGCTAAGTTTTCCTTCCTTCGAGTTCGCGGCCTTCGAAACCTGCTCAAGTCCCTCCGATCCATCGCTGAGTCTGACTCAACCTTCCACCTCTTCTGTTTCAGCCACCACCGCCCTTTCACCAAAAACCACCACTCGCACCCAGAAGGATCAGATTAATGAAGCTTGGGTCAGAGCTCTTTGGGATGATAGAGCTTGTGGATGGAAGAACATTGCCTCTTCAGGTTGATCCGGTGGTCTTCTCAGTTCTCAATTGAAGATTTGAATACTTAGAAAGACATTTCCCCCTCTCTACTGGATTCGGACTGAAGGATTAGAATCAGAAGTGGGTGGGCACCAATCTATTGTCCCAGTTTTTAGGGAAGAGCTCTATGATGTCCATGGTTGGGTTGATCGTCCCTGGCTTCTCGGTGGCGATTTCAATGTGCAAGATACTTGGAAGACAGCAGAGGGAGGGTGTGTATCAGAAGCATCACCAGCAGGAACAAGTTCAATGACTTTATCAACTCCTTACAAAGAAAAGTTGAAGATTTAGAGTAAGGAGGTTTTTTTGGGAATTTCTCTTGGCTGATCTCTTAAGATAACTCTTGGGAACTTACTGGTGCAGGTCGTTGGGATGCAATTACATCTTCACAGCTGATCCTAGAGGGAAATTGAAGATGTGGAGATTAAATGGTCCTTCACATTCGGCATCTGATATAGCAAAAGAAATGCAGGATGCTATTCTGATTTGCAGACAGAAACTGGTTGTGTTCTTGGGATAAAGTTGGGTTCGACAGGGAGCTTATTGGACCTTCCATGTACTTTGGGCTTATGGGTGATGGTCAGCCGATAGGATGACATGTGGGTTGGCTGAGTGCAGGCTCTTTACTGTTTCGATTTCAAGGTGAGTTTTTCTTCATTTTCCTTTTTAGATTTTTGTATGAATTGAGAATGTGGAGTGATGATGACCCCATGTCTCTGTTTTTGTTTATTTATGATGCTTGTTTGAGGTTTCTTTTTCTTCATGTTTTGTTTTTATCCCATACATGTTTGATGAAATGCGCCACCGAAATGAATGGACTCACAAATTTCGATAATATGTGTTTCAAAACTACCAAAGTGATTTGTTCTTACAAATTTGCCAATATAATGTGTGTTGTTTGTTTGACTGTGAATGTTAGTTGGCAAGTTTTACTGCTGGTGTACTTATTGTTGCATTAGCAACAAAGTTGAGAAGTTTCATTTCTTTTGGAGCTCATAGTAAATATATTTCGGATTGTTTACATGTGTACCGATGCTGTATGCCATATGGAGATATGACTTTCTTGGCAAAGTTGTTGAGTAGGATTAAATCATGAGCTAGTCATTTTTGGGTTTAGATACATCTGTTAAGTTATACACGATGAACCCCCTCATCATTTAGATTGGATCAGGGGATTGAGCTTAAGTTTATTGGTTTAAACCACTAGTTGGTTTGCGATTCAACTCAAGACAAGTTTAGAAGAACCATTTTTTTTAAGTAAGCTTTTGTGGACTGGTGATCATATATGTTGAATTTTGCTGCTCATTACATGGTTCTGTGTTATACTATAATCTAGTATATTATATATGCATGAATAACTAGTGAACATAATTTGATATAAGTAGATCCTTTCACTACATGATTCTATGGGTTGCACTCGCATTCCAGCCAATTTATATTTTATTAAATAAATATTAGATATTGGTTGGAATTTAACTGAGCACTTGTTTTAGCTTTAGTATTTGTATTGTTATGCGAATTGGTGTGCATATTGTTTTTCATATGACGCAAAGAGATGAGATAAGTGAATTGGCAATGTGCCAAATATTACTTTTTCCCCAAAAGAATGGTGAATACTGTGGTTAATTTATTTATGGTTGACAAAGTGTCACCATAAAAGAGTTTTGAGTTTTAGTTTATATTTTTTTTATGCTCTTTTCCACAACTCCGAAGAAAAAAAAAAGTGAAAAGAAAAGAAATTTTTGTATACAGACTTGCTTGTATACGTGTGATATTATGGGTATGCAGACTTGCTTGCATATCGGTGCACCGTTCCATGTGTGTTCGGTTGTACGTGTAGATTTAGGAAGAATGCTTGCCATGGATCGAACTTTGGGTGTGATGACATGTTCCTCGAGGTGGCACCCCACTTGGAACATGTACGCTCCGAGTGGTTTCGAAGGCAAGGGAGGCACACTTGGGTGAGGTGTGTTCGGCACAGGAGGAGAGTGCGATTGTGGAAAAGTAGCGAGATTTCATATTTTTTTGTGTATGTGCATGATTACCTTTAAGGAAGAAACTAAATGCTCATTCAACCATTGAATGAGAACTACATGTCTTCCTAAAGGTAGAAAAATGTGTTTGTTTAATATTTCAATAATAGTCTAATATGAGTATGAATTGTATTGTTGTTGCATTTATGAGGATTGATAACTCATAAATTTTATTTATTAGTAATAAATAATGCATATTTATTTATTAGGATGACGACACCATTGCTTCATTGAGGAACTACCTGATGGTGTGGTTATTTATTGTTTGGTTTATTTTAATGTTGTCACGTGTGGATTTATTGAATTTTTGGATGAAGATTTCTCACACCAGCTTTATTGCTGACCCGAGTGAGCTTTTGCTTCTTGGGTACATTCCTTTTGGAATGTAGCCGATTAGCCTTTCAGGTTTAGAGATTTTGAGCTGCGTACTGGAGTTCCGCTAGTGAGCTAGCAACGTCAGAGTCTCACCGGGTTAGATTTTTATTTGTTTCAGAGGTTTAGTTCATGCTGCTATTTGTTTCTGTTGTTATTGAATTCTCACGTCCCGAGTTTTGGGGGAAACGGATAATCCTATGTGGATTTTGGGATTTTCGTTTCATTCGAAAAATCGGGGCGTGACATTGATGACATTGGTTGTTTTCGAATTGGTTGTCTTGCATATCTATATATAGCGACGGTTATGCCAGCGGTTGCTGAAAATCGTCGCTGAATACCCTAGTGACGCCTTTATTAGCGCCTGTTGTCCAACCGTCGCTAAAATACAGTTTTCCTGTAGTGTTTGTTGAGTTGATAATTTGTGGTAACTCTGTTACTAACAGTGACAAACCAGATAATGTAGGTCTAACTAGCTATCATATTTATAATCAATGCATACCATACATTTGAATGGTATACATGGTATGCAAACTCTTTGCAAAGGTTTAAGACACTTGTAGGGTTTGAAAATCAATTGAAAAATGTTTTTGTCAATGCATACTATACAATTGAATGATATGCAAACGCTTTGGAAAGGTTTAAAACATTTTACAGTTTTTGGAAACCATTTTTTTTTATCAATGCATACTATACAATTAGATGACATATATGATATGCAAACAATCTGCAGGTTCTAAAACTCAATGCATATCATACTAGTGGATGGTATGCATGATATGCAACTACTATGCGGGGTCTAAACATTCAAATGAAAAACGTTTTTGAACCAATGCATATTTATACAATTGGATGGTATGCAAACACTTGGTAAATGTTTACCACATTTTTCAATCAGTAATGTTCATCACGAAACACTGTTCACAAAACATTATAATCCTTCAAGTATTATTCACGAAACATTATTAACATGGTCCTTTAAACACAATGAAACGTGATTTTATCCTAAACCAACAGTGAAACCCAAAACTGGGCCATTGTGGGTCAATTTCTGTAGTAAAAGTCTTGTGTAATCAATCTCCTTGAGTATCTGGATTTATATAATCTCTGGCTTTAGATTATATATTGTAACAATGAAGTTCCTTTATCATTTGGGTTCTTGTGTTTTTTTGTACATCCATACTATTACTTTCTAGTTAGGGATTATGTGTTCATTTTGAGTGAACTCACAAACTCGCCAATGGCATGACAGTTCAACGGTTAGAGCTTGGCGGATGGTACTACTAGGTTATGGGTTCAAACCCAGCTTGCGGTATCTTTATGGGTATGAAATCCTATAAAAACCCTGCTTGCCTTTCAAAAAAAAAAAACTCACAAACTCAATGGCATCCTATAAATCTTTGAGTCTAATAGGATTTGGCAAATTTAATAATCCATGTGGATTTTCTCCCCACCCAAAAAATAAAATGAAAGTTTCTCACATGAATTTTTTTGCAATATATTGTTGGTTTTATTTTTACAACCATAAAACTTACTATTTGTTGGAATGAGGTTTTGGGACGAAATGTATAAAATCGATCTCTCCAATTTTTACATCCAGGATTGTTTGACAACCTCTTGCAATAGTAAAATTGACATAATACTGAAAACAAGAAACAAAATAAAATTATTTTATGACAAGGATACAAACTTTTTTCAAAACCAAATAAACAATCCTATATCAATTTTACTAAGGAAACAAATTACAAAGAGAAACATTCCTATATCAAGGAATGCCAAACAAAATAAAATTATTTTATGACAAGGATACAAGCTTTTTTCAAAACCAAATAAACAAAAAACAGCAAAAACCAAGCAGTCAATGCTAGTGGTCAGTTGTAATTGAAAGTTACATACACAAAACAATCTTGCATATGCGAGACTATTTAAAGTCAACATAGGTCCACCCAAATACAATCACACAGACTATCTTTTAGCAACATGGTTTGTAAGGAAAACTCATCCACCCTCTCTTCCACATTCTCCTCCACTTGTTGGGGCAATGCCGCAACCTTGAACGCCAACAGTCTCAATGAAATTTTTCTAAACATGCCCAACCCTGTGTCTGCTCTCGTAATACTAATTAACATTGTGGTAGTTTTTTGTTCAATTTAAATCCGTTATTGGACAAAAGAAGGGTGGTAGACTACCTCCAGGACCGACATCATGGCCGATCGTTGGGAACATCCCCGACTTGCTGATAAAAAAACCAATTTTCCAATGGATCGAAAAGTTTATGAAAGAAATGAAAACCGATACTGCATGTATCAAATTAGGAAATGTACATGTAATTCCAGTGACAAGCCCTGAGATTGCACAAGAATTTTTGAAGAAACAAGACGCTACTTTTGCATTTAGGCCTATTACTATGGGAACTGAGTATTCTAGCCGTGGGTTCTTATCGATTGCGGTGGCACCATGGGGGGGTCAATGGAAGAAAATGAGGAGGGTTGTGGCTTCTCAACTTCTATGTCCAGCTAGACTCAAATGGCTTCTTGAGAAAAGAGAAGAAGAAGCTGATAACCTCGTTCGATATGTTTACAACCTATGCATAGGTGGTGGTGCTAATAACAATAATGGCGGTGCAATCGTTGATGTTAGGAGTACATCTAAAGCTTATAGTGGGAATGTTATAAGGAGGTTGATATTCAATACAAGGTACTTTGGTGAAGGGAGAGCTGATGGAGGGCCTGGTCCAGAGGAAGAAAAACATATTGATGCTTTATTCACGGTTCTTTCTCTATTGTATGCTTTAAATCTATCTGATTACTTGCCTAGATTGAGAGCTTTAGATCTTGATGGACATGAGAAAATCATCAAGGCGGCGACTAAAATTGTCAACAACTTTCATGATAACGTAATTGATAGACGAATAACACAATGGAGGGGAGGAAATTATGACGAATTTGTTATAAATAAGGATTCCGAAGACCTACTTGACATCCTTGTTTCACTTAAGGATGAACATGGAAAACCATTGTTGACAACCGATGAGATCAAAGCACTGTCTGCGGTATGCTAATTGTGAAATTTTCATTTTTCTACAGTTATTTGTTCATGCACGTCAAATCTCATATATGCGTTAATGGTGACATATCAACTTCTTTCAACACCTCAATTAGAAAATGAAACTGTAGGGTGTGTGAGATTTATTGATCCATCCATCTATCCAGACTCCAGCCAACTCATTAACCACATTTTTTATTATGTATTTTATCAAGAATATGCTCAACAACTAAAATGCGGGAAAATGATCCCCACATAAACTGGCTCAACTTGATTAAGACTGATATCAAAAATTTATTATGCTCCAATCTTGAGAAGTTTTCTATGAAATCAAGAAGCTATACATTTATTTAATTATTTTATGCATTTTTTCATGTTAGTTATTGATTTTAATCATTAATCATTATTGTTTCTTATAGTTATATTATTATTTTTTATTGAAACATAAATATCAAATCTAAGGTGGGGGTATTCAATTCGGGATTTGAATGGACTCTGAAAAATTTTAAATCTCGTGGATTTTAAAAGGTTTCAAATGATTTTACAAAATCCACTAGACTTTGATGAATTTTAAATGATTGAATTTTGTAGATTTTATAAAGGTTTGTTATGGATTTTTATGGATTCTAATAAATTCAATGAATTTTTATAAATGTGTTATTAATCATAGAAAACAATAAAGAACATCACTTACATTGTTATTCATGCCAACACAAATCATAAAACATCAATTAAGCAATTATTTGTATGTTAGGAGAATTTTACTTCAAATTAAAATATATATATATATATATATATATATATATATATATATATATATATATATATATATATATATATATATATATATATATATATATATACATTAAAGATGGTCTAAAAGTAATATAAATAACTATTTTACTTCAAATTGTTATCCCCGCTACCGCCACCTTTCATCCATTCTTCTCCTTCTTCAATCACCACCGCCACCTCTCATCCTACCTCTATCCATTTTCATCTTCTTATTCTCAACCTCCTCCCCCTCACCTATTCTTCTTCTCTGTTCTTTTTTTCTTCTTTTTCTTCTCATCCACCTCCACTTTTTTTTCTCTTTGTTTTTTTTTTCTTCTTCTTCTTCTTTTTGCCCTCGCGAAGGTTTTGACAAGTGAGGAACCTCCACTCCCAGGTACCTCCGCAAGAGCGAAGAAGAAAAAAATGGGAAAAGAAGAAGAGAGGAGAAAAAATATAATAAGAAAAACAAAGAGAAAAGGTAGAAGAAGAAGAAATCAGAAGGAAAAAAAAAAAAAAAGATGAAGAGAGTACAAGAAGAAGATAAAAATAAGAGGAAGAGAATGAGAAAAAGAAGAATAATAATAACAAAAAAGAAAAACAAGAACAAAAGAGAAAAGGAAGTGCGGGTGATGGTGCAGCCAGCGGTGGTGTGGCCGAAAGTTGTGGGGCGAGGTGGTGCTGCTCCTGTGAAAAGAGAAGAGAAGGGAATGTGGTGGTGTCCTTCAGCAGATCACAAAAAAATTGGATGGTGGCATCCTTTAACGGAAATGGTGGTGTTATTTAACAATAGCCAATACAAATCCGTTGAAATATGAGGGGGAAAGGTTGGATTTGGAATAACTCTTGTTATATATATTTTCCACTCATAAATCCTTCAAAATCCACAACTTTAAAAAATCCATTAAAATCCACTATTTCTTGAATACCCTCTGATTTTGGTGGACTTTTGAAAAGCATGAATTAAATACCCCCTGATTTTGATGGATTTTAAAACAATCATTTAAAATCGGTATTTGAATACCCTTAGATTTACATGTATCATTTTAATCCTTAATTGAATACCCTTGAATTTTAATAGATTTTAAAAACCAACACAATCCATTAAAATTCGTAATTGAATACCACCCCATAAAGTAGTTTTGGGATACTCTCGTGTTTTCAGGACTTGATCTATGCATCCGTAGATAATCCTGCAAATGCTATTGAGTGGGCACTAGCAGAGATGATCAACCAACCCAAAATTCTAAAGAAAACAGGCAATGAAATCGATATAGTGGTTGGGAAGGATCGACTCGTTCAAGAATCTGATTTCTCCAAGCTCAACTATGTAAAAGCCCGTGTTAGGGAAGCCTTCAGGCTCCACCCCATTACCCCTTTCAACCTTCCCCATCTGTCAAATGTTGATGCCATCATTGCAGGATATTTCATTCCTAAGGGAAGTCATGTGTTGCTTAGTCGGAGAGGACTCGGCCGTAACCCTAAAATTTGGGAGGATCCACTCAAGTTCAACCTAGAGCGTCATTTGAATGGTGTTGAAGTCGAACTCACTGAGAACGAATTACGCTTCATTTCGTTCAGCACCGGACGACGTGGTTGCATGGGGATTTCATTGGGGTCTGCTATGACTGTAATGCTATTGGTCAGGTTTTTTCAAGGTTTCAATTGGAGTGTTCCAGCAAGTGAATTGAGCATCGATCTGACTGAATCATCTCATGATTTGTTCCTCTCTAAGCCGTTGCACGCCCATGCAACCCCAAGGCTGCCTGCCCATGTTTATCCAACCAATTAAGTAAAACAATAATCCCTTATTGAGGAAACACATCCATGGAATAGCTCGGTAACAAATAACACAAGCTAGAGTGAACCATATAAAAATGAGTTGAGATTTGTTTTATGCATGTGTTATCTTTCTTGTTGTATCGAAGAAAGGCTAAGCTTGATTTACTTTCTTGGTCGTGAATTATGATATTTTTCGAATTTCTTCTGTTGGAATATTAAACTCACTCCAATTATCCATGGGCCTAAAATTGCCCATGTACTTATCCACGGTAGTACCGTGTGAATTTATACAGTGTAGTTGTACGATTGGTACCCACCGATATAGTTATAATCCCACGACTCCGCTCCCACCGATTTGGTTCAATGAATTTGGTCTAATATTGTGATTGGAATGATTCTTGGATCTTATTATGTTTTAGCATGATTCTTGGATCTTGATTAGCATTTAATTATGTTAGTTTACTCTTGTATAAATTCATGTATTGCTTAGCAAATGAATACACAACTTCCACACAAATTTATCTTATTATGGTATCAGAGCCATAGGGTTTAGGTAAACACATATTTTTTTCTTTATTCCTTTCTTTACCGCCGTTTTTCGTCATCAATACATCACGTCCAGTTCATCAACATGGGCAAGGATGGCGAAATCTCTGAGTTCACAAATCCCGCATCACCTTTCTTTCTCCATCCGTCGTCCAGTCCAGGATCGACTTTAACTCAGATAAAATTGAAAGGTGAGAATTACTCTTCCTGGGAACAAGCCATTATTTTGGCCTTGAAGTCTCAAAACAAACTGGGTTTCATTGATGGTTCCATCGTTAAACCTATCAAAATCGACCCCCAATATGGTTATTGGGAAGTTGTGAACTCTATGCTATGCTCTTAGATCGCATATTCTCTTGACGATCCTATTAGAGCCACTGTGTCTCGTCTCGCTAATGCTAAAACCTTGTGGGACTGTCTCAAAACAAGATATTCAATCAAAAATGGTCAAAAGTTTATAAACTATGGTCGGATCTCACCATTACTAAACAAGTCGGTGCATCTCTTATGTCTTATTACACTCAGTTTTTGGGCATGTGGGAAAATCTTGCCAATTTGTCTCCTTTGGAATCTTGCAATTGTGAAAATGGCTCCCCAATACTAACATGGTTTACTAATCTAAAAACCTATCAGTTTTTAATGGGGCTAGATGAGTCCTACAATGCATTATGCACCCAGATTATCAATCTTAATCCCTTCCGGACCTAGACCGTGTTTATGCCATGGTTAGCCAAGAGGAAAGCCACAAGTCCGCTCTCCAGCCCCGGGATTCATCTCCAGCCGTGGGTTTTGCTATTCAGTCACACTCTTCTTCGGTCCAATCTCCAGCTCATGCCGCTTCGAATAATCGTCCATTCTATACCTACTGTCAACGAGTGGGTCATCTATATGAAAAATGTTGGACCCGCCTCGGTATTGCTCCTTCACCTGGTTGGAGTCGGGGGCGAGGACGCGGCAGGTCCCAGACCGGAAGGGGTCAGTCTTCTAGTCCACCATTTGCCGCAGCCACACAGTGGAGCAGTAATGTGCCAGCCGCACAGTATTCTGCCTAGTCAGTTTCCACGACCATTTCGGGCCTTTCATCGGAATAAATGCAGCGTCTATTGACTTTAATAGAGCCCAGTCCATAAGGTGATAAGTTATCTGGTAAGCCTTTTTCTAATGTTTCTTGGCTTATTGATAGTGGCGCTTCGCATCACATGATGGGTAATATTTTCACGTTGTCCAATATTTGTGATATCGCTCCTTCCCCAATTGGCCTACCCGACGGTGCTCAAACGTCGGCCGTGAAGGAAGGAGATTGTGTTCTGCCATCCGGACTTGTTCTCAAACATGTGTTATTTGTGCCGAATCTGGTCGTAAATTTGATTTCTATCAGTAAACTCATTTGTGATGAAAATTGTCTTGTGACGCTCACCGATCGTTTATGTATCTTGCAGGACCGCACCACGAGGAGCCCGATTGGACTGGGCGAGTTACTAGGAGGGGTGTACCATTACAAACCGGTGACAGTCGCAACCGCTTTAGCAACTTGGGCACCGGAGTCTTATGAGAAATGGCATCGCCGGTTGGGGTATCCTTCTTCCAAACCTATGTCTTTATTAAGTATTGATGGCAATAAAGTTGTAGTCCCCGACAAACAGTTGATTTGTGATATTTGTTGTCGGGCAAAACAAACACGATCTAGCTTTCCTCTTAGTAGTAGTTGTGCAACAGATAAGTTTGATTTGATTCATTGTGACATTTGGGGTCCTTACCGTCAATCTACATTGTCTAGTGCTCGCTATTTTTTTACTATCACTGATGATTTCAGTCGGGCTGTTTGGGTATACTTGATGCATGAAAAGAGTGAAGTTAGTGTGTTATTACAACAGTTTTGTTCCCTTGCCAAAACACAATTCGGTAAGTTGGTTAAGACTATTCGTAGTGATAACGGTTTGGAATTTACATCTACTCCCATGACCTCATTTTATGCCCAACATGGTATTACCCACCAAACAAATATTGTTGATACCCCACAACAAAATGGACGCGTTGAGAGAAAACATCGTCATATTCTCAATATTGCCCGGGCCCTTTTATTTCAAGCATCCCTACCCATTGAATTTTGGGTAGAATGTGTCCTTACTGCAACCCATTTAATCAACCACACCCCCACACCTCTCCTAAACGGTTATACCTCTCGACAAATTATACTCCAAAACACCTTCTCTTTTCCATCTCCGAGTGTTTGGTTGTCTTTGTTATGCCCACCATAAAGACCGATCACGGGATAAAATTGCCCCTCACAATCAACGGTGTGTTTTCTTGGGATATCCTCATGGTAAAAGGGAATGGAAAGTTATGGACTTAGAAACCCATAAAGTTTTTGTCTCCCGTGATGTTATGTTTGATGAAACCAATTTTCCCTTCTCACACCCTCAGCCGTCGCCTACTGCTTCTTCCCATTCTATCCCCCCTGTCAATGATTGTTCATGGGAGTATCCTGCTCGTAAGACCACACCTTCTACACGTGTGGAGTCAGGGGGAGTCCCTTTAAATGACAATACCATGTCACCCCAGGGATCCTCCTCACCCACTGATTGTGAGCCTGATCTTGTTCCTTCTGGGTCAAATGTCTCGGCCCCAGAGCAGTGTATTACCGAGAAGCCCCTCGATCGAGGACAGCGCAATCGAAAGCCGCCCGCACATCTTCATGATTATGTTTGTCACACAGCTCGGGTTTTACACCCCTCTCCGCCTCCTCCTTCCATCGGGTCCTCAGGTATGCGGTTCCCTTTAGCTAATTATGTCACATGTCACAACTTCTCACCTTCACATTCGAAATTTTTGGCGGCTATAACTGCTGGAATTGAACCCCGATCATTTAATGAGGCTGTGCAGGATCCAAATTGGCGTCAAGCCATGCAGGAGGAAATAGATGCTCTGGAACTCAATGGTACTTGGACTATTACGTATTTACCCGCTGGCAAAAGGCTCATTGGTTGTAAATGGGTTTATAAATTGAAATATAAATCTGATGGGTCTGTTGAACGTTACAAGGCCTGGGTTGTGGTCCGCGGAGACATTCAGGTGGAAGGCATCGATTACGATGAGACTTTTGCCCCGGTGGCTAAATTGGTTAGTGTCCGCACATTTTTGGCCGTGGCTGTTATTAAAGGTTGGGAGTTGCACCAACTAGACGTGAACAACGCCTTTCTTCACGGTGACTTGCATGAGGAAGTTTACATGCTTCTTTCACAGGTATTTTCTTCCTCTCATCCCCATAAGGTTTGCCGGCTTTGCAAGTCCCTTTATGGCCTTCTCCAATCTCCCCCAAACTGGTTTGCTAAACTTGCTATAGCTCTTCGTAATTATGGTTTTCTACAGTCTCATGCTTACCACACTTTATTTACTTGTCGAAAAAAATGTCTATTTCTCTCTGTTCTTGTGTATGTTGATGATATCATTGTGGCAGGAAATAATTCACAGGCTTGCAACTCATTCAAACAATACCTTAATGATTGTTTTCAGCTCAAAGATCTGGGGCCCCTGAAGTACTTCCTTGGCATTGAAGCTGCTCGCAATTCTTCTGGTATTTTTCTCTGCCAAAGGAAGTATACTCTTGATATTTTAAAAGAAGCCGGTCTCTCCGGTGCTAAACCGGTTACCACACCTATGGAGCAGAATCACCAGCTTGCTCGCGCTACGGGTCGCATCCTTCACGACCCAGGCCGTTACCTGCGCCTAGTGGGCCACTTGGTTTATTTATCCATTAACCGTCTGGATATTTGCTACGCAGTCCACATTCTCACTCAATTCTTGCATGAGCCGCGACAAGAACATCTTGATGTCGTCTTACGGGTTCTTCGCTACCTAAAGGGTTCTCCTGGTCAAGGAATTTTGCTTCGGTCCGATAGTTCCCTCCAATTATTTGCCTATTGTGACTCTGACTTGGCTGCTTGCCCCATGACCCGCCGTTCCCTCATGGCCTATTTTGTCCAACTCGGATCATCTCCTATCTCCTGGAAAACCAAGAAGCAAGCCACTGTTGCCCGTTCCTCCGCGGAGGTCGAATACCACGCCATGGCGGTCACTACATGTGAACTTACTTGGTTGAATTCATTCCTCTCTTCGCTTGGGATATTTCACACACAACCCATGCGATTGTTTTGTGATAATCAGGCGGCACTTCACATCGCCTCGAATCCAATCTTCCACGAGCGCACAAAGCATATCGAAGTGGATTGTCACTATGTCCGGGAACAGTTACTTGCTGGGAATATTTCCACATCTTATGTTCCGTCTTCAAAGCAACCTGCCGATATTTTCACTAAAGCCCTTGGTCATCAACAATTCCAGTTTCTACTTGGCAAGTTGGGTGCTCGAAATCCTCACTCTCCAACTTAAGGGGGGGTGTTAAAAGGAAAGAATTTGGTTCAATGAATTTGGTCTAATATTGTGATTGAAATGATTTTTGGAACTTAATATGCTTTACCATGATTCTTGAATCTTGATTAGCATGTAATTATGTTAGCTTACTCTTGTATAAATTCATGTATTGCTTAGCAAATGAATACACAACTTCCACACAAATTTATCTTATTATCTTCAATAATCAGTGTCAATGATCCATTTACTTCTTCACATTTTGATTTGATAGTATGATGCATTATCTCCACTAAGGTTGTGTTTGGTTGGACATTTTTTGAATTATTTTTGTTAAACAACTTTAATGGTTTCTTTGGTCAGGTGTTAGCATGAAAAGAGACTTCCCTCATTTATCAATCCTTATTGGGGATGGCCTAAGGGGAAAAAAGCCAAATCCCGCGACATCAAACCCTTTTTTATTCTTTTCAGTCCTATTCTCTCGTCCACTAACACAAATTTTGTAGAAGGAAACAAGACAATTGAAATCTAATTTGCATAAATTGGCAAAATAAATTTATCACTCTGTCACATCTATATAAGTTGTAAAATGAGTTAATTTGTAGTGTTGGAAATGCTGTAATTCAAATTAAAAGACAGTAATGAGGTTACTAATTGTTTTTGGGTTAAGTCGCGGACTAGGTCGCTCTCTTTAAGACGTTTCGCGGCTCTGCCAAAAAATGTATAAGCAGTCTTATAGCCCCGTCGTCCCCAGGATAAAACAGTCAAGAATCTTATCTGTCTCGTTCAAACAAATGCACTGTTGATGAACGGAATATTATCCACCTTTAATCTCTTGTTTGCTCGGAATCACCAATACAATGTATATAAATCAACAAAAAGAAAAAACTCTTCTCTGATTGAAAAATACTAAAACTCTTGTTTGCAAAAACTCTTCTTTGTTTGCAAAATGTTTTTGTTTTTCTTGTACTTGTAAACTCTGAATTGTGCTTTTATTTATAGGGAGAAAACACATCCATTGAAATACGAAAACACGGCTAGATACAACGCGTGGAGAACACAATTAAAAAACGTGTGGGATTTAGGAAAACGTCTAGATACATGGACGAAATCTTGTCTAGATGCATTTGACTCAGTCTTTCTGCACGGTGGCGGTGGGTGCGAGAGTCTATCTCTCCCCTCCTCACAAAAGTGTGGTACCTCCAAGGGGTCCAAACTCAAGTCCTAACAATCTCCTTATAAACTCTTCCACAATGAGTTGTATAGAAGATATGGGACTAAAATTAGAGAGAGATCCAGAGATCAAAACCAGGTTCACACCAATTTTCTTTTATTTTAAAAAGTCATATTTTGAACATGTCGTAATAAAAGATTGTATATCACGCCAATGACATTAAGATAATTATGTCAAAATTGATATCTTTCGCTCATGCTTACACTCTCCTTGTCTCTCTTTATCTCTGGATACTACATTAGTATTTTTTAGATAGTTCATCATCATCAAAACTCATTCCCGATATTTTTAGGGTTGGTTACATGGATTTTGGTTCTCCAAGTAATGCAAATTTCCCACATATCATCGCCTAATATAAACTCAATGATGTCTTCATTCACCGCCATCATCCAAGTATTTTTGATATGGTTGTATGAAATAAATCACAACCTTCAAACACAATACCCACTTCACACCCCATAAACCTAGCTAATCTCTCGAATATTGGGTGACTAATACGAAAACAAGCCATGTGTTTTCTCAAATGAAAAGCTACAACCATAATCTCCGAGGGCGGCATTGTAGACACTGGTTCGACACAAGCTGGAACCTACAAGTAGATGATAGGAAATGAATACTAGTGAATCAAGTGAGTGCTTCTTAGAATCTCATGGCGAATTCAGTGAATGCCATACTTGGCAAGATTGTAGGCACTCATCTATTGGTAAAAACGAACTCCGATTTCTTTTCAAATAACTCTGATCTTTGGGTGAATACCTTTAATTCTGGCAAAATCGACTCTGATTTGCATGTGAAATATCTTTGATTTATGGGCGAAATTGCGTCGTAGGGATGTGGAGCTGAGTAGTCGAATGATCTATTGCAGAGAGATGGAGGGACACATGATGTCCCTTTAAGCAAAGGAAAATTAACAAGGTCCTAAACCGACACCTAAACCCAATTTTGGGCCCTTACAAGCTAATCCCCCCAATAACATAGATAAAAAAAAAAAAAAAAAAAAAAACAACAACAAGATATTTGCAAAACATAATTTTAATGTGTAAATAATATGTTAAGTTTGTTAACCATGCATATAAATATATCATCATCAAAGCCCATTTCCGAGATTTTCGGGGTCGGCTACATAAATTTTGGTTCTCCAAGCAATGCGATCTTCCCACATTTCCTCACCTAATCCAAGCTCAATGATATCTTCATTCACCGTCTTCATCCAAGTTTTCAACGGTCGTCCCCTCCGTCTACACCCTCCATTAACTTGCCAATCTAAACATTTTCTAATTGGTGCCGTGCTTGGTCTCCTCCGCACATGACCAAACCAAGTTAAACGTCTTTCTCTAATTTTTTCCTCTATGTGCGCTACACCTAAGTATCTCCTAATTCTTTCATTTCTAATTTTATCCTTACGAGTTTTACCACACATCCACCTTAACATACGCATTTCTGCTACTACCATCCTATGCGTATGTTATCCCGTAGTAGCCCAGCATTCTGAACCGTATAGCATGGCTGGTTGAACAATTGTCTTATAGCATTTCCCTTTTAGCCTTGCAGGCATCCTTCTATCGCACAATACTCCTGACGTCATTCGCCATTTCAACCAACCAGCTTTAATCATGTGGTCTACATCTGCTCCAATAGCCCAATTCTTTTGAATTATAGACCCTAGATATCGAAAAGCCTCACACTCCGGGACCTCGACACCTTCGATCTCAATTGCATTACTTCTCCCTCTTAGTTCACATCCAAAGTTGCACACTAGATACTCCGTCTTCGAACGGCTAATTCTAAAACCTTTACTCTCTAAAGCCTCCTGCCACTTAACTAATTTCTGACCTAAACCTGCACTAGTCTCATCCATTAAGACAATATCATCTGCAAATAACATGCACCAAGGTACATCTTCTTGCAGATGTCTCGTCAACTCATCCATGACCAAAGCAAAGAGATATGGACTTAATGCCGACCCTTGATGTAGTCCTACTGTCACTGAAAATTCACTAGACATCCCACCTGCTGAGCGAACACTTGTTACAACCCCTTCATACATATCCTTAATGATATCGACATAACATTAAGACACTTGCTTCCTTTCAAGCACCCACCAAATTAACTCCCTGGGGACCCTATCATATGCTTTCTCCAGATCAATAAAAACCATATGCAAACTCTTACGTGCCTCTCGATATTTTTCTACAATTTGCCTAAGCAGGAAGATGGCCTCCGTAGTAGACCTACCTGGCATAAATCCAAATTGATTCTCCGAAATCGTGGTTAAACTCCTAAGTCTTTGTTCTATAACCCTCTCCCAAAGTTTCATTGTATGACTCATAAGCTTTATCCCTCTATAGTTCGAGTAATTCTGGATATCCCCTTTGTTCTTATAAATTGGTACCACAATGCTATGCCTCCATGAATCTGGCATTTTTCTAGTTTCCAAAATCCTATTAAAGAGCTTAGTTAGCCATTGAATCCCAACTTCTCCCAGACATTGCCATGCTTCAATTGGTATATCATCCGGTCCAACGGCCTTCCCTGTCTTCATTCTTTTTAAAGCTTCTCTCACTTCTGTGACACTAACTCTGGGATGGAACACGCGATCTCTCCCTTCCTGTGAAGCATGCCCCTCCAAGTTTAACTCCCCTACATGTGTTCCATTGAGTAGGTTCCAAAAGTAATCCTTCCATCTATCTAAAATAGCTTTATCCTGCATTAAGACTCTTCCATCCTCATGCTTAACACACTTAACATGACTCAAGTCCCTAGTTTTTCGTTCTCTAGCCTTCGCTATCTTGAAAATATCCTTCTCCCCTTCCTTCGTACCTAGCCTATTATAAAGAGCATCATACGCTCTCTTCTTAGCTTCCCCTACTGCTCTACTACTTAACTTCTTAGCCTGCTTATAAAGCTCATAAAACTCTAGGCACCTATCTTTTTGCCACGCCTTAAAGCATCTTTTCTTTTCCGCAATGGTTTGTTGTACATCCGCGTTCCACCACCATGTCTCCTTACCATAGAAACCTCCTATTTTGGCCTGTCCTAACTCTTCCTTCGCACATCTTCTTATTCGGTTTGCCAAATATTCAAAAAGATCCGCGCTACTAGTCTTATCTTTTGGTTCTAGATTCTCCCCACCTTCTGAAACTGACTGGCCACCCAAAATCCTCTTTCTAAATCTTTGGCACACATCTCCTTGTAAGGTCCACCACTTAATTCTCGGTCTAACCTGTTCTATAGCAATACGACCCCTACTCTTAAGACAAAAATCGAGAACTAACAGCCTATGTTGGGATGTCAGACACTCTCCTGGTATACCCTTACAATTTTTACACCTACCTAAATCGTGTCTCTTCACAAGAAAATAATCAATTTGACTTCTATTACGCCCACTCGCAAAGGTCACCAAGTGATCTTCCCTCTTCTTATAAAAAGTATTTACGATCCCAAAATCCTGAGCTAAAGCAAAATCTAGAATAGAAATCCCCGCAGTGTTTCGATCCCCAAAGCCTTGACCTCTATGTACCCTCTCATACCCAACTCTATCCTTACCGACATGGCCATTCAAATCCCCGCCTAGGAAAACCCTATCGGAAGAGGGAATTCCAAGAACTAACTCCTCTAAAGAGTCCCAAAAATCCTTCTTAGTCTCCTCGTCCAAACCCACTTGGGGTGCATACACACTAATAACATGCACTATCTCTAGTTCTAAAGCTAATTTAATACTTATGATTCTATCCCCAAACCTCCTAACGTCGACTACTGCATCCTTAAAAACTTTATCTACCACTATTCCCACCACGTTCCTAGTGCCATCTTTACCAGAATAGAAGAGTTTGAACCCTCCTCCTAAATCTTTAGCCTTGTTCCCCTTCCATTTTGTCTCTTGAAGACAAACTATGTTTGCTTTCCTCCTACGCAGGACATCCACTAATTCTATTGTCTTTCCCGTCAAGGTTCCTATGTTCCAAGAGGCTAATCTAATCATTTTATCTCTAGCTCTAACCTGGACTAGCTTCTTTACTCGCCCCCGTCCAGAAAGGTGCGAGAACCCTTGCCTATTTAACACTATAGCCGGGCGCCACTGCAGCGCACCTTGCTCATTTGTCACTACACCCGAGCGTAGGTGCAGCGCGTCGCTTATAGCGGGGGACGCCCTATCCTTCTGCAACCCTCCTCCTTTATACGGATGGGATCCGGGGAGATGCATTTGTGACAAAGAAATTGATACATGATATGTCACGCCCCGACCCACCACGGGAATCGCAGCGTGCCGATGCCTGAACTAACCCGTAATACAGGCGGATCGTAACTGGCCACAACATCATAATATAACACATTCTTGATACGAGAAAGAAACGGAAATAAAAACTACAATAAAAATTTGAACAAAATAAATATATATTTGATTCGCCCCGCCAGAGTCATAGCGACAAAACCAGTATACAAGCATCTAGTATAACAAGATAATACACCTGATAATACAGAGGAAGCAAAACATACCCGTACATGGTGGACACAACCAAACAGCACAAAACGCGCCTACAACGGAAAATTGGGCCTAAGCGCTACGATCAGCAGGAGCGCCAACACTGCCTGCACTCTAATAGAAGCACACCCCTTGTGGGGTCAGCAAAGCACAAAGCTAGCTGGTGCGAGGGAACTAAATACAAATAACAGAATAATATACAAGGAAAATTCATGCCACACAACAATGGATAAGTAACAAGTTTTAAAGTCTAAATCACACCGTATCTCTAAGGATAATATTTCTAAGTTCAAGCAACAACACAAGCATTTCAGATTCAACAATAACTACAAGTTTACGAGATATGCCGATCATTATACGTGATTCAAACATGGTAAATATCAAGCGATGAAAATAAAGACAATCTCATAATTCTTAATAGTCTCTTAGGTATAGCAATCAAGTCGAAACCAAAAATTATGTATAAGTGTCTCATATCGTAGGTATCCGCATACCCTACGAATGTGTCTCACCCAAACACAACCCACAACGTGCACCAATATCACTTCGGGCTTGTTTGTATCCTAATGGGGTGCCATTTGCCAGGATACAAACTCAAACATCCCAAACAACTGGCCTAACACGGCCAACCTAACACAATCAAACTCAAGAGCGCTGGGAGGGAAAGCGAGTAATCTCCAAAGCACGTCCTCCAGGACCCGTCCTACTGCACTCTCTAGTGGCAAGTGCGTGCGGGAGCTCACTGCACCTCAGCAAGCTTGCTACATGCAATAGCGTCCTCAATGTCAGGTGCGAGTCATCTCAAGCACCATCTAACTCACGATGCAAGCAAGCTCTTAAACATCGGCACAACAAGCATTATAGCGGGGTAAAGACACTTATACTAACATTCGCATGCACAAATGACAAGTCTGTACATAATCAAATGTAATAGACGTGCAACCATAATCAATTCAGCAATTTTCATAAATCCACAACTACACTAGGGTCCCAACATGACCCAATTCACCACAATAAATTCATTCGAGTCGAATTATCATACATGCTCAAGACTTGGCAATCTACGGTTAAACATGACATACTATGCAAACTCGAAAACGAAGCATATAAGCCCAATGTCATTACACCAAAGCCTAATCATACCAAAATCCATCCACTATTCAATTTCATTCAAGTATATCATGCTTTCAAAAAATCCAATGCGTAATTCATTCACAAAGAACCAACACAATCATCTAAATATCTGAAAACCCCGAATTTTGGATTTGGATTCAATTATACACAATCGACGGTATAATGTAAAAATTAAATTCAGGATTCAAAATACTTATTTCTCAAAATAAATATTATAGTTACACTCACCTGAGCGGAATGGGTTTTCAAAACCCAAATCCTACCGGTCGAAGCTCCTAACTCGCAAAACAACGAATACGGGACCACGAAAATTTTTAAAACTGCAAGACGGACTCGAAGGGTGAGCAAACTAGCCGAAAACTGGAAAAATAAATAAATTACAAGCAGCGCGTGACTGAAAGAAAAACTTACAAACAATAAAAATTCTGCAAACACCCCGTCGAAACTCAAAGTTTGGCGAAAACTCGTCGAAACCCTCCCTACTCCGGTCTGATTGCCACCGAACTGCACAACATGCCGAAAATAGGTCCAAGGACACCCAAAAACACGGATTGGCAGCTCACCCACGCGCCCAAAGTTCGGATTCACGCCGAAGAACCCTCGAAACGAACATGCACCCTGATATTTTTGAAAAAATCGGCCAACCCCAAAATCACCCTTGCATGTCGAGTCTGCGGGCTCCAAATGACGCCACTAAGGCCCCTCAACGACTGATCGGAGCTACGAAAACCGATCAAACAAAGCCAACACCAAATAAGCCCACACAACATCTTAAATTCGATTTCTTAAATGAAAAACCGAAACAAAAAGGAGAGGGGAGAAAGAGGAAGAAAAATGAGGAGGAGGAGGTGAGATTTGGGAGAAGAAAATCAACAACTCTGACGAATTTCTCGCTGGAGACGAAGAGGAAGAAGGGAGAACTCGCACTGCAAAGAAAAAGAAGAGGGGGAGGGTTTTGTCTCTTAAAGGGTGGGTGGCTATGTGCCCCCATCACATTTACTGAGTACAACCCAGACCAAGAATTTTTATTTTATTTTAAAAAACACAAATATTACACGATATATATCGTTGGATGACATATCATCAAACAGTTTAGATTTAGTCTTATCAAACCTCGGTTTACCATATTTACAAGTCTAGATTTGGTTGTGAGTAATCAAGATGCATCATCACACTTTTACCATCAATGATATCACATTTTCTCTTCTTAATTAGGCTTCATATCAAATGCTGGTTGCATGGGTTTTGCAATTTTCACTCAATACTTTCAAGAATTGTAAACATGAACCTCATGATGAAATGAAATGAATAATGGGTTTAGCTTTATGATCAAATATGGTAAATCATATGGGAAAATGATTCTAGTTAAGTAATTAGCTTTAGCTTCTAAGCAATCTGAACTCAAAGAGTATTGTCTTAACATAAATAAGAATTTTATGTGGAACACCATCCTATTTTGGCTAATGAATTATGTGTCTATTTTTGTTTTGAAATAGCCAAAATAGAGCACCATGGAAAGATCTTATGCTTATTTTCCTTTTCTTTTCTTTTCTTTGTCATTGACGGATCCTTAGATTCTACAAGAAACAAAAAGATATGGGCAGAAGACCGATTGACACCAAGTACTATATGGATTCATAAATTCTAAATGGCGAGGAAACCAGCGAGGGGGTGTACCACTCATCCTCTCGAAATGCACGCATTCATTTTTGAAATGTGCATCAATGTGAATCTCGAGGGAGATGAGTGGTACACCCCCTCGCTGGTTTCCTCGCCACTTTCCTCGACAATAAGACAGGTTCTAGTGTGTGTTCTCTAGAACCATTCTAAATGTTGAGGAAACTGGCCTCGCTCGCACGTGCACAAGCCTTGTTAAAAAAAAAAAAAAAACAAAAAAACAAAAGAGGGGAAATCGAATTTGGGGGAAAATAATAGGGAGGGAACGGTCTCCCTCTCCCCAGTGTTCAATAATGGTAACTAAATCAAACCCAGTGTTCAAAACTGGTTAAAAATCTAAACCCAGAAAGGAATAAAAAAAAATCTCACACTCTTTTACAAGGATTTTCTCTTGGAATGTTTTGACCTGTAATCTGATTCACTGGGCGAGAATGAAAGAGGGGTTTTCGGACTTGAAGTTTCGCCACCATTGGAAAGAGGGGTTTCCAATCTTGCTGTAAACCACAAAGAGATAACCCCACAAGGGTTTCTGAATATGGCTGAGCTTGAACAGCCATGATGTATAGAAAAAAAAAAAAAAAAAAAAAAAAACCCCACAACACAACACACTATAAAAACCAAATCCCACCACCACACCACCTTGTTCTTGTTGAGAGAGAGAATTGATGATGTATTGTTAGATAAGGAGGAGTCCGAGTCTCTCTAAAATAAACTAAAGGTGTTTGTTTTTGTTTCCAATATCTTCTTGGGTTGGTTTTGATTTGTTTGGCTTCCTATACAAAATAAAGAAAACAACAGAAGGAGTAGGAGGGGGTATATAAGCATAGTAATAAAGTCAATTAGTCCAAAACAAACCCAAAATTAAATAAGAAAATAAAAATAAAAATCAAAGATCCTTACTTCTCTCTTGGGTTGGGGAGTGAGTTGGGTCACATTCAAAGATCGTAATTAATGGGTAGGAAGAGATAGAGAGATTTAAGAAAGAAAGAGTCAGAGTCCCCACACCATCACAGAAAACCAGAAAACAGAGCAAAGAAGAGAAGCAAAATAGAAAGAGACAAAGCAAAGGTGGAACAAGTCTTGATGAATTGTTTAGATGGCTCCGCCTCTGGGTCGTCGTCGTCGTCCTCCGTCTCCCTCCGCTTCCTCTTCTTGAAGACGATTATTGGAGAGGCTTGTTGCGGTGATGGTGGTGATTCGATTAAAGGTCTTGCTTTTAAGGCTAATCTGTCTTCGCCATTAGAGGGGCGAAGTGAGAACGGCGGAAGTGGGGGTAAATGAGGAGGAGGAGGAGATGGGTCTCTGCCATTCAAGGCATATCGTCGTTTGCTAACTCGCCAACCCCAAGCGAAACATCCCGGGTGTTCAAAACGTGCATCCCGGGGGGAATGGACGGCTCCCCCTCCCCCCTTGGGGTCCCTCGCTGTTTTCCTCGCCATTTCCCTCGACAATTAGATTTTTTCCACACACTGACACTTTTTTTTTCAGAATTCTAAATGGCGAGGAAACCAACGAGGGAGGGGGTGCAACCCTCCATCTCCATCGAAATGTGTGCCTTCCATCCCCTTTGCGCATCTCAAAGGAGATGGAGGGTTGCACCCCCCACCCTCGCTGGTTTCCTCGCCATTTAGACGAGTTCTTTTTTTTTTAACAAAACTGAAATTTAATTGGACTCAGTCCATGGAGTTGGGTATTTTTTAGTTGTGTTAATTTTTATTTTTTTTGTTAAGTGCGCAATTTCATTCAACCAAACTAGGAAATATTACAATATCGTCATCCTACCGACATAGCTAAATTATGTGCATTTGAGTTGAGATCTTGATTAATATAGTTACAGTATTATAAGTTTTGAATAGAACGTAAGCGACGAATATTAGTGATAATAGGACGCCACACCCAACGTGTGGTCAAAAGCGAATGCTGAATGTCCTGCTTCAAAATAGAGTTGAGCACACCTGAATCTCCTAGTAGTAACCCTGATCTCCACTGATTTGCCTGTATCAACAAAAGTGATGCCTTAGTTGCAAGACACTCGGCCATAGTGCTATCTAGGATCCTCCCAACAATCAAACTAGCAATAGTCGCCAAAACATCCCCCTGTAAGTTGACTGCAAAAATACTTATCGTACCCAGTTGTAAATCAGGAAAAAAAACTGGCAACATAAGAGACTACAATCATATCTCAGTGAAAGGGATCGGGAAAGGAGAATGTATGATTGTTGGTCTGATGAATTGAGTGAGTTCTTGCACAAAGTATTTGTTCGTGTATAAGACAGACGCGAGTATTTCCTTCTTTGGTAAGTGGACCATATATGGGAAGAATAATAGTGTCAGTCTGAGGATGGGACTGAGGAGTCCTGTATATCTTAGCCAAAGCTTCATAAAGGTTGGTAGTATCTTTAGGGATGTTAATTGATTCGAGAACCACTGATGATACCACGTATGCCAGGATTTCTGAAGCTGTCTTGAGAATTTGGTTGGGCAAAATTTGAGATTCTTAAAGATACATTCATTGCGGGTCCACCAAATGGTATGCAAGAATAGGACAAATTGGGATAGCAATTGGTCTTTGTCAGTTATTCTAGTTTTAGCGGTCTTCCACATGTAGTTGAAAAAAATAAGGGGGGGGGGGGGGGGGGGGGGGGTTGGGGCTGTTGAAATTCTAGAGCTAGCCATTCTATTGGAATAGGTGAAGCCCTCCAAAGTCTGTATGTAACCGAACATTGGAAGAAGAGGTGGCAAGTGTCTTCCCGATGATTTTCGCAAAAAGGATAGACATCATCGACAGGAGTATGAATTCTAATCAAATTAGATCTGGTGGGGATGATGTCCTTGACAATCTTCCAAATCAAAAGAAGGGTCGAGGGAGGGGCTTTAATCCTCCAAAGTTCTCTACAGAACTTGTGGTCAGGAATCATGATGTTATGATTTGACGATGAGGCATCCAGATTCTCCTTTGAGAAAACTTTTGTTGCACTCTTAACAGTAAAAGACCGTTCTTTTCTGGAGTCCATATGACAGAATCCGGAGAGTCCGTATGTCTGATATTGATATTCAAAATATCATTTTTACCGAGGTTTGGAAAAGGCTATGGATCAAATTGTACCTCCAGCGTGGGTTTTGATTTGTTAGGTTGTACCAGAGATCCTGGAGGGAATCCAGGAGATTATGTTGATGTTGATTAAGGAGGGCATCTTTGAGGAGCATGTTTGGTTTGACCCAGCAGTCTTTCCAAATATCAATGTTTTGACCAGATCTAATCTGCCAGACAACCAAGTGTTTGATTTTCTGGAGTGTTGTGATGTTGCCTCTCCAGGCAAAAGAAGCGATGGATGGGGCTTTTAAGATCTTTGAGATACTTTTATTTTTTAAGTACAAATTTTTGAGCTGGATTGCTCGATTGGTACGAGGAGAAGATATGATATTCCACATCTATAGAGTAGCTCGAAAACAAATAACACAAGCCAGAAAGAACCATATAGAAAAGAGTAGAGATGTGTTATCTTTCTTGTTGTATCGAGGAAAGGCTAAGCCTGATTTACCTCCTAGGTCGTGAGTTATGATCTTTTGCGAATTTCTTCAATAATCAGATGATGAATTCATTTCTTCACTTTATAGTATGATGCATAATTTCCAATGACATGTGTTTGTTTGGACATTTTTATTTTTATTTTTTTTGTTAAATAAACGAAACAACTTTAATGGTTTCTTTGGTCAGGTGTTGGCTCATTTATACATCCTTATTGGGGATGGCCCAAGGGAAAAAGCCAAATCGCAAGAAATCAAACCTTTTTTTTAATTCCCTTCAGCCATATTCTCTAGACACTAAATATTATAGCTTTGATAGGTGAAATACCTTTGATAGGAGAGTAAGAGTGTGGAAGAGGCGATAGCGTCTTGGGGTGGCTTGCTTCGTAGGGACATGGAGCAAGTAGGCATGAGCTATTTGTCACGGGCTTTCTTTTCACAAGGTACTTCCCGTGCGGCACTAGCAAACTTTGCCCCAAGTTATCAAAGAAAGCTAGTCAGCCTTGCCCACAAAAGACTTACTTAGACTTTGGAAAACTAAGCAAGCTAAGAACACACAAGAGAGCTAAAGAGAACTAGAACTTGTATTGCTTGAATTCTCTGAGGTGATTACAACAAATGAGGCCTTAGCCTATTTATACAACTCCACCTCCTCAATGGACGGTGGTGATCGTTTTAATCTAACGGTCTATTTTGAGTTTCTACACACTTCCTAAGAAATATCTAAGGACTAGATCCTTATGGAACTTTATGGGAGGTTCTAGAGAACTCTCTCTAGAACAATGTGGAAAACTCTACATTATGTACACTTGCCAACCTCACTTGGCTAGGCAAGAAAATAGTTGTGACATTCTCCCCCACCTAATCAGGCGACGTCCTCGTTGCCTTCAAATCCTCGTACGCTTTGATTTGTTCCTTGAATTGCCACAAATGTTGGATTGGCTCCCAACTAGCTTCACTTTCTGGCAATCCCTTCCACTTGACGAGTAACTCATGTGTGGGAGGTTGGTTGGAATGACGCACCACACGATCCGACAAGATAATCTCTGGTTCCTTGTCATGTTGGATCCTCATGCCCATTGGTGCTCTTTGTGAAATTCCTCTGTTTGGATCATCCTGATCTTCCTTATACGGTTTCAGTAGGCTTACATGGAAGACTGGATGAAACTTGATCCTCGGCGGCAACTCGACCTTGTAGGCTTGCTTTCCCACTTTCTTGACTATGGGGAAAGGACCCTCATATCTCCTGATAAGGCCACGATGCAGTCCAGAAAGTCTGGCATGAGCATGCATCTTGACAAGCACAAGGTCTCCAACCTGGAACTCTCGAGGCCGTCTCTTCTTGTCGGCCCACTTCTTCATCCTCTTGGAGGCCTTTTCCAGGTAAGCTCGAGCCTCATCAGCTTGATCATTCCATCCTTTGGCAAACTTATAGGCTGATGGACTCACTCCTGTGTAGCCAGTGGCAATAGAACTCGGGGTCATAGGTTGTTGTCCCATGACAATCTCAAATGGACTACGACCCGTTGCTTCACTCTTCTGCAAGTTGAAAGAGAATTGGGCAACATCTAGCAACTTAGCCCAATCTCGCTGGTTGGCACTCACATAGTGCCTAAGATATAACTCTAGCAAGGCATTCATCCTTTCCGTTTGACCATCCGTTTGAGGATGAAAGCTAGTAGAGAAATTAAGGTCGGTACCCAATAACTTGAACAACTCAGTCCAAAATTTCCCCGTGAACCGAGTATCCCGATCACTGATGATAGATTTGGGAACACCCCAATACTTCACCACATGTTTGAGGAATAAATGTGCGGCTTGCTCGGCTGTGCACTCCTTTGGTGTGGGAATGAAGGTGGCATACTTCGAAAATCTGTCCACGACCACAAGGATCCAATTGCAACCCTCTGATGCAGGCAACCCAACTATGAAATCTAAGGAAACACTCTCCCAAGGTCTCTCTGGGATGGGGAGGGGTTCAAGTAAGCCGGCAGGTGATTGTTGCTCCACTTTGTCTTGTTGGCATACAAGACAAGTCTTCACATATGCTTCGATATCATCCCTCATATGTGGCCAGTAATAGGAATCTTCAACAAGAGCAAGAGTCCGATGTATACCTGGATGTCCCGCCCACTTGCTATCATGGCATTCTTTCAAGACTTCCTTCCTTAGGTTGTCATGAGGTGGAACATAGATTCGCCTTCCCTTAGAGTATATCAAGCCATTCTCCACCCAAAACCGCCTTGTCTTCCCATCTTTGACAAGAGCTATGATGGTTTGAGCCATGGAATCATGTGCCAATCCTTCCTTTATGCGTTCCTTCAAGTTGCTTTGAGGTTGACTTATGTCAGCAAGTTCTCCTTTTCTACTCAAAGCATCTGCAACCAGATTAGCTTTGCCAGGCTTGTACTCCAAAGTGTAATCGAACTCTGCCAAGAAATCTTGCCACCTAGCTTGTTTTGGTGTGAGCTTCTTCTGTGTCTGGAAGTAGCTAGTGGCAACATTGTCGGTCTTGACAACAAATTTGCTCCCAAGCAAGTAGTGTCGCCATGTTCGTAGGCAATGTACAACCGCAGTCATTTCCTTCTCTTGTACTGTGTACCGCCTCTCAGTGTCATTGAGCTTCCTACTTTCAAAGGCAATAGGATGCCCTTCTTGCATCAATACCCCACCAATTGCAAAGTCAGAAGCATCCGTGTGTACCTCAAAAGACATAGAATGGTTGGGAAGTGCCAACACCGGTTCTTCCACAATTGCCTTCTTCAATCCTTCGAAAGCTTGTTGGCATTTTGAACTCCAATCCCAACTTCGTCCCTTCTTGAGCAAGTCCGTCAATGGAGCGGCTATGGAAGAGTAGCCTTTGATGAACCTTCTGTAATAGTTCACCAAGCCAAGGAAAGATCTTAACTCGGTGACTTTGGTTGGTGGCTCCCATTCTTGGATGGCTTGTACCTTGGACTTGTCCATACGAAGCTTGCCTTTGCCAATGATATGACCCAAGAATGTCACCTCCTCTTGGGCAAATGAGCACTTCTCCTTTTTGACATAGAGCTCGTTCTCCTTCAAGGTTTGGAACACTTGCCTCAAGTGTTCCACATGTTCCTCCAATGTCTTACTATAGATCACAATGTCATCAAGGTACACAACTACGAACCGATCAAGGTAAGGAGCTAGTACCTTATTCATTAGAGTGCAAAATGTGGCCGGCGCATTAGTTAAACCAAATGGCATGACTAAGAACTCGTAAGACCCGTACCTTGTAACACATGCCGTCTTTGGTTCATCTCCTTCGGCTATGCGGACTTGATAATATCCCGAGCGTAAGTCAAGCTTGGTAAAGTATCTTGCATCACCAAGTTGATCAAAGAGATCCGCAATAAGAGGAATCGGGTACTTGTTCTTGATAGTGACCTTGTTGAGTGCCCGATAGTCAATACAAAGCCGTAGGGATCCATCATGTTTCTTTTGAAATAAAACCGGCGCACCATATGGAGCTTTGGAGGGTCGGATATAACCAGCATCTAGTAAATCCTTTAGTTGTCTTCTTAACTCCTCGAGCTCAGGAGGTGCCATACGATAAGGAGCGAATGCGGGTGGCTTTGCTCCAACTTCTAACTCAATAGCATGATCCACCTCTCTCCTTGGTGGAAGCTTCTTAGGCAACTCGGCAGGCATAACATCCTTATACTCCTTGAGAACATCCTGGACGACCTTAGGTGCATTCACCTCTCCATCCATGGGACCTTCATCTTCCTTGAGGGTAGCCAAGTAAGTAGGTTCATTCCTCTTTACTCCTTTAGAAAGTTGGAGAGCGGACACCATTCTCTCCTTACTTATCTCCCTTACTACGGGCACAACACAAGGTTGTCCCTTCTCCATGATGCACATGGTGTTGGCATATGGTACCAGAAAAGCCTTCACCATGTCCAAGAAATCTATACCCAAATAGAATTTGTGATCATCAATTGGGGCAATAGTTATGTCGACTTTACCTTGCCATTGTCCAAGCCGGATATCGGTGCCACGAGCTACTCCTTCAATTGGGAGACTTTTAGCATTGACTCCCTTGATATAACCTTTCTCCTTCGTATATGATAGGCCAATTTCTTCAGCAAGGTCTTTGGCCATGTAGACTGTGTCGGCTCCGGTATCCACCATGGCTTTCAAAGTCTTGTCCCCGATCTCGGTCTCTACGTACATCCTTCCACGTGGTTGTTCTTCGACCTTAGCTTGAATGGCACTTAGGAGATTCATTGAGGCGATCCTCCTTTCCTCCTTTGCTTCTTCCTCCATGACAAGCGCGGCAAGTTTCCCTCGGTTGGGACACTCAAATGCCCGATGGGGTCCACTACATAAGAAGCAAGACATCTTCTTGGGTGATCCATCTCTTTTCTCCTTCCCCTTGTCTTTGGAGTACTTGTGTTCCTTGGAGGACTTTTCTTTGTCTCCCCCACCTTTGCCATCATTACTCGACCTTTTCCCTTGTCCCTTGGATGAGTCCTTTCTTTTGAACTCAATCAAGGATTCGGCCGCAGCCATAGCCGTTGCAAGGTCTTGCACACCTCGCCTCTTCAATTCTAATTTGGCTCAACCCGTTAGGCCATCAAGGAAGCTAAACAAAGCATCCTTTTCTCCCATGTCAGGAATCTCCAAGAGCAACTCCGAGAACTCCTTCACATACTCCCTTATGTGGCCTTCCTTATGTTGAAGGCGACGAAGCTTGGCCCTACCTTCGTTTTCGGCATCCTCCGGGTAGAATTGTCTCTTGAGTTCCTTCGTGAACTCTTCCCAAGTGTCGATGGTGCACAATCCTTTCTTGACATCTTCGGACCTTCTGCGCCACCAAACTGTAGCAACATCATTTAAATATAAGGAGACACTACGTACCTTTGATGCTTCATCTATTATGCCAACCGCATCAAAGTAGCGCTCCATGTTCCACAAGAAGTTGTCTATCTCCCTTGCACTCCTTGCCCCACCATAGGCCTTAGGTTTGGGAGCTTCGACTCTGTGGGTGACTGTTCCTGGCGTAGTCCCACCATTGGCTACCGCAGCCATGCACACCCTGAGTTGAGTTTCAAGTTTCTCAACTCTTTCTTTATAAGCTTCCATCTCCTCTTCTTTAGCAACAACTTTGGCTTCTAGGGACTCGATCTTTTTGGACACCATGTCCACTACTGTGTTTAAGGCTCCTTGCATCTCTTCCCGGAGCTCTTGGTCCTCCCCGTTGGACGTTTGCCCCTCGATGCGTAGGTCCATGTCTTCAACTTTTTCCCTTAAGTCGGACATGGTGGCACACAACTTGGCCAACCTTTCATCCATTGCAGCGATCATGTCCTTAGACTTGTCCTTGCGGACTTTCCCACCTTTGTCAGTGTTGCCAATTGCTGGGTTGTTGACCTCTGACGACATTCTCTTGTGTAGAATGATTTCACCAACCTTGCCAAACTTTGGCTCTGATACCAACTGTCACGGGCTTTCTTTTCACAAGGTACTTCCCGTGCGGCACTAGCAAACTTTGCCCCAAGTTATCAAAGAAAGCTAGTCAGCCTTGCCCACAAAAGACTTACTTAGACTTTGGAAAACTAAGCAAGCTAAGAACACACAAGAGAGCTAAAGAGAACTAGAACTTGTATTGCTTGAATTCTCTGAGGTGATTACAACAAATGAGGCCTTAGCCTATTTATACAACTCCACCTCCTCAATGGACGGTGGTGATCGTTTTAATCTAACGGTCTATATTGAGTTTCTACACACTTCCTAAGAAATATCTAAGGACTAGATCCTTATGGAACTTTATGGGAGGTTCTAGAGAACTCTCTCTAGAACAATGTGGAAAACTCTACATTATGTACACTTGCCAACCTCACTTGGCTAGGCAAGAAAATAGTTGTGACATATTGCAGAGAGTTGGAGGGATATGATGAGTCCCTCTAAGCAATGGAAAATTAACAAGGTGTTAAACCGACACCTAAAAGCAATTTTGGGCCCTTATAAGCCAATCCTGTGAATAACATAGATAAAAATGGAAACAAAAAAATAACAAAATATTTGCAAAACAAACTTTTAATGCCTAAATAATATGCAAAGTTTGTTAAACATAATTTTAAAACTAAGGTAAACATACCACTAGTGGTGGGCACGAGACAAGATGAGACGGGATGGATCTCATCTCGGTCCCATCCCGTTCCTTCTAGATCGGGATGGAATATACCTCATCCCGAACTTGTCCCATCCCTAACTGGTTCGGGAAGGAACAAGATCAACAAGTTCGGTGGTTGGAAAACATGAGAAATATTGCCCCAAATAAAACAAAGAAATCAATCTTAAACTGTTATAAATAGTGACACATTGTATTGTTTGATGATTTAGTAGCTAGAATAATCTTTATTTCATCTTTATTGATCAAAAATCACAAAAATTAATATTGTTATTGATTGTTGTGGGAGTCTGGAAGGAAGTCAGCGCGTGTGCAATAAATTACTAATGATATGAAAGTGAGGGACAAGAGGCATGTGGATACAAACTCTTCTTTCTATCAGGACAGCAAAGACTGCAATTTGTAATTAATAGCTTTGTCTTAATGCAAACTAGGGGTGGGCACGGGACGGGATGGGACGAGATATACCCATCCCTATCCCATCCCGTTCATACGGGATCGGGACGGGACGGGATGGGAAAAACCTCATCCCGACCTCGTCCCATCCCAAACGGGTTCGGGATGGGACGGGACGGGACGGGATCAGCGTGCTAATCTGGAGAATTGTATGATCAAATTGATAGTTAAGCAATTGTAGAATGGCCATCTTGTCTGATTGCATTGACAACAAAAGAATGTAATCAACTCCCAGATAGCACAGAGCTCGACTGACTTTCAGAAAAATAAGGCTTATTCTACTGCCTGCACTAGGCATTGGTTTCTTCTGCTTGTTTCATTTCCGGTGACACTGAAAAAATAACTACCCGAGTGTGTCAAATCTTCAGTAGAATCCCCTTTAGAGCTCTCAAATCATACAACAAATGCAGATCAGCAGTCCGATACTCTGTAAATAATGTAATTCAGATTTCCACTATCCAACAATGTAATGATAAAGTGCTACTACATAAAATTTCTCACGTCATTGAGGTCAACCATGTCACATAATCTCCGTGTTTTCATCATAGATTCCTTTTGCATTTATCGTCAAGGTTGAACATATTATCACCCACTAAACTGGAATTGTTTCCTTTAAACAGTATAAACTTGTCTGACCAAGTCATGTCTTCCTCAGGTAGCAAACACCCCATAAAATTAAAAAAGCCTACAGTAGTTACAATAATAATACACCCCATGAATCTCATCTTTAATCTAGTTACATGAATATTCACTTTGAAATAAGACTCTAATTGCAACTTACAAATGTAGGAGGATCAAAAACAAGAAATCTCCAACAATCTATCTATACAACCACACAACACTATTCTCAAACTCAAAGGTTAATCAACTCATCTCCTGATCACTTTAAGTACTTCACTTTAATTTGATCATACACCATGAAATAATTAAATAAAAATACTAATAATTAATATTAATAAATTAGTTCGGGACGGGACGGGATTGGCGGGATTGAAAATCTTCATCCCATTCTAGATCGGGACGGGACGGGATCGGGATGAAATTATTCAATCCCATTAAGACCCAGAAAAATCGGGACGGGACGGGACGGGATCGGGACGGGAACGGGATCGCGGGATGGGATGCCCACCCCTAATGCAAACCATGCCATGCATCTCAAGTTCATTCTCACAAACCCACAACATGGTTAGCACCCAAGCCATGAAGCATCCTGATTGGGTTATTACTCACAGTGGCTACAATCATTTGCAGGCTCCTTATACAACAAAAATTTTGAAACAATGAAGCTCAAACACTTCAAAAAAAAGGGTCATCCAACAACAACCCCACTCAGCTCAAGACCAAAACAATGACTTAGCACTACTAATGATTATGTGAAAGAAAATTTAATTAAGCTAGGGATTAATAAGTCGCGTTTCAAAAAATTTGTATCAGGATTGATTGGGTTTACCAGTCACCAAATGTGGCGTTGGAGTAGCTGGTTATTTTTTCAAATTTTCTCAGAAAAAAGGTACTTAAGTGTTCACTAAATAATTAAAAAAAAAAATGCCCCACATGGTTAGGGAGAAATGATAAGCATTATTTGCCTTAATGCCCCAACAAGGATGAATAAACAATGCAGGAGTAACCCATTTTCCAAAACAATAACTATTTGGCACCAAAACTTATTCTCACCCACACCAATCACCTTTTTTTTTTTTTTTCATACCATGCACTTTTTGTCCCACGCCACCCATAAAAGGAACAACCTAACTTTTTCTCCCCTCCCAAGTTCAAACGATCGAAAATTCTTTCTCCCTTCCCAACATTCTCTTCTTTTCTTCAATCATTCCTCTTATCTTCTTCGATTGAAAGCTTTTTCTCCCTCTTTTTTGAACGAAATCTCCCTATCCTTCTCCCCTCCCGACTAAATCGTCACTCTCTCCCCCAGTCTCTCCCATTCCACTTCCATACGACTCACCCAAAAGGGTTCATCAATCGAGTGCGCGATGGCGAGAGATAGAAGAAATGGAGTTGCGATGGTGGTCATCACAACGGCTGCACCGTCGGCCTCCTCTTTTCCCAAAATATCCTAGCACTCACTCATTCAAAACATAAAAACACGGTATTGTCTCTTAATTTCGACTAACTTTAATGCTTGATTGAGACCAATTCTCGAGCTCATCAAAACATGAAAATGTGGAACTCTGAGTTATATAAGGAACATAATTTGAACCACAAAAAAATATTTTGAAATGAGCAAGTATGGTCATTTTACTAAAGTCACTCAAATCTGTCTGGTAAAGAAAATATGGTATTGTCTCTGACTTTCAACCAACTTTGATACTCGATTGAGACCGATTCTCAAACTCGTCAAAACATAAAAAATGTAGTACTCTAAGTTATCTAATGGACACAATTTGAATAACCTAAAAATATTTTGAAATGAGCAAGTTATATTCATTTTACTAAAGTTACTCAAATCTCTCAAGCAACAACCAAGTCGCAAAGGATCATGCGAATGTAAGTCACTCACTCGCATGATCCACTACAAGTATATGTCTCTCACTCGCATGACTCACTGCAAATGCTAGTGAGAGACTTAAACTCACAGCGTCATGCGAGTGAAAGACTTAATACTCACATAGGGTCGTGCAAGTGGGAGATTTCCGTTCACATGATTTTTTCCAATTTGGTCGTTGCTAGACAATTTGGACCTATTATTATTATCTTAGTGGTTTTGCAACCTTGAGTTTTGGACCTTGGCAGATTTGGACCTATGTCATGAGATGCATGCTATTATTTGATTCAACGCTTTGTTTTATAATCGCGGAATAATTTATACTAAAAATCTTTTGGTCCTATTTCACCAAAATTTTCTCAACCAAAGTTGGTATATGCCGGGAATTAATTAGTCCATTTAATTATCATCATGCATTGACATAATATATGTCAAATTTTGAGTATGTATGCATAGTTATCTTGAACTAGGTAAATTTCGGTTCCATCTATGTACATTGTCAATATCCAACCCATGACGTTATTTGACTTTTTGCCATTATAAAATTGGCTAAGATAATGGAATTGGCTCAGGTGCATATATGGACTACTGGACCATACATTTAAAATTGGGCTTAGGCAGAATTGTCATGGGGGCTTGTCTTCTATTTTGATAGTTTCTTATAACAGTGGTAAGTTGGAAGGTATGAATCATCTCATTGATTGTTGACCCAGTACAGAATGAGTACTTGGTACCATATTTATACCTTCTTACAAGATTGGTGATGTTATGAGAGGATCCCTATATTTTAGATTAATTTGAGGTATCATTTCACGTTTATCATTTATAATAAATGATGAAATGAAAGTCTAATGAACATGAGAATCATATGTCTTGGAGAAACTAAGGAGTGTGATTCTCATACATCTCATCATTGATCATAAAATCAAACGGGGAGTCAAGTTTGGGAGCCATTTTTTGTTCAAGTTTTGATTTTTTTTACACTCATCTTTTCTATAGATGGTGTTTGTGATTGTGTTTTAAAGATGGACAAAAAGTGTTAAAAATAAATTTAAAAAAAAAAACCCAAAAGTAGCTCCCTAGACTTACACATAACAATATATATATACTAGCCTCAGATATGTGCTTGTCATACGCAAGCTTATTTATTTATTTATTAGTATGAGTAATTGAAATAAAATCATGTTTTCGTTACACATGGTTAATCCATACGCGACCAATTATGTGAGTAGTTTGCATAAAAATAAAAATATTGATGCTTGAACATATTTTTATTCATATTATTTTTCTAAAATGAAAATTATATTATAATAATAATAATAATAATAATAATAATAATAATAATAATAATAATAATAATAATAAATTAAATGATTGTATATGTATATAAGATTAACTATAATTTGTTTAGTATAAGAGTAGTTTTTGTAAATCTTTATTGTTGATAGGGTTTTTAGAAAATTCTAAAATTGGAGTGAAAAACACCTTTCACTTTCTTATAGGGCTCTTCTAAACTTACCAATAACTAACTAAAATACATTATAATTTTCATTTTTTATAATAGAAGTTTTATGATGAAACTAATTTGAGGATTCTTCTGTAAACCTTTTTTTTTTTTAAATAGCATATTCATTACTAAAAAAATAGAGATTGCTAATGTATGAACTAGAGTATTAAGAGCTCTATCAATAAACTTAGAATACCAACATGATTGAAAATAAAGTAAACGTCTGATATTACTAATAAGATGGCACCAAATCCGACAGATTGATATCGTAAGGTCTACAAAATCCCAAAATTGCCTAAAAATAATCATGTCCTCTACTATCTAGCCTGAAATGCGTTCACATCACATACAATAAATATTCTTCCAATTTTTTTGTTTTTACCAAAAGTTCAATTGGATTCATATTCATATATTCAACTTTTTTTTTAGAACACATTTGGCATACCAAAAAGTTGTTAATTATTCAATCTAATAGTTATTCATGGTTGAGGTAGGTTGGTTAAGAATAGGGTGGTTTGACTCTCACGTCTTAAATTTGATATCTACGATTGATTGACTGACCTGACCAATCATCCACAGCGGTTTTGGCGTTAATTTGAACCCACCGCAATACCGCGCTTGCCTCACCTCACCCTCGCTTTCTTGATTTCTCAACTACCAAATCCCAAATACAAGAAAAGCAAAAAATAGTTCTATACCAACTAATTTTTCCCAAAAAATAAAAAGTGTCAATAAAAAATACCACCACGCAATGTACACTGTTTTCTAAGATTCATTATTATGTGATGAAAATTGAAGCACCCATTTTTTTTTTTTTTTTTTTTTTTTTTTTTTTTTTTTTTTTTACTTACCCAAGTTATTGGGCTTTGGGCTTTGGGCCTTGAAGGAACAAAACGAAAATCAAGAGAGAAAGACTTGAATGCTGGCGCTTCGATATGATAGACAGAGCGGACAGGCTTCGACGGCTGCGTCACAATTTGTACAGAGACATAAATGTCGACATGGCAATAGTACCACCGATGCAACTCGTACTCTACAAGCTTTGCAATTCGGTCCACCAACTCCACCACCGTTTTGACTCACAACAACTCGCTGCCGATCTATGTGAGCTGACTCAGCGTCTTCTGCTGGTTCTTCTCCTCCTCCTCCTCTTACTCTCTCTTCTTCTTGCTGAATCTGCGCACCACACACCATCATTGCTTGCTGTAACTGCGCCTGCATTGACGCCACGTGTGCATCATGGGTTATCGCCCTCAATTGCCAAACGTGCGCCTCTCCTCTAATTTGCGCCATTCGCGCTTCTAGCTCAGCGCTCTTTCGGGCTGCCTTCTCCACCTCTGCTTCTTTCTCCTTGAGCCTTCTCGCTGCTAATTCCTCCGCTGCGCTTACCAGCGTACGATACTGCTTCTGCTTCCTCTCTGCTAACTTGCGTCTCAGCTCATCCCCCTTGTGAAAACAAAACCCCAACAACCCAAAATCAACCAGATTCATTAAGCAATCGAGATAAAAAAAAACGAATAAAATCAACAAAAACCCATTATGATAAAGCAGAAATTAAGCACCTGGAGTTGAAGGAATAGGTCGATTTCATCTCTCTGTTGTTTCATTTGGGCAGATAGATCATCAGACAACAAAAAAGAAGATGAAGAAGAAGGGTGGATTAAACTCTGGTGGTGATGATGGTGATGGTGGTCTTCAAAAGCCAAACGAAGGCCGGTGCACACGTTTGGTTGCGGTTGGTTGTGAAGTTGGGAGAGATTTATGAGCGTTGTTGGTTGAGGAGCCTGTTGTTGTGATGGCTGAGAAAACAAATTGATAGGAGGAACTGTTGTTGCAGAACAAACACCATTGCCGACAATTGATTCCCTGCTTCTCTTGCGCAGATTAGTCCCACCCACTGTAGATAATAATCAAACGATACATACCCACATTGTAAACGCCATGCCCATCTCTTGAAATCGAAGGAAAAAAAAAAAAAAAAAAACAGGAAAATATGTCTAAAACATTAAACCCATCTCACACCTCCATTGTTGAAGAACATATGGGATTGATCAATCAATGCCCCTGCTTCTTGTTGCTGTTGTTGTTGCTGTTGTTGTTGTTGTTGTTGCTGTAATGAGTAATCGTTCCCTTCTTGCCTGTTTCTGCAAATAAAGTAAAACTACATTAAGATTAGATCAAGAGAGAAGAAAACAGGGGATTGTAACAGACAAGTTGAAGAAAAGAAAAGAAAAAAAACCTGTTATTTAAGAGCAAAACGTTTGATGGGTATTGAGCCTGAACGGCCATTTGGAAATGAAAGCTAAATAAAAAACAGAAGAGATTGAAAGAAAGAAAGATTATAAAAGCAGAGAGCGATACGGACGCAGGGTCATTAACGTACGCATGCACAAGACTAGGAGATACCCCAAATCAAGGCGGAGTTGGAAGGTCGAAGGAGTAGTAATCAATCAAAACCAAAACCAAGGAAGAATAATGAATGAAAGAAAGGGGAATCGAAAACACAGAGAGGAGATGAAGTTGTATGCTCTGTTTTCGCTTTTGGTTTTGTTTTTGGTTTTGGTTTTGGTTTTTTTCAAAGCTCTCTCTCTCACTGTGAGATAATCTAATCACATTTGTTAATTTTTTTATTAGTTGGCAGCCTCTGATTTGGTTAAGGGATCCTTCCCCACCTCTGTTTTCAAATCAATTATTTATTTCCTTTTTCCAGATTGGACTTAGAGATTGATTTTCAAGGAGTGAATTGTGGAGGTGTTCTGTTCTTTGGTGTGGTTTTCGTTGCCTTGAGTTGGATTCTGCACTCTTCCATTTGGGATTCCTATTATTATTATTATATTCTCTTCTCCTCTTTTAATTTCGGCAATTTTTAATGCCAATGGTTCTACTTTTAACGCCACTGGTTTTAGTTTTACTGGCCCATTTCACTAAACTAATTATTTTCTTTTTAAGCCTTGTACCGCTACTCTTTTTCTTTAAATATCTTTCTTTTTCTTTACATCTATTATTGAAACGAAAATACTCACTTATTTCTCTTATTTTCTTTACTTCTCTCTTCATTTCTCACTTGGGGGCATTTCCAAAGTATCCTTCACATGTCCACCTCAATTTTTTCAATTAAAATTGAAATTAAAGATGAAGTTGAAGAAGAAGAGTTAAGCCTTTACAGAATTCAACCCAGTCCGATCATGATCTCGACTTTGATTCATCAGTCGCCCCTTTCCTTATTCTTCTTCTTCTTTTCCTTCCCCTTTCCCTTTTTGTTTTTTCCATTGCTTTCGTGGCAGCCTGTGTGATAATAAGTTCCCCACTTGAGAAGGTCGTCACGAGAGCAAAAAAATTGACCCTCGCGGATGAACCTGCGAGTGAAAAACTCGTAGTCTCGAAAAATGTGAGTGGGGAACCATCATCGTACAGGCCGCTGTGAGAGCGAGAAAAAAAAAACAGAAAATGAAAGGGGAATGAGAAGAACAAGCAGGAGAGGGGAGATGCTGGTTGTTGTGGTTGTGTGTGAGAATAAGAGAGAGTGGGATGATGATGGACGGGCAATGATTGGAGAACTGGACGGCCATTGCGATGGCTAGGACGGTATCAGCCACCATCGCAGTCTCATCTTCTCTATCTCTCGTTGTCACCAGTCGTCTCTCACCATCCCTCGCAATCGATCACACCCTTCCTCACTACCCCTTTCCATATTGTTGTTATTCTTGAGAAAAGAGGGTGAGAGAGAATAAAGAAATAATAGTTTAAATTGGTATTGTGGGTTAGCATGTAAAAAAAAATGGTTTAGTGATGTGGGACAGTAAAACTTGTGGTGTTAAAAAGTTGATGCATTTAATTATAGCTCAAATTTGACATTGTCTTTTAACATGTTCAATCTTCTATGTGTGTGCATGGTTGCATGAAATCTTATTTCATGAGAATTTATAAGGAGGCCACCTATATTTAAGCTAATTGAGGTAATATGATTTCTCGCTAAATTTTGTGATCAATCGTGAAAATGAAAATCCCATGAATATGAGAATCACATGCTTTTGAAAGAGTAATGAGTGAGATTCCTATATTTATCAGACTTTCATTCTCACCATTAATTACAAAATTTAGCGGTGGATCAATAGTTTTACCTCATGAAATAATATTGAGTTAAATTGACGCACATTGATTGAGTTTTTACTATGAAGGAAGGTGAAGGCATAAAACACGTTTATTAAATGATGTTTCTTATTTGATTTGTTTTATAATATCAATTGGATCTATTTACATTACTCTTTTATAAGCCCTACATTCACCCATACAATCTCTAGAAGCTCATTTGTAACATTGAACACTCTTGTTTGTGACATTGAGCAATTTTTCTCGACCTCACTCGATTGTATTTTTACTTGTATTCTTCTAATTTTATTTAATTATCTTATTATACATATAATCTCAATAAAGTGGTTTCCATAATGTAAAGATAAAAGAAAATAGAAGAAAACTTTCAAGAATCTCTATTTCCCTAATAAATTGTAAACATCATTCAACTTTCAATTAATCTTACGCAAGCATGCATGAATACAACATGGGAGAAAATGTACCTTCACCGCCGAGCAAGTTGTGACCAAATTAAATCACTGGGAGCGTTATAAGCATTTCTTTCTTTTTTTTTCAACTGTAATAGTAGATTAAACGATGAAGGAACCTAGAAAAGAAAAATGGTGCACGCGAATGAAACAAATTGAGAAGTAAAAAAAAAAAAAAGTTCGGGAAAGAGATCTAGAGGATTTATGCAAATGCGAGTGTGAGTGTTGAAATGAATATGCAAAATTTTATTCTTTCCAACATGACTATCGTTATTTTACAACTCAGCCAATTAGATTTTTCATCTAATTAATAACCTTTGATTTCAAAGTCCAGAAACTCTTATATTGATTCAAACATGTTTATTGAGTGTGTATAAACCAAAACCAATTATATTTGCAATTGTTTCTGTCAAAAACCCATTAAGTCAAGTTCAGTTTGTCCTAGTTTTTCTTTTTATTTATTTGGTTTTGAAGTTTCAAATGGTTCAGTAACTATCTCTTTCGATCTTAGTTGTTTCTTATCTTATAAAATGAAAAAAAAAAAAAAAAAAAAAAGGGAGAAAATCAAATTGGCTCTGATGACCTAATAGCTAGGTTGTTAATGAAGTCGCGTTCGCTTTTTCTTCTCCGAAGAAGGACCATCTAAATTAAAATCAGAATACCATCTGAAAAAAACCAACTTATATGTTTTACTTTGTATTGAATTCATCCAAGAGTGATTTATTTCCTCTTTAATTAGTTAACAATCCATAATGATTGAAGCATTTCGGTACATATTGACAATTAATTGTTTATATCAAATATACAAGGGATGGTGGGGATAGCTCTAATTTTACAATATCGAAGTACCTGCCCATGCTACTTCAATCAATAACAAAGACTTAGGGGAGGATGTGCAAGGGGATATCACTAAAGTTTCACTAATTTGGGGTACTTTGGATTCAATCCTGAGGGAACATCTCTTCATATCCCTATTCTATAAATAAATAAATAAATAAATAAATAAATAAAACTAGTTAATCACCGAGAGAAGAAGATCAATCATGTTGTTGATCCGAGACTTTGTATAAAGGATTCTTGCTGATGTAGGAACCTCTTAGGTTTTAAATACAATTTTTTTTTTTTTTGAATAGTTGCAACCATTTTGAAATTATGTATGGATTTAGATCTTTAAAAAAATTTATTTTGAAATTATTGTTAAGATTCACAAGTTAGATAATCAAATATGATTTTTTTAATTATTTAATTAAATGGTTGGTTTTACTAGTAATACTTATGTTCTTTCATTCAAAAGTCAATAACGCTCACAAATCTAAACAAGAAATTTTCACAACCAAATGGTTTTTATTAATAGAAAATGGCAAGTCAATGTTTCATAGTTTAGGTTGGCGCAATAAAATTGAAATATCCCAAAATATTGATGCAACAAAGAGTTAGTGCAACTAAGCCAAATAGTCGGATACACTATAATTCCCTTCGTTCGTTCAACTTTTGAAGGTTTGAATAAAAACTGTCGCTAGAAAACGTAAATTAGGTTAAATGTTATTACAAACTCATCCTACCATGTGATGATTCCAATTGAACAAACAAACACATAGTATGTAATTTTCTTTTTTCAATAATGGAAGATATATAAATTGACCGAATCTTAAAAAAGAATTTCGCCATAAAGAGACCAATTGTGATCAGTGTTCTAAAAAGCGATAAGCGGTGGGCGGGCGGTGAGCAGATGCTTAGTGCCCAGGAGCCTAGGCGGTCTTAGGTTTTGTATTATAACTTTAATAATTTACAAAAGTTAAGCATGATACCTTATCAATTCCATCCAAATTAATGTCAAGATACATATACAAAATTTAAAAACATGAAAAATTAACAATCATGAACAAAATTTATTAAAATTCAAATGACTGAAGTTGGTCATGATGGGTACTTTATACAAAGTTGAATTTGTGGACAAATATCCAAACCTATTCTTTTATTTTTCTTCAAATTGCATGAATAACCTCAGTCATGTTTGATAAAATCTACATTACTAAAATTGGTACCGGTAGATCCTATGAGAATTCCATTAAGTAATCATCATTTGCTACATTTAGACATATACTAAATAAAAAACAATTAAATTATTTATTTCTAAAAAAGTGGAAAGAAAAAAAAAATAATAACACAATCAGCCTTATTAAAAAAAATTATAAAAAAAAAAAAAAAAAAATCGCCCAAACCCCGCCTAGGCCGCCCAGAACCCGCCCAGCCATTAATCTGGGCAGTTTTCTACCTTCTAGCGGCGGTCGCCTAGGCCGATTTTTAGAACACTGATTGTGATATTATGTCATGTAGTTCAATTTTTGGTTGATATTAGTTGTGACATTGCCATTATTTTCATTAAAAAATAAGGGAAAAGAGGACCAAAATTTAGGTGTGAAATGAAACATTAATTATGGTGAATTATGTAAGACAATTAAGTTTGGTTCAAGTTTTGCAAGAAAGAAGGGGTGGGGGTGTTGTCACATTCATTTCAAGTCAATTGGTAAAAGTTATGCAAGTTGGTATTGGTAATCTTCTCTAAACCAAGAAGATTAGTTGTTTAATTGAGGTGACAAAGAAAGAGAAAATGAATACCATAAAAGAAAAAGAAAATATTGAGAGAATGATCACTTTGAAACTTTGTAAGGAGGGTATATATCAAGCAATCTGTAATCTTTGCTTTTAAAACCCTACAAGGCCAAGATATTCTCATAGAAATGGCACCAATACAACCTCAAATCCAATCCACCACCAACTAAAAGTTCATAATCTACTTCATCCTATTCTAGCTTATTCCATTTGCTTGCTTTTGCCATTACCCCATTATAAAATAGGCATTTTCCTTATCATTTCAACTATTTTTTTCTGGTTAGATAAGTTGTCATTATTATTACATTCCAATCCAAAAGATTTAATACGCAAAAGAAATATACAAATGGCCAATCCAAATTTCTTAAGGGATCTTTCTTCTTAGACATTGACATTCCAAATTCTTATTTAAAGTAATAGCATTAGCTTTGACATAAAAGGCGTATGGAGTTCATAACTCAGCACATATAGGCGCGGACAATCTGGATTTTGTAGTATATGAGAAATCAATTTGTCATTTAAGGTGGCTACAAGGTTTCATAAAAAGAAAAGAAAAAATCAAATTAAATTTGGAAAACAATTTCCATAAGAACAAAAAGTAATAAGATACATACTCTAATAAGTAAAATATTTATAGATTTCTTATTAGTTGAGTTTGAAGTGTCAATCATCAATTCCTAGAATCAAATATTGAAATAAGGCATCTTTCCTCATTTTGTTGCCACAACCACTTTTCTTGGCCACTTCTTTAATTCTAATCTATCCACCCCTACAAACTCTTCTCTTTCAAGAAAGATAATATTGTTGGGAGGCTCTCTTTCTTAGTTCCATTTTCAAGGATGGATTGACAAAGAAGACACAGAATCCTTATTTCTCAACTTCTGCCACTCTTCATTTCCTTCAGTACTACAGGCTACCCACTGTGTATGGTTTCCTCACACTTGAAGCAATCTTAATTGGTAATATTAAATGTATGTTCCTTTTGCTTTCTTGTTGACAATATAAATACATGTTCGGAGACCTTAATAGTAAGACTCATTACTTGACATTGATAGTCGGCAGACTTGGTTGTAATAGTTCGTAGTATTTTATTTATTGCCTAAGGCTTTTACCTAAATAAATAAATAAATAAAAACAACCTTAATTGAGCCCTCATTTCCTCTTCCCCCTTCTTACAGGGTGTGAAATTCATATTATCATATATTACATCATTCTTTCTTTGATAAGAATATGAGCTTAAATAACACATATAAGAGGCAGATACTATGAATTGGTACACTGCTTAGCTTGATCATGTCTTATTACCTAAAACATGACTACTACTACACTCATTCATTATCTAATATGTAGAAATGTTGCTATTATAAAGGTGTTTTCTCCCTCTATGAGGAGAGATTGTATTTGAATTTTTTATTTTTTTATTAATATAAAGGTTAATGAGTCCTTAAAATCCTGCTTACTTTCGCAAAATAAAAAAGAAGAAATGTTTCTATTACAAAATTATTAATCAATAGAGGACAAGCTTTTCTTCATCTTTTTTTGCTTCCTAGCTTTTACTTATTTTAGTGGGATCAGGGAAGTTGGGTGAAATAATGGATACATAGTTTGATTATGTGACATGGACAGTGCGTCGTCCATCGAAAAAGTCTACACAAGCTATAATCATATAAGCATATTTGGACATTAATTTGTTGATATGATCATTGAGTATTACTTGCAAACTCTTGTAAATAATATTATTTTCAACTAATTAATCTCATATCAGACTTCATATTGCTTTCATAATTCTTCCGTTTACTATTAATTTCTTCTTTTGAAGCTGGTCAGGGCTGGCAAGCAAACTAATGGGTAGACCATGTTGAATATGACATGTAGAAATGTATTGTGCATCAATAAAAACAAGTTTATGAAAGCTATAATTAACTTATAATGATGGAAATTTGCATCCCTTGCATGTCAAACTTGTGATCTTGGATAAGTTTTGTGGATGTGGAACAAGATAATATTCAAAGACCTCTCCAGAGGGGAATAAAGTTGCTAGTCTATTGTGACAAAAAGAAAAGGGCACTTATTCAAAATTTTGGAACAACTTAAGCATCAGATTTGGGAAACTAGTTAGGCCTTGTTGTTGATGTTAAGAGAAAACTATTTTGGAAGCTTGTGATATGTATAATTCAAGTTGAAACTTCTGGTGAAAGAACACAAAGATCTGTTGGGAAGAAATCAAATTTAAAGCACTGTTCCTTGCAGATCTAATAGAGTTAGCACAAAGCAAAGATTTAAAAAAATGATTGAGAAACACAAGGGGAGACCCAGTGGAGCTCATGATTTTGATGTCCACAAAAATATTAAGACATGAACATGAATTGCATGGAAAGGCAGCAGGTTTTTATTAATGTGACACTGTCAGTAGATGAAGTGATGTGGTGTTGGTGCCATGAAATGAACTTGTCACAAGAAGGGACTGAGTTTGTGGGGGACAAGAGTCTCTGAAATAAAATGAGCTTTGAAAATTATATATGGAAACCAACACCATAATTGATTGTATGATTTCTTTCTTGTATTTTGGTTGAAAGAATCAATTGGGACTATCTCTGTATCTCTGCACCACCTTCTTCATTGTGGTCACACATTTTTGGAGCCATCAGAGGACCCATATATAGTCACGCATACGTTCCTTGCGAGTTAAAGTAGCCTGCCTGTCTGCCTGCAACCAGTACCATCCCATTCATAGTATTTCAATTAATCATCAGTGGTTGTATGCGAAAATAATGTGACCATATCATATGTAATATTGCGTGTTTTAGACCGCGTCTGTTTTCATCTAATGCTTGAAACATATAACATTGAAAGTTTTCTGAAATTTTAGAAGATATGGTGAAACTTCCACCTATTATCGATCATCTTGTACTGAATCAATGAGCATCAGTTGGAGTACCATTGTTGTCGTGATTTTCTTGTATTTCGTTCTTTTGTTTGATTTCTCTTCTTTTATCCCATTACATCATCATTTTCTAATTTTCTCTATAAATAAACATGGTTATTAATTCCTTTATGAAATTGAGAAAACTTTCGGAATGGATTGAACACCTACTTAGTAATCATCATTCCCAGTGAGAATTGTGGACGAGTAGTTGATAAATTGTCAATTCTCTAAAATCTAGATTTTGTAGAGAGGGGGGTCGTGGGACTACAACATATATCAATGGGGTACCAGTCGAAAAACTACATAGAAAATTCACACGATACTATCGTGAATAAGCACACGGGCAATTTAGGCCATTGAAGAACTAGAGTGGGTTCAATATTCCAACACTAGTTCAAAGCAGCAAACAAGCAAACCTCCACAAGTACATTTGACTTGATCTTGGCTTGGGGAATGAAAGAGATTTGAATTACGTATAGGGAAGGGAAGGATTCTAAGAAGAGATGTGTTTTTGTTGGGTTGGTTTGGTTTGGTTTGGCTGATATGATGAAACAATGCATATATTGCATTAACACCAACACCTGATGGATGCTTGTGCCCAAGTGGGTGGGTGAGGATGAGGGTGAGGGTGAAGGTGAGTGGGTTGGTGCTGCCTTCCCATGATCATCAACATTATTATTAAGTAGAAAACATATACAACAAACAGATTATTGCAATAAGAATTAAGATCACACAGGTATTAGGTCAACATTAGTGCACATCAACTTGTTTCGCGCCAGTCATCCCTTGCATTGGCTGCCCAAGCATTGATCCTGACTAGCCTAATTATGTTTTAAACAAACTTGATGCAAATTAAGAGTAAGTATATTTGCTATAAAATTGTGAAAAATGCAACTAGTTATATATATTTCGACTGATATTGTTCATGGACTAATGGGTGAGATCGAGGGCAGAGTTGATGGATATAGTGGGGAGTAAAGGTGTACATGCAGCTAGCTAGCAGATCTTCATTTTATGATTCAAACACTCCTCCATGTTCTGATACTTTCTCCAGATCCAATAGCTAGGATGTACCATTATTGCTTGGAGAGTTTTGGAGAATTCTTTCACTTTAATGAGTTGGAAAATACTAACCTCATTCTCAATATTGTTCTTTCCTTTCTTACATATCTCTCATTTCATGGGACCATTAAACCTATCTGAAGTGTGGAGAAGGAATCCACCTCCCCACCAACCATAAACATTGCAACCTATCAATCTACTAACCCTTTTCATTTTTTCTTGTCACTATACCCAATTCATACAATGGAGTTTCAATCTTTTAGATAGTGCTAAGAGAATAAGATAATAATATATCAATCAATTGTCCTATTTTTTCTCCCAATCTCTCTTTTTTTTTTTTTCAACAAGGAGACTTCAATAGAGATGATGATGATGATGATGGTGATTATTGATTGGTTGCTTGTGAAAATTAAAGGAGCATTTAAAAATATTTTCAAGGCTCTTACTTCCCTGCCAAAAAGCATAATGTGTGTGGTGGGAAGTTTCAAGAGAAAAATAATGTGAGAATGTGAAGGAAAACAACAAAGCTAGCAACAACATTACAATATGTCATTTTCTTAATTACCAACCAAATAATAAATCATTTAATGTATTTTGTTTTTTCATGATGGAATCACACATCACGGGTTTGTACCTAGTTGCGGCATGAGATGGGGAGGGTTACGGGTAAAATAAAATCAAAAAAAAAAAAAAAGTATTTTTTTTGTTAGTCGCCTTATCAATCTTGATTTATTGTACTTTCATTTGTAAAAGATAAAACTTCTACCATTTTGTTAGGATATTAAAGCATTTAATTTAAAAATTCCTACAACATTCCTCATTTGTAAAAATTTAAATATGGGGTTGTAATTTTAAAATCAAGAAGGCCATAAATTGTTCATTAGGATTCTTAACAAAAACGAACACGCAAAATGTAAGTATTTTTCATGCCAACTTGCTGATGAAAACCTACAATTTAGTAGTGTCATTCAAGCTAGCTATTGTGCTCATGCCATCACCCTGCATATTCTAAAACAATATCATAAAAATCGGACATATATGCATGATATATGTATTTGCTATATTAAAATTGAGAAAAAGGTTGTAGAGATAAATGATTCTTGAATGGACCAACAGATGATGAGTGTAGTGAGGAGTGGGGAGGATTTTCAGAGGGAATGCCAATTCGAGAAGTTGATTCTTGAGATAATGTATTCAACCAAACAAATGAGACTTTGCAGTTTAACAAGGAAGTAAATGTCTCCATCTCCATTTGCGCGTGGAGCCAAAACAAGGAACTATAACATACAAAAGTGTCGCGCATTCACACTGGCCATTGCTCCCACGCCATCTCAGATAGTGTTGAAAAGCGTGACAATTTATATTCGTGCAATGATGGGGTCATTCTTACCTGAGCCATCTTAAATATCACGCTATACATAGGGCTGTAACTTGGGCAGGCTCACCACCCAACCCAAGATTCAGGTGGGATGGACAATACATAGATTGGGTTAGGGTTGATCACGGTCATCATTTTATTCCACCCTAACAAATTGGGTTAGGCATGAGCAATTGAGTTTCTCGGCCTGGACCAACCTGATCCCGATATGTATATATATCATATGGCTGCAAACTTATGAAAATATTATCTTAAATGTTCTTTATAAAATGTGTCAAAATGAATTTAATCACATTTTGGCTTCTCTATTCTCCTCTTTTGATTTTTGACACGAAGATTAAAATTCAGATTATTTTTTCTATATTGAATCTAGATTGATTATTTTAAGCAATATTCTTTTGATTATTCTTAGGCAAATGAGATTCATTTTATTGCAATTTTGTAGAATGTAAGTTTGAAGGTTTATTATTAGATTATTATTTTTTGAAAGTATGTTAGGAGTTTAACCTTTTGGTAATTGAATTTTTTTTTTTTTAATTCAAAATTATTAGTTAAAACTCTAGCATTTAAGACAAACATTTAGTTAACTAACACTACGTATGTGGGCAAATGGACAACCTGGATGCTAAGATGGCAACCTAGAATATAAAAAAATTTATGAGTTCTAATCAAACAACACAACCAAGGAATTAATTCTAGTCTTTTATTTTTTTCAATGGATTCTTAGAGAAAAAGAAATTTATTTTTCAATTACGCATCTATGCAATCAAACACACCCTAAAGGTTATGCTAGTATAGTGAACTGAGTAAGAGCATCTTCACTCATGTAGTGGAAATGTTTTCTTTTTGCTTGCCGCACGTTACACAAGTGCTTAATATAATCCTCACCCTTATTAGTTATCTCCCACCACTATGAATCTCACTCGCCCACTACTGAATGGTTCGACTCATTTCCTAGCAGGTTGGGTTCAAATTCCTGATCGTGTTCAGGTTCAGCATGTACAACTTGCTAACCTGTCTAATCCAACACGACCGGACCATTGTTGCTAGGTCTAGTTTACACCCATGACCTAGTCGTACCATCCGTCAAACTCTAACCGTTGAGCTGTCATGCCATTTACACCATAACATGTTTCTTTCCCTACACAAACATAAAACAAAAATTGAAGAATTGAAATGCAAATATTTTTCATGAAGATCGGCTACATCTAATACAGCTAATTCACAGCGTCAGTGTTGTAACAGTTCACTACGTTTATAGAAGATTCTGGGCACCCAAATTGTGCAAGTTTTGAACAGTTTATCACAACGTGGTTTTTTCTCACAAATACCAACCTTGATACTTTTACCGAATGCAAGTTACCACAGTATTTTTTTGATCACAACCTCTTGATATCATCCTGCGTTATCAAGGTAATCTGTTGCCCGGCTCAGATGACTTCTTATCCAAAAGAATTTCTAGCTGCTTCAACCTATATGTTAACATTCATTCACAGATCATCTATCTCATCAGCCTGATCAAGGGAAATAAAGTGCATTTCAATGCTCTGGAAAGTTTCTTGGTTGATCCCAAGCTTCCTACATAATCTAGGAAGCAAATGATCTGAACCCTGCCAGGGTTTAGAAACATTCTGCTCTTTCAATGTTTCAACCACCTTATTTTCAGTGGCGCAGTCTTTTTTCTTGTTAAACAACTGGAACTTCATCTGTAAGCAGGATTGCAAATCCTCCTCATACCGGGCTTTATTCAATTTATCCGTCAGATCATCTGATACTGAAACCCATTCTGCACACCCAATTTTCGCCCTCTTTGGTGGTTTAGGGTTTTTAAGCCATCCAAGTCATTGGATTCAATGGTCACTTCATCATCGTCAGCTTTCAGTTTACACAACTTGTTCAATCCTTGGTCAACGATTTCTTGCATTTTCTTTCTGAAGGTTTTTGCTCTTTTAGGGTTTGACCTCAAATGTAGTTTAATCCCTGAGATCATTCTCCTAGTGTTGTCCTCCATGTTAGTAGACATAGGGTCCTGTACAGCTGATTCTTCTAAAGTGGAAGCTTCGAATGAATTTTTAACAAGAAATGCTTCTTCCAACAAACTAACATTTTTCATATACCTATCAAAAGCATCATTTTCAAATTCAATGTAGCTATCCTTGTACTCCTTTAGTTTAGAAAATCTCCACTGATTTAGAGCTGCAGCATCCTACAACATAAATGCCAGGTTAAACATTATTCTAACACACTAAATACAAAATGACTCAGAAAATAAGAAAAGGTTCGACTGAAAAGTATATGGCAGAAAGGGTCCATATGGGCACCTTTCTGATCAGTGGCCTTCTCGCACGAAAAGGAACTTGGGTTCCGTTGAACTGAGAAAGTTGCCGAAGTGAATTTACCCTTAGTGAAGCCCTGAAACCAAGTGCAGCATATCCAAGAAGGAATTAATGCTCAAAGGACAAAATCTTGATCACTACACAGTGCTTCCACTACCAATGTTGTTCAACCAAATCCAAAGTGTTGAATATGAGGAGATTTTATACGATGAAGTGCCTTCAAGCAAAAATAGTGAAAAATGGCAGAGAGTAAATATGTAAAATAACAGGATTATGGAAAGCTTTAGCATGTTGAAGTTTCCACCAAAAGAAAGGTAGATCAGACTAAAGATAATCTTGAAAATCAGAGTTACCTCCTACAAGAACTCTGAGATCCTTAACACGCAATGACAGCTAAAGGAGTGCAACTGAGCATTTCTAGTATAGCCTAGTAGGGGTGGCCAATAGTGTCAAAGGGTAAATTCTATATAGCTCAAAAAAAAAGGTAGAAATTCTATGAAAATCTCAAGGGCAAAATAAAGAACTGTATAGGGATTCAAATCATAAAATTGTACAATTCAAATAGGATCCGTACCATAAATGATTAAAAAAAAAAAAAACAACTAAAATACTGGACATATTATTAAGGGTTGGGATCCGGGGACACAGATTCAGTGACCCAAAACTTTAGACCCAAATTTTATTTCACCTACAAGTTTTGAAATGAGTGATACTAAGGATATCATCTCTCGCAAAAGATAAACTTCTTTCGAAATTTCCAAGTGGGTGAAATGAAATTTGGGTCTAAAATTGGGTCACGAATCTGTGTCCCCGGATCCAACCCTATTATAAATGCCAATAATTTGTTTATCACAACCTAACAAGCATTTTTCTTTATTTATTTTCAATTGAATAAGCCTCTTCCCAAACTTCCAATATATGTAAAGACTTGTTTAAAAACCCATAGAGTTTGCCTTGATTAAAAGCTCACATAAAATCCTGGCCCCATTTAAGAAGTAAAAGCACATGTGAAAGTCCAGATAGTCGGATTTAGTAAAAAATTCTAACAAAAGGGTAGGAAAAAATTAAAGTTCAAATAACTGAGTCGTCTGATTGGTTATTAAAAAAAGATTTGTCAGGCCAACTTTGTTTTACTCATTAAATTAGTGTATCACCCCAGTAGTGTTGTGTCGCCCCATGTATAAACAATGAGGAACCGTATAGGACTTCGTGGACACAAATTTGTAAACGGGCCACCTTCCTGTTTGATTGAATGACCCATTTTGACTAGACAACACCTGTTGTCTGGCCTAATTTGTAAGTTGGTACCAGTCAAGTCAACTAGTTTCTAAATTACCATTGCAAGGAAAAATACATGGGAAGGTATTTAAAACTCCATAATTATGAAGGACTAGCTTGTCGCATTTATTTACTTTAGAACTCTACTAATGCTGATTCGGTGTAATCTGCTATTTAGAGAGATGCTTTTGGACAAAAAAATATCAGAAAATAACAGATATGTGCAAGTGCAACCAACCTTCAGTAGTTGGAATTGCTAAAACACTTACTTCATTAACATTTATTGCTTAGCTTGGTGAGAAAACATTGATTGATTAGCTGGGTGAGAAAATGTAGATTACATGATGGAAAACAATTGCAAAATCATGTCGACATCAGACGAGAAGTTATCCATTTAAATGATATGACTCTAGTAATTGGGTGAGGAATTTTATGGCTTACCCTGAGGGAGACACGTCAGTTGATTTCTGATCAAATAAAAGGGAACTTGAAGCTGGTGCCTTGTCCGCAAAAGTAGCATTCGCTTTCAGAACTGCAATCACAATGCAGAAAATACTGAAATAGGTTACACTTGTAACAAAATACAAGAAAATGGTAAAACTGTTTGGTAGAACTATTGAAATAAACTCTGCAGCATATTCATAAGGAGGTAAAAGGGAGGGCCCAGCAACTAAGTCATTAAGTCAACAAATCTTATGAAAGACAACTTGTGTACCATTTCTGTTATGGTTGCAGAACCTATATATCACATGATGTGCCTTCATAACAAACTGAGGCATGGATCTCTAAAGCACGGACACTACAAAAATCCCAAAGTGCCCGCGACAGACATTGTTGGTCACCGGCACTCCTTGGACACGTGTCGAACACTTGGTCAACGATTCAGAATGTTTGACTGGATTGGATACTAATCAGACACTAGAAGGATACTAGTTGGACACTATTTACGAAAGTTTTTGTTTACACCTTTAAAACGTAGGTGTGCCACATGTTGTGATAAGAATTGGAAATTTGGAATACATACACTTTTATTAACTCTTTGAAGAGAAATAAGATGACACTACGGAGTCGAAGACTTAATTAGTATATGTGCAATCTAGTATCATCTAGGAAAATCCATGAATACCTTCAAGGTTAGAATAGGATGTGCGACGTTCGAGGTTATGCATTGAAATTTTAGGTGTAGGAATAGTTGAAGTTGCAAATCTTTCTGTTGACGAACCGGTATCGAAGCATCTTATTCACCGATGGTAACGATGGCATAATAGATGAAGATGATCTCTTTGAAATTTGAGTCCGAGGTTGTTGCCTGGTTGGGATTATTCTTGGATTTTGTTTGACTAAACAACTTGTGATTGTCAAATGTAATTAACAAGATTGGGCATTGCTATATTATGCAATTTTTCTACCTTTTTTTACATGACTAGTATGTAGAAGCAATTGAAAGAGTAAAGCATTCTGAAAGATGAAGAATTGAACATTACAATGCCAGTACAGTGAGATTTCACTAATGACATGAGTTGTAACTTTGAGTTTCTATTAATTATTTAAATGTTTTGGGTTTAACTTTTTTATCTTAATATGGTTTTGAATCATTGTTCGTTATGCTTAAGGTCTTGTATTCATTTATGAAATATTAATTATTAAATTATTCTTATGTATGCGTTCTACTTTTTTGTGATTTGTCATGTCGATGTGTTTCGTGTCAACATCTGTGCTTCCTAAATCAACACACTACAGTTAAAAACATAGAGAAATCACAACATATCTCATATTTCATCCATGTTTATATCCAACTAGATCACACAACATTGACTGAAAGTGGGTTAAGCGCCTTTATTTGATTTTATTCTTTTATTTATTCGCTTTTTAAGGTTTGATTAACTTATATGGTGGAGTAGAAGAATTGAGGTAAAGCAGGGGTAAATCGGAAAAAAAAATTACCAATCTGTGTTTTCCTATGTAATGACACGACAAGGTGTCCGACACTTCAGAAAAAATAAATAAATAAATAAAAAGATATGTTGTGGGTACGCTTGTCACCTAAAAAGAAGACAATGTCACTTAAGAAGACCCCACCCATAAATAAATGTAATAATATGGAACACCTGTAATAATATGTAAATAAATGTACTCTGATGTATTGTTTTTTCGTTTTCCTTCAAATATCCCACAATACGAATTTCCAACTTTTCCAAACCAAGACGTGAATAAGCCTATCCAAAACCTTAATATTAAACGTTAACATTAGCCATAATAAGTATCTTGCCATGAGATGTGTCCCAAAGAAGAAAGTGTGCTCAAGGAGCATTGCTTCATCCAAATACTTTTGTGGCACGCTCATAAAGTGACCATCGCCTTCGAACAAGAGTCTCCAAGAACTCCACCAAGTCGTCAAGCTCCCAATCATATAAGCCAAGCCAAAAGATGACAATTCCAGCCCTGAGCATGGTCATTGGAATTGAAGAAGTCGTAAACTTTTGCCCGTTTTGAGAAGAGGGTTGGAAATATTTTTGAGGGATTTGTCCCAGCATTGATGCTCCTAGAACATAATCTTATCTCCTTGGTGAACCTCAAAGGACCATGAGATAAAAAAGTGATAGAATTAGCATATTTATTAATATTAGGAATAGTAGTATTTTAGTAATAATAGACAATTCTAGTATTCTTGTAATACAGATTCCAATTAGGGTTCTCATATTTGTTTCCTATTAGGTTTAGGAAGTTAGGTTAGCTATAAATAAGGCATAGGTTGCCCATTGTTAGTTGGTTGATCGCATAAAAGTTATTTCGTTATTAGTTTATTTGGTTTATCTTTTAATTCGTTATTTTCGTTTATTGCAGTACGTTTATTTTCATTGCAATTCCGTTGAGCATCCATAAGTGACCAAATCCCTTTGAAGAGTACTAATAATTAAATGTGTACTTGGATGCCATTACTCTCCACCATAACTCTTTTGACTCGACACAGAACCTCCATAACTAGTTGGAGATTAGATCTACGTTGAAAATTAATCCCCAATGCTACCAATGTTTTAGGTTAGTAAATCCTGTTCCAATTGATGAGATGATATTTGTTGGCCCAAACATAAGTTTTTTGCCTCATAGCGCCACACTTGAATTGAACAGTACTTCAATTGAGGTTATTAAATAGCCCAATTAATTTAATAAACTATTAATACTTAATATATAATAATGGTTTAACTGACTTTGAACATAAAACGTTCTTCTTAATTTCTAAAACCCCTTAATGACGATTATGTTCCTCAACTTCTTGATAATGCAATTCTATCCTACTCGACTCGATCTTATCATGTCATCTTAATTTACTCTTCTTCCTCCTCCCTTTTTCTTTTCAACTTTGAACTCTCCGCGTAGTCTTATCCTCTTATAAAACTCTTCCTCTGATCAACATCATTTTTTGGTCATTCTTTTATTGTACCATCTTCTTCATTCTCTTTTGAATCAAAAGAAACAACGACAAATTACAAAATTAAATAAATAATTATTATGGTTCCACCTCAACTTTGCCACAACTCCACTACTCCACTGCAACTCCTAAAGCGAGAGTCAATACATCGTCTCGTCCATGCCCCAAATAAAATAGCTCCCAACAATTATTCTCATGCAGTGACATGTAGATTCATGATTTCTGAACAAAGAACAAATGGCAAGCAATCAATATGATTACAATCTCATGATTTATAATTTGCTTACCGTGTATATGGCATGGATTTTGAGCTTTTACACAACAACTCTTACATGATTGATACGGATACCTACATGGAAATGATCCATAAATAAAAAACCAAAAGGAAATGAAGTATTACTCTTCCATCTCAATCGAAATGTATAAATACAAACAATGTAAGAATACTAGATATTGACTGATTCTTTTATCAATCAATCAGAATTTGGTTAAACTCATCAAAATACTTGTAAAAGGCTATCAAAATTCAACTAAATCTTAAAGGACCAGAGGAATAGAGTAATGCAACACCACGGATTATGATGTAGGACATCTTGGAGAATATTTATTTGTCATTTTGACCATGTCAAACCCATTTGAAATTCAGTCAAAGGCGACTTTTGATAAGAAAATTTCATTATTGGGTCTTGGTCAACCAGTATTAGGAAATATGATATTTTTAGTTTATTTCTACTTTTAGATTGGTTTCCGTTTTTTGTCTTTTATGACTTATTGGTTTCCGTTTAGAAGCCCTTAGAAGTGTCCAAATAGAGTCAAACCAGTAGTAGGAAGTCCCTATTATACTCTAGGTACCTTAGAAAAATTATTTTCCATGTTTTAGTAGGTTTCTAATTTGTTTTCATGAAGTTATCTATATAAAGAGTTTCTAATACTAGTACGAATCAATGAATTAATATTCAAATAAATCAATTTCAATTTATTTTCCGAATTCAAGCAATAATCTACCTCTCACATCTAAGATTTTCTGAGTATGTGATTTCAATTTACACTTCCGCTACGTTAGATTAGATATTGTCTAATCATGGGATTTGACCAATTTCCTGGAGTATAAGGAAAGATGAATAGGTGTTTTTCTCTATCCTGATGCATGTGACATTTTAAGCCATTCTAGTCTGTAATAATACTAAAGAAAAGACAAAAAAGATATTGCAACAAACATGTTGACTGTTGCGGATGATGTTTGCTTTGTTCAAAGCAAGGGTCATTTTTGGGAGATTCTGCTAGAGCTGAAGGTGATAGTGCAGTTGTAACAGTGGATGTGCTAGGGAAAACAATAGGTATAGACAAGATAGGCAATAAAAGCCGGATATTCTACAATGGGATTTAGTGTAATGAGAAAATCAGGATGATGGTGGAATGGTGGCAGCCATTGGTGACATATCTGGCGAGGAAACAGGTGGTGGAGTAACTGTGTCAGGTAGTGATTTCCACAGGGCCACTGTTAAACCTTGTGTGATGCAGATATGAACGTGAACAGCAAAAAATACAATATTTCTCAATAACTTAATCATTCTATAACTACAAAGCATCTAATCTAGGTTTTTTTTTTTATTCCATTGCTTTGGTTTTGTTTGTTCATTTGCATGTTAATCATTTTAAATTAAACTTCAATCTAATTATTAATCATTATCCATTGTGACTTTTCCATTTGAAATTGATAATGTTCAATTTGATTATGGATCTCCTTATAAGCTAGGGTTGTTTGGTATTTTCATTCAGTGGCCACAGGATAGGGCTACACATCCTCTTTTATTGTGGGGTTATTATGCTTTAAAAGAAACACCGCCAGAGCAGTTACTCCACCACCTGCTTCCTCACTTCCACCACCTGCTTTCTCACTAGATATGTCACCCACCCCACTATCCTCCCCTCCTCCTTTTCCTGACTTCTCTATTTTAAAAAGCTCAGGGGGCGTTTGGCAACCAAAAGCATGATTTCCTATTCTTTTTAGTTTTCATAGAAGTACTCGTGCTACAAAGTCGATAGTTATTTAGTAGTAAGTTTGGTAAATGAATCTGTAAAGAAGTTGATAACATGGTGAGGAATAGTTACTTTAGAAGCCAAATTGCTTAATAAGTCAAAAACAGAAAATATTAGTGACGAATTTAGCAAAAAAGTAACTAGCGAAAAGTAGAAAATATTGGTATAGTAATTTTTTACGATTATAAGCAAATAAGTTGTTTTTCAGTACACTGCCAAACGCCCCCTTAACCTCTTATAGAATCCTACTCTATCGCCTACCTCTTCTCCATCTGTCTTTTTTTCCTACTATAATCAGTGTAGTCAAGACGACCGCCTAGACACGCCTCAAGGCGTTTTTACAAAATTTCGATTCAAAGTTGCGGTACAGTGAAATGAGGCATCCGCCTCAGCCCAAAAACAGTTGCAGTCAGCCTAATTACAACCCAATTGCAGCAAAAAGTGGTTGCAACCACTTTATAATAAAGTTTTATGTTTCTTGGTCTAATATTTGATAAATTTGATAAAAACCATATAGAAAACACAGTATGCTTGATCAACATCAATTTCATTTTTCATAGCATAGTTCAATGATTTTTGTGCTTTTGAAATACCAATAGTGATCATACTTGTAAATTTTTACCAACCATTCCAATAATTTCTTCTAACAAATGTTCAATATTCTCAAGTTTTTATTATTTCAAGATTATTGATTTTTAATAATTTAGTGGATGTTTGCAAGTTACTTGACACTTATGTAGTGCATCTTAACGCTATGTTATACAACTTTATTATATTTCCATTTCGATTATAGGTAGTTGTCACTTTTTGTACATATTTGCTTATGATACTTATTAAAATGATGATGTGTACTACTATGCTAATATGTTTCAATTTATTATAAAAAAATATTTTTAAAATGTTAAGACCGCCTCAGTGGACTGAGGCGTCTGCCTCGCCTCACACCTCGAACGTTTTCAGCCCCCCCCCCCCCCCCCCATCACCTTAACTACAATGACTATACCTACTACAAACTGCTACAATATCCCCCTCAACTTCTGCAGAAGCTCCTCAATCCAATGCCCTTGCTTTGGGTGGAGTCAACATCATTGGATCTGCATTGGTCGACGTGTCTGTTGTAACACTTTTTATCTTGACGAAAGAGGATGGTTTTTCTTGGATCCTAGAACTGCTAAAAGCCTTTAGTAGTTTCAATCGTTGTACACGTGATTTCATCTGCCACAAGTCTAACCCATGTTAGCTTACGGTAGAAATATAATTGATCTTCATTTAGTATTATCACACATTACAATGGTTTTAAACATATACAGGGATAAAGAAAATTCCATTTCATGCTTTTTCCCTATAACTTCATTAGTTCTTCCTGTCTCACATGTGAGGCTATTACAAAACATCTAGCCTAGGGTGGCACTACTCCAATGCTTTGGTTTCGTCATTTTTTATGCATGCTTAACTTAAATCATTAGTTCTTCCTATCTCACATGTGAGAATGCTTTTTTGTTGTATTCTATATGTCAGATAGTTATTCCACTAGTCTTCACAGGGGTTTAATAATGCATAAGCCTTCATCTAACACCTTACGAGAATGTAAGAACTATTTTTGTGTTACCCCTATTGCAATACCTAGTGCCCATGTGGGCCAAAGCAATCTAGCTGTGTGAAAGAGATTGTGGTACTGCAACCAAGCACCTAAGATAACCAGGCTCTCCAAACATTACCAAAATAAACAAGAATGCAACGAAACCAAAAGGGGAAGAAATTATAGCGCCAAAAAATAAGTAAAAGAGGAAGAAAGGACTTAGGGGCCAATGGTGTTATGGCCTAGTGGTTAGGGCTGTGTGGGTTTGTTCCCCACGTCCTAGCTTCGAATCAAAAAAAAAAAAAAAAAAAAAAAAGGACTTAGGGTTTTAGAGAAGAAAGGAACCTGGAACGAGCAACATTGCCGCACTTGGAACACTTGGGTTTGTTGAGTCCTCGGAGGCTCTTGTGATGCTGGTGGGGCTTGGATTGGATTGGCGAGATCGAATAGGGTCGTCTTTGTTGGAGTGGTGACTATCGTCGTCGTCGTGGTAGTGGCTGGTGGTGCGGGGTTGGAGGTAGCGGTGTCAGTACTGTTGGTGCTGGGAACCGGTGACGATGTCGCCATGATATAGTTTTCTATCATTCAATCGAATGTATGATTGTAATACAGACACCACCGAGCAGGAACACAAAGAGGAATGAATCGCAAAACCCTAACTGCGAAGAACAAGTGAGAGAGATCGTCGAGGAGGGAAAGAACAAGTGAATCGAATGAATGCACTGCTGCTCTCTGCTCGCTTTTTGTTCAGAGGGAGATGAAGATTAGGAAAGGGAAAGAGAGGTTGAATCGCATAGGCGCGAAATTGATCCTTATGTTTGGAGGAGAAGAAGAAGATGAGGACATCAACTTTGGGTTGGGGGCGCCAAGGTCTATAGTCGAATAGATTGAGGCCACCCGGTGGTATGTTCACCCACAATACTCAGTACGCGCCACCATATACGAATAATAAGGCCATGGTTACTGATGGAAAAGAAATAAGAATATTACTATGTTTGGTTACTCGATGGAATGATAATGATTTGTGCTTTTACTATTATATCCTCAATTATTAATCATTGATTTTGGATCTATGATGGCTAAAAAGACATCTATGTTAGGTAAGGAGGGCAAATAAGACAAATAAAGTATTGATCATTACAATGGCTTTTCATAGGGTTTTGGTTACACCATTTTTATGTCAAACCAAACATAGGAATGGCTTAAACCATTGATGTAATGGTCAAACACATTCCATTGAGCAACCAAACACGCCCTAAGTCATCATCATCATCATCATCATCAAAGCTCATTCCCGATACTCTCGAGATAGGCCACACAGATTTTGGTTTTCCAAGCAATGCGATCTTCCAAGATATTCTCACATAATCTAAGCTCAATGATGTCTTCCTTCAACGCCCTTGATGATACATAAAAACGGTCACACCCCTGAGTCATACACGTGTCATGATGATCTCGAGAAACTGCGGTCCCTAGCATCAACCCAACACTGATCCTGCCCAAACGGTTATAAGCCCGCCCAATTTAGTCTGCCAGACGAACCCGAACTCTTACAGCATGCTAGGCCCACACGAGATAGACCCATCCCAACCTCGTCCCATCCCAAACGGGTTCGGGACGGGACGGGATTAGCGTGTTCTGCTTATAATCAGCTGTAATATAATTTGAATATAATCACATTATATTCAGCTGTAATATAATTTGAATATAATCACATTATATTCATATTATATAATCCGAGCATACTAACCTGATTCAGATATACTAACGTAACTGACCTGATTCCTTCAATAAATCAGAGCATACTAAGCAATACTAACCTGATTCCTTCAATCAATACTAACCTGATAACTTCAATATAATCAGAGCATAATTAAGCATACTAATCAAAACTAATCAATGTACATAATCAGCTGATTCCTTCAATATAATATGAACATAACACATTCCTTCAATGTAATCAGATTATAGCATAATCAACTAGAATAAATTCTGAACATAATCTGAGCAGTATCATAATCTGCTAGAACATATTACAACATATTCACAATCTACTGCAATTCAATACAACAATCTATTGCTAACATAGGTTGGACAAATGTATCAAATGATCAATGTCCATATATAATCCTAAGCATAATTTATGCACATCAAGACCCATTGATAAAGGTACTGGTTGAACGAACAGAACTGAACATGAAAGCTAATTTCAGGTTGGTAAAAAATTTTGTAGCAACATCCATAACAAATAGAACATGACTTACTGCTTAAGCCAAGTTCTTTTATCCCCGAGTCATGCAAGCTGTGACAATATCAGCATATTGAATACCCACTCAAAATAGATTATGAGCTACTCATATTGAACCAGTTGACATTGTTTTTAATCAACTAATATGATCTCAGTTAGGGAGAAAATGGCGATGAATGAAGTTGTCATCTAAAGTCTAAGCCACATAATGCCTACTAATCTTTTGTTTGATATCAACTAGTGATAGTCTAAATTTATCAATCATAAAATAAATAAATATTGAAAAATTAGCTCGGGACGGGATTGGTGGGATTGAAAATCTTCATCACATCTCATCCCATTCTAAATCAGGACGGAACGGGATCGGGATGAAATTATTCAATCCCATTAAGACCCGAAAAAATCAGGACAGGATCGGAATCGCGGGATGGGATGCCCACCCCTACGTCTCACAGCTATTCTCAATACTCGTAAGTCCTATTAATGCAAGTATCTCGAGGATCAACTTTGGACGAGCAACTACAGTAGCTCTATGCTTCCAACTATAAAGTAAATACCAGAGTACATTCCACACAGGGATATGCCTTGGTGTTATTCCGTACTACCTTCTACACAATATAAGAAGAAATTGCGAGATCTCAACAGATCAACTACGTGCCCACCCACAACAGGTGACCATGCATAACAACGATTATGATCGTGCATGATCGGTGCAAATGTCAGAACATTCAGAGACTCCGACAATGGAGATTCACTTTCAGCTTTTGGAAAACCCAAAGCATTTTCTTCAAGCAAGATCTCAAACATTTCATTCCAGCACTTACAGGAGAAAAGCTCTGCGAAAGATAGTGCCTACAACGATTGAAAAATGCCATTATATAGACATGATGGTTCACCAAGCGGGCGTTTCAGCATTAACTGCCAAACATTGAATACCATATGGGAAATGAGGAGACGGCGGTTCCCGAGAAAACTGCCCAGACCATGTTCATCCAATTAATGGCGTTGCATGCAATCCCATCAATTTAGGGGGAGTAACTGCAACGCCATCAATTTAGGGGGAGTAACCGAAACTCAACCGTCACGCAACCTATGCCGTACATGTGTTACCACGCGATCTACGCCGTACACAGCGCAACCGTGCAGCAAACCCTAGCTCTTTTTCTTCGGGCCAATGAGCTAGGCCTATTATTCAAACGGGATCCTATCACATGTCTGGTACGAGCACTAGAAACCCTAGTCAACTCTGACATACGGATCGCACCTACGGATCACCATCTGATTTAAGGTAATTTCATCCGTACAACGCACCATGCTTGCGGATGTAGGTTCACACGCCCCCTAGCCTGCGAAGCCCCTCTCCAACCGGGCAAGCTTAGTCAGCCAAGGCTGATGACGATGGCTTCTAATTCATCCCGAAACCTAGTCCATCTAGCGCGAACCCCAATGATTTAGGAAGTGGGAGTCTAATTAGCGTTATCACGACTGGTGATGACGACTCGCCAGGGATCATTGCCCCCTACGCGGTCAATGGTTGCCGAATCCGATTAGGTAAGCCTAGCTGATGACAATTGACAACGAAAACTTTTGATCAAAGCCCAGACCTGTAGGCCCCACTGCACGGGCGTAGATGGTTTGAAAGGTGGGAACCTAATCAGTCCTGAACTGATTATGACGGTTTGCCACGGGACCACTGATTTTCAGCGTGGTCGTCAAATTACCAACCCTGGACTTGTAGCCCCGTTGTGCGGGTGTAGATAGTCTAGAAGGTGGGAGCTTAGTAAGCTGCGACCTGATTCTGACGACTCGCCACGGGACCACTGCTTTTTAGCGTGGCCGTCGAAAACTCTCAAATTTGTAGTTTGATGCACACATGTGTGGATGATTTGGAAGGTGGGAGCCTAGTCAGTCCTGAACTGATTCTGATGGCTTGCCACGAGATCACTGCTTTTTAGCCTAGTCGCCAAACTCTTTTTTCTCGGACTTGTAGCCCCCACCGCGCGGGGCAGGTGTAGATGGTTCGAAAGGTGGGAGACTAGTCAGTCCTTAACTGATGTCGACGACTCGCCACAGGGCTACTGCTCTTCAGAATAGTCGCCAAACCTTCACTCCCTGAATCTGTAGCCCACATTGCTCGGGCATAGATGGTTCGGAAGGTGGGAGCCTCAAGTAGCTCGTCACGCGACCACCACACTCATTCAAAACAGCGACCACAAACATTAATCTAGTCAAGTCAGCGTCTTCATGCTCAAACAGACTAACATTCTAATATTAGCAAAGGCCACTCATGCCGATACAAAGATTGTACAAACTATTTTCATTAATGGTCAAAATGGAAAGGGATACAACTACAAACACACAAAGTTTACTCCTTATCAGGAGAATGTACAAAAACATAAGAGCTAAGCTTAGTGGAAGAATGAGCAGAAGTTGCGTCCACACGTGCCACGCCCTGAACATCAAGGCCCAAACTGTCTTCCTCGTTCGATGACGCAGAGGTAACAGACAAATCTACACACGACATCTTCTTATAACGACCGAGATCCCACTCCGGATGCTCTTTCTTCATCAGCGCCAGCAACTCCAACCTGCCATGTACAACCTAGCGGAACTCGCATTTGCCTTGTTCCTGAAGAAAGTCTTCTCACACCTTCGCATTAACAAGTTCACGCTCTAATAACTCCAACTTGCCAGTCAGCACGTCGACCTGAGACTGCTCTTCACATCACTAAGCTCATGTCACTCAAATTCGAGTTGGTCCTCAGCCTTCATCGCCTCTCGAGCATCGAACTCCACATAAGATTCTAACTGTTGCTTCTAAACAGCCCAATCGGCCTTTTTCAAAGCATTATCTTCAGCAAGTGACCGTAGTTCAGAACGCGCCCTAGCCGCAGCTTCCTGCGCAACCTCTACGTCTTAGCGGGTCCGGTCCAACTCCTGTTTGAGTCTATATCTCTCAAATACCGCCTCTAATAGATAACAGTCAAGGACCTCCAGACGAGCCCCTTAAGTCTCAACGGCCACAGTTGATTGATCCAACCTCTTATCCTCAGTCTGTTTCTATAGCCGATCAATTTCATAAAACACATTAGAATACACCGCCTGCATATGCGAGAAGACACGCTCCAAGGTGTATACCCTCTCACGAGCTGCCTCGACTTTCGTCCCAGCAACGGCCATATGGCTCAAGTGAGACATACCCAGCATAAGGTACTTCAACGGCAGGTTTGGTCACTCGTCAGGACATACAACGGCAGGTTTTCAGAGACCCCAAACTTTGTACAGATTCTGGCAAGGCCAGGCTCGGACAACAACATGTATTCAAAAAACTCCAGAGCCTTGGCCAAGGTTGTGTCGTCAATAAGGTTTTGTTGAGCCATGAAGAAAATGAACAATTTTTCTAATCAGAGCGGTATCTTCAACAGCAAATAAAGCAGAAGAGTCAGACTCTACATTGCGGATGACTTAAATAAATATTAGGTTCCCGCCTATTTTTTGTTGGACCAACGCACGTTCAATTAATGCAGCGCGCGGTTCAAGCAACGATTCAGACTCAATCATCATGAGCGGCGCATCCCTTTAAGAGATGACTTAGCGAACCGGTGTGACGACCCACTAACTCGGGGGGATTAGGTGATGATACATAAAAACGGTCACACTCTTGAGCCATACACGTGTCATAATGATCTCGAGGAATCACGAGCCCCAACATCAGTCCAACGCTGATTCGGCCCAAGCGGTTCTAAGCCCGCCCAGTTCAGTCACCAGATGAACCCTAACTCTTACAGCATGCTAGGCCCACGCGACTCACAACTATCCTCAATACCCGTAAATCCTACTAAGGCAAGTATCTCGAGGATCAGCTTTGCCCGGGCAACTACAACAGCTCTCTGCTTCCAACTAGGAAGCAAATACCAGAGTACAGTCCACACAGGGAATCTTCCTTTTACGAATTGCTCTCGTATTGAAAACTATATCTCGCGTATCTAGGAGCACAAGGCTAACATGGAACTTCCCTCCTACAACACGACTCCTAATTAGAGAAGTATTTCCATGAATATCTCCTTCCTAAACTATGCCTTCGATGGTCTGGTAGAACCAAAACTCCTTGTACTACAAATAAAACATGGGGTTGGTAAGCTATGGTACGCTACAAATTCTCTGTTACAACATTACACATTTCTCACATCCCTATCTAACTTTAGCATCGAAGTGCAATCGGCCACCACAACGGTGGTTCGTGGCTCATGTGCGTTGCTTGTGCAGGTTAGCAGGTTGGCAGGAGCTAGGTCAAAGCAGGGAACGAAAAACGACTGCATCAACCTTCATCCAAGTTTTTAACGGTCGTCCCCTTCGTCTACAACCTCCATTAACTTGTCAATCTAGAAATTTTCTATCGTGCTTGTCTCCTTCGCACGTGAACCAAACTAGGTTAAACATCATTATCTAATTTTGTCTTCTATGGCCAAATACCAATAATAAGTAAAAATTAAAATTTTAAAAGATTTGACTAAAGATTTCTAAGTGAAATAATCATAAAATTCATTTACACTTTTATTTTAATTAACTAAAAGGTTAAAGAATATTATGGAGTAAAATACAGTAACCAAATATTACAATCTCACTGCTGTAAGGGTCTATTTATAGTTCATAGATAATTTGATGCTTCAAATAAAGTATATTAGGAGCTTAGGTATAATTAATTAATGTTTGAGAGGGCCTGGTGGAGGGCAACACGGAAAATTTTAAAGTTAGATGTAAGGACATATTTATAGTTTATAGATAATTAGAGTGCTTCAAATAAATTATGTTAGGAGCTTAGGTATAATTAATCAATGTTGTAGAGGGAACTAGTTTTGCTTGTAAATATTAAGAAATTTGAAGGCACAATGAAAAATTCAAAAGTCGTTGAAGTAGAGATCAAAACTGAACCATCCATTATCGGTTCAAACTTTTTTCAACCGAAACCGAACTGATCACATCGATTTCAAATTTATATAAACTGAAAATCGAATCAGCCACCTAAAATGTTACTAAAACCGACATAAAATTGAACCGACCGACTAAATTAAACAAATTATATTATTTATATATATAATATATTATATATATTAAGTCGGTTCGGTTTTGTCAATTAAAATCACTTAAAAATTAAAATCGAACTGACCACGTCAATTTCAAATTTTCCTAAACCGAGTCGAACCGGAACCAATCCTAAATCGAATCAATTCGGTCAGTTTAATCAGTTTTTATACAACCCTAAATTTAAGACATTTCACTGTTCATCCAAAACTTCAGGCGTTATAATGGTACAAGTAGCACCCAAATAGTAATGTAGACTTATGGGTAAACATTTTTTCCCTATTACAAGAAATATTATTTTTATGGGTTAACTAGTTGTCGAATCACACGTTTTGCGTGCACGCAATTGTTCATTGTTATTTCAAAAACGATATTACTCACATGCATGATTTATGTGATTGATTAATGGCATGTTGTCTAATTTGATGCTTAAACAAACATATATATAGCTCAAGATGTTTGCTAAAATCATTGTGTCGACCTTATTGACTAATTTTGTGCATGTACATTTTTTTGGCATGTGTTAAATCCACCACTACACCATCACAACATGGTTGTGTACTTAGAGACAATATACTACTTTTGTCCATCCATCCAAACCTACCAATGCATTTAAAAACTTAATGGTTTAAATGAAAAACATAAATCATTTGTCACATAACCTTTACCAAGATACTTATAAAATGGTTAATAACAAATTAAAATAACAAGCTATAAAGTTCTTCCCAATACCACATTGTTCTATAAATATGAAATGACTCTAGGTGAATAAGAATGGATTACCAAGACACCACGTTGTTTAATGAATATGAAATGGTTATAGGTGAATAAGAGTGGACTATCAAGACTAAATGGCTTTGGGTGCCTCATCTAATGGCTTAGTGATATACCTCTTGAAGAACACAAAAACATAGCTACAACAACAATATTATTTTCCATCGAGATACAAAGGACTTGAAAATTTTTACCGAAGATAAATTGGTTTTGAAGGAAACATTGAGGCTCTCCAATGAGGCCATTCTACTCAAACTGACCAAACACAATTGTGCATTGAGCTAACTATTCTTTCACCTTTTATTAATTAATGAGCAATCCATAAAACAAGCCCTCATAGTTCATGAACTAATACCAAACATATATATATACGCATTCCTTAGGAAAAGTCTTGGCATTTTTAGGGATTTTAACAAAAATGACAAAATTGCCAATAACTACTACACTAAACAGTAATAAAATGCACGGGGGACATTCATTTTGAATTATGGGCACAGTTGGGAGACTTAAATTCAAATGACTATTCCCTCTATAAACTACTAATCCAGTCGTATAAGAAGCGAACAATGAGAAAATCATAATAAGAAGAAAAAAAAACCTCAAAACTTGGAAAATGTCTAAAAACCACACCCGTTTGTATGATTGGGTTTTTGGATGCCTTTGTCAATTCTTGAGAAAACACCCATGGTTGCAACATAAAATTACGTACAAATCAGATAATGAATACAACCCATCGGTGGCTACTAGTATAACAGACTAAGGGACATGTAACACCCCTACTTTTTCAATGACAATAAAAATTTATGCAACTAAAAATTTAATTGAAATTTTTATTTTAAAATCTTTTTTCATTTGACAAGTAGTATTTTTCGAAATTTGCTTTACTTTCTTTCTTTTCGAATCTCAGGACGAGATTCCATTTAACGTGTGTATAATGTAATACCCCTAAATTTCATAAAAACTAATTTATTTTATTTTGAATTAAATAAAATAGAGTTACATTTAATTGAATTTAAATTTCAAAATTTTAGGATTTTATTTTGTGAAGTTAGAGGGTGGATGCCTTCAAAAGTTCAGTAGGGGCGGATAACCACTCACCTTATAAAGAGAAACCCTAATTAAAAACTCATTTAAACCCTAACCTCATTTTTCTCTCTGGATACACACAGAAGAAAAGGAAAACTTACGTTGAAAAATGTGAGAGGTGTTGAAGGAAGAAATTTGCTCAAATCTTGGGATTCTTGCAAAAAGAGGTGAGTAAAACTCTAATCTCTATTTTTTGTATTGTTTATGGAGTTTAGTATAAGATCTATTTATCAAATAAATGTTGCCATCACCCTGTCTTTCATCTCGTCATGGAGAATACCCCTTGATGAAATCTGTTTTGTCTTACTGTTGATGGGGACATTTGTGAAATCTGTTTTGATGGGAATATTTGTGAAATATGTTTTACTATCTTATTGTTGATGGTTATTTCATTACTGTTTCACTGTTTTAAAACATTGTTCACTGTTTGACATCACGGTTCACTGTTTGACATCACTGTTCACTGTTTAAAAACATTGTTCGATGTTTGACATCACTGTTCACTATTTGACTTCACTGTTTGACGTCACTGTTCATGTGGAAACATGACTATTTTGACGTCACTGTTCATTGTTCATTTTGACATCACTATTTTAATAATTGTTGAATAGCTGCTGCGGATGTATTGCCATTATACTACTGTGTTTGATAAAAATAAAAATAAAGAATAAAAGTTATTATCCTTTTAGGGATAGCTTGCATGACATCATATGAGTATGTGCCTATGGGGATAATGCTCTATATCGTATAGCTTGCATGACATCACTGTTGAATATAACTTTATATATTATGGGGATAGCCTTGCATGACATCATATGGTTATGAGGCTATGCCTATTACTCAGTGTACATTTTAATTTTTTTTATTTCGTATTAGATATTTGTGCACAACAATGGTTTAAATAATAATATTACTTGCTTTATTAGTATAACAATCAAGTTTTTTTTTTATGTATGGTGAAAATTCCTCGTGGATCACAAATACACTTTGGTTGAACATACACCCTGTATTTCAACATTCCTAATTTGCTGTGCAGAAAAAAAAACCCACAAAGCTCCTTGCTGAATTTCTCATCATCTGCATCTACATTGAAATTTCTGATACAATGTTCAGTTATTTTCTATAAGGGAGACTCCTTATGTGATTGGTTTTCTAAAAGAAAAAAAAACAATGACACATCATTTTCTTCACTATGATTGGTGAGCGTGGTCAGGAATCACATTGTGAATTTTCTTCATTCTCCTTTTTTATATATATTTTTGTATGAATTTAACAAGGTTGAATTTGTTGATTAGATATGAAATTTGTGAGTGTCCTTCTGAGTAATGGGATTGCCAATTCGCTTGATGGTTAGTTACTGTAATGTACATAACTTTATTGTCTATTATTTATTAATAAAGTTTAAGCGTATTATGACAATATGTATACGGTTATTTCAAACGCATTCTAAGTGTGAGCTTCATTTGACGTGTGATACAAGTGACTTGTGCGTGATGTTGTGAAGTGTATAACTTGAGACTTAGTGATTATGAAACAGTTATCTGTTTCCCCAATAGAATGGGTGACCATTGTGGTTAATTTGTTATGGTTGACAAAGCGTCACCGAAAAAGAGTTTTGAGGATTTATTTATTTATTTATTTTTTGTTCTTTTCCACAACTCCGAAAAAAATTTGAAAAAAAAAGAGAATTATTTTTGTATACAGATTTTGCTTGTATACGTGTGATATAATTATGGGTATGCAGACTTGCTTGCATATCGATGCACCGCTCCATGTGAGTTCAGTTGTACGTGTAGATTTAGGAAATGTTTGCCATAGATCGAACTTCGGGTGAGATGACATGTTCCTTGATGTGGCACCCCACTTGGAACATGTACGCTCCGAGTGGTTTCGAAGGCAAGGGAGACACACTTGGGTGAGGTGTGTTCGGCACAAGGAGGAAAGTGCGATTGTGGAAAAGAAGCGAAATTTTTGTGTATGTGCTTGATTGCTTTAAAGGAAGAAACTAAATGCTCATTTGACAATTGAATGAGAACTATATGTCTTCCTAAAGGTAGAAAATGTGTTTTGTTAATATTTCAATAATAGTCTAATATGACTATGATTTGTATCGTTATTGCATTCATGAGGATTGTTAACTCATAAAATTTATCCGTTTGTGTCTAACCGTTTCGTGTAGGATGGTAAGTCTACTAACAATTTCTGCAGGTCAGACTTACCATAGTCAACTTCTATAGCGTAAGTACTAGTAAATGCATATTTATTTATTAGGATGATGACACTTTCGCCTCATTGAGGAACTATTCGTTGGTGTGGCTGGTTATTGTTTGTGCTTAGTTTGATGTTATCACGTGCGAATTTATTGATTTTGGGATGAAGATTACTCACACCAGCTTTATTGCTGACCCAAGTGAGCTTTTGCTTATTGGGTACATTCCTTTGGGAATGTAGCCGATTAGCCTTTCGGGTTTAGAGAATTTTGAGCAGCGTTACTGGAGTTTCGCTGGTGGGGCTAGCAACGTCAAAGTCTTTTTCGAGTTAGAGTTTTATTTGTTTCAGTAATTAAATCATGTTTTAGTTGTTGCTGCTATTTGTTTATGTTGTTATTGAATTTTCATGTCCTTATTTTTGGGGGAAACGGATAATCTTACGTGGATTTTAGGATTTTCGTTTTTATCTTATGCCCAAAATGAAGGTGACTGGAAGCAAGTTGCGCAGAAGAGTCTTCTTGTGTGCCACCTATCTCCACCTCTTGGTTTGTACCCTATTTCTAAAGCCTGAAACCTCAACCTTGGTTGACTCTGACAGACTGAACCCGAATAATGAACCAGAATGAGAAGATGTATCTTTCTCTTCTTCCCCCGGTCCTTGAGAGAAGCCAAGCGTTCAGTTAGCTCAGCGACAAGCTTGAGTCCTCCCGATAGTAGCCGAAGGACATTGTCTAACTGTCTCCCATTCTTCTTGATAGGGTAGACGTTGGACTCCTTCCTCTGGTTGGCCTACTGGGCAACCTTCATATCAGGCTCAACTCCCCTCAGTTTTTGTTGGTTATTGACGCTAAAAAAGTGGGCTCAGGCTACGACCGCCTCAAAACTCACTATGTACTTTCAGATAGATGCTTTTACCTTAGGCTTCGCAAACTCTCGTATCATGCCCGTCCCTACTCGGGATGGACTCACGAGTTAGCTTCTCAAAGGGTGCCCCCCACAATCCGCTTGTAGAAGTTGTTTAGGATACCAAACTAACATGCAAAGAAACGTTGGAAGCCATTCCTTGAATTCCTCTGGTATCTCCAACTTGCCTGCAAAAGAACTAGAAAAGTCGGGCACTGATGAGTAAAAAGCTTAATAACCAAGCCAAAACACTCACCCTTTAGTCAAATCATGTTCACAGAAGGTTATTCAGAGGCGGACTACCTCAGCAATCAACTAACCCTTGACAGAGATGAGAGAATTACACTGGGCCTTGTCACAGTCTGAGAAACCCCAAACAAATCTGGGATAGTCAGTCCTAGTTTCTAGGATTGCACTCTAGAGTTAGGTTTTTTCCTAATGACTTACTGGGATGGGACATGGTCCAACATTACCTTGACTCCTAGTGCTTCGGAGATACTATTGAATGCTCGAAGGTGTCTTCAGGATTTTCGCGCTCTGCCGAGAAAACAGAAAACTCAACCCTGAATGTAGCTGTTCCAAGTTCACGCCAGTTTAAAAGCCGAAAGAGGCGCCTTTCGGCACATGTACATGGAATTCATCGGGGAGCCTAGCATAATTTCAGTCGAGAGGTTGAAAAACCCTCGGACCTTCTTATCGGAAGGCTATTTATAGACTATGAGTTCCTCCATCTCCCACTTATGAGTTCCTTCATCTTGGAAGGCTATTTATAGACCACATCTGTCTGAACAAACTTCATAACCTTTGGACGAGTAGTCTGCTTGAACCTAATTACCACTGGTTTCCTATTGAATTTACTAAAGACAAAATAGTGGTTCCGGAACTACCTAGAGTCTCAGAACAACTTATTCGGACAAACTACTCGGCTTGGAACCCCAACACTGCTCCTCAAATTATAGGTGCATCCAAAAACCTAAACAACTCTTCATATATATAACCGGTGTGACAATTCGTTTCCACCCAAACACGCCACGTGTCCCTTGTGTAAGCAGAAATTCTAAATGGCGAGGAAATCAGCGAGGGGGAGGGTGCGACCGCTCACTCCCTCGAGATGCGCATCTACATCGTCGAGATGTGCAACAGTGCAAATCTCGAGGAAAATGAGTGGCCCCTTTCCTCGACAATAACAAAGGTTCTTGTGTAAGCGAGTCGGCACCAGGTCGGGGGCTTAGACTTCCTTGGTACCCGATATAGCAATCAGAACACCAAGGGGGGCCACATGATAAACATTGCAGCAAAACATTTTCTTCGCATCCGTCTCCCGCACTCCACGTTTGGAGGGATGCTGCTAATCATGAGTCTGGGTAGGGCCAATTACTGCTTAAATAAAGGTCGTCTCCGGTCGTCCGCAAAAAATCACTTTCAGTCACTATCTGCATTGAGCACGTGGCTGTCATGACTATTTAGATAGGGTCCACTTCTAGCCTACTTGACGGGATCAACTACGAAGCCTGACATTTATCCCTGCAACCATCTCCTACCACGTCATCGTCTGATCCATAATCAATCCAACGGTGTTAAAAGCCCCAATACAATATTAATCATTCCCTCGTGAAATCTATAATAAAAAATTACATAAAAGTCTTGCCCCAATACAATATTAATTATTCCCTCGTGAAATCTATAATAAAAAATTACATAAAAGTCTTTAAATCATTCATCAGTTGTTTTCTCAACGATCTGTCTGTCACACACAACCCGACGACGACACAAACTAAATTTTAATTAGAAGAACTTTCTTCTTCTCTTCTCTTTCGCTTCTTTTAAAAAAACAAAAAAATCTTTATCTCAATCATTCTTTCTGGTCTCTCTGCGTGTAACAATTATCTTCTCGAGTTGAGTTGAGAAGAAAAGAAAACATGACGGAATCGGTCGAGTTACCGAGTCGATTGGCGATTCTTCCATTCAGGAACAAGGTCTTGTTGCCTGGTGCGATCATTCGAATTCGATGCACTTCTCCTAGCAGGTAAAACCTTGTTTCTTTTTTCTCAATTCTTCGATTGTTTTGTTCGATAATCATTGATTAATTGAAGTTTGATTAATCAAATCTGTGTTAATTATGCAAGGTTTTTTTTTTTTTTTTTGGTTAATTTGAAGTATGAAGTTGAAAACCCTATAATTTGATTGAGTTTGGTTCAGAATTTTAGGAGTTTGATTTGGTTTTGATATGTGCAGTGTGAAATTAGTGGAGCAAGAGCTGTGGCAAAGGGAAGAGAAAGGAATGATTGGTGTTCTTCCTGTTCGAGATGCCGCAGAAACTACTTCGGTTGGACCACTCTTATCTTCAGGTGATTATGAGCGTTTCTACTTTTGTTGTTTCAATTGAACTTAGTAAACTTTGCGTTTATGGTTCTATTGTTTGAAACTATGGCTCAAAGGAAACAAAAATTTTCAATGTTTTAAGGAGTGGCAGCTGATTCAGGGGAACGTAGCTCGAAAGCTACGATTACGACATCGGATTCTCATAAATTGGATGGGAAAAACCAGCAGGAAGTAATGCAGTGGCATACAAGGTAAAGCTCGAAAAGTCTTTTATTTTAAGTTGTCCGTATGCTTTTCTTGATAGAATAGTTGTGCTTATATGAGAAGAGATGTAGTAATGATTCATTGTGTGATTCTAAACTTCAGGGGTGTGGCTGCTAGAGCTTTGCATTTGTCCAGAGGAGTGGAGAAACCAAGTGGGAGGGTCACATATATTGTTGTCCTTGAAGGTTTATGCAGGTTTAGTGTTCAAGAACTTAGTGTACGTGGAACATATTACACGGCTCGGATATCTCGTCTAGACATGACAAAGAATGGTAAGTTTTAAGAACTACATCTTACTTATCTTCTTAGACATTATCCTATTTGATTTACCTATGAAGATATCAAATATATGCTATAGTGTATGGAGTCGATTCTGTCAGATATAAAATTCCAGGATCTAGTTACTTTGTTGGCTTGCATTTATAAATATATTTATATGTTATACTCTATACAGAGGGGATTTTTATTTTTTGTTTTTCTGTAGTCACTCTGTAAAATTTTGGTTTCTGAATCTCAGCTGCATTTAAGTTCATCAGTAAATTTTGCCTCTAGTTGATACCGCTTGCGACAATTTGCAATATCTCCTTACACCTGGATTACATTGGAAAATCTGGTATTTACTGCATGAAAGAAGACCTTCACTATTAAAAAAGACAAATTTGGCATCCAATTTCTGTATTTGACAAAAATAGACAATCACATGTAGAAAGTAGTATCAGCCATGAAGAGAACACGACACGGATGATCTTCATTGAGAAAGGAAAGTAACACGAAGAAAAGTAGAAAATAGTGGAGAAATAATTTTGTATCCACAACTTCTTTTAGCATATAACCAATAGACGAAATGACAGAAATAGCCACACACAAATAAATCCAAAAACCATTAAGTCCGAGAATCCCTCTCAAACTGGGACTCAACTCCAAGCTTGACGCAGACAGGGTTAGAAAGAGGTCTTTTAGCACCTTAGTGCTGATTCTGAGAAGAAACATAATGAGTAGCAAGTTCATTCCTTGGAAGATCCAACTTTCTACCATGAAAAACAAATTATGACATATGGATAGTTTCCTTATTGTCATATTAGTAATAGACAGGTGTTTCGCTAGAGTGACAAATTCGAAGAATCTGTAAATAAACGAGCTTGCAATAATCAGGTTGCAAGGCTCCATATATCTGCACTTGATCAAGCTACCAGCTTACAACTAATTTTTTGTTGCCCTTTTGTTCATTTATTTATTTATTTCAACAAGATTTGGTGAAACAAAGTAAGCCCTAGCAGATCTCTGGTCAGATGAGAACCTGTCCAATGAGCCTAGTTTTGCTTTTTATCCTCAAGTGACCATTTGCATGATAAACATCCCCACTCCTGGTGTTTCGTTGCTCTGATCAATCAAATCACATCTAACCCTATTTTGTAGATACAGTTTTGATTTGTCCATCTAAGTTTCCTATTATTTAATTTATTGCGAAACACTCTCATTAGTGCTCTTTCTAGTGTGTGTGTGTGCACACACACACATAGCTTGGTCATTTGGCAATATCTCCTTACACCTGGATTACATTGGAAAATTCTGGTATTTACTGCATGAAAGAAGACCTTCACTATTAAAAAAGACAAATTTGGCAAAAATAGACAATCACATGTAGAAAGTAGTATCAGCCATGAAGAGAACACGACATGAATGATCTTGATTGAGAAAGGAAAGTAACACGAAGAAAAGTAGAAAATAGTGGAAAAATAATTTTGTATCAATTTACTGGAGAATTTACAACTTCTTTTAGTATATAACCAATAGACGAAATGACAGAAATAGCCACTCACAAATAAATCCAAAGACCATTAAGTCCGAGACACCCTCTCAAGCTGGGAGTCAACTCCAAGCTTGACACAGACAGGGTTAGAAAGAGGTAAATCATTTACTATAATATATATAGTCGACTTGTTGACCATATATGTTGACTTGCTGTAAATCATTTTCCAGTTATGTCCTCTAAATTAAAAATATTAATTTCAGCTTCCTGTCAAAATGTTGAGATGCTTTCTCATCTTTCTTAAACAGAGATGGAGCAAGCAGAGCAAGACCCCGATCTTATAGCATTGTCTCGCCGATTCAAGGCTACTGCCATGGAGCTAATCTCTATACTTGAGCAGGTAAAGTATATGCTTGTGAATGTGAATTTGGTAAGACCAAGACCTTGAAATTCTAATTAATAAGTGTGTTTGGAAAAGCAAGTCTGATGGCAATTTCCAGGGGTTGAAGAAGATAAAATTTGATAGGTGAAGCTTGCAATCCATAGGTGTTTATCGACACATGGATTGTGAGGTTGGTGCCTTACTAAATGTAATTGTTGGTGGAAGCAGATAACAATTGAATTAAAAAAAAAAAACACACACACACACTAGGGTTTTACTTAAACCCCAAGACCAAACAAAAGTTCTTTTCTCAACTTCTGAAAACAATTCAAACAACTTATAATCTGAAAATACTCGGTGACCAAGTAATCCTACTTCTAAAAGGAAATAATTTAATATAAGATATCGAACCAAAAAAACATGTTCATATTTCTTGGGCCTCCACAGTACATTGCACATCAGCTACCTTGGAGGCTTTAATCACCTTTGAGAGATTGCAGCCTTTCAGCTTCAACATGGGAACTATTGAGCATTTTAGGAAAGAGTGAACAGGGTGGAAGAGTTGGTAAATATCAAAACAGGAAAGACAACTTTTATCAAGTTCCCTGTGTGTTCTCATCTATCCATTAAGAATATTGGAGCAATATTTTGAAGACTTTTTGTTGGACGACTACAAGAAAGCAACACAGTTCCCACTGCTAAAGAATTGAGTATCACAATTCCACAATTCTTACTTTTTTGTAAATGTATATGTATGTGCGATTTAAAGTACAAGAGGTTTTAAAAGGATAGAGCTTGCCTTATGTGGTAGAACTCCTTGAAGCTGAAGTCTCAATAAATATAGGTTGAGAAACCCTTACCTGGTCAAAAGCATAAAAAGGAGGATTGAAAAGAGTTTAAAAATCCTCAAATCCACAGGGATCAATAATAGGGTTTGAAAAAGGGCGAAACAAAAGAAAAATAATTCAACTTGGGTCACATTTTATGTTCCTGCACTCAACTCTTACAATTTATGATTTATACCGTGATTTAATATTTATCAATAAATTGATACAATTTCTATAATTTGGGTGCAACTCGATTTTTTTCCAGCGATTTGAATCAACAATCATGATTTTTTACGATTCTTAAAACAACTAGCATCTAACGATGTATTGAATAATCAAGTACTTATTCAATAATTCATTGAAAAGATGAGAAAGTTATTGTTCGAGTACAATATGACTGATTAGAGATAGTAACATAAGTAAAACACGTGAAGCCTCTTTATGACATTCCCCTCCTCCCCCAATCTTTGGCTTCCGCAATGGTCAGTTGGTCATTTAACACAGAAAGTCAGAAACCATGCTTTTGTACGAAACCATGCTTTTGTACGACTTTGTTGGTTGGCTTCAAATTTTGTGAACATCTATTTTTTTTTCCAGTTTCATTGCTAATCGTATTTATGTATTTGGTTACAGAAGCAGAAAACTGTTGGAAGGACAAAAGTTCTCCTGGAGACTGTTCCTGTGCACAAATTGGCTGATATTTTTGTTGCTAGTTTTGAAATAAGCTTTGAGGAGCAGCTGTCCATGCTGGATTCAGTTGATCTAAAAGTAAGGCTTTCAAAAGCAACCGAATTAGTTGACAGACATTTGCAGGTAATTTCATTTGTTTGGTTGAACTTCGAAGTCGTTGTCCATTTATGAATCTACTTGCTGTTCTCCATGTTCTTTTCCAGATAGAGGTATTCTACAAGCGCCTAACATTTTATTTGTAACAGTCAATTCGTGTAGCTGAGAAGATAACACAAAAGGTTGAAGGACAGTTGTCAAAATCACAGAAGGAATTTCTTCTGCGCCAACAGGTTTGTTTTCTCAAATCAAGTTATCATATCTCCTCTTATTACGTCTTTTTGGTAATTGCTTTATTAGAAAATCTCCATTCTCGTTTGTGCTGAATATTATGTTGAGTCGCGCCTCACAAAATTAATAACTGTGTTTCGAAAGTCCTGATTGCTGAAAAGATAATTGTCTGTAGATTATTTGCTGAAGCTTCTTGCCAGTTTTCTGACACATTCTTTTCTGCAAAATGAACTATGACAAACTTCCCAGTGTCATTTGAAGAATTATTTATTTTTCATTGTTTTCTGCGTAGCATGGTCATGTCATTTGTGATTAATATTTGAAGTTCCCTTTGATAGACTTTGACTACAAAGATATTATTTGGCTAGAAAGCCTTAACATCTAAATTATTTGAAGACATTTTTATTTATCAGCAAACCATAATATCTTTTGCTGGTTCTTTGTTCAATATGCTTTCCAGATGAGGGCTATAAAGGAGGAGCTTGGTGACAATGATGATGATGAGGATGATGTAGCTTCCCTGGAAAGAAAAATGCAGAGTGCGGACATGCCTCAAAATGTTTGGAAGCATGCACAAAGGGAGTTGCGGTATGTTATATCTCTCAATTCAGTAGAGCTTTGACAAAATAAAATAAAATAAAATATATATATATATATATATATATATATATATATATATATATATATAACATGATAGTGAACTCATCAAATCAAGTTTCATTGTTAATGTGTAAAGCAGGACATTCAACAATTCGTACCCTAATATTTGAGCATTTGTATCATACAGACATATACATGTACACAGTATACTAGTGTGTACCCATGTATTCGACACTGAAATCTCTTACTTGGACCCTGATATGACTACCAAGTTAAGAAAAAATTGTTCCGTATAGTCACACCTATTCTCCCCGAAAGTATCGGGAATGGGCTTTGATGATGATGATGACAATCACACCTATTCTAGTTTTGGGGTTTTTCATTGTCTTGTAGATTAATTTTATATAGTTAGCAAAATTCATGGATTTAATTTGGTAGGCTTTTTAGACACATAGCATGACATCCATGCATCTTTGACATCTCATTCAAACCACACTTATCAAATAACAAAAAAATCATCTACATCTATAAGTGTCCTACCAGGACTAGATTCATGGTCCAATGAATGGCATTGTTCCATAAAAATTTCCCTTAGGTTATTTTGTTTTGAAAATTTAAAATGGTTGGTGTTGTCAGTTGATAAGAGAGGTTGTTATTCTCTTCCAAGTTTTTCTCTCATTACTTCTCATAACTATCTTTTCATTGCCTTGAAGTTACTCTGGTTAAGAAACTATCTACCTACGTGAAATAGAACAACAAGTGTGTGGATGAAAGTAAGTGGGTACAATATTATAGAATTATGAGTTTATTTTAAGAACTATCACAATTTCATAGATACAAATTTTCAATTGTATATAATTAGTACATTTATTTTGTTAAAATCTCTTTTTCCCATATGTAAAGTCCAATCAGTGATCGAGGTTAAATATTATATAAACAAAAAGTTGTTAGTAACATAAATTTATTGAAAATCATTGACCTAACAAATTTCATACATAACATATATATGAGAGACATTGTTTATGGACAAAACATGGTTAATTGTTATCAAGAAATTTATCAAATAAAAACATCAATACACATTATCAGTATCAATCATGTGCAAAGTACGTGCGAATATACTTGTCAAATTTGACATGGGACACATCCATACATTTGAAAGAAAATTTCTTGAAACCACCTCAAAATAGTTCACACAAATGCAATCTGTGCTTGCTGATTATTTAGTACACGGGGTTGTTGTCACAGTTGTCCTACATATTTTCCATACATGTATTATTCCCTCCAACAACATGATTTTTCCATATGTTCAACGGTTGAAAAACAGAATCACACCATTCCCTTGAGGTTGTTACACATTGTACGCCTTGCCAAATTTCAATGTGTCAATTTCACGGAATATATTTCTATCTATTATTTTGCAAGATTTGAAATAATGATCAAATCCTCCTACCCTGAAAAATCCAAACATAATCTCAGTATATACACTTTGCCAATAATCCTAGAATGTTCACTTTGCCAATTATGAATCCATTGTTTAGAAGACATTTAAGAAAAACTTACATCCAACCAAATAACAAATCGGTTGTCCACAAAACCGTAGACTTTGATCTAACATGGTTGGAAAAAAGTCACCGTGGAAGATAAAAACCCGGTTGATGAAACCATTTTAACAAGTCAGAGCAGAGGATATTTCTATTTAATGCTAACCTTCCATTTCTATGTTCCATAATGATCTCTTGCGTCACATACTTTATTTTCTCCAGCTCATAGAAGTGAACAAGTTCAACATGTCATTCCAATTTGTTAATGTTTTGGCAAATTTTTTTAAGAAAATGCTCATTAAATTTAAACACTATCGTGCACTCATGTACACATACTTGATCTAGAAATGCGGTGATACAATTTCTTACGAAGATTGCATGTATTGTTCCATTCCAGGCGACTGAAAAAGATGCAACCCCAGCAGCCAGGATATAGTAGTTCTCGTGTTTACCTGGAGCTTCTTGCTGATCTTCCTTGGCAGAAGGCTAGTGAAGAATGCAAACTTGACTTAAGAGCTGCAAAGGAGCGTCTAGACAGTGACCATTATGGTTTAGTCAAAGTCAAACAAAGGATTATTGAGTATTTGGCTGTCCGCATGGTAGACTATTTTATTTATATCTTTGCATGAGTAAGGTACCATTGGGGCTGCTATCAATCAGTCCCAACAAACTACAACTGACTTTTATTAATTGATGGCAGCTTAAACCAGATGCCCGTGGCCCAGTACTGTGCTTCGTAGGTCCACCAGGTGTGGGAAAGACATCTCTGGCATCATCAATTGCAGCTGCTCTTGACAGAAAGTTTGTGAGGATATCTCTTGGTGGCGTCAAGGATGAGGCCGATATTAGAGGGCACCGGAGGACGTACATAGGAAGCATGCCAGGCCGTCTTGTTGATGGACTTAAGGTTCAAACAGGATTATTATGTCGTTTTTGTTATTGTTTATTACGCTATGCTGATTGATATCATCCAATATTGACCTTGTGTTACTGATGGTTATGTTTCCAGTATGATTATTATTTTAGTTATTTATTTATCTCCCTTCTTCTGTGTGTTGACTTGGATTTCTGTGGATAACAACTAACATTTGTCTTGATGTCTTGAACTGTAGCGAGTATCAGTTAACAATCCGGTTATGTTGCTTGATGAAATTGACAAAACTGGTTCTGATGTCCGTGGAGATCCAGCTTCAGCACTGCTGGAGGTTCTTGATCCTGAGCAGAATAAAACATTCAATGATCAGTATCCATTTGCATAGAATAGTACTTTGGAAAATAGTTTGCAAACTTCTTTGTATAAAACTTATTACTCTCTTCAATTTGACATTCTGGTTGATGTTGCTCAGTTTGACTGGTATGTATCCTGCATTCGGTGACGGACTCCCACTCATATCTACTTTATTTTTCTGATGTACTTATGTACAGTATTACCATTATTATGGCATTAGTTTAGCAATATTAATATTAAAAATAATTGAGCTTATTAAGTAAGTGCCCAAAATAATAGTTAGGGGATTATTAGCTAATTAGGGTTGTGTCAATTAACTTTTCAAATAAGTTAGGGCAATTATAAAAAAATAAGGGTTGTTTATTGTTATTCATTTGATGATTGAACGAATATTTGATTTCTTAGTTATTTTCCTTTAATCTTTATTATTGTTATTTCGATTATTTTTCGTTTAATTTAGTATTTCTTCGTTTAATTCAGTTTACCAATTCATATTCCTTAGTTCTATCAATTGGTATTAGAGTTGAAGCGGTTCTTGTTCGTTAATTTGTTTGGAAGAGATTGCGAAGAGTTTCGAAGAAAGAGATTTGTTCGATTTGAAGAAGAGTGTAGAAAAAATTTAACGTTGACATTATTCATCATCACCGTTCACATGCATCGCTCATCGACACTGTTTCAGAATTTCCAAGTACCTTCCTAGACTATCTAGTAATTTTAGAAGAGGCCCCAGAAATTCTCAACAATTTCAGAACCTCTCTGACCCAGAACAACAGGTTTGTGCACCCAAGAATCAGTTAAAACACCCACCAGTGAGAAAAAAATAAAAAATGAGTGGCCCATATTATAACTAATTCCCAGAACCCTATTATTCTTATCCATACTATTCCCCGTCCCCATACCAATACCAATATAGCCCAAGCATAAATCCAATCATCAACCTAAGAAAACTACCTCGACCTAAAGGAGCGCGAAACTGTCCTCTGTCTTGTGCAGGTGGCTAAGGCGGGTTATGATCTCTCGGCAGGTCTTCCACCCACTATCTGGCATGTCCATTTAGTAACTCAATTGTATCTGCAACAGAAAGCTCGAGGGAGACGCCAAACTGCGTAGGCACGTCATTAAAAGATTACTGAGGGGGAAGTTGATATGGCGGAAGGAAGTTAGGGTTCAACCAACTATCGGAATTAGGGTCATGTACGGTGTGTTGGAAATGATGAGGGTGTTGTATGGCATAAGGGTTCAAAGATAGGGTCTCCCGGCGAAGGTGAGGGGAAGGATAAATGTGGAAAGCAGGTGGTTGTGATGGGGAACCTCTCAATAGGGTAGGGCCGGTGTCAATAAAGGGGGAAGGCTGTTGGGGGGGGATCGATTTGTAGGTATGTAAGAAATGGTGTGGGAGACGGGAGGGCTCGATCAATTGAAACATTGGATGGTGATATTCGATTGACTGGACCAGTGGGTGGAGGGAGTCGATCGACCGGACCATTGGGTGGAGGGAGGCGGTCGATCGAGAAGTGGCTGATGGGTGTCGATCGATAGGGTGATTGACTGAGTTGAGCCGCTTGTGGGGAGAAAGCCTGTGACGACTCAGTCGTTTGTGCATCGGTGCCATTAATGCTCTGGTAGGGTCCCTCCAGTTGATGGTGAAGGCGAACTCATCTCCTTAGTGGCAAAATGCACAACTTGCACCCTTGAAGCTCATGGATTAGCTTCTTCAATTCAGGAAGGTTGATGTAAACGATATTAACAATAATTATGGTATTAGTTTAGCAATATTAATATTAAGAATAATTGGGCCGGTTAATTAATAGCCCAAAATAGTAGTTAGGGCATTATTAGCCAATTAGGTTAGGTCAATTAGGCAAATAAGTTGGGATAATTATAAATAAGGCAAAGGTTGTTTATTATTATTCAGTTGATGATTGAAAGAATATTTGATTTCTTAGTTATTTTCCTTTAGCCTTTATCATTGTTATTTTGATTATTATTAATTTAATTCAATATGTTTCGTTTAATTCAATTTATTGTTTCGTTGATTCCTTAGTTCTATCATACTAACTGGTTACAAAATAGTTGATTCCTTGACCAAAGGTCACCAGCTATCTGAATGTGCCATTCGACCTTTCAAAGGTGATCTTTGTTGCAACTGCGAACAGGATGCAGCCTATTCCTCCGCCACTTCTGGATCGAATGGAAGTTATTGAGCTGCCTGGATATACACCTGAAGAAAAGCTCAAAATTGCCATGAACCATCTTATACCAAGAGTTCTGGATCAGCATGGATTGAATTCGGAGTATCTCCAGATTCCTGAGGTACAATTCTTTCTCAGTATTTATGAAATGATCAGGTTTGCAAGTTAATAGTCAAGCATTCATTATAGGGGCTTGGCATTTGGAAATTACATAGTGCCCCTATATATAGCAACATCAAAATGGGCTTCTTCTAATTTGGTGTGAATGATGGAACTTAACATCGTTTCTTTTTTACTTTGCTTCATAAGCCGGTATCCTAGTTCAAGATAGGCTAAAAATTAATGACATCAATTTTCATTTTCTCTGATTCTAGAATTTTTTTCAACATGCTTACGTCTTTTGACTTTTGTTGTGTCCTTGAGATATGCTTCTCATCAATTCTGCTGGGTTGAGTTAATCGCAGTAATTGTGGTCAATCCCTAGAGAGGCAGAGTGAGATTAACATCCCTTCAATAGACTCCAAGAAGATAATAGACTTTTCAGGAAGTAGTAGAACAAATAGAATTCTCTCCCATAATGGGTGCTGGGCTTGGTTTTGGGAAAGAAAAATTCCCTCCTGTTTAAAATCCTTCCAATAGTAGGCGTTGGGCTTGGGAAAGTGCGATTCACAGAGTTTTGTGGGTTATTTGGAGGGAAAGAAACTATAGGATATTATGTAATCACTACACTAAATTGGCATTTTTGTAACAACCCCGAAACAGTAACACTTTTGAGCTAAAACAGTTCACCAAACAATTTTACATTTTCACAAATAAAGTGATACAATAACTGTATCACCATGAAGAGTTTGGTGCTACAAGTGATACTATTCATGGTGATCCAATTTGTTGTAACACTTTTTGTGTAACTGTTTTTCATTTTTTTGACTAAATTTAGTTTTGACTTGAAATTGTTTGGGTCATCATCATCAAAGCCCATACTGTTTTGGGTGTTGTTACAATATGCCAATTTGTAGTGAATGACCATAAAATTTTGGCAACTTGTGGATAGATGTAAAGGTTAACCTATGGTCATGTGGTCAAGCTCGGGGTAGATTTGAGGGCATTCCTTTTTCTGCTTATACGTTTTATCGTGTTTATTGTACACAATAGTATCAAAATCTGATGTATTTGTTCTGTTTGGGAGGTGGTGGTATCAAGTGATTCCTCTTTCACTCACTCCCCCCTTCCCTAGAGAGAGAGAGAGAGAGAGTAGAATATACAAAATTTGTATCATTATGTATGTGAAATTATAAGGTTGAAAAATATTTCTCCTAAAGTTAAGGTAGTTTTGTTTGTTCTGAAACACTGATAACTTTTCATAAACTGAGCTGATGAAATAAATCATCCCACTTGTTGGACTGTGCTCCCTGTTTTCATTTCTACTACGACTTGTTACTGGTTCAACTGCTTAAGTTGATCTAGTAAATCATCTTATGCCTTCCCCATTTAAGAATACAAATAAAGCCACGATGAAGTCCAGAAATGATCTGATGCATCCTACTCTTTCATTCTATAAATCCATGCTTTGTAGCTTTTGGAGATTTCGTATAACTAATTGAAGATTATACTTGGTTGTCTTAGGCTTCTAAATGATTCAGATAAGACCAGGGGATGTGTCCTATTTAATAGAAATAGTACCAGGCTTAAATTCAGCCATAATCCAATAGGGCTTTGAAGTCTGGACGAAGTGCAGTCCATTATAGATGTATTTCAAAAAGATATAATCTGGGAAAAATATCTTTATTATATTTTTAAGAACATTTAGGATGATAGATCTAATTATTTCGTGGATTGGATTTCACTTGTGTGCCGTCGGTTCTGGAACCCTACCTTTCACTGTTAGATGCATTCGATGATTCCGCAATCTTTTCCATCGTAGTAGTCAGCCCAGAATGCCTCTGTTCTATACTATACTACTTTGGATGAATGGGGGGAATTACGTCGCTCTATAGTATATATGGAACCAAAAGCAAACATGTTTTTAAAGCAATCCAGACAAGACCACTAGTACACCTACAGAAAAACTAGGCAGGAATCCAAGTATCCTACGGTACAAGGCCAAGGCTTCCCAACATGAAAGCAGGCTCCTCCCACGACGGCGGGGCTTCCTTCTGGCGTTCCAGAAAGGAAGTGGCTTTCACTCTTAGTCGAGCTTGGGAGACATGGGGAACACTCCCAGGTTTGAATCCTTCCATGGAATTCCTTAGCCCAGTAGGCCCTTTTCCCGTCATGATTAAGGCGGTCAAACTTTAATACGGAAACTCCAGCCTTTCTACTCACTCTCGTATGGAAGGAACTCTTAACTCAAAACTAGGAGAAAGATGGGTTGTTTTCATCCAACGGCGGCCTAGAAAGTGGACCTTATCTCTTCGTTTGGTCTTCCGTTTGAACGGTGTACTCTTTGTCACTTCTGGTCTGGGCTTGGAAAAGAATCATCGGGACTGGTCCCAACCACCTTGCTTCTGGGGAAATGGGGCTTCCATTACTTGCTTCAATTGCATTGATTTATCCTTATCCTTTCTTTTTTAATGCTTCATAAAATTACATCGTTGGAGTCATTTTTCTTTCCAACACAATATTCCCCTGATGAGTGGATATTTTGAATTTTGTACTGGTTATGCTAGATTAATCAGATTCTCCTAATGCTAAGATTAGCAACAAGGATATTTCTTGTGATCCATAAACGCTGAGGAAGTTACAGAAAACCATTTTGCTCCATGTGTAGGCAATGCAACTTTATGGAATTGTTAATTGTTTCTCTTGTGCTGTCTTGCATTCTATTAAAGCATATTTAATATAACAAAACAGCTATTGATTGAAAACGTAAAAAGTGCTTTAACTCTTACCTCGAATCTTGATCATGGTTGTGGATGTGGTAGGATACGGTGAGACTTGTTATTCAGAGATATACCAGAGAGGCTGGTGTGCGAAATCTAGAGAGAAACTTGGCTGCTTTGGCTCGTGCGGCTGCAGTTAGAGTTGCTGAACAGGAAAATACTGTTCCACTTGCTAAAGATATGCACTCCATGGCTGCACCCCTTTTGGATTCAAGGCTTGCAGATGGTGCTGAAGTAGAATTGGAAGTAATTCCAATGGGTGTAAACAATCAGGAGATCTCACATGCTTTCAGGAATACATTGGCTTTGGTTATTGATGAGGCAATGCTGGAGAAAGTACTGGGGGTAATACACTCTTCTCATTCTTACAAATTGTTGCCTATCTTGTTTTGATATTTACTTGGAAGCAAAGCGTGGTCTTTTCTGGTAAGATTCAGATTTTTAAAGGCCCTCATTGCACTATAATGTAAAATTTGGCATTTGCACAGTCTTGACTTTTTCCTTAATGGTGGACTTATTGGTAAAACAAAGTTGGTGAAGAATGCTGACATCTCTTCTGTCGAGGGCCTTTATTGACAGTGACATAGTGACCTAACATTTCAATGATCTCGATTGTTAGGTGCATGCATTGTGTATGACATTTTTGAAAAGGCTTGCATCTATTTGTAATATATATGTAGATCTTTCTTACTCTGTTGCCTTTACCAGTTTCTCACTGTTGGTACTGAAATGCAGCCTCCAAGGTATGATGACAAAGAAACTGCAGAACGAGTTACAACTCCTGGAGTCTCGGTTGGGCTCGTTTGGACTAATTTTGGTGGCGAGGTTCAGTTTGTTGAGGCCACATCTATGGTGGGAAAGGGTGATCTGCATCTGACAGGACAACTTGGCGATGTCATTAAAGAATCAGCACAGATAGCTCTAACATGGGTATATTGCCTTCATGTCTCAGTAGTTCTGGTAGCCTTTTCTAAATCTTTATTGATTTATGAACCATTTAATCATTAATAAACTTGCTCCCACTCATTCAGTTGCCCATCACTAGCCATATTTAAGGCACATACACTTAACAATGTCCTGTTGCTTTAGAAGCACGTTAAGTATTGTATCATTTGCAGGAGCATTGGAGCCTTAGATTTAGTGGAGTTAGAGGGAATGTTTCTTCTCTTTGAGAGACAGTGTGAAAAAATTAAGCACTTGTAATGGTTTCGACTGAAAACAGAAAAATATAGAAAATTTCTAAAATTTTCCTTTTCTTTGTCCAGTAAAATGGTATGACAAAATAGGTGTAGTTTGGTTTTTGTATGATGCAAAATGGGAAGTTTCACACCTTGCAAAATAGTAATCTTTAGCATCATTATCTTTGTCAAATTAAACTTATTACTAGTCGATGGTTTCAAAAATAAAAAAAAAGTATAGAAAGTTTCTAAAATTTTCCTTTCTCCGCCTTAAAAAGGGTACAACAACATAGATTTAGTTTGGTTTTGGTATGATGCAGAATGGGAAGTTTCATACCTTGCAAAATAGTGATCTTCAGCGTCATTATCTTAGGAATTATTTTTTTTAAACCTTAACTCTCCCCACCCCATGCCGCCAGCCGGGTTCGAACCTGTGACGTGTGACTGGTACACCTTTGGCTTAGGAATTATTTATATAGATACATGTACCGCCAATACCGTCATGCAAAAAAAGCAATGTTATTGGTTAATTTTATGATTTTTTTGTCGTTTTTAGTTTGCCCCCTTGAACTGAAATTCTGGTTCGCCACTGCGCCTGTGACCTGCCCGAAAATCTATATTGGAATACTTATTACTGCACAAGTTTGTGTTACTTAAGCTTTAATGCCTATTTTTTCTTGTCAAAAAGCAAAGGATGGACTTCATGCGCATTCCTTTTAAAAAAAAATTTATTCATGTGGGAAAATATGGACTAACTGTTTTCTTTTTTGTTTTATTAGGTAAGAGCAAGGGCATCGGATCTTGATTTGATAGCTACCGGGAAAATCAACTTGATGGAGGGTCGCGATGTTCATATACATTTTCCTGCAGGAGCTGTACCAAAGGATGGGCCCTCAGCAGGTGTGACTCTGGTAACATCATTGGTTTCACTCTTCACTCAGAAAAGGGTAAGAGCAGATACAGCAATGACAGGAGAAATGACTCTCAGGGGCCTTGTGTTACCTGTTGGTGGTATCAAGGATAAGGTCTGTTTTCTGTATTTCAGTTTGCTTGTTATAAATTTTCTTCCATGTGCATCATAAGTAGCAAGTATTATCTAGCATTTTTTATTTTTTTTGATAGAATGTTCAAAGCTTTTTTGATAGTAGTAACTAGCGATTTAGGTGATTACATGACAATTGTTTCCCTGTTTCTCATGTTTATAAAGGATTTAATTCCATCAATCTGGATTTTAGTTTTTGAAAATGAACACCCTCAATTCGAGATCCCCAAAGTATTGAATCGTGCCTAACAAACTGAGCTGAAATCCCTTGTTGGGGAGCTCAAATCTTAATTTAAATAGTTCTTCATGGTCTAAGAAACGAAAAACAAAACTAACAGTGTCCTGTAATGTATAGTGAAGTGCAACTGAAGAAGCATCTTATCAGTTTGGTCCACATTAATGAGGATCTGCACACTGTGTACAGGATTAGGGATTAGATAACTTATAGCATAATCGACTGTCTTTTCATATCCTGGTCTTTACAGTGGGAGTAATTTGGGTGAATGCTTTGGAGGACTGTGGGGCTGTTAGCATTTCTGCAGTTTCTTTAATTCATTGAATTAGGAGTGGGTAAGTAGGACATTCTCTTTCAGGGGCAACTGGGTTTGGGGAGGGTTCTTCTTGCAACAATTTGGCTTATTTATTATGTAACGACACAGATACGGGTATATCTTACACGGATATGAAATGTATGACATGTCAGCTAAAAAAAAAAAAACACAATACAAGATACACTAAGGACACGCCCATACATTTTAGTATTATTTATTTTTCAATAATAAGTTTTAAATTATTAGTCATATTCATTCTTGTAGGTCAATATTGTTACTTATGTACTACTAACTTGCCGCTTGTGACATTTGTTACATAACTTATTTGGAAGGAAAGAACTTAGATCAGATTTGTGGAAGCATTAGAATCTATGGTGGCGTGGGATGATAATACATGGAGGATTTTGATGGATATATTTACAAGATGTGCTATTTAGCTGGGTTAGAACTCCATATTTCCAAGATGTGTTATTTAGCTGGGTTAGAATCGTATCTCATAGTATTTTTATTTTCACTGCTCTGTGAAAATAACCATTGTCTGCTCATCTATACCTTGTACTTGCAGTTAAAGGAATATCTTAGTCATGTTTATGTTTCATTTGCAGATATTGGCTGCACATCGTTATGGTATCAAAAGAGTTATCCTTCCTGAGAGAAATTTGAAAGATTTGGTTGAAGTACCAGCACATGTGCTTAACGGCCTGGAGGTACGTGTTGAATTGTTGTGTAGTTTTCTCTCATAATCTCTCTCTCTCTCACACACGGTTTGACTTCCTCATTTGTTAATTTAACGAGGCCCATCAGCCAAAATTCTTTTGTTGAGGAACGTGATAGTTGATACAAACCTAAACATGATAGACACTGTAATAAAGTGGTTTGCACAACGTGACAGAGCTATATATCACACTTTTCAGGTCGAAATTTTGACCTTAATTAACCTCCAAAGCAGAGATATTGGTAAAAATAAGAAAAAGAAGAATATGCATAAATCATCATGGAGCCGTGGACCTGCTATGGCATTGTCCAGCCTGGCCTCCTCTCATTGGAGTTATCTTTGATTTCTTTTATGTTAATGGTGGAGGACCTCGTGTGTAATCGATAAAATATCTATTGTTCGTACTCAGCGTGTTCTCTGGTGAAGTTTTTTTTTTTTTTTTTCAAAAAAGAAAAAGAAAAAGAGAATAATGATGATATTAGAAACATTTAATTTTTTGAGATGTATGATGAACAAACTGGGTTTTTTTTTTGTACTCTTCAAATAATAATAATAATAATAATAATAATAATAATAATAATAATAATAATAATAATAATAATAATAATAATAATAATAATAAAACACGTGTTGACGCCAAAGCTAATATCGTTCTCAATTGTTAGGCATCTGCATTTGAAATTCTTGTTTAGTAAAGGGCAAGAGTATCGCTGTACTCCAATCAATTTAGGCATCATTCTATACTCTTGCCAATATCTCATCAAGATCAAAAGTATTTCATCAGTTTCTCTTCTATCATGAGATAACTTCAGTTTGACTGGTTGATTACCCTGTTGCAATGCTAAAGTGACTCCTAATGTGGTCAGCGAAATAAATGCAGTTTGATTTGGTGGCTAGGAAATTGGACCACATGCCTATTGGCTATTTTACCATTCTTACAGTTGGAGATGCTCTAATAAACTGAACTTTTAACAGGTATTGCTTGTGAAGAGGATGGAAGATGTACTAGAGCAGGCATTTGAAGGTGGATGCCCTTGGCGGCTCCACGCAAAATTATGACATCATATTCATAACTTATTCCTAGTGGTAATCAGACTGTTTGGCCTGTCAGACCAGCAAAGGGCTCTCCATCGATCGAACTGCAGAAACAGATCAATCTTGTCAGAGGAGAATAGCATCCAGTTATTCATGTCTCACAATCTTGAGTGAGTAATTGATGGTATTTATATCACACTGTTATGTAACCTGTGATGTATTACTCGGAATTGGTAGCGATGGATTCCTTGTGATCACACAGTTGCTGTAAAAATGCATTCTCCGATCATTAATTTGAGCAATGGAAGTTATGTGTTTGTGTTATCTATTTTCTTATGCAAGAAATGGAGATTTTGAATACCTTATTTGGCACTTCCATCGTGGTATTAATTAGGGCTGGGCAGGTCCGGGTAACCTGCCCGAAAATTAAAAATCGAAGCTCGGACCGATATTTGTAAGCCCGAAATTCTAGGCCCAAGACCGGACCGAGTTGGGCCGGTTAACCGAGGTCCCGGTTAACCAAATTTCGGGCTGGTTTCGGTCCAAAGCCCAAACTGTTTTTGTCCAATTATTGAATTATTGTTCATGTGGTTGCAAAATAAAAAAAGAAAATAAGCAGAAATCATATACGATAATGGTGAATTATTGGCAAATAAAATAAACAAATGCAACAAGGAGAGGAGTCGCACAGGAAGGAGAAGGGTCGAGGAGGAGAGGAGTAGCCAAGGAGGAGAAGAGTCGCACAGGGAAGAGAGGGGTCGAGGAGGAGAGGAGTAGCCGAGGAGGAGAAGAGTCGCATAGGTCGCATCGTTGCACAGGGAGGAGAAGGGTTGAGAAGGAGAGGAGTAGCCGAGGAGGAGAGGGAGAGGAGTAGCTGAGATTGAAGAAATTGGTTTTTCTTCAAGGCCTTAGAATTTGGGCCTTACTAATGTTTTTGATGGTTTTTATTCATATCCGGGCGGGGCTGGTTACCCGACGGGTTTTAGAAAGGGTAACCGAGGACCGGACCAGAAACATCGGGTTGTGCCGGGTTTTAAGATCGAATATTTAATAATAAATAAAAAACTGATCCGAACTGACCCGATCGGTCCGGTTGTCGGTTCGGTCTGAAATGCCCACCCCTAGCATTAATCAATATTTAGCACTGGACTTGGCAGTGTCCCCCTCCACCCCAATGCCAGCGTGTCATATGTATTGGGAAAGAGTAAGTCTAGGCAGTTAGGTTTGGCAGCCATTTTTTTGCCAGGTTTGGGTTTTTTTTACACTTTTACCCTTCTTTAAAATACAACCACAAACATCATCTATAGAAGTGTAAAAATACCAAAACCTCGCCCAAAAGTGGCTACCAACCATGGCTGCCTAGAATTGTAGATGATGAGTAAGTCTAGGCAGCCAGGTTTAGCAGTCATTTTTTGGTTTTTTTTTACACTTTTATCCATTCTCTTTAAACACAACCATAAGCATCATTTATAAAAAGGGTAGAAGTGTAAAAAGTTCAAAATCTGGCTAAAAAATGGTTGTCAACCCTGACTGCCTAGAATTGTTTCTTAGAGATGAATATACCTGCAAAAAAGTGGGGTTAGTGAGTTTGACAAGAGAACACTGAAAAACACAAGAATATATTATTGTGGTGATGATTGTGTATGGATCCAGAAAATGATTCTTGTTTTGGTGGGATAACAGTAGTTTCTAAATGTCCATTGTTGATGGTGGGTGTGCTTCTTGGTACAGTTTTGTTTACCCGATAGAGGAAAATGAAATGAATGTTGTGGAAAAAATTTAAGCTTTTGACAATCTCCGTCTTTTGATGACTTATGTTAGTAATAAGATGCACTAACTTTAAAACTAGGGCCTTCAATACAACAAAATAAAATAAAAACCCATTGAAATACAACAACGGAAGCAGGAAGCTCAAACACAACACTCTGCTCGCCCATGACTATCTCTAGCAGATTGGTTGGGTCTAGACTCCATAGCGGAATCAGTGGATTAGAAGAGGAACCAGTTTTGTGACCAGCTCGCTTCCGGGTCGACCAATGGGTGGCATGGCCGCTTTCAACTCAGCCTGCCTTGTAGGTCTAGGTATCATGAACTTCCTTTTTTTGAACCACTACTGCCAAACTCTCTTAGCAATGACCTAAACAAAGTAGGAGCTACATGGAAGTACTCGAACAACCCACTCCGCACAATGTTGCTCGAAGCCATAACCTTTTCAATGGTCATAAAATGAAACTTATTGAAAGTCTTCCTCATCGACTCCTCCACATTAAGAGTTGTTATTATAAATTTCCCTGCAAAAAATAATAGAATGACATGTCAACATCCGCAGAGATTAGACAAGAAAAAAAGGGACATTACACTCACTGCGATCGAATTTGACGTATCTGACAATCAGACGCCCCTCCAGCTTAAAATACGAAGAGTCCAAAGAAGCCAGAAAACAATACTTCTGCCAAGACTTGAAATCGTCCAATAGAGAGCCCAAACAATCCAGCGTACGTACTTAGCCAACAGGCTCCGTAACCGTTCAACCTAGGGGAAGTCAGCAGATGGATCACCTGCCGAGTTAACCGAAGGCTAGCATCCTTCGCCTTGATAAGAACAATAATCAAGGTCCTGAATCCGTTCGGTACTATCTAAGTGGGAGGAATGCGAAGACACGCCAGGAAGCGCCAAATATCTTCCAGAACTGGAAAGTGAAGCCCGGATTGAAACATGCCTTTATGCAAGGCGATGAATCCTTAGATAGGCGTTAATGAACTTTGGGTAGCGCCCAAAAGGGAAAGTTCCAAGTCTTTAGGAATCCAGTATTCATCCTGAAGCTTAACCAAATCGGATTCGCCAACTTTCTGCTCTCGATAAAAGTTAAGGCATGCATGGGACAACTCCTGTCCAGAGGAGAGTTCGACATTGTCCACCATGAAAAAAAGTGTGAACTTTGAATGCAGTTGCAGCAAGAAGACAAAAGCAAGAAAACAAAAAGGAGTTCCAAAAAAATTACAGAAGTAAAGAAACTCTCCTCTGCAGAGATAACTTATATAGAGCCAAGGATTCACGCCCACTTTTTTCAAGCAGTCACGTACTCATTTCTTGATGTGCGCTGCTCGAGATGACGTTTCGGGCTCAATTATCACTATTGTACAATTCCTCAGAAGTTACTTAGTGGACCGACGCGATGGATGACCCACTAACTCGGGGGAAGCAGCTGATGATACACCAAATCGTCCTTTAATCTGCGTCCTACGCGTGTCATAATGACCTCGTCAGCAAAACAAAGCGGGCTCGATTTCCCACCTAGTCTGGCAAAGCCCAGACCAACACTAAGCCCATTAATTTGGTAGAATCCAGAAGGTTGGATCCAAATTGCAGTATCCTACTAAGCCCTTGCATCACATGGTAAAGCCCAATACATGTAAGGCCTAACCAGGCAAGTATCTGGGGGATCACCTACGACGAACATGCCAACAATGCATTGTTCCCACTAGAAAACAAATACTGAAACATAAGTCATGCATGAAAACTTCTTTACATGGACAACACTCCAAAATGGAAACCTCTTCCGCAGATCTAGGAGCACAAGTCGTGTAGAGAAACTCTCCTACATGGACGACTCCTACCTAGGAAGGGATCTCTAGCAAGACCTCTTTCCCTAAAATACGCCACCAAAGGCCTAACCGAACAATGACTCTCGCATTATAAATAAGACACATGTTGATGGACAAAAGTACGCTACAGAACCAAATTTACGGCTTTAAGCATTTCTCAAGTCTTGTCTGACTTTAGCATCGAAGTGTCATCGGCCACCACAACGGTGGTCCTTGGGTCACGTGCATTCCCTGTGCAGGTCCAGGTCAAGGAGAGCGAGATTCGACTACATCAGAGATCATTCATCTTCTTTTGCTTTGAGGTTCTAAATTTTGAATGATAAAATCATAAAATTGGGAAAGAACTCGACCAATTTTTAATGAATTTTTGTGTATTAAAGGGAACAATTATATATATATATATAGGCTCTGTTTTTGTGTATTGGAGATTTGGGAAAGAACTTGCAATTGTTACGACAGAGGATAGAGGAGAAAAGAGAGAAAATGCCAAAAATGGCAAGAAAAACTTTTGTGAAAAAAAGAAGAGATGGAAGAAAATAACAAAAATGGAGTATAAAGACTAAAATACCCCTCCACAAGTGTTTGGTTTTGTTTTCTTTAGCGCCGCATGTCATAATCGTGGTGAACGGTGACAGATGTGCATTATCTTGCTATCGCCTAATGTTTTTTCGAAATCATCATCAATTTCGAGTACTTCAACAACTTCTTGTTGACGATCACCTCCACGTTATTCTTATCCTCTCGTTAACACCAAGTTCTTCATGATCACCTAACTCTAAGGAGGTGTTTGTTTACACCTCTTTACCAAACAATATGTCTGGATTTTTAAAAATATACTTGTTAATGTCTAATTTTATTTTTGGTTGGATGTATGGTTCAGACATTGGGTTTGACTTTCACATAACCAAACCTCTGAATTGTCTCTAATTATGTTAATTGATGATTTAGAAGCTCTAACTAGATCCTAAAACAAACACTTTTTAATAACTAGAAATTTAGTACTAATTAGAGGTTACCTCTTAATAATAGGTTAGACCTCCTAACTCAAATAAACATCCCCTAAGTCAATAACCCATATGTGCTTGTTGTGGTGGCTCTTAAAACAAAGGTTATTTTTAATTGGCAGCGACTACTCCACACCACCATATCCTCTTTCTCACACCACCATTGAGTTTTTTTTTTTTTAATTAACTTTCTCACACCACCAATAAATATGGATAACAGAGAAACCTAAATTCAAAACGAAAAAATGCAAAACAGGGTAACTTTCGATTAGAGGAGGGGAGCAGACAAATTTTATATAGAAATCAATCCCTCTTCTTCAGTTAATTCTTCTCCCTTTGCCTCCTCTTTTCTGCTCTGTATTAGTGTTGCTTGGTTGTTTTCTCTGGTGCAGATCAAGAACATACTAATTGGTGCTTTCAATTCTCATGGCTGAAGGTACTCGCCTCAAATTCATTGATGAGTCTATTTGCCATCTACAAAAAACCCAATCTCAATTGCAAGATTCCTCAAATCAACATGGAACAGCCTTGAGCTCCCTTCACTCCTCAATGGCTTCTCATCAGGAGATTGTTCAGGATTTATCATTTAAGGTCACCTTCGTGGACGCCAAATTGGAGCAAATTTTACGTTTGGTTCGCCCTAATGTGACCAACCCCAGTACTTCATCACTCTGTCCACAACAAGCACATACACAATTTGAGATGTTGGGGCCTTTCTCCGCAAAATCATTTCGGCTGGAATTGCTGCGTTTTGACGGCGATGATCCCGTCGCCTTGGTTTCTAAGGCGGCCAAATTCTTCAACTACCATCGCACTACAGAGGCGTAGAATATTGAGTTGGCTTCCTTCAACCTTAATGGCCCAGCTTGGCAATGGTTTGATTGGATACAAGGTAATGTATTGTTCTCAACTTGGCAACAATTTGTTGATGCATTGATTTTGCGATTTGGTTCGACTAGTTTTGAAGATCCAGGTGCTGTTTTGGCCAAATTGACTCAGACAGGATCGGTGGCTGAGTATCAATCACAGTTTGAGATATTATCTAATCAGGTTCGTGGGCTTCTCGAACCATTTAGGGTTAGCTTATTTTTGTCGGGCCTCCATACGGATATCCAACATGATGTTCGAGCCTTACTTAAATAGTTTCTCAAGCTCTTGGGCTGGTCCGCGTGCAAGAGGCCAAGTTATTGGCAGCTCGTAAACAATATTACAGACCCGACTTCAAGAAACCCGACTATAAGCCCGTGTTCACTCCACATGGCCCTCTCACTCCTTCAACATTAGGGCTTCTCTTACCTACACCCACAGATCATCGTTTGGGAGTTGCGAGGAGTAAACCCCTTGCTACACAACCGATGACATCGCCAATCGCCGGCTTGCTAGTTCGTCAAATCACGGCCACAGAAATGCAGCGAAAGCAGGAACTCGATTTTTGCTACCATTGTGATGAACGATTTGTTCGGGGACATCGTTATCAAGCTCGTAAGCAACTATTTGTGATGGATTTGGACGATCCATCGGAAGGGGAGGAACCTGGTCCTCCTGCGGTTGAATCTCTTCCAGACTCTGAAACTCAACAACACCCGAAAATCTCCTTTCATGCGATGTCGGGTAGTTCCTCACCATCGATGTTGCGCTTCCCCGCAATTGTAGCAGGTTCATTGCTTCAAGTGTTGGTTGATGAAGGTAGTACCCACAATTTCATCCAAAGTCGTGTAGCAGCCTTCTCAGTGGTTGTGGGCAATGGTGCTCATGTTCCATGTGAAGGATGCATTCGCAAGGTACCAATTCAAATCCAAGATTATAAGTTTATAGCTTATTTATATGTGGTTCCAATTGTAGGATCCGAGGTGGTGTTGGGAGTTCGATGGCTAGCAACCATTAATCTCGCATTACATGATGTGCTGGATGTTGACCTATCCTTTATAGTTGGGGTCAAAGCTATCATTTGAAGGGGATTAAGCCGAGTCCTCCACAACAAGTTGAGTTGCATAGTTTGAAACGACTAACCGAAATGGATGCCATTGGATTATTCTTTCATTTACAAGTGGAGTTAGTTGGGGTCGCTGAAGCTAAACCGAGGGAGCCTCCTGCCTTGCAACCTCTATTAATTGGTTTGCTCCAGTATTTGAAAGGCCTAAAGGATTACCACCGGTCCGAGAGTTTGATGATGATATTCATCTGCTTCTGGGAATAGCACCGGTCAATATTAGGCCATACAGATATCCGCATTTTCAGAAAGTAAAATTAAAAGGTTGGTCAAGGAGATGTTGCAAGACGGTATTATTCGTCCAAGCACCAGTGCATTCTCATCCCCAGTATTGCTAGTTAAAAAGGACGGAACATGGCATTTTTGTATGGATTATAGGGCACTCAATGCCGTGAGGATACGGGATCGTTTCCCAATCACCACTGTGGACGAATTGCTGGATGAACTTCACGGCGCCCTGATATTTTCAAAGTTTGACTCACTTTCAGGCTACCATCATATTCGGCTCTAGTCCCAAGCTATTCCTACAACGGCATTTCGGAATCACGAGAGGCATTATGAATACTTAGTCATGTCGTTTGGTCTCACAAACGCCCCTTCCACATTTCAAGCAGCCATGAACACAATCTTTCGACCATTCTTACGCCAATCGTCTTGGTATTTTTTGACGACATTCTAGTCTATAGCAAATCATTGGTGGATCACCTACTTCACTTGGAAACTGTCCTACAAGTCCTACTACAACATCAGTTTGTAGCAAAAAAAGAGCAAGTGCATTTTTGGACAGATGCCGGTAGATTATTTAGGACACATTGTGTCTGGCAATGGGGTTAGTATGGATCCTCAAAAAGTGAGAGTTGTAACAGAATGGCCAGCCCCGTCCTCATTGAAGGGTCTTCGAGGTTTTTTAGGCCTTGTGGGATACTATCATCGGTTCATTAGAGGCTATGCATCCATCGCAACACCATTGACAGACTTATTACGAAAAGAAGCTTTTCATTGGAATACACAAACTCAACAAGCCTTCGAACAACTAAAAAAAAGCCTTGACATCAGCACCTATTCTAGCATTGCCTGATTTTTCGAAGGTATTCAAGGTAGAAACAGATGCTTCAGGGATGGGTATTGGTGTTGTCTTGATTCAAGCCGGGCATCTCGTGGCATTTTTTAGTGCAAAATTATCATCTAGAATGCAGGTGGCATCAACATATCACCGAGAAATGTTTGCTATCACACAAGCAGTGAGAAAATGGTAGCAATATCTCTTGGGTCGGAAGTTTCTGAACAAGACAGACCAAAAAAGTTTGAAGTAATTAACTAGTAAAGTAATCCAAACCCCGGAACAAGAGTATTGGTTACCTAAGTTACTAGGCTACACATTCGACATTATCTACCGATCTGGCAAGGAGAATACGGTAGTTGATTTTCTCTCTCGAGCTCCAGTGCCAACAGCCGAGTTGCATACTCTTTCCATGCCTCAATTGGATTTTTTGAACACATTGCGACAAGAGAATAGTGTTAATTCTGAGTTGGTGTCCTTGCATAATAAACTCCAGACCAATCCTACAGAACTGCCACATTACAAAATCATAGATGGTCTTCTATTTCACAAAGGTCGATTGGTATTAGCTTCCAACTCCCCCTTACGAGTACAACTACTTCAAAAATTTCATGCCACTCCCACAGGTGGTCATGCTGGTGTTTTAAGGACTTTCAAAAGAATTGCTCAAAATTTTTTTGGCCAGGTTTGCGCAAGGAAGTTCATCAATTTGTCACATCTTGCATGATATGTCAACGTATGGAGGCCTCGCAATTTGCACCAGCTGGTCTACTCCAACCGCTTTTGATTCCTACGCTGATTTGGGAAGACATAGCAATGGATTTTGTAGTTGGGCTTCCGCTTTCTGCAGAAAAAACTGCCATCATGGTCATGGTCAACCGCTTGACTAAGTACGGTCACTTTTGCCTATTACCAACTCATTTTACAAGTGACATGGTGGCGGCAGTCTTCACCAAGGAGATAATTCGGCTACATGGCATGCCAAAATCAATTGTATCAGACCGCGACCCATTGTTTCTTAGCAAATTCTGGCAGGATTTGTTTCGGCTACAAGACCCCAGGCTAGCTATGAGTAGTGCTTACCATCCACAGTCAGATGGTCAAACCGAAACTCTTAACCGCTGCTTGAAAATGTATCTTCGTTGTTTCGTGCAGGAGAAACCAGAACAATGGAGCAAATATTTTCATTGGGCAAAATATTCGTATAATACGACATTTCATACCACCGCCGAGATTTCACCCATAATTCAGCGCTATGTGCAAGGCTCAACTAGCCAATTATCAGTGGACCAGGAGTTATGAGACTGTGATTTGGTGTTGAAGAGGCTGAAAGATAATTTATCCAAGGCTCAAATCCGCATGAAACATTATGCGGATAAACATAACCAGGAAGAGACATTCCAGGTTGGTGAGTTGGTATTTGTGAAGCCACAACCTTACCGACGATTGTTTATCAGATTGCACAAACAACAGAAACAAAGCCCTCGCTACTTTGGGCCCTTCCAAGTAGTGCAACGAGTGGGAGCAGTGGCTTATAAGCTGGCTTTACCAGACACATCGCGGATCCATCCTGTCTTTCTCGTCTCAGTCTTAAAGAGATGTGTTGGCTCTCATGAGGTACAAAGTATGCCATTACCATTACTTTCTACCCCTACTTACCCGATCCTACAACCTGTTGCGATTATTAAAACAATGCAACTTGCACGCAATGGGCAACAAATTCCTCAGTTGTTAGTACAATGGGAAGGCTTATCCCCAGATGAGGCCACTTGGGAGGATCTCAGTCATGTGAAGAAGGCACTTCCCCGATTCAACCTTGAGGACAAGGTTGCTAGTGATGGTGGGAGTATTGTCATGTTGCCAACAATGCATCCAAGTGGACAGATAGCAAATGACCTGGAAGAAGGACTGATAAAGGATGATGGCAATACTGAGCAAACAAAACAGCAAATGGGGTAGCAACAAAATAACATAATCAGGCGCACACCGAAGGCGCTAGAGGATTACATGTTATATTAGAACCTTCTGAAATTGAGTTACTGAGATATAAATAGATGTAATAGACGATTGTAATAGCAGACAAGTTTTATATAGAAATCAATCCCTCTTCTTCAGTTAATTCTTCTCCCTTTGCCTCTTCTTTTCTGCTCTGTATTAGTGTTGCTTGGTTGTTCTCTCTAGTGCAGATCAAGAACATACTAAACAACTTCTTGTTGATAATCACCTCCACGTTCGCCTTATCCTCTCATTAACACCAGGTTCCTCGTGATCACCTAACTCTAAAGGGGTGTTTGTTTACACCTCTTAACCAAACATTATGTTTGAATTTTTTAAAATATAGTTGTTAATGTCTAATTGTTATTTTTGGTTGGATGTATGGTTCAGACATTGGGTCTAACTTTCATCAGACATAACCAAACCTCTGAACTGCCTCTAATTATGTTCCTTGATGATTTTGCTCAAATACTTTTCAATGACTAAAAATTTAGTACTAATTAGAGGTTTTCTCTTAATAATAGGTTAAACCTCCTTGACTCAAATAAACATCCCCTAAGACTATAACCCATATGTGTTTTTGTTGTGGTGGCTCTTAAAACATAAGGTTATTTTTAATTTTTTGTGGTTGTTCAAAAACTCTCGTCTCCCTGTAAACTTATTACATTTCAGACACTCTCCTTTCTTCCTTTTTCTTTCTATCTGAAACAATCCGAGCAGTGCGCTTTGCCACCCTTATAATGCAGACTACATTTGCTTCTACTTCACTAACATGCGCGTTTCTTCCATGCCAAGGTAAGGTCACCAAACTCACCTTAATAAACTACACTGCCTTTTACATCTCTCTGTTTCTTTCGTTTACATCTATTTATCTAATTAATTGTTTTAATCATTTATTTATGACCAAATTAGGCTCTCGTGGAACTCTTGATTCATCATTTCGTCTCCTACAATGGAGAAAATGTGAGGTTAAACCTTGAATAGTATTCAATGTTTGGGATTTTTGAATACTAAAAAAAAAAAAAAAACCTTAAACCTTGAACCCTTAGATGTCATCATCATCATCATCATCATCATCAAAGCCCATTCCCGAGATTTTCGGGGTCAGCTACATGGATTTTGGTTCTCCAAACAATGCGATCTTCCCACAGATAAGGTTTATTATCAGTGGAGGTTTTGTCTTTATGAGGGGCAACTACAAATCCGGATAGTTGAAAATTAATATTTGAAATGTGTATTTGTGATATGATCAAAGCTAAGCTTATACAATCAACAATGGGATGATGATAGAAATTGCTTAAATTATCATTTGTTTTGTTAATTTACAACCTATAGTATAGTTGATTTGTTATTTTATCAGTTGGAGATTCGACTAATCACGATATAAGATTTTTAGATTTCCGTGTATTATTGTGCTTATTTAAATGTTGAATCGTGCTCACGATGCACTGCAATTTCAAATTGTTAGGGTAAACACAAATTCCACCTTATTTGGGAAAAAAAAAAAATTTAGAACATTTGAGTATGTGTACAATTTCGCAAGGAGAATTGAGGCTTATTACTCGAATCTCCTTGTGGGCTCGTTGTTTTTCTTTTGCTCCTTCAATGATTTTTTTTTTTTAACTCTCTCTACGATTGTGGTTCAGAGAAAATGGTCACAGAAGGCTTGCCAAACACTGGTTACAGCTGAGCTCGAGTTGAGGCCCCCTCCATACTCATTGGTAAAGATATGTGCTGTGTGTCATAAACATTGTGGAAACATCATACTGCATCTATATTAAATCTTAAAGCCACCAAAAAGATGATTTCTTTTGTGTTTAATTGTTTGCCTCGTATGTCTTGCTTCATGTGGCAGGACTGCATATGAGCCGTGAAACAATTGAATATCATTGGGGAAAGCACCATAGAGGTTATGTTGAGAACCTGAATAGGCAGATAGCAGGAACCGAGCTGGAAGAAATGACATTAGAAGATATTGTGATTGCCACTTATAACAAGGGTAATATTCGTCCAGCCTTCAACAATGCTGCTCAGGTAAGCTCATCCATAGAACCCTTCTTGTCCATGCCTTGTTCTTATTGAGTCAAAATTGTTAGAATAAGATGATTGATGATAGTGATATTCATGGTAAATTTTTCCTCATGAAATTTTGTCCATCCGCCAAATCAGCTCTTTCTAAAACGTTGGATCACTTCAAATGGGGATCTTTTTTTGAAATAAAACAGCAGGCTCAGACTTTGAACTTTTGCAATTCTTTGGCCATGACTGGAAATGTACTGAGTTAATTTTCTTCGAAGAATGAAACTTTGCACCAGTTAGTACGTGAATCAAATAGTGTAGACACGTTTAGATATGTGCAATATTACGTTGTTTCCTAGCAGGTCTGGAATCATGATTTTTTCTGGGAGTCCATGAAACCGGGTGGAGGAGGAAAGCCATCAGGAGATCTTCTAGAAATGATTCAAAGAGACTTTGGTTCTTATGAAGGATTCCTCAGAGAGTTCATGAAAGCTGCGTCTACGCAATTTGGTTCTGGCTGGACTTGGCTTGCCTGTGAGTGTCGATTTTCACTTGCTGCTTTGTTGATCAATATAAGGTGATCGTTCAATCAAATATTAGAATGGGAATGTCGTATTTTACAACCTTGTCATTTTCCTCTACAGATAAGGCAAATAGGCTTAATGTCGGGAATGCAGTGCACCCAAATCCGTCAGAAGATGAACAAAAGCTGGTGGTGGTGAAGAGTCCTAATGCTGTCAACCCCCTGGTTTGGGATTACTCGGTGAGTATGGTCAACTCAAATGCTCCGCCTGCGTACTTCTATTAGCTAGTCCATGTTCTATATTTAGCAAACTATTCACTGTTAACATAATAAAACACTTCAATGAATCATTGTTTCTTGTGTTGTAATATCTATCATCAAAATCTATTCCCTTTTTTTATTTTTTATTGCAGCCGCTGCTCACTATTGATGTCTGGGAGGTACTAAAATCATACTTAGTCATCTAACTCTTTAAATAGTAACATTTTAAAGTTAATGAATGTTTCTTACTTTCGTTTTCCAAACCTGAGTTCTGTCTGATTACTAATTTGTTGTTGGAATTTGAAATTCTGGCCAGCACGCCTACTACCTCGACTATCTGGTGAGTCTCCATTATCCAAACACTGAATGCATGTCTTTTCATTTGAGTTTGAATGGTTAAACACGTGGTAGCACATAAAAGATATCTAATTTGTGCATGATCCACAGAGCCATCAATCTTTATGGAGAAACTCGTTTCGTGGGAAGCAGTTAGTTTGAGACTGGAGATGGCAAAGGCTCGAGCACTCGAACGAGAAAGAGAAGAGGAGAGAAGGAGAAGAGAAGAAGAAGATGAAGACCCCATGGAGGACAAAAAAGACATGGAAATGTATTTGGACAGCGAAAATGAAGAATCGGAAACAGAATGACCAGGTGTATGATCACATGTAGGGAAAATAGAGTTGGCGATTCAACCATGAGACTAGTTTATTATGGCAAAGTTCTTGCCATAATCTACTTCTACTATTCTTAAATCACAAAGCGTCAAATGAATAGTGGATGTTATCTCTTGCTATAATCCACACTTCTTGTATTTTGAAACATACCCCTCAACCTACTAATGATAGAAATGTTCACATAAACTACTATTTGTAGGTGGCCTCTTCTTCTTCGTCCTTTTCCTTTGCTCCATAACTCAACAACCATGATTGCTCCTCAATTCTAATTACAATTGTTAGAAGATATTAGGGATTACATTTCTTCTTCTTATTCATGTAGTGAGAATATGGTTGCATATATATACAACCTATTGAGGGTAAACTAGGGAACCTAATGGACAGCAATGGACAGCTAGATACACACTAGTATCCAGCTGTATACAACTAGATACACACTAAGGGGACCTAATTGACAACTAGATAAACAACCTAATTGACAACTAGATATACACTTTAACACTCCCCCTCAAGCTGGAGCATAAATGTTAATCATGCCCAGCTTGTTACAAAGATAGTTAACCCGAACCCCATTTAAAGCTTTGGTGATTCCTGATACGTTGAGAACGGGCATCCACATCAGCAGAGATAAGGATTGATTTGGCAGAAGCAACAGAAGTGATCGCAACATGGACAGAATGATTTACCCCAAAACAAACTCTACCCCAAAAGTTGATCGAATGGATCGAATGGAAGAATCGACTGGAAGAGTCGTCTGGAAGCGACGATGGCTGGAAGAGACGACTGGCTGGAAGAGACGACTGGCTGCATCGGCTGACTGGGTACAAACAGGCCCTTATCAAACAGGGTACAAACAGGCCTGATCAAACTGTAGCTGTCTACAGTCAAACTTGGTACAAACAGGCCCTTATCAAATAGGCCCTCATCAAACAGGCCTTACCAAACAGGCCCAAATAGCCAAAATCTCCAAAATCAGGAGCTTCAAATCTCGAAAATTTCTCAAACCAAATCAGGAAATCAGGAAGAGGCACCTTCAAATATGGGATGGGTTTTACAAACAGGCAAACAGGCCCGTACCAAACAGGCCCTTACCAAACAAACCCCAACACTCAAAACCCCAAATTGAGAGGAAATGAACAGTAGAGCCCAATCAAAACCAGAAAAGCCCAAATGGAGATATCAAACCCAGAATTAAGGTCAAATTTTGAGAGATCTGATGGAGGAGAAAATGTCAGACAAGGAACTGGAGGAGACAATGGTTGGAGACGATGGCTGGACGCGTCTACTAGCTGGATCGATGGCTGGAAGTGTCGACTTGAAGCAGAGAGTGGATCGACTGGAAGCAGAGGGTGCTTCGATCGACTGGAGGAGTCGATCTTACTGGAGGAGTCGATCTGATGGCAGGATTGATGGCGGGATCGATAGCAGGATCGACTGGAATAGTCGATAGGAGGGCTGGATCGACTGGAGGAGTCGATCGACTGGATATCAATCCACTCAGCTGGATTGACTGGATGAGTGGATCGACTGCATCGGCTGGATGTGTCGACTGAAGGTGTCGATCGACTGGAGCAGTCGACTGGATGAGTCGATTGGAGGAGGTGACTGGTGGGAGGAGTCGATCGGAGGAGTCGACTGGCTGGATCAGTCGATCAGTCGATCGGACTGACTGGAGGAGTCGACGGGAGGGTTCGACTGGAAGCTTCGACTGGAAGGGACGATCTTCTGGAGGAGTCGATCGAATGGACCAGTCGACCGGAGGAGTCGACTGGACTGGAGGTCTGGAGTACTGGATCGACTGGCTGGATCGATTTGAGAACCAAATTGCAAACTGCAAATTTCGAAGGATCGAACGGAGAACCAAATTGCAAATCTCGAAGGATCTGTGAGAACCAAATTGCAAACTGCAAATTTCGAAGGATCGAACGGAGAACCAAATTGCAAATCTCGAACTTCGAATTATGGCTCTGATACCATGTTAGAAGATATTAGGGATTACATTTCTTCTTCTTATTCATGTAGTGAGAATATGGTTGCATATATATACAACCTATTGAGGGTAAACTAGGGAACCTAATGGACAGCAATGGACAGCTAGATACACACTAGTATCCAGCTGTATACAACTAGATACACACTAAGGGGACCTAATTGACAACTAGATAAACAACCTAATTGACAACTAGATATACACTTTAACAACAATCATCATTCCCCTACTCCACTCTTACTTGATACAAGGTCTCCCTCCCACATGCAGTCCCCATACTACAAAGTACTTCAGTCTGATGGCACAGTTCATGCAATGCTTTGTTGTTGGTTTTGTTCGAAAACCAGGTTTATATGTTTCCAGTGTTAATGAAGAGTATAGATTAGTAGAGCATTGATAAGGTACCTATCCCTCCTATAGAATCGTCTTTTCACCAAATCCTACTACCGGTCATTGGTAGTGGTCTGACATTATACCATTAAACTAGCAATAGCGCAAGGCTTTGTTATTGCTATTTCACATGGACTAATCATCATCATCAAAGCCCATTCCTGATACTTTCAGGGTCGATTACATGGATTTTGTTCTCCAAGTAATGTGGTCTTTTCACATATATATCATCGCCTAATTCAAACTCAATGATGTCTTCCTTCACCGCTTTCATCCAAGTTTTCAATGATCGTCCCCTCCGTCTACATCTCCATTAACTTGCTAATCTAGACATTTTCTAATTGACGTTGTGTTTGATCTCCTCCGCAGGTGGCCAAACTACGTTAAACGCCTTTTTTCTAATTTTGTCCACTATGGACGCTATACCTAAGTATCTCCTAATTATTTCATTTCTAATTTTACCCTTATGGATTTTACCCTTGTGGATTTTACTACACATCCATCTTAACATACGCATTTCTGCTACAGCCATCCTATTTGTAAGTTGTCTCGTAGTAGCCCAACATTCTGAATCGTATAACATGGCCGAACGAACAATTGTCTTATAGCATTTCCCTTTTCACCTTGCAGGCATCATTCTATCGCATAATACTCCTGACGACATTCTCCATTTCGTCCAATCAGCTTTGATCCTATGGTCTACATCTTCTCCAATAGCCCCACCCTTCTATCGCATAATACTTCTGACGTCATTCTCCTTATGTCACATGGACTAATAGGGGAAAATGGTTTGTAGTGATTTTTATTTTATTTTATTTTTTTGCTATTTCACATATGATGTGCAATGCATGGGGTTGGAGGGCTTTAGATCACACTTAAGGTACACTCGCAGTTGTAATTTTTTCTCCTTTGCACGAGATACCTGCCTAATTTTTCATCTTTTCAGGAAAGATACAGAGGTATATGATCTTTCAGTAAAGATACAGAGGTATATGATCACCAAAACTAGGCCTTTTTATCTTATGCACAAATATAACATATCATACGATCACAGTGTGCTCCTTTATTTCAAATTGTGAGTTTCTTTCCATGGGGAAAAACAAAAAATTGGAAAATATACATATGCTCCTCTCATACAATATAACTGTGCTCCAGGTTGCTAACTAGACTCATCCCTAAGAGGTAATGTCACTTGCAGTAGCTTAATAAATGTCAACGCTCTCACATGCACTCACCAAACCATAAAACGGGAACAAAATCTCCCAGACTTCCACTCTGTCACAATCATAAGGCGTTCCATATATCATGCAGCCACCCAGATGAAGCACCAGCGATAAGACAAATGGAGCCAATACTGACACTGCTGATAATGTATAACCTGGAGCTGTAACGCTTGTGCCACTTTCATGTTTCCACAGAGTACAAATATTGGGAAAAAATGAACTCTGAAGAAAATATTGGCCTTGTTATAGTGCAGATGCAGAGCCTGCAAGCATTTTCCGCGTATAAACATGCGTGAAACTGGTCATAAGGTCACAAGTAAACATCCATCTGGAAGAGTGCTAGAAACAATCCACCAAGGGCAATTTTACAATCTCTTTCTTTTTTCTGTTTTTTTTAATGCAAGGAAATGTAATATATACATCCTAAATAGTTATCATACTTGCAACATTGATGTTCAAGAAAAGGGAATAAGACATTCAAAATGCAAAATTCCAATATGAACTCATTGATAGAAAAATAAAAAATGAAAATATACTGAACATAAACATTCAGAGTATTTGCTTCTAGAGACTTATTCAACCTTCGAAAGATAAGTATGACAAAACCTAGAAGGAAAGAGGTTACATTTACCTCACTCGTGAAATCGGGAAACAGTATTTTTCTGGCTCAAAAAGAGTCCAGACAACCATATCAACCATGTAAATGAACAACAGAAATAAAAGGTAATGAAAAAACTATTGGGTACCACTAGCCTGTGAGAGCAGCATTAAGAGCACTGTGAACATCTACGCCAATTTGAGCTTCGGCTTTCTCCAAGTCGGTAGAAGCAGAGCTGAGTTTCTGTGTGAACTCTGTGAGCCCTTTCTGAACCAAGTTTTGGTCGATGTGGTCAATCGGTACAGCCTCAACAGCAACTATATCTGCAAAAGAATTTGCATGGATGAATGCAAATCCACAACTAACGAAGTACTTGTTAATCTCATTCCCTTCGTGCACTGATAAGACCCCGGGTTTAAGCTCTGCGATTGTTGCTACATGTCCAGGAAGAACTCCCATCTGACCAGTCGTAGCTGGAATTATGACCATGTCAACCTGAAAACCAAATTGGTAGTAAGCAAATGGGTGACAATAGTATTATATTCCTTTCCATCATTGTTTCATTTTTTCGGAGAGAGTTAAGCACAAAGCCTTTGACTTTAATAATACAGAGAACAACAGGAAAAATAGATTAAAGAGTAAAATGAATATAACCATCAACATTAGAGGACAAGGCCATTTGGTCAATGAGAAGACTCAAGCAGAAATGATTTATTTTGGACTAGCTTTATGAAATAATGAGAATCGCTGTTTTGGATTTGCAAAAAGAACTTTCTAAGATATAATATAATACAAAGCACAGTAAGTTGAGCATAATGAAAACCAGAGACTAATATGAATGAAAAAACAATGTAGAAAGCATCCTAAAGAAAAAATCATGTAAAACGTCAACTCTGGAGTACAATCCTATTGGATTTAAGGAGAAAACTCAAGCACGGAGAATTCATTTTCTGGTTTGCTTTACGCACAGATAAAATCCTGAGAATCACTTTTAATGGATTTCCAAGAAGAACTTTGTGCAGTATAAGAATACAAAGAAGGGTTAGTTCAGAATAAAGAGACCCTGACACTAATAGGAACGAAGAAACAATGCAGAAAGCATGCTAAAGAAGAAAATAATGTAAAACGTCAACATCGGAGCACACCCCCATTGTATTCAAGGAGAAGACTCGAGCACAGAGAATTCAGTTTCTCAATTGCTTTACGCACAGATAAAATCCTGAGAATCACAAATGGACTTCCAAGAAGAACTTTGTGTGATGTCAGACACAGTAAGAGTAAGTGAAGCATAAAGAGACCTGACACTAATAAGAATGAAGAAACAATGCAGAATGCATGCCAAAGAAGAAAATATCGTACAACATCAACATCGGAACACAACCCCATTGGATTCAAGGAGATAACTCAAGCACAGAGAATTCATTTTCTGGTTTGCTTTATGCACAGACTTCCAAGAACTTTGTGCGATATGATACAACACAAGTAAGAGTAAGTGACCAATGTATTCAAGTAAGAGTAAGTGACCAATGTATTCAAGTAAGAGTTTTGATGTACAACATTTCAAAACTCCTGCCTAGAACGGTGGGAGAGAGAAGATTGTGCTCAATGTATTCAAGGCTTCAAGCAATCATGAAAGTATTTTCTTCAAAATCTTGAAAGCATTTAAATCTCCACAAGATACGTTAAACTTTTTCATATTAGGGAAGATTGAAAAGACAAAATTACACGAGACACTATCACAAAAAAAAATAAAAGGGAAGGTTGTGTTTGGTTTAGAGCCATTTCTATGAAAATCAGGGAAATGACCGGGTTTTAAGGAATTGACACGGGAGTAAAAACAAAGAAGCCCTCACGTGACTAGATTGGAAATAAAAGTGAGATGAAAAGCTCTATTTCCCCCAAATCACGGAAATATATTTCTTTACTCCCCCAAAGAATTGGACTTCTGTAAAGTCTAGGGAATCCATAGAAGTACTTACTCCCTGCCACATGAACCAAACATAGTCTGTGTTTGCCACATGAACCAAACATAGCTTGTGTTTGGTTCATGGAGAATGGAAGTAAATAGAGTTTCATGGATTCCCTAGAAATGAGGGAAGTACAATTCCTTGGGAGGGGGACCAAAGAATACATTTTCCCTAATTTGTGGAAAATGACTCACTTTTGTTCCCAAAAAAAAGTCACGTGGCTCTCCATTTCCTTGTTTTTTTAAAGTCAAACCAAACATTACAAACCGACTTAAATTCCTCAAGACCCGGTTATTTTCATGATTTCCATGGAAACACCCTTGAACCAAACACAACCTAAATAACAATCTATTTCATCGAGAGAGTGATGTTCTCATCTACCGGTATCATCAAGATAAAGCACCTCACAGCTTAACTTCAAGGGAAAACTTCACTTTGCGATGAAAAGCCTTGTGCTTATATCAATCTCTAACCAAAAATGCATCACGACAATATAGTGAGAATCACTTTGTTTAAAGTTTCTATAATTTCAGTAAAAGATCAATCACTCTGGACCAATAAAACTCTGAAAACTCCCTCCTATATTATCTAAAACTCACACCTGCAACCTGACAAGGTTTGACTCTACCAGGTTTACATCAACTGACTACAAGTTGGATGGTCATCCTTTTGAGCCTTTTGAGTTTTAAACAAAAGGAGCTTATGATGTGATTTTTTATAGTAGGTTTTCTCAGCTCACTGGGGCCAGACACCATTTTTTTAATACCCTTATACCCATTAAAGAATGCAATCGATATGATGATACCAAAATGTTTCATTGTGCCAAGCAAATTGTGTAACAAGATACCACACCTGGATATTAACATGACCCTCGTACTTATATCATATAGTGCATGTTCTAGAAAGATTTTCCCTGGCTCTTTGTAATTTTTATAGTTTTACCTTTGTTTCTAATTGCAAACAACGTACAAAAGCATGGATGTTAGGCAGCTCTAATTGTAAATGCCTTAAAATTCTAAATTCCTGGACATGTTTTCGCATGGCATCAATGTCCCACACCAGTCCCCACATCCACATTCAGACATTATAGTCCATACGGCCTACGTTCCACATTCAGACATTATAGTCCATTAAATATTAGAAGTTGTTGGAATCCAAGTCCAGATCCTATAGCTTATAAATAAAACCATAAATTGTGTTCTAATAACAACCAATGCTGTCTGAATAGGTTGACATAATAACTTAGTGAAAATAGAATAAAATTTTATAGTTAAATTTTCAGCTGCTTTAAAAGCTTAAATTATTAGAAAAAGCATATACATATTTATATATTTAGGATTGTAAAATGATTGAGGTCACGAATGATGGTAGTGGACTTTAGTTTCAATATTTCTCAAAACACTAGGGTTGGAAAATATTCAAAATGCCTTTGCAATTGTGTGGAGCTGAACTGAAACCACTGCCATGCTCGCCACTCGTCCTCCTAATACCAAGGTAAACTATACTACTCTAAGAGGTAAGGGAATGAAAATGTATCACATATCAAGTAGTCAGGACCCATAGACAATGGGAATGTTATTATAACTAGTACAACACTCATTTATAGTTTTTTAATATTTTATTTTTATTTATTTTATTTGATGCTATCCCTATTACATACTAAAGCCTGGTAAACAAATTCAATTTCGAACGTCACATATTGGCATATTGCTAAAAATAACATGAAATTTTCTTGTGACGATATGTACCAAATTAAAATAAACATGCTGATTCATCTTGAAAGCATATAGAATTTCAAAATCCACGGAAGCCTGTCAACATCTGAACTCAGGCATCTCAACTCATCAAAACTTTTCTGCCTAAATGTTCCCTATAAGTAATTACACTAAATTTAGAACCTGCGAGGCAGTTCCATATAAATAGTGCCCAACAAACATTTTATGCTACCGAAAAAAAGAAAAACTCTCTTTTCCCGCCCGGTCTGCCATCCCCAGTTGCAGCAATACCCTTTATAACATAAACCAATATAGAATTCATAAAATCTGTATAATATCAAACAAATGTAACCAGACACACAATTCCAACTATGAAACATTTCCAATATCCTATTGAAATGTCAAGATGATAACAATTCCACGAAAACACAAACTGGCTCACATTTTCTATTTGCCTGTTCCCTATAATCAAATCTATATCCAACCAAACCCTACAAAGCCACCACGACTCCAATAAATCTAACACCCCCAATTCGCATTCAAATTACAGAACATCCAATAATGTAGTCAATTAAACCTGAAACCTAAAAACTACATCGAACCCACCAAACCCTAAGAAACTCGAATCAACCCAACATTTTGAAAACTCAAATTAAGCTAAAAAATCAAAATCAAGAATTTAAACAGCATTTCATGACAACCACACCACAGATTCACCAAAATCGAAACTTGACAAACACCCAATGAAAATAATAGATAAGCAAACACAACCCTATGGATCAATCAATCAATTGAAAGAAACATCAATAAAATAGATGGAAGAATGAACAAGTCACCTCCTTGCTGGACAACTCAGAGTGGTAGGGAAGAACAAAATTGACAGTAAGCTTTGTAGGGATCGTGGAAGGGGTGGGTGGGCGAGACTTCATAAAAGAAAGAGGGGTCTTGGGTGGTTCGATGTTGGGGCTGACTTTCCTCCAAGCATCATTAAAGGACTGATCAACAACAGTTTCGGCGGGTAGATCGGTGGAGAAAGGGCGAGCGACACGACTGAGTGGAGCGGTGGTGGTGGTGGTGGCTCGGGAGAGGAGCTGACGTGAGGCTTGTCGCAACATCTTCTTCTTCAAGTGGGGTTGTTCTCGCTTGGATGGATCGGTCGGATGTGGCAGTGGTGGTGTGAGGGAAGAACACGAGAGAGAGGAAGGTTTTGCGTCCCACTTCCATTTTTATCTCGCTCGTGCTGTTCTCATTGGGGACAAATGGGGCAACTTCTTGTGGCGAAGTCCAGTGGGCTCGGGCATTTCCCAGCCCATTTTAAGAGAGGGTAAATTTGATGTTGGTCCCTCGCCGTTATAAATTGCTTTAATATTTTTCATATATTTAATTTCATCAAGTCAATCAGTATCTTATGCACGTGACTCTCACATGATGTGAAAAAATACTTATATTATCCTTGTTTGAGAGATGGTTGTTCATGTTGGATTACCCTTTCTATCGTCTCCTTCAAATGAGGGCAATTTATGTATTTTTTTTACATCATGCAAAATATACACAAGATATCGGTTGACTGGATGGTCAATTGACGGTGACGAACCAAACTCAAGTTAAATTTGTAAAAAGAACTAAAGTTATTTATCATATTAGTATAAGGGACCAACATCAAATTTGTCCATAATAGATGGGTATTACTATTAACATTTTTTTCAAAGTTAATAAATGAATTTATAAGAGCATCTATAGTAGGCTCCTAAATCCCATACGTACTTTAGTAGTAAAATCAAAGTCATATATGCGCCGAACATGACTTAGGCTCACAGGAACTACGATAATGGAAATTTTCATGCATATTGTTAGTATTAAAATCAAAGTTTTACGCGCGTCGAATATGACAATAGGCTTACACCCACTAGTGTAGAGGTAAATCTTCAATCGTATTGATAGTAGTAAAATAGAAATCCTACATGTGCCGAACATGACAATAGGGTTATATGAACTAAAGTAATGAAAAATCTCGACGCATACTAACAATAGTAAAATCAAAGTCTTAAATGCGTCAAATATGACATTAAGCTTATGCGGACTAATGTAGTGGAAAAACCTCATGTGTGCTTGTAATATTAAAACTTAAAACTGTGAAATTTTTAGATTTTGAATGATGAAAATGTCTGTTAATATTCTCCTTATTCAACATTTGTCTATTTTCATAATTTTGTTCATAATAGAATTATCTTTTTTCAGAATTTTTCATCTTCAAAACTAAGAAATTTTTTTTTTCTTCAGAGTTGCGAAGGTTTTCATATTCACAATTACAAATTGTCCGTCCTCAGATTTAAGGAAGTTTCAGTCTTCAAAGAGTCGTGAAATTTTTTGTCTTCAAAACTTTAAAAAAAAAAAAAATCTTCTTTAAAATTACAAAAAATTCTGTCAACAAAATTCAGGAATCTCAATCCTAAGAATTTCAAAATACTAGCAGTCTTAAGGCAGAATTGTTAGAAACTTTAAAGTAAAGAAAAATCCATGTCAGGTTGATAACGTTGGAAAAGATCCAGGCAAAACAAAAAATCTCGTTATGTTGTAGATGTAAGAAAATCTACGACCAAACCTGAATGTCCTTGAATATTGATACACAAAATTTGAATTTAATTTATTAATCCCTTAGACAAGCTAAACAATTAAGAAGGGGTATTTGGACCTATCTTACTTGTATCTCGATTTCAGTTGTGATGTCTCAAGATGTGCGACGAGTAATACTAGTTTGTTTTCATAACGACATTGTCCTTCTCCAACTCATGGACTAAGTCATTGACTGACGAACAATGGATATTAACAGACCTCCATGACTAGGAAATTTTATTATGGATAATTCTACGTGAGCAAAGAGTCCCAAATTAACCATTTGGCATAGCCACATAAGCAATGATGGTTGCACGATAATGACAGTTCCTCCTCTATAACATGAATCCTAGAACATTCATACATGTGGCAACTACATGGGTAGTTGTAGACTTCTGCTATAAGTAACATTGTCATGTACATTCCAAGGTATGAAGTCTTTCTTATTTGTACTTACATATATATATATATCTGAACTGACTTGCGTATCGGAGTGTCTTTTCAGATATACCCTCATACCTGTCCAAAACGACTCATTCAGGGAATCCCCCAGATCCATCAATCCCAATCATTTCTCCTTTTGGTTGACATTTCAAGAAGTCGAAGGTAGAATTTGGCCGACATTACCTACATTTGTAAAGACTTAATCTCAGCCATTACTGTAATAATGAAAGATGAGAAGTATTAAAAATTATCCTCGTTTTCAAGCTTTCCCCGTACAAGCTTGACTCTTAAATCAAAGAGAAATTTTGGAATATCTTTGAAGACGAATGAAGCCCACAAAAAATATTTTGATATGATATTCCTTAAATGATGCAAAGCGAAGCGGAAGCAACGATAAATATAGATTGAATCAATTGAATGTCCTCCTGGCGTTGCTTGTAATCTGACGAACTTCTTTTAAAATAATTGAATTTCTCCAAGAAATTACTCGAACTTTGAAATGCATCCAAATTGTTAAATCTAAAAAAGAAACTCAGTTATGAGAAAAAAAAAAATTTAAGATAAACACTTTCTCCAATATAACTTTATTCAAATAAACTCTAAAATTCGGAATTACAATCAGAGCTAGTTTTATAAACTTCCCAGTAATTAGAAATAACACAAAATACTCCTAAAACAATCATACTTTGATACTTTTCATTAAAAAAAATTAAGCTATTATAAAATATGTAAAATACAACTTGTAGACTCTTTTAAACTACTATTATTCATTAAAAAAAGGAAAATTCACAAAATACAGTAATTTCTAACATAAAAAATATATGGGTTTTTTTTAGTTTGACACTTAGTTTATACTTATTAGAGTTTGGAACTCGTTTTGAAAACTATTTGAGTCCAACCTTCGTTTTCTGATGGAAACGTTAAGTCCACGTCATTGATCGGTCAAAATTATTTTTTGGACCATTTTACCCTTACCCTAGGTTTTTTTTTTTTGTTTTGTTTTGGAAAGCGAGCGGGGTTATTTAGGATCCCTGAACCCTAGGTTAAACCATAGTTAAGGCTAAAAGAGGACACACCTCCTTCCTCTTTGCCACGATTTCCTCCTCCCTGCTGCGAATGATCAGATTGTGTTATATCTTATTGTGAATGATCAGAAGTTTGAAAATGATCCATTGCATACTCAGATTGTGTTAAATTCGATTCCCATAAGAATTTGAAGTGTTTCCGAGGAAAGCATGCAATCATATGTACGATGATATGGAATTCAGTCTAAGGCACAAGGAACACTACTATTTGCCTTATATGGCGAAAGTTATTTACTCTTGTGATTTAGTTAAACTATAACACCCTTGCGTGTGAATGGGAAAAATCGTATAATCATAGCTCCTCCAACCCTTGAATGTTGGGTTGCATATCGTTTTAGCATGAACTTTCTTACAACTATGGCAAACATTTTGCATTGGGATACTAATCATGCCTTTTGGATATTCCTCACTCAAGAGGTAGCTCATCAGTCAGGGTGGCACAAGTCATATGCATCTTCTACATTTCATTTTAACTATTTATTTATTTAGTGAAACTATTAAAATGACATTAAAGAAATTCAGTTTCAAATTTGGAATAAAAGTCAATTTAAGCTTACCGTCTCCATCAACTGCCTAACTTCAGAATCAGAAAGCTTGGTACCAAGTTTCAAAAGACCTGATTTCAGCTCTTCATATGTGATTGTTCCACTGTTATCTGTTCTATGGATTTTAACATTTCTTGCAGTCCCATGATCTCTTCTTCTGAAAAATTTTCTGCTACAAAACATCCCTACCTTTAGAGCTACTTTTTTAGCTTGTTCATTTGCTTTGAACTGCTTCATTTTGCTTAAGACAACAATACCAAGTGGCTTGTCAGATGCATCTCAATCTTCCCTGATCCATGGATGATTTACATTTTGTTTCCGATGAAGAAGTTTAGGTCTCTAGAATGGGACAAGAAAAACTCAAATAAAGCCCCTCACATAGGTTTGGAACTTATTGAGGACTTCAGCAGCTGTAAGACGTTCCTTTGGATCACCCTTAACATCTTTTTCACACGCAGGTCAGCAGCGTCTTCATTGCAGCAAGAAGCAATGTCTTCGTCGCAGGTCGCAGCTGGGAGAAGGAGGAAGGAGGTGCGTCCTCTTTTGGGCTAAATTGTGGTTTTACCTAAGGTAAGAGTAAAAAGGTCCGAAAATTAATTTTGACCAATCAATGATGTGGACTTAATGATTTCGTAAAAAAATGAGGGTTAAACTCAAATAGTTTTCAAATCGAGTGCCAAACTCTAATAGTTATATACTAATGAGTGTCAAACTAAAAAAAACCCAAAATATATTCTAGGCTAACATACGTCATTATCATTTTTTTCATCTTGAAATTGTGTAAAGATATTTTACCTTGCTTACATCATTTCCTAATTGTTGGAGAAAATTTGTCATCGAAATTTATCGCTATAAAATGAACACAAAATTAATCTTCCTTTATTTTTGTCGTTGTGGTTGCTAATTTAGAAATTTTGTTGAAAATTACCTTTGGTTTAACTTGCATTATGAAGATTCTAATTTGGGAAAACATATTTTTTACCTCATAATTGTATTTTCGAAAAACCCATCTAAAATGGATCGTTATACACAATTAACTTCTTTGATACTTCTCAAGAGCAAAATTTCATATCAAGATATTTGTCTTGTATTGGTAGTAAATGTCAATGGATAAATGCATTTCTTTCTTCGATCTCATAAACAAAATTTATCTTTGAAAAAATGATGATAACGATTAAAAAAACTAGACAAAAAATCTTACCTTATGAATCACAAGAGGTCTAATACCAACTGATGCAGGCGAAGCGAAAGTAACGATAATCTTCTAAATATAAGCTTATTTTTAATCATTTTGGTTTCCATATGTTGTAGAAATATGAGCTAAATTTGTAAATTATACAATTTCAAAAAACACGTTTTATGTCAACACCATGTTTATGGATAGTCTTTAGGATGTAATTACTCTCATATGACCAGTTGACCCAAATTTATGTTATGAATTTTGTAAATTTATAATTATGCCCTTATAAAGTCCTTATGTTTTGAGATGTATGTTATGAGTTATTAATGAATATTTATAAATGATGTAAATTGTTGATGAAGATTTAGTCAGTGTAAACATTAGTTAGTATATTAAGATAACTATTCTGCTGGAAGCGTTTGGGGGTTATTGTTGTAGATGTATGCAAGCAGTTGCGTGTTGCACCATGATTAAATAGGAATTAGTTAGGATAATTGTCTTGTCAGTTAGTGCACTAATATACTATAACATCATAAGCGTTTGAGGTATTTATATATACGTATACAAGCGACTTCGTGCTTGACTGAATGCAATACATACTTAAATTGTCTAGTATTATGTTAGTTACGTTAGAAGCATTTGATGTATAAGAAAACATATAATAGAAAACAATGAATATCTTGTAAAATGAGTATACATGTGAAATATATTTGCAGTCGGAGGAAGCCTTTTTGTAATTAAGTTTTTCTAGATTTTGTTAAGATTGGTTATTTTGGCTTGTGACAATTTTAAAATGTCACCCAAGACTAGATGAAAACTTCAGTACAAGATAATGAGTGTATATGATTTAGTTTTGAAGAACAATGGTAGAGCCACAACTTGGTAACTCCGGGTAACTCAGGGTAAAAGTTTGGAAAATTTGTTATTACTATTGACAATAGATGACCCAAAGTAAATTTTTTAGAAATCTATCTATCATTGGTCAACCCTTCTACGTATCGAGGGAGGGAACGAGGTAGGGAGCGAGGATGCTCCCTCGCACGTCGTCCTGCGTCGTCCGTCGCACGTGATCCTGCGTGAATTCAAAAAAAAAAAAAAAAAAAAATTGAAAAAACAGAGGGAATCCGAAAATTTTGGGGAGAAAAGGAGGGAACTCTCCCTCTCCCCATTTCCATATCTCAAAACCCCATCGACAGAGACAGAGACAGAGCCAGAGAAAGAGAAAGAGAAAGATCCCATCCCTCGCTCCCCAACGAAGACCGAGGAAGCCTCTCCCGCTCGACACTCCCTTTCCCCCAACGAAGACCGACGGTCACTCCCTCTCCCCGTACGAAGGTCGACAGTCCACGAAGACGAACCCTCTCCCAAAAGGTAAAGCTTCTACCTTTATTTTAGTTTATTTTCCCTCACAATCTCTCCCTCTTTGTGTGTGATTTTCTGTTGGGGATGACTACATCTAGGGTTTCTACTAGATCTAGGGTTTATTTGTTTTGATTTGGAAATTTTGATTTGTTTTGCCATACTCGTGAAGTTTGTTCATCTAGTTCTCCTTCATCATCCCAAATATTTCCCCTGTTTTTTTTTTTTTTTTGTCAATACCCTTACAAATTGAATGATTTAAAGATTTTAATTTTGAGTTTTTTTTTATAAACGTCTTCAATCAGCTTAGATTTCCTTACTCTATGATGTTATGCAATTTTGCAAATCAGTGAGTTTTGCATATCAGTGAGTTGTCCATACTCGTGAAGTTTGTAAGATGTTATGCAATTTTTTTTTTTTTTTTTTTGCATTCTATGATGTTCTCCCACAAGGTATCATAGCATTGGAACGAAAATTATGGAGAACGACAACCTAGAAGACTTCCATTTGTGCACTATATTGTTCAAATTACATATCATAATTATTTTTTGAATGTCATGGGAGAGGCAAACTGTGCCTTTGCTCGGAGAGTGCACTTGAATGAACACTACACAAGTATTGGGAATGTCGAGTTTCAAACTTCTGTTTATCCCTACTTTGGTTTTGTATCTAAAACAGGTACTGACCCTATGTGAAAGGAAACATTTGTTTTGTATCTTTGGTTTTTAAGCACAAATTATTTGATTTTTGTGAAATGAAACATTCAGTACCTATGTAAAAGGAAACATTCAGATTTTTGTGACCCTATCTGATTTTTAAGGACAAATTGTTTGATTTTTGTTTGCCATTTGTAAATGTGAAAAATATACTGTTTGATTTGCAGACATATATTAAAAGTCTTGTTTGAAATAGAGATTCATGTTAATCCTGAAAGAGAGATAAATGGAAAGAAATTGATCTTGATTTGAGTTTCTCCTCTGGTAGAAATCTGAACCTTTCCAACATAAATGGGTGTTTCAGAACCAATTCAGTGATTTCTATTTGAAAATTCTATTTCTGCCAAGTAGCATTTTATTGCATTTAGAAAAGTAGACATGTAAACTTTATGCTTTGAGGAGTATTTGTTTTAGGTGTTTTACAAAAATGTTATTGTTCTTTAAAGGAAAATAATTTATGGATCTTACTCTGCTGCAGAAATGGTATTTGTGCAGAAATGTTATATTGTTGATATCATGTCTTGTACTGCATGTTTTGTATGTCGTTTCTATTGCTTCTCAAATTCGTGCTTGTCTTGTACTGCAGTAATGGCATTCACAGCATATGTTGTCTATCGAGGTCGTCAACCCGGAGTATACCTGAGTTGGCAAGCATGTCTATCGGCGGTATCAGGGTATAGTGGTGCTTATTATAAGGGGTTTAGGACAGTCAATGAAGCTGAAAAAGCGTATGCATTGTGGGTTCGCTCAGAAGTGGCGAGACAAGATTCAGAGGAATTCAACAAGAACGATGATGTCAAGGATAACAATCATGTTTTTGACGATGAAGCCGGTCCATCAAATTATCAAACAAATGACACCCAAGGCAATAACGATCCTTGGTCTGTTACGAGGGACTTAATCAACACTTTGATAATATGTACAAGGATCTTAGTTGTGCCATCTATTTTCAAGTGCTTGGCTGAATGAAAATGTAATATGTATGTACAGCTCTGATGTAATGTAATATGTAAGTACAGTTCTTGTACTATCTTAGTTGTACTATCTATCCTTGCAAGAAAGCAAATATAATGTTACCAATGAGGGTTGTTTATCCCTCCTGAAATTCCATTTTCATCGTCATTGAGTTTTGCAATTTTTAAGCTCAGTCTATAATGTTATCAGTGAGTTTTGATGCAGTTTTTATTGTCAGTGAGTATTATAGTTTTGCAGTTTTTTTAGTCAGTTTTGCGGCGGCGGATTTGTTGTCATGCTCCCACCACTTCTTGTCTGCATAAAAAAGCTTTTAATATGGTGGTATACAAATTCTGCACTAATCATTTTGCAAAGTTTTGCACTAATATGCACTCTGCACTAATCATTTTGCAAAGTTTTGGAGGCTAGAATGAAGTAGAGATGGCAAATGCAAGCAAAAGGTTCAAGGGTAGAATGAAGCTGAAACGTCGAAATGAAGCTGAAGTGTCGAATGCAAACCCACATCTCAACCTAGACCTTTAAATCTCGTCCTAATTACTCTAGCAACTATATAGTTGCAAGTGACATAAAAATGACTAAAAATAGAACATCGGTTGCATCTTTTGTTTTTGCTCAACTTCCTGTCAAAACTCAAAACACTGCAGAAGTATGCAATTGAAATAAAATCAGTGAAACGAAAGTTTGATACAACTTCAAACTTGAAGGCTGCAGAAATATGCAATTTCATTTATTTGAAATAATCGATTTATATTTCAGACCACAACAGCTTGATAGAAATTTGTGTTTCTAATGAACAAGAAGACCTATATATCAGTTCATAATCCCCATTGCCTTGCTGAGGATGCCCAGTTCATAATGCTGAGGATGCCCAGTTCATAATCCCCATTGCCTTGAAATTTGTGTTGCTGAGGATGCCCAGTTCATAATCCCCATTGCCTTGCTGAGGATGGCCAGGTCCGGATGGACTTGTTTCAGCCTGATTTCTCGACCCTGATTTCCCCTGCAACGCGCGGCTGTTCCAGACCATGATGTCTCGACCACAGACTGCCCCTGCAACTCGCGGACTGCCCCTGCAACGCGCGGACTGCCCCTGCAACGCGCGGACTGCGCCTGCAACGCGCTGCTGTTCCAGACCACAGACTGCGCCTGCAACGCGCGGACTGCGCCTGCAACGCGCGGACTGTTCCAGACCACAGACTGCGCCTGCAATGCGCGGACTGTTCCAGACCATGATGTCTCGACCACGGACTGCCCCTGCAACGCGCGGACTGACCCTGCAACGCGCGGACTGCCCCTGCAACGCGCGGAGTGCGCCTGCAACACGCTGCTGCTCCAGACCACACACTGCGCCTCCAACGCGCTGCTGTTCCAGACCACGCTGTCTCGACCGGGGCTCATAAAAACCTGAATTGCTTCACATTTGCTCGACGCACGCAAACCCACGACATTTTTTGCTCTACTTTTTGGTTTCCCAGCCCGACCACATGAAAGTTAAATGAATATAGGTTTTCCATTAACATCTTTTTCAGTAGTCATAACTTTCACTGGAAATCCCTTTTTATTACCATATTCATGATAATAACGTTGGAACTCATCAAGGTTGATGAATTCCATCCCTTCTGTAGGTTCCCTCAACACTTCTGAATTTTCTTCCACCAACATACATTCATTATCCTCTACACTATCCATTCCTGAAATATGTTTATAATATACAACATCGGTTAAAACATAGAAGCATAGATAAAAATCAAACTACAGTAACTCGTAGCATATTTAAGTTAGGGCAACTATTCAAGTGATATTCGAAGATTTTGTGAGATGTGTAGATGATTTTGTGAGTAATGAGATGCTGTAACATTGTATTATAACAACTAGAATGGATACTTTTCATCATGATGCATGAACAAACCTAGCAAGGGTCAGTCCAACCCCAGTTTTCTCTTAAAATACATAAATCTGTGATTTTGAAGTCATCATGTATTGATTCACAACTAGTAAAACTTCCATATTCAAATGCTTTCATCATACAATAAGTACTAAATGGCATAGATGTGCAAAGTCCTAACATTAAGCATCCTCCAAAATCACTTGTTTTTTAGTCTTTGGACTGTGATGGCTTAAATGACTAGGAATCCTTGTTAATAATCTGACATTCCCTTTATCAATTAAGAATGACTGTTTATCTGAGATATAACACAAAAGAATCACACCTTATCGTCTTTCCAATTGTCTTAAAGCTAGCACCAGCCTTGCATATAGATATGGCCTTCTCCAAGCACTCCTCCGTTACCTGAAATATAATAAGTTATAGTTAGATCAATTGTTGTGTGCACTCATATAAAAGAGAAACACATTATTGACTACGAGGTAAGGCTTTTTTCTTTGTCCAGTTACATGTGACTTATAGATCAAGATTTTGATATATTTAATTCACAAACATGTTATGCATTTTAGGGATAAAAAATCGGTTATGAGTCTTAAGTCCAGCCAAACAAACTGAAGCCTTTCCAAGGAAACATATATTATCAAAACTTGATCATTAAAAAAATGTTGATAAACTAAAAGAAGCGTCTCAATAACCAAAACGATAATACCCATAACAAGAAATCAAGAAATCCAGCCCAGCCTATAAACATGATGCTTGAATATGAACAAGTCTTACATAAAACCAACTTTGAAAATTACAAATTCAGAACTGTGATCCTGAAAACAGAAACAAAGTCATCCAAAGACACAGATCTTGTTTTTATGTTACGTATACTTGACACAATCACAGATAATTGGGTATTTGTTTTGCAGTTAGAGGTCTAAATTTCTCGTAAAAATTGTCATATTTTACACAATTCAAACCTCTTATTAGATTAAGCTCTCGTAAAAAATCGGTTAAAGAGTCGACAAAAACTTTCAACAAATTGCACTACTAAAAATTGCAAAGGCACTACAAATAGGCATTGCACTACAAATAGTCACAGATTACATTAACCAAAGAAATTGCAACTATGACTATCGATTTCTTACTTCGATTCCTTCAATTTCTCATAATCTGATTTCTTCGTAATAGAGATTACAGATTTCTCATAATCAGAAGTAAGAAATCAAACTAAGAAATCAAATCAAAGTAAGATATCTTATATAATCGAAGTAAGAAATCAGATTTTGTCATAATTTGATTACGAAGAAAGGCATAGCAAAGAACTTACTTCGATTCAGAGAGAAATAGATTCGATGGGGAGAGAAACAACTTCGATTTCTTCGATTCAGAGAGAAATAGATTCGATGGGGAGAGAAACAACTTCAATTTCTTCGATTCAGAGAGGGATCAATTCGATGGGGTTTTGAGAGATGGGGTTTTGAGAGAAAAGATTCAGAGAGGATTCGATGGGGTTTTGGTTTTGCTTCTCTTTCTCTGTCTCTGTGGAGATGGAGATGGAAATGGGGAGAGGGAGAGTTCCCTCCTTTTCTCCCCAAAATTTTCGGATTCCCTCTGTTTTTTCAAATTTTTTTTTTTTTTTTTTTTTTGAATTCACGCAGGATCACGTGCGACGGACGACGCAGGACGACGTGCGAGGGAGCATCCTCGCTCCCTACCTCGTTCCCTCCCTCGATACGTAGAAGGGTTGATCATTGGTAAGTCATTCACATTATCACATCAGGTATTTTAATGTGATTTTCTTTTTCTTAATTGATTTTATTTTATTTTAGGGTATCTAATAAGTTTTCACTGTTTCCAAAACCCATGAAAATCAAATTTGTGAACTTAGGGAGCTTTTTTTTGGTCTCTTGTCATGACAAAAAAATCTATACCCATCTCTCATATTGTTATAAAGATTGTACACATTCAATCAATAAATTAGATTGTATAAATGTTATTTTAAGATATAATTGACATTAATTGCAATATGGTCAATTTTGTATATATCTCTTATTGGATTTCATTTAGTATTTGCTACATGCTAATTTTTATTTTGTTATTTTTAAAATTAATCATGTGTAAAAGTGAAATAAAGCCAATTACTATGTCAGAATTTTACATTTTTTTTAATTCAACATTTTCAAGTTTCAGTAGTTTTCTATTGTCAGATTTCATATAACTATATAGTAAAATTCTAATTGTCGAGGGAAGCAGCGAGGAAAACAGCGAGGGACCCCACAGGGGGGAGGGGGAGCCGTCCATTCCCTTGGGATGCGTGTTTGAATTTTCAACGCACGCATCCCGGGGGGAATGGATGGCTCCCCCTCCCCCCTGTGGGGTCCCTCGATGTTTTCCTCGCTGCTTCCCTCGCCAATTAGACGGGTTCAACTATATATGTGGACTTTTGTTGTTTTTCCTTTGGTTTGTAATTAATTTTTTTTTCTTTCATAAAATTGTGTCGTTGATCCTATTTATTTATTTTTAATCCAATGTCTGAAAGCCACATCATTGTCCCCATAGGATCACATCATTTTATTTATTTATCATTGTTGCTACTTAATATCCATCACCTACACCTCGCATGAAACTAACTTTCGTCCCGCTTTGGTCCATTTAAGCAGTTAGATTCAATACTTCGAAGGTTAATCAACGGCAGAGCGCATGTGATCCTAATAATTGGGCAAAAACTTACCAAATCCTAACTGGTAAATCCATAATCTCTCACAAAGAGAATAGATGTCCAACCAACTAAGCTACACTAATTTTGGCGCATGGAACATACATACGAAATAAAAATGAAGATGAAAATTAATTTTGTAAGCTATGCTTTCAATAATTAATGCACATGTTTATAATTTTTTATTTTAAAATATTAAATTTATTTATATAAAGAAAATTGTAAACTAAACTCAAGGAAACAAAAGAGTGTATGCAGTTTGTGAGAATATATGTGTATAATTTTTTTTTTTTTTTTACTAATAAAAGTTGTTTAGAAGTTGGAAGACATTTCTCAAACAAACGAATAACTAGGTTGTCGTGCTTTTGGTATTCATTTTTTTAAAGTTGTTGAAGCAATGCATATTTTGGGTATAATGTTTATTTTTGGTACACATGATATTAGCCTGGGGTAGGTACAATTTTCGGCTTTGCCTGGTAAAGAAGGAATTTTTTTTTTAATCGTATAATGAGAATGTTTATTTATTGGATCAAGTATAATTACGATTCTAATCATCATTCACAATATGACTTGTAGTCTCTCACAGGTCACTTATTATTTAATATAATCCTCTACTTTCAAATAAATACTCAACTCGTTATTTTTGTCCACGTTGAGATTATGATGCTTAGAATCATTGGTGTTCGTTTTGTTACGTATAAATAATAGATGGCTTCCTTAAGTATTTACCAGAAAGTTGCATGAAAGAACAATTATTGTTGGAATGTCAAAATTGATGGTATGTATATATATGATGGTTGGGAGAGATTTACCAGTGAACATAAATTGAAGTTGGATGGTTTTCTAATCTCCAATCATGAAAATAATATGAAATTCAAAGTCCAAACTTTTGGTAATAATGTTTTGTACAAGAAGAGTATACTCATATAACGTTTGTTCAAAGGCAAAAACGAATGCGGGAGCTGCCAAAGCTCTTGGAAATGAGTATATATGAATAACTTATCTTTTCAGTTTGAAAGTGGTATAATTTTTGATGGTTCAACAAAGAATAAGAGCCAAATCCATTATAAATGAAGTTAGTATTACAATAATGTTATGGTGGCTTTGAGACATGATCCTATGTTTCCATTTCTTATTCTCTTGGCTTTGATTTTTCTTTTCTCAGCAACTCCCTAGGGATTTGGGTTTTGACACTTTCATAGTGTCTTGGCATTCCTTGATATAGGAATGTTTTTCTTTGTATTTTGTTTCCCTTTCTTTCATTAATAAACATCTTCGTGTTTAAACAAATTTTTTTTTTAAAAAAAAACTCCCTAAGTGCTATATTCCAAATCTCTGTCATTTTTCATTTCTTACTATAAAGTGTAGTGTATTTATGCACATACAACCCCTGTACTATTTCTTTGATATACAACCACAATTCCTTGAATTATGCTTATTGAAAATTCAGATTGGTGTTGATTATAGTTACATGACATAATCTTAGAGGGTATATTTAGGGGTTCAAACAAATTGATTTTGAGTGTTTATTTTATCGATGATATTCTTTTATGTATTTATCGTATCAGGTTTCGAAAAAGGAGCTTAGCCTTACAACAAGCTTGACTAATTAAAAAGGCTTGAAAGAGTTTGATATATGATAAGCTTAAACTAAAAACGGATAAATACAATGATATATCGAGATATTTTTTACGTTGTTGGTTTGAAGAGCCTTAAATTAACTTGGTTTTACTCTAGCACTGTACATAATAAAATTCATCAAAGGGTCTAAATATTGGAGGATGAACTATTGTAAACATAAGCTCAACATATTTAATTATACAACTCTAGTTGACCAAGCCTCAGTATAGTCGACTAGGTTCTTTCGCTTTCAATAATACATGTTTGACTAAAGGCATGTAATCCCAAGCATGGATTGTGTTTTCGTGAAATTTTCATTTTTTTTTAAATTACAAAAAAAATTACATTTTTTTAGAAATTTTTTTCAAAAAAATTAGAGGTTTTCTCGTAAATTTTGGAGGTTTTTTTAATTATCATTTATTCTAATTAATTTATTGATTTTTGAAATCACCCCCTGATTTTGTAATTATCATTTCTTTTAATTATATATTGATTTTTGAAATCACCTCATAATTTTCTAATTATATATTGATTTCATGTTTGTTTCGTATATTAATATTTTTAGCTTTAGTTAATGTGTATAATAAATTGATTATTTACTTGTATCTCATTTTTTTTCCACATATTTCATATACCATCGAAATTTATTATATACATTTTATGTATCCTCAAAACTTTTACAATTTTGTTTTTAAAAACATTTTATGTATTCTCAAAATATTTTTTAAAATCAAAAGACTGAAATTAACTCAAAAAACGAAATCAGAATGCCAAAACTATAGTAAATCGTACCTTGGATCTTGATTCGAATCCATATACCCACAAGTCCACAACCCACCTCACTATGGAGCCTCCAAGTAACAGCAAGCGAGAGCTTCACGAAGAAGAAGAAGAAGAAAACTGAATCACTAACTTGTCTTCTCCGATCTCACTCACTCACTCACTCACTCACTACACCATGGAAGAAGAAGAACCAAAGGAGGCGAAGAAGATCATAAACCCTAACCCCAAACATCCAACAGCCATGGAAGATCTCATCTGGTTCGCCGGCATCGTGACTTGCATCAAGCTTCTCCTAATCCCATCTTATCGAAGCACAGACTTCGAAGTCCATCGAAACTGGCTCGCACTAACTTTCTCTCTCCCACTTTCTCGGTGGTACTCAGACGAAACAAGCCCTTGGACTCTCGACTACCCTCCTCTATTCGCCTACTTCGAACGCTTCCTCTCCATCTTCGCCCACTTAATCGATCCGACCATCGTTGATCTTCACAAGGGCTTGAATTACACCTCAAACTCCGTAATTTACTTCCAGAGACTCACTGTTATAGTCTCTGATCTGTGTCTCTTCTATGGGGTTTATAGGTTGAGTAGAAATTTAGGGGTTTGGAAACGGAGGGTAGTTTTGGGATTGATTGTTTGGTCTCCTGGGCTTCTGATTATAGACCATATACATTTTCAGTACAATGGGTTTCTTCTTGGGGTTTTGTTGATTTCGCTTTCGTTTTTAGAAGAAGGGAAGGATTTGATGGGGGGTTTTGTTTTTGCTGTGTTGTTGTGTTTTAAGCATTTGTTTGCGGTTGCGGCACCGGTGTATTTCGTGTATTTGTTGAGGCATTATTGTAGAGGAGGTTTTGTTAGAGGTTTTGGGAGATTGTTGATGATGGGAATGGCTGTTGGGGTGGTTTTACTGGTTGCATTTGGGCCTTTCTTCTATTATGGGCAGGTATTGTTCCTTCAGCTTTTCTTTGTTTATTTGGTTAGATTGTTTAGCTATATTGAAATGAGTTGATAACTGGTCTGAAATTTAATTTGCGGACTTGCTGCCTTTTACTTATTTAGAGACAATTAACAAGTCATGGATTGTGGCTCTCGCTTTTTTAAACATCCTAAACAATTCTAGCTTCTTAGAAGTTAGAACCTCTTACATTGATTCAGGTAAAGAAGAAATCGTTATTTGTTAAATTCTCTATACCTTTCAAATTCGTTATACTTCAAAATTTGGAGTAGATTTTGTTGTTGTAGGCTTCACAAATCGATCATGGATAATTGTAAATTGATTTTGGATCATGGAGCTGTTCATTTTCTTGTAACCTCTGAGTACATTTTTCTTTGGTTTTGGTCTCTTCATAAACTCTTCATTTTTGGATCTCACCAAAAGCTCTTAAAATTCATTGAAGTACTTGTGGAAACTTTGAATCTATATGCCACTTAGAAGAAATGAAATGGAAGATCTTTGCAAACACAAACCATTTTGTCACCGTTTCTTCATCATATTTTCTTTAGAAAGGTTTAGGCTCAGCTTCATAAGAGCGGATGGGGTAGCACTTGATATTGATGATGAAAATGCTTAACGTTTCCATTGCAAAGCACTTAATAAGTCATATTGGGAGACTTCTTGAAACCTATGTAACAACACTATATTTCTTAAAAAAAAGCGTGTCGACACGTATCGTGTACACTCACGGATACTCACATTGGACACTCCATGCTTAGATCATCAACTTATTCTGATATTTTTGAAAAGTTGCAATTCCTTACTAATATTACAAGCATATTATAGCAAGTTAGTAATACACGAGTAATATTAACTTACAAGTAAATGAATATGTCTAATAATTCAAAATTATTGCTGAAAAGTAAATAATACTAAAATGTACAAGTGTATCCCCAACATATCCCGTATAGTCTTTTTTTGTGCTGACGTGTCCGACACCACATATCCTTGTTGAATACTGATACCCATGTCTGTGTCATTGTTATAGCTTCAAACTTGCTCCATAAGCCATTTGTTGGATTATTTGGAAGGAATGTGGATTGGAAGATCATTTGACAACAAAACTAACTTCTTTGAGGGTGGTAGTTCAAACATTTTGCTGCATGTGATTGGTCTAGTTTCATTCTCATTGCAGAGTTTTGTATTGTAATAAGCTTTCCATGATTGCATTATTTTATTTAAAAGAAAACATAGAGGTGACATGTTGGTTGATACACGTCTAATGATTTCATTTGTATATTTTCTTACATCTATTGGTTCTCCCAGATCATATTTTTGTGTATCCCTTTTGGCATGTCTTAATACATTTTCCTCTATGCTGTGGGCATACCATCTTGAGTTCTTGACTACCCCCGCAGTGGGTATAGAGGGTCATTATTTGAGTTTACCATATAGCAAACACTCTAGGGATGATTGCTATTGCTTTTCTTTATTTTTTTTTCCCATTGAAAAAGAAAACAACTGACATGCCCTTTCTTTCATGTTGTGACTGAAGTAGTTGTGCGGATATTTTACAAACCATCCATTGACTTGAGCTATCCTTGCAGATGCCACAACTGCTACATCGGATGTTTCCTTTCGGCAGGGGACTTTGCCATGCATATTGGGCTCCAAATTTCTGGGTTTTTTACATAGTTTTAGACAAAGGTCTTGCATTCTTGCTCCGAAAACTAGGGTTTGATATCCCGGTACCCACAGCTTCATTCACTGGTGGGCTGGTGGGGGACTCTTCTCCTTTTGCTGTACTTCCTCAGGTATTGCTACCTCATTTCCATTTGCATGAGAAGTAATATACTGGCCTGTCAATCCTAAGTTGTTTACCTATTGTCACCATATAGTACATGCAGGTATCAATTCATTTGTTATGCAGCTTGCATATGGCAATATGCTCAAGGATAGTAAGAAAATAAAATAAAAATCATGGTGGTGTTTAGAAGTTAGATGACTTTATGCATTCTATTTGCAGACTATCTCTGTTCTAACTGTCAATTGGTGTGAACATTTTGACATTTATTGGTTCCAGGCTTCTAGCATATAGTTATAGTGAATATCCACAGACCTTTTTTTAGAACAGGCACCTTTGTAGACCAGCATATTAGGGCTTTTGTCAGATGAGGACCCACTGGTTTAGGTAAATTTCTAATGTGTTCCCAGAGCAGAGATGCCATTCTTCCTATGTGGATGACAATGCCACTTTCCCAACCTATGCTTGTACCCTACATCCCCATACTTTAACTCAATCATGAATCTTGATATCCTTAATCCTCATCAACCATTACTTCTTCCCTTTGGTATTGCTACTACTTTTGTTGCCACCCTGTGCAGAGGAATCCACCCTGGAGTAGACTCAGATATAGTGATGAAATTATGTTCCATGGCTGATTGCCTTGGAGAGAATATAGTTTACTCACTGTTATTTTTAAAGTGCAAATATTTCATTGTTGCATCTTATTTGCTTCACTTCCTCCCATCTATTTTTTAAGTTGTATGACTTGCATTCTGTAGGTGCAATCTTTTGCACCGTACCAAGTAGGCCTATAGTTTCTTTGCTTGGTATGCCAGTCCTTCTAGCTATTCTCACATATCTAAAATTTATGAATTGGCAGGTCACGCCCTTGGTAACCTTCGTTTTGGTGTTGTTTGCACTATCACCTTGTCTTATTAAGGTGTGGCAAAAGCCTAGGCAAGAGTTGATCACGAGATGGGTAGCTTATGCTTACACCTGTGGATTTCTCTTTGGATGGCATGTCCATGAGAAGGCGTCGCTCCATTTTGTTATTCCCCTTGGTGTTGTTGCAGTGCACAGCCACGAGGACGCCAGACACTATTTCTTGCTATCTATAGGTATGCATTTACAGTCGAATGTCGTAATATTATTTTGCGTGGTGAGATGATGCTGAAATTGTTCTGCCTTGATGCATAAAAAAAGTTGAAAATGTTTCATTTACCTTCTCATTCTTTTGCAGAGGTTTTGTTACTCGTTGCTTTAATATAGATGTGCCAACATAGGGATAATTAAGAAATTTATCTTATAATGATTTGGAAATGGAAAAGGAAAATAAAAGGCATAGAGAACATTGAAAAAAAAGGTAGAAAGAGATGTAGGATGAGAGGCATATGAAAATGCATTGGGTTATTACAAGAAAAGTAGGGAGTCATGAAATTGCTTATTAGGTAAAACACCCACACCGTTTTTAAATGGAGTTCCTTTTGTTGGTGTTACCGATTTCATGTGCAAACTTCGAGAATTGGATTTATTTATTTATTCGTCGATTATCAGTTGTGTAAAAGTGAGTACTAAGAGATAGAACTAAAACTAAGAAAAAAAAATTGTAGTTTTATTTATAGGATTTTTCCCATTTTCAAATTGATGAATCTTTCTTATGCTCCACATTCGAGATACCAATGGTTTTTGCTATAATGCCATGATTGGTTTCAATGTGAAAATTTCATGAGAAGTGCCTTAAATTTCATGGAAGCTATTTTTTTATTTTTTGTTCAGCCAAACGCAGTCAAATATGTAAAAGAGGAGAAAAGAGAAAATGCCGATGTCAGTGAGAAATTCACAGCTATAGAAGACAACAATACAAATAGCCAAGGGGTTATAAAATTTCTTGAGCTAAAGCATACATTCATTGGAGTTATCCTTGCACCTAAAATAACGCTCAATGCCACACACCACTCCACTTGCCCCACAGGATTAGCCAAAAATGATTTTTGAGCATACATGAGAAATTTTTTTTTTCTCATGGAGAGATAACAAGGTAGGTAGCTCATAAATCAATTTAATCAAATTTGCACTTGGAATATAACTAGCATTTGCTTGCACTAGGAAATTGTTCTGATTCATATATTGGTATACTTGTATAAATGACCAATGCTTGCTTGGTCCTATACATCGGTTCCTGAACTTACACGAATTGTTGCTTCATCTTTCATTTCGGTCCTAGATGAAATCTTACTTGGATTAGTTGATCTCCTCTTCTGGTTGCAGTTTCCTGCTACTCGCTGTTCCCTCTTCTGTTTGAAGCTAAAGAGTACCCAATAAAAGTGTTGCTGCTTGTTTTGCATTCCCTATTTATGTGGTCAAGTTTTACATCACCATTCAAAATCACATCTGCAAATAAAGATGGTAATATGAAAGGATTAGGAGGAAAACCTCGTATGGTTGTTGCTGCTGAGAAGAAAGGTTGGGAAATTGGGAGATGGGTCGGAAAGTATTATCTGTTAGGTCTTTTGGCTGTTGAAATGTGGTTTCTAATATTACAACCTTACTTTCTTGGTGATAGGCTTCCCTTCCTGCCTCTTATGTTAGTGTCGGTATATTGTTCATTAGGGATCATTTACTCTTGGTTATATCAATTAACATGGATCATCAAAAAGTCATAATTGGTGTTCCCCGGGAACATTGCTTGATTCTCATGATTTGAGTAATTTATGTAGCATGGTTTTGGCATGTTTTTAATCAGACTATTGATGCAGCATGTGTAGTGCATTTTTTCGGATATGAAATGTTATGTCCAAAATCAGAATGCAGGTAAAAAAACTGCAAAGTTTGATAATGTATATGAAATTGTTCTATTGAAATCAACGTTGGGAAGAGATTTGGTTAGATAATTACACTATACTTTGTAGTAGAGGATGTTGACTTACAAAAAACATCCACAACTTTTATAAAATCAGAATTGCCCTTCGTTGAGGATCATGTGCGACTCATGTGAGCTATCAACATAATCTTATCACCAAGCGATTGGTGGTAACTAAAGCCCCTAAATACCCATGAATCTGTATTTTGCTTCTCCACATCATTCTCGCGCACTTCTACAAGCTTGTCGCTCTAAAAAATCATGGCCGGTGGACAATATGGTGTTGTTTGAGCGGTAAGTAAACTCTTCATATTGTGTTTCTTGTCAAAAAAAAACTCAACCTCATTTGTTCCAAAGAAGTTTTGCATGCAGATCTTGTTGGAGGAGATGTGTACCAAGTGGTAATTTCTAAAATACTTTGGGTGTCAAACGTTAAAATTTGTTAAACTACGTACATTGTTTGTCAATGGCCAGGATGTTGTCAGTTGTGTGACCTAGAAGGTCACACTTCTACTTGTCCATGGGTGTACATTGTGAGATTGTTGCCCTGATTGATGGTGTTGAACACCTTCAATGAACAATTAACATTAGGGAAGAAGTATATTCAATGTCAATTTCCAACTTGTGGCAAGTTTAAATGGTTGGAAGATGCTATGAAAGAGTTGGTTGAACAAGATAACATTGATCCTAAAGGAAAGTATGTGAAGGTTGGAGGAGCCTCTTCTTTAAGTGGCAATTCAAAAACATGCTTTCATTGGTCACTGATATAAGGAATGTCATTGTAAAGACACCTTATGCCCTAAAGGATGCTCAACATTAAAGCAAGTATTGAAATCTCAACAATCATGGAGTCTAATAAGAGGTTATTGGTGTGCAATAGTTGTGGTAGCTTCTAGTGGTTACAAGACTATTTGAAACACTAAAGGCAACTTCGACACCAATTGCAAATATACGTGTTAATCCAAAGTGAAACCTAACCATTTGACTTTAGCATATACCATGACATCTACCCAAAATACTGACATGCCATGCTATATATCAAAGTTACCGAAATTGGAATTTAATGTATTAAAGCACCAACTCTAGCTAAACCAAAACACCCATAATTCAATGATATTTAAATAAAAAAACATTTGCCGATTTCAAGTAAAGCAAAACTTATCATAAAATAAGTAAAACACGTATAATTTTTTTTTACAAATAACGTTTACATAATTAACTTTTATTAAAATAAACAAAAAACTCATTCTCGTATATCTCAAGCATAAGAAATGAAAAGTTTATAATTGTCCTCTTCGCTTGCTCATCTTCTTCGATCGGAGGAACTTGAGGCGTTTATTTTATTTTAAGATACTTATCCAAGATAACAAATGTTGGAGCCTCAAGAGAGTTTGGCCTCAAAGGGATTTCGTTTTTGAGAAGTTGGAGAGCTTGTTAAGCAGCCTTGAGACATTGTTCTCAAGAGTATTGTAATATTTGTTAGTTAGCAAAGGTTGGAGCATCAAGAGTTTGTTCTTTAGAGATTGTGATCTTTGTTTTAATAATATAGTGAAAGGATTGGTAAAGAAAACTCTAATGTCTTATCTTCTTTTATTGTTTCCGCATAAGCCTCCGAATCGTTTGCATATCACTTTCCTACTAGATTGTAGTCTTCTTGCAATTCATCTTGGCAGCGAGGCAGTTAGGTTCCTTGGCCTACATAAATACGAATATGATTGGTATGGTGGGAGGGCTCTCGGAATGTAAAAGAATAGCTTGTCACCAATGTAAATAGGTAGCTTTCCATTTGTAAATGTTGTTTCTAGTTGTGGTTTAGCTTTGGGTGTGTTCAAACACACCTTGAGGTCCGATAAGGTTAGAGGGTGCAGAGTCTTTTCTGGACATTTGGGATATTAGTAAAAATATGGGACACTTACGCCTCAAGGCGAGGCTCACTGGCAACATGTCAAAGGCTTTGTTGTTTTATGTTGAATTGCTTTGTTCTTACTGTACTAATCAATAATGTGCATATAAACGTTATATTATTTTTATTTGTGGAATTATGAGTTATCTATCATTTTCTTAATTCAAATATATGAATATTTCATTTAAATATACACTTCTAAAAGGCTTACGCCTCACTTAAATATTGAAATGCTTCAAGTCACTTGTTCGCGTATTAAAAACTTTGGTACAATATAACCTTGATAAATTAATAACCTCGATTAAATGATATTTTTTATCAGTCTTGACTTGGGATCAATGTAGTAAATTAATAATTCTCTAAGTTCATAAGATAAGACATTTTTAGAAACACACATAGGTCCCACTTGATATAAATTAATAATCTTCTTATACATCAAAATTATATATATACATTACTTAATTAGGAGGCCTTTGTAAAATATAACTCCAATGTTACTTGTTTTCTCTTGAAATTGATGTCTTCTTGGATTTCATTTCTAACTTTCGTTAATGCATTAAGAAGCTCTGGTGTAGTGTTCTCGTATTGCAAAAGAAAATTATGCAATGCGATTGTTCCTGGGAGTACATGATATGGAATTGCTGATTATGGCTTATCATCATTGATCCTGTCGACTACTTTTTGGTGTTTTATAATGTTCATTTGTAGCAATCTTGTGTTCGAGCAGGAGCATTAGCGCTGAAGATCCAACTACTTACTAGTGTAATGAAGCATTGATCCTTTCTTTTTGTTTTGTTTTGACTGACCATATGGTTTCTGACAAGCTCGATGAACCAAACATAGTTTCGAACAGTTTTGAACTTGTAGATAGATATACTTAGGACATGAATATAGATAAAAGGCACTAGTATAGACTTCTCTTCAGTGGTTTCAGTATGTTCAAAAGGTTGTAAAAAAAAAGTGATTCTGTATTTACTATCAAACTTTTCTTTATCTCAGAAGCTAATGTCACAGGCTATCTATGCTATTATACTTTGACTGAAACTTATGTTTTCATATGATACTTTCGCAATGTGTGTCAGCTAGACAAAACCATGTTGCAGATTATTTTTAACGTTTACAAACTATTTTTCAAAGTATTTATTTTCAAATAAAATCAAAGCACTTTCTTCTTTGATTTAGTTTGTGTTTACTTAGCCAGTCTTTGACTTAGTTTATGGTATGCTAAGCTAAGCTTATTAAGACTTTCACTCAAAAACAGAAATAAAAAAATTATGTTCGACTAAAATAAATAAAATGTAGCTTTATACTATAAGTATCCTACCTAAAGCTTAGCTAAACTACACAAACTAATTCATAGAAGACAAGGACACAAGCTTAGAATTTGACCATAGGTAACAAATAAGTGCATCATGTATAAACTACCACGCAGTACTCTTACAACTTGTTTACTTCTTTCTTCTTAGTTTTAAGACTAAAAAAACAAAACAAGTACGTTTATGGTGGCTTTGAACTTCATTGGATTAATTTGATTAGATTATAACCAACAATTTGCTTAAGTTTGACAAAATAACATAATCCTTGGCTTGTATGATGAACAAACCACAATTTAATAAGTGTTCGAAACAAGTAAGTGACAATGTCGTTGTAAAAATACTTTGGTTAATTTATAAATTCAGTTATATGAAAAATTTGGCTAAAATAATTTAGAAATTGATCATTCATGTCTAAAAGGCCTAAAGAAGACTCAAATCGACACTACACTAAATTGACATTTTTCTAATAACTTTAAAAAACATAATACTTTTGAGCTGTAACAGTCCACCAAACGATTTCAAATTAAAACTAAATTTAATTAAAAAAAAAATGAAAAACAGTTACACAAAAAAATATTACAAAAAATTGGATCACCATGAATAATATCATTTATAGCACCACACTCTTCACGGTGATACAATTATTGTATCACTTTATTTGTGAAAATGTGTAAAATTGTTTTGATAGAATGTTATAGTTCAAAAGTGTTACTATTTTGAGAGTTGTTATAAAAATGTCAATTTAATGTAGTGCGACCATGAAAAACTTTAAAAAATCAATTGAAGATAAAGTCATCAAAGAAGATGAACATTAAGAAAGATCAAGATGATTAAGGTTGTCTCAAGTAAGATTGAGAAACTTTTATCATCAAAGTCTTAAAATTATTCTAAACTCTTAAAATTTTGAATAAATTCCACAAAAAAAAAAACAAGAGATGAAAGTTTTAGAGCTTTGTTAGGGGTCGAGGGACAGAGCGAGGGATAGGTGGTAATCACTCATTTGCCTTGAGATGAGTGCACTAGCATCGAGATGTGCAATCTCGATAGATGAGTGGCCCCTTTCCCTCGTTCCCTCCCTCGACCCCTAGAATTTTCGAAAGTTTTATCATCAGAAATTGTGAAAGCATGGAAATTTTGAAAACGGTCAATTAACTCAAGTTGACAAAATGAGAAGGGATTATTAAAGTCACGTGTCAGATATTATATGGTTTTTACATAATTATTAAGATCGTGGATACAATATGAGTTGACATGTAAATATCAATACTAAATTATTGCCACTACTGCTCATGAAGTAGCCCCACCCACATCACATATCACTTTGCTTAATAGTAACATAAATACACACACAAGATTAAGATAGGATGCCATTAGACATGGAAATTGAAACTGTTTTCTTAAATGTGATTTTAACGTTTTTTCTTTGAATTTGGATTTGCGTAAGTAGTGTGCAAAATAATATTATGAAGAATCGATTTTCTGTCAATAAATTGACAATCAAATTGTGAAAATCTGTATAACAAGATAAATGAAATCCAAAAAAAGTGGGCTAACAAAACACAACCTTAAAACAAAAAATAGAAGTTATTCTTGTTCATTTTTTTGAAAATGTAAATTGATTTGAGAATATTAAATTGGATATATTTTACTTTCAAAATTCAATCTGCAAATTTAGATTTTCTTACAGTGAAGTCTTTATCTATAATATATTTATAAAGCAAATGGCGATAAATGGTTTGAAATTACCCTACGGTGTGGCATCTTTTCAAGCCATTTCATTTTCACTTTCAATCTAGAGCTGCTACATGGCAATAACTTTTTTTGCAAAAATAAATTTCAACAAATATACTGAATATTTTCCAGCCTCCAAAGAAAATCTAGCCAGATTTTCTCCAAATTGAATATATAAATACAATTCTTAAATATCCCAGATAGTAATCCACTATTATTATTTTTTTTTCAAAAAATACAATTTATAGCGTCCATATCTTCTCTCGCCAACAAATTTACACGAATTTTACTCTAGATTATCAATAAAAAAAGAAGATATTACCATGAGTTAGATATTCTCTAATGCACATTTAGCTTGTTTGATAAGTAAGTCTTTAGGCCCAAAATAAAAGTCCAATTCAACTTAACCCAAATCTATACCAAACCAAACAAGCAAGCCTCTTCTTCTTCTTCTTCTTCACATGCATCAATCTTCCTTCTCATCTCTCTCTCTGTTCTGTTCTCAACACAAAACTTCCTCTCATTCACAACTACTTCGCACTCGTATATGCTGAACTCCCCAGCGCACTTTAGAACCATTTCCTTGTCAAACAGTCTGTCCCATAAGTTAACACACACACAAACACAAACACACCAAACGCATTCAAGTCTTTTTTTTTTTTTTTGTGTCTTTCATTTCCTCCCTGTTCTGTCACTCACACCTCTCTCTTTCTTTCCCTAACTCAAAGACTTGCCTTTCCACTCCCTCTGCTAACGTACGCCACTAGGTGACACATCATTATACATAGCACACTCAATGCTCCCAGCATTTAAAACCTCTCTCTCTCTCTATCATTTTTGGTTTCCCAAACACATTACAAAATCCTTATCTAGATGGTTCCTCGCCAACTCCTCCTCCGTTTCTCTTATCTCCCACCACCACCACCACCACCACCTCTTATTCAAGATAATGTGGTCGTCTTCGGTGGCGGCGGCGGCGGTGGTGGTTCTCATTCCTCTAACAATCTGAACCTGAGGAGCATCATGATGATCACGACGATAGTGATCGGAGTTGTAGTCCTCTCAGCCACAATCCACCTTCTCCTTCGCTACATCAACAGCCACTGCAAACTCATCGAATCAGACGAAGAAGACGAGGTGGTGAACATCGAACCTGCTGTACATGTTCATCACCGTGGAGAGCGAATATCAAGCCGACGCGTGGCACCTGATGATTATGATCATCAAAACCTAATCGACTCTCTCCCTCTCTTCTCCTTCAACTCCATTAACAATCTCCGCTCCACCACCACCACCATAGCTGATTGCGCTGTTTGTCTCTCCAAATTCGAACAGCACGATCAACTTCGTTTGCTTCCGATCTGCTGCCACGCGTTCCATTCCACATGCATAGACACGTGGCTCGCATCTAACCATACATGTCCTCTATGCAGATCTACAATCCACGTCGCAGAATCCGACGGCTACTTGAAGCTCTTCTCTGCCTCGAACGCGACGGAGAACTCCTCCTCTCGGCGGAGCGATAGTTTCCGGATTGAGATCGGAAGTGTCAGTCGGAGGCGAGTTCCGTCTGATTCTGGCCGGTTCCGGTCGTATTCGATGGGATCTTTTGAGTACTTGGTGGACGACGAGTTGGAGGTGGAGGTGGAAGTGGTGGTGGAGCCACAGACACAACGACATTCAGATGGCGGGAGGAAGGATGGCGGCGAGGTCTCTTCATCGGAGACTTCGCCGCCGGTATCAGACGTAGCGGCAGATGTTGCAGGCGGGAGAGGATGGTTGAAGGACTACGTGGACAGGTTGGTTTCTTCCTCTTCTTCTTCGCTCTCTTCTCGATCTCGGTCGTTTTCAGGGAGATTTTTCACCGGAAGTGGGCGGCGGAGGAGCGACGGTGGCAGTTGGGACTTGGAGGGTAATGGGTTTGGTGAGGAAATCAGCAGTTTTTTCCGTTGGCTATCAGGGGTATAATCGGTAATTTTCAGGACAAATAAGGTTAATGTTGGTACAACGTGGGAGAAAAGACCGAATAATGTAATCCCCCGTGGCATGAACATGAACATGAACATGAAACACATGAACATAGTTAAGGAAACAACATCGGCAGTACAGAATAGTTGATCATAGTTGAATTTCCAAGGAAGAGTTTTGTTTGGAAAAAATCTTTGTCAAATGTATTTTTTTTTTCTTACAAGTGATAGTAGATATTAAAAATAGATAGAGCTTGATCAAGATGGATTCGCTAGTCGATGAAGAGATGGACAGTGGAGATTTGAAGCTTTTGGCTGATACGAAGTTACACCCAACACGATTCAGGTTTTTACAATCAAGATGACGTGTTCTGATTTTAAAAGAATGATAAAATTTTTAAAGTATTTATATATATAATGAGGTTGTAAAAAAAAAAACTCCCCGCATCGTCATGATTCCCTAGCCTTAGTCTGCAAGAATTAAATGAAGGTGGTGTGTGTGTGTGACTTGGTGTAGATTTTTTGATGCCATTCATGAGGGAGGGGTGAGAGAGGGGGACATTAAAGGTAAGGACTGTTTAGATCATGTTTGGTTTGAATCATCATGTGATGAGAACTGGGGAACAAGTCATTTGATATTAAATGAATGGTGGCAAATATAAACACATAAATGGTGAATCATCGATGCAGCATTTAAGGTGTTTGAACTAGTACAACTAATATGAATAAATGGCCATCAACCCTCATATAGTTGGTGCAAAATCAAGGTAAAGGTTTTAAAATGGTAAGATGAAGTGAAAGTAGTACAGGCTATGGTAGTGGACTGTGGAGACTAGGGGGCCACTGCTGCCCTGCTCTGCCCCAATTAAGTTCTGTTTCTCTGTGGGTGGGTTGGTACGTCAATGTAAAAGTAGTATTGTCAAATTCCAAGATCAGCAGGTTGGTTCTCTACGAGGGGTTTTTATTTGTATATTATATATGAATAATTCCAGGGAGTTTGTGTTGGTAGTGTGGGAGACTGTCGGACTCTCTTGGGCACGTGTTTGAGAGGGTGTTTGGCACGTGAACTCAGGCCCAAATTTGGGTTTCAATATCTCGGCCCAAATCCGTTTAAGTAAATTAAATTACAAAAATACCTTAATCTTTAAAAAACAATAAAATAAAGAGTCGGGCTAGGCAACCATGTTTAGCAAACATGTTTGGTAACCATGTTGACGAGGACATCCACGTCATTAACACGATGAAGGAAGGAGTAAAAACAAGTTGACCCGTTTTATGTCTCCTCATAGGCATCTACATCATCTTGCTCGGTGGAGGTGTAGGCGTCGATGTAGGCAATTTTGCCATCGTGGGATTGGGAGGAGATGAAGGTGGTGAAGTCGACAGATTGGTTTGGGTTATGTTGGCAGTGCACTGGAAGTGCCCATGGTGTGAAGGGGGTTGTTCATAGATGCTGAAAATTCATTAGTTTTTCCCATTTTCGTTTTTGTTAAAATGTTGAGGTGGATATACACCTCACCGTGTCTACGAAACATGTTTATAAAATATGGTTTCCTAGCATTATTGTAAAATAAAATAAAAACCCTTAAGCTCATTCATCCCTTTCACTCTCTTAGCAATCTATCTCAATTTTCCTCCCCAAATCCAGAAACCTCTGCAACTCCTCCCACAAGATCTACACAGAAGACCCAGAGAAGGACGAAGGGTTCGTGACAATCCTAAAAGAACTCTCTGAGGGGAAATAGATCTGAAAGATCTCATTCAACAACAACATCACATAGAGGTTAAAACCTCTCCACATCAAAGGGGTTTTGATGCAGACCAGTTACTTCAAATTTGATTCTCCTCCTCAATCTCTTCTGCTTCTCGTTCATGGGTTTGGGGCTCCATCCTCCACTGGCACATATTTCTCTCTTTGCCGCTCTCTTGGTATCCTTTCTAGTTTCTAGTGCACTTCTAAACTACTCTCCAATTTTCATTTTCATGATAATACCACTATAATTAGTTCTTTAATATCATAGTAGCTAAATATGTAGATGATCATATTTAATTTTGTTGTTTTGTTTTGGTAGAAATGATGGTGGAGAAGGTGGAAGCAAGGAACTATGAGTCAGCTAGCAAGACCTTCAATTGTGTTTGTCTGAGGAGCAACAACTGTACCAGCATTTGCCAGGGCGAGCATTTCTTGGATGGCAAGTGTGAAGGTAATCTGTCATGCACCGATGAATTCATCGCCAAGAACCCATTTCTTCTAAGAAAACTCCTTACAAACGTCTTAAATAAGATCATGAAGCCAAAAACCAACACTTCCAAGAAGATCAAATTTGCTGTGATAAAGATGGTGATTGTTGTTCATATTTGATATACTAGAGACGAAGAAAATGAATAAAACAATAGAGGAAGTTTATGTTCTTCAGAAGGATTTAAAGAGGATTTGAGTCAAAGAAGAGGACGGAATAAAATATATAATTATATTGAGAGCAAATGAAGCTTTATGTGTGGGAGGTTTGGGCTTGGGTTCATGTGCCAAACACCCTCTCATGCACGTACTCAGGAGGGTTCGGACAGTCTCCCAAGCTACCAACACGGGCTCTCTAAAATTAATCTTTATATATTGTAGCCAAAGTTACATCCTTTGAATAGTGAAGATGGAAAAGCTTTTGTTCATATTAAACAAAGAATGTCTTTATCCCATTTTACAATTGACTAGAGAAAATTTGTTTGAAATATAGTTTTTCCACAGGGAGAGAAAGCCATTGAAGAAGAAAAATTCTTAATTCATTTTTCATCTTCCTTCCTCACAAGATGTTTGTTTTGAGCTTTCCATTATACAACTTTTATAACTTTTGTGAATTTTTTGTTTTTTTTTTAAATTATGTCGTTGAACATTTTTATTTATTAATTCATGTACAAATGCTACATGATTGACACTATAGAGTTAACCAAATTAGGCCCGAAGGCTACATTATTGTTGCCACTCAATATCCTCATCGTCTCTATCTCACATAGAGACTTGCTTTCACTTCGGTCCATCGCCTCCATCTTGCATGAAGACTCGCTTTCGCTTCACTCCGGTCTAGTCCATCTAAGCAGCTGCATTCAATACCCGAAGGTTTATCAACGCCGGAGCAAATGTGTTCCAATAATGCTCCTAATAATCGGGCGAAAACTCACAAAATCCTAACTGGTGAGTCTCGAACCTGCGATCTCTCACAAAGAAAGTGAATGTCCGACCAACTGAGCTACAATTGATAGTGTGTTAAACTATTGAGTCTAGGGAGTCGGGGTGGAGGAGTGTGAGTAGTCTAATTAAGAAATTATATAGATTTAAAAATGTTTGGCAAAATTTGTTCAATTTTGAAGTTTATTTTCTAAAAACGTTGGGAATGGTGTTGGAACTCTAAAGTAATTGATTACAATTAGTTCACTAGCAATGCGTTTACTTGATTCACTTAAAGAGAAGAGCAACAAACCCTTCATTTATGTTTTTATACAAGTTATAGGATAAAATCAGACCAAAGTACCAATTAGGTACTTCTAGAAAGATGAAATCAAACACCCAATAGATTATAATTGCTCTTGGAGAGAAGATCATTTGAAATTTATAAAGAAAAAATCTAACTATCGACGGAAATGGCGAGGAAAATTGCGAGGGGAGGAGGGGGGCGTCCATCCCCCCGGGATGCGCGCTCGCCATTTCCCTCGACAGTTAGCAAAGCTCATTTATAAATTAGAGATGTCCATTTTAATATTCCGAGTGGTTTGCTCTGGGTTTGCTACTTGGTCGGCATTTTTACACCTTTGTCTCTGTCTCTTTAAACACTCTTTAAATATAGCCACAACAAAGGAGGGGCAAACGGGTAATTTTGCCCCCAGGCTCCCTAGAATTATTCCAAATATATATATATATATCAATTAAAATTAGGCCTTGAAATAAAATGGTACAAATTAATATCTAAATGTTTTCCATCTACCAATTTATTCTACGGTATTCAATGGAGCAAGATTTGTTGTTTTCATAATAGTTTACTTTAGGATTTAATATTTTGTTTAATGTGTTTCATTTACTTATTTATTTTTATGTTTTTACTTTTAGAAATTTATAAAGACATAACAATACATGCATTTAAATACTTTGGATTGAAATATATTTAAAGGTCTATTTACAAAGTATATTTCAAGTCCTGAAAACACGAGAGTATCCCAAGGTAGCCAAGAACAATTTTTCAAGTGATAACTCCTCCTCCCTCACTCTCTTAAAAATCAGATGTATTTCGTCCATAAATCAAAGATATTTCATGCATAAATCAGAGTTGATTTTGCCTAGAATTAAAAAAGGTATTTCACCCATAAATCAAAGTTATCTGTGAAGAAACCGGAGTTGATTTTGGCCAATAGAAGAGTGCCTAGGCATTCACTAAATTCTCCATGAGATTCTAAGAGGCACTCACTTAATCACTAGTAATTAATTGCCTATCATTCATTGTAGGTTCCAGTTTGTGTCGAACCAGTGTCTATAATATTGCCCTCGGAGATTATGGTCGAACACTCACTGAATGCATGTTTAATTTGATGCCTACTCTCTTATGTTCGAGAGATTAGCTATGTTCATGGAGTGTTGTGTTTGAAGGTTGCGATTTATTCCATACATCCATCTCAAAAATACTAATAGATCACGACCGAGGAAGTAAATCAGGCTTAGCTTTTCCTCGATACAGCAAGAAAGATAACACATCTATGAAAGAATTCTTTACTCATTTCTATATTGTTCGTTCTGGCTTGTGTTATTTGTTATTGTGCTATTCCATAGACGTATTTCCTCAATAAGAGATTACCGTGTTTAATCACTTTGTTGGATAAACATGGGCATGTAACCTTGGTGTGCAGTGGCTTAGCGAGGAACAAATCATGAGACGATTCAGTCAGATCGATGGTCGATTCACATGGTGGAACACTCCAATTGAAACCTTGAAGCAACCTAGCCGCCAATAACATCATAGTCCGATGTTGAACGAAATGAAGCATACTTCATTTTCGGTGAGTTCGACTTCAACACCATTCAAATGGCGCTCTAGGTTGAATTTGAGTGGATCCTTCCAAGTTTTAGGGTTACGGCCGAGTCCTCTCCGACTGAGCAACACATGACTTCCCTTGGGGATGAAGTATCCTGCAACGATGGCATTTGCGTTCGAGGAAGAGCCCGAAGGCTTCCCTAGCACATGCTTTTACATAGTTGAGCTTGGAGAAATCAGATTCTTGAACAACTATATCAATTTCATTGACCGCTTTCTTTAGAAATTTTGGGTTGGTTGATCATCTCTGCTAGTGCCCACTCGATAGCGTTTGAAGGATTATCTACTGATGTATACATCAAGTCCTGAAAACACGAGAGTATCCCAAAACTACTTTAGATTCGATGTTTATGTTTGTGATTAAAAAAATAATAATCTAACTATAAGAAACAATAAATGAATAATGCTTATAATCAATAACTAACATGAAAAATGCATACAAGAATTAAATAAATATATAGCTATTTAGTTTGATAGAAAAGTTCTTGAGGTTGGAGGATAATAAAATTTTGATACTGGTCTTCATCAGGTTGAGGTAGTTCATCTGGGGATCATCTTCCTGCATTTTAGTTGTTGAGAAAAAAATTTTGAATCCACAAACAAGGGACAAATACTTCAAATACTAATGAGAGTCTACCACTAAAAACTGAAATCAGATTGAACCCACCCCTTTGTTCCATCAAATGAATAAACATAGGGCAGACAAAGAACAACCCAATTAATTGATTTTCAATTCTTTCCCTTCTAGCCAACAACCCATTTCACCTCTACGTGCCATCATCAAGAACAAAGTAAAATTCATTCACATTATATATACAAGATCAATAAACAAACCACCCCTCCTCTCAAATTGGGGAAATGGGGGAAAGGGTTTTCAAACCCCACATTAGAATTTGAAGAAACAATCCATAAAACCAAAATAAAAGATACAAAATCAGAAGAAATGGAAGGAAAGAAAGAAAGAAAGGGGACCTTAGCAATTTGTGACTCCATGGGATCAGAGCAAACCAATCTTCTTCTCTTCACAAGCGAAGGCGTCGTGGTCGAAGAAGAGGAAATTTCAACTCTCATCAGCAGAGATACAAAGAAGAAGCAGCGCACACTTCTCTCTCTTTGTTTTTGGGTTTTTATAAAAATGCCTCAAAAACCAGATCTGAAATGGGTCTTTGGAGCCAAAACGACGCACGTGCCCAACACCGTCCTAGGCGCACGTGCTCAGGAGGGTTCAGGCATGAAACCCAGGCCGGGTAGAATTGTTGGGAGAAAAACCATTGCGCAAAGAGCAATTCTAGATGTCGAGGTTTTGGGCGAGGGATGGTGCGTCGCACGCGAGCAGCTAACGTGGTAAAAAAAAAAAAAAAAAAAAAAAGCGGGGGAATCGAAAATTTGGGGGAGAAGAAGGAGGGAAGTGGGAACAGAGCTTAAACCTTCTCCCCTTCTCCCCATTACAGAGCTTAATCTTCCTCATTTTCTTCCTCTCCCTCTTCCCATTTTCCATCTCTCGACAGGTCTCCCCTCCCTCTCCCCCAAACGAAGTTCTCCCTCTCCACCTTCTCCCCATCATCGTTATCGACTCAAACAAAGGAGAAGAGAAGAAGGTCAAACGAAGCCATAGAAGAGAAGAAGCTTCAATTTTTAGTTTTTTTGTTTCGGACTCTCCAAATCTGGTTTTCATCGCTCGGACGGAGAGGTAAGAGCTTCAATTTTCCCAGATCTGATTTTTAGCTTCAATTTTTCAGTTTTCAGATCTGATTTTAGGTTTTTTTTTTTTTTCAGTTTTCAGATATGATTTTACCCCCAGATCTGATTTTACTTCTACTTCTCTTTCCCAGTCATCATGCATGTGTTGTATTCTGAGTATATGTTTTTTCTTTATCTGGATCTCTCCTCCACTGCCCCACTATTTTCTTTCAAGTGGGTATTTTTAAAACACAGAGATTAAAGCATTCTAGAGAACCCCCATGACTAGTTTTTTAGGTGGTAGGCTTATATAAGGTGGTTTGGGAGTGATTTATAAGTCTGGGTGTTGTTCATAATTGAGTTTTACAACAGTTTTGAGGTCTGGGTATCTCTGATTTTGATAGAAAAGTGTGAGATTTAGGATCATTTTAGTGAAATTCAGGGAAAGTTGGGTTTTTTTTTTGTGATGCAAATGTGATAGATCTGGGAGACATTTTTTGTGTGAATCTTACAAAGAGTTAGAAGATTCTTGTTGAATTTCCCCGGTTTTGGATTTTTTACATTTTTTTTTTTTTTGTGTTTTTTCATTATAAAGGGGTTAGTGGTGATTTGGTTTTTTATTCCCGTGAGAAGTTTTAATGACAAGAAAGGCATTGTTGAGGAAGTTCATCAGTTGAATGTTCAACTATACTTGTGAATGAATCAACTTTAATTCATTCAATTATATTTATTGTGTTTTGAGTTTCTTATTTAAGGTGAAGTGAAAGAGGGGTTCATCTTATTGTTCATGCATTTGGGGTCTCTTCTTTGAGAGATGGGGCATTTTGCAGCAGTTTGGGATCAGAGAGCATCAATTGAGATCACCAAGGATTGGAATGGTATAGATCAAGTCACTCTTCGATCCCCACGAAGTGCTTCGGCTAGGGTTAGTTTTAGATCATCTTCCCTATTTGCTTTGTGTTTGTGCTTGATGAATTTGTTTTAATGTTTGTATGTAGATTTTGTGATTAGAATTTTAGAACTATTTCAAGGATTGGTGTAATTAGATTAAAATAGTTATATTTGTATCGATTGTGATTTCGTGATGAATTGCTCCTGGTTCTTCATTTGTTGATGATTTCTCTGTCAGCAATGCAGGTTAGCTTACATGGTGGTCAGGTTATTTCATGGAGGAGTGATCAAGGGGAAGAACTTCTATTCACAAGTAGTAAGGTAAAGTGTTTTAAGATAATCGTCAAGTTCTGATTGTGTACCTAAGAACTGCCAAAGTTCTTTCGAGAATATGGATGGTCTACTACAATAGAAGTTTTTAAACTGAGCATATAAAACCTTGTTAACTGGTTGTTGGGAAGTTGCTAAAAACTTCCATTTGATTACCTATGTTCTCTGTGGATGACAGGATATTGAGAAGGAGAAGAGGGGACAAGACCTCCAAAACCTCTTTTGCTCTTCCCAGATGCTTCTCTTCTGGTACTCTTTCTCACTCTTTCTCTTTAATGGCACTATTTCTTCTTCACTTGATTGTAGATATTAACTTTGTTATAGTTATGTTTATTTGGGGTGACTTAGCAAAAAATTTGTGGTTGCTTGAAAATTTCCTTGTTCTTCAAATGTACTATGTATGCTGGAAATTTTTGTGTTTGTATCAAAATGTGATTGTTTTCATGGCATTGTGCAGTTTTAGATGGTTTGAAGTATGCCACATCACATGAATGGGTGAAACATGAAGGTCCAGTGGCTACCATTGGCATTACTGACCGTGCTCAGGTAATTTATCTTTCTATCCAATCTCTCAAAAACCTTTTTTTGTGTGTGTGTGTTTTAGATCTCATCTCATGCTAGGGTGTTAATGGAATTTAGGTGCAAGGGCAGATTCATTATTGTTGAGAGTATTTCAGTTGAAGAGGTCTAACCTTATCTCTTAATGCTTACTCAATTCATTTTTTTGATAGCGAGCAGGCGCAGGGGTTTTGAGGATCTTCAAATCTTATGTTAATAAAAAAAAAGGATGATGAAGATTACAATTGCTCGTAAGTTCACTCGTTACATCATCAAGAAAAACATAAAATTGCTTCAAAGTCTTGCTCGTTCTTAAGGATCTCATGACAAAAATTACTTTCAAATGCAATAGGTATTTGAACTACTTGCTTCTCCAAAATGACAAGCTCAAAAGTCAATTTTGGGTTTGATTGAGTTTTGAGGGTGCATTTTCACGTTCTAACGAATGGCCTATAAGCTCAATTAATTTATATTCGGCATCTCAATGTCTTACCTCTTATTCAATTAATTTATGTTCACCCCATCCAAAATCTGTTTCGGAGATTTGTTGAAATGTGGAATTTAACATATTGAGCTTTTCATCCGAACAGGATCATCTTGGAGAAGTTGTGTTTGTGGAGCTACCTGAAACTGGTGTTTCAGTGTCCAAGGGTTCCAGTTTTGGAGCTGTTGAAAGTGTGAAAGCAACCAGTGATGTTAACTCCCCTATTTCAGGCGAGGTCGTTGAGGTCAATTCAAAGCTGACGGAAGCACCTGGAATGGTAATTACCCATTTTAAACCGAAAAAAAAAATGTTACTAGGATTTTCATAGCTCTGTCTTACTGATTTTCTATAATATAGATCAATTCAAGCCCATACAAAGAAGGGTGGATGATCAAGGTGAAACCCAGTACTCCTGCAGAACTGGATTCCTTAATGGGTGCCAAAGAATACACAAAGTTCTGCGAGGAAGAAGATGCTGCCCACTAGACGGAATTAGTTTTTTCCAATCAAATATCAATACGTTGTTGCTGGAATTATCATGTTGTTTATGAAATAGAGACACGGGATCAGTAATCCAATGGCGAACATAGATTTTCAACCTAGACCCTCCTTTTCTGTTCTTATCATTTTGCTTCATGTTTTCCCCTGTCATCTGATATCTGACAATTCTTGTTATCACTTATGAATATTATGTGAATTCAAAAATTCTGTAAGAATATCTGTGAATAGTATCTGACAGAAAAATTCTATGAATTGTTGTTTAGATATCTGTGAATTAAATTATGTGAATTGTTGTTGAGAAAAATTCTGTGAATTCAATTAGATAAATGCTGTGAATATCTGTGAGGTGCTCTGTGAATTGCTCTGTGGCAGTGCCATGGAATTCTGTGAATTGTTGTTTAGGTGCTCTGTGACTTCACTGTGGCAGTGCTATGGAATTCTGTGGTTGTTTAGGTGCTCTGTGAGTTCACTGTGGCAGTGCCATTGGATTAAATGCTATTGTTGTTTAGGTGCTCTGTGAGTTCACTGTGGCAGTGCTCTGTGCAGTGCTCTGTGTCAATGGTTTGTTTGAGAGTGGCATACAACTTGGTGGAGACTCGTATATGGCCAAGCCATAGAGTTCTGTCTCCATTCTTTCGATAAATTTGGATTCAAAACCTTACACATTCCCGAAAGCTAATTGCCATTCAGTAATCAAACAAAGAGAAATGAAAACTTTCAATACACAGTACATGGTACCACAATCAAGAACATAGATAGCATTAAAAAGCAAAATAAAACAGAAACTTTATTCAACCATCAGACATGAAATAAGAACAGATTGTGCATTAAAAAACTTGAAGGATCTGTTACAATTCTTTCTGTATGAAATACAATCCTTCCTTGAATTCACATCAAACTGAACATCTGTCAATTACACTGTCTTGATTCAATGCAGCAGTTCTTTAGCTACTCGATAGTTTTATATAGCTTTGTTGATTTCAGTACCAGCAGTTTGAAGCACAAAAATCAAACATGAAAAAGCTGCAAGAAAAAACTGGAATATTAGAACTCCAAAACTGCAATAAAAAAGCTGCAAGAAAAAACATGAAAAAGATGCAAGAAAAAACTGGAAGGGATCTATAACCAACAATTCATCTAAAAGCTGCATGAAAAAGCTACACATAATAATGTATCTAAAACCTCCTCAATCCATTGTAATATGGCATTAGCAATCACATACATGCATATTTTCCAAGGAATGCTTTCAACAGCAGTGAACAACCTGTGCTTCTCTTTGGAGTCCTTGATGTAGGTCTCCAAGAGTAAGCTGTACATCTCTGACAAGAAACCAAAGAACTCCATGATAAGATCAGTAAGAACTAATATAGAAAAAAGGATTATGTAATTTCAAAAGTTTTACGCTATGATATGGAGCGATAAACTTACAGATTTCTGGTGTCCAGGATGAAGTCATAGAAGATTTACCTTACTTAAATATTCCATCTGTCTGATTTCCCTTAGGCTCAATCCTTTTTGAGTCAGTGGCCTATTCTTTACCGATTCCTCGGCCTCAGCCTAAAGAATGATGGAAAGCCTAATTAGTATGCACATCAAGGATGGATGAAATTTGCTCAATCTTTGGATATATTCATTGAAGACTTATCTGATTCAGATTTAATGCATTTAAATCATAAGGTTTCAAACTTATCCATGTTACATATCTTTTCCTTCTTTCTTTTTTCTGTTTTTATTTTTAGAAGTAGTTGTCGATGGTTGATTAGAAATTTAGTATCTTACCTTTGCCTTTTGGTACATATCTGGGTGTTCTTGCAAGAGAACAGTAGCCCACATTGTTATATGACCAGATGACTGACTCATGGCCTGCGTTTAAGTACATAAGCAGAACATCAATGATCTCTTCGTCGGTTAATTTTCTACCATTCTCATCAACACAATCCATTAAGCGGTCCAACATGTCTTTCTTTCCTGAAGTCACATTACTTGCCCTCCTCTCCCTTCTTTCATCCACAACTGATTGAAATATTGCCACCAGATTTTTTCGAGCCTGAAATCATACAGGGTTCACACAACTGATTGAACATCAATGTAAAAAATCCAAAACCGGGGAAATTCAACAAGAATCTTCTAACTCTTTGTAAGATTCACACAAAAAATGTCTCCCAGATCTATCTCATTTGCATCACAAAAAAAAAACCCAACTTTCCCTGAATTTCACTAAAATGATCCTAAATCCCACACTTTTCTATCAAAATCAGAGATACCCAGACCTCAAAACTGTTGTAAAACTCAATTATGAACAACACCCAGACTTCTAAATCACTCCCAAACCACCTTATATAAGCCTACCACCCAAATTACATTAAAAAAAACCACAGAAAAAAAGGGAAGATTATCTAAAAAAAAACAGAGTCAAGCTTGTAAGTTAGGCAACATGGCTCATACTCAAATTACATAAAAAAAACCCAGAAAAAAAGGAAGAAAAAGAGATCTGAAATAAAGAATTTTCAACATCAGAAATCAGATATGCTATACCCACAGAGCATGCATACGGTATACCCACAGAACATGGCTCGTGATGGCTAAATTTTACCGAAAAAAACACTAAAAAAAGGAAGAAGAGATCTGAAACAAAAAAGAAGAAGAAGAGATACAACATACCTTTGATTTGGTTTGAAGGAAGGTAGGAAAAGGGAGAGCCATCTTGATCTGCTTCTTCTTTTTTCTTTGGTTCTTCTTCCCCTTTCTTCTTCAGTTCTTCTTCTCTGCGTATACCCACGAAATCAAAAAAAAAAAAAAAAAAAAAAGATCAACTTGTTTTGCTCTGCCGAAAGAAGAAAAAAAATGGAAGAAGAAGAAGAGATCTGAAAAAACAAGAGGGGATCAGAAAGAAGAAGAAGATGAACAGATCTGAAAAGATCAACCTGTTTTGCTTTGAAAAGATCTGAAAGAAGAAGAAGAAAAATCAACCTGTTTTGCTCTTTTTCTCAATCTTCACTTCTTCTTCTTCCTTCATTCTTCTTCCTCTTTCGAGGGAGCTTTGCTAGGTCTAGGGTTTGTGGAAGAGATTGAGAAAGGAGTCGAGGGAGGGGTCGAGGGAGAAGAGAGAGTTTGATTTGAAGAGAAGAGAGGGAGGTCGAATCTGTCGAAAATGGGGAGAGGGAGAGGGAGAGGGAGAGGGAGCGAGAGACCAGCGAGAGAGGGAATGAATGAGGTTTCGAGCTTCCATTCCCTCTTCTTCTCGCCCAAAATTTTCATTTCCCTCGCAAATCTTTTTTTTTTTTTTTTTTTCACCACGTCAGCTGCTCGCGTGCGACGCACTTCCCTCGCCCAAAACCTCGCCCAAACCCTCGACATCTAGAATTGCTCTTGCGCAAAACTCTAATAATACCTTCTTTATTGAAACTACAAACCACGACCTTGTAAGGTCAACTCGAAGGTCATAATAGAGTTTGAAAATCACAATAAATTGAGCTAGGACAAGCTGAAAATTGGAGTTCTCTATTCTAGTGACACTCAGAGAGACAATGTGCTCTTTGCATTCACTCCCTCACTAAATGAGAAAAATGAAAGCTTTAATCTCAATATAGGATGAAGTGGTTAGCAACTCTGCAATGGATGCATCTACTAACATAAAACGTGCTTAAACTCTCATCTATTTTCTTTAGATAATATTATCATGGAACGATTAAACGATGAGTTTATAAAGCGATTAATCGGTAAATCGACTCGAGATAATTCAAACAATTATTAAAAAAAATTGCACCGATCTATTAGTGAAAAAGCAATTAATTGGGGAACAATTGTTGATTAATCCCCGATCAAATAACATAGAGTGAGAACGAGAGATAGAGGAATCGAACAAATTTACGGCAAAAAAGGGTTTTTGCTAGGAAAATCTACAAAAACCTTTATCACAAGAGAGGGAGCAACCACCCATCCCTCGCCCCTTCCCCTCGTTCCCTCCCTCGACCCCTAGAATTTTCGTTTTCACAAACATCTATGAGATTCCCAAAAGATGAAACCAGGGTTGACTGAGAATAAGTCAAAATTTGAAGAGCAAGAGCTTTTTCGAGAAACAATCTCCCTAAAACCCTATCTCCATGCAAAAAGTTGAGTTATGACAATCCTTTTTATATGTGGCTGTAATTAGTATTTCTTTTTGGAAGGAAAATGAAAATTTCATGTGGGTGTGGAAAAAGATCATATGAGTGCAAATAGCAACTCCTTTGAGATTTAGTACCACCTTCTTATGTGGAAGAATTGAATCAAATCTGCTGGTGCACATAGAAGCCCCCTATATTATATCCAAATGGCTCCTTCAATGTTTTGCAGAAGAAAAAATAGTGACTTGTGCTAGTGTCTCTGAAGTCCTGGTTAAAACCAAAACAGAATTTACATGTTCAAACATAGCCACAGATTTGATAATAGAAAATAACTCTTGTGAGCAACAACAACTAATGTTTGTTATAAGCAGTTCTCACTTCTATCTAGAGATCAAAAAAAATATTAGGATCCCCATGAATAAAAAAATCCTACATCACCACCCTTTCTTTACATATCTTCATCCCATAACTCAAGAGTACGATGTGATTGCTTTCTAATATTACAAACTGAACAAGATTGCAGATGAATACTCGCTCTACACACATGTACATATTTACAGTGAAAAGTAGCAGAAATCAACGCATTTCATTTAGGAACCATCCATGAATATAGTTCTTCATTCCAAGTGTCCTTTTATCCTTGTGAAGAGGTTTGGTCGGCCCAGAAAATCTCAGGATCTTTTATGTATAGGGAAGGGTCTTGAACCTCTAGATTTGCTATATGAAAGTCAACAAATCGAGCCTGTAATACCTTAACCAATAGACTCACACTAGGTAGAATCCACCAATTCTCACCATTTCTGTTCACAAAAACAATCAACAAACATACAAACTCATTTATGGTAGGAAAACAAAAAATCACAATGTCATCCAAAAAACCAAGAAAAGTTCAAAGTTCCTCAGCAGTCTAAAAATTTTAATACACCATACACTTGAATCTATGAAGCAGTGGATGCAAGTAACCATTGAAGAATCGTTCTCTATATAAATGTTACTCCATGTAAATGTTACTGACAATCGATGAAGTTGTATATATTCCATGAGTATCTACTGTTACATTTTTTTTCAGTTAAAGAATTAATAGCAATGATTATTATTATATCATGCCAGTGGCATGAGGCGTAAGATCCCCACCGGTGGTTTCTTTAACCTCCAAAATGCACTAGTTGAAGGGATCCCCTCTCACTTTTCATTTTCTCCTTGTTAGCAAAAGCATTTAACCAAAATGATTCTAAGAGCTCAATACTTCAACCTCAACCAAGGCTTTGTAGTTAATAAAATGGGCACTATTCCTATTTTGCAATGTACAGATAATAAAATCATTTTCATTTTCCTTGACCCTTGCCAATATCAAATCTGCTTAGTTCTCTTAATGTCGGAGAGTCTATCCTAGGCATTAATAACAACAAGGCTACCCTTTATCCAATTGTTGAAGTTCATCATATGAGAGACTTATTGGATATTATAAAGGGTGCAACTGTTTGACACCACTAATTCCCCTATTTGACACCACCAAGCGCTACCTTCCTGTCTAACACCACCACCTTTTTTCTTGTATTTTCCTCTCCATAAAACAACAATAGTAGCAGCAGCATCGCTGTCGCTGCCACCTCGCTATCGTCGCTTCTATTGCACCCCGCCACACCGTAGTCACTGCTCGCCCGCTTTTTTCCTTTATTTTTCTCTTCCTCTCTTCCCTTTCTTTTTTCTCGTCAATAGTAGGCTGCAATAACAACTGCTATCGGTCGCCTCAACCCTCCAGTCTCGCAGATGCTGGAGCAAGATAGAAAGAGAAAAGAAAAAGGGAGCGATGGCGGAGTGTTGTCGGCGTCAACAACGCCTTTAGTGCTACTCTTGTTGGTTGTTGTTGAAGTGCATGAAACACACCGTTTAAGGGGAATAGGCGCAACGGAGCCAACCAGTGGAGCATCGCAGGTGCTTGGTCCTCCAGGTGAATGATCCAGAGATAGGCACTAGGTGGAAAGTCGGTGTGCAATCCTCCAAGTAAATGATCCAGGTACAGGCTCCAGATCCTTGCCAAAAAGGTTCCCTACAAATCCGAAGGTGGAGTTAGTGCGGTAGTTGCGGTTAGGTGAAGCCAAAACCGTTGACAATAATCGAGCTCGTACATCGAGTGTTGCTATCAGAATCGTAGTTGCGCAAAGTGCTCGAGGAGGTGTACTTCGAGAAGTTGCAGACCGAGTAAATTGTAAGGTGTGTGACAATTCATGGCAACAGTGGAAAATTGTTGGGTTACTGGTGTTGGCTTGAATAGTCTCATATCTTAGGACGTGGAGTTATCACGAAGAAATATAAGGAGGTGGTCCACTCCTTACTAGCAAGAAACCTTTTGGATAAAACCCCACATCCGGTGGTCCAGGATGGAGCCCATTGTTACATGTATTAAGTTGAGGACAATATCGTTGCTATGTATAGTGGACCAATGTGCGCATACGTGCACAACGATTCATTAAGTAGTATCAGAGTCGATTTGACTGGAATTTGGCAACATGGAGGTGCATGTGATACACCGTTCAAGGGGAATAGGCGCAAGAGAGCGAGCCAGGCGGAGCATCGTAAGTGCTTCGTCCTCCAGGTGAATGATCCATGATAGGCTCAGATCCTTGTCAAGGGTCCACTACAAGTCCGAATGAGGTGAAGTTAGTGATGTGGCTGTGACTAGGTGAAGCCATCAAATACGAGAATAGTCGAGCTCATACACCAAGTGCTACTTTCATAGTCGTGGTTGTGCATGCGCTCGAGGATTACTTTGAGATGTTGCAGACAAGGTGGATTGTAGGGTGTGACGATTCAAGCCAAAGGTGAAAATTGTTGGGTTATTAGTGTTGGCTTGAATACTCTCACATCTCAGGAGGTGGAGTTGTCATAAAGGAATATGAGGGGGCGATCCACTCCCTACTAGCAATAAAGCCTTCTTATAAAATCTTACACCACGATAAGGACCTGAAATTGTGGTGTTTAAGTTGGGGACAATATCGTTGCTACGTAGAGTGGACCCAAGGGCACGCACATGTAAAGCACGCCAACAAATTGATATTCTTGACGGGGTAATACTCAACATGGAAGAAGATCTGGAAGTAGAATGATGAACCGAAAAATTTTCAGTTCACAACAACCATCTTAAACTCTTCAAGTCAATCGTGGTAGTTACTAGTCAAGGGTACCTACCCACATAGTTTGGTCATGACATCTTCTAGATTGAAAGTCTCTCCTAGAATCAACATTTGAACATTTGTGAGGGAGAATTTCTGAAGTAGATGGCCTTCAATGATTATCAAAAACATTTGTAGTTTGTGCCAGCCAGAAAAGGAATCAATCGATCGCCCATTTTTTACTTGTCATAAAAAATTTGGAACTTCATTTTCCTTGAACCTATTACAATTCTTCTAGTAGGAGAATGCTTTCTTCACTGGGTCTCAAATTAGAAGAAAAATGGTTGATCTAAAATAGGAAAGTGGCTATGGATTAGAGATTTATTGGTAGGTATGTGTTCGTATGGAAGTTGAGAACAGTAGAATATTCGAAGAGTTCAAAAAAAGGATCACTCTGCATTATGCAAGGAAATGAAAGCTCTGGTATGGCATCGTGGAACGATCTTTGATACTACCAATGAATTGGAAAGCTTTTTTATATTGTAATTGCTCTTATTGTACCCTGATCTTTTGTCTTGTGACTCGCTCAGTCACAATGATCTTTTCACTTCTAGATTGCAATTGATCTTACAAAGTCTCCTTAATCTTCTCCTCTCTTTCTCTCTATTTTTCTTTCATGGGCAACATTGGGTGTTGTAAATGGAAAATCAAGATTGTGTTGTACTGTTGATGGAGTGCTTCTTCAGGATATTTTGGTTTTGGGTGGATGTTTGTTTGGTTTTGGTACTTAATAGTCTAATTCAGTGAATCTTCTTCATAGAAGGTTTGCTGTTTTTATTTGAAATTGGTAACAAAGGGATTTTCTTTCATGATTATCGAGATCAATTGTTTGTGGTTGGTGTCTGATTCAGGGATTTTTTATTTTATTTTATTTTTATTATTTTTATTATTTATTTATTTATTTATTTATTTATTTTTCCTTCGTGGATGGGACGTGGTAATGAATTGTATTTCCAGGCTTTGGGGTTGACTGAATATTCTGCAATTTGTGAACAAAATAATGAGTAAGACATTTTCTGGATTATGCCAGTAGCAATCAAGCAACGGAGTTCCAGATTCCTTTTAAGTTTCTTACTGCAGCAATCATTGTGATATACAATGTTGGAAAAAAAACCAGCACCTTGCCTATGCTGTGGCTTTTGTTAAGTGTGGGGATTTTAATGTTTCCATGAAAAAAATCTTGTTTTAATCATGATTGTTTATCGTCAAGACTTTCTGATTAATTTTACAAGTATTTCCATACTAGCAGCTAATGTCAAAGAGCACTTACAACACTCAAACTAATTTCGTTTTCCTTTTCTTCTTCTCGCATCTGAAATACTTTCTTGTTCGGTAACCCTTCTTTAGTTCTCTTGTTTTTAGCAAATGGCTACTATTTCTGGTTCGATTTTTTGCAGCAATGATCTAGAAAAAATTCATTTTTCCAGGTATGCTATGTGTTATATTCCCGTGCCTGTGTTATATTATATTCAATAGAGTGGTTGTTAGGTGTATGCAATATGGGGTTGATGAAAGCCTAGGTAGGCCTGATTTCGTTAAGTTGATGAATCATAGATTCTAGAAATAACAACATTCAGAATGTTTCTTAGGAACTCAACTAATGAAAACATCCAATCCCCACCACCAACCATAACTAGAAAATGGCAATCCTAACAACATACCTGATGGGTTGTTTCTGCTCACTCTTATGTGGACTATTTCATGGGATAATGGTGATCCTAGTGAAAACTATTCAATTTTTCTTTTTTTAATCCCTTAAACCCTCCCACCCCAGATTCCGCTGGTTAGGTTCGACCTTGTGACCTAGTGATAACAATTAATTAGGCATATCAGGCTTGGACTACTGCTCCAATAGTTGTGTAGGTGGATTCCCTGTTTTTAATTGGACAATCATGTGATGCATTCAATGTATTCAGATGCATATGATTAAGCTATTAAGCTACATTTATATGCCATAAAAAAATCTGTTAGTTGGGTTTCATTTTACCAATGTCAGTTACGAAATCATTATGTTTTTTGTAGTTACAGAATAACATAGGTTATTTTACTTACAGATGACACAAATTTTACTCCAAGAATTAATTATATTGTAGATGACAAATCTATATGATGAAACTTATTAAAAAGAAAAGTCGCTATTGTTGCAGAAGCTCAATAAAGGTGCAAACGAATCCTCTAATAATTATTGTGAAAAACAACATTTGAACTATCCACATGAGTAATCAAGCTAGATAAAGCACTACCAATTTGGGTGAAATTTTAAAATTAAGATGGAAATTAGAATTTTATTTTAATTAATTATCTAGTTATTAAGGTAGTTGGGTCAAGCCTACGTAAGCTCATCGTTATTAAGGGTTAGGGATTATTTTGGAGTTTGGGGTTTTAGTTGACTTATTTAACAAGTGAAAATTAGTTATAAATAAGGTTCTAGGTCATCCATTGTAACTTCGTGTCTGAATGTTGAGACAATGGAGATTACTTGGGGTTTATTATTCATTGTCTTTTTTAATTTATCGTAGTTTATCGTTTTAGTGTAGTTGATTTAGTTGTTAAATATTATTTGGTATCATAGCCAATGAAATATAGTTTATTAGAAGATGTTGAAAAGAACAGAGGTTCCACCACCATTACTAAAACAACCACAGTCAACCTTTTTCATTCACCAGAGTCTTTGTTATCGTCCGAAATTGCAGAGTTTGATCAATCCCAAAAGAACTCGAAAAAAAATTGGGATGGGATCAGGATGAAGATTTTCAATCCCGCTCATTCTATCCCGTCACGTCCCAAACTTATTTATTTAATATTTATTATTATTATTAATTAAAATCAAATTACAACCTTAAAGGAAAGTTTAGGATGTGTTGAAATTAAATTAGAATATCTATTATTTGAAAATTTATTTGCTTGATTTGGTACTCTTTTTCACATTTTAGATTGGTTACAATACTATTATTCTTGTAGAAAATAAAGGCAAATGATGGTTTAAGTTATTTTTGCACTATGAGTTATATATACAACTATTGGTTAGTGCATTACACAGAGAATGCTTAACATAAAAATTAAACCATAAGTTCACTGGACTAGTTATATGACATTAATATTGTTACGATGAAAGTTATATGTACATAAATTTGGTATTATTGGTGTGTGAGTAATGTGAGATGTAATTCTTTTGTTTTCCTTCATTGGAAGACTATTTAGTATCTGCTCATCCTGTCTTGTACCGTCCCGAACCCGTTTGGGATCGAACGAGGTCAGGATGAGGCCTATCTCATCTCAATCCCGAACAAAAGGGATGGGATCCATCTCGTCCCCATGCCCACCACTAATTGCAACTGTCACCGTCATCGCAAACCCCACCAACAGATTAGATCCATTCATTTGGAACAGAAGGCTTGTTTCGTTAAGATATGTTTGGAAAATGAATAGTATATTTATCATTATTTAAAAAGTCCTTAATCCCTAGCTTGTTTAGAATTTATGAAGACCATCCCGTCGTTCTAGAAAAAATTTTCAAACTGTAGGTTAAGCATACCACCACGATCAGTGAGCCTCCTAATCACTAAAAATATTATAATAATAAAAAATGAGTGTCCCATATTATTCACCTTAACTCATACCCATATTATTCGACATACCCATACCAATACCAATATAGCCCAACCAAATCCATACTTATACCCCATAGTTTCTTGTGGGATCAAACATAATGAATATTTCAATTTTAGGCTTTTGAAAATTAACACCCAAAAGTAAATTCACACTTTGAGGGGTTATGCTTCGTGGAGTTATACTTCGATGGGTTACAGTACTTGTGGGGTGAAAATGATGTGGAGTGTTTAAGAGGAAATGATTTCTTACATTCTTTTATGTTATTGGATATTATTTTATTCTTAGGATATTCCCTAATTCCTCATTGGATATTTACTGATTGTGCCCCAACATATAAATATGTGACCTCATTTCACATATTCTTCACATCTCTCACACTCAAAACATTTATCTGAGTTGTGTTCTAAAAGCCCAAGGGTAAAGAGAAACTCTTGAAAAAGTGTTAAGTGTCAAACAAGCTCTAAAAGACTTGGGGATGGCAGTAGGGTGGATTTTCACGGATATCCGCCACACCCGCCCCATATGTGGCGAATTTGGATTTATTTCAATGGATTTTAGGGCGGATTCGGGGATCCAATTCATATCCTCACTATTTCGGGACGGATACAGATTTGGTCATATCCGCCCCGTGGATATCCATTTATGTATTATTATTACGAAATTATCCTTATACTAAAAACCCTAGCTTTGATCATTACCCTCCACTATCTCCCTCTATTTTCTCCATCGTCGACACACACAGAAGAGAACCCATCGTAGCTGATGCCTCCAGACCCTCCATCAGCCACAGTCGTTCCTGCTTCTTCTCTCTGCTTATCTATTTTTCTCTCCCTTATTCTCTTTTCCCTCTTCTCCCTACTTCTCCCTACTTCTCTCCTTGTTTCTATCTTCTTCTCTCCCTTTCTTCTCTCTTCTTGCTTCTTTCTTCTTATTCGTATGGTTCAAATTTTGAATCTCCTTCCAAACAATTATCAACAACGAAAGGATAAGAGCATCGACCTGGTGCAAAAACACCAACATCATGGCTCAAGACGGTTTGTATATTGGGTTTATTCAACTGAATCCAAGATTTCACCCTATCACCAAATTCATTGACACATATCTGCATATGCAGTGAAATCCTCGCTGCTTCTCTCCCTGCATATATCTTCATATATCCAAGATCTCTCCCTGCTCTCTTCTCTCCATGCTTCTCTTAAATTTGCTTTTTTCTCATATTTGAAGCAGCTTAGTTTGATTAATTGATCTGAATGGTGAAGTGGATTTGGGGTTGATTTGTTGCTGAAGGTGAAGTGGAGGGGATGATTACGGAGAAAGAGTTTTTTTTTTCCAAATAAAAGGGGCAGGCCGGATATCCGCAAATCCCTGCGGAGCATGGATGGTTTTAAAAAAATGAATAAACGGTTATACAGGGAAGATTCGGGGATCCGCGATCCCTGACGAAGCAGATTTGCCAAAATCCTCCCCGTTGCCATCCCTAAAAAGACTAAAATTTAGCTTTTATAAAGAGAGCTTGAATATGTGCCTTTTAGATGTTCGATAAAATTCTTTCTAAAACATGGTTCAAAACTAAACACTTAACCCATCTTTTACTCTTTCCAAGAATATATGAGATTGTAGACTCGGGAGTCAGAGTGTGCATGTGAATTGTTTGAGGAAAAGTCCCAAACAATTTTATTTATTGTCTTGTGACTATACAAGTGCTGCGCACCTAAGATTTTTGAGAAAATACATCCAAACAATTGTGCATCTAAGATGACGAATTTTTTTAATGGAAAAATTCTAGAAAGCAAACATACATCCGTGAGCTCTAAAGTTTATCAGAGTCTTTCACATTGATCATTTTCATCAAAGTGTTCAATTGCCTTGTGAGTATGCAAGGGATGTCAGACTAAGTACATTGCTAGGGTCAAGCCTTGTGTGTATGCAAAAAAACCACTTGTGTTTATAGGGATGTTTGATCAAGAACGTTGTTGAAGCCTTGTGAGTATGCAAGGAACCCTTGTGCATACGCAAAGGACATTTGATTAAGTACGTTACTAGGGCCAATGGTGTTATGGTCGAGTGGTTAGGGCTGTGTGGGTTGATCCCCCACGTCCTAGGTTCGAGACCCGCCGACGGCATGGTTACTTTCTTATGGTGTTGACTTGTAGGTCGCACCTTGTTGATAGGTTATGGGATCCTATAAAAACCCAGCTCGCTTTCCAAAAAAAAAGTACGTTACTAGGGTCAAACTGTTTGATGAGAAGTTCAAGATCCAGAGAGAAACATCGTTGAAGCAAAACTTCGTGTATGAAGTGAGAACAAGAAGTGTAATCACAATATGAAACTTGATGTGTTCAAATCAGTTATTGCTGATCTCGCTGATCTCGAGCCTGCAAAATGAGCACCAGTTAAGCCAAGACCACCGTTGTGGTAGCCGAAGGTACTCTGATGCTTTAGTCAGATATCGACGCAAGGAAAAGTGAAGTCTGTATGTAAATTGCAATATGTATGCGTGCATTTCTTCCTCCTTTCACCATCTGTTATAGCAAGTGTTCACTCTCAAGTGTCCCTGCGATCGAAAGCATGATGGAGGGAGATCTCATGATATCTCCCCTATGCATGATTGAGTGTCTTCGTCACTTGATTCTATTTAGGACCCAATGTTTGATTGGGCTAAGAGTTGAATTCCTGTGAGTGGATCTCAGGCCTATGACAACTTTGAAATTTGTGTTCGGCCCTTATTGTCCTGGACCAAGCCCTAAGTTTCATGCCTCTTGGACTGACGTGTCTTGGGCCTGGGTACCTGACTTACGAGCTGAACAATAGTTTGTGAATATGTCCGCTTGAGACTGCGCTGGAACATTTCTCGTGCTAGGGTTAGCCCATGCCACGTGTACGGTTGTGATCAAGCGACTGTTTGATGTCTCATCAAAACCAATGTAGGGTTGTTAAATGTGGATCTTGTACTTGTGATTTTTGTTAGTAGTGTTGGCAACAAGCTGGTGAACTACGTTATATCATTGTCTTATTTATCTTAGCTGCACATTACCTTTATTGTATGTGATTGTTAAGTAAATCAACTAATCCATGAACTAATCAATCCAATTGCAAATTAGAAATTTCAATATACAACCCCACAATACACCTATGACACGTATTGCCCAAAATTTGAATACATCAGCACCACCACCCTCATTGATCAGTGATACATACCCTACTGCCATTGCCCCCATTATGATGCACATTGTGTCATACACTCATCAAAATGGAGCTACATGACTTTAGGAGAGAGTTCCAAGATTACAACCTATCTTGTACGGGTGCTAGGAGAGGTGAGGCGATAGGCTTAGCCTGAAAGCCTAGTTCGCATGGGCGTCATCTAGCACCTGGACTATATTTTTGTTTCATTTTCAATGAATTTTTAAACCCGTATATATACACATCATTTTCACAAGTCAAACTAAAAACAAGAAAAAAAAAATTCAACGTCTTCCGTAGTTCATAATCCAACATCAAAAAACTACAAATCAACAACAATCATAATCCAACATCAAAAGAAAACAAACCAACAACCAATTGTTGCTTTCTACTGTGACTGTGAGCTCTTACAAAAGACGAGGGATTTTTAAGGTAACAATTTAGAAAAATTGCAGTCATAGGCGAGACCACATGACTACATTTAAAACATGGCTCTCCTTGGCTAAGTGAGGCGGCGAAGTTCTTCGTCGCCATTGCCTAGTTATCGCCCGAGACTACATGGAATACAACAGGAAGGAAATCAAATCAATGGAGAAGATATTGGAAATGTTCATATTGCTAAGACAACCACTGACATCCATAGTATGTGGTATTCCATCATCACATGTACTTGATTTCCAAAATTTTGGTCTTTTGACTATTGTTATTTCTTCCCCATTTTTGGGTAAGATGTTCCTAGGGAGCCAAATGCAATAAGTGAAGATATATACTTTGACACGGACTGAGTCCTTTGCGGAGAAAGCTATTGAGAAGTTATGCATCCAAAAGCTCGTGCAGATTGTTTACATTTGGGTGACCATGTTCCTTATTTGGGCCCATCCTATTTCCATGAGGGAGTAGTTACCAAGTGAAGGTTCATGGACGATTTATGACATATTTCCATAGTGGGCTCAGGTAAGAGTGTACTGTGGCTAGTATTGTGAACGTGTCTTCTTTGTGTGTGTTTCACCTTGCTTTCAATTATTGGATGCTTATGTTTGCCTGACTACTTCAGTTTAAGCTCGAGGAGCTCGAGGTGAGCTTCTTCAATTAGAGGAATATTAGGATCTCATTTGATTGCTTAGATATTTAGGTAATTGGACGGGCCTATGTATGCCCATAGTTATTAAGGGTTAAGGCTCTATTTTAAGGTTTAGTGCTTTAGTTGGCTTGCTGAACAAGCCAAAATTAATTACAAATAAGGTTCTGGACCATTAACTTGGTTTTTAATAAATTCACATCCTAATGGAGATTATTTAAGGTTTATTTTATTAATAACCTTCCTTTAATTTATCAGAAATTATTATTTTAGTGTAGTTAATTTAGTTGTTAAAGAAGAGTACAATTAAATTATTGGTAAATTTGATGTTCGTTACTTGTACTAATTAGGTAAATAACTTTTCCCTTTTATAAATTTAATTTGAGCTTGATCCGTCGACATTGGTTGACCATCCAGTCAACCGATATCTTATACATGTGACTCTCATGTGATGTATAAATCACACCTAGATTACCCTTGTTTGAAAGAAGGTTTTCCATGTTGGGTTTCCCTTTTATCTCCCTCCTTCAAATAAGGGCAATTTAGGTTTTCCTTTTACATCATGCAAGACGTGCACAAGATAACGATTGACTGGATGATCAAATGATGGTGAAGGACCAAATTTAAATAAAATATATAAAAGAGACTAAAGTCATTTACCCTATTAGTACAAGGGACCATCAAACTAACATTTGTAATTAACAGTTGATCAAACCAATGTGATCTCACCTGGAAAGGAATGTGTATTCAAGAGATAACCCCGTTTCGTCTCCATCTCAACAAGAATACTAACCATTTTCCCAGATTTTACTTTTGCTTGAAGACTTAAAAGCTTAAACTACCAGGAAATTATCAATAACATCTAATTAGCGTTCTCGTGAATGTGTACTACATATTATTACCACTTTGCACCCTGTCAATACCTGATGTTCATTGTGATTTTCAACCAAGTTTGGCCTCCTTGAACTTACCCTTTCATATGTTCTAATAAGTATTCTCAACACATTCAGTAAATCTCAAACCAATCATATTCTAGGGTACGATCCAAGTTTAGGACCAGTTAAGTTTCTTTTAGCCAAAAGGACCCCACCCCACCCAAACTAAGATATTGTTTATTGATTCTTTGAGCTCCGTTTGAATTGACAGTTTTAGAAAATTACGAACTAACAATAGAAACGCCGTGTTAAAATTTTAGCGTGTTTCAACACCGTCCCTCGAGATACTTGTTTAGGTCTCGCCATTAAATATCTTCATAAACGGTTTTTGTTGGTGTTTAAGAACCACCCTTTCGGGTGGTCTTTGACAATGGGTGTTGGTTGGCCTACCAATAAACGTGTCGTGCCCAAGGTGGACCCTTGCTTGCTTCATGATTATAGAAAATTTTAAAATGATAATTAATGCGTTTCTCAGCGTGCACATGTCGAAATGATTTAAAACTTTGGCACGTTGTTTCTAATGTGAAATATAATTTTCTTCAAAATTTAAGCTCAAACGGAGCACAAACGAATTAATAAACAAAAAATTTCAAGTTAATGAAACCTGGGCGATCCCAAAAGGCAGTCAAAATAGAAATTGGGCCAAGACTTCTCTTGTGATGTACTACAAGGCCCACAAGGCCACAACATTCTCTACCCGTGCCTAGATAGTAGTTTTCATACAAATTATTTAATTGTGCATGGTAAACACCTTCAAAGAATAGGACCAGTACAGCTTATTATTAACACCTTCAAGAAATGAACCAATACAGCTTATTATTAACAAAGAATAGGCCCCTAATAGTTTTTCATCTATCCCAGGAACCTTTTTGTGTGCCAAATGAAAAATTCTTTTACATGTTGACAAAAGCCAGAAAAAAAAAAAAGACAAAGCAATCAAAAATGGTGAAAGGTATATGAGAAGCAGTACCAAACAATGCAAAATAGATATACAATCAGATCTATGGACGGTGACAAAACAATTATTGAAGATACCAGGAATTGAAACAGTGTACCTTCTGAGGTTCCATGTATTTGTTTTCTCAGGTAAGCTAGGAGGAAATATTCCATAGTTTAAAACACCACAAATGAAAGCCACAACCTGCAAGATGTGTAGAATAAGCTAAATTATATGAAGGGGAAAGTTTTCAGCATTATCAACATACATTTCTTAAGCCCTTCAAAAAAAAAAAAAGAAGAAGAAGAAAAGGAAAAGGGCCATGATGGAACAGATTGAGAAGCTGCACCGGTAGTTGCAACTTCGAAGAGCTCTCCCAACACCATCATAGGTCAGATATGCTTGAGGGAGGAGAAGGATAAGAAGGTAATGGTGATGATGGAGAAGCTGGTATTGAGAGAAAAACACCTCGGGTCAAGTCTAACACACCGGAAAAAAAAAAAAAAAAAAAAAAACGACACTACATCCAGCCGAGGAACACAAGACAATGCAATCCAATTGGGTGTGCCACCCCTAGCACCAGCAATGGTCGATGTCCAAGTCTTGCACCACCTCGTGTTGTACGGTAGTCGAGGTTTTCTAAGTTTTCCATTTTCAGCCTGGGGGGTCCACCACTTTTGAGTTTTGACAACTCCTTTTGCGAGGTTTTGTCATCCCATGCCTGGGTTCTTCAACCCTTATGGAGGTATTCCATACACTTTCGACCTTTTTGTCCCAATTCGACTTTCCACAACCCACCTTGCCAATCCACAATCCCAAAAAACCAAAATCACACCACCCCACCACGAATATATCATTTATCTAATACCCACCTTCAGTTAACACCACTACTATACCCGATCTTGATCCAACAACTAGAAATTTGGCTCAAAAACAGAAACTCTAAGAGGAAGTGTTTCTACCTGATCATCCAATGAAGTTTGATGATAATTATTCAGTGAAACCAGCCCCTAATCAGTTTCACACAAAAGGAGAGGCAAAAACTTAAAAGTTCACCTATTGGCTGAAGGAAGGACAAATCAGAATAGAAGTACCGTCAAAGCCAGTGAAACCTCCAGGGAGCAAACAGTTCTTCCTCAACCACCACCAGAGAAGCCCCCGACTCCACTGAACAGTTATGGGAGAGGTAAAGGTACAAGAGGATGATTCGGACAGCCATGTAGCCCTTCTCCATGCTTCGTCATAAGTGAAAGGAGCAGTCCGGATCAAGAATGTATTTCCTCCATGCTTCATCTTTATGTCCCTTGCTCTCTTACTCTTCATCCTGTGCTCTATCACTTGTTTTTTCTGCATTTGGAACCCAATTTCCATTTATGGAAGGCCTATGTATTGTTATCCATTATTTTACATAGATTTTACAAACCCTACACCTCTATCAATGCCTTTGTGCATTTTGTGTGGACTTCACCTACTCGCAAATTTTTTTCTTCAGTAGTATTCGATGAAATAACATTTACTCTGAGGGGCCTTCCTTTTTAATTATTGTTTCTTATCTATTTATATCTGGCATAAAAGGTCTTCCGACATGCAAAAAATTATGAAAGGCTATACACCATGCACCACCCCATACATAACTCACCACATTGCTGTATTTTTTTTTCCTAATTTGTTACAATTAACACGATCATCCATCCTCTGATCACTTCCACAAGTGTTGGACCAGTGAATCTTGCCTATGTCACCAGCTCTTTGCCCCCCAAGAACTGGCATATCAATGAAATTTTTGGCTTAAAATCCCCTTCACATTTGTCAATCTCTACTCGGGTTCCACAAAACTACTCAAAAAATCCCAAATGCCGCTTTAAAATGGTTTGAATGAACTTAAAGCATTATTATATCTTTTTCAGGGTGAACATCTTATTCAGGAGATCTGTAATTTGATGCTGGTGGGTTTTCAACCCATGTCTTCAGTACCATCCACAAACTACATCAACTGAGTTAGTAGCTGGCACCGCCTTACTTTTTCACAACTTCATTCATTTTCATAAATTTTAACTCATCCTTTCAATTAATAGGAAAGAATTAACTTATCTATGACATGTCAGAGGTTGACATTATTTCCCAATGGAAATATCAAATAGTATTACAACTGAACCTGATAGACAATTTATACAATGAGGATTGAGTGCACAGTACTGTTGCATTTGTAAATATCTAGAAATGGGAGCTTTTGATTCATACGATCCTATGTAAAACTTAATATGCCTGGTTTAAGCTGGAGTTATCCAATTGGATGAGCATGGGCAGTTTCAATAGATTTACACATACGCACTATTTGTCTATATGACTTACAATATTTGGAAGGGATGTAGCATTCCATAATGCATATACACGAGCCAGTGGAGCTCTTCTGGGACCACGACTGAAAAGAGCATTCAAGCCCGCAGGAAATAGAGAAAGCAGGGATAGCGGCAGAATCAGCAAGATGGCAAGAAAAGTCCCAAGAGACACCCAGTAAAATTGAAGCAATGTAAGGAGGGTGACGGAAAGATCTGCCAAGAGCAATACTGAAATCAGCAGTTGCAGGGTATCCTGAAACATAATGTTTATACCAAATGATGAGTTAATTTTTGTACATATGAGAAACATGCAAATACCGAACAGGGAAAATAATAGAAAATAAATAATTAAAGGTTGCACCAGCAGATTACCTGAAGCCCAACTGGCCTGGTATTGTGTAATAATAGAGAGAATGGGTATAATATATCCTTTTTGTAGTCCAATGATTTTACTGTAGTGTCATTTATAATCCCTCCATTTACTCCTCCAGTCATCCTTTTGCCACAAAATGCATGGTTGGCATCTAAAAGGCTTTGTTGCAACTGCTTGATACTTAAACTTGCAAGTGTGTTATCCCTGGGATATTAATGCAAATAAAAAAAAATAAAACATCTAACAGTTATTATGCAGACAAAACTCATAAGATACGATGGTTATAGGAATATAGGATTATTAGTAGTATTTTAATTCTATTGTTATTTCCATTGAATAATGGGCTTGGACCCAACATAGTTATTTAGGGTTTTGCTTTTACAATTAGAATTAGGAAACAGGAAAACGTTTGGGGATATGAGCCATCAAAAGGAGGACGATTGGAACAGTTGAGTTTCAGAGGAAAGGAGGGAAAGCTGTGGGACTGATTAGATAATCAACCTTCTCATGTGACTTCACGTGCGAGGGTTGCACCTTAAGGCAAGACTTAGTCGCAACGCGCCATAGGCTTACATCAAAAGGCTTTACGCCTTCTATATGCTTCATTGCTGACGTGTACAATTTGTTGATTTTTAGTTTTTAACACCTTTAATTGTTTTACTTACAAGATAATTTAACTCACTTTATATACTAATCATATACATCTTAGAATCAATTTAAAGATGCTAGCAGAACCCTAAATTACACCTTATATATGCCTTTCGAGAAATACCTTAAGCAATATTTATGAAGTTTAAGAAAATAAAAATAGGTAAAATAAAATCATGATGCATTAATGTGTCATTCTTTATATTTTGCTAATCATTATAATTTATATTTATATGTAACGTGTTTTTTGTTATGTCTCACACGTTAGTCCATTGGAACACCTCCCCATTTTAAAGCCTTGCCTTGTATTGAGAGATATTAGTACAATGTCATCCATTCCATATAGCTGATATAATCTCCTCTTTTCACCTAACTCAACAGTATCAAATTGTTTTACGATGCATCAAATCTCATATGTTTTGGAGTGTTCAACGCTTTCTATCTTTGGTTAGGGTTTTCTTGAATGGTGCAACATAACAAGAGATGCATTAACCTTGACCACTGGTAGTTAATGGCTACAAAGAACTTCTTGTATAGGATAAAAAATAATAAATAAATAAACTCACCTTGGAGTTCCATTGCTTCTCGTGTCCCGTATGGCATGGACAGAATAACCATCAACAATCACCAAGATACCCAACTGGTAGTAACCAGATGATGTAGCATGGAACCATCCCAATTCAATTTTAATTCCATGAGAAATGAGTTGGGCGTTTTCATGGGTACTGATCCAATCAAGAACAGGAACTAGTGCAGATCTGATGCATCTTTGCCTCACTAGTCTTAACTGAGCATTTAATCCAGCAACCAAGCGATTCCAAATAGATACAGGTACATGCTGAGAATGAAATAATGTATTCATATTGTAAACTGCAATTTAAAAAAAAAATAAAAATCTTTTATGGTACATCAAGATAAAATACCTGGTCAAGAAGATTGGTTAGCAGCTGATCAGCATGAAGATTGTACGGTGACATATAGCTTCCATCCCCACCAAAGATGATACACATGGGGAACCTATGCTCTATAGAAGCCACATCTAGTCGCTTCTCATCACCACCCAGGAAGAAATCAATGTAAGCAACAATTAAGTCAGGCGTAGCTCCAACCTGTCATTTTTTGTCATCCATAGGAAGATATTTAAGGGAAAGAATATATCAAATATAAGTCTCAAGCAATATAAGATTTAGGAAAAAAATAGTGACATAAGTATAAATAGAAAGGGCAAACATATGGAGGGGGTCACATGGAGTGCTCCTAGACACAAAACAAATATAGCCTCAATTGCTAAATAAATAAAAAAGATTCACTCCGGAAAAGAAATCCCAAAAAATCCAAAATCATATTCGCATTCAATGTCTCAAAATCCAACTTGACTTATTCCGTTAGACGAAACAAATCACTAGAAACCTATAAGTACCAGCCAAGTCACCTTTTCAGCATCTGGATGAACCAGCAACCTAGCCTTCCCACAGGCTAAATCACAGGTCTAGTGTCAGTCACCTATCTGTTTGGTGAGACCCATTAGTTAGCAGGGCAGGGTCCCATGTCCCTTATTCCACATATACAACAGAGGCTGCAGGTGGTTTTCTGACCTCTCCTGACTTGTTTATTAATTTCAGACATGAAAAAGAATCTCTTTCAACAAATGTAAGAAGAAAATAGAGGTAAGCAAGGCGAACCTTCATCCCTTTGTAGAGAGCTCGTGATCTGCAAGAGCGAAGACATGAATGGTCATATTCTGACTTGACATATTCCTGAAGACGATGAATTTTCTTTCTCCGTCGCCATTGTTTCCAAGACCAGGCACAAGGGTATGCAAGCACTGAAAGTATACTATGCACTGAGCCTTCCCACCATTCATATGTCGCAACTGAGTTGATCTCATCAATGAATCTGTTGAAGGCATCTTCATACCTGAAATTGGAACAGTACCAAGGACACAAATAAGATAAATGTGCCACTCACGTGAGCTGTAAGCAGTGTAGCAGTAATTGTGCTTTTAAAGCTTCTCCTTGACTAAAAGAGCTGAAAAGAGTTCATCCCTGGGACTAATGTAGCAATAGGAAAACCTGTCATGTGGTTTTGTCTGTTAATGCATACTTTTTATCTACTTGTGTTCAGAAGGTATGGTAAATGATCGTGCTACAGCATTGTTCGATTTGTTGTAAGCATTTCATACTATTCTAAGGCTATTATAAGAGAGATTTTCTTACACTATTTCAATAATTGCATCAGGTGGAGAGTAGGGAAGGTGCCAAGGTTCTCTGAAGGTATTTGGACCCATAAAGTACAATCTGTGCACATGGCTTTGTATTTCTTCAGCTCTGCTGGTCCCACGCACCTAGGTTTTTGGTGAGCATGATAAAAAAGAGTCTTTAAGACATAAAACCATGAGAAAAACACAACTACAACTTAGACCTATTAAATTGAGATTCTATAAGATAGAGAGAGATATCTGATACTAAACTGAGAGAGAGCTACCTCTGCTAGGGAAAGGAGATGTGGCAAGTGGTGGTGACTGCGGGGTGCAATTGAATTCTTCGTACTGAAAGCATAATCTGATCCAACTAGCTTAATCCTTAAAGTACTTAGAAGAAGAGAGAGAAGCACTAAAACCAATGATAAAAGAAATGCAAAAGGCAGTGGCCCTCCAAATGTATATATCAGCTCTTCAAAGCGCGTATAGCAATATGGCATCCTATACCTATCTAATATACATTTATATGGACACAAAGGTTGAGAGACTCCTCCTGTTAATAAAAGGAGGCAAATTGTTAGTTATCGCAAATAAAGACAGAAGAAATGTAACATGCATGAAGAAATGCCCATTGAAGTTACCTCGTACATATACATAGTCTGCACGGTTGGGAAGCAGTTCCAAAGGGCAAGGACTACAAAGAGATGCTTCTGACCCATCTACATCTTTGTATGTTCCAACAGGGCATTCCTGAAAATGTTTTTTTCAGCGTGATATTCATTAGGAGTCAAGTTATATGATTTTATTGATAAAAAATATTCAATAGGAATCAAATTGTATACCATTTTATGATATAGATGAGACAACACACTAACTTTTTAAGAAATGCAAAGGAAACTCATCCTGAAACTACGAAAGTCTAAAAATGAACATTGATAATGAAAAATGTAGTTTTATTCTTGCATTCTTTTTTGCCTTTTAAAAATAAATAAACATGCAATTGATTAATGATCTATTTTCGAAACAATTGTTGCATCGTTCATGTTATGGGTGAGAAGAACCAAATCTATGAGTTCTTGGGAGGCATGAATTCCAAGTATGAGCATGCTATGCTAGAAGTATTGGGTAAGAATCCTCTTGTATCCAAGCTAAGGATAGTAGGAACAACGCCATGTCTCAAGCCCACACTTCTAAGACTTGTACCAGTGAAAATGATTGAAGGGGATGGAAACAAGATAGAAAACAGAAACGACAGTGTTTCTAAACCCCACACACAGGATTGATGTTGGTTGCCTCGGTCAACTGTTAGCTTAGCACTATAAACCCCATACACGGGATTGATGTATGTCGCATCAGGGAAGGGTTTAGTTTCAGACTTACTACTATTTGAGTTCAATTAGGGACAGTTTGGGTGTATTCTCTTTATGGATCTAGGAGTCTCATTTGTAACTGTCAAGTTCAGTTATGACTTATGAATGATATTTAAATAAAAATGCAAATATGCCAACCATTTAAAATTTTAGATGTTATTTATCTGACAATTTTATGACTAATGAATGATATTTTAAATAAAAAAAATGCAAATATGCCAACTTTATAAATATTCAGATGTTATTTATCTGAAAATTCTAGCCTTTCAATTATAATGATTTAATTATAAAAAAAAAATTCTTGCAAAAATTAACTTATTATTCTATACTAAACTGAAAGTATTACATAATAACAGAATTAGTTCAAGACTGTGTTAGCACGTGAACAACCACTAACACATGTGCATATGTATATATATGAGTTGGGATCAGGTGATTTACCCAATTCTTTCCTATCAACAAGCACCTTTCTTTTTCACTCGTCCACTTTATCTCACTTAACTTTTATTTATTTTTTACTTCTCACTTACAGTATACTTTTAATTTCTTTTTCTTCCCTCTTCCAATTTGTCTCACCAGTTTTTTGCTCTAAAGAAAAAGTAATAGAACCAATATGTCCATGAACAATTCAGAGGAAATGAACTCTTGAACACCAAATCTACGAATCATTATGCAATAGGTTCTGGGTCAGGTTTCATAGTTCAAACACGAAAGCCATTTGAAGCCTCCTTCATTTGAACATCTTGTGCATATTGCTTTGAGAAATGAACTGGGGCAGACTATACAAAGGTATATGATTTGAAATTTTAAGTAAAGATGAAACCTCAAATCTGGGCATTTCACTAGACCTTTGACATGAAGTACAATACCTGTGTGGGGTGCTTCCTCCTTTTACTGGAAGCTTCAAACTAATCTAATAATGGTATGAGTTCAGGATTAAAAAAGTTAAGCTTCACCCTGCAAAGTTTGATTGAACCAGGAAACTTATATAGCGGAGATCATTTGGCTATGGTAAAAAAACATGGTTATGCCCAGATAGATTCGAAATAAAAGGAAGGTTGGAAGAGGAAAATCACTAACTAATAATATGGTTTTACAACAAAAACCTTTTAGATCGAAAGCATTTTTATGGTTGAGACTAGTTGAAGTAACATTGTCACCTGATCTTAAACCTTTATATAGTTTGGATAAGGTGACAACACATTTCTTGAAAACCTTGATTACAACTCAAGATTTCGGATTCTCGGTGATTAAGTAACAAGTAGTCAAGATAAAGATCAAAGAAGATACCAACCATCTCAAACTGATCTAAACCACACTCAGTTGCAAAGTATGTGATATACGTTAAAGGTAATAAAATATAATTTTTTTTAAAGAGAGACGTACATTGCAGAATGTACCATATAGCCCTTTAGGACATTTCTTTCCTGTGAGTGTGCCATTTTCTCCATTACGACCACCGCTGTCCCCAGCCCCACCACTATTAAGATCAAAGCACAAGAAAACGTATGTCAATTTTAATAGAGCATTTTGTTTTGAGAACAAAACTATCCTTGCAATGTGAAGAAAATTCCAATAATGGTCTTGAACCTATAGCTCAATGGTGCCGAAAATGATTTTCAACTACGAAGTCTAGGGTTTTAGCAAAACTATAAAAGCCAATTAATAAAATTGAAATAAGCAAAAACACTAAATCCTATTGGTTCAAGGAGTTTGAGCGAAATAAGATTCATGTTGCAAAGAAGATTATTGCAATTACACTAGTAATTATAATGAGAACAACAATATTATGAACACTCACATATGCTAGTATGTATTTAATTGACAGGAGATTAGCAGGAGGAAAAAAAATCATAGTACTCTTAGAATTTCTAGGTGTGGTTGAACCAAAAAAAAATAACAGAATATTTGCGTCAATGTCTACAAATTCGTGAATTTCGTAAAACTGCATTATGTGATACTATTTATGAGATAAAATCAATTTCGACCCTACAACAATAAACTAGGAGAAAGGAATTCTTGGGTACAGAGTGGCATGCCAAACATTTACACGTCCCATGGATGAATGTTATCCTGACTGTTTCCATCCTTTTTTTGCTGAACAAAAAAAACAAAGAAATGTACCAATCTTGATGTTCAATTGCTACCTATGATGTAATAATAATACAAACCTGAAAACTATCAGATTCAATGTCTCTAAAACACCGATTTAAGACAATAATTTATCACACCAAGTCATATTCTACGATTTAGATTCTGTGGGTGCATCATACCCTCATTCATAATATACTATTGTTACGAAGGCATACCTAATATCGATGGTACCGTTTATAGTTGCAACAGGAACATACTCATCAGCCATAGCTATATTAAACCAATCAAAATGAACTCTTCCACCACCACCACCGCCACCCCCGATACGATCACCATAACCACCAGAAACTGATAAAGATGAGTCTTTTCCTAGAGTAAGTGATTGAAGGAAAACAAGAATAGTTCCACCTGAACCACCTCCAACACCTCCCATTATGCTTCTGTTATTATTGCTTGCTGCTTTACCACCATCAGCCCTTAATGATCCAAAAATCTCTAGCCTTGACACTGGCCATTGACTGGAACCCATCACTAAAGAATAAAAAAGATGTCATTCTTTTAGATATCAATTACCAAAATGACTACATAATAACTCTTTCAATCTAAACATGATTAACTAATGGTAAGAATCTCGCATGAATAGAGTAATCCATGAAATGTGCACAGCAAATATACATGATGTACTCAATTGCTTTACAGATAACATCACACCATATCCAGCCTCTAAAAGAATGTAAACAATTCTGGAGATTTCTATTGGTTGATTTTTGTGCCTAACTTACATTTCTTTTACTCAAAAGTCCTTCATAATAAATCATCTGAACTGAATAACAATAGAGATGTGAAGGTCGAGGTGTTTCTCAAGTATGATAAACAAATAATAATATCATAATGAGCTGTTGTTATGAAGTCTTGGGAAAATATCTGCTTTATACATAAAAAGTAACACTATTCCATGTGTGTTTCACAAATTAATTCTTGTGTTTATTTTGAATAAAATATCTTTGACTTTATAACTTTTAACCGATTAAAGCACGTAACAATTAAGCGTAGATTTGTTAAAAATGATTCAATTATATATTTCAAAAGTTAAGAACATGAAAGGATCACTTTAGTAGGTATGTCACATGATCCACATCTTTCAGCGAAAGAAATTGGCCTTGGGGAATGGGAAATGTAGGAAACTTTAGCATCCATATCTCAATAGAAAAGACGAAAATACATTAAAGGTTTGGTTTCTTACTTTTATCTAATAATAGTAGCATATCTAAGTATTTGGTATATCAATCCTTGAAATACCCACGAAATATCTTTATCTAACATTTATCGCCCGCACAAGGGTATTTTTGGAAGGAGAATGTTAACTATTATAATAGTCTTTTGCTAGTTTTTCTATTTCATGATAGTATTTGTATTTTATGTTATCCTTAAGTCTTTCAAAAGTATTTGCATTAACTTGATGAGGGTCCGCACATGAATTTGCAGTTTGAACTGCATTACCTAAAGAAACTCAAATTAGTCGAAGTGGTTCAGCAAGTGTTATCAGTAAGGTTGGTCTCATCTAATTGGACAAAAGAATATTCTGAATCATTTAGAGTAAATAAAAAGAAAATGGTCACTAACACTTAAAAACTAGTTAGGTTGCTTTAGAGAAATTGAATCATACAATCTACATTGCACTAGTGTGAGAAAACTGAATAGAAGATTTCCTTTGAAGGCAGACAACAATAAACTGTACTGATGAGAACCGTCAAGGTGCCAAACAGAAATGCCTCACCTATCATTCCACCTCCTGCAACATTTCCATGTGACCCGCTAGGGGCCTCATTTCCACTACCTAATTCACAGGGAAGATCAGCATCACCATATTTTTTACCACCTTCACTTAGCAACCCATTGGCAACACCTGATCCCCCTTTTCCCCCATGTCCAGCACCACCTCCAGCTCCATTTGTATAGTTTCCCTTACCAATACCTTCTTCACAACCTGATAAGAGATGACCATCAACATAAAATCACATAGATCTGGAACTAATTTATAGTTCCTAGATGGGACAGAAACTTTACAAAATGCATGTTGAGCGTAACTACAACATATACGATGAAAGAAGGCAAAAAGTATAACTTAGAAAGATATCATTAATTTGAGAATGACAAATTACCCAATTCTGAAGCACTCATCATGCCATCTGTGTCAATTATAACAGTCCTTGCCCTGTGGATGTGAAGAATGCTTCCCCGGACAATGCCATTAATACTAATGTCTTCAACTCGGCAGATCTGACAAAATTAAACCGTAACATACATAAATTTATAGAATGAAACATAAGAACTAATTGTCAATTTTATGAAAAAAGAAAGAATAGAAAACTAGCTATTCTACAGTCTAGAAAGGTTCTACTACTATCAAATATAATGTCATTTTTATCTTGTCTAATTTTATCTTTTTTCTTTCTCAATATTTTTTGCTTGTTGCATTGTGATTACTGGTTAGTGATCTGAAACAAATAAACAAAATGAAAACCAAGTTAGATAAAGGAGAATTTCAGACAATGAGTTCAACCCACTAACAGTCTGTATCACATAAGAGTCGAAAGACAAAAAAAAAAAAAAGACAGTAAAATGATGGGATGCAGTAGTCGATGCAATAAACGTAGGGTGCATGTACCAAATAGGTACATATTGCCACCTCTTTAAACTCCTCGAGCTTGTAGAAACATATATTTCATGTGCAGTTTTGATATCAGCAGGTGTAAACACGTCCAAATCTCTTTGGATATAATAGACTCAGTTCATCGAAGTCGAAGAAGTTGTTTTCAACTACTGCACACCAACTTACCAGTTCAACTTTCATGTGTCTCCTTCTCTTTCACTAACACACAAACTTACCTCTTCAACTTTCATGTGTCTTCTTCTCTTTCACTAATTCACACTATCTTCTCCTGGCTTGTGGAACACTTTCTTCACATTCTCTGCATTATAGTCAATCTCATGTCCCTTTCGATAGACGTGAGCTTGAAGGAGGGTAGTATAGTTACTATAGTATAGGAAACACGATAGCAACATGGCATTGTGTACAAGTGGAAGCCCAGAGACGGTAGAAGATAAATAACGAATACTCTAATATTATCTATTAAGGAGAGGAACGTGGGCGCTACGAAGGTGTCTATCCCAAAAGGAGGTGATGGTCGGGCCAAGTCCCACACACTTTGGCGGACATCTAATGATTATTAATTGTGGACCTACACTTTTCTAACAACGAGGCCTTTGCTTTCCAAAAAAAAATAAACAACAAGGCCTTTTTGGCTCAACCGGCAATCCTGTAACAGATGGTATCACAGGTTAGGGGTTTGATCTCTAACAGGACCAATTTATTGGATAATTGGTTTGAGCTAAAAACCCCACACCCTATAGGGTGGTTAAGTGAATTCTAGATTTAAGTAACTTGACATACAATCTAACCTCTCTAAATTAATACCCCAATAATTAAGAACCTCTGACATTTAATATAATTTCATGAAACCAATCGCGTTCTATAGGCATAATTTAATATATCTGCCATCTAATAATTAACACAAATTTTCAAAAAAAAAATAATTAGCAAAATCATGTTCCTTAGAGAACCATCTATCTAAAGTAGCATGTTTCTTATGTTTGTCTTGATCTCAAACTGTATACCTTGTAGTAGCTTATGAATTACAACATGGGTGGGATTTGAAATGATAAGAGAAATACATGAGTGAAGGGCAACTAATTTAACTTTATTAGACAAAGAGGGTCATCATCCAGATCTTTTTCAACTTCGTCTTCCTAATGGTCTTGTGACGATATAATTACTATGAGATCTTCATCCGGTATTTCTTTATTTGTTGCTTCTGGATTTAATAGGGCATTAATAGACATTGGGTGATGAACTGGAAGTTGATCAATGGTAGTTGCAAGTTCTTATTCTATTGCTTGTTCCTCTGGACTCTCTTCAATTTCTTGATTTTCCTCTTCAAAGAGACGTGTATTTAAAGCAATTGACTATTGTTGTGTTGAAAATGTTGTTCCATGCTTTAGCCCATTTCATGGCTGTTAATCTTTGTAAGACTAAATTAGTATGTTAATCTTTGTAAGACTAAATTATTATGATAGAGACTTTCTAAACCTAGAAGTAGCGGCATAATTTTTTTAAGTAGATGTTCTACAAATTAATAACCACCACTAATTAATAAATAATTGTGCAATGGATCCTATTAATTTAGAGATGTCAGACTCTACTTCTAATTAGTAACTTTTTTTATGCCTTGGTTTACATAAACTCTTCAAGGGTCATTGTGCATAAAAAAAATCTTAATAGAATTGGTTTCTAATTGTAGCTTCTCACTTTCTGACACCATGAACGTCTCATCGCAGTGATTGTCTAATGTAGGACATCCTTTTACTACAGTTGGGCAGCATAACAAGAAGAAGAAGAACACAAATGGGGAGCTAGAAAAATACATAAATAATTTGTTGAAATTACATTTTATACAACTTTAATTCTTGGGTCTAAGTCAAATTATATAATGAGAAACTAGTTTTATTTTTATTTTTCTTTATTATTATTTATTTATTATGTGGCTTTTTTTTAGAAGCCCCTTGAAGTGTCTACACAATTTTTGAAGTCCCAATACACACCATAGGAAAATTATTTTCGCCATTTATTAGGCTTCTAGCATCTTATGACGTGGTTATATAAAAACCCATGCGAGGTTATCCCTTCTAGCATAGAGGGTGAAGCCTCGTATTTTTATTTTTTAAGTAATATTCCATTGCAAACTTTCTCAAAACATTACAATGAATCCCAAGGTGGATATACCACCATCTTGCATTATGCACCAATTCATTCCCCTATCACATCAAACATTCCACCAACTAGGTTGTCCTCCATCCTGTTCCCAATATTGATTTATCAGAACAATATAGAATTGTATTCGTATGAGGAAAAAAGGTGGAAATCAGTGGAAAACTGAAATCTACCATTAAAGTATACATCACGTTTGTCTATTAATTACAAGAGTGTCCCAGCTAAACATGCAATCAAATTTATCTGGACCTATCCTAATTACAACCCCATAAACACAAACTTACTTTAATATTTCTCTAAAAGTTATTTATGGATTTCTGGATCTCCCTAAAAATCCTATTGTTGCTCTCCCTCCAAAGCACACACACAAAGGCATGAAACAATCTCTCCTGATCCTCTGCTAGCAGCAATATAATTTTTCATCAAGGCAATGGTGTGTTGATATGGTATTCGGCTAAGGTTTTGTTCTACAACTCCATGGCCAAAGAGCAGTAGGTGAACATGTGATCAATAGATTCAGCAGCACTCCCTCTAAAACACAATGGTTGGGGATGAGGAGGCCTCTCTGGATGAATTAACCACAGTAACACTCTACCGTGAAGGAAAATCCGAACAGAAAAGAGGATCTATAGGGGACCTCTTTGACCCAACTTCAGGCTTGAAGTTTGTTAACTCTAAGATCCGGGGAACAGGGGTTAATGACAGGAGCAAGATTTTGATAGCCTTCAGAAACAGTGAAGCCACCGTCTTTGATAAATCATAACTACTTATCTGGTTCAACATCAAGTAAAACCTTATCACTGGCATTCACTAAGTTCATCATTTGCTCAACCTCCCAATCATTAAGTTCATCATCTCATTCCCAATATCAAAGCCCAAAACACCGAGCCTGGACACCTCTTGTGAATAAGGCTTACAATTTGGGGCTATGTGAGTCTCAAACCTCGCATCTGATAGATTTAAGGCCTTTAGTTACTATCATGGACCATGTAACATTATCTTATGGTTTTGATATTTTATAAACTATGCAGTTGTCAACACATTATACTCTACACTTTTGATTTGTAATCTATACTTTTGATTTGTAATGTATCTTCTGGGACATATCTTTTTTTAGAAGATTTGAAGTTCTTTATGTTAGTTTATATTTTACAGATGACATCACTGCTTTATCATTGTTTGGGTGGATACTTAGAATTCAAATCAATGATCGCAAAATACGTCACACTTTATGATTAATTAGATATCCTGATGTTTTATATTTTCTTCATTTGTTCACGATTTCATTTCCAGTTCTTTTATAATTTTTTATATATGTTTTTTTTTTTTTAAATTTGAGGCTTGCACCACGATTATGCCTAGAAGTTAGCATCAACTCTAGAAATCCCAAAAAACCTTGATTCTCGAATAATCCTTTTTAAACGCTGTAAAGAGCTTCAAAAACTACATTTGTAGCCCATTTTTTATTCAATAAATTTTCTATCACTGTCTTAGTTTTATTTTTCTTCTCATGGGAATTTGAGGTTTTTTTTTCCTTGTGGATTCAAGGTATGTTATGTCTTTACCTTCACTATCTGTAATGGGGACTTTGGCTCGTCCAAGTGTTAAATGGTTTAGACGGTGCAATGATATTGACTCATATGGTTAAGTTGTTGAGTAAAGGATTTTTCCTTGTTTCCTTTTTTATCATCATAATGCACTTTTTATTATTTATTTTGTCTTCAGGTTTCATCCTCGAATAAAAAATTTATCTTCCTAAATAAATAAAAAATGAAAACACTGTCTCAGAGAAAAATATAAAGAATGCAAAGCAGAAACATGTCCATTAAAAAGTCAACTATTTCATGCATTCGAGAAACGCACACCTGAAGTGAAAAAGACAATGTATTATTCACGTGGCAATCTTCAGGAGGATCTATTAAATCTGTTGCACATGCTTGACTCGCACAATGAGATTTAGTAACTCTGAGTAACACAATTTCAGATATTCAAATGGTAAATTAATAAAATAATATATTCAATCACTAAAAAAACAATAACCACTTAATACGAATCTAGGAAAATACTCACAAATTTCTACCAGTGTCATCAAGTGGTGCTTGAAGTAATGACCCCGGACCAACCTGTGAAATGTAAAATGGAAATATGAAGCACTCCTCCACATAAAAGACCAAATCGAACTAGGAAAAATATAGGCATCATGATTTCTCATAATTATGAAAAGGTAACAAAGATAAAATACGAGGTTATGTTATAGCAATAGTAATTAAACTTCTTGTTTCAAAGTCATCCATTCACTCGCCCTCATAAAATTTTCCTTGCTCGCTACTGATACTAACCCAAGATAAAATATGATAAGTCACATTACCACAAATCAAATTTTAGCAGCAAAACTAAACATCCGTGAAAGGTGGATAATAACACTGGAATCGTTGGATAGAAGAGACATAATAATGAAGGTACAAAGAAGCATAGACGGTTAAAGCATATTTTAATAAGTTAGCGGTTGAAGATTTGGTAGCTTCAACTTCCCTATCACGTTGGGGTAAGGAAAGTAGAATTGGACGTCCATATGAGTTGAAAGAGATGGGCTGACAAATAGTGGGGTGTTAAAGCTTGTGTTTGTGGAAAGGATAAATGATTGACAAGTGTTTGCATGGGTTTTTTTATTTCCAACCTATCAAGGGGTGCAACTGAGACAACATTCTTTTTCATAAGGTGCCACGTCTCAAAATATTATTTTGCATATTGCAGAGCACTAGGTAGGGCCTAGGTGTTTGGGACGGTTGAGGCACCAATATCACTTAATTGAATAAATAAGTAATAAAACAAATACTTATACAACATAAGTAACGGTATAGAGGGCATAGTTAGCAATATCACTACGTAGCATCATGGTAATGAAGAGATGTCAACCTACAAAAGTTAAGACAATATTTAGGAAAAGAAATTGGAGTTATTCATTTTTTTTATGGAATCTCAAAGAATATTAGGGTTCCAGGTTAAGATTTTGACTTCCTTTCATTTAATATTGAATAAACTTTGCATACATGATCTTTCCATATGCATATACTATTTTTGGTATAAAACCAAATTTTCCAGGAGGGATTTCGATGAAAGTGTCGCACCACACATGAATAAGGCAAATAGAACTGAATAAGGAGAAATGATGGAAGCGACGAATACTGAAAAAATTTATCGTGCATCAAAGGGCTAGAGGAAGACCGTCAAAGAGACGGGAGCAACAACCAGGCCGATCGGGCTAACAAAGGAAAGCCTGCGTCGATCAGGTCGACAAAGGAGTGTGCACCAATCGGTGCTATTCTGTGTGTTGAATAATGGCGGTGCTGGTGGCAAGGATGCCGATGAGGCCATACTGTTTGATTTTTTGAAGGGCATTGCCTCTTCTGAGGGACTTTAGAAGTATCAGTTGGTTGATTTTTCGATTTTCCAGCAAATTGTAGGGTGACTTAGCAGTTGTCAGAAATTCAGCAATTCAACATTATCTTTCAATTTCAGTTTGTTGATTTTTACATTTTTCAGCAAATTGTAGGGTGACTTTGCAATTGTCAGAAATTCAGCAATTCAACATTATCTTTCAATTTCAGTTTCTACTTCTAAGCGTAAAGTGGATTAGACATATGACATTGCGCGGAGGGAACACAATATCTTCCACACTTAATGCAACTATAAGGGTAAAACATGCAGCTTGAATATTGATGCAGGCTCTAATGAGAATTCAATATCAAAAGTGAAGATTAGTGCCTTGAGGTTAAAAGTAAAACCTTTATCAGACAGTGGGGTGGTTAGATCCAAGTACAAAAACGAGGGAAACTATGTGGTGTTTACTCCCATTATCCATTGGCCAGTATAATGACCAACCAAGCTTGGCGCATGGTGATTCTAATGGGCATCTGCCACCTGTTGTTGAGGAGACCATGCAAGTTCCATAGGAGATCCACTCATGACAGTTACTTGAACATGGACAGCTTTCAAGATGGTGAAGGACGCAGATTTTGTGTTACAACCTCTACGGGTAGCATCAATGAATAAAAAGGAGGAGTACCTCAATTAGAGGCAAACTTGTGTCCTAAACAGTTAAGACATATATGCAAAAGTTTTTTTTTAGGTAAATTTATTAATGCCAACAAAATTTGATTACAGGCCAGGCGGCCTTAAAAGTGTTAAGGCCCCAAAATCAACATAATTCCAATTGGCTAACAGAGACTCGAAGTACACTCCCTTAAAAGATGAGATACCCAACTCCATAATAAAAATCAAGACCTCCATAATGATTGTCTCCCTATTTGAAACCTTGTTCGAAAAAATTCTGGCATTTCTTTCCAACCATATAACCTAGCAAACTGCAAATGGAACTAAATTCCATAAAGTCTTTCCTTTGATGATCAAATAATACGGAGTCTTCCAAGACTTCAACACTTCTTCCATGGATCTCGGCATAACCCAGTACAAACCAAAAGGACTAATATATATCTCCATATCACAGTCACCCAATCACAATGAAGTAGGTGTGTAGCGTTTTCAGTGTCACCTCACAAAAAGAACAAATAAAATCCAACTCCAAGCCCTGATGCGCTAAGGATGAAACTCCCTTCCAGCCTACATCTTTTATCCCTCAAATGCTTCTAATTGGACATGGTTCTACCTCTCTGAGTTTGGCTTTGGATAGAAAGATTAGAGAGGGTTTCCATCTATTTATCATCAAGTTTTTATGTTTCATCTATCCCAACCACACAACTTCGAACTAAGCATTCTCAAATTTCATGGAAAACTTCATCCCCAATAATGCAGTCAACTCTCCGCTGTTAAGCACTTGTTCTGGTTGTCTCTGATTTGCTGCCACTTCACCAACACAACACAGATTCGATCAACTGATCACAAAATACTGGAGCCACCTCACTCTCGGAGTCTTCCATGTCATCTACGTTGGTAATGCAGCCCGAAGTGTCACAACGAGTTTCAATGTATCTTAACCCCTCTTTCTTTGCATTATTATTTGATATCAGCGTGTTGCCTGTTCTGCTACCTTCTTTGAAACCATTGGATCTTTCTCTTAGCCTATTTAGACCCAAACTGATTGGCATTATCACAATTTCCCTTAAATTTTTGTATCAATACTCTTGGAGATTCTCGACCAGAGCAAGTTCACACTGAACAATACCCTTCTCGTAGCAAACGCTCTAGACTAACCCTCAAACTCTTGGGATCTGATCATGTTAACTATACTGAGGGAGCAAAAGGGGTGTGCACACGCCAAAAACATACTCTTGTGCTATTACATAGGTAATTCTACCCAAAAAAAAAAAAAAAAGTGTGTGACATGTATGGCATGTCGATACTCACGGATACTCCATCTGGACACTCCATGCCTAGATTATCAATTTTTTTCACATATCTTTAAAAAAAATTCATTCTATACTAATGTGATAAGAACCTGTAATAGGAATCAGACTAGCTAGAGCCCTTGAGCAGATTTAGTAAATTGCACAATGAAATGATAGAAAAAAAAGGATTGTATTGATAACAGAGGATACCATTCCAGGAATTCGAGAGCCTGGTCTCTCCCTTTCAATATACTCTCTTTTGATCCCCTCCCTACTCTCCTACCTTCCCCTTTTATAGCTACTACTCCTACAATACTGACCACTAAAAAATAACAACCTAAACAACTCAGCTAACAGACTAGACACCTCAGCCTTCTATTCCCTTCTAGTGAATACTAGTAGTTCCCTGATCCTTCTTCCTTCTTGCATAATTTGATTTGGGTCCTATCAATACCCGCCCCCCCCCCCCCCCCCCCCCCATGAACTTTCACCTTGTCCTCAAGGTGGGAGGTCCATTTGATCTGTCCATTTGATGATCTGTCCATTGCCAAGTGAAAATTCCCAAGCACAATGAAAGCAATGGGCCACAGACTGCCAATACTCCAAATGTCAATTGCACTATCCTTGTAGACAAAGAGAGGCACATAAAAGAGAAGAAGGCTCTGCCACAGAGTGTCAATCATTGTGATCCAGAAGAGCTGTATGTGATAACTTTCATGTACATGCCCAGCACCATAAAGCTTTGGATACTTCAGCAGAGTCTTATGACTCAATTCCTTATCCAGAATTCCGATAACAATTGTGGGGTCTGAAGTGTATAACACAGAATCGAACATGCTACTCCAATTAGTTAATGCAGAAGTCGTCGAAAAAGCTGTGCATAAGATGTACCAGAACAACCAAAATATGAATACAGCATTACGGTAGAAGTGATATAAAACCAAATAACCAGCATGCTGATCCTTCCAATGCCCATGCACAAGGAGCAATATTTTCAAACTCCTGAGCTGTCCCATTGCAACATCTGATGCCCTAACTGCTTGACGTCCTTCCTGACCACAACTACCAACGCCGACATCCGCCATTGGAATCATCGAAACAGTATTAGCCCCATCACCCATATCCAGTGTCCTATCATCTGTCCGGCACTTGATTGAATCAACAACGCCAGCTTGTTGAAGAGGAGCAACTCGCCAGCAAAGAACAACCTTGCAGGAGGTGGCCAGATCAAAAAGCTCTGACTCCAATTCGTTCTCCATGATGTAGACAAGATTGTTCCCATCCATTACAAGCGTGATATGAACCTGCCCGTCCATCTGCTCGAAGGTGTCCCCTGGTGGTGGTTCGGGGTCGGGCTCCCCAGTGTCGGGTTCATCAGTGTCGGGTTCCGCCTTGTAGTCTGCTTCGGGTGTTTCCGTATTATCCACCAAGAGGATTTGTAGCTGTCGTTGTCGACAGTGATGACCTGGTGCGAACTTTTCATCGCACTTGTAACAGAGGCCGCGAGCCCTCTTGCTCTGAATTTCAGCCTCCGTGAGGCGTTTGAACCCCCCATTACGACAGTGGATGGCCAAATCGGGCCGCTCCGTGGCTGGTGGTCGCTGTTGAGCCCCCTTGTGCTCCCATGGAATGGAGGTGTGCTGAAATGGAGGCGCGCCAAGAAGGGGGTTAGGGTTCGTGAGCAGCGTAGGTGAGGGAGGCCGTGTTTGGGCCGTCTTAGCCCAATGAGTACCCGGCCCATTCCAGCCCAAAATTTTATTTCGGTCCTCGACCATTTGGGTCGCTTCCATCAGGTCCATTAGTGACTTGGGCCGCAACAGTCGCACCTCGGCCCGAATCTCCTCCTTCAACCCGTTGATGAAGGTGCTCTCTAGCACTTCATCAGAGAGATCTCGAAGAGGGGACGCTAGGGTTTCAAATCTCTCCACAAATTCGTCCACCGAGCCCGTCTGATGGATCGCCAAGAACTTCTCCGTCAAGGTTCCTTCACGCAGTGGTCGAAATCGGGTAAGAAGTAGCCGTTTGAATTCATTCCAGTCTTCCAAGATTCGTCGACCCTCCATCCAGGTGAACCAAGCTAAAGCCCGACCGTCCAAGCTTACTGCTGCCGCTTCAAGCTTCTCCTTCTCCGTCATATGGTTCATCGTGAAATACCTCTCAGCCCGAAAGATCCAGCCATCCGGGTCATCCCCCGTGAAGATTGGAAATTCCAACCTCCGTAGCCCCCTCGGTTCTGAGTTTTCCATCTCCATTGGGGTCTCCTGTCTGCTTAGAGGAGATTCTAAACCCAAGGAAGGGTTCCTCTCGCCCTCCACCTGCTTATTTTTCTCCATTACTGCCGATGAAGGTCCCGCACTGGATGAGGAAGGCCCAGCACCATCCTGCTTCAGCAATTGCTCGATTCTGCTTGTCAAATATCCCAGTGATTTCTCAATCACCTCGAGGCGACTCTCCATACCAGGTAATTTCTGGAGCCCAACTTGTGCCTTAGCCAATTCTTGTTGCAATTCTCCTTGTACCATCTCTAGTCTTTCCTCTAGGGCTTCTATTTTTTTTTGAGCCATGATTAAGGTCCAAGAGATCTTGCTCTGATACCAATTGATAAGAACCTGTAATAGGAATCAGACTAGCTAGAGCCCTTGAGCAGATTTAGTAAATTGCACAATGAAATGATAGAAAAAAAAGGATTGTATTGATAACAGAGGATACCATTCCAGGAATTCGAGAGCCTGGTCTCTCCCTTTCAATATACTCTCTTTTGATCCCCTCCCTACTCTCCTACCTTCCCCTTTTATAGCTACTACTCCTACAATACTGACCACTAAAAAATAACAACCTAAACAACTCAGCTAACAGACTAGACACCTCAGCCTTCTATTCCCTTCTAGGGAATACTAGTAGTTCCCTGATCCTTCTTCCTTCTTGCATAATTTGATTTGGGTCCTATCATAATGTTACATGCAAGTTAGAAGTACATGATAGCAATAATGACCTACATATGTCCTAGCATATTTTGTTCCATCTTTTTTTGCCTGAAGTGTTTGACACTTTGTGTCTGTGTCGTTGTTACATAGGCTACTAAAAGAGAACATGTTGAGCACATACCCAACCACAATGAAGAGAAATACATAAGCATGCACATTTGTATCCCTCCAAGAAAAAATTATCAGCAAAATTTATCTGACCAATTTCTTACCGTTATGTTATAAAACAGTGACAAGAAAAGTCGCTGGCCTTTGATTGCATCACCATGACCTGTTAATTGCAGCATCCCTTGGCCATAGACACCTAAGTTGGCATTCGAACTAATGATAGAAGTTTCCTGTCCAAGAAAACAAACAATTAAAACAGCTTACACTTACTTGAGAGCAGAATAATAATTTTTTACAACAAGAAGTGTGCAAGGATCAAACCACAATACCCTCAGAACAACTAGGTTTCTGACTTCAAGAATTGATGTAGCAACATCAGCATGGCCTCCACCATCAATCAGAATCTGAGAATTCCGCATAAGTAACATCTTTATCGACATTCTGAATGCGCCATATACCTTCATGCATGAGAACTCTTTAGATAGCCAATCCATTAAAGGAAGCCCCCTTTTTTTTCTACTTATACAGGTCCACTATTTTAAATTTTAATACCCAATATAAATGTACAAACACACACAAAATACTTTTGATTCAGCAAGGTAACACAAGATGAACTTATGATAACAAACTATTATTTCATGTGATAATAAAGAATTCATATGGCAGCATGCAAAAATGCTGGTAAGGGTCTAACCCCACTGAATCATATGCATTTTAATGGTCAAGGCATTTGACTGTTTTGTGAATGATCCAATTGGTATCAAGCACACACAAGAGATCCAACTGACTCGTACTTACATTTAAGTTTCAATCATCAATATAGAACATGAAATCATTATTGGACGATTCAATCTCGTTGCACCTCATTAATTTCATACGCACCTAACTTAAATGCCCGCGGTCCCCATCTATCCCAAAGTTATCCTTTGAGATGATTCTCCTGGCCTTTTTCCACAAGCCTTCTCTCTCTGTTCTTCGATGCAACTGATCCTTTATATATATTTGTTACTTTCTTCTATTTACCAAAAGTGCTTGTAGAATAAACTCGGGGTTGAGGACAAAAATTAGTTTTCATAGGCGCCATAAATACTTGTTTTCAGGCCCTTACTCATTCTTTGTTGAATAGACAGATTGGCAAAAAGATTCATAATGATACTTCAAATTAAAAATACTAGGACAGGCCAGTTGTACAACAACCATCAAACCCTTAGCATACTTTTATCTTACTGTGTATACACATCAGAAGATGCAAAGGAGAAGAGAAGTAAAAGGGAAAATAATAGGAAAAGGGAAGAGGGGGAGTGGTGGAGCGGTGGAGGAAAAGAAGAGTTGCTGGAAAAATCTTCAGAAAAAGAACTCTGAATTGGAGGAGGCATTTTTTTGGGTCACACAAAGCAGATATCTTGTTGAATTAAGCATTAAAAAGGCCATAGTGGAGGAAAGACTCACCGAGGCTTGGAAGCAGAACACAACCAGCACAACCTTCCTTTTTCTTTTTTTAATCTCTGTTTAAAGGAGGTGCCAACTGAGAAAATGGTATTAATTGTGTGTAAATGTACAAGGGAGGGGGGGGGTGGGGGAGGTTCTTGAGGTTTATCGTATACAACAAGGTTTAGCCTTATTAAAGATTGGTGATTTTAACCATGTTAAACTTCAAAACCATAAAAGTCAATCTAACATCAAGGACTAGAATCTTCTCATCTGTCCCTATTTACCCCAAACATTTTGTTTTCTTGTTTTTATCTTCCATCAATCTTAATTATCTAATAGTATTTTCACTTTTAGAAACTGAAAATTTAGCTATTTTCTCTTCTATCCATTTAAACTACAATACAGCAAAAGAGAATAGCATAAGCCTAAACTTCGTCACCTTTTCTGTCTACTAATTGATGCACATCTTCGTGACAAAGCTCGGGCTATGAAACGTACTAAGGAGCCTTATGTTTCCAGTGTCTGAAATTTAATCATTCTTCGTAAACTCGGCATTCTGCAATCAACAATAGTTTTATCGATTCTTCGTAGATTAAGCATTGTTGTGCTGAGGATATTCTGTTTTCTATAGACCTTTCTTTTTTGGTTATGAAAGTTTAAACTTTATTGAAGTTCTTTACTGAAATTCAAGCTTTATTGAAGTTGAAACTTGATGAAAATTCTTTACTGGATACTGTTTTCTATAGACTTATACCATGACATTTCCTATCAAGTAGTCAATGAAATTCTTTACCGGATACTTCTACATCGGGAATGGGCTTTGATGATGATGATGATACTGCTATATATCTAACCATTGATACACTAGTATAATAACTGGATCTAGTAAAAAAAACAAAAGAAAATGAAAAAGAAGGAACACGCAAAAAGTGGTCAAAGAAGTCGTATAGGTAACTAAGTAAAAGAGTCCACTTCTCTTCAAAGTTAGTTCAAAACGAAAAGAGAAAGGTATTTCCTCAGAAATATCTAACAAGAAATTCTTGTGAGAGCTACATACTTCTATGGTGGAATCACTCATTAGTAGTTCTTCTGCAACCAGCTCAAATTCTGAGACTGGATGGTTGGATAATCCGAAGCTGATGCTGCCACCAGAAAGTATGCTGATTTGACCTCTGACCTTCAAAACCAAAAAATTTAACACAAAATTCAGTAAATTGTGTATTTAGGAAACAAAAAATTTGCATGCATAAATTGGGTACAGCATAACATTTGGATTCCTTCATCACGACTTGGGCAGAGAAAACGAAAAATAAAGGTTTGTACTCGGAGCACATGGAAAATGACTTCGACAGGTTTTCAAATAGCAACTTCATAGCCAAGTAAATAATATTGCACTCACCCCCTTGCATGGTATTCAGTACTCATTATAGAAACACAGTAGTGTGGTGCTAAAAGCAAAAAATTGTTAAAATAAGATATAGTAGCTCTAAAGATTTAGTATTGAAAAGTAAGTTAGCTTCTACAAAAAATAATATAGAAAATGACAAAATAGAATAGTACCCAGAAAAGTTATGTCCTATTAAGTCACCAAAAAAAATTATTTACTATTTAGCTCTTATTTTTAAAGCCCTAGCATGTGACTTCTTCTTCTTCTTCCCCTTTCTCATCTCATCTCCTGATTCAACTACCACCACTACCCCTACCCTTTATGAAGTTAGTTTGAGCCAGGGGGCCACCTCCGACCACCACCATCTCTAGATACCACCACCACCACGGATTGCACGTGAACATGTATTAAATTGACAAATAGATTTTTTTTTTTTTTTTTTTGTCTTTTTGGGTATTTAAGTTTCATATACGCACCATCTAGACACTGCCCTAAGATAATAACAATAAACGGAATACATTTGAGGAATTCAAAGAAGACGTGCTTCGATAACCATTTGGAAATTCCAATGATTTGAAGCTTTTAGGAAAATATTTATGGAATGCTAATATAGGATGACTAGAAATCAACAAGAAGAATGGAAAAGATGGATATTGTTCAGTCCTCGAGGTAAGATCATGGTATTACTGATAATGATTTTACTCTTGGAGTGGTAAAAGGAGGAACACCCGTGGTGCCAAAGGAAATTGCATTTATCGCATGTTTAGTATGTGCATTCTTTAGTAACAGCACAGCCATAGGGAACACTGGCTGATAACTCATCCTGACACCTTGGACCTGAAAATCAATTGATTTTTATAAACCGGTTGTTTGTTGAATTGGTCCCATCATAGTTCAGATAGCACCTAACTCAATGACCCATCATAATTCAGATTGCACCTAATTCACTGCTCCATCATAGTTCAGACTGCAACAAATTGACCCATCATTTTGTATCTCAGATTCCATATTCCATTTGTGTGATCTCTCAGTCATTACGATTCCTATCCTATTTTCGTGTTTCTTCGGTTTCTTGATCTCCATATTTGATTTCAATACCTGATTCTGTTGGTTGAACCCTGGATATCTTTGATCTTGGTTATGTCTGTGATTTGTTTAGCAATAATCCATTGCAATCAGAAGAATCGAATGAAGCCCAAGGTGATGCTAGAAACATCACACATAAGTTAATTTTCTCATTGATATAAGCTCACCCTCAGGTAGATTCTAATTTACAATATGGTGGAAGTTTTTTAAATTAAGATTAGTGTGGAGTTATGCTTGATTCACACGAGTCCCTAATATTGTAAATAGTTTAAAGACCTTTAAGCTTTAATCATATTGTACTAGAATGTCATGCTTGATTCACACGAGTCCCTAATTTCACAACTCATAGTTGTTTACTTGGAGTTATTAATATTTCTGAGAACTGAAGCAAAGGTCTTGTAAAGAAAGTAACATAATAATAGATCTACCTTGGAGCTTATGAAACAGAAAGAAAGAAAACACAGAGTTGAATCCAAATACTTGAAAGACATTAATTCTAACCTCTTCATTTAACACTGAAAACATGTAGTCTAGCTTCACATAAACATCTTTAAATAACAAAAAGGAAGTAAATTGCAATCAATTGGACCATCTTGGGCCATTATCCCATAGGGGTCACCACACCTTAAGGTGAGCTCACCAGCTCATGGTACACCATAGGCTCAAAGCCACTTATTTCTCTCAAATCACTACAAAAGCTACTCAATTTTTTTTTCCAAAGTGTTTCCCTTCAAATGAACCTCTAAAACAAAGGGATTTTAAGTGAAAAAAGGGCAAGGCTAAGGCTAATATATGCACAAGCGTGGAGCTAGATGGTGAAGGTGAAAATTGAGAAAGACAGAGACATGAAGGATTGATCATGTAGAGATTAGTTGTATCTGCAAATCCACAATTGGAGATGCAAGATTTAAAGAGATGTCCTCATTCTAGATTCCTAGAACCCTTGCTTAAGTTTTGAGACAGCAAACATATTTTTACCAAAACAATAAACGGGCACCTAAGAATTATAGTTTTTTTTAATCAATAAAACAAGAACTTTACATTAATAAAGAAACCTAGCAATTTATGGGAAGAAACCTAGACCAAAAAGTATACATCATGTATTTCTATTTCGTACTATATCCCCCAAGCAAACATACAAGAGGAAAAATCAGAATCCTTGAATACACCACATGTATGACCCCAAACCCACAATGTAACCTTAATGTCTACCACAAATTATTTACATCTTTGGGCACATTCTTTAAAATTCTATTGTTTCTCTCCCTCCCCACCACCCAAGCAAAGGCATGGAGGATTCTCGCCCACGCCCATTGACCAATCAAAGGCAAATTGAACACCCCTACATTTGTTGAAAACCATATTTCTGCTTATTGATGAATGGAGGTGGAGAACGGAACATTAATTCTGAATTCAAACAAAGAGTTCCTCCAAATTCAGTGTGTAAAATCAGAAGTGAGCAAGAGGTGGTCAATGCTTTCCTGGGCACAACCGACCAACACAGTGATTTGGAAGCATCAACCTCAGAATTATAGTTGTGTGCATCAACGAACTACAACTTAGTCAAGGATATGACCTTCGCTGTGCATAATCTCTCCACCCTTCCCTTTTGCTTGCAAGTTTTAGCAAAACTAGAACCTAACATGGGCAATATAAGTAGCACCTTTTCAAAAATTCTTTCAAAATGGAGCAAGCTTGTGATCAGTTTATATCAAAGAAAAAATTTAAATTTAATAACCTGCACTCTTGACCATAGCAGAGGGACCAAAGCTTTTGCATTGTTCTCCACAAAAACATTTGACCAAAGAAGCCTTTTAGAAAAATCCAGTAATGGAGTTTCTGTTTTCGTTGTGAGATTATCATTGCCAACTCTTAGACTCAGTAGGTTAGCATCAAAGACGGTTCCTGCTGCACCAGCATTTCCAACACAGCCGATACTCTCACCACCTGACAAGAAAAGACAATATAGAATTCAGCAACTAAGTAAACAGGATACAATAGCTACTAGTTTTCAGTCTCAAATTTGACAAATACACCAAGGACACACATCAAACAAAATATTTACTGCAACGATTGGCCCCATGATAAAGGCATCAGTTAGAATTACAAAACTTAGTCTTATTAATCAAACAGTTCAAAACACAGAACAAGGCATGACAGATATGAACCTTCGGTTAAACAACGGAGACTGTGTCATTTTCTTAATATACCTGTGGAACACAGAATGACGCTACATTAAGTCATTCAGAATGAAAAATGAAATGTACTAAATTACTTCATAGTTCAAATAATATCTTTTGGAAGGATATCACCTTCCCATTGGGAAAAGTAGTCAAATCCAGTTTTAGAATAATACATGGATTGGTGAGTTGTCATTGAATGCTAGATTTGCACAGGTAATTTGGGTTTGCCTATAGAAAACAAATTTGGAAACCTAGGTGATTGTAGTATGGTATAAGATTTGCATTTTACGTGTGGGCTAAATGAGGAAATGAATGAAACGGAATAACTTTTGGGTGTCTCGGAATTTCTCTCGCTTTTGGAGAGTGATGATGAATGGCACTGAAAATGAACCAAGGAAAGAACATACTTCCTATGATCACTTTGCAGATGCTTCTATTCCCAATGGAGCCTATCTCCTCTTTCCGATTGGCTTGCTTTGGAGAAGAGTGATGTGTTGCAATATAATTGTTTGTCTTTTCAAAAACTAATACTTCATATAACATACCAATTATTGTACATTGATGTGTGCTTCGTTATAGCTAAATGTGAATAGCATGCACATCGTTTAAAATAAAATAAAAAATTAATAACCATAGATTTCTTTATATTTATAAGAGCAAGGTAGTAACTCCAGCAGTAATCCCTTGTTTCTTAATATCAATACAATCTCTTGTTTTTCTAATTAGAAAATAGAATCCTGCAGTAATCCACGCGATGCAAACTGGAATGAGAATGTAAGAATTGTAATAAAAATCAAATAAGTCCATGGATGAAATTGTTAGATAAGAACAAGAAGGTGAGAATGGAAAGATTTTAATGATAAGCAAATGATGTTCTACATATATAATGTCTGTGCCGTTCAGAATATGATCATTCAGAACATGGAACATGGTTCAAAAGTTGAACTGGCTTTGCCAAACATATTAAAGAAAGTCCAACTGTTCAAATGAGACGTTTTAGCAAAATGCTAGTTTATGTGTCGCCTTGCATATTTAACTCTTCTTTGGCATGGGTCATGCAACGAGCATCTTCTTTTTGCTTTGGTATATGCCATGAAGATACATTGGCACTTTGGAAGCTTCTCTGGTCCTTGAACCAGTTTGAGAATGTTAAGGCAGGGTGCAGTGGCATACTGAACAAGTACAGTCTTATGTAAACATGTCAAATTTACTCTTCTGAACATATTGTTAATTGAGATTTAATTTTCTGTTCAGTTAATAAATTTATTGTGGTGACAAAGGCCTAAAGGGAATTAGCACGCTATTGATACTGGTGCTTGGCCATGAAATGCTTGTATCCAGTGTCTCGCCGCCTTAAATACAACTAAGTGGTTACTTCATACAATACAAATTCTCTGTGATAATATATATATATATATATATTGGTATCTCTTGCTTAACAAGTGCAGTCTACCATGGGTGATTAGGAGCTGGAGGACACTGTTCAGTGGATGGTTTGTATATATATATAAAATCTACTAAAACTGGGAAAAAAAATAATGAGAATACAAGTAAATGATAACAGAGAACTTGTATTGAATGAAAGTTAGATGAAATTAACAAATTATGCTATTTACTGAACAAGTAAAAATCGGTAACCCCCTGATAAAATAAAATGAGAAACTAATTACTTATTAAACTAGTGATTGCCAACAAAATTAAGCGATGTGATTGTTTGATAGTAAAAGAAAGTGCCCTAAAAGACACTATGCAGTGAGCACCAACCATGAACTGTGACTTCTATATCTTCTTGTATGCTGTAGCAGTTCAACGATATTCTTCCACCACCACCTCCACCCCATCCCCTCCCACCAGCTGCACTGACAGTACCATTTCCTTTCCTAATCATTTGCATACAAACAACGATAAGAGCAAGGAATTATAAAGAAACCAGAAAATATTTACATCCCAACCACTATCAAAGAAAGTGACATAAAAAAAGCCCAGCAAATGTATAATTCTAGCCGTGTAATAAATCAATTACCCATGCTAGTTTTCGAACAATAGAATTTTAACTGAGTTTTATAATTTTTTTGAAAAAAAAAACTATAGTTCACTTTAGTTTCTTTTTTTTAACATTAACACCCCATCATAACTCTTCAAAACGAAGTAAACCGATAAATGCATACAGTCATTGTATTCTTATTTCTTGATCACAATTAAGTTTTCATTATTGCGTTCTTACATGCCTGGCCATCATAAAAATTGAAAAAACATTACAAATAATAATAACATCCAAATGTTGGTCATGGGAAGCGAAACCCTGCACTTAGGGGTGGGTACAGTCCGGTACGACCCCCATACAGTTATGACCCCACAATTTCAAATCGGAACGGTTAGATTGTGGGGAATTTTTGTACAATTCGGTACCAATTTAGGTCTGTCCCAATTCCTGTAATTTGTATTAATTCAAATTTTAGCACTTAATAAAAATTCATGTAATACACAACATAAAATAAAATAAACATTGTTAAGCTCCAAACCCAAAATAGCAAAAACCTAAACAAAGTCTAACCACAATACGAAAAGAATGAGAAGAGAATAGAAAAGAAGTAAGAAAGAAAAATCACTTAAGTATTTAGTAACCAATTTAATAATAAAATAAAACAATATTTACTATTCGGTACATGTCTGTTTTCAGGGAAATTCAGAACCTAGAACCGGAACCATAACAAATTGGATCACTTCAGTTCCACGACCGAATTAATAAAACAAACTCAGTTAGGTTTGGGACCTGGACGGTATGGCTGGTCCGTGTTCGGTTTCAATTTTCGGTATGAAATGCCCACCCCTACATGCACTACTATTGTGGATTGCTCGAGAGTAAGACATAAACGGCTAATTTTATGTCCCAACCATTGGCTGAAACAAATCTCAATCATGAACTAAGCTTATATACAAACTTATCTTTTGGTGTTCTAAGTTCTAATATGATTTGTTATATAGATTTTCTAGAGGTTAGGAAAGTATTCTGTTTGATTTAGGTATTCTTATTGTAGCATTTTTTGTTATTTTAAATCTTAATTGTTAGAATAGAGTTGTAAGAAATTTATTCACTTTCTTTTTAAAAATCTTAATTGTTCGAATAGTTGTAAGAAATTTATTCACTTTCTTTTTAAGTGAGATTATGATTTTAATTCTAGGTCAAATATATAGCTTAGCAAAGGGTTTCTTTTGTTGTTGTTTTTTAAAGTATTGATGGATCAGAAGTTTAGCTCTGACAGGAAATAAGTGAAAATTTTGGTTACATTGACCCATTGGAGAAAACCTTAGGTCTCCAATAATTGACCACCGCCCATTTGAGGGAGCCATATGATCATGAGGTTGGTGTCATTTCATATGCAAATTCGTATTGAGTCATATATATCACAATAAAAATCACGTCTTTGCATTCACATACCAGCTAGACTAAACAGAATTATACTTACAGCTTTACAGCAAGTATAACAATACTTCCTCCTGAACCACCTCCTCCTTTAGGATCTCCTTCGCCTCCTTCTGCAGTTACAGATCCAATCAACTCCAGTACATCTTTCACTTTCAGGGAGACTCTTCCTCCTCCTCTCCCTCCCAACTGTTTGTCAGAAGTGGTACTGCCCCCTTTACTGCCATAACTCTCAGGATGGGATAGTGTAGACCAAGAATAAACATCGCCACCCCAATTTTCTGACTCGTTACTTTTCTTGCAGGAAGCACCTCGACCTCCATGACCTCCACCAGCTCCATCACGGCCACTTGGTGTACCACTAGTCTGAGCGGGGGGTGGTCCACCCAAGGATGTAGTATTAATGGTTGAGAAAGGATCCAATGTCAGATTGGTAGCAGAAACAGTTACAAAACCAGCAACTAAAGCTGCATGTTCACCCACTTTAAGATTGCCGGATACATTGAATGTTATAGCACAGCCTTCAAATGGACATACAACAGAAACATGTGGAAGTACCTCTACATTCCCTGTCCCAAATACATAAAGATCGCCGCTGAAATACAAGCTTGAGTTTAATAAGCAGGTGGTATTCAGTGAGCCAACACCTTTTAAGTCCTTTTCACAAGACAAGGAACCATTTGGTGAGGATAGAGAACCCAATGTTTTCACATGGTAAGAGTTGCTTCTTTCATATATATTGCCTAACAAGGTCCTTGGCCGATTGTCCTTGGTTATGCAATGTCCTGATCTAAGAAAAAGTATGAATACCAGAAGATGTCCCAACAGAAAATGACGAAACAGGTAGCCATATCGCACTCCTGGCGGCATCACAATTCACAAGACCAGTGAAATTCCAGCAAGCCAACAAGCCCTGTTGCATATGTATGCATTATTAGACATTTGAAATCAACGAATTGGGACAATTTGTGTGTCTGCAGAAATTAGAAGAAAATACCCTGACATGTAAATGGACCAAAACTATTAAGCAACGTTATGGAAGCTTGCTAGGACTACAAATTTGCCACAGAGATAACACTGATATTGGTCCTTTCATAAGATCGCCAACTGAGAATGAACTGCATTCGGCAAGAGGTTATCATAGCGAGCAGACTTCAGATACAACCAGAATACCAACTAAAATCTGCAAAATGGATGTAGGAGTGTCAGAGTAGAATAACTACAGGTAAAACATGCATAATTGATACTGTATGAAATAAATCATGAAGCAAGGAATATTTTAAACTGTCCACTCATACTAAAAAGATTCATAAACAACCTGACATTACTAGGTCTCAGTTGATAGAATCGCATAGGTCATAAAGCTCTTTTTCTGCAATTTATTTGGTGGGCTCAATATGATGCATCACCCACAGTTGCCTTTAGAAAGATAGAATTTGGATTCTGAACCCTAACCACCATTGGAGAGAACTTTTAAGTTCCTTACCCTCCTCCTTTCTACTTTGATAGTAGCCCGATGCGCACTTCAAAAATAAAAGATTCAGGTGTTTATTTTTTTAAATGTGTGTGTGTCTTAGGGAGGGGACAATGGGCGAGAAGAAGATGCAAAACCACAAAAGGAAACCCAGATCCCGTCATGTTGAAGATCCATGTTTTCCTTTCTGACCAAGTGAAGGAAGAGGTGGGACAATGGGTGAGACAAAGATGCAAACAACAGAAAGAGACCCAGATCGCCATATTTTGAAGATCTTTGTTTCCTTCCTAACCGAACAACCCAACAAATGACATAAGCATAAAACTACTCGACTGCAATCATGAACAAGGAGGGACTATGTGGCCAGAATTTCTATACTACCCGCAAGACCATAACTCGTAGGTTCCATGAGAAGCACATGACAGTACATCTTATGCACTCACTGCTGAGTCTTTGTATGGGTGTTTCTCAGGACTATTCTGGTATTGTTACATGATAATAGGTGTAAAGTCTTCTCAAGAATGGTGTGATCTTAATTCTATATGTGATTAGTTGGGTGGTTTGACAACAAGGGAACATATGAATTTTATATGCTCTTCCCCCAATAGAGACCTCATCGTGATGGGTGTCTTCACCCTCTTATGGTGTATGATCTGGTCAGTACAAAGGGGCTGGGTACCAAATTTTCATTGTAAAGCAGGAATTTGAATTGAGAAACTATATTTGGGGTTCAACAACTCCTTGTATTTGGGCACCTTGGCTTTGTTTATCTTGGCTCTTTTGAATAAAGCTTGAATCTGTTCTTTAAAATAATAAATAAATAAATACTCCTATCACCTTCCAGACCCAATTGGTTACATGTGATTGCCAGGAATTGAAAATAGACCCATCGCCCCGTTAGAACTTAGAAGTAGCTCCTAAGATGAAAATCCAACGAGACACAGCCGCTATCAAGATTACAAAACTCCATAAACTCACCATTCTTGGTACAAAGGGCATACACTTCAAGAAAGCAGACTGCAATGCCTCATTCAATCGTAGTATGTACCAAAATCTTTTCTTGTCACCTTTGCCAAGACCACCTTAATGCCATCAAGGAATACTTCCTTGATATTCGAGATGTTCCTCCAAGTACTAGCATCTAAGAATAAGAACGCTTTCCGAAGATTATCACCTTCCATACCAAACGTCAATGACTACTCACACAAAACAGCTTCATTCATTCATTAGTTGAAGAGTTTGAATACCCTTGCCAACTTCTTTTCAAATCAAACCAACTCCATAGTATGAAAGCCCTACTATAGTCACCATCACACCATAGAAGTTTCTCACAATTAGCATAAGGGACACTATAGTATGAAAGCCCTATTATTGTAGTCCAGCATCTCAGATTATGTTCAAGTCGCATCTAACCTCTCATCACCCAATAAGTAACAACTGCAGCATCAAGCTTGCGTTTTTCCCTCTCCGTGGGATCAAACTGAGTGGTGCAGTCTTGACTGCTTATCCTCAAACTTCCTTGGTGAGTATGGCAAAAATACATTTTCGAACAATTCTACTTTGGGGCAAATTGCTTGGTGGTAAGGTCAAAGGTGTGAAAGTTAAGTTTTGTTAATGAATGGTTGAAAGGTTATGTGTGGTTGTGGAGTGCCATAAATTGATAACAAAGTCCTGAGATTGACAATTTTTTATGAAAGGTTGTTGGGTTTGGAATTGTGGATGGTAATGGAGTGTTAGAGGGTTAAAAAAACACGGGACAACGTGGATGGTATAGGTGCGTTTGAGGGTAAAAAACTGGGCCCCAAATGAACGACACAACCTAGTCATGCATGAAGAGGTCAGCTAGTGATGGTGGGACGGTTGTGTGCAGCAAAGGAAGGTTTGATAGATACCACATGACCTAGCCAGTGGCACTGCCAAAGATAGTGGTTGAGTGTGATTGGTTAGTGGTGGCGGTGAGTCTTTCCAACGATATATCGGTAAGTTGGGCCAACCCACCGATGGTTTCCACCTTCTCTTTAATCAATTTCTCCATCATTTTTTCATCTCCCACTTCACTGTATCTCATATTTCTAGCATCTTTTCCATTAATTTCTCGATCTTTTCCTTTGTTACCTTTTTCTCCCTCCTATTCTCTTCTTGAACTATCTTCACAACTTCCTAAAACTTACTCTTTTTTTTAAGGCACAAGTCTACCATCTGAGCTAGTACCCCGTTGGATTCCCAAAATCAAAGATCACTCTGATACCAAATTGATAAAAATAAATAACCTCATAGTTGATCCCTATTGCCAACTATCTTCCATGATGGTCATAAGAGACTCCTCAACTGTGAGATCCGAAATTAATACAATATAACAGAAAACTTGAAAAGTAAAGCTTTGAGAAACTGTTTGAAAATTATTAAACTATCCCCCAAAAAAAAAGGTCTACACTTGATCTATTCAACTTGAGAAGTAGAACCTTAGCCCAAACTGTAATAAAACTTTGACCTAACACGTTGTGTCCAAGCCCAAATTAAACAAAATAAAATATAATAAGTTCCTAAACAGAGGACCCAATACTTGAAACATCTCTGATAAGTAACTGTTTAATTATGCTAACAATCTCCAACACTTGTATCAAAAGCTTTTACAAAATTCTGACTCTTTCCAAACTGATACAATACAATCCACAAATTATTTTCCAACCATCAAAAATACATCCAAATAAGCATGGAAATCAGAATTTAAAACCTACTTGTTCATGCAATGCAAATCAAGCATTCAAAGAAACTACATAAATTAACAAATTTTCATCTATATGTACACTAAACATTCCAAATTGAGATTATCTATCGAAGAAACACACACTAAGGATCTCGCCCACCAATTGCCAATTCCACATCACTCCACCACTAGAACTCCGCATTTCGAAAGATTTCCACACAAAGGTACTCAGTCACACTTAAATCGCTGAAAAAGCAGTAAACGAAATTCACAGAGACAAGAAGAGATGAATTATAAATAAAGGAACAATAAGAGATGAATTGAGTACAAACCTTTAAGTTGCGATCGAAGAAGAAACCCTAGAGTGACGATTCAATTGTATCGAATTGAACTGAGCTCTCTTTTTCTCTTCTGTGTTTGGTTTACAAGTGTCGTTGTGACTTCCCTTTGTTTTAAAGTCCAGACGAGTCCAAAACCCGGCCACGACTGCATCGCTGTAAAGCGCTTGAGCAACTTTAGATGATCAAACCTTACTACATACAATCGCCCTCATCATTCTTGGTTAATTTCGATGTTACCCTTTCGTTCTTTCTTCCTCCCTTGTAGAACGTCATCCGTAAGTTGTAGCCGCACGATCTTTGATCTCTAAGAAGATCTACAGATCATTTATTCAATAGAAGAAGTTTTTAAATCCGTATTAATTTGTTTCCATTACTTTAGTTGGATATCTCCATCGACATAAATTCTAGACGGCCTGGGTCTGCTGCCTGGATTCCCTGCCTGAGGGCAAAATTGAAACATGATGAATTAGGTCAATTTTAAGGACAAAAATTCTAAAGAGCTAGGCGGGGACATGTATTATTGATCAATTAGGGAGGGTACCTCAGATTTCATAAGGTTAATGTGTCACCGCCATTTTCAACTATGCAACTATCCATATCCAAAAGCTTCGTATTGCAATAGAAAACATATTTTTTTGGAGAATCTAGCGGTGAGACATTTTTGCTCAACGATACACATTATGACAACATATGATATCATAGATCAGGGGTTCAATCTCGATTTGAATCAATTTGTTGGTTCAACTCCCTGTTTAGTCGGGATAGTGTTGGTGGCACAATATTGGATCGATACAACCAGACTACCCTAGAAGATAAATGTGAGCATTATATTTACACGGTTCTTTGATTGATTGAAAAACCCTTTTATAGTTTATAGTTGAACCAATGCACGCAAATGCACTTAAAACAATATTATGAATATTTAAAATGGGTTATTTTGATTTTGAGGTCCATTTGGTTTAACGTATTTGATTTTGCTGATCAATTTAAATATTATTTCGATGTGGGATCTAAAATGGCCTCCATCTTCTCCCTCCTACAAGCCAAGCCACCACCACCCACCAATGTCTTCATCTCCAACTGAACGAACAAAACCACTCCTCCTTCAGTATCTCTAATCCACAATCCAATGACCCCACTGTCCCTTCTCTCTCGCTAATCTATTTATCCACCTCTATCAACTATTGTCTATTGAAGTCATCACCACAAAGGGGGGAAAAGTCACAGGTGTAATGAGTGATTGGAGACAAGTTGGGTATGGAGAATAACTTATCTGACAGAGATGGCTGCAAGGAATTTAAATTTGAGGGATCTCATCTGTTGTTTGTTGCATGTGATCAATGATTTGGGTTGATGGGTTTTGGGTGATTGATGCAAGAGTTGAAATCATATAATTTGGGTTGATGAGTTTTGGGTGATTGTTTTGGAAATAATTGGGCTTTTAAAAGTACATGTCTAAACATATGCAAGGCATGTGCTACCCTAAGATAATATCAAGGACTCAATGTGCACAAATTAAGCAGTATATCCTTCATAGGCACTGGAAAACCAAATTAGGCTTATTTTTTCATTTTTTGTATGTGGTTATACTTAGTTAAGTAAAATTCATAGAGTACTTGGCACGAAGCCATAAGAATAATAAAAAGGATTATTGTGCGAGAACATTTGTTTTGTAAAATGTTTGGCTTAAAGAATCCATACAAATAAGTCAAGAATTTTGTATTATAAAATAAATATCGGGTTATACATGATTGACTCAACAACTCCATTTTAAAACATCAACCACCAATTAAAGTCCTATAAATACACAAGTTAAATAAATTAGGAGTTTCAATACTTAATAATATTACCAATCACTTATAGTAAATATTTAGATAATTACAATATATTATTAGTGGGTGTGTTTGTCTTGGCAATCAAGTAAGATTTATTATTTGATGCAATAAAATATTAAGCTAGACAATAAAAATTACATCAACTTGAAAGCAATTACATTAGATATTATATATTTTTCTTTAGTCATTGGTGTTGGTTTAGATCTTTTATGGACCTACTTGAAAGTGACTTGAAGATTTATCTTGATAATTTATTTTATAAGATTTTGAATCTCACAAGTCATGTTACTAGTTAGTAAACAATTTTGGTGACATATGACATCAAATTATTTCTAATGTTTAGATATTTATGTTAATGCTACATTTTGGTTACTTGCATAGTTAATCAATTAACCATTTTTTATAAATATAATATATTTTGTCCTTTTAAATAATAAAAGATAACTCACATATAATTGACTGCAACAAAGAAACCCCTCAATTATATTTATCATTATGTTTTCTCAAAAGTTACAATAAAGTTGATAAAGAAATTTATGTGCTATTAATTTATTAAAAATAAAAAAGTCAAGTCTTTTTTTGAATTGAAAATTAGAACATCAACTACCATTATTAACACACACTCGAAAAAATTAAAAACATTCCAACAAAACAAAACAAATATATATATATATATATATATATATATATATATATATATATATATATATATATCGCAAGATTTTTTTAAATGACATAAACAAGTTAATTATTTCAAGTAAAAGTCTTTATGTTATATCAATTTTTTAATTAATACTCTTAATGTGCAACATTAATAGTTGTTATCTCGTCACACATTGTAAATTATAATTTATGTTATCACTGATTTTTATAGTACACATATCGTTTTGATAATAACTAGAATAACATATCATTCTTCCATGCTAAATTGCAATCTATGGTTGGACCATTTGTGATGGCTACGTGAAGGATACACTTTGGCTTTATTGCATGTAAGAAAATTTCTCTAAGCATTTTTTTTATCTCATATAATATATGGTGTGTTTATGTCAAGTTTTGAGATTAAAAAAATGAAACCGCTAAATCTATGTTAATTTAATTTCAACACAAAACTCATAAATATGTCATAGTCAAATGTAGCCAAGCTAGGAAGCACCGATACAACAAAAAAAATCTCATGTACCCATGTTGGATACACCCTTGATATCGATACGCCACCGATACACCTCGGATACATCTCGAATAAAATCAAGGGTGTATTTCATGGTCAATGGATAGGCTACGACTCCAATATGGCCAAACAATTTTTTTCCTAATTTTTTTATGAATTGCAAAACTAGGATGAGATATAAACAATTTTGTGGGATATACATGTTTAGGATGTATATATTGATGGGTTATGATATATTTTTGGTGCTTAACAAATTAATGAAATGGTAATGTAGGACTTTGATGTTTATGCATTTATTTTTATGGTTTATGAATATGATTAATTAATTTAATGATTCCGTTACTATATTTTTATTACAAAAATATATAATTCTTATTTTAATGTTGTATCACCATCCTACCCATATCCTCAATTTTGATAATTTTTCATATCCCTATACCAGTTTCAAGAAGAATTCCCGTTTTTAACTAATAAAAAAAGGAGTATGAATCGTGTCTAAGACATGTTGCATACGTTGAGGACATCATCACACCGTGTATTGCTGTAATCCAATATCACCAAAATGAAAAGGATCAAGGTTATTCTCACCGGGGTTCCCGTAAAGGAAGAAAGGCATTGAGCGTAACTAAGAAGAATGTCATTTACGACTCTGGAATGATAGCTTCATACCAAACCCAACTTATCCGAAATTTTATTTTCGTCATCATAATCAAATGAGCAAATGTTTGTTTGTCCGCATCTTGAATGCATTGGAACTAAATGATCCCTACTTTCAACAAGGCACCGATGCAATTGAGAGAAAAACTCATTGATCTTACAAAACATGATGGCTGCAATATGTATGCTTGCGTACGCTGTCCAGCACATGAACCATTTTTGTAGGTCTCTGATCTCCATCTTTCGTGGTGAATACCTATGAAAGCTGACTGAACACGATGTTCAGCGGTTGTTACATCAAGCAGAAGCTCGAGGATTTTCAGGCATGTTGGAAAGTTTGAATTGTATGTACTGGTAATGAAAAAATTGTTTTGTGGCTTGACATTGAAACTCATAAAGGCCATGTGAATAAACCTACCACTATCCTTGAAGTTGTTGCAGATGGGTCATTGTCAATTTGACAACATTTCTTCGGTATGGCCGAGTTCCACAATGATATCAACGTTTTAGATCTTTCACCTTTTTCGATGACATAGCCAACAATAGTGCATCACAAGCTCAATTTGAATCGAATGGTAATCAAAACAATATGAGGTATTAAGGACGAGATATACCCTAAATGGGAAACTCTTATTCAATTCATTATGACAATTTATATTATGTTGCATAACATGATTATTGAAAATGAAGTTGACTAAAATCCAAAAACTTCCAACTGTTAGCCCATGAATTATAACTAGTACCAATGACACACACCATTGCATGTGCTACGATCATTGTTGAATTTGTATAGGATGCATTTGATTGAACATTTATGGATAGCTTCTAGAAACATTTAGTAGTTTAATTTGATTAGGTGGTGTTGTATTTGCTTTTGTTGTATTGTTGTATTTGATTTTGTTATGTTGTTGTATTTGCTTTTATTGTATTGTTGTATTTGCTTTTGTGATAGTAAAGCTACATAAACTAAATCAAATAATATAAAAAAAATCAAGCAACATTTAAAAAACAATAAAAATAAATAACTATGTGAATTTTATATATAAAAATATATACATTATTTGTGTGTCTTTATACTTTGATTTTGATGCTCTATATGGTCAAAATTATCTTGAAATTTGTGCATAACCGATTGAATCATTTCCATCGATGTTGAATGCACTGGGTGGACGATTGAATGAATTTATACCCAAAACATGAATAAATACTACCAGTATGCGCTCTCACATCGTCTGACCTTGTTGTTTGGTGCCAATAGTCGGATATATTCTGATAGCTATTCAAGCCTTATATAACTCTTCAACTTCAAGTTGAGTAAAATTGGGGTTACAAAGCGCCTTAGATTTCGCTTGCGAGATTGGTTGAGATGCTGCCATTGATCAATGCAAATAGCAATAGTGAGTGAGAGATAACTGCAAGAGAATGAGTGAAAGATAATTGCAAGAGTGAGATATGAAGATTTGTAGTCGAAATTTTTTTATAGCGAAACGGAGCAACTAGTCGTTGCGTTAGCGTCCGACCTGAAAACTATCCCATTTTGCACAGTGGGGTTGGGCCATTTTGCATGGACAGGAATATGGATAGATTCCTTATCCATCCTATAGTATTGGAGATGGTATAAGCAGTAAAGTGCATAAACATGAACAAGTGAAAGTAGAAAGATAGATAACAAGAGACAATACACAACACACAGATATAACAAGGTTCTCCTACATTGAGGTTTGATTGGTCTCAATTGACTACTTTCTTGGTGGAAGGGTGAATATGTGACACAAGCTTTTATTACATTATTTCCATTAACTAGAATACAAAGCTTCTTCTAACGAGAAATTTCAGTCTCAGAAATCCATGGTCTCACAAGGTTGAAACCCATTGACAATAGACTTCGACAAGTGATAACAACACTTGAGTTTTGGCTCTTTGGCAATGTCTCTCTAACGGTAGATAAGTTTTAGCTTGGAATTTCAATTCTTCATAGATTTGAGAACTAAGATCTTTCACCCTTACTAATATGATGGTTTGGGGTTAGAAACAAAAGGGTTTATCTGTAAGGCATGGATCTTAAACAATTAAGTTGTTTAGTTTAAATGAAGCTCACAAAATTTAGTCGTAGGATATCTCTTTTCTTTTAAGCACACTCACAAAGATATGATAGAAAATTGGAGAAATGGAGAAGATTGCTTTGCACTTGGAGTGAAAACTTACACTATTTTTCTTGAATCTCTTTCTGAAAAATGTTTTTCTTACTTACTTTTATTTAGCAAATGAATATATTTATAGACCAGATCTACTGGATAGTCATAATCTACTATCTTCCCCACAACTTCTCCCTTATCAAATCCGATCATAATGGATACTTGGTTAGAACAACTATTTTGATATAACAGTAACAAGGCCACTAGCCATAATTGACTACGCCTTGCTTAATTATCAGAAATTTTGAAAAGGTCGCCTAAATCTCTTTAGGATATTGAATTAAAATTTGGCTAATCCATTTGCCCTCTTTTGGCTAGTCTTCTTTTCACCCTTTTTATAGTCCACATTCTTGGATTCCAACCTTTTTGGACTTTAGTCATTTGGAAGTTGACTGTGGTTGATCGCTCTTATGCATTTGACTTCAATCTTCAAATGTCAACTAAGTCATCAGTTGACTTTAACGTTAACTTTGACATGTACGACATAATAAGTCAGTCCCACATTTTTACATTTTCATTCAGCACTCAACCTATATTAGTTTAATAAATTCAACCAATAATTAAATAAAAATTTATCTAATCACAAAGATATACCAATCTCCCACTTTGTCAACTTATAACAAAGTACATCAAAGTCACAATTACGTTATCTCAAGCTCACTCAGGATAGAAACTTGATCATTCAAAGCACCTGATGAACTGTATATACCTGTTAAGAAATTTGAAAATTGCCATTCACAGGCAATACATTAGTAGCAAAGATATAGTAATGAGAGATTATACAGTTTTCTAAAACTCTTTTGGATTAATTTTTGAAATTTCGTTCTTGAAAATCTTTTGAAATTATTTTGATACCAAATGATAAATGATTTGCTGATGTCTCTTCCTATTTTTATATTATTATTTTGGAAAATAAAGAGAGAAAATGATTTATATACTTAGTTGACTTTTATACACTTTGCCCATTGTTTTTTATACGAGTTCACAAACTCAATCATGAGTAGAGGCAAGACAAAGGCTCCCCTAAAAACCAGGAGGGTGCTCCCTTAAGGAGATTTTTCTCCTATTGACATGGGGATTGGTCAAGTAAAGACAATTTTCATTATTGGCAGTGGCATGGAATGCATTAAATTAAGCACGTGAACTTGCCAATAGTATTGAGAGCTACCACGAGTAATCATGTAAACAGGTTTGATTATCAGAAGGATATCTAAATCGCTTTTAGACAAATGTTAATTAAGCATGTTCAAGTTGTAAACTCCCAATAGCATGACCGCTCAATGGTTACAGCTTGGCAGATGGTACCACTAGGTCATGGGTTCAAACCCAGCTTGCGGCATCTTAATGGGTTCTGGGATCCTATAAAAACCCATCCCAATGGAAATAGTTTTATACTTCTTATAACTTATATAGAAATAGTTGACCAAGCTTCTGAACCATCCCAATGTTGTTAAATATAGTCAGCTATAGCACTGAAGTTTTGGTTTGTAAAGTTTTAAAAATTAAACGACATTTTGTGCTAGACATTATTGATGTTAGTTGGTTAGATACCCAATTTTTCATCATTTCTATTTGACGGCTCAAAACAATCATTTTTAATAATACCATTTTAATTATTATTTTATTTTTAATTTTAATTGTTTTGATCAATTGTATAGATTGCACTTTACATGTATTTTTTTCGACATTTTTATCTCATGACAAATTTTTATGGCTTCAGATAAACCGGCATCTTTCTCGGCAAAACATGAGAAGCCCATGTCATCTTCTGAACATGTAGCTCTTCCGAAACAAATACATTTTCATGTCCATTTTCAATATGCTTGATGATGAATGAAAAAGGTTTTGCAATTTTTATCTTGTTTAGTGTTGTCTTACTATATGCAAAATAGAACTTGCCAAAAATTAATATCTTATTCATCCATAATAAGATCATATGGCATGCACATTAACATAAATAACGTTTGAGCAAATCTAGGTAAGGAAATAAATGCTTAGCAAATTGATTCAATACCTTGAGTGGTGAAATCATTTGCCAAAAATCCTTGCATATGTGGTATGTCATGCAAATCAAAATTTTCCATTAAAAAAAAAACATGTCAATAGTCAAGCACCTACAAATGGAATGCGACCAAACGAGTTAAGCCACGCGTGTCTCCTCTTATTGCTTCTCCAGCGCATTGTTTACTCTTTGAAAAATGCTAAGCCATTAAGCAAATCCTAAGCCAAGCTTAATTGGTTGAAATTTTCTAAAATTCAGTGTATTATCACTTGCACTTTTCTCAGGAGGCCAAGTGAGGCTCACACTCATTGGGTTGTTGGGAGGCCAACATCTATACAATATATGTAATGAGAGGAGGGTCGAATGAACATTGGAGGAACAGTGAAATGTCGTCAACCTGATTTTTCTTTCTCGTTTGGGCCTCCCAATTCCATAATATTTACAAGCACAATCAACAGGATGGTGAACAATGATCAGGGGCATTGTGGTACATTCAAAAAATTATAAAAAAAAAATTTAGCGATGAACAATAGTTGTTTTCAGGTTCCACAAATGCTTTTCCAATTTCATATTTTTTTCAAAACCAACAAGTGGATGAACAGTGACCAAGGGTAGCATTGTACATTTAATATAATAATATTAAACTTTATAATGATGAACAGTGACATGTCCACCACTTTAAATTTTGTTTCTCATTTTGCCCTATCACTTTCTTAATATGTATAAGTAAACAAATATGTAGGTGAACAATGACAAGGGGTGTTTGTTTCTTTAAAGAAAACACTATTACACATTTTTATCATGTCACCCTCCCAAATTCAAACTATTTACAATCAAAATCAGCCATTCTAAACATTCGTTAAATTTACTTAAGCCCCCAATATAATTCATTTGAAACCCTCTAATTAATTATAAATTATACATAGGCCCATAAAACTATAAACAATTATTTTGTTTAGAAATTCAATAATAATTTTTACTTATTATTAAATTATTGTAATAAAATAAAAAATATTGAATATCCACGCACATAGAGCGCGTCGACATCCTAATTTATTTAATAAGGCATGCAACCTTTTGCTTGGAGACAAACATAGCCAACAACTCAAATTAAAATTGAGTTTAGAGTGTAGACGATCCAAAACATACACAATTATCTTTAGTCAATGATCATTAATTTCTTCTCTTATGTCTCATACTCTGCAGTTTCCTCTCTCTCAGAGTGACCAACTTAGATGTATTCTTTAAAGAACCATCTAATGGCTGAGACACAACCAGAGTTCCCTAAATCCAAAAACATGTCTCTTCTTCTTCTTTGTTTAATAAAGGTGTCTAAAAATTGTTTCCTTTGAGAGGGTTTCTTGAGCAGATTTTTCGGGATATAAGTATTGTGAAAGGATTTGAAAAGTTTGTTAGCCTAGCATGCATATCATGTATGGATTATAATCAAATGAAGTGGAAGGTCTAAATTGATGGAGAGGTGAGTAAGAATCAGATAAAATTTTGAGCCATACTGACTTGGTGAGATGGAATCTGATAGGGGAAGAAACAAAATTTTGATCCAATTAAATCAAGGCTTATTTCACAAAGCACGATCTTTTGGCTACAATTTTTTTTTTTTTTTTTTTCACTCTCCCTCCTCTTTCAATTTTGTTTATTCAAGGAGAATAATTTGATAAGGCAGATGATTTAGTGATGATTTTGAGTTCCTAACATACAAATAAAGCTTTTTTTAGGGTTTTCTTTTGAAATTTTATGTAAAACTTTTTATTTGATTTTATTTTGAGAATTGGTATAATATAGGCGGATTCATGGGCGATAAGACTCTAATGTGCGTACACCCATGGGTTGTGTGAAGAAAACTTGTTACAGCATTAACTATTTCTACACTTATGATGCACGAATCATGCGATGAATAGTCACCATGTCTTCAACTCCAACTTTTGTTTCCCATTTTGCCTTCAAACATTGATTAATTATTTCTAAGCCCCTAAAATAATTTATTTGAAACCTTCAATTATCTATAATTTATAAATCGGCCATTACATCTAATTTTTGGATTTTCCATTCTGTCTTTCACATTTCATACTTTTTACAATCAAAATCAGCTCATCTCAAACACTGATTAATTATACCTAAGCACTCAACATAATTTATTTGAAGCTCCATAATTATTTATAAACTATAAATAGGCCCTTACAATAGTGAGAGTGTAATATTTGGTGAATTTGGTTTGCCTACTTTACCCTCCTTTACACTTCATAATCCATAGCCCCATCAAACACTAATACTAAAAAAATATGATCATAGCACGGGTAAAAGCATACAACACGTGTATTTTTCTATTTTGCCCTCTAAACTTTAGACTTTATAATCAAAATCCTTATCAAAACACAAATACATTAACCCAAGACAAAATTGTAGTGCATCGCTTGCTTATTAGGGAGAAAAAAAATCTTTAATCAAGTCCCCTAAATTTTCAAGTTTTACTTATTATTGAATTTTTAGAATAAAATAAAGAAATATTGTATATAAAGCGCATCCACACCTAGTGAACATTAATATATGAACTATGAACCGTGATAGTTAGTTCAATTCTTTGGACACTAAGAATACAATTTTTTTTGTGTCTTGGGTGCACTTTGTTTTTAGCAACCTAGCCCTGCAACCCAATATAAGACTTAAGCAATCTAACCAGCATTACAGTGCAACTACAACCCAATCCAAGAGACTTCTTAAAGGCCTGTGTATGTGAAACAATTTGTCACGCCCCGACCCGCCACGAGAATCGCAGTGTGTTGATGCGTGAACTAATCCGTAATACAGGTGGATCGTAACCGGCCACAACATCATAATATAACACATTCTTGAAACGAGAATCAAAACGGAAATAAAAACTACGATAAAATTTGAATAAAATAAGAGTATTTGATTCGCCTCGCCAGAGTCATAGCGACAAAACCAAAATAATAACATCTAGTATTTAACAAGGTAATACAAAGTAAGCAAAACATACCCGTACAGGGTGGACACGATCAAACAACACAAAACAAGTCTACCGCTGAAAATTTGGCCTAAGCGCCACGATCAGCAAGAACGCCAACACTACCTGCACTCCAATAGAAGCACACCCCTTGTGGGGTCAGCAAAGCACAAAGCTAGCTTGTGCGAGCGAACTAAATAAAAATAACAAAATGATATACAGGAAAAATTCATGCCACACAGTAATGGATAAGTGAGTAATCCTAGATGCATGATCCATAAAATGGAAAAGGTGTCCCTATACAGGTTCTAAAGTCTAAATCACATCGTGTCTCTCTAAGGATAATATTTCTAAGTTCAAGCACCAACACAAGCATTTCAGATTCAACAATAACTACAAGTTTACTAGATATGCCGGTCATTCCAGGTGATTCATACATGGTAAATATCAAGTAATGAAGACAAAAACAACATTGTAATCCTGCAGAGCCTCCTAGGTAGGGTAATCAAATAGAAAGTCGAAACCATAAAATTTCTACGTAAGTGTCTCATATCGTAGGTATCTGCATACCCCACGAATGTGTCTCACCCAGACACATCCCACAACGTGCACCAGTACCACTTCGGGCTTGTTTGTATCCTAATGGGGTGCCATATGCCCGGATACAAACTCAAACATCTCGAACGACTGGCCTAACAATGCCAACCTAACACAAATCCAACTCAAGCGAGCTGGGAAGGAAAGTGAGTAATCTCCAAAGCACGTCCTCCGGGACCCATCCTACTGCACTATCTAGTGGCAAGTGCATGCGGGAGCTCACCGCATCTCAGCAAGCTTGTCACATGCAATAGCGTCCTCAATGTCTGTAGATGCGAGTCATCTCAAGCACCATTAAACTCAAGATGCGAGTAAGCTCCTAAGCATCGGCACAACAGACATTACAGCAGGGTAAAAACTCTTACACTAATATCAGCATGCACATACTACGAGTCTATACAGAACAAATGTGTAATTATAATCAGTTAGGAGATTTTCATAAATCCACGACTACGCTAGGGTCCCAACATGACCCAATTCACCACAATAAAATCATTTGAGTCGAACTATCATACATGCTCAAGACTCGGCAATCTACGATGAAACACAACATACAAGCCAATGCCATTACACCAAAGCCTAATCACACCAAAATTCAACCATCATTCTATTTCATTCATGTATATCATGCTTTCAGAAAACCCAATACATAAATTCATTCACAAAAGAACCAACACAACAATCAAACTCCAAAAACCCCGAATTTCGGACTTGTATTCAATTATATAAAATCAACGGCATAATGTAAAAATTAAATTCAAGATTTAAAATAAATATTTCTCAGGGTAAATATTTTAGTTACACTCACCTGAGCGGAATGGGCTTTCGGAACCCAAATCCTACTGATTGAAGCTCCCAACTCGCGAAACAACGAATGCGGGACCAAGGAAAAATTTTTAAAACTGCAAGGCGGACTCAAAGGTGAGCAAACTAGCCAAAAACTGGAAAAATAAATAAGTTACAACCTGCGTGTGACTGAAAAAATACTTACCGGCAAATTAAATTCGGCAAACACCCCGACGAACCCAAAATTCGGCAAAAACTCACCGAAACCCACCCTACTCCGGTCTGATTGCCCTCGAACAACACAACAGGCCGAAAATAGGTCCAAGAACACCCGAAATCACAAATCGTAGCTCACCCACGCGATCAAAGCTCGGATTCACACCGGAGAGCCTTCCTAACGGACATGCACACTGATTTTTTTTGAAAATTTTGGCCAACCCTGAAATCACCCTTGCATGTGGGGTTTACAGGTTCCAAATGACGCCCCAAACACCACCTGAGAGACTGGTTAAAGCCAATTTGCTAGCACCGGCAATGATAATTCCAAACAAGCCACACACTCTGAAATTCTCGATTTTTAAAACAAAAAACTGAAGAAAGGAGGGGGGAGAAAGAGGAAGAAAAATGAGGAGGAGGGAATGAGATTCGGAAGGAGAAATTGACAACCCACACGAAATCTCACCGGAGAAGAAGATGAACAAAGGGAGAATACGCTCCTTGTAAGAAAAAAATAAAAAGGAAAGGAAAAAAAATAGGGGTGTTTCTCTTAATAGGTGGGTGGCTATTTGCCCCAACCGGATTTTCTGAGTACACCCCCTCCAAATAATAATTTTTTTTTAGAAAACTACAGATATTACATCATACACACCTTAAAAAAAGATCTCATCCTCGAGATCAGACAAAGCAACGACAAGAAAGACTAGGCGAAAAGCTCGGGGTATTTCTGTCTCATCTGGTCCTCCAACTCCCTAGTCATGTCACCTTCCCGGTGGCTTCACTGGAACTTCACTCACTTCACCGTCCTCCGTCGAAGTTGTTTCACGTCATCATCAACAATGGCTACTAGCCTCACTGGATAAGTCAACTCATCAGAAATCTCCAACTCAGCGGGCTCCATAATCTGTGATGGGTCTGCCAAACAGTTCCGCAACATGGATACGTAAAACACGTTGTGGAGACCTGACATACTCTGTGGCAAAGCCAATATGCAGGCCAATGATCCAATCCTCTCAGTAATTTCATAGGGCCTTACATATCTCGGTGCAAGCCTCCATCGACTTCGGAACATAACAACTCCGCGCATCGGGGAAACTTTCAGAAAGACTTTGCCAACAACAAACTCTAACTCCTTACGCCTCCTATCAGCGTAATTCTTCTGTCTACTCTGGCCTGTCAATAAACGTGCTCTAATCATGTGATACCCCTAAATTTCATAAAGATAATTTATTTTATTTTTAATTAAATAAAATAGGGTTACATTTAATTTAATTTAAATTTCAAAATTTTAGGGTTTTATTTGGTGAGTTTAGAAGGTGGGTGTTTTCAGAAGTTCAGTGGGGGCGAATAGCCACCCACCTTATAAAGAGAAAACCCTTCTTCCTTCTTCTTTTCTCCTTCTTCCTTCATTTTTGTCCCCCTTCACGATTTCTTCTCCTCATTGGCGGCAAACACGGTTTGTGACCGCACGTCGCAGCCGATCCCACTGCCCCAAAAGCCTTCCTTTCTCTTCTTTTCTCCTTCCTCTTATCCTTTTCGGTGGGATGATGGCGATGGAGACTGTGCACGAAGGTGGTGCTGTGATGGTGCTGGCGAGGTGGTGGTGGTCTGGCGAGATGATTGTTGCGATGAGAGAAAGGTCTTGTGTGCCAAGGGCTCTGTGATACTGACCTGTGAGTTTTCTTATTTCCTGTATCTTGTAATCCTTGTTCTTGGACTTAATTAGTGATTTTTAGGATTTGATGATGGGGTTTGTGAGTTTTGTTGTTAGGATGTGTGATTATGTTTTGGATTTTGGTCTGGTGGTGTGATGACCTGTATTTGTGTGTATTTCATGATTTTGGATTGTGAGTTTAGTTTGATTTTGGATGAATTAAGAAAATCTGAATGAATTTAGTGAGCTTTTCCTCCTTTCCCATTTCATCATGTTTTGGTCTCTTCATTTTCACTAGTGCATGCACAAACAATTAAGGCAATACTCCATTTAGAACAGATTGAATTAGAAGTTTTTGAAGAAATGTCACATAAACATTTCACTTGTCTCCTTTTCCCTTTCAATGGTGGACTTGACGAAGCTTTCTTTCTGATTTAATTTGGAGCAGTTTAATTGAAAGATGAGGAGAAGTTTAAGATTTGCTAAGGAAATTGGAACAATTAGATAGGTGGTCTATGCTAAGATTTAGAGTGTGTAAGTTTATTTCATCTGCGGTTGAGAGGAGTTTATTATAGAAAAAATAAATAAATAAATAAAGGTCCGATCCGCATACTTGGGAAATTCTACTGATGTTCTTCTTACTCAGACCTTGGTAGGGACAATCTCCTTAAGGTATTCACAAAAGTAAAATTTGGCATCTTGGATCAAGCAAAATTTGATGTATATGAATATGAAGTTATGAAAACTGTTGGAAACTATCAAAATGGAAAAAATGGACAACTACACTGTATAAATATATGTGCTCAAGTGAAGATGTTAATTCAGCTTTACTTCCACTAGGGTATTTTGTCCTCGCTCTGTTCAGAAATTAAAATACAGAACATGTATACAATGACTATATAAACCTAAATATTCTTAAGCGTGGTGGTCTATCGCAATTCGTTACAAAAGTGACAATATTCATATTAGAAGTTTTCGTAGTGTGATACTAAATCACTAGTATGTTAATTGTTTTTCTTTTTAACTCAAGGGAAGTTAATATCCAATTGGTTTGATTGATTTTCTTCCCCGTCTCTCTTTTGAGTTATTTCACTTGAGATATAAGGTAAAATTCGTTGTTCGGATTCATAGTAGCTCCAGTGTTCATGTGTTGGTAGGCTACTTTGTCAGTTAGGTTACAGAGAGGTTATGTGCGTGCGTTGTAGCTTTTGGGTTGGTTGGTTAATTTATGCAGTTTTTATGGTGGATGTCGCTAATATGTAATTAGGGCTATTGGGAGTAGTTTGTGTAATGTTTTCTAAACCAATGTGTTACTTGCATTATGCACATAAGTGCATGTGGATTTGTCACAGTGGGGACCTTAATTTGTAAATGGCAAACATGCAATTTTGGTGAATGGTATTGGAAATCCCATATCTCTTTATTGTTTGTCATGCACTTTCATGTTTCTGTATTGAAATTGTCTTTTCGGATATTGCATGTAGTGGCTTTGTTGGATTCAGCTTTTGAGATACTTTCTACTAAACTAGGATGTATGTGTTTATCCCTAAAATCACATTCATATGGAGAGTACTATGTGTAGTAGTGTTTGATTTTGCACTAAGGTTTGTTTTGTTTTGATGTCTCGTTGATTCTATTGATGTATGACCATTTAAGATTAATGGTGTTCCTCTCTGTATGTATGCATCTTGAAATGGTTATGTTCTCCCAAAGGAAGGGGTGGATTTCATTATGAATGAAAAAATGTCACTTGATCACCGTGTTATTATAAAGCATGATTTATGAATATGCTATGCTTCCCCGAAAGAATGGGTGGATTTACTTATGAATGACAAAATGTCATTGTGAAGGAAATTCGAAATATCAAAAATAAATGATATGGATAAACCTTGATTTTTGAAAATTTAATCACCTGAAACTGTATCACTTAGAACTACCACACCTCTTTTGTTTATTATTTCCCTTCTCTTACTAGAGAAACTAAATGACCAGCGGGTCGTCTTGCGGATGTACGTACGTGGGGCACCTATTTCCTATTGGAGAAACTAAAATAACCCTCGGGTTAGTCTTGCGAAAATGAGGTGAATTTGTATGCCTAAAATAGGCTTTGATATTTATCTGTCAAAAATGTGACGTGAGTTTATGCGCATTGATAGCCAAGAGTGGCTTTTGGTACTCATATAGTTAGGAGTATCCGCGATGCATGCCTGTATGTGATGTCCCCACTTGGGCATGGATGACGGAGTAGTCCTCCTTTATATGAGAGAGGCATACAGGCATGTATGTTTGGCACAGAGGTGGTGCGAATGTGGTATCGTCTAAGTGATCATTCCGTAAAAAAAGATGAATTAAATTCAAATAAAAATGAATAAATTATGTTTATATTGTTTCTAATCCTTTTCATGCAGGATGGCAAGTCCACTAATATTTTTGCAGGCCAGACTTGCCATAGTCAACTTTTACAGCTTAAGTACAAGTACATGCATATTTACTTATTAGGATGATGATATGATTGCCTCGTTGAGGAACTAAATTCTTGGAACTGTGTTTTCTTGCATCACACTTTTGCCTCGTTGATGAACTACATGTTGGTGTGTTTGTGTATTGTTTGTGTTTAGCTTGATGTTTATCACGTGCGATTTTATTGACTTTGGGATGAAGATTTCTCACACCAGCTTTATTGCTGACCCAAGTGAGCTTTTGCTTCTTGGGTACATTCCTTTGGGAATGTAGCCGCTTAGCCTTTCAGGTTTAGAGACTTTTGAGCAGCGTTACTGGAGTTTCGCTAGTGCGGCTAGCGATGGTGGAATTTCCTGGTTAGAGTTTTATTATAAATTTTAGTTTGTTCTATTTTCTAAACTATGTTTTAATCGTTGCTGCTAAATGTTTATATTGTTATTGGATTTCACGTCCCAAGTTTTGGGAAACGGATAATCCTACGTGGATTTTGGAAATTTTCGTTTTCTTCGAAAATCGGGGCGTGACAAATCAACTCAATTTTCTCAGTAGTTTCTCTGATCACATCCGTCCCCATCACAACTGACTCTCCAATCTCTGCCCAACAAACAGGGGACCTACAAGATCGTCGTAGAGTGCCTCAAACGGTGCCATGCCAATGCTTACATGGTAGTTGTTGTTGTACACAAACTCGCACAACGGTAGGTGATCTTCCAAACTGCCTCCAAAGTCTAAAATGCAGGCTCTAAGCATGTCTTCCAGTACCTGATTCACTCGCTCAGATTGGCCATCTGTCTGTGGATGACAGGTTGTACTCATGTCCAATCTAGTACCCATAGCTTGCTGAAAACTCTGCCAGAAGTGGGCTGTGAAAATCGGATCTCGGTCGGATACAATAGAAACAGGCGACCCATGAAGGCGGACTATCTCCCAAATGAACAACACCGCTAGATTGTCTGTCGTCCGATTCATACTAACAGGAATGAAATGTGCACACTTCGTCAACCGATCAACAATGACCCATATAGACTCATGACCTTTCCTCGACCGTGGAAGTCCATCGATGAAATCCATAGTGATATACTCTCACTTCCACGTCGGGATCTCCAATGGATACAATAACCCAGACGGTCTCTGATGCTCGGCTTTCACCTGCTGACAAGTTGCACACCGTGCCACAAACTCTCCAATGTCTTTCTTCATGCCACGCCACCAGAAAGAACGTCTCAAATCTTGATACATCTTCGTTCCACCGGGGTGAATGGTGAAACGAGATCTATTAGCTTCATGCAAGATACCTCTCCGCAACTCCTCATCAGACAAAACACAAAGCCGCCCACGGAACCACAACCCTCCATCTGAACCCACCGACCAATCGGTAGGGCACTCATCCAGTGTGTCACTACCAAATCTGCTATCTGCTTCGTAATCACTGGATTGGAAGTCTGTCTTTCCACCACTCTACTGATCAACAGCGGATAAACTGGTAAACCCGCTATCATGCTGCCTTTTGTACTGAAAGTAGGCTGAACTGCAAATGAAACTAATGTCTCAAGTGTTCGGTATTCCTGAATCATCATGATTGCCATCACTGGATATCGCCTACTCAATGCATCTGCAACCACATTAGCTCTATCAGGCTGATACTGTATCTTGAAGTCATAGCTACTAAGAAAATCAACCCATCGTTGTTGCCTCATATTCAACTCCCTCTGAGTGAATAGGTAGTTCAAACTCTTGTGATCTATGAACAACTCGAACCTCTCACCATACAGATAATGTCTCCAAATCTTCAAGGCAAAGACTACGGCTGCCAACTCTAAATCATGTGTCGGATATCTGCTCTCATGGGGTTTCAACTGTCGAGACGCATAGGCGTAACCTTCTTGCCTTGCATCAACACTCCACCCAATCATGTATCGCAAGCATCAGTAAATACCACCAAACGGCTACCAGGTGTCAGAATAGTCAACACTAGTGCTGAAGTCAACCGAAGCTTCAAAGTTTCAAAAGCTTCTTCACACTTCTCTGACCATATAAAAGGAACATTCTTCCTTGTTAACTGAGTGAGTGGTGCCGCAATCAGGGAAAAATTCTCAATGAACAGTCGGTAATAACCAGCCAAACCCAGAAAACTACGAATCTCCATCACACTACTCGGTCATCTCCAAGACTTCACTGCTTCGACTTTTTCAGGATCCACTGCAATATCTTCACTAGAAATGACATGCCCGAGAAATCAAAATTCAGGCTCCCAGAAATGACACTTACTGAACTTCGCATATAACTGATTTTCTCTAAGTGTCTGCAAAACAATGTGAATGTGCTCTCTGTGCTCCTCTAAACTCCTCGAGTACACTAAGATATCGTCAATGAAGATTACCACAAACTTGTCCAAGTACGGACTGAACAATTTATTCATCGAATCCATAAAGAAGGCTGGTGCATTTGTCAGTCCAAATGGCATGACTGGAAACTCATACAAGCCATAACGAGTCCAAAAAGCGGTAATTGGAACGGAATGTTCCTCAACTCTCATCTGATGATACCCAGACTGCAAATCTAACTGTGAAAACACTACGGCTCCCCTCAACTAATCCAATAGATCATCAATTCGAGGCAACGGATACTTATTCTTGTTGGTCACTTAATTCAGATCCCGATAATCTATGCACATCCTCAATGACCCATCCTTCTTGGACACAAATATTGTTGGAGCCCCCCAAGGTGAATTGCTCGGCCGAATAAACCCCTTACAAAGCAAATCATCAAGCTGTACTTTCATCACTTTCAATTGCTGAGGTGCAAGCCTGTACGCTGATTTAAATATAGGTGCAGTACCAGGAACCAAGTCAATTCGAAACTCTACCTCACGACGAGGCGGGATACCAGTAATCTCCTGAAAGACATCAGGGAACTCACACACAACCTCTACAGAACTGGTGTTGGGACTAGAAATCTCAAGAGAGCCAAGAAAACTCGACATCACCGAAATGGAATTGGGTTCACAAGCCAACACACGAGGCGAAGCATCAGGTGGCGCTAACATCATCGACCTGTGCAAGCAATCAATGATCACTGGATGACTGGACAACCAATCCATCCCTAGAATCAAATGATAGCCCTCAAAACCCAAAACAGTAAAGTCAAACACGAAGTTGTACCCCAACAAGGAAAACTCGAAACGGGGACAATATTCCCACAACCAAACCGAACTGCCAAAATGAGACACAACGCACAAGGGTTCCAGCAAAGGCACTACCTCTAGGCGATTTCTTACAACTAACTGCCTAGAAATAAAAAAAAACCTAGATTCTCCTGTATCGAAAAGAGCCCTCAACTGGGAAGACGACGAATGCACAAAATCTGACACACAACACATATATCCTGAGTCACATAACAACACACTAACATGCAATTTTTCCTATGCATAATGCACATAACACATGTCCTACTACATCTAGCACACATAACTACAACAAAAATAGTAACATACCCTCAACATTTCCCTACCGGGAATAGCTGCGAGGTGAACAGGCGGTGTTGGGAAAGGGACTCTCTGACCAACTCCAGGCACAGGTGCTAACTGTCCTTGAGGCGCCCTCTGCTGTGCTGGTACATCCCTACTCTGAGGACAAGTTCTGGAAAAGTGCCCCGATTGCCCACAAGTATAACAAACTACCTGCTCCCGGAGATTTGTCTGACCTCTTGGACAATCACGGGCTACATGCCTGTAACGACCCAATTCGCACAGTAAGATATTGTCCGCTCTAGGCCCAACCGGCCCGCATGACTTTAAAACGCGTAGTACTTTGTAGATCCAAACTTGTACATATATAGCACATCACCATCCTGCACCCAGGCGATGTGGGACTATGATCTCCCCTTGGTAGCTCGTCCAACCCCTCTTGGGATCCACGGGCCTATTGGGCTTCTCCCTCACCCTCCCCCTCAGGTTCGCCCACACAAGGGTATCACAGTCCACCCCCCTAAGGGAGCCCAACATTCTCGTTGGCACACTTTCGGCTAGGTCGGGCTCTGATACCATTCTGTAATGACCCGATCCGCATAGTAAGATATTGTCCGCTCTGGGCCCAATTGGCTGCACGGCTTTAAAACGCGTAGTACTTTGTAGATCCAGACTCGTACATATGTAGCACATCACCATCCCGCACCCAGGCGATGTGGGACTATGATCTCCTTTTGGTAGCTCGTCCAACCTCTCTTGGGATCGACTGGCCTATTGGGCTTCTCCCCTACCCTCCTCCTCAGGTCCGCCCACACAAGGGTATCACATCTCTTTCCCTCACCCAGGCGATGTGGGACTATAATCTCTCATTGGTAGCTCGTCCAACCCCTCTTGGGATCCATGGGCCTATTGGGCTTCGCCATCACAAACTTCTCCCGCACCCTCCTTCCCAGGTCCGCCCACACAAAGGTATCATAATGTCCTTCCTGACCACAAGTGAAGCAACCGCTCCTAGTTCATGTCTAACCACCCCTCATGGCTGTCTCTGCTGCTGCTATTGTCGATGATCTCCTCGGGAACGTCTGTCGCCTCTGCAGTCTCTGCCAGTCCTAACTAGTCCCCATCTACCAGGGTTTTTTTTCCTGAATAGCGGCACGCTCTGGCTGCTGTGCCTGCTCAACTGTCTGACTTCCTCTGCCAAACCTCTGATTGTGCTCTAAACCTCTAGCTCGTCGAACCAAAGTCTCTTGCCTACACTCAGCGTCAACTCGCTCTTGACTCAAAGTGACATCCACTAATCTTTCAAGAGGCGATTGATCATCACCATCAACTGTTCCTTAGGATTGGGTTCAGACCATTCAAAAATTTCATGTTCTTCTTCTCTGTAGTATCTATGAAACAAGTGGCATAACGACTCAACTGTGTAAACTCGGCTAAGTATTCTGAAACAGATCTAGATCCCTACTGTAAATGCAAAAGCATGTCGACTATCTCAGCTCTAGCAGAATCAGGAATAAAATGTTGTTCAAAAACCTCGCAAAATGTATCCCACTGCATCTCTGACACATCACGGCTATGCCTCACTAAATCCCACCAATACATAGCCTCTCTGTCAAACTGATGTGCTGCTAACTCGGTACGCTGTATAGGTGTCGGCACCATCCTCTCAAATATGATATTTACCTTACGGATCCACCGATTCGCAGCTAGAGAATCTCATGTACCATCAAATCTTTCACCACCCAAGCTAACAAAATTCTTATTGCGATGAGTAAACGGATCCTCTAACTGATTTCCTTGTCTCATATTTTTTGCCCACTGTGTCATCATTTCCATGAAAGCCTGAGAGGCATCCTCTCCAGCAGTGCCTGATCCCTCACCCTGGGTTCTCTTACCACGAGCCATCACCACACTTTCTCAAATTAAAAGAAAACACACATACAATACATCAAACAATACAACAAAAATCCTAACTTCTCTACCCAATTCACTCAAGAAAGTGGCATACGATGATGTTCTATGTGAACCGGTAAACAATGGCTCTGATACCAAGCTCTGTCACGCCTGACCCGCCACGGGAATCGCAGCGTGCGGATGCATGAACTAATCCGTAATACAGGCGAATTGTAATCGGCCACAACATCATAATATAACACATTCTTGAAACAAGAATCAAACGGAAATAAAAACTACGATAAAATTTGAATAAAATAAGAGTATTTGATTCGCCCCGCCAGAGTCATAGCGACAAAACCAAAATACAAACATCTAGTATTTAACAAGGTAATACGAAGTAAGCAAAACATACTTGTACAGGGTGGACACGACCAAACAGCACAAAACAAGCCTACCGCTAGAAACTGGGCCTAAGCGCCACGATCAGCAGGAACGCCAACACTGCCTGCACTCCAATAGAAGCACACCCCTTGCGGGGTCAGCAAAGCACAAAGCTAGCTAGTGGGAGAGAACTAAATACAAATAACAGAATAATATACGGGGAAAATTCATGCCACACAGTAATGGATAAGTGAGTAATCCTAGATGCATGATCCATAAAATGGAAAAGGTGTCCCTATACAGGTTCTAAAGTCTAAATCACACCGTGTCTCTAAGGATAATATTTCTAAGTTCAAGCACCAACACAAGCATTTCAGATTCAACAATAACTACAAGTTTACTAGATACGCCGGTCATTCCAGGTGATTCAAACATGGTAAATATCAAGTAATGAAGACAAAAACAACATTGTAATCAAGCATAGCCTCCTAGGTAGGGTAATCAAGTCGAAACCATAAAATTTCTACGTGTCTCATATCGTAGGTATCTGCATAACCCACGAATGTGTCTCACCCAGACACATCCCACAACGTGCACCAGTACCACTTCAGACTCAAACATACGCCTGGATACAAAATTTGTATTCTAATGGGGTGCCATATCCCTGGATACAAACTCAAACATCCCGAACGACTGGCCTAACACTGCCAACCTAAAACAAATCCAACTCAAGCGCGCTGGGAGGGAAAGCGAGTAATCTCCAAGGCACGTCCTCCGGGACCCGTCCTACTGCACTCTCTAGTGGCAACTGCGTGCGGGAGCTCACCGCATCTCAGCAAGCTTGCCACACGTAATAGCGTCTTCAATGTCTGTAGGTGCGAGTCATCTCAAGCACCACCAAACTCATGATGAGAGCAAGCTCCTAAGCATCGACACAACAGGCATTACAGCGGGGTAAAGACACTTACACTAATATCAACATGCACATACTACGAGTCTATACAAAACAGATGTGTAATCATAATCAGTTAGGTAATTTTCATAAATTCACGACTACGCTAGGGTCCCAGCATGTGACGACCCGATCCGCACAGTAAGATATTGTCCGCTTTGGGCCCAAATCGGCCCGCACGGCTTTAAAAGGCATCTTACTATGGGGATCCAACCTCGCACATATATAACACATCACCATCCCGCACCCAGGCGATGTGGGACTATGATCTCCCCTTGGTAGTTAGCCAAACCCTCTTGGGATCCACAGGCTTGTTTGGCCTATTGGGCTCCAACCCTCACCCTCCCCCTCAGGTCCGCCCACACAAGGGTCTCATAGTCTACTCCCCTTAAGGCCCAACGTCCTCGTTGGCCACACAGGCACAACGTCCACATTGCCGGAGGGCCCACCTCCACGTGGCACACTTTCGGCTGGGTCAGGCTCTGATACCATTCTGTGACGACCCGATTCACACAGTAAGATATTGTCCGCTTTTGGCCCAATCGGCCTGCACGGCTTTAAAAGGTCTCTTACTATGGGGATCCAACCTCACACATATATAGCACATCACCATCCCGCACCCAGGCAATGTGGGACTATGATCTCCCCTTGGGAGCTAGCCAACCCCTCTTGGGATCCACAGGCTTATTGGGCTCCAACCCTCACCCTCACCCTTTCCCTCAGGTCCGCCCACACAAGGGTCTCACACAGCATGACCCAATTCACCACAATAAAGTCATTTGAGTCGAATTATCATACATGCTCAAGACTCGACAATCTACAGTGAAACGCAACACACAAGCCAATGACATTACACCAAAGCCTAATCACACCCAAATTCAACCATCATTCTATTTTATCCATGTATATCATGCTTTCAGAAAATCCAATACATAAATTAATTCTCAAAAGAACCAACACAACAATCGAACTCCAAAAACCCCGAATTTCGGACTTGTATTCAATTATACACAATCGATGGCATAATATAAAAATTAAATTCAAGATTTAAAATAAATATTTCTCTGAGTAAATATTTTAGTTACACTCACCTGAGCGGAATGGGTTTTTGGAACCCAAATCCTACCGATCGAAGCTCCCAACTAGCGAAACAGCGAGTGCGGGACCAAGGAAATTTTTTAAAAACTGCAAGGCGGATTCAAAGATGAGCAAACTAGCCGAAAACTGGAAAAATAAATAAGTTACAACTGGCGCGTGACTGAAAATATACTTAACGGCAAATTAAATTCGGCAAAAACTCACCGAAACCCACCCTACTCCGGTCTGATCACCCTCGAACAGCACAACATGCCGAAAATAGGTCCAAGAACACTCGAAATCACGAATCGCAGCTCACCCATGCGATCAAAGCTAGGATTCAAGCTGAAAAACCTTCCTAACGGACAAGCACACTAATGCATGCGGCAAATTTTTTTTTAAAGCTTCGGTAATGCATGCGGCAATTTTTTTTTTTATGGAGGATGTGTTATTTTGTTTTTGCTCCAACAACCTCCTTAAGCATGACATGGCATTAAGAAGCCTCTAAGGAGTGCATTTTTTTCCTCTCAAAAGTAAGAAGTGTGATGAAGCTTGTTAGCACTAATTTAATTATTTTTAACCTATGTGGATTCCATTATCTATTTTATTAATAAATACTTTGTAGTTTTGAATACCTATTGGGCCCACATATTAAAAGAAAAAAAAATGATGAATGAGGGTTTTTAAGAGCTCTTGGAGGTCATTGAAATACACGCTCCTTATTGTTTAAGAGGTTCTTAATATATGTTATTTTAATAAATTAGAAAAATTTTCAGGAGACTCTTGGAAATGCTCTCAGAGAGGTGCTCCAAGTAAGTCATGCATGAAGGAGGTATTGTGGATAAAATAGTTTAGTGAGGTGTTTTACCCTCTGGCTAAAGGAAGATACCAACAACAATTATGAATCATGGAACTTTCCAAATCATATGTGCACAAAATTGAGCTAAAGGTTCTATTTGTGATTTTTTTTTTTTTTAAAAACTCTTGTATATTTTAACCCAATTTATTACTTATCACACAAACGCTCCACTTGGTACATTGTAAAATAATGCATTTTGTAAATTAGCGTATTTGCAATAGTTTGTAATCCATTATTTATAGTTACTTGGTAGTAAGTAAAGAAAATCAATGTGCAAGGCTCAATGATACTATTAGTTTATCTTGTGTGGTATAGTGTTGGTGGTGGTGCCTGGGACATGGTGGTGCATGATTTTGAAGGTGTTGGTGTCTGTAGGGGTGGTGGTTTTGGTGATTATGTTATAGTGGTTGTGGTGGTGATGTGCATGGTTGTGTATGGTGGTCATGGTGGCTGTGTTATAGTGGTGGCAAGCAGTTGTTATATAGCTATAGTGGTGGTGGGACGGTGTTGTGTTATGATGGTTGTGGTGTGGCAATTGTAATACACTGTGTGGCAGGCTCTGAGGTTGACGGGCTACCATGTGTGGGCGGGCTCTGAGGCTGGCAACTCCGTATGTGGGAGAGGCTGGCAGGTTACCATGTGTGGATCAGATCGCGACAGGCAGGCTACTGTGTGGACGGGCTTAGAGGCTGGCAAGCTGCTAGAGGATTATAGTTCCACATCACTGGGTGAGGGAAGGATATGTGCTATATATGTGCGAGTTTGGATCCACGTGATACAATGCGTTTTAAAGTCATGTGCGTAGTTAGGTTGGGCCCAGAGCGAACAATATTGTATCATGTAGATCGGGTCGTGACATAATTGAATCATGTGGATCGGGTCGTGACAAAATGGTATCAGAGTCGGACCCAGCCGAAAGTGTGCCAACGAGGACGTTGGGCCCTAATGGGGTGGATTATAACACTTTGTGTGGACGTGCTCTAAGGCTGACGGGCTACCATGTGTGGGCGGACTCTAAGGCTGGCAGCTTCGTATGTGGGGGGCTCAGAGACTAACGGGCTACTGTGTGTGGGCGGGCTCTGAGGCTGGCAGGCTACCATATATGGATTGGGTCGTGACAGAATGATGGAGACATTATATTTATGGTATCATAGCCGGACCCAGCCGAAAGTGTGCCAACGGTGACGTTGGGCTCTAAAGGTGGTGGAAGGTAAAACCAAATGAGTATACAATCAACGAGAATGATGGAGACATTCTATTTATGGTATCAAAGACATTTTAAGTTTCTGTGCTTGCCTCGCTACATTAGATGTGCCAAAACCACATGGGTATACAATCAAGGGTCAAAAGGAAGTAAAATTAAGAGTTGTAGCTTGGATTAGTGGCTGAAGACATGGATAATCATTAAGTAGTACCCCAAAAGCTCATATACTACCTGGCCTATTAGACGAAAAGAGAGTGTGGTTTTGTTACGCTTTTAGTTATTATTTGTTTGGTCTAATAAGGTAGTATAGTAGGGGTCAAATATGGGGGCTTGATATGTTTCCTATTTTGATGGATGTAGGAGTTTCAATAATACTAGAAAATCAGATTTTTGCAACCAGAATGATGTGACATGATCTTGGAAGAATGATGAAATGTCTAAAGTGTTTATGCATGTCTCAAGGTTTATAAAAACCTCCTCTGATCATGCCATGTCATCCTGGTTGCAGAACCTGATTGCAAAACCCAATTCCCTAGCTTAGCTCTAGGAGTTTGAATTGAGTCCACCATGTAGTTGAATTAAAGAAGAACTAGTATTTTGTTGAGAACTAAGTGATGTTAGTGGTAGATGTAATTGTTATATAATCTTTGCAATTCACAAAATGGAATCATAGTTAAGTTATTTGAATAACCATCTTGTTATTGTTATCAGAGGCAAGGGTTCCACAATAAACCCAATTCCTTTCTATATATTTTGTTCATCTTCATCATAAGTATGGACAAGAAGAAGCAGTACGTACCAAAGTGGTATCATAGTGCGGGAATGGATCAAATAATGGAGAAGTTAGAGACCAAAGTGAATTCACTTATTGTGGGTAAAAAACACAAATTTTGGAAAAGCAAAGAGACATATTTAGTAAGCATGATAAGCTGGACTGAAAACCAATTTTTAAGCAAGGAGAAAACTCAAAGACTTCACAGTTGCATGATGGTGAAGAGGCATGTATTGTGGATGTGACTAAAGGGGGTCGTCAAAATGGATTACAACAATCCTATGCTATGAAATTTGTTGTTTAAATTATGATTTCAGTTGTTTAGTTGTATATTTACTGACGAAAAATCGATTCTTTATAAAACTGTTTTTCCACTACTCACAGAAATCCAAATCCGAAGAGGGAGACCTCGAAATTGATTTCACTGAAACGGCTTCACTTTCCATATATTTTCCGTGCCACCAAACAGAACCTTAAATATTCAAGGAAAATACTAGCAAAGGATATAAACCCTTGACGTTTCAAATGAAATTAATTACTTATAGAAAGAATTTGAAATGAATATGGTAAAAGGATCGAGTTGTCTTGAGATACCGATTGAGTATTAGGAAACGTTTGTTAAACAATGTTAGTACACTGAAAATGTCCCATCAGTTTTGTATTAGGATAACAATAGTTCACTTAATACACTCATGATCTTTTCAGTTTTGATATAAGAAAAGTTCTACATCTTTCTAATTACCAGACCTACTTGTTTGTGCACTATTTTATTTAGCGGAGTATGCAGATCTAGTATAGTCCGTCAAGTGCACCCAGCAGATCATGAGATTTCACAGTATTTGTCGAATTAGGGAGAACACAGGTGTGATTTCCGTTTTCACAAGAGTTTGACCCCCTCACTGATTACTCCAAACAGTGATGATATTTGCAACCATAAATTAGCGAACTAACCATGTATGCCCTTAAACATTCAACGGGGATGTCGCAGCAAGCCCATTAATTGGGAACACTCAACACAGTGGACCAAGAAAGGTGGTGTTTCATCACTCGGTGCTCAATCATAATAAATGCATACTGTGAAATGTAATAACAGTATATGATAACCTAGTTATATGAAACTGAATAACAATAGAATGTGTTTGGTTGCTTAGAATCATATGCCATGGAAATTTATAAGGAGACCCCTATATTTTAGACTAATTTGAGATATCACTCCACATCCACCATTTGATTTTGTGATCAGATTCTCGTATTCATGGGACTTTCATTCTCATAATTGATCACAAAATAAAATAGTGGATGTAAAATGATATATTAATTAAACCTAAAATGTAAGAGTACCCTCATGAATTCCCATGACATATGATTCCATGCAACCAAACACACCCTAAGAGTCAATTTGTCTTCCAAATTGGAGTTGGATATTTATTCGAAAACCGATTACTGCCCAATTCACTGACAACCTCCTACTCAACAATCACTGAATGAACAATAATAATAGATGCTAGGAAACCATTTTTTGCAACCAAATTTTATAATAATAGATGCTAAGAAACCATGTATTTTACAACCTCAAAATACACACTTCAAAAATTTCATCATTCTTTTAGGATCACGCCACATCACCATGCTTACAAAACATGATTTCCTAACATTTTTGATGATGATAATAATAATAATAATAATAATAAATTGATTGTTAACGATTAATCCTAGAAATTCGAATCAGCCTTGCACATGAGCATCTAAGCAAATTTACAAATAGCTAAAAACCAAACGTGGTCAACAAAACCCTGTCAAACCAAACCTACATTCATAGATGGTACCAATAGGGGAGAATTTTGTGAACACCCATAAGAGCACACACTATTATCATATTAAAACATACTGATCAACACATTCTAACTGGTTTGGAACCCTATAAAGCTCTTTAGGCGTCAGAAACCATTCTACCAATATAAAACATCCGATGGCAGTCGATCTTTCACTAAAAGGAGTCTATAAATCAAAAACACGTCTGATACCGAAGGGGCAACTATCCATCTATTCCTTGGCTGCTGTACAAAATTTGCAGGCTGTAGCTGATCTCATATGGCTGTGGTTTGGGTGAAGGGGTATCTTTCATTTTAACCAGCCTCACCCACTTTCCCTGTATGTAAATTATATCTATTATGGCCAGCTGGGCCTGCCATTTTCTACACACTGACAAATTGCAGACCAAAACCCTTCAACCATCCATGTATGCAATGCGGTGCTCCTTACTCCCAGCGGATCTCTCTCAAAACAATCTAAAATCAAGCAGGCATTGGGGGGTTATCCTTTTTTTCAACTATAGCTGTGCTGTCCAGAGACCCTCACCCATTTATCACATTTGAGCTTCCGGAGAGGTGCACCACACCAAATTATCTTCAAGTGTTACAGAGAGAAGTACAACACCTTAGATATTGGCAAACCCTCTTCTGCACACAGGCAGATGACTGGTACACATCAGCACAACCAAGTTGCTGGACTTAAAAGACTAACCCAGCATCGTTCAGGCCCCACGATGGCTCAGCCATTGTAGTGGAGCTTGTGATTTTGTGAAGTTTGGCCTTGATGTTGCTGTTGCTGCAGTAGTGGTTGTGAATTGTACTGTGTAAAGGGCTGGGAGTACAGAGGATTCATCATGCCCTATAAATATCAAGAATAGAGTTCGACTGTTATGATATGAGAAATAGCAGAGAAAATACACTTATGTCGTCAACCGACATGGTTAATAAAGAACACCTGAGATTGAAGATGATTAGGCCCACCAACCCCAAACTGGGTATGAGACGAATCATCTTGAGAAGGGTCATTGAATCCAACTTGGGTAAATAGGCCTTGAGATCCATGTGGCATGTAGTCCTGTGAAAAAAATATATACAATGGCATAAGCAGAAATAACCTCTGAAAGAATTAACCAACTATTGCAACAGATGACTAAAAAAAACCTGAGATTTGAAATCGTTTCCTGAACCCATATGGGAGTATCCAGCTTGGGAATTTTGGTTCAAGAAGCTTCCAGGAAAACCACCTTGTGCACCTTGCGTCACATAATCAACACCATACCCACCTTGAGAAGCCTGCAATTGAAGATCATAACTTTTGAGCTTAACATCATTCCCAGGACCATTAGCATTTAAAAAACGTTTGCTACAAGATTTCTGTACTCGTACCTGAGTGGAGAAATCTGCAACATTATAGGCAACATGTGACCCCTGGCTCTTGAAATCGTCGCCCAAGAAATCCTGCCAGATTAAGCATAATGCTGCTGTAGGTTTTGTTTGAAGAACATATCACCAGATGTTAATAAACAGGATAAACAATTAAATTACCTGAGACATGCCACCAATAGAAAAACCTTCACGGAACGTCTGGCTTAGACCTTGAACTGGCATCTACAGAAGTATCACAACTTTTCATGAGAAAAAAACTCATACAAGGATAAAGGATTAAAATGAGAAAAGAATGGATATAAACCTGAGTCATAAGTCCAGTCTGTGACAAAGGAGCACCCACGGATGGCTGACTGTTTGGATTGTCCAAAGCTGGAAAATTGAAATTAGACCCAAGATTCCCTAAAGCTTGCTGAGAACCTTGCTGATGTGAGAGATGACCACCAATAGGACCACCAGCATTACCCCGACCAGCCACAAAGCCCCTACTTCCTGTTTGAGGGACCTGAGGAACAGCTCCAATCGGTCCATGGACAGCTCCACGGGTTGGAATTGCATATGGCTGAGAATGTGGGCCACCTGGAAAAGACGGAAGGGGGACGCGTGGAACAGGAAACCCAGCTGGATGCACACCAGGCTTATGTGCACCACTTGGTGGACCAAATGGAATATAAGAACCTGACAGCACGAAATGAGATCATCAAAACATTTGTAAGAGGTTTGCAGACAAATGGCTGAAGTAAGAAAAAGTTAAAAATATCAGTTGGAATTAAAATCCTGATCCAAATTCTAAAAGTTATGGCCATCATTCACTATATCTCATGCACATGTCTAGGAAAAGTATGCACGAGTGACAACAGCATCAATGTGTAACAATTCCAGAATGAATAAACACCTTTATTGCGCCCGCCTCTTTTATCAGCATTTGAACTTGAACCCACAGACCCAAAATTATCATTAGGCATAATCCCTGGTCCACTGCCGAAGAAAAATCTGCGATCGCTGTAGATCTGTAACAACATCAAGAGAGCATTTTTTTTTAATTTTAAGACACAGACCAATGCATACGATTATCAAGCATTTTTACGGCACAATACCTTCTTTGGCTTTTGAAACTGGACCATACTTTGCTTCAAATTATTCAGTGGTCCTTCAACCAAACATTCATGTTCCTATAGAAAAAAAAATGTTTCCATAGTCAGAACCATAGTAACGTGAAAGATGAGATCCGTTTGTTACAAAAAAAACAACTGCAGAGGAACTTCGTACATATAAGAAAGCAGAAAGCTGTCTTGAAGATATTTACGTCTTGTACAATAATTAGTTTGCTCGTGGTGCAAGGTTAATTATATAAAGACTGAACGACTTGTGTCATGATATAGAAATTGAAAGATAAAAGCATTTTTGTTCACCCTCACCTCAAATGTATGATTATAATTTTAGCCTGCAGACAGAATGTCACAGGATTCTAAACAGCCAGATGAGCTATAGAGAATACATCATCAATCATTTGTTACATCAGAAGCTCGTGTGATCCATTCACCAACAATCCTTGTAAAGAATCAGACAAGCTCTAGAGCCTCTATTTATTAGATGGAAGTATGGAATAAATAATTGTGTCGATATGGGTAGACATGACAAAACCCATGTGTAAAGGGGATGGATTTAGGGGATACAAAATAACACAACCCTCATAAAACACTGACAGAACATGATACCCTGGCAACCTTAGTCGTGCGTTTGTGGGCTCCTTAGGAAACCAAACTCTTAAAAGAGGTAATTCGCAGTTCGGGGTTTCTACCTTTGGATGTGATTTGCGGAACTTTACCTAATACATGTCTCATAGTTGGTAAATTTGTCGTAGTATGATCTCCATTTTTATGACAAAACTGTGATATAAACGAAGATACTGATTCTTCAAATGCGTTGTAGATATTTACACTGGGATTCCAAGTATAATGCTTGAGCTGTCATATGGCTTTTCGTATTCTCCAAACATAACATCAAAAGATTTTGTTGGTCTTATTTCCCATCGGACTGTCGGAGTTGTATACGGTTTCCATTTTCTCCAATTTTAACTAAAGCTCCAAAGTCCAAACATAAAATCATCATTTGATCTTATTTCCTATTGGTGTGACACATGCATGATATTAGTCATTCTTTATTCATAGACAGTTAAATGAGGTACTGCAACTCTTAGTATCACAGGAGTGACCCATGCACAGTGTTAGTCACTCCTTATTCATAGACACTTAAACTACAAGTCATAGACAACTGCAATCCATAGCATATGCATTTAAAGAATAAATTATGATCCACTTAGTACATCGTATAAGAATACTTTTGCATATTTTTATGGTGGGACACAAGATTTCATGCTTGGTATGTTTTGGACAATAACAGAATTAGTTTTCAATGGTCCGTACTTTTGCCCCAAAAGTTTCTGCACTAGAATGCAGAACAAAGTCCTTGAATTATTTTGCATATTGCACTCAGAGAACTTCCCAAGCATGACTTTATCTCTTGGTTTACTGCAAGTTTTCCTCACATTACTGGTTCCAAGAGCAATAGGGTAACAATGTACCATATGTTCCAAACTCTTTTGTTAAAGCTAACAATATAAGTAACAACTATATTTTCTCTCCATTAATCATATCCTATCTATTTGTTGTGGTCCCTCTTTTGAGATCAGTTCTACCTGTAAAACACCATATTTGTCCTTGCCAAATCCTTTAATGGCGTACCATCTTCAACGCTGTTCCCATAGTCCATATTCAACTTTTGGCCTCTATAACACCTCCCTTCCTGCTTTAGAATTTGTTCTAACCCATCCCAACTAACAATTACAACACCCTTGGATTAAAAAGCCTACAGATTTTAAACGCACATCACACCCCTAATCAACCACTTGTTTACACAGTAGTTATGTATAATTTCAAGTTTTCTACTCAAATTATACAGGTAGCTTTTGTCTTTTGATTTTGGACTTGAGAAAACTGAAGTTTTTCTCCCTACAAACTCCTAAAAGGTTACCAAGTAAAGCAATTGTATGTCTTACATATCAAAGCATATATATGATAATAGTTTGCAAAATAGTAATCCTTACACTATACAAACAGGAACCTAATCACGTGAATATTTTATTTTGAAGCTAAGGGCAAAAGTTTAACCCATAAGAATGAATGAGGAATGACACCTTATAGTGGGTCAGCAGGCCATTCCACAGTGGTTGCTTGCTTAAGACTTTAGGATTCCCCAATACAACAATACCATAACGAGCTCGAGTCAGTGCAACATTGAGCCTGCGTGGATCATTAAGAAAGCCAATGCCCTGAAAACAAAAATATAAAAATGGAAATCAAAGACCTGAACATGAAATTTGCATGTACATCAGCATAATAAAAGATATCAAGGCTTTACAGATTATGATTAGACAAGATGGTAATGTAAAACTCGAGATCGTAGCTATCCATTACACTACGCACTTAGGCACGATACATATCTCAATAAGTATCATATCAAAAGACACAACAAAACATATCTCACCGATACATGAACTGCATTGTGTTGTTCGGATCAGGCTTAAAAAAAAAATTATATTTTTGTTTTTTACATTTCACTCGTCTTTAAACTTAATTTACCGTCAGTTTATCGAAAAAAACTAAACAAACCTGAGAGAGGTTTAGATTTAACAGAAAAAAATAATTAATAAATAATAAATTCATTGTAGTTAAGGCAGAAGCGAGGAGGACATGTTGGAAAACACCTGAGCCGTGAGGCGCAAGGCGATGTGCACCCCTCGGTGATGTAAGGCGGTCTTAACATTTTCTTTAGATTTAAAATAATAAAAAATTGAAGAATATCAGCATAGTAACATATACATTTTGACAAATATGTACAAAAAGTCACGCAATTACCTAAAATCGAAATGGAAACATAATATAATTGCGTAGCATAGCGAAAAATGAACATAAGTGTCAAATAACTTGCAAACACCCACTAAATCACTAAAAAAAATTGAGAAATCAGCAAAAACATCAAACATAATGTAAACTAGTTCAACTTTTCATTTCTCACTATTTCACTCATCATCATCTTCATAACCCAATTCTTGATGATCATATTCTACAATTCCTTCCGCATCCACTTCAAAATTTTCTTACATCCAACAATCAAATGGCGTAGATGTAGATGCAGGTGCAGCACAACCTCTTCTTGAGTAAGTTGGTGGAGTTTTACTATTTTAAAACTTCTACGTGGTTGTGATGATCCTTCACCAACTCCAGCAACTTGTGCATATTTTGAGCAAGTCAAGGTATCATTAAGAAATGTCAATCAATTATCTGCATTTATTTCCTCCTACAACTTTCCAATTAACGACACAATGCTTTCATCAATGCCAGACAAGAAAATAGTATCAACCGTATCACGATGGGCATAACAGTTCTTAAGCTTTATCACTGAAGCACTTTTGCTTCAGACTACTTTTTTTTATATGGATTTGAATGTTATGCAAAATAATGAAAATCTATCTTATAAATCAGAATGGTGTTTAGGGTTGGAGATAAAAGACGGTTAGAATCGAAAGTTGCGAAAGATGTTGATGATAGAGATTCATTATCAACAATGTCATGTTTGTAGATAAGTTGCAAGTAGAATGGCAAAGAAAATGAACAAAAAGGTGAAAACTTTTGTGAAATGCAAAGAGAGAATATTTGTGTTTTTTAAATGAAAATCGTCATAACTATTTACTTAGTTGTCGAATTTTAGTAAACTTAGTATGGTTGAAATGCATTTTTGAAGATCTTTCCAATAAAACCAATCATTAATATAAATGTTTAAAGTTTTAAATATGCATTTCACACCATATGCATTTTTTCAAAAAAAAAAAAAATTGTAATCTAATGCACTTCATGTAAAAAGCTCAGATTGAATTTGAGTACCGAAGGCACCGGAAATACCCTAGCATATAACAAATCATAATGTGTTTTTGGGGTTGGAGATAAAGATTGAAAGTTGAAGAATATGTTGATGATGGAGATTCATTATTAAATAATGACATGTTTGTAAATAAGTTGCAAGTAGAAGGGCAAAGGAAATGAACAAAAAGGTGAAAAAGTTGGTGTAATGCATATATGGCGGAGAGATAAAAATTTTACTTTTTTTTAAAATGCATATCGTCATAACTATCTACTTAGTTGTAAACTTGGTATGGTTAAAACACATTTTTGAAGATCTTTCAAATGAAACCAATCATTAATACAAACACTTAAAATTTTAAATATGCATTTCACGCCGTATGCATTTTTCCAAAAAAAAAATGTAATCTAATGCACTTCACATCGTAAGTATTTTCAATATGAAAACAAATTCAAGCAAAGACCATGAATTCCATATTTTTAAAAATCAAGATTTTAAAATGTGTTTTTTTTCTAATTGTTTAAAATTTTAACCTAGTTTGACATATTGCCATGACCCACCTTCCATCGTGAAAACGGCACACGCAATACGCACTTGTATAAGTTACTATATGCGAAAATAACCAATTAATATTCTTATTTTCCATGTAAATATGCCCGAGATGATGAGAACTGAGGCAGAAGCCTTATTTCACGGCACCACGCTGTAAAGTGAATTCCAGTTAAAACGCCTTGACTATCCCCTGGACTACAATGCATAAATAATAATAAAATGGAAAAATGAAGATGAAGACTTTTGTGAAGTGTCATATAAGTTTTTGTATGTGGTAACAATGAACTACTATATTTTGGGTGCCTAAGATCATAGTAGGACTATTAGAAGCTAAAATTTATCATATAAATTTATGTAAAAAACGAAGTTAAGCTGAAGTTGATTATATGAAAAAGTATATACATATAAAATTAACATTTTATCTGAAGCATGTAAACACACCTGATGTTCATTACTCCGTACACAGGACAAAATAATGTAATCTTTTTCTCGTCCCTGGAATGAATCCACACTAGCAACCTGTACAAAGTAAATGCAACACGCCTTTGAAGCAATCAACCAGAAACTGTAATTCAACTTCAGACTAGTTAAGTTCTTAACTAAACTCATTAGCATATCTCATGTCTGACCTCAATCTCCTTGTAAAGTTGTTGCCTGAGAGCACCATTTCTAGACATGTAGTTCACTATGTATGCACGCTGGCCTTCATATGGTGTTATAACTCCGATCTACAAAAGGACAATAACAAAGAATTACAAATGTTTTAGTAAATGAGGATCAACATAGAAATTAAAATTGGGTCGAGGACCATTAAGATTGTGATAGAAAGCAAATAATACCTGATTAGGAACGACACCACTCCTCAAGAAAGTCGTTACAATTTTTTCAACATTTGCAGCCTCAGTTCTATTCAGATAAGAAGTTCCACTTGCACTTATCTCCTCTTGCCCCATCTATCAAAAGTAATGATTTCAGTTAAGAATATATGCCGAAGAAGACAACATATGGAAACCAAGATGACGAACGATAGTTATTAAGAAAAGGTCACATGAAGAGGTTCGCAAACTACCTGGACATAGAAGAACATGGGACGGTTTGGAACTGGCCATGGGAAATCAATCCCAGATGATTGCCTTTCATTAATAGTCACCCCATTTTGCAGTGTACCTTCATAGAAACTGTTCGAAGGGAACTCTGACAGGGATGGATGCATACGGTACTGAACCTGGAAAATGTGAATAGAAACATTTGATATAATAAAATTTATATCAGGACCTTTACGATGAATGAGAATAAGCTTAAATGTCTCACAAGTATCTGCGAGCAGATGCACAGAAAAAATCACTGTATTCATCACAAATAACATGACAATAATGATACAATGCTATATACATATAAACTAACGTAGACAGAGACAATCACCTGCAATCTGAATGGTTTCAAACCAAGGAGCACAAGGCGCTCAAAGAGAGACTGAGCAAGACCGGCACGAGCTGCCTTCTTGCACATGATGACTGGGCCAAGCTGGCAGTGGTCTCCAACTAGAACAACCTAATTCAAAAACAATCCTGTTAATGTAATTAAAACTAAACCATACGCAAATCCTGAGGGGTAAGCACCTATTTCACACTAATAAAATCCAGTTAATGAAGATAAAATTCAAAACTAAACCAAATGCAAACTTGAAGGGTAAGCACCTGTTTCACACCAAGAACCAAAGGAATAAGACATTCCGGTTCTGTTGCTTGAGTAGACTCATCTATAAGAACCTGCCATGAAAATAGGAAATATTTAAAAACAATATCAAAATAATGTTCGAATAAACTATTAGACATTCACAGTAATAAGAACCTGTCGAAATCTAAAGTTTGCCAATCGAGGGTCTCCAGCACCAACACATGTACAACAGATAACATCAGCACTCTGGGATATCTCCCTCTCAGTTGCCCGTTTCAAAGCTTTGTACTTTTTCTCATCACTACTTGAAAGTTCTCCTGAAAAAATAAACAAGGAAAAATAAAATAGTAATCACCAAGTTAACATATGATTATTGAACTACACCTTCACAAATGACATTCTTAGCCTCAAGGACATACAAACACACAAAATAAGTTCTACGATTGAATACAAGGATGAAGCTGCACCTTGCTCATCTTTCAATTGCTGTAGTTTATGAAGTTCACTCTTTTCAGATGTATCAAGATGACGGACCTGTAAACACCATTGACAAGATCCATAACTCTCAATAGCAAAAAGTTCCAAATTTTAACATATTAAAGAATGTTTCCAAAAATTTACCTGGTAATGAAGTGTTAAATGCTCCACAGGAGAGCTTACAGCTTCCCTTGACTTTGCGCATAGCCTAACAACCTGAAAGTTGAACAATTATTAAAGAAACAAATTGCGGTATACAGTAAAAGCTTCACTAGTTTATTTCTGGAAGCAAACCTTAAACTGGATCCTAATGTATTTATAAAGGCAAATATTTAATGTTGACTAAGAAATATCAGAATAACCATCAAATGTTCCTATATCTATTTAGAAACATTTTTTTTTTATCAGTGAGCCATGGGCCAAAGAAATATTAAAAGAAAGGAACAAGGAGCATACTGGGAAACAAAAAACATCAAAAGATATTATCAAACTTGATCAGGATATAAACATAATTGCTTATGGCCCAATCGGAAGTGAAAGTATTCTATTACCAAGTCAATGACTGAAACATCTGTTCATTCAGTTGATATTATAATTAAAATGTTACCGGATACACAATTGGCACAGACAGTCCCCAATAAACCCTAAGTTGCACAAAAGTAATCCCACCAAAGAGCTGAAAACAGTACGGAGCTCTAAAGAATTATTAGTGTGAAATAATAGCCTTCATATCCCTGATTTTAATAAAAAGGTTTATTAAAGCATTAATGAGGTAAATCTTCATTTATAATAGGAAATCTTTAACCCAAGAGTTTGTTCCCTAAAAGTTAAGAAAACCAGATCTATTGACATTTTTAAGGAAAACGAATTTCAATCACAATATATGAGTGTTACCTTTAATCCAGTCGCACTTATCTTCTCAGCAAGTTGATCCACAGCCACATTACTTGGAGCACAGACCAGGACCTACATAAGAAGATAACTTTAATTTAAAGAGAACGGAAAATGAATAGTACCAATGCAAATACATTAAGATGACGTGCAAGAGTGTTCATCACCTGTCCTTGGCCTTGCTTCGCCATATGATATACAATTGCCGCAGAAGTAACAGTTTTCCCTGTGCCAGGAGGGCCTTGTATTAAGCTAATTGGCTTTTGAAGAACACTTTTAACAGCAAAGACCTGTCAAGAAATTAGGAATTCAAAGGAAACTTCCTTTATTAAGATGTCCGAAAAAATGGAAAACAGAAAATAAACATACATCACGCAAGCACATCTAGCAATACGGAAACAGTGCATTCAGTTGACAGCCCTGTGCACAAAAGGGACTACATTATTTAAGAAACAGAGAAAGAAGCAAATAAAGAGCAGGTTGAGATGGACGTGATTATTATTTGCAAACTTTACTCCAGTGGGTTTAATTGTTTAGTTTTAGTTTTACGAATAACAGATTAAAGTATCACCTTTTTTAGGCTTTTATTTTTTCAAACAATTGTGTTCTTCAATAAAAATTATTGATAATTGTTTCCACTAATCAATTATTATCACAAGGTGATACTTTGACTTGGCAACAAGTCCCAGAAGCAAAGGGAGTTGATGGTGGAGAGGGAGTAGACAATGACACTTTCTGATGAGGATGAGGATAAGGAAGATGTGATCATACGGAAATTGGAGACCACGGTGACCATGGCCCAAGTGATCAGGATAATAGATGACTTTTGAGTGATCGTGAATCTTGTTATTTACTAAAATGTCATGTAATTGTGTTTTACACCTAGAAAGATTTTCATGATACTTACTAGTGGTAAATCTTCCATACTACTAAAATATGTCCTTGATTTGTGGTTGTGTTGCATTATGCATGGCTTCGACATTTAACGTTGATATATATACCAATTAAATGCTGTTCAAAGCGGTGGAAAAAAACTTTGGGTAGGTTGAGTAATTCTCACTTGCACCCCAACTCAATGATTCACATGTTTCACTCACACCAACAACTCACTACTCGCTCCTGGACTAAGCTGTGAGTAATGTCCGTGTAAACCGCATAGAATAATGATCCTTTCACATTTTTCAAGTCCAGTTCAGGCTCAGCTAACTGGATAAGAGTGATAAACCGACAACACCTGTCTTATGCTATCACTTCAGATGTCATTTTATAAAGTGAATGAATACAATTTGATACTATACAATAGTGAACAAGTCTTTTTGGTGTAAGCCTATGTTATGACCTCCCATTTACAGCATTAAGTGTGCATTACGTATTCCCAAGTACTAATGACCTTGAAACCACAAAGTGAGCAATGCCAAAAGGACGCTTCATTTAACAGTTTAGAGACCTCTTTCGGAACTCTAGAAGCTTTATCAGCTATACAAGATTAAAAAAAAGTAATGCTCGTGAAAGAAAAGAAAGGGGGAAAAAAAGCTATAGCCTAGATTATACTATAGCCATTGTCATTATTTAGTCGAAGAGACATACTTGAGAAGCATTTAGTTCTGGAAGCCCTGGTGCCCCAAAACGGCGAGGCAGCGTATTACGAACAACCTGGACCTCAACTTCATGGCCCAACAAGTGGTGATATATGTATCTGCATCAACCATAATCGTCAATGAACTTGCAGAGACATGTATAAAGCATAACAAATTCTCGACAACGAAACCATTTCAAGGATGGTAGCAGTACAAACTACTGAGGTCATTAAGAAAAAGTAAAATTCAGAAACCAAACACATAATCGAAGACAAAGTAAGGACATTTAATGATCAAAAGGGCCTTGACATTTCATCGATTCATAGTGGATATTATCGATACTTCCGTCCACAGTGGATAACTAGCTGAAATTTATGTTTTCAAACTACAAGGTTTTACTTCGCAAATCAAGAAAAAAGAAAATGTAAGCCAAAAAGAATTTATTTTTCATAACCCGGATTTCAGAATCAGATTTCATAGAATGTTGCTGTACTGTACAGTTCAGAGTGTTTACTTGGGCTTAAATTATAAATATACAGATGAACAAAGTAATACAAGGAGCAGAACTGTCAAAAGTGCAGAACTCAAGAATAAACAGATGAAAACAAGTTCCTCTTGACTGCAGCAAGTTTATGAGATCAACTAATCATTTGCACTGTTCAACTAATAGTTAAACCAATGGGTTGATGTCGTTGCCTGTTCTAAAGGTGTAACGTGCCAATGATTTGTTAAATTGCCTCCTACTGCAAAAGCATGGCATCAGAACTTTGGTTCAAAGAGGTCAGCTGTTCAATTCTCGCCCAACACAATTGCCTCACGTAACTCCCAGCCCCTGTGCTGAGGGGAAGTATTGGGACTAGAAATCCACTCCCCACCCAATCTATAGACTCTTGACAGCTTGATATATGTCAAATTTGCTCTCCCTATCAGGTTAAGCTTGTAGCGTAGATGGCAGTTTAAAATGATTGTGCTGCCAAACATCTAATCTTATCATAATTTCCTTTCTAGCCAATGCTGGACCTTGGAAGAGCCAAGGTCAGCTATATTTTTTTCCTCAATTATTTAAAGTCCCTAAATCATTAGTTCTTTCTTTTAAATCCTATATTTCCAGATTTCTCTAGATCGAGGTACCCCCAATCAATATTCACATAGGTTTTTCCTATTTATATATTTAGATAACCCCAATTTCACTTTGCATTTACTATACTATAAGAAATTCTACTTATTTTTCAAAATCATATCACATCGTTTTTCTTGATTATTTCTCTCAGCTTGTGTCTGGATGACACAGTACCAAGAAACTCCAAAAATGGAGAGAGAGATTTGTTATAAGAATTGACCGATCAAGCAGAAAAATCTCTTCAACCAACTTAGGTAAGCAAAAATAACAATCAATTGAAAGTCAAAATTATTTCAATGAGTGGATTAAAGACAATCATATGATCATAATTTCTTGCTTTCCTTTCCCTTATTTGCTTTCTTCAACAATTTTATCCACATTCTACGTGCTCTCTTTCTCTTACAGAAAAAAACATAACATACTAAAATTATAAATAAATAATAATTATCACAACGTAGAAGCTTAATTAATAACTTTCAAATAGAAATTTAATGGTAGAACTTCCTTAGTGATAGTTTTCTCTGACTGGTAAAATATATGCTGGTATGCCTCACCAGAATAAAACAGGTAGGTTATTTAAAATAGAATTAAGATTTGATTATCACACAATCTGCAAGAATAGTCCACGGTCCACACTAACATATAACTTGAATTCACACTGTATTTAGAATGTAAAAACTAGAAAATGATGCCTAAAAAGCAAAATTCTATAGCAAAATTCCATAATGAGTATGACATCTAAATTATTCCTACAAAATATGGAAACTTTGCAACACTTAAAAGTAGCAACTTCCACGTCATAGCCATAGCATGTTGAAAACAAATCGTACCACCTACCCAGCACATCTAGATACTAAGATAAGATCTCTACAAGTTATTTAGGGGGAAAAACAGATTTTTTTCAAATAGAAATGTATGCCAATGAATGGAATCTATTTATCAAAAGCAAAAATGTATCTCATGCTTCTGTTTGAAGTGAAGATATTATACCAATTCATTCTAACTATAATCGGATATCACAAAAATGTAACAACTTACCCACTAACACTGGTTTCATCCACTGCAAAAGTTTTCATGGCTCCCTGCATACGGTCAAAGCTGGTACTCTTCCAAACAAAATCAACGCTTAGGCCATGGTTCACATCAACAGGAACACCCTGCATACAAAATTAATGATCAGATGACATCAATGAAACACTAGACATATCATAGTTCACAAACAGCATAGGATTTATAACAAAGACTACCTGACTCGCACGGAGCTCAAGTGCAACTTCTTCCTGTGCAGTTAGTTTGATCTGAAAAAAACAACATGGTGAACATAAGGAAAGTTGGTGCATACTTAATTAGCAGAAAGGTTGTGAACAACTTTCTCATGAATAAAACAAAACAAAGATATATAATTACATAGTTTAAACTCATAAGCTTAGATACATAATTTCATACCACATGCCCCACTGACTGCCATGCTGGATGAGCTGCATCCCCAGAATAACGAAGCCGTAGCTCGTCACCAGGTACAAGCCGTAACTCATTATCTTCCTACAGGATAAAAAAGAAACTTAAAAAATAGAAGAGAGAATACATTTGTAGTTAACTACACCACATAATAAATGGATTATTCATCTAAAAGGTAATCTGGGGGTAATTTGAATAAACAAACAAAAGGCAAATGAACAAATAGCTAAAATAGGAGAGCAGTAACACCTTTGGAAACACAAAGTATGCAATGCGCTTCTTGTTAAGACCAATATCCCATCTAATTGTGACATTATCTTTGCTTTGAGATTCTTTCATCATCTACAACACAAATTTAAACATTGAGTAAAAGTTTAACACTTACAGATTCAGAAAACAATCAACTACAAGAATCATATAAAGCAAACAGAGGTTAAAAACACACTTTATCGTAATCAGCTTCAAGCTTGACAAGTGGCGCAAATACATTTTGATACTGCAAAACAGAAGATTGACAAGCTATTCATCATTAGAAGGTTGGAACTAGACAACTAGTAACACTGCCACAATTGAGACGCCAAATAAGAAAGCAGTGACTAGCAATATGAAACTTCTTAATTGCAGAACCTGATAAGCATCTTCATATTTCAAAGCCACAGGCTGAGGTTCATCATCCACACCAGGCTTCTCAAGGTCTTCCAGAGAAGCATCAGGGTTTGTCTTCCAAAGCTCTTCCACCTTATTGATTTGTTGAGCACTAATTTGGCGTGCCCTTAACTGCTCCTGCTCTGATGGGATCTGCAAGATGTAATACCTACTTAGACTTTTCAATTCCATATAACCATGTGTGTAGTACCTTGAAGATCAAACTGAACAGCACACAAATAAAAATCAACCAAACCTTCACAAGCCACTGCAAGAAACACCTATCATCAATCAGCGGACACCACTGACTTAGGTCCCAATTCATATCTTTCAAAGCATTGACACTCAAACAAGGTTCTCTACAGAGAAGTACGACAACACTCTCTGTCTTTGCAGAAATGAATCCTAGAAGAAAGACATTTCTGCAACCGCAGTTATAGCATTCAAGGATTGTTTCTCCCAGAGGACTGTCTTTGTGAAGACAGACTTCCTTATGTTTTGCACGAACCTACAAATAACAAACAAGACTCTGAGTCAAGAAAACTGTTCAACAGAAAGAAAACAATACCCTGAATGGTTATACTTTGTTGCAGCTAGATAAAAAGGTGTTGATACATAGCAATCAAGAGCCACAATATTATGCTCTGTTTCATGAAACTTGCAGCAATCAACAATATCTTCCTCTCCTTTTTAGTACAAAGCCTTATTTATAACTCCATACAAACCAATGTCTTGTAACAATTCAAGAGCTATTCAAATTTAGTTGAAGATCGTAAAATTAGATATAAACAACTAAAAGAATACAAATCTCGAGGTAACCTTTCAATTTTCAGTGGGCAAGTGGCTTCAAAAGCTAGTATGACTTTTTTTTTCCTTTCTTTTTTTTTGGCAAAGAAAAGTTGATTCATATTCAAGACTAGAGAACAAAAAGTAAATCCAGTCTATGCTGAGTAGCTTCCATTATTACAGCCAAGTATGTACGGACACAGACACAACACGCCGACTCAATAATTTTCAAAAAATAGGACTCGACGACATGGTGACATGTCATACTTTTTTTTCAATAAAACCAAATGAAGATGAACAACAACTCAATACAGAAAAGGTTTAAATAAAAAAAATTTAACGGTGCATCAATCTTTCTATTGCAAGTACGAAAAATAAATAGAAAAGAACATGGAAAAAAGCATAGTAAAGAAAATAAAGAGTTATAAAAGTGAAGAAGAAATAACATTCAGTCAAAAAACAAAGTAAAATAAAAAAGGAGAGAAGAATAAACAATGATTAAGAAAAAGCATAGACTCTATACTTTAGTTGTTTTTCATCGCCCTTTCTATCTTAACTCCTAAATAGTAATTGAAAGTTTATCACTTCTAATGAACTATCAACCTTCAAATTAGGTGGTTATATGAGTATAATTAAAAATTAAAAATTAAAAAATTTGTTTGAGTCTTGATTGTGTCCTAACCGAATTTTGGGTGTCAGTGTCGTGTCCGACACGTTGACCAAGTATTTGATACATATCGAAAGCGTATCGAGAGAGTGTCGGTGTCGATGCAACAAGTTTTCCAAAGAGTCAGTGCATCCTTGATTTCAACACAAAACATTAATGAAAGATTGTCTTCCTATATTTATGATATTATTGATTGCTACAATATTATGACAGGCTCTTCTGAATAAAAAATAAAATAAAAAATAAAAAAATAAAATAAAATAAAGATAAAGCTATTAATGTATATCTCAACTATTCGACGTTTCCCTAACACGGAATTTATCTTTCTGCTCACCCTTGGAGTTCCCAAATTTCTTTCTTGCCATACAACAAAACTGTGGCAACCAGAAATCTTTCCCATTTTTTTCCCATTCTCAGTCACCTAGCTACTGCTTTCCTTAAAATCAATAAGTTGTGCTACCCTAGACGCGCCTAGGTGCGACCAAAACTTTGCCACCTTGCCTAGCACACAACCGCCTCAACCTCGTCGAATCCAGCTGTTGTAGGGTTATTCACGATTCGGTTCAGTTTTTTGTGGAAACCGTCAACCGAACCGAATCAGTCGATTTGATAAAATGACAAACCGAAATCGAACCGAACATCAAGAAAACCGAACCGACCGCCTCAAATGTTGCTAAAACCGACATAAAACCGAACCGATCGAGTAAAGTAAACATATTATATTACTTTTACATATCATATATATTATATATACTCTGGTGGGTTCAGTTTTATTTGTTATTTGTTAAAATCACTTAATAACTAAAAACTGAAGTAGCATCAGTTTCAAATTTTCAAATTTTCAAAAGCTGAACCAATTGATTTGATTTTCATCAGTTCGAAGAGTTTATTCATTTTTTGTTCAACCCTAAGTTGTTTCTGTGAGATTTTTGCTTGCAATGTACTAAACAGTGCACGAGCTTACCTGGTTAGGTTTAGTTAAATTTATAGTTTGTATGTATTATCTATACAATGCATGTATTTTCAGGGGGCGCAGGCCTCAAACTGCCCCAGTTGACAATATGTGCAGCATTTATACCTATTCTAAGTACATATACAAAAGCTTATAATTTTTCCTTCAGTCCAAAAGACTATAAAAAAGATGTTTTGCATTCTGATGTTTATATTCCATCTCCTTAAGCGAGCGGTTGTGTTCTCTAAATCTCTAATAGGTTCTTAGTTGTTATTTTGCATGTCTATTTGAAAGGAGTGGCATACTCCTACTGCATGTTAAAGTCCAAACCCAATGAAATCCCAAGTCAGACTCCCAAACACTAAATATTCATTCTGCTTTAAAAAAAAAAAGGAATTACAAGAGGGGTTCTGAGTTTGAACTCACCAAATGATTGACGATATGCGAGCCAGAAGTATTTCCACGAGAATTACAAAACCACTTGCGACAAGAAGGCACATTACACCTGACAACACAAGCAGGATTCTGCACACCACAGTACCTACAAGCATGTTCCGTGAAATCACCTTTTCCATAGTCATAATTGTCGTCATCGCCAGTCTCTTCGAAATTCAACCCACTCATCCCAGACGCTATGGCATCAACGGCAGCCTGATTTCCACTGCTGTTACTGCTACTACTACCACCACCTCTACCCTTGGAAGCACTGCCAGGGGCAGGACCACCGACAACATCAGCTTGAAGATCACCGCCACGGTCAGCAGCAGCAGCAGCAGGGTCTATCGAAGACGAATCTGGTGGTGGTGGTGGTGGTGGTGGAGACCACACAGATGATCTGATCGGCTGCGAGAGTTCGCGAAATTCTGGGTAATCAAAGTCATCTCCCTGTGTGTTGAATTCGAGGAAGGTGTAAGCGTCACCGCCTGTGTCTGGCTGTGAAGCCGTCTCGTAAAGGTTATTATCGACCGTCTCGGACGCCATGGAATCCAAACCCTAAGGGTGCCTTTTATGGAAAAACCACAGTTCTGGTTACGGTTTCAAGGACTAGAATTTGAGGATTTTGGAGGAATAGGGTTAGGGTTAGAAATAAACAAATTAGAAGCTGATTTGGGGAAAACGAGAGGGAGAGCGAGCGAGAGACAGAGAGAGAAATCGCACGAAGAGGTTTAAAGGACAGGGATGTTGTATTTATGTTGACGTCGTAACGAAGGAGAAAATATATATGAGAGCCCCCCTCCCTCGCCCGTTTCCTCGCTAATTAGACAAGCCCGAGAGCGGAAGTTGTACTTCGATTATTTGTACTTTAACCCTAGCTAAATTGATGTAATTAGGTATAAGCCCACCTAAGACTTCAAAATTAAAAAAAAAAAATAGTTTAAACAAGTTTTCAATAGCATTATCACATAATGGACACTCCAAAGGGATGTCATATGTTGTTTAAACAAGTTTTCCTTAGTTGGCAAATTATTATAATAGCATTTCCATAGAAGAAGTGCAAGAAGAACATATTTCCCCCTTTGATCGTAAATAGATGTTATAAACCTACTCCTAAGAGAATAAGTAGACCGCCTAAATATAAAACTTCAAATAAGCATTTTTACAATTTTATGGCATGGAAAGCAAAAAATAAAATAGGGTTTCACCTTCAATTTATTCATTTTCTCATTATCTCATCCAACTCCGAGCAATGATTGAAAACTAACAAATATTCGGTGGCATAAATAATATGGTCGACACTCTCACTACAGGTGATAAGAGTTGAGTCAAACAAAACTCTTTTTCCTATTGGTTGGGAGGAGGGACGACCTTATCTCCATTCTAAATTTATTCCCCATTCATAGTGGAAGGGGTTAAAAATGCAAATATTCTTCCATGCATGGACTTTTCTACGCGGTTAAAATGTGTAATGGCAAAAAGTAACTTTTCATTGTAACATTGCGGACTTTGAACAATTGTTTGAGGGTGAAAAGGCAAAATTTTGTTTTTCCACCCCATGGGGTATAGATGCACGTAAAAGGGTTTCCAAACTAACAAATAAATGACATGTTTCAATGTGGAATTCCAAATCACCGCAGACCTTTTTTTATAAAGTCTTAATAATGAGAAAGTTGTGTCATCCGCATATTGGGAATGAGAAATTATGAGGTCGTTCGCTCAAAGCCAAATTTGCCTCCTGCGCCTTGGTGATCATTTTACTCAATGCCTCTACCACCACAATAAATTAAAATGGAGATAAATTAACACCTTGCTCAATGATCATCATAGAGAAATGTACATTTGCATACAATAATCAATTGTTCCACCTGTTTATGAAACTCATATTGCCTAGTAAGAAACTCCAATCAACCCTATCAAGCTTTCTCAAAAATCAAAATCATCCTTGCAAATTAAACTCATCATCCCACCCCTACTTCGAAAATCAATGACTTCATTGGCCACTAGACATCGTCAAAGATTTATCCATCTTCCATGAAAACTCCTTGAAACTTTGTAATGATGGTGCACACCTTTATCCTCATGGTCAACGTCTTGCCAATGATTTTGTAGTAACTCCCTAGAAAATTAATTAATGCAAAGATGTGATCTTTTGGGTGGTTTAGTTGGGACAATATCGATATAAAGTGGGGGGCAAAAGAACCCAAATGGTTTAGTTTACACACTAAAAAATCACATGCGCTGGTGGATTTTAATTGAGCCTTTATAAAATCGTGATTTAGAAATTAGAAACCACGTTCTCCAAATAGAGGGAAGTGTTGAGGTTATTAGAAAGGTGGATTACGCGGTTATTTATTGTTCTTGGAAATTGAAAAAACTTTGTCCAATCTTTTTTATCTGTGATGTGCGTGGAAGTAAGAAAATAATAGGAAAAATCTAATATAAGATTTGATTATTGTGGATGTAGTAATGGTGTTTGTGATAAAAATTATTCAAGTATCTATCCTATGGTGGACATGATAAAACCTCGAGACCTTAGTATACATAAGTGTAATGGGTTTTTGTTGAGGAAATTTAAAAAAAAAAAAAAAAAAAAAAAAAAAAAGTGTAATGAGTTTCTATCTCTTCTTAAAACAATGTGTTCAAGAAAATATGGGATGGTTTTACATAGAAGTTTTTTTTTTTTTTTTTTTCCAAAACTCTCTTTCATTCAGATTTCGACATTTTACAGTTGTCATATACTTCCCACTCATATTCCGCTAGAGTCAAAGAATCAAACTGGCCATTCATCCATACATCTTCAAATAGCTACATTTACATAAATTTATAGTTAATGATATGTAAATGTAGTTATCGAAGTTATGTACAAATTAATGCAAGTTATACAGACTGCACTAAAGCAAGTTTAACATGACTTTTTGCAACTAATATAGGTGATCCAATATAAATTTAAGGTTGTGTTTGTTTCACGAAAATAAACATTCTAGGAAAACAAAGATTTTGATTAAGAATTTCATTTTTTTTTTTTTTTTCTGAAAAAACTTTTCATGTTATTTGATTGTTTTATGGAAAATAATATACAATAGCTTGGAGACAGTTGAATTGATCATGAAGGGAACCATAGCCTAAACGAGAAAATAATAAAAATGCATCACATGAATCCCTAACTCATTAAACCATGACTAGGGGTGGACGCGCTCTACATGCGTGTATATTCGGTATTTCTTAATTTTACTTACAAAAATTACTAAGTGCAAATTAAAATTTTAAAAAATATTTTAATTTAAATAAAATTCGAGTTTGAAATAAAGGTAAAGGCATTTTGTTACAACAATGGCCGCCTTCGAACTCCCCATCTTTACGCTCGTCACCACTCTCTCCACCTCCTCCGTTTTTTTCTATTGTTGACCTCTCCAACATAATCACGCCACCTCACATTCTCCTATCCATTTCAGAAATATGGAAAAAGACGAAGGGGGTTGTTGGTCTTGGTGGTGGTAAGTTTACTGTTATGAAACAGTGTTGATTGGGTGGAGAGAGAAATCAAACATGTTACCACCATCGCATTGGCTCGTAAACTCAAATCACTTCAAATCATCAACACAGTCAACTTGTCCAATAACTCACTGATTATCATCCACCATCCAATATCACACACTAAGGGGGGTGTATTGTATATGGATTCTTATGGAATTGATAAATAATTTGAAAAGTCCACGGACTCTTTAAATTGTCCACGGACTTCTGCTGATTTCTTAAATCCATAGACTTTTGCTACAGACTTTCTAGAGATTTATGAAAATCCACGGACTTTGTATGAACGACTTTTACAGATTTCTAATTATTTGCAAGATAAAAAAGAAGTTGGTAATGACATATCCTCTAACAAACCAAATATATTAGACATTAGAGAACAAGACATGTATCTGACCAAAAAAAAAAGATAACCAGGCAGGTAATGACATGAAATCGCAATCCAACATTCAACAAAATCAAATCATTCAACACAACCAAATTAAAAATCATCACTTGCAAAATGAAATAAACACACAGTATTTAGCCTTATGCATATAAAAAAGTATCAAACTACATGACTTAAAATCCAAATGGCCTATAGCTTATTAGCTTTATGCATCCCTTTGTGCCCAAGTGATCCAGTCAAGTCTTTGGTCTAGACTCATCTTCAAGAAGGTGTCTTGCTTTGTTTTAGTGTTAAGAAAACTAAGCGCAAAAAATTGAGCACCATTATTCAATCCTGGGGTCTCTTGAATAACAATCCAACATTCGCTGTTCGTTGATTCTCTCTTCTCCATTATGCCACAAATTGTTTTAAAACTGGTGACAATTTCACCAAATCCAAATTGAATACACTTGGAGTCATTTGACTTCATAAGCTGATCATACTGCTGCTTGATCTTCCGTTGTGTAATACTTGACGAAGACGTAAACGGATAAGAACAATCAATACACTGATGTTTATCATGTTGTGAAGTTGTCGTATTACTAATCTCAACGCCGATGGATTTTGTTTATTGTAGATGAAAGGGAACATCTGCAGATTGAAAATGGGTTATGGGTTGATTCATTTTCGTCTCCCTTGACTTTCCTTAATCTCTTGTACAGTAACACAAAGAGAAAGCACATAGACAAGAGGGAACAGGAAAGGAACACAAGGGGTAACATGGGTTCAACGATAGATGATGGAGATTGTAAGAAAGCCATGAAAATTGTTCATTTACAGATAAGAAGAAGAAGAAGAAGTGATAAAAGAGAGAGCTTTTGGTGGAGTGTTGTGTATTTTGTATAAACGTAAAGGCAGGTCAGTCATCGTCATCTCTCTCTCTCTCTTGTGTTTATGCAAAGATAGAAAAAGAATCGAGAAAACAAGAAGATGAGAACCAACCTCTTCGCGGCTGGCACAAGGAAGAACTTTGGGAGACTTTTTTTTCACGTTGAAATCTTTGATTTGGAGGCTGACAAACTATTGAACTTTGTTATTTATACCTAACACTACAAAGTCCATGATTTTCCAAATCCATAAATATGAATGATATTTTGAATACCCTAAAACTTTTGTGGACTTTCTAAAATCCATATTGAATACCCTTAGACTAATTGCCCACAAAATCTAGATACAATACACCCCCCTAAGGGTGGGCACAAGACAAGATGGGATGAGATAGACCTCATCCCGATCTCGTCCTATCCCAAATGGGTTCGGAACGGGATGGGATGGAACATGATGAACAGATACTAAGATGAACCCTTTCATACTACAAGTGTTTGTATACATTCTAATCAAATATAAAAACACCCTTTCAATCTTCTTTTTTCAAAAGCCTAAAATGGATACTTATGACCTTAAACAAAGAATGAAAGCCAATATACAATTGTATTTCACGATTTTTTTTATTTGAAATGTATGCATTCAATAGATTATGCAATGTTAGATAAATAAATAAAGATCTCCTCTATGCTAATGAAATAATGTTTTGCAAAAAAGAAGGAAAAACACAACAAAGATTGGTTTCACCTTCAATGGTTGTTAAATGAACTGGTTATGGTTTGCAATGTATACACTATCTTAGTAAGACGATAAGTTGACTAAGTTTCTAACCTAAGTTGGACTTAATAAAAAATTTAAAATATTAAAATTAATTAATTAATAATAAATATAAATAAATAAGTTTGGGACGGGACGAGATGGTTAGAATTGAAAATCCCCATCTCGATCCTTTCCATTCTAGATTGAGACAGGACGGGATCGAAAACGGGATGAGTTTGATTAATCTAAAAAAACTCAAGAAAAATCGGGACGAGATTAGGATCGCAGAATGGGATGCCCACCCCTACCGCACACTCTTTTCAATGTCTTTCCTAACACTTCCCAAACTAACTTGTTCACCTCAACTCGGTCTTCCAACTCCACATTTCTCCATAACCCCCAAGGATCAATTGAACAACATCATTGAGAATAACCCGACTTGCACCGAGTTGCTTGTGCAGGCTCGAGAACAATCTTGCCACGAATATCGAATATGAACCGGCCATGATTCATCATCCACTCAGCTTAGAAGTGGGAGGAATTCCAAACCCATGACCCAATGAGTCATGCCTATATGGCATGTGATTGACTCGCACAAATCGTCGAGCTTCTCAATTTTGAGTTGTACTCTCCAATTTTACTTTCTTTGATGCCTATATAGACTTAAGATTGCGCTTGGAGAAATTGTCCGTGAAATTCATTCCTTGCTTATTATTCGTCACTACCCACAAGAGTAAGTTTAAACATGTTTGCTAGACTTTTTTTTTTAATACTTTTTATCCCTTCTCTTTAAAACACAACCACAAACACTATGTATAAAGGGTAGTAGCGTTAAAAATCCCAAAAAAGACTAACAAACATGACTGGCTAAAAGTGTTGCTACCGACAATTATAAAGAAAAAAACACCAACTAATTCAGTAGGTAACAATGGATTAGTGCTGAATACTCACCCTATTAGCTTAAATAGACAATTACTAAATAAAATTAAATTTCACGCATAGGAGGAAACAAAATACTAATGATTTTTAGCTAAATTCCTGACTTTATTCTACATGGTTTGGTCTATAACAACATTAGACACTTGCAAATCTAAATTTTAAAATACGAAAAAAAACAAAATACAAACACGATACACAGCAATAACTTGTGCAACAGACTCGGATCTTGTTTGAGTACATCTTGTTCGAGTACATCCCCCTTGTTTTACTTTTTAATCCTTGGAAGCAAGCTCATTTGAGGAAAATCATCATACATTTTTTTTGTATCCCCAAGTCTGCAAGCTCAATTGTGACAACCCGTGCTACCCAAGGATGCGAACGGTTATCTTCTTGAATGCACGACACAGCAATTTAGGTAGATCCACCATATCAAAGGTTGTGAGAGATTTGCTGTTGTCTGAGGCGCAAAGGAACTAATCTTCCCGGTATTCTGGATTCTTTTTCAAGATAACAAACCCTTCAAGAATTGGTGACAGTGGTATGTACCTGCACAAACATGAATTTATAATTAGGATGAACTAGGCATGACAAGATACCAAAGGCACTCATGCAACAAATTGATGGGGCTTTACTTCTCAGTAGCTAATTCTGCTCTATCACCAGCTGCCAAGAGAACCGGGGTTGAGTGTGTTTGGAATCCAGTGATACTCTTTGGTCGACCAGCCTGGCCAACGACATCAACTGCTTGCCCCACTCTTACAGGCACGGATAAAGGTTTTAGATCCTCATCCACCGTCATCAACATTCTCGGCTGTAAATTCAGGAAAAAGAAAACAAAAAATTATAACAAAAAAATGAAACTCGAGATAATTAGCAGTTGTCAAAGCAGGGATATAAAAACATTTCCATGATGGCTAAGAAGCTTGAGTTGAGATCGGACCTGCATTGCCAAAACAAGGAAATATAGGACATAATGATATTTCCCCAGAATGATAGATTTCATATCAAGACAAACATGGAGCAAGGTTATGATTCCAGCAAGAGCAGTCCTACAATAAGAGAGAAGACAACAAACATAAATTACTCTCGAACTGCATTCAAAATCGTAATCATTTCCCAAAAAAAACACAACCAACTTCATTTGGCAGTTAACATCAAATGCCTATTTCAACACTAGTCAACATAAATATCATTAAAAGTTGACAAATCGGATCAGCATAACCATTTCACGCCATTGCGAAGAATTTACAATATCCAAAACAATTTCAGATCATATTACAAGCTTGATTTGAACTAAAATTTCCTTTGATACAACCTTTTTCCTTCTATTCCTTTCTACAATTTCCTATTCGTAATTGCTGAGTCACTTAACATAAATCTAAAACTAAAAGTCAATCCAACTCCTATCTTTTCGTGATTGACATAGTCCAAATGTCATAGGATTCACTGTCTATATATGCCATTCAACATCCACAATGACCTACCTAGAGAGTTAGTTTCTATTACAAAATAGAAAAACACAGGGTAGTAGTCGGAATCAGTCTCACTGGTTAGGAGTTAGATTCTATCACAAAGGTGCAAAGAAAACTCACGGTGATAGTAGGAAGCGCTCTGAATGGTAAGGAGAAAGGGTTAGCAAACCTTTCCCCAAATGCACTAGACCTTGAGCAATCCGAACCTGTCCAGACAGTTAAATCATTAGGCAAGTAAATAAACTTGGATTTAACTGAGTGAATTATGAATTCAAGAAAAAGATTAATAGCTCATGTTTCATACACAAAAGAGAAGGCTAGCTTCTTTATAGTAATAGCTCGAAAGGTTGCGAAGCATTCCAGCAATTCGGGCATTATTAGTGCCAGCACCTATCAAACCCAAAGAGATTATAGCTGCCTGCAAAAAGTACCCAGCAATAATAGATCAATTCATACTTAAAATAAAAAAATAGAGAACTTTCATATAATATATGTAACTGAAAAATACCATTGCCACTTCTGAATCTGTATCATGACTGAGTCTGCTAAGAGTATCCATAACGTTGACCTGGACGAACACCGACTCAACATATCAGCAAATCAGAAGACACGAGAAGAATTATGATAATATAAAGAAGCCTGTCCAACGTTTTCCACCGGCAACAAACAAGATGGTCCAACTAAAACACTAAAACAGAAGTATCCACCAAAAGGTAAACTATACTTATTGTACATAATTTCACATGCAATCTTATTCATCCAACCAGTCTGATGAGACTTGGGTGAGCTCCTTCGACGTCATAGCATATGTATGTGAGATTAAATCAAGCATGACAAATGCAAAGATTGCTTACCTTTGGATTGGATATGCACAGTAATCCAAGAGCCAAGGGAACTGCACGCCGAATGTTCTGCTCTCCATATTGTAATAGATGCTCTAATGATCGAATTGCCATCTCAAGACCTAGTTCTTCAGCCATTGCTACCATAGCAATCCCAAGGACGGCAGGTCCCTGATGAGTTTCACCCTTCTCGAGGTGTTGTGCACATTGCCCCAGAAGATGCTGAACCTGTATGAATTAAGAAAGTTCAGTACCATGTAACTAACATTAATAACCAAATGCTATACATGTTAACAGAAAGATGGTGTACCTTAAGCACATTTCCAGTTCCCGCATACGCACAAGACAAAAGGGTCATATCACAATATTTTCTGATTTTTTCATTAAATGTTTTTGAAACTTCAGCAGTGGCTTCAACGCTTTCCTGTAATACACCAATAGTGATCAATGTATTAATTAGGTTTACCCTTGTACTTCAAAGTGCCCGCTTTTCATATTTACATTTTCAAAGCCACAAGAAATGAAAATTCCAAAATAGAGGGTACTAGATAGGACAGATTTAGAGAATTCTGGTAACACATCATTTGAATGATCAATGTAACTACTTAGACAGTAAAAGAGATGCCAGTCCTTGGCAATAAACGGTTACTTACTTGTTTCCCGAGGTAAAGTAGACCAAGCCCTAGAGGAAGAAGCCGAGTGAGGGGTTCACCCAATTCAGACTCACTCCGGTCCATCAGTGAAAAGATAATTGCTTGCGCAATCTCCTCATTGCAAGAACCTACATAGACCAGACCCAATGAGATTGCAGTAAATGCAATCACATCAAGTGGTGCTTTGGCATCTCCTAGAATTGGAGTTAATTTCCTGCGAATCTGGAAATCAAATAAATGTTAGCTCATGAATGCAAATGATTTTCAATTAGAATTTTTGCAACCATAATCTGTTTCAACAAAAAAAATTCAAGCAATATGGGTGGTATAATTTTATATAAAGCTATTGCTAGCTCATGCACAACACAATTCATTGGACCGACTAACAAAAGTAAGCAAGAATGGTGCTAGGAGAAAGGCAGAACCTTCTTTTGATAAAATAAATAACTTTCACCTGCTCATTTTGGGCTCCTGCATACGCCAAACCTAGGCCCATTATTGCCCCGATTCGAACAGTTGGGTCATCTTTATTTATATAATCACCTAGAAGTGCTAATGCCTACAAGTTGAAATCCACAGAATCATCAGTTTAGCCCATCAAGAATATAACGAGAACGAGAATCCGTAATAAAATTTCACTGTTGCTTTTCAAAACAAAATATGAGAGGGGAACTCACAGGATCACAATCATTATTGACATTGCAGTTGACAATTCCAACTCCTAATAATGCACCAGCAACAACATGGTTGTCATTGACATGGAAATATTTATCAATCTGTGCAAGTCCTGAGTCGACATCCCACAACAAAATCATACCCTACAGCCAAAAAGAATATTATGAGTTTCTCACAAGAAAAAATATCACATAAATTGCAAAAATAATAATGATGAAGCAACATACAAGACTTGCAGCGGCACTAGCTTTCCCATGTTCCTTGTTCTTAAAAAGCCAGCTCCCTGTTGAGCCACCACTAGAAGTTTCCGAAGGGGGAGTCATCAACTTATCCTGTAGCAAAAATAAACATCAGAACATGCACAAACTAATAATGATGAGCAACCGATCATCTCCAAAAATGGTACTTTACCTGACCGAAACCAGCATTAACAAATGCATTAACAAAGGTAGCTGCCAAATTCTGTCTAGCGGAATCGACACTTGCACCAGCACTTGCTCGACCATCAATTAAGTGCACCTATAAAAAGAGAATTTCAGGAGAACTCAACAAACTCCAGGATCAGGAGATTAAAATTAAAAAAATAAAAATAAAAAGTAGGTCTTGAAACATGGATATATTCCAGCAAAAAATAAAATAGTCTTCTATGTAAAAAATAAAAATAAAAAACCCCTAGGGAGCATAATTTATCCTGCCCAGGTTTAAGAAACTAAACAGTAGGGATATATGCACCTTAGTTTTAATTTACCACTCACAGAGTTGACAAGTAGTTGCACTGCGAATTTCAACAAACATTTTGACCCAACAAAACATAATTGCTTTTGTCACCATTCTGTGTGAGATTTTTTTTTCCATAGTATGAGGACAATGTAGTCAAGGTGTTTGCACACAAGCTAGCAAATGTTCTAAGGCTAAACCGCTGAAGTCAAGGTGTGTGCCTGAGTGTCATAAAGTGCACTTTTTTTTTAACCTGTTTGTTTATTTTTAACTGAAAGCATAAACCATCATATTAGTGATAAGTATCATCAACTAACAAGTAACCAAAAAAAAAAAAAAAAAACTAACAAGTAACAAACCATGTAGTGTGTTTAGAACCCAGATTGAAAATAATAAGGTTGCATATGAAAAAAAAGTGTTCCGTCATTTAGCAGAGATAGGAAGAAAAGGAAGATGAGGGAGGAGGATGAAAGAGAAAACCCAGCATAAAAGTTGTTTCATCATGGCAAACCACATAAGGACAAAAGCAGAAGAGGGTGATCATGAGAATTGCCATTAGTGATCAGCCCCCAAGATAATCCCTAAACAATGCAACAGCTAATGATACACAAAAAAGATTACTCATTTATGTATTTTATTTGTTAATTTGTTACTTATTTTTTCTTTAAATTAATCAGAAAAAAAATGCATTTACCTGATAAAAGTTAATATGAATACTTCTGATTGGTCTACCTTATAGATGTCTTCAGGTGACTTCGGTTCCATCACTTCAATATCACGAGCAAGATTGAGATAACCTTCACTCAGTTTGGTATTGTTAATCATATCTTGCATTGCTTCCCTTTCTTCGTCGTCTGCAACCATTTCTTCATCCAGCATAAAATCAACACCCTGATTTATAGAAATAATTATTAGCCAACTTAAGAACCATCGAATTCAAACAATCAAGCTTAAGGTTTCAGCAAAACCAATGCATAAATAAGGAAAAGATGATCAATTTCGAACATTGAATTGGAACTTACATGTCGTGCAATACTATAGCAAAATTGTTTCTTTTGTAGTGAATCATTGCAGGAAGTAAACAATTGCTTCACATACTGTTGAACCACGTGGAAATTGTAAGAACCAGCACAGTAACAAAAAAGTATCAACGGTAACAAATAAATACATAGACATAAATTCACATGCATATAGACATAATTTTGGAAAGTTAAAATTACTGTGAGAAGATTAAAATATAACAATGTAAACCCACTACCGAGAAAGAAGAAACCTTCATATTCAGGCAGCTCAAGGAGAGGTTGAGAAAATCTGAAGCTAAACCAATTTACTAGCTGTAGATAACAAAAATTGTGGACCAGTTTCTATTTGCCTTATTGATATCATCAGAACGTCACTAAGTAGGCTTACTTAAGGATTGAGCTTTTGAATGGCGACAAGGTATGAAAACTGCTGTCAGTATCATGGATGTCGTGAATGCCAGACGTGAAATCTCAGGCAATATATGCACCAGATTATGGCAATACTATCAAGATCTGAGGGTAACATGCATTAGGTATTGTGAGCTCTCAAGGCGACATATGTCAAGTGATTGATTTAAAGGTATCTAAGAGGTAAACATCCGTTGGGCACTGAGCTTAACTGTCACAAGAGGAATGTTCCAGAAAACATGATAACATGAGATGAGCTATAGACCACATCGTGAAACATCAACTAACTCACTCCCATGCACCGCTAGACCACACACACACACCTGAGCAAGAACACAAAAGAATTTATCACCTGCATATTATCGAGGGACAGTGCAATCTTTAGCGCGCTTGGAAAATCTTCAAACTTGAGATAAATAGTATATGCTATATCCAACACTAGTATATCATCTGGACTAGGAAGGTAGCTGCAAGATAATGCAATTCAAAATTAGAAAAGGGAGAGAGCAACCAAAGATGATCAATTAAAAGAGACTGGTCTAGAGAGATCTGTTGGTAGTAAAAACAATAGCTAACATCAAGAACTTGTATGCCAAACCAAAGTATAGCGAAAGGAAAATTTAGGCACATCATGTTAAGTATAAATCAAGGATGCTATCTTGCATATGATTTCTTCACCAGATATGGTATACCCACTCTCTGACTCTCAGTATAGTCAAAACTACCCATTTGGTCGCTTAAAGCAAAAATTGAAGCATGGGAGGGTTGTTTCGACTTAACTGAAGCAAAAAGGGTTCACATTTAAAAAAAATTGGTTCTTTCTTCTTCGCCTTCACTCCTTTTTTTATTTGCACAAGCTGCATAAGGCCAGATAAAAAACCTGTGGCTTCACTCCTAATTTTGCCCACTGCAAAAACGTATAATATGCACTGACATGTTTTCATCCAAATATTATATTTACATATATGCCTTCAAATTTTAGAATTTTTGTATCACATATACTCCACATACATCCAAGTATTCTCACACGCTCTTAATCATTGTTGATAACAAACTAAGAGCATCAGAGGATTGTGGATTCTGATTTACACTTTTTTTTTTTTTTTAAATGTTGTTACAAGGAGTTTTTGACTTTTTTTCTCGCTCTAATTGTATTTCTCTTTCCTTGTTTTCTAATGAAAGTGTTCTATTCAAAAGATACTGACACATACATGCACACGCACACACACATAAAGTGAACACTTCACTTTGCTTCTCGCTATAGACATTGGATGGGGGTTCCTCACTATGAACTTGCCTCAACACCTTCATTACCTTGTTTTTTCCAAGTTCAATCACAGATTCTATAACAAACTGGAGCTCAAGTTCAACAACACAAGTCTAAATTATCAATTAAACGAATTGTCACCATCTTCATCACCAATATCTGAAGATCAGAAACTCAGGCAACTCGGACGTGCGTACTTTAAGGAAATCATATTTGCAGCATTTTTTTTCATGTCATAATGTGTCATTAGGCATTGTACTCTTGTTATTACAGAGTTATATTTGGAGAAGACATCATCTCAAAACTTAGCAGATACGGTCACTAGAACTATTTGAACAAGAGAACAAAGATCCACCAAATCACTCTGGATATTTGCAACACTAATTGGGAAAAATACCTTGCGGAACTAGTAAGGTATGAGCATGTTCTTTTGTAAGTTGTGGCATCGACATGGTCAGGTAATAAATCAAGGTCCTCAACCTGGAAACACAAAAGAGACATTAGTTCCGAAGAAGTTATCAGATAAAATTAGAGGAAGTAACCACTCAAGGGCATACCTCCATAAGAAGATCAACAGCTTCAGGCTCTGCATTGTGCTGCAAGATTGTGCAAAAACATTTGAAGTTAACAGCACATAAAATAGAAAGTATCCAAATCCATACGCTTCTGCCTGAACTGACCAAACATTTAAGCTATATATCTAACAACACCGCCACTTCTACTGAACTGTGAAACATACCTTCATGTGGAAAGCAACCACTTGCTGCACAAGTTCCATTACATCATCTATGGGAGCTTCGTCATTCTGCAAAATAAAACAAAGATATTGCAAGAATTTATATTAAGTGAAGGAATTCCTGGAAGAAATTCAATGTGTTGGAAACCAAAAGAAGAACACAAGCTAGGAAGTGCAAATTTGTAGAAATGGTCCTACGCCAGCCAACTTTGTGGTTTCAAGAATCAAAATTGCAGGAAATACTACAATCTTAAGCAAGACCTCCCCGTCAACTGAACTAATTCAATCTAATTTTTAACAAAATACAATCATCACCTGTCGTTTAGCATACTCCTCAGGAATTTCTCCAGCAAGATTTCTGATACGAAATAATCAATCATTAGAATGCAACAGAATTACATTAGGAAACATTGAAAATTAAGATGCCTATCTGACATAATATGCCACAAGATAAAGTTGATCAAAGATGATAATAACACGGTAACTGCAAATGGTGCATTTCCTTAGGTGAAGATATTCAATTAATCAGTAAAACCTTTGTGGAGTAAAAGACATAACGAATTTATCTTTCTACCATGCAGTCGTCATTGAGAAATCTATGTGAAAATTGTGAGGTTGTGTCGATGGGGGGAGATGACACTTGGTAGTGTAGTGGTCACATCAATGGTGGTGATGTTGATGATGATGGCGGTTGTGTTAATGTTCGGGTAGTGGTGGTATCTGTTTGGCGAAGGTGTTGTTGTGGTGATCTATAAAGTTGTGAAGATCAATTGCCATTCGATATGATCTCATACCATGTTGTTGATGAAAGCAAACAAACCTACTCTAGTTGATGAAAATCACATAATCATTAATCACAACTTTTTTTTAATTGATACACAATTTATTGTAAGGTCTTCAATTCATTTATATGACACTTTATTATTCTAACTCAAGTTCACTTTCATCAAAGAAAAGTTACACACGAGACAAATGAGTTAAGAGCTAAGTATTAAATCGGTGATTAATCACTTCTCGCTAGTAGAGAGTTACGGTTTTTGAATTAATTGTTTGAATAATTCCTTAGTCGAGTAATTGATGATTTTTTGTTGATTTACCGATTAATCGCTTTCAAAACTCACTGATTAATTGATCCGTAATGTGTTATAAGCAAATGAGAAAAATAATATGGTGTGTGAAGAGGCTAGAGAATCGCATTTTTATTTGACATTGATTTCTTAATTTTATTATAATTTGTTGTACATTGTGACAAGTGATGTTTACTACTTCAATATGCATTGAATTTTTTCTTTAAGTTAACATATTAATTAGAAGGATGAAGAAAATTGTTTATAAAATGTAGGTCGATTAATTCTAATTAATCCCGATTAATCTCATATATCTCTTTAAACGATTAGGGTCCGATTAACGATTTAACTACATAGGTTAATAGATAATTGATCACCTCACATATTCATGACCCCATGATCCGATATCTCCCTCTGAACCCAACAGCCTGTACTTCAGGCTCTCCTGTAAAACAAATAACATGATGAGCGTGTATGAAAACAGTAGTTCCGCAAGGGTATACAATATAATTATATCAGTATAAGAAATATATATATATATATATATATATATATATATATATATATATATATATATATATATATTTTAATGAATGTAATGACATGATAATGAGGTGCTCTATGGAAAGGAATCATGAACATTAGAAACAGTATGAAAAACCAGAAATGCTTCTGAAATTCACAAGGAATAAGGGTTGAATTCTGAAACTATAAGTGGTTAGGGGAAGAACCCTTGTACAACTCTTTCCCAAGTATTTTCATTATATCAAATACATTTTCAATGTACCAAATAACGAGAAGGGAAAGGTGAAAGGGCCATGGACAGATGAGGGTGAACAATTGGGATGTAATTTCCACCTTAGAAGAAATCTAACCAATTGGGAGTTGGAGCAGATGGCCAATACTCAACATTACCACTTAATTAGATGAGGAGCATGATGCTTGGCACTGGGGTGGGAAGAACAAGAAATTCAGTACATGAAATGATTATGAAATCCAGAGTCTATGAAACAGTCTGTGGACTGGGCAGAATTTGATAGTACAGTGGGGACCCAGAGGAAACCGTGATTTCTCTTTCACTGAGACTCCCATTTTTTTTTCGATTTAATACAAAGTTCATGTCTTTCATTAAACAAATGACGAAGAGCTTTATGAGTTAAGATATATAGAGCCATAAAAGACTTGCATAAAAGGAGATTATTTGACTACATGGAACACTGTAGCGAAGAAAACATATTAACTTTTGAGTTTCCTTTTGAAAAACAGTTTTTGTTTCCCATTACCATGATGTTGCAACTTTGACCAGTTTCAATCATTTGTTAATTTGATTAAGATTTGATCATACTGACTAGTTTAAACTGACGACTCAATGGTCGAAATGCAAATTTCCTGATACAAGCTCTCTTAAGGCTATATTTGTTGAATGTTTCTTTTTCTTGTGGGAGAGGATCTTTTGGAAGTAAAATCAGCCACAAAGATCCAATTTTTTGGCGAGACATTGGACTCCTCTCAGTGTCAACTGAAGCGAAAAGAGATTACATTAAAAAAAGTATACACCTAATTTGAAACTCCTAGTGATCATTTGAGAGAACTATGTTTTGACATCTCTCAAGAGTCTTTTTGTGAATGCTTGTTTTAATGTTTTGCAAGAACTAGTGGGTTCCTGAGCCTAATCGGCTTAGAAGACGTTTTTATTTGTTTCGAAAGCTATATGTGGAGGCAAGAAAGATAGTAAAAGTAACATTCATGTACCCGCTCTCCTTCTGCAGACATGGTCAAAGCCAAAACCGAGAGTATGTCAGCGAGGTATTTCTGCAATTAAAAACAACAATCAGATATGCTGAAGCACTCATCAGTCAGGCACACATGAAGTCATCCAGACGGTTACCTTCAGTTTCAAATCTCCCATCGTCTCATAAAATGATTTCAATGTTCCATAATGTGGACGCAGAAACTTAAGTGGCTTGGGGACAGACGTCATTGAACTTGTTGCCGTTCGAATTTCCTGTCTGAAAAGGAGAAAACAGTCATTCTCAGACTGAAACGTAGAAAAGCCAATTTAAATTTGGTATATATCTAACTTTAGTCTCAGCTAAAGGTCTGAATTTTAAAGGTTGTGTATCAAATGAGACGCAGCCTAACATAAACCCATACTATTTCACCCTCAAACCAGGAATTTCACATTTCTTATCACATACAGACCCCAAGAAGAAAACTATACGCAATTGCTATGTTGCTTGCAATCACGACTGAAGTATATACTAACAACAAAGCTAATGCCTCAGGGCTAATGCTGGTCACTACAAATGAACTAGGTTATCCAAGGGTATCTCGTTAGTTTTAGTTTTCATGCCTGACCTAAAAATAAATAACTTGTTACATCAGAAAAAAATTCGCAAATTTATTGTCTAACAACATCATTTATCGGTAAAACTTGTCGAAATCAGGGAAAACAAAGTGCCCCACGTAATCTCAAACGCACAAACAACAGTAAAAACACGAAAAGTTAGTGCTATCAAGCAAGAGTGATCCGCACAGTTACCTCATGCTTTCAAGGGCGAGTTTTTGGACTCCAGGATCTGAATCCTGAGCTCTCTCGACATAGAGCTCCAATTGCTGCTTTAGAGCCAAATCTTCATCGGACTACACTCATCACATCAAGCGAACAGATTAGATTAGACAAGAGAAGCGAAAAGACATGAATTTAGGGTTTATTTCGTACGAAAACTCACCAAGTCTTCTTCTTTCTTCTCGTCCTTGTTCTTCTTAGGATCTTTCGATGGAGCTTTCAGAGTGGACTCTTCTGGGGCTCCACTATTAGGTTTTGGATCTATCGTCATTTCGATCTGAGAAACGGAGAGAGTCGACTGAGCACTGAAGAGACAGAAAAATCCAATTTTATGAATGAAAACTCCTCGAACCAACCTGATATGAGAACCCTAGATTTTCTTGCTTTCTTGAGGTTGAAGAAAGGTTTTTTATTTTTTTGTGCGTTGCGATGTTTTGTTTTTGCTAGTTGTTGAAAGGCAGCCGCTTTTTGCTATCACCAGTTTTGCTGAAGTACACCCCTTTTTTGGATGTAATGGACACCCCCAATTTAAACCTCTCTCTTATCATTGTTCTTCTTCTCTTCCTCTATTCTCTCTGAGGAACAACAACCACTGCATTGCCCCGCCGCCAGCCACACCACCCTTCCTGACGCTAGGCGGCACCATCCTGCCACCATTTTTCCTCTTTTCCTCTTCCCTTTTGTTGTTGTTGTTGTTGTTATTCTTCTTCTTTTTCTCATCTCCTCATTTTATCTTCTTCTCCACCGCCGGCAGCACCATCCTGCCATTGCCTTCTTCTTCTCTTCGTTTATTCTTCTTCTTTTCTTCTCCTTGGTCTTTTTTTTTGCCTTCCATAGGTTCCTGCTAATGGGGAGTCCCCATTTGCACGAATCTAGAGCTCTCCATTTGCACGACTCTAGAGCTCCTCATTCGCACAAATCTGCTCGAGGGCAATAAAAGAAAATGTAGGAGAAGATAAGAAAAAAAAAGGTGTGGGCGGGGTGGTGTGTGTCGGTGGTGGAGAAGAAGAGAAAAATAACGGATAGGAAAAAAAATGGGAGGTTTGACCGGCGGGCGGGGCGAGGCCGTGAGGTGGTGGCGGTGGGGCAAGGCGAGGCAATGTAGTGGTGTTTTTCCCTATGAGAGAAGATAGGTAATATGATTTTATTTTTTTTTATATTGGTGGTGTACTTCAGTAGGTGGTGGTGTGCTTCAAAAAAGTAGAGGTGATGATATCCTTCAACAAAAGTGGTAGTGTTAAAAAATCATTACCTAGTTGAAAGCAAGTTGGCTATTTTCAAATGGAACTATGGGAGGAGTATAGTTGGTCGTTGTGTGTACTTTACATCCCCTTAGGGTGTGTTTGATATTGCAACTTCTATGGTTTGAGCGATTTTCAGGGAATTGAGGAGTTTTCTTCTATGATTGCATTGGGAATCATTTATTCACATGACCCAATTTCTTAATCATTTGTAATATATTTGTTGTTTTAAATTATTTGCTCCCTTGAGAATAGGCTTTCGCGGAAGCTGGAAACTCTGTAAAATCGTCATGTCCAAAAGCAGAAAAATAATAATAATAAAAACATGGTTAATTTATAAAAACCAATATTAGTTGAGTGATTGAACGAAATTGTAAAAGTATGCAACTAGGTCATAAAGTCATATATATTGGGTTTATGAGTAATATTAGATCATTCAAAATTCAACCAATAATCATGTTGGAATAACTTATTTGGTATCACACATCTAATTTTGCTAGATCCGAGGTAAAGAAAACAAGTTGGAATCACTTATTTGGTATCCGCCTTTTCTAAACGTCGAGGGAATGGGCGAGGGAAAGAGAGCGAGGGATCCCCCTCGAGATGTGTGTTGTCGCTAATCTCGAGGGGGATGCGCTCTCTTTCCTTGCCCATTCCCTCGACGTTAAGAAGGCCTATTTGGTATCAATAACCAGCTGGAATTGGATGAGGCTCATGTTCATTATCCAAACCTTTGATTTGATAGATGATGTATTGATTTGCCCACCATGTTTTCAAAAAAAACCAAACCTATTTGGGCAGACCAATTGATAGGGATATTCTTGGAATTGCCGCCCCCATTCAGTTTTGTTAAATTGGCAATGGAGAGGAAATGGAGACCCAAGGGCTCTATTCAAGTTACTTTGAATGGAGAGTTTTTCTTATGCAATTTTAGCAATGAAAAGGACATGGATTTTGCCCTAGAAACTGGCTCCTTCAAGATACGTGAAAAACTAATGATTACCAAACCTTGGAAGGAGGATTTTAAGTGTTTGAAGGAAATAGTGAATATTCCAGTTTGGACACACATGTACAATGTGCCTACTTGTATGTGGAGTAAGGAATTATTGGGTTTAATTACTAGTGTAGTGGGGAAGCCTGTGAGATTCGACAAAGGTACGACCACTGGAGCTAAGTTAACTTATGCAATTGTGTGTAATGAAGTAAATGCTAATAAGGCTCTGCCTTCACGGGTTAAGCTAGATGTGAATGCGATGTTGATGAAGTCGTTCTTGACTTTCCTTATAAGCCTTCTGTGTGTGAAGATTGTAGATCATTTGGCCACTGAAAAGCCAATGTATGGAACATGTAGGTGAGAAAGTGAATGCTCAATAGTCTCTTATTGCTAGTTGAAAAAGAGTTATGATAAGAGATTGGAAACGGGGAGAGGCACCGAGAAATTGTCCAATATGGAAGCTACTAGTAAATGGATTGAGGTCACTAAAATGGGGAAAACAACAACCAAACTAAACGTGGAAGGTGAAGAGTATACAGGGCAATCAATTCCATATATGCAAGAACCACAGATTAATGAAGTAGGAATTTGTGAGCATGGAGGGCGGAGAATGTGGATAATGACGTGGATAGGGTGGATGGAGTAACAAGTGGTGTTGTCGTGAAAGGAAGTAATGAGAAATTGCAAAATGCTAGTCAAGCCAGTAATTAGTCTAGTGGGGTGAAAAATGATGGGATGCAGGTTGAAGAGAGTGTGAGATAAGAGAATATCCGAGACACTACCCAATGACCATGATGTGTTTGATAAAACTCCTAAGACGGGAATAATAGAAGGGCAAATGGGGAAAATGAGAGATGGTGTCGATAGGCAGGAGATGGACAAGGGGAATGATGCTTGCAAGGGAATTCAAATGAATGTCCAAGCCTATACAATAGAAGGTGGTCATGAAAAGATAAATAATACCAATAGAGAAGGTAGTAGATAGGATGAAAACGTGGATGGAGTGATGAGAATGGGAGTGAAAGTGATGTAGGAAGTGATGAAAGGGACGATGATGAGGTTGGAAGCGAGGAAGATGGTGAGGACAAAAAACGAGAAAGATGACGATGAGGATGGAAGCGAATAAGATGATAAGGAAAAGAAGAAAAGCTTACCTATCTTGATGAAACAACTCATAGGCAAAATTGTGAACTTAGTGAAAAATGGTGCTATATGAAATATCGCAACCCCCCACTACGTATAGTAGAAGAAAAACAATAAAATATTGGAGAAATAAGAATCATGTCTAGCTCGAGGCCTACTAAGGTGTTTCTCAGCTAATAGCCCAATGTAATATGCTTAATTTAGCCTTTTCATAGGGCCGACTCTGTTAGTTAGGTGTTTATGAACTTGTGCTCTTGCGAGTCCCGTCTTGGGCCCTTGGGGCTTTTGAAGTCAAAGTCAACTGAATGTTGAAGTCAAACCAAGAAGACCAAATCAAAGTCAAGACCTTTCAAGATGACTTAAGTTATTGTAGAGACTCAATTGAAGTACAAATATTTAGTTGGAGAAACGATAAAATGTGACTTGACCAAGCTGACCTGAACTACTTGATCGACCAAGACAAAATTAAGATTGAGAGAAATAGAGTCGTTGGACAAAAGGATCAATGATAAATAGTCGTTGGGAAATTTAGAGTAGTCGACCAAGCAAGCCCTCAAACTTTTTTTATTTTATTAAATTTTGTTTACAAAGTTTATAAATTGAAGACTATTCCAATACATTCAGGAGACATCTATGCTACATAGTAGAAAAGGGAATGATTTCTCGCATCCTCAATGAATACATGTTAGGCAAAGCTCGCATGTGCCTCTCTCTTCCCTTTTGCCACATCTACCACTTCTCAACACCAACATCTCCTCCCCTTTTTCCCACGTCTCTACCCACAATATTTTCTTGTCCTCAACAATAGCGTCTCACCCCAAGTGAAGATCAATACAAAGTTATGACCAATCAAGATGACATACTTCAAGTGAAGTTCAAGATGACTTAAGTCCATGAAAAGGTTCAGTTGAAGTCCAATTTAGTTGGAGTAAAAACAACAAAATGTGACTTGACCAAGCTGACCTCAGGGCTTCATCGATCAAGCCAAGATTAAGATTCAGAAAATAGAGTCGTTGGATAGAAGAGTTGTTGTGACATTTAGAGTGGCCGACCAAGTGAGCCCTACAACGTGTTTGTACAAAGTTTATAAAATGATGACTGTTCCAATGGTTTCAAGAGACACTGAGTAGAGCAAATCACCAGAGCTTTTACGACATTTCAAGCATGGTCATGAATATGTTATAAGCTGAAAGGCCCCTAGCACCAGGGGAGCCTCAATAACGTGATGAAGATGAAGAAAATGAGAAGAAGAAGAAGAAGAAGAACATATTATGATGGAGGGTCTTTCTGCTCCTCTGGCGCTAGGGGCCTGGCTCTTAAGAATTGTTGGTTATAAGCCATTGCCATTGAGTGATCACACTAAACCTTTTCCCTCGTCCCCCAACTTTCATACTTGTATTGGATGACATGATTCACTTCTAAATTTAAAAAAAAAAAAAAAAAAGTGAATCACTGAGATTTAATCTTCTCCATTAGTCTTTTCAGAGACATTAGAGAAAAAGATCAAGCGTTTTGTACACTTGAAACACCAAGTCTGTTGTTGGCTTGAAGGACCTTGTCAGGTCGTGCTTGTGTAACAAAATTAATGAAAATGTTCAGAACAAGGACTTCAAACCTAGTAGAAGTAAATCAAAACTAATTTGCATAAACTTATTCAACCTAATTGAAAATTAAATGAAAATAATGGTGTTGGTCAAGGGACCCTCCTTAGTGGAGTGGGAGTTTAGAGAAGTAGCTAGCACATGTTATTGCCGAGTAATGCAGCAGTGCCCGGCTACAGTGCCCGGTGCACTGTAGCACCGTAGATATGCATCGAGATAGGAGTTGTCGCTTATCTCGATGCATATCTACGGTGCTACAGTGCACCGGGCACTGTAGCCGAGCATACAGCCGGGCACTGTAGAATTTTCCGTTATTGCCTCATTCACAACTTTGTAGGCTCTATAAAGAACAAGATTCTTTTGTGACAACTTATTGAAAAAGAACTAAATTTAATGCACTTCAGAGTGGCCTTGGGTAGGATTGGTAAAGGAATTTAATTGAAATTCAGTGTCTGTGTTTCAGTAGCCCCAAGATCCAACTTCAACACTGTTACAATATGTTGCAGAAGTCGAAATGGTTGTTCTATTCCAAGGTATGACTCAGTTCCCATTGCCCGATATAAACATAATTTGATAAACCACACAGTGGAACATTTGTAGCTTGATAAAAAAAAAACATGAAGGCTGGTTTCAGTTTGTAGTCACTAGAACAAACATCAGTTTCCCCAACAAGCTTAATTGTTGGCAGTTACAAGTTTCCCCAGCCCACTTGTTTCCGATACCCGAATGGCACACAAGGCATTAGCATTTAAAATAGGAGATACAAAAAAAAAAAACGCTGCACAGACTCATTCTCATTTACAATGGTTCTTCATATTATTCTCGGACAAATAAATACATCAGCTCCGGAAAATTCACAATTCAAAGCAGCTTCCAAAGAGAAGTCTGAATTTCATGGGAAAGTATTGGAAAACATAACTTTTATTACACACAAACATCATCCATGAAACAGCAGTTTTTTTTTTATTTTTATTTTTTACTGTTTTTCCTCTTTTTTTCTTTTTATGTTGGTCTTTGTCATAAAAACAGAATGCAGTCTTAAATTACAAATTTTTTTTTTCTCCGCAGCATCAGCTAGACTTTTCTCTATATCGAGCAGTTGTCTGCTTCAGGCTCTCCATCTCTCATAGACACTTTTTACATTATATTTTAATGCATAAACTGTATTAAACAGTCTGTTCTTCACTGATGATGTCATCATGTGCTCTTGCTAGTAGCTTTCGCCACAGAAGTTAAGTTCAACCTGCAACCATGTAATTAAAAAAAAAAAAAAAAAAAAAAACCCAGCAAATGTGATTATTTTGTAATAATACTCGGTCAATTATAATATCAGTGATCGCGATTCAATTACCTGATAAGAGGCTTCCTTTGTGTTGTAGTTGTAGAAGCAGGATATCCACTAGAGAAAGGGGCCATCAATTGTACAGGCTGTATATACACCCAACGAGAAGCAAACAAGACGGATGTGTCAGAGAAGCTAAAAAGTATCAAAAATATTACATGCAGATAAACCATAGAATAAAGTGATAATAACTTGATTTTTCAGTAATAAAAAGGAAATAAAAATAATATAAAATTGGGGAAATCATATCTATAAGGAGCCAGAATGTTGTTCCAGTCGATTGACAGAATTTCCAAATAGGTAGTCTTCACAGCCCCACCCTAACCCACAGACAAAAAAAGCCCTAACCCACCCTGATCTGCATTGCAGTGTTGTTCAGGTAGTACTAACTCAGGAAATGTGGTACTAACTACATGGGATTTTGATAACTAAGGAATAAACTGAATTAAACGAAACAATAATTGAAATAAACAAAGCAATACTCAAAAGAAATGATCAAGAATCGAAATAAGAATGATAAAAAGCTAACAAAAAATAACTAAGAAATCAATTATTCTTTCAATAAAGAACCCTAACTTCTCCGGCAAGCTAACAAACCTAACCCTAATTAGGCCCAATTATTCTTAATATTAATAATCTAATGAAGCCTAGTTCTATAGCTAGCTCCTAAAAGAATGATCAAAAGGCAATTCTATGTGCATCATAAACAAAAAAAAAATAAAAAAATATTGAAACTGTGAAAATAATCCGTATGCACAAAAGAAAATTAAAAGTTCAGCAGAAAAGACCTCGAGTTCTTCTAGATCCCCATTCTGGAAGCAACCAGCACGAGCACCTTCTTCATTCCTCATCTCAACTATATCCTTTGTTGTTGGAGATTCTACCTGGTTGCTTTTAGTGTCCGCTTCAAAAATTATGGGTTGTGTTCTCCCTATTTCATCCTCAAGCTCATCAAGTTCATCTCGAAATCCTTGGCGGCCTACAGATGGACCTGAAATATTTTGAATTGCTACCTGCTCTGCTTCTTTGCAGCATGATGAACCAAGAGTAGCAGATGGGGATTTAACAGCCAAGCCAGGTCCTACAGATCCGTGGACTTCTCCACCATAAGTAGAAACCTCCAAGTGATACCCTAGATTTCTCGAGCTGCCTTCTTGATTCTCTTCGCCTTGTTCACCTTTTCTTACTTCCCCGGATGCATCTGTGAATACATTCCTTTCTGCCACACTAGTATCAGGTAAAATACCAGGTGGACCACAGCTTTGTGATCCCTCTTCAAGTATTGCTTCACTGGCAGAAGTGTCTACAGCTAAGCGTTTTGTATTATCCAAGTTGTTGCCTAAATTATCATCATTTCGTTTTCTTTTCCTCCCGTCATCTGTTCCATTAACAACTTCTGCTGTGCTATTGCAAGATGTATCTGCTTGCGCTGAGCTAGAAACCTTAGCTTTTGAACCAGACACGCCCTCCCAAGCTAGTTTAGCCGGACGAGATGGTCGAACGCCACCAGGAAAAACAAAAGCAGGAATGCTCCTGCGTCTAATATGAGACACACGGATATCCATACCAAGTTTCCACAGTGTGTACATATTTACAGACTGCTTAAACTCCTCAACTGTGGCCCTTATATCGAATTGTCCCCCTTCATGAGCAGGAACCCCTTGTTTCCGCTGCAAACCCATGAAATAACAACAATGGAATTGTCTCGATTTGTCAGAGAAGTCGCCAGGGTGTGGATGGCACTGCAGCATTCCATACGTGTCTCTCTCAATCTGAAGAAGACACAAACAGTTGAAATCATAAGAAAAACTAACTAGACCAAGGTAAGCTATATCAAAATGTGCGGTGAGGTAAAACTCACTTTCAAGGTAAGCTGACGGAGTCGAGATTCAACCCAACCTTTCCATTGTCTCAAGTCATTATCATTGTCTGCAGTAATATCAATCTGCAGATAATTTTTATATGCCTCAAAGAAAGGGTAGGACTCAAAAAGAGCATTCCAATCTGCCTTGCTTATTTCCATTGCCTGGAAATATTAGACAATATTCAAGTTAGAGAAAATACCCTCATTTATCTTAACTGCCAGGAAAGTTGGAGCAGATAAAAATATCAGGATAATATGACAAGTAATTCCCAAGCATTTGAAATTTGAGTGGCATGAAATTCTAAAAGACTATATAACTCTATTACACAAAGCTATTCACATTGAATGCTCAAACATGCCAAACTAATACCACCACAATGTATCGATAATCAACAACATCTATACCGAGTAAAATATGGTCTCAAAAACAAATCTTAAGAACAAAAGCTTCTGAGAGCTATTATAATAATAATAATAATAATAATAAAACAACTTCTGAGTGCCGAATTCAGCACAGGAGCGCCAGTAATTCAACAAGATCTATTTTTAAACTGACAACTTGTCACAATTTTAGTGTTGTCACAGCAAAAAAAAAAAAATTCAGTAAAGGAAGACAAAGAAAGGAACCAAAGCAAATATCAAATACAACTGTTAGATAAACTGCCACAAATGTAATCAAACAAAATATAAATGATCAATTGCCCTTCCACATGACTATGAATTGACAGAAAACCTATAATGCCTGGTGACGTACCTCACAGATTTCATTACCCCTTTGAAACTCCTCAGTCATAACACGCAGTGTGCTTGTTGAGACGTTATAACTAGAGTTCATACAGGGGTATGCAGGTGTAATTATGGGCATCTGATGCAACCGGTCTCGGTAATTCCTTCTTGGATCCCAAATAGGAAGTCCTAGAGATCCTTCTTCAATAGCACATAACATAACTGGATTTGGCCATCGCCACTGGGTGTAAACCCTAAAGAACCGAGATACCAACATACTAGGTAGTGCATTAGGGTACAGTTGGCATATACGAGCAACAAGCAAAGCCCAGTTTATACCACCAAGAAAGCCTGAAACCTAATCAAGCAAAGAAAGAAGTGCGGTCAATTAAACTAGAAGAGAGATTAACAAATCGCCTTTCCCTTTAGAAATAGTCAAGACACTTACATTTGAATAAACTCCACGACGTTTAGCCCAAAATCTCATGCATCTCAAGGTTGTGCGGAAGTTCTACTTTCAGAAGAGACCATTGAATTAAGATAAAAATGGGAAAAATAAGGTACAGTATTTCCATATGCATAACACTTAGAAAAACTGTTCAAACCTGAATATTTGGCACCAACCGCAAAATTTGATCAGTAACTCTGCATCCATTGAGACTACGGACAGTCTGCTCATCCGTATTCTGTAGTATTGAGTCCTGTGAAACATCTAGGTCCTAGAACAGAACCACCCAACATTTGCATCAGAACGAAAGACCTAGACAATAAAATCTAATTTACTACATTTATTTATTATTTTAATCATGATCAATTTTCTTTAGAATAAATGATATAGAAACAAGTGGAAAGTTAATGCACATCAATAACAATTAACAAATTTATCATATAACCGAAAGCATGCATAAAAACATCAAGGGTGTTTTTTTTAAACATGCACAGATATATTGATAAAAAGGCCATAGTGACTGAGAAATTCACAAGGCAAGAAAGAACAATTACAAAGAAAGCAAGCCCCCAATATAAAATGCAGACATGAAATCTTAATTAGTGATTACCCTAAATACAACCCCAATGGTGTTGATGATTGGGTACAGAAACGAAAAGAAGCGACAAAGGACTAGTTCCAGGTATTTGTTTACAATCGAAAAACGATGGATACCATTTTCTTCATTGATGAAAGGGTAGAATATATGGTCAAATGAAAACTATACTTACTCTTCAGGGACATCTTGTCAAAGACCACCCTATTTTTCTACAAAGCATGGTTCATGATTTGGAATTGACAAATAGCCAAACCACCTGTATCTTTTGGCAAGTAGGGTTTGAGAGCACAAAAACCTTTAAATCATCTTTCCAATTCAACAAGAAGTTTCTCATAATCCATACTTTCTTCCTTTTTCCACTAGTAAGGGGAAACGCAATATGGAATGGTGGATAGAACACCATAATCACATACCTATTTCCAAAAGAAGATTACTCTCATAAAGCAAGTCTCATTTGAAAGTTCTCAATCACCAGATTCCAAAGGTCTTTGCTCACTGACACTATTGGTCGCAACTCGCAAGTTGCAACCATGTCCAACACCATGGTCCTAAAACCACCCTTCTTCAATGTTTAGTATCTCCAAAGCCACACTCAATAGGGTTTTGTCCATCAAAGGTGAATTTCTCATCACCAAACATCCCTCTTCATTCACAAAGACTCCCCAACCCATCAAGTTGAAGATAGAAAATTTGTTCACAAAAATGCCCCTCTTAAAAATGAACAACACCAAACACACATGATTTAATAGAAATATAAATTAGAAGATACTACAAAATAAAATCATAGCTTACTAAAACGGTTTTTTAGTCCACCCCTACCCCTAGAACCTGTCATACTATCAACCACAAGTCTTGCCAGCTAAGCTAGCTTGGTAATTTCATGAAGTCTCTTCAAATTGGCACAAAATTTACTTATGTGCTTCAAAATTTTACAAGTATATAATCATAATTCCACATTACTAAACCAGCTTAGCTACCCTGGTCAGATTGAGACCATGTGCAAATTTGCTACACCTCTAATTGATTCACTGGCAAGTTCCTTCAAATATATTTCTCCAATAATAATCTCCATCAGCCGCTATAACGGAGATGACAATAAAAAATGATGACACAAAAATTTCACACAACCCCTCCAAGAGTAAAAAATTGTCTTCACCACACCTGTAGTATCACACGCATGACTGACAACTAGAATGTCCCAAGGTGCAAGCATATTAAGTAGGATACCCTCTAAACTAATAAATCTTAAATTCCCTAGAAACTAGGTTCTTTTTATAATTATTGAATCTAAGATAAGTGTCAGAAGAATCCACTTGAAGTACACTAATTCGCACAATGTATTCCTTACAAGTATCATCATAGTATCATACCAAAACATCCATTCTGCGCAAAATATCCATTCTGCATATGCACACATGCTATGCCTCAAGTGGGTAAAAATGCAGCAATATTTGATTTATCATATAAAGCACATTGCATGTGGTATTGAAAATGCAAAACTTAAAACAAAGAATGTACATCAAATATGCATTGGTTTCATGCCCAATTGTACTACTTACTTCAGGAATGACCCAAAGGGCCAGCTTTGCATACAAAAGATCAATAGAAACCCCACTGAATTTAAACTTCATTACAGGTACATGAGCATCAGGCACAGGGTGCAACTCTGTCACTTCAGGCATCTCAGCTAACATTCCATAAAGTTCGATAAAAAAGTCCTCCTGCAATAAGTTCAATACATTAACATTGTAAAGATAGTTTCCAAAGTCAAACCAAAATCGCGTAGAAGAAAAAAGAACTGCATACTTCTCTTGTAGCATGTCTAGGTCCGACACACAGGGTATCTATATCTGCACCAGGACCATGCACCTACACGACAATCCAAAAGGCAGGATATGATGCTTAGTATTTTCGTGTACAAAAAATGACTATCATAACAACACCAGCTAAATCAAGAAGCCTATTTCTTAAACTACTATTGTCTCCCTCAACACTATCATTATTTTACAAAGATTATAAAACTCTCGACATTTGCTTCTCCGTAGATTGTCTGAAGCGGGATTCGGGGGAGGGGGGTGGGGACGCGCCAACCTCCGTAGCGGCGGAGTTGCATCGAAATGAGGCGGAATCAAAATATTTTTTAAAATTTTGTATAGTTTGCATACTAATAATAATAAAACATAATTCAAACAAGACAAACATGACTATTAAATAACCAATCCATAACACCATAACAAAACAACATGACGATTAAGCAACCAATCCAAAATAAAATACAAACACAATTAGTCTTTCTTATGGTGATGGAGATGGTGACGGTGGTGGTTGTAATGTTACGGTGGTCATGGCGGTGACGCGCAACGACGACGGTTATGGTGGTAATAGTGAGATGAGATTGGTTGTAATGATTATGCTATAATAGTGGTGGTGGTGGTATTACGATGGTTATGGAATGGTGATCATAGTACTGGCGACAATGATAGTTGTGAAGGTAGTGGTAGTTGGGGTGTTTATGAAGGAGTTGGGAATACTCGAGGAGATGATGAAAGTTTTGCAAAATAATATGCGAGATTTTGTCTCGCAAAGTTTTCAGAATTTTATAACTAGGTGATGCAGAGGTCTTGAATTCAAATTCAAATAACCATTTTCCGTAAAGTCAATCAAGCACCCAAGTTTATGTAACCAACGTAAACATTGCACCCAAGTTCATGTAACCACCGTAAACATTTGCATTATCTTTTACCGTGTACCAAGCGAAACCTAAGTCAATTTGTTGACATCTATGAACTGTTTTTTTCCCTTTCTATACATAGGTTTATATGTATATAAACATTGCAAATCTCCAAACTACAAATTGTGAAAGAGAAAATAAAATGGAAAAGAATAAAAGGGAGAGCAACGTGCATACCCCAAGGCGATAAGAACCGAATGTGAATATTTTGGCATTTGCTTCTTCAATTAACTGTTCATTAAACCCCTTATTCCGGCTCACCTTTTTCACCCATGTCTTCACAATCTGTTCAGAGTCACCATAAGCCAAGCAAAGTAAGAACGATGAACCACCAAAAACAAAGTTAAGACAATGTAGCAATCAACCAACCTGATCCAATCTTCCAAGGACTTCTTCTCTAGACACAGCTTCAGCTTGGCTTTCATACAACCCCACATCTGCTAGAAACTGAGCATCCCAATTCTCATCTTAGATTTCTCAAAATTACATAATTCACTTAAGAATCAAGTAAACAAACCAACCAACCTTTTCGAGTTCTTGGGTCTTGATGACATCGAATTCTGTCGGGCCACCCAATGAAATTGGTTCTGTGACTCCAAGCTGCTGATGCCCATTGGTCCGATTACTTAACCCAGGGCTTCCCATTAATCAATTTCGATTTTTTTTTTTTTTAGATTTTTTTCTTTTTTTCTTTTTGGGAACAATATAATGTTATCTCAAGTTGGAAGATTTCTCCCCCTTCCCCCTTTGCGTTCAAATTTAAAGAACAAAGGGGTTCTCCGAGATAAAGAACAACATAAAAAACAAGAAATTAAATAACTAAAAAAGGAGAAAAAACTTGTAGAGGGACAGTGTTCCACTATTCATTCAATTCGAGATACAAAGATTCCAATATAGAGAAACCACAAACCCTAGATCAAACCAAAAGTACAATTTTTTTTTCTTTTTTTTCAAAATTTTCTTCCTTTTTTTTTTCTTTTTTCTTTTTTTCTTCTATCGGACAATAATAAACCCTAGCACACAATCGAGTAGACTACAAAGAGAAATCCTGCAAAACCCTAACTAGAAGAAGTGAAACCTCTCTGGCCTGAACAAATGGCAGATCTCTCTTACAGTATCTGGATTTGATTTGATTTGTATTGTCGAAGCTTTGATCTTGATGGAAAGTCTTGCAGAAGGAAACCTATAAATCAAGAAAGGAAACCATTAGTATGGAAAGTACTGAGAGAGAGACAATCAACAGACATAGAGAGAGATGAAGAGGAAGAGAAGGAGATTTTTAGGAAACCTAACCCAGACCAAAGCCCACAGGAGATGACTCACCCCAGCTAGGTTTTGGTTTTCCATTCCTTTCCGTCCGTTACAAAGTCGCGATTCCCGAAACGCAATCGTCTTTCTGTTTATTTAATCCTGCCCGTTCAAATTCTGCTCTTTTGTGTACGTACGTACGTACGTGGAGTATTTTGGAGTGTCCAAGAGTAAATGACACCACTATTTTTCATTGAAAAACACCACTAATATAAACCTTAACCCTTCCAAATCCAATTTTTTTTCCCTTCTCTCCCATAAAATGGTCTCTTCCCTCTCCCAAAATTTGAATCTGCGTACCCTCTTCCTGCCTCATACTCTTTCTACTCTATTGCTTCTACTCTTTGTTATTTCCCTCTACTCTCACTTTGCAATACAAAAGTACGAGGTTTTACTGTTTTAGTGTGCGTCTATTGATGTGTGATTCTAATCAAGAAGTGGTTTTGTTGGTATGCGATTCTCTGCAATTTTGTGTAGATTTGGTGTGTGGTCGTCTTATTTGCTTCTTTGTGTTTGATTGTTATTGTGGGAATTTGTTTTTGCATTCGACCAAACCCACGAAGTCAGATAAACTCTAAATCTCTATTTTAAAACTGTAAATCTTCATGCCTCAATTTTGTTTTGTTTTATTTATATCATTTTGTTTTAAATGTTTAGTATGGTAAATATAAACCAATAACGACGTCTTTGAAAAAGGTAATTTCCAAAAAAATAAATAAAGAAAATATAGAGGAGAGAAAAACAAAAAATGCAAGAATAGAAGGAGAAAAAAAAAGATGAAGAAAAAAAAAGGATGCAATGGGGAATGAATTGATTGACTCGGATGAAGCGACGACACTCGTATTGCTATCACAAAGTCAACATGGTATGCTTGGTGAGGTTGAGGAAGTGGATAATGGTGAGGGAGATGCGGAGGGTCAAAATCAAGAGGAATCAGTAATTTTTGTCGAACCTAGTTCTGATGAAAATAAAGAACATGACAAAGTTTCTTATCTTGGTAGTCACAAAGATAGCTCCATATTAGAGAATTATAATGGTCATGTTTCTCAGTCCATTTGAGTTGGTCGTCCAATATGTGAATGAAAAACATAAAGGGGAAAACGAAGAGTGTTAGAATAGGGGCTACTCACTTCTCTTGTTCAAGAAAAATGATCTCTCTTGATCAAGATGCCTTCACTCCATGAAGATTGATTGGAGATGATAGCCTTTGAAAATTTCCATCATTATAAGAAAATAAAAGGCAATAAGGTTCGCCAACGTTGAAAATGGACATGGCCAAATCCTGTGATAAAGTGGAATGGGTTTTCCTTTGAGATTTTTCATATTTTAGGTTTTTCTTATAACTGGATCACCTTGCTCCTTTAATGCATTGCTATTGTTAAGTACAAATGTTTATCAATGGATCACCTCAGGCTAAGCTATCTCCCCAAAGGAATTTAGACAGGGTGACCTACTCTCCCCTTCTTGTTAGTTTATCAATGTGTCTAAGGCACTTTGTAAGATGATATGCGTGAGGTTGTTTTTCATAAGTTTGGATTCAAACCTAAGCCTTATTATCAATTTATTTCACACTTGATGTTTGTTGATGACTTTGATATTTTTTGGCAAAGCCAACATAAAACAATGTAGTAACATCAAATATTTGTTCCAATACTATTGTCAACCCTTTTCTAATAGGTTAATTTTGCCAAGTCTTCCTTCTTTTGTAGTGCTAGCTACCATCCTAGAAATCTGAAGAATTTTTTGACAACAAAAGCAATGGTGGAGAGTTTTTTTTATTGTCTTCATCTCTCTAAAGGAAAAAAAAAAAAATTTAAAATAAATATATATATACATATAGGTACAACAAGAAACTAAGTTAGGAAAGAATAAACTAATTGATCTACTCGCATACTAATTGATCTAATTACAGATATTACCTGGAAACTATAATTATAGTACCAATCAGGGATCAATTAAGCACAACTCATGCCATAACTAAAAGGGAAATCAAATCTTCTTTGATTAAGCACAAATCATGCCATAATTAAAAGGGAGATCAAATTTCCTATGATTAAGCACAACTCATGCCAACATTCCCCCTCAAGTTGGGGCATATATATCTTGCATGCCCAACTTGTCAAATGAGTTGGAAAATACACCACTTGGGACTGCCTTGGTTAGGATATCAGCTAGCTGGTCTCCATATTTCACAAATGGAACTTCAATAATCTGAGCTTCCAATATTTCTTCATTGAAATGCATATCCACTTCCACGTGCTTGGTGCGATCATGTTGTACACTGTTATGAGCTGTGGAAGTTGCACCCTTATTGTCACAATATAAAGACATAGCACATGTAGTTTTAAAACCTAAGTCTCTCAGTACATACTTCACCCATTGTAACTCACATATACCTTGAGCCATCGCCCTATACTCAACTTCAGCACTTGATCTAGATACAACTTCTTTTTTACTCTTCCAGGTAACTAGATTACCACCAACAAAGGTGAAATAAACAGCAGTAGACCGCTTGTTAGTATTATCTCTCGTGTAATCAACATCAGTATATCCCTCAATATCCAAATAATCATTCTTGGTGAACACAATCCCTTTCCCCGGAGCACTCTTCAAGTATTGTAAAATTCGATTCACCACATTCATGTCTTTCACTGGGAGCATGCATAAATTGACGATAACACTAACAACATATGCTATATCAGGTTTGGTATGAGACAAATAAATCAATTTTCCCACAAAGATGTTGATATCTTTCCTTGTTGGCGGGAACATCATTTGGATTTTCACATAGCTTATGGTTCCGTTCCATTGGAGTTTAAGTCGGTTTGCAGTTTAACATTCATGTATCAGCTAACAAATCCAATACATATTTTCTTTGAGTTCCAATGAAATACTTTAATTCTTCAAGTTCTTTCATCTCAAATTCATTTGATAAATATTTCTTCAATTTATCAATCTCAAAAACATCACTTCTGGTCAATATCATATCATCCATGTAAATAATTAGAGTAGTCACCTTGTCCTTTTTGTGCTTTAGAAATAATGTGTGATCTGAGTTACTCTGTTTGTACCAAAGTTCCTCATTGCCAATGCAAATCTTTCAAACCAAGCTCGTGGATATTGTTTTAGGCCATACAATGCCTTTTTTAACTTGCACACCATTCCTGTCTTATTTGAAACACCCGGTGGAAGATCTATGTACGCCTCTTCTTGTAGCTCACCATGAATAAAAACATTATTCACATCATATTGTAGCAATGGCCATTTTTTATTAGCATTCACAAAAAGCAGCACGCGTACAATATTAATCTTTGCCACAAGAGCAAAGGTCTCATTGTAATCCACCCCATATTTTTCAGTGTATCATTTTGCAACCAATCTTGCCTTGTACCTCTCTATGGAACTGTTCGTTTGTGTTTAATATTGTAATCCCAAGTGCAATTATTTTGTAATTCTCACATTTCTTCAACAATAGCTTCAGTCCATTTAATACTTGCTAATGCATCCTGCAAGTATCTTGGAATAGATACAATAGATATTTGACATAGAAACGATTCATATGACTTGAAAACTCTTATGAGTTGACACATGATTACTAATGGGGTACTTGGATTTACTATTTAAATCTACAGTATATTGGGGTTTGGTTTACCACGATTTATACGGGCTGGTAATTGATATTTGGTGGTTAAGGTTCAAATTCAATATTCAACATATCAATGGTCTCATTTTGAGCATTATCAGGTTCAGAAAGTACCTCATAAGCCTCAGGAGTAGATTGAACGTGTTGTGAAGAGGGAGGGGAACTATCAGCAACGACAATATTTGGACACATTGTCGAACTATTTTCTCCTTCCAGAGAGTTCTTCGCATCTAGAATATCAAGACTCTGATAAAAAAAACCAGTCATTCCCCCCTGAAGAGAATAGCCTCAACAGAGAATAGGTCAAATCCCAATTGAATGTAACATCCATAGTGACATACATTTTTTTGAGTAGGTGGATGATAACAACGATATCCCTTCTGATGAGAGACATATCCTATAAAAACACATTTGACAGCCTGAGGTGATAGTTTTCCACGTTGATGAGAGTGAATATGGACATAAGCAACACACCAAAAAACTTTGGGAGAGATATTAGAGACATGGGCATATTCAGTATCTTTGCAGTGAGGACCTAAAGTGGTGTTTGAAATGCAAGAACACTATAAGAAACTCGATTAATGACATACACAGTAGATAGCAAAGCATCACCCTGCAAATACTTATGAACACTCTTATCAAATAAAAAACCTCAAATAACCTCTAGAAGTTGACAAATGCGATGCTTGACAACACCATTTTGCTACGGTGTATTACTGCAAGATGTTTGATGAATGATGACTTGTGACCAAAAGAAAACAAGAAGGTCATTTGTGAGATATTCGCCTCCATTGTCATTTGTGCTATATTCTCCTCCACTGTCTGACTGCAACACTTTGATAGTTGTAGAAAATTGAGTGTGGACCATAGTGCAGAATTGTTTAACAACACTAGTCACATCACTCTTGTGCTTAAGTAAATAACTCCAGGTAATTCGAGTGCAACCGTCAATAAAGGTAATAAACCATCGCTTACCAGCAGAGTGTTGAGAAGGGCCCCATACACCCGAATGAATCAAAGTAAATGGCATAGATGTTTTATTCTTACTCAATGGAAAAACAGTACAATGGCTTTTAGCCAAAACACAAGTCTCACAAGTAGCACCTTTGAATTCATTATCATAATACTTAAACAAAGTAGGTAAAAAAAAAAGTTGTAAATAGCCAAAAGATGGATGTCCTAAGTGTGATGCCATAACCAAATCAACTAATAATTCTCCAATGAGCGCTTACTAGTCTGGTTTGTTGCAATATTCAACTTTGAGCCATGAAAGTACCACAAGTCCCCTCTCTTAAAACCACGTCCCATCTCCTCCCGAGTATGATGATCCTGAAAGATGGAATGATTTGGGAAAAAGTGACATGAATATGCAGTCATTAGTTTAGAGACATATAATAAATCATTATCTAAAGTGGGAACAAAAAGAACATTGGACAATAGATGTTGGGTGTAAGCTAAATGGTTCCAATACCAGTAACAAAGGTTAAATGACCATTGACAATTTTAACAACATAATTTGAGCAGTTTTTAGTGAAGGTAGAGAGCTTCTTAGGGTTATTAGTCATATGATCCGTTGCTCCGGTGTCAACTAGCCATGCATTACCACAAACAGAAGTAGAAGTACATAAAACATAACTGTACATACTTGACTTGGTCTCATCTCCATTCGCAGTGGTTGAAGTAGTAGCAAGGGATGCTCTGCTTCCTTGTTTTTTTAGCAATAAGTTCATCTGCCCAATCAGGTCGACCATGTATCATCCAACATTTTTCCACGGTATGGTTATTCTTACCACAACGAGTACACTTGCATTCATTTTTATCCCGATTTGAATCACCAGATCTGAAAAAGTGTTTAGAAGGTTCATATGAGCAGTTTGTTCTTCCTTTGTGTGCAATCAAGGCACTACCACTAGCCTTTTCCTCACTCATAGTTTTCAGGCGGATATCCTCCTCCCAAATCATGGCATAAGTTTCTTGGACATCGGGAAGGATCCAAACGAAGTACATGGGCATAAGCTGCATCAGGATGAAAATCTAATCCTGCCAATAAGATGTTAATACAAAAATTAGTGTCAGTTGCTAAATGAGTACAAAGATCAATTTCTTCCTTGATCTGAGGAGGATTGATAGCATCAAGTTCCTTCTAGATTGTTTGTAGTTCTTCATAGTAAACCTCCAGGGTATGACCTTATTGTTTAATGTTGACAAATTTATGAGTAAATTTATGAGTTAACTCATAAATTTGGAAGACTTATTACTCACAGTATATGTTTTCTCTGCAACTTGCCAGATTGCCTCTGCTGTAGGAAGACGATCTAAGAGACTCTCACATGCTTTTCCATTGAATTAAGAAGCCATGTTTGAACTAAGGATTGTGATTTCGCGAAATTATACGAATTTTCGCCGAAATTTTCATTTTTTTGAAATTACAAAAAGAAAAAGGCGAAAGAAAAAATTGCATTTTTTTAGGGTTTTTTAAGAAAAAATTCTAGGTTTTTTCGTAATTTTCGAGGTTTTTTCAAAAAAATTCAGTATTTTTTTATTATAAATTTTGAGTTTTTTTTCTTCTAATTATCTATTGATTTTTTAAACCAACCCTAATTTCCTAATTATCACTTCTTTTACTTATATATTCATTTTTAAGCTGCCCATTGATTTTTAATTATAGATATTGATTTTCTAATTATAGGTATTTTGGTTTCATTTAATGTGTTTAATATATTTATTTACTTGCATATTATTTTTTTCACATATTTAATATACCCTCGAAATCCATTATACATTTCATGTATCCTCGAAATTTTTACATTTTTCTTTAGATATTGAAATATTTCTTAAAATCAGGAGACAAAAATTAACTCGAAAAAAGGAAATCACAATCCTTGGTTTGAACAATACAATTTTCCTCCTTCAAAGGTTTATAGGCTTCAACATTAGTTTTCTCAGAGGCCTTCTCCGTGCCAGTAATATAACCAAATTTTTTCTTGCTAGCAATGGACATGCGAGCCATAAGAGCCCAAGAATCATAATTGGTACGGCGAGTCAATTTCTCAGGAGCAATTTTGAAATTATCAGATGTGTCACAAACCATTTTGTAAAAAAATGCAGGGTAGCAAAGGAAGTACAATGTAGTGGTTTAGGATAAAAAAAATGTCAAACCCTAAATATCGAGGATTAAAGCAAGAACATGTTTGCAGTTTAGAGACACTTTCAGAATCAGGATATCAATTATTCCTGCTATGATATCATGACAACTAAAACAATGGTGGAGAACTAAAACAACGATGGAGAGTTTTTTTTATTTTTATTTTTATTTTTTATTGTCTTTATCTCTCTCTGGAGGAAAAATATATATAAGGTACAACAAGAAACTAAGTTAGGAAATAATAAAATAATTGATCTAATTACAACTATTACATGAAAACTATAATTACAGTATCAATCAGAGATCAATTAAGCACAACTCATGCCATAATTAAAATGGAGATCAAATCTCCTATGATTAAGCACAACTCATGTTAACATTTTTAAGAGATTACTGCATGTGAAGGTTATGAACAACAATGACATTTAGGGGCACCTCTAGAAGTAAGACCAAAGATTTTAACTATGCTATGGATCGACAAGATTAAAGACAAGCTCCAAGGGTGGAAATAAGTCGGTTTCCCCTCTCAAGAAGGTAGAACAACCTTAATCAAATTTGTTCCTCCAAGGGTGGAAATAAGTCAGTCTCCTAAGCCAATGGTAGCCTGGTTGGATGGTTAAGGCTGTGGTGGTTTAACCCCCACGTCTTGGGTTCTATACCCACCGGCGGTACGCTTGCCTTTTCAAAAAATAAAAAAAAAAGGCAGTCTCCTAAGTCTCTTTGTGAACAAATTGATCAATTGATGAAAACTTTTGGGTGGAAAGTTAGTGAGGATGCTAACTTTGCTTTCTTATTTGCATGCTAGCTATTTGTTGGTATAATCTATAAAAGAATGACGGATATGGTATGACCCGTAAGACGAGATTACAACATGATTCTAGGCGACCTTGTTAGGCATGATTTAGGTATCATTGTACGTTAGGACCCCCATCCTCCCACGTACACGCACAAAAAAAATAAAAAGAGATTTTGCATATCTACTTTGTCCTTTTAATCCGCCAAAAAACAATTTGTATAGTTCTCTATCATGTATGTTATTAATGTGAAGAAATGGGTGTGCAAGATAATGGCATACTTAATCAAATCACCCAGTTTCAGCCAAAAGATTGAGGGGGGGCTCAAACGGTATTTGTTATGTTAGCTCAATCATGTAGCTCTTGTGAGTCTCTTAACTTCTTTGAACGAGCAAATTAAACCTTTCATTATGGAAGTTGTGCATCACTAATATCATGAACCCCCCTAAAAAGAACCAAAATGCCATTAAATTTCTCATTATGCTGTATTGGTTGTGTTCTTTCAAAGCCCTTTCTTGAAGTTACGTAGTAAAATTTCTCAATCATCACTCACTCTCATCATCATCTTTTCCTTATCTGCTGTATCTCATCTCTATGATGTGTCTTCCGTTTCTTTTACTCCATTTCGCTCTCATGCATATTCACAGAGGAGCTGGATTTGAAGTAGTTCAATACAAATTAATACAGGGGCAGATGATAGACAAATTTTCTCTTGTACATGCAAACAGTATCTTATAAGCCTATGAAAATCGAGCTTCATTCCTTCCTCCTGCTCGGATTTTAAAATTTTAGCACCAGCCTGGGATACAAATCCTTTAGAGGTGAAATCTATTCCTAAGGACAGGGTTTTTACACACTCGTGCCTTCCCCTCTGTGGCGTTCCTTAATTCATTTTCATCAATTATTTACAAATGTTATATCCAATATTTCCTAACCTGAGTTGTTCTAAGTATATATTTGTGTACATTGGATTGCCATAGAGTCTAGAAATATAACAGACTCCCAGGGTGAAAATATGTAGTTTTAGTCATATTATTTCTTCCCCAGTTTGCATCCCAATGGTAAGAAAGTTATTTACAAAACAGATCCCTCTCACAGTTTCTAATCAGACCCCTTGATTAGAAGGCAAAACATTTTGGTTAATTGTACATTCCATAACATGGGTGCACGTTCAAGCCAGGCACAATATTCCAACACTACTACTCATATGTGACTAGTGAGGCTTAGAATTATATATGGTCGTGCAGTGCAGTCCAACTTGTACCACTATATATAGCGTTATGTCTCAGTGTCCCTCTCATATCATTCAATAATAACTGCTCTCATTTCCTCAATTCCATCATCCCCATTGAACAGAAATGAAGGATTTGGCAGGAGTGACACTTGTTCTTGGGCTCATTTTACTGAGCTTAACTGCTTCCCATGGTGATCTTCAAGTTGGGTTTTACAAAGGAAAATGTGGAAACCAAGATGTTGAGGCCATAATCAGAGGCGTGGTCACCTCTTGTTTTTTAAAGGATCCTAAAATTGTGGCAGCTCTACTTCGCATGCAATTCCACGACTGTTTTGTCAAGGTATGTGCACTTGTATGTTACATACAAATGCATTTAACTAATTCGCACAAATTAAACTATTTATGGTGTATTGTTTTATTGTCAATTGAAAAAGGGCTGTGATGCATCAATACTATTAGATGGTAGTTTGAGTGAGAAGACTGCACCACCTAACTTTAGCGTGAGGGGATACGACATCATTGACCAAGCCAAATCTGCTGTGGAAAAAGCTTGCCGCGGTGTTGTCTCTTGTGCTGATATTATTGCTATTGCTACTAGAGATGCAGTTGCCTTGGTAAGTAGGACTGTATTCATTATTTCAAGTACTAAATAAAATCAAATGTGTATGTGCATGTTTCGAGAAAACATTTTTTTGTTAAATTTTGTTATTTGATTAACTTAATTACTTCCATTTTGAGTCAAGACAGAGATAAATAGACACATGTACATCCTATTGCATCTCATTGCCTTACTCAGGACATGCAGTTATACATATATTTGGACAGACACCCATGGACAGATTGATCATTATGTTCGATCCACCTTTCCAATAATGGTTGAGTAGTTGTATCTTAATTAATGCAGAGTGGAGGGTTTGTCTGGAGGTATGATGTACCAACAGGAAGGAGGGATGGTTTCGTCTCCCTGGCCAGCAATGTTGATCTTCCAGGTTCTGCTATCTCAGTTTCTCAATCCATCCAAGTATTTGCTAAGAAGGGACTTAATCCTTCAGATATGGTCTTACTCCTTGGTACTTTTCTCAAATAAATCTCCCCTCTATATATTTCCTTTTTTCCATTCAAAATGTCATATACTATTGCGCTTTAATGTTGTTTATTTATTAATTTATTTTTTGTATGGATTGCAGGAGGTGGTCATACTGTTGGGGTAACACATTGTTCCTTCTTCAAGGATAGACTGTACAATTTCCAGAACACAGGCAAACCTGATCCAACCATGGATCGATTTCTAGCCAACATATTAAGGTTATGGTGTCCTTTAAATGGAGGGAGAGATCGTGAAGTTAATCTCGACCAAAATATTCTAAGTTCTTTCATCGTTGATAACTCTTACTACATGCAAATAAAAATGAATCGGGGGATCCTCAAAATTGATCAGGAGCTTGCATTAGACCCCTTGACTAAGGGCAACGTCACTTCCCTAGCTAATGGTTTCAGCAATTTTCCCAAACAATTTGGTGCAGCAATGATCAAATTGGGGGCTGTTGAAGTACTGACCGGAAATCATGGAGAAATTAGGAGAACTTGTCGAGCTGTGAATGCTGCTTAATTAAGGGATTTGCTTAGTATAAGATTTGATTTTTTTAATCTCTATTTAAATTTGTGAGTGATTTGAGTTTTCTTGTATGTTGGTTAGGTTTTTGTTATGACCAAACTATATTGCAATAATTGGGTACCCTGTTACAGACCATGGAAGGTAAAGACAAATCATTAAAGGCGCGAGTGCTAAATGACACCACCATTTTCACGCCACTGCCTCAAAAAAAAAAAAAATCTACTAAATGACACCACTACTATATGCACCTAAAAAAAATTTTGTTCACCCAAATCCAGCGACTACAACTCTTCAACTCGCATGTCTCTTCCCCTCCCAATATCGCCGAAACGGCGAACACTGGTTACAATCTTACACATCTTCATCATTTCTCCCTCTCTTACACATCTTCATCCTCTCTACCTATCTTCTACTACTTAGGGATGGCAATGGGGCGGATTTAGGCAAATATGTCCTTGCTCCGTGAGGGATCGCGAATCCCCGAATCTGCCCCGATTAACCAAATATTAAAAAAAAATCCCTGCCCATCACGGATGGTGGATATCCACTCCAACGACATTGTTGGACAAGACAAACCGGTGATCGAGCTGTTGTTTCGTTGGCTCGAACAGAGAAAACCAACCAAAGAGAGAGAAATCAGACAAAGTTGTTGCTTTGCCGGTGCTTGAAGCAACGCTAGCTTGGACAGAGAGAGACAACTAGAGACAACATACAGAGAAATACTCAGAGACATAAAGTTGTTTCTGGTGCTTCAACGTTGCAGTGAGGATGCATATTAGTGGATCAGGAGAAGAAAAGGTCATACCAAAATTTCTTAGTGAAGTAGTGGGGGGTTGGCGTGGCAGTACTCAAGGGCGTCCAGGACATCGGGGCAGAAATCGATTGACCAAAGTTTAGCAACGTCATCGACAACGATGAGATCAGAGTCCAAGTAGATTATGCGGCACATGCTGGAGGGGAGGAGATCTGGGAGGAATCTCATTCATCTCTCAAACTTGCCAGTAAATTTACCATCACGCCAAAAAAACTACAAGAATTTTTTTTCTTCTTCCACCACCGCTTGTTGTTGTTCTTCTTCTTCTTTTGATAAACCCAATTGTTTATTGGATTAAATGTAACAAAGAGAAGTTGGCGGTGCTTTGGGTGATATGGATAAATGGCCTTGAAAGAAAAGCTTTTTATAGAGAGAAAGATAGGAGGGAAACGATTAGAAACTTGTGGTTTTTAATGATATTAAGGGTATGTTAGTAAATTGCCTACATAAACGAATATCCGCGGTGTGGCAATAGCCAAATCCGTATCTGCCAGAATATTTGACGGATATGGTTTGGATCCCCGAAATCCCATAAGACACATCCAAATCCGCCAGGGCAGATATCCGTGAAAATTCGCCCCACTACCACCCATACTACTGCTTTATCTTCTCTTTTGTGCAAGGAAACAAACTCATTTTGTAGGGCTCGTTTTCCCTCCCAAGCTCGTCGGATGACCCCAAATGGCGGCGTCTCTCCTTCTCTTTTATGTCTCCATCGTCTCTCTCTCTCTCTTCTACTTCTTCATCTTCGTTTAGAAGAGTTTGGGTGAAGTTTGCATCTAGAAATATATGAGTTTAGTGAATGATATTGATAGGCTTGAAGATTATAATGGTGGAATTGAGTTATTTTTCTGCTCCATTTATAGGAGCGAATGAAGAAGATGAACATTTTCAAGAGGAAGAACAACTCATTACACTTGAGCTACACTCTCAACTTGAGATGAGTTTGCATTGTGATTATTATAATATCATGTTTAATTTCCTTTTTTCGTTTATATTTGAAGTAACATTGTTATTTTCAGGGTTAATTGTTAATATTTGAACCCTACAACTTTTTTATATATGTATTTAAGGTTAGTTTGATCGTTGTTGTGGTTCTTGTCATTGATTGTTGATATTTTGTGCATAAGATGTCATTGTCGATCTAATAGATTTCGAGATGCCTTCAAATAATCTTGATGATCTGAAAATACTTAAATCGTATTTGGAAGATACCAACCTTCTAGAGGTAACATTTGCCTTAATCATTTTATTCATTACCTTTTTTAATATATGATTAGAATAACAATTTTTTGTATTTACTTAGTATAGAAGGATGATGATGCTGACACGAATGAGGAACGAGCACTGGAAGAGATAGTCGATAATGGCGACTTATTTATTACGAAAGAGGTAAGGTTAATTCTTGTAGGCGTCATTCTTGTCTAATCACGTTTCACATGTTAATTGATTAACAAGTTTATTAGTATTCCTAACGTCAGTATGCATTATTTTTTGTAGGTATTTTCATCGAAGTTGTCCTTGATAGCTTGGTGTCAAGGTATTGGTAGGGATATTAACATGATTCTAATTATCACTAAATCAGAACCCGCTGATAACAGACGTAAAAGAAAGATCTACTTGGGATGTGAGAGATGAGGGAAGCTCAAGAAAAATCAAATGGAAAATTGGAGGTTGGTCGATCGACCAATACAAAAAAGTGTGGGTGCCCATCTCAATTGAGAGGGGATCCACAAGGTAACGATCGTTGAAGCTGGAAGTGGCCTATGGAAACCACAATCATCCATGATCAAAATCTATTATTGGCCATTCATTTGCTGGCAGACTCAACGAAGTAGAAATCACATATTTGCATAACATGTCAACATCAGGTGTAGCCCCTCGCTATATATTGTCCGGTTTGAAAAAAATGTTTCCCAACACTGTTTATAATGCCTTTCATCAGCTAAAGACACTCCAACTGAAAGACATGACAACTTTGCAAGACACAATGCACTTGTTGAGTGAGAATGACATCCCGAATCAATTCAACTAGCGAAGTGTTTCCCATTGGTGATGCTTATGGATTGCACCTACAAAACCAATTGCTATTGGATATCGTTATTTGAGGTTGCGGATGTCACATCGACTGACAAGACTTTCAATGTTGGTTGTTGTTTTACGTTTTTTGAAAATGAACAGTCATACACTTGGGCATTGGAAAAATTATTGGGAGTGTTTGAGCCAGACAACTTGCCAAAGGTATTTGTGACTGATAGAGAACTTGGTTTGATAAAAGTCATTGGGCGAGTCTTCCCAGAAGCAAGGAAGTTGTTGTGCAGGTGGTAAGTAAATACAAATGTGGAGAATAATTGCAAAAAAACACTTTGAAGATAATGAGGGGTAGAACGAATTTGTTGAATCTTTATCGGATTTGTATAAATCAACTACAGAGCAAAAATGGAACAAAGACATTGCTGCGTTCAAGAGAAGATGGGCATCATATCCCAAGTGTTTGGATTATCTGCAGACAGTTTGGCATCCGCATAAGAAATTGTTTGTGAATGCATGGACCGATACTTTAATGCATTTTTGCCAACGGGCAACTGGTTGCTTTGAAGGTAGACACTCCAGGTTAAATAAAATGTTGGAAAATTCCTAAGAGACATTTTATAATTTATGTACATAAATGCATGACATGATCAAAGTCCAACTTATAGAAATTGAAACATCCTTCAGAAAAAAGTATAATGAAGGTAAATAAATAGCATATGCCACCATTGTTTGGAAAACTTCAAGGGTCCATGTCACACAAGACTTTTAACTTGATGCGATCTAGGGCTGAAAACCGAACCATCGGTTCGGTTTTTCACCTAAACCATGAACCGAACCGACCTAGGTCGGTTTTAAAATTTTCAAACCGAAACCGAACCGACCATTAACAAAACCGATCCGAAACCGAACCGATTCTAATTTATGCAAACCGTAACCGAACCGAACCGACTAAAATCGAACCAAAACCGAAATAAAACCGAACCGAACCGACTATTTTAAACATATTATATTATTTATATATAAAATATATATTATTTATTATATATATTCGGTCGGTTCGGTTTGGTCGGTTAAAATCACATAGAAACCGAAAACCGAACCGACCACTTCGGTTTTGAATTTTTTAAAACCGAAACCGATCCGAACCGAATTTGAACCGAACCAATCGGTTCGGTTTTTCACCTAAACCATGAACCGAACCGACCTAGGTCGGTTTTAAAATTTTCAAACCGAAACCGAACCGACCATTAACAAAACCGATCCGAAGCCGAACCGATTCTAATTTATGCAAACCGTAACCGAACCGAACCGACTAAAATCGAACCAAAACCGAAATAAAACCGAACCGAACCGACTATTTTAAACATATTATATTATTTATATATAAAATATATATTATTTATTATATATATTCGGTCGGTTCGGTTTGGTCGGTTAAAATCACATAGAAACCGAAAACCGAACCGACCACTTCGGTTTTGAATTTTTTAAAACCGAAACCGATCCGAACCGAATTTGAACCGAACCAATCGGTTCGGTTTTGATCGGTTCGGTCGGTTTAGTCGGTTTGATCGGTGTTTTGTTCAGCCCTAATGCGATCACAAATTCATAGGTCTGAAGCAGAATTTGTGGGTAACAACCCAGTCAATTATCGATGTGTGATTCGAACCACTCATGGGTTGCCTTGTGCTAATGAAATGGCACGACATCTCATTCAAGACAATTTCCATTGTCTATCTTACACAAGTATTGGATGCAACTGGGCAAAACACATCTTCGTGCAACTGCAAATGTGATCATAGATATAGTGGTTGACGTTGTTAAGCAATTTTTGTTTCAATCCACTCCTGATTGGCAGTTGGTGTAAAAGAGGAAGCTCTTAAATTTGAGTTGTTCCGATTCAAGTGTCTTAATCGAAACTGTAAAGGGCAAGGGGAGACCTAAAAAGAAAAGGATTTGTCCAAACATGAGAATTCCACGAAAAGGGACCCCTGTGGTCATGAGTACGCGAAGACACAAAATGAGCTTAGAAGTCAAGAAAATGTTTCTAAGCCAAAACAGAAGACGGAGAAGTAGAAAACTAGTTTATGAAGCAAATTCTTCTATGGATTCAGGATTATGTTAAGGACATTCAAAATGTACTCGCCGATGACCATTGTGGATTCAGATGCATATGCAACTTCCTAAGTTACGACGAGAATAGTGGTTGGAGGCAATTCAGAAATGAGCTACTAATGGAGCTAGAAACTAACCACGACTTGTAGTTTTGAATGTGGAATGAGGGTGGGGTAAAGATTGTGAAGATTGCTTTGACAATTCCAAAAGGCATTGTACGCATTAGATGCCGAAAGTGGTTGATTCAATCATATATGTTGGAAGCGACAACGAACCGTTATAGTTGCGTGTTTGTGTGTTATGGGAACCAAAACACTAAATGTTTTCCATATGTTCTGTTGCTGTCAAACTTGAATGTCGTACGAGTATGTTTCATGACACACCTTGCCCAGAGTTCCCACTTCATATTGCTTCATATGACACCGAGACCACCATTGCCTCGGACAGTACCGACTTGGCCTTCTCACATGTTTCTAGAAGCAATATCATGAAAGACTTCATTCGATGACCAACTGCAAATAGGTGGCATGATAGTTAAGAAGTACAATACATCCAAAGCTAAGAAGAATTCAGAAGAGGTCATTCACATTGATGATTTATCCATATTTTATAAATGACATGTGATGATATACCAAACTGTCAATTAATTTGCGTTGTACACGTGTCATGGTAATCTTGTCAACAAAGTAAAGTGGACCTGATTGCCCGCCTAATCTGGCAAAACCCAGACGACACTAAGCTCATTTTGGCAAGGTCCAGGAGGTTGAACCCAAATTGCAACGCCTTATTAAGCCCATACGTCACATGGTCAAGCCCAATACCCATAAGACCTAATAAGGGAAGTATCTGGGTGATCAACCTAAGACGAGCATGACAACAATACATTGCTTCCGACTAGGAAACAAATATCGAAGTATAAGTCGTGCATGAAAACTTTCCTGCATGGACATCACTCCACAATGGAAGAATCTCCCGCAGATCTATGAGCACAAGTCGTATAAGGGAACTCTTCTACATGGACGACTCTCAGCAGGGAAAATATCTCCAGCAAGATATATTTTCCAAAACTATGCCATCAAAGGTCTAGCCGAATAATGACTCTCGCATTATAAATATGATACATAGTTGATGAACAAAGGTACGCTACATAATCCAATTTACAACAATGCGCCTTTCTCAAGCATTATCCGATTTAATCATCAGAGTGTTATCGGATGCTACAATGGTGGTTTTTGGCTCACGTGTGTACCCTGTGCAGGTCAAGGTCAAAGTCAAGGGGAATATGATTCAACTACATCAACATGTATACATATGATGATCTAGTTGTAAAAGAAGTTATCGTTGGTGTACTCTACGATGACTTGTACGGTTGTACCTTTGTGATCATTAAATGTCAACAATTATATTTTACATTTCATGATGACTTTTTTGGTTTTGCATTTTAGTGGTGACTAGTTGTATTGATGATTTATATATCTTGGTAATAGTTACAAAGTTCATTGATAATCAATCAAGCCAGAAAATTGAACATACAAAATTAAAAACAAATATGACATCAAACGGTTATGACTGCAAATGCAGGAACCTGTGCAAAAGTAATACACAAACTCACGGAAGCCATTGCGAAGCAGAATACAAAACTCGCAACATCGAGTGCGTTAGAGACCTGCAAACTAAACACAACGAATCCTACGAGTGAAATATTATTTTTCACAATAGTCATTGAGAAGATCCTAAAAATAGTCGCATGTAATTCCTATAGCTTAGATACACTCTTGGCATATTTGATTTATTACAAAACTCCAATTTTGAACCATGCAAGATGAAAATGTCAAAATTGAGTTTTGCAATAAATCAAATATGTCAAGAGTGTATTTAAGTCATAGGAATTGAAAAAAAACCCCAATAAAAAAAGAAAGAATCAAATTCACAAAAATGGACCGAGTCTGAAAATCTCATTCGCAGGATCCTTTGCGATTGGACAGATTCTAGACTTTGTCCATTTTTATGATTTTTTGTGTTTAATTTTTTTTTAGATTTTTTTTTTCAATTCATATGGTTTAGATATACTCTTAGCATATTTTATTTATTGCAAAACCCCAATTTTAAATTATGCAAGATGAGAATGTAAAATTTGAGATTCTGCAATAAATCAAATATGCAAAGACCGTATCTAAGCCATAGAAATTGAAAAAACCAAAAAAAAATTAAAATAAAAATAAAAATCACAAAAATGGATAGAGACTGAAATATGTCCACGTGCACATCATTCTATGAAGTTGGGGAAAAACTTGTTTAATTGTATTTAACAAAATTACTTATCCGCGTGTAATAAACACCCAAACACCTTTGGCAAGTTATTTGCGTTGAATATGAAAGTCTTCCATGTTGGCTTAACACCACAACCTTGAAGAGTGACATCTGATAACTATATTTTTTGTAAGTACAATCCAAAAACATCACAGAATGAACATATTTGGCTAATTTCATTGAATTATGGTGCGCCCATAAACGTTTGTGACCATGTTTTCATCATCTATAGTGTGTCACTCAATGTAACCATCGAGTTCAATGGTTGCACAGTTTACTGCAATGTCATTCTCCTTTGGAGTTGAAGTGTCCTCAAAGTCTAAATTGCAATTTAAATAGTCATCAGATAAAACTGGTTATTATTGAACCTGGCTTTCAAAGTGTTTAATACGTAACTAGGCTTCACACCCGACTTGACATATTGGCCAACACGTTTATATCTTATTGGGTCAATCTGCCCACGTACTCATAAACAACAAGAGATTTTCCTCGACCATGATCACGACTTCCACACATCACTTCAGTTCCCATTTGTTACCATATTCTTTGATCTGGTTGAACGATTTTTGACACTCCTGATTGGTGTTTTGCACTTTGAATTCTTTTGGTGCACACCTATCCTCTCACTACCAACCTGAATCACTTCTATGTTGACTATCAACATCCTCAAACGTCGTTATAATAACAACTGTGATATTATCTCTATGAATGTGCGACACTAAGATATTATAGCCGGACTTGATTGAAACACCGACAAATGCCAAAACAAATACACGTTAGTAAGGCTAAAGAACTTATACGAAACTTATAGACATTCTAATCAAATGATCATACCTCATTGACAATGAATAAGTCATTACTGCCAACATAAAATAAATCAACCAAATTAGAAAAAAAATAATAATGTAATGAATGGAGCAAATGACTAGTGATTACCTCTAGAATATTGGAATCTTTTAAATAGTCTTTGAGTAATTCAGGTTATCAATTTCATCTGGAGGCATAACGTAATCCATGAGTTCCATAACAAAATCCTACACGCAAATGAATAGAAATGGAAACTAAATGTCATTAATCACGAACAACTTGAAGAGAAAAACAAACATCAACTTGACCAACACGTGTAACAAACTAACCCTAATAACAACAACATGGGTTCACATAAATTCAAAACAATAAAAATAAAATTTTAACAACAACAACAAAAACACAATGCATAAATGCAAAGATGGTAAAGTTAAACAACAAAAAACATAGATGAGAGGATGATGACGAGTTGTTAACTCAAGAGGAGTAAGTTCTTCTTCATTTCCATTGTGTTCTTCTTCCTCATTGCCACTTTTAAACTCTCTATACTCATTACCAACTCTAAACTCATCATTACCATTTCTAAAGACATCAAAACCGCTAAACTCTTCCGTTAAATAAAAACCTTTAACCTAAACAAGTTCAAAACGTAAAGGGCCGGGAAGTTTGGGGAAGGAGAGGTGATAGAGTGAAGTTGAAAAAGGTGGGATAGAGGTTGGAAAATGGAATTTTTTTTTGTGAAATTGAGAGAGAGTGAGAGAGTTGTGCAAGATGGGCGTCAGTTTCTTGCACGCCAAACGTTGCATGAAAGCGTGACAATGTGGGTTTTTCAACTTATATTAATGGTGTTATTTAGTTGGTGTAAAAATGATCAAGACCGAGTGACCAAATGGAGCTTAGTCATTCCTTATATGACCCCAAAATCAAGCGAATCACCATTTGAAACTCTCCAAAGGACTTCCAACGCCTACAACTGCTCTTCCGCTGCCCTCATCTTCCTCTAATGGCCTATCTTCTTCGTTTAGGGTTACAAACTCATCTAAGTCATTCAATAGTGTAAATTGATTGAATACTCAATTGCTCAATCGACCAGTATTCAACAAGCGGTGTTGAACCCATCGATTCAATCCATTTGATGGTTTGAAACCCAATTTATTAAGTCAATGAACCCAATCGATTCCCCTAGTGATTCAATCAATTATCTTTCAATTTAATTTGTTTGTTTTTTGTGTGTTTCTGTTGGGATATTCATAAATACTCTCTCAATCGATGCGAGTCTCAATGTCTTGACTGTGAAAATAGCACTTGTGTGGCACATGATATCTTTGAACTTCTAAAATACCTGAACTAACACATCTCAATGAAAATCTCTTGATTGAAACAAATAAAAATGTCACCTTCTCCGACCCAACCCAACCCAACCCAACCCTTCCCTTTCCTTTTTCCCACTTTTTTCACTTTGTGCTTCTCACCATCACAAATACCCCAACCCCTCCTCCATTATCCTTATATCTGCTCGAATTCACCAACCACGACCAATGTCGCCCCATTCTCTTCTTTCTTTATTTGCCTGATCGAAGTTCCTTATCACCGCCACCACTGTCGTCGATGGCTTGCCTCCCTCCCCTTCACTTCATCTCTTTGTCTGAATTCATCCATGTCGACCATCACTCTCTCTATCTGATTTGAGCTCCACACGACCACCACCATCATCGACCATTCCTACCTCCGTACCTCACTCTGTTAACGAACCCCCACTATTAATATAAAATCTAGTCATGACCCCCTTCTATTAATAAATTAATAAGTGGCGCCCCCTCATGTCATAGCATTTATGGAAATCAGTTCAAAACCTTCCGTTTGCTATATACCCAACTAAACAAACGGCTGATTCCTAGCAACCACCATTAATCTAGGGTTTAAATTATAGAGAATAAACGTAACTTGATGAGAAAGATAAGAGGTTTAGGATATAATAGGGGCATTTGAATGCATGGAAATAGATGACCACTAGTTAGCTTTGGGTTGGTAAATTTTTTTAAGGTATTTTGAAAGTTGGGAAGGATCATGTACAAAAAATATGATATTTTCACGGTTAAGAAGTGGAGACTCACGTAGATATTGAGTCCTCAGGGCACCATTGAGGTTTTCTTAACTTGGAGGGTACTCTGAATTCAAGATTAATACTGGGGAGTATCTCTCCATATCCCTTTTCGCTATTAGGTTATAAGTGAGGCTACTTCAGTTTGGTAATTTGGTTTCACAATCAATGCGATCAATGGATTAAACCAAAATGATTGATTTTTCATTTAATTCTTTTTGCTATTTTGTTGAAAGTGAGGCTGATTGAGTTTGACATTTTGATTTCACAATCAATTTGATCAATGGGTTGAACCCATAAAGTTATAGTTACTTGATCATGTTCACCAATTCATTTGAATGAATAGTTGTATTTTTTGTCTTTTTCAACCATTCAAAGATATTATTCAGATTTATCATTTGTTTCCTTGTGGGTGCTCCAATCTTGCTCCATCTTACTGCATTGCAATAAGTTTTGCAGCTCAATGGGATGATCTCAGTCGTTTGACACAAACTATATATTCAACAAGTCAAAGAAAGATCTTATTGATGATGTATGAACAACTTTTAAATTCAACAATGAAACTCAAATGAAAGCCTCATCAAACAATTATCTAAGGTCAAAAGAAAAAAACCTGTCAAATCTGAAAAATACAAAACTTGGTTCATTGTGACCAATAATACATTAGCTAGCTCATCTCAGAGCAAAGCTCATACTCAAGACAATTTTGCCTATTTCAATAACAATAAAATCAGTCTAATCAATCCCCAAAATTACAGTGAGGCGGTAGTACACAACAATCACCATAGCAGGCCCAAGAGGGAGCTCTGAACAAAATAGAACTCTCTGGAGACCAGTAGAATACTCAACGATCCAACCAGGTTGTGCCAATGTAACCCAGCGAATCGTCCGATTTTCTCCATATATAAAACCCAACTAAACCACTACAAGGGTTTTTGCTTGTTTCATTTCCTCACTTATCCAATAACACAACAATGGCTTCGTTCATCGCAGTCGCTAAACCCATTTCATACAAGCCCAACTTCCCTTCCTTCTCCAACCATAGAGGATCAACAACAACAGGTCTGCGTACATCTTCATCACTTTATCAATCTTCTTCTTCGCTCAGCATCTCCCTTACCTTTCTTAATTTTCTTCATCAGGTATTCGAAGCAACACTTTGAGAGTCAAAGCAGTGGCGGTCAAATGGGAACCCACAAAGGTATGTTTTTAGTATCTTTTGCACAAATCCTCATCTGGGTATTTGTGTTCTTTCCATGAATTTAAGTAATTGGTTTTTTTTTTTTTTTTGGGTAAAATTTAGGTTGTTCCTCAAGCTGATAGAGTTTTGATTCGACTCGAGGAGTTGCCCCAGGTAATATTTTATTTATTTATATTGAAACATCATATGCTTAGTTTTGGTGTAATTTTATTTTTGCATTTACTGTGTTGTTATTTGATTATTTTACATATTTAGCTTGTTACATAAATGCCATTTTCTTTTTCTTTTTCTGCTTTGTTGGATCTAGATTTCTCCTTGAGATTCATCATTGCTGTGAAGCTTTTTATCCACTACATTTTGTTTTCTCTCATGCATTGGAACTTCTATCTTACTTCAAATAAATAAATGATTGCGATAAAGTTCCAAGAGCTCGCTCTATTAGTGGTGTGAAGATTAGGGGTGGGCAAGGGATGAGATCTGGACGGGATAGATCTCATCCCGACCTTGTCCAATCCCAAACGGGTTCGAATTCGAGATGGGATGGGATGGGATGGGATGGGATGGGATGGGATGAGATGAGGATGAGATGGGATGAGCATGTACTAAATATTTCTCTAATGAAAATACTAAAAGTTCCATTTTACATTGTTCACACATCAATAATATCAAATTTATGTACATATAGCTTTCGTCATAGTAATATTAAATGTCATATAAAATTTGTGGTGGGTTACCTTACAATAGAATTAAGTTTGTCAAGTGAATGATGGGAGATGGAAGGAGCCCCTTCATAGATCCGTCTTTCATATTTCCTCAAAAGTTGAAATATCATTCATACAAGATATAATTAGGAATAATGTTCTCCAACTACATAACTCATAGTGCAAAACTAATCCAAACTATCATTTGCTTTTAATTTCTACAAGAATAATTGTCCTATAACCATTCTAAAATCTAAAAAAACGTAATTTTTTATGGGTTCTATTTGATCAAAAATATCCAAATTGAAGTTTTTACATACCAAATCAAGTAAAATTTCAAACAATAGATGTTTTGATTTAATTTCAACATATCCTAAACTTTCATTTTGGAGAGGAGTTTGATTAAAATTAATAATAAATATTAAATAAATAAATTCGAGATGGGATAGGATGGGCGAGATAGAAAATCTCCATCCTGATCTCATCCCACCTTAGATCGGGATGAGACGAGATCGTGATGAGTTTGATCAATCCCAAAAGGATCCGAAAAAATTTGGGACATGACTTATGCAATTAAAACAGATGACAGACCTATAACAGGATATAACTAAATATTTGTAAAGTATATTTTTTATACCCCCACTAAGTATTAATGTATTATAGAGAAAAAATAAATCATGTTCATAACAGTAAATTAAAAAACATAAAAATTATTAATAGAAACATTTCCTTTTTTTTTTGGAAAGTGAGCTGGGTTTTTATAGGATCCCATAACCTATCAACAAGGTGCGACCTACAGGTCAACACTATAAGAAAGTAACTATGCCGCCGACGGGTCTCGAACCTAGGACGTGGGGGATAAACCCACAAAGCCATAACTACTCGACCATAAGAGATTGCAACAAATCAAAACATATTTCCTTTGTATAAGAGAGATTACAACAGAGAGTATGATCGATTCTTTATTTTCTTCTTTTCTCGTTCTTAGTTGACCGACGAAGTCTTATTCTCCATCGATCAGCTAGCTCTGGTCCTTCATTTTTCCACCGAGTATAGGGTTCTGGTTCAATTGAGAATGAAATGGGTGATTTTTTTTTTTATGTATTAGAACAAAAAGTTAAATTGACATTGTTGAAAAAACGTTATCTCAATAACGACCGTTGTATCGGAGTCATGATACTAAAAATTGATAATGTCAAAACGTAAAGGCTCACCTCCGTTAAGCGTTATATCGACGTTATAATTGCATAGGACGGGACCAGGTTGGGATGCCCACTCCTAGTGAAGATTGGAAATAAAAAAAAAGGGGTTTATAAAGGAACTTCAAACTCACAATTTTCGTTATAGAAAAACATGTGTTTAACTTTTTTTTTTTTTGGAAAAAAACAATTTACATTTTACCATAACTATTTTATCCTTAAATATTTGGAGGTGGTGGTCCACAGGCTCGGATCCAACTCCATAAGGGAGTACGGAGGCCCGAACTTGCCGGAAGTGGCTGGAATCAAACATTCGCAATTTAATCACAAGGGAAAAAACGGAATTATAATTTTAAAAAAAATATAAAGTCAAAGTCAACAGGGTAGAATGTAACAAATTGTTTAAACTAGAGTTTTGTGTATAACTTGTTTTAAATCAAGTTAAAAAAAGAAGTTAAAACAAGGTTTTTTTTATTTTTTATAATATTATTATTATTTTTTAATTTATTTATTTTGAATTAGGGCTTCGTCCAAACCCTTTACCAATTCACTAAACTAAGCGAGACATTTAGTTGCAGTGAATCCAATAGATGGATTCCGCGTCCATCAATAAGGAGTTGGTGGTTTGGCAAATGCCCACCACTACGGGAAGGGAAGGATGAAAGTCCGAGGCCTTCTTCCCGTCTTTGGCAAGTGCCGAGGGCGGCTCCCGTGCTCATCATTAAGGGGTTGGTGGTTAGGCAAGTGCCCACCACTAAGGGAAGGGGAGGACGGTTGCATCTATTAAATAATTAGTGGCTCTGTTTGTTAAATTGTTTACAGGCTCTTTTTCCCCATGCCACTGCCTTCTTCTTACAGGTTCCACCAATTACCTCACATCTTCTCTCTTCCTTATACTTTCCCGTTTTTATTTCAATCATCAGTATGTCTCATGTTAAAATTGTTTTCTGCTTGAAGCCAACAAGGCAATAACTATGTTTTTATTAGGCATCCAGTAGGCTTCGGGCTGGTCATTTACACTTTATCTGGACAGACTGTATTCAAAATTAACCATTCAACAAACCCATACCTTTCCCGTTGCCTTCTTTAGTTTTTATGGGTTTGAGTGTGAAAGGGTAGGGCTTATTTTGTGTGTATTGTTGTATTACTCAGTTAATGGGATTCCAACTTTTAGTTTCAATCTTTAGAAGTCATTTGCTGAATGCTGGTTTTCTTGTATTTTCCTATGTGGCTTGCTGCTAGACAACTTGTGTTTTTACATATACAATTTCTTCAGATGCACAGGCTCTTATTTTTTGGTTCCTTGAGTTCTTCTAGTGGAATTTTGATTTTAATTATGAAAACCCATTCTTAAACTCACCCCACTAATTTATCCCTAAGAGGCATTTGGCTGTGAGTCATTTGGAAGGAGAGAAACCTCAGAATTTTCGGGGAACAAAAAGATATCTCCTCCATCATCAATTCTATCAAGTCTTTAGTGTGGCATTGTGGCATTGGGAAAACATTTGGGTATCATCACTGATCAATGTGTATTTTCATCTAGGGCAGTATTTTCTATATGTAAGCTGTAAGTTTTATTTTGGGGTTTAGCTTGTGTAGGGTTGCTAGTTGATTCTCTCATTCACTAGCTTTTTATGCCCTCCTTTGTTTTTTTTGATTAATAATATTGTTGCTATTATATTGATTAAAAAAATCACCCCATTATGAAATTAGGTTTTTGATACTGTTTTGTTAATCCCATGTTTAATAATGTAAACTACTACAATTCTATTTTGCTTTAAACACATTACCCGACTCCCATTGTGTGGATCAATGTTTTTCCAAATCTTGGTTAATTACTTTTTAGGGTCATCACTGAGTAGCAATGAATGCGATTTCTCAAATATGTGGAAATTCATGAAATATTTTCTATTTTGGAGTTACCGGAATATCTCTTGAAATTCAAAATATTTATTTTTTCTCAGGGGGATTCCATGAGAAAAATAAATATTTCAAATTTTTAATCTTCATATATATTTTTGATGTGCTATAATGCTATTTAAGTATTTAAAGTTTGTTATGTGAGTGATTCTTGTGTAATATGTAGTCTGTATGACACTAGTAGTGTGAGACTTTTATGTAGTATTTAAGAGTTTGAAAGTCAACTTATATTGTCAGATTTGAAATTACAACCAAAATCTTATATGTAGAAACACAAAACGAAATATTTTACAAATTTTTAAAAAAATTCAGAGGATCAAAATTAACTATAAAAAACAAAATCACAATCTTTGCTGGGATGATAGTCATTTAACTCATCTTTCTCAATTGTCTCCTATTGTATTCCTTTAAAGGAAACTTTAGATATTGCTATGAAATCAAGAGCAAATAGTATCTTAGATACTCCTTAAATTGACAATTTTGGACAGGATTACAAAACAACCCAAGAATTAAGAAACACAAATAACCATTTTATTATGTATTTGGTGCTCTTCATTTTTATTATGTATTTGGTGCTCTCTGTCACTATTATTATTATTATTATTGTTGTTGTTGTTGTTATTGTTATTGTTAATCAAAGTGATGGGTTTGAAACAATATATTCATTCAATTTCAGAATAAGGCGTTTGGATAAATAAAAACAATCATACTATTCAAGACCATGATTCTTAAACATGTGATTTAGAAAAATCAAGTAAGAATGACATTTCTTAGAAACTTGTCACATTTTAACTTTGGTGAAGATTGCGTTCATATTTGGAGTAGTTTCTCGTTTCGAACGATATGTACATGAATGTCTGGAATCTTTCTATTTATATAAAAAAGTGTGTTGACACGCATGGATACTCCCATCAAAGATGCCATGCTTAGATTATCAACTTTTTCAGATACCTTTGAAAATTTTAATTATGGTAATTTAGTATACATATGTGGCAATATTGACCTATAAGTAAATGAATTTGAATGACTAATAACTTATTGCTGAAAAAGTAAATAATAGTAAAATGTAAAGGCATGTCTCTAGCATGTCCCTTTTTTTGGTAGACATGCCCAACACCTCGTATTGGTGTTGGATACAAGGGCTATGTTCATGTCGTTTTTTGTTGCAACTTACTTGACTTACAATCTTGTTGCTCTGATGCAACAAATTGATAAAAATAATTTTAGGAGAATTTCTGACTACGGATTTGTCTCAATAACTCAGTACCTTATATCACTCCTATTTTATTAAATAAATCATTTTTTAGAAGAGGCAAAACCCTAATTTGCAAGAAAGTAAACTACCCACATGCTTTCATTATTGCACATACTTTCTTAATAATGCCAACCCCACTTTGTTTACAGATTAAAGAGCTTATGCTCATAGATTGTGAGTTCTTAAAGTTTGAATTATAGCATTCCGTCATAAAATTGTTGGCGCATAAGCAATAAGCCTTTTAGTGGTGGGGGGTCTTAAGTTTCAGGCTATTAAATAGCTATGTCGTGGCTCAGAACACATCAAGTTCTCATGTTGAATGAGTCTATGAGAAACAAGTAGCAATTTGATTCGATGTTATCGAGATTCCTTGTAATAGTATATGTTTTCCATGGTTTCCTGGGTTTAACCTATCATGCTAACTAAAAATGTGGCACAGAAATCCTCAGGTGGTGTGTTGTTGCCCAAGTCAGCTGTTAAATTTGAGCAATATCTGATGGGGGAGGTGAGCCATTTTAGACACACATTGACATTTCCACACGACATACAAACTAGGAAAGCTTTTGATGAAATAGATATTTGATCAACTCTGCATCTATTACAGATTTTGGCAGTTGGCACTGAAGTTGGGGAAGTTGAAGCAGGAAAGAAGGTAAATGAATAAATAACTAAGCTCCTAAACTCTTGGTTGCAGCATCCTATATCATGTCGAGTCATATTTGTTAAATGCATCAAAATCAGTAGAATTAAGCCAGTTGGTTTAGTGTCTTGACCAATGTCTTCTTTGGTTCTGCAGGTTCTCTTTTCGGATATCAATGCCTATGAGGTTAGTGATATTACCTATAGATCTCTAAGCACTATATAGTGCTAAATGCTCGAGGAGGGATATTAACATATTGGTGTTCATTCGAATAGCCTTAATTTTTAGTGGTTGTTCGATTTGAAGCACCTAAATGGGTGTAAGCCATATTGATAGCGGTGGCCGTGGTGGTCCTTGCTCTTTCCCGTTTGTTTGTTTGTTTGTTTGTTTTTTTCCACTTTAAAAGTGGCCATGATGGTTCTGTGAAATGTACATAAGTTGTGTAGTGCTTGTGCTTTTCAAATATGCAGTTACATCTTCGTTAGATTTCATCATGACTATTACCCCTCTTGGGTGCTTTCCGTTTTGCAAATTATTAATCATCATCATCATCAAAGCCAATACCCGATTATCTCGGGCTCGACCACACGTATTTTGATTCTCCAAGCAATGTCGTCTTTCCACATATTCTTGCTTAGTCCAAGCTCAAGGATGTCTTTTAGCACCGCTTTCATCCAAGTTTTCAACAGTCGTCCCCTCCGTTTACACCCTCCACTAACTTGTGAATCTAGACATTTTATAATTGGCTCTATGCTTGGTCTCCTCCGCACGTGACCAGACTACGTTTAACGTCTTTTTCTAATTTTGTTCTCTATGGGCGCTACACTTTAAGTATCTCCTAATTCTTTCATTCCTAATTTTATGTTTAAAAGATTTATCACACATCCATCTTAACATATACATTTTTGCTATTGCCATTCTATGCGTATGTTGTCCCGTAATAGCCTAACATTCTGAATTATAGAGCATGCTGGTCGAACAACCGTCTTATAACATTTCCTTTTTAACTTTGCTGACATCCTTATATCGCATAATACTCCTGACGTCATTCTCTATTTTGTTCAACCAGCTTTAATCCTATGGTCTACATCTTTTCCAATAGCCTCATTCTTTTGAATTATAGACCCTAGATATCGAAAAGCCTTACACTTTAGAACCCCACGCCTTCGATCTCAATTGAATTACTCATTTCTCGTGATTCACAACGAAAGTTGCACACTAGATATTGTGTCTTCAAACGATTAATTATAAAATTGTTACTCTTTAATGCCTTCCGCCACCTATCTAATTTTTGACCTAAACCTTCACAAGTCTCATCAACTAAGACAATATCATCTGGAAACAACACCAAGTTACATCTTCTTGAGGATGTCTCGTCAACTCATCTATGACCAAAGCAAAGAGGTATAGACTTAAGGCCGACCCTTAATGTAGTCCTATCGATACTGGGAATTCACTGGACATCCCACCTACTGCGGGAACACTTGTTGCAGTCCCTTCATACACATCCTTAATGATATCGACATAACATTGGCACTTTCTTCCTTCCAAGCACCCACCAAATTAACTCATCAGGGACTATTATAGGCTTTTTTTTTCAAATAATTAAAAATCATATGCAAACTCTTATGTTCCCCTTGATATTTTTCTAATTTGCCTAAGCATGAAGATGACTTCCGTAGTATACCTACCTGACACATTCAAATTGATTATTCGAAACAGTGGTTAAACTCCCAAGTCTTCGCTCTATGACCCTCTCCCAAAGTTTCATTGTACGACTCGAGCTTTATTCCTCTATAGTTCTAGTAGTTTTAAATATCCCCATTGTTCTTATAAATTGGTACCACAATGTTGTACTTTCACGTATCTTACATTTTTATAATTTCCAAAATCCTATTAACGAGCCTAGTAAGCCATTGAATCCTAACTTCTCCCAGATATTTTCACGCATCAATTGATATATCGTCCATTCCAACTGCCTTTCTTGTCTTCATTCTTTTCAAAGCTTCTTTTACTTCTTTGACACTAACTTTGCGATGGAACACACGATGCTTATCGGTAAAGCATACCCACAAGTTTAACTTCCCTAGATGTGTCCCATTGAGTAGGTTCCCAAAAGTAATTCCTCCATCTAAAATAGCTTTATTTTGCTTTAAAACTCTTCCATCCTCACGCTTAGCATACTTAACATGACTTAAATCTCTAGTTTTTCGTTCTCTCGCTTTAGCTATCTTGAAGATATCCTTCTCCCCTTCATTTGTATCTAGCCTATTATACTGATCATCATATCTCTCTTTTTTAGCTTTCCCTATTGCTTTATTACTCAATCTCTTAGCTTGCTTATAGAGCTTATAAGGACTCTAGACATCTATTTCTTTGCCATTCGAAACATATTTTCTTTTTTCGTAATAGCTTGTTGCATATCAACGTTTCACCATCACATTTCTTTTATCATATCCGCCTCATCCTTTGGCCTCTCCTAACTCTTCCTTCACCCTTATTCAGTTTGCCAATTGCTAAAAATGATCTGCGCTACTAATCCTATTTGTCGGTTCTAGATTCTCCCAACCTTCTGTAGCTGATTGGTCACTTGAAATCCTCTTTCTAAATTTCTGGCACACACCTCCTTGTAAGGTCACCACTCAATTTTCGATCTAACCCGTCCTTTAGTAATACGACCCCTAACAAAAATCGCGGACTAACTGCCTATGTTGGTTTGTTACACTCCCCTGGTACAACCTTTCAATTTTTACACCTACCAAGATCGTATCTCCTAACAAGAAAATAATCAGTTTGACTTCTATTATGCCGTCACCAAGTGATTTTCCTTTTATAAAAGTATTTACGATCTTGAAATCTTTAGCTATAGCAAAATCTAAAATAGAAATCCCCATACTATTTCGATCCCTAAAACCTTGATCTCCATGAACCTTCTCATACCCAACTTTATCCTTACCGACATGATGGCCATTCAAATCCCCTCCTAGGAAAACCCTATTGAAAAAAGGGATTTCATGAACTAACTCCTCGAAAGAGTCCCAGAAACCTTTCTTAGTGTACTCGTCTAAACTTATTTGAGGTGCATATGCGCTAATAACATGCACTATTACAGGTTCTAAAGCTAATTTAATACTTATGATTTTATCTCCAAACCTCTTAACGTCGACTATCCATTTTTAATAATTTTATTTGCCACTATTCCCACCCCATTCCTAGTTCCATCTGTTATAGAATAGAAAAGTTTGAACCCTCATAAATCTGTAGCTTTGTTTCCTTCCCACTATGTTTCTTGGAGACAAATTATGTTTACCTTCCTCCTGTGCAGAAGTGCCACTAGTTTTATTGACTTACCTGTCAAGGTTCCTACGTTCAAATTGGCTAAATCTAATCATTCTAGCTCTAGCTCTAGCCTGAATTAGCTTCTTTACTCCCTTCGTCCAAAATACTGTGAGAACCCTTGCCTATTTGACACTACAGCAGGGCGTCGCTGCAACGTGACTTGTTTATTTTTCACTACACCCGAGCATAGTTGCAACGCGTCACTTACAACGGGGGACACCTTAACTTTATGCATTAATCATTTTGAATCAAAATCCATGAAAACGGATGTGACATTTTTTACAGTTAGCTGTCATGGGCATAACGCCAACCCTCATCTTTTATCCGGGCTTTGGGCCGCCGTTGCATCGGGCGGAGTTAAACTGCAAATTATTATTGAAAAAAAAGAAAGAAAAAATAACAAAGAACAAACTGCAAATCACATTGCAATAAAATTGGCTTGCAATTCAGATTACTTACTAACCTATAGGTCTCCTATTGCAATCGACGTGCTCTAGTAACCAAAAAGAAATCAACTTTGGAAAGCCACATTTTGGATATGGTGAACTCTGGTTTTAATAGAAATACACCTGTGAGGTTGTTCTTCATTGAACCTGCTTTGTGGATTCAATTTTATGATGTTTAACCAAAAAGATTGTTCTTCTTTGCAGGTGGATTTAGGAACAGGTGCTAGGCACTGCTTTTGTAGAGCAAGTGAGCTACTGGCAGTAGTTGAATAGGGGCGGCTTCGGAATCTATATGCATGTTCTGTTTTCTCCATTTTAAACAGGAATTTTTTTTAAGTAGCAGTGAATTCCCTTGTAGAAGGGATACATTTTTTAAGGCCATAATCTGATTTGAACTTAGATGCATTGTTGGAAATCTATTAGTGTGATTTATTATTCTGGGCATATCTTCCATTAGCTGGTTGGGTATCAGTTTAACTGCATCCTTGTTCACAAAAGATATAACAGCGGGCTATCAGTCATGACTGTTGGGCTATTAACATGGTTCCTCGTTATATGACAAAATTAGGGTTTTCTCGAGGGAAAATTGAAGCTAGTCTTGGTCTATGAAGTTGACTGCAATTTGACCGTAGCATGCACGTGTCATGTATTACAATGGAATTGAACATAATATTTAATTTTTATTTGATTGGTCATAAACCATTTTTTCCTAAGTTTAATGTGTATAAAAAAAAAAGAAAAAAGAAGAGAGATTCAAATATTACATTGGAGTTCAACCAATATTACACGTCTATGGGAAAAAAAATCACTAAGTCTCGTGCGTTAGACAATATTCCTTGCACCTCTTTGTTTCTCTACAATTACTTTCAAATATAAAAAATGCCACTAAATAATTTTTTTTACATAACCCTTCTATTCAAATTTCTCATCAATTTCAACCAAAGCCAAAGTCCAAGCCTTCACTCGTGTTGATGAGCTCAACATCAACATGTGAACTGAGTAAAGGGCATATAGGTTGAATTGGTTTGTGTATTTACCAATTAATGGAACAAAAATTACTTGAAAATGATTCAAGAGGACACTCACTCATGCTAAATATCATAGATCAATTAGCCATGGTCTATTAATTTTTAGAGGTGGAAGATCAATTAAAAAGTGGAAGAGGACACTCACTCCCGCTAAATATCATAGATCAATTAGCCATGGTCTATTAATTTTTAGAGGTGGAAGATCAATTAAAAAGTGGATACTGTCTTATAATTTTGACCTTAGAAATCGAATTTACACTAACCCCTTCTTTGTCGCTATAAAGCATAAAACAATGGTGCGGTCGAACTAGTAAATAAAACTTTAGTGGATAAATGGAAGAAGAAACTAAAGGGTTCGTGATAGAAAATGTATCGGTTGGTTGGCTTTTCTAACTAAATGACTCGAGTTTGGAAGATTTTAAACTTATCCATGGGAAGTGTTTTGTTGCATTTATAAAACTTGTAGCTCCATTAGAGTTGTCACTTTCTCTGACCAGTGTTTAGTGCAAACCCCTGTGAGCTTAATAAGCGAATGGTTTTCAATGTGAATTAACTTACTAAATAAGACGACGCCAAGTTATAAATAAACTTCTAATACATAAGTTTTAATTAGTTTTTATATGAAAGCGATGCAATTTGCATTATAAACAATAGTGGATTACATGCTAGAAAAATCAGTGAACGATTATTTAGTTTTGAAATTTTGGAAGTAAATAAACGACTGTCAACCATGATTCTTTTGACTAGAAAAGTAAATAATAATAAAAAGTGAGTGTCCATTTGCGATTCGATTGGTCGTAAACATTTTTTCCCTATGTTTAAATGGTTTGTGTCTACAAAAACAAAAAGAAAAAAGAGTTGCATGAAAATGATTCATGTATTACACTGGATTTCAACCAACATTTCTGTGAAAACAAAACAGAATACTCAAGTCCCATGTATGCATGGTGAATGGTAATTCATGGCATGGCATTGTAAAGTGTTAGATTGATCAACACATTGTTACATGCAAGAAGGCGATAATCATCAAAATAAACATTGTCATTCACCAAAACCTCACAAACCCATCTTGATAATTTCTTGTACGTATGCTCGAACAAATTGAGATTCAACCGATTAATCCAACAAAACAATAAAACAACAACCTAAGATTAAGTGGTATGGGCACTTTCAAAATTTAGATGAATTTTTACGTTTCGTGATATTTTGTAGCGAAACTCATTTGTTTCACAGAAAAATTAATTAACAACTAATTTCCCTTTATCACATATCATATTTTTGACGCTCGACGAACAGATACTGCAAATCAACATGACTTTTTATAACAAATCCGGTGCTTTTATTGGTTATATGAATCTAGGTTTTCTCGATGATCTCATTCTTCTGCTTTATTTCCCAGATGGGCATCACAATAGTTAGTAGTTTGTCATGCTGAAATTTTAAAATATGTATCTGTAATCGAAAAAATTTTTTGTCTATTAAAAAAATTACTTGAAAATGATTCAAGAGGACAACTCGCTCATTTTAAAGATCAATTAGCCATGGTCGTTATTAATTTTTAGAGGTGGGAGATCAATTGAATAGTGGATATTGTCTTACAATTGTGACCTTAGAAACCGAATTTACACTAACCCCTTCTTTGTCACCTTAAAGCGTAAAACAATGGTGAGATCGAACTAGTAAATAAAACTTCAGTGGATAGCGAGAGGAAGAAACTAAAGGGATCGTGACTGAAATGTTTCAGTTGGTTGGCTTTTCTAACTAAATGACTTGAGTTTGGAAGATTTTAAACTTAATCATGGGAAGTATAAAACATATGTAACATTAGAGGAATAAAGAATTGTCATTAAAAATGAATGTAAAAAAAGTGGTTTATTAAAATATTAACATTGTAAATGATTTAATTTCGATTCAATTGGTCGCAAACCATTTTTTCCCCTATGTTTAAATGGTTTGTGTCTACAAAAGATTAAAAAAATGAAAGTTGCATGAAAATGATTCATGTATTACACTGGATTTCAACCAATATTTCTGTGAAAACAAAACAGAATACTCAAGTCCCATGTATGCAAGGTGAATGGTAATTTGTGGCATGGCATTGTAAAGTGTTAGATCAATCAAAACCTAATTACATGCAAGAAGGCGATAATCATCAAAATAAACATTGTCATTCACAAAAACCTCACAAACCCATCGTCATAATTTCTTGTACATATGCTTGAACAAATTGAGATTCAATTGACTAATCCAACTAAACAATAAAACAACAAATTAAGATTAAGAGGTATGGACACTTTCAAAATTTATATGAATTTTTACGTTTCTTGATATTATGTGGTGAAACTCGTTTGTTTCATAGAAAAAAATTAACAACAACTAATTTCCCTTTTACATATCAAATTTATTGATGGTTGACGAGCAAATAAACACGTATTTTCACAACAAATCCGATGCTTTTGTTGGTTATATCAATCTACATTTTCTCGATGATCTCATTCTTCCGCTTGATTTCCCAGATGGGCATCACAATAGTTAGTAGTTTGTTATGCTAAAATTTTAATGTGTATCTGTAATCGAAAAAAATCGTCGTCTATTAAAAAATTACTTGAAAATGATTCCAGAGAACAACTTACTCATGTAAAATATCATAGATCCATTAGCCACGGTCACTATTAATATTCAGAGGTGGAAGATCAATTAAATAGTGGATACTGTGTTACAATTTTTATGTTAGAAACCAAATTTAATTTAACCCCATCTTTGTTGCCATAAAGTGTAAAACAATGGTGTGATCGAACCAGTAAATAAAACTTCAGTGGAAAGCGAGAGGAAGAAACTAAAGGGATCGTGACTGAAAATGTATCAGTTGGTTGGCTTTATAAACTAAATGACACGAGTTTGGGAGATTTTAAACTTAATCATGGGAAGTACTTTATTGCATTTATAAAACCTATAGCTTCATCCAGTCACTGTCTATGACAAACGTTTAGTGCAAACCCCTCTGAACTTAATAACCGAATGGTTTTGGATGTGAATTAACTTACTAAATACGATGGCGCCAAGTAATAAATAAACTTCAAAAAACAAAAAGTTTCAATTATTTCTTATATGAAAGCGTTGGAATTTTCATTATAAACAATAGTGGATTACATGTTAGAAAAATCTTTGAATGGCAATTTATTTTGGAATTTTGGACATAAGAAAATAAACAATTGTCAACCCCGATTCTTGTGACTAGAAAAGCAGATAATAATAAAAAGTGAGTGTCCGTTTGTGATCGAGTATCGGGGCAAGTAGGATCGGTGGAGCAGTGACCCGTGATCCATTCACTGTGAAGAGCGGGAGGTTGTCGCTGCTCTGTGAGGCCAACCTTGCACAATCCCCTCGTCTCTAAGGAACAAGGTGGCTCAATCCTTCGAATGGTCCACAATGTCCAACTCCGCACTTGGATCAGGCAGGTCATTAGAGAGCTACAAAGATCCTACCCGTCAACCTAGACCAAAGCACAATCACTTTAGTGCCACCACTCGGGTTACAAGCTCGTGTTGATGAACTCGGCATGCAAAACTACTGAGGAAAGAGCATATAATATTGAATTAGTTTGTGTATTTACTTGATATAGGACTTAACGAAAGGAGGATATAATTTTTTTTTAAGAAACGACTCATAGATTGAGAAGAAAGAGAAAACACATGTAACATAAGTGGTATAAAGAATTGTCTTTAAAAATGAACGTAAAATAAGTGGTTTTTTAAAATATTAACATTGTAAATGATTTAATTTCGATTTGATTGGTCGTAATCCATTTTTATTCTATGTTTAAACGGTTTGTGTTTACAAAAAATAAAATACGAGAGTTGCATGAAAAAGATTCATGTAAGAATGGTAATTCGTGGCATGGCGTTGTAAAGTGTTAGATCGATCAAACCCTATTTACAAGAAGGTAGGCGATAATCATCAAAATAAACATTGTCATTTACCAGAATCTCACAAACCCGTTTTGATAATTTCTGGTACATATGCTTGAACAAATGAGATTCAATCGATTAATCCAACTAAACAATAAAACAACAACCTACGATTAAGTGGAATGGGAACTTTCAAAATTTAGATGAATTTTTACATTTCGTGATATTTTGTAGTGAAACTCATTTGTTTCTTAGGAAAATAAATTAACAACTAATTTCCCTTTATTACATATCATATTTTTTGACATCCGACGAGCAATAACAACTCCGGTGCTTTTGTTGGTTATATCATTCTAGGTTTCTCGATAATCTCATTCTTCCGCTTGATTTCTTAGATGGGAAGCACAATAGATAGTAGTTTGCCATGCTAAAATTTTAAAATATGTATATGTAATTGAAAAAAAATGTCGTCTATTAAAAAAATTACTTGAAAATGATTCAAGGGGACAACTCACTCATGTTAATTATTATAGATCAATTAGCCACGGCTGCTATTAAATTTTAGATGTGGGAGATCAATTAAATAAAGAATACTATGTTACTATTTTGAACTTAGAAACTGAATTTACACTAACACCTCATTTGTTGCCATAAAGCGTAAAACAATGGTGCGATTGAACCAGTAAATAAAACTTCAGTGGATAGCGAGAGGAAGAAACTAAAGGGACCGTGACAGAAAATGTATCGGTTGGTTGGATTTTCGGACTAAATGACTCGAGTTTGGAAGATTTTATAGTAATCCGTGGGAAGTATTTTTTTGCATTTATAAAATTATAGCTCCATCCGACTCACTTTCTATGACCAGCGTTTAGTGCATACCCCTCCGAACTTAATAACCGAATGGTTTTCGGTGTGAATTTACTTACAATATAAAATGGAGCCAAGTTATAAATAAACTTCAAAATGCGTAAGTTTTAATTATTTCTTATATGAAAGGGTTGCAGTTTTAATTTTAAACAACGGTGGATTACATGATAGAAAATACTTTGCACATTATTTAGATTTGAAAGTTTGGATATCAGTAAATAAACAGTTGTCAACCATGATTCTTTTTGACTAGAAAAGTAAATAAAAAAAAGTGAGTGTCCGTTTGCGATCGGGTATCGGGGCATGTTGGATCGGTGGAGCACCGACCCGTGATCCATCCACTGTGCAGAGCGGGAGGTTGTCGCTGCTCTGTGAGGCCAGCCTTGCGCAGTCCCCTCCTCTCTAAGGAACAATGTGGCTTAATCCTTCGAATGGTCCACAACGTCCAACTCCGCACTTGGATCGGGCAGGTCAGTAGAGAGCTGCAAAGATCCAACCCGTCAACCCGGACCAAAGTCCAATCACTTTAGTGGCCCCACTCGGGTTACAAGCTCGTGTTGATGAGCTCGGCATGCAAAACTTCTGAGGAAAGAACATATAAAATTGAATTGGTTTGTGTATTTACTTGATATGGGACTAAATTAAAAGAGGATGTCAATTTTTATTTTTTATTTTTTATGAAAAGACTCATAGATTGGGTAGAAAGAGAAAACATATGTAACATAAGAGGTATAAATAATTGTCATTAAAAATGAACGTAAAATAAGTGGTTTTTTAAAATATTAACATTGTAAATCATTTAATTTCGATTCGATTGGTAGTAAACCATTTTTTCCCTATGTTTAAACGGTTTGTGTCTACAAAAATTAAAATACGAGAGTTGCATGAAAATGACTCATGTATGAATGGTAATTCGTGGCATGGCGTTGTAAGGTGTTAGATCGATCAAAACCTATTTACAAGTAAGTAGGCGTTAATCATCAAAATAAACATTGCCGCTCACCAAAATCTCACAAACCCGTCTTGATAAATTCTGGTACATATGCTTCAACAAACTGAGATTCAACCGATTAATCCAACTAAACAATAAAACAACAACCTATGATTAAGTAGAATGGGCACTATCAAAATTTAGATGAATTTTTACGTTTCGTGATATTTTTTAGTGAAACACATTTGTTTCTCTGAAAATTAAATTAACAACTAATTTCCCTTTATTACATATCATATTTTTTGTCGGTCGACGAGCAATAACAACTCCGGTGCTTTTGTTGGTTATATCATTCTAGGTTTTCTCGATGATCTCATTCTTCCGCTTGATTTCTTGGATGGGAAGCACAATAGATAGTAGTTTGTCATGCTAAAATTTTAAAATATGTATCTGTAATTGAAAAAAGTTGTCGTCTATTAAAAAAAAATTACTTGAAAATGATTCAAGGGGACAACTCACTCATGTTGATTATTATAGATCAATTACCACGGTCGCTATTAATTTTTAGATGTGGGAGATCAATTAAATAAAGAATACTGTGTTACTATTTTGAACTTAGAATCCGAATTTGAACTAATTGTCGCCATAAAGCGTAAAACAATGGTGCGATCAAACCAGTAAATAAAACTTCAGTGGATAGCGAGAGGAAGAAACTAAAGGGACCGTGACAGAAAATGTATCTGTTGGTTGGCTTTTCTAACTAAATGACTCGAGTTTGGAAGATTTTATAGTTATCCATGGGAAGTATTTTTTTTGCATTTATAAAATTATAGCTCCATCCGAGTCACTTTCTATGACCAGCTTTTAGTGCAAACCCCTCCGAACTTAATAACCGAATGGTTTTCGATGTGAATTTACTCACAATATAAAATGGCGCCAAGTTATAAATAAACTTCAAAATACGTAACTTTTAATTATTTCTTATATGAAAGGGTTGTAGTTTTCATTTTAAACAACGGTGGATTACATGCTAGAAAATACTTTGCACGTTATTTAGATTTGAAATTTTGGATATCAGTAAATAAACGGTTGTCAACCATGATTCTTTTTTACTAGAAAAGTAAATAAAAAAAGTGAGTGTCCGTTTGCGGTCGGGTATCGGGGCATGTTGGATCGGTGGAGCACCGACCCGTGATCCATCCACTGTGCAGAGCGGGAGGTTGTCGCTGCTCTGTGAGGCCAGCCTTGCGCAGTCCCCTCCTCTCTAAGGAACAATGTGGCTCAATCCTTCGAATGGTCCACAACGTCCAACTCCGCACTTGGATCGGGCAGGTCAGTAGATAGCTACAAAGATCCAACCCGTCAACCCGGACCAAAGTCCAATCACTTTAGTGCCCCAACTCGGGTTACAAGCTCGTGTTGATGAGCTCGGCATGCAAAACTACTGAGGAAAGGGCATATAAAATTGAATTGGTTTGTGTATTTACTTGATATGGGACTAAATGAAAGGAGGATGTCAATTTTTATTTTTTATTTTTTATGAAAAGACTCATAGATTGGGTAGAAAGAGAAAACATATGTAACATAAGAGGTATAAATAATTGTCATTAAAAATGAACGTCAAATAAGTGGTTTATTAAAATATTAACATTGTAAATCATTAAAATTCGATTGGATTGGTCATAAACCATTTTTTCCATATGTTTAAACGGTATGTGTCTACAAAAATTAAAATACGAGAGTTGCATGAAAATGACTCATGTATGAATGGTAATTCGTGGCATGGCGTTGTAAGGTGTTAGATCGATCAAAACCTATTTACAAGCAAGTAGGCGTTAATCATCAAAATAAACATTGCCACTCACCAAAATCTCACAAACCCGTCTTGATAAATTCTGGTACATATGCTTCAACAAACTGAGAGTCAACCGATTAATCCAACTAAACAATAAAACAACAACCTATGATTAAGTAGAATGGGCACTATCAAAATTTAGATGAATTTTTACGTTTCGTGATATTTTGTAGTGAAACTCATTTGTTTCTCTGAAAAATAAATTAACAACTAATTTCCCTTTATTACATATCATATTTTTTGTCGGCCGACGAGCAATAACAACTCCGGTGCTTTTGTTGGTTATATCATTCTGGGTTTTCTCAATGATCTCATTCTTCCGCTTGATTTCTGGGATGGGAAGCACAATAGATAGTAGTTTGTCATGCTAAAATTTTAAAATATGTATCTGTAATTGAAAAAAGTTGTCATCTATTAAAAAAAATTACTTGAAAATGATTCAAGGGGACAACTCACTCATGTTAATTATTATAGATCAATTAGCCACGGTCGCTATTAATTTTTAGATGTGGGAGATCAATTAAATAAAGAATACTGTGTTACTATTTTGAACTTAGAAACCGAATTTGAACTAATTGTCGCCATAAAGCATAAAACAATGGTGCGATTGGACCAGTAAATAAAACTTCAGTGGATAGCGAGAGGAAGAAACTAAAGGGACCGTGACAGAAAATGTATCTGTTGGTTGGCTTTTCTAACTAAATGACTCGAGTTTGGAAGATTTTATAGTTATCCATGGGAAGTATTTTTTTTGCATTTATAAAATTATAGCTCCATCCGAGTCACTTTCTATGACCAGCGTTTAGTGCAAACCCCTCCGAACTTAATAACCGAATGGTTTTCGATGTAGATTTACTCACAATATAAAATGGCACCAAGTTATAAATAAACTTCAAAATACGTAAGTTTTAATTATTTCTTATACGAAAGGGTTGCAGTTTTGATTTTAAACAACGGTGGATTACATGCTAGAAAATACTTTGCACGTTATTTAGATTTGAAAGTTTGGATATCAGTAAATAAACGGTTGTCAACCATGATTCTATTTTACTAGAAAAGTAAATAAAAAAAAAGTGAGTGTCCGTTTGCGATCGGGTATCGGGGCATGTTGGATCGGTGAAGCACCGACCCGTGATCCATCCACTGTGCAGAGCGGGAGGTTGTCGCTGCTCTGTGAGGCCAGCCTTGCGCAGTCCCCTCCTCTCTAAGGAACAATGTGGCTCAATCCTTCGAATGGTCCACAACGTCCAACTCCGCACTTGGATCGGGCAGGTCAGTAGAGAGCTGCAAAGATCCAACCCGTCAACCCGGACCAAAGTCCAATCACTTTAGTGCCCCCACTCGGGTTACAAGCTCGTGTTGATGAGCTCGGCATGCAAAACTACTGAGGAAAGGGCATATAAAATTGAATTGGTTTGTGTATTTACTTGATATGGGACTAAATGAAAGGAGGATGTCAATTTTTATTTTTTATTTTTTATGAAAAGACTCATAGATTGGGTAGAAAGAGAAAACATATGTAACATAAGAGGTATAAATAATTGTCATTAAAAATGAACGTCAAATAAGTGGTTTATTAAAATATTAACATTGTAAATCATTAAAATTCGATTGGATTGGTCATAAACCATTTTTTCCATATGTTTAAACGGTATGTGTCTACAAAAATTAAAATACGAGAGTTGCATGAAAATGACTCATGTATGAATGGTAATTCGTGGCATGGCGTTGTAAAGTGTTAGATCGATCAAACCCTATTTACAAGAAGGTAGGCGATAATCATCAAAATAAACATTGGCATTTACTAGAATCTCACAAACCCGTTTTGATAATTTCTGGTACATATGCTTGAACAAAGGAGATTCAACCGATTAATCCAACTAAACAATAAAACAACAACCTATGATTAAGTAGAATGGGTACTATCAAAATTTAGATGAATTTTTACGTTTCGTGATATTTTGTAGTGAAACTCATTTGTTTCTTTGAAAAATAAATTAACAACTAATTTCCCTTTATTACATATCATATTTTTTGTCGGTCGACGAGCAATAACAACTCCGGTGCTTTTGTTGGTTATATCATTCTAGGTTTTCTCGATGATCTCATTCTTCCGCTTGATTTCTTAGATGGGAAGCACAATAGATAGTAGTTTGTCATGCTAAAATTTTAAAATATGTATCTGTAATTGAAAAAAGTTGTCGTCTATTAAAAAAATTACTTGAAAATGATTCAAGGGGACAACTCACTCATGTTAATTATTATAGATCAATTAGCCACGGTCGCTATTAATTTTTAGATGTGGGGGATCAATTAAATATAGAATACTGTATTACTATTTTGAACTTAGAAACCGAATTTAAACTAACCCCTTATTTGTCGCCATAAAGCGTAAAACAATGGTGTGATCGAACCAGTAAATAAAACTTCAGTGGATAGAGAGAGGAAGAAACTAAATGGACCGTGACAGAAAATGTATCTGTTGGTTGGCTTTTCTAACTAGATGACTCGAGTTTGGAAGATTTTATAGTTATCCATGGGAAGTATTTTTTTTGCATTTATAAAATTATAGCTCCATCCGAGTCACTTTCTATGACCAGCTTTTAGTGCAAACCCCTCCGAACTTAATAACCGAATGGTTTTCGATGTGAATTTACTCACAATATAAAATGGCGCCAAGTTATAAATAAACTTCAAAATATGTAAGTTTTAATTATTTCTTATATGAAAGGGTTGTGGTTTTCATTTTAAACAACGGTGGATTACATGCTAGAAAATACTTTGCACGTTATTTAGATTTGAAATTTTGGATATCAGTAAATAAACGGTTGTCACCCATGATTCTTTTTTACTAGAAAAGTAAATAAAAAAAGTGAGTGTCCGTTTGCGGTCGGGTATCGGGGCATGTTGGATCGGTGGAGCACCGACCCGTGATCCATCCACTGTGCAGAGCGGGAGGTTGTCGCTGCTCTGTGAGGCCAGCCTTGCGCAGTCCCCTCCTCTCTAAGGAACAATGTGGCTCAATCCTTCGAATGGTCCACAACGTCCAACTCCGCACTTGGATCGGGCAGGTCAGTAGATAGCTGCAAAGATCCAACCCGTCAACCCGGACCAAAGTCCAATCACTTTAGTGGCCCCACTCGGGTTACAAGCTCGTGTTGATGAGCTCGGCATGCAAAACTTCTGAGGAAAGAACATATAAAATTGAATTGGTTTGTGTATTTACTTGATATGGGACTAAATTAAAAGAGGATGTCAATTTTTATTTTTTATTTTTTATGAAAAGACTCATAGATTGGGTAGAAAGAGAAAACATATGTAACATAAGAGGTATAAATAATTGTCATTAAAAATGAACGTAAAATAAGTGGTTTTTTAAAATATTAACATTGTAAATCATTTAATTTCGATTCGATTGGTAGTAAACCATTTTTTCCCTATGTTTAAACGGTTTGTGTCTACAAAAATTAAAATACGAGAGTTGCATGAAAATGACTCATGTATGAATGGTAATTCGTGGCATGGCGTTGTAAGGTGTTAGATCGATCAAAACCTATTTACAAGTAAGTAGGCGTTAATCATCAAAATAAACATTGCCGCTCACCAAAATCTCACAAACCCGTCTTGATAAATTCTGGTACATATGCTTCAACAAACTGAGATTCAACCGATTAATCCAACTAAACAATAAAACAACAACCTATGATTAAGTAGAATGGGCACTATCAAAATTTAGATGAATTTTTACGTTTCGTGATATTTTTTAGTGAAACACATTTGTTTCTCTGAAAATTAAATTAACAACTAATTTCCCTTTATTACATATCATATTTTTTGTCGGTCGACGAGCAATAACAACTCCGGTGCTTTTGTTGGTTATATCATTCTAGGTTTTCTCGATGATCTCATTCTTCCGCTTGATTTCTTGGATGGGAAGCACAATAGATAGTAGTTTGTCATGCTAAAATTTTAAAATATGTATCTGTAATTGAAAAAAGTTGTCGTCTATTAAAAAAAAATTACTTGAAAATGATTCAAGGGGACAACTCACTCATGTTGATTATTATAGATCAATTACCACGGTCGCTATTAATTTTTAGATGTGGGAGATCAATTAAATAAAGAATACTGTGTTACTATTTTGAACTTAGAATCCGAATTTGAACTAATTGTCGCCATAAAGCGTAAAACAATGGTGCGATCAAACCAGTAAATAAAACTTCAGTGGATAGCGAGAGGAAGAAACTAAAGGGACCGTGACAGAAAATGTATCTGTTGGTTGGCTTTTCTAACTAAATGACTCGAGTTTGGAAGATTTTATAGTTATCCATGGGAAGTATTTTTTTTGCATTTATAAAATTATAGCTCCATCCGAGTCACTTTCTATGACCAGCTTTTAGTGCAAACCCCTCCGAACTTAATAACCGAATGGTTTTCGATGTGAATTTACTCACAATATAAAATGGCGCCAAGTTATAAATAAACTTCAAAATACGTAACTTTTAATTATTTCTTATATGAAAGGGTTGTAGTTTTCATTTTAAACAACGGTGGATTACATGCTAGAAAATACTTTGCACGTTATTTAGATTTGAAATTTTGGATATCAGTAAATAAACGGTTGTCAACCATGATTCTTTTTTACTAGAAAAGTAAATAAAAAAAGTGAGTGTCCGTTTGCGGTCGGGTATCGGGGCATGTTGGATCGGTGGAGCACCGACCCGTGATCCATCCACTGTGCAGAGCGGGAGGTTGTCGCTGCTCTGTGAGGCCAGCCTTGCGCAGTCCCCTCCTCTCTAAGGAACAATGTGGCTCAATCCTTCGAATGGTCCACAACGTCCAACTCCGCACTTGGATCGGGCAGGTCAGTAGATAGCTACAAAGATCCAACCCGTCAACCCGGACCAAAGTCCAATCACTTTAGTGCCCCAACTCGGGTTACAAGCTCGTGTTGATGAGCTCGGCATGCAAAACTACTGAGGAAAGGGCATATAAAATTGAATTGGTTTGTGTATTTACTTGATATGGGACTAAATGAAAGGAGGATGTCAATTTTTATTTTTTATTTTTTATGAAAAGACTCATAGATTGGGTAGAAAGAGAAAACATATGTAACATAAGAGGTATAAATAATTGTCATTAAAAATGAACGTCAAATAAGTGGTTTATTAAAATATTAACATTGTAAATCATTAAAATTCGATTGGATTGGTCATAAACCATTTTTTCCATATGTTTAAACGGTATGTGTCTACAAAAATTAAAATACGAGAGTTGCATGAAAATGACTCATGTATGAATGGTAATTCGTGGCATGGCGTTGTAAGGTGTTAGATCGATCAAAACCTATTTACAAGCAAGTAGGCGTTAATCATCAAAATAAACATTGCCACTCACCAAAATCTCACAAACCCGTCTTGATAAATTCTGGTACATATGCTTCAACAAACTGAGAGTCAACCGATTAATCCAACTAAACAATAAAACAACAACCTATGATTAAGTAGAATGGGCACTATCAAAATTTAGATGAATTTTTACGTTTCGTGATATTTTGTAGTGAAACTCATTTGTTTCTCTGAAAAATAAATTAACAACTAATTTCCCTTTATTACATATCATATTTTTTGTCGGCCGACGAGCAATAACAACTCCGGTGCTTTTGTTGGTTATATCATTCTAGGTTTTCTCAATGATCTCATTCTTCCGCTTGATTTCTGGGATGGGAAGCACAATAGATAGTAGTTTGTCATGCTAAAATTTTAAAATATGTATCTGTAATTGAAAAAAGTTGTCATCTATTAAAAAAAATTACTTGAAAATGATTCAAGGGGACAACTCACTCATGTTAATTATTATAGATCAATTAGCCACGGTCGCTATTAATTTTTAGATGTGGGAGATCAATTAAATAAAGAATACTGTGTAACTATTTTGAACTTGGAAACCGAATTTGAACTAATTGTCGCCATAAAGCGTAAAACAATGGTGCGATTGGACCAGTAAATAAAACTTCAGTGGATAGCGAGAGGAAGAAACTAAAGGGACCGTGACAGAAAATGTATCTGTTGGTTGGCTTTTCTAACTAAATGACTCGAGTTTGGAAGATTTTATAGTTATCCATGGGAAGTATTTTTTTTGCATTTATAAAATTATAGCTCCATCCGAGTCACTTTCTATGACCAGCTTTTAGTGCAAACCCCTCCGAACTTAATAACCGAATGGTTTTCGATGTGAATTTACTCACAATATAAAATGGCGCCAAGTTATAAATAAACTTCAAAATACGTAACTTTTAATTATTTCTTATATGAAAGGGTTGTAGTTTTGATTTTAAACAACGGTGGATTACATGCTAGAAAATACTTTGCACGTTATTTAGATTTGAAATTTTGGATATCAGTAAATAAACGGCTGTCAACCATGATTCTTTTTTACTAGAAAAGTAAATAAAAAAAGTGAGTGTCCGTTTGCGGTCGGGTATCGGGGCATGTTGGATCGGTGGAGCACCGACCCGTGATCCATCCACTGTGCAGAGCGGGAGGTTGTCGCTGCTCTGTGAGGCCAGCCTTGCGCAGTCCACTCCTCTCTAAGGAACAATGTGGCTCAATCCTTCGAATGGTCCACAACGTCCAACTCCGCACTTGGATCGGGCAGGTCAGTAGATAGCTGCAAAGATCCAACCCGTCAACCCGGACCAAAGTCCAATCACTTTAGTGCCCCCACTCGGGTTACAAGCTCGTGTTGATGAGCTCGGCATGCAAAACTACTGAGGAAAGGGCATATAAAATTGAATTGGTTTGTGTATTTACTTGATATAGGACTAAATGAAAGGAGGATGTCAATTTTTATTTTTTATTTTTTATGAAAAGACTCATAGATTGGGTAGAAAGAGAAAACATATGTAACATAAGAGGTATAAATAATTGTCATTAAAAATGAACGTCAAATAAGTGGTTTATTAAAATATTAACATTGTAAATCATTAAAATTCGATTGGATTGGTCATAAACCATTTTTTCCATATGTTTAAACGGTATGTGTCTACAAAAATTAAAATACGAGAGTTGCATGAAAATGACTCATGTATGAATGGTAATTCGTGGCATGGCGTTGTAAGGTGTTAGATCGATCAAAACCTATTTACAAGCAAGTAGGCGTTAATCATCAAAATAAACATTGCCACTCACCAAAATCTCACAAACCCGTCTTGATAAATTCTGGTACATATGCTTCAACAAACTGAGAGTCAACCGATTAATCCAACTAAACAATAAAACAACAACCTATGATTAAGTAGAATGGGCACTATCAAAATTTAGATGAATTTTTACGTTTCGTGATATTTTGTAGTGAAACTCATTTGTTTCTCTGAAAAATAAATTAACAACTAATTTCCCTTTATTACATATCATATTTTTTGTCGGCCGACGAGCAATAACAACTCCGGTGCTTTTGTTGGTTATATCATTCTAGGTTTTCTCAATGATCTCATTCTTCCGCTTGATTTCTGGGATGGGAAGCACAATAGATAGTAGTTTGTCATGCTAAAATTTTAAAATATGTATCTGTAATTGAAAAAAGTTGTCATCTATTAAAAAAAATTACTTGAAAATGATTCAAGGGGACAACTCACTCATGTTAATTATTATAGATCAATTAGCCACGGTCGCTATTAATTTTTAGATGTGGGAGATCAATTAAATAAAGAATACTGTGTAACTATTTTGAACTTGGAAACCGAATTTGAACTAATTGTCGCCATAAAGCATAAAACAATGGTGCGATTGGACCAGTAAATAAAACTTCAGTGGATAGCGAGAGGAAGAAACTAAAGGGACCGTGACAGAAAATGTATCTGTTGGTTGGCTTTTCTAACTAAATGACTCGAGTTTGGAAGATTTTATAGTTATCCATGGGAAGTATTTTTTTTGCATTTATAAAATTATAGCTCCATCCGAGTCACTTTCCATGACCAGCGTTTAGTGCAAACCCCTCCGAACTTAATAACCGAATGGTTTTCGATGTGAATTTACTCACAATATAAAATGGCCCCAAGTTATAAATAAACTTCAAAATACGTAAGTTTTAATTATTTCTTATATGAAAGGGTTGCAGTTTTGATTTTAAACAACGGTGGATTACATGCTAGAAAATACTTTGCACGTTATTTAGATTTGAAAGTTTGGATATCAGTAAATAAACGGTTGTCAACCATGATTCTATTTTACAAGAAAAGTAAATAAAAAAAAGTGAGTGTCCGTTTGCGATCGGGTATCGGGGCATGTTGGATCGGTGAAGCACCGACCCGTGATCCATCCACTGTGCAGAGCGGGAGGTTGTCGCTGCTCTGTGAGGCCAGCCTTGCGCAGTCCCCTCCTCTCTAAGGAACAATGTGGCTCAATCCTTCGAATGGTCCACAACGTCCAACTCCGCACTTGGATCGGGCAGGTCAGTAGAGAGCTGCAAAGATCCAACCCGTCAACCCGGACCAAAGTCCAATCACTTTAGTGCCCCCACTCGGGTTACAAGCTCGTGTTGATGAGCTCGGCATGCAAAACTACTGAGGAAAGGGCATATAAAATTGAATTGGTTTGTGTATTTACTTGATATGGGACTAAATGAAAAGAGGATGTCAATTTTTATTTTTTATTTTTTATGAAAAGACTCATAGATTGGGTAGAAAGAGAAAACATATGTAACATAAGAGGTATAAATAATTGTCATTAAAAATGAACGTCAAATAAGTCGTTTATTAAAATATTAACATTGTAAATCATTTAATTTCGATTCGATTGGTAGTAAACCATTTTTTCCCTATGTTTAAACGGTTTGTGTCTACAAAAATGAAAATACGAGAGTTGCATGAAAATGACTCATGTATGAATGGTAATTCGTGGCATGGCGTTGTAAAGTGTTAGATCGATCAAACCCTATTTACAAGAAGGTAGGCGATAATCATCAAAATAAACATTGGCATTTACTAGAATCTCACAAACCCGTTTTGATAATTTCTGGTACATATGCTTGAACAAAGGAGATTCAACCGATTAATCCAACTAAACAATAAAACAACAACCTATGATCAAGTAGAATGGGTACTATCAAAATTTAGATGAATTTTTACGTTTCGTGATATTTTGTAGTGAAACTCATTTGTTTCTTTGAAAAATAAATTAACAACTAATTTCCCTTTATTACATATCATATTTTTTGTCGGTCGACGAGCAATAACAACTCCGGTGCTTTTGTTGGTTATATCATTCTAGGTTTTCTCGATGATCTCATTCTTCCGCTTGATTTCTTAGATGGGAAGCACAATAGATAGTAGTTTGTCATGCTAAAATTTTAAAATATGTATCTGTAATTGAAAAAAGTTGTCGTCTATTAAAAAAATTACTTGAAAATGATTCAAGGGGACAACTCACTCATGTTAATTATTATAGATCAATTAGCCACGGTCGCTATTAATTTTTAGATGTGGGGGATCAATTAAATATAGAATACTGTATTACTATTTTGAACTTAGAAACCGAATTTAAACTAACCCCTTATTTGTCGCCATAAAGCGTAAAACAATGGTGTGATCGAACCAGTAAATAAAACTTCAGTGGATAGAGAGAGGAAGAAACTAAAGGGACCGTGACAGAAAATGTATCTGTTGGTTGGCTTTTCTAACTAGATGACTCGAGTTTGGAAGATTTTATAGTTATCCATGGGAAGTATTTTTTTTGCATATATAAAATTATAGCTCCATCCGAGTCACTTTCTATGACCAGCTTTTAGTGCAAACCCTTCCGAACTTAATAACCGAATGGTTTTCGATGTGAATTTACTCACAATATAAAATGGCGCCAAGTTATAAATAAACTTCAAAATACGTAACTTTTAATTATTTCTTATATGAAAGGGTTGTAGTTTTCATTTTAAACAACGGTGGATTACATGCTAGAAAATACTTTGCACGTTATTTAGATTTGAAATTTTGGATATCAGTAAATAAACGGCTGTCAACCATGATTCTTTTTTACTAGAAAAGTAAATAAAAAAAGTGAGTGTCCGTTTGCGGTCGGGTATCGGGGCATGTTGGATCGGTGGAGCACCGACCCGTGATCCATCCACTGTGCAGAGCGGGAGGTTGTCGCTGCTCTGTGAGGCCAGCCTTGCGCAGTCCCCTCCTCTCTAAGGAACAATGTGGCTCAATCCTTCGAATGGTCCACAACGTCCAACTCCGCACTTGGATCGGGCAGGTCAGTAGAGAGCTGCAAAGATCCAACCCGTCAACCCGGACCAAAGTCCAATCACTTTAGTGCCCCCACTCGGGTTACAAGCTCGTGTTGATGAGCTCGGCATGCAAAACTACTGAGGAAAGGGCATATAAATTGAATTGGTTTGTGTATTTACTTGATATGGGACTAAATGAAAGGAGGATGTCAATTTTTATTTTTTATGAAAAGACTCATAGATTGGGTAGAAAGAGAAAACATATGTAACAGAAGAGGTATAAATAATTGTCATTAAAAATGAACGTCAAATAAGTGGTTTATTAAAATATTAACATTGTAATTCATTAAAATTCGATTGGATTGGTCATAAACCATTTTTTCCATATGTTTAAACGGTATGTGTCTACAAAAATTAAAATACGAGAGTTGCATGAAAATGACTCATGTATGAATGGTAATTCGTGGCATGGCGTTGTAAGGTGTTAGATCGATCAAAACCTATTTACTAGCAAGTAGGCGTTAATCATCAAAATAAACATTGCCACTCACCAAAATCTCACAAACCCGTCTTGATAAATTCTGGTACATATGCTTCAACAAACTGAGAGTCAACCGATTAATCCAACTAAACAATAAAACAACAACCTATGATTAAGTAGTATGGGCACTATCAAAATTTAGATGAATTTTTACGTTTCATGATATTTTGTAGTGAAACTCATTTGTTTCTCGGAAAAATAAATTAACAACTAATTTCCCTTTATTACATATCATATTTTTTGTCGGCCGACGAGCAATAACAACTCCGGTGCTTTTGTTGGTTATATCATTCTAGGTTTTCTCGATGATCTCATTCTTCCGCTTGATTTCTGGGATGGGAAGCACAATAGATAGTAGTTTGTCATGCTAAAATTTTAAAATATGTATCTGTAATTGAAAAAAGTTGTCGTCTATTAAAAAAAATTACTTGAAAATGATTCAAGTGGACAACTCACTCACGTTAATTATTATAGATCAATTAGCCACGGTCGCTATTAATTTTTAGATGTGGGAGATCAATTAAATAAAGAATACTGTGTTACTATTTTGAACTTAGAAACCAAATTTGAACTAATTGTCGCCATAAAGCGTAAAACAATGGTGCGATTGGACCAGTAAATAAAACTTCAGTGGATAGCGAGAGGAAGAAACTAAAGGGACCGTGACAGAAAATGTATCTGTTGGTTGGCTTTTCTAACTAAATGACTCGAGTTTGGAAGATTTTATAGTTATCCATGGGAAGTATTTTTTTTGCATTTATAAAATTATAGCTCCATCCGAGTCACTTTCCATGACCAGCGTTTAGTGCAAACCCCTCCGAACTTAATAACCGAATGGTTTTCGATGTGAATTTACTCACAATATAAAATGGCCCCAAGTTATAAATAAACTTCAAAATACGTAAGTTTTAATTATTTCTTATATGAAAGGGTTGCAGTTTTGATTTTAAACAACGGTGGATTACATGCTAGAAAATACTTTGCACGTTATTTAGATTTGAAAGTTTGGATATCAGTAAATAAACGGTTGTCAACCATGATTCTATTTTACAAGAAAAGTAAATAAAAAAAAGTGAGTGTCCGTTTGCGATCGGGTATCGGGGCATGTTGGATCGGTGAAGCACCGACCCGTGATCCATCCACTGTGCAGAGCGGGAGGTTGTCGCTGCTCTGTGAGGCCAGCCTTGCGCAGTCCCCTCCTCTCTAAGGAACAATGTGGCTCAATCCTTCGAATGGTCCACAACGTCCAACTCCGCACTTGGATCGGGCAGGTCAGTAGAGAGCTGCAAAGATCCAACCCGTCAACCCGGACCAAAGTCCAATCACTTTAGTGCCCCCACTCGGGTTACAAGCTCGTGTTGATGAGCTCGGCATGCAAAACTACTGAGGAAAGGGCATATAAAATTGAATTGGTTTGTGTATTTACTTGATATGGGACTAAATGAAAAGAGGATGTCAATTTTTATTTTTTATTTTTTATGAAAAGACTCATAGATTGGGTAGAAAGAGAAAACATATGTAACATAAGAGGTATAAATAATTGTCATTAAAAATGAACGTCAAATAAGTCGTTTATTAAAATATTAACATTGTAAATCATTTAATTTCGATTCGATTGGTAGTAAACCATTTTTTCCCTATGTTTAAACGGTTTGTGTCTACAAAAATGAAAATACGAGAGTTGCATGAAAATGACTCATGTATGAATGGTAATTCGTGGCATGGCGTTGTAAAGTGTTAGATCGATCAAACCCTATTTACAAGAAGGTAGGCGATAATCATCAAAATAAACATTGGCATTTACTAGAATCTCACAAACCCGTTTTGATAATTTCTGGTACATATGCTTGAACAAAGGAGATTCAACCGATTAATCCAACTAAACAATAAAACAACAACCTATGATCAAGTAGAATGGGTACTATCAAAATTTAGATGAATTTTTACGTTTCGTGATATTTTGTAGTGAAACTCATTTGTTTCTTTGAAAAATAAATTAACAACTAATTTCCCTTTATTACATATCATATTTTTTGTCGGTCGACGAGCAATAACAACTCCGGTGCTTTTGTTGGTTATATCATTCTAGGTTTTCTCGATGATCTCATTCTTCCGCTTGATTTCTTAGATGGGAAGCACAATAGATAGTAGTTTGTCATGCTAAAATTTTAAAATATGTATCTGTAATTGAAAAAAGTTGTCGTCTATTAAAAAAATTACTTGAAAATGATTCAAGGGTACAACTCACTCATGTTAATTATTATAGATCAATTAGCCACGGTCGCTATTAATTTTTAGATGTGGGGGATCAATTAAATATAGAATACTGTATTACTATTTTGAACTTAGAAACCGAATTTAAACTAACCCCTTATTTGTCGCCATAAAGCGTAAAACAATGGTGTGATCGAACCAGTAAATAAAACTTCAGTGGATAGAGAGAGGAAGAAACTAAAGGGACCGTGACAGAAAATGTATCTGTTGGTTGGCTTTTCTAACTAGATGACTCGAGTTTGGAAGATTTTATAGTTATCCATGGGAAGTATTTTTTTTGCATATATAAAATTATAGCTCCATCCGAGTCACTTTCTATGACCAGCTTTTAGTGCAAACCCCTCCGAACTTAATAACCGAATGGTTTTCGATGTGAATTTACTCACAATATAAAATGGCGCCAAGTTATAAATAAACTTCAAAATACGTAACTTTTAATTATTTCTTATATGAAAGGGTTGTAGTTTTCATTTTAAACAACGGTGGATTACATGCTAGAAAATACTTTGCACGTTATTTAGATTTGAAATTTTGGATATCAGTAAATAAACGGCTGTCAACCATGATTCTTTTTTACTAGAAAAGTAAATAAAAAAAGTGAGTGTCCGTTTGCGGTCGGGTATCGGGGCATGTTGGATCGGTGGAGCACCGACCCGTGATCCATCCACTGTGCAGAGCGGGAGGTTGTCGCTGCTCTGTGAGGCCAGCCTTGCGCAGTCCCCTCCTCTCTAAGGAACAATGTGGCTCAATCCTTCGAATGGTCCACAACGTCCAACTCCGCACTTGGATCGGGCAGGTCAGTAGAGAGCTGCAAAGATCCAACCCGTCAACCCGGACCAAAGTCCAATCACTTTAGTGCCCCCACTCGGGTTACAAGCTCGTGTTGATGAGCTCGGCATGCAAAACTACTGAGGAAAGGGCATATAAATTGAATTGGTTTGTGTATTTACTTGATATGGGACTAAATGAAAGGAGGATGTCAATTTTTATTTTTTATGAAAAGACTCATAGATTGGGTAGAAAGAGAAAACATATGTAACAGAAGAGGTATAAATAATTGTCATTAAAAATGAACGTCAAATAAGTGGTTTATTAAAATATTAACATTGTAATTCATTAAAATTCGATTGGATTGGTCATAAACCATTTTTTCCATATGTTTAAACGGTATGTGTCTACAAAAATTAAAATACGAGAGTTGCATGAAAATGACTCATGTATGAATGGTAATTCGTGGCATGGCGTTGTAAGGTGTTAGATCGATCAAAACCTATTTACTAGCAAGTAGGCGTTAATCATCAAAATAAACATTGCCACTCACCAAAATCTCACAAACCCGTCTTGATAAATTCTGGTACATATGCTTCAACAAACTGAGAGTCAACCGATTAATCCAACTAAACAATAAAACAACAACCTATGATTAAGTAGTATGGGCACTATCAAAATTTAGATGAATTTTTACGTTTCATGATATTTTGTAGTGAAACTCATTTGTTTCTCGGAAAAATAAATTAACAACTAATTTCCCTTTATTACATATCATATTTTTTGTCGGCCGACGAGCAATAACAACTCCGGTGCTTTTGTTGGTTATATCATTCTAGGTTTTCTCGATGATCTCATTCTTCCGCTTGATTTCTGGGATGGGAAGCACAATAGATAGTAGTTTGTCATGCTAAAATTTTAAAATATGTATCTGTAATTGAAAAAAGTTGTCGTCTATTAAAAAAAATTACTTGAAAATGATTCAAGGGGACAACTCACTCACGTTAATTATTATAGATCAATTAGCCACGGTCGCTATTAATTTTTAGATGTGGGAGATCAATTAAATAAAGAATACTGTGTTACTATTTTGAACTTAGAAACCAAATTTGAACTAATTGTCGCCATAAAGCGTAAAACAATGGTGCGATTGGACCAGTAAATAAAACTTCAGTGGATAGCGAGAGGAAGAAACTAAAGGGACCGTGACAGAAAATGTATCTGTTGGTTGGCTTTTCTAACTAAATGACTCGAGTTTGGAAGATTTTATAGTTATCCATGGGAAGTATTTTTTTTGCATTTATAAAATTATAGCTCCATCCGAGTCACTTTCCATGACCAGCGTTTAGTGCAAACCCCTCCGAACTTAATAACCGAATGGTTTTCGATGTGAATTTACTCACAATATAAAATGGCCCCAAGTTATAAATAAACTTCAAAATACGTAAGTTTTAATTATTTCTTATATGAAAGGGTTGCAGTTTTGATTTTAAACAACGGTGGATTACATGCTAGAAAATACTTTGCACGTTATTTAGATTTGAAAGTTTGGATATCAGTAAATAAACGGTTGTCAACCATGATTCTATTTTACTAGAAAAGTAAATAAAAAAAAAGTGAGTGTCCGTTTGCGATCGGGTATCGGGGCATGTTGGATCGGTGAAGCACCGACCCGTGATCCATCCACTGTGCAGAGCGGGAGGTTGTCGCTGCTCTGTGAGTCCAGCCTTGCGCAGTCCCCTCCTCTCTAAGGAACAATGTGGCTCAATCCTTCGAATGGTCCACAACGTCCAACTCCGCACTTGGATCGGGCAGGTCAGTAGATAGCTGCAAAGATCCAACCCGTCAACCCGGACCAAAGTCCAATCACTTTAGTGCCCCCACTCGGGTTACAAGCTCGTGTTGATGAGCTCGGCATGCAAAACTACTGAGGAAAGGGCATATAAAATTGAATTGGTTTGTGTATTTACTTGATATGGGACTAAATGAAAGGAGGATGTCAATTTTTATTTTTTATTTTTTATGAAAAGACTCATAGATTGGGTAGAAAGAGAAAACATATGTAACAGAAGAGGTATAAATAATTGTCATTAAAAATGAACGTCAAATAAGTGGTTTATTAAAATATTAACATTGTAAATCATTAAAATTCGATTGGATTGGTCATAAACCATTTTTTCCATATGTTTAAACGGTATGTGTCTACAAAAATTAAAATACGAGAGTTGCATGAAAATGACTCATGTATGAATGGTAATTCGTGGCATGGCGTTGTAAGGTGTTAGATCGATCAAAACCTATTTACAAGCAAGTAGGCGTTAATCATCAAAATAAACATTGCCACTCACCAAAATCTCACAAACCCGTCTTGATAAATTCTGGTACATATGCTTCAACAAACTGAGAGTCAACCGATTAATCCAACTAAACAATAAAACAACAACCTATGATTAAGTAGAATGGGCACTATCAAAATTTAGATGAATTTTTACGTTTCGTGATATTTTTTAGTGAAACACATTTGTTTCTCTGAAAATTAAATTAACAACTAATTTCCCTTTATTACATATCATATTTTTTGTCGGCCGACGAGCAATAACAACTCCGGTGCTTTTGTTGGTTATATCATTCTAGGTTTTCTCGATGATCTCATTCTTCCGCTTGATTTCTGGGATGGGAAGCACAATAGATAGTAGTTTGTCATGCTAAAATTTTAAAATATGTATCTGTAATTGAAAAAAGTTGTCGTCTATTAAAAAAAAATTACTTGAAAATGATTCAAGGGGACAACTCACTCATGTTGATTATTATAGATCAATTACCACGGTCGCTATTAATTTTTAGATGTGGGAGATCAATTAAATAAAGAATACTGTGTTACTATTTTGAACTTAGAATCCGAATTTGAACTTATTGTCGCCATAAAGCGTAAAACAATGGTGCGATCAAACCAGTAAATAAAACTTCAGTGGATAGCGAGAGGAAGAAACTAAAGGGACCGTGACAGAAAATGTATCTGTTGGTTGGCTTTTCTAACTAAATGACTCGAGTTTGGAAGATTTTATAGTTATCCATGGGAAGTATTTTTTTTGCATTTATAAAATTATAGCTCCATCCGAGTCACTTTCTATGACCAGCTTTTAGTGCAAACCCCTCCGAACTTAATAACCGAATGGTTTTCGATGTGAATTTACTCACAATATAAAATGGCACCAAGTTATAAATAAACTTCAAAATACGTAACTTTTAATTATTTCTTATATGAAAGGGTTGTAGTTTTCATTTTAAACAACGGTGGATTACATGCTAGAAAATACTTTGCACGTTATTTAGATTTGAAATTTTGGATATCAGTAAATAAACGGTTGTCAACCATGATTCTTTTTTACTAGAAAAGTAAATAAAAAAAAAGTGAGTGTCCGTTTGCGGTCGGGTATCGGGGCATGTTGGATCGGTGGAGCACCGACCCGTGATCCATCCACTGTGCAGAGCGGGAGGTTGTCGCTGCTCTGTGAGGCCAGCCTTGCGCAGTCCCCTCCTCTCTAAGGAACAATGTGGTTCAATCCTTCGAATGGTCCACAACGTCCAACTCCGCACTTGGATCGGGCAGGTCAGTAGATAGATGCAAAGATCCAACCCGTCAACCCGGACCAAAGTCCAATCACTTTAGTGCCCCCACTCGGGTTACAAGCTCGTGTTGATGAGCTTGGCATGCAAAACTACTGAGGAAAGGGCATATAAAATTGAATTGGTTTGTGTATTTACTTGATATGGGACTAAATGAAAGGAGGATGTCAATTTTTATTTTTTATTTTTTATGAAAAGACTCATAGATTGGGTAGAAAGAGAAAACATATGTAACATAAGAGGTATAAATAATTGTCATTAAAAATGAACGTCAAATAAGTCGTTTATTAAAATATTAACATTGTAAATCATTAAAATTCGATTGGATTGGTCATAAACCATTTTTTCCATATGTTTAAACGGTATGTGTCTACAAAAATTAAAATACGAGAGTTGCATGAAAATGACTCATGTATGAATGGTAATTCGTGGCATGGCGTTGTAAAGTGTTAGATCGATCAAACCCTATTTACAAGAAGGTAGGCGATAATCATCAAAATAAACATTGGCATTTACTAGAATCTCACAAACCCGTTTTGATAATTTCTGGTACATATTCTTGAACAAAGGAGATTCAACCGATTAATCCAACTAAACAATAAAACAACAACCTATGATTAAGTAGAATGGGTACTATCAAAATTTAGATGAATTTTTACGTTTCGTGATATTTTGTAGTGAAACTCATTTGTTTCTTTGAAAAATAAATTAACAACTAATTTCCCTTTATTACATATCATATTTTTTGTCGGTCGACGAGCAATAACAACTCCGGTGCTTTTGTTGGTTATATCATTCTAGGTTTTCTCGATGATCTCATTCTTCCGCTTGATTTCTTAGATGGGAAGCACAATAGATAGTAGTTTGTCATGCTAAAATTTTAAAATATGTATCTGTAATTGAAAAAAGTTGTCGTCTATTAAAAAAATTACTTGAAAATGATTCAAGGGGACAACTCACTCATGTTAATTATTATAGATCAATTAGCCACGGTCGCTATTAATTTTTAGATGTGGGGAATCAATTAAATATAGAATACTGTATTACTATTTTGAACTTAGAAACCGAATTTAAACTAACCCCTTATTTGTCGCCATAAAGCGTAAAACAATGGTGTGATCGAACCAGTAAATAAAACTTCAGTGGATAGAGAGAGGAAGAAACTAAAGGGACCGTGACAGAAAATGTATCTGTTGGTTGGCTTTTCTAACTAGATGACTCGAGTTTGGAAGATTTTATAGTTATCCATGGGAAGTATTTTTTTTGCATTTATAAAATTATAGCTCCATCCGAGTCACTTTCTATGACCAGATTTTAGTGCAAACCCCTCCGAACTTAATAACCGAATGGTTTTCGATGTGAATTTACTCACAATATAAAATGGCGCCAAGTTATAAATAAACTTCAAAATACGTAAGTTTTAATTATTTCTTATATGAAAGGGTTGTAGTTTTCATTTTAAACAACGGTGGATTACATGCTAGAAAATACTTTGCACGTTATTTAGATTTGAAATTTTGGATATCAGTAAATAAACGGTTGTCACCCATGATTCTTTTTTACTAGAAAAGTAAATAAAAAAAGTGAGTGTCCGTTTGCGGTCGGGTATCGGGGCATGTTGGATCGGTGGAGCACCGACCCGTGATCCATCCACTGTGCAGAGCGGGAGGTTGTCGCTGCTCTGTGAGGCCAGCCTTGCGTAGTCCCCTCCTCTCTAAGGAACAATGTGGCTCAATCCTTCGAATGGTCCACAACGTCCAACTCCGTACTTGGATCGGGCAGGTCAGTAGAGAGCTGCAAAGATCCAACCCGTCAACCCGGACCAAAGTCCAATCACTTTAGTGCCCCCACTCGAGTTACAAGCTCGTGTTGATGAGCTCGGCATGCAAAACTACTGAGGAAAGGGCATATAAATTGAATTGGTTTGTGTATTTACTTGATATGGGACTAAATGAAAGAAGGATGTCAATTTTTATTTTTTATTTTTTATGAAAAGACTCATAGATTGGGTAGAAAGAGAAAACATATGTAACAGAAGAGGTATAAATAATTGTCATTAAAAATGAACGTCAAATAAGTGGTTTATTAAAATATTAACATTGTAATTCATTAAAATTCGATTGGATTGGTCATAAACCATTTTTTCCATATGTTTAAACGGTATGTGTCTACAAAAATTAAAATACGAGAGTTGCATGAAAATGACTCATGTATGAATGGTAATTCGTGGCATGGCGTTGTAAGGTGTTAGATCGATCAAAACCTATTTACAAGCAAGTAGGCGTTAATCATCAAAATAAACATTGCCACTCACCAAAATCTCACAAACCCGTCTTGATAAATTCTGGTACATATGCTTCAACAAACTGAGAGTCAACCGATTAATCCAACTAAACAATAAAACAACAACCTATGATTAAGTAGAATGGGCACTATCAAAATTTAGATGAATTTTTACGTTTCGTGATATTTTGTAGTGAAACTCATTTGTTTCTCGGAAAAATAAATTAACAACTAATTTCCCTTTATTACATATCATATTTTTTGTCGGCCGACGAGCAATAACAACTCCGGTGCTTTTGTTGGTTATATCATTCTAGGTTTTCTCGATGATCTCATTCTTCCGCTTGATTTCTGGGATGGGAAGCACAATAGATAGTAGTTTGTCATGCTAAAATTTTAAAAAATGTATCTGTAATTGAAAAAAGTTGTCGTCTATTAAAAAAAATTACTTGAAAATGATTCAAGGGGACAACTCACTCACGTTAATTATTATAGATCAATTAGCCACGGTCGCTATTAATTTTTAGATGTGGGAGATCAATTAAATAAAGAATACTGTGTTACTATTTTGAACTTAGAAATCAAATTTGAACTAATTGTCGCCATAAAGCGTAAAACAATGGTGCGATTGGACCAGTAAATAAAACTTCAGTGGATAGCGAGAGGAAGAAACTAAAGGGACCGTGACAGAAAATGTATCTGTTGGTTGGCTTTTCTAACTAAATGACTCGAGTTTGGAAGATTTTATAGTTATCCATGGGAAGTATTTTTTTTGCATTTATAAAATTATAGCTCCATCCGAGTCACTTTCCATGACCAGCGTTTAGTGCAAACCCCTCCGAACTTAATAACCGAATGGTTTTCGATGTGAATTTACTCACAATATAAAATGGCCCCAAGTTATAAATAAACTTCAAAATACGTAAGTTTTAATTATTTCTTATATGAAAGGGTTGCAGTTTTGATTTTAAACAACGGTGGATTACATGCTAGAAAATACTTTGCATGTTATTTAGATTTGAAAGTTTGGATATCAGTAAATAAACGGTTGTCAACCATGATTCTATTTTACTAGAAAAGTAAATAAAAAAAAAGTGAGTGTCCGTTTGCGATCGGGTATCGGGGCATGTTGGATCGGTGAAGCACCGACCCGTGATCCATCCACTGTGCAGAGCGGGAGGTTGTCGCTGCTCTGTGAGGCCAGCCTTGCGCAGTCCCCTCCTCTCTAAGGAACAATGTGGCTCAATCCTTCGAATGGTCCACAACGTCCAACTCCGCACTTGGATCGGGCAGGTCAGTAGAGAGCTGCAAAGATCCAACCCGTCAACCCGGACCAAAGTCCAATCACTTTAGTGCCCCCACTCGGGTTACAAGCTCGTGTTGATGAGCTCGGCATGCAAAACTACTGAGGAAAGGGCATATAAAATTGAATTGGTTTGTGTATTTACTTGATATGGGACTAAATGAAAGGAGGATGTCAATTTTTATTTTTTATTTTTTATGAAAAGACTCATAGATTGGGTAGAAAGAGAAAACATATGTAACAGAAGAGGTATAAATAATTGTCATTAAAAATGAACGTCAAATAAGTGGTTTATTAAAATATTAACATTGTAAATCATTAAAATTCGATTGGATTGGTCATAAACCATTTTTTCCATATGTTTAAACGGTATGTGTCTACAAAAATTAAAATACGAGAGTTGCATGAAAATGACTCATGTATGAATGGTAATTCGTGGCATGGCGTTGTAAGGTGTTAGATCGATCAAAACCTATTTACAAGCAAGTAGGCGTTAATCATCAAAATAAACATTGCCACTCACCAAAATCTCACAAACCCGTCTTGATAAATTCTGGTACATATGCTTCAACAAACTGAGAGTCAACCGATTAATCCAACTAAACAATAAAACAACAACCTATGATTAAGTAGAATGGGCACTATCAAAATTTAGATGAATTTTTACGTTTCGTGATATTTTGTAGTGAAACTCATTTGTTTCTCTGAAAAATAAATTAACAACTAATTTCCCTTTATTACATATCATATTTTTTTGTCGGCCGACGAGCAATAACAACTCCTGTGCTTTTGTTGGTTATATCATTCTAGGTTTTCTCGATGATATCATTCTTCCGCTTGATTTCTGGGATGGGAAGCACAATAGATAGTAGTTTGTCATGTTAAAATTTTAAATTATATATCTGTAATTGAAAAAAGTTGTCTTCTATTAAAAAAAATTACTTGAAAATGATTCAAGGGGACAACTCACTCATGTTAATTATTATAGATCAATTAGCCACGGTCGCTATTAATTTTTAGATGTGGGAGATCAATTAAATAAAGAATACTGTGTTACTATTTTGAACTTAGAAACCGAATTTGAACTAATTGTCGCCATAAAGCGTAAAACAATGGTGCGATTGGACCAGTAAATAAAACTTCAGTGGATAGCGAGAGGAAGAAACTAAAGGGACCGTGACAGAAAATGTATCTGTTTGTTGCCTTTTCTAACTAAATGACTCGAGTTTGGAAGATTTTATAGTTATCCATGGGAAGTATTTTTTTTGCATTTATAAAATTATAGCTCCATCCGAGTCACTTTCTATGACCAGCGTTTAGTGAAAACCCCTCCGAACTTAATAACCGAATGGTTTTCGATGTGAATTTACTCACAATATAAAATGGCGCCAAGTTATAAATAAACTTCAAAATACGTAAGTTTTAATTATTTCTTATATGAAAGGGTTGCAGTTTTCATTTTAAACAACGGTGGATTACATGCTAGAAAATACTTTGCACGTTATTTAGATTTGAAAGTTTTTATATCAGTAAATAAACGGTTGTCAACCATGATTCTATTTTACTAGAAAAGTAAATAAAAAAAAAGTGAGTGTCCGTTTGCGATCGGGTATCGGGGCATGTTGGATCGGTGGAGCACCGACCCGTGATCCATCCACTGTGCAGAGCGGGAGGTTGTCGCTGCTCTGTGAGGCCAGCCTTGCGCAGTCCCCTCCTCTCTAAGGAACAATGTGGCTCAATCCTTCGAATGGTCCACAACGTCCAACTCCGCACTTGGATCGGGCAGGTCAGTAGATAGCTGCAAAGATCCAACCCGTCAACCTGGACCAAAGTCCAATCACTTTAGTGCCCCCACTCGGGTTACAAGCTCGTGTTGATGAGCTCGGCATGCAAAACTACTGAGGAAAGGGCATATAAAATTGAATTGGTTTGTGTATTTACTTGATATGGGACTAAATGAAAGAAGGATGTCAATTTTTATTTTTTATTTTTTATGAAAAGACTCATAGATTGGGTAGAAAGAGAAAACATATGTAACATAAGAGGTATAAATAATTGTCATTAAAAATGAATGTCAAATAAGTGGTTTATTAAAATATTAACATTGTAAATCATTAAAATTCGATTGGATTGGTCATAAACCATTTTTTCCATACGTTTAAACGGTATGTGTCTACAAAAATTAAAATACGAGAGTTGCATGAAAATGACTCATGTATGATGTGTAATTCGTGGCATGGCGTTGTAAGGTGTTAGATTGATCAAAACCTATTTACAAGCAAGTAGTCGTTAATCATCAAAATAAACATTGCCACTCACCAAAATCTCACAAACCCGTCTTGATAAATTCTGGTACATATGCTTCAACAAACTGAGAGTCAACCGATTAATTCAACTAAACAATAAAACAACAACCTATGATTAAGTAGAATGGGGATGAATTTTTACGTTTCGTGATATTTTGTAGTGAAACTCATTTGTTTCTCTGAAAAATAAATTAACAACTAATTTCCCTTTATTACATATCATATTTTTTTGTCGGCCGACGAGCAATAACAACTCCGGTGCTTTTGTTGGTTATATCATTCTAGGTTTTCTCGATGATCTCATTCTTCCGCTTGATTTCTTAGATGGGAAGCACAATAGATAGTAGTTTGTCATGCTAAAATTTTAAAATATGTATCTGTAATTGAAAAAAGTTGTCGTCTATTAAAAAAATTACTTGAAAATGATTCAAGGGGACAACTCACTCATGTTAATTATTATAGATCAATTAGCCACGGTCGCTATTAATTTCTAGATGTGGGGGATCAATTAAATATAGAATACTGTATTACTATTTTGAACTTAGAAACCGAATTTAAACTAACCCCTTATTTGTCGCCATAAAGCGTAAAACAATGGTGCGATCGAACCAGTAAATAAAACTTCAGTGGATAGAGAGAGGAAGAAACTAAAGGGACCGTGACAAAAAATGTATCTGTTGGTTGGCTTTTCTAACTAAATGACTCGAGTTTGGAAGATTTTATAGTTATCCATGGGAAGTATTTTTTTTGCATTTATAAAATTATAGCTCCATCCGAGTCACTTTCTATGACCAGCGTTTAGTGCAAACCCCTCCGAACTTAAAAACCGAATGGTTTTCGATGTGAATTTACTCACAATATAAAATGGCGCCAAGTTATAAATAAACTTCAAAATACGTAAGTTTTAATTATTTCTTATATGAAAGGGTTGCAGTTTTCATTTTAAACAACGGTGGATTACATGCTAGAAAATACTTTGCACGTTATTTAGATTTGAAAGTTTGGATATCAGTAAATAAACGGTTGTCAACCATGATTCTTTTTTACCAGAAAAGTAAATAAAAAAAGTGAGTGTCCGTTTGCGATCGGGTATCGGGGCATGTTGGATTGGTGGAGCACCGACCCGTGATCCATCCACTGTGCAGAGCGGGAGGTTGTCGCTGCTCTGTGAGGCCAGCCTTGCGCAGTCCCCTCCTCTCTAAGGAACAATGTGGCTCAATCCTTCGAATGGTCCACAACGTCCAACTCCGCACTTGGATCGGGCAAGTCAGTAGATAGCTGCAAAGATCCAACCCGTCAACCCGGACCAAAGTCCAATCACTTTAGTGCCCCCACTCGGGTTACAAGCTCGTGTTGATGAGCTCGGCATGCAAAACTACTGAGGAAAGGACTTATAAAATTGAATTGGTTTGTGTATTTACTTGATATGGGACTAAATGAAAGAAGGATGTCAATTTTTATTTTTTATTTTTTATTTTTTATGAAAAGACTCATAGATTGGGTAGAAAGAGAAAACATATGTAACATAAGAGGTATAAATAATTGTCATTAAAAATGAATGTCAAATAAGTGGTTTATTAAAATATTAACATTGTAAATCATAAAAATTCGATTGGATTGGTCATAAACCATTTTTTCCATATGTTTACACGGTATGTGTCTACAAAAATTAAAATACGAGAGTTGCATGAAAATGACTCATGTATGATGTGTAATTCGTGGCATGGCGTTGTAAGGTGTTAGATTGATCAAAACCTATTTACAAGCAAGTAGGCGTTAATCATCAAAATAAACATTGCCACTCACCAAAATCTCACAAACCCGTCTTGATAAATTCTGGTACATATGCTTCAACAAACTGAGAGTCAACCGATTAATCCAACTAAACAATAAAACAACAACCTATGATTAAGTAGAATGGGCACTATCAAAATTTAGATGAATTTTTACGTTTCGTGATATTTTGTAGTGAAACTCATTTGTTTCTCTGAAAAATAAATTAACAACTAATTTCCCTTTATTACATATCATATTTTTTTGTCGGCCGACGAGCAATAACAACTCCGGTGCTTTTGTTGGTTATATCATTCTAGGTTTTCTCGATGATATCATTCTTCCGCTTGATTTCTGGGATGGGAAGCACAATAGATAGTAGTTTGTCATGTTAAAATTTTAAAATATGTATCTGTAATTGAAAAAAGTTGTCGTCTATTAAAAAAAATTACTTGAAAATGATTCAAGGGGACAACTCACTCATGTTAATTATTATAGATCAATTAGCCACGGTCGCTATTAATTTTTAGATGTGGGAGATCAATTAAATAAAGAATACTGTGTTACTATTTTGAACTTAGAAACCGAATTTGAACTAATTGTCGCCATAAAGCGTAAAACAATGGTGCGATTGGACCAGTAAATAAAACTTCAGTGGATAGCGAGAGGAAGAAACTAAAGGGACCGTGACAGAAAATGTATCTGTTTGTTGGCTTTTCTAACTAAATGACTCGAGTTTGGAAGATTTTATAGTTATCCATGGGAAGTATTTTTTTTGCATTTATAAAATTATAGCTCCATCCGAGTCACTTTCTATGACCAGTTTTTAGTGCAAACCCCTCCGAACTTAATAACTGAATGGTTTTCGATGTGAATTTACTCACAATATAAAATGGCGCCAAGTTATAAATAAACTTCAAAATACGTAAGTTTTAATTATTTCTTATATGAAAGGGTTGCAATTTTCATTTTAAACAACGGTGGATTACATGCTAGAAAATACTTTGCACGTTATTTAGATTTGAAAGTTTGGATATCAGTAAATAAACGGTTGTCAACCATGATTCTTTTTTACTAGAAAAGTAAATAAAAAAAGTGAGTGTCCGTTTGCGATCGGGTATCGGGGCATGTTGGATCGGTGGAGCACCGACCCGTGATCCATCCACTGTGCAGAGCGGGAGGTCGTCGCTGCTCTGTGAGGCCAGCCTTGCGCAGTCCACTCCTCTCTAAGGAACAATGTGGCTCAATCCTTCGAATGGTCCACAACATCCAACTCCGCACTTGGATCGGGCAGGTCAGTAGATAGCTGCAACGATCCAACCCGTCAACCTTGACCAAAGTCCAATCACTTTAGTGCCCCCACTCGGGTTACAAGCTCGTGTTGATGAGCTCGGCATGCAAAACTAGTGAGGAAAGGGCATATAAAATTGAATTGGTTTGTGTATTTACTTGATATGGGACTAAATGAAAGAAGGATGTCAATTTTTATTTTTTATTTTTTATGAAAAGACTCATAGATTGGGTAGAAAGAGAAAACATATGTAACATAAGAGATATAAATAATTGTTAAAAATGAACGTCAAATAAGTCATTTATTAAAATATTAACATTGTAAATCATTAAAATTCGATTGGATTGGTCATAAACCATTTTTTCCATATGTTTAAACGGTATGTGTCTACAAAAATTAAAATACGAGAGTTGCATGAAAATGACTCATGTATGAATGGTAATTCGTGGCATGGCGTTGTAAGGTGTTAGATCGATCAAAACCTATTTACAAGCAAGTAGGCGTTAATCATCAAAATAAACATTGCCACTCACCAAAATCTCACAAACCCGTCTTGATAAATTCTGGTACATATGCTTCAACAAACTGAGAGTCAACCGATTAATCCAACTAAACAATAAAACAACAACCTATGATTAAGTAGAATGGGCACTATCAAAATTTAGATGAATTTTTACGTTTCGTGATATTTTGTAGTGAAACTCATTTGTTTCTCTGAAAAATAAATTAACAACTAATTTCTCTTTATTACATATCATATTTTTTGTCGGTCGACGAGCAATAACAACTCCGGTGCTTTTGTTGGTTATATCATTCTAGGTTTTCTCGATGATCTCATTCTTCCGCTTGATTTCTGGGATGGGAAGCACAATAGATAGTAGTTTGTCATGCTAAAATTTTAAAATATGTATCTGTAATTGAAAAAAGTTGTCGTCTATTAAAAAAAATTACTTGAAAATGATTCAAGGGGACAACTCACTCATGTTAATTATTATAGATCAATTAGCCACGGTCGCTATTAATTTTTAGATGTGGGAGATCAATTAAATAAAGAATACTGTGTTACTATTTTGAACTTAGAAACCGAATTTGAACTAATTGTCGCCATAAAGCGTAAAACAATGGTGCGATTGGACCAGTAAATAAAACTTCAGTGGATAGCGAGAGGAAGAAACTAAAGGGACCGTGACAGAAAATGTATCTGTTTGTTGGCTTTTCTAACTAAATGACTCGAGTTTGGAAGATTTTATAGTTATCCATGGGAAGTATTTTTTTTGCATTTATAAAATTATAGCTCCATCCGAGTCACTTTCTATGACCAGCGTTTAGTGAAAACCCCTCCGAACTTAATAACCGAATGGTTTTCGATGTGAATTTACTCACAATATAAAATGGCGCCAAGTTATAAATAAACTTCAAAATACGTAAGTTTTAATTATTTCTTATATGAAAGGGTTGCAGTTTTCATTTTAAACAACGGTGGATTACATGCTAGAAAATACTTTGCACGTTATTTAGATTTGAAAGTTTTTATATCAGTAAATAAACGGTTGTCAACCATGATTCTATTTTACTAGAAAAGTAAATAAAAAAAAAGTGAGTGTCGGTTTGCGATCGGGTATCGGGGCATGTTGGATCGGTGAAGCACTAACCCGTGATCCATCCACTGTGCAGAGCAGGAGGTTGTCGCTGCTCTGTGAGGCCAGCCTTGCGCAGTCCCCTCTTCTCTAAGGAACAATGTGGCTCAATCCTTCGAATGGTCCACAACGCACAACTCCGCACTTGGATCGGGCAGGTCTGTAGAGAGCTGTAAAGATCCAACCCGTCAACCCGGACAAAAGTCCAATCACTTTAGTGCCCCCACTCGGGTTACAAGCTCGTGTTGATGAGCTCGGCATGCAAAACTACTGAGGAAAGGGCATATAAAATTGAATTGGTTTGCGTATTTACTTGATATGGGACTAAATGAAAGGAGGATGTCAATTTTTATTTTTTATTTTTTATGAAAAGACTCATAGATTGGGTAGAAAGAGAAAACATATGTAACATAAGAGGTATAAATAATTGTCATAAAAAATGAACGTAAAATAAGTGGTTTATAGAAATATTATTATTGTAAATCATTTAATTTCGATTCGATTGGTCGTAAACAATTCTTTCCCTATGTTTAAATGGTTTGTGTCTACAAAAATTAAAATACAAGAGTTGCATGAAAATGCCTCATGTAAGAATGGTAATTCATGGCATGGCGTTGTAAAGTGTTAGATCGATCAAACCCTATTTACAAGAAGGTAGGCGATAATCATCAAAATAAACATTGTCATTAACCAGAATCTCACAAACCCGTTTTGATAATTTCTGGTACATATGCTTGAACAAATGAGATTCAACTGATTAATCCAACTAAACAATAAAACAACAACCTATGATTAAGTAGAATGGGCACTATCAAAATTTAGATGAATTTTTACGTTTCGTGATATTAATTAGTGAAACTCATTTTTTTCTCTGAAAAATAAATTAACAACTAATTTCCCTTTATTACATATCATATTTTTTGTCGGCCGACGAGCAATAACAACTCCGGTGCTTTAGTTGGTTATATCATTCTAGGTTTTCTCGATGATCTCATTCTTCCGCTTGATTTCTTAGATGGGAAGCACAATAGATAGTAGTTTGTCATGCTAAAATTTTAAAATATGTATCTGTAATTGAAAAAAGTTGTCGTCTATTAAAAAAATTACTTGAAAATGATTCAAGGGGACAACTCACTCATGTTAATTATTATAGATCAATTAGCCACGGTCGCTATTAATTTTTAGATGTGGGAGATCAATTAAATAAAGGATACTGTGTTACTATTTTGAACTTAGAAACCGAATTTAAACTAACCCCTTATTTGTCGCCATAAAGTGTAAAACAATGGTGCGATCGAACCAGTAAATAAAACTTCAGTGGATAGCGAGAGGAAGAAACTAAAGGGATCGTGACAGAAAATGTATCTGTTGGTTGGCTTTTCTAACTAAATGACTCGAGTTTGGAAGATTTTATAGTTATCCATGGGAAGTATTTTTTTGCATTTATAAAATTATAGCTCCATCCGAGTCACTTTCTATGACCAGCGTTTAGTGCAAACCCCTCCGAACTTAATAACCGAATCTTTTTCGATGTGAATTTAATCACAAAATAAAATGGCGCCAAGTTATAAATAAACTTCAAAATGCATAAGTTTTAATTGTTTCTTATATGAAAGGGTTGCAGTTTTCATTTTAAACAACGGTGTATTACATGCTAGAAAATACTTTGCACGTTATTTAGATTTGAAAGTTTGGATATCAGTAAATAAACGGTTGTCAACCATGATTCTTTTTTACTAGAAAGGTAAATAAAAAAAAAAGTGAGTGTCCATTTGCGATCGGGTATCAGGGCATGTTGGATCGGTGGAGCACCGACCCGTGATCCATCCACTGTGTAGAGCGGGAGGTTTTCGCTGCTCTGTGAGGCCAGCCTTGCGCAGTCCCCTCCTCTCTAAGGAACAATGTGGCTCAATCCTTCGAATGTTCCACAACGTCCAACTCCGCACTTGGATCAGGCAGGTCAGTAGAAAGTTGCAAAGATCCAACCCGTCAACTCGGACCAAAGTCCAATCACTTTAGTGCCCCCACTCGGGTTACAAGCTCGTGTTGATGAGCTCGGCATGCAGAACTACTGAGGAAAGGGCATATAAAATTGAATTGGTTTGTGTATTTACTTGATATGGGACTAAATGAAAGGAGGATGTCAATTTTTATTTTTTATTTTTTATTTTTTATTTTTTATTTTTTATTTTTTATTTTTTATTTTTTATTTTTTATTTTTTATTTTTTATTTTTTATTTTTTATTTTTTATTTTTTATTTTTTATTTTTTATTTTTTATTTTTTATTTTTTATTTTTTATTTTTTATGAAAAGACTCATAGATTGGGTAGAAAGAGAAAACATATGTAACATAAGAGGTATAAATAATTTTCATTAAAAATGAACGTAAAATAAGTGGTTTATTAAAATATTAACATTGTAAATCATTTAATTTCGATTTCATTGGTCGTAAACCATTTTTTCCCTATGTTTAAACGGTTTGTGTTTACAAAAATTAAAATACGAGAGTTGCATGAAAATGACTCATGTATGAATGGTAATTCGTGGCATGGCGTTGTAAAGTGTTAGATCGATCAAAACCTATTTACAAGCAAGTAGGCGTTAATCATCAAAATAAACATTGCCATTCACCAAAATCTCACAAACCCGTCTTGATAAATTCTGGTACATATGCTTCAACAAATTGAGATTCAACCGATTAATCCAACTAAACAATAAAACAACAACCTATGATTAAGTGGAATGGGCACTTTCAAAATTAGATGAATTTTTACGTTTCGTGATATTTTGTAGTGAAACTCATTTGTTTCTCTGAAAAATAAATTAACAACTAATTTCTCTTTATTACATATCATATTTTTTTACGTCTATTAAGAAAATTACTTGAAAATGATTCAAGGGGACAACTCACTCATTTTAATTATTATAGATCAATTAGCTACAGTCGCTATTAATTTTTAGATGTGGGAGATCAATTAAATAAAGAATATTGTGTTACTATTTTGAACTTAGAAACCGAATTTACACTAACCCCTTATTTGTCGCCATAAAGCTTAAAACAATGGTGCAATCAAACCAGTAAGTAAAACTTCAGTGGATAGCGAGAGGAAGAAACTAAAGGGACCGGGACAAAAAATGTATTGGTTGGTTGGCTTTTCTAACTAAATGACTCGAGTTTGGAAGAATTTATAGTTATCCGTGGGAAGTATATTTTTCATTTATAAAATTATAGCTCCATTCGAGTCACTTTCTATGACCAGTGTTTAGTGCAAACCCCTCCAAACTTAATAACCGAATGGTTTTCGATGTGAATTAACTTACCTTATAAAATGGCGCCAAGTTATAAATAAACTTCAAAATACGTAAGTTTTAATTATTTCATTTATGAAACGGTTGTAGTTTTCGTCGTAAACAACGGTGGATTACATGCTAGAAAAATCTTTGTACGTTATTTAGTTTTGAAATTTTGGATATCAGTAAATAAACGGTTGTCGACCATGATTCGTTTGACTAGAAAGTAAATAATCAAAAAAAAGTGAGTGTTCGTTTGCGATCGGGTATCGAGGCATGTTGGATCGGTGGAGCACCGACCCGTGATCCATCCACTGTGCAGAGCGGGAGGTTGTCACTACTCAGTGAGGCCAGCCTTGCGCAGTCCCCTTCTCTCTTAGGAACAATGTGGCTCAATCCTTCGAATGGTCGACAACGTCCAACTCTGCACTTGGATTAGGCAGGTTAGTGGAGAGCTGCAACGATCCAACCCGTCAACCCGGACCAAAGTCCAATCACTTTAGTGCCCCCACTCGGGTTACAAGCTTGTTTTGATGTGCTCGGCTTGCAAAACTATTAGGAAAGAGCATATAAATTTGAATTGGTTTGTGTTACTTTATATGGGACTAAATGAAAGGAGGATGTCAATTTTTATTTTTTTATTTTTTATGAAGAGACTCATAGATTGGGTAGAAAGAGAAAATATATGTAACATAAGAGGTATATAGAATTGTCATTAAAATGAACGTAAAATAAGTGGTTTATTAAAATATTAACATTGTAAATTATTTAATTTCGATTTGATTGGTCGTAAACCATTTTTTCCCTATGTGTAAACGGTTTGTGTCTACAAAAATTAAAATGAGAGTTGCATGAAAATGAATCATGTATGAATCGTAATTCGTGACATGGCGTTGTAAAGTGTTAGATCGATCAAAACCTATTTACAAACAAGTAGGAGATAATCATCAAAATAAACATTGTCATTCATCAAAATCTCTCAAATCAAGTGAACAGTTAACATATGGGGCACTTTTTTTAGAGTAATTCTAGGTGTCAAGGAAACCAGCGAGGAAATGAGCGAGGGGAGGGAGGTGGCGGGGTGGGAACCGTTCACCTCCCTCGGGATACGTGCCATCATTTTTGGTGCGCGCATCCCGAGGGAGGTGAACGGTTCCCACCCCGCCACCTCCCTCCCCTCGCTGGTTTCCTCGACACCTAGAATTTCTCCTTTTTTTAAGAATGACATGAAGTGGTGGTGCTCATTTTTATGATAAAATCTAGTGGTGGGCACTATGGGCCCATGAAAGAACAAAATGGAATTGTATGGTTGTGTCTGGAAGATATTTTATTCATGTAAAATTCAAACATTTTCTTTATCAAGCCTAGTTTTATTTCTTTCTTTTATTCATTTATAGAGTTTAGTATATTCACATGTCAATATATCCAAATTCTTGTATTTTATTTATCTATTCGCTCGTGTATCAGTTGTGCCTACGGCACGGCTGCACACTTTTCACATAGTGTGTACCCATTGGCACGGGTATTGTGTCATGCCTTCGGCATTACACCCTGATTTTTGGGGAGTGCCTTTGGCACTCCAAAGGCACCCCCCAAATGGATCACTAAATACAAATTATGGATTACCATTAAAAAAAATCAAACATGGTTTACAAAACATGCCTTGAAATCCATTCGCTTAATTCCTTGTATTGTCTATTCCACTTCTTCATCCCCTTCTTCTGCTGTCTTGACTACTACAACTTCGATAGCAGTGCACTCTAGGAAAAAAATTACACGCGCCGATTTTGCTAGTCCTAAAAATCATTTAACTTTCTTTCAAGTTGAAACTGAACTTGATGAAAATTTTCTACTTTGGAGACATCAATTTGGCAAGGGTGTCAACCAAGAAGATGCATGAACAGTAGATTTGGGGTTCTTTGAAAGAGGGACAATTAGGTAAACATGTGAACAATATAGGGGTTTTTGATACATAGTGTAACTATGTACATGAATTGTTGGGTTCTAAAAATAAATGTTCGGACATCAAAATAATTCATATTGGATTAGGACTATTTGTTGCAACATAGTTAAAATAATTTATTAATATCTAAAACTTTAGATGTAAATGAAAAATAGATTTAAAATACAAATTTTTTTTACTCATTTTTTGTTTTAGAGAAAAAAATAAACTTCATGTGAAAGAATTAAAAATAAATAAAAATTCTAAGTATAAAATGAAAAAATAAAAATAAAATCTTAATACACATCTAGAGAACAATCAAAAGGTCCATGAAGACCTTTATTCTTATTCCCCATCTCATATTTGTACAACAACAGCTCCAGCTCCACCCCATCTATACCAACACCATCATCGCCACCACCTCCGCCTCCTCGCCTAAACAGCCACCTCAATTCATTCTCACCTTCTGTAGTTCTGTAGTTTCATCATCTCCACCGCCGCCACCACTCTGATCCATCACCACCTCATCATCACCACCACCAGGTTCGACCTTCGATCGAATCTTCTCTATGTCCATTTAAGTGAAAAACAGATCACCCTCATATTTGATCTCGTCGAAGCTTCTGGTCGAGACATTAAACCGAACCAGCCCCGAGATCCAGATCGTCAAGGATTCGAAAATTCACCTCTCAGTTCGCCCGCCGGTGGTGCGACCCTCGAAAGTTCGTTGCCACCTTCGATGTCGCATTGTTAGGGTTGGCAGGGTCGTGCCCTTCCATTTCTTTTTCAAATTTCTTTCTCTCTCTCTCGATCGTTTCTTTGGTTCAATTTTTGTTAGAAGACGAAAGAGGGAACAAGACGGTGAGAGATACAAAGTTTTGAGGGAGAGAGGGGATGTTTTGGGGTCAAAAAGGTTAAAGAGAGACAGAGAGTTTTGAGGGTGATAGGGGGTTGTAGGGATGGCAGTGTGGCAAATTTTCACGAATATCCCCCCTACCCGATCCGTTTGGGGCGGTTTTAGATATGCTTAAATGGATTTTGGGGCGGATACGGATATGCAAAAAAATCCATCAAATAATCGGGGCAGATACGGATTTGGACAAATTCGCCCCACGGATATCCGTTTAATCGTGAGAATTACTGAAATACCCTTGGCCTTTAAAAAGGAAAAAAAATCCTAACCCTAGGCTATCACTTCTCACTCTGCCTCACTTCTCTTCATCCCTCTTCAAAGAAATCTTCTTCATCTTTCTTCAAAGAAAAGAAGAAAATTTTCAGTTCTTCTTCGAAACCCTTCTCTTCAACCACTTCGAACCAGGCAAGGCATTAAACCCGCTAGGAGATGATCCTGGCGAGTATCTAACTCATCCACTTCATCCTCTTCGTCAAAGTCGAGTAAGGTGACAAGGAATTCGTCAGGAGATGATTAAGGGGCCATGGAGCGTGGAGGAGGACCGGATCTTGACGCAAGAGGTGGACGAGCACAACGCAAGGAACTGCTCGCTGATAAGCTGGTACATCAAGGCAAGAAACTGGTCATCCATTTTCTCATGATGAGGATCAGACGATCATGGTAGCGCACGCCAAGTACGACAATCGGTAGGCGATGATTACGATTTGCGAAGCTGTTACTGACTCAAGTATGTCTCCATCAAGTCTCCGACTCCCCCAAATTAAGCTTGAAGATGAAGATCCACATATCCAAATCGATCTTGAGTGTAATGTTTGATTTGTTTTTCGTTTCTACTTACTTCTTCTTTGGTGATTTCATCTTCTTTGCTAATCTCTACAGATTTGGTTTTAGTTTAGGCCAGATCTGAAGTATTTGATGCAACAATGATTTGATCTTTTAATTTTACTAAAGCAAATGTAGTGGTACAAAAATGTTGATTGTGATGATCTGTGTTGCAACATTTTTTTTTTTTTTCAGCTCCTGGATATTTCAAAATCAAAGGATTTTTTTAACGGATTATCAGGGCGGGGCATATATCCTCCAATCTGTGCGGATCGGGGATGGTTTTTACAAAAATAAATTATCGGTTATTCGGGGCAAATTTGGGGATCCGCGATCCCCAACGGGGCAGGGATGGATTTGCCCAAATCCGCCCCATTGCCATCCCTAGTGGGTTGCTTCACTGGTAAGGCTAGTGAGTTGGAAATGAGACAAAAATGAAAAGAGATTAAATTTGTATTTTTGTAATATATATTTTAGTATTAAGCGTTCCATGTCAAGTCAAACACAAACCACAATATGTGGGTCCCACGCAAGGTCAGAGAGACACTCTGGTTTTTTTCCATTTTACAGGGGCAATATCGGGGCCAAAATTTTGAAGTGGTAATTTAGGAAATGAAATTGCGACATGATGGACAAAATCACTGTAGGGAGGTTTTTTGGAAATAAAAATGTGACATGACTTATCTGCTTCACTGTAGCAAAATTGTAGCAAAATTGAATTTTTGTTATGAACTATATATGTTTCTTAATGATTTTAGAAAATAAATATGCGAAAAGGTTAAGCTGGACTAACATTAATGTTGAGTGAGTTCATAAAGTGCACCATATGTAATATCACACAATCTTTTTTCATAAAAGAAAAATAACTTAATGACTATCTTAATAACATAATAATAATAATAACAATAGTAACAATAGCATATTTATGATAGCGTCCCATCCCAAAGAAATTTTTGGCTCCGCCCTACGTGTCATATTAAATTTTTAGTTTCTTACACAAAATTTTTTATATGAAAGTGAATTCATTTTACTAATTATGAAAAGTTTATCTCTATTTCTAATGAGAATTGAAAATGTTCGGTTACCGTCTCATAAAATTACGAAATTGCCTCTCCTCATTCGCCAAATCTAAAAATGCTCATGCCCATCCCATTCGCCAAATTACAAAAATGCCCCTTCTCATTCACCAAATCTTGACAAATACCCCTTCCTTATTCGCCAAATTACGAAAATGCCTCCCCCCCATTCTCCAAATTATGAAAATGCCCTCCCAATTCGCCAAATCCTGAAAATGCCTAACCCATCTTCTATTGTGTGTCAAGATTTTGAAGTTTATAAAATACCCCTCCTCATATTTTATAAACCCCAAGCTAATCCAATATTACTTTTATGCCTCCACGTGTCACTCTCATATTCAAACATATGTTCATCGGCCCTACTTCACTCAAAGCCTATTAAATTATCATTGGACAAAATATTTTTGAGGCCCAATCCAACGTCTTATGTGATTAGCAAACATGGTCTGGGGCATCTTAATTCTCCAATAATGTGTCAAAATTATGTTGTTCCGAGAATGTCCATCACACTTTCTCTTATGTACAACAATCGGCAATTCACCATGTTAGCGTCCTGATGTGTCTAAAAGTGTCAAGACTTTGGTTTTCCAAGAATGCGCCCCCTTTCCTTTTTAAGGAGCTAAGCCCCAAGCAAAGAGATATGAAGGTAGTCTGATGCGTATAAATAAATTATAATAGTAGGTCAATGAGAATGAAAAAAATTATAATTAATCAATATTTTGGTAACCCATAGTTTTAATATTTGGTAATTTTGTGACGTATTTAGGGAGTGCCGAAGATACGACCCATGGACCAGGGCATGACACTAGTACAATCTATGTGAAATTTGTATGGTCGACTGATACACTAGTAACAATAATAACATTAGCATATTTATGATAGTGTCCCACCCTAAAGAAATTTCTGACTCCGCCCTACGCGTCATACTAAATTTTTACACATAACTTTTTATATGAAAATGCACAGCCATGGGGTTCATTTTGCTAAATATGAAAAGTTAAGTTGGAAATTTTCAACTTGGGTATAAAACATCTAAACAAAATTACCCTTACTACCTTTAAAACTAGATAATAGTGAAAGACTGGTGCTGGTGCACATTACAACTAGAATGATATAATCCAAGACAAGGGCTAGTTGGGACGAAGGATTGTGATTTCGTTTTTTGAGTTCATTTCGGTATCTTGATTTTAAGAAATATTTCGATGTGCAAGGAAAAAACGTAAAAATTTCAAAGATACATAATAAATAAAAAAAATTATATATATATAATGAATTTCGAGGGTCGTATATGAAAATGTGAAAAAATAGATGCAAGTAAATAAATATCTATTAAACATGTTAAATGAAGCCTAAATAACAAGAAATGAAACAAACATGAAATCAATATATAATTAGAACATCAGAGTTTCAAAAATCAATATATAAGTAGAAGAAATGATAATTAGAAAATCAGGGTGTGGTTTTAAAAATCAATAAATAATTATAAGAATTGATAATACGAAAAAACTTCAAAATTTTATGGAAAAATGAAATTTTTTGGTAGCTGGGTTTTGTATTTTTACAGAAAAAAAAATGTAATTTATGAAAAAAATTCCAAAAAAAAACCCTAAAAATATGTAACTTTTAATTTCGCTCTTTTTCTTTTCATTTAAAAAAAAACGTAATTTTAGTTGAAATTTCACGAGATTTCGTGAAATCACATTCCTTGGTTGGGACCACATATCTTACCTTTTGTACAAATCACTCCCTGAAACACTCAATTATGTTGCCTCCTGCTTTTCTTTTTTTATTTTGGTTTCCAGCAAAAATGCAAACAAACCCACCACCTCATTGAGCAGTGAGCACTGCAAGTTGAGTTGAATAACTCGTTATTAGCACTATAGATATATAGAGATTGCAAAAAGGAGGACCACCATCCCATTTTCTATAATCAAACTTCCCAAAAAGATTAAAGCAACACAAGGCATGGAGATTAGAGTGAGATTCAAAAGAGAAAAACCCATTTTCTGAATCATACTATATCCTGATCGAGTTCTTGTTTTCTCTCAGTTTCGTTTCTGTCTCCTTTAAGAAGAAAGGAAGTCCATTGATAGATAATGTTGAGAAAGTTGTGTTGCTGCAAATGGTTCATGCTTCTTGGTATTTCACACCTATTCCTATTCACCCTGATTTCAGCCAAGAAACATGGTAACTCAACTATCTCTTCTTTTGATTTATTTTCTTTTTCCTTGTTAGTTCAGCACAAACAGTTGCCAAGTATCAATTTAATGAATTTGTTGAGAACAGAAAGAACATGACATGTTTATTTGTTAAATTTTAGGTGTATAGTAATCAATTCTGCCCATGTTTACCTTTGGGGCATGTTCAGATTCTGCTAATATGTTCAATATGCAATGTTTTCTTAGGAAGCTTATAGTAACATATTAATATCACATAACAAAAACAAACTTAAAACTTATTTTAATGTCAGCTTAATCAAGTGCAGAGGAACCAGAGTCTTTTTGCTATTTTTTTATTTACTTATTGCTCGTCGCCGTTTTTTATCTGTAAAATGTATTAGGCCTACCTTGTGTTCTTCTGAACTGAATCTAAGAACAAGAATTTAACTTTCTGCTTCTCAATTAATTAGGTAATTTGAGTCACATTAATCCACTAAACCTAAATTGAGTTATTTTTGGTAAGGGAGAAGTTTAACATAATGGACCCAATAAGACTTTGGTTTGCAGACTGCTTCTGAGTATTCCAACATTGTTCCGTAAGATATCTTTATTGTCAAGACTGAAAAGATTGTTATGTGTGCCTTGATCGAACTTAAGGGAGGGAGGTTGTAGGGAGAAGAAAAGCGTGCATAAGTTATTGTAAATTCCAAAGTTCTGTAAGTGCAAAAATGATGGAGAAGAGGGTTTTAATCGAATGCAGCCACCCAGTTATTTGACGTTCTCGAAAAGCAAGTCATCATGGAGGATAGGGAGAGACTGTTGTGGAATAGTAATGTCATTGGTTTCGAGGTTAATACTTTTCGTCCTCACTTCCACGCCAACTGCCAATAACTCCCATGCTTACATATATAGAATCATTGGGCCAAATCCCTCCTTTTCTGAGTAGTTCACAGACAAATTCTAACAACTGATAATTTGGAGAAAGGGGGAGTGTTTCATCATTGGAAGTGTTGTATGTGCAGCAGTGATGATGAGTCCATTGACCATCTACTCCTATTTTGTCCCGAGGTGTCATTGATTTGGAAGAATGTTTATGTCTGAATTTTGGGTTGGCAAAAACATTGATGGTCAATTGAGTGAGTATTTTCCGGGGTGGATGTGTTCAGGTCTCTCGTTGGCAGGGAATTGGTTACAGAAACATGGCCTCATACGACATACTATAATGTGATGTCTTTAGGAGAGGAACTCTCGCATTTTTGCAAATAAGTATATATGCAATAAGCAACTTATTTGGGGAATCAGGGAAGCTCTTTCGAGATGGGGGAAGTCGTGGAATTACTTCAGGGGTTATTTTTTAAACTTTTTTTTGTTAAAACAAAATGCATAAATACTAAGAAAATGAAGCTACATAGTCTGTTACAGCCTTGGCCCAATCATGGGCTTGAAATTTAAAACATCTAGGAACAAAATAGAAATGAAAATGTAGAACTAAAATGTCTTCAAACTGAGACACATAGATGGATTGTTACCAATTGAGGTGATTTCTGCTGCCCTAAAAGAGATGTACAACATCTAGACAGTCTAAGTGAAAGTATGTCACCTCCCACCCCTGAGTTTGAGCTCAATCAATAGCCTTCAACATAGCATGGACCTCTGCTTCAAAACTACCGTCTACACTCGTACTCAAGTATCCACCAGCTTCAGAGATTCTGGAGCCATTTTTATCTACAGCAATCAGCCCATAGGTATCTGTGTGATCATCATAAGAGAATCCAACATCAACAAATATGAGGATAGCTTTGTTAGTATAATGTATATCTGCCAACCTTCTTCTCCTCCCCACCGCCCCTCTCCACCCCTCTCCCCCAACCCGCTCCTTCTCTCCTCCTCACCGCTTCCCCAACCTTTTTCTCATCCCCATCGCCCCCGTCCGCCCCTTTTCAAAAAGGGTGAAAATGTGAGCAGAGAGGAGGGAGATCTAGAGACAGTGGAGCGAGTTCAAGGGAGAGTTGGATAGTGTTGTTAGTTCTTCCTCCCCTGAAGAGATTCAGGTGAAGCCCTAGCGATGGCCTCTTCCGGCATCCTGCCGGGAGGAAAGGCAACAAACAAGGAACAACCAAATGATTCAGCAGAAAATGACATCTAGATGAGAAGCTGGAGTCAGTTGTTTGGTGGTCAAAACCTGCTATTGAGTAGGAAGTCCATGTTCACTATGCAGATTTGATGCTCCAAGATGACACATTAATTTGCCCTCTTGATATTCGACAAAGGCCAAAGAGATAAGAAACCGATTGGTTGGGATGTTCTTTGAAAATCCACCTCCCTTCAGTCAAGTGAAACTAGCAGTGGAGCGTAGATGGAATCCTAAAGGGTCCATTGAAGTTAATTCGAATGGAGAGTACTTCAAGTTTTCGAACATGGAGGATCGTGAGGTCGCGCTAGAAATGTGAGCTTTTAAGGTCAGAGACAAATGATGGTTACTAAACCATGGAAGAAGGACCTCGAGTGCCTAAAAAATGAGGTAACAACTATCCCTGTCTGGATTCATTTGTACAATGTTCCTACATGTATGTGGAGTACTACAGGATTAGGATACATAACTAATTATGTAGGAAAACGGGTTACAAGAAGTAGACTCAATTATGTTGTTGTGTGTGGCGGTTAAACCAACAAAGAACCTCCCCATTAAAATCAAATTAGATATTGGTAGAGAAGAAAAGTTTGATGAGGTTATTATTAATTATCCTTGGAAGCCTTTGTTATGTGTTGATTGTTGTGTTTTTTGGCACGAGAAAGGTAAATGTGTGGAAGATGTTATTGGAAAGGTCCAACAACAAAAGGAGAAGATATTGAATCGTAGAAAAGGTTATGATATCAGATTGGTTCAAAGTGATAAGAAAACAGAAGAACAAGGTGCTACCAGGAAGATTACTCAAGAATGGGTAGAGATTAAAAGGACAAATGGGAAGGTGGTAAATGAAAATGAGAACCTTAGGTTGGACAATAATTCCTTCAATGTCATGCAATGTGTTGATGAGAACAATGATACGGAATGGACAAATGGTACATAACCCTTTTGTTAAGCTCCAGAGGTGGAAGAAGGTGAAATTGAAGAACATATTAATACTTATGGCCAGGTTATCACGCAGGGTGATAAAGATCAACCCTTGAACAAGGTTGTCCATGAGCCAACTATGGACACAGATGATCAGTTCTTGAACGGGATTGTTCATGAGTCCAGTATGGACACAGAGGTAGATTAGTCCTTGAACGAGGTTCTCCATGAGCCAGGTATGGACACAAAGGTCCCTCAAGATGCTTTTTGTGATAGTAAATGAGATGAAGATAATGATGAAAGAGTGTTAGAGCCACAAATGCATGTGGAGCTGACATACCGGAGCTTTAGGAGTATGATGGCCCTTGAAGCTGACATATCGGGTTCTTGAAGGCGAAGAATACGAGAGAGTCGCGGCCCTATTAAAAGCAAACGAAGAAAATTATGTATCAAGCTCTCGAAGATCCACGAGGTGTAGGAAAGGAAACAAGAAATATGAAGCTTCATCTTTTATGTCTAATGATTAAGGATTACTTACCTCAAGAGATTGTAATCGAGTTTTACCATTTTTATTAATATAAAGGTTAAGGGGTCGTTTCAACCCTGCTTGCTTCCAAAATAATAATAAATAAATAGTATAATGTATGCTGCTAGTTTTAGTTCTGATGAATTGTTCTGCATTTTGATCTTGTTTTTAAGGCCTTGTCCCATTTTAATATGAGGATGTCTGCTGCTAGTTTTAGTTCTGATGAATTTTTTTTTCTGCTTCTTGATGGTCTTGAGGTGAATTATGATCTTGTCTGTTAAAGGCCTTGTCCCATTTGCACCAAACTCTCCAAGCTTGCCTTCCTATACTCTGAAGGTGTGGTTCAACCTGTTGGAAACATTTTGCATTACTAACCTGTAGAAAATGACAGCACCAACCTTACTAATAATCAGGCCTATATCAAGTTGATTAGTAATGTGTAGTTGCCAAATGAATTCAAAGATAGCATCAATGCCACAAACCAATTCAGGGGTATTTTATTTGATACGTGTAACATGCGCACATTTGCACTTAACAGTTCCATTTGTTCTGTTCTTTTTTTCTTACTGAGAGCCTCATTGCCTTAACTGTTCCTTCTTGTTCTTGGTCATTATCTGTTTTATAGTACTTGTTAAGAGATTAAGAGAATACACTAATTCGATATCTTCATTGAAAGTAATACATGTATTTATATACAACCTATTGTATCTATACTAGGAAACTATATCAATTAGAATCTCTAATTGACAGCTATATACACACTGTAACACTCCCCCTCAAGCTGGAGCATAAATGTTAATCATGCCCAGCTTGTTACAAAGATAGTCAACCCGAACCCTATTTAAAGCTTTCGTGAAGATGTCCCCTAGTTGTTCTCCAGTTTTCACATATCCTGTAGAAATCGAGCCATGTTGAATTTTCTCACGAATAAAATGACAATCAATTTCAATGTGCTTAGTCCGTTCATGAAACACAGGATTAGATGCAATATGAAGAGCAGCTTGGTTATCACACCACAATTTCGCTGGTACTGTAGTTTTAAGTCCTACTTCAGTCAAGAGTTGATATATCCAAATGATCTCACATACAGACTGTGCCATAGCCCTATATTCAGACTCTGCACTGGATCTTGACACAACGCTTTGCTTCTTACTCTTCCATGAGACCAAATTCCCTCCAACAAAGATACAATAACCTGAAGTGGATAGTCTATCCATTTTGGAACCTGCCCAATCTGCATCTGAAAAACATTCAATATGAGTATGCCCATGATTTTTCTACACGATACCTCGTCCTGGTGCTCCTTTCAAGTAACCCAAAATTTGCTTTAACGCTGCCCAATGATGAATTGTTGGGGATGACATAAACTGACTGACAACACTGACTGAGTATGCAATATTTGGACGAGTCACGGTAAGGTAATTCAACTTCCCAACCAACCTTCGATGTCTTTCAGGATCTTCAAATGGTTCCCCCTCCTCTGTAAGGTGTACATTTGGAGTCATTGGAGTACTACAAGGCTTTGCTCCCAATTTACCTGTCTCAGTTAATAAGTCAAGGACATATTTTCTCTGAGATAGAAATATACCTTGTTTACTCCGAGTGACTTCAACTCCCAAGAAATACTTTAACACCCCCAAATCCTTCGTGTGAAACTGAGTATGAATGAAGGATTTAAGAGATGAGATTCCTCTAGTATCATTTTCAGTAATTACAATGTCATCCACATACACAACTAACAGAATGATACTAGCTGCGGATCGTTTGTAGAATACAGAGTGGTCAGACTTGCTTTTCTTCATACCAAATTTCTCAACAGCCTGACTAAACTTTCCAAACCAAGCACGAGGACTATGTTTCAAACCATATAAAGATTTTCGAAGACGAAAAACTCGCCCTGACTCCCCCTGAGCAACAAAACCAGGAGGTTGATCCATATACACCTCCTCCTGAAGATCTCCATGAAGAAAAGCATTCTTGATATCAAGCTGATGTAAAGGCCAATGATGGGAAGCCGCCATGGAAATAAATAACCGAACAGATGTCAACTTTGCAACATGAGAGAAAGTGTCAGAGTAATCCACCCCATAGGTTTGAGCATAGCCCTTTGCGACAAGACGGGCTTTCAATCGGGCAACTGACCCATCCGGATTGACCTTAACAGCGAATACCCATTTGCAACCTATAACCCTTTTTTCTGAAGGTAAATCGACCAAGTCCCAAGTACCATTGTCATCTAAAGCATTCATCTCCTCTATCATTGCATTATGCCAACCAGGATGAGATATGGCTTCACGAACAGTTTTAGGAAGAGAGATAGAATCAAGGGAAGCAATAAAAGAACAAGAGGAAGACGACAAGTTATTATAAGAAACAAAGGAAGAAATAGGATAAGCACACTGGCGTTTACCTTTGCGCAATGCAATAGGAAGATCATCGCTCGGGACTGGATCTGATGACGAAGGAGCAGGAGCAGGACATGAATCAATAGGTGGACGCCTGGAGTAAACCTGAATAATAGGAGGCTTGACAGGAGCTGGATCCGAGACAGGTGCTGGTGCTGAAACAGGTGCTGAGACAGGTGCTGGTGCCGAGACGGGGGCAGAGGATGTGATGGAATAGACTAACAAATCATCATCCTCCCCCTGGCGAGTGGGAACGGATGAAGACGGAAAATAAGGTGTGTCTTCCAGGAAGGTAACATCAATTAAGACTAGATATTTGTTAAGATTGGGACAATAACACCTATAACCCTTCTGAAGACGAGAATAACCGAGGAAGACACATTTCAAAGACTTGGGATCTAATTTAGTGACATGCGGACGAACATCCCGAACAAAACAAGTGCTACCAAATATTTTCGGGTCAACAGGAAACAATGGCTTATTAGGAAAAAGGATTTTGTAAGGTATCTCACCATGAAGAACAGAGGAAGGCATGCGATTAATGAAAAAACATGTTGTAGACACTGCATCGGCCCAAAAAGGTTTAGGAACATTCATTTGAAATAAGAGAGCTTGTGCCGTTTCAAGAGGATGTCTGTTTTTACGTTCTGCCACACCATTTTGGGATGGGGTATCAACACACGAAGTTTCATGAAGTATGCCATTCTGAGTCATATAAGACTGAAATAAAGCTTGAGTATATTCTCTGGCGTTATCACTTCGCAAAGTACGAATTGAAACATTAAATTGAGTTTTAATTTCAGCACAAAACACACAAAACAGAGAAAACAACTCAGAACGACGTTTCATGAGATATAACCAAGTTACACGAGAATAATCATCCACAAATGTAATAAAATACCTAAAGCCAGGTTTAGACAAAATAGGACAAGGACCCCAAACATCAGAATGAACTAATTCAAAAGGAACACTAGCACGTTTATTGACTCTAGGACTCGAACTAAGGCGATGATGTTTTGCAAACTGACATGACTCATAATTTAATGAAGACACCTTATTATATTGAGGACAAAGCTTTTTGAGTAAAGGGAGAGACGGATGACCCAACCTACAATGAGCCTCGAAAGGAGACGTGACACTGGAGCAAGCAATAGAACTCGGTACCGATGTATCAAGAATGTAGAGGCCTCCAGACTCATGTCCTTTACCAATAATCTTCTTCGTCATAAGATTCTGAAATAAACAATGATCAGGATAAAATGAGACACAACAGTTAAGATTACGAGTAAGCTGGCTTACAGAGAGCAAATTAAAGGATAAATTAGGTAAATGTAAGACAGATGACAGAGAGCGAGGGGGTAGGGTTGATGGTGCCAGACCCGCGAACACAAGATGGTGACCCATCGGCTAAAGTGACGGTAGAAGTAGAAGCATAGGATTGAAAAGAAGAAAATAGACTAGAATTACCTGTCATATGATCTGTGGCACCAAAATCAATGACCCACTTGGAGGATGATGAAAGAAGACATACATCGGGTTTACCTGAATCAGCAATAGATGTGACAGAAGGAGATGAAGACTGGAGTGATTTCTGATACTTTGAGAACTTGGCAAATTCATCAGCAGAGATAAGGACCGATTTGTCAGAGGCATCAGTAGTGACCGCAATATGATTAGACGGTCTCCCAGGTGCATAGCTGTTATTTCGACTTACCAAAGCACCACTAAGCGAAACAGGTGGAGTTTTTCGATTTTCCTCGGCATAAACAATTGTTATCTCCCGACCACCAATAACTCGATGATTCATCTGGTGCTTGGCCTCAGCTGCATCATCAGCATTACGGTACTTTACAAACCCAAAACCACGTGGCTCTCCAGTGTAGTAATTCTTAGGAAGATAAACATCCTTAACTGGGCCATAACGCTCAAACGGAACCCTAAGATCTTCAGGCTTCGCATCAAGAGCGATGTTACGGATGAGCAAACCAGTGGGAGGAGAAGACCGTCTCTCTCTGAAAGATGATGACCTTCCGCCACCGCGGAACCTATCTCGAGGTGGTTCGTCGTATTGTTTACGACGCGGAGGGCTCCTACTGATACGTCTAGGGCTTAAGCTTCTGCTCCGGCTTCTGTATCTCCCCATTGTAGAAGATCGATCGATTTCGAAGGTGACTGAAGGGTCGATCGACGCCTGTGAAGGTGGCTAGAGGGTTGATCGATCGATTGTGAGGCTGGAAGAACGATCGATTTGTGGCAGAGAACGATCGAACGATCGATTGTGAGACTGGAAGAACGATCGATCGACTTCGATTGGTGGCTGGAGGGTCGATCGACTTCGATTGGAGGCTGAGAAGGTCGGACGGCTTCGAACGACGCCTGGGAAGATAGATCGACGCCTGTGAGATGGTGGTGGCTCTGAATTGCGGTGGCTCTGAACTGCTTCGATTGGTGGCTCTGAACGGCTTCGATTGGTGGCTCTGAACTGCTTCGATTGGTGGCTCTGAACTGCGGTGGCTCTAAACGGCTTCGATTGGTGGCTCTGAACTGCGGTGTTGGTGGCTCTGAAATGCGGTGAGAACCAAACTTCAAATTTCAAACTTCGAATATTAAGCCCTAACTTCGAACTTCAAATCTCAATCTCAAACCCTAAGCGGCTTTCAAACCCTAAGTAGCTCTGATACCATGTTAAGAGATTAAGAGAATACACTAATTCGATATCTTCATTGAAAGTAATACATGTATTTATATACAACCTATTGTATCTATACTAGGAAACTATATCAATTAGAATCTCTAATTGACAGCCTAATTGCCAGCTATATACACACTGTAACAAAATAATAATAATAACAATAACAACAACAACAACAAAAGCCCAAGGTGTCAAGGAGCATAAACTTGCCTACTAAATTTAAGATTTAATGTAACGAGATTGAAAAAACACCTCTTACTGTAAACATGGTATCACCCGAACACCCCCTCCTCCTCTTCCTCCTCCCATCCACAAAAAAAAAAAAAAAAAAAAGAATTATGTATTTCTCTAGATCAATTTGACAGGTGAAGAAGGTATAAAATATCGCAGGACACATCCGCTGAAATGAGTTAAATTTCGTTTGAGAAATTGGTTTGAAAAATACAACGAACTATTCATCATTGTTTACACTTTTTCATTGCCTGACAAGTTATTTTGTGCTATTACAGAGAACCCTGCAAGTGAGCTTGTCAATATCATCAACGCAAACCGAACATCACAGAAACTTCAAAGACTGACAGATAATCCTGGCCTTGGGTGCATAGCTTTGCAGTATATAGAGGAATGCAAAGGAAGCTGCAATAGCAATAACACTATGAACTGCGAACCTCCAGAAGATGACTTCACTGAGATCTTTGCTCCTAATTGTGGGGTAGAGCTGCCCACATTTGGTACACTCTCTGGCCGCATTGTGGGCTGTCATTCTAAGTATATTGAACCGCCACAAGCCTTCTTGCATATCCTCATTCGGGACAACAAGACCTTGTCCATGACAAGAAACAAAAGTTACACCGAAGTTGGAGTAGGCTTTATTGGCACTGGTAAAGGGCCTTTCTTTTGGTGCATTTTGTTTAGCAATGACAAGATCAACTCCACATTTGTTCTTGAAGACGGTGGAAGAGGCATCAAGCAGAAGACTGGATGCTTCAGTGGAACCAACATTCCGTGCAGTGAAGGTCACAAAATTCATTCATTTTTTAGCACCGCTATCACTGTCATTGTCACTATAATATTCTGTTACATTGCTGGTATATAGAAAGCTTGAAAAGGAACTAAATCATGGACTTTTCTTCTTCCTCCCAAACCATTGTGGATGTGAATGTGGTTATGACTATAATATCTATCATTTACAATGGAGAACATACACTTGAATATAACGTATGCATATGTACAATTTACATTCATCTGCAGTTTACCGCCATCAGTTGCTTCATTCATCTGATCAACTGTTGGTGCGTGTTCCCTTGAATTTGGACTTCCTAACCCCAGCTCCAACATTTGAGCCCCAGCGACGTCTCTATACTTTTTTAGTTGAATGCTGAATCCAAGGATTGAGGCCCTTTACAAATTTATTGGCACGAGCATGGCTACCTTCTCTAACAATGTATTCAGGTGCTAACCACAAGAGCAAAACAAACTTATTGTCATATCCAGTTATTGTCTGAGTTTTCTTAGAGTCCAGAACAAAAACTCCATCCCCACTTCTCAACACACACATTGTGTGAAAGTACTATTGCTAGAACAACTAGACCATCACCGTTCACCATTGTGCCAATAATACTAAATTAGAAGTTCAGTTACAATTTACATGACAAGCATAAAGTTGAAAGTTATTGCCACTGGAAGAGCCATATCATAGAAAGCATTCATATTTATTCACTTCACTGCCATGCTATAAACATCAACTATAGCATCAACTATAAACATGTCATATGTTCAACGGAAGCTTCCAAATCAAAACATCAAAACTTTTATTTGTCAAAGTTTCATACATTCAATTAATTCTCAAACTCAACAAAACTAAACTGTCCATTACATTAGCTCAATGACCTTAATTTATAATTGACCTAAGCTTGCTGCGCAGACAACTATTTTCCTAAACAAAATAGAAACCTCAACTACTACTTTAATTGAATCCATAATTCTAATTGCGCCTTAACATGGACTGACCTAATTATTAATTAAATAATACAATGAATGAAATACTCGTATTACACCATTCTCCCTCACTTCTAAAAGTCATTTTCCCTCGCTTCAAAAAATGCACGAGTAAGAGTCGATCTCGAACAATTCCTTTGTAGTGGCTAGTAGAACCAACAAGCAAATCACAAATTTGCCACCAAATATATAGTTGAAGATGAGTCCCCAGCTAAAAAAAATCCATTGCGAAATTTCAATGTTCTTGCGTGCAAAATTCTTCTCATATTCGTCTCCCATATCTCTCTTATTCCTCTTTGGATTTGGGTAGGGTTATTAACTCCAATTTTATGAAGAAATTATTTTTACAAAAAAAAAAAAACTGTTTAGCATGATGAAATCAAATAAAAGAGATTATCGGTTTGAGGTACTACTGAATAGTCCCTACTGTCCATGACCACTTTACTATCAATACGTGGTTAATATCACTAACCATATAGTTCGCAGTTTATTGACCAAACCATGCTCTTTCTTGTATGCCTGATTAAGGAGTAGCTGTAGTACAGCAATATCAGATTAAAAGTTAGACAAAGCTTTTAATCAGAGGATCCAACAAGAGCAAACTCAGTCTTACCATCAGACATGCTCCTTGAAATTTTGGAAACAAATGTGAATGTGTAAATGGAAAGAGAAAACTAAATATACGGTATAGAACCCAAGACGTGAGGTTAAACCACCAAAGCCTTAACCATCCAACCAGGCTACCATTGGCAACGCTGTCAATATTAACTCACTCCATCTTTACTCACTATACATAGATGATAAGATCATTCTAAACCAAAGCCCCTGTTAGGAAACAGGTTTCAATCTACCAACCACTAATGACCTCAAAAACAAAGGTTTACTATTTCTGCAGCTCAATACAATGGTAAGGGTGGTAATAAAAATGAGCGTGTGTAATTCACATCTTCCCGTATCATTACCCAATATAATGAAGGGACCAATCTGGACATTAATTAACTAATTTCTGATAGATTAAAGAGTACAAAATTTTGAAAACGTTTCTCTCAAAATTTGTTTTTATCTCACCTTGGAATATTTTTCAGGAAGAATTAGAATTCAAACATGCGAAGCTCTATCATTGCTTCTTTCCTCTTCGGAGAATACCAGGCTACAACTTTCCCTGATTTTAGTAGCCCGAGAGAGTAACTCAAGCTATATCTCAAATCCTCGAAATGTGGACCATGCCTCTCGGGCGTAGAACCGAGCGAAAACTTTGAGTCAACTCGAACAAGGATTGGCCCGATGATCTGTGTAAGGAACAGGAGTAATTCCATGCATTAAGTATGAGACTCCCAGCCAAAGCAAAGGAATGCATCAATTAAAATGCAAGGTTTTGAGTCATACATCTTCCATATCTTGCAAATTGAAATTCACCAAAGGAAAATAATTATAATACCTGTTGTTGGAAGATAACATTAAGCCTTGGGGAAGCAAGTGGATTTGCTTCACTTTTAGCTTGAGGGCTTCGAAAGATACTGGAGACTACATTGGCTGCGCTCCTTGTAAAAGCAGAAGCAGAACAAATATCCAATCGAGTATCCACCCGGGTTAGGTCCCCAAATACTTCTCTGAATTTCCCCTTTTGGAACGTACAGCAAACTGAACCAAAAAAGTCTGCACTAAATAGGCTTCTGTGCTTCGGGATTGGAGAAATGGCCATGCGATCTCCTAGTTCAGTCCCTGAATTAAAAGCCATTGAGCTCCCACGCCCCGTAATCCAAGCAGTACAGGTACCACCTAATAATGTAATAGAGAATTGATGACATCATTCGGAAAAGAAACATATATGCATTATAGTACTCAAGGAAAAATATAAAATAACAGAGAACCCAAGCAGGAGTATAATTAAATTATAGCCTTGAATCATGCAGTGAAATAGACAATACCAAGAAACAAGAGTATCTAATTTGCTTTCACCTAGTACAGAAACCTAATCATCAGGTCCATTAACTAATTAATCTGACATAACAATTAGAAAGCTACCTGTAGGACCGGCTATGGCTCTAAACTCATATTGTTTATGCAATTAATGTTTTGGGCAACACAGTAGCGAAGAGTCAACCCACCAATTAATTTTGTAAAGGCCAGATAGATGATTCATTGTGCCAAGTCCACAGGGTGTGTCAAATCTGATCCTCAACATTAGCAACTGATAGGAAGCACTGACATGACATAACACAAACACAAAAACGAGTACGGAAAATCTATGAAAAGTAGAATATTGAGCCACAACTATATGACAATTCGTCTACCCACCATTTTGAGTTTGATTCCTAATTTGTATCATTTATAGAAAATCATAAATTAGTCGAAACGCAAATAAGGCAAGTCATAACATGTATCAATGTTTTCATTCAGCAACAATTACAAGTTCTAGCTCCGTAACAATTAAAAGTTTTAGCAAAACTAAAAAAAATAATAATAAATAAACAAACGTGAATTAGTTCCCATATTTAAAAATAAAAAATAATGATAATTAAAAAAATAGACACAATAACACACGGTGTCCTACAACTGTTGTGCCCACACAAAAATCCCATAGAAGTACCCTTGTTTCTTCCTAGGAAATCACCTCATTAAATATGAATCATCTATGTGGATTTGTAACTCAGGGCGAATAATAACTATCAATTTAATAGTTTTTGTGGGTAATTGGAAGGAGGAAAGTGTCCCAATGTTATATCGATATCATTAAGGATGTGTATGAAGGGGCTGTAACAAGTGTTCGCTCAGTAGGCAGGAATGTCTAGTGAATTCCTAGCGTCAATAGGACTACATCAAGGGTTGACTTTAAGTCCATACCTCTTTGCTTTGGTCATGGATGAGTTGACGAGACATCTGCAAGAAGATGTACCTTGATGCATGTTATTTGCAGATGATATTGTCATAATTGATGAGAAAAGTGAAGGTTTAGGTTAGAAATTAGATAGGTGGCGAGAGACTTTAGAGAGAAAGAGTTTTAGAATTAGTCGTTCGAAGACAGAATATATAATATGCAACTTCGGTTGTGAATCACGAGGGGGAGTAATGCAATTGAGATCGAAGACGTGGAGGTCCCAGAGTGTGAATCTAGGATCTACAATTCAAAAGAATAAGGCTATTGAGAAGACAAAGGATTAAAGTTGGTTGGACGAAATGGAGAATGACGTCAGGAGTATTATGCGATAGAAGGATGCTTACAAGGCTAAAAGGGAAATGTTATAAGACAATTGTTCGATCAGCCATGCTATACGGTTCAAAATGTTTGGCTACTACGGGACAACATACGCGTAGGATGGCGGTAGCAGAAATGCGTATGTTAAGATGGATGTGTGCTAAAACTTGTAGGGATAAAATTATGAATGAAAGAATTAGGAGATACTTAGGTGTAGCGCCCATAGAGGACAAAATTAGAGGAGGGCATTTAATGTGGTTTGGTTACGTGCGAGGGAGACCACGCATGGCACCAATTAGAAAATGTTTAGATTGACAAGTTAATGGAGGGTGTAGACGGAATGGACGACCCTTGAAAACTTGGATGAAGGCGGTGAAGGAAAACATCCTTGAGCTTGGATTATGAAAGGATATGTGGGAAAATTGCGTTGCTTGCAGAACCAAAACCCGTGTAGTGACCCCGAAAGTATTGGGAATGGGGTTTGATGATGAGTTACTCAGTCATTTGTCTTGTTTGAGTCGGTTCACACAACAAAGTAAATAGTAAAAAATCTCTTTCAGGTCAGAACATACAGTTGCATACTTGTATTACAACATCTTTTTTTTTTGTTATTGGTGCTCGTATTCGTATCGAACACCCTTATGATGCACGATACTTGTTGGATACTCCTTGGTAGATGTTGGATATGGCTCCTCTCTGTGTCATTGGGTTAGCATTCCTTGACACTTATTTAGGATTTTCTTTTTCTAAATCTTATTTATGTTTTACCTTTTTAAGGAGATAGGTTAACAAAGTATGACGGAATAAATTTCTCCAAAATCAATTTATCTCTTATAATTGATTAGAATGATATATGTGTGTGTATATATATATAGTTTTAAAAGGAGATTACTCGTGAGTTGTAGAAAAAAAACAAGACATACCTGATGACTCAATGTCAATGGATTCACAACTGGAAGGGTTGGACAATAACAAAATTGGAGTTTGGTGTGAGGACATACCTCATGCCATCACATTGGTCTTATAGAAGGAACGAAATATGCAAATCCTCAAGGGACAGCAGACATCAGTTGAATACCTCATTCTCCTTACGAAATCCCTCCTTCGGAATCGGGCCAATAATCCGAATATTTTGGGAAGCGTAAAATTGGTATTTGGGTTTCTTTGGCATTATTGGGCCAAATCAAATCCCTCCTTTGGTATAATTTAATATTTATATTATTAATAATAAAAAAGAACTAATAAATCAAATACCACTTGTTATTCTATCCTAAGTACGTTTTGTTGTACTAAATTCTCTGATATGACACCTGTAACTGTATCCCTGCTAGTTATCAGCTACAAAAATTGGCTACCAAGTACCACCCATCTAGATAAAATGGAGAAAGAGGGGAGTGCATACCAACAATGCCAGAGATTGCAGCATGAGGTTCTCCTAGGCGTGCATCATAAGATGGCCAGATCAATTCACCTTCTTCTGTCTTGACCAGAAGAGGTTTTTTTGTCTGGCTTTCTCTCCAGAGATATTTTTTCTTCTCATAAGAAAATGAAGCTTTTGCACACAATCCAGGCAACAGAGCTACGGGTGGGTCATCTGTGGCATTAACAGCCTGTGGATGACCTCTATTTCTGTGCAAACCACAACGATATCTCAATCCAGACTCAGAGACGAGGGATGACAAATCAAGGGATATTGCCTCAGGCACATTCCAGTATTTTCCATTACGATCAATGAAGAGTTGAGGCCACGCCGCTTCAAATGTAATATCATGCTGAGGAAGCTGTAAACATGCAGTAAACCTTGAAATAAGTTAAACCAATAACAATGATTTTCACACACAATTATTAATGGTAGATGTCGGAGATATAATCAACAGGACTAAAAAATACCCTGATCAAAAACTTTTAAGTAGGGCTAAAATAATTTCATGAAGAGACGTACAATATATTATAGGCTAAGATATGCTCAATGCTGACTCTAGCAAACTTACATATCAACCTCTTTGTATGGTATAATGTGGATATTCCTCGTAGTAACTTCAAGTCACCAACTGTAGACCAAGGTTCAAATCATTAACTCTAAACAGAGTAAAAAGTCTAAAACAATAACTCAAATGTTGGTCATTGTCCATATCAGCCAAGGAGTTATGGTAGTTCTCCCCATCAGCCAAGTAGTTTTCTGACATTTATCTAAGGGTGTGTTTGGTTGCATGGAATCCTATGCCCATGGGAATTCATGAGGGGACCACCTAAATCTAAGCTAATTTGATGTACACTCACCACTCCACCATTTGATTTTTTGATCAATGGTGGAAATGAAAATCATGGGAATCACATTCCTTGGTACCCCCAAAGCATGAGATTCTCATGTTCATGGGACTTTCATTCCACCATTGATCACAAAATCAAATGGTGGCTTAGTGGTTGAACATCAAATTAGCTTAGATTTAGGTGGTCCCCTCATGGATTCCCATGTCATAGGATTCCATGCAACCAAACACACCCTAAAACCAATGTTTTCCTATAATTGACTCATAGATGTTTATATCCACATACGTGTGGTGAAAGAATATACTTTTGAACTATCAGTTTACTGCCTCTTTTTTTCTCCAGGTATTAAAGATTAGAACGCATTCTCCAATCTAATAAGGTCTATGCGTGAAGGCGAGTGGAGGATGCCCTTTGTTGCAGTGTTCTAAAAATCGGCCTAGGCGGCCGCCTAGAAGGTAGAAAACCGCCCAGATTAATGGTTGGGCGGGTTTTGGGCGGGATGTAGGCGGCCTAGGCGGTCTGGGCGATTTTTTTATTTTTAAATTTTTTTATTTTTAAATAAGGCTAATTGTGTTCTTATTTTATTTTTCTTTCCTCTTTTTTAGAAATAAATTATTTAATTATTTTTTATTCAGTATATGTCTAAATGTAGCAAAGGATGATTACTTAATGGAATTCTCAAAGGATTTGCCAGTACCTATTTTACTAATGTAGATTTTATCAAACCTGATTGAGGTTATTAATGCAATTTGAAGAAAAATAAAAGAATAGATTTGGATATTTGTCCACAAATTTAATTTTATATAAAGTACCCATCATGACCAACTACAGTCATTTGAGTTTTAATAAATTTTGTTCATGATTGTTAATTTTTCATGTTTTTAAATTTTGCATATGTATCTTGGCATTAAATTGGATGTAACTGATAAGGTATTATGCTTAACTTTTGTAAATTATTAAAGTTATAATACAAAACCTAAGACCGCCTAGGCCCCTGGACGCTAGGCACCTGCTCGCCGCCCGCCCAACGCTTTTTAGAACACTGTTTTGTTGCACACACTATGTAACCTTCACATTCATGTGGCGACGTGGCGTTATTCGCCATTCCCATACGATTGTTTGGCAAGTTTATCAAATGTGTTTTACAAAATAGTTGGCCAATGTTTACATATCAGCTAATGAAATGGATATGGAGTACACGACGGGGGTCGGCTTATTGGGGACGCAGCAAGTCGATTGGGAAATCTTATACGGGTCTTGTTGCTACTATACATATAAAAGTATAAGTATACATTTATACACCAACATATCCATAGATTTATTGCACAATAAATAAATATTTTATAATTTAGTTGTGTGCCGTGTTAGAAAATTCATATCATTTATCTAAAACTGAAATTCCATTCTTCATCAATAGGAAGGAATTCATGTACTACAAAAACTGAATTGCCACAAGTTGAATAAAAACTAATATTAAAGTACAACAATATCAAAGAAAATAGTTAAAGTTGAATTCTCTTTCTTTTATCCTCTGAGCTTGAATTATTTTCCCTTATAACACTTGATATGCTAGTTTGATGTATTCGTGAAGGATGATGATCCATTAATGTATTATTTTCCTAAATATTCCATTAACTAATTATTTTCATAACCATGGTAAATAAAATTTTGGGTGTGAGTTATCACTGAAAGTCAAAATAAATAAAAACAGAATTAAAAGTTAGAAAGTGGAACAACATGCTCAATGCACCAAAAGGGTTCTCGACCCTGCCTCTTGGCCCTCTTCATTCTTTTCATTTCCTACATCCAAGGCTTCCATTTTGTAGATTTCAAAACTCATACTAACTTGTGCTATTAAGGACTGTGAAGAAATTCACAATAGAGTTGAACTCACTACTTGAATTATGCTTTACATTAATTCATCCTTTGACTATTTTCTTCTTAGCATCACCTTTTCTGTAGATTTTTTTTTCTCTAATTTCTTAAAACAATACATTATTAAGCTAGAAAGACACGTAACCATGAAATATGGTGCAAGTAAACAGAACTGAATAGGTGGCAGAATCATTGAAACTTTTGTTTGTGATCTAAGTTCCATGGAACAATAAAGCCACGTAACTCACGACCTTATTTCCTGAAACCAAATAAACAAAAACCTAAAAAAATAGAGTCCAACGGTTCCCATACTAATGACTTATGAAGGATCACATCTATCTTCATCTGCTCTATTAATCTTTAGGGTACTAAAAAAGAACAAAGAATCAATTTCGGGGCTGAATGAAGTGGAAAGAGCTATGACACCTCTGTTTACAATAGTGGGAAATATACATTATGAATGTTTGAAAGAGAACAAAGAAGGGCAGAACTCAGAAATTCTGTAGTGATTCAGTCATGCTAGTAGATGAGGTCGCATCCAACAACATTAATGACAAGGTGAGGTCAGAGTCCATCTTTAGAAGGGCAACACCTTTTGATTCTGATGAAGGGCCAGTCACGAGACTGGATAATTTAGCACTTGAGTGTAGAGCAAGCCCTCTATTCGGCTAAGGAGTTACACAAGGATCTGTATTTGATTCTGATTCAGAGTTCAGGTCAGACGCAGTCTCGGGGAGGGTGAGCGTGACAAGGATTTTTTGTTTGAATTGGCAAAGGGGGGTATGGGGCTGAGCACTTTGAGGTGCGATTTTCAGTGGAAATGTGATGCAGTTAATGGATATCCTTATGTTTTGGGGATTCAGGGGGCATAGCATGCTATATTACTTCAGCTATGGTTTTTCTGTGGGTTTCAGGGAGCTCAATTCCTGTTTAAACTCCCTAGTATTTGGTACTCCCTTTGGGTGTATCTATCTTTCTTTCCTCTTCTGTTTCTGTCAATAAATTTAGTGCCTTCTTACAAATATGGAGGACAGAGGATTTAGTCATTGATTCAAAAATCCCTTTCTAATTGGATTTAGATTTTTGCATTACTTTAGTTCCCATGAGTGGTATTCCATTATTCCAAAGTATTATGTCGAACAAAATAGAAAAGGCCGCCTTCGGCTTCGCCTCTATCAGTTTTAGTCAACTAAAAGGTTCTCCAGTGCTGGTACTAGGAAAGGTACTGTTCAAGTAGTAGGTTTGGTTACAGGAATTAGGTTAGTTAGTGCCTACCCAGCTCTGTTATTAGTAGAAGGCTATCGGGTAGGCAATGGAAAACCATCTATCGATCGCCTTTATCTTCCTATTTTTCATACACTATCTTAGTAACATTTTCGCAAGTCTTGATACTTCTTTTGTCTTATAGAAATGTTACAGATAGTAAATAATGTTAGGAAACTCATATAGCCCCCCGTCCTAGATGTTCTAAAATATTTTTAATCATCGTATTCAATCTCGATGTTCCTAGTCACATATCCACCTCTACCAGGAACATAAACTCCAATCATGCTAGCTAATAGCATGGGTAATTTCGACCAACACGTATGTTTTTGAGGAGCATAAAATATTAAAGCAAATGATGGTGGGTTAGCTTGCAGTGTAAAGCTATCATGACAGTATTGAATCGTACTCTTCTCCACGGATGAGGCTAGTCGCTTCCTATTTGGAATTGGGATGAGATGCCCAATGTGGTCATGATCCATTTCATACTTTAAGTTCATAGTTACTACGGGACTTCTTCCTTCTGTGAAATGTAACAGTTTTTTTTTAAGGGGAGGAGGACACATTCCACAACTAGCAACTTCCAATCTAGCAATGTTCCAAAAGCCTTCAACTCAAGATGTCACCATCAAATGAAATGAAACTATACATATTTGCTACAAACTCTGGTTTAAAGTCGTATATTAGAATATTGCTATTTGGGTGAAAAGTTAACACTCGTGAAAGCTCTCGACCTATTAACATAGGAAGACCTTCGGATATATTTTATTACTATGGCAGATATCTATCTACCTAGATCATCCAGACAATTGGCTACTGCTTCGATAACCACATTGAAATAATGATAAAGCGTTTGTTAAAGAAATCAAACTCTATAATGAATAATGATAAGCTTCTGGTCATTCAGCTCAACGGTTAAAGCTTGGCGAATGGTACCATTAGGTCATGGGATCAAACCCAGCTTGCGGCATCTTTATGGGTTCTGGGATCCTATAAAAACCCTGATTGCCTTTAAAAAAAAAAAAAAAAAAAAAAAAAACTTTTGGTCATTCAGTCAACCAACTACCAACCGAGCTCAGCAAGTCAACCTACTACCAACCAAGGTTTAAAAAAGCTTAATCGGTCATTGAGGCAGTAACCTTTCATGATGCGGAGGCCCCAATTGTTTGTTAAAATCTAATTGATAAAGTGCTAAAAATGAGAACCTCATAAAGAAAAATAAACATGATATAAATTGTAATAAATAAAACATGCATGAGGCGTTGAGCTTTGTCTAATCTAAGCCTTTATCAAATGTTAGCAAAATATATATATATATATGAACATATTCATGCACAACCTAATACTACATTGCTAATAAAATATTACACAAGCCATAACACACAATCATAAGTCATAACCAAAACCTATGTAACGACACAGATATGGGTATTATTATCCGCTACAGATATGAGGTGTTCGACATGTTGGTTAAAATAACACTATACGGCATAAGCTAGGGACTCACCATAACATGCTTGTAACATAGCTAAGAATTGAAACTTTTCAAAGATATGTGAAAATTATAATGATGTAAGCATGGAGTGTCCGACAAGAGTATTCGTGAGTGTTGACATACTTTTTCTTGATAAAAATAGAGTTTCCTTATTACATAAACCAAAACATGTTATCTTTAAGATCTAAAATACTTCAATATAAAGTCAACAGTAGTCAGAACTCATAAGCCGTAAAAAAAAATGAACAAAACATATACAAATATAATACAATCATCAGGGTTAGGGGAAAGGCTAGGGAAAGGAGGCTGAAAATTGTAGTTATGGTTTGTGTGTTTATTTTTAAACATGTTACTTCAAATTGAGGCTTAGGCTTAAACTTAGCTTGGTTACAAAGTGTAAGGCTCATGTAATCGGATTTTTTTAGTAATATTAGTATTTAAAAAGAATTAATTCCAGTATTATGGTAATTGGAAACTTGTTTCCAATTAGGTTTAGGGTTAGGACAATTATAAATAAGTTGAAGGTTGCTCATTGTAAGATAGTTGATTAAAGAAAGAAAATTTCTTGTGTTTATTTATTTTATCGTTGATTATTTTTTTTCAATTCCCGCATTGTCTTTCAATTCCTATTTATTTTACAATTTTAATTCTATCAATTGGAATCAAAGCTGAAGGTTCTTTTTATTTGTTTCGATTTGAAAAAAAAAAATATTTAAGGAAGAAGACTGAAATTGAGTAGAAGCTTGAAAAATGATAATAGATGAAGAGAGACTCCAGCTACCGGAGGCAATAGTAAAGACGTTGGAGAGGATAGATATGATGTTCAAGAACTTAGTGTCAGGCAACAAAAAGCCCAACAGACACCTACAAGGAGTGACTGCCAGCCCCCAAACAGCATTGCAGGATCCCTCTTCTAGCACCATAAGCGGCGGCGCACAACCCACCGTTACACAGATAGGCAACGCTGCACACATTCCTCCACCCGCTTCCCCTTTTCACCTCGTTGATCAGCAACAACTGACTAATCGACAACAGTTGACTGATCGACGGCCTCAGTCGAGTTTACAGTTTTGATCGCAATTTGCGAGCCTTAGTCGAGTCAACAGTTTGATCAGATCGATCGCCACCTCCATCTACCTCAACACGTCGATCATCCCTAGCCACGATCGTCCCCAACCACGTCCCCACTCGATTGTCCCCAACCCCCTCACCACCTCTTGTGTTCCATCAAAACCACCTCCTCAGTCCGTCACAGTCAGCTCCCACCCATTATCTCGTTGTGGCCACCCCTCCATCGCAGCCGCCTTCCTATCTAAAACCCCAATCCCTCCACTTGTTTTAGATCTAAGGAAGAAGATGACTTTAGTATGGGAGGCTATGAGCACCCAAAACGTTTCAAGGTGTCATCGCTACAGTTTGACCAGGTTATTCGCAGTCCCAAGCATTAGTCAGTACCGCAATATATAATTTAGTCTTATTCAAATTATCCTTATGTTATTCCCAACTACATGACAGACCCTGTACCACCACGAACTTTTGATTATGTTATTGAAACTGTTCCCCACCACATGTATCATCCTCTATCACCACAGGATAGAAGCTGTGATCCAATTTGGGATAGTTTTGCAGCTCACTTCGAGAAGATGTTTGCTTGCAACAACATTTGTATTTTGCACTGGATGTCCTGTCCTTTGAACTGAGGACTCTTTTTAGACTTCATATGGAGTGGCTCAATTTGGAATTATTTGTCTGTGATCAGAACAACTACTGAGGAAAATTTCAAGGCCGTCTTCTATTCGTGCGCTTCACCATGTGTTTTCTCAGTGGTTGCTTGTGTACATCGGACTTCTTTGACTTCAAGCTTTAGGACGAGCTTCTTCAATCCGGGGATGTTGATGTAATAGGTTCTTTTAGCAATATTAGTATTTAAGCAGTATTAGTTCTAGTATTATTGTAATTGGCCATTTGTTCTAATTAGGTATAGGTTAGGGCAATTATAAATAAGATGTAGGTTGCCCATTGTAAGACAGTATTGAAGAAAAAAAAACTTATTTTATCGTTGATTTATGTTCTTTCAATTCCAGCAATGTCTTTCAAGTTCTGTTTATTTTACAGGTTTAATTCTATCGTAGGCCCTGCAATTTTTTAAGCCATGTTTAAACTAATCTCTTCATCAATCTAAGATGATGCAGGTTCGAGGCGTACAGGGTCACAAACATGGCCAGGGTGTGATTGATTCATATGATTTAGCAATCCATTAAAATCCTTTCTCGACAAGGAAACACTAACACTTCAAAATGTGTTGCAACGGTGTTAAACTATGACACTTTTGCTACACGCTTTGGGAAGTGTCAAATTGAATTGGCTTCAATCTTTTATTTTTTTATTTTAGATACTTCCCAGACAATGCCCCCTATATGATTTATGTTATGTATGACTTATGATTATAGTTATCAAAACGCTGATCGTATCGGGTATCGAAAACCTAAACTTAGGATACGTGTTAATTGTGATTTTAGAACAACATAACTTATTTAACTTGACTATTATAGTGGAATCTCTAGTTTGGACATTTTTTTCTTATAGGTTTTATGTTAAATAGTTTTTCCTCTACTTTTTTTATTGGAAATCTCAAGATTATAGACTGTTTAGGTTAAGCAAAATAGTTTCTAAAAATTGTTCTTTCAATGCAGTCCCTATAATTCGACCTCGTATTCACATATCTTTACCACCGTCTATTCATTTGATTTCAGAGTAACAAATTAAAATTTAATCAACTAGCTTGCATTGTGAAGCTACCATGACAATATTGGATCATCTTCTTAGGCAGGGTTGAGGCTTGTTACTTCCTGTGTGGAATTGGGATAACATGCCCAATGTCGTCGCCTTGCGTTTCACACTTTTAAGTTCACAGTTAATATGAGACTTCTCCCTTGGGTGAAGTGTAACATAGTTTTTATTTTATTTTATTTTTTTACAAGAAAAATCTACCCAACATTCCAATGGCCTTAAACTCAAGACGTCGCCATCAAATAAAATGAAACTTTACACCTTTGCTGCCAACTCTGTCCAATATGATTTATGATATGTCATCTTATGAGTTACAAGCTAATATGTGGATTGTAAATTTTAATGCATTATGTCGTATTTTGATCTTGAGTTTTGAATCTTTAAGTTGGCTTCGTAAGCCATGTTGTTGATCAATTACATATTTTATTTGATATGAACTAAAATAGACAAAATAGAAAATGCTTATGTTTACATATAAAATAATGTGTCGGCTTGTCCTTTCTTTTTTTAATTTGTTGTGTCACCATGTCCTTTTTGTGCGACATAGTACATCGCTTTTCAAAAAAGGTTGGCATTATACTTATGAGTATCCATCTTAACGGAAATATATACAGTAGTGGAACTCATAGTTAGCTACACATAGTGATGGTAAACCACGATGGCCGAAGTATCTAGTAGGACACCGTATGCTTCATCTACGAATGATAAAACTACTTCCTCTTCCACATGTTTCTAAACTTCTCATTACACTTAAAAACAACTAACAGTCTAAAACCATAAGACAATTTTATTTGAAAAGAATAAGATATTTTTTTACAAATTATCTATAATGCACTATATTAGATATTAGAGATGTTTAACAAACTTGCCTTGTGAAAAAACTTTGCTTTAGAACGTAGCTCATTTCTCTCGCCCTGTGCTTCTGTGCTAAAAAGCAATGATGACATGGGACTCAAAGCAAGTTGCGTGCACAAGCCAAACGAATATAGTGATTTATTGAGAAAAGGTTTTACTCCATCAGAGAATGCAGGTAGTTCCCACTCATCAGCACTGGCAGCAATCACTTCAGCTGTAATGTCTTCTATTAGTTTCTTCGGACGAAGCTGCCCAATTAGTCCAAGCCACCTAAAAACGTGGGGAGGAAAAAGAAAAAACAGAACTTGAATAATCAACCTGCTAAGGACCAGAGTAAAAAAAAAAGAAGGAAAAAAACATAGTAATTGAAGACATTGAATCATATTTTTTCATTTTTCTTTAGGTATCATGGGAACATCAATTTTTTGCAGAAACTAATGATAGATCAAGTATGTGAAAACATTGTTGAGGCTGGAAACCTATGAAACTAATGAGCTTTCCGTTTTATCAAATTCTCTAAAATGGGCGCGTCCTCGAAAATTGATTTTCCATGCACAAGCGTGGTTTACATGAAAGTTAGAACAGTAGATAATCAATAATCTATATCAAAGCAAACTCTTTAACACATGCTCTTACCAATTAAAAAAAAAAAAAAAAACTCTTAGCTTTTACTATTTTAAATTTGTGTGACCTTATCTTATTGTTACTCATGAAATCTCACTACTTCTGAACTCAACATATCACCTTATTTGTGTAGACATAAATTTGTAATATGTAACTTATGGCTTAACAATGGATTTATTCAAATTCACTTCTTAGGCTCAGACTTGAAATGTTTTACTCAATACTAATGAATGGATGGAGATTTCAGATACTAGCAACTATCAAATTTTTCACAGAAGCATCAAGAATGGAAAAACAAATCCCCAAAACAACCATGAGATATTCATATTGTATGCATTGACTTGAGCTAATTATTTTGGACTCCATACTAAAATTCAACTTAAACCCATTACGTAAAACAAATGAAAAAGAAAACCCAAAGAATAAAAAAGCTGAGAACCAATCCCCCAAATCCCAAAGCACAGGAATGTACCAAAAATAACAAACAAAAAGTAAACTTTTTTCTTTTGTTTCTCAAAAAACCAACACCAACCCATGAAAGAAAACATAAAAATGAGCATAACCCATTAAAGGGGAGATTAGTAAGTTACCAATTGGAAGTAGCAGTCTTGAGCAAAAGAGAGTGAAAAGAGAAGTTGCCAAGTTCCTTTGATGGAGCTGGAGAAAAAGTAGGAATAATTCCAAGAGGGAAACCTCTGCTCAAAATAGAAAGTTGTTGAGGTCGAAGCACTCGAGGGGCTTGATTCCCATCTAGTGGAATGGGGTCACCTGGAATTGAGTGAGCAGTCCCATCAAGTGTGTGTGGAGTCGAAATGTTCAAGTCCCAGAAGCTTGAATCCATTGCCAATCTCAGATTCGCCATTGTATTCTCGTTGCCGCTTCTTGCTTCCGTTTGGGGTTCTTTGCTCTCTCAAAACTCACCAAGGAGACTCCATCTACTCTCCCCTTATCTGTCCTGCATTTTGAATGAAATAAAAATGGTATGACGGGGTTTTAGGCTTTTAGCATTTCTTCTACCTTGAGATTCATAATATGTTGTATCTAACGGCAAAATATAGAGCGAAACGAAACCGTGTCTTGGGTCTCAATTCTAGGCAGCCAAGCTCTATAGCCTTTTTTTTTTTTTGTTTTTTTTTTTTTTTTCAAGGTTTGAGTTTTTTACATTTCTTACTCCTTGTATAAATAATGTTTGTGATTGTATTTTAAAGATAAATGATAAAAGTGTAAAAATGTCCAGGCTAAAAAATGGTTTTAAAGTATGGCTGCCTAGACAAACTCTTCTGTGTTTTCTCAACAATTATAGTCAGCCATGTTTGCTAGCTTTTGGGTTTTTTACACTTCTACCCCTTCTATAAATAGTATTTGTGATTGTGTTTTAAAGAGAATGGGTAAAAAGTGTAAAAATACCAAAAAAAGTCAAAAAATGCTGGCAAACATGACTGCCTAGACTTACTCGTGTTTTCTGGACGACTTTTTAAATGTCTAAAAAGTGGTATTTAACCTATCTTAAATTCTAGCTATGACTAAATGACACCACCATTTCCGCTGAATGACACTATTAACCCCCTATTTTTTTAATGACACCACTACATTTCTAAAGAATATCACCACCTTTTTTAATAACATCACCATCTTTTTGAAGAACACTACCACCTACTGAATGACGCCACTAATATAAACGTTAAGTTCCCAAAATCAGTTTTTTTTCCTTTCTCTCCCAAATGAAATGGTATTTCCCTCTCCCAAATTTTGAATCTTCGCACCCTCTTCCCGCCCTCATTATCCCTCTACTCTCTTGTTCTAGTCTTTGCTTTTTCCCTTTACTGTTACTGTGCAATACAAAGGTTGGAGATTTTGGGAGTGATTTGTGTCGGACTTGGGGTGTTTGTGATTTGGGGTCTGTTAGTGTGTGATTTTGTTTTGTGCGATTCTAGGGATTAGTTGGTGTGTGATTCTCTCCGATTTGGTGCATGGTCATCTTATTTTCTTTTATTTGTTCGATTGTTGTTGTGGGAGTTCGTGTTTGCATTTAACCAAACCCACGAAGTCAGGTAAACTCTAAATCTCCATTTCGATACTGTAAATCTCCATGCCTCATTTTTGTTTTGTTTTAATTTATCATATTGTTTTAAATATTTAGTATGGCAAAAACAAACAATGACGTTGCTTTGGTGGATGGTGGATGGTGGTTGGTGGTGGCGATGGTGGTAGTAGTGGGGATCATCCAGCTCAAAGACAACCAATGACAACGTCTTTGAGAAATGCCATTTCCGAAAAAAATAAAGAAAAGATAGATGAGAGAAAAAAAAAACAAAAAACGCAAGAACGGAGGAAGAAATAAGAGGAGAAATGATTAAATGGGGAATGATTTGATTGTCACGAATGAAGCAGTGACACTCCTATTGCTATCGCAAAGTCAACGTGGTGAGGTTGATGAAGTGAAGAATAGAGAAGAGGGTGAGGAGTGTAGGGGGATGAAGAGGGTCAGGGGGTGCGGAGGGTCAAGAGGAACCAATTATTTTTTTTTTTTAACGAACCCAGTTTTGAGGAAGATGAAGAACCTGAAAAAATTTCTTATCCTAGAGGTAAAAGTTAGTCATTTAAGTTCATGATTCATCTCAAGTAATTGTTTTCATTTTTTATCCATAATTTAATACGTTCATGTTTGTATTGTCAGGTCTTTTGGGACCCTTATGCGAAATACAAACGAAGAACTCCACTTCACAACATTACATGTTTCAAGGTTGTTTGTTATGTTGTGACGCCGAAGGACCCTATCACCCAGATCGAGTGATGAGACAGATGGGAAGGGTATAGGTCATTCCAAATCCCTTCATTCAACTCAAAATGAAGAATAGATGTCGATTTGGCCATAACTACACGATGATGCATGAAATATTGTCTTTGTTCCCTGTAACTTGGCAGAATCATCTCATGTCAATTGAAAACCAAGGTGTGCCAGTGAAGCTTTCACGGGATTGTATCAGGACTATTTGCAGTAGTTTCTTGACATTAACCATCCGTTCATCCAACCACTAACGACTAGGAGGACATGTCCCTTAAGAAATCAATTGTTCATATCTCACAATCGGGTAATTGATCTATACTTTAACAAATTTGCAAACATTTAAAATACAAAATTTAATTGTTTTCTTTTACTGAGATCATTGTTTTCTTGCAGAACAAGTTAGTTGATGAGGCTCTTCAGTTGGTGGATGCTTCTATTGAAGAAGGTGGGAATGTGTATAAGGTTGTGTTGCTCATGAGGCAAAGAAAAGTATGTGACCTGCTAAGACAAATGTCTACGCATGTCATCTTCAGAGATGATGAGGAAGAGCAACAGATTGGTCCAACTGGTAATGGTGGTGGTGCTCCAAGTGCTGGCGCTGCAGGTGGTGGTAGGGGGAGGGGTGATGGCGGTGGTGGTGTTAGTGCTCATGGTGGTAGAGGAAGGGGTGATGGTGGTGTTGGTGCTCCTGTTGGTAGAGAAAGGGGTGATGGTGGTGCTGTTGGTGGTGGTCCTGGTGGTAGAGAGAGGGGAAGGGGTTGTGGTGGTGCTGATGACAGTGAAGAAGACCTTGTCGGTGGAGGAAGTGAGCACGGAACGACGAAGAGACATGAGAAGAATATCACTTCAACTGAACCTCGGAAAAGGACGAACTGAACTTGATGTATGCAATTTTGATTGTTGTAATCTTTGTAGTTAATGAAAATGTAATGATTATACGTTTATGAAATGAATTATGATTTCACAATTATGATTCTCATCAGTATTTATGTACATCACTCTAATGGTTACAAAGTTAACTGTAATCCAAGTAAAAGTAAGAAATGTTATCAATTAACTCGAAAAATTGGACACAAAATCAAACTTCAATCAAAACAAAAAATTCTGAACGCAAACGCACAAGCCGCTGCGAGTCCAATACTCACAATCACAAGATCCTCTACGAAGATAATAATCATAAAAGCAAAAATATCTATGGAAAATACCTGAAACTCAAATGCAGCGAACACTGGGAAAATAAATTTTACATTCGCAAAGGCTAGTGCGAGTAGGATTGTCCCACAACCGCAGCAATGAGATAAATTTCACACTTTGTCCAAAAATTTTATTTTTTGTATTTGAAGTTATTTTTGGCTTTTTTTTCAGTTCCTGTGGCTTAGATACAGTCTTGGCATATTTGATTTATTGCAAAACTTCAATTTTGACCTTCTTAAGTGTGGTGAAATGCATCTCATCGCAGCAGACACTGCGAGTGGGACAATCTTATTTACAACATTCGCTGCGATAGGACAGATTTCACACTCTGACAATTTTTTGGATTTTTATTTTATTTTTTTTCAATTTATATGGTTTAGACACTCTTGAAATATTTGATTTATTGCAAAACCCAATTTTGATTACCCTAACTTGAAAATGTCAAAATTGAGGTTTTGCAATAAATCAAATATGCCAAGAGTGTATCTAAGCCATAATAAAAAAAAATAAAAATAAAAAAAATAAATAAAAAAGATTCGAATAAAAAAAATAAAAACATATTTTTGGACAGAATGTGAAATGTGTCTCATCGCAGCGGATCATAAAATCAATGCGCTCTAGTTGGATCAGTTCATTAGTTATCCACATTTCCATCAAGGAGATCATATGACTCACACTTGACCTAAACCGGTTGGACACATTCTTCTTGGAACCAAAAGAAAGCTCTTTTCTATTAGAATTGAAGTTTTTGGAGCTGACTTTTTCTTGTTTTTTTTCAGCTAACTTTACTTGCATTTTTAGAGTTCTTTGTAGTGTTGGTTTTGAAGCCTTCTCACAACCTGCCTTTTTTTGGAGCTGGTTGTGAAGCTTTTTTGGCATTGTCTTTACTGCTGTCTCATTTGCAGCTTGTTGTTTGGATATTGGTTCTTCAGTAGTTGGTTCTTGCTGCCTAATTGGCTCTTTAGCAACTGATTCTTGTCATCAGTTTGGCTCTTTAACAATTTAGTTCTTACGAAGCCTCTTCGACGGCTGATCCGTGTTGCTAATCCAATCTTGCAGATCACTCATCGACAGTTTTATCCAGCCCATAGATAAAAATACCCTTATTAGGCATGGCAACAAAGAAGTACATAAAAAATTTGTCCACAACTCCAACCTGTATGCAAAATGAGTTGAAGGAAAGCCTCAATAGCCAAAAGCGCAACACACTCTTTAGTAATAACAGGGTAAGTGATTGCACCACTATCGATCCCTGATTTGGCTGTTCATTGATGACAAAAGAGAAGCACATAGTTATAGTATCCATATTATTATTAAAACTGGCATGGTTACTTCTCGCAAATTTTGTTCTTATCTCATAAATAACATTTCCAACAACAAAAATAGGTGACATGTCGACATCTTAAATGCCAAATTCATTCAATTCTCTTTATAACTTTCCAATGTTAAACCACGTGAAGTACCAACAAGATACAAATAACCAACCATCTAGCATGGAATCATTTTTCTTCATGTCACAGAAAAGATGACTCATCCTTTCTTCACTCTTTCCTCCCTTATCATCTTCCTCCTTTTCTTACAGTACATTTCTAATGTAAATGCCATGGAAGACATCATCACAGATACTTGCAAGAAAGCCACAAATCCAAATCTGAAATATGATTTCTGTGTTACAACTCTCCAAGCAGACCCCAATAGCCACAACACTGACCTTCAAGGACTAGGCATCATTTCAATCAAACTCAGCATACAAAATGTTAGTTACATCCAATCACAAATTCAAAAGCTTTTGAATGATCATCAAAGTGGTGGTGATCTAGAAGAAGATGTGAAGAGTTGTCTACAGAATTGTTTGAAACTTTACAACGATGCAATCCCAGATCTAAATGATGCACTCAACAAATTCAACTCCATGGACTATGCAGGAGCTAATGTGAAGTTGGATGCTGCAAATGAAGCATCAATTGATTGTCAAGATGGCTTCTTGATTAAAGGTTTAGTTTCTCCATTGACCAAAGACAATGATAATTGTTTTCAATTGACTGCAATAGGTCAAGCCATTGCCCACATGTTTGCTTGATTAATGGATCACTAAATTTCATGAATCTTTTACATGTATGTTATTATTTCATTCAATAAAACACCTTTTTTTTTTCCCTTCCCACTCTATTGATCTTTGGGTAGTATTGTTTACTGTTTTATTATCTGCTTGGTTCATATTTAGCATAGCATATACCAAGTGATTTTTTATGGGTGTTCCTTTTTTTCACCCCATGTTTTATTATAATCACCCAGAAAAAAAAAAAAAGAAAAAAAAAAGGCATTTCAATCTTGTTTCGGAAAGGTTTTTTTTTTAAACACCTCAAATTAATTCCTATAACTAAAAAACTCTCTAACAAATTAACCAAACACCCCAATAATTTAAAATATTGTACGTGGGCAACCTTATCTGTGGTTCGCTTGTGTATTTGGTTTGCGATTGATATGCTTGAGTAGTTTTAGTCGTCGCCATTTGAATTCGTTAACCACGACCAACTGAAACTCAAATTATGTATAGGCATGTTTAATAATTGTAAAATATATGTTAATCCAAACCCTTTAATCTTTCAAGGTTTGTTGTAAACAGAATGACCAAAGCCACCAATTTGAAAATTACATCCCTACTCTCAAGTAACAAGTTCATAAAAATCCATGCTTTTGCACTCTAAAATTATAATTTTTACGGATTGGAGCATACAAGTTCCCTTGAACCACTACGTTTGGTGCTTGTAAAAAGACCCTAAAAGGTTTTTTCTAGTTTGCTGTGTGCTGAGGAGTTTAATAGGACTTTCTTTTAACCCATGTATTACACTAGAGTATGTCTCGTGCCGTTGGCACTCCACATAATTTTATTTTTGCTAAATATTTTGTATTGAACACCATCACTATCCCGTTTTTGCTCTGAGTAATATTAAGTGTAAACCTATTCTAAGATAAAAATATATATTATGAATTTTAGGGTTAGACTCGGTCAAAATTGAACCAGCTGAAGCTAAAATTTAAACGTCGAGATTAATTCTCCCCCAATCTTTAATTCCCCAAAACATGAAGTTTAGCATTTTTGTTTAAATGTGCATTAAGATGTCCGACTCATTTTTTCTAGTATGATCGACCCCTCTCATTACTTTGAAAAATATTAAAGACGTGAAGTACGTTATACGCTTTTTTAAATTATAAAATATATATTTTGAAAATTTTAGCACTTGTATTGACTAATGATTTTGTTGGAAAGATCTTCAAAAATGCATTTCAACGATACTAAGTTTATTAAAATTCGACAACGATATAGATAGTTATGATAAATTTTCCTTTTGCTAAAAGGAAAACACAATATTTTCTCTCTCCGCCACATATACATTCCACCAACTTTTTTCAAAAAATTTTCATTATTTTTGCCCTTCTACATATTTTAAATTTACAAATATGTCATCATAGAGAATGAATCTCAACCCTCAAAATTCAATACATTTCCCAACTTTCAATCCTAATCATCTTTTATCTCCAATCATTTTGATTTGACTTTGTCCCAGTCAGCAATGAATAGTAAAACATCACTCTGAATTGTAATATAGATTTATACATTCAATCTACTCCATTGTCAATGTGCTAAAACATATAAGAGCATCCATAGTAAGCTCTGCTAGGGGTACAAATTTGACACTGTTAACAAAGTGTGTAAAGATTGTGCGCTATGAAATGGCATGGCAAAGTTCCTTCTATATATACACACTTAAACCTAACAACAAAGCAAAAGAAAAGAGGGAGAGAGGAAGAAGTGATGAACTTATTGGATTCTCCTATTCAAATCTGGTAAACATATTTGACACAATTCCGATCGGTCCCAAGAAACCATTTCAACTTTGAAGGGGTTTGGTTTCAATTCCTTGAAAGAACTCATGGTGAATCCTGTTATTATCAATGTTGCAAATTGTTGCCACTTGACAGGTGTGGTTTCAATTTCTTGATTTGGTTATGCTGGTTTCAATGGAGAAGAAGATAAGGGGGGATTTGTCGGAAATAATGCCCAGTGGTTTGAGATGGTGATGCAGCAAGCGAGCACGAAAATGCAACTTATTGTGGATAAAAAAAATTTTACACCCCCATTTGAGCGAGTAAAACTTTCGCAGTCTCTTTAGGATCCTGGATTGAGGTGGCAAGCTATGCTGCAATGTTGAAGACATGACTAAATTGTCTGCTAGAGTCCAATTTTGTTAAACTACCAAGTTCAAACTAGCAATAAGAAGTCTCAGGCTTCTAATTGCTCACAGTGGAGTGGTAGAGGGGGAGAAATAAGATTTGAGGAATTTTGTCCATATGGATGTGTAACTAGTTTGGACATTGTTAAACATGTGGATGTGTAACTCGTTTGGATTTTGTACTTTAACAGAATTGGACACTAGTCTCTCTTTGACATTGCCACATAAGTTTGCCACCTTACCCACGATCCTAAAGAGGCCAGGAAATCGGGCTCTCTAAAATATTTGAAACACAGTATGTTATTTACCTTCTCTTCAGTGCTTCCATAAATAAACGCCGGATTCATCTTCCATTGTTGAACAAAGCCTGCAAAATAAAAAATAAAAAAACTGCATGCTTGAAAAGAAAATGAAACAGTGGTAGATCAGGAAGTTCAATCCAAACTGGAGTCTTTTTGACTGGTAGGACTGAATCTGATGAACTTCCACACCAAAAAAGACATTACCTAAATTTTTTATAGCCCATTTTTCGGATAGCCACCTCTATTCCTTAGTCATAATGAAATAAGACTGATTGAGCCTAGCATACTGACACTAATCAGCATATAAAAAAGTAGTATTCAAAGATTACTGAACTAAACCAGTAATATGCTATTCAAATGTTTGGGCGTAGTATTCAAAGACTATTGAACTAATCCAGTTTTTTGCCATTGAGATGTTTGGGCAGTTTTCAAATTCGTGGTACCCTTCAAATGAAACTTAGATCTTTCATGCCGAAGAAAAGGACATTAGACATTCAGTAGATGATGAACTGAAAATGTTTATAGATCTTTCAGGGTCATCATTTGAGAAGCAATCAGAACACATAAAGCAATTTTTTTTCCTTTGCTGAGCCCATACTCCACCAATCTTTTCCTCCGTTGAATCATAGTCTGCCCTAATGAATGACTGAACCTGTTAGGAAAGCCATAAGATTTTAATTCACAAATTGCACCTTGCAAAAAAAGTAGTAAAATCAATCACATAGTTGTTGGTCAAAATGTTAATGCAAATTTAATATTAATACTATTTGGAAAATGCTAGATGCCTTGCCCACGTATCTTGCCTTCCTAAGTGAGTCAGCAAATCCACCAAGCAATACGAAAAAGGAAAACACAAAATCTTGCAAAACCCTAATTCATTTAAAACAGCCTCTCCCTCTCACCAACACACCATAGTCTCACCTCTCCCTGATCTTCTTTTATCCTTCAAATTGATTTCTTTCTTCTGACCATCAAAACTACTCCCCATTTCTTTTCATTTATGACTATTAGATTGAAGATTAAAAGGAGATCGGCAAAAAACACAAGGTTTTGATGACAAAAAAAATAAATGGATACTTTAAGTGTCAGAGATTACAATAATTCTTGTATAGGTGGTGGCTACATAGAGAATTTTGTTTGTAACCTCAACACATTACATGGATTTAAACTTCAACAGTGTGTTGGAAAGATCTATAATTACACCAAAACACAAAACTTTCACAAATACTTTGAAGTAGAAGTAGAAAAAAAAAATAATAATAATCAGGATGTTAGAAGAAAAATCAAAGAAAGCAACAATTCAATTATGATAATTTAAAATACGAGACCAGTAAAAGGTAGTTCTTGATTAAAATACTTACAACAAATTGAAGCCCAGATAATTCATTTCTCCAAAACTCAGTTTGTTGTGCCACACGATACAAATTCGGTCAATCAATTGTTGTCAGTCTTCCAGAAAGGCAAACGCGGAAATTGTGAACGCAGAGACTCCATAAAAATCGTTGACATTGGTTCTCCACCAGCTGTTTCAATGTCGGAAACATCTTTCCAGAATTTGATAATATGGAGAGACTCTTCCTCTGTGGATCTCTGCAAAATAATTTTTGATGCATATCCCTTCTCTCTCATTATACCACATATCTCACCAGGATTATTTGCAGTTAATGTGACCATATACAACCACCCTCTCCCTGACAACAATTTCTCTGCAACGCCTAAAATTCGATCAATAACTCTACGCCCACTCTCGCCACCTGCCCAAGAACAAGTGATTCCATCACAACCCACTTCCTCCTCCGGTGTTGGCACATAAGGTGGATTCACAACCATAATATCAACCATTCCTTGTAATCGCCTCTCCAAACCCGAAACAATGTTGTCTTGTAAAAGCTCGACACGATTGTGAACCCCATGAGCTTGCAAGGTTTCAAATGTGGTTGTGACTGCATGTGGATTGATATCAGTTGCAAAATAGTGAACCCCATTTAGCTTCTGACCTCCTAACATGAGAACTAGTGATGTAATCACATACCCACTACCACATCCAACTTCCAAACAAATTTTTGGGTTGTGTTGTAACAAGTTTGTTCTATCGGCTAGAAGAGCATCCACCAGTGCAAATGAATCATCACATGGTGCGTAAACCTCTGGATGGGTCTTTGTATGGCGGATTTCAGCACAAGTTTTCATGGAAGGCTGCAAAGCTTTCTTTCTCTTTCAATTTTCCCTCTTGATCGAGATTTTGATAACTATCCTCAGAACACGAACTCTAATTATCAATTGAATCTCTATTGACTTCTTTCCACTCACCAATGAAACACCAACCAAGATCTGAAAAAATTCAAGAGATAACAAAGAAAATCTCAGTAGCAAGCAATATGGTTCAAACCCTTTCACTTCATCAGCCATAAAAGAATACCCAAACCTTTAGGATTACAATCCATTGACGCTATAATTCTAAAACCCAATCGATAAGACAATCGAATCAAGGAAGGAAAGTGAGGATTGGAGTAGCGTACCGTATCGTCTGGAATTGACGACTTGTAAGGAAGGAAGAGACACACTAACGAACGAACACACTCCTTGCTTGCTTCAGAAGAACAAACAAAGAGAAGACGTTGCTGCGAGCAGGGTTATCAATGGCTTGAAGCGGGGGAGTTTGGAGAAATGAAATGACAGAGGGAAACAGCAAATGGCCTTTTGCACTTGGCAACGGCTACTCTACACCACCGACATTACCGTCTCACACCATTTAACTCTTCCACACCACCGAAATTATCTCTCACATCACCACTCTTTCCCACACCACCTATATAAATATAGAAACTCATTTTTCTCCTCCCCAAACAAATCGAAACACAAGTCTCCCCTCCCCCATTCAAATCTTCCCTCTCCCCTAGGGGTGGGCATCCCATCCCGCGATCCCGTTCCCGTCCCGATCCCGTCCCGATTTTTCCGGGTCTTAATGGGATTGAATAATTTCATCCCGATCCCGTCCCGTCCCGATCTAGAATGGGATGGGATGGGATGAAGATTTTCAATCCCGCCAATCTCGTCCCGTCCCGAACTAATTTATTAATATTAATTATTAATATTTTTATTTAATTATTTGTTTTTATTTAGAATCTCACTTATTTTCATTTTAGCCATGGTTCAAATCCTGTCCCTTGCATAATTTTTTGTAGTTAAAAACTTCTTCAATATTTATAGTCCGGGGTAACAAAATTTCCTGGATCCGCCTCTGAACACATGCACATAAATATTTGGATAACGCAAAGATCTTGCATCATAAACCCATGAGACTTCTTCGCCTCTTGACAAAGTCTGATTTTCGGTACAAAAGTACTTGAGCTATTATTGTCCCTGCTGTGAAGTAATTTGTTTACTTCATTAATATTCTATTTGTCAAGGCTAGTTCATTATCAAAATTTGAAAATGGTGTGAAGTTAGGTATGTGTTAAGCCTATCTGTGTTTTTAGTCATAATCAGGTTGACAAAATAAACATATATGATAGGAGAGGTATTCGGGTTTGGCGTTTCAGCATATTTGAAACATTCCCACACAATGAGTAATTGTTTTTAGTTCACATGTGCATCGTAACCATTGAGGACCACTATGGATACGAGCATCAGCGAGGAGTTCCTATTTTAGGCAGGGTAGTACAAGTATAGATATTGAAACTTCAAAACGAATACAAATGCTGAAAATTTTGTACACATTTTGCCTGAAAGTTCATTGTTAATGGTCAAGATAATCCCTTTACTTTGAGTTGAGGTAGTTACAAGAAGTAAAAGCTTCCTGTTGTTCACAAATTAAGTCAGCCTTTGAATTGAAATGGGGTACCTGCTGATCCCGTCCCGTCCCGAACCCGTTTGGGATGGGACGAGGTCGGGATGAGATTTTTCCCATCCCGTCCCGTCCCGATCCCGTATGAACGGGATGGGATAGGGATGGGTATATCTCGTCCCATCCCGTCCCGTGCCCACCCCTACTCTCCCCACATTCAAATCTCTTGCAAACACAAAACCAATTCTAGAAAATCTCTCAAAATCAAAACCCCTAAAAATCGAACCCCAAATTGCAACCTCCCCAAAATGCAATCTCTCAAATGCAAAACGCAACCTCTCCCCACATTCCAATTTTTTTTTTTTTCTGTTCGCCTAGAACAATGTAAGATTTTTAAAAAATTTTGCATTGTCCCAAGCGAGGTTTTTGAAAAATCTCGCCTAGACTTCTGGGAACTTAAAAAAAAAAATCACATTGGCCCAGACAAACAGTAAAAAAATTGGGACTGTTCGCCTGGACCAATGCGAGTTTTTAAAAAAATCTCGCATTGGTCAATGCGAATAGAGTCATTTTCTGATATTTTTTCTGCAACTTCAGCTTCTGACATTATTTTTTAAGTATTTGAGATTTGCAATTTTTTCTGAAGTTTAGTCGCATCAAACACAAACTCGAACCATATAAGTCTTCTGAACTAATCCTTTTGTGATTTCGCATTGTCGCATCAAACATAAACAAAAACTCTAACTAAATAGAGTCAAATTCCATATAAAATATTAACAAAAGCTCAAATCATACAAGACTTCCGTAAATACAAAAAACTGTGACTTTTCTAACAAAAGAATGTTTCCTATGTCACAAAAAAATTAAAATTACCATTTACATTTTTTCAGCACAATATTTGTTAGCAAAAAATAATATATGCATCAATCCAATATGGCTACGACCTCGTTTGACTTGTTGACATTCTTATGATTCTTCTCATTGATTTTTTTCATCATCCCAAGCTGGGCATCGAAACTACTCTTCAATGAGATTGCTTTAGAAAATATGCGACACGGTCAAGTTGGTACTATCGGAGGCAATGGTGGTTTGGGTTGCATATGAAGGAGGACATAGTGACTACTCTGTGCAAGGTGTGCCATGAAACAAACATGTCTTTTGTCAAACTGTGGTGTCGGGTAAAGATATGAAAAAAAAATCGTGCTTTGGTTCCCATATAAAACAAAAACACACTGGTAATGGTTCGCTGCGAGTTCTAACATATCGGGGTCCATAAACCAATTTTTGTTGTCTTTCTGCACCTCGCCTTCTGGAGTTAGCAAAGCACCCTTAACAACCTTGACCCCTGACTCGTGCCACATTCCAACCCACAACTGTTCATTACTTTCAAGCTCCATCAGTAGATCTTTCAGTACCTGTTTCCAACCACTTTCGTAGTCGTAATGTATGAATTTGGCTATGCATTTAAATCCAACATTTCCATCGCCTTGAGCATTCTCAAGGTTGTCAATATAATCCCGTATCCAAGACGGCTCATCAATCTAGTATTAAGAATATTTGGCTTCTCCTTTTTGTTTGACAACTTCTTACTTTTGCCTTTTAGTTCCTCTTAAGTCATGGCATATTCATGGCCCGGTGGATTTTTTTTTTTGACTTCTCGTGCTTAGACAACTTATTCTTTTTAGGTCTCCCCTTGCCAGCCATAAGTGTTAATGGTTCAATCATTACAGTTGAACCCGGACAACTCAACTCTAGAAGTTTCCTCTTCATCACCAACTTCTGATCATGAGGTGAATCATTAAACTTATTCATAAGGGCGTCAACCACTGGGTCTATAATCACATCCTCACGTTCACGAATAGGTGTTGTACCAAGTTGAAGCCAATACTTCTTTATGGTGCATACTGAAATTTTTCCAGTGGGAGTTAGATAACCTGTCAGTTGATGACCACAAGGTAATCCATGAGTGGTTTGAAGCACACATCCACACTTGACAAGGTCATTGCCCACATTTTCACACCTCTGAATTTCTAAATTGATCAAATCAATAGTTTTGTACGCCACCGACCCATGCAGTTTGCAAAATAAACTGAACATATGTTCAATCTTCACCTTCGTCAGACTTTGTTGAAATGACGATTCTATCTCTACTAGTTGGATTACGATCATATCATTCATTTTTGTCCATGCATTCAGGAATGTACCTTGTGAATTTTTCAACGAGTGGTTCAACTTCCAGTGTGCCCCTTCAACTCGACTGGTTGTTCGTTGGCCAAAATGCATAAATGTATTGGTCCATGCACTGACAAAGTATTCCTTTTGGGGATACCAAACTATCCTGACATATTCCAAACACTTCGGGGATGATGCCCATCTTCTATCAAAGTCAATTGTGGCCTTGTTCCATTTCTCCTATGTACTTGATATATACAAACTTGAAAAATAATCTATAAACTTGGCCCACCCGTCATTATCCTCAAAGTGTTTTTTGCAGTTTTTCTCAACATTTGTGTTTATGTGCCATGTGCACAATAATCTCCTTGTCTTGGAAAAAACTCGATCATTAGCCTTGATCAAACTCAATTCTCTATCAGTCACAAACATGCTTGGCAAGTTGTCTAGCTCGAAAATTCCTACAAGTTTTTTCAATGCCCAAGCATATGGTTCTTCCTTCTCAGAACACATAAAACAACATGCAACATTGAAGGTATTTCTGATCAATGTCACACCAACAATCTCAAACAACGACATCCTATAGCGATTCGTTTTACATGTGCAATCCATAAGCATCACTTGTGGAAAACACATTGCTAACTGAATAGATTTAGGATACGCCCAAAAAAGATTGATGACTCTATTCCCCTCATCAACAGTGTGTCACTCTATGTAATTGTGTTCCCTCCACAAGTATAGAGTATGTTTTTTTTAAAGGCAAGCTTGTCGCTAGTGGGCATAGAACCCAAGACGTGGGGATTAAACCACCACAACCTTAACCATCCAACTAGGCTACCATTGGCAGTGTAAAGTATGTTGCGAAGTCGTCCTGCCTCTTTGTTGGACTGTCTTTATCCGACAAATTAGATTGTAAATATTTTTCAAAATCGAGATATAATTCGGATACATCTCTTTCAACCGAGGCAAGATGTGGCGAGAGTTCACACCCGACTTCGCCATATTCTGCACATATATCATCTCTTCTTCATTCAATTTACCAGCAAACGAAAGACCAACAAGTGAGGTTGATCGAGGATGGTTGTGGGTTCCACATGTCACTTGCGACATCCAATGGTCACTCTCTAGTGGGATCCCTCTCAACTGAAATATGCAGCCACACTTCTTTGTACTGCTTGATTGAACATAATTATTTAACCTTTTGTCGGGCTTCCCTCCCTTTTCACAACAAAAAATGATCTTTCCCTTCCGTCTTTGATTAACAGGTTCCGATTTAGTGATAATAACAACTATATTATTATCCCTACCGATACCTTGGACCCAAGCTATCAACGCAAACCTTGATGAGAATACCTAAATAAATTAAGAACTTGTTAACAACAACATATTTATAACAATGGAAACTGATGAAAACGAAAACACACAAACTATCTTACCTCGTTCGTGACAAATAAGTAATCATCATTGACTACCAGTGCCATTGATCTTTCTTCATTATTAATGTCACCAATTCCATCATCGAGTAACTTGCCATCAAAATTATCATCATCATTCTGCATAATGATTCATTTTATAATTAGTTTCATATATTAAATAAAATTTTATTTTACTTGACAACAAAATGGCGGTTACCTCTAAATGATTTGTCTCTTGGTTCTCAACATCGTTAAAAGGCATGTTACATCAATTAGAAATGTCTATGCACGAATGCATCATACAATTATCTTGAAGAAAAAAAAATTAGATGAAATTTTTTATGCAAGTTAACTCCATTGAAATGGATTGTTCTTGCTCCTTAAATTGATCAACTTATTCACCCTTATGTTCACCCTTAAAATCTTCATTTTTAACATCATCAACTTCACTAAACCCTTTCATTTCCATCTAATAAAATCAAGATAAGTTCCTCCAAGGCAAATGTAGTGGAATGCGATGAAGAGATAGAGGAATGCAACCGAGGAGGGAGAGATAGGGGATAGGAGGAGAACGAGGAGACCAAGGATTTTTGCGATTTTGGGATTTTTGCGATGATGAAGAGATAGGGAAGAGGACGAGGACGGGGAGGCTGCGAGGAAGTGGAGCTTGCTCACCGATTTTCAGATGACACGCAACAAGGAGTGTGAGAAATCGAGGGAGAGGAGTTTGCTTTTTTTTTTTTTTTTTTTTTTTTCACTTTTTGTGTTTTTTTCGTGTTGAGATTGAGTTTTTTTGGTTAGGTTTTGCATATTTATTGGTGGTGTGAGTAAGTAAGAAAAGAAACTCAATGGTGGTGTGAGACAACATTTTTGGTGGTGTGGAGTAGTCATTGCCTTTGCATTTGCCACCCCACACAGCCCCACCCTAATTTTTTTCTCCAAAATTATCCATAATTGACCTCCATAATCTATATATATATCCACTGTTCACCCATGAACAATGATTTGAAGTTGTGTCATCTTTTATTTTCAATTATATCCTCCTAATATTATTTGAGAGTTGCCCAAATTCATTCAAGTTAACTAACTAAAATTGGTGTATGACATAAAGTACACGGAAACTATATTTTACCAAGTGCCAAATACTTGTCGTATATTTGTGTTCTAATTTTGACTTAGTATCTTAGAAGACCAATTTGTGACTAAAAATGGACTACAGTCGGTTGTGTAAAACATACATTCAGAAAAAGGGATTTTTAGTTTGGCCCTCATTAGTTTATGTTAAATAGTGTTTGACCCTTATTTTTAATTGTAATTGTCTTACCCTCATTTTTTAACAGTTTAGGTCAATGACTTTGACTGGTCAAGATTTATTTGTTGACTAAAATAACTTCACTTGTAAATGCATGTGCTAGCTCCACAAAACCTATAGAACTTAATTATTTTATACTGATCTCTAGGCACTCCTATGGTTGGCACATTATAGGAGGGAAAAAAAACTAAATTCAACTCATTATCTTCTCCGTCTATGATCCTCCTCCAACTCCTTTGCGAAACATTATCATCCTCGACCCAACCCAACCCCTCTCCTCAGTTTGCCAACATAAAGCACCATTCAAATTCTTATCAAAAAATGATGCAAAAGATTATCGAGTTAGTTACCATTTTCATCTTTTGTATCAACATCAAGCTGCAATTCAAGCAAGTAGTTGTAGAGCCGAGTCTACCCCTCCCTTGCAACAAAATGAAGGGCATTGTGTTTATTGACATCCTTCACGTCTGCGACTGTCTTCGCCAATCCCTTCCCATCATCAAGCTGCACAGCTAGCTCTAAACTCCACATAAAAAAGCCTAATAAATTGAGAGAATTCAAACAAAAGGAGCCCAAGTTGGGAACTTAGGGTGTGTTTGGTTGCATGGAATCATATGTCATGAGAATCCATAAGGGGACCCCTACATTTTAGGTTAAATTGATATATGACTCCACATCTACCATTTGACCACCATTTGATTTTGTGATCAATGGTGGGAATGGAAGTCCCATGAATATGGGAATTCCACTCCTTGATCCCCCAAGGCAGGTGATTCCCATGTTCATGGGACTTCCGTTCCCACCATTGATCACAAAACCAAATGGTGGATGTGGAGTGATACATTAATTTAGCCTGAAATGTAGGGGTCCTCTCATGAATTTCCATGGCATAGGATTCCATGCAACCAAACACACCCTTACTTTTGAGATATCAAGATTTCCATTGAGACAGCGTTGAGAAATTGCTAGACTTTATCTTATTAAAAAAATCAAGAGGAAACATGAGAGGTTGTGAGTTGGTCAACAATGGAAGTAAAGAGGGAAAATGTGAGATATTTGAGGGTTTATCTCCACCACAGTCGTATCTGCCCCTTCCTCCCTCCTTCGCCATCTCTCGCAGTGATCACTTTCAACTTCATCGGCTTTGTTAAAGCAAATGTGTGAACAATGCGTCAATTGAGAGGAGAGCACAATCGTAATTTATTACTTGCGAGGAGGGTCAAATTGGTGTGGACAATTAATTTAGCTCCAATTAATTATTCGATTGAGATTTGTTTGATCCAATAGTTGGGATTTAAACTCTTAACCTTTATATCTCACTCTCAAATCAGCCACAATAAAATGTCACGAGTTTGAACCTAAGTCATTTTTTTTAATTGTAGATAGTGGTTACTCATGTATGGAATAAGTATAATAGAATGAGTACATAATACTAAGGGTGATTAAGAATATAATCTATATTACAATTCAGAATGGTGTTTTACTATTCATTGCTTACTGGGACAAAGTCAATCATAAGAATTTGAGATAAAAGATGGCTAGGATTGAAAATTGGAAAATTTGTTGAGGGTTGAGATTCAATTCCTATGATGACATTTTTGTAAATATAAAACATGTATAAGGGTAAAGAAATTGATAAAATTGTGAAAAAAGTTGATGAAATATACAAGTAGTGAATAGAGAAAATATTATGTTTTCTTTTTCTTAAAATGAAAATTATCAAAATTGTGTATGTAGTTGTCAGATTTTTGTAAATTTGGTATCGTTAAAATGCATTTTTGAATACATTTCCAACAAAACCAATGATCAATACAAGTGCTAAAAAAATTTTAATATATATTTTATTATTAAAAACGTCTAATGCATTTCACGCCGTTAGTATTTTTCAATATTTTCATAGGAATGAAAAAAAGGTTTCTCAATGCATATTCAAACAAATAACTTGAATTCTAACAAATAACTCACATAACTAATAATTTTCAATATCAAAACAAGAAAAAAAATTGTGACGGACATTTTAATGCACATTTAAGCAAAAACTCTGAACTTCATGTTTTAGCGAATTCAAAGTTTAGTGGAGATGGTGGCGTTTAAATTTTTTTCCCAACTGATTCAAATTTTGAGTAAGTCTAACCCTAAAGTTTTTAATATTTATTTTTTCCTTAAAATAAGTTTGCACGTCAAAACTGATTAAGGGTAAAAGTGGGGATGGTGGCGAGGGTATTCAGAACATAATATTTAGCACAAAAAAATTATGTACTTTGCGGGAGTGCCAACGACACGGATATTATATTAGTTATTATATAATATGAAAGGGTGTTAATGGAAAAAATAACAAAATTATGTTTGTATCTGGAAGTTCTTTGGGCACATTAAATAGAGTTACTACAACTAGGTGTTATGGATCTTGATTATATGGAATACCGAGTTTGGAGGGGATATAGATTATCTACTCTTTAGAGCATCTCCAATTGTAAAAGTTAAAATGGGGGATCAACCATCTCTCATTTTAACCAAAAGCTAAATTTAGTGATCCCTCTATTTCTTCATCACTCCAACCACATCCCCTATTTTAACATTTTTATCATTATTTAAATATATCTTCCAGTTTTTTATATCAATTTAATTTCAAATATATTATTATACTCTTATTAATTTCAGCTTAATATAATTATACTATTATTAAATATATACTATTATTAATTTCAACTTAAATATTTTAATTTTATTTCAGATTTAGATATTATTAATATTATTAAATATATACTCAATTATCGATTCGGTTTCCTTTTGTTTTGATTTTTGGTTTTGTTTTTAATTTGGAAAATTAAAAAATTGGAATATTTTAATGTTATTTCAGATTTAGGGGATGGTATGGTTGCCCCTAAATTTAGGAGAAAGTTGGAAATTAAGTTAAAATATGGAATGCTTTAGGGAATTTATTGGAGTATGCATTTTCTCACATGAGCCCCCTAAAATAACTTTTTTGTTATTTTATGGGATTCATTGGAGTTGTTCTATAAGGACTAATGCTAAATGAATAATCTTTAGTTTAGAATAATAGCAAGTTCTAGGCGCAATCTGCAAGTCAAATATGCAAGCAATAAGATAGAAGCATGGGGACAAGAAAACAAGCCAAACACAAACACCAATATATCGAAGTTCACTTAAATTGAAGTTAGATTGGCTTCGATTGGTTACTTTCTCCGTGGAAGGGCGCACACGCCACACGCTTCTCTTACAAATCATCTTCTATCCTATGGTTCATCAATTTCATGCTTAATTTGCATCATTTAATTTGGGACATTTAATTTTCCGCAACTTATAAGTTAAAAGGTTGAGTCCACTATGCCTACCAATTTTTTATTGACTTGTAACTTTATTATTGCATTGATAATTCGTAAATTATCACATCTCAGAACAGGTAAGACAATATTACAACATCTTATAAGTGGTTTGAATAAGTAATAATTTTGGTTCGGTTTATATCGGTTTTTAACATGGAAAACTTGAAAATCGAACCAAAGAAATTGATTTCTAACTCTTACAAACCATAATCGAACCAAACCACTTATTTCGGTTGAATTTGGTTCGATTTTTTTATTTAATCAGTTTTTTTATCAACCCTACCATATTATTTTCAGCACCATATAATTTTCAACACACCTCCGCATCTTACAATAAGAACATTTTGCAAAGAGCAAAAAGTCTTTGTAAACAAGAGATTGATTTCAAAGAACGTACATTTGGCGGTGCAAGAACTAGTTCTTTTTTATAGTCAAGCCAGCATTTGGGAGTAATATGGTGTTGAAATTCTATATGGGAAAGAAAGCAAACGATAAAATAGAAAGGAATCTCCTGATATAGGTGTTGCAAAATTTTTAAATCTAATAACAAATTATGTAAAGTAACTCTAATTAGCCATGTTTGCTAGCATTTTCTTAACATTTTTTGGTATTTTTGCATATTTTACCACTTCTCTTTAAAAACAATCACAAACACTATCTATAGAATAGGTAAAAGTGTAAAAAAAATCAAAAAAATGCTAACAAACATTGCTAGCTAGAATTGTTGAATTATGTAACTTCATTTTGAATTTCTTCATGTCATTTCTTGATTTCACTAAAGGGGATGGATTCTCTCTTGCATTCGATGAGTGGCTTTATTTGCGCCCCTATTTCTCATTGCTTTCGAGGTTATATTATAAGGTCATATTGGCCCTTCAGCATGCCAATACCTAACCCGTAACTTCGCAACTGCAAGACTGAGATTTATTATGTGGGATATCTAATTTACCCTTCAAATTTTTTTTTGTCCAATCCAATTTTACAAAATCAAATCAGAAATATTTGTTCAATCAGATACGAGTCATGGCAGGGAAAATCAAGTTTTCTAACCATGTTCCGCAACCAGAAAGTTTTTATTAGACTCCAAATACGCATAAACACTTTGAAATTTTCATCATTCTTTCGAGATCATACCGCTGATTGCAGTGCAAAAACCTGATTCCAATATCAATCAGATATATATCTAATTTAAACAAGGCTACCATCATTTTTCAGTTGATTTTTTCCTCAACAACACAAATATAGCAAATCATCGAACCATTTTCTTGTTCAAAGTCATAGAGATCTTTCGTATTGCCATTCAGCTTTAATCAAGGGATGCAAAGCTAAAACCTAAAAGGTCTTAAAATATTTCATGTATGTTATACTCAATTGCAATTGGAATTTTGGAAAATTAGCTTTAATACAAATTCTAGAACTAGATTAGACCCAAAGAATGGAAAGAAAACTAGTCTGGTCATGAAACACACACAAAAATAACTAAATAAATAGTCACCAAGAAAGAAAGAAAAAATACAAATCAGTTAGCTAGATCAAGAGGGAGAGTGTGGCAATTAAGGGAGTGCTCAGTGGCAATCAGATCTCTGACTCAAATTAATCTAACAAAACAAATAATATTCTTCAATTGAACCTATAAAATATCAAAAGGGGTGCTTCAGTGTGTGTAAGACAGATCACTGACAACAGAGAGAGAGTCTCATATTGAAATCCGCTAAGATAATTATTTATTCATCACCAGCACCCCATTTGGTAACTCAATAAATCAAACAAATATATATATGTAGTTGTAGATATAAAAAAAAAAATGGGTTATTGAGAGAGGAGAGAGATAAGAAAAATGGGCTCTTCACAGCTTCTGCCAGCCACTCATTCTGATAGTTTGCTTCTGCTGCTGGTAGTGGGTATTTATTTATCAATGAGAGAATAGGGTTTCCTAGAGAGAGGAAAGACTAAAAGGCCCATCCATGAGCTAGTTTTTGCATTTTATGCAAGTCAATGTTAAGATCACCCACAAGGCTCGGTTAGGGCTCACTGGATTATTTACAATTTTTCTTTCTTACGTGTGACTTTTTAAAAAACAACTTCGTTCGAAATATTGATAAATTACTTTCACCGAACATATCGGATTTATATCTAGACTAATTGATAGTTAGATTATTCTTTATTAATATTTGAAGCTTGGTTTTTAATTGTTTAAATTAGGCTGGTTGCAAGACATTAATGCTAGGGGTTTAAATCTTTGTTGAAATTGATTGTGAATTTATAATAATTGAAAATTTTTAACGATCACATGACCGATATAAGCAAGGTATTGTTCATCCCTAATGCGTCTCGTATTATGTAAACGATAATTTAAATTGAAACAATTCTCGAATAAACTAATGGTGGATTCAATGCCTTTGTCCACTTTTTAATCAACATTCTCAATTTAATTTTTAGTTACTTTATTTCATTTCACAATAGTATATGATTAAATTATTATAACCCCTTTTAAATTAGTTTAAGTAAGCTCTAAAATTTATTTGCACCCTTGATTCATGTGGATCGACTTGCATTTGCTTTGTCTATTAGTGATATAGTCGTGCAATTGTAGTAATTATTACTATTTAACAAACCTATTTATTTAGGTTTATTAAATCTACGCCAACCTCCTCAACCTCAACCTCATGTTCCTTGCCCTAACCTACACCACTCTCACAAAACATCTTCGCTTGCATTACCCTCACCACCCACACTACTTTGGCTTCACGATTGAATTAATCACCTCAAAATTTTCGTCTTGTTCAGTAAGTTGACTTGAGATTTTATCCTTTCATTTTCTTTGTCGTTTTTTTTTCCCTTCCATTTTCCCTTGTTGATCCATTTTTACAATAATCTTTTCACTAGACCACTGGTCAAGGCGTTGAATCGAATGCTGAGATTTGATAAACATAACACATGAGTAAGAGAAAAATTATATGTATCTTGCAACAAACAAAACTCTAAGCCCTGATTTTTAATCACGACATGTAAACATAAAAACAGGTCCACGCACTAACAAGTGATCATACACGTGGATCCACACTCACGGGATCCATGGAGATCAACAACTCAGGTTGGGCCTACCAAACTCAAACTCGGACACACACAACCTAAGTGTTGGAATCAAAACTCACAAACACACAAAAATGCTACGACTAACGCGACAATCGATAAATAAACTAAAATTAGAATAACATGATCTCATATTATACACGCCTCAAAAGGATCTTGTCTTCAATATCAGATGAATCAACGACAAATAAGGCTAGATGAAAATCTCAAGGTATTTCTATCTCATTTGATCCCCCAAATCTCAAGTCATGTTACCCTCTCGGTGACTCCATTGTACCTTCACCAACTTCACCGACTTTTGTCGTAGTTGTTTCACATCAAAATTAGTAATGGCTATTGGCCTCACTGAATAAGTCAACTCATCAAAAATTTCCAACTCAGTGGGTTCCACAATTTGTGAAGGCTATTGCAAACACTTGCGCAACATGGATACATAAAACACGTCGTGGATACTGAACATACTCTGTGGCAAAGCCAATTTATAGGCTACTGGTCCAATCCTCTCAGTAATCTCATTTGGTCCTATATATCTCAGCGCAAACTTCCTTCGACCTTTGAATCTAACAACTCCGCGCATTGGGAAAACTCTCAGAAAGACTCAGTCGCCAACTACAAACTCTATTTCCTTATGCTTCCCATCATCATAACTGTTTTGTGTTGTCAACAAACATGCACCAGTCAACTCAATCTTCTGAGTAGTCTCTCTTATCACATCTGGTCTCATCACAGTTGAATTTCCAATATTTGCCCATCGTCCGTAGAGTGCCTCAAATAGTATCATGCCAATACTCACGTGCTAGCTGTTGTTGTACACAAACTAGCACCAACAGTATGTGATCTTCCCAATTGCCTCAAAAGTTTAAGATGCACACTATAAACATGTTTTCCACTATCTAATCCACTCTCTTAGACTGGCCATTGTTTGTGGATGATACGTTGTACTCATGTCCAATCTAGTACCCTAACCTGCTTTAAACTATGCCAGAAGTGTGCAGTGAACAACGGATCTCGATCGGATACAATTGCCACAGGTGATCCATGAAGGCGGACTATCTTTAGAATGGGAAACACAACTAGACTATGCACTAACATGAATGAAATGTGAACAGTTCGTCAACCGATCAACAATGACCCATATCGACTCATGAGCCTCTTGTAAAATATCTCTCCGCACCTCCTCATCAAACATAACACAAATTAGTCCATGAAACCTCAAATCTCCATCTGAACCACCTATTTCGTAATAGTTACAGGTATCCTAAAAAATAACTACCTATTTTGTAACATAAATACTATAAGTAGAAGCGATAGTGCTTTTAGTTGCTAGTGACGGCCTTAACGTTAAAGATAGGCAGCCTCCTCGTGGATACCATGCAATGCAACCAAACACACCGTAACATGAATGGGGTGCTCTTAATAAAATACGAGGTGGCTTTAGCCTCAAACCGTGGACAAATATACCCTCCAGATTGTTTTCCCCAACTTGTGCTCAGCGAAGACTGAAGAAAAGAGGCTTGTAGTGTGTCTGTGCGAAAGAAAAAAAAAGTGTTCTATGGCTTTGAGAGCTTGGATCCTTGGGCATTTCAGAGTCCCTGTGCAAACCCTAGCTCTAAACGGATCAAAATTGCAGGCGGCATCATGGAGTCTCTGCAACACGAAGAGATCAATGTCGTCGCATGGAGACGATCATCTTGACAAAGAAGAAGTCATCGAAAGAGTTCTCTCCGTCATCAAAACCTTCCCCAAGGTCGATCCTTCCAAGGTCAGTTTCCTCATTCTTCACAATTTTCAATTACCCTCTTTTCATTTAGATCCACTTTTTCTTTTTGTTATTGTATTTTAGGGTTTTTGTTGCTAAATCTTGCCCCTTGTTATAATGTCTTGTGTTATCCTTCTGCATTTCAGGTTTGCTTGTTAATCTACCGATTTCCTAATTATTTTCACTCTAGAAAGTAGATGGATAAATCGAATTAAGCCTGAATAAGTTGCACCAAATATGAATTCAAATCACTTTTTAGTGCCATTATTTTGAAAATTGTTTTGCACTAATGTGGAAATCTAAAATGTCCTTAATTTTCCTGAGGTTACTTCAAGGTCTGTTCCTATGTCTAGTGTAACATTGAAACACCAAATAAAACGTAAACAAGGTAAACTTATAATGCCCATTTGATTTGATATAAAGGGATTGCATTAAAGTGTATACTCATACATTGCCCATCAACTTAAAATAGTCCACAATATTCCTTGTTCAATCTAAGCTTGCATAACATAAGATTCTCTTGATTATTTGACTTAGCATACTCCATCCACTCATAAGAATATCCATGAGATTGAAGCGTTGGACAAACTCTTAGAGCTGATGGAATTATTATTCTCCGCTTCCATGAATTGGTTCGTGTTAAAATCCCAATCACATAAGATCACATACATCTCTCATTTCAATCATCATAAAGGTCCTTCAAAAACTTTTTCCCCGTACATTTCCTGTTCTGTTGATCAAAAAATAAAATAAAATTGTACTTCTAGCTGGCCAGACCCAGTGAAGAGCCATCTAAAGCTATCAAGTAAATGCCAATAAGCAAGGTTCCATATACACTTAAGAGCTTACTGTCCAAAATATTTTTTTATAAGCATGGGGTCAAGAAGTGCCAATATGCTCCATCTGTATCGGGAGTTGGGTGATTAAAATTTGTTTTGAGATTGGGATTAGGAGCGTTTTTGGACGGTGTTGGGGTAATGGTGGATTGAATAAGGAACCACATGTAGATTGTTGTATGTGTTGTGGTGGTGGTTTTGATTTATAGAGGTGAAGGATAAGTAAATTTAGAGGTTGGCTGAGTTTGTGGCTGAAGGGAATATCATGGCAATAATCATTAATCACAAAGATTACAGTACCATGGAGGTAGTTTAAAAGGACCATGACGGATCTGTCTATCTTAGGAAGGAGGTAGGTTGTGATATCGGTATTTAGGAGATGGCATATGGACCATCATCTTTTGAGGTAGCTGTTCGGATGAGTAGTTTGGTAACTGGGTTGAAAATTTAGGTTATTGATGGCAATACATGAGAATAGAGTTTCCAACATGGGTGATGGGATGCTTCTGGAATTTTAGCAAGGGTTGTGCACTGCTCAGTTTTGATACATTGTTTTTCAAACTCTTTGAAACTTCCATCCAATGTATTGTATATCTATGAAAGAAGTTCAGAAAGACCGGGTCCTAGGCACATCTACTCTTCTCTAAGTTAGTCTTAACCGAATATTGCTGGGGTGGGCGTTGCTATAACAATGAGATAATAAAGCAACATGGTCATTCTAAAAGTAAACAAAGAAACTAAAAGAAAAAAAAACATGCTAGAGTTCATGAACAACAGTCTCCCATTACATGATCAGATCATAACAACAATTTCATGTACATCAAAATCGACTGTTCATAGTAGATTGAACGAAGAGAGTAAGGTAATCTTTCATCATAATTGAATTTTCACTTTAGCCCACTGTTTTAAAAGGCTATCAATGCATACGACTGTATACGAGTTGAATGTTGGCTATAATGTGCATGATGATTGTTTTTATTCTTTAACACCTCAACTACTTTTATGATTTGTTACATTTTATCTTTTTCATTGATGATTGTTTCATATTATTTTTTAATTTTTTTATGATTTGTTTGTATTTTTTTCATCATTTTTCTTTTTTTCTGAAAAGTCGAGGCATACGCCTCGTTATGCCTTGCTACGGATCAATGCGTTGTTTCACACTGAGAAAAGCCTAATTGTCTCTGAAAACACTTTTTAAAACATTGCTTTAGCCCTATTAGTTGATAAATATACACGAGACCCATCTTTACCCCAAAATAAAATTAAAAAACTAACAACTAAAAATAAAAAATAAAAGGTCTGAAAGGTATATGCCTCAAAGGTAAATCATCCTTAACTCACATTTTATGAGCGTTTAGGTTCACCTCGACTTGAGGCTTACGCCTTCGCACGTCTTTAAAAACAGTGGCCACAACTGCCTAACCTACTTCAACACATGTAGTATGAAAAGATTGAATGACCCACGGCAAATACGTGATGCATTTTCATGATATCTCAATAGCGTAATTGATGGTTTCAATTTTAGTAATCATTATTAAAAATCACATCTCAAGAAAATATAATGGTTAGCATTAAAACATAAAAGTTCAAAACTAATAATCTTTACCTTTTCGTATGCAGCTGTCCGCCATCATCACTGTCTCTCCCTCCCTTTGTAATTTGTGAGACTGATCTTGCTTAAAATAAACTGGGCTCACAAATTGCACCCTTCCTGCTCCCACTCTACCATTTAGAACACATGACATTCATTCAACCTTAATTCCCTCAACCCACACCCAACTTGTTCGTATGTTCAGCTTCACCTAACCATCTGTTCAGTAAAAGTTTTTCCTCAGTGTCAGTCCTACTAATTTCATCAAGTTTAAACTGAAATGCATTTTTGACTTAAGAGCAGAAGAGCTCAGATTCCTCAACTAAAACATCGACCTTTAAGAGAAGAAAAAACTTTGAGTTATTCTCAAGTTTTTGCATAGTCTTTTAATGTGAATTGGGTGTCAAAGTTTCCTCAAAAGTAAGATTGTGGGCTATGCAGAGAGTGCAAATGCAAACGAGTCTACCTACATGTTTGTTTGTGAGGTGGGAACCCTCCTCATCAATTAGACGGGGCTTTTGTTGGGCTTTAATTGGATGTGTATGGAGATGTGAAATCTGGCGATCGAGACTCTTAAGAAGAGGCTTGCTATATGAGGAAGACTAAACTCCATTCCAAAGTAGGAATACTCACTCTTATGTCTTATCAATAGTGCCCTTACCAATGTGTTTGTGTACTACATCCACTTACTGGAGCTCATAAAAAAAAGATGGAAACCACATGTAAGAAACTTTCTTTAGCAAAGGGTAAAAGAATCTCATGGGTTTGGTGCCCTCAAATTCCCAAAGATAAAGGTGGTCTAGGCATTAGATCATTTAATGTATGGTCAAGTATGGGCTTGAGCAAGAGGGGTGGCTTCCCAAATGCCCAAGAATCCCATTCTGGGTAGCCCTCAATTTCTAATATATTCATTCCAAGGTGGCAATTAAAGTTGGTGGGGGTGTATTCACTTTTGGCATGATGTGTGGGTGTGGTAATTGAGACCTCTTAGCGGAAGGTTCCCTCGTTTATTTCTATTGTCCTCAGGGATACTTGGGTTGGTGTCGGTGTTTGGCTTCTTTGGTGGAGGTGATGGGTTGTCGAATATTTAGCCAAGGAGAATTTGTTTCCAATGGGAAGAGGAAGAAGCCTTTACAAGCCACTATCTACTCCTTCATTGTCCTATTCCCTCACGGTTGTGGAATTTCTTCCTTACTAATTTAGGATGGTTCCAGCTATGCCATGTTATATTCTAGAAGTTGGTGGTTTTGGAAGGGGTATCCGAACCTTGATGGTTTGAGCTATGTGATATGTTGGACATTTTGAAGAACGAAATTGAAGGGGCGACGTTGGATGTGGAAAGGTATGTATGGAGTGCCTTTTGCTTATATGGCATTGGCCTACTGCTAGGCGCTAGAAACGAGTTACTTGTGATTGCTTTTTAGTGATTGTAGGCCCATTAGGATTTATATTGCTTTTCTCTCACTAGTCTCTCTTTAGTGAGAGTTAATCCTTTTTGTATTATTTTTCTCTTTTTATAATGAAAGTTTTTTTCTTTACCTTTTCAAAAAAAATAGTTAGATCCTTCTTCTGAGAAACTGGATTTTACTTATTTGGAGAAAATGCTGGTTGTTGTATTCATTCAGTAACTAATGACTGCCCAAGGCCTTTATTCCCCTTTCCATTTTATTCAGCTCCTTTCAGTGTTTTGATCTCTCCCAATTTTTATCTCGATTTATTTTATATTTATTCTTCAAACCAAAAGTAGTTTGCAAGTTTTGAGTTCGTCTTGCAACATCATTTTAATTTCAAATGCTTTCATCATCTACAGGTTACCCCTGATGTCCACTTCCAAAAGGATTTAGGCTTGGATAGCTTGGATAATGTGGAGATTGTGATGGCCCTTGAGGAGGAGTTCAAGTTGGAGATTCCAGATAAAGAAGCTGATAAAATTGACTCCTCTTCTGTTGCCATTGAGTACATTTCTCACCATCCTATGGCTGGTTAATTTGATTGGGTCTTTCATTTTTCTCTTGTGAGTTCCATGTTGTTTTGTGGTTTATAATGTTCTCTTTGGTATTCGATAGCTGGGTTAACCCTGCTGCTGTCTTTCTTGTTGATTGTCCTGGACACATGATATTAGAAATAGATGGAGAATAATTATAACATGTTTTGGCTACAAAACAGCTTTTGCACCCTATTAGTCAGGCACTTTGGATGATCTGCATAATTGCTTGAGATTGTTTGACATGGATATGTAAGAGCATTATATCAATGTTTATTTCGTTTCATAAATGCTTCACTGGGGATGTTCAGTTGATTATCATGTATTGACCCAATGGCTTCCTTACCTTATGCTGATGAAGCTTAGTTGTTCAGCCTTTTGCTTTACTAATCAGTTAACATTTGAAATTCTAGATCTCATGGCTTCTAGAGGTGTTTTTTTTGTGTGTGTGTGTGTAAAATATATAACATCAATACGATTGCATCTAGAATGGCAAACTATGGTGTATCCTGGAAATGTTGATCCAAACAGCATACACCTCTTAGCTTGTGGAAACAAAAAACAAAAGTATCATCTGAAACTGCTGGAGGAACATTTAGAAATATATATAATAGGTAAACATCAAGTATCAAACATGGATTGGATACTATTCATTAGACCCTTTGCTCGTTATGGTAGTTTAGAGGTATATTTCTTGGCTCATTAAATTGAATCGAATAATTGGCCAAAAAGTGCCTTTTGTTTGTATAAAATCAAGTAGCTTATTATATATTAGATAAAACCGAGAACAGTATGCATAGGTGCTTAGCTTTTTTTGTTACATATAAAACTAGTAATATTTGTGATGATCATGAATAATAAATACATTTATAAAAAGAAAAAATATATTTTATAAAAAGGCCTTATAATCGACAAACTTAACAGGTATATCCTCCTCACGGCTACTTTGAACCTAACTATTTAGTGAGTAATGCAAATATTTCAACTGGCGTCATGTAGGATTGCCTGAAGTGTCTGTTTTATGCGTACTGATAACAATAAATGGGGGTTTGTAGACCCTGCAAGCAAGCAAGCTATAGCTAGCTTTGTCTAAATCTCTGTGGATGTTGTATATGGAAAGCAAGTTGTAGGGATGGCAATATAAATCCAATCTGACCTGGGAACACAACGACAAGTTAGTTGGTTTTGATTGAGTGTCCAGATCGTTAAAGGCTGAGATGACAAACATATCGAATAAAGAAAGGAATAATAATAAGAAGTCTGATGATATTATCAACAATGTTTAAAATACTGCATCAGTTTTATAAAAATGATGATATTGTTGCATTTGTTGCTTTTTAAAGTTTGCAATTTGGCTTGGATTCAACTAGAATTTGGGTGGACTCAGCAAGTAAATCAGAATTACTTTCTGAATAAAGACTGTGCGCCATTGCAACGCGGGCATTGGTTATTCATAAATTGCAATGAGATTTTGTGTAATGAGAGCTGTTCTACTTTTAATTGGTAACCCTTGATCAATAAATTCGGTTATAACAATGTTGAATTCACATGAATGTGAAACTCCAGATTTATATATGAAAGAAATGTTAGGTTATATTATGTATTGGAACATTTGATTTAGAAATTACTAAGGATAAAATAATTTGAAAATTAACTACGAAGGATAAACTTCCTAGATCACATAGCTTCTAGGGCTTTCAATATAGAGAAAAATCAGATGCATATGAAGTCGTTTTGTCAAGACTCTATCGTTATTATCGTTTTATTTTTTATTTTTTTAAACAATAATATCTTTTTAGGCAACCCATGTCACCGCCTTCCATAGAGCGAAAGAATCAGTTACAAGGTTGGCTAATGTGTTGGTCTTTAACCTCCGCGTCTTAGATTCGATATCTACCAGCAATATGGGGTGGAGAAGAAGGTACAAGGGTTAAATTTTTTTTTTACAAGGTGGACACTGTCAATGATAGCATGTAGCAAAACCTTGCTTTGTCTCTCTTAGAGATAAGAGTACATAACAAAAGAATGGTAAAGAGCAATGTTATGTTTTGTGTCAAATTGCCATGGCTATTTTCTCTAATAATTTGACTAGGAGGCCAAGCCACAGAGTTTTAGGTTTCATTTCCAGAAAGGAAAAAAACTTTTACTCAAAACACATAAATCAATCTTTACTCTTGTCATAGACTCAAGTGGGAATGTTATTCCATCGTTTTAAGTTAGAAAAATATTTTTTTTCTTGCTTTGTCAATAGAATTTCCTCAATTAAAAATAATCTTGAATAAAGTGTAATAAAAAACTAAAAAACAGATAAAATAAATGGAAAGAGAAGAAAGATTTCGTGGCAGAAACTCAACAGTAAAAAAACAATAATCACTGACAAATTCTAAATGCCGAGGAAACGGGCGAGGGAGGGGAGTGCAACCTTCCGTCCCTTTTGAGATGCGTAAAGGCACACATCTCGAGAGAGATGGAGGGTTGCACCCCCTCCCTCGCCCATTTCCTCGACGACTAGAAGGGCTCAATCACTGAGCATCAACTTTAGTGCGAGGATCAATGGTGATTGAGCTTTGAACAAAAAGGAAATTTGATCTTAGATTTTGGATGTTTAAATTTTGAATGAGGGAATTAAAGGGGGAAAATAAGAATAAAATAAAATCAACCACTATTCCATACCAGCCAAAGTGTTTTTTCACACCATTTAACTCTTTCACACCCCTGTTTTATTTCCCACACCATTACTCTTTCTCACACCACAAACATAAACAAGGACAACCATTTTTCTCATCCCCATTCAAATCGAAACGCAAGTCTCCCCTCCTCTCTCCCATTCAAATGTTCATTCTCCTTACATTTAAAACACATTCAAAATCGATTTCGACTCATTCTCTTGGTTCGATTACTTCTTCCCTTCTCGCATCTTCCCTCTCGCAAAACAAGCAAGTAAATCTTCCCTTTCGCATCTTCCATTCTCTTGGTTCGATTGCTTTTGCAACCCCTCATATCCATTATTTACTACGTCTCAGATTTCGACTCCAACGCTTCTGAAACAAGCTTTCAAGTTATTCATTTCTTGCAAAAAATTTTAAGAACTTTAGCAAAAAATTTTAGAAAAATAAAGTAATCTCATGGAAACTTCAGAAATATTTTCAATCACAAAAACAAAATAAACTTCAGAAATTTTTTCAAAAAAAAAAACTATTGTTCGCGTGAGACAAAGCGAGGTTTTTGCAAAATTTTGCATTGATCTGGGCGAACATAAATTTTTTTCGGACAGATTTGCGTGACTTTAGTAAAATAGCCATAACTTTATCATTTCAAAACATTTTTCAAGTGATTCAAATTATGTTTATTAGATAACTCAGAGTATTACAATTTTTATTTTTTGATCAGCTTGAGAATCGGTCTCGATCGAACATATAAGTTGGCCGAAAGTTAGGGACACTATCCCGTTTTTATTGCGAGATAGATTTGTATGACTTTAGTAAAATAACCATAACTTGCTCATTTAAAAGCATTTTCAAGTGATTAAAGTTGTGTTTATTAGATAAATCAGAGTACTACAACTTTCGTGTTTTGATGAGCTTGAGAATCGATCTCGATCGAGGGTATAAGTTGGCCGAAAGTCAGGGACACTATCCCGTTTTAATTGCGAGACATATTTGCTCGACTTTAGTAAAATGACCATAACTTGCTCATTTCAAAACATTTTCAAGTGATTCTAGTCGTGTTTATTAGATAACTCAAAATACTAAAATTATTCGTGTTTTGATGAGGTTGAGAATTGGTCTCGATCGAGCATATAAATTGGCCGAAAGTTAGGGACACTATCCCGTTTTCATTGCGAGACAAATTTCTGTGATTTTAATGACCATAACTTGCTCATTTCAAAACATTTTCAAGTGATTCAAGTTGTGTTTATTAGATAACTCAGAGTACTAAAATTTTCTTGTTTGATGAGCTTGAGAATCGGTCTCAATTGAGGGTTTAAATTGGTCTAAATTTACCCTATTTTTAAATTACAATTTTTTTTCAAAAACAGTTTTTTAGGTGGTGTGGTTAGTTAAAAAAACAAAAAAAATTACATGGAAGTGTGAGAAACGCTTTTGGTGGTGTGAAGTAGTCGTTGCCTAAAATAAAATGAAACGAACTTTCACACAACCACTTTTGTTGAAGGACACCACCACCCCCTATTTTTTTAAGCACATCACCACCTATTGAAAGACACCACTGACACAAACAAAAAAACCCACAACCACCTATCTCCTCTCTCAGAGAACAACCACCACCGCACCGCCCGCCTACATTTTCTTTCATTTTCCTTTTCTTTTTTCTTCTTGTTATCTCTGTTCCTTTTATTTTCTTCTCTTCTTTATTTTCCCGTCCTCGAAGAGATCCCTGCAAGTGCAAGTGGGGGTTTCCCACTCGTAGGAACCTGCGCGAGGGCAAAAAAATTTGGCCCTCGCGTAGGCTTATGCTAATTTGGAACCCCTGACTCGCACAAACCTACATGAGTGTGGGTTCCTAATTCACATTTGCTTGCAAGTGCAAAGAATGAGGAACCTCCACTTGCAGGAATCTGCTCGAGGGGAGAAAAAAATCATAGGAGAAGAAGAAGAGAGGAAGAAAAGAAGGAGGCGGGGTGGTGTCGCCGGAGGTGGAAAAGAAGAGAAGAGAGAAGAAAAGAGAAATAGAGGAGAAAAAGAAGAAGAATAGAAAAGAAAATCAAGAAAAAGAAGAAAGAAAACAAAGGAAAAGAGGTGTCAGGGTGGCGAGGCCAACGATAGCGAGGCGTGGTGTGGTGGTGTTGCTCTGAAGAGAGAATACAAGGTGGAGAAGAAGATGAATAGTGAGTGAGAGAAGGTTTATACGGGTGATGTTCTTCAGCACATAAAAAAAGGTGGTGATGTTCTTCAGTTAAAAATGGTGGTATAAAAAAGTAGGAGCCTTTGCGTTAATCTATTAAGAGAAATTCTAAATGGCGAGGAAACGAGCGAGGGAAGGGAGGTGGCAGGGTGGGGACCGTCCACCCCGCTCGGGATGCGCGCACAAAAAATGACAGCACGCATCCCAAGCGGGGTGGACGGTCCCCACCCCGCCACCTCCCTCCCCTCGCCCGTTTCCTCGCTGTGTAGAAACACTCATCTATTAAACCTTATTCCCCAATTCTAATTGTCGAGGAAACCAGCGAGGGAGGGAGGACCCTCCATCCCCCTCGCGATACGTGCAAGGGATGGGACACACTTATCGCGAGGGGGATGGAGGGTCCCCCTCCCTCCCTCGCTGTTTTCCTCGCTGGTTTCCTCGCCAATTAGACGGGTTCTTCTTCTAGAGAAATTATCTCATTTGACCACCACCCATTTTCAGTTATGTAAAGCAACAGAAATCTTAGCTTTCTAGTAAAACATATTGATTGCCCTACCAAATTACAATCTTCAATACTAAGTTAATCCATGTGGTTAGTCAATTCTACTTCCTTTAGGGTTTCATAAATTCCACTTTCAAGTTTTACCAAATCACCCTCTCATAGATAGAAAACTTCTGTTGCCAAGTTGTCATAATTAAGATTAGTTTTCTTGTAGTTCAACTATACATCCAATCAAACATTCAATGTTTTGTTCTCACAATTTGATTTCCACCATCCATGTTCATCATCTAATCAAATTCAACATCACGACGATAACAAACGGTTGATAAGGTCGAGTTTTTATTGACCTAACTCCAAATTATGTCAACATAATTACCCTTCCACAACAAGCATAATAATAAGATAGTCATCTTTTCAACATTCCTTTTCTTTCAAATAATTTTCTTCTATAAAAATATGTATAGTTTTTATTTATTTATTGAAGATACTTTTTCAAACTTTCAGCAACGACCCATTGCTTCACCCATATAAGTACTCTGTTTGAACAAAGAAAAGAGAAGAAGAAAACCAAATCAAAAAGCACAAAATTAGATTGAACAAAGATGTTGGCCAACTTCTTCTACTTCTCTATATTTTTCTCTCTTCTACTCTTCAATGGTGTTTTCGGAACTGATTTGATTTATGATACATGCAACAAGTCCGCGACAGGGGATCCAAACATCAAGTATGATTTTTGTGTGAGATCATTCGAATCCATTCCAAAGAGTCACAAAGCCAATCTTCGCGGTCTGGGGAGAATATCAATGAACATAGCAATCTCCAATGCAACACATACAATTTCCTACATAGAAAAGCTTTTGAAGAGGCGAAGGACAATGAATCCATATATTAAGAGTCGTTTGGAAGACTGCATGGAACTATACTCAGATGCTGTTGATAATTTGAAAACTGCTATTGATAATTTCAAAAAACAAGACTATGGCGGAGCGAACATCCGAATTAGTGCAGCCATGGATTCGCCTGTTACTTGTGAAGATGGATTTCATGAGAAGAAAGGTGTGGTATCTCCATTGACAAAGAGGAATCATGATTTGTTCGAATTGGCTGCAATTTCTCTTTCTATTACAAATATCTGCTCTAATCATATTGTTTTAAATGAATGAGTTTATTTAAATTGCTTGGAAAATGTGTAGCACATTAATGAATAAATTAATTAACATCCCTTAGATTATCAAAAAAATTTACGGTTCTGTTTGGTTTGCCATTTTTTTTGGAAAATAAAGTCCATTTCATTTGTTATGCAAATTTTCGATATTTAGTTGTTTATTTACTGACAGAAAATTAATTTTTCATAAAAATGTTTTTCCACTACCCATGAGAATCCAAGTCCGAGAAAAAGGTCTTGAAATCAGATTTACGAAAATGATTTCAATTTCCGTGTCTATTTTTTTAGCAATCAAACAGACCCTATAAGGTGTTGTACGCGTATTGCTCATCAGTTTTGAGTAATATAATAGTAATGGTAGTATGCTTTTTGAATTCACTTAGAATAATAAGAGTGAGAGTTCTTGATAATTTACTTTAATATATTGCGAGGTTACTTGGAAAAATGGTATCTTCTTTGCTAAGTGAATCACATGTACTTTTTCTTTACATATGAAACAATCACCATAGATAAATAGAGAATGGTTGTGTTAAAGCAACATATGCTTTATTTCTGTTGTTATATCATGAGTCAGTGTTCTGCAAATCCCTCCACAAATCTTTGTATCAGCTTCTCAATCAACAATAGAAGCACTTCCAGTATGCTATGAATCTGGAAAATGCAAGTGATATACCAAATTAAGATGTTGCAAATTGATGTACTATTGGTGTGCTCGGAGACCATATACAACTTCAACAATACATTAATTTGATAAGTGAGAGTTACTTTAAAATTAAGATGTTGCATGCTATCTAGAATTATTTTTCCTTGTTGGCTACTATTTACCAGGGGATCTATTCTGGTCTAATGAAGTGAGAGTTGGTATTTAAAACTTTCTACTAGCATTATGGGAAACATTTAAAAAAAAAAAAAAAAAATCTTATATCACTTCCCAGTCCTCAGTAACCTAGTTAGCCTGAAAGTCAAAGAAACTACATCAGATACATTAGAATTTAGAAATGTACACTATAAAGGTGTTCTTAAGGTTAGTCTATGGAGCTAGTGGAGTGATAATCCCCAAATGGCCTTAATGTGCATCCTCCTTATATAACAACATAAATTTTCGTCAATGGTGTTATCGCCTAGTGGTTAGGGTCGTGTGGGTTTGTCCCCTACATCCTAATTTCGAATCCCACAAAACAGCATAAATTTTCAAATTAATGCCCACCTAACCTAACCTATCCTAACCTCAATTGTTATTCAACTACCAAGATTGTATGCTCAAATTCTACTTGGATTTTATCCCTCCTAATCCTATCACTTTCCACTAACCCAACTTTTTCTTCCACCAAAATTTCTCATTGTCGCCTAACATGATGGATATTTCTATATCTATCAACCTCCACCTCAAGAATCCATTGACTCCTTTCTTCATGTATATGGTTCGACATAAGTCCGTTGTTCAGATAGGAACGCGGTACAGAGCTAAATACCCAACCACATCATTCAATTCATACTTAAAGACTCCTCTACATGCTCAACCAAGTAAATAAGTAAAATGAAATTAAGCAAGAGAGGTATAATTGAAGTACATCATCATATCATATCTATCAATAAAATAATGTAATGGTAGCTTAGCGAACTTACTTTTCCTGTCGGTCATCTCAACCAAATCATTGTTTTTTCCCTTTTTAACCCCTCCCACCCAGGATGTCGTCGGAGGGTTCCAACCTTATTTATGTCAATAATCAAAGTGTAAAATAGCTAATAGTATAAGTACATGATCATTAACAACATCAAGAATCAAGAGCCAGAATAAGTTGGATTTAATTAAAATATTAAAATTAATAATAATAATAATAAATATTAAATAAATAAGTTCGGGATGAGATTGGCGGGATTGAAAATATACCAATTTCATTCCATTATAGATTAGGACAGAAGGGATGAGTTTGATAAATTTCAAAAGGACTTGAAAAAAATTGGAACCGGATGGGACGGAATCGAGATGACATGCCCACCCCTAGTATTGATAAGTTATTTGGCAAAAAATGGGTTGTTACATGTCAATTCTATCATTGTTAAATGATCACTAAAAAAATAGTCGAATAAGGTGAGTTGAGAATTCGTGTAAGCAGAATTCCAATAGAAATTTAAGAGGAATTTTCATGCGCATCATAAAAGTTGAACCTTGTGAAGAAGAAAACGAAGAGCAGTGAAAGATAAATTGGAAATAAGTAAAATGTAAAAATTGTAAAGGAATGAAAATGCAACATTATTTTTCAATTGTTTTAGACCAAAACTGTTATTTTTAAAACTGCAATGGAGTTCGGGTAGAAAGGAATAAGCAATGAAGGTACGTACATCGACGACAAAACTTTATATTGACAACGAGAAAAAAAATTAGAAAAATGTTCCTAACTAGTATGAATATATTCTTAACCGATTCAAAATTACAGCTTATCGCTCTTAATCGGTTAGTAATATATTCACACTGGTCATGGCAATTTTTATAAGTTTTTTTTTTAAAATCTCGTCGTTAATAATTTCTCCCATGACTATCATCATTTCCATTCAACAAAATCTTGAATAGTTTTTTCTTATTATTTTTCTTTCACACTTCTTTTTGTAAGAATTTCATTTTGCATTCAACCTATATTTAGCATTTCAGTATTTCTCAAAATATTTCGACAAGTTCGTTAACTAGTATCCATCGTTAAGATAGAACAGTATTGAATAATAAAAAATATATGCAACGCCTAATCATGAGAAGAACTTGATGTCTCTTTAATTTAATTACTATTTCCTTCTCTATTTCAATATTTTATTATTGGGTCGTGCCTTAGGCACTCTCCACCCAAAGTAATAACATGATAAAAGCTTATAATTTGTAAAAATTTTAGCAGAGTTTTATTTTTCCGAAATTTTAAATTTGTCCCTAAAATAAACTATATTTTTTTCTTTATTTACAATTGTAACTATGCTTTACAAACACATGCATGATTACGTAGCAAAAACAAGTTGTTTTTCGTTATTTGCTCTGATTTGGTTTTTACTGAACTGCTCAAGTAGCACACGTGAGTCACAGACCACCGTTGTGGTGACCGATGACATTCCGATGCTAAAGTCAGACATGGCTTTGAGGATGGTGTAATGTTGTAACAGAGAATTTGTAGCGTACCTTAGCTTACCAACTTTATGTTTTATTTATAGTGCAAGGAGTTCTGGTTTAACTAGGCCATCGTAGGCCTAGTTTAGGGAGGAGATCTTCGTGGAGACTCATCTCTAATTAGGAGTCGTGGTGTAGGAGGAAAGTTCTCTGTTAGCTCTGTGCTCTTAGGTACGCGGGAGATAGTTATCAATTCAAGCACAATCCGTAGAAAGGAGTTTCCCTGTATGAAAGATACTTTGGTGTTTGCTTCCTAGTTGGAAGCAGAAAGTAGTTGTAGTTGTTCGTCCGAAGCTGATCCTCAATATACTAAGGAGGGCTTACGAGTATTGAGGATAGTTGTGAGACGTGTGAGACAAGCGTGCTGTGAGAATCCGGATCCGCCTGGCGGATTAAAGTGAGCGGGCTTAGAACCTCTTGGGTCGGATCAGCATTGAGTTGATACTGGAGCCTGCAGTTCTTCGAGATCATCATGATACGTGTACGACTCAGGGGTGTACCCGTTTTTATGTATCATCACAAACTATACATATTTTTTTCCTTATTGACAACCATTACTATAATTCACAAACACAACCGTGATTGCATAGTCTGAACTGAAATACAATTCTGCTCGGAAGGTAAAGAATACAAAATACAGAAATTCTAGGGAGCGAGGGGAAAAGGAGCGAGGAATGGGTGTAACCACCCATCCTTCTCGAGATGAGTGCATTGCCATCGAGATGCACACTGACACTCATCTCGAAGAGGATGGGTGTGCTCCCTCCCTCGCTCCCTAGAAGGGCTGTACAAAATATGTGTACTAACAAACAATAATTGATGTGATGCTTTCAGTTTCTATGCAATTCTTCCTTTAGTTTAAAATCTTTAACAACCATCAAAGTAGCTTTCCGACTTTTAGACACCAGTTACACAAAATAATGAATTAACTACTAAATTGATTATGGATTCAACATTAAAATAAAAGTTTTTAGTACTAATGGACGACTCTAATTGTTGATGGTTTTGGGAAATAGGGTTACCCGCACTAACATTTCAAAATGTGATTCTTCCAATCACTCAAACACTTGGTTAAACAGTAAAATAAGCTGCTAACAATTTGCTATAGATATTAAACAATCTTAGAAAATGTCATTAACTTAGCCACAAAATTATAATTGAGAAAGATTGAGAGAGCTAAGTTCCCCACCAAAAGAGACTCATTGTACTCCTAAAATAAGTTTTTTTTGTTAACAATGTGATATGACAATGTAATAAAATCGACTTTCGATAGTAAAATTAAAGCTAAGCATTTTAAAGGGGTCTATATCAAAATGCATAAATGAAAATTGATATTTTTTTCAAGTAAATGATTTGATGATACATCAAAATGGACCGATCATCATGGTCGTACATGTGGCATAATGTTCCATCACGATAATACAACGTCCAATCCATTGGACTTGCTCATAAAGCCCAGAATGATTAAGGCCAATTATAAAGGCCCAGACTAGGCCCACCACTAAGGAGGCGTAAGCAGGATCCAAATCCAGACCCACACGAATCAAAACCTAAATCCAAAGCCCGATGCACATTCTCTCATAATGAAGAATGTTGTACCAAGAAAGAGCCGTGGAGTGACCTACGCCTCCACGAATGCATCTCCATTAAGGAGGAGACTGTTACAGAAACATCTCCTTCTGTTGCGCCTCACATGCTTAAGTCACGCAGAGAGTTAACTACGACCATTATAAAGGTAAAGGGATCGCTCGACAAAGGTATGCAACTTTAATTGAGTTTTGTCCATATTTACTTCATTCTTCAAACATAGTTACTGACTTAAGCATCAGAGCGCCTTTGACCACCAAAAAGGTGGTTCTTGGCAGTTTAATATTTGTTTTGCAGGTCAAACTCGCATGAGGACGATTTTTGGATGCATCAGTGGGGAACGACGAGTTTCTTTTTTCCTAAAAATAAAATTCAATGACAAAGCTCACACAACCTGATATAAGATCAATGGAATACCCCACAAATCTTCGATCTACGACATGCCGTCCAATACCGATCCAAAGACAACCATCGAGACAACCATACCTACCGGTAGAGAATTCCAGCAGGTAACCGTTCAGACATCTCTGACATCATGAAAAATCCCCTCGGATCCCCGAGTGGAGACGCTTATCGCTCAGATGGATAACGTGATCGAAATGATAGATAAGATCATCCGAAACTTACAAGACAACAACTTTCAAGAAGAAATCATCCAACTTAAGAAACATCGGGTTAACAATACCTCCAAATACAATCAGGGAACGCCCCAAAATCTACAACTGAAGAAGCCCAAATATGATAGGGCATTCTCGGCTTCGACAACAAGTCGAAGCGGAATTGTTGAAGCGACGACAAGAAGAGAAGATGTCAAATAGCCGCCGAAGATGAGAAGAGATCCGGAGAAGCGGAACTAGGGCAAACATTGTCTCTTCCACAACGACTACGACCACGTTACCTAAGATTATCGCAGCCTAAGAGACGAAATTGAACGCCATATCAAACAAGGACGACTCAAAGAGTTCGCCAAACTCAAGGATGAAACAATCGTTTCAAAGGAACGTGAAGGAAACAATCTACGTCTTGCATGACACATGCAGAGAAAAAGAGTAATCCAATCGATCCAGAAAACACATAGTCAGGGACTTACGCATAAAGCTCAGATTCCAAGAACCATCCGCACAACGTGTAAAAATAATGCAAAGGACTCCAACCTTCTCAAACGAGGATGTTGATGGAGTTAATTTCCCACACAATGATGCTTTAGCGATTTCGGTTATGATAACAAAATGAGAAATCAAAGGGTATTGATCGACACCGACAGCTCGACAAACCTATTATACCTAACAGTTTTCCGAAGGATGTAGTTCACCACTAAGATGTTCTCACCAAGCTATTAGTCTATGGTAGGTTTCAGTGGGGAGTAATGATCTGATTACCAGTTGAAGCAGGAGAACTAGAGAAGCAGCGAGTGCTAATGACAGATTTTCTTGTCGTCGACGCTCCTGCCGCATACAACATGCTACTCAGGAGACCATGGATACACAAGATGGGTGCAGTATCCTCCATTATGCACCAATGCGTGAAGTACCACATCGACAATGGCGTTGGAAGAATAAAAGGGGACTGACCAACAGCCCGGGAGTGTCATTTTGCTGCTATAAAGACTTCTCACAAATAGCAATTACCGCAAATGACTGGAAGAGTCTTCGCAGCGATCCGATGAAACAAGTTTGGATTCTCCAAATGACAATATGGCTCCAGCCAGTCCGTGGGATCGACCCAACACCGGGCAACTAGAAGAAGAAACAGTCGAGGTCTATTTAGACAATGAAGCTAAAATGGCAGTCCGAATCGGTACAAAAATCCAACATGAACTCGCCATGAAGCTAATCCAACTGCTAAAAGATAACCAAGATATTTTCGCATGGACAATGAAAGACATGGTGGGAATAGATCCATCCATCATTTCCCACAAATTGCAAGTGAGTCCATATAAGAATCCGGTTAGACAAAAAAGAATATCGGTGGCCCCGGAGCACAATCAGGCGATAAACGAAGAAGTACACCGACTGCTAAGAGCGGGAATGATAAGAGAAGCTCACTATCTAGATTGGTTGGCCAACACGGTACTAGAAAAGAAGAAAGAAAAGTGGAGGGTGTGTGTGAATTACACCGACTTAAATAAAGTCTGTCCCAAAGACAACTTCCCACTTCCACGAATAGACCAAATAGTAGACGCAACTGCCGGGCATGAGATGTTGAGCTTCATGGATGTGTATCCCGACCAAATACAAATGTACCCCCCCCCCCCCCCCCCACAGTCCACACTCCTTAATTGTAGCTCAACATCACCAACTTCCGAGCTTTCAAGATCTGGCATGATCCACGCATCAGACATCTCCAGTGCTACAACCAACCCTCGATCTCCCTCAAGCTTTCTTATTTGTCAGCAGATGCAGGGCGATTCAATAGAAGTGATTTCCTTATTTGGATCATCTCATTCATACATTTTACTAAATTACCCTCCCCTTTTGGACCCTCAAAGTCAAGAATCCATGAATACCAGCCCACCTCCCAAGCCCACTAAGTTGTTTTAGAATTTGGACCCCCACCGAGCCCAATAAACATCAAACCTCCAAAACTTTTTGACGATACATAAAAACGGTCACACCCCTGAGCCGTACACCTGTCATGATGATCTCGAGGAACCATGGGTTCAAGCAACAACCCAATACGGGTTTAGCTCGAGAGATTCTCAGCCCGCTCAACTCCAGCCCACCAGGCGGGCCCGAACTCTCACAACACACTAGGCCCATACATCTCACAGCTATCCACGATACCCGTAAGCCCTTTTCAGACAAGTATCTCGAGGATTTGCTTCGGACGGGCAACCATAGTTGCTCTTTGCTTCCTACTAAGAAGCAAACACCAGAGTATCTTCCACATAGGGAAACTCCCTTCGATTGAATGCTCTCGGTTTGGGAACTATCTCCCGCGTATCTAGGAGCACGAAGCTAACAAAGAACTTCCCTTCTACAATACAACTCCTAATTAGAGAAAGATCTTCATGAAGATCTCCTCTCTAATCTACGCCTACGATGGCCTGGTTGACCCAAGACTCATTGCATTATAAATAAGACATGAGGTTGGTAAGCTAAGGCACGCTACAAATTCCTTGTTACAACATTACACTTTCCTCAGATCCTTGTCTGACTTTAGCATCAGAGTGCCATCGGCCACCCCACGGTGGTATGTGGCTTACGTGTGCTACTTGTGCAGGTCAAACAGGTCAGCGGGAACATGACAGAGCAGGGAGCGAAAAATGACTGCAACAGTTTGGCGCCGTTCTTGGGGACGACATAGTTCTTAATTCTAGACTAAGCGTTGTCTTCTACCAAAATTCAGATAGATGGTGACCACCAGGTCGCGTGACAACAGAGAACCAGGGAACACGTCCAACGTTCGGGCGATCCCTATACCATATTTCCCAGCAATTCCTGTCGCGCACGAGCATCCAGCTCACGCCCCTGCGCCGACGACAATCGCGATGGACCCTCGGGCAAACATGTCAAGTCGTCGAAGGAGGCTCAAAACTCCCTCACTCTGGAAAAAGAGCCGGTGAGAATCGGATATGAGGCATCACCACCCGACAAAATACATGTGTTTTATGGAGCATATTCTGAGTCCGAACTATCCAATAGATCCAAAAAATGGTTCCACGCGGGATGAGGATTCAAGTTATACGTGGTAAGCATTCAACAGAACATGAGCAAAAGCGAGGCTCATCCGCGCCTATGACGTTCACTCAGGAGGATCTCCAGGGCATACAATGCCCACATAACGACGCCCTGGTTGTCACAATTTCCCTCGCAGGCTGGGAGATAAGGAGGTCTCTGATTGATACTGGGAGCTCAATGAACGTCCTATTCCTTCGCACGCTACGCTGCATGCAACTGGATGAAACGACATTGACCCCAAATGGTCGTCTATTAACTAACTTCAGCGGTGGAAAACAACTCCCCTTGGGAAAGATACAACTGACGATAACAACAGGGGAACGTCCAAGCCATAAGACTCTGTTTCTAGAGTTCATTGTGATCGATACGCATTCGGCATACAACATGGTTCTAGGAAGACCCTGGATACATCAGATGGGGATGACAATTTCTACCCTGCACTGGTGCCTCAAGTATCCTATGGACTTAACGATCGATACGTTGAGAAGAGATCAGCTACTGGCTAGGGAATGCCAATACATGGTGACTTTGCCATCTGACAGATCTTGACCGGTAGCCAGCCCAACGGTTAAGGTTGTCCTCCGCTAAATTCGAAGCCCAAGAGGAGAACAACCAGCATTGGGTGAGGAGGCATCGGTAACCCCTCGAGGAAGGCCCAATGTCAGACAGTTGGAAGAAGAAACCGTAATGGTCTACCTCGACGACCCTCATAACAACAGGGCCATTCAAATCGGCTCCCGCCTAGACAAAATGGTGGCAGAGCAACTTACGGAGTTGCTATGATGAAACCAGGACATTTTCGCATGGACTATGCAGGATATGGTAGGAATCGATTCGTCGATAATCACACATCACCTCGAAGTAGACCCCTCGAAAAAAACTGTCAGGCAAAAAAAAAAGGCATGTGGCGCTCGAAAGAAACGCGATCATAAACGAGGAAGTGCAACGTTTGCTCGACACTGACATGATAAAAAATGCACAATATCCCGACTGGTTGGCCAATACTGTTCTCATGAAAATAAGAACAGGAAGTGGACAGTGTGCGTAGACTACATGGACCTAAACAAAGCTTGTCCTAAAGACAACTTCCCACTCCTTCGCATCGATCAGATCATAGACGCCACCTCGGGACACAACCTCCTCTACTTTATGGATGCCTATTCAGGCTACAATCAAATATTGATGTATGATTACGCCCAAACAGTACACGCGATCAATTGCAGTAAAGATTGGGGTGTCGATCCCACGAGGAAAAGCGATCTACAAAACAATGTAAAGGAAGAAAAAAACTACACGAAACTAAGTGTAAGAAATTTTAGCAATTTTAAAATGTGAAATTAAATTAAATTTAATAGAAATCAAGTTTAGAGAAATCACAAGGTTCCAAGAATCCCTCCTAGATTTCACGCGCCAACGCTATGATGACTCGATTACGTGTTTCACATCCCAAACAATATAATTGGAAAAATAGTCTTTAATGCATTAATATATCCTAATGTAAATGGATTTTAGATTTCACTTTTTCTAGAAAGCACAAAGGTTGGTCATATGTGATATCCTAAATTTACGATATATCCAGAGACAATAACGTAATAAAAGACGATCACATATAACTAACCTACCAGAATCAATTGATCCTTAAAAATTCCATACATAAGAAAAACGTGACTAAACTTATATGGAGAAGAAAAAGACAATCACCGGAATAATAATCTACGAAGAAATTGATGAAATCTTTGTCACTAAAATAACATAAATTCCTATATTAAATAAAAGTGAGAATCATAAACACCATTATTCATCGTGAAAGCATAAAAAGAATCAAATACTAATTAAGTGCGTTACATCTAGGAGTCCGTCTCTTCACCTTGCATGGGGTTTAGTGACGCATGGTGAAGGTGATGACAGCAACAACGGTGTGGAGTTTCATCGGTATGGCAGCGCGTGGTGAATCAGCGACGCACTCGGCTGCTGTCCTGCGATGCGTTCCTTGCTGTTCTGCGTGTCCACTGCTGTTGCGTCTAGGTTGCTGCCCCGTTTTGGCTGCCTGTTGGATGCATTATCTGCTGTTCTAAACAACGTTTCCGCTGCTGTTTGGACAACCCCTGTTGCGTGCTCTCTTCTTGTTCTGTCGGCTGCTGTCTTCTTGTTTCAGCAAAAAAAATTGCCTCCCAATTGGCTGTTGTCCTATTTGTGTTAAAAACCAAAACAAAAACCTTCTCCAAATTGGCTATTGTTGCTGTATTTGTGGTAAAGAGAAAACCATCATTGGGCCTAATTAGAAACCCAAGACCCAATACAAATGGAAAAAACCCAATCCAATTTGGACCCCAATGGAATTTGGAAGCCTAATTTGCAAACAAATGAGTCCCACACCTTGAAAGGTGGGTTTGGCTATGTTCATCCATACTACTTCTTTGTACCACAAAAATTCAAAACTAATTTTCTTTATTTTTTTCCTTTGGTTTTCTTAATCTTTGGCTCGAGTGTCTCCGGCTCCACTTCGTCAATTTGGCTATGAATCACAATTATTCGCCACGCTAATGCACTTTTGTCATTTAAACTCCAAATCCTACAAAAATACAAAAATAAAATAATTAAATTAAAATACACTATTCGAAACACTAACAAACATAAGTTAGGAGGTATATTATGTAATAATTATGTGAACATCAAATACCCCCAGACCTACATTTTGCTAGTCCTCGAGCAAAACAAAATTAAGAATAAAATCCTAACTCACTTTCGTAGGAATCACGGTTGCATTTACCTTAACGTGCAACAAGGCTTTAAACCCCTAGATTACCTCTAGTGGACGAGTTATAGTCTCGTGAGGGTTTCCAGAAATGTTACCCCCAAACATTACTGACTCAATAAAACAAAATCTATTTCCTAAAATCATAATGCAAAAAATGAGCATTCTCCGTTATTTTCCTTAGAGTAATTTTCTAATTGCTTAGAATTCAAGAAAAACAGCAAACTAAAACTGTCACAAAAGTATATCAATAGAGTACAATAATTTAATAGTATCTAAAGGTTAAATAAATTTCATAATCATTCTCAACTCGAAGTGTGTGTGTAAGGAACCTTATCAACATAACTCTTCGTCTCATAGTAAAGATGTGACGAGATAATCTTTAGAAAGTACGCTTCGACCACAAATCTCTCATGTCACTCTGAAATAAAACACTCAGAGATTGGACACTCAATTTATATGTGAGGAAAATGATATAAATTATGAAAAATGCAAACGTCTCACATATAATCATCATGAAAAACAGAATTTTCAAATAGTGAAATGAATGAATTTAACATGAACCCATTTATTCAAATAATAATTAGATGTTACCATAAAAAAATTTATCTATTAAATATATATTGTCATTTAAGACATGTATCACTAATCATACCACAAGGTTGCAACACATGTATTATTACAACTAAACATATTTTTTTTAATATCTATCGTGGCATTCATCTTTTTAATATCCATTGCGGCATTATCTCATCCACAAATATTTGACATTTCTGTAACGGTAGCTTAAACTAAACTAATCACACATTTTTTGTGAAATTTTGACAATCTACCTTACTATAACATTATTTCACGTGCTAAATGTTTGAGTAAGATAAATAAATAAATAAATATACTTACATGTCTAATCACCACCATCAACATTTAAAGAAAAAAAAAAATTAAATATCAAAATGTTGAGTATGGGAATCAAACCCATGCATTCTTATTGGGGATTGACTGAATGTCATATATAAAGACTAACTTAAGTCCTAACCTTTAGATATTCATGTTTGGATAAATATGAGTCGTCTTTTATCTCCCAAATAGTGAAACACCCTTCTGATTTGTAATATAAATACTACTTTAAATATCAAGATAAATAAATATAAAAATGTTGGGTATGGGAATCAAACCAATGCACTCTTGGTGCTTTAAGTTCTATTTGATATGTTAGATTCTTATATTTGGTTAGATCTCAGCCATCTTTTATCTACAACCTCAGACACTATCCTATTTTATGTGATCCGTTAGATTATATATCTCCAACCCCAAACACCATCCTAATTTGTAAATAAAAATAGAGTTTATTCTACCTTAAATATCAAGATAAATAAAAATAAAAAATGTTGGGTATGAGAATCGAACCCATACATTCTTTGTGCTTTAAGTTCTATATGATCTGTTAGATTATTATATTTGGTTAAATCGCAGCCATATTTTATCTCCAACCTCAAAACACCATCCCGTTCTGTAATATAGTTCTACTTTAATATCAAGATAAATAAATATAAAAAATGTTGGTTATGAGAATCGAACCCATGCACTCTTGGTGCTTTAAGTTTTATGTGATCCATTAGATTCTTATATTTGGTTAAATCTCAGTCGTCTTTTATCTCAAATCTCAAACACCATCCTGTTCTGTAATATAGACTAGGGTATTTCCATGTCGTTGGCACAATAAAAATTTATAACTTGTCAAAACATGATCATCCTTAAGTTTTCATCCTTCATACTTAGATGCCTAATCACCACCACTAACAATTAAAGAAAAATAAATAAATATCAAAATGTTGGGTATGAGAATTGAACCCGAGCACTCTTGGTGCTTTGAGTTCTATGTGATCCGTTAAATTCTTATAATTGGGTAAATCTCAGCCGTCTTTTATCTCTCACCTCAAACACCATCCTGTTTTATATATACAACTAGGGTATTTCCCGTGCCGTTATAACAGTTTAAATCTTGTCAAAATATGATCACTCATGAGTTTTCATCTTTTATACGTACATGCCTAATCACCATCATCGACAATTGAAGAAAATAAATAAATATAAAAAAATGTTGGGTATGAGAATCAAACCCATGTACTATTGGTGCTTTAAGTTCTATACAATCCGTTAGATTGATATATTTGATTAAATCTCAGCCGTCTTTTATCTCCCACCCCAAACACCATCCTGTTTTGTATATATAAAATAAAATATATAATAATATAGTAGTTAGTATACTTTTCAATTGGTGGAAATATCTTTTGGTTAGGTTTCATGAAATTGTTGTTCGATTTGGTTTGAAAAATCTTCAACGATAGTTTTTAACTAAAATCAATTTGAATTGAACTGAAATGTGAACAAAATCCTAGGTCTCTCAATGCAATAAGATGTCATCTTACGTTACCAATAGATTGATAAAATGATAGTCATAATTAAACTATTACAAATATGCATTATAGTACTCAAGGAAAAATATAAAATAACAGAGAAACCAAGCAGGAGTATAATTAAATTATAGCCTTGAATCATGCAGTGAAATAGACAATACCAAGAAACAAGAGTATCTAATTTGCTTTCACCTAGTACAGAAACCTAATCATCAGGTCCATTAACTAATTAATCTGACATAACAATTAGAAAGCTACCTGTAGGACCGGCTATGGCTCTAAACTCATATTGTTTATGCAATTAATGTTTTGGGCAACACAGTAGCGAAGAGTCAACCCACCAATTAATTTTGTAAAGGCCAGATAGATGATTCATTGTGCCAAGTCCACAGGGTGTGTCAAATCTGATCCTCAACATTAGCAACTGATAGGAAGCACTGACATGACATAACACAAACACAAAAACGAGTACGGAAAATCTATGAAAAGTAGAATATTGAGCCACAACTATATGACAATTCGTCTACCCACCATTTTGAGTTTGATTCCTAATTTGTATCATTTATAGAAAATCATAAATTAGTCGAAACGCAAATAAGGCAAGTCATAACATGTATCAATGTTTTCATTCAGCAACAATTACAAGTTCTAGCTCCGTAACAATTAAAAGTTTTAGCAAAACTAAAAAAAATAATAATAAATAAACAAACGTGAATTAGTTCCCATATTTAAAAATAAAAAATAATGATAATTAAAAAAATAGACACAATAACACACGGTGTCCTACAACTGTTGTGCCCACACAAAAATCCCATAGAAGTACCCTTGTTTCTTCCTAGGAAATCACCTCATTAAATATGAATCATCTATGTGGATTTGTAACTCAGGGCGAATAATATCTATCAATTTAATAGTTTTTGTGGGTAATTGGAAGGAGGAAAGTGTCCCAATGTTATATCGATATCATTAAGGATGTGTATGAAGGGGCTGTAACAAGTGTTCGCTCAGTAGGCAGGAATGTCTAGTGAATTCCTAGCGTCAATAGGACTACATCAAGGGTTGACTTTAAGTCCATACCTCTTTGCTTTGGTCATGGATGAGTTGACGAGACATCTGCAAGAAGATGTACCTTGATGCATGTTATTTGCAGATGATATTGTCATAATTGATGAGAAAAGTGAAGGTTTAGGTTAGAAATTAGATAGGTGGCGAGAGACTTTAGAGAGAAAGAGTTTTAGAATTAGTCGTTCGAAGACAGAATATATAATATGCAACTTCGGTTGTGAATCACGAGGGGGAGTAATGCAATTGAGATCGAAGACGTGGAGGTCCCAGAGTGTGAATCTAGGATCTACAATTCAAAAGAATAAGGCTATTGAGAAGACAAAGGATTAAAGTTGGTTGGACGAAATGGAGAATGACGTCAGGAGTATTATGCGATAGAAGGATGCTTACAAGGCTAAAAGGGAAATGTTATAAGACAATTGTTCGATCAGCCATGCTATACGGTTCAAAATGTTTGGCTACTACGGGACAACATACGCGTAGGATGGCGGTAGCAGAAATGCGTATGTTAAGATGGATGTGTGCTAAAACTTGTAGGGATAAAATTATGAATGAAAGAATTAGGAGATACTTAGGTGTAGCGCCCATAGAGGACAAAATTAGAGGAGGGCATTTAATGTGGTTTGGTTACGTGCGAGGGAGACCACGCATGGCACCAATTAGAAAATGTCTATATTGACAAGTTAATGGAGGGTGTAGACGGAATGGACGACCCTTGAAAACTTGGATGAAGGCGGTGAAGGAAAACATCCTTGAGCTTGGATTATGAGAGGATATGTGGGAAAATTGCGTTGCTTGCAGAACCAAAACCCGTGTAGTGACCCCGAAAGTATTGGGAATGGGGTTTGATGATGAGTTACTCAGTCATTTGTCTTGTTTGAGTCGGTTCACACAACAAAGTAAATAGTAAAAAATCTCTTTCAGGTCAGAACATACAGTTGCATACTTGTATTACAACATCTTTTTTTTTTGTTATTGGTGCTCGTATTCGTATCGAACACCCTTATGATGCACGATACTTGTTGGATACTCCTTGGTAGATGTTGGATATGGCTCCTCTCTGTGTCATTGGGTTAGCATTCCTTGACACTTATTTAGGATTTTCTTTTTCTAAATCTTATTTATGTTTTACCCTTTTAAGGAGATAGGTTAACAAAGTATGACGGAATAAATTTCTCCAAAATCAATTTATCTCTTATAATTGATTAGAATGATATATGTGTGTGTATATATATATAGTTTTAAAAGGAGATTACTCGTGAGTTGTAGAAAAAAAACAAGACATACCTGATGACTCAATGTCAATGGATTCACAACTGGAAGGGTTGGACAATAACAAAATTGGAGTTTGGTGTGAGGACATACCTCATGCCATCACATTGGTCTTATAGAAGGAACGAAATATGCAAATCCTCAAGGGACAGCAGACATCAGTTGAATACCTCATTCTCCTTACGAAATCCCTCCTTCGGAATCGGGCCAATAATCCGAATATTTTGGGAAGCGTAAAATTGGTATTTGGGTTTCTTTGGCATTATTGGGCCAAATCAAATCCCTCCTTTGGTATAATTTAATATTTATATTATTAATAATAAAAAAGAACTAATAAATCAAATACCACTTGTTATTCTATCCTAAGTACGTTTTGTTGTACTAAATTCTCTGATATGACACCTGTAACTGTATCCCTGCTAGTTATCAGCTACAAAAAATTGGCTACCAAGTACCACCCATCTAGATAAAATGGAGAAAGAGGGGAGTGCATACCAACAATGCCAGAGATTGCAGCATGAGGTTCTCCTAGGCGTGCATCATAAGATGGCCAGATCAATTCACCTTCTTCTGTCTTGACCAGAAGAGGTTTTTTTGTCTGGCTTTCTCTCCAGAGATATTTTTTCTTCTCATAAGAAAATGAAGCTTTTGCACACAATCCAGGCAACAGAGCTACGGGTGGGTCATCTGTGGCATTAACAGCCTGTGGATGACCTCTATTTCTGTGCAAACCACAACGATATCTCAATCCAGACTCAGAGACGAGGGATGACAAATCAAGGGATATTGCCTCAGGCACATTCCAGTATTTTCCATTACGATCAATGAAGAGTTGAGGCCACGCCGCTTCAAATGTAATATCATGCTGAGGAAGCTGTAAACATGCAGTAAACCTTGAAATAAGTTAAACCAATAACAATGATTTTCACACACAATTATTAATGGTAGATGTCGGAGATATAATCAACAGGACTAAAAAATACCCTGATCAAAAACTTTTAAGTAGGGCTAAAATAATTTCATGAAGAGACGTACAATATATTATAGGCTAAGATATGCTCAATGCTGACCCTAGCAAACTTACATATCAACCTCTTTGTATGGTATAATGTGGATATTCCTCGTAGGAACTTCAAGTCACCAACTGTAGACCAAGGTTCAAATCATTAACTCTAAACAGAGTAAAAAGTCTAAAACAATAACTCAAATGTTGGTCATTGTCCATATCAGCCAAGGAGTTATGGTAGTTCTCCCCATCAGCCAAGTAGTTTTCTGACATTTATCTAAGGGTGTGTTTGGTTGCATGGAATCCTATGCCCATGGGAATTCATGAGGGGACCACCTAAATCTAAGCTAATTTGATGTACACTCACCACTCCACCATTTGATTTTTTGATCAATGGTGGGAATGAAAATCATGGGAATCACATTCCTTGGTACCCCCAAAGCATGAGATTCTCATGTTCATGGGACTTTCATTCCACCATTGATCACAAAATCAAATGGTGGCTTAGTGGTTGAACATCAAATTAGCTTAGATTTAGGTGGTCCCCTCATGGATTCCCATGTCATAGGATTCCATGCAACCAAACACACCCTAAAACCAATGTTTTCCTATAATTGACTCATAGATGTTTATATCCACATACGTGTGGTGAAAGAATATACTTTTGAACTATCAGTTTACTGCCTCTTTTTTTCTCCAGGTATTAAAGATTAGAACGCATTCTCCAATCTAATAAGGTCTATGCGTGAAGGCGAGTGGAGGATGCCCTTTGTTGCAGTGTTCTAAAAATCGGCCTAGGCGGCCGCCTAGAAGGTAGAAAACCGCCCAGATTAATGGCTGGGCGGGTTTTGGGCGGGATCTAGGCGGTCTGGGCGATTTTTTTATTTTTAAATTTTTTTATTTTTAAATAAGGCTGATTGTGTTCTTATTTTATTTTTCTTTCCTCTTTTTTAGAAATAAATTATTTAATTATTTTTTATTCAGTATATGTCTAAATGTAGCAAAGGATGATTACTTAATGGAATTCTCAAAGGATTTGCCAGTACCTATTTTACTAATGTAGATTTTATCAAACCTGATTGAGGTTATTAATGCAATTTGAAGAAAAATAAAAGAATAGATTTGGATATTTGTCCACAAATTTAATTTTATATAAAGTACCCATCATGACCAACTACAGTCTTTTGAGTTTTAATAAATTTTGTTCATGATTGTTAATTTTTCATGTTTTTAAATTTTGCATATGTATCTTGGCATTAAATTGGATGTAACTGATAAGGTATTATGCTTAACTTTTGTAAATTATTAAAGTTATAATACAAAACCTAAGACCGCCTAGGCCCCTGGACGCTAGGCACCTGCTCGCCGCCCGCCCAACGCTTTTTAGAACACTGTTTTGTTGCACACACTATGTAACCTTCACATTCATGTGGCGACGTGGCGTTATTCGCCATTCCCATACGATTGTTTGGCAAGTTTATCAAATGTGTTTTACAAAATAGTTGGCCAATGTTTACATATCAGCTAATGAAATGGATATGGAGTACACGACAGGGGTCGGCTTATTGGGGACGCAGCAAGTCGATTGGGAAATCTTATACGGGTCTTGTTGCTACTATACATATAAAAGTATAAGTATACATTTATACACCAACATATCCATAGATTTATTGCACAATAAATAAATATTTTATAATTTAGTTGTGTGCCGTGTTAGAAAATTCATATCATTTATCTAAAACTGAAATTCCATTCTTCATCAATGGGAAGGAATTCATGTACTACAAAAACTGAATTGCCACAAGTTGAATAAAAACTAATATTAAAGTACAACAATATCAAAGAAAATAGTTAAAGTTGAATTCTCTTTCTTTTATCCTCTGAGCTTGAATTATTTTCCCTTATAACACTTGATATGCTAGTTTGATGTATTCGTGAAGGATGATGATCCATTAATGTATTATTTTCCTAAATATTCCATTAACTAATTATTTTCATAACCATGGTAAATAAAATTTTGGGTGTGAGTTATCACTGAAAGTCAAAATAAATAAAAACAGAATTAAAAGTTAGAAAGTGGAACAACATGCTCAATGCACCAAAAGGGTTCTCGACCCTGCCTCTTGGCCCTCTTCATTCTTTTCATTTCCTACATCCAAGGCTTCCATTTTGTAGATTTCAAAACTCATACTAACTTGTGCTATTAAGGACTGTGAAGAAATTCACAATAGAGTTGAACTCACTACTTGAATTATGCTTTACATTAATTCATCCTTTGACTATTTTCTTCTTGGCATCACCTTTTCTGTAGATTTTTTTTTTCTCTAATTTCTTAAAACAATACATTATTAAGCTAGAAAGACACGTAACCATGAAATATGGTGCAAGTAAACAGAACTGAATAGGTGGCAGAATCATTGAAACTTTTGTTTGTGATCTAAGTTCCATGGAACAATAAAGCCACGTAACTCACGACCTTATTTCCTGAAACCAAATAAACAAAAACCTAAAAAAATAGAGTCCAACGGTTCCCATACTAATGACTTATGAAGGATCACATCTATCTTCATCTGCTCTATTAATCTTTAGGGTACTAAAAAAGAACAAAGAATCAATTTCGGGGCTGAATGAAGTGGAAAGAGCTATGACACCTCTGTTTACAATAGTGGGAAATATACATTATGAATGTTTGAAAGAGAACAAAGAAGGGCAGAACTCAGAAATTCTGTAGTGATTCAGTCATGCTAGTAGATGAGGTCGCATCCAACAACATTAATGACAAGGTGAGGTCAGAGTCCATCTTTAGAAGGGCAACACCTTTTGATTCTGATGAAGGGCCAGTCACGAGACTGGATAATTTAGCACTTGAGTGTAGAGCAAGCCCTCTATTCGGCTAAGGAGTTACACAAGGATCTGTATTTGATTCTGATTCAGAGTTCAGGTCAGACGCAGTCTCGGGGAGGGTGAGCGTGACAAGGATTTTTTGTTTGAATTGGCAAAGGGGGGTATGGGGCTGAGCACTTTGAGGTGCGATTTTCAGTGGAAATGTGATGCAGTTAATGGATATCCTTATGTTTTGGGGATTCAGGGGGCATAGCATGCTATATTACTTCAGCTATGGTTTTTCTGTGGGTTTCAGGGAGCTCAATTCCTGTTTAAACTCCCTAGTATTTGGTACTCCCTTTGGGTGTATCTATCTTTCTTTCCTCTTCTGTTTCTGTCAATAAATTTAGTGCCTTCTTACAAATATGGAGGACAGAGGATTTAGTCATTGATTCAAAAATCCCTTTCTAATTGGATTTAGATTTTTGCATTACTTTAGTTCCCATGAGTGGTATTCCATTATTCCAAAGTATTATGTCGAACAAAATAGAAAAGGCCGCCTTCGGCTTCGCCTCTATCAGTTTTAGTCAACTAAAAGGTTCTCCAGTGCTGGTACTAGGAAAGGTACTGCTCAAGTAGTAGGTTTGGTTACAGGAATTAGGTTAGTTAGTGCCTACCCAGCTCTGTTATTAGTAGAAGGCTATCGGGTAGGCAATGGAAAACCATCTATCGATCGCCTTTATCTTCCTATTTTTCATACACTATCTTAGTAACATTTTCGCAAGTCTTGATACTTCTTTTGTCTTATAGAAATGTTACAGATAGTAAATAATGTTAGGAAACTCATATAGCCCCCCGTCCTAGATGTTCTAAAATATTTTTAATCATCGTATTCAATCTCGATGTTCCTAGTCACATATCCACCTCTACCAGGAACATAAACTCCAATCATGCTAGCTAATAGCATGGGTAATTTCGACCAACACGTATGTTTTTGAGGAGCATAAAATATTAAAGCAAATGATGGTGGGTTAGCTTGCAGTGTAAAGCTATCATGACAGTATTGAATCGTACTCTTCTCCACGGATGAGGCTAGTCGCTTCCTATTTGGAATTGGGATGAGATGCCCAATGTGGTCATGATCCATTTCATACTTTAAGTTCATAGTTACTACGGGACTTCTTCCTTCTGTGAAATGTAACAGTTTTTTTTTAAGGGGAGGAGGACACATTCCACAACTAGCAACTTCCAATCTAGCAATGTTCCAAAAGCCTTCAACTCAAGATGTCACCATCAAATGAAATGAAACTATACATATTTGCTACAAACTCTGGTTTAAAGTCGTATATTAGAATATTGCTATTTGGGTGAAAAGTTAACACTCGTGAAAGCTCTCGACCTATTAACATAGGAAGACCTTCGGATATATTTTATTACTATGGCAGATATCTATCTACCTAGATCATCCAGACAATTGGCTACTGCTTCGATAACCACATTGAAATAATGATAAAGCGTTTGTTAAAGAAATCAAACTCTATAATGAATAATGATAAGCTTCTGGTCATTCAGCTCAACGGTTAAAGCTTGGCGAATGGTACCATTAGGTCATGGGATCAAACCCAGCTTGCGGCATCTTTATGGGTTCTGGGATCCTATAAAAACCCTGATTGCCTTTAAAAAAAAAAAAAAAAAAAAAAAAAACTTTTGGTCATTCAGTCAACCAACTACCAACCGAGCTCAGCAAGTCAACCTACTACCAACCAAGGTTTAAAAAAGCTTAATCGGTCATTGAGGCAGTAACCTTTCATGATGCGGAGGCCCCAATTGTTTGTTAAAATCTAATTGATAAAGTGCTAAAAATGAGAACCTCATAAAGAAAAATAAACATGATATAAATTGTAATAAATAAAACATGCATGAGGCGTTGAGCTTTGTCTAATCTAAGCCTTTATCAAATGTTAGCAAAATATATATATATATATGGAGAACATATTCATGCACAACCTAATACTACATTGCTAATAAAATATTACACAAGCCATAACACACAATCATAAGTCATAACCAAAACCTATGTAACGACACAGATATGGGTATTATTATCCGCTACAGATATGAGGTGTTCGACATGTTGGTTAAAATAACACTATACGGCATAAGCTAGGGACTCACCATAACATGCTTGTAACATAGCTAAGAATTGAAACTTTTCAAAGATATGTGAAAATTATAATGATGTAAGCATGGAGTGTCCGACAAGAGTATTCGTGAGTGTTGACATACTTTTTCTTGATAAAAATAGAGTTTCCTTATTACATAAACCAAAACATGTTATCTTTAAGATCTAAAATACTTCAATATAAAGTCAACAGTAGTCAGAACTCATAAGCCGTAAAAAAAAATGAACAAAACATATACAAATATAATACAATCATCAGGGTTAGGGGAAAGGCTAGGGAAAGGAGGCTGAAAATTGTAGTTATGGTTTGTGTGTTTATTTTTAAACATGTTACTTCAAATTGAGGCTTAGGCTTAAACTTAGCTTGGTTACAAAGTGTAAGGCTCATGTAATCGGATTTTTTTAGTAATATTAGTATTTAAAAAGAATTAGTTCCAGTATTATGGTAATTGGAAACTTGTTTCCAATTAGGTTTAGGGTTAGGACAATTATAAATAAGTTGAAGGTTGCTCATTGTAAGATAGTTGATTAAAGAAAGAAAATTTCTTGTGTTTATTTATTTTATCGTTGATTATTTTTTTTCAATTCCCGCATTGTCTTTCAATTCCTATTTATTTTACAATTTTAATTCTATCAATTGGAATCAAAGCTGAAGGTTCTTTTTATTTGTTTCGATTTGAAAAAAAAAATATTTAAGGAAGAAGACTGAAATTGAGTAGAAGCTTGAAAAATGATAATAGATGAAGAGAGACTCCAGCTAGCGGAGGCAATAGTAAAGACGTTGGAGAGGATAGATATGATGTTCAAGAACTTAGTGTCAGGCAACAAAAAGCCCAACAGACACCTACAAGGAGTGACTGCCAGCCCCCAAACAGCATTGCAGGATCCCTCTTCTAGCACCATAAGCGGCGGCGCACAACCCACCGTTACACAGATAGGCAACGCTGCACACATTCCTCCACCCGCTTCCCCTTTTCACCTCGTTGATCAGCAACAACTGACTAATCGACAACAGTTGACTGATCGACGGCCTCAGTCGAGTTTACAGTTTTGATCGCAATTTGCGAGCCTTAGTCGAGTCAACAGTTTGATCAGATCGATCGCCAACTCCATCTACCTCAACACGTCGATCATCCCTAGCCACGATCGTCCCCAACCACGTCCCCACTCGATTGTCCCCAACCCCCTCACCACCTCTCGTGTTCCATCAAAACCACCTCCTCAGTCCGTCACAGTCAGCTCCCACCCATTATCTCGTTGTGGCCACCCCTCCATCGCAGCCGCCTTCCTATCTAAAACCCCAATCCCTCCACTTGTTTTAGATCTAAGGAAGAAGATGACTTTAGTATGGGAGGCTATGAGCACCCAAAACGTTTCAAGGTGTCATCGCTACAGTTTGACCAGGTTATTCGCAGTCCCAAGCATTAGTCAGTACCGCAATATATAATTTAGTCTTATTCAAATTATCCTTATGTTATTCCCAACTACATGACAGACCCTGTACCACCACGAACTTTTGATTATGTTATTGAAACTGTTCCCCACCACATGTATCATCCTCTATCACCACAGGATAGAAGATGTGATCCAATTTGGGATAGTTTTGCAGCTCACTTCGAGAAGATGTTTGCTTGCAACAACATTTGTATTTTGCACTGGATGTCCTGTCCTTTGAACTGAGGACTCTTTTTAGACTTCATATGGAGTGGCTCAATTTGGAATTATTTGTCTGTGATCAGAACAACTACTAAGGAAAATTTCAGGGCCGTCTTCTATTCGTGCGCTTCACCATGTGTTTTCTCAGTGGTTGCTTGTGTACATCGGACTTCTTTGACTTCAAGCTTTAGGACGAGCTTCTTCAACCCGGGGATGTTGATGTAATAGGTTCTTTTAGCAATATTAGTATTTAAGCAGTATTAGTTCTAGTATTATTGTAATTGGCCATTTGTTCTAATTAGGTATAGGTTAGGGCAATTATAAATAAGGTGTAGGTTGCCCATTGTAAGACAGTATTGAAGAAAAAAAAACTTATTTTATCGTTGATTTATGTTCTTTCAATTCCAGCAATGTCTTTCAAGTTCTGTTTATTTTACAGGTTTAATTCTATCGTAGGCCCTGCAATTTTTTAAGCCATGTTTAAACTAATCTCTTCATCAATCTAAGATGATGCAGGTTCGAGGCGTACAGGGTCACAAACATGGCCAGGGTGTGATTGATTCATATGATTTAGCAATCCATTAAAATCCTTTCTCGACAAGGAAACACTAACACTTCAAAATGTGTTGCAACGGTGTTAAACTATGACACTTTTGCTACACGCTTTGGGAAGTGTCAAATTGAATTGGCTTCAATCTTTTATTTTTTTATTTTAGATACTTCCCAGACAATGCCCCCTATATGATTTATGTTATGTATGACTTATGATTATAGTTATCAAAACGCTGATCGTATCGGGTATCGAAAACCTAAACTTAGGATACGTGTTAATTGTGATTTTAGAACAACATAACTTATTTAACTTGACTATTATAGTGGAATCTGTAGTTTGGACATTTTTTTCTTATAGGTTTTATGTTAAATAGTTTTTCCTCTACTTTTTTTATTGGAAATCTCAAGATTATAGACTGTTTAGGTTAAGCAAAATAGTTTCTAAAAATTGTTCTTTCAATGCAGTCCCTATAATTCGACCTCGTATTCACATATCTTTACCACCGTCTATTCATTTGATTTCAGAGTAACAAATTAAAATTTAATCAACTAGCTTGCATTGTGAAGCTACCATGACAATATTGGATCATCTTCTTAGGCAGGGTTGAGGCTTGTTACTTCCTGTGTGGAATTGGGATAACATGCCCAATGTCGTCGCCTTGCGTTTCACACTTTTAAGTTCACAGTTAATATGAGACTTCTCCCTTGGGTGAAGTGTAACATAGTTTTTATTTTATTTTATTTTTTTACAAGAAAAATCTACCCAACATTCCAATGGCCTTAAACTCAAGACGTCGCCATCAAATAAAATGAAACTTTACACCTTTGCTGCCAACTCTGTCCAATATGATTTATGATATGTCATCTTATGAGTTACAAGCTAATATGTGGATTGTAAATTTTAATGCATTATGTCGTATTTTCATCTTGAGTTTTGAATCTTTAAGTTGGCTTCGTAAGCCATGTTGTTGATCAATTACATATTTTATTTGATATGAACTAAAATAGACAAAATAGAAAATGCTTATGTTTACATATAAAATAATGTGTCGGCTTGTCCTTTCTTTTTTTAATTTGTTGTGTCACCATGTCCTTTTTGTGCGACATAGTACATCGCTTTTCAAAAAAGGTTGGCATTATACTTATGAGTATCCATCTTAACGGAAATATATACAGTAGTGGAACTCATAGTTAGCTACACATAGTGATGGTAAACCACGATGGCCGAAGTATCTAGTAGGACACCGTATGCTTCATCTACGAATGATAAAACTACTTCCTCTTCCACATGTTTCTAAACTTCTCATTACACTTAAAAACAACTAACAGTCTAAAACCATAAGACAATTTTATTTGAAAAGAATAAGATATTTTTTTACAAATTATCTATAATGCATTATATTAGATATTAGAGATGTTTAACAAACTTGCCTTGTGAAAAAACTTTGCTTTAGAACGTAGCTCATTTCTCTCGCCCTGTGCTTCTGTGCTAAAAAGCAATGATGACATGGGACTCAAAGCAAGTTGCGTGCACAAGCCAAACGAATATAGTGATTTATTGAGAAAAGGTTTTACTCCATCAGAGAATGCAGGTAGTTCCCACTCATCAGCACTGGCAGCAATCACTTCAGCTGTAATGTCTTCTATTAGTTTCTTCGGACGAAGCTGCCCAATTAGTCCAAGCCACCTAAAAACGTGGGGAGGAAAAAGAAAAAACAGAACTTGAATAATCAACCTGCTAAGGACCAGAGTAAAAAAAAAAAGAAGGAAAAAAACATAGTAATTGAAGACATTGAATCATATTTTTTCATTTTTCTTTAGGTATCATGGGAACATCAATTTTTTGCAGAAACTAATGATAGATCAAGTATGTGAAAACATTGTTGAGGCTGGAAACCTATGAAACTAATGAGCTTTCCGTTTTATCAAATTCTCTAAAATGGGCGCGTCCTCGAAAATTGATTTTCCATGCACAAGCGTGGTTTACATGAAAGTTAGAACAGTAGATAATCAATAATCTATATCAAAGCAAACTCTTTAACACATGCTCTTACCAATTAAAAAAAAAAAAAAACTCTTAGCTTTTACTATTTTAAATTTGTGTGACCTCATCTTATTGTTACTCATGAAATCTCACTACTTCTGAACTCAACATATCACCTTATTTGTGTAGACATAAATTTGTAATATGTAACTTATGGCTTAACAATGGATTTATTCAAATTCACTTCTTAGGCTCAGACTTGAAATGTTTTACTCAATACTAATGAATGGATGGAGATTTCAGATACTAGCAACTATCAAATTTTTCACAGAAGCATCAAGAATGGAAAAACAAATCCCCAAAACAACCATGAGATATTCATATTGTATGCATTGACTTGAGCTAATTATTTTGGACTCCATACTAAAATTCAACTTAAACCCATTACGTAAAACAAATGAAAAAGAAAACCCAAAGAATAAAAAAGCTGAGAACCAATCCCCCAAATCCCAAAGCACAGGAATGTACCAAAAATAACAAACAAAAAGTAAACTTTTTTCTTTTGTTTCTCAAAAAACCAACACCAACCCATGAAAGAAAACATAAAAATGAGCATAACCCATTAAAGGGGAGATTAGTAAGTTACCAATTGGAAGTAGCAGTCTTGAGCAAAAGAGAGTGAAAAGAGAAGTTGCCAAGTTCCTTTGATGGAGCTGGAGAAAAAGTAGGAATAATTCCAAGAGGGAAACCTCTGCTCAAAATAGAAAGTTGTTGAGGTCGAAGCACTCGAGGGGCTTGATTCCCATCTAGTGGAATGGGGTCACCTGGAATTGAGTGAGCAGTCCCATCAAGTGTGTGTGGAGTCGAAATGTTCAAGTCCCAGAAGCTTGAATCCATTGCCAATCTCAGATTCGCCATTGTATTCTCGTTGCCGCTTCTTGCTTCCGTTTGGGGTTCTTTGCTCTCTCAAAACTCACCAAGGAGACTCCATCTACTCTCCCCTTATCTGTCCTGCATTTTGAATGAAATAAAAATGGTATGACGGGGTTTTAGGCTTTTAGCATTTCTTCTACCTTGAGATTCATAATATGTTGTATCTAACGGCAAAATAATACGAAGAATTGATAGAGCGAAACGAAACCGTGTCTTGGGTCTCAATTCTAGGCAGCCAAGCTCTATAGCCTTTTTTTTTTTTTGTTTTTTTTTTTTTTTTCAAGGTTTGAGTTTTTTACATTTCTTACTCCTTGTATAAATAATGTTTGTGATTGTATTTTAAAGATAAATGATAAAAGTGTAAAAATGTCCAAGCCTGGCTAAAAAATGGTTTTAAAGTATGGCTGCCTAGACAAACTCTTCTGTGTTTTCTCAACAATTATAGTCAGCCATGTTTGCTAGCTTTTGGGTTTTTTACACTTCTACCCCTTCTATAAATAGTGTTTGTGATTGTGTTTTAAAGAGAATGGGTAAAAAGTGTAAAAATACCAAAAAAAGTCAAAAAATGCTGGCAAACATGACTGCCTAGACTTACTCGTGTTTTCTGGACGACTTTTTAAATGTCTAAAAAGTGGTATTTAACCTATCTTAAATTCTAGCTATGACTAAATGACACCACCATTTCCGCTGAATGACACTATTAACCCCCTATTTTTTTAATGACACCACTACATTTCTAAAGAATATCACCACCTTTTTTAATAACATCACCATCTTTTTGAAGAACACTACCACCTACTGAATGACGCCACTAATATAAACCTTAAGTTCCCAAAATCAGTTTTTTTTCCTTTCTCTCCCAAATGAAATGGTATTTCCCTCTCCCAAATTTTGAATCTTCGCACCCTCTTCCCGCCCTCATTATCCCTCTACTCTCTTGTTCTAGTCTTTGCTTTTTCCCTTTACTGTTACTGTGCAATACAAAGGTTGGAGATTTTGGGAGTGATTTGTGTCGGACTTGGGGTGTTTGTGATTTGGGGTCTGTTAGTGTGTGATTTTGTTTTGTGCGATTCTAGGGATTAGTTGGTGTGTGATTCTCTCCGATTTGGTGCATGGTCATCTTATTTTCTTTTATTTGTTCGATTGTTGTTGTGGGAGTTCGTGTTTGCATTTAACCAAACCCACGAAGTCAGGTAAACTCTAAATCTCCATTTCGATACTGTAAATCTCCATGCCTCATTTTTGTTTTGTTTTAATTTATCATATTGTTTTAAATATTTAGTATGGCAAAAACAAACAATGACGTTGCTTTGGTGGATGGTGGATGGTGGTTGGTGGTGGCGATGGTGGTAGTAGTGGGGATCATCCAGCTCAAAGACAACCAATGACAACGTCTTTGAGAAATGCCATTTCCGAAAAAAATAAAGAAAAGATAGATGAGAGAAAAAAAAAACAAAAAACGCAAGAACGGAGGAAGAAATAAGAGGAGAAATGATTAAATGGGGAATGATTTGATTGTCACGAATGAAGCAGTGACACTCCTATTGCTATCGCAAAGTCAACGTGGTGAGGTTGATGAAGTGAAGAATAGAGAAGAGGGTGAGGAGTGTAGGGGGATGAAGAGGGTCAGGGGGTGCGGAGGGTCAAGAGGAACCAATTATTATTTTTTTTTAACGAACCCAGTTTTGAGGAAGATGAAGAACCTGAAAAAATTTCTTATCCTAGAGGTAAAAGTTAGTCATTTAAGTTCATGATTCATCTCAAGTAATTGTTTTCATTTTTTATCCATAATTTAATACGTTCATGTTTGTATTGTCAGGTCTTTTGGGACCCTTATGCGAAATACAAACGAAGAACTCCACTTCACAACATTACATGTTTCAAGGTTGTTTGTTATGTTGTGACGCCGAAGAACCCTATCACCCAGATCGAGTGATGAGACAGATGGGAAGGGTATAGGTCATTCCAAATCCCTTCATTCAACTCAAAATGAAGAATAGATGTCGATTTGGCCATAACTACACGATGATGCATGAAATATTGTCTTTGTTCCCTGTAACTTGGCAGAATCATCTCATGTCAATTGAAAACCAAGGTGCGCCAGTGAAGCTTTCACGGGATTGTATCAGGACTATTTGCAGTAGTTTCTTGACATTAACCATCCGTTCATCCAACCACTAACGACTAGGAGGACATGTCCCTTAAGAAATCAATTGTTCATATCTCACAATCGGGTAATTGATCTATACTTTAACAAATTTGCAAACATTTAAAATACAAAATTTAATTGTTTTCTTTTACTGAGATCATTGTTTTCTTGCAGAACAAGTTAGTTGATGAGGCTCTTCAGTTGGTGGATGCTTCTATTGAAGAAGGTGGGAATGTGTATAAGGTTGTGTTGCTCATGAGGCAAAGAAAAGTATGTGACCTGCTAAGACAAATGTCTACGCATGTCATCTTCAGAGATGATGAGGAAGAGCAACAGATTGGTCCAACTGGTAATGGTGGTGGTGCTCCAAGTGCTGGCGCTGCAGGTGGTGGTAGGGGGAGGGGTGATGGCGGTGGTGGTGTTAGTGCTCATGGTGGTAGAGGAAGGGGTGATGGTGGTGTTGGTGCTCCTGTTGGTAGAGAAAGGGGTGATGGTGGTGCTGTTGGTGGTGGTCCTGGTGGTAGAGAGAGGGGAAGGGGTTGTGGTGGTGCTGATGACAGTGAAGAAGACCTTGTCGGTGGAGGAAGTGAGTACGGAACGACGAAGAGACATGAGAAGAATATCACTTCAACTGAACCTCGGAAAAGGACGAACTGAACTTGATGTATGCAATTTTGATTGTTGTAATCTTTGTAGTTAATGAAAATGTAATGATTATACGTTTATGAAATGAATTATGATTTCACAATTATGATTCTCATCAGTATTTATGTACATCACTCTAATGGTTACAAAGTTAACTGTAATCCAAGTAAAAGTAAGAAATGTTATCAATTAACTCGAAAAATTGGACACAAAATCAAACTTCAATCAAAACAAAAAATTCTGAACGCAAACGCACAAGCCGCTGCGAGTCCAATACTCACAATCACAAGATCCTCTACGAAGATAATAATCATAAAAGCAAAAATATCTATGGCAAATACCTGAAACTCAAATGCAGCGGACACTGGGAAAATAAATTTTACATTCGCAAAGGCTAGAGCGAGTAGGGTTGTCCCACAACCGCAGCAATGAGACAAATTTCACACTTTGTCCAAAAATTTTATTTTTTGTATTTGAAGTTATTTTTGGCTTTTTTTTCAGTTCCTGTGGCTTAGATACAGTCTTGGCATATTTGATTTATTGCAAAACTTCAATTTTGACCTTCTTAAGTGTGGTGAAATGCATCTCATCGCAGCAGACACTGCGAGTGGGACAATCTTATTTACAACATTCGCTGCGATAGGACAGATTTCACACTCTGACAATTTTTTGGATTTTTATTTTATTTTTTTTCAATTTATATGGTTTAGACACTCTTGAAATATTTGATTTATTGCAAAACCCAATTTTGATTACCCTAACTTGAAAATGTCAAAATTGAGGTTTTGCAATAAATCAAATATGCCAAGAGTGTATCTAAGCCATAATAAAAAAAAATAAAAATAAAAAAAATAAATAAAAAAGATTCGAATAAAAAAAATAAAAACATATTTTTGGACAGAATGTGAAATGTGTCTCATCGCAGCGGATCATAAAATCAATGCGCTCTAGTTGGATCAGTTCATTAGTTATCCACATTTCCATCAAGGAGATCATATGACTCACACTTGACCTAAACCGGTTGGACACATTCTTCTTGGAACCAAAAGAAAGCTCTTTTCTATTAGAATTGAAGTTTTTGGAGCTGACTTTTTCTTGTTTTTTTCAGCTAACTTTACTTGCATTTTTAGAGTTCTTTGTAGTGTTGGTTTTGAAGCCTTCTCACAACCTGCCTTTTTTTGGAGCTGGTTGTGAAGCTTTTTTGGCATTGTCTTTACTGCTGTCTCATTTGCAGCTTGTTGTTTGGATATTGGTTCTTCAGTAGTTGGTTCTTGCTGCCTAATTGGCTCTTTAGCAACTGATTCTTGTCATCAGTTTGGCTCTTTAACAATTTGGTTCTTACGAAGCCTCTTCGACGGCTGATCCGTGTTGCTAATCCAATCTTGCAGATCACTCGTCGACAGTTTTATCCAGCCCATAGATAAAAATACCCTTATTAGGCATGGCAACAAAGAAGTACATAAAAAATTTGTCCACAACTCCAACCTGTATGCAAAATGAGTTGAAGGAAAGCCTCAATAGCCAAAAGCGCAACACACTCTTTAGTAATAACAGGGTAAGTGATTGCACCACTATCGATCCCTGATTTGGCTGTTCATTGATGACAAAAGAGAAGCACATAGTTATAGTATCCATATTATTATTAAAACTGGCATGGTTACTTCTCGCAAATTTTGTTCTTATCTCATAAATAACATTTCCAACAACAAAAATAGGTGACATGTCGACATCTTAAATGCCAAATTCATTCAATTCTCTTTATAACTTTCCAATGTTAAACCACGTGAAGTACCAACAAGATACAAATAACCAACCATCTAGCATGGAATCATTTTTCTTCATGTCACAGAAAAGATGACTCATCCTTTCTTCACTCTTTCCTCCCTTATCATCTTCCTCCTTTTCTTACAGTACATTTCTAATGTAAATGCCATGGAAGACATCATCACAGATACTTGCAAGAAAGCCACAAATCCAAATCTGAAATATGATTTCTGTGTTACAACTCTCCAAGCAGACCCCAATAGCCACAACACTGACCTTCAAGGACTAGGCATCATTTCAATCAAACTCAGCATACAAAATGTTAGTTACATCCAATCACAAATTCAAAAGCTTTTGAATGATCATCAAAGTGGTGGTGATCTAGAAGAAGATGTGAAGAGTTGTCTACAGAATTGTTTGAAACTTTACAACGATGCAATCCCAGATCTAAATGATGCACTCAACAAATTCAACTCCATGGACTATGCAGGAGCTAATGTGAAGTTGGATGCTGCAAATGAAGCATCAATTGATTGTCAAGATGGCTTCTTGATTAAAGGTTTAGTTTCTCCATTGACCAAAGACAATGATAATTGTTTTCAATTGACTGCAATAGGTCAAGCCATTGCCCACATGTTTGCTTGATTAATGGATCACTAAATTTCATGAATCTTTTACATGTATGTTATTATTTCATTCAATAAAACACCTTTTTTTTTTCCCTTCCCACTCTATTGATCTTTGGGTAGTATTGTTTACTGTTTTATTATCTGCTTGGTTCATATTTAGCATAGCATATACCAAGTGATTTTTTATGGGTGTTCCTTTTTTTCACCCCATGTTTTATTATAATCACCCAGAAAAAAAAAAAAAAAGAAAAAAAAAAGGCATTTCAATCTTGTTTCGGAAAGGTTTTTTTTTTAAACACCTCAAATTAATTCCTATAACTAAAAAACTCTCTAACAAATTAACCAAACACCCCAATAATTTAAAATATTGTACGTGGGCAACCTTATCTGTGGTTCGCTTGTGTATTTGGTTTGCGATTGATATGCTTGAGTAGTTTTAGTCGTCGCCATTTGAATTCGTTAACCACGACCAACTGAAACTCAAATTATGTATAGGCATGTTTAATAATTGTAAAATATATGTTAATCCAAACCCTTTAATCTTTCAAGGTTTGTTGTAAACAGAATGACCAAAGCCACCAATTTGAAAATTACATCCCTACTCTCAAGTAACAAGTTCATAAAAATCCATGCTTTTGCACTCTAAAATTATAATTTTTACGGATTGGAGCATACAAGTTCCCTTGAACCACTACGTTTGGTGCTTGTAAAAAGACCCTAAAAGGTTTTTTCTAGTTTGCTGTGTGCTGAGGAGTTTAATAGGACTTTCTTTTAACCCATGTATTACACTAGAGTATGTCTCGTGCCGTTGGCACTCCACATAATTTTATTTTTGCTAAATATTTTGTATTGAACACCATCACTATCCCGTTTTTGCTCTGAGTAATATTAAGTGTAAACCTATTCTAAGATAAAAATATATATTATGAATTTTAGGGTTAGACTCGGTCAAAATTGAACCAGCTGAAGCTAAAATTTAAACGTCGAGATTAATTCTCCCCCAATCTTTAATTCCCCAAAACATGAAGTTTAGCATTTTTGTTTAAATGTGCATTAAGATGTCCGACTCATTTTTTCTAGTATGATCGACCCCTCTCATTACTTTGAAAAATATTAAAGACGTGAAGTACGTTATACGCTTTTTTAAATTATAAAATATATATTTTGAAAATTTTAGCACTTGTATTGACTAATGATTTTGTTGGAAAGATCTTCAAAAATGCATTTCAACGATACTAAGTTTATTAAAATTCGACAACGATATAGATAGTTATGATAAATTTTCCTTTTGCTAAAAGGAAAACACAATATTTTCTCTCTCCGCCACATATACATTCCACCAACTTTTTTCAAAAAAATTTCATTATTTTTGCCCTTCTACATATTTTAAATTTACAAATATGTCATCATAGAGAATGAATCTCAACCCTCAAAATTCAATACATTTCCCAACTTTCAATCCTAATCATCTTTTATCTCCAATCATTTTGATTTGACTTTGTCCCAGTCAGCAATGAATAGTAAAACATCACTCTGAATTGTAATATAGATTTATACATTCAATCTACTCCATTGTCAATGTGCTAAAACATATAAGAGCATCCATAGTAAGCTCTGCTAGGGGTACAAATTTGACACTGTTAACAAAGTGTGTAAAGATTGTGCGCTATGAAATGGCATGGCAAAGTTCCTTCTATATATACACACTTAAACCTAACAACAAAGCAAAAGAAAAGAGGGAGAGAGGAAGAAGTGATGAACTTATTGGATTCTCCTATTCAAATCTGGTAAACATATTTGACACAATTCCGATCGGTCCCAAGAAACCATTTCAACTTTGAAGGGGTTTGGTTTCAATTCCTTGAAAGAACTCATGGTGAATCCTGTTATTATCAATGTTGCAAATTGTTGCCACTTGACAGGTGTGGTTTCAATTTCTTGATTTGGTTATGCTGGTTTCAGTGGAGAAGAAGATAAGGGGGGATTTGTCGGAAATAATGCCCAGTGGTTTGAGATGGTGATGCAGCAAGCGAGCACGAAAATGCAACTTATTGTGGATAAAAAAAATTTTACACCCCCATTTGAGCGAGTAAAACTTTCGCAGTCTCTTTAGGATCCTGGATTGAGGTGGCAAGCTATGCTGCAATGTTGAAGACATGACTAAATTGTCTGCTAGAGTCCAATTTTGTTAAACTACCAAGTTCAAACTAGCAATAAGAAGTCTCAGGCTTCTAATTGCTCACAGTGGAGTGGTAGAGGGGGAGAAATAAGATTTGAGGAATTTTGTCCATATGGATGTGTAACTAGTTTGGACATTGTTAAACATGTGGATGTGTAACTCGTTTGGATTTTGTACTTTAACAGAATTGGACACTAGTCTCTCTTTGACATTGCCACATAAGTTTGCCACCTTACCCACGATCCTAAAGAGGCCAGGAAATCGGGCTCTCTAAAATATTTGAAACACAGTATGTTATTTACCTTCTCTTCAGTGCTTCCATAAATAAACGCCGGATTCATCTTCCATTGTTGAACAAAGCCTGCAAAATAAAAAATAAAAAAACTGCATGCTTGAAAAGAAAATGAAACAGTGGTAGATCAGGAAGTTCAATCCAAACTGGAGTCTTTTTGACTGGTAGGACTGAATCTGATGAACTTCCACACCAAAAAAGACATTACCTAAATTTTTTATAGCCCATTTTTCGGATAGCCACCTCTATTCCTTAGTCATAATGAAATAAGACTGATTGAGCCTAGCATACTGACACTAATCAGCATATAAAAAAGTAGTATTCAAAGATTACTGAACTAAACCAGTAATATGCTATTCAAATGTTTGGGCGTAGTATTCAAAGACTATTGAACTAATCCAGTTTTTTGCCATTGAGATGTTTGGGCAGTTTTCAAATTCGTGGTACCCTTCAAATGAAACTTAGATCTTTCATGCCGAAGAAAAGGACATTAGACATTCAGTAGATGATGAACTGAAAATGTTTATAGATCTTTCAGGGTCATCATTTGAGAAGCAATCAGAACACATAAAGCAATTTTTTTTCCTTTGCTGAGCCCATACTCCACCAATCTTTTCCTCCGTTGAATCATAGTCTGCCCTAATGAATGACTGAACCTGTTAGGAAAGCCATAAGATTTTAATTCACAAATTGCACCTTGCAAAAAAAGTAGTAAAATCAATCACATAGTTGTTGGTCAAAATGTTAATGCAAATTTAATATTAATACTATTTGGAAAATGCTAGATGCCTTGCCCACGTATCTTGCCTTCCTAAGTGAGTCAGCAAATCCACCAAGCAATACGAAAAAGGAAAACACAAAATCTTGCAAAACCCTAATTCATTTAAAACAGCCTCTCCCTCTCACCAACACACCATAGTCTCACCTCTCCCTGATCTTCTTTTATCCTTCAAATTGATTTCTTTCTTCTGACCATCAAAACTACTCCCCATTTCTTTTCATTTATGACTATTAGATTGAAGATTAAAAGGAGATCGGCAAAAAACACAAGGTTTTGATGACAAAAAAAATAAATGGATACTTTAAGTGTCAGAGATTACAATAATTCTTGTATAGGTGGTGGCTACATAGAGAATTTTGTTTGTAACCTCAACACATTACATGGATTTAAACTTCAACAGTGTGTTGGAAAGATCTATAATTACACCAAAACACAAAACTTTCACAAATACTTTGAAGTAGAAGTAGAAAAAAAAAATAATAATAATCAGGATGTTAGAAGAAAAATCAAAGAAAGCAACAATTCAATTATGATAATTTAAAATACGAGACCAGTAAAAGGTAGTTCTTGATTAAAATACTTACAACAAATTGAAGCCCAGATAATTCATTTCTCCAAAACTCAGTTTGTTGTGCCACACGATACAAATTCGGTCAATCAATTGTTGTCAGTCTTCCAGAAAGGCAAACGCGGAAATTGTGAACGCAGAGACTCCATAAAAATCGTTGACATTGGTTCTCCACCAGCTGTTTCAATGTCGGAAACATCTTTCCAGAATTTGATAATATGGAGAGACTCTTCCTCTGTGGATCTCTGCAAAATAATTTTTGATGCATATCCCTTCTCTCTCATTATACCACATATCTCACCAGGATTATTTGCAGTTAATGTGACCATATACAACCACCCTCTCCCTGACAACAATTTCTCTGCAACGCCTAAAATTCGATCAATAACTCTACGCCCACTCTCGCCACCTGCCCAAGAACAAGTGATTCCATCACAACCCACTTCCTCCTCCGGTGTTGGCACATAAGGTGGATTCACAACCATAATATCAACCATTCCTTGTAATCGCCTCTCCAAACCCGAAACAATGTTGTCTTGTAAAAGCTCGACACGATTGTGAACCCCATGAGCTTGCAAGGTTTCAAATGTGGTTGTGACTGCATGTGGATTGATATCAGTTGCAAAATAGTGAACCCCATTTAGCTTCTGACCTCCTAACATGAGAACTAGTGATGTAATCACATACCCACTACCACATCCAACTTCCAAACAAATTTTTGGGTTGTGTTGTAACAAGTTTGTTCTATCGGCTAGAAGAGCATCCACCAGTGCAAATGAATCATCACATGGTGCGTAAACCTCTGGATGGGTCTTTGTATGGCGGATTTCAGCACAAGTTTTCATGGAAGGCTGCAAAGCTTTCTTTCTCTTTCAATTTTCCCTCTTGATCGAGATTTTGATAACTATCCTCAGAACACGAACTCTAATTATCAATTGAATCTCTATTGACTTCTTTCCACTCACCAATGAAACACCAACCAAGATCTGAAAAAATTCAAGAGATAACAAAGAAAATCTCAGTAGCAAGCAATATGGTTCAAACCCTTTCACTTCATCAGCCATAAAAGAATACCCAAACCTTTAGGATTACAATCCATTGACGCTATAATTCTAAAACCCAATCGATAAGACAATCGAATCAAGGAAGGAAAGTGAGGATTGGAGTAGCGTACCGTATCGTCTGGAATTGACGACTTGTAAGGAAGGAAGAGACACACTAACGAACGAACACACTCCTTGCTTGCTTCAGAAGAACAAACAAAGAGAAGACGTTGCTGCGAGCAGGGTTATCAATGGCTTGAAGCGGGGGAGTTTGGAGAAATGAAATGACAGAGGGAAACAGCAAATGGCCTTTTGCACTTGGCAACGGCTACTCTACACCACCGACATTACCGTCTCACACCATTTAACTCTTCCACACCACCGAAATTATCTCTCACATCACCACTCTTTCCCACACCACCTATATAAATATAGAAACTCATTTTTCTCCTCCCCAAACAAATCGAAACACAAGTCTCCCCTCCCCCATTCAAATCTTCCCTCTCCCCTAGGGGTGGGCATCCCATCCCGCGATCCCGTTCCCGTCCCGATCCCGTCCCGATTTTTCCGGGTCTTAATGGGATTGAATAATTTCATCCCGATCCCGTCCCGTCCCGATCTAGAATGGGATGGGATGGGATGAAGATTTTCAATCCCGCCAATCTCGTCCCGTCCCGAACTAATTTATTAATATTAATTATTAATATTTTTATTTAATTATTTGTTTTTATTTAGAATCTCACTTATTTTCATTTTAGCCATGGTTCAAATCCTGTCCCTTGCATAATTTTTTGTAGTTAAAAACTTCTTCAATATTTATAGTCCGGGGTAACAAAATTTCCTGGATCCGCCTCTGAACACATGCACATAAATATTTGGATAACGCAAAGATCTTGCATCATAAACCCATGAGACTTCTTCGCCTCTTGACAAAGTCTGATTTTCGGTACAAAAGTACTTGAGCTATTATTGTCCCTGCTGTGAAGTAATTTGTTTACTTCATTAATATTCTATTTGTCAAGGCTAGTTCATTATCAAAATTTGAAAATGGTGTGAAGTTAGGTATGTGTTAAGCCTATCTGTGTTTTTAGTCATAATCAGGTTGACAAAATAAACATATATGATAGGAGAGGTATTCGGGTTTGGCGTTTCAGCATATTTGAAACATTCCCACACAATGAGTAATTGTTTTTAGTTCACATGTGCATCGTAACCATTGAGGACCACTATGGATACGAGCATCAGCGAGGAGTTCCTATTTTAGGCAGGGTAGTACAAGTATAGATATTGAAACTTCAAAACGAATACAAATGCTGAAAATTTTGTACACATTTTGCCTGAAAGTTCATTGTTAATGGTCAAGATAATCCCTTTACTTTGAGTTGAGGTAGTTACAAGAAGTAAAAGCTTCCTGTTGTTCACAAATTAAGTCAGCCTTTGAATTGAAATGGGGTACCTGCTGATCCCGTCCCGTCCCGAACCCGTTTGGGATGGGACGAGGTCGGGATGAGATTTTTCCCATCCCGTCCCGTCCCGATCCCGTATGAACGGGATGGGATAGGGATGGGTATATCTCGTCCCATCCCGTCCCGTGCCCACCCCTACTCTCCCCACATTCAAATCTCTTGCAAACACAAAACCAATTCTAGAAAATCTCTCAAAATCAAAACCCCTAAAAATCGAACCCCAAATTGCAACCTCCCCAAAATGCAATCTCTCAAATGCAAAACGCAACCTCTCCCCACATTCCAAAATTTTTTTTTTTCTGTTCGCCTAGAACAATGTAAGATTTTTAAAAAATTTTGCATTGTCCCAAGCGAGGTTTTTGAAAAATCTCGCCTAGACTTCTGGGAACTTAAAAAAAAAAATCACATTGGCCCAGACAAACAGTAAAAAAATTGGGACTGTTCGCCTGGACCAATGCGAGTTTTTAAAAAAATCTCGCATTGGTCAATGCGAATAGAGTCATTTTCTGATATTTTTTCTGCAACTTCAGCTTCTGACATTATTTTTTAAGTATTTGAGATTTGCAATTTTTTCTGAAGTTTAGTCGCATCAAACACAAACTCGAACCATATAAGTCTTCTGAACTAATCCTTTTGTGATTTCGCATTGTCGCATCAAACATAAACAAAAACTCTAACTAAATAGAGTCAAATTCCATATAAAATATTAACAAAAGCTCAAATCATACAAGACTTCCGTAAATACAAAAAACTGTGACTTTTCTAACAAAAGAATGTTTCCTATGTCACAAAAAAATTAAAATTACCATTTACATTTTTTCAGCACAATATTTGTTAGCAAAAAATAATATATGCATCAATCCAATATGGCTACGACCTCGTTTGACTTGTTGACATTCTTATGATTCTTCTCATTGATTTTTTTCATCATCCCAAGCTGGGCATCGAAACTACTCTTCAATGAGATTGCTTTAGAAAATATGCGACACGGTCAAGTTGGTACTATCGGAGGCAATGGTGGTTTGGGTTGCATATGAAGGAGGACATAGTGACTACTCTGTGCAAGGTGTGCCATGAAACAAACATGTCTTTTGTCAAACTGTGGTGTCGGGTAAAGATATGAAAAAAAAATCGTGCTTTGGTTCCCATATAAAACAAAAACACATTGGTAATGGTTCGCTGCGAGTTCTAACATATCGGGGTCCATAAACCAATTTTTGTTGTCTTTCTGCACCTCGCCTTCTGGAGTTAGCAAAGCACCCTTAACAACCTTGACCCCTGACTCGTGCCACATTCCAACCCACAACTGTTCATTACTTTCAAGCTCCATCAGTAGATCTTTCAGTACCTGTTTCCAACCACTTTCGTAGTCGTAATGTATGAATTTGGCTATGCATTTAAATCCAACATTTCCATCGCCTTGAGCATTCTCAAGGTTGTCAATATAATCCCGTATCCAAGACGGCTCATCAATCTAGTATTAAGAATATTTGGCTTCTCCTTTTTGTTTGACAACTTCTTACTTTTGCCTTTTAGTTCCTCTTAAGTCATGGCATATTCATGGCCCGGTGGATTTTTTTTTTTGACTTCTCGTGCTTAGACAACTTATTCTTTTTAGGTCTCCCCTTGCCAGCCATAAGTGTTAATGGTTCAATCATTACAGTTGAACCCGGACAACTCAACTCTAGAAGTTTCCTCTTCATCACCAACTTCTGATCATGAGGTGAATCATTAAACTTATTCATAAGGGCGTCAACCACTGGGTCTATAATCACATCCTCACGTTCACGAATAGGTGTTGTACCAAGTTGAAGCCAATACTTCTTTATGGTGCATACTGAAATTTTTCCAGTGGGAGTTAGATAACCTGTCAGTTGATGACCACAAGGTAATCCATGAGTGGTTTGAAGCACACATCCACACTTGACAAGGTCATTGCCCACATTTTCACACCTCTGAATTTCTAAATTGATCAAATCAATAGTTTTGTACGCCACCGACCCATGCAGTTTGCAAAATAAACTGAACATATGTTCAATCTTCACCTTCGTCAGACTTTGTTGAAATGACGATTCTATCTCTACTAGTTGGATTACGATCATATCATTCATTTTTGTCCATGCATTCAGGAATGTACCTTGTGAATTTTTCAACGAGTGGTTCAACTTCCAGTGTGCCCCTTCAACTCGACTGGTTGTTCGTTGGCCAAAATGCATAAATGTATTGGTCCATGCACTGACAAAGTATTCCTTTTGGGGATACCAAACTATCCTGACATATTCCAAACACTTCGGGGATGATGCCCATCTTCTATCAAAGTCAATTGTGGCCTTGTTCCATTTCTCCTATGTACTTGATATATACAAACTTGAAAAATAATCTATAAACTTGGCCCACCCGTCATTATCCTCAAAGTGTTTTTTGCAGTTTTTCTCAACATTTGTGTTTATGTGCCATGTGCACAATAATCTCCTTGTCTTGGAAAAAACTCGATCATTAGCCTTGATCAAACTCAATTCTCTATCAGTCACAAACATGCTTGGCAAGTTGTCTAGCTCGAAAATTCCTACAAGTTTTTTCAATGCCCAAGCATATGGTTCTTCCTTCTCAGAACACATAAAACAACATGCAACATTGAAGGTATTTCTGATCAATGTCACACCAACAATCTCAAACAACGACATCCTATAGCGATTCGTTTTACATGTGCAATCCATAAGCATCACTTGTGGAAAACACATTGCTAACTGAATAGATTTAGGATACGCCCAAAAAAGATTGATGACTCTATTCCCCTCATCAACAGTGTGTCACTCTATGTAATTGTGTTCCCTCCACAAGTATAGAGTATGTTTTTTTTAAAGGCAAGCTTGTCGCTAGTGGGCATAGAACCCAAGACGTGGGGATTAAACCACCACAACCTTAACCATCCAACTAGGCTACCATTGGCAGTGTAAAGTATGTTGCGAAGTCGTCCTGCCTCTTTGTTGGACTGTCTTTATCCGACAAATTAGATTGTAAATATTTTTCAAAATCGAGATATAATTCGGATACATCTCTTTCAACCGAGGCAAGATGTGGCGAGAGTTCACACCCGACTTCGCCATATTCTGCACATATATCATCTCTTCTTCATTCAATTTACCAGCAAACGAAAGACCAACAAGTGAGGTTGATCGAGGATGGTTGTGGGTTCCACATGTCACTTGCGACATCCAATGGTCACTCTCTAGTGGGATCCCTCTCAACTGAAATATGCAGCCACACTTCTTTGTACTGCTTGATTGAACATAATTATTTAACCTTTTGTCGGGCTTCCCTCCCTTTTCACAACAAAAAATGATCTTTCCCTTCCGTCTTTGATTAACAGGTTCCGATTTAGTGATAATAACAACTATATTATTATCCCTACCGATACCTTGGACCCAAGCTATCAACGCAAACCTTGATGAGAATACCTAAATAAATTAAGAACTTGTTAACAACAACATATTTATAACAATGGAAACTGATGAAAACGAAAACACACAAACTATCTTACCTCGTTCGTGACAAATAAGTAATCATCATTGACTACCAGTGCCATTGATCTTTCTTCATTATTAATGTCACCAATTCCATCATCGAGTAACTTGCCATCAAAATTATCATCATCATTCTGCATAATGATTCATTTTATAATTAGTTTCATATATTAAATAAAATTTTATTTTACTTGACAACAAAATGGCGGTTACCTCTAAATGATTTGTCTCTTGGTTCTCAACATCGTTAAAAGGCATGTTACATCAATTAGAAATGTCTATGCACGAATGCATCATACAATTATCTTGAAGAAAAAAAAATTAGATGAAATTTTTTATGCAAGTTAACTCCATTGAAATGGATTGTTCTTGCTCCTTAAATTGATCAACTTATTCACCCTTATGTTCACCCTTAAAATCTTCATTTTTAACATCATCAACTTCACTAAACCCTTTCATTTCCATCTAATAAAATCAAGATAAGTTCCTCCAAGGCAAATGTAGTGGAATGCGATGAAGAGATAGAGGAATGCAACCGAGGAGGGAGAGATAGGGGATAGGAGGAGAACGAGGAGACCAAGGATTTTTGCGATTTCCCTTTGCGATTTTGGGATTTTTGCGATGATGAAGAGATAGGGAAGAGGACGAGGACGGGGAGGCTGCGAGGAAGTGGAGCTTGCTCACCGATTTTCAGATGACACGCAACAAGGAGTGTGAGAAATCGAGGGAGAGGAGTTTGCTTTTTTTTTTTTTTTTTCACTTTTTGTGTTTTTTTCGTGTTGAGATTGAGTTTTTTTGGTTAGGTTTTGCATATTTATTGGTGGTGTGAGTAAGTAAGAAAAGAAACTCAATGGTGGTGTGAGACAACATTTTTGGTGGTGTGGAGTAGTCATTGCCTTTGCATTTGCCACCCCACACAGCCCCACCCTAATTTTTTTCTCCAAAATTATCCATAATTGACCTCCATAATCTATATATATATCCACTGTTCACCCATGAACAATGATTTGAAGTTGTGTCATCTTTTATTTTCAATTATATCCTCCTAATATTATTTGAGAGTTGCCCAAATTCATTCAAGTTAACTAACTAAAATTGGTGTATGACATAAAGTACACGGAAACTATATTTTACCAAGTGCCAAATACTTGTCGTATATTTGTGTTCTAATTTTGACTTAGTATCTTAGAAGACCAATTTGTGACTAAAAATGGACTACAGTCGGTTGTGTAAAACATACATTCAGAAAAAGGGATTTTTAGTTTGGCCCTCATTAGTTTATGTTAAATAGTGTTTGACCCTTATTTTTAATTGTAATTGTCTTACCCTCATTTTTTAACAGTTTAGGTCAATGACTTTGACTGGTCAAGATTTATTTGTTGACTAAAATAACTTCACTTGTAAATGCATGTGCTAGCTCCACAAAACCTATAGAACTTAATTATTTTATACTGATCTCTAGGCACTCCTATGGTTGGCACATTATAGGAGGGAAAAAAAACTAAATTCAACTCATTATCTTCTCCGTCTATGATCCTCCTCCAACTCCTTTGCGAAACATTATCATCCTCGACCCAACCCAACCCCTCTCCTCAGTTTGCCAACATAAAGCACCATTCAAATTCTTATCAAAAAATGATGCAAAAGATTATCGAGTTAGTTACCATTTTCATCTTTTGTATCAACATCAAGCTGCAATTCAAGCAAGTAGTTGTAGAGCCGAGTCTACCCCTCCCTTGCAACAAAATGAAGGGCATTGTGTTTATTGACATCCTTCACGTCTGCGACTGTCTTCGCCAATCCCTTCCCATCATCAAGCTGCACAGCTAGCTCTAAACTCCACATAAAAAAGCCTAATAAATTGAGAGAATTCAAACAAAAGGAGCCCAAGTTGGGAACTTAGGGTGTGTTTGGTTGTATGGAATCATATGTCATGAGAATCCATAAGGGGACCCCTACATTTTAGGTTAAATTGATATATGACTCCACATCTACCATTTGACCACCATTTGATTTTGTGATCAATGGTGGGAATGGAAGTCCCATGAATATGGGAATTCCACTCCTTGATCCCCCAAGGCAGGTGATTCCCATGTTCATGGGACTTCCGTTCCCACCATTGATCACAAAACCAAATGGTGGATGTGGAGTGATACATTAATTTAGCCTGAAATGTAGGGGTCCTCTCATGAATTTCCATGGCATAGGATTCCATGCAACCAAACACACCCTTACTTTTGAGATATCAAGATTTCCATTGAGACAGCGTTGAGAAATTGCTAGACTTTATCTTATTAAAAAAATCAAGAGGAAACATGAGAGGTTGTGAGTTGGTCAACAATGGAAGTAAAGAGGGAAAATGTGAGATATTTGAGGGTTTATCTCCACCACAGTCGTATCTGCCCCTTCCTCCCTCCTTCGCCATCTCTCGCAGTGATCACTTTCAACTTCATCGGCTTTGTTAAAGCAAATGTGTGAACAATGCGTCAATTGAGAGGAGAGCACAATCGTAATTTATTACTTGCGAGGAGGGTCAAATTGGTGTGGACAATTAATTTAGCTCCAATTAATTATTCGATTGAGATTTGTTTGATCCAATAGTTGGGATTTAAACTCTTAACCTTTATATCTCACTCTCAAATCAGCCACAATAAAATGTCACGAGTTTGAACCTAAGTCATTTTTTTTAATTGTAGATAGTGGTTACTCATGTATGGAATAAGTATAATAGAATGAGTACATAATACTAAGGGTGATTAAGAATATAATCTATATTACAATTCAGAATGGTGTTTTACTATTCATTGCTTACTGGGACAAAGTCAATCATAAGAATTTGAGATAAAAGATGGCTAGGATTGAAAATTGGAAAATTTGTTGAGGGTTGAGATTCAATTCCTATGATGACATTTTTGTAAATATAAAACATGTATAAGGGTAAAGAAATTGATAAAATTGTGAAAAAAGTTGATGAAATATACAAGTAGTGAATAGAGAAAATATTATGTTTTCTTTTTCTTAAAATGAAAATTATCAAAATTGTGTATGTAGTTGTCAGATTTTTGTAAATTTGGTATCGTTAAAATGCATTTTTGAATACATTTCCAACAAAACCAATGATCAATACAAGTGCTAAAAAAATTTTAATATATATTTTATTATTAAAAACGTCTAATGCATTTCACGCCGTTAGTATTTTTCAATATTTTCATAGGAATGAAAAAAAGGTTTCTCAATGCATATTCAAACAAATAACTTGAATTCTAACAAATAACTCACATAACTAATAATTTTCAATATCAAAACAAGAAAAAAAATTGTGACGGACATTTTAATGCACATTTAAGCAAAAACTCTGAACTTCATGTTTTAGCGAATTCAAAGTTTAGTGGAGATGGTGGCGTTTAAATTTTTTTCCCAACTGATTCAAATTTTGAGTAAGTCTAACCCTAAAGTTTTTAATATTTATTTTTTCCTTAAAATAAGTTTGCACGTCAAAACTGATTAAGGGTAAAAGTGGGGATGGTGGCGAGGGTATTCAGAACATAATATTTAGCACAAAAAAATTATGTACTTTGCGGGAGTGCCAACGACACGGATATTATATTAGTTATTATATAATATGAAAGGGTGTTAATGGAAAAAATAACAAAATTATGTTTGTATCTGGAAGTTCTTTGGGCACATTAAATAGAGTTACTACAACTAGGTGTTATGGATCTTGATTATATGGAATACCGAGTTTGGAGGGGATATAGATTATCTACTCTTTAGAGCATCTCCAATTGTAAAAGTTAAAATGGGGGATCAACCATCTCTCATTTTAACCAAAAGCTAAATTTAGTGATCCCTCTATTTCTTCATCACTCCAACCACATCCCCTATTTTAACATTTTTATCATTATTTAAATATATCTTCCAGTTTTTTATATCAATTTAATTTCAAATATATTATTATACTCTTATTAATTTCAGCTTAATATAATTATACTATTATTAAATATATACTATTATTAATTTCAACTTAAATATTTTAATTTTATTTCAGATTTAGATATTATTAATATTATTAAATATATACTCAATTATCGATTCGGTTTCCTTTTGTTTTGATTTTTGGTTTTGTTTTTAATTTGGAAAATTAAAAAATTGGAATATTTTAATGTTATTTCAGATTTAGGGGATGGTATGGTTGCCCCTAAATTTAGGAGAAAGTTGAAAATTAAGTTAAAATATGGAATGCTTTAGGGAATTTATTGGAGTATGCATTTTCTCACATGAGCCCCCTAAAATAACTTTTTTGTTATTTTATGGGATTCATTGGAGTTGTTCTATAAGGACTAATGCTAAATAAATAATCTTTAGTTTAGAATAATAGCAAGTTCTAGGCGCAATCTGCAAGTCAAATATGCAAGCAATAAGATAGAAGCATGGGGACAAGAAAACAAGCCAAACACAAACACCAATATATCGAAGTTCACTTAAATTGAAGTTAGATTGGCTTCGATTGGTTACTTTCTCCGTGGAAGGGCGCACACGCCACACGCTTCTCTTACAAATCATCTTCTATCCTATGGTTCATCAATTTCATGCTTAATTTGCATCATTTAATTTGGGACATTTAATTTTCCGCAACTTATAAGTTAAAAGGTTGAGTCCACTATGCCTACCAATTTTTTATTGACTTGTAACTTTATTATTGCATTGATAATTCGTAAATTATCACATCTCAGAACAGGTAAGACAATATTACAACATCTTATAAGTGGTTTGAATAAGTAATAATTTTGGTTCGGTTTATATCGGTTTTTAACATGGAAAACTTGAAAATCGAACCAAAGAAATTGATTTCTAACTCTTACAAACCATAATCGAACCAAACCACTTATTTCGGTTGAATTTGGTTCGATTTTTTTATTTAATCAGTTTTTTTATCAACCCTACCATATTATTTTCAGCACCATATAATTTTCAACACACCTCCGCATCTTACAATAAGAACATTTTGCAAAGAGCAAAAAGTCTTTGTAAACAAGAGATTGATTTCAAAGAACGTACATTTGGCGGTGCAAGAACTAGTTCTTTTTTATAGTCAAGCCAGCATTTGGGAGTAATATGGTGTTGAAATTCTATATGGGAAAGAAAGCAAACGATAAAATAGAAAGGAATCTCCTGATATAGGTGTTGCAAAATTTTTAAATCTAATAACAAATTATGTAAAGTAACTCTAATTAGCCATGTTTGCTAGCATTTTCTTAACATTTTTTGGTATTTTTGCATATTTTACCACTTCTCTTTAAAAACAATCACAAACACTATCTATAGAATAGGTAAAAGTGTAAAAAAAATCAAAAAAATGCTAACAAACATTGCTAGCTAGAATTGTTGAATTATGTAACTTCATTTTGAATTTCTTCATGTCATTTCTTGATTTCACTAAAGGGGATGGATTCTCTCTTGCATTCGATGAGTGGCTTTATTTGCGCCCCTATTTCTCATTGCTTTCGAGGTTATATTATAAGGTCATATTGGCCCTTCAGCATGCCAATACCTAACCCGTAACTTCGCAACTGCAAGACTGAGATTTATTATGTGGGATATCTAATTTACCCTTCAAATTTTTTTTTGTCCAATCCAATTTTACAAAATCAAATCAGAAATATTTGTTCAATCAGATACGAGTCATGGCAGGGAAAATCAAGTTTTCTAACCATGTTCCGCAACCAGAAAGTTTTTATTAGACTCCAAATACGCATAAATACTTTGAAATTTTCATCATTCTTTCGAGATCATACCGCTGATTGCAGTGCAAAAACCTGATTCCAATATCAATCAGATATATATCTAATTTAAACAAGGCTACCATCATTTTTCAGTTGATTTTTTCCTCAACAACACAAATATAGCAAATCATCGAACCATTTTCTTGTTCAAAGTCATAGAGATCTTTCGTATTGCCATTCAGCTTTAATCAAGGGATGCAAAGCTAAAACCTAAAAGGTCTTAAAATATTTCATGTATGTTATACTCAATTGCAATTGGAATTTTGGAAAATTAGCTTTAATACAAATTCTAGAACTAGATTAGACCCAAAGAATGGAAAGAAAACTAGTCTGGTCATGAAACACACACAAAAATAACTAAATAAATAGTCACCAAGAAAGAAAGAAAAAATACAAATCAGTTAGCTAGATCAAGAGGGAGAGTGTGGCAATTAAGGGAGTGCTCAGTGGCAATCAGATCTCTGACTCAAATTAATCTAACAAAACAAATAATATTCTTCAATTGAACCTATAAAATATCAAAAGGGGTGCTTCAGTGTGTGTAAGACAGATCACTGACAACAGAGAGAGAGTCTCATATTGAAATCCGCTAAGATAATTATTTATTCATCACCAGCACCCCATTTGGTAACTCAATAAATCAAACAAATATATATATGTAGTTGTAGATATAAAAAAAAAAATGGGTTATTGAGAGAGGAGAGAGATAAGAAAAATGGGCTCTTCACAGCTTCTGCCAGCCACTCATTCTGATAGTTTGCTTCTGCTGCTGGTAGTGGGTATTTATTTATCAATGAGAGAATAGGGTTTCCTAGAGAGAGGAAAGACTAAAAGGCCCATCCATGAGCTAGTTTTTGCATTTTATGCAAGTCAATGTTAAGATCACCCACAAGGCTCGGTTAGGGCTCACTGGATTATTTACAATTTTTCTTTCTTACGTGTGACTTTTTAAAAAACAACTTCGTTCGAAATATTGATAAATTACTTTCACCGAACATATCGGATTTATATCTAGACTAATTGATAGTTAGATTATTCTTTATTAATATTTGAAGCTTGGTTTTTAATTGTTTAAATTAGGCTGGTTGCAAGACATTAATGCTAGGGGTTTAAATCTTTGTTGAAATTGATTGTGAATTTATAATAATTGAAAATTTTTAACGATCACATGACCGATATAAGCAAGGTATTGTTCATCCCTAATGCGTCTCGTATTATGTAAACGATAATTTAAATTGAAACAATTCTCGAATAAACTAATGGTGGATTCAATGCCTTTGTCCACTTTTTAATCAACATTCTCAATTTAATTTTTAGTTACTTTATTTCATTTCACAATAGTATATGATTAAATTATTATAACCCCTTTTAAATTAGTTTAAGTAAGCTCTAAAATTTATTTGCACCCTTGATTCATGTGGATCGACTTGCATTTGCTTTGTCTATTAGTGATATAGTCGTGCAATTGTAGTAATTATTACTATTTAACAAACCTATTTATTTAGGTTTATTAAATCTACGCCAACCTCCTCAACCTCAACCTCATGTTCCTTGCCCTAACCTACACCACTCTCACAAAACATCTTCGCTTGCATTACCCTCACCACCCACACTACTTTGGCTTCACGATTGAATTAATCACCTCAAAATTTTCGTCTTGTTCAGTAAGTTGACTTGAGATTTTATCCTTTCATTTTCTTTGTCGTTTTTTTTTCCCTTCCATTTTCCCTTGTTGATCCATTTTTGCAATAATCTTTTCACTAGACCACTGGTCAAGGCGTTGAATCGAATGCTGAGATTTGATAAACATAACACATGAGTAAGAGAAAAATTATATGTATCTTGCAACAAACAAAACTCTAAGCCCTGATTTTTAATCACGACATGTAAACATAAAAACAGGTCCACGCACTAACAAGTGATCATACACGTGGATCCACACTCACGGGATCCATGGAGATCAACAACTCAGGTTGGGCCTACCGAACTCAAACTCGGACACACACAACCTAAGTGTTGGAATCAAAACTCACAAACACACAAAAATGCTACGACTAACGCGACAATCGATAAATAAACTAAAATTAGAATAACATGATCTCATATTATACACGCCTCAAAAGGATCTTGTCTTCAATATCAGATGAATCAACGACAAATAAGGCTAGATGAAAATCTCAAGGTATTTCTATCTCATTTGATCCCCCAAATCTCAAGTCATGTTACCCTCTCGGTGACTCCATTGTACCTTCACCAACTTCACCGACTTTTGTCGTAGTTGTTTCACATCAAAATTAGTAATGGCTATTGGCCTCACTGAATAAGTCAACTCATCAAAAATTTCCAACTCAGTGGGTTCCACAATTTGTGAAGGCTATTGCAAACACTTGCGCAACATGGATACATAAAACACGTCGTGGATACTGAACATACTCTGTGGCAAAGCCAATTTATAGGCTACTGGTCCAATCCTCTCAGTAATCTCATTTGGTCCTATATATCTCAGCGCAAACTTCCTTCGACCTTTGAATCTAACAACTCCGCGCATTGGGAAAACTCTCAGAAAGACTCAGTCGCCAACTACAAACTCTATTTCCTTATGCTTCCCATCATCATAACTGTTTTGTGTTGTCAACAAACATGCACCAGTCAACTCAATCTTCTGAGTAGTCTCTCTTATCACATCTGGTCTCATCACAGTTGAATTTCCAATATTTGCCCATCGTCCGTAGAGTGCCTCAAATAGTATCATGCCAATACTCACGTGCTAGCTGTTGTTGTACACAAACTAGCACCAACAGTATGTGATCTTCCCAATTGCCTCAAAAGTTTAAGATGCACACTATAAACATGTTTTCCACTATCTAATCCACTCTCTTAGACTGGCCATTGTTTGTGGATGATACGTTGTACTCATGTCCAATCTAGAACCCTAACCTGCTTTAAACTATGCCAGAAGTGTGCAGTGAACAACGGATCTCGATCGGATACAATTGCCACAGGTGATCCATGAAGGCGGACTATCTTTAGAATGGGAAACACAACTAGACTATGCACTAACATGAATGAAATGTGAACAGTTCGTCAACCGATCAACAATGACCCATATCGACTCACGAGTCTCTTGTAAAATATCTCTCCGCACCTCCTCATCAAACATAACACAAATTAGTCCATGAAACCTCAAATCTCCATCCGAACCACCTATTTCGTAATAGTTACAGGTATCCTAAAAAATAACTACCTATTTTGTAACATAAATACTATAAGTAGAAGCGATAGTGCTTTTAGTTGCTAGTGACGGCCTTAACGTTAAAGATAGGCAGCCTCCTCGTGGATACCATGCAATGCAACCAAACACACCGTAACATGAATGGGGTGCTCTTAATAAAATACGAGGTGGCTTTAGCCTCAAACCGTGGACAAATATACCCTCCAGATTGTTTTCCCCAACTTGTGCTCAGCGAAGACTGAAGAAAAGAGGCTTGTAGTGTGTCTGTGCGAAAGAAAAAAAAAGTGTTCTATGGCTTTGAGAGCTTGGATCCTTGGGCATTTCAGAGTCCCTGTGCAAACCCTAGCTCTAAACGGATCAAAATTGCAGGCGGCATCATGGAGTCTCTGCAACACGAAGAGATCAATGTCGTCGCATGGAGACGATCATCTTGACAAAGAAGAAGTCATCGAAAGAGTTCTCTCCGTCATCAAAACCTTCCCCAAGGTCGATCCTTCCAAGGTCAGTTTCCTCATTCTTCACAATTTTCAATTACCCTCTTTTCATTTAGATCCACTTTTTCTTTTTGTTATTGTATTTTAGGGTTTTTGTTGCTAAATCTTGCCCCTTGTTATAATGTCTTGTGTTATCCTTCTGCATTTCAGGTTTGCTTGTTAATCTACCGATTTCCTAATTATTTTCACTCTAGAAAGTAGATGGATAAATCGAATTAAGCCTGAATAAGTTGCACCAAATATGAATTCAAATCACTTTTTAGTGCCATTATTTTGAAAATTGTTTTGCACTAATGTGGAAATCTAAAATGTCCTTAATTTTCCTGAGGTTACTTCAAGGTCTGTTCCTATGTCTAGTGTAACATTGAAACACCAAATAAAACGTAAACAAGGTAAACTTATAATGGCCATTTGATTTGATATAAAGGGATTGCATTAAAGTGTATACTCATACATTGCCCATCAACTTAAAATAGTCCACAATATTCCTTGTTCAATCTAAGCTTGCATAACATAAGATTCTCTTGATTATTTGACTTAGCATACTCCATCCACTCATAAGAATATCCATGAGATTGAAGCGTTGGACAAACTCCTAGAGCTGATGGAATTATTATTCTCCGCTTCCATGAATTGGTTCGTGTTAAAATCCCAATCACATAAGATCACATACATCTCTCATTTCAATCATCATAAAGGTCCTTCAAAAACTTTTTCCCCGTACATTTCCTGTTCTGTTGATCAAAAAATAAAATAAAATTGTACTTCTAGCTGGCCAGACCCAGTGAAGAGCCATCTAAAGCTATCAAGTAAATGCCAATAAGCAAGGTTCCATATACACTTAAGAGCTTACTGTCCAAAATATTTTTTTATAAGCATGGGGTCAAGAAGTGCCAATATGCTCCATCTGTATCGGGAGTTGGGTGATTAAAATTTGTTTTGAGATTGGGATTAGGAGCGTTTTTGGACGGTGTTGGGGTAATGGTGGATTGAATAAGGAACCACATGTAGATTGTTGTATGTGTTGTGGTGGTGGTTTTGATTTATAGAGGTGAAGGATAAGTAAATTTAGAGGTTGGCTGAGTTTGTGGCTGAAGGGAATATCATGGCAATAATCATTAATCACAAAGATTACAGTACCATGGAGGTAGTTTAAAAGGACCATGACGGATCTGTCTTAGGAAGGTGGTAGGTTGTGACATCGGTATTTAGGAGATGGCATATGGACCATCATCTTTTGAGGTAGCTGTTCGGATGAGTAGTTTGGTAACTGGGTTGAAAATTTAGGTTATTGATGGCAATACATGAGAATAGAGTTTCCAACATGGGTGATGGGATGCTTCTGGAATTTTAGCAAGGGTTGTGCACTGCTCAGTTTTGATACATTGTTTTTCAAACTCTTTGAAACTTCCATCCAATGTATTGTATATCTATGAAAGAAGTTCAGAAAGACCGGGTCCTAGGCACATCTACTCTTCTCTAAGTTAGTCTTAACCGAATATTGCTGGGGTGGGCGTTGCTATAACAATGAGATAATAAAGCAACATGGTCATTCTAAAAGTAAACAAAGAAACTAAAAGAAAAAAAAACATGCTAGAGTTCATGAACAACAGTCTCCCATTACATGATCAGATCATAACAACAATTTCATGTACATCAAAATCGACTGTTCATAGTAGATTGAACGAAGAGAGTAAGGTAATCTTTCATCATAATTGAATTTTCACTTTAGCCCACTGTTTTAAAAGGCTATCAATGCATACGACTGTATACGAGTTGAATGTTGGCTATAATGTGCATGATGATTGTTTTTATTCTTTAACACCTCAACTACTTTTATGATTTGTTACATTTTATCTTTTTCATTGATGATTGTTTCATATTATTTTTTAATTTTTTTATGATTTGTTTGTATTTTTTTCATCATTTTTCTTTTTTTCTGAAAAGTCGAGGCATACGCCTCGTTATGCCTTGCTACGGATCAATGCGTTGTTTCACACTGAGAAAAGCCTAATTGTCTCTGAAAACACTTTTTAAAACATTGCTTTAGCCCTATTAGTTGATAAATATACACGAGACCCATCTTTACCCCAAAATAAAATTAAAAAACTAAAAATAAAAAATAAAAGGTCTGAAAGGTATATGCCTCAAAGGTAAATCATCCTTAACTCACATTTTATGAGCGTTTAGGTTCACCTCGACTTGAGGCTTACGCCTTCGCACGTCTTTAAAAACAGTGGCCACAACTGCCTAACCTACTTCAACACATGTAGTATGAAAAGATTGAATGACCCACGGCAAATACGTGATGCATTTTCATGATATCTCAATAGCGTAATTGATGGTTTCAATTTTAGTAATCATTATTAAAAATCACATCTCAAGAAAATATAATGGTTAGCATTAAAACATAAAAGTTCAAAACTAATAATCTTTACCTTTTCGTATGCAACTGTCCGCCATCATCACTGTCTCTCCCTCCCTTTGTAATTTGTGAGACTGATCTTGCTTAAAATAAACTGGGCTCACAAATTGCACCCTTCCTGCTCCCACTCTACCATTTAGAACACATGACATTCATTCAACCTTAATTCCCTCAACCCACACCCAACTTGTTCGTATGTTCAGCTTCACCTAACCATCTGTTCAGTAAAAGTTTTTCCTCAGTGTCAGTCCTACTAATTTCATCAAGTTTAAACTGAAATGCATTTTTGACTTAAGAGCAGAAGAGCTCAGATTCCTCAACTAAAACATCGACCTTTAAGAGAAGAAAAAACTTTGAGTTATTCTCAAGTTTTTGCATAGTCTTTTAATGTGAATTGGGTGTCAAAGTTTCCTCAAAAGTAAGATTGTGGGCTATGCAGAGAGTGCAAATGCAAACGAGTCTACCTACATGTTTGTTTGTGAGGTGGGAACCCTCCTCATCAATTAGACGGGGCTTTTGTTGGGCTTTAATTGGATGTGTATGGAGATGTGAAATCTGGCGATCGAGACTCTTAAGAAGAGGCTTGCTATATGAGGAAGACTAAATGCCATTCCAAAGTAGGAATACTCACTCTTATGTCTTATCAATAGTGCCCTTACCAATGTGTTTGTGTACTACATCCACTTACTGGAGCTCATAAAAAAAAGATAGAAACCACATGTAAGAAACTTTCTTTAGCAAAGGGTAAAAGAATCTCATGGGTTTGGTGCCCTCAAATTCCCAAAGATAAAGGTGGTCTAGGCATTAGATCATTTAATGTATGGTCAAGTATGGGCTTGAGCAAGAGGGGTGGCTTCCCAAATGCCCAAGAATCCCATTCTGGGTAGCCCTCAATTTCTAATATATTCATTCCAAGGTGGCAATTAAAGTTGGTGGGGGTGTATTCACTTTTGGCATGATGTGTGGGTGTGGTAATTGAGACCTCTTAGCGGAAGGTTCCCTCGTTTATTTCTATTGTCCTCAGGGATACTTGGGTTGGTGTCGGTGTTTGGCTTCTTTGGTGGAGGTGATGGGTTGTCGAATATTTAGCCAAGGAGAATTTGTTTCCAATGGGAAGAGGAAGAAGCCTTTACAAGCCACTATCTACTCCTTCATTGTCCTATTCCCTCACGGTTGTGGAATTTCTTCCTTACTAATTTAGGATGGTTCCAGCTATGCCATGTTATATTCTAGAAGTTGGTGGTTTTGGAAGGGGTATCCGAACCTTGATGGTTTGAGCTATGTGATATGTTGGACATTTTGAAGAACGAAATTGAAGGGGCGACGTTGGATGTGGAAAGGTATGTATGGAGTGCCTTTTGCTTATATGGCATTGGCCTACTGCTAGGCGCTAGAAACGAGTTACTTGTGATTGCTTTTTAGTGATTGTAGGCCCATTAGGATTTATATTGCTTTTCTCTCACTAGTCTCTCTTTAGTGAGAGTTAATCCTTTTTGTATTATTTTTCTCTTTTTATAATGAAAGTTTTTTTCTTTACCTTTTCAAAAAAAATAGTTAGATCCTTCTTCTGAGAAACTGGATTTTACTTATTTGGAGAAAATGCTGGTTGTTGTATTCATTCAGTAACTAATGACTGCCCAAGGCCTTTATTCCCCTTTCCATTTTATTCAGCTCCTTTCAGTGTTTTGATCTCTCCCAATTTTTATCTCGATTTATTTTATATTTATTCTTCAAACCAAAAGTAGTTTGCAAGTTTTGAGTTCGTCTTGCAACATCATTTTAATTTCAAATGCTTTCATCATCTACAGGTTACCCCTGATGTCCACTTCCAAAAGGATTTAGGCTTGGATAGCTTGGATAATGTGGAGATTGTGATGGCCCTTGAGGAGGAGTTCAAGTTGGAGATTCCAGATAAAGAAGCTGATAAAATTGACTCCTCTTCTGTTGCCATTGAGTACATTTCTCACCATCCTATGGCTGGTTAATTTGATTGGGTCTTTCATTTTTCTCTTGTGAGTTCCATGTTGTTTTGTGGTTTATAATGTTCTCTTTGGTATTCGATAGCTGGGTTAACCCTGCTACTGTCTTTCTTGTTGATTGTCCTGGACACATGATATTAGAAATAGATGGAGAATAATTATAACATGTTTTGGCTACAAAACAGCTTTTGCACCCTATTAGTCAGGCACTTTGGATGATCTGCATAATTGCTTGAGATTGTTTGACATGGATATGTAAGAGCATTATATCAATGTTTATTTCGTTTCATAAATGCTTCACTGGGGATGTTCAGTTGATTATCATGTATTGACCCAATGGCTTCCTTACCTTATGCTGATGAAGCTTAGTTGTTCAGCCTTTTGCTTTACTAATCAGTTAACATTTGAAATTCTAGATCTCATGGCTTCTAGAGGTGTTTTTTTTGTGTGTGTGTGTGTAAAATATATAACATCAATACGATTGCATCTAGAATGGCAAACTATGGTGTATCCTGGAAATGTTGATCCAAACAGCTTGTGGAAACAAAAAACAAAAGTATCATCTGAAACTGCTGGAGGAACATTTAGAAATATATATAATAGGTAAACATCAAGTATCAAACATGGATTGGATACTATTCATTAGACCCTTTGCTCGTTATGGTAGTTTAGAGGTATATTTCTTGGCTCATTAAATTGAATCGAATAATTGGCCAAAAAGTGCCTTTTGTTTGTATAAAATCAAGTAGCTTATTATATATTAGATAAAACCGAGAACAGTATGCATAGGTGCTTAGCTTTTTTTGTTACATATAAAACTAGTAATATTTGTGATGATCATGAATAATAAATACATTTATAAAAAGAAAAAATATATTTTATAAAAAGGCCTTATAATCGACAAACTTAACAGGTATATCCTCCTCACGGCTACTTTGAACCTAACTATTTAGTGAGTAATGCAAATATTTCAACTGGCGTCATGTAGGATTGCCTGAAGTGTCTGTTTTATGCGTACTGATAACAATAAATGGGGGTTTGTAGACCCTGCAAGCAAGCAAGCTATAGCTAGCTTTGTCTAAATCTCTGTGGATGTTGTATATGGAAAGCAAGTTGTAGGGATGGCAATATAAATCCAATCTGACCTGGGAACACAACGACAAGTTAGTTGGTTTTGATTGAGTGTCCAGATCGTTAAAGGCTGAGATGACAAACATATCGAATAAAGAAAGGAATAATAATAAGAAGTCTGATGATATTATCAACAATGTTTAAAATACTGCATCAGTTTTATAAAAATGATGATATTGTTGCATTTGTTGCTTTTTAAAGTTTGCAATTTGGCTTGGATTCAACTAGAATTTGGGTGGACTCAGCAAGTAAATCAGAATTACTTTCTGAATAAAGACTGTGCGCCATTGCAACGCGGGCATTGGTTATTCATAAATTGCAATGAGATTTTGTGTAATGAGAGCTGTTCTACTTTTAATTGGTAACCCTTGATCAATAAATTCGGTTATAACAATGTTGAATTCACATGAATGTGAAACTCCAGATTTATATATGAAAGAAATGTTAGGTTATATTATGTATTGGAACATTTGATTTAGAAATTACTAAGGATAAAATAATTTGAAAATTAACTACGAAGGATAAACTTCCTAGATCACATAGCTTCTAGGGCTTTCAATATAGAGAAAAATCAGATGCATATGAAGTCGTTTTGTCAAGACTCTATCGTTATTATCGTTTTATTTTTTATTTTTTTAAACAATAATATCTTTTTAGGCAACCCATGTCACCGCCTTCCATAGAGCGAAAGAATCAGTTACAAGGTTGGCTAATGTGTTGGTCTTTAACCTCCGCGTCTTAGATTCGATATCTACCAGCAATATGGGGTGGAGAAGAAGGTACAAGGGTTAAATTTTTTTTTTACAAGGTGGACACTGTCAATGATAGCATGTAGCAAAACCTTGCTTTGTCTCTCTTAGAGATAAGAGTACATAACAAAAGAATGGTAAAGAGCAATGTTATGTTTTGTGTCAAATTGCCATGGCTATTTTCTCTAATAATTTGACTAGGAGGCCAAGCCACAGAGTTTTAGGTTTCATTTCCAGAAAGGAAAAAAACTTTTACTCAAAACACATAAATCAATCTTTACTCTTGTCATAGACTCAAGTGGGAATGTTATTCCATCGTTTTAAGTTAGAAAAATATTTTTTTTCTTGCTTTGTCAATAGAATTTCCTCAATTAAAAATAATCTTGAATAAAGTGTAATAAAAAACTAAAAAACAGATAAAATAAATGGAAAGAGAAGAAAGATTTCGTGGCAGAAACTCAACAGTAAAAAAACAATAATCACTGACAAATTCTAAATGCCGAGGAAACGGGCGAGGGAGGGGAGTGCAACCTTCCGTCCCTTTTGAGATGCGTAAAGGCACACATCTCGAGAGAGATGGAGGGTTGCACCCCCTCCCTCGCCCATTTCCTCGACAACTAGAAGGGCTCAATCACTGAGCATCAACTTTAGTGCGAGGATCAATGGTGATTGAGCTTTGAACAAAAAGGAAATTTGATCTTAGATTTTGGATGTTTAAATTTTGAATGAGGGAATTAAAGGGGGAAAATAAGAATAAAATAAAATCAACCACTATTCCATACCAGCCAAAGTGTTTTTTCACACCATTTAACTCTTTCACACCCCTGCTTTATTTCCCACACCATTACTCTTTCTCACACCACAAACATAAACAAGGACAACCATTTTTCTCATCCCCATTCAAATCGAAACGCAAGTCTCCCCTCCTCTCTCCCATTCAAATGTTCATTCTCCTTACATTTAAAACACATTCAAAATCGATTTCGACTCATTCTCTTGGTTCGATTACTTCTTCCCTTCTCGCATCTTCCCTCTCGCAAAACAAGCAAGTAAATCTTCCTTTTCGCATCTTCCATTCTCTTGGTTCGATTGCTTTTGCAACCCCTCATATCCATTATTTACTACGTCTCAGATTTCGACTCCAACGCTTCTGAAACAAGCTTTCAAGTTATTCATTTCTTGCAAAAAATTTTAAGAACTTTAGCAAAAAATTTTAGAAAAATAAAGTAATCTCATGGAAACTTCAGAAATATTTTCAATCACAAAAACAAAATAAACTTCAGAAATTTTTTCAAAAAAAAAAAACTATTGTTCGCGTGAGACAAAGCGAGGTTTTTGCAAAATTTTGCATTGATCTGGGCGAACATAAATTTTTTTCGGACAGATTTGCGTGACTTTAGTAAAATAGCCATAACTTTATCATTTCAAAACATTTTTCAAGTGATTCAAATTATGTTTATTAGATAACTCAGAGTATTACAATTTTTATTTTTTGATCAGCTTGAGAATCGGTCTCGATCGAACATATAAGTTGGCCGAAAGTTAGGGACACTATCCCGTTTTTATTGCGAGATAGATTTGTACGACTTTAGTAAAATAACCATAACTTGCTCATTTAAAAGCATTTTCAAGTGATTAAAGTTGTGTTTATTAGATAAATCAGAGTACTACAACTTTCGTGTTTTGATGAGCTTGAGAATCGATCTCGATCGAGGGTATAAGTTGGCCGAAAGTCAGGGACACTATCCCGTTTTAATTGCGAGACATATTTGCTCGACTTTAGTAAAATGACCATAACTTGCTCATTTCAAAACATTTTCAAGTGATTCTAGTCGTGTTTATTAGATAACTCAAAATACTAAAATTATTCGTGTTTTGATGAGGTTGAGAATTGGTCTCGATCGAGCATATAAATTGGCCGAAAGTTAGGGACACTATCCCGTTTTCATTGCGAGACAAATTTCTGTGATTTTAATGACCATAACTTGCTCATTTCAAAACATTTTCAAGTGATTCAAGTTGTGTTTATTAGATAACTCAGAGTACTAAAATTTTCTTGTTTGATGAGCTTGAGAATCGGTCTCAATTGAGGGTTTAAATTGGTCTAAATTTACCCTATTTTTAAATTACAATTTTTTTTTCAAAAACAGTTTTTTAGGTGGTGTGGTTAGTTAAAAAAACAAAAAAAATTACATGGAAGTGTGAGAAACGCTTTTGGTGGTGTGAAGTAGTCGTTGCCTAAAATAAAATGAAACGAACTTTCACACAACCACTTTTGTTGAAGGACACCACCACCCCCTATTTTTTAAAGCACATCACCACCTATTGAAAGACACCACTGACACAAACAAAAAAACCCACAACCACCTATCTCCTCTCTCAGAGAACAACCACCACCGCACCGCCCGCCTACATTTTCTTTCATTTTCCTTTTCTTTTTTCTTCTTGTTATCTCTGTTCCTTTTATTTTCTTCTCTTCTTTATTTTCCCGTCCTCGAAGAGATCCCTGCAAGTGCAAGTGGGGGTTTCCCACTCGTAGGAACCTGCGCGAGGGCAAAAAAATTTGGCCCTCGCGTAGGCTTATGCTAATTTGGAACCCCTGACTCGCACAAACCTACATGAGTGTGGGTTCCTAATTCACATTTGCTTGCAAGTGCAAAGAATGAGGAACCTCCACTTGCAGGAATCTGCTCGAGGGGAGAAAAAAATCATAGGAGAAGAAGAAGAGAGGAAGAAAAGAAGGAGGCGGGGTGGGGTGGTGTCGCCGGAGGTGGAAAAGAAGAGAAGAGAGAAGAAAAGAGAAATAGAGGAGAAAAAGAAGAAGAATAGAAAAGAAAATCAAGAAGAAGAAGAAAGAAAACAAAGGAAAAGAGGTGTCAGGGTGGCGAGGCCAACGATAGCGAGGCGTGGTGTGGTGGTGTTGCTCTGAAGAGAGAATACAAGGTGGAGAAGAAGATGAATAGTGAGTGAGAGAAGGTTTATACGGGTGATGTTCTTCAGCACATAAAAAAAGGTGGTGATGTTCTTCAGTTAAAAATGGTGGTATAAAAAAGTAGGAGCCTTTGCGTTAATCTATTAAGAGAAATTCTAAATGGCGAGGAAACGAGCGAGGGAAGGGAGGTGGCAGGGTGGGGACCGTCCACCCCGCTCGGGATGCGCGCACAAAAAATGACAGCACGCATCCCAAGCGGGGTGGACGGTCCCCACCCCGCCACCTCCCTCCCCTCGCCCGTTTCCTCGCTGTGTAGAAACACTCATCTATTAAACCTTATTCCCCAATTCTAATTGTCGAGGAAACCAGCGAGGGAGGGAGGACCCTCCATCCCCCTCGCGATACGTGCAAGGGATGGGACACACTTATCGCGAGGGGGATGGAGGGTCCCCCTCCCTCCCTCGCTGTTTTCCTCGCTGGTTTCCTCGCCAATTAGACGGGTTCTTCTTCTAGAGAAATTATCTCATTTGACCACCACCCATTTTCAGTTATGTAAAGCAACAGAAATCTTAGCTTTCTAGTAAAACATATTGATTGCCCTACCAAATTACAATCTTCAATACTAAGTTAATCCATGTGGTTAGTCAATTCTACTTCCTTTAGGGTTTCATAAATTCCACTTTCAAGTTTTACCAAATCACCCTCTCATAGATAGAAAACTTCTGTTGCCAAGTTGTCATAATTAAGATTAGTTTTCTTGTAGTTCAACTATACATCCAATCAAACATTCAATGTTTTGTTCTCACAATTTGATTTCCACCATCCATGTTCATCATCTAATCAAATTCAACATCACGACGATAACAAACGGTTGATAAGGTCGAGTTTTTATTGACCTAACTCCAAATTATGTCAACATAATTACCCTTCCACAACAAGCATAATAATAAGATAGTCATCTTTTCAACATTCCTTTTCTTTCAAATAATTTTCTTCTATAAAAATATGTATAGTTTTTATTTATTTATTGAAGATACTTTTTCAAACTTTCAGCAACGACCCATTGCTTCACCCATATAAGTACTCTGTTTGAACAAAGAAAAGAGAAGAAGAAAACCAAATCAAAAAGCACAAAATTAGATTGAACAAAGATGTTGGCCAACTTCTTCTACTTCTCTATATTTTTCTCTCTTCTACTCTTCAATGGTGTTTTCGGAACTGATTTGATTTATGATACATGCAACAAGTCCGCGACAGGGGATCCAAACATCAAGTATGATTTTTGTGTGAGATCATTCGAATCCATTCCAAAGAGTCACAAAGCCAATCTTCGCGGTCTGGGGAGAATATCAATGAACATAGCAATCTCCAATGCAACACATACAATTTCCTACATAGAAAAGCTTTTGAAGAGGCGAAGGACAATGAATCCATATATTAAGAGTCGTTTGGAAGACTGCATGGAACTATACTCAGATGCTGTTGATAATTTGAAAACTGCTATTGATAATTTCAAAAAACAAGACTATGGCGGAGCGAACATCCGAATTAGTGCAGCCATGGATTCGCCTGTTACTTGTGAAGATGGATTTCATGAGAAGAAAGGTGTGGTATCTCCATTGACAAAGAGGAATCATGATTTGTTCGAATTGGCTGCAATTTCTCTTTCTATTACAAATATCTGCTCTAATCATATTGTTTTAAATGAATGAGTTTATTTAAATTGCTTGGAAAATGTGTAGCACATTAATGAATAAATTAATTAACATCCCTTAGATTATCAAAAAAATTTACGGTTCTGTTTGGTTTGCCATTTTTTTTGGAAAATAAAGTCCATTTCATTTGTTATGCAAATTTTCGATATTTAGTTGTTTATTTACTGACAGAAAATTAATTTTTCATAAAAATGTTTTTCCACTACCCATGAGAATCCAAGTCCGAGAAAAAGGTCTTGAAATCAGATTTACGAAAATGATTTCAATTTCCGTGTCTATTTTTTTAGCAATCAAACAGACCCTATAAGGTGTTGTACGCGTATTGCTCATCAGTTTTGAGTAATATAATAGTAATGGTAGTATGCTTTTTGAATTCACTTAGAATAATAAGAGTGAGAGTTCTTGATAATTTACTTTAATATATTGCGAGGTTACTTGGAAAAATGGTATCTTCTTTGCTAAGTGAATCACATGTACTTTTTCTTTACATATGAAACAATCACATAGATAAATAGAGAATGGTTGTGTTAAAGCAACATATGCTTTATTTCTGTTGTTATATCATGAGTCGTGTTCTGCAAATCCCTCCACAAATCTTTGTATCAGCTTCTCAATCAACAATAGAAGCACTTCCAGTATGCTATGAATCTGGAAAATGCAAGTGATATACCAAATTAAGATGTTGCAAATTGATGTACTATTGGTGTGCTCGGAGACCATATACAACTTCAACAATACATTATAGAAGCACTTCCAGTATGCTATGAATCTGGAAAATGCAAGTGATATACCAAATTAAGATGTTGCAAATTGATGTACTATTGGTGTGCTCGGAGACCATATACAACTTCAACAATACATTAATTTGATAAGTGAGAGTTACTTTAAAATTAAGATGTTGCATGCTATCTAGAATTACTTTTCCTTGTTGGCTACTATTTACCAGGGGATCTATTCTGGTCTAATGAAGTGAGAGTTGGTATTTAAAACTTTCTACTAGCATTATGGGAAACATTTAAAAAAAAAAAAAAAAAATCTTATATCACTTCCCAGTCCTCAGTAACCTAGTTAGCCTGAAAGTCAAAGAAACTACATCAGATACATTAGAATTTAGAAATGTACACTATAAAGGTGTTCTTAAGGTTAGCCTATGGAGCTAGTGGAGTGATAATCCCCAAATGGCCTTAATGTGTATCCTCAAAATATAACAACATAAATTTTTGTCAATGGTGTTATGGCCTAGTGGTTAGGGTCGTGTGGGTTTGTTCCCTACGTCCTACTTTCGAATCCCACAAAACAGCATAAAATTTCAAATTAATGCCCACCTAACCTAACCTATCCTAACCTCAATTGTTATTCAACTACCAAGATTGTATGCTCAAATTCTACTTGGATGTTATCCCTCCTAATCCTATCACTTTCCACTAACCCAACTTTTTCTTCCACCAAAATTTCTCATTGTCGCCTAACATGATGGATATTTCTATATCTATCAACCTCCACCTCAAGAATCCATTGACTCCTTTCTTCATGTATATGGTTCGACATAAGTCCGTTGTTCAGATAGGAACGAGGTACAGAGCTAAATACCCAACCACATCATTCAATTCATACTTAAAGACTCCTCTACATGCTCAACCAAGTAAATAAGTAAAATTAAGCAAGAGAGGTATAATTGAAGTACATCATCATATCATATCTATCAATAAAATAATGTAATGGTAGCTTAGCGAACTTACTTTTCCTGTCGGTCATCTCAACCAAATCATTGTTTTTTCTCTTTTTAACCCCTCCCACCCAGGATGTCGTCGGAGGGTTCCAACCTTATTTATGTCAATAATCAAAGTGTAAAATAGCTAATAGTATAAGTACATGATCATTAACAACATCAAGAATCAAGAGCCAGAATAAGTTGGATTTAATTAAAATATTAAAATTAATAATAATAATAATAAATATTAAATAAATAAGTTCGGGATGAGATTGGCGGGATTGAAAATATACCAATTTCATTCCATTATAGATTAGGACAGAAGGGATGAGTTTGATAAATTTCAAAAGGACTTGAAAAAAATTGGAACCGGATGGGACGGAATCGAGATGACATGCCCACCCCTAGTATTGATAAGTTATTTGGCAAAAAATGGGTTGTTACATGTCAATTCTATCATTGTTAAATGATCACTAAAAAAATAGTCGAATAAGGTGAGTTGAGAATTCGTGTAAGCAGAATTCCAATAGAAATTTAAGAGGAATTTTCATGCGCATCATAAAAGTTGAACCTTGTGAAGAAGAAAACGAAGAGCAGTGAAAGATAAATTGGAAATAAGTAAAATGTAAAAATTGTAAAGGAATGAAAATGCAACCTTATTTTTCAATTGTTTTAGACCAAAACTGTTATTTTTAAAACTGCAATGGAGTTCCGGTAGAAAGGAATAAGCAATGAAGGTACGTACATCGACGACAAAACTTTATATTGACAACGAGAAAAAAAATTAGAAAAATGTTCCTAACTAGTATGAATATATTCTTAACCGATTCAAAATTACAGCTTATCGCTCTTAATCGGTTAGTAATATATTCACACTGGTCATGGCAATTTTTATAAGTTTTTTTTTTTTAATCTCGTCGTTAATAATTTCTCCCATGACTATCATCATTTCCATTCAACAAAATCTTGAATAGTTTTTTCTTATTATTTTTCTTTCACACTTCTTTTTGTAAGAATTTCATTTTGCATTCAACCTATATTTAGCATTTCAGTATTTCTCAAAATATTTCGACAAGTTCGTTAACTAGTATCCATCGTTAAGATAGAACAGTATTGAATAATAAAAAATATATGCAACGCCTAATCATGAGAAGAACTTGATGTCTCTTTAATTTAATTACTATTTCCTTCTCTATTTCAATATTTTATTATTGGGTCGTGCCTTATGCACTCTCCACCCAAAGTAATAACATGATAAAAGCTTATAATTTGTAAAAATTTTAGCAGAGTTTTATTTTTCCGAAATTTTAAATTTGTCCCTAAAATAAACTATATTTTTTTCTTTATTTACAATTGTAACTATGCTTTACAAACACATGCATGATTACGTAGCAAAAACAAGTTGTTTTTCGTTATTTGCTCTGATTTGGTTTTTACTGAACTGCTCAAGTAGCACACGTGAGTCACAGACCACCGTTGTGGTGACCGATGACATTCCGATGCTAAAGTCAGACATGGCTTTGAGGATGGTGTAATGTTGTAACAGAGAATTTGTAGCGTACCTTAGCTTACCAACTTTATGTTTTATTTATAGTGCAAGGAGTTCTGGTTTAACTAGGCCATCGTAGGCCTAGTTTAGGGAGGAGATCTTCGTGGAGACTCATCTCTAATTAGGAGTCGTGGTGTAGGAGGAAAGTTCTCTGTTAGCTCTGTGCTCTTAGGTACGCGGGAGATAGTTATCAATTCAAGCACAATCCGTAGAAAGGAGTTTCCCTGTATGAAAGATACTTTGGTGTTTGCTTCCTAGTTGGAAGCAGAAAGTAGTTGTAGTTGTTCGTCCGAAGCTGATCCTCAATATACTAAGGAGGGCTTACGAGTATTGAGGATAGTTGTGAGACGTGTGAGACAAGCGTGCTGTGAGAATCCGGATCCGCCTGGCGGATTAAAGTGAGCGGGCTTAGAACCTCTTGGGTCGGATCAGCATTGAGTTGATACTGGAGCCTGCAGTTCTTCGAGATCATCATGACACGTGTACGACTCAGGGGTGTACCCGTTTTTATGTATCATCACAAACTATACATATTTTTTTCCTTATTGACAACCATTACTATAATTCACAAACACAACCGTGATTGCATAGTCTAAACTGAAATACAATTCTGCTCGGAAGGTAAAGAATACAAAATACAGAAATTCTAGGGAGCGAGGGGAAAAGGAGCGAGGAATGGGTGTAACCACCCATCCTTCTCGAGATGAGTGCATTGCCATCGAGATGCACACTGACACTCATCTCGAAGAGGATGGGTGTGCTCCCTCCCTCGCTCCTTAGAAGGGCTGTACAAAATATGTGTACTAACAAACAATAATTGATGTGATGCTTTCAGTTTCTATGCAATTCTTCCTTTAGTTTAAAATCTTTAACAACCATCAAAGTAGCTTTCCGACTTTTAGACACCAGTTACACAAAATAATGAATTAACTACTAAATTGATTATGGATTCAACATTAAAATAAAAGTTTTTAGTACTAATGGACGACTCTAATTGTTGATGGTTTTGGGAAATAGGGTTACCCGCACTAACATTTCAAAATGTGATTCTTCCAATCACTCAAACACTTGGTTAAACAGTAAAATAAGCTGCTAACAATTTGCTATAGATATTAAACAATCTTAGAAAATGTCATTAACTTAGCCACAAAATTATAATTGAGAAAGATTGAGAGAGCTAAGTTCCCCACCAAAAGAGACTCATTGTACTCCTAAAATAAGTTTTTTTTGTTAACAATGTGATATGACAATGTAATAAAATCGACTTTCGATAGTAAAATTAAAGCTAAGCATTTTAAAGGGGTCTATATCAAAATGCATAAATGAAAATTGATATTTTTTTCAAGTAAATGATTTGATGATACATCAAAATGGACCGATCATCATGGTCGTACATGTGGCATAATGTTCCATCACGATAATACAACGTCCAATCCATTGGACTTGCTCATAAAGCCCAGAATGATTAAGGCCAATTATAAAGGCCCAGACTAGGCCCACCACTAAGGAGGCGTAAGCAGGATCCAAATCCAGACCCACACGAATCAAAACCTAAATCCAAAGCCCGATGCACATTCTCTCATAATGAAGAATGTTGTACCAAGAAAGAGCCGTGGAGTGACCTACGCCTCCACGAATGCATCTCCATTAAGGAGGAGACTGTTACAGAAACATCTCCTTCTGTTGCGCCTCACATGCTTAAGTCACGCAGAGAGTTAACTACGACCATTATAAAGGTAAAGGGATCGCTCGACAAAGGTATGCAACTTTAATTGAGTTTTGTCCATATTTACTTCATTCTTCAAACATAGTTACTGACTTAAGCATCAGAGCGCCTTTGACCACCAAAAAGGTGGTTCTTGGCAGTTTAATATTTGTTTTGCAGGTCAAACTCGCATGAGGACGATTTTTGGATGCATCAGTGGGGAACGACGAGTTTCTTTTTTCCTAAAAATAAAATTCAATGACAAAGCTCACACAACCTGATATAAGATCAATGGAATACCCCACAAATCTTCGATCTACGACATGCCGTCCAATACCGATCCAAAGACAACCATCGAGACAACCATACCTACCGGTAGAGAATTCCAGCAGGTAACCGTTCAGACATCTCTGACATCATGAAAAATCCCCTCGGATCCCCGAGTGGAGACGCTTATCGCTCAGATGGATAACGTGATCGAAATGATAGATAAGATCATCCGAAACTTACAAGACAACAACTTTCAAGAAGAAATCATCCAACTTAAGAAACATCGGGTTAACAATACCTCCAAATACAATCAGGGAACGCCCAAAAATCTACAACTGAAGAAGCCCAAATATGATAGGGCATTCTCGGCTTCGACAACAAGTCGAAGCGGAATTGTTGAAGCGACGACAAGAAGAGAAGATGTCAAATAGCCGCCGAAGATGAGAAGAGATCCGGAGAAGCGGAACAAGGGCAAACATTGTCTCTTCCACAACGACTACGACCACGTTACCTAAGATTATCGCAGCCTAAGAGACGAAATTGAACGCCATATCAAACAAGGACGACTCAAAGAGTTCGCCAAACTCAAGGATGAAACAATCGTTTCAAAGGAATGTGAAGGAAACAATCTACGTCTTGCATGACACATGCAGAGAAAAAGAGTAATCCAATCGATCCAGAAAACACATAGTCAGGGACTTACGCATAAAGCTCAGATTCCAAGAACCATCCGCACAACGTGTAAAAATAATGCAAAGGACTCCAACCTTCTCAAACGAGGATGTTGATGGAGTTAATTTCCCACACAATGATGCTTTAGCGATTTCGGTTATGATAACAAAATGAGAAATCAAAGGGTATTGATAGACACCGACAGCTCGACAAACCTATTATACCTAACAGTTTTCCGAAGGATGTAGTTCACCACTAAGATGTTCTCACCAAGCTATTAGTCTATGGTAGGTTTCAGTGGGGAGTAATGATCTGATTACCAGTTGAAGCAGGAGAACTAGAGAAGCAGCGAGTGCTAATGACAGATTTTCTTGTCGTCGACGCTCCTGCCGCATACAACATGCTACTCAGGAGACCATGGATACACAAGATGGGTGCAGTATCCTCCATTATGCACCAATGCGTGAAGTACCACATCGACAATGGCGTTGGAAGAATAAAAGGGGACTGACCAACATCCCGGGAGTGTCATTTTGCTGCTATAAAGACTTCTCACAAATAGCAATTACCGCAAATGACTGGAAGAGTCTTCGCAGCGATCCGATGAAACAAGTTTGGATTCTCCAAATGACAATATGGCTCCAGCCAGTCCGTGGGATCGACCCAACACCGGGCAACTAGAAGAAGAAACAGTCGAGGTCTATTTAGACAATGAAGCTAAAATGGCAGTCCGAATCGGTACAAAAATCCAACATGAACTCGCCATGAAGCTAATCCAACTGCTAAAAGATAACCAAGATATTTTCGCATGGACAATGAAAGACATGGTGGGAATAGATCCATCCATCATTTCCCACAAATTGCAAGTGAGTCCATATAAGAATCCGGTTAGACAAAAAAGAATATCGGTGGCCCCGGAGCACAATCAGGCGATAAACGAAGAAGTACACCGACTGCTAACAGCGGGAATGATAAGAGAAGCTCACTATCTAGATTGGTTGGCCAACACGGTACTAGAAAAGAAGAAAGAAAATTGGAGGGTGTGTGTGAATTACACCGACTTAAATAAAGTCTGTCCCAAAGACAACTTCCCACTTCCACGAATAGACCAAATAGTAGACGCAACTGCCGGGCATGAGATGTTGAGCTTCATGGATGTGTATCCCGACCAAATACAAATGTACCCCCCCCCCCCCCCCCCCCCACAGTCCACGCTCCTTAATTGTAGCTCAACATCACCAACTTCCGAGCTTTCAAGATCTGGCATGATCCACGCATCAGACATCTCCAGTGCTACAACCAACCCTCGATCTCCCTCAAGCTTTCTTATTTGTCAGCAGATGAAGGGCGATTCAATAGAAGTGATTTCCTTATTTGGATCATCTCATTCATACATTTTACTAAATTACCCTCCCCTTTTGGACCCTCAAAGTCAAGAATCCATGAATACCAGCCCACCTCCCAAGCCCACTAAGTTGTTTTAGAATTTGGACCCCCACCGAGCCCAATAAACATCAAACCTCCAAAACTTTTTGACGATACATAAAAACGGTCACACCCCTGAGCCGTACACCTGTCATGATGATCTCGAGGAACCATGGGTTCAAGCAACAACCCAATACGGGTTTAGCTCGAGAGATTCTCAGCCCGCTCAACTCCAGCCCACCAGGCGGGCCCGGACTCTCACAACACACTAGGCCCATACATCTCACAGCTATCCACGATACCCGTAAGCCCTTTTCAGACAAGTATCTCGAGGATTTACTTCGGACGGGCAACCATAGTTGCTCTTTGCTTCCTACTAAGAAGCAAACACCAGAGTATCTTCCACATAGGGAAACTCCCTTCGATTGAATGCTCTCGGTTTGGGAACTATCTCCCGCGTATCTAGGAGCACGAAGCTAACAAAGAACTTCCCTTCTACAATACAACTCCTAATTAGAGAAAGATCTTCATGAAGATCTCCTCTCTAATCTACGCCTACGATGGCCTGGTTGACCCAAGACTCATTGCATTATAAATAAGACATGAGGTTGGTAAGCTAAGGCACGCTACAAATTCCTTGTTACAACATTACACTTTCCTCAGATCCTTGTCTGACTTTAGCATCAGAGTGCCATCGGCCACCCCACGGTGGTATGTGGCTTACGTGTGCTACTTGTGCAGGTCAAACAGGTCAGCGGGAACATGACAGAGCAGGGAGCGAAAAATGACTGCAACAGTTTGGCGCCGTTCTTGGGGACGACATAGTTCTTAATTCTAGACTAAGCGTTGTCTTCTACCAAAATTCAGATAGATGGTGACCACCAGGTCGCGTGACAACAGAGAACCAGGGAACACGTCCAACGTTCGGGCGATCCCTATACCATCTTTCCCAGCAATTCCTGTCGCGCACGAGCATCCAGCTCACGCCCCTGCGCCGACGACAATCGCGATGGACCCTCGGGCAAACATGTCAAGTCGTCGAAGGAGGCTCAAAACTCCCTCACTCTGGAAAAAGAGCCGGTGAGAATCAGATATGAGGCATCACCACCCGACAAAATACATGTGCTTTATGGAGCATATTCTGAGTCCGAACTATCCAATAGATCCAAAAAATGGTTCCACGCGGGATGAGGATTCAAGTTATACGTAGTAAGCATTCAACAGAACATGAGCAAAAGCGAGGCTCATCCGCGCCTATGACGTTCACTCAGGAGGATCTCCAGGGCATACAATGCCCACATAACGACGCCCTGGTTGTCACAATTTCCCTCGCAGGCTGGGAGATAAGGAGGTCTCTGATTGATACTGGGAGCTCGATGAACGTCCTATTCCTTCGCACGCTACGCTGCATGCAACTGGATGAAACGACATTGACCCCAAATGGTCGTCTATTAACTAACTTCAGCGGTGGAAAACAACTCCCCTTGGGAAAGATACAACTGACGATAACAACAGGGGAACGTCCAAGCCATAAGACTCTGTTTCTAGAGTTCATTGTGATCGATACGCATTCGGCATACAACATGGTTCTAGGAAGACCCTGGATACATCAGATGGGGGTGACAATTTCTACCCTGCACTGGTGCCTCAAGTATCCTATGGACTGAACGATCGATACGTTGAGAAGAGATCAGCTACTGGCTAGGGAATGCCAATACATGGTGACTTTGCCATCTGACAGATCTTGACCGGTAGCCAGCCCAACGATTAAGGTTGTCCTCCGCTAAATTCGAAGCCCAAGAGGAGAACAACCAGCATTGGGTGAGGAGGCATCGGTAACCCCTCGAGGAAGGCCCAATGTCAGACAGTTGGAAGAAGAAACCGTAATGGTCTACCTCGACGACCCTCATAACAACAGGGCCATTCAAATCGGCTCCCGCCTAGACAAAATGGTGGCAGAGCAACTTACGGAGTTGCTATGATGAAACCAGGACATTTTCGCATGGACTATGCAGGATATGGTAGGAATCGATTCGTCGATAATCACACATCACCTCGAAGTAGACCCCTCGAAAAAAACTGTCAGGCAAAAAAAAAAGGCATGTGGCGCTCGAAAGAAACGCGATCATAAACGAGGAAGTGCAACGTTTGCTCGACACTGACATGATAAAAAATGCACAATATCCCGACTGGTTGGCCAATACTGTTCTCATGAAAATAAGAACAGGAAGTGGACAGTGTGCGTAGACTACATGGACCTAAACAAAGCTTGTCCTAAAGACAACTTCCCACTCCTTCGCATCGATCAGATCATAGACGCCACCTCGGGACACAACCTCCTCTACTTTATGGATGCCTATTCAGGCTACAATCAAATATTGATGTATGATTACGCCCAAACAGTACACGCGATCAATTGCAGTAAAGATTGGGGTGTCGATCCCACGAGGAAAAACGATCTACAAAACAATGTAAAGGAAGAAAAAAACTACACGAAACTAAGTGTAAGAAATTTTAGCAATTTTAAAATGTGAAATTAAATTAAATTTAATAGAAATCAAGTTTAGAGAAATCACAAGGTTCCAAGAATCCCTCCTAGATTTCACGCGCCAACGCTATGATGACTCGATTACGTGTTTCACATCCCAAACAATATAATTGGAAAAATAGTCTTTAATGCATTAATATATCCTAATGTAAATGGATTTTAGATTTCACTTTTTCTAGAAAGCACAAAGGTTGGTCATATGTGATATCCTAAATTTACGATATATCCAGAGACAATAACGTAATAAAAGACGATCACATATAACTAACCTACCAGAATCAATTGATCCTTAAAAATTCCATACATAAGAAAAACGTGACTAAACTTATATGGAGAAGAAAAAGACAATCACCGGAATAATAATCTACGAAGAAATTGATGAAATCTTTGTCACTAAAATAACATAAATTCCTATATTAAATAAAAGTGAGAATCATAAACACCATTATTCATCGTGAAAGCATAAAAAGAATCAAATACTAATTAAGTGCGTTACATCTAGGAGTCCGTCTCTTCACCTTGCATGGGGTTTAGTGACGCATGGTGAAGGTGATGACAGCAACAACGGTGTGGAGTTTCATCGGTATGGCAGCGCGTGGTGAATCAGCGACGCACTCGGCTGCTGTCCTGCGATGCGTTCCTTGCTGTTCTGCGTGTCCACTGCTGTTGCGTCTAGGTTGCTGCCCCATTTTGGCTGCCTGTTGGATGCATTATCTGTTGTTCTAAACAACGTTTCCGCTGCTGTTTGGACAACCCCTGTTGCGTGCTCTCTTCTTGTTCTGTCGGCTGCTGTCTTCTTGTTCCAGCAAAAAAAATTGCCTCCCAATTGGCTGTTGTCCTATTTGTGTTAAAAACCAAAACAAAAACCTTCTCCAAATTGGCTATTGTTGCTGTATTTGTGGTAAAGAGAAAACCATCATTGGGCCTAATTAGAAACCCAAGACCCAATACAAATGGAAAAAACCCAATCCAATTTGGACCCCAATGGAATTTGGAAGCCTAATTTGCAAACAAATGAGTCCCACACCTTGAAAGGTGGGTTTGGCTATGTTCATCCATACTACTTCTTTGTACCACAAAAATTCAAAACTAATTTTCTTTATTTTTTTCCTTTGGTTTTCTTAATCTTTGGCTCGAGTGTCTCCGGCTCCACTTCGTCAATTTGGCTATGAATCACAATTATTCGCCACGCTAATGCACTTTTGTCATTTAAACTCCAAATCCTACAAAAATACAAAAATAAAATAATTAAACTAAAATACACTATTCGAAACACTAACAAACATAAGTTAGGAGGTATATTATGTAATAATTATGTGAACATCAAATACCCCCAGACCTACATTTTGCTAGTCCTCGAGCAAAACAAAATTAAGAATAAAATCCTAACTCACTTTCGTAGGAATCACGGTTGCATTTACCTTAACGTGCAACAAGGCTTTAAACCCCTAGATTACCTCTAGTGGACGAGTTATAGTCTCGTGAGGGTTTCCAGAAATGTTACCCCCAAACATTACTGACTCAATAAAACAAAATCTATTTCCTAAAATCATAATGCAAAAAATGAGCATTCTCCGTTATTTTCCTTAGAGTAATTTTCTAATTGCTTAGAATTCAAGAAAAACAGCAAACTAAAACTGTCACAAAAGTATATCAATAGAGTACAATAATTTAATAGTATCTAAAGGTTAAATAAATTTCATAATCATTCTCAACTCGAAGTGTGTGTGTAAGGAACCTTATCAACATAACTCTTCATCTCATAGTAAAGATGTGACGAGATAATCTTTAGAAAGTACGCTTCGACCACAAATCTCTCATGTCACTCTGAAATAAAACACTCAGAGATTGGACACTCAATTTATATGTGAGGAAAATGATATAAATTATGAAAAATGCAAACGTCTCACATATAATCATCATGAAAAACAGAATTTTCAAATAGTGAAATGAATGAATTTAACATGAACCCATTTATTCAAATAATAATTAGATGTTACCATAAAAAAATTTATCTATTAAATATATATTGTCATTTAAGACATCTATCACTAATCATACCACAAGGTTGCAACACATGTATTATTACAACTAAACATATTTTTTTTAATATCTATCGTGGCATTCATCTTTTTAATATCCATTGCGGCATTATCTCATCCACAAATATTTGACATTTCTGTAACGGTAGCTTAAACTAAACTAATCACACATTTTTTGTGAAATTTTGACAATCTACCTTACTATAACATTATTTCACGTGCTAAATGTTTGAGTAAGATAAATAAATAAATATACTTACATGTCTAATCACCACCATCAACATTTAAAGAAAAAAAAAAATTTTAATATCAAAATGTTGAGTATGGAATCAAACTCATGCATTCTTATTGGGGATTGACTGAATGTCATATATAAAGACTAACTTAAGTCCTAACCTTTAGATATTCATGTTTGGATAAATATGAGTCGTCTTTTATCTCCCAAATAGTGAAACACCCTTCTGATTTGTAATATAAATACTACTTTAAATATAAAGATAAATAAATATAAAAATGTTGGGTATGAGAATCGAACCAATGCACTCTTGGTGCTTTAAGTTTTATTTGATATGTTAGATTCTTATATTTGGTTAGATCTCAGCCATCTTTTATCTACAACCTCAGACACTATCCTATTTTATGTGATCCGTTAGATTATATATCTCCAACCCCAAACACCATCCTAATTTGTAAATAAAAATAGAGTTTATTCTACCTTAAATATCAAGATAAATAAAAATAAAAAATGTTGGGTATGAGAATCGAACCCATACATTCTTTGTGCTTTAAGTTCTATATGATCTGTTAGATTATTATATTTGGTTAAATCGCAGCCATATTTTATCTCCAACCTCAAAACACCATCCCGTTCTGTAATATAGTTCTACTTTAATATCAAGATAAATAAATATAAAAAATGTTGGTTATGGGAATCGAACCCATGCACTCTTGGTGCTTTAAGTTTTATGTGATCCATTAGATTCTTATATTTGGTTAAATCTCAGTCGTCTTTTATCTCAAATCTCAAACACCATCCTGTTCTGTAATATAGACTAGGGTATTTCCATGTCGTTGGCACAATAAAAATTTATAACTTGTCAAAACATGATCATCCTTAAGTTTTCATCCTTCATACTTAGATGCCTAATCATCACCACTAACAATTAAAGAAAAATAAATAAATATCAAAATGTTGGGTATGAGAATTGAACCCGAGCACTCTTGGTGCTTTGAGTTCTATGTGATCCGTTAAATTCTTATAATTGGGTAAATCTCAGCCGTCTTTTATCTCTCACCTCAAACACCATCCTGTTTTATATATACAACTAGGGTATTTCCCGTGCCGTTATAACAGTTTAAATCTTGTCAAAATATGATCACTCATGAGTTTTCATCTTTTATACTTACATGCCTAATCACCATCATCGACAATTGAAGAAAATAAATAAATATAAAAAAATGTTGGGTATGAGAATCAAACCCATGTACTATTGGTGCTTTAAGTTCTATACAATCCGTTAGATTGATATATTTGATTAAATCTCAGCCGTCTTTTATCTCCCACCCCAAACACCATCCTGTTTTGTATATATAAAATAAAATATATAATAATATAGTAGTTAGTATACTTTTCAATTGGTGGAAATATCTTTTGGTTAGGTTTCATGAAATTGTTGTTCGGTTTGGTTTGAAAAATCTTCAACGATAGTTTTTAACTAAAATCAATTTGAATTGAACTGAAATGTGAACAAAATCCTAGGTCTCTCAATGCAATAAGATGTCATCTTACGTTACCAATAGATTGATAAAATGATAGTCATAATTAAACTATTACAATCTAATATCAATTTATGATATAATTACTATAACACTTGATATCACATTCTTATTACGAAAACTTCATTATAATATTAGTTCACGTCTGTGCCAAATTTATTGTATTGGCGATAGTGGAGGTTGAAAAAACATAACCATAATAACTGACAACCGAAACTAAAATGTTTATTTATGTAACTATTAACAATAATTTTTGAAGAAAAAAGAAAATATTCGAAATAAGGATATCCAAATTGAAACATTTTCTAATAAAAATCAGATAAAAATACATTAAACAAATTTTAAAACACTACTAGAACCTTGAACTATTATCTTACTTGAGCAAAACCTCTATGGGCATGGGCCGGAGGTCTATTTGAGTGAGCTACCTGCCCTCAACAAGAAACAGCAGAGGTTAGGTGACACAAGAGAGACAATCAACCGCTATATAACAGACATCAAAGGCAGGAAGACAGAAAAAAAAGACAGAAAATGACCCCAAAAAACCCTTTGAGACTTCTTCGTTTCTTCTTTATTTCCCTCTCTTTTTCTCTCTCTCTTCTGTCTCTGTCTAGAAGAGTAGAGAATAAGAGCATCATCTAATCTTTGGTTCTTCTTCACCAAAGGGGTGCCTAGGCTTGGTAAGACTACTACTGGAGAGAAGGGGCAGAGGAGGGCAGGTTGAGAAGTCTCTCAGTTAACCACTCTCAACTCATCTCATGGCCCCTCCACTTGTTCTTGATGATTACTTCATGTTGAAAGATCTCAAATTGAAAATTGAAAGAAGAGATGATGCTACATTCTCACTATGCTTCTGGGTTTACTTGGTTAATTCTGCTATAACCTTTCCTGCTATACTCATTCAACAGGTTCACTCTCTATTCTAATTAGTTTTTACAGAGTTTTCATAACTAATCTGAAATACCCATTTCTTGTTTCAGGATTTTTTGGTCTGTGTTCATTTAGACCAGCTTGTTACCAGAATTACCAAAACCCCTTTCATAAATTTGATGTCTTGAACGTTTTTTACAAGGTTTAATAGCTTAATTGTGGTATTTGCTTTTTGATTGTACATTGCTTTTTAATCAATCATGTGAACGTTCCTGGGTGGATTCCTCGAGCTTGTGGAGAGCGGGTTCCAATAAACTCTTTGTGTTTTTGGAGGGACCACATATGTGTTTGGGAGGGTGGACAAAAGAAACCTTAGGAATGCCAATTGGAGTGCTTTGGGGGTCTTCAAAGAGAGGTCTTTTAGAGAGTATTTAGGATTTTCTCGAGGTTGGATGTAATCAGAGAGTTTGCCCCAAGGTATGGAGATGAATGGAGATGACAATGGATGGTAACTTTCATGAGGAGAATGCTTGATGAAGTGGAGATTTTGGAAGCAGGGGGGCCTTACAAAGGCGCTATGAAACCTTTAATCGCAGAGGTATGGGTGCTGACATGGAGTGTGTTGTAAGTGATTATTTTGGATTGGAGACGGAGACACATGATCACCTATGTATGAGATTTCTCTGGCTCTTTATTTGTGGGTAGGATAACTTTTTGAGGACGTCAGGTATTCCACGAGTGGTTTACAGTTTGTTTTTTTTTTTTTTTTTTTTCTAAGGATGTTTGGTATTGCCAAGTCTATGACAAGGGAAGAAAGGCATCCTGGTCTTTAACTCCCTATGCTATGCGGGGTGGGGCAAGTGGCTTGAAAGGAATAGTCATTTTTCAATGGGAAGGACACAAGGCCAGAGCTAGTGGTGATTGAAAATTTTGCAGTACTTTGATATGGTGTATGCTTTATCACAGTTTATACGGATCCGGTTGAGAGAGTTCATGGTAATTGTAAATTGAAATTATTATGTAATGGACCAAAGCTCCTTGTTACAGTCCTTTGGCTTTTAAATTTAGCTTCTCAGCTACGAGATTGTAAGCCTTCCCTTTAAAGAGGTAGTGGAGAATAATATGAACAGAATTGTGCTTTCAAGGACCAGGATTCTTGTGGAAAATGACTATTAAGTCAGATTCTATCCATATTCTTTGATATTGGATACTCAATTATTTTGGATCTCAGGTTCCTCTGCACTAATTTTCTAGTTCCCCCCTAGCAAAAACTCTTCATTTTGTTCTTTTTTATGTTTGCATTTGCAGTGTGAATTTCTTACTCTGGTAGAAAGATGAGGTGGATTTTAGTTCAGTGCATAGGTTTAACATTAGGGTAAATTTCATCTCCAATTGTTCCATTTAAATATTTGCATTACAGTAACAAAAGCACTCATTATTAATGTGTGTTTATTATGCAGATGCATGCTGGCATTGAAGGTAGTGTACCTTTCCTTATACTGAATAAGGACAGAAAAATTATTCTCTTCCCATTGTTGGCACCATTTCCAGGCAATTCGGCTTCTCAGAGTGATATTGTATGCACATCAGCAGAGATTGAGTGCCCATCGAAAAAATGGGTTCACATTGGTTGTGAGGTTTGTGATCATTATAGTTGTTTCCAGTAGACATCTAAATGAGAAATTAATAATCTGGTTGTATTCCCCATTGCTGAAGCTTGATTTGGGACACCCCAATGAAGAGTCTAGCCTAAGTTGTCCCTCAAATAGTTACATAGAAATGGGTGACTACCTTGTGTGATTTCTGATTTGCAAAGTTATAGGATAGGCTTATTTCTTCAAACATGCATTTAGTTTAATTTCCATACTTCCTCATGGCTTATGTCTATCCGAATTTTTGTTTCTCTTGGTATTAGTAAATTCTTATACCTACCTTAATATTTCGAGGTACGAATTCTATTCACTCCTCGTAGATGATTTGATTATAGTATATTCTATTTAAATATGAGACGGCCTTTTTAGTACTTATGAATCCAATACATTTTATCAAAATGCATCAATCCATGTCATGGAAATCGACCTCCCTTACTACCATTTTTTAGCTGATCTATATTTTATGCTTATGCTAAACTATGGCAGTCATATGTTACTATCTGGACGGGGGGTCAAGTCTCTTGGTAACTGTGGGGGCTCTTTAAAATTTAGTCTCTATATATTAATGTTGACGAAATGTTGTGGCTCAATGTCATAATTTTAGGTATCCTCTAATTGTATTCGTCTTCACATTAATGGGATGTTAGTGGGAGAGAAGCTTCTATCTTCCTCATTGAAAGACAAATCCAACCTGAACAACTCAAGGGAAATAATTTTGGTTGGTAATGGAGACAGTGAGAGACTGCAGGGTTACATTCACCATGTTCAGATATTGCCTAAGGAATTATCTGTTAAGGATAATTTCATTAAGGTGTGTATACAAGGGAATCTTCCATAACTTTGCTTTTAGAATATTATTGTTTACCTATTTATTTTTTATATTGAAGAAACATTTTCAATTTGATGGTAGAACCCACCGATGGAGTTATCTATCGATAGTTCATATCTATCTGAGATTGAAGAAGGGGGAGATGGAGTTTGGAGTATTGTTGGTGGAAAGGTAGAAGTTCACACGCTATTATTTCGTCACTGTTGTTTCTCATAACGGCTCATTGTTTCCCATGTTTGATGAACATCCATCTTTTTGTGTTTTAGATATTATGTGGAACATTTTAATAATTTTGCCATTATTGTTATTAAATTATTATTATTTTTATTTATTTATTTATTTTTAATGTTTTGATGCTTTCTTCAGTTTAGACTATACGTCAGTATATTATATATCTTCTAGTATCACCAGATTATCTGTGCTAACATGTCAATGTATCTATATATATTTTTTTATTGTTAGTTTTTAAGGGCAAATAGGGATTTAATATTTTAATGGATCCCCGAAACATTTTAATGCCTTTGTATAGCAAAGTCATATTTTTATTCAACTACATAATCTTAAGGAATTCAGAAGATCCCTGAAATGGCTCTTTGTGATTCCCTTGACAATAGAGTGAGTTATTTATCAATTGGAAACTGTAAGTCCCTTTTCAGTTAGCAGCATAATTTCTTTCCTAAAAATATTAAAAAATGGTAGAGTTACGCAATTCTTTTCTTCCTTCGCTGCTTGAAGACGCTAGAGTTGCGCCGGCTAGGCCGCTCTGTATAATGGAGTTCATCATTTATTGACGGATTTCTCGGGATTTTTTTTTTATTGTTCTTTGATTAGATTTGCAGAAAAAGATTGAAATGACAGTTCAAACAAACAATAAAAAAATATAAAATTTCTTTCTTTATTTCTTATTAAATGTTTATTAGCGTTGATAGCTCTCTTCTTTAAAGCTCATGCCAAATAAGCTGACATCAGGCTATTGGCGTTTTATCTACATCTTCCCCGGCTCGCTGCGCGGCACTTACGGAAGAATATGTGACTGAATGAGGAATCTCATATTTTGTGGTCTCACTTTACCACCATCTGGCGCTTTTTATTCTTCGGAAGGCTAAACCATATAAAGGCAGCCTACAGAGCAAGCAGCACGCGAGCACCTGTTGATCTTTCAGGAACATAGAGTTTGCTTTTGACCTAGTACATTCCTTGTTTTGCGTTTGTGTCCAACACTTGAACATATTATATGTTTAACAGGTTAGCGGGCTAAGACTAAAAAGTATTGTTTTGTTTTGCTCTAATTCAGGCTCCCTTTTCTGTAAAAAATAATAATTTATATCACTAATGCAGCAATGAACCAAATACAAACTACTGATGTTGAGAAGACTTAAAGAAAGAAAACAAACACAGATACTCACCTCACATGTAGGGCAGAGCCCAGCTTTCCGCTGATTCTTTGTGAAAGTATTCCATACAGGTGCAGTATATGGGAAATAAAGACGAGTTTTATACAGGCAATAAAGATGAGTATCACCAATGATTGTCTGTTAGCTAGTACACAAGGACACCCATTCCCCAAGATAACTTTTATTTTCTTTTGGTTATCAAGGTGGGAAATTTTATTAAGAACTTGAATATCTCACTGTCGTACCACCCATCGTGTTCTCACTTAACTATCGCCCATGGAGGTGTCGATTTTTTTAGCTCAAATCAGCAAATTGTTGCCCTCAGGATTCAAAGCCCACTCTTTTAGTGTCATCATTAATATTTGAGCTGAATTGCTGCAAATTGCCAATCTTCACTGGCTTCCTAGCGCAACCATCTCATATTGGTCTATGCTCTTTTCCAAAACACGGCTGTGTCCCCTGGGTTTACATTAACTTGCATTGACCATCACAATCCAGAGTTTTCCCTTCAATTTCATCTTTTTCCTCTTTTAGATGTTCTCTTCAAATTGGTACTAGAGGATAAACTTTTTTTTTTTGGGGGGGGGGGGGGCGGGGTGGTCGTTCCTTGTAGAATTGAGTTCCTTTTGACCTAAGGGCCAAATCTCTGTATCTTAACCAGTACTGTGATGTTGTACTGAAGCTTCCCTTCAACAAATTGATTCCAAGTCAGATTTGGTGTCAGTGAATAAAAAGGATGATACCCTTAATCAATGGGTATGGAAATACCAATGCCAATACGAAAGCAAGGCACACTTCCATAACCACATTCCTAGATTCCATGGACTCTTGCTTGAAGATTCTCGCATTAGGTTCTTTCCAAATGCCTTGAGAAATCGCAAAAGACACAAGTTTCCAAAGACACTTTAGATGAATGATGCTCCTCTGCTTTCCAACCCAACCTGCCTTGAAGAAACTCATATAATGGACTCAGATGCCAATAGGTCAGCTGCCATGAACAAATAGTAGAGCAGAGGGCTTAGCATTAAATCCACATAGACACATCTAATTGCATAGACACATTAGAAGGAAGTCTTTTTTCCAACCGCTGACCACATACCTGGAAACCAATTTCACCGGAAGTTTCGAAATTGTTTTACGGGAGATGCTCATTAGCCAGGACTTGGAATAAAGAACAAACCGAGAATCCACCCTTCCTACCCTCCTTCCATGTCAATTTTACAATAGGTCCATCCGACTTTCCTTCTACCCAGACATAATGATCGGGAAAGATAATATACATCATCAGAGATGATGTTGATTCCTTTAAGGACTAAGTGACTGGATTTACATTGTGAATTACTATTTTCTGATTTTCCTTATATAGGGGACGAATTGATTCATAGGCCTTCCCCGACATATCAGGCTTCAAGACTGCCATCACCGAAGTGACACCCTTCCATTAGATTGGAAAGTATTGATCACTTTCCAATGGAAAGATGAATACCATCATAAGATTCTATGACATAACGCCGTCCTTTAATTTCATAATAACCCTTCGTTCCTTCAAGAACTATATTGTCTAAGGCTTAGTCGAAGCACCAAAGGTGCTAAATTTCAATAAGAGTGTCTTACATTCACTTCACGGTGCCTTTGTCGCCTTTATCGTCTTAGCGTTGTAGCGTTTCGCCACAGCCGACGGTGCCCGAGGCACTTCTAAGGTGTCATTTTGTTTTTTATTTTCAAATAAATAGTTTTATTGAATATATCTAAGCATAATTTAATCAACTAATAATTGATTAAGAATCATTTAACTAATGGTGGAATTGGGAAGGGAAATGGATTAATCCCTAAACCACTCATTTTTCTTGTATGCTATACCTATTTGAAAGTTTATTATATCGTGGCTATGAGTTATGAGAAAGTTAGCTGATAGTTTTGGTTATAGGTTATTCACTTAATAGTTTGAGACATTCAATTATGATTTATGTATTCTTTTCTGTTTGGTGTTTTTCGCTTGGTTTTATAATCTATATTGGTTTATAATCATCCCTGTTGTCTTGATATTTGATTGAATGAAGTACTAAAATGAATCACAAAATTGAAATTGATTAAAAAAATGAAAAAGCCCATAAATCTGAAAATTATATTTTTTCTTACCATGGCGCCTTCACAATATGAGGACCTCGAACAAAGCCATGTGTAACATGACATGATCACCAATTAACAAAGACAAAGTTTACAAATATGAAAGACTCACAACTAATGATTAGGCAAACACAAACTATTTTTCAATCACGAGTTATACAAGTATTCCAAAATGCAATACATAAGTAACATGACAATCACAATAGGTAAGAAGGAATAACGCCATAATCACTAATATCAACTTAAATTTTTTTATCATATGTGATCCCTTCACCATGTTCTCTACCTTCCACTCTTTCCACTTCATCATCATCAAGAGCCATTGTTCTAGTCCTAGTCTTTGACCTTGTACTTGGTCCCAATTGCCCGAGTCAAAGTATCACATTGTCTTACAAAATCGTCGAGTTGTGCTTTTGTTGTATTTGTTTTCTTACGAGCTTCTCACTTGGTTTTATTGCGTTTATGTTTTATCCATTGGAAAAAAAGCCTTGTGGGTAGCATGTATAAGATTGTGCCAAAGAATGTGGACTTTGGGTACTATTTACTATTCAACTTTATCTTCTTTTAATGTTTGTATTCTCTCATATTTTGTTACAGAAGAAAACAGAGAACTACCTGAGATGTGATTACCATAATGTCAGTTAAAAAATAATGAAAGCCTTGATGAGGTGTTGGTTGCTAATGAGTTAGTTGGTGGACTCTAGCATATGACTTTATCTTCTGGTAACGGTCTGTATTGTGTGACATTTTTACTGAATAGAACAAACAAACTATGCGCATCATAAAGCCAGTTAAGAAATAGTAAATGAAATGATTGAAATGTTTTGGCTGGGAAGCAAAATCTATCATTCCCATTTTAATCTAGTAATATTACTTTCTTGATTTTCCAGTATTTTATATGTCACTGTATTACAGGCATCTTGTCGCAGGAATTTTACCTTGGATGTTGTTTTATTAGATGCCCTTGGCCATCCTGTAAACATGGAAATGGAGGTATTACGCTCTTTGCTGCAGTTGTTATGAATTACGGTTAACTCTAATGTTGTTTACTTTTTCATTTCTGGTTTCATCTTTGGTTTTAATGGCCCATCTATGGCAATAATTAGGTTGTTGCAACACTTATATATGCGGACAATGGGTCACCTGTCGAAAAACCAAATGATGCAGAAGCTTCTCTTTTGACAAGCTATGACGGAATTGAGTTTGCTTCTTTTTTAAGACCAAGCAAATTATTGCATGGTCGAGCTTCCTTCAAGCTAAAAATATCTCAGGTGATTGAATAAGAAAATCATAAACTTTATTGCCTTCCTGTTAAGGGACACTTTCTGGTAGCTTTTGGTGCTTTTATCAATGATGACATTTGAATTACCTACCTCCATACACTGGAAGTAGCAAGCAATTAATGTCATGATCGTCTAGTGGTGCACATATACATGTAAGAAAATGGTATCCATTATTACCCATTGTTTGGCACGTCCTTTGGTAAGTGATTGTGACCATCCATGATGCATGTAATAGAATTCATTAAAGACCATTCACCACGTTTCTATTCATGTTGTGATCTATCACTTGGTTACGACCTCCCTGGGTTTTGGTGTAGAATAAGTAGGACCTTTTGATAATTTAACATTATGGGTCCAGTATGATGCGGTGCAATACTTGCATGCCACATGAGAAGGACACTATCCATGACATGGTAAGGAGTCACGGTAAAACAATAACATCCTTTGAATCTGTAAGGAGTCACGGTAAAATAAGAAGAACAACATAACTTGCTAATCCATGCGAAAAAGAGAAGAGAGTCGCAAATAATAACAGACAAGACAAAATTTTGGAATAAAATCCAATGTTACAAATAGCATGTCTTACAAGCATATGTTCTTCCTTTTTTCATATAGCATAGGGCATTAAAACAGGAAACAACCTGCTGACTTCATAACCCTAAGTAAACATCATCATTAGAAACCTAATACTTGGAGACAAACTCTTATTATAAATCTAACAAGGAAAATTACTATGTAACTCCTAAGATAATCTAGAAATAACTAAACAAGAAAGAAATTGAATTGGAATTAGACAAAACTGAGTTGTTGCCTTAAATTCCAGAAACAGAGATCAAGCTGGCATGATAGCTCAATGGTTAGAGTTTGGCGGATGGTACCACTAGGTCATGGGTTCGAAGCCAGCCGGCGGCATGTTTATCAGTTTATGGTGTGTCGACCAGTTTTGGTCTTTGATAGGTTATGGGATGGTACCACTAGGTCATGGGTTCATGGGTTCGAACCCAGCCGGCGGCATGTTATCAGTTTATGGTGTGTCGACCAGTTTTGGTCTTTGATAGGTTATGGGATGGTACTACTAGGTCATGGGTTCGAACCCAGCTCGCCTTGACAAAAAAAAAACAACTTGATCTGATCCTTGGGATGACCTACATGGCGCGGGCACATAGTGTTTGATATTGTGTCTGAAGAACCTGAATATGTTGGCACATCCACATCTTTTAGTATACAGTACCTAACCGCGTCTCAGCAAGAAAAGTTCTTTGTTTTTTCTTCTGGAAATTGAAGAGAGCAGATGGGGCGGGGGGGATGTGTAGAAATCTATGTAGCAGCTACGAACGTTATCCATTTCGGACAATTTACTAAGAAACCCACTAACATGAGGACACACATGTACATTGCTATCCTTTTCTTTTCTTTTCTTTTCCAGGTAGAAACTTATTTTATTAGTCATATTCTTGTATATCAACAATGCTACATATATACATACCACTGACGTGCCATAATGTTAAACCTACGAAAGATATATGAAAAACTGATGATCTAAGCCTGGAAAATGTTGTTGTTGGAGTGTCCAATGCGTGTTCTGGTGTTGGAAGTCCAATACGTATCTGAGATGGGATTATGTTTTGAAATGAAAATTTTTTTTGTTACATAGGTAGAAAGTAATAGAAACTAATTAGTTTTTGCACAAAAGGCAACTACTTGTATTACACCATCACATGATAAAAAGTAGTTTTTAATGTGGAAAATGCAGGGTTTTTTTTTCAGTAGTTAAAGAGACTGGTTGATACGGTAATCCTTTTTTAAAGTTGACTTTGACGAGGTTGTCTGTGTCTGACATAGGCAGGCCCTAAAACTGATTTGCATTCGAATTCTTGTTACATGTCTTCTCCTGATATACTTTGAGACTCCTTGGCTGTCTGTCCAAGATGTATTCGACGGAAGTGAGTCATCCTGGTTTTGCTAAGACGATCTCAATCTTCAAGGTTCTAGATCTAGATGACTATTCATGTTAACGTATGACTTATGAGTTAACTAACTTTTCTTATGTGGATAGCTTTTGGTTTCTCATCTTGTAGAAACTAAAAATAGAAGTTCTTCACATGCCTGAGTGCCTCAACATTCGGGTTACTATAGCAGATATGTGTGATATGTCTAAAAATGCAAATGTTTTTTTGAGAACGATCCTTGTGGATTTTAGTTGCCCTGATTCATTCACATAAAATTCCACATTTTAATTTTGCATTCAGCCGTTCTGCTAATATTTTGATACATTATTATTATTATTTTAATTTCTCTTTTACTATTTCAGCTTTCCTCCAAATGCGACAACAGGCTGTTTCGTGTTCGGTTTGGCTCACCGAAAAACAGCAGATATTCATTTCTCGAGGCTTACTCAAATCCAATCCGTTGCATCTCTCGGAGTCGTAATACCAGAACACCCTTTCTTATGTCCAAGAAGCCGAGTTATGCAGCCAATCTACTTGATGGATTTCAGTCATTGGAAGTAGACGATCGATCCCCAGAAGCTCAGCAAAGAAATGGCGAAGGACACCTCCCAATAATAATTGCCCGAGAATCAAAATCCAGTCCACCTCCAAAACGAGTCAAAGCTGGAATGGAGAAGTCATTTGTTAGTGTCCAGCCCGACCCCACTATAGATCATTCTCATGACATATATAACTCTCATGCCTTGAACACTAATCAGGTAACTGAGTCATCTAGTTCACATCATTACCTGTTCAAAGAATCTGAGATAGATAATAGCTCGTATATGGTTATAATCTTAAATGTTTGAAGAACCGAAATGATGCAGGTTCAGCATCCACATTGTGATGCTCATTTATCAGATGAAGTTGGGGAGGGGTTTTTTTGGGGGGAGCCCACTCTGTATGTGGGTTTTGTGCAATTAATTTTGTTAGGATTTTCCATATTTGTATACTTTGCAATGAATCTTTATACGTGTTTCAACATCTTTCAAACATTCACAAATGAAAATTTTCTGGTTCACCATTGACAGGGTGGAAGTGCATTTGCAGCAATTCTGGAGGATAAATCTGAAAACAATGAAGGATCAGAAAACACTCCATCGAACTCTGAAAATGTTCAAGCAAGAGATCACGCCTTATATGAGATGACAAGTACCAGATATCCAATAGCAGATTCTACCATTTTCAAGTACTGCCTAGGAGGCACGAATGAACGATTTCTTCTACTCAAGGAGGTCACAACCTATGCTACCAACCAGGAAATGATGGACTTTGCGTACCAAGTTTTTTTGTACACGGGTTGTGCCCATCACCGGTAAGCTTCCATTGACTTTTCCTTTGACTAGCCTGTTATTGCATTGCTTAGAACATAGACCAGAAATGCATGGCTAACAGGCAAGTGGTAGATCGGTAGACTAGTCTTACAACTCGGGGAGCTTCCTCGTGCCAAAAGTGAATTATGAGATAGTTATAGCTGTTAGTGTTAGGTGATGATTAATAGCGTGTTTTTCCTTTTTCATTACTTTGTACAGTAGAAATAGGGCATTTTCCTGGAAACTCATTTAGAAATTCTTGTGTACTTAAATCCTCATGGAGTCATTGAATCAATCGTTGAAAATACACTTCCATCAAAATCGAACATTAGCTAATTATTCTTACTGTTGGAACTAAGGAGAATTTAAAAAAGAAACTTAATTCATTATAGCTTGAATGCATAAAAAACTTACAGTCACTGGCCTTTTATATGCTAATGATACCTGTTGATAAAGAAATCAAACTAGGGAACTAATAACCATAGAAACAATCTGAAGTAGCAAACTGTTTGATAACTAGCCCATTCTAAACAAATTCAAATACTTGCATACTACTTAAAACCAAAATTATAAACTAAAGTAGAATTGCTGGCTTGGTTGGACAATTCATTAAATTAGCTGGTGATCAAAGATTCCATCATGCTTTAGGATGACTTGAATTTCTTTTGCTGTACCTTGACAAAATTGTCTTGACTCATATGTACCACAAGTGCCATAGTTATGGCACTTCTGTGGCCAAACTTTTCATTTTTTTACATTCTCCTAACACATGTTTGATTCCAAGGAATAATTTTTTCCAAGAAAATTTGCCAAATGTGAGAGGGAAGAGGAAGGAAAGAGGATCACAGAATGAAGAATGAAGTTTGTGACGATGACTATCCTCCTATGTAACTATAAAAAAAAGTGTGTCAAACATGCATCGTGTGAGATCTGTGTGCCAACAATGTTAGTGAGTTCTAAATCATAAAGTATAAAATTAGATTTAACCATAAATCGTAAGATTTATTAATAATATTATATAGTATATGTATATAACCAAAAAAACCATAAACAAACAAGTATATTAGAGCAAAGTGGACTTCATTTGCCAAAAAGTATAGACTTCAAGACTTCATGTTCATTCCAACATTCTATACACAAATATACCCAAGAATATGTGGAAGCACATACAAAATGACTCCTAAAAGGCAAATATAAACTATTAAACTAGAAGTCAAAGTCTTCCCCCAAAAGTCAAAAGTATGATTCAAGAATGTAGATGTCTTCATTTGTTACTAGTTTCAACTTCGATTCCTTCATTAAGTAGTTTCATTAACATCGACGATTGCATCAATAATTGCAATGTCCTCATTATCAATTGCATCATTTTCATCTTCAAAGTGACAACATTCTTCATCTTCATCTTCAGTGACTATTAAATTTCTTGGTCCTATCCACATTAAAGTTGAAAAGTTGTAACTATAGTAAATAAGTAGAATTAAACTTGAAGAATTAAAGTAAATAAGTACTAAATTATTAACTTACGGCATCGTTTTCGGCTTGGCTCCGCTTCATTCTCAACAAAACAATCTACTATGTCAACCACAAGGTATCTTTGGGTATTGCCGGATCTTCTTGCTCCACAATCCATACATTGTCATTATCTAATTCCGACAATAGATTAGGATCTATGCCTTGTGTCCTCTGTTGTTGGTGTTGATCAAGAACAAGATTGTATTTGACAAACACAAGTGTATTTAATCGCTTTTGTTCCAAACATGGATTTGCTTCCATGTTGAAATCGGACAATTCTTTCCTCAATCGCGATTCTGCATTTAGATTCAACTCGCTAACGATATATCATGATTTAGGGTAGTTACGATTAATGGACCGATTCAACTCGGGATGAAGTGATTCGCTACAAATTGCGAGTTGACTCACGACTTTCTGATGATTGAACAACTTTGTTTGTCAATACTCACAGATACACCCATTGGACACTCCATGCTAAGATTATCAACTTTTTCACATAATTTTTATTCTTTACGAATAATACATATGTATTATGACATGCTTAGTAGTACATGAGTAGCAATATTAACCTACAAGTGAATGAATATAACTAATCTATAAACAAATCAAGATGTATTAGCAGTTCAAAACACTTAAAGTTTGTCTATAGACTTAGTTTACGGCTAGGATTTTTCAAGGATTTCTACAATAATAGATTAACAGGCATGATCAGAAAGACTCTTCACAATCATTCTCATCTCGACTCCAAAGTCCCTCTCTGTGAAAACTATTTTGTTTGCTCCATTTTCTCTCACATCTCTCACAATTCCTCTTCTATGCATGCCTCCAACAATGACTTACTAATCTTGAAGAGGTTAACGGTTGTCCTGCGATCTCTATAGCAACAAGGTAGTTGGGATATATCGGTTTTCTTTTGGGTGCACTTTGTTTGTTACTCCCCTCTTAAAACAAAAGGTGTATATCTTTCTCTGACTTCATCACTCAAAGGTCATCTTTATACTCATCTTCCCCACATTGCAATGGAGAGGTTGTTTTCCTCTCAAGCTGTCTTTTTTAATCAGTTCATAAGGGTATTTTTTTTGCTTCACTTTTGCTAGACTTTTGCTAGGGTATGGTATGGGAGCTTTCACTTTCAATTTTGGTTCTAAGTTCTTTAATTTGGGGGATAAATTTAGGGATTTGTTTAACAATTTTGGGGTATGTAACTCTATAATTTGGGGATTCATGCAAGGGTTTAGGGGTGTTTGAAAATAACTATCAATTTAGGTTTCTGGGTTATTAATTTTGGATTCTATGATTTTGTAATTTGGGGTTTTTAGATGCTAAGGCATGGATTTGGAAGGTGTGTTTGAACTTTGAAGTAAACTAATTTTGGTTCTGCAGCTAAATGGTTGATACTTGCAGATTGCAATATATGAGACTTTTCATGTTTGTTAGCGTGATAGTGAAATATCAACTAACTAAGACAGAGGCTTTCGCTGGAAAATAAAAAATCGACTAGCCAAGAGAAAGATTTTCGTTGTGATGTGTCGAAGGCATCTTACGGTAGTCTGAGGTATCTTGAAGAGAAACTAGAGAAGAACAGAAGAAAATACTGCCAAGAGAGATACAGACAAAGGAGGAAAGATTCACTTTATTAGGTATACAAGCAATCCGAGAGGCTTGTAAACTCTCCAAGTTGAGCAAAGCTCTTTGTACAACAAGTTTAACAATGATCAATGAATGTCCTCTTCTTACTACTCTCTCTTATATACTCTGTTATTCTAACAAACTTATTAACAGACTACAAACAGAGCAACAAACTTACTAACAGAACACAAACAGAGCAACTGACTTCTTATACAAGCTGTCTTGACATTGGTTTTTGTTGGTTCAATACTGTCCCATATGCTGCCTATTGCTGCTGCTTATGCTTGCGTCTCTTGTATGTATGATATATTGGAGGTTTATCAATTCTTCCCCCCAAAGCAACCACCTTGTTTTCAAGGTGAAACTCAGGAAATTGTTGTCGGATTAATGCATAATCTTCCCAAGTAGCTTCAAAAATAGGTAACCCTTTCCATTGGATTAAAACTTCATCAGGAGAACTATTATCCTGTGACTTGGAGTGAATTCCCAACACCTCTTCAGGAGTAACCAACATCTCTAATTCTATACTTAGCTGAAGAGGAAGTGTGGATGATGTAATACAACTCCCTACAGCCCGACGCAATTGGGAAACATGGAATACGGGGTGTTGTGACGCTGTGGGCAACTCCAATTTATAAGCCACCTCGCCCACTTTTTGAAGAACCTTGTAAGGTCTATAGTACCTTGCTGCAAGTTTCTGATTCCCTCTTTTTGCCAAAGATTGTTGACGATAGGGCCTTAATTTCAAAAAGACCAGATCACCTACTGTAAACATCACTTCCCGTCTAGACAAATCAGCATGACATTTCATTCTTTGCTGAGCTCGAAGCAACTGCATCCTCAAATCATCCAGGGCAGCATCCTGTTCCAACAAGATTTGTTCTACTAAAGATACTGAAGTGCTTCCTTGGTCCACCTTCAGTAACTTAGGAGGGTCTCTTCCATATAGAGCTTTGAAGGGGAGCACCCAAGAGAGGAGTGAGTAGTAGTATTATACCAATATTCCGCCCACATCAACCACTTCGCCCAATGCTTTGGCTTACTGGAAGCGAAACATTGTAAATTGGTTTCCAAACAACGGTTAACCACTTCGGACTGCCCATTGGTTTGGGGATGATACGTGGTGCTTCGCTTCAGAAAAGTTCCTTGTAAGCGAAATATTTCATTCCAGAAATGACTTAAAAAGATCTTGTCATGGTCTGTAATTATTGACAATGGAATACCATGAAGCCGCACAATCTCATTTATGAATATTTTAGCAACTATTTCAGCCGTGAAAGGGTGATGTAGTCTAATAAAGTGAGCGTACTTGCTCAAGCGATCGACTACCACCAAGATTGTATCTACCCCATTTGATCTCGGCAACCCTTCGATGAAATCCATCGTAATATCATCCCACACTTGAGCTGGTAATGAAATTGACTGCAACAGACCTGCTGGTGAAATGGCCATGTGTTTATTTCTTTGACAAACCTCGCACTCTGCCACCATTCGAGCAACATCAGACCTCATACCAACCCAATATAATTCTCTAGCCAAACGCTGATAAGTCTTTGTTTCCCCGGAATGACCCCCATGGGTGAACCATGAAATTCCTCAAAAATAATAGGAATAAAGGATGATTTCCGAGAAAGTACTAACCGCTCCTTATAGAATAACAAATCCGGTCGTAACTCAAACCCCACATAGGTGTTGCTTCCATCCTGAAAATCATTTTGCATTTGCTGAAGTTGATCAACAGCTTCCAGTTCGTCCCTCAATTTATTCCAGTCCCTCCATTGGGGAAGCACTAATGTTGAACATTCGACCAAGGGATGAACTCTGGATAAGGCATCAGCTGTTGTGTTAGTTTTCCCGGCCATTTAATGAATTTCAAAGTTGTAACTCATGAGCTTTACTATCCATTTATGATATTTTACCCCAATTACCCTCTGTTCCAGTAAAAACTTCAGGCTCTTCTGATCGGTGCACACTACAAATCGCTGCCCAAGCAAGTATGGTCTCCATTTAGCTATGGCAAACACTATTGCCATCAATTCTTTTTCATACACCCACTTTTGTCTAGCTTGTTGTCCCAACACTTGACTAAAATAGGCAATTGGCCTTTGTTCTTGCATGAATACTGCTCCCAACCCATAGCCCAAAGCATCGGTTTCAATTACAAATACCTTAGAGAAATTGGGCATTGCAAGAACAAAAACTTCTGTCATCCGCTGCTTCAAAGCTTGAAAGGCAGCTTCGGCATCAGTATTCCACCGAAAATTGTCTTTTTTTAGTTGCTGAGTTAGTGGCCAAGCCACTGCGCTGTACCCCTTAACAAAATTTCTGTAATAACTCGTCAACCCCAGAAAACCCCTTAATTCCGTGATGCTCCTAGGCGTCGGCCACTCCAACATGGCTGTAATTTTGGATGGGTCTACTGAAACACCTTTACTGAATATCACATGTCCCTAACTCTCGCTTGCCAAATTCACATTTCTTTCTATTGGCGTAAAACTCATGTTGTTCCAGCAAAGCCAACACCGTCGAGAGATGTTCCAGATGAGCTTCTAACCCCGAGCTGTAGATCAATATACCATCGATGAAGACTTAGACGTACTTCCGCAAATAGGGCTTGAAGACTTCATTCATCAATGCTTGAAAAGTTGTGAGAGCATTTGTTAATCTGAAGGGCATTACCAAAAATTCATAATGCCCTTCATGTGTGCAAAACGCCGTTTTGGCCTCATCTCCCTCCTTAATTCGGATTTGATGATACCCAGACTTCAAATCCAGTTTGGAAAACCAACTTGCACAATGTAATTAGTCAAGGAGTTCGTCGATGACTGGTATTGGAAACCTATCAGGGACGATCTCTTTGTTTAAGGCTCTGTAGTCGACAGAATCTCCAGCTACCATCTTTCTTTTTAACCAAAAGTACGGGGCTTGAAAAAAGACTCTTACTTAGTCGTATAGTGCCTGTTGCCATCATCTCTTTAATCAGTTTTTCAATCTCGTCCTTCTGGAATTGGGGATACTGGTAGGGTCCGACGTTAATCAGATAAGCCCCTTCACACATACATATGGCATGTTCATGCCCTCTTAAAGGAGGTAGACCTGGAATCGTACTAAACACTGCCTGAAACCTCTCCAACACCTTTCCAATATCACCACCAAGGGCTTCGGTCACTTCACTAGATGCAGCCATGTTTCCCAATTCTAACATCACACCTCGCTTTTCTCGGCAAAAGGTCCTCCACATTGCCTTCAACGGAACCAAAGATTTCCCCAGTGTTGGATCTCCCTATAATGTTTTGGTTACCCCCCCCCCCCCCCCCCCCAATTTCGAACCTCATGAGTTGAGACTTCCAATTTGTGTAAGTGACCCCTAAAGTAGCCAACCACTTAATTCCCAGAATCACATCTGAACTCCCGAGACTCAAGGGTAGAAAATCCTCTTCTACATCAATCCCTAATAATTTCAGTAGTACCCCTTTGCAAATTCCCTTTCCCATTACTGACTCCCCAGTCCCCATAGTCACTCCATACGACTCAGTGGGTGTAACCTTCAAACTCAGCCTCTTGACGAAACTAATTGAAAGAAAATTGTGGGTAGCCCCACTATCCACCAAAACCACCACGTCTTGCTCACTGATCTTGCATTTGAGTCGCAAAGTTTTGGGTGTGGTCCACCCTACCACCGAATTCAGGGAGACCTCCACCCTTCCATCTATCTCTGCTGCTTCTAACTCGACACCTTGCTCTATGTCACCCTCTTCCTCTTCTCCTTCCTCCAAGATCTCCTCCTATTGAGTGACCAAGACGTTGAGTTCCTTCTTTTTACAACGATGCCCCGGCCCGAACTTCTCATCACAACGAAAACATAACCCCTTCTCTCGCCGTTGTCGAAGTTCCTCATCACTCAACCTCCTGTAGCCCCCTCTCCCTAGATCGGTCTCGCCTCTTCTAGAAACAGAAGAACCCCTGATTGCAACTGATTTCCTGCCTCTAAATACTTAAGGTTTTCATTAACCCTAAATCGACCTAGACTTGGGCTTGGGCCTGGACCCGGACCACCTTTATTAGGCCCAATCAATTGATTTTTTTCTTCAATGCACTAGGCTAGAGTCATGGCCCGGCCCAACGACGGAGGCTCCATTATCCTTAATTCTGCTCTGATTTGGGGCTTAAGACCATTAACAAACTTGTTAACATACACATTCTCTGGAAGCTGGTCTAATGGTGTTGCGAGAGTGATGAACTGGCGTCGATAATCAGACACAGTTCCTTCTTGTTTGAGTGCCAGAAACTGCTCACAAAGTGTCCCTTCGACCGTCGAGAGGAATTGCAGCAATAGCAATTTCTCAATTCTTCCCATAACAAGATGGGACGCCTCTTGTGCTCCCGTTGATACCAGATCAACGCATCTCCCTCAAATCCGACCACTGCAGCCTCCAACCTTTCCTCATTGGTGTAGTGTTGTAACTGGAAGAACCTCTCCGCCTTCAAGATCCATCCATCTGGGTTAACTCCATCAAAGATCGGCATCTCAAGCCTTCTAAACCTTACTTCTGGTTTGTGGCCTTGGACTCCAAACCTTTCTTCCACCATTAAAGTTTTCTGCCCTGATCCAGCACCTTCCGCCTCCTTGGATTGCTCTGATGAAGAAGCCACTCGTGAGGACTCTTCACACAACTTCACCAGCTGTTCCAATTTTTGTGCAATGGTGGTAATCTCTCCCTTGAGCGAACCAATCTCATTGTGTACTCCATCGATCATTTCTTCCACCATCTCTACCCTCGCTGCCATGCTTGTTGTGCCAGATTGATTGGTTGATTTCCCTGTCATCTCGAGATCTCATGCTCTGATACCAATTTTATGTATCTTGAAGAGAAACTAGAGAACAGAAGAAATAACTACCAAGAGAGATACAGACAAAGGAGGAAAGATTCACTTTATTAGGTATACAAGCAATCCAAGAGACTTGTAAACTCTCCAAGTTGAGCAAAGCTCTTTGTACAACAAGTTTAACAATGATCAATGAATGTCCTCTTCTTACTACTCTCTCTTATATACTCTGTTATTCTAACAAACTTATTATTCTAACAAACTTATTAACAGACTACAAACAGAGCAACAAACTTACTAACAGAATACAAACAGAGCAACTGACTTCTTATACAAGTTGTCTTGACATTGGTTCCTGCTGGTTGAATATTGTCCCATATGCCTGCCTATTGCTGCTCATGCTTGCGATTCTTGTATGTATGATATATTAGAGGTTTATCATAGTCATGCCGAAGGAACAATTAGATATATGTTAAAAAACATGTGATCGTGACAGCGGCACAAGCCTAGTAATTCAAAAGAATCGAAACTTATTTTTGAACAAGTAAATAAACTAAAACGTCCCGTATATCACAGTGTTTTTCTTTGACGACGCGCCCGACACCTCATACCTGTGTTAAATACCAACCAGGATCTGTGACATTGTTACATAGTTATCCTCTTGGTTTGATACAAAATTGTGTAAAATATTTTTAAGGGGGGAGCTAAGATTTTTTTGCCAAAAATAGTCATCTTCAACCTCAAGTTGGAGAAAATTTTCCCCACTTACATGTTTCTTTTTCTTTTTTGTAATTTTCCCATAGAAGATTTTCCTTGCAATCAAACACACCCTTAGGCTGGTCATTCTTGATATTTTTCCCAACTGTCAAAAGTAACCTAACAGGTTGGATGATAGAGTCGCCTAATGGATTTTTGGTGTTATAGTTCTGGCGTAGGAGCTCCTATTTAAACCTGATATTGGTTGGACTTTGCACTTGCCAGCATTCTACTTGCATCTTATGTCACTATTACCATACCTGATGGGACTTCAATTTCCTCTGACCCATTACATTACTCCAGATACCAAATTTCGATTGCAAAGAGATTGTTACTAGATGGAACTGATGCTTGGGATCTCATTTCACAAGGCAACAGTGAGGTTCTTTGGGAAGATACAGTTGCTGAGATTGAAGAGCAGTTCATGAGGATATCTCGCTGCAGTACGAGGGCTCTCACAGAACAGGTTGATTCTTTGTTGATTTTTGGAATTAATAATTGGCATTTAAGAACAGTACTAGAAAACTATGCCAGTAAAAATTGATGTTCTTGCTTCAAAAAGAATAACTTGGGTAAAATGGTTAAAGAGGTATCATATGAATGTTTTTTATTTGTTTAATGAATGAATAAGTATGAGGATAAATCTTTGTGACTTGTGTTACCAATCGTCTAGTTATAGGTAACTTGACAGAGTTTGGTTCTTAGGGTCTGTTTGGTTGCATGAAATCTTATTATATGGGAATCCATTAGGGGACCACCTAAATCTAAGTTAATTTAAGGATGACTCATTAATCCACCATTAGATTTTGGTGATCAATAGCGGAAATGAAAATCCCATTAATATGGGAATCACATGCTTTTGGGGAGCAATGAGTGTAATTCCCATGTTCATGAGACTTCCATTCTCACCATTGATGACAAAATCTATAGTGGATGATGAGTGCTAACTCAATTTAGCCTCAAAAGTAGGGATCCCCTCATAGATTTCCATGGAATAGGAAGCCTATTGCATTCACTTGGGGGGTGTTTTTGTTTCCCCTCTTTATCTAATCAGAGGCTTGAATAATGCAAACAAACTTTATATTTATCAAACTTCAGAACGATAATTCAATTAAGAGGCAAAAATAAACACTGTCTTTGTATGCCTGAGAAATGCCTGGATAGTCAATGACAGTTGGCTTATTAAGTTATGTAACCATACTCTCAGGCCAGTAAAATTCTTAGTTTCATTCATCTAATTTCAGAAGTCAGCAGACAGTGACATATGTTTGCTAAAAGTTGGATTTACAAGCCTTCACAATGATCTGCTCATGTCCTCAAGTTGTAAGACAACATAGACCAGAAACTTATTTGCTTGTTTACTCAATTATTCAGGATATTGAGCTTCTACATAGAATTGCTGGGTGCCAGGAAGTAATGACTCGAGAAAATTTTGATAAGCTGTGGTATTGGATGTACCCTGTAGCTTATACGTTATCAAGAGATTGGATGAAATCAATATGGGAATCTATGGCACCAAGGTGGATTGAAGGCTTGATTACAAAGGAAGAAGCAGTGTTTTCTCTTAGAACTCCGAGGGGACTCCACGAGTCTGGAACCTTCATACTCAGGTTTCCTACTTCACGGAGCTGGCCCCACCCTGATACTGGGAGCTTGGTTGTTACTTACATCAGTGCTGATAACATACTCCGCCATAGAATTCTTTCTCTCGATTACAGGTATGTTTATTTCCTTATTGCATTTTCTCTCCATGACGTGATAATAATAAACTTGTAAGTTTTGAGATGGAGACACTTTTCAGTTAAGTTCAGGGGGTTAAAGGTCGCATTTTTGGCTCTGTTTGCTTGCATGAAAGAATTAAAAAAACTCTTCATGAAAAGTGTGAAAAAAGGGTCTCAAAGTCAAAGAAATAGAACTTTTGTTTTGGGTGCGGGGTTTTGATGACAGGAAACCTTAAATCCACAAGATAATAGGAGGAAGAGATGGAGAATCCATGAATCGACTAGGTATTAGGGAAAGAGAAGATGAACGGGGGAGAATAAGTGACGAAGCTTGACGGAGGAGAGATGGAGAATCCTGGAATCCACAAAGTATTAATGTGAAGAGAAAACGAACGGGGAAGAAGAATAGATGAATAAACTTGAATCCACAAGTCAAATAGAAACGAAACCAACTTTGAATTTTATTTATCAATCAACTGTTATAACATAATTCAATCTCCTAATTCAACTCCACCTAGAAAATAGAAAATACTTATAAATAAATTCTAATACTAAATCTAGAAATAAGGTCTGCGATGTAGGTTTGCAAGGAATATTTCACTATGCAAAACTAAAACAACCTTAGGTGTTCTATTTTTCCTATCCCAGCCTCCAATTATTTCACTATATTTTTTCCACCCTCTTCCCTCATCAATTTTTGTTCACCGCCACATGGTGTGGTTGTTAGAATCTTATGATTCACACTTTGTATCTCGTTGCAATTTTCCAGAGCCATCATATTGATACAACTCATGTATTTGAATTGGAAAAGCTGTGAATGATACAATTAAATATTCTATTCATGCACTTTTACACGAGTTATGAGATTCAGAAGTGATGGGAGCAATAGAAACGGGTTGGCACACGTCCTTTTACTCAATCTATCTAAATGCTATTTTAGGGCCGACATACCTAAAAGCTTCTTTTAATCTTTTAACCCTGTAGACATGTTCTTCCATCTTTTATCTATTATAATTAATGGTATATACACAACATAAACATGTAAACAAGTTTATTCAAGATCAAACAATGGACAATTGAAACCCTAGTTTGTTCATACTTAATAACCTAGTTTTCTTAGAGATTACAACAAAACCATCCAATTCTATTCTCTATTATGCTTAAATTTGTTTTACCCTAAGAGGTAATGTGCACCTTTTTATTGACTAATTATAACTATGATGGATAGTGAAGGAATATTAACTATAACTACGACGGATAGTGAAGCAATCGAACCGATACAAGCACTTATTTTTTAAATAAGTAGGTTGGTATGTATTAAGCCCCTCAATATTAGTTGGGACTAAGGCTCTCATAAGTTTAGGGTTAGGAGGCTCGCAAAGTAAATTTATTATAAATAAAGCATAGAAGCCATTTTTGTAATTCAACTTGAAATTGATGAAAATAATTTCATTTGTTTATTTTATTTCAATTAAATTTCATGCGATTTATTTGCTCCAATATTTCAGTTTTTAGTTTAGATTAGATAATCTGGTATCAGAGCAAACACGAAAACGAATTGTACGCGTGTGGTACAAAGATTAGCAAATATGCAGAAGAGTAGGCATCAAAGACGATAGAAGAGCAAAGGCTGTGGAAGGATGGAGGCATAGGAGGATGTGAAGGAAAGACAAGAGGTTGATTGGGACCCTAAATGGAAGAATGGAAACACATGATCGATGTTGACAAGGAAAAACTGAATTGAGATATCGAGAGGTAAGACCAAAGTACACAACAACTACCACCGCTACAACCCAGACAAGCATCAAAAGGGTGCCCTTCCACAACCACCGGTCAGCTTCACCATTGGAAACATCTATACTATAAAGAGAGATCCCTTTTTTTGGGGATCAAGGCACTCAACCAGACGTGGGTTCCTCGCCATTGTTTGATGTACGGTGAAGATTAAACTAGAGACCGTCGCTTTGATGCCTACAATCATACTCCAAGACCTTATATATAAACCGACCAAACATTCACAAACGGTTGATTCTTATTCTCTCAATCATTTTTTTTTCTTCTTTCCAACTATTTACGTTGTTTACAATCCTTTCTTCATTAGTTGTCGCTTCATATGGAATAGATGATTTTGGAAGATTGATATGAGAAAATTTTGTGGCAGCGATGAAATATATGCATTTGGGTAGCAATTACTAAGATTTGGAAGTGTATGCAGAGAAAAAAGGTTTCAAAGAGTCGATTGGTGAAAAAAGGAATGGGGAATTGGTTACGAGATGTCTCGATAGACCTTGACTTCATTAAATCCCATACCTAAACCTCATGACATCTTCATGGCTGTCTTCACTCACTCAAAAAACAGATGTGACACTCCCAACAAAGGATTCTCTTGGATGTTATTTCTATGGTTCTTATCTTCATAATCGCAGGCACATGTATGTCTAATTTATAGTTTTGGAAATATTCCCATATAGTATTGGTTTGATATGAGTATGAATATGGACTAATGAGATTTGAAGGAGAAATTGTTATGATGTCTTCAACATGCCTCTCATCAGGGTTGTGGGGTTTAATTTTTTGTATTATTAAAGTTTTATTTTAGATAAAGAGGCATTTTTTGGTATAGAATTTCCAAATGCAATCAGTTAGTTTAGGGATTTTGTTTCCAAATATGTCTTTTGTAGTTTGTTCTTTTTCTTTTTATGTTGTTGTTTAGTGGTGTTTGTGTGTGTGTGTTTGTTTCCATTGATTTTCTTTTCTTTTCACGTTTTGGAAATATCCTAAACACCATGATGAACTTATTATAAACAAGGTGTGACTTCATCAATTGTGGGTTGGTTTTGAATGAATTAAAGCTTCCACAAGAGAGTATTTATATTTAGTTCTCAGTTTTCTTCCTTTCAATAATTTTCTTTTATCGGTTGTTTCTTTTATTTCCTTGAAGTCATTATTTGGTATTAGAGCAAACTTAGGAAGAGATTACATGGCTGAAAGAAGAACACATAAATGCCGAGAAGAGAAGGTTGAGAATATGCTCAGTAGAGAAAGAACTTTGCAAGCATTGAAGCTTGGGAGAGAGAGAAGATGGAACATGACAAGCAGTGGCAGGCCCAAGTTGAATCTTGGGAGAAGATGAGATGAGGAGGAAGAGAGGCTGAACAAGAAAGATAAGGATGAAAGAGATGGCATCAAAACCACCACCAACACCTCATAAGCACTTGCCAGGGAGTGGTGACCAACTCCAACACCTCCCTTGATGCACCAAAACACCACTGCTACCATTGGCTGGTTCGGTGCAGTTGCACTGCTCGATCGGGCAGTCCGACCAAGTGCTGCCCTTGTTTTCCCTTTTTCACCCTTGATGGGTTGCGGTTACTCATTACCCATTACCTTGACAGGTCGTTTCCTCGTTCATTAGTTCAGAACCGCTCACATCTAGCATACCCACCACCACATACAAAGTTACAAACTGATTGGGAAGGAAAACCTTGTCGAATTTATCCCTTCTAACACAAGGCACCCTACCAATCACCAAACTAACCCATCTATGAATTTTGTTCGGGTGTTGGATTGTTCCTAATTTCTTACGTCACTACAAGGAACCTCATTCAACCCTAACCACCTACAAAGAACCTCATTCAACCCCAACACAACGGAAACCATCAAACCCTAACCACCCATCATACATATTTTATCTACAGCAGATGTGTTGGATGAACAGTTTGATGATAGGGCTTATCTTCACTCTCTCCATGTCTTATTAGAGGCAGTTTTGAGGGATACTAGTGGGGTCGAAGAAGTTCATCACTGGCTGGAAGGATAGAATCAGAATCAACACCTTCCATTTCATACAGCACCACCACATCAATCCTTTTTCACCACAAGAGGATGTGGCTAGGGCAGAATTACGGGTTTCCAATGCATAACAGGGTGAGTGGGATGGAGATTTAGTAGATCCATTGACTTCTTGAGGTGATGAAGAGAAAGGATGATTCGGGGTTGAAACTGGATGTTCCTACATATGATGGAACTGGTTCTAGAGATGAATTTGTTGACTGGAAACTAAAAATAGACAAAATTTTAGTTAAACACATCATCGGGAATAGAGCAGACTGGTAGAAACAAAGTTTATTGTGTAGGACTATGGTGAAAGGACGAATGTGATTGATGAATTCATGGACTGATTGCTAAAGTAGACAAGATTTTAGAACTAAAAACATCATTTGGATTATAGCAGACTGGTGGAAACAAACCTAATTTTGCAGCCCTATGGTGGAAGGAAGAATGTGACCGGCGTATTGTTTGCGACAACCCTTTATTACTATTTGTGATGCTATGAAAGAGTTGATGGAAGCTCGTTTTGTTCTTGAGGATTATGTAAGATGCCTCTTTGATTGACTGCTAGAAGTGATGCAACGAGGAAGGTCAAACCTGCCATAGCCTTGATTGTATTGGAGATGTGGCTCAATTTAGCGTACAAGTTAGTCCCACATGGATTAATGAGTCACATCAGGTAATAAGCATTGGACACGTCTCTCGCTAGCAACGAGGCCTTTTGGGGCTGTAGAGCCTATTGGTAAAAATCTCACACTGCGAGTAGCATGTGTTTAAGTTGGGGGCAATATCATTGCTTGAGACATTCATTTGCTAACAATCTCGTGTGCACACTGTGAGCTGGTGTCAAGGGCTTCTTCACCTTCACCCCAGACCCAACAGATCAAATTTGCACTTGTGTTGAAGAGTTTATCAAGGCTGAAAACATAGCAAAATGTGAAGCTGAAACTGTAGTCGAACGCAGAGAAGGCGGCACCCATACTAGCTCCACGTGCTTCATTCCTAAACCTCTTTGATTCACAGCTTAAATGCTTTGGATGTGGTCAACTTGATCACTTCAAATAAAATTCCCGAAAGGGAAGCTTTGGTTATTGAAGAAATGCAAGATCAAGCAGTGTCTACAGTTCTGGAAGAAGCTCACGAGGGAGAATCTATCTCCTTGGTGACCGAATGAATAGCTTGTACATTGCAAGCTTATGGACAAACTTCCTCAACCCTGGGTCGAATATGGAATTTGGATCAATTATAATTTATTTATTTCTTGTTGGGTCAGCTTGTGTCATAAGTTTCAGGTTAGGGCTTTGTTTGGAAATTAGGGCTTCATTTCTTGATCAGCATACATGAAAGTGTTATAAAAAATGCATAAGGTCACCTAATAGCATTGAGGCTTCTCAGTTGAAAGTCCTTACTGCTGTAAAGGTTGGTTAAATAAGATTTTTATCTGTGGTATCGAGTTTGGTCATACGGTTTGTATCAGAGCTGATGGCAGCTTAGTCTTGGGGCAACTCGGATATCCTAACTCCTGAAAATAAGTTGGAAGGCGCTTAGGCAAAGATGAAGATTGCTTCAGGATTTGACTACTTTGCCTTCGCCTAGAGAGTCATCTAAATGGAGATTGTGAAGTTTAGACCACACTCTAATAGCATCGAGATATTTTGAGTTAAATCCTACACCCCAATGGATGGGTGGTTAAGTAAGGGGAATAAATAACATAGGAGAAGTGGCTAGTATCGGATGGGATGGACGTCTCATTTTTTATTTTTATTTTTTTTGATATACAAAAAGAAAACCGTAGAGTAAAAAGGAAATAAAAGAGTAAGAAGTACAAAAGAAAAGAAAGGGGAAAAAAAGGAGAAAGAACAATTACTTACCAATAATTGTATTTTGTAAGTCCTCCATTTTTATTTTTATTTTTGCTTCAGTGACCCCTTCAACAAGCCACATCTAATTTCCTTCAAACTTGTTTTTTTTAATAGAAATCAATGGATCAAAGCAATCCCCATCTACCATTTTATTAAGTTTGGCACTTCCAATCATAAAACACATCCACAATGGACGACGGGGAGGGGGGGGGGGGGGGGATACACAATCCATTTCACAAACATTGATAACGTGAGACCTCATGGATCTGCAAGGTGTGGTCTTGATATTCCAATGAATCCAATCCATATAGACAGGGGACGAGCTAACTCCACTTCCATCCCTAAGTATTTGGAAAGCAATGCAATTAATTTCACAAGAGCTCCCAAACAAGGAAAAAAACCACTTTTGGAGGAACACCTTTATATAGCCCCATGAAGTTGCTTTTGATCCACCAAATGATTATATAAGGAAGAAATCGAGATGAATCCCCCCTTAGACCACCCTCCATTTCCACCAATCCTCATCCGAACTTGGCACCATGAAGGCAAAAACTACCATTAAGTTTCCGGCTTCCACATCTCAGTTATTGAGAGCCCTTCTAAAGTTAAAGTTCCAACCCCCTCCAATAATCAACCCTCACACATAAAATTCTTCAACTTTGTACCACTCAAGTAACTCAGAACAGCCTGGGGAAGACCTTCAAATTAGTTGAATCGCAGCCTCAAAATCATGTCACTTAGTTTAAATCCCAAAATTGCATTTTCAAATTTCATCAAATCTCATTATTTATTAGATTTCTCAAGTTCTCAACACGTTGGCTCTTTTGGTCTTTTAAGTTATCTTCCAACAACAATATTCGGTAGTAGACGGTATTAAAAGGCACCCAAAAAGGACAAATTATAATATAGGGAATAGTTGGAGGGGTTCAAAAGGGCTAATTTCTAATATAAGCAATAACTTGGGGTGAATTTTTTTTTTTTTTTTTACATAGGTTTTTTTTCCCTATAAAATGCCAACCACGTTTAGATATTCATTTAGGTCATTTTTTTACTTTTTAGTTCATATATATATATATACTTGAAAGATATGTGTGTGTATTTTGTAGTATATCTTTGTATGCACCTACGAATGATACGTTTATCGCAAAAAAATTTAGTTTTTTATGCACAATATGATACGTGTTTTATAAGTGTGGCTACACCTTTGTTTTGTTTTCAACTATATAGGCTTGTAATAAATGGCATATGGAGCAAGTGTACAAAACTCATGACCCACTCTCTTAACAAACAAGTGAAAATCCAAATCCAAATCCAAATCCAAATTATCATTGAATACACCACTCGATATGGGCAAGACACCTTTACTCAAGAAGCGGCTCCAAACCCTGACACGCATGAAGAAGCAAACCTACGCAAGAATCCCCTTGCTCGACCTCACGTGTTAGGGGGAAATGTCAAGGGAAAGGAGCACGATTCCCCCAAGTGAGTACTCGGTGAAACCCGTGAAGGTGGATTGATATTGCTTTTCTCAATGGGTATACTTTCTAGATTATGTAAATTCCACAATGAGTTGACGATGAAGAAGCATATGTTGACGAGTCATATTGGCATTCGTAAATCACAAGGCCAAAGCTCCACAAGAATACAACATGTTTGTAAGATCACAATGGACTTTAGGACACTTTAACAAAGTTGGATAAAAGGTTCAATTATGTGAAAGAAAAATAATTTAATTAAAAAAATCTATAAATAACCTACTAAGGCTTCTACAAGTCTCGACTAGTCAAGCTCATATGGATGGAACTCAATCAAACATGCACGAGCAGTCATGTTAGATGGGTCAAGCACAAAAAATGCAGCGTGCTTTTCCTTATTTACAATTTCAAAAAAATATATGTTTGCTCTAGTTTTTGTTGTTCTTTATGGTGAAGCGGTTTTCTCTGTTTTGGCTCTTTTCTTTGCTTTATAAATAGGCATACGTTGGGTTGTGCTTGGGGGTTCTAGTAGAATTTACATCTAAACATTTGAGAAACTTTTGCAAATTATTATTATTATTATTATTATTATTATTATTATTATTATTATTATTATCAGTGTAGATAAAGCGACTGCTTAAAGCGAGAAGCGGTGACAACACACATTGCCTTGGCCAAAGTGAGGAAAAGCGAAAAGAAAATTATATATTTTTTTTACAATAAAAGTTTTAGTAATGAGATATATTATTAGGATTACATATTTTTACAATAGAGATTGGTTTCAATTTTCAAATACTCTAAAGTCCACACAAAGATCTTCATTGTCTTATCTTTTAATAGTTGTTTTCAAAGTATTAGCATACAAATATATTTCTAATTTTCTACATAATATAATAATATAGGAAAATCTCTATTAAAATTGTTAGTTACTTAGATATTCAAATAAATTTAAAATTGTTTACTTATTATTTTTTTCTTAATTTAATTAGTTGATTGAATCGATTGAGAATTATAGATGAAATTTTAATTATTATTATTGTGAAAATTATGAAGTTTTATTATGAATTTTTTATTTTATTATGTTCACTTTTATTTTTATTATTAATACTACTACTACTACTATTATTATTATTATTATTATTTGTTCTTTCTCGCAGCCAATACATGTGCAGCCTCCAGTTCTTTGACAACTCCCACCTTAACAGAAAAACAATAATTCAAACTTATTTATTGCATCAAAGTGTTTTCACTAGTAGTCTTAAGTCTCCTTTTTTTAGTTTGCGTGATCTGAATGATGAGTGATATGCATTGCTGCACTTGAGGGCCTAGTTCCTATTGTTAAGCTTATCCTAAGTGATTGTGATTTGATTGTCATACCATATGTTCCGTACCCTTGATAATTCTTTTTCACATATAAATAATTACACAATTTCTATACGTTTGACATCCTTTACAAACTAGTGTTCCTTGTAGATTATTTGCTAACAACGGTTGTGTTTTTATGCAGTAATAGGGAAATTAATCACACACCACTGGAAGACCTGCTATTGGCCGAACCCGAGCTCACTCGATTAGCAAGGTATATTTTCTCAACTTTTTGAAGTTTTTGTTCTTTTTCTTGTCAACCCTGCTAGGAAGCCAATTGCCTGAGAGGTCATCAAGATGATGGGAATGGCCTGAATCTAAACGTGACAATTTTAGTTGAAGTACTGTTCATGCATGCATGCATTTCATGCTAAATAAATTGACATTCTTTCTTCTTATTGCAGTGTCACTAGAGAAGCCAGGAAATTAGTTTGAGAAGAAACCTGAATGCCCTTCTTGACAAGGCAAAGTGGTCTGATCTTTTTATTGTAAATTTGTTTTTTCGCCTTCTTTTCAATTTTTTTAATTTTTCTTTTAGAATTTGTAGTCTTGAACTATGTGTGTCTGGAAGAATATCAAGCGTCATGTTGAACCTGAAGGGATATGATGAAATGCATACTCCTTGTATACAAAGATTTTTTGAAATAGAAAAAGCAAGAGTTTTCCTGTTTGGTTGAGTTCACATTTTAGTCCAGAAAAATGATGTGTGTTCTGCATCTGTATAATAAAACCAAAACTATTCTCACGTCACCAGCATCTCCATAAAAGATGCTTCAATGCCAAAGTTGCCTCTCAGCATAGGAGTCCCTCTTTTGCATGTTTAACCATTGTTTCTGCATTGTGAAACTTTGAGGATCTACAGGAGGTTGACACCTACAGTCTTTCAAAGAGAGTATAGGTTGCAAATCCCGAGTCTATTTTTTGGGGGTCGTTGTAACAACCTTAAAATGTCCTCACATTGGAGACTGAGGATTTTTTTTTTATGCATTGGTTATGATGTTGCGCAATCTACATTGCATTTGAATCCTTACATGATTATTGATGACTTTTGTCACCTTCAACAGCGTAATGTTTGTTTTCCTTTGTTCAGGCTTTTTAGATTGGGATTTAGCACTTGGATATGAGCAACTATTGGTATTGGTGTGGTCGTCCGTTCTTTAGTTTATAGTACTCTGGGGCACTTGTTTTATTTGGATGAAGGTTACCCATATCATATTAGCCTGAAATTCTTTGAAGAAATGCAAAAAAATTTGGGAACAACAAAATTGTGAACCCATCTTATATTTTTCTCTTTTTTGCGGTGGTGGTGGGTTTTGAATTGTATTAGTTGATGATAATGGTTTCCTTACAATTAGTATCTGCCTTCTGTTCTTAATTGGAGCTTTGTGCTTAAAGAGACTAGAATCAGATTTTCATATCAAATAGGCTTGTAGTTTGGGTTTTTTTGTGCATTTCAAGGATAAATCAGAAGCAACTTGTACATGAATACTTTTTGCTGATCACTTTGACAAATCTAAAATTTTGGATGGGAAAAACAAATTTGAAATCTAAAACTTTAGCCAAAGGTGTGATGGTTCAGTGGTTGAGCAGTGGCGGATGACGGATGATGTCACTAGGTCACAGGGTTGAACCCAACCAGCGGTATCTGGGGTGATGCTTATGTTTTTGAAATATCTTCAAATCTCAAAATCTCAAAACCAATTTTCAAATTGTAGCCATATGTCCATGGTATATGTTATTTTTTTCCGAAAAATCTTCCTACTTGACCAGTACGCAAAGGCATTACGAGTGCTTGTATGCCCGATCTTGGTTCAATGTTAGGCTGAGGTAGAGGTGATTTTTGCAGGAGTAACATTACACCATGGCAGTGGTTGTGCTCAACACAGAGATCAAGAGTAACATTACCCCATGGCAGTGGTTTTTATTGAAATTGGCCGACCTCATAGTATTTGAATTTATGGTATTTGATTTTTCCTAAAAATCTTCTACAATAGAAAATCTAGAGTTTTTCGTTGAAGTTTTTGTAGTATTCTATCATTGACAACGCAGATATTGTTTTGTTGGCTCGGGGCTTGTATTGTGATTACCTTTTTCTCCTTTGTTATCGAGCTCTTTCAAGAAAGAGTGGCGTGGAGTTACCCGAACTGTTTACGGTGCAATAGGGGTGATTTATCATTGACTGTGCTTGTTCTGTGATTTGCTCATCATGGCTGTAGAGCTAAAATCGCACGTAGATGTAGAAGTGAAGTTGGTTTAGTGATGATACTCACACCTAAAACCATAGAAAAAGTTATTCCATAACCAGTTGCAATAGAAAACTTGAACTTTTTTTTTTCTTAACCAATACTTAATCAGAGCGCAAAAGATACATTCAGACCACTTTCCTTGTGTCAGAGGTCACGGATTTGAAATTCACCAGTTAGGAAAAAAAGAAAAGAAGGAAAATCACTCTTCCTGCTTCATATATTACAGTCCAACCTGAAGTTAAACTTGATCATTGCCAACAGCAAAGCATTAGCAAAAGTTGTTGGACAGAAAGACAATCCAGAAAAGATGAACTTGTTGGTTGCTACAACAATATACTGCTCTACTAAAATGTCCTGCATATCCCAACAGATAAATCCTAAGAATGTACAGGAAACTTTTGAATGCAGATGGCAGACATGAGAGAACGTATCAGCCAGCACCTTCTGCCCATATAAGGTTGCACAAGAGAAGTACGTTTTTAATCAGCACTGAACAATGCACCATCTAAGACCATATAAACAGCCTCGTGCCAGTGGCATGACAGCTCAATGGTTAGAGCTTGACGGATAGTACCACTAGGTCATGGGTTCGAACCTAGCCAGCGGCATATTTATCAGTTGGGATCCTGAAAATCCAGCTCGCCCTATTTATTGGATCATGGCACCCCTTGCCCAATAAACCCTTGACTTCTAAAAATTTTAGGTGATACATAGTCGTCACGGTTAGGCTAATCGTGATTCCCTCTAACCACGGTTTCCAAAACGATGAATAAACAAAAAACACAAATTGGTCACCGTGAGATTAGAAGACTTGGTGTCATTATTTAAATTAAAAAAATGAAAAAAAAAATATTTGAGCAAACTGTGACACTTATTTATTTTATATCAAAATTATTTGTGTTGTGTTAGTTTATTTTAATGATATAGGGCTTGAGTGAAAGGCATGATAGTGAAAATGTTCACACATATATTGATGAAATTGATTTGGACACTAATATCATCGTTGATATGGTCGAAGACGATGAAAAGGATTTGATCAATGGATTGCACACCATTCTTCAATCATTCAATCAATTTCAAATAAGTTGTATCTTATTCAGACCAATAAGTAGAACTGAGTTAAAGCGGTCAATAGAAAAACCGAAATAACTAGTTATAGTAAGTATGGAAAAGCTAACAGCGATACCTTTTATTTATACATATGTTTACGAAACATTTACCTAATTTTCGATTTTATAGATACGAGTATAAGAAAAAAGCTTACAGATGTGATAAATAATTGTGTTTTTATTAATATCATGCTTATGTAGACAAAAGTAATAATTATTATGGTTTACTAAATTTGTTTGTATAGAGTCGAACCTCGATAATTTGATACCTGATAAATTAATAACCTTGGTTAAGTAATATTTTTGGGCAGTCCCGATTTAGAAATAACATGCTAAATTAATTATTCGCTAAATTTATAAGATAATACATTATTAAAAAAATTCATGTAGGTCACGTAATGTATAAATTAATAATTTCCGTCATAGTTGATTTCTTTACACCTTTGAGACGAGAAGTCACTGTTGGTTGTATGATGTGTTGTGTTACTATGACTTTTGTTTTTTAACTAAAGTTTTTGCTTAGTTAAATTTAAGAAAAATGGAATAATGTAGTACATTGAACAATGGAATCTATCTTGGGGGGAATAAGTAGATTAATAAATTTACTTGGTTAAACAATTACATAGAATTGTTAGTTTGTAAAATGATAAACTAAATACAATATTTAAGAAAATAAGGAATACCTTGATAATGAAATAAGTTATTAATTTATCAATTATTTAATATTCACTAAATTCATAAATTTTTCGTAGCCCCAAGACTTTTAATTTATAGAGGTTTAACTATATGTTTTAAACGAGTAGCAACAGAACGGGCCAACTCATTCCCACTACTAAGAACATAAGCAAACATCGTCTAAAGTCTGAGAGGGTATGAGCATTAAAAATGGCATCAAAATAGACAATGATGCAAGGGTTGTGCACTACGTTCCGGTACTGATGGTGTCTTCGCTCTTGTGTCCAGTGGTCTTCCTGTTTTCCTCCTTGGCTTTGGAAGTTCTCCGTTGTGTTACTGTCCTTCTATACTGTTCTAAAAGCTGCTCCAAATTCACATTTTCCCCTTTGGAGAACAAATTTTTTCTTGTACTGCAAATCACCTACAAGGAATTGATATTTACTTGGACTAAGATCATCATCAATCTTCAATAGATACTCAAGATAAGTATGGTTGCCAATGGCATGACATCTCAATGGTTAGAACTTGGCGGATGGTACCACTAGGTCATGAATTCGAACCCAGTCGGCCGGCAGCATGTTTATGGTGTGTTCTCATGGGCTTACCTATCTTTCAAGGGAAAAAATTTCAGTAAGCCATTTATCCTACCACATATTAATAGGATCAACAACCATCATATTTATCAGTTTTTCTTGAATTGTCTACACCAAGCATTCTTCTGTGCATCCGTTGATGTTCAACGATGTACATTAGGACTACAATATTAGGATGACTTTGCATAGTTTACTACTATACTAGTCCAAGCAATGCTACAAAACAGACATCAATCTCCACCTTGGCATGAAAATTTGCATTTCATCAAGCCTCGTACTGTCACCGCAACACAAAAAGCCCAAAAGGAGGTATTGCCCCCAAGGGACCTCAACGACAAAAAACATTGATCAAGTTGTCCATGAGATTATCCTTAGTACCAATCTTCTGTAAATTGGCATTATCGCATCGGTTACATCCCGAATTAAGTGAATGGACATCTATAGGTTTAATGTGAGCATGATGAACTTATTCTTAGCAGGAAGCATGGTACTTGACCGTCACAATTAACTTCCTAAAATGCCCAGATCAATATCTCTATCACTGCCACATACAGCTTCTATAGTAGAAAAACAACTGTAGAATGTAACAGCAAAGCAACTTTAGACTCTAAAGAGGACCTCAAACAAATATGACCGTCACAAAGACTAAAACATCTGTACTCTGTAGTAAATTTTTTGGTGAGTCCAAATCACCAATAAGAATCCACAAAAACACAAACATTTGACAACTTGTTCTGGAAAACCAATCCAACATCCAATGAGCCCTGGGCATACCCCAAAATCCACCCGAAAGCATAGCTGTGTAACAAACCCGGATTGGACTTATGACTAAGCATGCTCGGATGTGCAAGATTTGGACAAGTACAAACTATGGTATACATTAGACTACGAACTACACTACTAGCATATGAAACCTAGGACATATGGTATACAATTACTCACGTTCTTACTCAGTGTCAGGAGACCGAGATCCAGAAAGTTTGAAGTAAGCAGCTGACGATATCCTATTTTTTGGAGTTTTGCATCCATGAACAAGACACTACCTTTCCAAGTATACCTTCTGATAAGATATACCCGCCCTTTCTTTCCATCTTTAAACTCATATTAGAGAAGCTCTGTCACCATTAAGGGTAGGGGGAACTCCATTAGAACCACTAGGAATGGTAACGATGGTGCTTCAAACTCCAACAGCTGCAACAAAAGAACACAGCAAATTGCAAATTGACCATAACTCCAAGACAGAAGAAAAAATTGCTTTGCTTTTTTGATTATGTGAGAGGAATAAATACTCTAGTCACGTGTAAGTAAAGAACTGAAAAAAAAAAATTATATATATATAAATAAAACAAAAACAAAAGACCTAAAGCTAATGTGTGTTTTTTTTTCTAAAATACTTGAGACCAGGGTAAAAGTGGACAAGGGTGTAAATGGATCAGATTTGCATAGGCTAGATGGGAACCCAATCCAATAATCGGCACTGGAAATACAAAACCTGATCGATTGACAGCCCTAAAAGTGGATAAGATCGCTTCTGAGTCATGTTTGAAGTGACTCAACCTCAGGGGTGAAGAAACACATCCCACCATTATCAAATCAGCCTGAAATACCAAAGAATGACCTTAAAAGTGTCAGATCAGCCTCCGACAATTAGCTTAATCCTTAATATCACTTATGCTAATAATGACAGAGGTGACCCCGTGAAAGAGTAGCCTTACGGAAGGAAAACGAAATGGGCTACTATCAACAAAAGCCCATGGACCCTTGCTGCAGACAGAAATACTCTTTGAAGAGATGGGGCATGCAGAGATGTAAAACATTCTAATGATCAGATGGATAATTGCAATCTCTTGGGTCTCCATACTCAAGGATGCAAATACACTTGTATCTACAACCCCCTTGTGGTTTTTTTTTTTTAATCAGCACTTATACCAAGCACTAAGGTGGCATTGTGTTCTTTTTAAGTGATTGGAAGCCAACTTCAAATTGGAGTTGGAAGTTCTCAACGGGCTTCTAAATGTGCTATTTGTTTCAGTCCTAAATAAGTTGCTACGAAGTAAAATCAAAAGGTGTTTGTTTTTAAATGTTAAGACAGAAATTGTTTGACCATTTTTTTTTGTGAAAACTAAATTAAAAATACTGGAAAGAAGAAAATTTGTTACCAAAATTTTTTTAATTATGAATCAAAACTTCCTTTATATATGTATACAAATAAATCATTTTAAAAGTCTCCTAGATAGTACAAAAAATTGTGTCGCTACAAAATTTAAAAAAAAAAAAAAAAAAAAAAAAGAGTTGGAGATGAGAGAAAACCCTGAAGCTCATTCATGTGGTAGCGAGTTTGATAGGATTCTGATCAACATGGATTGGATAGTCCTTTATAGCAATGGGGTCTGACTAGCCTTGTTGCTCTATTACTTCTTTACCACTGTCCAGTGAATATGAGGTAGAAGAAATAGAAGCAAGTAGGCAACCATTCCGGCTCCTGGCCATGTTTGTGTCAAAAACTAAAAGAGGATTTAGCAAGTGAGTGAGAACACCATGTTTGTGTCGAAACCTAAACTACAAAAAAGTCAAGGCTATTACGAAAGTTTAGACAGACTAATTTACTTGACCTGTCAGTTCAAGTAAACGAGGGTAGACAAAGCTTATGGGAAGTAAGCAAACCCCCCACAAAACCTCATACTCCTGTGGAAAGCAACCCCGAAAATAACCTCATACTCCTGTGGAAGAAAATAAACTAATTCAAAACAACTCAGGCCATGTTTTAGCATGCCTCAACCATAGTTGGCAAATGGAAACACTGCATACTCAAATAATTCTCTACATCAGTCAATCAAGTATCAAATAGTATCTCTACTTTCAGGTTTGGACAAATAAATGGTAAAGAAATGCAAGTCTCCAATAATTTGTAAAGTTCATGTGCTATTCAAGTTTCACTTAAAAAAATATAATTACAAAATCAGATATAATATAATATAAAGACTATTACTTGAAATAATTTACTTATTCGTGGCATTTACTAAGTTCTTGTGACGATAAAAGTAGTGGATGTTCCAGTTTTCAACTTAAACAAAGACTCTACACATTACTCATCTTGGATATTTGGGTTTCGAATAATTTTAGTCTAACGTTTGAGAAATAAAAGTATATTACTCGGAAAATGTTTAATACGAGTTTTATCCATTTTTACAGTCAAATATACGTGAACTATACCTGATAATCCAAAATTACAAAGTATAAATGTTTACATAAATTTGCATATAGAAATGTTTACATAAATTTGCATATAGTACAAGTGACAGGACTTGGACTAAGAAATCAATGGGATAAGTCTCGAATCGAGACTTATCCCATTGAACAGGATAAGTGTCGACAACAAGTACAATACATGAACTTGCTAACTATGGCCTCAACCAAGGCACACGGTTCAAAAGGCGCTAAAATGATTATATATATAAACATAGAAATAAGAGAGCTAACAAAGCCATGTGGAGTAAGAAAAGAAAGAACACGGAAAAATGAAGGAAACAATGAAAAAGGATAAACGACAATAAGTGAGCCTACCTTAGCTGATTTAGGCGTTACATATACAATATGTTATTGACAAGACATTAGCATAGTATTTGGATATATGATTTGTTTTAGCATGAACATAATCAGACATTCAACTCATATGCATATTGCCTTCACATTCTTACGTGGTAGCCCTGGCTCCACCACAGCAGCGCCAAGGCTCCTGATGCACTCATGGGCACCTCGTGCCCTAGACAAGATAAGATCAAGCATCGGCTCAACTGAGTATGCCTGATGATAAACAAAATAACAGATGCTTCTTCAGATTTCTTTGCATAAGGAAAGCCAATAACTGCAATGACCCTAAACACATTGGTTTAACTATTCCAAGGGCATATTCATTCAAATCATCTCAATTTCCAACCAGTGAACCAGCTAAGCAAGGATTTGTGATTTAAAAGTTCTTGCATTTAAGAGAACATATAAACATATTGTATCAAAATAGTTGGTATTTTTTAAGGAGTTATTATCATTCCTTTAGGTACAGTAATAAATAATTCAAAGAATAAAAGGATGATTTTTTATTTAATTGTTATTTATTTTTATTTTTATTTTTATATTTTTATTGGGGGGTAGGATAGAAAATATTTTAAGAAAGCTATAAACCATATAAGAGTTTGGTATAACTTACCTGACACCTTCCTAGCCATTTTCTATAGCAGCATGAGTGCGCCTCACATTCTCATCTGTCGGAAGCCTATCAAATACTGTATTCGTTTGCCAAAGGCTGCAATAAAATTAATGTAAGGAAAAAGAGAGATAGAATGTCAATGACTTGCACACTCAGAGAAGACCTCCACTGGCTTTCATGTCCATGGCCATGTACATAACCATTTACCTGGAATCTGAAACCCTACTAGTACACATTTCAGAACGCAACATATTGGAACAGCAAATTAACAAGTGGTGTCTTATTTCTTCTCCAAGTAGTTTGATATTGGATAAGAAACAGAACATCATGACAGTACATCTAAAGCTGTAGTATTTGCAAGCTTGGACTAATATACCTCATAAGCTCATATGCAAACTGCGAATAAAAATTGATCTTTACAGTTCCGGTACTGAATCCATCATGTTTGGGAATTAGAATCTACAAGACCAAAACTACAACTTAAGCTGCAAATCACTTTTATGGTATTTAAAATTCATGTTGCAATGAGACAGATGGTAGTGAAACTAGTTATCTCTTTCACGATAAAAACAAAGGCACTGTCAATCCAAATTCAGTAAGCACAAGAATCTGTTTACTATGCAGACAAGAACTAAAAATAAGACCAAGCCAGGACTATCAATGAATACATACAATCCCATTTGTGTGTGCTTAACATTAAGGAGAAATAATAACACATGTTGGTAGCCTATGTTAGAGGTATAGCAAAAAATTAAACATGAAATACAGATAAACTCTCAGGGGCAAAATGGCAGAAAAAATTTGAATTGAACTTTTGAACCATTGGCATGCAGAAATCTTTCTTAGGAACTCTCAGTCAATGTGAGAACCTAAAGGAAGCTTGAGATCAATCTTTAAAAAGTCAAAGCATGATATATAATCACTCGAATTGGTTACATCCTCTTGTATTCACCGAGAAAATAGTTGTATATTTTTCCTTTTCTTATAAGAAATTATTCAGGGAACCTAATACAGTCTAGGTTTTCACAAGATGTTTGTATCACATGCTCATGTACAGAATCAAATAGGTAGTTACTAATAAATATAGATTTATTTGCCAATCATAAGATGCATTCTGATGAATCTTGAAATACTAAATCATAGAAATCTACAATGTTGATGGACAGGACCCTACAACCACAAACTAGCGTCATGCAAAGGCCTCTATTTTCATAAAAATAAGGGTGGTGGCATTATGCAAAACTGAACCTCAAGATTGAGAGGACAAATCAAGCTAGCAAATAAAGTTCAGATCTTGCAGCAAAAGCAAATAACATATATTTGAAGTTTGAATTTGAATAAATATATCCTGGAACTTTACAAACAACCCTTGACTCATTGTAGGCATACTCATTTGTGAGCGTATCTTGGATAAAGCAATGCGATTCTGTTTTTCCTCCTTTCGACATTATACATGTTCATAAAAATGTTCAGCTTCAACCAGAGAGCAAGAAACATCTTACATTTGTGCAGCTTGGAATCTCTCTCCATTATCCTCTTCGTCTCTATTGTTCCCCTGGCTAGAAGCCAACACTGATTGGATACTGTTGTCATTACCATCTGTAGGGGGGAGCTGATCCACCATGATAGCATTTCTTTTGTAGTTCCAAACAAGCATTGAAATGTAATCCTGAGGTGTAATAAGACCCAATTCTTGAAGGCAGTTCCTTTGCTCCTCGACTGTCTTTGGATCCTCAAGCCGAATGTATTCAAGCAGAACCTTCTCATGCTCAGGCCTCCAAGCACTTGGGAAAGGTGTGTAATCAGTCTCAGGTACAAGAGACATTCGAGTGAACTGAAGCCCATCAACAGAGTCTACAAGACCCATCCTCAACAAATTGTGGTACTCAGGTGATTGCCCTTTTTTCTCCTTTAAAGGACGACTTAGATTCCTTGATGCAATCTTGTACACTTTTGCTCGTGAACGAAGCTTGTACTTTGCAGCATACAGCTTTGCCAATGATCCCCTAATGATGTAAGAACAAAAATTAACAATTTTCTTACGGTTGTCCGCGTACCTAAACCATTCAACCATCGTCGCCAAGAACTTGTTCATTTGTGCATTTGTGTGTGCTTGTGTAGCATGGAACATTCTGAAACAAGGCTGTGGGTCTGGATCTCGATCCCCCTTGAGAAACTCCAACTTCCTAAACTGCTTGATGCATTTTTTCAAGCTTGCTGTAACTGATAGAAGGGTCCCTACCCCCTTCTCACTGATGATCTTCCCACCAGTTGCAGTATACCTTAGTGTGGGATACACAACCCGTCGACATAATACATGGTCAAGAAACATTATACCTTTGGTTATGTGCTCAATCGGGAGACTCTCATTATCAAGTTTGAGAAGATACTTTTGGTCACAAAACTCAATTAACTGTTTTCTTAATGTTGCTGCATCTGCTCTAGGCCCCCGAACACCTATCAAAATGTGACCCCCATATCGGATATAATCAATCTTCCGAGTCTTGTCAGGCCCACTCGTAGGAACAAATTCCGGCCATGAAGTATTTCCCTGTTCCTCTTCCCCTTCAGGGGTATTCCATATCACATCACTCTTCGAAGGGTGATAAAATTCCTTGATCTTCCCCTCCATCCAACGGTCTAATTCATCAAGACAAACGTTTGCCAGAAGGGGACTAAGAACACCACAATGTCCCCAAGAGGGAAGCTTTTCAGCCTCCTCCGGAGCAAAACCAAAAAAAGTCTGCAACCAATACGGGTCAGGCTTTGGCTCATCTTCTGCCAAAACCTTCTTTTTCTGATTCTTCCGTTTCTTCTTCTTTTTTGGTTCCCCATCATTACTACTAGTTATCACAGGCGTCACAAGTGCAGCTTTTATCAAATCAATCACCTTTTTATCTCTAACGTCTCTCATAAGTGCACCAATCACCATTCCCACTTTCATCCCATCCAAAATGGTACTCAAATCTCCTTTAATATACCACAAATAACCCGCAAAACTCCGCCTAATTACCCGTAAAACAGTATGGCAAGTTCTCCCGGGTCGAAAAGCATAAGACTTCTGCGAGAACCTAGCTTCATAAACCGGCTCCAAAATCAACAACAAAACCTCCTGAACAATCCTATCTTGAAATGGGGTTGGCTGGGTTGTAGTCAAAATGGTCTTAATCTTCCTCTTAGACAAAGTAGCAATGTCAGTCTTATCCTTTGGTGACCTGATAAAAAAATCCAACCTAGAACCCCATTTGAACCTAGAATCCAAAACAGCATTTCTAAGTGATAACAAATCTTCTAAAGCAGATTTCTGAATAGCACTTTTGGGCATAAATGTACCAATTTCATCAGCACATACCTTCTGATAGGCCAATACCCACAATTCGAAACGCCGAAGATAGTCAGTAAGATGGGTCACAGTCTTTTCGGGTTCTCGAAAGTTTTCAATCCACATCGCTGAACACACGGCAACCCCATCTTCCTTCATTAGGTAGGATGGGTCGTCTGGGTCAGGTGTCCTTCTATGTTGCACAGGCGCCATTGTTGAGAGGAAACGTAACAAGGAGAAGCCATTGATTCTACTAGGGTTTATTGAATTCGTGAAAGAGAAAGGTTTTGCGATTTGGGAAGAATTACGGTTTGTGAAAGCGCGGGAAAAGAAAACGGTTAGGCGTCGATGCATCGAGTGAATCAGGGTTTTTGAGGTTGAGTTCACGCCATGTGAAGAAGGTCGAATGAAGAGAGAGAAAATCCTAATTTGATGGTTCGGAAGTCATCAAAGGCTTTGAAGATAGAAATGATATCTAAACAAAATGATGTCGATTGTTTGTTTGAATAAAAGCTTGAGAGAGAGAGAATAAAAGCTTGAGAGAGAGAGATTGAACGAAGTCTGTAGAGGCAGAGTAGAGCGGAGGCTTGTCACCTTAAACCCTGGCTTGGCTGCAGAGTGAGTTGAGGAAGGAGAGAGTGAAAAAACATGGACAGCGTCTATATGACACCAACAGTTTCGCTGAAAAACACCACTGACCCCCTCATTTTTTGGGTGTGTTGAAGGACACCACCAATATAAACTCATACTACACCATTATTTTTCTTCCCGTCCTCTCTTCTCTCACAGAAACCACCACCACTGTACCGCTCCGCTGAAGGCTGCACCATCCCTCTTGACGTCGAGCAGCACCACTCCGCCACTACCTTTCTTCTCTTCATCTTCTCATTTATCGTTGTTATTGTTCTTCTTCCTTTTTTTCCCTGTTCTTTTATCTTTTTTTCTCCTTTATTCCTATTCTCTTCTATTCTTCTCCACCGCCGGCAACACCACCCTGCCCTCGTCCCCTACTTTTTTTTCCACCATTCTTATTTTTCTTTCCTTTTTTTTTTGCCATCGAGCAAATTTGTGCCAATGGGGTTCCCAATTCGCAGGAACCTATGCAAGGGCAAAAAAAAATCGCGTGAGCCTGTGCGAGTGGGGAAACCCCATTCATAAGAATTTGCTCGAGGGCAGAAAAAATAAAGAATAAGATATGTGGGTGTTGTTCCCTGAGAGGGAGAAGAAAGGTGGTGGTGGATATTTTTTTAATATTGGTAGTGTCCTTCAGTAAATGTGGTGTGCTTAAAAAAATAGAGGGTGGTGATGTCCTTAAATTGGTGGTGTCAAAAATTCGCTACAAAAAAAATAAGGTGTTGTTCCCTAAAAGAAAATAAGGGTGGTGGTTGTTTTTTTTTCTTGTTTATATTGGTGGTGTTCTTCAGTAGGTGGCGGCGGCGTACTTCAGAAAGTAGGGGAGCCTTCAGCAAATATAATGTCAAAAAGTCGTTGCCAAAAAAATGTTCACCTTTTGCCTATTGAACCACCCCATTCGAGTAAGAAATTTAACTTTCCTCGCCTGCTAAGCTTATAAAGGCACCCGCATATGGTGAAATTTAGGTAGGTATCATTTTTTTTCCTCTTTATTTGCTCTCCAAAACATTTTCCCCCTTCATACCTAAACATAAATCAGATACAAATGATGAGATCTAAAGTCTAAATAACCCTTTTAAAAAATTGTAAATACCTCACACCTTACCAAAACAATGAATGATATAAGAATTGCACTATTTCAATCAAAGTTTGGCAAAAAAAATTGTAAATACCTATAACTCGATCGTTTTTCCAAAATGTGATTGTACAATTCTTGTGCTCTTCATTGTTTTTCGCTTTTTCCATCCATAAAAGACTATTTTTAATAGTATGTAACGCCTAGAAGGCAATATAAATTTTTTATATGTTTGGAGTAGTGAACCAAATATTTCAAACACCAATATTAAAGAGAGTTAATATGAGATGATGCGTCCATGAAGAACATACATCCTAGTCTAGGGCTAAACAAAATGTCGAATGAACCGATCAAATCGTCCAAACCAAATCGAACCGACCAATTTAGTGTCGTTTTGTTTTGATTTCGGCTTGGTTTATAATATTTTAAAACCAAAGTGATTGGTTTGAGGTTGAAAAAACAAAGGAAACGAAACTTATACATATGTTTTTTTAATAGTATCATATAAAAGATTAATAGATAATACATCATTTTTGTTGACTTAGTTTGGTTTAAATCGGTTTAGCATAGTTTTTGTCAGTTCAATTTGATTTTTGATTTCATTATCCATTTGGTTTGATTCAGTTTGAATTTCTGTCAAACTGGTTGATATGGTTCGATTTGCGGTTTTCATGTTGAAACTGAACTAAATCAAACCATGAATAACCCTACTGCTTGGTTGTGGGTCTATTCCAACCTGGGCATAAAAGGGTAACGACACGACCACACAAATTTAGTTGTGTAAGGCACATACGATAGTCCTAACCTGTCATGTTTGCTTAATTAAATATTATACATGGTGTTGAGTTTGGCAAGAAAAGAAATGTGAAAATTGTTTGAAATTCTTGCGGATGAGAACTTTACAATGATGGTGTAAGAGATTGGATATATGAATCAGCATTTGGATTATTATATTATGCTTGAATTAGTAGTTAGTATTTGCCTCTCTTTTAAATTTGAATTGGATTGTTATGCAAATTGACTTGCTAAGGACTATGTTTTCCTACATTGAATGAGTTTGATCGTCACTTTGTATATAGAATTTGTCCATAAAAATGGTTATGTTTCCCCAAAAGAATGGGTGGATTTGTTCACTACTGACAAAGTATGATACATGATAGATGATATGGATAATCTTGAGTTCATAAAATTTCATCACATTGAATTGTATCCCTTAGCTTGTTTTTATTTTCTTCTTTACATATTTTACTCAGCTTGTTTGCTAATTTGAGCTTTGAATGCTCTTTACTTGTGAAGAGTTGGTGAAGATATTCATGTGAAGGACGACAATATATGATATGTATCATAGTGTGTGCGTATCATGTGGAGATATTATTATCATTATTTTTTAATTTAAAGTTTTTTTCATAAAAAAAGGGGGCTGATAAAGGCTGACCCCAAACTGCGGATCCCAAAAGTGGTACCCAATACAAATGGAAGACCCCTACTTATTGGTTGGCTAAAACAAATAAAATTCCATCTCTAGCCCCACATCTTCTTCCATTATCTATCTATTTATTCCATTAAACCTACCGAACTATCTCTCCCCTTCCCCAACTCTTTCTCAAATCTCAAACTCTCTTCTTCCCGAATTCTCATATTCTCTCTGCTATCTTTATTTCCACCATTAAACCCTTCCCACTTTATAAATCCTTTCCATATTCTTTCACAACTCTCATTTTTTCTCTGTTCCATTTTCTCCATCAAACCCAAATCGTCTCTCTTCCCCCAACTTTCGCTCAAAGGTTGTGGTGGCAATTGAGCTTGTTGGATTGATTGAGGACTCAATTTCAAAACCATGAGGTGAGTCATGGCGTCTTCCCTAGTTCGCTTGAGAGCGTTTAATAGCATCCACAGACGAAATTGAAATTAAAGTTTGTCAGTTCATAAGGTTGGATCAAATCTAGATTTTCAGCATTACGCGATTGATTTAATCGTGAAACTGGAATTCATGTGGTTTAAGCTAACAATGTGAATGTAATAACTTTTTAAAGACTAATTCTCTGGAAAGCATCTTGCAGCACATGATTAGTTCAAACCGTGGTTTTTAGCGTAACATAGTTGGCCTAATCATGAAACTTGAATTCTCTTATTTGGTGGAGGAAATGGAATGGGAGAGAAAGATTAGAGAGTTGGGGAAGAAATGTTAGATTAGGGGAAATAAGGAAGTCAGTAACTCAAGTTAAGTCAAGGCACGTGGTGCCAAAATCAAAATAGGAAGAAATATTTCTTAAATAACTTTTGTTTTAAAAAAGGGTTTTTGGACATACCCCTGGGTTGATAATGTTAATTAGACATGCCCACTCCCCTCCACCCAATCTTGAAAAATTAGTATGACCCCTCAAATCACTATTTTTGGCAAAACCTTATTCCCCTTGACGAGGTGACCTCCTCCCATTCATGTGTTTCCTTTTAATCATCAAGATGAGACCAAATTGTGCCACGTGCACAGATCCAATGGATCGTTATAAACCCTTATCCACTAATATTGCGATAAGAGTAAGGCTAGGGAGAGAGGGCAGGGGAGTGAGGGAGGCCCACCAACATCCATCATCATCGAGATGCGCACCTCGAGGACGATGGATGGTGGTGGGCCTCCCTCGCCCCTCCCTCGCTCCCTAGAATTAGTGTTGCGATAAATACTTCTTTACTTGAAATTTTGCATCTGGTCATTTGCTATAATGCAAAAGTGCTCTGCAACCTGCAACACAAAATCCTCTGGAGAGAAGGTGTATTCTCCTTGATCGCTTCTCAGATCTAGGTTTCCTTGATGTTGTTCTCCTATTCACCAAACATTTATCTAAAGCATTCAAAAGGGATCATGATTAATAGTAGTGGTGGGAGAAGATGAAGAAGTTCTAGATCGTTGTGGGAGATGTGGTAATGGTGTTAAACACTTCATTTTTTACTTGAAAAATGTCTCTCGGGACTTCACTTTGTTGATCGTTGTGTTATCATTGTTTTTAGGGTTTGTATACATGTTTAGGGTTCATCTATATTTTCACCAATATGTGTTCTTTTGTTGAATGTTTTCTTGAATGAATTGCAAAGTTAGGGATTGGAAAATAGGGTCTGAAAGTTTAAGTTGGTGTTCTCGATTTCCAAGTTATGGTTTGCAAGTCATGGCCTTTTCCATTTATTAGTTTTAGATACTAAATCGGTTGTAGTTTTGTTGTTTCCTTGTGTGCTATGAGCTTGATGATGAAGTTAACATGGTTGAGTTCAATTAACATGATTTAACAACCTGATTTCACTTTACATTAACTGAATATACTCTTATTTGTAGTCTTCCATTCACTCAATATGAAGTGAGTCCATTTACTTGTTTGTCCTTGATTCAAACTGATTATGGTACTAATAGTTGTCATGTTTGATTGAAGGTTGCAAATGGAGCAATTACACGATATAATAAAAGAGTGGGTTATGTAAATGTGATAAAGACAAAATATTTGTAGAGAGGAGAGACACTGTGATCCATTTGTTATGTCAGTCAAACTCGTGGATACTAATGTAGTGCCGAAGAGGGGTTGTATTTATTTATAACACACATGTCTGATTATGCGCATATCGCCTATCGCCTATCTAAGTTCTACTTGGGACAATATGACATAAGAAATGCTATATCCTAAATTATTTTTTATATTCAACAGATTCAATGAAAAATTGAAGCATGGTAATTCACTTTTCCTTTATTTCACTTACAGACATATAAATAAGAGATCGAGTTAGGTATATCTGTGTGAAAATTTATGTTATGGGGTTACATATACACATAATTGTTGTTAAAATTGTGATTGACATTTTTTTTAATTCGAAAATAGTTGAAATTGACACTAATTAGTTGTGTATTAATTGAATTTTCTTAATACTCACTTTTCTTATAACATCAAGGAAATAAACACAATTTGAGATCCAAGAACTGAAGCGGCATAGTCAATAGTTAATGGTTACTATTTCCATTTCATTTTTTATATTTTGTGAATGAAAAATCACATTCTCTCTTTCAATAGAAAGCAAAGGGAGGGTTGGCGTTGTGTAGTTGGAAATTTGAGATATTCTATAATTAATTCAAAAGAAACCATCGGTTCCAATAAAAGGCCGAGGTTTCTAGTAGGTTTATTAGAATAAAAAGGGGGTAAGAAAACGAGATTCAAGATGCAAATCCAATAAAAAAAATGAAATAGTTCTATCTATTTTCCCCGTTTTGGTGACATGGTCGAGCAACAAGGTGGGGGACAGCAAATCCCTTTTTCCCCAGTTCAAATCTGAGTGTCGCCTGATCAATAAAAACTAGAAATCCTTTTGTTGGTAGTATAAAAATCGACAAATTCTTGCCCATCAAAAGCAAAGGAAAATGAGCTAGAATGGTTGAAACGTGCTCAAAACAAGGAGATTCTAATCTATAAAAAAATGTTAATCCTTAAAACTAGGGTTCAAGGAAGGGTTTTAGTAGAATAAAATGGCTACTCTATCAAGACTTTCATTACTAGTGTAGCATCTCTTGGCTGAATCTTGAGTTAGATAGTCAAATGGAGAATCAAACAAATTAAATTAGTAGTGGTTTAAAGGGCATAAGGTACTCTGTATATAGACTCACATAAGTCTCTGAATGCTCAGACATTCACCCCATATTGGATTGGATGGATAATTGGCTTTTTGTATAATCAAATCAATTTTTTTTTTTTTTTTTTAAGTTTTAGTTCCATGCCCCAGTCAACCTCCGGGAGCAATATGTGACTCTAAAAGATCTTTTATACCGTGTCCAATCTCGAGATTTGTTCTATACATATGACTAGCAACAAGAAAAATAAATGCAATAGCTAAATGATGACAAGCCTATCGGTTAGCTACACATTCTGCGTTTGTGGATGAAATCCCCCAAGAAGGGTTAGAATGACACTTCTTGCCCCTTGGGAAGTACCAGAATATTTATTGTATGTAATGATAAATTTTATTTTATTTTATTTTGAACAATAGATGTCTTTCACTTTTAACTATAATAAAGAGTAACCTCTTCATTTTGGAATGGTGGTTCCAAAGAAATGTACTTCTCTGTAAAAAATGTGTATCCGTAAAAACATTTGGAAAAAAAAGCGTATTGGGCTGCGGTGAAAGCATTTTCATTAGCAAAATTTATTTATACCAGGAAGTAAAAAAAAAGTTGTATGTGCAACAAACAAGTAATAAAGTATAAATCTAAATTGATATGAGTTGATAAATTGACTAATTGAATTTAACAATTAGTAAGAGGAGTCTTTCTAATTAACTAATATTCTTATTCTTAATTTGAAATGGTCAGTAGAAAATTTCATTAATTTTGTGATATGTAAAAGAATCCTTTTCCATACACGATTTCTTCTTCATATAGATATATATTGGATCTATGGGTCCATTACTTAGAAGTACATTTGTGCAACAACCCTTCCTATCTGATAGAAAAAATGATCCCATGATTCTGAGTCGATCTTACCTTGGATCGCAACTCTCAAGTAATGGTTTCACGGGATTCATCCAATTGTCTCGATCGTAGTAGAGCATTGAGAAATATGAATCATTGGAGAAGGACCCTCGACTCGCAAGAAATAGAAGAAGAGCCATATTTTTTCTTAACAAAAAGATAACAAGATAGCCCCACGTGCTCTGATTTTGTATTTAGATTTCTGCACATGAGCAATACCAAAGTATTTAAAAGAAGAGCTACCTTGAGTTGAACAAGGAGACGTATGCAGTCAAATTTTCATGTACCAATCTGTCAAAATTTTGTATCTATCTTTCATGATATTATGGATATATCATGGCGAAATTCCTCGATTTTTTTTTACTAGCGAGAAAGGTCCCCTTCTGAGGGGGCTAAGCCATCAGTGTTGGGTCCCGTCACTTGAGTGGATCGAGGGGGATCATGCGCACAACATATGCACAATTTAAAGTCGTTGGATTAAAGTAAATGGTATCTAACGGCCCTTAGATATCATTTACTTTAATTCAACGGCTTAAATTTGTGCACATGAGGGGGTCGTGCGTTTTGTGCGCATGAGCCCCCTATCCCACTTGAGTGGGGTGGGGCTATGGAAGATTTGTCCACGTAACGTAATTAAAGAATCCCGAAGAGGGGCGACCGAGCCGAACCAGTCTCACATGCCGGCCTCGAAAACTAGCAATGCTTTGAACCATTTCACGCGGAAAACCAAAGAAGAGTTTCTTGGTCAGTTCAGGTCAGGTGTCCTTCCTTGCCTTCTTGCCTTGTGTCGCGCAGATCCCTCTTCTTTTTTCTCTATCGTATCAAAGCTAAGCCAACTCCCAAGGCTTCTTCTCGCTTCTTGAACGTGTCCATACACCGATAAAATCATCGAGAGATCTCGATTCGAAATCAATTCAATTCGAATTTCCTTCTTCTACTTCGTACATCTCTCTATAATGGCTCCAGTTTCTGCTCTGGCAAAGTACAAGCTCGTCTTCTTAGGTGATCAGTCGGTTGGAAAGACGAGCATCATCACTCGATTCATGTACGATAAGTTCGACAATACCTACCAGGTAATTCTCTAATTCACAACCAAAACCACATCGATCGCGATTCATTTCATGCTCATCGTCTTGTTTAGGGTTCAGAATTCCGTAATTTTTTGATAGATCTGCGTTTCTTTAAGCCTTTGATTGATGACTTTAGCTAAATCCTTCCTTGTTCGAAAGCAATTCATATTTGAATAATTACTTTTCTTCTGTGACGATTTCGTATGTTATATAACATCAATTCCACTTTATCTTGCATAATTTGCACTTGATCTGTATGAGTCATTCTACTTGAATGATCAGTTTTTGGTTCTATACATCGTTATAGATTTATGTGGTGATGCTGAATTTGGTTTATGGACTTTGATAAGGTGTGTCAACATAATAAAAGTACCCGTCTATGTACCAGGCAACCATCAATTATCAAAGTGTCATCACTTATGCATTGTTTAAACAATGTCTGATTCCCTTCCTTCAGTGAATCTGAATTTGGAATGGAAATAAGACTTGTCTGATTTCAATTAAATCCAAAAGTCTTGATCTGTGCGAGCAACAGTTTTAAGAACAAGCTTTCTATTAAAATTTGGTTTGATATATCATCTCCACCAGTTATCCACTTATCACTGTCCAAAAATTTGAAGTATGTAAAAGGTCCGCGAGTTGACAGTCTCTTTCTTGATAACGTTCCTTCCCCTGATACCAACGTGACATGGGTGGAATCGAAAGCAAACAAAGTTGAAAAAAATCCTCTTACATTAAATCGTTTGTAGAATGTTGAGACTGAGGATGACACATGGAGAGATCTGAACCTCAAATCTAGTATAGATCTAGCCCATCACTTTTAGTGTCTCTTCATATCATGTGTGCACTTCACCTGTTTGTGTAAATTCCCTCCTCATTAGTAGTAGCCAAATAATCACATGTATCTCATTCTACATTACAACAAGATATCAAGCCTAACATCAAGACTTTTTGTAAAGTAAGAGACTTAACGTCTGATCTCCCTAGATTTGAAACACTAAAAATGAGACGATAAAAAAGAAAGGAAGATCTCTCAAAGGTCCGAAGTCAAATTTTCGTTCACATCATTCATCGAAGTCTCTTTTTTACTTTTGGAAAATCGTTAAAGTCTCCTTAGAAGATTGTCATGGACCCCCCATCACCTTATCAGATTTGGAAAACAAATTAACTAGCTGTGGGTTTTCAAGTACCATCTAAAATTTTGCCCGAGGAAAAAAATTAGAAAAACATGTCAAAATGAATATTAGGGTTTTCAACTGGCTGAGATTCAATAGGTTTCTTAGTCTTCTTTTAGCTTTTCTTGCTCTTGAATTCAGTTGGATACATCAAGAAACAATGGGTTTCTTGATGTATCTAGTTTAGGCATTTTATGTAAATGAACTTATTTTTTCAAAGAGGTTTTTCATGATTACCTGAGTGAAGAGGGCTCTAGAGACTTTAGATCATTTCCTTTTGAGTTCTTTACTTTGGATAGTGGTTGCAGACCTTTTCACTGATAGAAAGGAAAGCTTTGATTGTTCCCATCCATTCCAAGAAGTAGTAATGAACGAAAGCCATTGGTGAGAGGCAAGTTGGTTTTTCAGGCATCCTGGGATAAGTTTTACTCCCTACCAAAATAAAATAAATAAAGAAGACAGAAAGAAAGTTAGTTACTTAGCTTTCCTAGTGATCTACATAGGCTCTTTTTTTTCGGATACGTGTTTTTCAATGATTTCATTTTAGCATATTTTGAAGCTCATTTCCTTGAATTTCTGACAACAGGCTACTATTGGGATTGATTTTCTCTCAAAAACGATGTACTTGGAAGATCGAACAGTTCGATTACAACTTTGGTAAGATTGTACACTGATGTATCAATTATTCATATATAACTTATTGTATCACCTTTACCAATTTTCCAGAGTTTCTCCATGCATTATACATCTCTCTTCTGCCTTGAAAGATTATGAGTACGAGTATATCTATTTATCACTTATACCCAATGGTTTCATTGATATGTTATAGTACGCTGTGGCACTGTTAATATTATTCCTGAACATTAAAGTGGCTGAACCACATTAGAAACAAATAGTCACAAAGAACAACGAGAAAAAATATATATATATTGGAAAAATAAAGAAAACAAAAGTCCAATGGTGTGGAAGCTATAAAAAATTTCTGGTGGATTTAAATTTCAGTTCCTTATACAATTCCGAATCTCATAATTTGTCTTAAGTTGCATACTCAAATATAGAGAATATCCAAGTCCATGGTCTGAATTGTGAGTTCATTGATACTTTTAGAATTATTTCTAGATGGAATGAGATGATAAGGTACACAGGTGGGATTGGTGGAGTTCTGAAGCCTTTGTTGGTCGCTTGTTTTGGCCATGGTTGCCGTTTTTTCTTTATGTTTTTATGGGATTGCATCACATAACTGATTATATTTTTTGTTGCCATGTCCTTCTGGTCCTTTTATATATACTGTCTCTTTTTATGGATTGGAGTAGATCTCCAAGGATTCTCTTCATCTAGAAGTTGCCAATCCCACGAGAAGAAATTCCAAAGACCTCGGTCATATGTGTGGTTTCCATACTTGCAGTTCCTATGGGTGAAGTTGACATAGGTGTTAGCTCATCTATTAGTTGCAGTAGCCACTGAACCTCTTTGTTGGTCTTTAATCTTTATAATCTCCTTTCAGATGTTGTGTCAAGCAATCCTTTTATCATCAAACGATTTCATGCTGAAGCTGATGACACTACTTGTTCGATCCATCTGATTCTGTTTACACTTGTTTCTGGATAGGAATACATAAGTAGGTCGGATGCCATATTTTGATTTCTAGGCACGCCTTATGGTTCTAAAGTTCTTCGTTGTCCTGCCAGCTTCACATAGCTCTAAATTGTCTTTTTTTAAATGGAAATATTAGTTGAAGAGATTTTGAGGTTGATGACTTGCTTTTGGGACCAAAGTAATGTTTCTTTTCATTTAAAGCACTAAGGTGGCATTTTATTTTTATATATATTTTTTTTTATCTCCTTTCGCTAGTGTATTATTTCATTCACTATATGTTTTCTTTGTAAGCTTGTCCACATTAATCATTCCTGGAATTACCTTGAAATTTGTGTGAGGATGGTTGCTAGGATGAACTATACTTTCATTTTGTTTTGGCGATAAACTATACTTTCTTTTGTTTTGGCAAGAGAGTGATACCATCAAGGAGGCCACCATCAATTGGTCTGAATTCAGTCCAAAGAGATTTTGGAATCATTGCCTTATATAAGATGCATAAGCACTTCACGCTAAGTTTTTATGAATTTCAAATTAGAAAAAACAAAAATCCCATAACACATCCACAGCAACCACCACAACAACATACTGTGGCATATATACACTGTTCTACTTGCATTATTAGGTCTCATTATCCTTCTAGTTGTGTCGTTTTGCTAATGGGTTATTTTATAATTATTGGAATTAGGTACTTTTAAAGACCGTCATATATTTCACTTTATTGTCTACAGGGATACAGCTGGTCAGGAAAGATTCAGGAGTCTCATCCCTAGCTACATCAGGGATTCCTCTGTTGCCGTGATTGTCTACGATGTTGCAAGTATGTAAAATAATATTTTCCAGCTCTTACATTGTTGTTTATGCACTTACCATCTTTTGCTTTTCCTACAGCTCTTCCAAGGGGTTGCTGTAATATTGTTTAATCAATTTATGACCAAATTTACTTTGTTCTGTACAATAATTTATAAGAGCATTGAATTTACTTGAGTTGAGTGGATTATGTTTTCTGTTTTCATGCCCCATGATTGTTTGCTGACTACTTCAATGTGGCTTAGGCCGTCAGTCTTTCCTAAACACTTCAAAGTGGATTGAGGAGGTCCGTACTGAACGTGGTAGTGATGTCATCATTGTACTTGTTGGGAATAAGACAGACCTTGTGGACAAAAGGTAACATCGAGACTTTTCGTAGAGTTTTTCTTGGTTTTCAGTTTTTTTTTTTTGGAAAGCGAGCTGGGTTTATATAGGATCCCATGACCTATCAACAAGGTGCGACCTACAGGTCAACACCATAAGAAAGTAACCATGCAGCCGACGGGTCTCGAACCTAGGACGTGGGGGATAAACCCACACAGCCCTAACCACTCGACCATAACACCATTGGCTCTTAGTTTTCAGTTTATTATTCACCTTATGCATTTTTGTCTCTTAAAAAAAATTCTCAAAACAAAATATTGACTTGATCGTGTTATTAGTCACTATCCCAAATTGACGTTTCAAAGCAATGTACAAATTACTAATCTATTTGTATCACCTGCATATATCATACACACACCTCTCATTTTGTAAATTTTTAAGTTTTGATGCTGGGGAAGAAGGCTACTAAACCGATTTTCACCATAATATTACTTTCCCCACTTTGGATATCAGACAACCTATCAGGACACTTGGAGAAGGTCCGAGCATCAGGTACTGATACATTTTAATGTGTAACTAAACTCGGAATTAATTTGAATTAAGAACACAAGCGAGCCACCTTTTGTTATATATAAGTGAGGAAGGAACTACTGATGTAAGCAGGGATTGGATCCACATCTCTATCCCATGTTCGCTGAACAATGCCAGGTGTCTTGTCCATAGTTGGCTAAGTGCTCTCCAAGTTTTATTATTTTTTAAAATTTTAATCAGCATAAAAACAAAAAAATACAATAGATTATTGTTATTATTATTTTTATTATTATTATTATTATTATTATTATTATTTTTTAAAATTTTAATCAGCATAAAAAAAATAGATTATTTGTTGTTGTTGTTGTTGCCACTACGTCTTATTGTGTTGATAAGAAATAGAAGGGGAAGTAGTAGTGGAAAAAGAACACTGCCCCTTCAAAAGGTACACATCCGGTGGATGAATGGGCAGATCACTCATTTGAAAATCCTGTTGTTTCTTTCTTTGGAAATGGGTTTGGGGGATTGAAAAATCTTATGGCTTGTTTAGTTTTTGTGTGGCATTGGGCATCCGCAAGTAATAAGTTACTGGGTGTGGCTTACTGGCTTTAGAGAGATTGTGGGCTCACTGGGATATGTTACTTTAAACCCTTCTTGTTGTGATTGCATTTGGTTATGTTCTCTTTGAAATTAATTAAACGATATTCCTTTGAACTCTCAAGGAAAAAAGAAGAAGAAAGAGATGAGATTACTTGCAGTACTGATGTCAGCAAGTATATATTTTTATTGAACAAATCATAATTACAAGAAAGTGGAATGTTAACGCCTATCTCATGTCCAATACTTGTGCATTTTTAGGGACATTCGGAGGTTCTAAAAGGAGAACTATTCCTTAGGAGTCGGAGATTCAGTTGGTAGGAAAACTATAACAAAGTGGCCAATAAACACATGTTTAAGTTATTGGATAACCAACAATATATGGTGTAGATGTAAGGGGGGGAATGATGGAGTGAATGAATTCACAAAATTTTGACTTGATTTGACTCATAACCATTGCACGGAGATGAGTCAACTGATATTTGAGGATGTTCTTATTGCGATGAAGATCATTTTTAAAATGTAGCTTGATTAGCCAGTTCAGAAGTTGTTTGTAAGTCGAAGCATAGTTGACTGTTTTCAATATTAATTACACAACCACATTCAATGTGCATACACGGGAGTGATTTCTAGGGTGATGTTATTCTGACTAAAATTTGATTCATTCTGAAAATTTGTATTCTAATGCAGTGGTTATGAGCGCTGATATCGGCCATATACACGGTACAGTATTTAGCACAGCTTCTTACCTTTAGACAATTAGCTTATGTTAAAGTTTCAAATAGAACATTATCTTATGATATAGATCATCAAATACCATTATGGCCCTTTATGAAGTGTGTTAGTTAATGATAGGTTGAGTAAAACTGCAATGTCAAATGAGCTCATCTTTGCCATTTGTCATCTTGATGGAACTCAATGGTGGGATCTTTGTTTTATTTGTTTAATCCTACCATATGCGGTCTTCAAATACCAGGCATAATTCCATATCGTTCTATAAGAAATGCACTTAGAAATTTCACATTAGCTGATTTTTAGCCTTCACTGGTGACAAGGAAGTGATTTTGACAAGATATCAGCACATTATGGAACACATTTAGCACTATGCTATCAAAGGTGAATTAGGCTGCACAAATCTGTCTGGGTACATGAATTGGATTCAAACATGGGTGAGAGTTATTGGACACAGGAATTTATAAAGAGATTAGGGGACATGGGGGTATTGTTAATCATGAAAATTTTATAGAGCAAGAAATTATGAATGCTATGATGTAAATAACCTACTATGATGTAAATAACCTACTCTAGTGCTATATGCCTAATGTGAAAATTACAAACAACGATGAGAAGTATTAGGCTATGTACGTCAAAATTTATTTTTATATGTGCCTGCATACATCAAGTTGCAAAAAATGAAGTGTAGCACAAGAGTGTCATCGGAAAAGAATACAAGAATACTGAAATGTGTTCAATGCGGGGAGTGTACGTGGAAGAGTTGGTGCAACACTGAAGGTGAACTATGAAGTCAAAGGCATGTCCCAAGTGTGGGGTCTCACTTTTACTGCTTATATGGTTGATTCCCTTTTGCATGGTCGGGTGAATGGCTCCCTATCCCTATGCATACCTAGGATGTGTTTGGCCCTAGGCAAAACTGCTGCTGCTTAGTTTTCTTCCCCTCCTAGTTAGAAACCTTGTTGTGCTAAACCTTGTTTTACAATAAGACTTCAAGTACTAGATAGTAGATAATAGTAACTACTTGGTGCATTTCTTTTAGAGAAATGAGTGCTATTATCTACTATCTAGTACTTGAAGTCTTATTGTAAAATGTATTTAGAAGTATGATGTCTGAACAACATTGTCTTTGCTGTCTCAAAGACAACCCATGGAAGCATGAGAAGACAATGTAATATGCACATTTCATGTACATGTCAAAACAGAAGGATATTGATTTTGGAGGCTCATTTCTGTATTTATTCAAGTACTCAATTAAACTTTTGGTTAGTTGTTTCTTTTGAACCTTCACATCCATTCCTGGGGATTTCACTTGGAAAAGAAAATGTTGCATGTAGGCATGCTTAGATTAAATGTGTTGTACTTCTGTCATCACTTGATGAAAGCTACTGTTATATCAAACTATTTCATTAATATTCAGTGCTATTTTGAGTTGCACGTGAAATCTCACATGGATGGTGCAACAGGCAAGTGTCTATCGAGGAAGGGGAAGCTAAAGCTCGTGACCTCAATGTCATGTTCATTGAGACTAGTGCCAAAGCTGGCTTCAATATCAAGGTATATTATGAGTTTGAATTTCAACATTTTCTTGAGTTTTTTGTTTTGTTGGGACTACTTGGTTTTTAGTGAACCCACAAACACTGAACGAGATAACTCATTATGGGTTTAATTGAGCCCAACCTTCTAGATCTAACTGTTCAATTGAACTACCCTTGTCATTTGGTATTTAAGTCCATGAATTGAGGGAAAGATGGGAATGGAAGAGAGAAAGTAAATAGGTGAACTTCTTTTTCTTTTTCTTTTGCTAGACCTGAACAGTATCCCCATATTCTCTCGTTTATGGTGGTACGTTGGATTTAAAACCATCAGGTAGAGTCGGGTAATGCATGCCACTCTATTCTCTACTAGTGACATAACATTCCTTCATGTTCCTGTTAATTTTTTTAATTTATCCAGGCACTCTTCCGAAAAATAGCAGCTGCATTGCCAGGAATGGAGACACTTTCTTCAACAAAGCAAGAAGATATGGTGGATGTGAATTTGAAGTCGAGCAATGCAAATTCATCACAATCGCAACCACAGTCTGGAGGTTGTTCCTGCTGATGGACCATGATGAGCATGAAGGCATGTTTGTCCTGCTTTTTGGTTTATGACCCTAAACTACTCAGCTGTAAAGGTTTCACAGTTTTTCTTTTTATGCGGAACACACTGTTTTGGCACATTCAGTTTGTTGCTTCCATGACTAACCACCTTTGGCAATGGAAGATGGAAAATTTTGGCCCAGAAGGGATCTAAATCCGGTGGTGGTTTAGTTAGGTTCTGGTATTGCTATGTAGTAAGATTTGTTAAGAAACTTGTCAGAATTTGTCTCTCGTCTTTTAAATACTCTAGCACTCTATATGCAAAGATACTTTCGAATTAATTTGGTTATAAAGACCAGTGCTCATCAATTTTTTTTTTCAGTTTTTTCACTTCAATTCCATTGATAACAGTATGTTTAACAGGTTAGAGAAGGCGTTAGGCAACTTACTAAGTTGTCCTTAGGGAGGCTGTTAAGCCTTTCTATCAGATATTGAAACAATAAGGTGCGCCTATCAACCTCTAATTTTGATTTACCAAGAATGATAATTATTTTGGAATGTGACATTTGACATTTCTTCCAAGAAAAAAAATCCAATAAAAGAATTCTTTTTCGCAATTTGAACTTCACTCTGGTCCAATGATCTAATGGGGTGACATACATAACGCATCCATATGAGAGCCTGAAATATGGATTGTTAGTGTTTGAAAGCAACTTCGTAACTCTTGGACCTTCATAACTCTTTGGATTGCCAACCCTATTTTAGGAGGCCATGAGGCTTAGGATCCGGATGCACATGCCTAGCTTCTAAAATCTTGTGGCTTCCCCAACCTTTGATGTTGCAAGCTTGGTGTACCTTGAATTCTTAAATCATCTCCGTCAAGACACCCTATGATAATTTCATGTTTCAACGTCCCTAGGTGGGCTGGGGACAACAACAATTTTTACTTTCATTTAGTTATATGGACCTACCAAACTAAACAAAATTGTTTATTAAAATCACGCATTAACACTAGAAACAACTCGTGAAAATTTCAGCAAATTTTGACATCGTTTATCGAAAAACTTGTTTAGGTATGCGCTATTAAATATCATGATAAATGTGGGTGTTTAAGGACCGCCACTTAAGATGTTTTGGATACTGGGTGCTGGCCCATGTTGTTAGGGTTGAAAACCGAACCGTCGGTTTTAAAATTTTCAAACCGAAACCGAACCGACCATTAACAAAATCGACCCGAAACTGAACCGATTTTAATTTATGCAAACCGTAATCAAACCGAACCGACTAAAATCGAATCAAAATAAAATCGAACCAACCAACCATTTTAAACATATTATTAGGGGTGGGCAAAAACCGATTTAAATTATGTTAACCGATCGAACCGATTTTCAAATTCGGTTCGGTTACTATGAGTAGAAAGAAAATAATTTAAATCGAACCGAATAGATTATAAACGGTTCGAAATCGGTTTACGGCTTTGAACCGACCGATTTATAATTGAACCGACTGATTAATTAGATATATATAAATAACTAAATAACAGGTAAATGTCAATACCTGATTAGTGCAACAAATGCACTGCAGTACACCCTGTTGCACTGAATCGCCCCATTCTCTCAAAGTTTTCAATATTAGGCTAAAAATTGGGTCTGTAAAAAAATTTGGCATATTTTAATGAAATTCTTTCAAGTGCTTGAGCCCGAAATTTCGGCCCAACCGAACCGATCCAAAATTCGGTTCAACCGAATTCATTGGTTTACAAATACAAAATTCGATTTCGGTTTGAGTTTTGGGCAAACCGAATAAAATCGGTTCGAAATCGGTTTGGGGCTCAAAACCAAACCGAACTGACATTGCCCACCCCTACATATTATATTATTTATTATATATATTTGGTCGGTTCGGTTTGATCAGTTAAAATCACATAAAAATCGAAAACTGAACCGACCACTTCGGTTTTGAATTTTTTAAAACCGATCCGAACCAAATTTAAACCGAACCAATCAATTCGATTTTGATCGGTTTAATCGATTTGATCGATTTTTTGTTCAGCCCTACATGTTGTGTCCAAAGTGGGCCTTTACCGCTTTGTATTAAAATACAGGAATACAATGGAAAACATTGTTTAAATCACATTTTAATGCGTATCTCGAGGATCACATGTTGAAAGGGCTGAAACTTTAACTGTGAATATGTAATTTCTTCGAAATTTTAGGTAAACGGAGCAGTAGAAGGCTATCAAAAAAAAATAAAAAAATTTAATGTTTTGTACTCTTTATGTGCTGCCTCTTTGGGCAGTTTTGAGGACTTTCCTATCTTCTTCTTCTCCTTTTTTTCATCTTCTTTCTTCCTCTTCTTCTTCTATGTTCCTCTTATCCTCCTTTCTTCCTCTTCTTCTCGAGTAGGATCCTGCGAGTGAAAACATAAAAGAAGAGGAAGAAGAAAACAAGGATGCAGGGCCGGGGAGGGACGTTCGGCGGGGCGAGGAACAAGAACAAAGAGGAAGAAAAGAGAAGAAGAAGAACAACTAAGGAGAAGAGGAAGAGAGGAGAGGTGGTGCGATCGGTGGTGGCGAGGCAAGGTGGTAGGGTGGCGGGGTGGTACTGCTCCGTCTGTTGATGTTCCTATGAAGAGATGATGTTAGGAGAAGGTGAGGGATGGCGGTGCTTCAGCAAGGGATGTTTCTATTTCTGTACAAGTTGTTCCCACTTGCACTTTTAATAGTGAAATGACACCAGCTACACTTCATTGATAGCCTTTTGGAGTAGCTGAGCTTCTAGCAGTGTTAATGAGTTAGAGAGCTCTATTGGAAATCAGGCATGGAAGCCTTTAATTGATAGTATTAGTTTTCTATTATAAGTACTTATCAACAAAAGAAAAAAGATAGCACAGGTAGATACAGTACAAGGCCAGATTATTGAGTAGATCTACCTAGGCTGCCTTTGGCTTCAAACAGCACTGATGATTCCACACCAATTCTTACAGTAAAAAAACACTATAAAGATAAATTGTAGTACAACATGCATCTTTTTTTTTTTTTTTTCTTTTTTTTAGTATAACTTTACCATTCGCTATTGCTCAACCACTGAATCATAACACCTTTGGCGTATAACATTCATCTTAATGGAACTGAAACAAAAGCAAGCCTGTTCTATAACGTAGTGCACAATGACAGTGAAGCCAAAACTCTTTCTTTGTAGGAGTATTGCAAACCATAGGATACAGTTCATGTAAAGACCAGCTTATACAACTAAGTAAAAAAAAAAAGTCAAATCAGATTCCAAATAGTAAGTCAAAATTACAAACAAATCAAGATATCATTTACAATAGGCAAAATACTTGCACATGAAATGCCCGTACCCACTTCTCACTTTTGTGCTCCAATTTCTGACAAGACCAGTATCCACTCTATTAATCCCTTAATTGATGGCAATGATCAGAAAACCAACTGAGATGTACATAAGGAATACGGGATAGAGTGCAAGGGCTTTCCTCCTGGGGTTGACAGCTGAACTCATGAAAGGATATGCAGCCCACGAACTCCACGCCAAAGTCACAGACACCACAATCATCTTTATTATCACACTGTCTTTCAGCATGCAGATCAAGGCTCCGATGTCCAAAGGAAACAAGCAATAGCCTAGAAGGCTCAGACTTTGGAAGAAGATTATGTGTCCACCCTGACAATGAATCACAAAACAAGTAATTCACCTGTTTCATAAAAGCAGATATACGGTTGCATCCGTTGTTGGGAAAAGGATCTATTGAAAAAACAAAAAATCCCATAGGTCAAACATGATGCAATTTTATTTTTTATATTTCAGATATTGATATGGAGTCCAATCACTAAACTGACTGCACGAAACCACTTTGCCCGACTATCAGGTTGATTCAGTGACAGAAGTGCACTCAAGATCTCACCATGCAATAAAGAAACAATTGGTTCGTGCGGTCAAAGATCATCCAGTTTTCTAATAATTGATCTACAACAACTAAATCACAGCAAACTTAGATCACCAGCAGTGTGTACCCTACCTTAAGAAAAGTTAAACTGCCTCGTGCCTCATCATATGAGGACCCCATATTTCATCAAAATGTAAGGGCCATTTTGTCCTCACAGTCATCGTTAATTCATTATTAATGTCTAATTAGCAATTAGTCCGCTTTTTAAATTGATATTAGCCATCACTCATCACTTTGACAGAATCTGTTCATCCGAAGTTAAATGTTGCCCCTAAAGTGCAAGTGCATAATTCTATGACAACTTTGCCCTTCATACCGAATGACTCCATAATATCAAAAACTCATCCTCAAAATAAACCACAAGAAAATCTGAATGAAAAGTAAGCTACGAACTCGATGGAACTCGTTGTCTTCCCATACCCGGTTGCCATCATAGCTAATGTGTGACTGTCTCTGTCCATCAGTCACCCCTCTTTCCAGTTCGTTTTTTCTTCCTCCTTAATGATTATTTTAACCAGATTTTTAATCACTAGATATAGATTGTTTCAAGTTCATATGGAGATTCCAGAGTTGCTTCCTCGAGCAGATCAGAGTATTTTCTTCCTAATATTCCAGTTGTAGAAATCATGGCAGGCTAATGAAGGTACCAACGACGCGAGATCCCAAATCATATCTCTCGTGTGGCAATTCATTGTTAATTTATGCTAAAACCCTAAGAAATAATTGTTGACTTCTCTTACATGGTTTTCACTTAATCACCACCAACACATAATTACTCAGGTTCCTCATATTGTGTCTTTAAGACCTTTTCTTGCTACCTCAATATGAAACTACGTTGATGGGATTTTTCTCAGACGTATCCAATCATTTTCTTGTTTGATTCCTTATTTTTTACACACACAGAACTTGCATTCAATTATGTTGCCATGGATCTGAAGGTAAGGATTTCATCAGAATTGGCATTCGTAAAGTGAGGTCATCATGTACAGAACGAGAGGAGAAGACTAGGAGAAAAAAGATGAGAAGAATCGAGGGGATTTTGAGGAAGGGGCAAGACGGTGTTAGATATGAAGAAGATAAACATTTTCTTTTTTCTTTCACTCGTGCGTTTTGCGAGGAAAAAATCATCATCGGTTGAGGCACGCGCAATACACATACAATAGTTAACAGCCCATGGATGAATTCTGTCAAAGTGGGGACCAATTACTAATATAAAATTGAAAAGGGGACTGATTACTAATTTGGCGTCTATAATGGTGACTAAGGTCAAAATAACCCAAAATTGAAAGATTCCAACAGAGAACAAGTTTCAACAGTTTTACTCTTGAAAGGGCCTCATAAGCTGAGAGTTCCAATATCGAATAGAAGGAAACCATATTTTCTCCTTCAGTCCTTACTATCCAGTTCTCAACCCACTTCTTCCAATTGGATCCAATTTTCACTTTCCGGAAAAGGGTATAATTGAAGAATTTTTTTTTGCTTACTTTTGTTCTTTCTTTTATTTTTATTTTTTTACTTTTTTTTTTTTTATAAATAGAAGTATATTTTATCAGACATTGGTATTTAACAAAACCTGTAAAATGAGGAAGAAGAAACTCAGAGAAGTATTTTTGCGTTACAACTTACATCGCACAAGGAAAGACTATTTGTTTTTATTTATCCTTTTATTCAAATTTAATATCTTTAATTTTTCTAAAATACGATTGCTACTAAAAAAATTTCAAGGCTGGTTGTGTAACACTAGGTTTTTTATTCCAATCGCTTAAAAGATAAATGACAATTATAAGGCCCCTTGATTTTTGCCTAGGGCGTTAATGTTTTTAGGGCTGGCCATGAATACCAGAATGTAAAAACAGGGTGAAAGTTGCTTACCAAGAGTAGTACATTCAATGTTAGAATTATGGCACCAGCTGCAAGGAGTGCAAAAGCAACAGCAAAAACCTCCGACTGAAAGATGATCAAAATAAAAACATCAGCCACGACTTTTTATTATTCAAGATCTCTAGCATGAAAAACAATCAATAGCAGAAACACTAGTCAATGAAGTCAAGGGACCACCAGATCCTACATCAATTAGAATGGTCAAGTGTGCAAAGTCGAAAATGTTCAAATTTTAACAGCAAAATGAAAGGCAAACAATCGGTCATACTACATCCTCCAGGTTTCTCATGGCCTATACCAGAAGCGCCACTCTTTACATGTTATCGTAAATAAATTGGATGCCATTCTAAGAAAGGAACCTCTTACCACCGAGAATGGTAGAACCATACCATAAATAACTCAGAACTAGTTGCAAAGACTAACCCATCCCAACAAAAATTTGATCAGATGCTACAGTTCCAAGTTGGTAGCTAATAGGAATGCCAATTTTCTGAAAGGGAAAATAAGTCGCGTAGAAATGTTGCTAAAAATGTAATTGCTTTTATTAAATAAAAATTTAAACTTTGGGTGTCCGACTTCAGGGAAAAAAAACTTGTGGTGGAAGGTCACAAGCTCTATCTTCCCTCTCATCATTTCCGTCTCATCAGTCATCACTACTTTCCATACTATATGGTAACCAATTTTACAAGATCGGGAAACTGTGCACAAAAAAATGAAATATACAACTTAATAACAAGTGATTTGTCATCTAAGAGCATCTCTAAGGGTAAAAGCTAAAAACCATCCCCCATTTTAACCAAAAGCTAATTTTAGGGATCCCCTATTTCTTCATCACTTCAACCACATTCCCCATTTTAACATTTTCATCATTATTTAAACATATCTTCCCCTAGTTTTAGAAATTTTCTATTTAATTTTTAATAATTGGAGAAGAGAGAAGAAAGAAAAGTTAGTATTTTAATATTTTTTAGGATTTGGGGATGGAACGGATGCCCCAAATATAGGGGGAAGAGAGAGGTAAAGTCAAAATGGGGAAGTTTTAGGGTTCCCTTGGAGCATATATTTTCTCACATGATCCCCCTAAATTAGCTTTTTGGCTATTTTAGGGGTTCCCTTGGAGATGCTCCAAGTAAAGGAACATCAAAATCGGAGGCAAGTGAGAGTTTCAAATAATCATTGCACTATTCGAGCCAGAGATGTAAGATAAAACCCACACTCAACTATGCCATGGTTCCATAGATGGTATTTTTGCAGCAGAATAATCAAACAAATGAAACATAAATCTTTCAAACTCTAGATTTGAAAGACAAATCTTGTGTCCTTTCAAGTGGTTGTAGTTTTTGGGCTTCAACTCCCTTAATAGCCAACAAGTTGATAGATGCTAGGCTGAAATCAAGTAAGCCATGGTTACTCTTCGAATTTGCCTTTCAATTTAACAAGTTGATCCTTCATCAACTATATCCAGAAATGGTGTGAATATCTGCTAAACTGAGAACATCATCCTTTTCATAAATATCAACGATTCTCCTTGCGGATTCTCCAAAGACTGTAAAGGTATCCAGCAAGGATATACCTACTCCTCTACTTTTCTCCTTCATGCTTCAAAGATCAACTGGTGAGCAAACTTCAAATCTAATTTCTGGTTTCAAAGTGACTGAAGAGGGAACAGCTGTGCCTAAGTATTGAGAAGGTAAAGTGCACCAAGTCTGTTTTGCTTGGCTTGAAGCTGTGTCTAGCCCCAATATTAATTTCCACAAATCGACCATCTTCCGAGTCGAGGAAGTCCCTTGCATTCAGCAGCTTCAATGTATCACGAATTGCAAAATCATGATCTTTGGCTACCAGGTTGTTGGGGCTGCGGGATCCTGATTAAGGGTGTGCCACGTGGAGATACATTATGGATCTCAAATTTGAACTTAAAACACATCTCAAATTTGAACTTAAAACATACTTCGTTCAAAGTCGGTGATGGAAGGAGGGTGGAATTAGTGAATGACAATTGAAAAGTGGTGCTCGGTTCGGACGTTGCGAGATGAATCCAACAGGTTGTTCCTGATATCCATTCCCAAAAGTAGCATAATTATTGTAATACAGATGACAATGAGTTTATGAGGGATCGGCAGCTGTGAAGAGGCTTGTGTAATCGGGAGATTCCCACTTGGTGCTTTTGATTGAGAAACTAAAACTCATCAAATTTATTTTTTATGACGTGGGCTGTCAAATCTAGGTAGTTTTCATGACTTTCTTGAGAAAATGAACCTTATCAATTAATAATATATAATACAAAAAATCCATTAAGCTCTTGATAGGGGTGGGCACGGGACGGGATGGACCTCATCCCTATCCCATCCCATTTGTTCGAGATCAGGACGGGATAGACGTCATCTCAACCTCGTCCCATCCCAAACGGCTTTAGGACGAGACGAGATGAGCATGTACTAAATAGTCCTCCGATAAAGAGTAACAAAAGAGTTTCATCTCAGATTGCTCAAACACCAATAATACCTAATTTATGTACATATAACTTTCATCATAACAATATTAAATGTTTTATAAAATTTATGGTCCAATGAATTTATAATTTTTTATGTTAAGCATCCTTTGAATGATACACTAACCAATAATTCATATAACTCATAGAGTAAAACTAAAACAAACCATTTATTTTTATTTTTCTACAAGAATAATTATTATATAACCAATCTAAAATGTGAAAAGCATAAATTTTCATGGGTTCTATTTGACCTAAAATTTTCAAATTGAAGTTTATATCTAAACAAAGAGTACCAAATCAAGCAAGTAACTTTTCTAGATATTTTGATTTAATTTCAACACATCCTAAACTTTCCTTTAGAAAGTAGTTTGATTAATATTAATAATAATAAATATGAAATAAATAAGTTGGGACAGGACGGGATGGGCGAGATTGAAAATCTCTATCCCGATCCCATCCCACTCAAGATCGGGACGGGACAGGATCAGAATGAGTTTGATCAATCCCAAAAGGACCCGAAAAAAATCGAGACGGGATGGGACTGGTACGGGATCGGGATCGCGGGATGGGATGCCCACCCCTAGCTCTTCCTATAGGGAATCAAGAATGAGTTTTTGTCATTGTTTAGAATATTTGAAGAAAACAAAATGCAGATTGAGAAAATGTAATAAATAAGGTACATCAATTAGGATGCTCGTCCTAACTAGACCTGACTTCTACTCAGGGAGAGAATGATATCCTCAACCTACCATTTCCACCCAAATAGTTCAATACAAAAATCCATGTACACTTAAATGATGGATTGGTGTTATCCCAATGGAATACTTTAATACAACATATCCAACTACACATAACATCAGAAAAATGTTCTTTTCACTAACTCCTAATCCCAGTTATATCATTCTAATATGCCAATGTATATAAATAATACACAGTGCTGCAAGGCCGAAAGCGAGCATTAATAATCTCATTAGACTATAGATCAATCCTACATGCTAGTTGAAATTCAAATCCTTAAGAATGAAAATTCGAAGGAAGAAATATCTGGGGATTTCTTTTGGGGTACCTCTGAAGAGTCGAACAAAATTCCATCTTGTCAAATTGAAGGATCGGCTGGGTATTCCAAACCCTTAAAGTTTTTAAACAAGGCTATGTTGTTTAAATGGTTATGGAGATTCAGTGTTGAGAAAAATGCTCTTTGGCAGAACATAGTGGCAGGGAGACACCTTGGAGGAGTTTGGTTGATTCATGCGTCAAATAATTCAATCAGTCCATGGTTTGAAAATCAAAACAAATAATTTCATTCTATTGAAAAAATTATACAAGTTTACAATCCCACTAAAGAGGATTCAGTGAGAAAACAATATAGCATCCCAATTATCCCAAAGCCTTTCAAAGACAGCCCCAAAAGAGTACTTCTAGTGGAAGCCCAATGCCATACAAAGACGAGACAATCCATACATAGCTTCCCCTCTTCTGCCATTGTTCCTTCTATCCTTCCAAAGTGCCCAACAAATTTCATAAGGAGTTGGCTTCAATACTTCACAAGTCTTCCTGCTCTGTATTGGGGCAACCTTCCACGCCCAGACACACACCAGACTTGAGATGGATCTCAGAATCACCAACCGAATATCAAACTTGTCAAGAAAGGAAACCCTTATCCTTGAGGCGAGCAAGCATTGCAGAGAAGGTGAGCACAAGATTTATCCAAAAGATCAAATCCACACAATATCCCTCAATGCCCAAAACTCTATGCATAATGATATTTCTAGTTGGCAAACGATCCCAAAAGCATTGCCATACAAAAAAAGCACACTCTAAGGGAGTATTAGTTTGTTCCTAACGAAAGAGAAAGGAAAAGTAATCAGGATTCCTCAGGAACCTTTCTTTCCATCAATTGGCAAAAGGGATTTGACATTAAATCCTTTATTGTCCTCCCATTCCATTCTATTCATCATTATCTTCCTTCAAGGCTAACACTTGAAGTAATACAAACAATGGAAGAGCTTCCACTTCCTCCTACTGAAACAAGTTTCTCCTAGGGTGTATATATTCCACGCCCCATCCCCTTCAATATTTTTGCCAAACTTTGAGACCAAACCCAATTCCTTGAAGACACCTAGAATAGCTACAAGAATCTTTCCTTAAGCTGCCTCATTCCCAATTACATCATGCAAAAATAACTCAAGAAAGAAATGATATTTGGATCTCCAAGAGCCATCTGAAAACCGAATCCAATAACATTTACAGGATAACTATGCACAATCCGGCTGATGTTTGCTCTATCTACAACCAGGGATTTAATGGACCCAATATCTTTTTTTAAAGGCAAAATTTTTAAGATCCTAAAAGAATGTTATCCCAGTCCGCAAACAACGACTCAAAAGACAACCCTTTGAATGATGGATGATCAGAATCCCAACCCCAAAGAGTGCTAACCACTTCCATCACAATGGCTCTATCATCCAACGCCTTATCCCAAAAGATTCTATTGTTCCTTTCATTCTAGATTGCCCAACACAACACAAATGAAAGTACATCCGGTAATATCCTTTCTCTCATGGTAAGGTGACTCGGTTATCTTCCAACTCCTCAAGAGTTCTTATATCAAAGCTGGCATAACCCAAGATAAGCCAAAAATACCTAAAAAAGCATTCATAACTTGTTGACCAAACCTCAATGAATAGAAAAGATGACTTGTGGTCTTCTCCTTCGAATTGCACAACGAACACATAAAATCTATATCAATCACTCTATGAGCCAATTCCACCTTGGAAGGGATTTTGTTCCATATTGTTGCCCATATAAAGAAAGTTACTCTCAAAGGCACGCCTTTCTTCCTCACCAGCTTCACTGAAAAATTGTGTAAAGCACCAACACATATGATTCCTCGCCAAACTACAGAACAGAAGAAAAAAAAAAACAAAAAAAACAAACCTAATAAGCCTTTTCCTCTATCATCCTTCTTCCACACCCATCTATCATCCTCATCTCCTAAAAGTACACTATCCAACACATGAGAAAGTACCATAAATTCATTTTGTTGACAGGGTAGCTCTTCTAAGATGAAGATCCTAAACCATACTCCCAGTAACCTTGTTACTAAGGAAAACTCACTACAAAGGCTTGATTACCAGAAAGTTCCAAAGCTTTTGGGTTTATTGAGCTGTTCATTTGGATTATCCTTGATAAAAGTGAAGATGTTTGGCAACGGGAGGATAAAAACTTAATATTACGGCCACTACATGGTTGGGTTGCATAAAACCAAAGTTTCAGCTATCAAATTTTCTAGTCCTACCGTCTGGAAAATCAAGCTGCTCCTTGAGCAAACTTCCTTTCCTACGATTTATTGCTTGTGGTAAAGTTCTCGCCATTGATAATTTGGCTAAAAGATGCCTAGTAATTCCCAATCATTGTTTTATGAGTTGGAATAACCTTATCCACATCCACATTTAATCATCGATTGTGATGTGTCTGAAGAGGTCTGGAATATTTTGATATCTTAATGTGGTAGAACTCCAGCCCCTTTGCCAGACCTCCAATAATGGCTTAACCATGGAAAAATACTTCTTGATTGTCGGGGAAGGCCAAATGAATATGGGAGAGCCCCTTGCAACTTTACAGGTTTAATGGAAAGAGCAGAATGATAGTCTTTAACAACAAATCCAGCGACATCTTCCAAAATTTTCTATTGCATTAGAATTATTGACATCCTCCACTTGTGCAATCGCATTGGTAGAAATTTTTTTTTTTTTTTTGCATAGTATGCAAGGCCATTAAGTTTGTCCTAACTCTTTTGGTCTGGCGAGTTTTTCACTCGCTAATCCTCCCTATCTTAATTAACACGATTTGCCTACTTGTTTTACTGATTATAAAAATAAATAAATAAATATCTGCTGATCCCCTAAAAAGCTTAACCGTTTGCAGGAAAATGTGGACAATCTCTTTTTCTTGTGCCCATTCAATATGGAAGTGTGATTCTCTCTCATTAGGGAATGTGGGGGTCCACAGTGACCAACTTGGCAGCATGGTCACTTCAATGGGAGGTGTGAACCAAGAGGACACCCACCAATCAAGATATGTGATGATGCAAAAACAAATACAAAACTGACTAATAAAATTCATTCTCCCCCAAACCAAATCTACTGACAATATTAACACCTAATTGATGCCACAATATTCCATTCTGGGAAACCATACACACATTCTGTTCTGTAAAAAGGTAACTTGAACCTTGAGAGAATAAGAAACATGAAAGTATTTATGGAGCAAAGATACAAGTGATTCTCCTAAAGGCACACTCTAGTAAATTTTTGCTGATTTTCACATGCTCTTCCAAAAGTTCCATATAGAACAATCAAAACATACCATAACATGTATACACACACATGTAAAAGTATATCATATCATTCTTATCCTCGAAATAAATTCCTAGCATAACAAATGGCAAGTAATTCAAAGCATGAAAAAATTAAAAATGGCAAGTAATTCAAAGCATGAACAAAATAACATTTGATCCACAATTTTTCAAACATCATAACCATTTCTTATAGAATTGGCAACTTTTTCCTCCTCTAACAAATGCTATGCTATATCTATAATAACTGAATTCTATCGTAGCAAAGAAATGTGTCTGAACAACAATGTAAAACTAGAAAACATGAGAAACCTAAATAAAAAAGAAAAGTAAGTCAGTAACTTACCTTCTTCACGGATGCTGACCAAGACAAAGTAAGACCGAGGAAGACAATAAAGAAAAAGGGCCCCCAAAGATCCCAATCTCTCAAAGCCTTTCCGGGGTCTTCGCGATACGGATTGGGAAACACAACAAGCTTCAAATTACTGACAATCCTAGACAAGTCTCTCTTGATAGTATCCCAAACAGGCTCAGTGAGAGTATTGGGTGGAGAACCAAACCCAGTGGATGAAATGTTGTTGGAATTGGAATTGGAATTCAATGGTGGCAATGGGGGTGGAGCAGGAACAGCAGGAGGAGAAGCAGAAGAGGGGGGCTTTTGATAAGTGGGTGGTGGGATGTTGGAATTGATGAAAGGGGATGAAGAGACTGGAATTGAAGCTCTTGGGGGGCTTGGAGGTCTGGCTGGGAGCACTGAAGTTTGACCAGACTGAACACTTGCGTTGATCAGGTTTTCAATCTCATCGATGTCTGATTGGGATGATGGGTGAAGGGGTACTGTGTCGTTGTGCGACATGGTTGATCAGATCTGACTGAATTCAGAGATGGGAATTAGGGGATTTTGTGAGATCAGGAAGGTCGTTTGGAGATGTCGATGGAAATGGAAGAAGAAAAGAAGGTCTTCTGCTTCTTCTTCTCGGTCTTGTTGTCACTTTCATTGCCCTTCTTTGTTTCTGTGTCCTCTTTTTTCTTCAACAAGGCAGCTCGCTACCGTGTACATCCACCATTTCCCCTCAGTTACACCACCACTTTACTACATCACACCACAACCTCCTTTGTTCCACCGTCACCACCTTTCCTCGCTTTCTACTCTCTCTCCTCTCCTCAACAAGGCAGCTCGCTACCGTGTACATCCACCATTAATCCTCTGGTCACGCAACAGGGTCCACATTTTCCTTTCCTCTGGACTGTCTTTCTTTTAGTCCAATGAACTCACCTAGTTGTCCTTTCTGGATCTAATACTCGATTTCATTCTTCAAGTTGTAGCATTATTTAGTATCATGTCTGTGGTCCTTGTGGAAAGAATAATATTTGTTCTTACCTTGTCCGGCCGGATCTTCCCTTAGTTTGAGTGACCATTTGATGTCCTCCCCTTTGCCATGGACTTCAGGATAGTTGTCAGATTCGTTTTTAGAGCAGTGGACAATTTTTACTTTGTGTTAACCGATCAGGTCGACAATTCATGCTTGGCTCTTTCGGACTGTAGCTTTTTGAGTTCCTATTTGCCAAATTTGGACCTGATGTTAATCCGATGCCTTTTGAATTGATCGTTGTCCTCCCACGGTCTATCATCCCGTCTTCTCTCTTATCTTATTTTCTGATTCGTTGGGAAAGACTTTTATCGAACTCATTTTTCTTCTTGGCGGCCCACATCTTCTCAATAGTGATGTATTTTTTAGCACTTTTCAGCAAGGTCATCATGCTCCTCGGAGGCTTCAGGTTTAGGGAGTTGTAAAATTGTCCTCCCTTGAGTCCAGAAGTAAAAGTGGTCACAGTTATGTCATCGCTGCATCCATCGATCATGGTTATCTCATCAATGAAACGTGTAACATAATCCCTGAGAGTCTCATCGGGTTTTTGCTTGATGTGAAGCAAATAATGAGGACCCTTTCTGATCTGTTGACTGCCGATGAATCTTGTGATGAAGGTCGTAGTCAATGCTTGGAAAGAATTTATTGATCTAGGTGGAAGGTTGTTGAACCAACTCATCGTCGTGGACATGAGGTTGGTCGGAAAGGTTCTGCACATGTTGGACAATGTGCTTTCTTCCAGCGCTATCATATGGTGGAAGTGACGCAGATGGTCTGATAGATCAGTGGTGCCATCGTAAGTTTCGAACTTTGGCGGAGTGAACTTTTTTGGCAGTGGAGTCTTCATGATTGTGTCAGATAAGGTTGGCCTAGCCAACTCATACTACATATTGGGATCTATGACCCCAATCCTGAATGGAATCTGGGGAGGAACTCCACCATTATGAGATCCATCATTTTGAGGCTTACTTCCTTCAAAGCTCTACAGGAGCTTCTTAGTTCTCTTGAACATGGTTAGCAAAATTTTGCTGGAGTGGCATTCTAACATGTTCGACAGGTAGAACACATTCTTGTGCAAGTTTTTCGACTATTTTAGCTAGATGAGCCATCTGGGCCAAAAGCTGATCCTCAAGAGGATCTATCATCATTCCCCTGAAAGCAGGGGCTTGTTGGGCCACCATATTTTGTGGTGGAAATTCACTATTTTGTACAACCGGTTCTCCCAATGCTGGATTTGGGTCGTGTCCGCTTGGTAATTGGGTTTCACTAGTAGAAGGATTGTCTTGATTGTAGCTAAGCTAAGAATTTGTAGGGGGTTCCATTTGCACTAAATCTTTTTTGTTACTAATTCATGCTAAAGAAACTACCAATAAAACAAAGTCTGATTGAACAAATTGTTTGGTGGCCGAAGACACTCCAATGTTTAAGTCAGCTAACTATGGGAAAAAATGAACTAGGACAGAGTATAGTTATGTTATGTTTGCATACCTATTTCGTGAATCCCTCCTTTACCTTTATATAATGTGAGTAATTAATTATGTGCATGACTTAAGGAATGGCGTGATGAAGGGAGATGTTTCTCATAACGGTGTCCTCCTGCATTGAGATGCATCATTGGGGGAGTGATTCCCGCCATGAGTTGTCTCTTCGTAATGTCTATCTTCTCTAAGGGAAGAGGTCCGTTGGGCCCGAGGTTTGGGCCTTTCACTTTGTTCATGGTCTATTGTTAAAGGACTCATTGGGCTTTAATCCCAATAGCTAAGGCTGGCGGAAAGCCACACCACAGCGATATGGGGTTATATCCATTGATAAGTTGTAAATAGTTTAACCATAGGTAATTTCTTAACCATCCCACCAAATAAGTAGAGGATTCATTAAACTGTGAAATGTTACCCTGCCACAATGTGATGTGCTTCCAATGCCAATAAAAAATAACCAAAAAAATAGTATTTAACATCCATAAAACTGCCAAATCAAATGCGTCCCAAGCCGAAATATCACAAGTACCACCTCGTCCCGAACCGTCACAAGGAAAACTATAACCGAAATCCTTTTTTCTGGCATTAACTTGGAACAATGTGGACCGGTTTTGCCTTTTTGGGCTTTTTATAACAGGGTTTGTGATCCACATTTAGTGTAACTGTATGAGGTGTTTGTTCTTTGTGATGGACGATTTTTGCCACATGTACGGTCATGATCAGAGGACTGCTTGATGTATCATCAATCATAATGCAAACAGCCTGTACAATTTATGGGATAACAACAATCAAAATCAACGCTACCACCACAACAACAACACAAATACCACACAAACAACCTCATCTTTCAGGACAATATGTCAAATTTCAAATTATAGTTGTAGTGTATGCCTAAAAAGCCCAAAATGTTTTCAAATATATTTTCCTCAAGAGTCTTTATATTAAAAGATCCTAAGATATATCCCCAAATCTAAAGATAATTAAATCATAACTAATAACAATATTTTTTAGTTTTTTATAAATAAGATGAAATTTTGACCATATTGAGAGGAAAACTTAAAAGACTACTAATCTTCGGTGGATTTGAATATATTTTGAAACAAAAAATGGATAAAGTTTCTCTCAAGTTCACATTTTTACTTATTATGTTGATCATTGCAGCGGATAAGTTATTCCTCATTTTATACTTCTAATTTTTTTTTTCGGTTTCATTGTAATTCAAATGATGAATCTTAACTGTAAAAATTATGTATAGGTGTACCATCAATGATGGCTCAAATAAGCGCAACAAGGATTCCTGTAGATACTGACGCTCGTAAGATTTGTAAGACTGATGTTGACTGTAAAAAAATATGTTCTGGTTGTCATTCGGGAAATTGTGTTGGTGGTCGTTGCCTTTGTGGGTGCTAACAATTGGTATATTGTTTTGCAAGAACAATTTCCTGGTTGTATGGTTTAAAGGATAGTTTGATCAATTAAAAGAAGAATAAAATTATTTGATTTTGGGCAATGTATTCATGGGCATAATTATATAGTTTCCTAAGCTAATTGTGTAGCCTTCTTTCCTTGATCTCATTTTACGATTATTCTGAAGCATCCAACCATACACAAGCGTAAAACGTAAACACATGTTATGTTTTTATAAATCGAATTAGGGTTATCGACAATGGAACACTTTTTCTTCGTATTAGTTATTTAATTTTGCTCAACATTTCTATTTAGTATATTTCATGGTGTTCAAGATTTATGTAAAAAGAGTAGATTTTTAGGGAGTAGTTGGATTAAACTTTAAAAAAAAAAAAACTATTTGAAAAGCCATAAAATAAAGTTATTGTTATTAGAATAGTTTTTTTGCTGAGACTGATAGAACATAATCGTTCCACCAACTTATTTAATTTTATCATTTAATAAATTCTATTAGTTGAAAAAACTGAACAAACTTTTTTCAATTTCTCTAAAAAAAATTAATGAAATAGTAAATAAAATAAAATAAAAAACTTGAATTCACACGCATGTGTAGCGAGGCCCCCGATAGTTGTTTCTTATAATATATATATATATCAAAATCAAACTTTATTAGGCATACGCTTTATAGTAGTCTTCTACTCCACCCTAACAAAAATTTAGAGGTATGCCCCTGACCTTAACTATACATATTGACAATCATAGTGGTCATATTTGATTTATCTTAGTTGAAGTTGGAAACATTTTGTCCTTTGATAAGTACACACAATACTCGGCTTGAATATTAAGTTTAATATATGTTTTAGTGTATAAAACACAAGTTTTGAAGAGGTTACCCTAGCTACAACATGGGGTCGTCCCCACGCGGGTTTGTTTCTAGTTAAGCTTAAGGTTTATTTTGGAGAATTAAAACATGCATTGTATATGGTTGATCACACTATTTCTGACGTGTTGTATTGTTGTTAAATTTCTCTAATAATTAAGTTCATTAAACAAGTATGAAAAAGCTATAAACTCAGTACATATTGCGTCATCTCAATCTCGTAACCAGTAAATGGGTCATATTGGGTTAGGGTTGAAGTTTTTGATGCAATAAAATAAAACGATTGAGTTCAGGTTAAGCCCTCTAACCTGCCACCCTGCTAGCACGTGCCAAACCCAACCTGACCCATTGCCAAGCCTTCGTGAGAAGCACATGAACAAGATGAGTGTTGACTGGATGGTCAATTGATGCCGAATAACCAAGATCAAATTAAATTTATAAAAGGGACTAAAAGCATTTATCATATTAGTATAAGGGACTTGCATCAAATCTATCCTAAATTTTATTGATCTTATTAAAGAGAAAAATGCATTTGAAAAACAAATATTCAATTGATGTATTATTACACAATTTATATCTACTACTCTTTAAAACACGACCTACCTAATGAACAATGCAATCATCTGTTGGTGTTAGTCGCACTATCCATTTTCATTATTACAAAAGTTTACAAGGGAAATTTCATCAATACAATTAAAAACATAAAAGAACTCAAAATCATACACTTCACTTCTTACCTACTTCACATCGATGACTCCACTGTCACTCACCTTTGTCTCTCATTTTGATCCCACTTCCATGTATCACATGTATCGTTGACTTTATTCGATCGAGATAAAGGCATAAGGAAGTAAAACTCTCGATCTTGTGCATTATGATCCATTTTCCATGGTTTGTTTAAGACTAAGGAGCTTAGGGTTTTGAAAGGAAACTGATTTGTGGATTTGTGTTGATTTGATCCATTTAGGGATCTGGGTGAATTTATATGAACAATTGATTCCCGGTTTTAACTGAGTTGGAGTAGTGTGGGAAGAAGAAAAGGGATGTGGAGGGTTTCAAGGACCTTTTGATGGTCCTAGAGATGATTAATTGGTGTTTTTGTTTATTTATTTACCATTGCAAGTGGATCTTCTACGAGATGTGTCAAAATAATTTCCTTTTTTTAAGTGGCAACATTGACAGGTCACCAAGATAACAATGAGAGCACATTCAATTAATTTTTGAAACAACCACTAGATAAATTTATACATTATCCCGATGACAAGAAACTTGAGACCACATGTATTCTATTAATTTTTTTTTAACTACTTAGATAAATTTTATATTTCTTTTTAGCCATGTGTCCGTTGAAGTTTGTCTCACTCCTTCCTCTCTAATGGGGCCTTTATACCAATCAACCATGAGAGATGTCTTTGATTTCATATGGATACTGAAGAAATCTAATGACCTACTAGCTAACCAAGTGTTTACTAAGACAACAACTCTTCTTTTAGGCAAGCTATAAAGGACCACATTAAAAAGAAGAATAATAATAAAAATTCAACATTCATCATTTCACTCATAATGCAAACAGTCTGTAAAATTTATGGAAAAATTATAATTACACCAACAATTAAAATCAACACCACAACAACAACATATATAGCTGCCACACAAACAACCTCATCCTTTAGGAGAGTATGTCAAATTTCAAATTATTGTTGTAGTGTATGTTTAAAAATCCTAAAATGTTTTCAAGTATATTTTCCACACAAATCTAATAAAATTTTATATTAAAAGATCTTGAGATATATTTCCAAATCTAAAGAATAATTAATAACAATATTTTTTACTTTTCTATAAATAAGATGAAATTTTGACCATTTTGACAAAGAGGAAAACTTAAAAGACTACTAATCTTCGGTGGATTTGAATATATTTTGAAACAAAACATGGATAAGGTTTCTCTCAAGTTCACATTTTTACTCATTATGTTGGTCATTGCAGCTTGTAAGTTATTCCTCATTTTATACTTCTGATTATTTTTTACTTATTATGTTGGTAAGTTATTTCTCACTTTCACATTTTATGTATAGGTGTACCACCAATGATGGCTCAAATAAGCGCAACAAGGATTCCTATAGATACTGACGCTCGTAGGATTTGTAAGACCGATGTCGACTGTAAAAAAATATGTTCTGGTTGTCATTCGGGAAATTGTGTTGAAGGTCGTTGCCTTTGTGGGTGCTAACAATTGGTATATTGTTTTGCAAGAACAATTTCCTGGTTGTATGGTTTAAAGGATAGTTTGATCAATAAAAAGAAAAATAAAACTATTTATGATTTTGGGCAATTTATCATATCACTCATAATGCAAACAGTCGTTACAATTTATGGGAAAATCACAATTACACCAACAATCAAAATCAACACTACCACCACATAACAACACAGATAGATACCACATTAACAACCTCATCTTTCAGGAAAGTATGTCAAATTTTAAATTATTGTTGGAGTGTATGTCTAAAAATCCCAAAATGTTTTCAAGTATAATTTAATCCAGACTCTAATATACCTTTCCTATGAACTAAAAATTATGAATGGTAGCTTCAAGTTTCTTTTGCAAGTATACAAGTTCGACAAACAACTTCAGTGATCTAATTTAGCTAGAGTTAAGATGAGAGAAAGTAAGAGTGATTTTGATGTGTTTTTCTCATAAGTTCACAAATGGGGAGAGTGAATAGAAGAAAAAAAATTGATTAATTTATGAAATTAACATGGGAAGAGTGAAATTGTATAAGTATGGGCTAGATTATGAAGTCGTCTACAATAGTATTAAGCGATTTAGAAAATTAGACCATTCAAGAACATAAAAAAACACCCAACATTAATAAACTAATGCAAAAATTTCAAGATTGATCAAGAAGTGTCAATCAAAGTCATTGTCACAGTCAACAAAAGCTGATTAAAGGGTTAAGGCAGCAAAAAGGCTAAGGCTAGTAAAAATATGAATTGACCGGCCTTGAGAAAGTCAAGCAACGTCAAGTCAACTCAAACTAGTCATTTTGAATAGAACCATTGAGCAAAAAGCTTGTTGCCTTTTAAGACAATTTATATAAAGAAATTTCTCATCGACCTCTTTTAAGAGTCGAAGGTTCCAAGTGAACTTATGAGAGAAAATTAAATCAAGTCTAAGAGTGCTTCCAGAGTGTGCAATAGTTTGATTCATACCCAAAGAGCGAAAAAAACTCCTCATCTCCAAACATTCAATTTGTAACATTGAGACCTCACTTTTAAGCTATAAAAAAAAGTAAAATAATGATGAGTCTAAGCTTAAACTTTCGCTACTATGTTTCGTTCGGCGACTAATTTGAGAGAAGAAGAGTGATATGCTCACGTGAAGTTGAAGTTCGATTTGGATGAAATGGACGGTGTCAGGTCATGGAGATGGTTTCGAGAGAGGAACTCTCATTTCCAATGTGCCTTATGCTCTAATTCATGGTGAATTTTAGTAACAAAAACACATTGCAAAGCCCTTCTAACAAGGACTAGCCAAACGGGTGGACCTCGTTACATCTTGTGTTAATTTATTTTCTCTTTAATTTCCTATCATTTGCTTTGTATATTTTCGCATACTAGATTAAGTTCAAATATTGTAAAAAATTTGTTTGGAACAACTCTGGTACAACAAGTTCTTCTAGTCGACGTAAACAGAGTTTGTCCAAAGGGTTACAGGGTAGAGGAATCCTATTGGCTTAGCTGGCTTGTGTTATTTTCCATATCAGCAACAATTTTTTTCAACAAAACATTAAAAAAAAAACAAACAAACAAAAGCAAATACGTGAAATATCCTTCTACTACTTCGTCTCCATCATTCCACCCACCAAATCCAGATCCAGATGAAACATGAATCGATAAACACTCCTCCATGCTTTACCCACAAACCGTTTACTTAAAATCAATCCCTTTTTTTCTTCTACTATAAACAATTTTCATTAAAAAAAAACAGTGAAAATAAAGATGGCGTTGATTGGGGCAAATTCGTGGGTAATTCATCTATAAACAAATTTTTAATTTGAGCACTCAAATGGAGTCCCTGATGCCCTAAAACACGAATTGTTTGTCTTTTAAGAGTTGTAAGAAAGAAGAATTATAAATATGAGTTAGAACCCAAAATTAGATTCATAAGAAACCTAAGAAAGTTTGTGACTTTAATCCATGTGTTGTGTTGATCTTTGTTCATTATTGTCTTCTTTAAATATTAAATGAGGCATTGGTAGTTTAGGAACAAAAAATCATTTTGACTATCCATTTAGGACCCACTAAGTTATTATTTAAAATGGTTTGTTAATCCATTTGTGTTGAAATTTCAGAAAAAATTACGGATTAACACTAGAAACTTGTCAAAGTTTCAGTCCATTTTTTTATTATTCCTCGAGATAAGTATTTTAGGTTCACAATATTAAATATCTTGATTGGGGATTTCAGGTGGTTTTGGACAATGGACATTTGCCGACTTGGCCAGCTAGGGCGCGGGTGAGCCCTCACCTGCTTCGTGATTATGATATAAAAATCAAACTTTTCACATTTTATTGCATATCTTAAGGCACATATGTCGCGAAATGGGCTGAAACATTGATGTGAATTTTAATTTTCCTTCAAATTTCAGCTCAAATGAAACTTAAATGATATATTTTTCATTCAATCATGTGTATCTAGTGTCCTTAAGTGTAAATTAAAATCGAGTAGGTCCTAAATGAACAATTAAAATTGTTTTTGTCCCTAACGTGCCAATTTCTAATCCTATTATTGACTAACTTGTTAATCCTATTCTCTAGTATATCTACTCTACCATTGAAAATGATTTTGGAAATTTGTTTTGAAGTAGTTTGTGTTTTAATCATGAGTAAGAATCTTCTAAAACTTAAATGATATTATCAAAGTTATTAATGGGAAGGTGGACCAAAACAAGTTTAAAATTAAAAGGTTGTTTGTTTACACCTCTGAATCAGATATTATGTAATGTCTGGTTATTAAAAAAAAATATTTGGCTACAATATCTAGTTAGAGGTTGTCTTTACATATCATCAAAGCTAATAAAAATATAAATAAGACATTTTACTCTAGTAAGAGGTTTCCTCTTAATAAAATGTTAGACGTCTAACTCAAACACCCCCCTAAGTTTCTTTTCAAAAGTAATTCCAAAGAAAAAAGAACTTCAAAGTGTTTCCAATAAAACTTTATTAGTTGCAAGTTATTGGGAGAGCAATTATATTATTTGAAAAGTAGGCATCTACCCCACCCTAATAAAAAATTTTAGGTACGCCCCTGAGCTTAACTATACATATTGACAATCAAAGTAGCCATATTTGATTTATCTTAATTGAAGTTGGAGACATCTTGTCCTTTGATTTGATAAGTATACACAATACTTAGCTAGAAAATGTATAAACTTAACATATGAGCGTATTAAAAACAAATTCGAAGAGTTTACTCTAGCCATAGCATGGGGCAGTCCCCACGCGGGTTCGTCTCTGGTTAAGCTTGAGGTGTATTTTGGAAAACTAGAACATGCATTGTATATAGTTGATCACACTATTTCGAATATGTTGTATTGTTGTTAATTTTCTCTAATAAGTTCATTAAACGAGTATGAAAAGGCTATAAAGTCAAGACATATTGCGTCATCTCAATCTCGTAACTAATAAACAGGTTAGGTTACGGTTGAGGTTTTTGACGCAATTAACTAAAACAGGTTGAGTTCAGGTTAGGCCCTGTAACCTGCCACCCTGTTGACACAACCAAACCATACCAGACCCATTGCCAAGCCTTCGTGAAAAGCACTTGGACAAGATGATTGTTGACTAGATGGTCCATTGGCGTCGAGGAACCAATATCAAATTAATTTTATAAAATTGACTAAAGGCATTTATCATATTAGTACAAGGAACTCGCATCGAATTTACCCTAAATTTTGTTGATCTATTGGAGAGAAAAATGCATTTGAAAACTAAATATTCAATTGATGTATTATTACACAATATATCTACTACTCTCTAAAGCACGATCCACCTAATGAGCAACGCAAACATCTGTTGGTGTCAGTCACACGATCCATTTTCATTAATTACAAAAGCTTACAAGGGAAATTTCGTCAATACAATTAAAAACATAAAAGAACCCAAAATCATACACCTTACTTCTTATCTACTTCACATCGATGACTCCACTCTCGCACACCTTTGTCTCTCATTTTGATCCCACTTCCATGTATCACATGTATCGTTGACTTTATTCTACTGAGATAAAGGAATAAGGAAGTGAAAATCTTGATCTTGTGCACTATGATCCATTTTTCCATGGTTTGTTTAAGATTAAGGAGCTTAGGGTTTTGAAAGGAAATTGATTTGCGGATTTGTGTTGATTTGATCCATATTTGGGTGAGTTTATATGAACCAATTGATTCACGGTTTTAACTGAGTTGGAGTGATGTAGGAAGAAGAAAAAGGATAATGGAGGGTTTCAAGGATCTTTTGATGGTCCTGGAGATCATGAATTAGGGTTTTTGTTTATTTATTTACCATTGCAAGTGGATCTTCTAAGAGATGTGTCAAAATAATCACATTATTTTTAAAGTAGCAACACTAACAGGTCACCACAAGTAAAATGAGAGCACATTCAATTATTTTTTGAAATAACAACTAGATAAATTAATTTATACCTTATCTTGTCGACAAGAAACTTGAGACCACATGCACTCAATTAATTTTTAAAATAACTACTTCGATAAATTTTATATTTCTTTTTAGCCATGTGTCCATTGAAGTTTGTCTCACTCCTTCCTCTCTAATGGGCCTTTTTACCAATCAACCACGAGAAATCTATTCGATTTCATATAGAGACAAGAGCAATCTAACAACGTACTAGCTAACCAAGTGTTCGCCAAGACAACAACTAATCGTTTAGCCCTGTGGCAAACTATAAAGGACCTCAATTAAAAAAAAAGAATAATAATAAAAATTCAACATTCATCATATCACTCATAATCCAAACAATCAAAATCAACACTACCACCACAACAACAACATAGATACGTCACAAACAACCCCATCTTTTAGTAGACTATGTCAAATTTCAAATTATTGTTGGAGTGTATGTCTAAAAATCCCAAAACGTTTTCAAGTATAATTTCCTCAAGACTCTAGTGTACCTTTCCTATGAACTAAAAATTATGACTGGTAACTTCAAGTTTCTTTTGCAAGTATACAAGTTCGACAAGCAACTTTAGTGATCTAATTTAGCTAGAGTGAAGATGAGAGAATGTAAGAGTGATTTTGAAGTGTTTTTCTCATAAGTTCAGAAAGGGGGAGAGTGAATAGAAAAAAATGTAGTTGATTAATTTATAAAATTAACATGGGAAGAGTGAAATTGTATAAGTATGCGGCTAGATTATGAAGCCGTCTACAGTGGTATTATGCGATTTAGAAAATTAGATTATTCAAGAACATAAAAAAGACTTAATATTAATAAACTAATGCAAATATATCAAGATTGATCAAGAAGTGTTGATCAAAGTCATAGTCAAAGTCAACAAAAGTTGATTGAAGACCGAAGTCAAATCTCAAGTGAAGAAGAAACAAAAAAGTCCAAGTCAATTCGACCAAAGGGTTAAGGCAAGAAAAAGGCTAAGGTTAGTAAAAATATGAATTGACCAACCTTGAAAAAGTCAAGCAACGTCAAGTCAAACTAGTCAATTTGAATAAAACCATTGAGCAAAAAGCTTGCTGCCTTTTAAGACAGAATTTATATAAAGAAAATTTTCTCATTGACTTCTTTTAAGAGTCAAAGGTTTCAAGAGAGCTTACAAAAGAAAATTAAATCAAGTCTAAGATTAAATTCAAAGATTGTAAAAACTTCGTTGGTCAACCTAAACAAAGTTTGTCCAAAGGGCCACAGGGTTGAGGAACCCTATTGGTTGGGCTGGTTTGTGTTATTTTCAACGTCAGCAACAATTTTTTTTTCAACAAAAGGAAATACGTGAAATATCCTTCTACTACTTCGTGTCCATCATTCCACTCACCAAATGAAACACGAGTTGATAAACACTCCTCCACGCCTCACCCACAAACCGTTTACTTAAAATCATCCCTTTTTCTTCTACTATAAACAATTTTCATAACAAAAAACAATGAAAGTAAAGGTGGTGTTGATTGGGGCAATTGGTGGGTAATTCATCTATAAACAAGGTTTCAATTTGAGCTCTCAAATGGAGTTCCTGATGCCCTAAAACATGAATTGTTGATCTCTTAAGAGTTGCAAGAAAGAAGAATCATAAATATGAGTTATAACCCCAAATAAGATTCATAAGAAATTACCAACAATCCCCCATCATGCTTTGTTAACCCAAGAAAGTTTGTGATTTTAATCCATGTATTGTGTTGATATTTGCTTATTATTGTCTTCTTCAAATATAAAACAAGGCATTGGCAGTTTAGGAATAAAAATCATTTTGACTATCCATATAGGATCCACTGAGTTATTATTTAAAATGGCTTGTTAATTCATCTGAGCTGAAATATTAGGACAATTATGGATTAACACTAGCTTTCAGTCCATTTTTACATTGTTCCTCAAGATATGTATTTTTGGTTTGCGACATTTAATATCTTGATAACGATTTTTTGGGATGTTTAAAGACCACCCTTTCGGGTTGGTTTTGGACAATGGGCGTTTGTCGGCTCGACCAGCTTGTGTTGAGCCCAAGGTGGGCCCTTGCTTGCTTCGTGATTATGATATAAAAATCGACCTTTTCACATTTTAATGCATGTGTCGAGGCACACATGTCAAAACGGGATGAAACATTGATGTGAATTTTTTATTTTCCTCAAGATTTCATCTTAAATGTATATTTTTCATTTTGTCATGTGTATCTAGTGTCCTTTAAGTGTAAATGAAAATCGAATAGGTCCTAAACGAGCAATTAAATTATTTTTTGTCCCTAATGTGCCAATTTCTAATCTCTGATCATTCCTTTATTGACTAAATTGTTAATCCTATTTTCTAGTATATCTATTCTACCATTGAAAAAATGATTTTGGACATTTGTTTTGTTGTAATTTGTGCTTTAATCATGAATAAGAATCTTCCAAACATATTTCACAAGTTTAGTCATGAAATTTTTAGACAACATTGAAGCTATCTAAATGTTTTCAACAGCCTCGAAGTTATCTTATTTGGTGAGTTTAGGGTCGCTCGTAAGTGAGCGTCATCACCATGAGGGGATCAAAATTTGTCGAGAGATGTGAAGATTGTTTCTCGTACAAGCAACATAAAAGTTGATATAGCCGTCTAGCAATGGAGAAGAGCGAGAGTGTTTTAAGGATTTCATCTTACACCTATAACACAAATTGGGCAGAGGAACAATGATTATACAAATCCGTCCATATTTTAGATTTTCGATAACGGCCTCGCATAAAAATGTGAAATCCCAAGCCAACCCAATCTCACTCTCCCTTCTTCCCATTCTGCCCTCCCAACTTAGTTATATTTATATTTAAAATCAACCCCTCCCAAACATAATATAATTATAGCTAAGCCTATATATAACTTATTTTAAGTCCCCTCTTAAACATTGTTTAATTATACTTAAGACCTTAACATAATTTATTTACAACTCTCAGTTATCTATAAATTATAAATAGACCCTTACATCTAACTTTTAGATTTCTCATTTTGCCCATCACATTCTATACTTTTTACAATAAAAACCAACCACTCTCAAATATTGATTAATTATACTTAAGCCCATAACATAATTCATTTGAAGCCTCAAATTATTTATAATATTATAAACAAGCCCTTACAATAGTGAGAGTCTAATATTTGGTTAAGTTCCATACTTCCATTAGAAATGAGTTCATTTGTTGACTTTATGAAGTCTATTTTGGAACCTTTTTATTGGTCTAGGTTTTCCATCACTAACTTAACAACCTCCTTTTCGCTTTCTTTGGAATGTAAATATCGAGCAACATAAAGTAAGTTTAAGGAGCCATTTTTTAGATAAGTTTTGATTTTTTTTTTTTACACTTTTTACCCCTCTTTTTTAAAATACAAACACAATATATAGAAGGGGTAGAAGTGTGAAAAAACTAAAACTTGGTCCAAAAGTGGCTCCCTAGAATTATTGGGCAACACAACAACAACTATTTCTCTTACAACAATCAACAATTCTAGGCAGCCATATTTTGGCCAGGTTGTGGGGCTTTTACACTTCTACTCTTCTATAAATGATTTTTGTGGTTGTGTTTTAAAGAGAATGGGTAAAAATGTAAAAATATTCTAAACCCCATTTAAAAATGGTTGTCTAGACTTACTTTACAACAATTCTAGCCAACCACTTTTGGGCCAAGTTTTGGTTTTTTTACACTTTTTCCCTTCTATAGATGGTGTTTGTGACTGTGTTTTAAGAATAAGGGATAAAAAGTGTAAAAAACCAAAACTTATCCCAAAAGTAGCTACCAAACCCGGCTGGCTAGACTTACTCTTCTCTTAACCAGTCGATCTAGAGAGCTAGGCCTGCGCCAGGGAGCCACAATACTCTCCATCATCATAGAGATCCTCATAATCCACAATCGAACACAAACACACACACACACAAAGCCTCCCTGGCGCTAGGGGTCTGGCTCTCTAAAAATTTTCTCTCTCAGTCGATCTAGAGAGCCAAGTCAGGCGCGTCAGGCCTACGCTAGAAAGCCTCAATACCCTCCATCATCCTAGAAATCCTCATAATCCGCCAATCGAACACAAACACAAACTCAGAGCCTCCCTGACGTTGTCCTTGCGCTAGGGGCCTGGCTCTCTAGAATTTTTCTCACTTAACCTTGTAGCTCATCACTTGGTAGGCTTTGGAATTGGGTATTTTAAACCAACAATTCTAGGCAATCAGGGTTGGCAGACATTTTGTTTGTCAGGTTTTGAGTTTTTTATACTTCTACCCCTTCTATAAATGATGTTTGTGATTGTGTTTTAAAAATGAGTAAAAATGTAAAAAAACCCAGACTTGACCAAAAAATGGCTGCCAAATCTGACTGCCTAGACTTACTCATTTTAAACTGATCCACCAATAGTAAATACTCAATATATAATAATAAAATGGTAAATATTTCACGCTAATGAATGCAATCAAATTCTGTATTTCCTATCGAATTTTGCAATTATTGTTACACAGTACCACAAAATATGAAGAAAAAGCAAACAAACTGTTTCTTCATTCAGAAAATTAACAAGTCAGGGTTGCACAAACAAATTCATCCAACCAATAAGAAAGAAACGGGTTAGGGATTTGATCGAACGAAACAGGAACAGTGGTGGACAAGGAAACGATGTGAGGACTATTGAGTTGCTCGAGCTGTTTAGTCCCACGACGGAGAAGATACTCAATGAAGACGAAGCTCTTGCGATCCACTTGTGTGGCGTTTCGGCGAAACTCAGCCGAAACAAGGGCTTCGATTCTCTCTCTCTCTTCGGGGGCTTTGCTTCTCGCTGCTCTTAGAAACCCTCTGTACAGACCCACAAACCATTTACTTAAAATCAATCCCTTTTTTTCTTCCACTATAAACAATTTTCATTAAAAAAAAAAAACAGTGAAAATAAAGATGGCGTTGATTGGGGCAAATTCGTGGGTAATTCATCTATAAACAAATTTTCAATTTGAGCACTCAAATGGAGTCCCTGATGCCCTAAAACACGAATTGTTTATCTTTTAAGAGTTGTAAGAAAGAAGAATTATAAATATGAGTTAGAACCCAAAATTAGATTCATAAGAAACCTAAGAAAGTTTGTGACTTTAATCCATGTGTTGTGTTGATCTTTGTTCATTATTGTCTTCTTTAAATATTAAATGAGGCATTGGTAGTTTAGGAACAAAAAATCATTTTGACTATCCATTTAGGACCCACTAAGTTATTATTTAAAATGGTTTGTTAATCCATTTGTGTTGAAATTTCAGAAAAAATTACTGATTAACACTAGAAACTTGTCAAAGTTTCAGTCCATTTTTTTATTATTCCTCGAGATAAGTATTTTAGGTTCACAATATTAAATATTTTGATTGGGGATTTCAGGTGGTTTTGGACAATAGACATTTGCCGACTCGGCCAGCTAGGGCGCGGGTGAGCCCTCACCTGCTTCGTGATTATGATATAAAAATCAAACTTTTCACATTTTATTGCATATCTTAAGACACATATGTCGCGAAATGGGTTGAAACATTGATGTGAATTTTAATTTTCCTTCAAATTTCAGCTCAAATGGAACTTAAATGATATATTTTTCATTCAATCATGTGTATCTAGTGTCCTTAAGTGTAAATGAAAATCTAGTAGGTCCTAAACGAACAATTAAAATTGTTTTTGTCCCTAACGTGCCAATTTCTAATCCTATTATTGACTAACTTGTTAATCCTATTCTCTAGTATATCTGCTCTACCATTGAAAATGATTTTGGAAATTTGTTTTGAAGTAATTTGTGTTTTAATCATGAGTAAGAATCTTCTAAAACTTAAATGATATTATCAAAGTTATTAATGGGAAGGTGGACCAAAACAAGTTTAAAATTAAAAGGGTGTTTGTTTACACCTCTGAATCAGATATTATGTAATGTCTGGTTATTAAAAAAAATATTTGGCTACAATCTCTAGTTAGAGGTTGTCTTTACATATCATCAAAGCTAATAAAAATATAAATAAGACATTTTACTCTAGTAAGAGGTTTCCTCTTAATAAAATGTTAGACGTCTAACTCAAACACCCCCCTAAGTTTCTTTTCAAAAGTAATTCCAAAGAAAAAAGAACTTCAAAGTGTTTCCAATAAAACTTTCTTAGTTGCAAGTTATTGGGAGAGCAATTATATTATTTGAAAAGTAGGCATCTACCCCACCCTAATAAAAAATTTTAGGTACGCCCCTGAGGTTAACTATACATATTGACAATCAAAGTAGCCATATTTGATTTATCTTAATTGAAGTTGGAGACATCTTGTCCTTTGATTTGATAAGTATACACAATACTTAGCTAGAAAATGTATAAACTTAACATATGAGCGTATTAAAAACAAATTCGAAGAGTTTACTCTAGCCATAGCATGGGGTAGTCCCCACGCGGGTTCGTCTCTGGTTAAGCTTGAGGTGTATTTTGGAAAACTAGAACATGCATTGTATATAGTTGATCACACTATTTCGAATATATTGTATTGTTGTTAATTTTCTCTAATAAGTTCATTAAACAAGTATGAAAAGGCTATAAAGTCAAGACATATTGCGTCATCTCAATCTCGTAACTAATAAACGGGTTAGGTTACGGTTGAGGTTTTTGACGCAATTAACTAAAACAGGTTGAGTTCAGGTTAGGCCCTGTAACCTGCCACCCTGTTGACACAACCAAACCATACCAGACCCATTGCCAAGCCTTCGTGAGAAGCACTTGGACAAGATGATTGTTGACTAGATGGTCCATTGGCGTCGAGGAACCAAGATCAAATTAATTTTATAAAATTGACTAAAGGCATTTATCATATTAGTACAAGGAACTCGCATCGAATTTACCCTAAATTTTGTTGATCTATTGGAGAGAAAAATGCATTTGAAAACTAAATATTCAATTGATGTATTATTACACAATATATCTACTACTCTCTAAAGCACGATCCACCTAATGAACAACGCAAACATCTGTTGGTGTTAGTCACATGATCCATTTTCATTAATTACAAAAGCTTACAAGGGAAATTTCGTCAATACAATTAAAAACATAAAAGAACCCAAAATCATGCACCTTACTTCTTATCTACTTCACATCGATGACTCCACTCTCGCACACCTTTGTCTCTCATTTTGATCCCACTTCCATGTATCACATGTATCGTTGACTTTATTCTACTGAGATAAAGGAATAAGGAAGTGAAAAATCTTGATCTTGTGCACTATGATCCATTTTTCCATGGTTTGTTTAAGATTAAGGAGCTTAGGGTTTTGAAAGGAAATTGATTTGCGGATTTGTGTTGATTTGATCCATATTTGGGTGAGTTTATATGAACCAATTGATTCACGGTTTTAACTGAGTTGGAGTGATGTAGGAAGAAGAAAAAGGATAATGGAGGGTTTCAAGGATCTTTTGATGGTCCTGGAGATCATGAATTAGGGTTTTTGTTTATTTATTTACCATTGCAAGTGGATCTTCTAAGAGATGTGTCAAAATAATCACATTATTTTTAAAGTAGCAACACTAACAGGTCACCACAAGTAAAATGAGAGCACATTCAATTATTTTTTGAAATAACAACTAGATAAATTAATTTATACCTTATCTTGACGACAAGAAACTTGAGACCACATGCACTCAATTAATTTTTAAAATAACTACTTCGATAAATTTTATATTTCTTTTTAGCCATGTGTCCATTGAAGTTTGTCTCACACCTTCCTCTCTAATGGGCCTTTTTACCAATCAACCACGAGAGATCTATTCGATTTCATACAGAGACAAGAGCAATCTAACAACGTACTAGCTAACCAAGTGTTCGCCAAGACAACAACTAATCGTTTAGCCCTGTGGCAGACTATAAAGGACCTCAATTAAAAAAAAAGAATAATAATAAAAATTCAACATTCATCATATCACTCATAATCCAAACAATCAAAATCAACACTACCACCACCACAACAACATAGATACGTCACAAACAACCCCATCTTTTAGTAGACTATGTCAAATTTCAAATTATTGTTGGAGTGTATGTCTAAAAATCCCAAAACATTTTCAAGTATAATTTCCTCAAGACTCTAGTATACCTTTCCTATGAACTAAAAATTATGAATGGTAACTTCAAGTTTCTTTTGCAAGTATACAAGTTCGACAAGCAACTTTAGTGATCTAATTTAGCTAGAGTGAAGATGAGAGAATGTAAGAGTGATTTTGAAGTGTTTTTCTCATAAGTTCAAAAAGGGGGAGAGTGAATAGAAAAAAATGTAGTTGATTAATTTATAAAATTAACATGGGAAGAGTGAAATTGTATAAGTATGCGGCTAGATTATGAAGCCGTCTACAGTGGTATTAAGCGATTTAGAAAATTAGATTATTCAAGAACATAAAAAAGACTTAATATTAATAAACTAATGCAAATATATCAAGATTGATCAAGAAGTGTTGATCAAAGTCATAGTCAAAGTCAACAAAAGTTGATTGAAGACCGAAGTCAAATCTCAAGTGAAGAAGAAACAAAAAAGTCGAAGTCAATTCGACCAAAGGGTTAAGGCAAGAAAAACGCTAAGGTTAGTAAAAATATGAATTGACCAACCTTGAAAAAGTCAAGCAACGTCAAGTCAAACTAGTCAATTTGAATAAAACCATTGAGCAAAAAGCTTGCTGCCTTTTAAGACAGAATTTATATAAAGAAAATTTTTTCATTGACTTCTTTTAAGAGTCAAAGGTTTCAAGAGAGCTTACAAAAGAAAATTAAATCAAGTCTAAGATTAAATTCAAAGATTGTAAAAACTTCGTTGGGAACAACTCTGGTAGACCAAGTTCTTTTGGTCAACCTAAACAGAGTTTGTCCAAAGGGCCACAGGGTTGAGGAACCCTATTGGTTGGGCTGGTTTGTGTTATTTTCAACGTCAGCAACAATTTTTTTTTCAACAAAAGGAAATACGTGAAATATCCTTTTACTACTTTGTGTCCATCATTCCACTCACCAAATGAAACACGAGTCGATAAAACACTCCTCCACGCCTCACCCACAAACCGTTTACTTAAAATCATCCCTTTTTCTTCTACTATAAACAATTTTCATAACAAAAAACAATGAAAGTAAAGGTGGTGTTGATTGGGGCAATTGGTGGGTAATTCATCTATAAACAAGGTTTCAATTTGAGCTCTCAAATGGAGTTCCTGATGCCCTAAAACATGAATTGTTGATCTCTTAAGAGTTGCAAGAAAGAAGAATCATAAATATGAGTTATAACCCCAAATAAGATTCATAAGAAATTACCAACAATCCCCCATCATGCTTTGTTAACCCAAGAAAGTTTGTGATTTTAATCCATGTATTGTGTTGATATTTGCTTATTATTGTCTTCTTCAAATATAAAACAAGGCATTGGCAGTTTAGGAATAAAAATCATTTTGACTATCCATATAGGATCCACTGAGTTATTATTTAAAATGGCTTGTTAATTCATCTGAGCTGAAATATTAGGACAATTATGGATTAACACTAGCTTTCAGTCCATTTTTACATTGTTCCTCAAGATATGTATTTTTGGTTTGCGACATTTAATATCTTGATAACGATTTTTTGGGATGTTTAAAGACCACCCTTTCGGGTGGTTTTGGACAATGGGCGTTTGTCGGCTCGACCAGCTTGTGTTGCGCCCAAGGTGGGCCCTTGCTTGCTTTGTGATTATGATATAAAAATTGACCCATTTCACATTTTAATGCATGTGTCGAGGCACACATGTCAAAACGGGATGAAACATTGATGTGAATTTTTTATTTTCCTCAAGATTTCATCTTAAATGTATATTTTTCATTTTGTCATGTGTATCTAGTGTCCTTTAAGTGTAAATGAAAATCGAATAGGCCCTAAACGAGCAATTCAATTATTTTTTGTCCCTAATGTGCCAATTTGTTTTGTTGTAATTTGTACTTTAATCATGAATAAGAATCTTCCAAACATATTTCACAAGTTTAGTCATGAAATTTTTAGACAACATTGAAGCTATCTAAATGTTTTCAACAACCTCGAAGTTATCTTATTTGGTGAGTTTAGGGTTGCTCGTAAGTGAGCGCCATCACCATGAGTGGATCAAAATTTGTCGAGAGATGTGAAGATTGTTTCTCGTACAAGCAGCATAAAAGTTGATATAGCCGTCTAGCAATGGAGAAAAGCGAGAGTGTTTTAAGGATTTCATCTTACACCTATAACACAAATTGGGCAGAGGAACAATGATTATACAAATCCGTCCATATTTTAGAATTTCGATAACGCCCTCGCATAAAAATGTGAAATCCCAAGCCAACCCAATCTCACTCTCCCTTCTTCCCATTCTGCCCTCCCAACTTAATTATATTTATATTTAAAATCAACCCCTCCCAAACATAATATAATTATAGCTAAGCCTATATATAACTTATTTTAAGTCCCCTCTTAAACATTGTTTAATTATACTTAAGACTTTAACATAATTTATTTACAACTCTCAGTTATCTATAAATTATAAATAGACCCTTACATCTAACTTTTAGATTTCTCATTTTGCCCATCACATTCTATACTTTTTACAATAAAAACCAACCACTCTCAAATATTGATTAATTATACTTAAGCCCATAACATAATTCATTTGAAGCCTCCAATTATTTATAATATTATAAACAAGCCCTTACAATAGTGAGAGTCTAATATTTGGTTAAGTTCCATACTTCCATTAGAAATGAGTTCATTTGTTGACTTTATGAAGTCTATTTTGGAACCTTTTTATTGGTCTAGGTTTTCCATCACTAACTTAACAACCTCCTTTTCGCTTTCTTTGGAATGTAAATATCGAGCAACATAGAGTAAGTTTAAGGAGCCATTTTTTAGCCAAGTTTTGATTTTTTTTTTTTGACACTTTTTACCCCTCTTTTTTAAAATACAAACACAATATATAGAAGGGGTAGAAGTGTGAAAAAACTAAAACTTGGTCCAAAAGTGGCTCCCTAGAATTATTGGGCAACACAACAACAACTATTTCTCTTACAACAATCAACAATTCTAGGCAGCCATATTTTGGCCAGGTTGTGGGGCTTTTACACTTATACCCTTCTATAAATGATTTTTGTGGTTGTGTTTTAAAGAGAATGGATAAAAATGTAAAAATATTCTAAACCCCATTTAAAAATGGTTGTCTAGACTTACTTTACAACAATTCTAGCCAGCCACTTTTGGGCCAAGTTTTGGTTTTTTTACACTTTTTCCCTTCTATAGATGGTGTTTGTGATTGTGTTTTAAGAATAAGGGATAAAAAGTGTAAAAAATCAAAACTTAGCCCAAAACTAGCTACCAAACCCGACTGGCTAGACTTACTCTTCTCTTAACCAGTCGATCTAGAGAGCTAGGCCTGCGCCAGGGAGCCACAATACCCTCCATCATCATAGAGATCCTCATAATCCACAATCGAACACAAACACACACACACACAAAGCCTCCCTGGCGCTAGGGGTCTGGCTCTCTAAAAATTTTCTCTCAGTCGATCTAGAGAGCCAAGTCAGGCGCGTCAGGCCTGTGCTAGAGAGCCTCAATACCCTCCGTCATCCTAGAAATCCTCATAATCCACCAATCGAACACAAACACACACAGAGAGCCTCCCTGACGTTGTCCTTGCGCTAGGGGCCTGACTCTCTAGAATTTTTCTCTCTTAACCTTGTAGCTCATCACCTGGTAGGCTTTGGAATTGGGTATTTTAAACCAACAATTCTAGGCAATCAGGGTTGACAACCATTTTTTTGTCAAATTTTGAGCTTTTTACTATAAATGATATTTGTGATTGTGTTTTAAAAATAATGAATAAAAATGTAAAAAACCCCGACCACCTGGCTGCCTACTTAATCATTTTAAACTGATCCACCAATAGTAAATACTCAATATATAATAATAAAATGGTAAATATTTCACGCTAATGAATGCAATCAAATTCTGTATTTTCTATCGAATTTTGCAATTATTGTTACACAGTACCACAAAATATGAAGAAAAAGCAAACAAACTGTTTCTTCATTCAGAAAATTAACAAGTCAGGGTTGCACAAACAAATTCATCCAACCAATAAGAAAGAAACGGGTTAGGGATTTGATCGAACCGAAACAGGAACAGTGGTGGACAAGGAAACGATGTGAGGACTATTGAGTTGCTCGAGCTGTTTAGTCCCACGACGGAGAAGATACTCAATGAAGACGAAGCTCTTGCGATCCACTTGTGTGGCGTTTCGGCGAAACTCAGCCGAAACAAGGGCTTCGATTCTCTCTCTCTCTTCGGGGGCTTTGCTTCTCGCTGCTCTTAGAAACCCTCTGTACAGACCCACGATCTGTTTTTGCAATCCCGTTAGTTTTCTCATCGCATTCTCGTCTCTCTCAGATTCAAGATTGAGAACCCAACACAGGAGATGAGAGAGAGATGTTATCTATGTTGTGTTTTGCTTTTGCTTTTTACCCAAGTTTGTCAGAGGATCGCTCGATAGGCCCAATTTAAATGGAATGGCCAAACATTCTGTGTGGACTTTGATAATGCTACGTAGCGTTTATGAATGTTTGGGTATCCATGGTTACGGGATTGATAATTCATTGTCGGAGGGGTCGTACTCGATTTTTGGGACATATTTTAGGAGTAAGTCAGATTGGGATTTAAAGTTTAATGTACTCAGAACAATTTTGATTTTGAGAGTGAAAGTCAATTGCATTGACTCAATAAATCCTATTTTGACACTGGGTCATAGATGTAAAAATTAAAATTAGGATTTTTTTTAGTTTGACACTCGTTAGTTTATAATTATTAGAGTTTGGCTTTGACCTTCATTTTGAAAATTAACCGAGTCTAACACTCTTTTTTGATAGAATTATTAAGTTTATGTCGTTGACGGGTCAAGATTAATTTTTGGACAATTTCACCTAATATAGGTTAAATGTAGGACTAAAAACACCCTAAATTAGTGGTCTAAGATTAGTTTATGTCTTAATTTTTGGTCCAAGATCAAGGACCGAACCGAACTAAAAACACTCATGACCAGACAAGACCGAACTAGACCAAAAATTTCAAAACTGGATTTAGAACTCTAATAGGCATCTCCATAAAAAAAAAAAAAAAAAAATGAAGGCCCAAAACACCCTAATAAGCCTTCTTTCCCAACCCTTTTCACCCTCCATGTAACTGTCACCGTCATTTCATCTTCTCCAATCCTATGTTGTTTAGGCCCTTTGGAGGTGCAACTATCAACCTCCAAGTCTTTGAAATCTCTCTCTTTCTCTCTTAAACTCCACTCACCATAATTAGGCGGGTTTTTGAAAAAAAATTATTTCTAGTCCCGAAAAAAAAGACTTTTTTTTAATACATTTTACATAATTTATATGCTATTATACTTAACTTTTATAAATTATAAATTATAGTAAATAAATAACCGCATAAGCCCCTGCCTAGTCCTCTGGGCGCTAATCCCCTGCTCACCACCCGCCTACCACCTACTGCCTAAACTTTTTTAGAACATTGTCTGCACAAACACATTCTTCAATATATTATTCAATTTATTAAAAGATTGATCTATACCCACCCAATCAAATTCTATCCTTCCATTCTGTCTAGGTAACTCTAACAGTGTGAGGTATGTTGTAATACTCACAAAGAATGAATTGGCACTAGGCTAATCTCGATTAGATGGGGGTGAATTGTTACCTTTTGAAAATCAAATTAGGGTTGTTAATTGGTTTCCAAAAACCGACCGAACCGAAAAAAAAATCGAACTGAACAAGAACCAAAATTGAATAGTAAAAAGCCGAATCAAACCGAAATAATTAGGTTCGATTCGGTTTCAATTCTTGGTTTTCACACAACCAAAAGACCGAACCGAAGTTTACTTCTTTTTAATTCCCAATTATTTCAACTCCAAGTTCCAACACACCCTTTCTCCTTTTTAATTTCCACCAATCACTCTTTTTTTAATTCCCACCCACTCACAATACTCTCTCTCTATCTCTTTCCACCCACTCACAGTTACAAGGAAGAGAAAATGGTGGGATTCCCTCATCCACAAAAGCTCAAAAGTTAGGGTTGAACAAAAAACGACCAAATCGAATAAATCGATCAGAATCGAACCGATTGGTTCAATTTAAGTTCAGTTCGGTTTTAAAAAATTCAAACCGAAAGTGGTCGGTTCGATTTTTATGTGCTTTTAACCGACTAAACCGAACCGACCGAATATATATAATAAATAATATATATTTTATATAAAATAATATAATATGTTAAAAATAGTCCGTCGGTTTTATTTCGATTTTAATTTGGTTTTAGTCGGTTCGATTACGGTTTGCATAAAGTAGAATCGGTTCGATTTTGTTAATAGTTGTTCGGTTTGAAAATTTTTAAACCGACCAAAGTCGATTCGATTCATAGTTTACATGAAAAATCGAGTCGTCAATTCGATTTTCAACTCTATCAAAAGTCCCTCTTGTCACAATAGTTCACTTCCCTCGTCACTTATCTTTATTTCTCTCTCTCTAAAAAAAAAATTTAACTCACTCCTTCAATTGACATTATTTCCACCCATGTGTCCACACCCCATCTTCCACCCCTTGCCACACGCATCCATCTTCCACCCCTTGCCACACGTGTCCACATCCCATCTTCCACCCATCCCTCGCCCCTTTCCTTCGTTCCCTCCCTCGACCCCTAGAATTTTCGATAAAAAAAAATTAGTCACCCCTTTTTACAACTACTACTCTCCCATGTCCTCCTCTATTTCTCTCTTACCTCTTCCATTTCTCTTACCCCTTGTCACTCTCTTTCTTAATTCCCACCTACCCACCCCACCCCCAAATTCTCTCTCTCAAGACTCCAGAGAACGACATAGTATAGAGACCTTGATGGCGATGATGGTGTGGAGCTGAAATCAAAGAAGCTAATGGTGGTACTGGCCGAGTTCGAACAAAGTTGAAATCATTACTTTATCCACCATTTCAAATGTCAACATTGATGCCCTGGGCTTTGGCCTGTTTATGGCCATTTTCTGAAGAGGTTCAGACATGGTTCTCTCGCAACTACCAAACCACTTAGCCTGCATGTACCTGTGTTTCTTCCATGGTCCCATATGCATCTTGTTCTTCTTCATGCATTTCTTCACTACGACGCAAATGATTTTGATTGCGGCCTTTAATCTTTCAGCGTTCCCTACGACGACCTCGGGAAGGCGATTAATGAGCCTATTATATTTGTCATTGGCCCTCGCAATCTCAAATTCAACCCGAAAATCTAGCTCGATCTTCTCTACAGATTATGATGGAAAACCCAAAAAAAACCGAACCAAGGTTTTTGTTTTAAAAATGCAAAAACCGAACCGAAAACTGAATCCCTAGTTCGGTTCGGTTTTGGCCCAATTATAAACCAACTGAACCGATTAATACTCCTAAATCAAATTTGTTTTGAAAAACAAGCGAAAGTATTCAACTTCGAAGTTCTTCGCATAAACTTATTGAAGGTTTATGGTGTGACTTAAGCTAAGTCCCACAAGGTTCATAAATTTAATAGATTCACTATAAAGTAGGGCTAGGCCAGTTTGGGTAACCAACCCGAAAATCTAAAACCGAAGCCCGGACCGAAGATTTTAAAACCTATATTTTGAGGATCGAATGAGGCTAATTAACCGCAATCCCGGGTAACCAAAATTTAAGGTCGGGCCGATCCGGTCTTGATCTCTAGGCCATTTAATCCCAATTTTGCTATTCTTCTTCTTTTCAAATGACCCTCTCTCAAAACTGGCGATTCTTGAAGATATATCGCCATCAACAACGAGGGCTTGTTATGCATAAGGATAAGAGAGACTGAGATCTCATTCTTCTTTGTCCCCCTCTTCCAACTTTTCTTCTTGTAAGTCCAAGAAACACAAAAAATCATAGTAAGTCTAAATCGAAAATCAAATGAAGAAAAAAATTTACATAAAATGTAAAATTAAACTCTCAAATATGTAAGCTTTCATGAACTTTGTTGTTTCATAAAAAATAAACAACAAAGTTCATGAACTGCATGTCCAAATCGGATTTGACGATTTGAACAAGTCCAAGTTCACTGAATAAAAAAAAGCAAACAGAAACAGATGATGGAGTCGAAACTTGAAATCCAAGTGGTTTATTGGGAGTGAGAAGCAAATATCAAATGAAAAACTACCATGAAAGAGTTCGCTTTTAGGATTACATAAAGGAGAAAAAAAAGGAATTAAAAAGAAAAAGATAGAGCAGACGAAGAGATGGTAGAGAAGTGATAAATGGATAGAAAGAAAAAAGTGTTGTCAGATAGATGGGGAGAATTAAAAGTAAGTCTAGGCAGTCAGGAATACAACCATTTTTTTAGCCAGGTTTGGGTTTTTTTTTTCACTTTTACCCATTCTCTTTAAAACACAACCACAAACATAATTTATAGAAGGGGTAGAAGTGTAAAAAGCCTAAAACTGTCCAAAAAATAGTTGTGTTCCCTGGCTGCCTAGAATTGTTGAAGAATTAAATAGTGATGTCGTGTTTTTCGGAAATGGAAATAAGGCATGAGAGACAGGCCAAACATTACTTTGTCGTGTTTTATTATTTACTTTATTGGTGAAAGTGACTTTACTTTTGACTTTGTCTATTACCAAATATGTGAAATTCTGTAAAAATTTTAGTTTTTTCAAATTCGAGTGGGGTCGGTTAATCGGCGGGTTATTGGAAATGGAATTGAGCATCGAATCGAAAATTACAGTCCGCATCAATTTTAGGATCGAAAATTAAAATTACATGAAAAAGACCGGACAATGGGTTTGGTTTCCGCTTCAATCCGAGTTTTCAGCTTGAAAGGCCCAACCCTACTATAAAGTGACCACACCAATGAAAAACTTTTACAAAAACCAAAAAGAAATCCTTAGCATACAAGCACTATATCGATGTAAAGATAACTTAATAAAGCATGCAAGGTAAAATAAATAAAGTCATGGAAAGAATAAAGCAAACCTGAGAAAAAAACACCAATATAACGAAATTCACCTAAGCCGAAGTTTGATTAGCTCCGACCAGCTATTTCTTCGGTGGAAATGGCTTGCTAGCCTCAAGTCTTTATTACTTGATCAACACATTGGCAGTCACATGGGATGCAACATAACTAAGTCTTACGGGCGTGTGCTTGGGATTCTGAAGATCGTGTGCTTGGGATTCTGAAGATACCACTTGGGCTTATGTTCATGCTCAACGAGATTTACCAAATGACCAAAGATCACACAATCATGGATTGCAACACAACCAAGTCTTACCACCTGCTTGGGATCACCTGTGACACTAACTCGTAGAAATCCAATTTGTGGATTCAAGAACCCACAAGAGGTGAATATGAGTTTAGGCAAAGTTAACACTCAAATGATTTAACTCTTCTAGTGACACTCAGATAGAGATGCTTAAAATATATTACGTTCATTCCCTTACTCAACAGAAGATAAAAGCTTTACTCAAGGGTGAGAAAGTGGTTGAAAGCTCGACAACTCTCCAAATGAGGCATATAACCATACAAAACGCTCGTAAACGTTTCTTTTTCACGTTTCTTATCTCTTCCCTTTAGATGACCAAATAGCTCATGAAAGATATCCAAAGAGATGGATCTCAGTTCTTATTTACATAACCAGTCTGGACATATTGAAATCGAATTTTCTATCTCTACCACCATTTTTAATAACAATTTTTGCTTTGTCAGAACAACTCTCTGCTAAAATGATATTTCAAGGGGTGAAGTCGACTTTGCCTGCCTTGAACAATTATTTATTTTTTAACAAAAACCTCTCTTTTGTCACATGTCATTGTACCTGACATGGATATCTCCTTTTGGTACATGGGGTTGTTTAACGAGATAATATTTCATCCTCAAATGGAAGGAAACTCAATTTCAAACATTGAAATTTGGTTCCTACTCATTTTTGCCCTCAGATAGCTTTTGACGCTATATTTGAATTTTGGTTATCCATAAGCTATTTTTGCATGTCATGGTTTTCATAGCTTTGACTTGTCTTCATTCTTCTTATCCTTTGACAATGGTTCTTGTGAGTTGGAATGTCATCAGAATGATCTTTACAAGTCATAGACCTAATCCTACACTTGATATACGATTTATAATTTCATATAATATATTTTTTACATTATTTTGACATAATTCGCAAATATATTTTTAATCTCTCCCTTTGTGAACTTCTGACAAAATATGTATATTTTGCAAGTCACATTACATTCTATCAACGCTACAGAGTAAGAGAATCAAGTGATAGAGATGGCCTCAGGTAAGAGACCACATAGAATAGTCAAGTGAGTTGAGCGAAAGAGATGAGGTCGAGAGGAGGAAAAAAAAGGCACTAAAAACTTTTTCATATGGGGACCCTAAAAAAAGTTTTTCTTCATGAACCGGGAAAATTTGGCACTTGCCAGATTTTTTTTCACCGACCCAAATTAAAATCAAATAGTTGAAAATGAGTTTTTTTTAGAAAAAAAATTTCATTTTCCATGGAAAACCATAAAATCAAACACACCCTAAAAGAGAAATATTTCCGAAATTGAGAAGATGGGTAATAATTCTTCAAACGTTGTTTCACTACATCTTTTTCTGGGCCTTATAGGATAAAATTGTGATTCAAGGTTGAAAATGGGTTATAATTATGGTGGTATAGAGACAGATATGTCATGCAAAACAGAAGTTGCGGGATGTACTGTACATGGTATCCCTAAAAAAAAATATTCCAAAATCCCAATTTGAGGAACAAAACAAAGCCTAATGGGAATGAAATGGTTGAGACAATTTCGGAATTAGCGGAATTATTGGAGGAGAAACACAAACACGTGACAGTGCTGAGAATCTCGAGAATTTCTGCCAAGTGATCAGATCATATGAGAATCTATCGCAACCGTCATTCTATTTCTACGCAAAAACCAAAACAAAACAAGAAAGAAAGAAACCAAAGTAAACTCGAATTCTTCTATCGATCTCATTTTTCTCTGTATTTGTTATTGTATTGTCTTTAAAACTTGCTCGCGGTTTGATGAATAGTAGTGAGTTTCAGTATCTGCAAGTCAACATGATAGGTAAGTACTTCTCTCTCTTTTTGATTTCAGATTTTCAAATCAAATCAGATTCTAAAAGAAACAACCCCAACTTCTTGTTTGTTTGTTTGTTTGATTGATCGATTGGTTTTCCAAATACCCATTGAAGGTTTTGAAGATTTAGAGAATTCCCATAGAATTGCTTGGTGTGTATTTTGATTTTTTCCTACCTACTACCACTACTAATACTACTATTTCTCATGTTTTAAGCAAAGTTACATTACACCTCCTCTGCTAATTGTCGTTCAATTTCCATAGTATATAGGTGTAATGGGTTCTTGGGGTTTAATGTAAAGAGTGTATAGATATGGGTAAAAGTAAAACACCCAAACTCTTGAATCTCAAAATGAGTGAGTTTTTGTTAACTCATTTGGGTACTTGAAAAAAAAAAAAAAATTAATGGAGAATTGGGTTTTAAAGACCCACTTTTGCATCATTATCTGCTAATGTAGCCTTACACCAAAAAATTGAATGGAGATGATACCAGTTTTTAAGTAGCAGATGTTGAAGTAGGTTTGTCTTGATTTTTCTGCCCAGACTATTGTTACAGCATTGATTTGTTAGATAACCTTAAACCAGTTTCTCAAATTACTAGTTTAGAATATGTATTATAGATTCAGGTCATCAACTAATGTTTCCCTCTTTTTCACAGTTATCATGTTTCCTTTTGAATCTTTTATTTTCATAGATCAACCACATAGTTTATCTTTAGGTGCATCTCTAACTAATGCCATGAAATTTATCTTCTTCTGCGAAATAATATGCTAATTGGATAAATGAATCATTAAGGACGCTCAAAAGCCAATGGTGTTATGGCCTAGTGGTTAGGACTGTGTGGGTTTGTCCCCCACGTCCTAGCTTCGAATCCCACCTGCGGCATGGTTACTTTCTAATGGGTGTTGACCTATAGGTCGCCTAGTTGATAGGTTATGGGATCCTTAAAAACCCAGCAAACCTTTCAAAACAAAAAAAAAAAAAAAAAGGACGCTCAGAAGCTGCACGTTCAGTCCTTCATATCTAACAAACTAGTTTTTATGGAAGGAAGACAAAAGTCTTCTAGATTTTCACTTAACACAATTGAGGGGTTAGCCTTTGCAAGAGGCTTCACTTGGTTCATGTCTGGTTGATATTGGGGATACTAACTGTTTGAAATGATCGATATTGTTACTCTAATAATGAAACTATTGGCATCTCACTGTATGTCTGTAGCTAGCTTTTAATCTTTACTGACCCTCTTGTTCTGAAGGCTGACTGGATTTTTTTGTGCATTTCAAGAATCCCAAGAATCAAACTCAAAAAAAGAAGAAACTGTGATGGATCAATCGCCTGGTCTCGGACTCAAACGCTGGAAATGGTGGTTCCTTGTGGCATTAAATGTGACCTTTCTTCTTGTTGGCCAAGCTGCTGCTACCCTTCTAGGGAATTTCTACTACAAGGAAGGTGGCAATAGTAAATGGATGGCTACACTCGTTCAAACTATAGCCTTTCCAATTCTTTACATTCCACGATTCTTTTTCTCTTCCTCCACCCCTGAGATTGTTGCTGATACCTCCTCCACTGCACTTACTTCCTCCACTATGCAAAATTCCTTGGTAAAACTATGGTCGATCTATGTTTTCCTTGGACTAATTATAGCTGGTGACAACATGATGTATTCAGTTGGGCTTCTATACCTCCCAGTCTCTACGTATTCTCTTCTTTGTGCAACCCAGTTGGCTTTCAATGCAATCTTATCCTTCTTAATTAATGCCCAAAAGTTCACCATTTTAATACTTAATTCTGTTGTCATCCTCACTTTATCTGCAGTCCTGTTAGCAGTAAATTCTGATTCTGCAAAACCTGCTGGAGTCTCAACGGGTCTATACGCGCTTGGCTTTATTTGCACCCTTGGAGCATCAGCTGCTTATGCCTTAATTCTTTGCCTCATGCAGCTTACATTCCAGAAGATTCAAAAAAAGGAGACGTTTTCTGTGGTCTTGGATATGCAAATATACACCTCAGTTTTTGCTACACTTGCTTGTGTTGTTGGCCTTTTTGCAAGTGGGGAATGGAGTACCTTGACAGGAGAGATGCATCAGTTCAAGACAGGAAGTGTGTCATATGTAATGACGTTGGTATGGACTGCTATTACTTGGCAAATTTGTGCTGTTGGTGTCGTGGGGTTGGTTTTTCTCGTTTCGTCGCTCTTCTCAAATGTCATTAGTACCATGTCTTTGCCTCTCATTCCTATTCTTTCTGTGATAATTTTCCATGATAAGGCGGATGGAGTTAAGGTTGTGTCCATGTTGATGGCTATTTGGGGATTTGTTTCATATCTTTATCAGAATTACCTTGATGAAGCTAAGACAAAAGCAAAAGCTTCTAATGCCAATGAGGGCTCTGATGCATCTACATCTTGAGAAGGAGGAGAAGAGGACATAAACTTGGCTGGTACTTTGCAATTGAATTGGGTTTTACAGTGAATGCTTGCATTGGGTTTGTTTCAGTACATGCTCTTACCCTTGATTCTTGCAAATGGATATTTATTCCTTTGTACTTCTACAGTCTAGTTCATATCCAGTTTTAGTTTTTTTTCTCATTCTGATAGATCCATTTGATGTTCCAAATTTATTTATTTTCACAAGCTTACAGAGCAAGATTGTAACTTTAAGATTTCTTAGTTCTTTAGTACCTGCTTGAAGTTTTTGATACAAGTTAGTTCGATATTCTTTGGCATTCTTTGCTCCACCAAATATTGTTGTAGTTTGTAGTTTCAATATGGTTTGTAGTTCATGAGATTAAAATTCAAATGCCCGCTTTATTACCAGTGAAAGGTTACTGGAAATAATATAATATTAAAGTTGGATATGGAAAAGGCGTATGACAGAATTGAATGAGGATATCTATTGGCAGTCTTGCACAGATTTGGGTTTAATAATAGAACATGTCATTTGATTTCAAACTGCATTACACATTGTGGGTTCTCGGTGTTGATGCAAGGCAGGTATGAAGGATATTTTAAATCATCTAGAGGTCTTCGACAAGGGGACCCTCTCTCTCCCCTCCTCTTTGTTATTGCTGCAGAAGTGCTAAGCAGAGGGCTTTCTTGGGCTTTTTGTAGGAGAGAAATTGGTTTTTACCATACTCCAAGGATGGCCACCCCGATCACCCACTTATTGTATGCGGATGACTCATTGATATTTTTGAATGGCAGGAAAAAATCCATTGAAGGATGTATGCAGTTTTTAGACAGGTATTGTCAGGCTTCAGGTGAGAAAATTAATATTACAAAAAGCTCTTTCATGATTGATGAGAAAGTCCGTGCAGAAAAAATTATTTCGATCAAACTATGGACAGGTTTTGTCTATAAGCAGTCACCGTTTATATACCTCGGCGTCCCCATTTATCAAGGTAGATGCAAAATTTCATTCTTTGAAGCATTGGTAAACAAAATTCAGCAGAGAATTCAAGGTTGGAAATCCAGACTCTTGTCACTAGGGGGTAGATTGACGCTGATAAGACATGTTCTACTGTCAATGCCAATTTATTCCATAGCAGCTACAGTTGTCCTTATTAAGGTACTGCACTCTATTCAGAAAATGATTGCAGACTTGTTTTGGGGGGATCATGAAGGGAGACATAAGCGAAAATGGATAGCATGGAATAAATCAGTGTTTCTGAGGAGGAATGAGGCCTAAATGTTAGAAGTCTGGATGTTATTATAAGAGCTTTTCGCATTAAGTCTCTTTGGAATCTTGTAAACTCTAACTCTTTATGGGCAAATTTTCTAAGGCATAAATATTTGCAAGAAGGAGTTCCAATCAGAATGCAAGAAATAAAAGTTGGGGCTTCTCCGTATATAAAAGAGTTGTTGGTGCATAAAGAATTTATAGTGACAAATGCCACGTGGTGGATTTCTAAAGGTACTGTTAGTTTCTTTGAAGAACACTGGGCTAAGGATGAAATATTCTCTAGAAATGAGGAGGCGGTAATGAATGACACTTGGCCTACCCTAAGGAAAATGCACAGGGAGAATTTCAGAATACTAAACCCCGACATGCAAAGAAAAGCTCAAGAACTCTACAAGACAATAGTAAAAGGTGACGCTGGTGACCAAGACTCTAGAATTTGGAAACCAAATAATGATGGCAGGTTCTCGATTAATTCAGTTTGTAAAATTCTATGTGGTAGAGGGACACAAGATGATTTTTGGAAATGGATTTGGCATCCGTTATTACCTTCTAAAATTTCTATTTTCGTATGGAAAATTATTAGAAGGGCACCACCCATCGATGGTGAACTTAGAAGAATTGGTTTCCAACTTGCGTCTAAATGTGGATGTTGTTTTTGATCCGGGGAGAAAACCATGAAACATCTTTTCTTGGAAAGTGATTTAGCAAGAAGGGTGTGGGGACATTTTGATTTGATGTTTGACATGCACATTCATAGACCGGTTGAAGTCTACACTATGCTTAAGGCGTGGTTTACGAAAGCGAAGAATTCCTCTTTATCAGGTACTCTTTTCCATCTCACTCCAATTTTCATCCTATGGGAAATATGGATCCAGCGAAATAAAAAACTTTATGAAGGAAATGAGTTTTCGTCATGTTATGTTATCATTAAAGTTTATTATTGGATTAAGTGTGTGGCAAAAAAATTTATTCCTAAGAAGAAGGAAACCAATGGGGCATTGCTCAGCAGGTTGGGCATACAGGTAAAGATTGTAAAAACGACCCCTTCTCGGGTGCTTTATTGGGCCTTTCCTCCTACAGGATGGTATGTGCTAAATGTCGATGGTTCTTGTATGGAGAATAATACTAATGGCGGAATTGTTATTAGAAATGATGAAGCCAAATTTTTAGCAGCTAGAAAGGAGATTGTGCATTGAACTGGGAGTTCGAAATTGCGTAATTCAAACGGATTCAATGTTGGTTAAACATTGGATAGCCCAAGAAGCTAGTATCCCCTGGTTGCTTAGTAATTGGTGGAGGGAGATTAGAGATTTGTCTAACGCATTGACGTGGTCATGTATACATGTGTTCAGGGAGACTAATTCAGTGGTGGATGCATTGGCAAGATTGGCGCAAAAGGAGCAAACGTCTAGTACATACTCTTGGGAGTCGTTGCCTAAAAGAATAAAGTCCTTAATTATTCTTGATAAGAATAAAACGGCGTATTTACGGCTCTCGAATGCTAAATGAACATGTTAATGACCGTATGGTTTGGGAGAGGCTTTGATGTGAAGAATGCGAATGCCCAAATGAAACATGGGTGCAGTCCAGGTCCGAGATGGACAGTGTCACTTGACGATGCAGGGGGGCCGCTGCTAATCTCGGAACTGGGTTGGATTCTTAACAATGCAAGGTGATACTTGGTTTGGCAAATGGCATTCATTTATACATCCCAAATCAGGAAATGCAAGGTACAGATTGGTGGTTTTTAGCAGTCTGTTTTTACAATTTTGTAATTACAATTCAAGCTAGTTGCAAATGGGTGAGGTCTGATGAACAGAGTGAGTTTCGGAACAGCGAGGGGTCTCGGGTGCTGGAAGCATGCAGTTTGTTTGCATTTGGTTGCAGTGCAGCGATATGGTAAAGGAATGAAAACTACGTGATTGCTGCTCTGTTTTGAATTACAAAACAGAGTGCAGTTTACTCTGTTTTGGTTTTACAAATTGATTCCTAGAGTTAGTTTAGTTTTTGATTGTTTGCATTTTAATCACGGGTAGAGTCGTCATGTACCCCCGTTTTGGATTGTAAATCAATTTTTTGATAAGTAATAAAGGTCTGGCATCCCATAGCTGCCCTTCCTCATTGGAGGTTAAAAATTTAAAAAAAAAAAAAAAAAAAAAAAAATTGAGTGCATGGACTTAAAAGCGTAACCAAGATTATTTTAGGCGTTTCAGTATGATCATCTACACATTATATATACCCACCCTAATATTTGCGCTGACTTTAAAAATGAGCTATAATTATATATATATATATTACCCAGTAGCCCAAAAATAAAAGTCGGCTAAATTAATTTGAGGCTAGGGAATCAAGTTTTGCAACCAAATTTTACAACTAGGATGATGAGTGCATCATCAGAGGAGGTTTTTTACACCTTCAAGATACACATAAACATTTTGGAGATTTCATCATTATTTCAAGATCATGCCACAACGTCACATCACCCTGATTGCAAAAACCTGATTTTCTAGTATTTTCGAAAACATAATCTTCACTGATTTATTGTGTGAAGACATGGAACACGTGTAAAGGAGATGCAAGAAGTCAAATTAATTTAGCTGACTTGTGAGCCGCCAAATATGATGAAAATCATTCCAATATACATTTTTGAAGCAGAAATTCTAAGTGTCGAGGAAATGAGCGAGGAAACGAGCGAGGGAAGTGAGGTGGCGGGGGTGGGAGCCGTTCATCCCACTCGAGATGCGTACGTTGACTTTTTGCGAGTGCATCCCGAGCGGGATGAACGGCTCCCACCCCCGCCACCTCACTCCCCTCGCTCATTTCCTCGCCCATTTCCTCGCTGTGTAGAATCACTCTTTTTGAAGTATCATCTCCATGTTGGATGCAAAAAGCCTAAAAAGCAAAGTCCACTGGCAAAGACTGTTAGGTTATTTAATATTATCAGGACCTGGAAGAGAGAGAGTATGGTGATATCCATTGCATTTGATGAACAAAACAAATTATCTCTATGGTCTTTACAGCAAATAGAAAGTGAAAGCTAATGAAAGCTGCATCTCACTAATATAGTGGAGCTAACTATATAGGTAGGTAGCTCACCTATTCGGACTATCACTCCGATGAGAAATTCAATCCATCAAATGGTCCTGATTATGCAATCAGTCGCATACGTTCAGATGATCAAGCAAAGGTAGCCCTTTGATGTTGCGTGACCTATCGCAGGATCATCCCTGCGTGACCTATCGCACGATCATCCCTTTGATGTTTCCTCGCTGGTTTCCTCGACAGTTAGAATTTCTGATAAAACAAACAACTCATAGCAAACATGAGTGCTCAAAACTTAGTCTGTACTTCTTCTGTAACACACTCTATACTTCTACTGTAATCAACTTAGTTTACTACATGTGACGATTTCTTTCACAACAACCTCAGTGAAGTACATAGAAGAAGATTTACTGCTAGTTCTCGATATCAGTGTGTATTTCCAGATGGGGCAAGGTCAAGAACTCCAACTTCCCATTAGAGGTAAGTGACTTGTATTCTTTTCCTTTTTCAAATTGAAGAAAAACAAAAACAAACCAGGTTAGTTTAATATCACATACAGAGAAACAAATGGTAATTCAAAGAATAAAAAAAGAGAGATCTCGATCTGTATACTAGAGTAGAAGTTTAATATCCCATAGAATTGCTTGGTGTGTATTTTGGTTTTTTCCTACCTACTACCACTACTAATACTACTATTTCTCATGTTTTAAGCAAAGTTACATTACACCTCCTCTGCTAATTGTCGTTCAATTTCCCTAGTATATAGGTGTAATGGGTTCTTGGGGTTTAATGTAAAGAGTGTATAGATTTGGGTAAAACACCCAAACTCTTGAATCTCAAAATGAGTGAGTTTTTGTTAACTCATTTGGGTACTTGAAAAAAAAAAAAAAATTAATGGAGAATTGGGTTTTAAAGACCCACTTTTGCATCATTATCTGCTAATGTAGCCTTACACCAAAAAATTGAATGGAGATGATACCAGTTTTTAAGTAGCAGATGTTGAAGTAGGTTTGTCTTGATTTTTCTGCCCAGACTATTGTTACAGCATTGATTTGTTAGATAACCTTAAACCAGTTTCTCAAATTACTAGTTTAGAATATGTATTATAGATTCAGGTCATCAACTAATGTTTCCCTCTTTTTCACAGTTATCATGTTTCCTTTTGAATCTTTTATTTTCATAGATCAACCACATAGTTTATCTTTAGGTGCATCTCTAACTAATGCCATGAAATTTATCTTCTTCTGCGAAATAATATGCTAATTGGATAAATGAATCATTAAGGACGCTCAGAAGCCAATGGTGTTATGGCCTAGTGGTTAGGACTGTGTGGGTTTGTTCCCCACATCCTAGCTTCGAATCCCACCTGCGGCATGGTTACTTTCTAATGAGTGTTGACCTATAGGTCGCCCAGTTGATAGGTTATGGGATCCTTAAAAACCCAACTCGCCTTTCAAAAAAAAAAAAAAAAAGGACGCTCAGAAACTGCACGTTCAGTCCTTCATATCTAACAAACTAGTTTTTATGGAAGGAAGACAAAAGTCTTCTAGATTTTCACTTAACACAATTGAGGGGTTAGCCTTTGCAAGAGGCTTCACTTGGTTCATGTCTGGTTGATATTGGGGATACTAACTGTTTGAAATGATCGATATTGTTACTCTAATAATGAAACTATTGGCATCTCACTGTATGTCTGTAGCTAGCTTTTAATCTTTACTGACCCTCTTGTTCTGAAGGCTGACTGGATTTTTTTGTGCATTTCAAGAATCCCAAGAATCAAACTCAAAAAAAGAAGAAACTGTGATGGATCAATCGCCTGGTGTCGGACTCAAACACTGGAAATGGTGGTTCCTTGTGGCATTAAATGTGACATTTCTTCTTGTTGGCCAAGCTGCTGCTACCCTTCTAGGGAATTTCTACTACAAGGAAGGTGGCAATAGTAAATGGATGGCTACACTCGTTCAAACTATTGCCTTTCCAATTCTTTACATTCCACGATTCTTTTTCTCTTCCTCCACCCCTGAGATTGCCGCTGATACCTCCTCCACTTCACTTACTTCCTCCACTATGCAAAATTCCTTGGTAAAACTATGGTCGATCTATGTTTTCCTTGGACTAATTATAGCTGGTGACAACATGATGTATTCAGTTGGGCTTCTATACGTCCCAGTCTCTACGTATTCTCTTCTTTGTGCAACCCAGTTGGCATTCAATGCAATCTTATCCTTCTTAATTAATGCCCAAAAGTTCACCATTTTAATACTTAATTCTGTTGTCATCCTCACTTTATCTGCAGTCCTGTTAGCAGTAAATTCTGATTCTGCAAAACCTGCTGGAGTCTCAACGGGTCTATACGCGCTTGGCTTTATTTGCACCCTTGGAGCATCAGCTACTTATGCCTTAATTCTTTGCCTCATGCAGCTTACATTCCAGAAGATCCAAAAAAAGGAGACGTTTTCTGTGGTCTTGGATATGCAAATATACACCTCAGTTTTTGCTACACTTGCTTGTGTTGTTGGCCTTTTTGCAAGTGGAGAATGGAGTACCTTGACAGGAGAGATGCATCAGTTCAAGACAGGAAGTGTGTCATATGTAATGACGTTGGTATGGACTGCTATTACTTGGCAAATTTGTGCTGTTGGTGTCGTGGGGTTGGTTTTTCTCGTTTCGTCGCTCTTCTCAAATGTCATTAGTACCATGTCTTTGCCTCTCATTCCTATTCTTTCTGTGATAATTTTCCATGATAAGGTGGATGGAGTTAAGGTCGTGTCCATGTTGATGGCTATTTGGGGATTTGTTTCATATCTTTATCAGAATTACCTTGATGAAGCTAAGACAAAAGCAAAAGCTTCTAATGCCAATGAGGGCTCTGATGCATCTACATCTTGAGAAGGAGGAGAAGAGGACTTAAACTTGGCTGGTACTTTATTAGTGGAAAGAACATATGAATATCTTTGTGATTATTCTGTAAATATTCAGAATATCTTTGTGATTATTCTGTAAATATTCCCTAGGCTAGGCTATGTTAAGATGAGTTGTATGATTGACATACTTTCCTAGCTTAGCTTATTTGCTACCTAGTTTAGTTTTGCTATTTATGTAATTAGCTTTGTATATATACTAGGGTTGTGGCCACTATCAATGAGAAGAAAATCATTCCTACAAAACTCTTTATGGTATCAGAGCCACTCAAGAACAGGAGATCTAGTACTAACCGACGAACACATTATTATTTTTCAATCGATCTCCAGTGATTGACACCTTCGATCTTCAAATACGAAATCTGACTATAGACAAATCGTCATGGGTGACGACAAGACCACAAAACCCCTCGACTCCACATCTCCATACTACCTCCATCCCTCCGACGGACCACAAATCACAATCTGTCCAATTGTGTTACGTGGTGAGAACTACATTGAATGGGTTCGTTCGATGCGCAATAATTTCCGTGCAAAGAACAAGCTAGGCTTCCTCGATGGAACCATAGCCAAGCCGAGAAAAGGAACTCCAAAAGAGTCCTTATGGGTGACGGTTAATTCCACACTCGTGAGATGGATTCATAATACCCTTGATCCAGTCCTACGCTCATCCGTCCCCCAACCCGACGATGTGAAAGACATGTGGGATGATATTCGACAACGTTTCTCGATAGGAAACGGTCCAAGAATCATTTGAGTTGAAGACACTTTTGAGTGATTGCAAGCAGTGCGGCCGCCCGGTGGTGAATTACTACAACGAATTGCGGAAGATATGGGATGAACTTGCAGGATATTCTTCTGTCCCAACATGTACTTGTGCCGCTGCTACTGAATTTGCTAAAGAAAAGGAGAATGAAAAGGTACATGATTTTCTTGTTGGTTTGGATTCTGCTCTTTATGGCAATGTTTTTTCAAATATTTTGATGATGGAACCTTTGCCGAGCTTAAACACGGCCTTTGCTAAAATTGTGACTGAAGAACGTCACCAATCTGTTGCTCGAGCCCACGAAATCAAATCTGATGTTGTCGGTTTCGCGGCACAAGGGACTACTAGGGGGCGGAATCTTGCTCGTGGTAATGAGCGTCCTCGAACCAATGGCGTCTGTCCTCATTGCGCCAAAACTGGACATGATCAAGACAATTGTTTTCAACTGATTGGGTTCCCAGATTGGGGGTATTCCGAAAATCGCACCAATGGAGGGCAAGGTAGAGGCGGAGGCAGGTCTGGACGAGGGGGAGGATGGAGTGCAGGTAGAGGCGGCCGCGGGCAGGTAGCACACGCAGCAGCCACCTCGAAGCCTGCTGCCAGTACAGGCTATGCTCAGGCACCAGTACAAGAGTCAGATCGTAGTGGCATTCCCGGTCTCTCGGATGATCAGTGGGCGACACTTGTGAACATGCTCAACACTTCAAAAGGGCAGTCTTCTTCGACCGAAAAGTTGAGTGGTAAGTTTGATTTTCCCTATCAATGGATCATCGATACCGGATGCTCGAACCACATGACTGGTAATGCTAGATTATTTAGCAAATTGATTGATGTCTCTCCTACTTCTGTTGGGCTGCCTAATGGAAAACAAACCATCGCTACTAAGGAAGGCACGATAACTTTGAGCAAAAATATGGTGCTATATAATGTATTATATGTTCTAGATCTTACTTGTAATTTGCTGTCGGTGTCTCACTTGCTCGCCGATTTACATTATTCTGTCACTTTTACTGATAAGCTTTGCATCATATAGGACCACACTTTGAGGACTCTGATTGGAGAAGGTGAACAATGTGTCGAGGTTTACTGGTTTCAGCCTCTGCGACAACTTCGGACTTATCAAGCAACTGTGGGGGACAAACGAGAATTGTGGCATCAAAGGCTGGGACACCCCTCTAGGCAAGTATAATTTCTTTTGCCTGATATTATTAGGAGTAATGGAAATAAGGATGTTAGTGTTGTCCATGAACCTTGTGATATTTGTTTAAGAGCCAAGCAAACTAGAAACATGTTTCCTTTGAGTAATAATAAAGCCAAAGAGGTTTTTGATTTAATCCATTGTTATATGGGGTGCGTATACTTTGCCTGCTAGTTGTGGTGCTCATTATTTTTTAACCATTGTTGATGACTGTTCTCGAGCTGTATGGGTTTATTTGATGTCTGCAAAATCTGAGGTGCCTCAACTTATTAAGGATTTTTGTAGAATGGTTAAAACCCAATTTGATAAGCATGTTAAAATTCTAAGAAGTGATAACGGAAGGGAATTTACATGTCTTCATCGGTTTTATGCTGACAATGGTATTATTCATCAAACCTCTTGTGTCGACACTCCACAACAAAATGGGCGGGTAGAACGTAAACATAGGCATATTCTTAATGTGGCTCGGGCATTACTTTTTCAAGCTAATCTTCCCATTTCTTTTTGGGGGGAGAGTATAATGACGGCTGCCTATGTAATAAACCGAACCCCTACCCCATTGCTCAATAAAAAAACACCTCACGAAATTCTTTTTGGTTCACCTCCTAAGTATGATGCCCTTCGTGTATTCGGTTGTCTTTGTTTTGTCAAAAATCAACCTCGTGTGCAGGATAAGTTTGGTACTCGCTCTCATCGATGTGTATTTGTGGGGTATCCATTTGGTAAAAAGGGGTGGTGTTTGTATGACTTGGAGAAAAATGTGTTCTTTATATCTCGAGATGTTTTTTGTGAACAACAATTCCCTTTTGCTAGTGAAATCAATTTGAATAATACTGATGATACGTTTGAAAGTGAGGAGTATTATGACACTGTGACTTATTTTGACGATACTCCCTTAGCAAGGGGGAGTGAGGAGCACTCGGTTGTGGCAGGAGGAATCGATGGCGGGGCTGAGGCGGTTGAGCAGCCCGTCAGTTTACCGACACCTGGTGGCGGAGCTGTGGAGGTTGTGCAGCACGTCACACCACCTACGGGTGGCAACTTGGAGGCTGTCCAGCAGCTTGGTGTTGGTGCAACTTCGAATAATGGGGAGGTTGTGATTAATGAAGCAAATGTTCCGCAAGAAACTGGTCGAGGTCATCGAATAAATAAACTTTCTAGTAAACTCAAGGGCTTCATCACAAACTGTTGGGAACCCTAACCTAACCGGTACACCGAGCACTAGGTCAATGCGTGCAAGCCGCCGTAATTAGCTTTATTGTGGAGGCATATCTTTATTTAGTTAATTCCTTAGAATAGAATTTTAATTATAGTAGAATTCCTTATATTAGAATTCTAATTGTAGTAGGATCCTAAAATAGGCAAATAACAACCAGTATATAAGGGGTTGGCTAGGTGTAAGACGTTGAAGGAAATCAATTAATCTCTTAAACCTTACGGTTTGGTAGTTAGATCTTCTAATCAAAAGATCGAAGTTAGTAGATCGGCCAATCAATCGATCAATTGTTCTATATAGGATCTAAGTCCTATCATCTGGTATCAGAGCCTAGTTACGAAATCCAAATTTTTTTTCTTCTGCCTGTGCGCCTCGCAAACCATGACAGTGAAAGAATTGGAGGATGTTACCAGCCACCACGAAGATGTACTCCGTGAGCACGCCAACGCCATCGCCGCCAATACAACGACTCTTACCGACCACACCAATATCCTTCACGAACTGTCCAACAACGTGAAACTCCTACTCAACCGCCCCGACCCTAATCCACATCAACATCGACCACACAGCAAGGTACCATCCAAGGCCGGCTGCTACGCCTTGATTTTCCCCGATTTGAGGGAGAAGAACCAGAGAGTTGGCTCTTCCAAGCAGAGCAATTTTTTTCCCTAAACCCTATGTCAGAAGATCAGAAAGTGACAATGGCGTCTATTCACCTTAAAGGTGATGCGATAGCATGGTATAGATGGCTAAATCAATCCATGGGTGAACTTACGTGGAGACAATTTTCTACATCCCTGTGCAAAAGATTTGGCTCCAGGAAGCATGTCGATCCCATGAGCTCTCTGTCTAAACTTACGCAGAAAGGTACTGTCCGTGAGTATATTACAAGTTTTGAGAATCTTATAAATCTGGTGCCGGGTATTCAAGAACACCACCAGGTTAGCATCTTCGTGTCTGGCTTAAAAGCTGATATTCAAGCAGGAGTTCGTATTCACAACCCGCAAAGCCTAGGTCATGGTATTGACCTCGCGCTTAAACACGAGGATGCCATCAAGGCAACACCAGGCTACAACACCAACATAATTTCAAACCGTCTTTACCATCGACCCCCGGTACCACAGCCAACCACAAAACCTAATATCGCTACAAGCTCACTTCCTACAGGAGTTAAAAGACTTTCCTGGGCAGAGCAACAGGAACGGCGTGCTAAGGGCCTATGTTTCAACTGCGATGAAATATATAAACCAGGTCACACTTGTCAAAAACCTCAGCTACTGCTTATGGACGCTGCACAACATGTTTCCGAGGACGAGATCCACGAGGCATCCACAAATGATTCCTCAACTGAAGACACGATGGAAATCTCACTACATGCCCTCACTGGCATCATGAATTCTTCGACTAAGCGAGCTACAGTCCATTGTAAGAATCATCCTTTATCGGTTCTCATGGACTCAGGTTCGACGCACAACTTCATACACCCAAGCGTGGTTCGTAGATGCGGTCTTGCCGTTACATATACGCATAATTTCAAGGTGATGATTGCGAACAGCGGATTTCTCCAATGCCATGGATCCTGTATGGATGTCATGATCTCCCTGCAGGGCTATCAATTCATAACAAATTTCTCTATTTTGGACATCAAGGGGTGTGACATCGTCTTGGGCACACAGTGGTTGTGTTCGCTGGGGCGTATTACATGGGACTTCAAGCAATTAGTTATGCAGTTCACGAGTCAAAAGAAAGTGTACACGATCATTGGTACAGGGTCACCAATAGTGAATTTGATTGATGGACCGTCTATGAGTAAAGCCCTACAGCAGGAACAACAAGGATTTCTATTATCTTTGCATGCAGCGGATCCGGCAAACACGGGGGACACCTTAGCACACTCTGAACATGAAGTTATGAGTTCAGTATTATTACACTTTCAAGATGTTTTTGGTACTCCACAAACACTGCTGCCATCAAGATCACATGATTCCACTGGTGGACAACTCTAATCCTATCAGTGTTAGACCTTACCGCTATCCACACTTTAAAAAAAATGAAATCGAAAAAATTGTGCAAGAGCTGCGAGACACAGGGTTCGTCCGTCCTAGCGTGAGTCCCTTTTCGTCACCAGTCTTGCTCGTTAAAAAGAAGGATGGGTCTTGGCGACTATGTGTTGATTATAGAGCTTTAAACAACATCACCATCAAATATAACTTTCTTATTCCTATAGCGGATGAATTGTTAGATGAACTTCATGGCGCTTCCATATTCTCTAAGCTAGACCTACGAGCGGGGTACCATCAAATCAGGGTACACGAGGAAGATATACCTAAGACAACATTCCGAACTCATGATGGACACTATGAATTTTTAGTAATGCCATTCGGACTCTCAAATGCACCATCTACCTTAAAGAGTTTAATGAATGAGCTGTTTCGACCATATCTACGGAAGTTTGTTCTCGTCTTTTTTGACGATATCTTAGTTTACAGTAAATCTTTGGAATCTCACATCCATCATCTCACATTGGTCCTGGAAATTTTGCGTAAACACGCGCTATTTGTTAAGCCCTCCAAGTGTTCGTTTGCCCACACGTCTATTTCCTACTTGGGGCACATTATTGAAGCATCCGGGGTATCAGTGGACAACGATAAAATCAGTGTCGTTACAAATTGGCCAATTTCGACTTCTATTAAAGGACTGCGAGGATTTTTGGGGTTAACCGGTTATTACAGAAAATTCGTCAAAGATTATGGGAAGATAAGCGCTCCGTTAACACAGCTATTAAAGAAGGATTCATACAACTGGAACGAAGAAGCTACTAAGGCATTCAGCAAGCTCAAAGTCGCACTCACAACGACGCCAGTTTTAGTAGGGGTGGGCAAAAACCGATTTAAATTCGGTTAACCGACCGAATCGATTTTTAAATTCGGTTCGGTAACCGAACTGAAATATGAGTAGAAATAAAATAATTTAAACCGAACCGAACCGATTATAAACGGTTCGAAATCGGTTTACGATTTTGAACCGACCGATTAATTAAATATATATAAATAACTAAATAACATGTAGGTGTCAATACCTAATTAGTGCAACAAATGCACTGCAGTACACCCTGTTGCACTGAATCACCATATTCTCTCAAAGTTTTTAATTTTGGGCTAAAAATTGGGTCTGTAAAAAAATTGGGCCTGTAAAAAAATTGGACATGTTTTAATGAAAGTCTTTCAAATGCTTGAGCCTGAAATTTTGACCCAACCGAACCGAACCGATCCGAAATTCGGTTCAATCGAATTCATCGGTTTACAAATACAAAATTCGGTTTCGGTTTGGGTTTTGGGCAAACCGAATGAAATCGGTTCGAAATCGGTTTGGGGCTCAAAACCGAACCGAACCGACATTGCCCACCCCTAAGTTTTAGCACTTCCCGACTTTTCACTCGACTTTTACATTGAGTGTGATGCATGTGGCTGTGGTCTGGGCGCAGTACTTATGCAACAGGGACGACCATTAGCTTATTTCAGCAAAGCTCTGGTAGGAAAGCACCTAAACCTACCCATCTACGACAAAGAAATGATGGTCGTAATCGCTGCCGTTCACAAATGGAGACCATACTTGCTAGGCAGACACTTCAAAATTTACACTGATCGTACTTTGAAATACTTTCAAGAACAGCGGCTGTCCTCCATGGAATAACAAAAATGGGTCTCAAAATTGCTTGGGTACGACTATGAAATCTGTTATCGTGCGGGTATTCTCAATAAAGCAGCTGATCCATTATCCAGACTTCCTCTGGAAAACACTCTGCTTGCCATATCTGCGCCAAACTTCGAGGGCATCGCTGAGATCACTGCCGAATGTAATAATGACCCATCAATGGGCGTGATTATTAAAGCTTTACAGGAGAACTCTACAGCTCGTAAGTTTTTTACATTCGCTCAGCATATTTTGCGCTATAAAGGACGCATAGTGGTTGCACCCAACTCATTGTGGCGCGAGGAGATTTTGTTTGAATTCCATGCTGCACCAGCAGCAGGACACTCGGGATTTCTGCGGACCTATAAACGACTACAGACTTGTTTCTATTGGCAGGGAATGAAAGCGGCAGTGAAGAATTTCATAGCCCGATGTGTTATATGTCAAAAGAATAAAGCAGAAGCTATCTCTCCTTCGGGCACTCTCAATCCACTGCCCATCCCTGATGATGTGTGGATCGACATCTCTATGGATTTCATCGAAGAACTGCCACGTTCTCTCAACAAAACGGTTATCTTGGTAGTGGTCGACAGACTTAGTAAATACGCACACTTTAGCGCGTTGGCACATCCTTATACAGCAAGATCTATCACCAATGTTTTTGTACGAGACATAGTCAAACTACACGGACCACCTCGTTAGATAGTAAGTGATCGAGACCCAATTTTCATCAGCACATTCTGGGAAGCCTTTTTTCAACTACAAGGAACACAGCTGTGTCGAAGTTCTGCATATCATCCTCAATCAGACGGACAGACAGAAGTTACAAATCGAACTTTGGAATGCTATTTGCGTTGCTTTGCGGGAGAACGTCCTAGCACTTGGGTGGCATGCCTGCCATGGGCTGAGTGGTGGTATAACACCACTTACCACTCGACTATCAAAATGACTCCATTCGAGGTAGTATACAGCAGTCCGCCACCAACAATTCTAACACACGCTCCAGGTTCCACAGCAGTTCACGCCGTCGATATCAACTTACGAGACAGAGATCAGACACAGCAACTACTGAAACATAATATGCTCGATGCTCAAAACCGAATGAAAACACTCACAGATACTAAGCGGACAGAAAGGGAGTTCTCCGTGGACGATTGGGTGTACTTACAGCTTCAACCGTATCGCCAAAGCACAGCAGCAACCCAGGCATACTCCAAGCTTTCACCAAAGTTCTATGGACCATTCCGAATAATCAGCAGAATCGGTCTAGTTGCTTACAAGTTGGAACTACCATCTACATGCAGAATCCATCCTGTCTTTCACGTGTCAGCACTTAAGCAATCCTTAGGAGCACGAACAGAAATTTCTTCCGACATACCAGTGCAGACAGATAAGATCGATTGGGTACCTAAGACAGTTATAGACAACAAATATCAAGGTTCAAAGCTACATTGGCTGATTCGGTGGGAGGGTTTCTCTGTGGACGAAGCTACGTGGGAAGATGCTGAGATTATCCAGTTTCGTTATCCTGCTTTCAAGGCTTGTGGACAAGCCTCATTTCAAGGGCGAGGGGATGTTGGGAACCCTAACCTAATCGGTACACCGAGCACTAGGTCAATGCGTGCAAGCCGCCGTAATTAGCTTTATTGTGGAGGCATATCTTTATTTAGTTAATTCCTTAGAATAGAATTTTAATTGTAGTAGAATTCCTTATATTAGAATTCTAATTGTAGTAGGATCCTAAAATAGGCCTTATATTAGAATTCTAATTGTAGTAGGATCCTAAAATAGGCAAATAACAACCAGTATATAAGGTTGGCTAGGTGTAAGACGTTGAAGGAAATCAATTAATCTCTTAAACCTTACGGTTTGGTAGTTAGATCTTCTAATCAAAAGATCGAAGGTGGTAGATCGGCCAATCAATCGATCAATTGTTTTATATAGGATCTAACTCCTATCACAAACACTGTTCGAGTTATAAACCCTGTCACATCACCTACAACTGCTCCGTAAAAGTCCTTAGGTACTCCTTTTCCCATTGCTTATTATGTAAATTGTGATAAGTTTTCTGTGAGACACCCGTTTTTTGGCAGCAATTACTGCAGGCACTGAACCCTCATCCTTTAAAGAAGCTGTTAAGGACCCTGGTTGGCGGAAAGCAATGCAAGAAGAAATAGATGCCCTTGAGAGAAACGAAACTTGGACTTTAGAGGACCTTCCACCCGGGAAGAAGGCAATTGGGTGTAAGTGGGTCTATAAAGTCAAGTATCGATATGATGGTACGGTTGAACGATTAAAGGGGCGCCTAGTAGTGTACGGGAATCGGCAAGTTGCAGGAATCGACTTCAATGAAACATTTGCCCCTGTAGCTAAAATGGTCACGGTTCGAACATTTTTGGCTATAGCGGTGGCAAGAAAGTGGGAACTGCACCAGATGGATGTGCATAACGCCTTTCTACATGGAGATCTTGATGAGGAGGTATATATGCAACTACCTCCTGGCTTTAATTCTGCTGCTTCGGGTAAGGTGTGTCGATTACGTAAGTCATTGTATGGACTTTGGCAAGCGCCTCGAAATTGGTTTGCTAAGCTCTCGACTGCTTTGAAGGATATTGGTTTTAAACAATCTTATGTTGATTACTCACTATTTAGTTATTCCAAGGGTGATGTTTCTTTACATGTTCTTGTGTATGTGGATGACATTATAATCACAAGTTCTTCTTCTTTGGCAATCGAAAAATTCAAGCAACAACTAAGTGAGAGATTTCATATGAAAGACTTGGGCGTTCTCAAGTATTTTCTCGGCATTGAAGTAGCACGTGGGAAGGACGGTTTGTTTATTTCACAACGCAAATATGTTCTTGACATTGTAAGTGAGGCCGGATTACTTGGAGCACGCCCTGCTTCTACACCCATGGAAAAAAACCACCATCTTGCGACCACCAATGGCGTCGTCTTTAATGATCCGGAGAAATACCGGCGACTTGTAGGGCGCCTAATCTACTTGACGATTACACGGCCTGAGTTGTGTCACTCCGTACATATATTAGCTCAGTTTATGGGTGATCCTCGTGTTGAACATTGGGACGCAGCTTTGAGAGTTTTGCGGTATTTGAAAGGTTGTCCTGGACAGGGTATTTTGCTGCGCGGGGAGAGTAATTTTCAACTTTATGCCTTCTGTGATAGTGACTGGGCAAGTTGCCCTATTACTCGGAGATCATTGACTGGTTACTTTGTTTTATTAGGCTCTTCTCCTGTCTCTTGGAAAACAAAAAAACAGGCAACTGTTTCCCGATCTTCTGCGGAGGCCGAGTATAGGTCTATGGCCACTACTACATGTGAGTTAAAGTGGTTGAAATCCCTTTTGGCCTGTTTTGGGATACAACATGTGCGTCCCATGCGATTGTTTTGTGATAGTCAAGCTGCTCTCTATATAGCGGCTAATCCGGTTTTTCATGAAAGAACGAAAATATAGAAATGGATTGTCACTTTGTTCGTGATGCCTTGCAAGATGGAACAATTTCTACGTCTCATATTCGGACCGGTGCACAACTAGCGGATATTTTGACCAAGGCTCTTGGTAAATCACAATTTTCTTTACTCCTTCGCAAGTTGGGCATTAGCAATCTCCATGCTCCTACTTGAGGGGGAGTATTAGTGGAAAGAACATATGAATATCTTTGTGATTATTCTGTAAATATTTCCTAGGCTAGGCTATGTTAAGATGAGTTGTATGATTGACATACTTTCCTAGCTTAGCTTATTTGCTACCTAGTTTACCTTTGCTATTTATGTAATTAGCTTTGTATATATACCAGGGTTGTGGCCACTATCAATGAGAAGAAAATCATTCCCACAAAACTCTTTATACTTTGCAATTGAACTGGGTTTTACAGTGAATGCTTGCATTGGGTTTGTTTCAGTACATGCTTTTACCCTTGATTCTTGCAAATGGATATTTATTCCTTTGTACTTCTACAGTCTAGTTCATATCCAGTTTTAGTTTTTTTTCTCATTCTGATAGATCCATTTTATGTTCCAAATTTATTTATTTTCACAAGCTTACAGAGCTAGATTGTAACTTTAAGATTTCTTAGTTCTTTAGTACCTGCTTGAAGTTTTTGATACAAGTTAGTTCGATATTCTTTGGCATTCTTTGCTCCACCAAATATTGTTGTAGTTTGTAGTTTCAATATAGTTTGTAGTTCATGAGATTAAAATTCAGATGCCCGCGTTATTACCAGTGAAAGGTCCTCAGTGCTACCTAACTTTAGCAACTTCATCAAAGCTATTACGTTTTTGTTTCTAGGAATAAGGTAGGCTAGAACCTTATCAAAACGTTAAACAGTAAACTGAAATGCTACCTAAATTGGATCTGCTGCCATGATAGGTGGGGTTGGTATCTCCACCCTCCCCCCTGGGGTCCGTTTTAGTCAATCAGCAAGAGAATCCTCTGCCAGCCCTTAATGCCAAATGATTCCTTCAGAAGCTGAGAGTTCTACATGAAACTAGAATGACTTATTCTGCCAAGTAGCTCCCCTATTTTCCATGCCAGGAACTTGATACTCCCGCAATATCACCTCTTGCTTCTTCCCTTGAAAATCTCTCGTACCACCCAAATTACTGACAATCACTTGTGATTCCAGAGCCGCTTACAATGGAAACAGTGCAAATCCCATTCCACATCTTTTGAACTCTTTAAAATATAATTCCTTTATTTCTAGCACTCCATAGACTAGAAACTGTTGCTGCAGTTTTTCCATCTGCCATAAGCAGTCCAAATGATCTCTCATCATTTTCGAATGAAAATGATTTCATATTGGGATTGCTCTATGGACCAGATTAACGAATAAATCAGACATCTGAAAAATAAAATTTGGAGTGTTTTCGTTTTTTCTTTGGCACATAGAAGACAGGTTCAATTAACTTTCGGGGTGTAGGTGAAGAATATCACCACTTTAGAGCTCCAGATAAGGTGTAGCAGCTTAAAGCTTGATGTATAAGGAGGTGGAGGCATTGTTTGGGCTGATGGTGAAAGTAATCTGCCACCTTTTGCAAACTTCCAGATGAGTTTTTTTACAATTCACCCAATACAAATTGTGAAACAGGAAACAACCTGTTTTGTGAAATAGGAAAGAATAGGAAACACAACTGTTTTGTGAAACAGGAAACGTGTTTGAAACAGGAAACTGTTTTTTGAACAGGAAACAAATTCTAGGAAACAGGAAACTGCTGCGAAACAGAAAACTGTTGTTCCTATATATACTAGGAACTGTAGGTGTTTTTTTTAGATGATTCCATGTAGAAAAACTGTGAAGCACAGGGAATAGAGAAAGACAATTGCTGAAATTGTTTCATCTCTTGTTGAGAGATTGTGTGAGAATTGTCATCTTCTTGTACCTTGTTCTTGACTATAGTGGAATCACCTCACCGTGGACGTAGGCAATTTGCTGAACCACGTAAACCTTGTGTCTCTTGTGGTATGTTCTTAATTTTCTCTAATTTCTTTCATTGCTAGTTGCTCTATTTAATTGATTGGATCCTTGTGGTACTTGTGTGCAATTGTTGGTGTCTACCCGCTTCCGCAATAAGGCGCAACAATTGGTATTATAGCACTAAGGGAAATTGATCTTGAATTGTTCTACTCAAGATTGTGAAGATTCAAAAGTGCTAGGATTTGTTTGTGCACAAGTTGTTTGAAGAAAAACCGTAGTGAAACTTCTTGTCTAGAAAGTCACAAGTTTTGTTTGCAATGGCATCCAAGTTGAACAAGGTACATGTGGGGAAGTATGAAATTGAGAAATTTAATGGTAAGAACGATTTCGGATATTGGAGAATACAAATGAGAAATTTGCTTATTTCTCTGAAATTACACAAGGCATTACTAGGGAAGGACAAAAAGGCTGAAACCATGTCAGATGATGAATGGGAAGAATTGGATTTGGAGGCGCGTGCTGCTATTTGCTTGTGTCTGGATAGAGACATAGTTTTTTTAGTTAATGAAGAGACTACGGCAGCTGATGTTTGGTTGAAGCTTGAGTCACAATTTATGACTAAGACATTATCAAACAGGTTATACTTGAAAACCCAATTGTACAGACTAGCAATGGATGAGGGCACTCCAATTGGTGATCATATCGCCAAGTTTACACGGATTATCTCAAATTTGAGAGATGTGGATGTGAAGATTGACGATGAAGACCAAGCAATTATATTGCTTTACTCCTTTCCACAGTCATATGAAAATCTTGTACAAACAATTTTGTTTGGAAAAGATGAACTTACATTTGATGAAACTACCGGTGCACTCTTGTCCAATGAGATTCGGAAGAAAACTTCATTAAGTGGTAGTGGGAAAGATCAAGCTGAAGGGTTGGTTGCTAGAGGAAGGTCTCAAGTGAAATCATCTTCAAAGAGTGGAAAATCTAGATCAAAGCCTAGAGGTCCACAATGTCACAAATGTAGAGAGTGGGGGCATATTAGAAAAAATTGTCCAAATCAAGGTAAGAGTAATCATGATAACAGTTGGAAGGGCAAGAAAAAGCAAGATAAGGGTGATACTAGTGAAGCAAGTTATGCATCTAGTATGGAAAAGGATGAAGAATGTTATTCAGTTGCGGGTGAAAACACAAAAATCTCTGGGAGATGGCTCCTTGACTCTGGGTGTTCTTACCATATGTGCCCAAACAGGGAGTGGTTCACTACCTATGAGCACATTGATGGTGGTACTGTTTTGATGGGTAATGACTACGTTTGCAAGACAGTTGGAATTGGAACAATGAGGATTAAGATGTATGATGGTGTTGTGAGAACCTTAACTGAAGTGAGGCATGTCCCAGCCTTGAAAAAGAACCTTATCTCGCTTGGTGTTTTAGACTCCAATGGTTGTAAGTTTACAGCGGTAGGTGGAGTTTTAAAGGTTGTCCGTGGATCTTTGGTTGTCATGAAAGGGATCAAACAAGGTAACTTGTACACCTTGATGGGTAACACGGTAACAGGAAATGTGGCAGTGGAAACTCCTTCATCGGAAAGCACTAGGTTATGGCACATGCGATATCACTTTGTTCGAGATGTAATTGAGGATGGTGATGTGTCTTTGGTGAAAGTACACACAAAAGACAACCCTGCTGATATGTTGACAAAGGTTGTTCCTGGAGTTAAGTTCCAACATTGTTTGGACTTACTCCACATTGACTCATGTTGATTGAGGGCCCTTTGGGGCGTTGCTCTTCGGGGCGGTTTCGTGAGGTGACAAAGCTATGGTGGAGTGTTGATCAGTTTATTCTTTTGCCTTGTTTCGGCTCATTTTTTTTTTAAAAAAAAATTCGCCGAGGTGGAGAATTGTGAAACAGGAAACAACCTGTTTTGTGAAATAGGAAAGAATAGGAAACACAACTGTTTTGTGAAACAGGAAATGTGTTTGAAACAGGAAACTGTTTTTTGAACAGGAAACAAATTCTAGGAAACAGGAAACTGCTGCGAAACAGAAAACTGTTGTTCCTATATATACTAGGAACTGTAGGTGTTTTTTTTAGATGATTCCATGTAGAAAAACTGTGAAGCACAGGAAATAGAGAAAGACAATTGCTGAAATTGTTTCATCTCTTGTTGAGAGATTGTGTGAGAATTGTCATCTTCTTGTACCTTGTTCTTGACTATAGTGGAATCACCTCACCGTGGACGTAGGCAATTTGCTGAACCACGTAAACCTTGTGTCTCTTGTGGTATGTTCTTAATTTTCTCTAATTTCTTTCATTGCTAGTTGCTCTATTTAATTGATTGGATCCTTGTGGTACTTGTGTGCAATTGTTGGTGTCTACCCGCTTCCGCAATAAGGCGCAACACAAATACAAGTGTGACAGATTTCAGCACCAACTGTGACCGAGAAACACCCAGTGATAGTATCATGATCTCAAACTCTGCTTCCATCCTCTTTTATGATCAATTCATTTTGCTGCTAGACTTTACTCTTGCCAAAGCCGGGAAGGAAAAAGGTACCTTATAATTTGATATTGAGCTGTGATCCTTGTTGTGGGGGAATACTTTTATTGATTTATAACTATTCAATTATCTTATATGATTATTTTAACAGCCAATTCATACCATTTTCTCGCTTGATAGATAGAATAAACTGATCTCCACCTGTTTCATCTGACCAAACAAACTTCTCATAAACCACCATTGAAGTTGCTAGATAAATAGATGTCTGATATGTATCCAGGCTTAGAGCACACGACCCATCCCCTTCCTCAAAGGAGCTTGCAAGCGAAATGGTCTGATTTTCTACTTGACTTCTTATTTCCATATAAGTCTGCCTGTAGTTTTACTCATCAAGGGCGACAACTGCCTTGGATTCCCTACAAAGCAGTCCCACACGATCCGTCTCCCTGTTCTTTACCAGTGTCCCCCTTGGACCTCCCCAAACCATGCATCTTGGATTCAGACTCCCCCAACTTCTCTACAGAACCTTACTCTCCCTCGAAGCACACTCCTTGCTAATTACCTTTCTGTTCCTCTTCCACTCTCCTGTACCTCCTTAACTGCTTGGCTCTGCTCTGCGATTCTGGCTACTTTGATTGTCTCTCATCTTCAAGTAACATTGTTTATTCATTATAGAATGGAATTGCATCTACTGAAAATATCTCAGCAGCTATCAATGGATCATTATTGAAACTCAAAATGAGAGTGGCCTATTTAACAAAGTATTTTTTCTTGTAAGTTGGAAGAAAGCTCTTTGACTCTTGAAAAAATCAATTTGAACAGTCGTGGTTTACCGTTGTGGAGACTTCATTAATTCATGTCTGATTGGTACTTAATGGTTTAAATTATCAGTATATTCACTCTTCCGTTATAACCAACTTTGACCATCTTGTTCTGAAGGCACTAAATTTTCTTCTTATATGTTTGTATTTCAAGAATCCCAAGAACCAAATTCACCAGAAAATGTAACTTTGATGAATCCAGCGCCTCATCTTGGAGTCAAGCGCTGGCAATGGTTGTTCCTTGTGGTAAATATTACTTTTCTTCTTGTTGGCCAAGCTGCTGCTACCCTTCTAGGAAATTTCTACTATGAGGGAGGTGAAAATAGTACACGAACAGCTGCACTCCAAACAGTCGCCTCTCCAATTCTCTTCCTCCCACGGTTCCTCATCTCATATGTTTCCCCTGATCTTTTTGCTAATACCTCTCCTACTTCAGTTGCATCATTCATTGCCCAAACTTCTTTCAGGAAAACTACTATTGATTTGTATTTTCCTTGTGACTACTGATAACTGCTGACAGCATGATGTACTCAGCTGGGCTCTTATATCTCCCATTATCTACTTATTCTCTCCCATATGCAACTCAATTGGCTTTCAATGCAATCTTCTCCTTCTTGATTAATGCCGAAAAGTTCACAGCCTTAATACTTAATGCTGTTATCATTCTCAGCTTATCACAGTCCTTTTAACAGCCAATTCTGATTCCTCAGAGTCCATTGGATTCTCGACGGGTGAGTATGCACTTGGTTCTATTTGCACACTTGGAGCATCAGCTTGTGTCATTGGTCTCTTTGCAAGTGGGGAGTGGAGTGGCTTGAAAGGAGAGATGGAGGGATTCAAGAAAGGAAGAGTTTCATATGTGATGACCTAGGTATGGACTGCTGTTGCTTGGCAGATTTACTCTGTTGGTATTACAGGGTTGATTTTTTTGGTTTCTGCGGTCTTCTACAATGTCATTAATACCGTGGCTTTGCCTTTAGTTCCTATCCTTTCTGTGATGATTTTCCATGACAAGATGGATGTGGTGAAGGTGGTGGCCATATTGATGGCTGTTTAGGGGTTTGCTTCGTATCTTAATCAGAATTGCCTTGATGATGCTAAAAAGTGAAAACTCCCAATGTCAGTCAGGTCTCTGGTTCTTGTACATTATAAGAGGAGAAAAGAAGGCCAGATCTTGGTTGGTAGTTTATTGGAGCTGTTGTCTTTAGGTGTGTGGCCCTCCTGCCGAAAATGGCACTATCCCAAGTTCAGGGGTTGTTATTTCACTAGTAGCTGGATACTCCCATAGTTTTCATGCCTAATTTTTGTAGGGCTGCGACTTGGGCAGGTTGAACCCATCCAGCCGATGCTCAACTCCTATTTTTTGTCCTCATTGACATTCTTTGCTCAATGAGAATACAAATGAATATGAGTGAATTTTGTCTGTACTAGAGAAAAAGATATCCTTTATCCTCAGAGGTTTGCTCAAGTTAAGATACTTGTCCTTGTTTGCCTCGACCACTTGGTAGATGCTAGATCTGCCCTTTCTAACAACTAAAGCTTTTATTGGCAAGATATTGAATATCTAAGCTACATCACTGAAGGTCCGGGCGAGTGGATAACGGGAGTAGACTTTAGTTTCAATAATAGCTATGCCAGTCAGTTGATGACTGTTGGATGGATGGGGGTTGTCCGTGAAAGAACAATTGCAGGGTTCTCTATGTTTTAATCTCCTATGAGTATCAGGGATGTGTATTGGCCAGGATCTGTGATGGTTGCTAGAGCTAAAATAGGAGATTGCTGAAATTTGACTTGATCTAATTGACATAGGAGGAAACATCCACTTAGATGAATTCTTTTAATGGACATCCTATGTTTTATATCTTGCTGAATTCACTCTGCTGAAGCAGTGTTTATCATCATTTTCAAGCGTTGCCATAGATAAAAAAAAATTTCCCGGAGTTAGAATGACTCTTCAAGTGAGACGAGTTGCTTGAGTTTTCTTAAACTGTTTTGTGCTGAAAATGCTGAGCCATTTCATATTTATTTAGGCTGAAAAGTGTTGGATTCAACTCACTCAGTGGTTTGAGCACACTTTTCTCCTCTATGGCGCAACATCCACATAGAACTATCTACCTTAAATAATAGCCAATACCTACGTAAAAAGGAAAAGCTAAGTCATTAGCAAAGGGAAAGATGATACATTCAGAGACCCACTTACTATATGACTAAATGAAATAACGTCGTTTCAAGCGAAACTCAGGAAAATAGTTATCTGCCAAACTCTCTTCTTATCAATACATGGATCTTCTCTTCCCACTTCCCTATAATACTCCCTTATGTCATGATGTCAAAAGCTCTGTATGGTTCCAATGTAGAATTAGCTGACCTTTTTGTACGGATTCTCAAGGTATCAAATACATGCATAGGAAATAGACAATTCAAACCATTGTACAAGCCGTAGGTTTTGTACTTGTGTTAATGGAGATATTCGAATTATTATAATATTGATGAGACAATGTATTGACTTGTGTTTTGTGATTATAGTTCATTAAAGAATTGGAATCTGATGATAAACGTTTTGTAGTATATGCAAGCTTTGTATATATGGGGCCTGCTTCTGTCATTGTGTATTCATCCTGTATGAAACAGTTTGTTTCTTATTTATTCTTTCGTTAGGGTTCTGATTCTTCAGCATCGTCTTCTTCCTCTGCACCTTGTGGTGCATCGTCATGGGGACAATTCAAGAACAAGTCAATATCAGAGGTATGTGTCCTTGGCAATACTTATTTCTTTCTTCTCATTCAGCTAGTAGCTACTACATGGATTTAGCATAATTTTTCTTTTAGTTTTCTTTTCTCGTGGCGTTGGATATGTGCATATTTTTCTTATTAAAGGGTACAAGATGGGGTCTAGCATTAAAGTTTGCAGCAAAGTTGGATGCAGCAATTTGAAAGGGAATGATTAGGAGAAATATAGGGTTAATATGAAAATTAGAATAATTTTGTCAACTTTTTTGGCATCAATTGGCATAGAATTCAAGAGTTATATTTGATTTTTGGTGCATATTAAGTTTTATCATCATGGTAACTTGTTTAGTTGAATAAATGATAATGGTTATTTTACCAGAATCTGATGACTTTCTGTTCCCTGTGTTTTTCATAATATGCAGAACCAAATCTTTCTGCCATAGTAACACCCTCCCCGGCAGAGGCATCTTTTTCCAAAGCAGATGTATCTTTCTCCCACCAAGCTCTGCTGCCTAGGTGCTTAAATTACAGGTGGTGGCTCATTGTATCACTCTGCACTATTTGTCTCCTGATTGGACAATCTGGTGCTATTCTTTTAGGTAAATTCTATTTTAACAATGGTGGAAACAGCAAATGGTTAGCTGCGCTTGTTCAATCTGCAGGTTTTCCAATAGTAATCCCTTTCTTACTATACTTCTCACCAACATCTGATCCCTCTGACAATGGCAAAAGTGTTACCGTTTCTGCCCCGTTGCTCATGCTGATATTTCTTGCTGTTGGTATAGTTGTCTCCTTTGACAATTTGATGTACTCATTTGGGCAACTGTACCTCCCTGTATCTACTTATTCTCTACTAAGTGCTACTCAGCTAGCCTTCAACGCTCTCTTCTCCTACTTCCTCAACTCCTTGAAGTTCACTCCCTTTATAATCAACTCCTTAGTACTTCTCACCACCTCCGCATCAATCATAGCTTTGCACTCCGAGTCTGCTGGTCCTTTTCATATGTCAACGGGACATTACATCATTGGTTTGTTATGTACCATTGGAGCCTCTGCAATGAACTCTTTAGTTCTCTCACTTGCTCAGGTTTTCTTTGAAAAAATTGTGAAAAGAAATACAGTTTGGGTGATCTTGCAAATGCAAATCTACCCATCTCTGTTAGCAACATGTGTTTGTGTAGCGGGGATTTTTGCAAGCGGAGAATGGAGGACACTTAAGGGAGAGATGCAAGTGTTTAAGAGTGGTAAAGTTTCCTATGTGATGACTGTGGTATGGAGTTCTCTGCTATGGCAACTGTATTCACTTGGTACTTTGGGGTTGATATATGTGGCATCTTCATTAGTTAGCAATATTATTAGCACTCTGGGATTGCCTATTATTCCAATACTTGCTGTTGTCTTCTTTCATGACAACATGGATGGAATGAAGATTATCGCACTGATATTGGCTGTTTGGGGATTTGTTTCTTACTTTTATCAGCATTATCTGGATGAATCGAAGCTACATTCTACAGCGACAAATGTTAATGATTCTTCAGTTGTTTAACATGAAGTCCTCGAGTTCTCCTAGCTGTATTTATTGTATATATCGAAGGTTGAGCTTGAAGTAATAGATATCAATACAATTTGAGTTTGGTTTCAATAATGACAGTGGTGGTTATTCATGCTAATGTGATAACGAAAGAATGCTAACTACTTCGACATAATGTATCTTAAGGTTGCATTTGGGGTAACACATTCACTTTTTAATTATCACTTTGTTCTAAGGCCCTTTATAGTAAAAGTTTTTAAGTTGTTATTTGAAATTTTGTTACGGTTGCAAGTTGCAAATTTTGTAATACTCCTACAAGAATTCTTATTATGAATGAAAATAAATAAATAAAATTTGATCTAGGTATTATTACAAAAGCAATGAAAGCACTGTGTCTAATTCAGACATTGTTTGTGCTTACAGAACAAGAATCATATTTCAGCCACTTCGAACAATTGGATCTCTTACGACAAATAGGCAACCGTACAAGATATGTCTATTGATACCCCACATTAAGAGTCAGCCTAATATGAAACAGGACACTTTCTATCACTTCTTATCTTCATCATCATATCCTTCTTATTCTTCTTCAGCTTGGTGCTTCGGCATGGATGGAGCAGCTCAAGAATTACACATTAGAGGTAATTCTTATGCAATACAATACCAGTAGTTGTCAACAATTTCCATTCATATAAAAAATGGCCCTATCGTTTAAGTGACTTTAATTGAGAATGAGGTCAACTCCTGTTGTCCATGGCACTGAATCCACCACTCTTAATAAACAAAGACAGCTACTGATATCATTTAGCTCGATCAATTAATGCCAAAAATAGTTTGACATGATTCTTTGAATTTCCATGTTAACTAGGATTTTCCAAACCAAGTATTTATGCTAGACGCGTAAGAACCCATAAGATATTTAACCACGAGAAAGAAAAAAGACCTGATATTGTATTGTAAAAAAGTATCAAGGATACTAGTGAGGGTGATACAGAAGATGTTGCTATTGCTAAAGGGAAAATTGTTGAAAACTCACAAGATCTTGCAAAGGTTTGGGTTGAGCACATTTTTTTCCTTTGGGTGGCTGTTAAATTGATTAATAGAAGGCAAATCTAATAAAAAAAAAAATCAAGCAGTCAGGGTTCATGGATAATGGGTGAACTGGACTTAAATTTTTTTTCCGCTAATAAGGATATATATACAAATAAAAGATAAAAACTAAGCGTATAATACAATCACGGGACAGATCTCCAGCAGAGCATCCTAAGGACTGAAAAAACACTTCTCACTCAGATTACATAGGGTGCTACAAGCCTACAACTACACATATTGACAACACTAACACCAAAATCAACTAGCTTCAAAAGTAGGGCTTGAATCATGGCTGACTTATCGGGTGAAGTGGACTTTAAGGGGGTGTTTGTTTGCAATCCGTGGTCAGCACTAAGTGCTAAGCACCTCCTTGGTGCTTATTAAATTGCTCTGAATTCATAACCTATTAAGAACTTCTGATTCTGATTAGAAGTAAAAACAAACATCACCTAAGTCTCAATATAGCAGCTCCAAAGCACAACACAAAATCCTAAACCCTATTACCTACCTTAATAAACCCATTACATATCTGAAAAAAAGGGATTGTAATTAGCCAAGGGAAAAGGTGGTGTATTTACATAGCCACTTACTATACATGATTGCCGAACAAAAGCGAAATCCCAAAAATAAAAAAAATAAAAAAGTAACCAATTTTTTTTTTTTTAATAAATAAAAGGCAGCCAAGTTGCATGTATTACTCTTAGCATTACTCATATCCAAACATCGATCTTGCATGAATTCTCCTACCACCACTTATAATACTCATCATGCCAAAATCTTTATACACCTGCAAATGTAGGAATAGCTAGGTTGGCTGTTCGGTAGATTCTCAAGGTATCAAATGCATGCCATAAATTCGGCAATTCACACTAGTGTATTTGAAAAATATATTCCAGTTTCTATCATATATAATATAATATATAGACAAAAAAGTGGAATCTCGTCAATAGCTATTTGGTTTTTCCAGCAAACCTAGTATATAATGATGCTTGCTTCTGTCATTGTATATTCCTGAAATAACACCTTTTGATTGTTTATCACTTCATCACCATCTTTTTCTTCTTCTTCTTCTTGTGCTACTACATCATGGGGACTATTCAAGAAGAAGAGTTTCATATCCAACGTAGGTTTCCCTAATAAAAATTCTTTCAAGTAGTAGACTTCTGCAACATACAATTTTCACAAATTTTGTTGTATGGTACATACACAAAAGTTACCACCCAATGCATATCAACTTGCATATCATCGTATAATAATAACATGACATACAAAAGTTACCAAATCCATTATATTGATAAATTGTGTAGCATGCATGATTGTAAGTTTGTGTAATTGATCTGAACGAATCATTAATTTTACTATCTCTTCCTATCAATATGCAGAACCAAAATCTGTCAATATTGCACCACTCTCCGTAATGGATGCATCTTTCATCAATCAAACACCACTACATAGATGCTTAAATTACAGGTGGTGGCTCAGTGTATCACTCTGCACTATTTGTCTCCTGATTGGACAATCTGGAGCTACTCTTTTAGGTAAATTCTACTTTAACAATGGTGGAAACAGCATATGGTTAGTTACGTTCATTCAGTCTGCAGGTTTTCCGATAGTAATCCCTTTCTTACAATTCATTAAGTCTGAGTTTTCAATGATAAATAGTAAATCAAAGGCCGTGGCATTGTTGACAATGATTATGACTACTGGTGATTATGACGGGAATGCTAATTGCAGACCTCACTATTTTTGTTAACATCGCATTAGGTAGAGTGCTCTTCAAGTAGCAATTTATAATAAAATCTTGTATCACAAGTTGATTTGTCTTGGAAATAATTGAGTTCAAACTTAACAATCTATATTTTTAAAAGAAAACTAGCAAAAGTTCAGGAAAATATCAGCCAAGCTGCATGTTAATGTTGTCATCCAAACATGCCTTCCATTATCTTTCCTACCACGCCATAATACCCATCTTGCTGAAAACCTCTGCTTGTGGGATTATCCATATGTATAGACTTTCGAGGTATCAAATGTTGGCAAGGTACTCGCTGATTATGACCATTGTTCAAGTGCCTGTGCTTCGTTTTTATGTTGATAGGGGTATATACATTTGGATTTTATCGTAATTGTTGACCCTCCAAACTTATCATATATCCAACACCCATTTGCTAAGCCATATGTTTTTGGAGCTCTCGTCTAAATAGAAACTCTGACAGGCTCATGACTAATCAATCACTTGGTAGTTTCTGTGTACATGGGATCAACATTTATCTGAGCTTGTAAACTCATGAAATAAGACACTTCTGTATATTAATTGCTTTTTTCTACATGCTTTGTCTTTAATTATATTCATTATCATCATCATCAGTATCGTCATTTTCTTCTTCTTATTGTTACTGTTGTTCTTCACACTGCTGTGCTTCAATATGGGGACCCCCAATTCTAGGCAGTCAGGCTTTTAAAGCCAGGTTTTGGGCTTTTTACATTTCAATACCTTCTATAGATAATGTTTGTAGTTGTGTTTTAAAAAGAAGGGGTAAAAGTGTAAAACAAGTCCAAGCCTAGCAAAAAAATGGCTTTAAAGTCTGGCTGCCTAAACAAACTCTATGGGGACAACTCAAGAACTCTAAGTATCCTCGACACTACTTTCCCGTCTCATTCTGTAAACTAAAAGACATGGTCTAGTATAAACCGTCCACTTAGAAAAATCCAGGTTAATGTGAAGAACTGGAATAATTGTGTAACGACCCGATCCGCATAGTATCATATTGTCTGCTCTGGGCCCAACCGGCCCGCACGACTTTAAAACGCGTGATATTATGGGGATCCGACCTCGCACATATATAGCACATCCCCTTTCTGCACCCAGGCGATGTGGGACTATGTCCCCCTTTGTAGCTCGTACAACCTCTCTCGGGCCTGTTGGGCTCCAACCCTCACCCTCAGGTCCGCCCACTCCAGGGTCTCACAGTCCACCCCCCTTAGGGTCCAACGTCCACGTCGGCACACTTTCGGCTGCGTCAGGCTCTAATACCATTCTGTAACGACCCGATCCGCACAATATCATATTGTCCGCTATGGGCCCAACTGGCCCTCACGGCTTTAAAACGCGTGATACTATGGAGATCCGATCTCGCACATATATAACACATCCCCCTTTCGCACCCAGGCGATGTGAGACTATGTCCCCCTTTGTAGCTCGTCCAACCTCTCTCGGGCCTATTGGGCCTGTTGGGCTTCAACCCTCACCCTCAGGTCCGCCCACTCCAGGGTCTCACAAATTGTGTCCCATAAAATAAGCCTTTAATCTCAAGAATTATATTTTAGCAAAAGAGTATCAATTATTTTGTCGTTCTTAATCATGTGCAGAACCAAATTCATCCACCATTGCACTATTCTCCGCAACAGATGCATCTTTCACCTACCAAACGCAATTTCCTAGACGCTTAAATTACAGATGGAGGCTCGTAGTAACGGTCTACACCCGTTATCTCCTCATTGGCCAATCCGACGCTACTCTTCTAGGTAGATTCTAATTTAACAATGGTGGAAAGTGTTGCGCATGGAAGCATGTCAAATACCGAAATGTAAATAGCTAATAGTGGAGAAAACAAAATTACGTGATTCGGCAAGCTCGCTTACATCCACGACAAATAGCATCTATTATTGTTTTGACATATTAAAAACTCTTTCGGACAAATTGGTTTCTAAAAAAATCTCAAATACAAAACTCCAAACAAATATACAAATGGAGACCAATCAAAACCCCAGATAAAAAAAAATGAAAACCCAACAAACAAATAATTGAAAATTCGACCAACAAAGGAACAAACTAATTTAGATTTTCCTAAACAAAATTTTGAACTAATTTCGAAAGCAATCTCAGGTTTTCCACATATTGGGTTGGGTCTCTCCTATCACTTGAAGCTAAATCGGATTGAGGGATACCGGATGATGAGGGATTACAGACAAATTCGCTCTCAAATTGGTTTCTAGAATGAAAGCCTGAACCAAACAAATTAAAATTCGACAAACAAATGAAACAAATTTTGAAATTCCCAAACAAATGTGTTATTCTTAACTTCAACAAAACCTTATATTTCAAATATTGACTTGAAGTTATTCAACCAAGGGACCAAGTCCTTGTTTATAACCAATTTTCTTTTTTACTTCATCTTTAAGAAAATCAAGTCAAAGTCAACAATAGTGGTTATCTCCATTTACTTGTTCAAATTGCTTTCTTGTTTACTTTAACATTTAGAAAACCAAAGTCAAAGTCAAAATCAACAATAGTGGTTATCTCATCACTTACTTGTTCAAACTGTTTTCTTCTTTGTTTGATCCTTAAGCAAGCCAAAGTTTGCCCTAGAAGCTTCCACAAACTTCAAGCCAAATCACTTGAGGAGGTGCTGAAAACTTTTACTATATGCCACCACCTTCTCTCATACTTTTCAACAGAAATAGCAAGTGGTGAGCGACTTTGTTCAATCAACAAGTTTTCCAATAGTAATCCCTTTCTTACTATTCTTCTCATTTTTTCCTTCAATAAATAATCCCACCAACAATACCAAAACTACTTCTATTTCTACCCCTTGCCTCACACTCATGTATCTCATGTTGGGTCTATTGATATTTGGTGACAACTTGATGTACTCCTTCTCCCCTCCCTTTGTGTCGAGACAAAAATATGACAATCTGTAGCTCCATGGCAATTGGAGTTGGATGGTGATATTGAAGTGAGTATTTTAGAATGGACAATTCAAACCACGGTTCAAGCAAAGATTTTAACCATGCCAAGTTTTAAACAAGTTTAGTTGAAAAGAAATATAAAAAATGATGTAATTCAACAAAGATAACTCCTTGAAAACCATAATATTACACTGGATTACTATGCTGGAAGAGTAGAATAATGAATTTAAAAATCAAAGCTGGTATCAATATCAACTCAAAATTGTGATACACTGTAATTTTGAGGGGATGACTACCACATTATTTTGACATGGGGATAGAATTTTAAATGTAAAATGTCTACATAAGCATGATATCATGTTGCACATTAATTTCCAGAAAAATCTCCCAACAACTAAACTGAACAATCTCGACTATAAATTTCCCAAGATAAATTTGTAAAGGGACAGAAGTAGCAGAAGTTTCATCTCTCAATTCAATGTGTTCTCTAAGCCTTTTTAGGTCCAGTTGCATAATGGGATTTGTTTGGGAAATAATGACAATACAATCTCTCAAAAGGTAACTATTCATTACAAAACAATGACGAAGAATGCTTAACCTAAACAAAGGTCTATTCTAGTCTCCTTACTCTGATACTCTATCACTATCATTGGGTAAAGGTGATCCATGCTCTATTTCATTAGGATGAGGCAATTTAAAATTTACCATTCTTTTTGTTGTGGCGGTGAGTGATCCATGTTCCATATATTTTTTGTTCGTTTTCCCAGTACGGGTGGATCTCCGAAGGCTTACTCTGAAATCCTGATTCCATGCTTTTGTGTACTTTTTAGATAATCATTTTTCCTCAAAGCCAATGCTTTCATGATTTTCATCATCATTGTCATCATCATCCCTATCATGGCTTTCCTTTTAAGAGACCTCTGAGTTCATATTTGGCTCATGTAGAACCTCGTTCAAGGATTGATATGTCTCTATGTCCATACGTGGCTCATGGAGAATCTCGTTCAAAGATTGATCTACCTCTTTGTCCATACTTGGCTCAGGGATAACCTCGTTCAAGGCCTGACCTATGTTCTCAATCTGAGCTTTATCACCTTGCGTGATCTCCTTGCTAGTAGTATTAGTTTGTCCTTCAATCTCGCATTCTTCCACCTCTAGATCTACACACAAGGGTTCCATACTGTTTGTCCCTTCCATATCATTGTTGTCATCAACACTTTGCAGGACATTGAAAGAGTTGTTGTCCAACGTGAGATTCTCATCCACTGTATCTTCTTTATTATGCTTCAACTTCCTTCTTATCTCAACCCATTCTGCATCACGTTCTTTAGATTCTTTGTCATTGTTTCTTTCACTATTGAGTTGATTCTTCCTTTCAAAGTTCTTTCTTCTAGATACTATCTTCTCTTTATGTTCCACCATTTTGACATGTACATTCACCATACACTGGCCTTTGTTATGCCCAAAGACACAATACTCATAGCACATCATTGGTTTCCAAGGATAGTCAATAGCAATTTCTTCCAAATCACCTCCTTCCCTACCCACATCTAACTTAATGAGATTTGAGAACTCTTTATCTGGCTTCACTTCCACAGAAATTGCTGCATAGGTGAGGTGAGTTCTAGTTGAGGTGGCTCGATCAAACCTGACAGGTTTTCCAATCAAACTAGTAATTTAGCTTAGCCCCTCCTTAGACCACATACACGTGGGAACATTGTAGAGATGCACCCATACTGGAATTGTAGTGATCTCTTTTCTTAGACACCCTAAATCTTCCTTCCATGGTTTAGTCACCATGAGTTTGTCCCTTACTTTGAATGGCCATTCTTCAAGCGCTTTGGCTCGATCATCTGCAATCGTGAATTTGAAGAAGAAGAATTCTCCATTCGATTTCACCTCAATAGCTCTTTTTGGTTTCCATTTCCTCTCCACAACCACCTTGACTTGGCTGAATGGGGGAGGTTTCTCAAGGAACATCCCCACCAACTACTTTGACCACACCAGCTTGGCCTTTTCTCGAACACCTGGTGGACGTACTAATACACCATCCTCAATCATGAGGTTTCAGTAGAAGATGGGAGACTCAACCTCTTCCCAATTCCTACTTCCACCAAATAATTGAGCCCACTTCAAGTTGGATTGGCTCTTAACGGTGCCTTCTCCAACTCCACTATGCGCTACTTCAACTACATTATCTCTTAGCAAATGGTCTATACTGATTTCTTCTTGATCATTGCCTAACTAAATCATCATGTTCCCATCTTGCGATCCATCTTTGCGATGATTGGGAACCTCAACCGAGCCCCCTCTAAGCCCAGCCGAGGGTGGTTCTCCATTGGCAGCCAACGGAACCGCCATGGAGAAGGAACATCAGATAGAACACGGTTTCCACATCTAGAGCCTCCAGCCTCACCAAATCTACATCGAGAGAGGGGGAGATCGAAGGAGAAGGGAACGTGATGGAGGAGCAGCCGAGCCCTAGGCTGAGAAGAAGTGACTTTAGAGTCTTTACCTCTTATTTAGTTACTCCCATGCCTGATTTGAATGTATATCGCACTAACACTTTGTTCATGTTGCTTGCGTTTGCGAGGTCATGATCCACCACTGGCTCTGTTCATGTGGGGAAAGAGGGGGGAAGAAGGAGAGGAGGCTGGTGATGATAGAGAAGAAGGGGAGGGGGAAGGATGGGTTGGGAAACTGTGGGTATTAAATAATAATCAATTTAAGTTCTTTTAGCCTTGTTCAAGGTAAGGGCAAAATGGTCTGAAAGTTAATTTTAACTGGTCAATGATGTGGACTTAACATTTTCGTAAAAAAACGAGCGTTAGACTCAATTAGCTTTCAAAACAAGTGCCAAACTCTAATAGGTATACACTAATTAGTGTCAAATTAAAAAAAAAAAGCCTTTTTTTTTTTAAAGGTTTTAATTAAAAAAAATGGGTGTTTTGGAAATGCAATTCTACCTTACGATGGTAGCAACATGCGTTTGCATTGTTAGGCTTTTTGCAAGTGGATATTGGAAGACACTCAAGGGAGAGATGGAGGAGCTTAAGAGTGGTTAAATTTAGCATGTAATTGACTGTGGTATGAACTGTTGTGTTTTGGCTAGTGTTTTTAGTTAGTTTTTGGGTTTGATGTATGAAGCATCTTCATTACTCAATTATACCAATAGTTGTTGTTGTGTTCTTTCATGATAACATGGATGGAATGAAGCTTGTGGCTTTGGTATTGGCTATTTGGGGTTTGTTTCTTACTTCTATCAATATTCTCTTGATGATGCAAAGCCACATTCTACAACAACAAATGCAATTGAGTCTTCAGCTTAAGATGATGTATTTGCATCGAAGTCGTATGATCATATAAAAATGTTATGAATATATAAATCTGATGCAATATGAGTATTTTTATTTATTGTGTTATTAAATTAATAATTGAGTCGATCCATGTTAAGGTTCAATTAGGAGTTCAAGTCCAATATGAATTAGAATTAGGGCTTTTACAATTAGAATTAGGGCTTTTGTTTTTGCAGTTAGAATTAAGAATTCAATTCAAGTACGAGGTAGAGTTTCTATTTTGTTTAGGAAAGTAGTTGTTAGCTTAGCAAGCTTCGGTCAATTATAACTTAAAGCCATTGGCCAATGTAATAGTTTTATTTTATTTTTTGTTAAATTTTGAGAATTAATTGAATTAATGAAACTTTGTCTACAAGTTTCGGTTATATTTGGTTGTAAGCTTCCGATGAACTTATCAATTTGGCATTAGAGTGGTAAAATTTTTGGACAAATGTGCCACCTAATGGAACTAGAGTTACTAACGTAAGGATGGAGTGCATGTAGAAAACCCTTGTGGACATCTTTGTGTCTCCAAACAAATTCTCTTAAAAAAAAAACTTGTATGAAAGAAAGTCGTCCCTCAACCCTAAACATTGCTCTCATTTTTAAATAGTCCTAAAGGAACTACAATTACATTGAGAATAAAATCCTGGAAAAATCTTCTCACTTCATATAATATTGTTGCCAAAGTATTGGCATATAGAGATCTCTTGTAAATTGTGCAAGGTTGGTTGCTAAGTAATTTTGTCCAAGTCTAAAGAAAGTTCTTAAGAAAATAGATGGTTTTGATTAGTTGAGGGGATGGCTCATTGTGGCGAATATCATGGGTATAGAAGTATTAGTTGAACGGGAAAGTTTGGATAGTTGTAGTGGCACGAGAATCTTTGTGTTTCAATGTGATTTGTGGAGTTAAGGTTGCAGAAAAATTAATTATAAATGAAGAGTGGAGTGAATAGGGGAAATGGGTTTGATGACAAACTGGATATTCAGCTTTATGAAAAGGCTCATGGGTTTAGACTTGTTAGATGGGTTTGTCAAATGGGGTAGGTTCTAAATTAAATTATGGAATTGGTTCATCAAAGGTACTCAAATTAAATTCAACAACCTTGACATTTGCAAGCAACTATGTCATTATCTTATTACTTAAAATTATTTCTAAAAAATTCAGTGAATTTTCCATTGAGTAGTGTTTATTAATGTGCCTGAAGTTTGAATTAAACTACCCAAATCCCAAAATGTTGATTTCGATAGGTCCCAAAAAAAAATTGATTGGAATTGGAATATCTATTTTATTAGAATAATAGAAAACTTCTGGAAAGAGTTATGATTGGAAATTGCCAAATGTATTCTGATTATCGCATTCCAAATTATTTCGATATGAAAATTTCGATTTATTTTGAAAATTTTCTTAAGAAAATAAAATTTCTTATATTATTATATGTTATATATTTTTACTCATCATAGGCTTGTACATTTCATTTTATTTTTCCAAAAGAAGTTATGCTGGGCAACTCTTTATCAATTTTGATTATTTATCAGTCTCGAAGTTATTCTGGCAACTTGTTTTTTAGGCTATAACAGATTTTTTTTTCTTTCCAAAATGGTGGCGTATCAACTCATTTTTTCTCTTCTTAAAGCACGTGTTCTTACCATTTGACTTGTCTCCCACGTACCGATGAATAAAATTTAATGCTACATCTTCAATAATCAACTTAACTTCAAGAAGAAGTCTTTATTTCCTTCCAGTGACTATACAAGATATACGCCTCTCCACCCCGAGTGGGGCAGATTTGGGTTTGCTGTTACTGATAGGGCAGATTCAGGGATTCAAATTGTATTCATCACAAATTAAGGATAGATATGGATTTGGTTATATGTTTATATGTATATTATTTCTAAAAGACCCTTAACTAAATTCTCCCACTAGTAAAATTTTAGTAAAATTGTTAAAACCACAATTTTAAAACAGGGAAAATTGTCGTCATGAGTCGATTTGAAGTTCATAAACCGTATAAGTCTAACCATAACATTGGTTAATAGCATTCAACACTAGAGGCAATTGCAAAAGTGCTATTATAGGCTATTTTTGTTGTAGTGTGATTAATGAAATAATGACAACATTTCTTCAATAATGCTATCTAAAAATTGTTGTAATTTCATTTTTAATTGACAAGCACAATTATTGGAGGTCAAGAATGTTTATGAATTTGAGGTCAAGAATGCTATCTAAAAAGCCTAAAAAGATACATCATGGAGGTCAAGAAAATCAACCATAAACTGATTGTTTATGAACTTGAGGTCCAAAAGCAAAGTCCACTGGCAAAGATAATGTTAGGTTATATAATATTATCAGGACCTGGAAGAGAGTATAATGATATCCATTGCATTTGATGAACAAAACAAATTATCTCTATTGTCTTTACAGCAAATAGAAAGTGAGGAAAAACCATTTGAGTCAAAGCTAATGAAAGCTGCATCTCACTAATTTAGTGGAGCTAACTATATACACCTATTCGGACTATCACTCCGATGAGAAATTCAATCCATCAAATGGTCCTGATTATGCAATCAGTCGCATACGTTCAGATGATCAAGCAAAAGTAGCCCTTTGATGTTGCGTGACCTAATCGCAGGATCATCCCTGTGATTAACCTATAAAACAACTCATAGCAAACACGAGTGCTCAAAACTTAGTCTGTACTTCTTCTGTAACACACTCTATACTTCTACTGTAATCAACTTAGTTTACTACATGTGACGATTTCTTTCACAACAACCTCAGTGAAGTACATAGAAGAAGATTTACTGCCAGTTCTCGATATCAGTTTGTATTTCCAGATGGGGCAAGGTCAAGAACTCCAACTTCCCATGAGAGGTAAGTGACTTGTATTCCTTTCCTTTTCAAATTGAAGAAAAACAAAAACAAACCAGGATAGTTTAGTATCACATACAGAGAAACAAATGGTATTCTAGTATTTCTTAGTACATAATGAGAAAATTGCATACTGCAATTAATAAAAAGAAAAAAAAAGAAGAGAGAGATCTCGATCTGTATACTAGAGTATAAGTTTTAAGAGCATAATAAGCAATAAAGAAAACATAAGAGGGAAGAGACTAATGACTTTTATGATTTTATGGTGATTTATGAGAACAAATACTTGATCTTCGCATGTCTCTCTTATTGTTCTCGAGTTAGTTTTTGACTAATATCAATCAAACATGTTTTTTTTTGTCTGCATCAGCTCAAGAAATTCAAGAACCAAGCTTGCCCAAAGATGCAACTGTTACTAACCAACCACCTCTCTCTGTCCTTAGACAATACATGTGGTGGCTCCGTGTATCACTTTACACCTTTTTACTCCTCTCAGGGCAATCTGCAGCCACTCTTTTGGGAAGGTTTTACTATGACAAATGTGGAAATAGTAAATGGATGGCGACTCTCATTCAATCTGTAGGCTTTCCAGTTCTCTTCATTCCTTTAATCCTGTTTCACTTATTCTCGTCCCGTTCCACTATCTATCCCGGAAACACAAATGTCATAAGCTCGCCAACAGCCACCACACTAGCTCTTCTTTATCTCTCTCTTGGAATACTAGTGGCAGGTGACAATATGATGTATTCATATGGGCTATTGTATCTCCCTGTATCTACCTATTCCCTCCTCTGTGCTACCCAATTGGCCTTCAACGCAGTCTTCTCCTACTTCATTAATGAACAAAAGTTTACCCCATTTATACTCAACTCTCTGGTGCTTCTCACCATTTCTGCTTCACTTCTTGCAGTGGATACCGACTCTGCAGACCCGACAGGAATTTCTAAAGGTAAGTATGCCATTGGATTCATTTGCACCCTTGGTGCATCAGCTGGATATGCCTTGTGGCTTACTATGATGCAGCTTTCCTTTCAGAAGATAATAAAAAGAGAGACTCTCTCTAATCTCCTGAAAATGCAAATATACCCATCACTCGTTGCAAGTTGCATTACTGTGGTGGGACTTTTTGCCAGTGGTGACTGGAAAGATTTGAGGGGAGAAATGCAGAAGTTTGGTGAGGGGAAGGTGTCCTATGTAATGACTTTAGTGTGGACTGCAGTAACTTGGCAAATTTCATCTGTTGGTTCAATTGGGTTGATTTTAGAGGCATCGGCGCTCTTCTCCAATGTCATTAGTACCTTCGCACTGCCTGTTATTCCAATTTTTGCTGTAATATTATTCCATGACAAGATGAATGGGGTGAAGGTAGTAGTCCTAGTGTTGGCTGTTTGGGGATTTGTTTCCTATATCTATCACCATTATCTTGAGGATTCTAAGTCCAAGGCAATGAAAGCTAATGTAGATGAGGTCTCAAATGCTACCCAAAGAGACTAAATTCATCAATTAAATTAAAATTTCAAGTTGACTATGAGATAGCAGTGTCCAAACCAAGCACATGCCACTCTTCTGTGTACTCGTAAGTTGTGATACTAGTCAATCTGTCAAGTATAGTTACCTTCGTTTTCCGTAACGATTTTCCCCCAAAACAAAACAAGAATTTTGCAGATAACATTCATATCGAAGGTTTATTTTGAATCGAGTCAGGTACCATCAGTGTGAGGGACGTCTGGCTCCAAAGGAGTATAAAGGATAAGTATCCAAGAGTTAATTCACCAACCAGCTGACTGGATTTATTAATAGAAAAATTTCCCAAAGTTAACTCACCCTGAAATTGACTGTGAATCATAAACTAAGCTTTCCAAAGTTAATTCGCCATGAACTGCAATCAAGTTTGAGAAAGGAGTGACTAGGCGTTTCAATGGACTGACGGCTTGAAGTGCATTACCTGGAAAGAAAACTTTTATCAAGTGTCATGTCCAAATATTACATACTATACAGAATAAATTGACTAGCACAGTCGGGTTAGCTATTATTCCAATACTCGCTGTTGTTTTCTTTCACAACAAAATGGATGGAATGAAGATTGGGGCCATGATGTTGGCCATATGGGGGTTTGTTTCCTATTTCTATCAACATTATCTTAAAGATTCAATGTCAATTTCTTCACCAACAAATGCAGATGCAAAAGCAAATGATGATTCTGTAAGATTATCTATAGACATCGTTGTATGCTCCATATTGAATCAATGAGAAGAGGACAATTAAGGATAAAATGGAAGCGTACCTTGATTCATGATAATACTTCAAGAAAGGGACGAGTCTTGATCTTCCAGTTGATAACGTAAGTTTCTCTGTAGAAGGGTATTTCAGAAGAAACAAAACACACGCACAACTGGGACCATAACCCAGTATTTATAACTGATGGGTTATCAATTATTCTAACTTACTAATTTTTAATTTGGTCCCTCATCAAATTAGAAATTGCTTAAGTGTATCTACACATTAAGCCCATGACATTTTAATACCCTAGCCCAATTAACCATATTAGATCACAATTTATTTGGGCTATATTTTAAGATAGCAATACACATTAAACACATATGTGTGCCCATACATGTTGGATTTTTCCAACAATCTCCCACTTGAGCCACATATGTTGCCTTAAAAATGTGTATAACCTAATGAGCTCAAAATTTGCTATGAATGTATTTCTAAACAATCTCGTCCATTGACTATACAGGTATAGGACTAAAGGAACTTTCGTCACATTTAGCGTAACTAAATCCATCAATAGTATACCCATACAATCAAATGACATAGATCAATCATGGATGCGTAGCATGGAAATTACATGTAACGTGATCTAAACATGCCTATTTCCAACTGGTCCTACTTTAAACTTTATTGAGATCGAACTTTAACACAATAGACCAGAGTGTGAATAAATTGAATACTTTATTTCTCCAGAAAATACCCAAATACACAAAATGTGTCTAAAATCCAATATAGAGTAATCAAATATACAAACTCCCACTAAACCAAAATATCCTCAAATGATATAACACCCATATGAGCAGTGTGCTCATGAAAGACCTTGGGTGGTAATCCCTTAGTAAGCGGATCCACAATCATGGAGTTTGTCCCAATGTGCTCTATGAAAATCTGTTTATTCTGTACTCTCTCTTTTACAACTAGGAACTTTATGTCAATGTGATCTGACCTAAATGAGCTCCTGTTGTTGTTGGCATATAGAACTGCTGAGTTATTGTTACAATATAACTTTAGTGGTCTTTCAATACTCCTCAGAATGCGCAGCCCGGTGACAAAATTTTGCAGCCATAGTTCATGATTGGATGCCTCAAAACATGCTACATATTCTGCTTCCATAGTGGAAGAAGCTATGAGTGTCTGTTTGGCACTCCTCCAGGAAATAACTCCTCCAGCTAACAGATAAATGTAATCTGATGTAGATTTCCTACTATCTTGGCATCCAGCAAAATCAGAATCAGAATATCCTATGATCTCCAACTTATATGATTTCTTGTATGTCAGCATGTAATCTTTAGTTCTCTGTAAATATCTCATAACTCGTTTGGCTGCTTTCCAGTGATCCATCACAGGGTTGTCTAAATATCTGCCTAGCATTCCAACAATGAATGCTATATCTGGACGTGTACAAACCAGAGCGTACATTAGACTCCCAACAACTGATGCATAGGGAATCTCTTGCATTTCTTTAACTTCAAGTTTAATCCTAGGGAATTGTTTAAGACTGAATTTGTCTCCTTTAGCTACAGGGGTGTCTCATGGTTTACAATTTTGCATGCCAAATCTTTCAAGCACCTTTTCTATATAACTCTTTTGTGATAATACAAGAATACCCCGAGAGCGACCTCGGTGTATCTAAATCCCTAAAACAAAAGAAGCTTCACCAAGATCTTTCATATCAAATTTCTTTGATAGAAATCTCTTAGTTTTGTGCAACATGTCTTTGTTATTATTAGTGGCAAGCAGTATGTCATCAACAAACAAAACCAAGAAGATATGCTTACTCCCACTGAACTTATGATACACACAATTATCAACTGTATTTGTCTCGAAACCAAATGAGACAATTACTTGATGAAATTTATGGTACCATTGACGGGAAGCTTGCTTGAGCCCATAGATGGATTTCTTCAGTTTGCAAATCATATTCTTCGGGTCTCCAGACACAAAGTTTTCTGGTTGCACCATATAAATTGTTTCATCAATGTTGCCATTGAGAAATGTTATCTTAACATCCATCTGATGTAGCTCAAGGTCAAAGTGCGCAACAAGTGTCATCATTGTCCTAAATGAGACTTTCTTTGAAACCGGAAAGAAAGTCTATTTATAGTCGATGCATTCCTTTTGAGTGAAGCCTTTAGCTACAAGACGAGCCTTATATATCTCCACATTACCTTTTGAATCCCTCTTGGTTTTGAATATCCATTTATAACCAATGAGCTTTATATTTTTAGGTAATGGGACAAGATCCCAAACTTGATTGTCTTGCATAGACTTGTATTCCTCATCCATAGCATCTATCCACTTTTGAGAGTTAGAATCCCGCATGGCTTGATGGAAGTTGATTGGATCATTTTCCATCAATCCATCATTTTCCTCACGTTCTTGGAGAAAAACTATGTAATCATCCAGAATAGCGTTTCTCCTTTCTCTCGTGGATCTCCTTAATGGCATTTGTCCTTGAGGTTGTTGAGTTTGTTCCTCCGGAACATTACTTCAATTTGAACGGGGAGTTGTTCAACATTGTCTTAATGAGGTTCCAGATCCGCTCTTGATCAATGACAGGTACATAAACATGTACATTGTCAAAAACAATAGTAGGAGTCGAAACCGATTCCTCCTCAAAGACAATGTCTCTTACCTTATTTCTCCTCCCAAACTCAACATCCTAAAAAAAATTTCATAGTTCCCGTTTCAAAAAAAGACCTAATTGTGGGATCATAAAATTTGTAGCTCCTAAATCGCTCTAAATAACCAATAAAGTAGTTGCTTACTGTCCTTGAGTCCAATTTGTTTTCATTTGGCCTATAAGGCCTAGCCCCAAATGGACATCCCCAAATGTGAAAGTGCTTTAAATTAAGCTTTTGGCTTGTCTAAAGTTCATAAGGAGTCTTGGCAGCTGTTTTAATTGGTACTCTTTTAGGATATAAGCTGCTGTCTTTATTGCTTCTCCCCAAAGTGATTCTGGTAAGGTAGAATGACTAATCATATTCCTTACCGTATCCTTAAGAGTTCTGTTTCGTCTTTCAGCGACACCATTCATGCTAGGTGAACCTGGCATGGTGTATTGTGGGACGATTCCACATTCCTCTAGGAATTTAGCAAATGGCTTTGGACTTTGTTCTCCTGAACTGTCATATCTGTCGTAGTACTCTACCACGATAAGATCCAACGCACTTAATTTTATTATTGAGTTGGTTTTCAACTTTAGTTTTGAAATACTTGAATACATCCAGTGACTTTGATTTCTCATGAATGAGATAAAGGTACCCATAATGCGAGTAGTCGTCTATGAATGATATAAAATATCGTTGACCATTCCAAGAAGCCGTAAGGAATGGTCCACAGATATCCGTATGTATAAATTCTAAGACGTTTGAAGATCTATTAGCACCGAATCTCGTTTGTTTGGTCTATTTTCCCTTGATGCACTCAACACAGACATCTAAGTCTCTGAAAAGTCAAGTGAATCTAAAATGCCTTTCGACACAAGTCGTTCAATTCAAGATTAGGATATATAACCCAAACGCTTGTGCCATAATTTTGCTGAATTTTCTTTGTTTAGCTTGCGTTTAGTACCCTGTGAATCAATATGCAAGGTTCATTATATGATGCAATAGTATCAAGAAAATATAGGTTATCAAACATACTTAATGAACCAGTACCAACAATATTTTAATTCAATGAAAGACTAAACTGATTGTTTCCAAATGAACAATTATAACCAGATTTGTCCAATAAAGAAATAGAAACCAAATTTCGTCTAAAGGACGGTACAACAAAAGTGTCTTTCAAATCCAAATAAAAACAAGTTCTCAACAATAACCTAAAATGCCCTATTGCCTCAACATCCACTGACTTTCCATCGCCCACAAAGATGTATCTTTCAATATCATTTGGCTTTCGGTAGCTCAGGCAACCCTGCATAGAAACACTTATGTGAGTGGTAGCACCAGAATCTAACCACGAAGTGTTTCTAGATACTGAAGCTAAATTAACCTCAAAACATACCAAAGTAAAGAATGTACTTTTCTTGGCACGCCAAACATGAAACTAACTACATTCTTTCTTTACATGTCCTGGCTTTCCACAAAAGAAACATCCTTGATTTTCCTTATGTTTCTTTTGCTCTGGACCCTTAGCAACTTCATTTTTCTTTCTTTTCTTGCCCTTATCCTTAGAGGTACTTGCTAGATGAGTACTTTCAAATCTCTCTTGCTTCAACCTTTTCTCTTCTTGCACACAATATGAAATGAGCTCGTTAAGAGTCCATTTCTCCTTTTGACAGTTATAACTGACCTTAAACTGACTGAAATGTGTAGGAAGAGATATCAATACTAAATGCACGAGCAAGTCGTCAGACAACTCGAGCTTTAGTGCCTTAAGTTTGGAAGCAATGTGAGACATCTCCATGATGTACTCCCTTATGTTTCCCTTGCCTTTGTACTTCATTGAAATCAAGCTAGCTAAAAGCATGTTTGTTTCAGCCTTATCGTTTTTTGCAAAACATTTTTCAATTTCAGCAAGGAAATCACTGGCCTTAGTTACCCCTTCAGATATTGCGCCTCTAAAGGCTTTTGGAATGTCGCGCTTAATGATCATTAGACTCATGCGATTAGAGCGTTCCCACTTCTCAAAGTTCCTCTTTTTTTCAGAAGAACTTTCAGCCGTAAGAGTAGTGGGTTGCTCTATCCTTAGTGCAAGGTCTAGATCCATGCAGCCAAGAACGATTAAGATGTTCTCTTTCTAATCCTTGAAGTTTGTCCCATTAAGCATGGGAATACTGTTGGAATGGGCAGATATTGAAGTAGCAGACATAATAGCTGTACAGAGAATAAACCTAATGAGCATGCATGTTCACATCATAATCTTAATAAACAATATTTAAATTCAAATAATTATGGAATACATCTCAACTTACCTAGACAACATTAATATCACGTCTTTGGACAATAATATTAACTTGTAAGTGGTACTCTTGGTGTTGTGATCAAATGTTGACAATAACTCCTGTCAAACAATAAGTCTATCTTTGGATCGACTTATTATTCACATGGAAACCTAATAATTGTCACATATTTATCACTATAGGTGTTTATGCAATTTGGCCAAATATTATCCTTCTTTTGGGCCGGCTAATATCCACATGAACTCACAAACACAAACATCTTAACATTCTCAATAAATTAATCTACATAAGAGATGTCACTTTGGTGACATCTTGTTTCAATTAGTTCAATCAAATGTTAGACAAACTAAATAAGTCATTAGATGCATCCCAAAAACATTTAAATTTAAAATTTTCAAATAAATTGCCTTGAGAAAAATAATAAATAAATAACAGACATAAGTAATGTACCTGATTTACTTGATTTAAGGTCCATTATTTAATTTCCTGATTTTTTTTATTATCAGGGTGGCTCAGACAGATTCTGCTGAGTGCAATTACCCAAAATAGAATGGACCGGTTCTCTAAACTGGACCAGGGTGACCCATCTGACCCAACATAATTTGACCCTTTCCCAGCAACCCATCAGACCCAGACCCAACAGACCAAATGCCTTTCAATAAAGTTGTGGCCCAATGGAAACTTTCAAATTAAAACTAAAAGGTCCAATGCATGCCTTAACAATCAATGCAGGCCTTAGACAAATATAAGGTCTAACAAATTCAAACCTTAGACAAATGCAGGCCTCAGATCTGATCGAAGATCTGGTCCAACAAACTTTTAAAACTAACAAATCAAGATCTGTTAATTAAGATCCGGTCCAACAAACTAACAGATCAAACTAACAGATCTTAATTGGACCAATAAACAGATCTTAATTAAGATCTGGTCCAACAAACTAACAGATCAAGATCTAAACGAAGCAGATCAAGATCTCTCAAAGAATCAATTAAGATCTGAACGAAGCAGATCTTTACATGTAGATCTGAATGAAGCAGATCAAGATCTTTACATGGGCCAAAACAGATCTTTACATGTAGATCTGGATCAAGATCAACAAACTAGCAGGATTTTCACATAGGCCGAAGCAGATCTTTACATGCATATTTGAACGAAAACCCTTTTTGTCATAAAAAAAAACTTTTAAAAAACTTGATTTTATGCCAAAAGTTCATCCTAAATTTCATAATCTCTCAAAGAATCAATCATGGAGTAGGCTCTAATACCACTTGTAAGATTATCTATCTACAGACATCGTTGTATGCTCCATATTGAATCAATGAGAAGAGAACAATCAAGGATAAAACGGAAGCGTACCTTGATCCATGATAGCACTTCAAGAAAGGGACGAGTCTTGATCTTCAAGTTGATAACGTATGTTTCTCTATATATTTCTCTGTAGAAGGGAATTTCAGAAGAAACAAAAAACACACACAACTGGGGACCATAACCCAATATTTATAACTGATGGGTTATCAATTATTCTAACTTACTAATTTCTAATTTGGTCCATCATCAAATTAGAAATTGCTTAAGTGTATCTACACATTAAGCCCATGACATTTTAATACCCTAGCCCAATTAACCATATTAGATCACAATTTATTTGGGCTATACTTTAATAACAATACACATTAAACACATATGTATGCCCACACATGTTGGATTTTTTCAACAGATTCAGCCTAGGATGATGTCTTGGTGTTCTGGTATTGATTTTGTTATTATATACATGTAGAGCCTGAGTTTTCATTGATAAATAGTAAATCAAAGGACGTGGCATTGTTGACAATGATTATGAGTGGGGTGTTGATACACGCAGTCAATTGCAGTAAAGATTGGATTATATACATGTGAACCACTCTTTATATCCTTTTGATTACGCTCAAACAATACACGCGGTCAATTACAGTAAAGATTGGGGTGTCGATCCCACGAGGAAAAGCGATCTACAAAACAAGGTCAATGAAGAAAAACTACGCGAAGCTAAATTTAAGAAATTCAAACCAATTTAAAATGTGAAATTGAATTTAGTTTAATAAAAATCAAGTTTAGAAAAGTCACAAGGTTCCAAGAATCCCTCCTAGATTTCACGCGCCAACTAGCATTGATTCGCTATGATGACTCGATTACGTGTTTCACATCCCAAACAACATAATTGGAAGAATAGTCTTTAATGCATTAATACATCCTAATGTCAATGGATTTTAGATTTCACTTTTTCTAGAAAGCACAAAGGTTGGTCATATGTGATATCCTAAACTTACGATACATCCGGAGACAATTACATAATAAAAGACGATCACATATAACTAACCTACCGGAATCAATTGATCCTTAAAAATTCCACACATAAGAAAAAAGTGATTAAACTTATATGGAGAAGAAAAAGACAACCACCGGAATAATAATCTACAAAGAAATTGATGAAATCTTTGTCACTAAAATAACATAAATTCCTGTATTAAATAAAGTGAGAATCATAAACACCATTATTCATCTTAAAAGCATAAAATGAATCAAATACTAATTAAGTGCATTACATCTAGGAGTTCGTCTCTTCACCTTGCGTGGAGTTTAGTGACGCATGGTATGACAGCAACAGCGGTGTGCACCCTGCTAGACAACATCTTCACTGCTGGACAGCGTCGAGCAGCAGTCAACATCGAGCAGCCTGCTGTGTTGCGTCCTGTGTTGCTACGTTCCCTGCTATGCTCGTTCTTCTCTGCTGTCCTGGACAGCCCCTGTTGCATACTCTGTTCTTGTTCTCCGCTGCTGCTGTTATCCTTCTATTGTAAAGAAAACAACCAATTTAATTTTGCAAGCAAACTCCTCATTGGTCCCTCTACAATTTAATCTTTGGCTTGAGTGTCTCCCACTCCACTTCGTTAATTTGTCTATGAATTTCCAAATTCACCACGCTAACACATTAACAAATATATATTAGGAGGTATATTATGTTATAATTATGTGAACATCAAATACCCCCAAATCTACATTTTGCTAGTCCTCGAGCAAAACAAAATCAAGAATAAAATCCTAACTCACTTTCGTAGGAATCACGGTTGCACTTACCTTAACGTGCAACAAGGCTTTAAACCCCTAGATTACCTCTAGTGGACAAGTTATAGTCTCGTGAGGGTTTCCAGAAATGTTACCCCCAAACATTACTGACTCAATAGAACAAAATATATTTTCTAAAAACATAATGCAAAAACATGGGCATTCTCCTTTATTTTCCTCAGAGTAATTTTCTAATTGCTTAAAATTCAAGAAAAACAACAAACTATAAATGTCACAATAGTATATCAATAGAGTACACTAATTTAATAATATCTAAAGGTTAAATAAATTTCATAATCATTTTCAACTCGAAGTGTGTGTGAGAAACCTTATCAACATAGCTCTTCATCTGATAGTAAAGATGTGACGAGATAACCTTTAGAAAGTGCGCTTCGACTACAAATCTCTCATGTCACTCAGAAATAAAACACTCAGAGATTGGGCACTCAGTTTATATGTGAGGAAACGAATATATTATGGAAAATGCAAACGTTTCACATATAATTATCATGAAAAACAAAATTTTTCAAAGAGTGAAATGAATATGATCTCATGGACAGGAATATTGATTACTTTTGAGAATGTTGAATTAAACACCATAGTTCTTGCCTATTCAATCTCCACATCTACTGAACCAACTTTCACTTAAGATCAATTAGGTCTTTACTAGGTTATAATGGGTTATTGGATTATGGAAAACAATAATGGACAAAAAGGATACAAGAATTTCTTGAGAATGACTACACCCTTGAATAAACACATAGAGCATTGAAGAACAAATCAATGTTGTACACCATTAACTTTTTCTATTCAACCATTTTTTTTTTCTTTTTTTTTACATGTTTTTCCCCGTTTATACAATCAAACACTTTTACTTTGAGGGCGCATGAAATATCTATTTTCAACTCTTTCTATTTGCACATTCCATAAATATATCTCACCGTATATATTCTCAAAAAATTGGGTAAGGATAAAATAATAGAGGTATTACTCCTGAGTAGGTATTGGGAATGGGGATAACAAAGAGGATGCTATATAAAGGCTCAAAGGGCTGCAAATGGATATTTATTATTGGGTGGGCTAAAAGGCTAAAAAAATGGTTTAGGGAAAGAAATGCCTATATCACTTCATAAGTTCTAGTTAGTACTAGGGCATCTCAACTAAATAAAGCAAGAAGTTCTAGTGTAAAGATTAAATTTTTATGTCATTCTTAAAGCAATCAATAAGAAAATCAAGAATAATGAGATCATCAACGAAATAATGCGGACTCAAGAAAAATTAGAGTGTAATTAATAACCCTCAAAAAATAAAGAATGACTAAAAACTCACAAGGGTTAAGTCTCCACTATTATTCTAAGGTTTTCTAGTTCAATATCTCACTAATCAACTTCAAATCATGTTGACTTGGCTTATAGTGCATGAATAGTCGAGTTGAAAAGTCTCACGAAATACATCTAACATAAGGATAATATCAAATATCATATTTTCTACTAATATAACTATGTGACACGTGTTAGTATGTGTTTTCTCAAAATTAAAGGCAACAAAAATATTCTCTAAAATTAAAAAGGCTCAAAACCCCTTATTTATTTAATTTTTTTTAAATACACCAAGAGTTCAGATTTCGAATGCATTTTCATAAAGATTTTGCACAATTACCGTAATCATCTAAGTTACTCAATGGAGATTGAGTAGAACACAAAAAATGACTCGGTTTAATTGTAAAATACGTTTTAAGCTCAAAGATTTTTGAAAATTGCACAAAAAATCTAATAAACCACCATCACCCCCAAACCTAAACCAAACATTGTCCTCAATGTATAAAATAATAATCATGACAAATGAAGGAAAAAGAAAAGATGAGGGTTAGAGTGATATTACCATTGTGAAGCTTTACCACTTTCAAATAGACAATGTCCTCACAGTCACCAAAATATAATAAAATCATACCGACGGGAGAAAGGAACACATGGGATGAGGGTCTCTGAGTGACTCCAGTAGCAACACCTAAAATAACCTGAAACACTAAAAGAAAACATAAAAGCAAAAACCTAAACTAAAAAAATATAAAATAAAAAACCTAAACTATATATAGGGTAGTGGAGAACATCAAATCAAGTAGACAGGGGCAGCCAAAGAAATCTCTTTTGGCACCTCTACCCGCTCCACATAGTGCTTCAAACGCTGCCCATTTACTATGGAACCATTGGGAAAGACTTGTTTTACTATGAATGGGCCCGTCCATCTCGATCTTAGCTTGCCAAAATGAAGATGAAGTCGTGAGTCATAAAGATAGACTCGTTGATTGGGCTCGAAATGTTTCCGCAGAATTTGCTTATCATGAGTTGCTTTCATCTTCGCCTTGTATATTCGGGAATTATCATAGGCATCATTCCGCAACTCCTCAATTTCAACTAACTGAAGTTTTCGCTGAATACCTGGTCCGAGGAATGCATGTTTAAGTCCCTTAGGCAGTGGGGCTAGGTCAACTTTCGGAGTTTCCACGGTGGATGGTTGTGGTTTCTGTCTTTCCTTTGGTAACTCATCAAAGCAACAACGGTGTGCACCCTACTAGACAACATCTTCACTACTGGACAGCGTCGAGCAGCCTACTGTGTTGCGTTGCTGCGTTCCCTGTTGTGCTCATTCTTCTCTGTTGTCCTGAATAGCCCCCATTGCGTACTCTTTTCTTGTTCTCCGCTGCTGCTGCTATCCTTCTATTATAAAGAAAACAACCAATTTAATTTTGCAAGCAAACCCCTCATTGGTCCCTCTACAATTGGGAACAAAAGTCCTGTATCTTTTTGTGCAAATCCACTAAAATCAACCCCCCAAATACAAATAGAAACCCAAAAACAAAAGGAAACAAAAGGGTCCCACCCCTTTTGTTTGGATTCTGTTTTAATAAAAGGAGAAGTGTATTTCGCTATGTTCATCCATATCACTTATTTGTACCACCAAAATTCAAAACTAATTTTCTTTATTTTTTTCTTTGGTTCTCTTAATCTTTTGCTTGAGTGTCTCCCGCTCCACTTCATAATTTGTCTATGAATTTCCAAATTCGCCACGCTAACGCACTTTTGTCATTTAAACTCCGAATCCTACAAAACTGCAAAAATAGAATAATTAAACTAAAATATACTATTTGAAACACTAATAAATATATATTAGGAGGTATATTATGTTATAATTATGTGAACATCACCTAGATTGTAAGAAAACCCCTTGGCAAGATCTACAACATCCCAAAGATCTGCATATCAAGGAAAACATTGCCAAGCAACAGCCAAACCATCGGCTCTGATACCATTTGTTAGCGTGCTTGTCACGTGCACGCACTTTAGTCCACTATACATAGTAACGATATTGTCCCCAACTTAAACACCACGATTTTGGGTCTGCATTTTGGGCTTTTGTAGTGTGGAGTTTTTCTCCAAAAGGTCTCATTGCTATTAGGGAGTGCACCACTCCTTATATTCTTAGATGACAACTCCACCTTAGTTGATGTGGAATTAAGGAGTCGTCCACTCCCTAATAGCAACAATTTCTTTTGGAGAAAAACCCACACCACAGAAGCCCAAGATGCAGACCCAAAATCGTGGTGTTTATGTTGGAGACAATATCGTTGTTATGTATAGTGAACCAAGGTATGTGCACGTGACTAGCGCGCCAACAAGTGAATAATACACTCATCTCGAAAAAATCTAACAATTCAGCACGCACCTCGAGGAACATCTAAAATCAACGGTTTAAAATTTCATCGTAAACAACTTGTCTCGAGGAACATTTAATGGTCCAAATTTAATAAAACACACATTTCTGGTAAATCTAATGGTATAAATTTAATAGCACACGCTCTTTCATCTTAAACAACCTATCTCGAGAATAACCGTTAGATTTTTCTTGAAGTGTGTGCTGAATTGTTAGATTTTTCTCGTTTTAGCACGCACCTCGAGAAATAATTTGATGGTCCAACACGCATCTCGAGATAGATTGTTGAAGATGAAAGAATGTGTGCTATTAAATTTGGACCGCTAGATTTACCTAGAGATATGTGTTCTATTAAATTTGGACCATTAAATGTTCTTTGAGACGAGTTGCTTAAGATGAGATTTTAAACCGTTGATTTTAGATGTTCCTTGAGGTGCATGCTGAATTGTTAGATTTTTCTCGAGATGAGTGTGCTATTCAGTACGCATCACGAAAAACAATTTGATGATCTAACACGCATCTCAAGATAGGTTGTTTAAAATGAAAGAGATTTACCTAGAGATGTGTGTTTTATTAAATTTGGACCATTAAATGTTCCTCGAGACGAATTGTTTAAGATGGAATTTTAAACCGTTGATTTTAGATGTTCTTCGAGGTGTGTGTTGAATTGTTAGATTTTTTTTCGAGATGAGTGTATTATTCAGCATCAATGAATCTCAAGATATGCGTCGAACAGTTGGATTTTATCTCATTTTCTTCGAGATGCGTTGTGAAAAATATGTTAGTAAACTTGGATAAAATTAATTGAGTGTTGGATAAAATTAATTGAGTGGTTTAATTATTAATAAGTGTGTGTGTGAGAGATAATTGAGTGGTTTAATTAATAAGTAAGAGAGTGAGAGTGAGTGGTTTTAATTTGTGAGATAGAGAGACAACTCAGTGGTTTTAATTGGGTGGTTTAGTTTAGAAAGAAAAAAAAGAGGGGGGTTTAAAATTGTAATAAGTGAGTGTCAGTGGAGGGAAAGAGAGAGCCGTTAGATTGAATCTAACTGGATCCGATAGTCAAGAATGGTGCACATGAGCCCCCCCCCCCCCGCGGGTCCATCCAACATTGGATAATCATGCTAACCACTCGAATCGAACCATTAGTCGTTCACTCGACAATCATGATTTCTTCTTAATAGAATTATCCAGAATTTTTTTCAAAATTTTATCCAGAAGCATCTAGAATTATCCAAGTCAAAGTTTCCTTCAAACTGCACATTTCTTCTTAGTCTACATGTTGTCAGGACTAGTACCGTTGGTCAGGGAAATCAAGGTTCAGAGGCCTTTCAAGACTTTCCTAATGGTCTCAAAACTCAATGTTCCCTTTTGAAAAGTGCACAAATGCTTAGCATCTATATTATAGGGGGAAGGTTTGAGCTCTTGACTGTGAGGACGTGTTGCCTCCATTGCATAGTCGGGCCAGACTATACCGCTAGCATTTTTATTGTTTTCTTTGCATTGCTTTTCAACTTCAAACTTGTATTTCCATCGATCGATAGCATCGAACTAGTCTTGAGCAACGTCCTTCCGAACGTTCCTCCCCATTGTAATCTATTGAATGTTAATGAAAGCTTTTGCTGACTATTGTGCATTGTTATATTGTCTACAGATTGATATTGTGCATTCTCAAGTTAATATTTGTGCCCGTCAAAGTAACTACTCATAGGATTACTAGTGAATTGGATAGCTAGTGCCGCACGGATTGCTAGTCCGTGACAGTTGGTATCAGAGCCAGAGCTTGTTGAATGCAAACCAAGATGCAGGAACTAAGTGAGCGCCTTGGCGCTATGGAGGAACGACAGGCTAGTCGACTGCAAAGACTAGAAACTAGAATGGACTAGTTGAGCTGTTTGGGAGAACAGATCAGTCGCCTTGATGGACTCTTTCACTTGGCAGACAGAGTGGATTCGCTGGCTGAGCACGTTGACAATTTGAGGAAAGAACTTTTGAGCGAATGCCATGACACCCATTGGGCGGGACATCCAGGTTGGAGACGAACACTTGCATTGCTAGAGAGGGGGTACTATTGGCCGCAGATACAGGAGGATGTAATGGTCTATGTTCGAACATGTCTTATTTGCCAGCAAGATAAGGTTGAAAGAGATCGACCAGTAGGCTTACTAGAGCCCTTTCCTGTTCCGACTCGTCCTTGGAAAAGTGTTTCCATGGACTTCATTACTGGGTTACCGAAAGTGGAGGATTTCAGGTGTATCCTTGTAGTTGTTGACCGATTCTCAAAGTATGTGACCTTTGTGCCGACCGGACTGACTTGCACAGCCAAAGATACGACACAATTGTTCCTCAAGCATGTAGTGAAGTATTGGGGACTGCCCGAAAATATTGTTAGCGACCGTGATGCTCGCTTCAGAAGAAAGTTCTGGAAGGAGTTGTTCAAACTCTTGGGATCCAAGCTTAATATGTCGACAAGCCAACATCCCCAATCTGCCGGACAGACTGAGCGCTTTAACTCTATGCTCGAAGAATACCTTTGTCATTTTGTAAGTGCAAATCAGAAAAATTGGGTGGGACTGCTTGATGTTGCACAATTTTGTTTCAACTTACAAAAGAGCTCAGCTACTCACTCCAGCCCCTTTCAGTTGGTTACTGGTCAGCAACCATTGACACCACATACAGTACTTACCGGATACCAAGGACCCAGCCCAAGAGCTCTTGAATTTGTCAAAGCCTGGCAGAAAAACATTGAAGTTGCTCGAGCCTATCTTGAGAAAGTCTCCCGTCACATGAAGAAATGAGCCGACAAGAAACGACGGATTGATCCTTTTGAAGTCGGGGACTTGGTATTGGTGAAGCTAGATATGTTCAACAAGTATAAAAGGACAGCTAGAGCACACAACAATCTGTTTCGCAAGTATGAGGGACCGGTACAGATTATTGAGAAAGTCGGCAAAGTCTCATATCGCGTCAAGTTACCACATTGGCTCCGTTTCACCCATCCTGTCTTCCATGCAAGTAACTTGAAGTCCTACCATGCAGATGCCACTGATCCCACAAGAAATGTAACTACCCGAGCATTGCCTAAGCATCCTACTAAGCCAGATCGAGAAGTGGAAGAAATCTTAGCTGACCGCCTCATCAACAACACAGGCCCGGATAGAGAGTATTTGGTCAAGTGGCAGGATGAACCTCTTTCAGAGATCAGTTGGGAGCCAATCGAGCATCTGTTGCCATACCTCTCAAAGCTGGAAGCGTACTTGGAAAAGTTCGCTGCGAGGGCGTCAGCGAATTGAGTGTGGGAGAGTGTCAGGACTAGTACCGTTGGTCAGGGAAATCAAGGTTCGGAGGCCTTTCAAGACTTTCCTAATGGTCTCAAAACTCAATGTTCCCTTTTGAAAAGTGCCCAAATGCTTAGCATCTATATTATAGGGGGAAGGTTTGAGTTCTTGACTGTGAGGACGTGTTGCCTCCATTGCATAGTCGGGCCAGACTATACCGCTATCATTTTTATTGTTTTTTTTGCATTGCTTTTCAACTTCAAACTTGTATTTCCATCGATCGATAGCATCGAACTAGTCTTGAGCAACGTCCTTCCGAACGTTCCTCCCCATTGTAATCTATTGAATGTTAATGAAAGCTTTTGCTGACTATTGTGCATTGTTATATTGTCTACAGATTGATATTGTGCATTCTCAAGTTAATATTTGTGTCCGTCAAAGTAACTACTCATAGGATTACTAGTGAATTGGATAGCTAGTGCCGCACGGATTGCTAGTCCGTGACACATGTCCAGCTTGCTGGGGCGCGTTAGAATATCTAGGGCTTGCACTCAACATAGCCAAGCCCAAGTCCAAGATTGCAAGAAGGAAAATACAAGAATATGAAAATACAAGAATAAGAAAGTACAAGAATATGAAAGTTAGAATAGAAAAGTTAGAATAGTCAGTATAGGAAATAGGACACAATTAGAATATCTTGTATAGAAAGTTTTAAGTTTACTGTTTCCATATGGTTAGGTAAAGTTAGCTTATATAAACTTGTATTCAGTTAAGGAAAAATACAACAAAACAATAATACAATTCTCCAATTATTTTTTTTACAGGTCCCTCAACTTGAACATTGCTCTCGTTTTTAAAGAATCCTAAAGGAAATACAATTACATTGAGAATAAAATCCTAGAAAAATCTTCTCACTTCACATAATATTGTTGCTAAAGTATTGGCATATGAAGATCTTTCCGTTCACATTGTTTTATGACATCTTGATGGTTGCAGTTTGTTTTGTCTTCTAAATTGTGCAAGGTTGGTTGCTAAGTAATTTTGTCCAAGTCTAAAGAAAATTCTTTTGATTACTTGAGGGGATGGCTAATTGTAGTGAATATGTATAGAAGTATTAGTTGAATGGGAAAGTTTGGATGGTTGTAGTGGCACCAGAATCTTTGTGTTTCAATGTGATTTGTGGAGTCCAAGGTTGCAGAAAAATTAATTATAAATGAAGAGTGGAGTGAATAGGGGAAATGGGATTGATGACAAATATTGGATATTCGGCTTTATGAAAAGGCTCATGGGTTTAGACTTGTTAGATGGGTTTGTCAAATGGGGTAGGTTCTAAATTAAATTATTGAATTGGTTCATCAAAGGTACTCAAATTAAATTCAACAACCTTGACATTTGCATGCAACTATGTCATTTTCTTATTACTTAAAATTATTTCTAAAAAATTCAGTGAATTTTCCATTGAGTGGTGTTTATTAATGTGTCTGAAGTTTGAATTAAATTAGTGCTCAGTGTCGAACTATGTGTTTAGATTAAAGCAAAATTTTTTGGCTTCTCTTTTACATGGATATAGTAAGTGTTCCAAAACCTTTACTCTTCATCTCTTATAATTGTATATTTGATGTCTTTACCATTAGGGTTCAAGTTGGATTGGAAAATACTATTTCAAGCGATTTTAAGTTGAAATTTTCAAAAAGATATCTAATGTCAAACTACCAAAGTCTGAAAATGTTGATTTCGATAAGTCTAAAAAAAAATTTGATTGGAATTGGAATATCTCTGAAATATCTATTTTTTATCAGAATAATAGAAAAACTTCTCGAAAGAGTTATGATTGGAAATTGCCAAATGTATTATGGTTATTGCATTCCAAATTATTTCAATATGAAAATTTCGATTTATTCTTAAATTTTCTTAAGAAAATAAAATTTCGTATATTATTATATGTTATATATTTTCACTCGTCAAAGGCTTGTACATTTCATTTTATTTTTCCAAAAGAAGCTATGTTGGGCAACATCTTATCAATTTTAAATATTTATCAGTCTTGAAGTTATTCTGGCAGCTTGTTTTTTAGGCAATTACAATTTATTTATTTTTTCCAAAATGGTGTCATATCAACTCATTTTTCTCTTCTTAAAGCACATGTTCTTACCATTTGGCTCGTCTCCCGTGCACCGATGAATAAAATTTAATGCTACATCTTCAATAATCAACTTAACTTCAAGAAGAAGTCTTTATTTCCTTCTAGTGACACTTGACTATACAAGATATATGCCTCTTCACCCCGAGTGAGGCAAATTTGGGTTTGCTTTTACTGATAGGGGGATTCAGAGATTCAAATTGTATTCGTCACAAATTAAGGATGGATACGAATTTGGTTATATGTATATTATTTCTAAAAGACCCTTAACTAAATTCTCCCACTAGTCAAATTTTAGTAAAATTGTTAAAACCACAATTTTAAAACAGGGAAAATTGTCGTCGTGAGTCGATTTGAAGTTCATAAACCGTATAAGTCTAACCATAACATTGGTTAATAGCATTCAACACTAGACGCAATTGCAAAAGTGCTATTATAGGCTATTTTTGTTGTAGTGTGATTAATGAAATAATGACAACATTTCTTCAATAATGCTATCTAAAAATTGTTGTAATATCATTTTTAATTGACAAGCATAAATTTGTATCATAGCATTCGTGCGAAAATGCCATCATATAATTTCTATTAAAGGATATTTTTGTTGTAGTAGTGTAAATCTACCACCCCAACCCTAGTTAGGAGTGATTGATGACCATTTAATGAGTTTAATCCCTAGGTCAGACTATTACATGAGAAAACACACTTTCAATTATTTTGCGATGGGAATGTCTGTGGTTTCAAGTTGTTTACGATTAATGCAAATAGTTATCAGTGTCCTGTGTTGATACATACTAACATGTTTATTGAAGACAGGAAGCGGCTAGGTCATGGAATCGACACAACCAGCCAAAGGGGCTTCCCCGGCGGCTGGCAGGGAGGAAGACAGCCCCTCCAAACGCACGTTTGCGCAAGTCCTAGGTAAGGTGATGTGGGATTACCTTGAAGATAAGCCGACGGACTCAACGACGTTTTGAAAAGAAGGAAGTCCGGCATTAAGGTTGTCCGATTCAGATGTCTCAAGAGGTGAGTCTCATGTCTCTAATCATGTTGTGGTGTTGAAATTTTCAAGCTTTAGGCCGTCTCTATATTCGATAAGAGATTCCATTCATAGATTTTGAGGAATATCCGGTGAATTTATTATGAGTCTTATAGATCCAAGACATGTAGTGATCTATTTACAATCGGAAGTTGAAGTAAAAAAAGTGTTATCTAAGGATTCATATACGATCCGGGGAGTTAGATATAAAATCTTTCGTTGGCATCCTGGATTTAGCCTACGGGCGGATCCAGAGTTGGCCCCATTATGGATTGAACTCCCAAATTTGCCTCTTGTTTTCTTTCTTCCTGCCATCATGAAGGCGTTTGGGGATTCCTTCGGTAATTTCCTACGGATAGATGATGGAACTCGATACTTTGCCCGCCCAAAGGTTGCACAAATGTGCGTCGAGATGGATGTCACTAAGCCTCTCCCACATAGGATTTGGCTGGAAAGTCCAAAATATGGAGGATACTGGCAGAAAATTGAATATCCAGGATTCAAATATTGTGACCATTGCTCGCTTATTGGGCATGAGAAGGACTATTGTAGAAAACTTGTTGGTAAGAAGAATGTTCATTATAATGATGTTGGTGAAAATCATAAGGAGCATAAGTCTTTTGACAAGGCCAAGCAAAAACAAAATCGAGTAGGGGAGAAACAAGGGCCACATGTATACAAGCAAATGTATGTTTCGATAGGCAAGAAAACGTTGGAAAACGAGGAGAAAATAGGAATCAGTGGAGCAAAAAACTCTCAAGGAGTCGAGATTACTAGTGAACAAGTAAAAGAGAAAGAAGTGAAAGCACCGAAAATTTCAATTGGTGTATTAGCAGAGGAAAACTCGGATGGTGTTCGTGAAGGTATTGAGGAACAAAGTAAAATGCAAGAAGAGAGCAATAGGGCGGTTCATAAGACTGATGTAAACAAGGAAGATGTGGTAAATATTGAAAATATTCTAAAGGAAGCCGAATACACTATCAGTGAAGTTAAAATGGCCATTTTAAATAAAGATGGTGACGAAATAAAATCAGCAGAGGGTTCCGCCAGCGAGGCTCCATTGTGGATTGTCCCGTTTGTGGGAGAAAGTATTTCAGACTGCGCAAAAACTTGTAAAAGCCCTGCTGACACAGAGAATCAGGACAATGCTAGGGGGCCAAAGACGGCAGGAAATATTCTGCGATCACGGGACAATTCGACCAATTCAAATTCTGGGAACATTAATATGTGTGACACACGGGATTCAAAGGTTAACAAAATGGCAAATGATGAGCTGCAGGGGCCGAATTCTCTCTTAAAACAGAGCACGAATGAGCTGGAACAACAAATAGAAAGTGAGGAAAAACCATTTGAGTCAAAGCTAATGAAAGCTGCATCTCACTAATTTAGTGGAGCTAACTATATACACCTATTCGGACTATCACTCCGATGAGAAATTCAATCCATCAAATGATCCTGATTATGCAATCAGTCGCATACGTTCAGATGATCAAGCAAAAGTAGCCCTTTGATGTTGCGTGACCTATCGCAGGATTATCCCTGTGATTAACCTATAAAACAACTCATAGCAAACATGAGTGCTCAAAACTTAGTCTGTACTTCTTCTGTAACACACTCTATACTTCTACTGTAATCAACTTAGTTTACTACATGTGACGATTTCTTTCACAACAACCTCAGTGAAGTACATAGAAGAAGATTTACTGCCAGTTCTCGATATCAGTTTGTATTTCCAGATGGGGCAAGGTCAAGAACTCCAACTTCCCATTAGAGGTAAGTGACTTGTATTCCTTTCCTTTTCAAATTGAAGAAAAACAAAAACAAACCAGGATATATAGTTTAATATCACATACAGAGAAACAAATGGTAATTCAAAGAATAAAAAAAGAGAGATCTCGATCTGTATACTAGAGTAGAAGTTTTAAGAGCATAATAAGCAATAAAGAAAACACAAGAGAGAAAAGACTAATGACTTTTATGATTTTATGGTGAATTATGAGAACAAGCTCCTTGTTTTAGATGTTAGGTTGGTTTGAATAAGTTTGTTATTGAACAAATACTTGATCTTCGCATGTCTCTTTTATTGTTCTCGAGTTAGTTTTTGATTAATATCAATCAGATATGTTTTTTTTTGTCTGCATCAGCTCAAGAAATTCAAGAACCAAGCTTGCCCAAAGATGCAACTGTTACTAACCAACCACCTCTCTCTGTCCTTGGACAATACATGTGGTGGCTCCGTGTCTCACTTTACGCCTTTTTACTCCTCTCAGGGCAATCTGCAGCCACTCTTTTGGTAAGGTTTTACTATGACAAAGGTGGAAATAGTATATGGATGGCTACTCTCGTTCAATCTGTAGGCTTTCCAGTTCTCTTCATTCCTTTAATCCTGTTTCACTTGTTCTCGTCCCGTTCCACCATCAATCCCGGAAACACAAATGTCATAAGCTCGCCAACAGCCACCACACTTGCTCTTCTTTATCTCTCTCTTGGAATACTAGCGGCAGGTTGTAATATGATGTATTCATATGGGCTATTGTATCTCCCTGTATCTACCTATTCCCTCCTCTGTGCTACCCAATTGGCCTTCAACGCAGTCTTCTCCTACTTCATTAATGAACAAAAGTTTACCCCATTTATACTCAACTCTCTGGTGCTTCTCACCATTTCTGCTTCACTTCTTGCAGTGGATACCGACTCTGCAGACCCGACAGGAATTTCTAAAGGTAAGTATGCTATTGGATTCATTTGCACCCTTGGTGCATCAGCTGGATTTGCCTTGTGGCTTACTATGATGGAGCTTTCCTTTCAGAAGATAATAAAAAGAGAGACTCTCTCTAATCTCCTGAAAATGCAAATATACCCATATCTTGTTGCAAGTTGTATTACTGTGGTGGGACTTTTTGCCAGTGGTGACTGGAAAGATTTGAGGGGAGAAATGCAGAAGTTCGGTGAGGGGAAGGTGTCCTACGTAATGACTTTAGTGTGGACTGCAGTAACTTGGCAAATTGCATCTGTAGGTTCAGTTGGATTGATTTCAGAGGCATCAGCACTCTTCTCCAATGTCATTAATACCTTCTCCCTGCCTGTTATTCCAATTCTTGCTGTAATATTATTCCACGACAAGATGAATGGGGTGAAGGTAGTAGTCCTAGTGTTGGCTGTTTGGGGATTTGTTTCCTATATCTATCACCATTATCTTGAGGATTCTAAGTCCAAGGCAATGAAAGCTAATGAAGATGAGGTCTCAAATGCTACCCAAAGAGACTAAATTCATCAATTAAAATAAAATTTCAAGTTGACTATGAGATAACAGTGTCCAAACCAAAAACATGCCACTCTTCTGTGTACTTGTGAGTTGTGATACTAGTCAATCTGTCAAGTACTAGAATATACCCCTTGTCGTTGGCACTTTACATAATTTTATTTTTGCCAAATATTTTGTACTCAACACTTACGTCATTATCATCATTTGTACTTAACACTTCTGCCATTATCATCATTTTTGCTCTCAATCGGTATTGAAGTGTAAGCCTATTCTAAGGTAAAAATATATATTATAAATTTTTAGGGTTAAACTCATTTAAATTTGAATTTTTTGGGAAAAAATTTAAATACTAAGAACAATGTTTTAAAAAGCGTTTTTAAGCCTCGAGGCGTTTTTAAGCCCCAATCTTTGAATTTGCCAAAATATGAAGTTTAAGATTTTTGTTTAAATGTGTATTAAGATGTCCGACTCATTTTATCCTGGTATGATTGGCATGTCTCATTTTGTATCGATTATTGAATTTGTTGGAAATGTCTTCAAAAATGTATTTCAACGATACTAAGTTTTTCAAAATCCTACAACAATATAGATAGTTATGATAATTTTCATTTTGCTAAAAGGAAAACAAAATATATTTTCTCTCTCCGCCACATGTACATTCTATCAATTTTTTTCAAAAGTTTTTCATTATTTTTGCCCTTTTACATATTTTATAATTACCAATTCGCCATCATACAAAATGAATCTCAACCTTCAAATTCAATACATTTCTCAAATTTCAATCATAACCATATTTTATCTCCAATGCTTATAATTTGACTTTGTCCCCGTCAACAGTGAATAGTAAAATACATATCTAAATTGTAAGATAGATAGTTGCCTTGTTTTCCATAAAGATTTTCCCCCAAAACAAAACAAGAATTTTGCAGATAACATTTTGAATCAAGTCATGTACCATCAATGTGAGGGACGTCTGGCTCCAAAGGAGTATAAAGGATCCAAGAGTTAATTCACCAACCAGCTGACTGGATTTATTAATAGAAAATTTCCCAAAGTTAACTCACCCTGAAATTGACTGTGAATCATAAACTAAACTTCCCAAAGTTAATTCGCCTTGAACTGCAATCAAGGTTGAGATGCCCATGGCTTTAGCATTCCATTATTATGCATTCCTTGCACTTACTAAAAACTTAGTTTCATCATTTGAGAGAAAACACGAATTCAACTGATTGCAGTGGACTGAAGCTTGAAGTGTACGCCTTAATGAGGCGTAAGCCTTTCGTGAGTGACTGAGGTAACCTCGAAAGAAAACTTTTATCAAGTGTCATGTCCAAATATTACATACTATGCAGAATAAATTGACTAGCAAAATATAAATGAATGAAAGATTTGTCAATGGTATGACAGTTCAACGGTTGGAGCTTGATGGATGACACCACTTAGTCATGGGTCCGAACTCAGCTTGTGGCATCTTTATCAATTTATATGATGTGTTGACCAGTTCTGGTCTTTAATGAGTTCTTAAATCCTATAAAAACCTTGCTCGCCTTCCAAAAAAAAAAGAATGAAAGATTTTAATACATCATATTTGTATCTTACCTATTTATATCTTCTAAATTTCATAAATACTGCATCAAGTAATTCTCAAAAGTCATATAAAATGTGTAACTGGAGGTTCTTCTAGCCTCTTTCAAATGAGTCTAACTTACATATATGCCTTATTAATTTAATATAAAAGGTAAGTTAACACATTATCCTTTTATAAAACACAACAAAGTTACATACATGGCGACACTGGTGTACTTGCTCCGAAATATTGTTGATTCTCAACTACTTCACATCCCAGGTGTTGGTATCCTCGTATTGTATTTATAATACTATTTTACATTTTAGTGTCCCTAAAAGGCTAAAACCTATAAATTTTGAGGGACATCTCAGCTCCATACATTTTGTACTATAATACCATTTTACATTTTACCATTCCACCATCTCCGGCTCCAGAGAGGGAACCCTCATCGTCTGCTCATTAGAGGAGGTAGAATTCTTAGGCCCAAAGATCATATTCCGATCCATCATCCATCTCTTCACACACTTCCTCTTCAAGGTAGTCAGGATCCCCCATTGGTTTTCCCTCTTCACTTAAAACTGAGTGGAATCTCAACAATACATCTCTCTTCATGTATACCGAGACAGTTTTTCCATGACTTGAGCTTCTCCTGCCGACGTGGGTGAAGAATCTCCTGTCTCCAGCCAGGACAGACTTGACAGAGAACCAAGCACTCGAACATAGTCAAGTGGTCGATGATCTATCGCATTATTTAAGTAGGTAGCCTACTCCAATCTCGTAACTCGTCATCTATACAATGGCACACCACTGTAAGATTCAAAACAAGTGGTTCTCAGTGGAGGAAATTTGAGAGAAATGGTTTGATGTGATGGAGAAGATACCATACCTTCAAAAGGAGGTGTGTTTGCATGGAGAAACAACACATTGGAATGCCACTTGCAGGCAGGAGCTCTAGTAGGGGTGTGATTTACTTGGTCAAATAATAGATATTCACCCACCTTATGTTAATTGGAACATTATTGTTTTTGTCATGATTTTTTGTTGCAATCAGTAGGTTCTGATCATCATGGAGTTCTTCTTCAAGCAACCAGCTTACTTAGTCAAAAAGCCTGTTCACTTCCAGTTCGAATTTGTGGTTCGAGGACCAAAGTTTCTTCAAATTAGTTGAAGACAAATGACAGTCCACACAACCTCAGGATCACCCTCGTTATAGCCTATGGAACAGACTAAAAAGTCAGAGAGACCTATCCAAGGAAGAATAGAATAGCATGCTGGTAGCTAAGCATGGCTGCAAGTTGAGCAGATTGAGAGGGTACCACATTAACCCAAGCTCTGCCCAAGGTAGGCAGGCATATGTCCATGCCCACTTGGATATGAAAAATCTTGCCCAAGACCAAGACCATGTAAATATTTTGGACTCAAGCCCATCTTGGGTAGTTCGGGTAGCAATCCAAATTGGTCGAGCTTACCCATTTATATGTTCAGATGCCATGTAATAAATAGAATCATTTAACTTAATAAATAGAATCAGGTGTGCTTGATTTGTATTCTAAAAAGGAATTCTTAACGTGGTTGGTTATGTAAACATATAAATAATGAGAGACACTTAACAAAATAATATATAAAAAAAAAAAAAAAAAAAAAAAAAATTCATTTCATTACTTGTTATGCTTTTTGTGCTTTTGATAACAAATCTTGGAGGAAAAAGTCATTAAGAATAATCAATTAATCATATATTTCAAGTTTATTTTATTTTATTCATCTTGAACATTTTTAGTATACCCCATTTATTAGGGTAAAAAATATATGGAGAAAACAATCACTAAATAAAATCTTACCTATTGAATTTTATTTTCTTTTATTGAATATAATCTTACCTATTTATGCTTACTTAATTTTATTTTGAGGAAAAAATAATGTTTTTTGTATGAAAATATTATATCAATATTAAATAGCTCATGGGTTCGGGTATCTTTGGGTGCCCAAGGTCCTTACCCAAGTATTGTCCAAACCTAATTCGGGTGTAAAATATAGAAATCTTACCCTTACCCGTGTCGGGTTTGCCCAATAGGGCTTGGGTATACCCACCCAACTTGCAGCCTACAGCTAAGGTAGAGCTTAATAAGCTTCTTAAAAGAGATTTTATCTCTTGGAAAAGGAAGGTTGATATACAGTGGTTAAACATGGTGATTATTGCTCAAAGTTATATCACATCCTAGCTAATCACAAAAGTGTGGTTAACTCTATCTCTGCCCTTCAGATTCAGAATCAAGTGGAACCCCAGATGCAGTTATTGCTTACCACATTGTGCAGCACTTTAAAAACATATTTCAAGAACAAGAGCAGTAGACCCAAGCTCTCAGGAATGGTGTTCAATACTCTTCACCTACAGAATAGTGATGCTCTTGATTGTGATATCTCAGAACTTGAGGTAGTCAATGTTCTCAAAAAATTGGAAGAGGAAGTTGCCTCAGGAATAGATACCCTGCTGATTTCTTCAGAAAATGTTGGCACTTTAGTCAGAATAGATTTCATGGGGGTAGTTGTAGAATTCAATAGTAACCAATTCCTGGATTTGAGGCTTAACATAACCCTGTTTTCCCTCATTCCCAAGGTCAAAGGAGCAATGACCATTTCTCAATTCAGGCCTATCAGCCTCATCTCTTCAGTGTGCAAAATTATCTCCAAAGTGCTAGCTGACAAGTTGAAAGCTCATATGCATAATCTGGTCTCTCCTTATCAGTCAGCAAAAGTGGAAGGGAGACAACTAACTAATTGCCCCCTCATGTGGCTAATAATCTCATTGACTATAGGCTTAAGTCTAAAAAGGCCTGGTCTATTCTACAAGCTTGATTTTCAAAAGCTTTTGACATTGCCAGCTGGGAATTCTTGGAATACACACTTCAGATAAAGGAATTCTTAGAATACAAACTTCAGATAATTTGGTATTAAATGGATGGGCTGGAGGAGGTGTGAGCTTTAGTCTCAGCTTTAAACACTTCATTAAAGCTCACACCTCTTTGGAGTTACAGAATGTAATACTCTTCTAGGAAGATAAACAGTGCACTAACCAGCCCTTCAACGAGTTATTCTCCCTCATTTAAAGACTGTCTTTGGCAAAATCTGCAATTGTTGCCCAAATCTACCAAGCACCAACTTTGACACTCCTAATTGGGACTTTAGAAGCTGAGGAGAGGGGTCAAAGATGATGAGCTCCCCACCCTGCTCATGCTGCTAAAAGTTAACGCATTCAGTTGTTTGACAGAGAAGAAAGGTGGCAATGGGAGAACAAATCAGGCAACTTCAGTCTATGATGCTCACCACTCACCAGAAACTCCTCTCTTTCCACTATTGAGTCAAACGTCGCTCTCTTCCCTCCCTTTTTGGTCACAAGGTGTTTTGGCAGAAGGAAGTCCTCCCAAGAGTTAATTTCTTTGTTTGGCAATTGGACAAGGTAAATTCCTACTATTGACTTGCTAATGAGCGAAGGTATCTCCATCCCAAACAGACGTGTTCTCTGTCAGCTCCGCTTAGAATCCATGGAACATATTTTCTTCTCCTGTCCCTTCACTAGAAGTTTGTAAACCTCTAACTGTAACGAAGCCAACTGCCAACCTCCCAGTGCTCAGTCATTATTTCATTGGGTGGTTGCTTGAAAAAGGATAGACTTGACTCTGAAAGGTACTTGGCTCTGGGACAGAGTCCTTCTCGCTTCCGTTTGGGTTATCTGGATAGAAAGGAATAGCAGAATCTTCAAAGGAAATTATAAGGACATCACTGAACTCACAACTCTGATCAAGTCCTTGGTTTGGCAATGGGGTATCACTTGGGGTCATCACTGATCAACCTTTTAATATATGCATCTTTAGTTGGGAAAGAATTTTCTATCTGTAATTCAGCGTGACTGTTTTTGGTTTTGAGGTTTTATGTTTGCTAGCTGAAAAGCTCGGTCACTAGCCCTCTTTGTATCCCTCTATTTTTCTTAATAGATTGCTGTATTTTAATGATAAAAAGGAACCTATAAAATTCACAAAGTAATAGTTACGGAAACAAAATACTACTTTTCAATCACAAACATACGAGTGAATATACTCAAGGATACTAGTATGATTACTGCTTGTACTAATATTCACTATGTGCTTATAGAAAACAGTGCTCGCAGAATTCATGATTTTTAGCCTTCAACCAAGGATGCATGGACACAGACACGACATGCCGACTCGACAATTTTTCAAAAACTAAAATTCGAGGACACGTCGACACATCATACTATATTTTTAATGTCATATAAACATTAATAATCTAATAAAGTGTCTTCCTAGAGTGTTTGAAGAAGATGACACTTTGTTGCAAGAAAAAAAAATAAGTAGAGAAAAAGTATAGAAAATAAAAAAATAAAAAGTTGGCTTTCGAGTCTTGATTGTGTCCTGATCAAGTTTCTATTGTTTCGGAGGCGTGTCCGACACATTGACCAAGTGTCAGACGCGTGTTGGAGGCGTGTCGAGCGAGGGTCGGTATCGGATACGTGTCAAACACGGATACGGCAAGTTTTTCGAAGAGTTTGTGTTTCTTTGCCTTCAATCCACCTTGCAGGCAGCATTCCAAGCTCTGTGTTTTCTTTCCCACGCATGTACCTATGATCATATGCAGACCCCACCTTTTTTACAGGGCTTAAGTTCATTTATTAACCAATAACATCTGATGTAAATACTTATCAACCATCCATCAAAAACAACAAATAGTCCATCCTTCCTGCTTGATTCTGCCATGAAATTACAGCAAGTGCGCCATAAATCACCTTTCAAACTCCACCTTCAAACACGAACTTGTCATCATTATCATCTAACCTATCAGGAAAAATAAAGTTCTTTTCAGCTAAGGTACATGCCTCACATATGTTGAGATTCTCACCTGAAGACCCTTGGTCCAAAGGTCTTAAAATTTGTTATCATCATACATCCATTCATGCTTCTGCAAGCAAACTGATCACCTTTAGGACACATGATGCAGACACCCCAAATCAAGTCACATAAGTCCTATGCAAAATGGTCATCCATATTACCTTACCTAATCCATGTACTGCCAAAACCGCTTACTTTCTTTTTTACTTCCTTTAAGATGTTCAGTAGGTAATCCCCATGGCACCACTGATGCAGAAATGCATGACCTGATAAATTACTCCTGGACATCCAGAAAAGTAAGCCCTGGGCATGTGAATCCCATATGGATTCTTTATTTTTATGCTAATTTCATGTTTTCTTAGTGAGTGCGTGTGTGTGTTCATCCAGGTATAACTGTACAAATAGTACTGTTCATTCTTGTTCTATTGTTAATCCTGTTTAGAGTTCTTGATGTTCATCTCTCTTTAAAGAAACCTGATTGAAAAGTTGACCTTTGTTCTTCAAGTGCGGATTGCAAGTTAATTTTAGGAATTTTGTTGTCCTTGCTTCTGTAAACAACTTCACATCAGCCATTCCTAAAAGGGTTGATCCCCCTTTTGTCTTACTAATACAAAGCAAATAACAACACTTTCTGGCTAAATTTTGATATTATTTTTTGAAAAGGTAAGTATAGTTCAGTGTTTCATCCGTAAATCCAAAATTACAAGAATGAACAATCCACGCTAAAGAGGGATCAGTTGGAGGAAACCAAAGTATCAAAATCTCTCAAACAGAACCCACGAATAGCTGCGTCCTTGCCGTCACCAATGAGCAAGGATCACACAGTCCATACAAAACTTGGATGCTTCAAGAGACTCATTTTCAAAGATGTTTTGCTTTTGCTTCTTCCAAATGTCCGACACACAGCATATGGGATAAGATTCCAGACAAGCTTCCAGACACTATTGAGATACGGGCATCCCTTCCATGACCAACCAGCTTTGAAGATTGGGCACAACATAACCCAACATACTGCCAATATACCACCTTCAATCTCTATTAAGCTTACCAATGAGAGAATCCATAGTTGGGAGATGACTCCGTACACATTGCAACACGAAAAAGTAAACCTCGAGAGATGAGTTAACTTCGTCCACACTAACTAGGTTGGAAAACAAAGGGTTCACCATTCTGGATTCTACCCTCCATCAATTTGTAGAAAAAGATTTGACCATGAATTTCCCTTTGTTATCCCATGCCCATTCCTGCTTCCCTTCCTCCTCTACGAGAGTGACCCCTTCTAGCACGTCCATCAGTTGAGAGACTTCAATTGCGTCCCTGTCAAACAGGTCCTCCCAGGGTGAATGTTCAACACCCACTCACCATCCACCCTAGCTAGAACCAAACTCCAAGTCTTTCCTCGATACAAAGTACAACTAAAAACCTATTTGATTCAAGTCATCCACATCAAACAAGGGCTTATAGGCAAAATCTATCTTTTTTTTTTTTTTTTTTTTTTTTTTTTGAAAGTTGAGCCGGGTTTGTATAGGATCCCGTAACCTATCCTCGAGGTGCCACCTATAGGTCAACATCACCCCGAAAGAAACGATGCCGCCGAAGGGTCTCGAAGCAAGGACTTGGGGACTAATCCCACAAGGCCTTAACCACTCGACCACAAGGCAAAATCTATCTTACAAATCACATAGAGGTTTTACTATTCATCAGGAATTTGAAAATAAAAGAGGGTTGGATTAAAAGTTAAAAAGATGATGATGGAGATTCACTCTACAACAGAAAAGCTTGTAAATAAGATTCATGTAGAAAGGCAATAGAAAATGTAGCACAAAGTACATGGAATATTTATGTGGTGGTGAGAGAAAATGTTGTGTTTTTATTTGTCAAAATGAAAACTGTCACAACTTTACATAATTGTCGAATCTTGGTGAACTTGGTATTGTTGAAATGAATTTTCTAAGATCTTTTCAATGAAATCAATGATCAATACAAACACTTAAAATATTTAAACATACACTTCACACTATATGCATTTTCAAAAAAAAAAAAAACTATACATTTTTCGTAAGTATTTTCACTTGAAATAACGAAACATGCATTTTAAGGCAAACAAAGAACTCGAACTCCTTATTTGGGGAGAACTCATTACAACGGATTGAAAATGTGTTTTAATTTTTTTTTCCAATCAATTGAAAATTTTAACTGAGACCCTAATGTCACAACTCACTTTCAATCGTGCCAATAGCACACATAATATACTAGTCCTAAATAAATCAGCTTCAATATTTCATCTCTAATATCCCTAAACTCAAAATTGTTTCTCCACATTTGAGGTTATCTATTTAACCTAATTCCTACAGGATCCAACTTAAAGAATAGAATAATAAAACAATAATAGGCCCAAGGCCTTCTTGCTATGTCCTGCTACCAATCAGCCCAGTCCATAGTATCTTCAATCCCATTACCATCATTTGCTACCTCTTGAGAAGACCTTGACCTCGACTTTGCATAAACAAAAGCGGTAAGCATCTCAGGATCAGATGTTGCCAACAACTCAACAGAAATCCACTAGTTCACACAATAAATTTGTGGGTGGACATATTGTAAAGAACAATGAAGCCTCCTCCACAAAGTCTTCCTGAGACCTACCGTGAACTTAGTATCTCTATAAGATTCTACAGACATTCTGCTGTGAAGAACATCATGAAATCTAAACCTCTAGGAAAGACAATTCTGCCACATACAACAAGTCATCTATCTTTTAACAATGAATAAAATGCACCATTAGGGGAAATCTGTCAACTACCAGATACATCATAGTCAACCTCAAATTGTTGACAACAATCCCATCACAAAGTCCATCGACACATCTACCCACGACTTCTCCTACATTAGTTAACCTACCCTCGTCTGACTGGCATCCATTATACTTCTGCACAAAAGCAATAGTTTTGCTCCTCGTACTAGGCCACGTTCCTGTAGCAGTTGCAATGTTTTGGGAGTGCCTGATTGTCCTGCTAAACCACCTCAATGCAATCACATTTTCCCATAATGTCGAAACTGGAATAGACAATAGTCGGCCCTTAAAAGCAAAGCCATCCTACAAAATGAAACTCCCCAAAGTATGACATGCCTATTTGCGCTATGAAAATGGGGCCAAAAGAAGGTCTGAACCATATGGTGAAGCAATCGAATCACTCCGCAATATTTGCCTCCATGGTAACGAGTAAATTCCCCCAATGACTAAATGCACAAACGACCTTGTCTTCTTGCTTGCCAGGGGTTTTAAGTCAAAAGTGTTGTTTTGAATCTTGTTCACCCACTTGTTGACTTTGTCACTAAGCTTTTGCTAAAATGGATTACAAACTCCCTATGCAGGTAACCCCACGGGGTTGTGGGTTTTTTTCTACCAATTGGGGCCCTGCTTTCACCACCCCCATGGGGATGGTCGACAGGATTCATAACTACCCCTCTTACCACAGGACGCTTACCTAGCCAACACTTAGATCCGGCTCTACCCAAACTTTTCTAGTTCACCCCAAGATTACCCACTTGCCCGACTGTTGCTGAGCAATTTTTGGATATCAAACGGACCTCCCCAGATGGTAATTTTAATGTGGCCGATTTACCCTCTTTTGCAATCAGTTTCGCTACAGTACCCGCATCTCTCGCTAATTGTCCGCCCTTTCCAGGTTGTGCATCAGCGCCCAAACTACAACAAACAACTCAAGATGAGTAATTCAGCCACGACCATGTAATTTACTACCCTAAAATCCCATCAGTCGACCATTCTGACTCAAATATCCCAATCCCAGCCTTACAAACTAACTGAAAACAAAAAAGGTCAACCATTTTGACTCAAATATCCCAATCCCAGCCTTACAAACTAACTGAAAATTAAAAAGAAACTTGGTGAACGCCTGAGTAGTAGTCATTCACTGCTTAATCAAATCAAAATCCCTTTGTGCCTCTAATGTAATCTAGGATCTAAAAACAACTAAAATAAAACAATTAATTTCCAAATAAAGAACGATGAAATGAAGATAAACCTAAGTCAAAAGCAACTACCAACAATGGCCCCAATGCTTTATTTATAACTATACTTTGTTTGCTAGCCAAGCATCGTAAACCTTAATTATTATTGGTGCCCAAAACGCAAATTAACACTATGGGCATACTAGCCCAACCCAACATTGAAATAAAATAAATTTAATTAAAACTGAAACTGATCTAACTAAATTTGTAGTGGCGCCGAATAACTCCTATTTCCATCATTCTTCCCCAGTGGAAGAAGCTTTGTCCATAAAATTCAAGGGTGTGCCTTTTATGAGTGGGCACGGGACGGGATGGGACGAACTTCATCCCTATCTCATCTCATTCGTTTGGGATTGGAACGGGACGGGATAAACCTCATCCCAACCGTGTCCCATCCCAAACGGGTTTGGGATGGGATGGGACGGGACGGGATGAGCGGGTAATAAATAGTCTTCTAATGAAGAATACAAAAGAATGTTAACACACATTGCTCAAACATCAATAATGTCAAATTTATGTACATATAACTATCATTGTAACAATATTAACTATCATGTAAATTTTATGGTCCAATGAACTTACAATTTTTTTAAGCATCCTTTGTGTGATACACTAACCAATAGTTGTACATCTAACTCGTGTGCAAAACTAAAAGAAACCATCATTTGGCTTTAATGTCTTAAAAAATAATTGTCCTATAACCAATCTAAAATGTGAAAATGTATAAATTTTCATGGGTTCTATTTGACCTGAAATATCCAAACTTAATTTTTTATTTAAACAAAGAGTATCAAATCAAACAATTTTTCAAATAGTAAATGTCTTGATTTAATTTAAACACATACTAAACTTTCCTTTAGAAGAGTAGTTTTATTAAAATTAATAATAATAAATATTAAATAAATAAGTTCGGGATGGACAGGATTGAAAATCTACATCCCGATCTCAATCCCATCCCACTCTAGATCGGGACGGAACGGGATCAGGATGAGTTTGATCAATCCCAAAAATGACCCCAAAAAATCAGGATGGGACCGAGACGGAATCGGAATCGCGGGATGGGATGGCCACCCTAGTGCCTTCTGCTACAACTAAAATCAATTCTTCTTGAATCAGCTCTCCAGAGTCTGCTATTTTCAGCTTTGGTGTCTTTAGCAAAGAAAATTGACTTCCCTTTGGAATAATTGCGTTGAATATGGCCAGGTAGACCAAATCCAAAACATTTTTAAGTAAAGGACTCATAGGAGATCGTGCTATACATGTGTCAGTACAAGGAGGCTAAGGTATCCATTTATCAGCATAGGCCTACAGTTTAAGCTTGGATTCAGCTCTGCCAACAATGTATCAATTGTCAAGGCAGACTTAATTCGTCGAATCAAACCCATGATAAAACATGTAAAAAGTCTGGCGTTATGCCTCTGTGGCTTTCATGTTGAGCACTCGAAATTCTACATAATACTCATGCATTGTTCTTCGGTTCCATGTTCTATTTCACTCCCCGATGGGGTTCTTTTCACTTTTCCCTCACGGTACTACTTCGTTATCGATCATTCAGGAGTATTTAGCCTTGCAAGGTGGTTTTCCTGATTCAAACGGGCCTCCACGTGCCCCATGCTACTCGAATAAGAGCATAAGCTAGTGATGCTTTCGGCTACTGGACTCTCACCATCTAGGGTGCAGTACTCCATAGTTTCGCCTAGCAACATGACGTTTCTATTGCTCTCCCACAACCCCACCATTTCGCTCGCCGCTACTCCGGGAATCGCTTTTGCTTTCTTTTCTTCTGGCTACTAAGATGTTTCAGTTCACCAGGTTCTCTTGCCTACCCATGGATTCAACAGCAATTTGAAATGTTGACCTATTCGGGAAACTCTGGATCTATGCTTATTTTCAACTCCCCGAAGCATTTCATTGTTTGTTACACCCTTCCTCGTCTCTGGGTGCCTAGATATCCACCGTAAGCTTTTCCTCGTTTGAACCTCGCCGTTAGCCTTTTCATCCTTATATTAGCTCCAATAGTCTGCCAAATAAGTCATGCTCATAATCCAAAGGAACTAATAAGGGGACGTCAAAATCCTCGTATCAATGGTTTTCACAAGCTACCCGCCTATCGCACTGATCCTTCTTGCATATCCCTTCCCTTCAATTCAATTAAACTAACTGCTTTTATTCCGCTCATATTTTTGAATTCCAAAATTCAATCCATCTCCAAGGCCCAATCCACAAAAGCATCTCCAAGCTTGTGGCCATCATTTGTAGGTAATTCCAATTTTATACAACTATACATGCATCATATTTTGTCCATGGCCTCCACTAAGCAACCAAACTGATCTGTCTCAACAAATCCTCCATCTCAAGCCTCTGATTTACCCAAAAGATGGTATTTTTTATGAACTTGAAGATCAAGGTGGTGTCCCCTACTCCTTACCACACCCTTTTCATGGGGTGCCATGAAAGGTTTTGCTTCTTATTGTCCTCTCCTCTCTTCCAAGGTGGAAAGGTTTGGGTTTGGTTGTTCTCATAACCACTGATTTACCTATTCATGCCAAGTTCTCAAATATATTTGTTATAAACACATGCGGCTAGTGGGTGAAGGCTCAACCCTTCCTTTGTATAAAAAAATGTGTATAGTGGTGGTGGTGGTAGGTGATGGTTTGTACTTTGTTGGGAGCAGGGTTAATAAGTTTGAGATATATCCTTATTTATCCATAGATATATCTGAATTTTGATGCACTGACACAATTTATCCACGGATTATGTAGAGGATCTTTGGGATGCAAATAACTGTAAATATCTCAGATTTTTCGGATATATCCGGATTATTCCAGATTTACTTTTCCGTCAAATCTTGGATATTGGATAACCAACAATTTGGCTACATATTGACTTATTTGAGATTTACAATATTATTTTTTATTTTTTCAACAAAACAAAGGGATAGGGAAAAGAAAGGGCGACAACACTATTATATTATTATTACTAGCCCTTGACGTGCATGATCGTGCTATAATTGTTTCTTTTGTTCGTCGTATTTTATACTGTATAAATGAGGTTATATTGTAACGCAAGACCAAAGGAAAAAAATGAATCATATATTTGGTAATTATTGTTTAAAAAAATTGCGAAGGAAATTATAGTTAGAAATGTGGGACAAAAAGGACAATTTGAAGTCCTATCATTCATTGGGACAATGAGAAATTTGTCTCATGTCATGTATGAATCATATATTCGAGAGTATTTGCATTGTTTGTTTGCCAACAGTATGTCATGGGAACAATATTGTCAATATTTCGGTAACACAACCTACAATGTGTACGAAAGTAGTCGTTTCAATTGTAAAGTTACTAAATTGTAATCTATGAACTTATTACCAATTTTCAATATTTTTTACTTGATTTTTATGCTAATGAGTATTTTTTCTCCTCGTGATTGCTTTTTTAGTAGATTTTAATTAGTAGTAGATAAGTTGAGGTCATTGGCAGTGTGGTAAATATTAAGGGTAACAAACTAGTAAAAGAAATGGTTGATTCGTGGGGAAGGTGGCTATTTGTTGTTGAGGGGTTGGTTGAAGGGTATGAGTGTTATATGAGGGTCTGGAGAAATAGTCTATAAGAATTGTAGAGGCAGAGATTCAAATAACAACTTACTTGAAAGTGTTGTGAACTGAGTCGACTAGAGGCCCTACCTTTGTTTTGCTTACATACAAATAGACTTCAAAGTCTCAGCTTCTAGCTAAAGTATTATGACTTCTACATTCTGAGGTTTCTATCAACAATGATGTCCCTTTTAAGACGCATGTAATGAAGGGCAAATCTAAATTTGCATTTTTTTTATATTTTTGCCATCTTATAAAGATGGCTCTCTTCTACGACTACTTTTTATCTCTTCCTCAAAATCTTATGTATTGGAATACTCATTCAATTTTTCCTTTTACCATTATATTTATACGATTTGCAATTCAACAACCTTGGCCACAACATCCCTGATTATCTTTGCCTTTACTAATTTTTACTTCTCTGTTTCATCTTTTCACTTTCTCTTTTTGTGTATTTGTTTAATTTTGTCAACATAACCATAGAACAAAATGCAGTTTCGCTCTGATACAAATAATATGATCAAAGATCTCAAACTAACTAAACTAAAGCAATAAATTAACATTTTTAAAAACTAAAGAAAAACAATTAAAGGAATATAAACCTCAATAACGCTCTCAATGGAGTTTCAATTCATTCAAAGCCAACTATAAACAATAACCCTTCGGCCTTATTAATAACTATTTTTTGCTTGTTAGCCAAGCATCCTAAACGTAATTGTTATTGAATTCATAAACCCTAAATTACACTATCAACTTACTAAACCTAGGCCTGATTCAACGTTGAAATAAAATTAATTTAAATTAACTAAAATTGAACTGAATTAAACCAAATTTGTAGTGACGATAAATAACTCCTATTTCCATCAACCTCATTCGATCTCTGAAAATGTACCTTCAATTATGCAATGGGGGCAACTATATAGCTGAAACTCGCAACAAAATGATTAAAAAAAAAAAAACTCCCTACCATGTGGAAACTCCCCACAAGTAGAATTGGGTATTGGCTAAATAAGTACCGCAGCCACCTTCAACAGATCCACCGCGATGCCTCTTGATGTTGCTACATATCCCAAAAAAGAAAAAGAGTTTTTTGCACTTTGCACTTTGGCCCGAAAATTATCTATAATTGGTTTTTGCCCATAATCGTATACTTTCCGTCACAAAGCCGTATAGAGGCACATAACTTTTTTTAAATGAGAAATTTGCCCTTTTGTGAGCTTGCCTTTTTTTAAGATCTCGAGATGCAAATTAACCAATTTCTCACTAACAATCCCTATTCTTCCTCCCCCTTCCACCGTTCTTGCACCAAATCCATCGCCAAAGCCACCCAAAAACTACCCACCCTATCCACTAATTACAATCAAACACCACCATTTGAGCCCCTCTTTCTAACCTTCGAGAGAAAAAATTTGAAATAGATTTCTTCCTGGTCGCAACTAAATTGGGTATTTCCGTCTTTCCAAATTAGAGCTCTCACTGTGTTTTCGGTTGCAATGTTTGGTGTATAAAAGAAAATGAAGAAACGTGATCTAAAACATGGTGGTCAATACCTCAACAATCACCTCAATGATGGGTTTGAAGGGAGCCAGCGATGTCGATCCAAAGAAAATAGTGGGTGGTGTTGTGGTGGTGCTTGAAGTAGAAGAGGTTATGGAAACGAGAACTGTGTTGAAATGGTATTTGGGGGTGTTGGCATCAATGGGGTTGCTCTATTTCCAACATTATCTGCCATTAAAGAAGACATAACAAACGCAAAACTCGTTGACGAGGAGTTGTGCTCTTCTCTAAAAAGAGCTCTCCGACTACTTCTAGCTCGAGCTCTCCAACCACTTCTAGCTCGAGGAAGATCTGAAGTTTCAAACCATAGATCATCAATTGCTCCTCTTCTTCTGCAGTGTTAATTCTTCTTTGGAGGCGGAGAAAAGATGGAAGAAGTAGAAGAAACGGAAGATGAACAAATTATATAATAATTGTTTCTAAAAAGAAAATTTGTGTGAAAATTTAGTTGAATTTAGGGGAATGGTGTGTTGGCTTTGGTTTGCGGAGATTTGATGAAGGGGGGTTCATCCAAGAGGGAAGAAAATGGGGGGGGAAGGGAAAAGAGAGAAGTGGGAGAAAGGGTTTCAGCACTAAACCTATGTATTTTGAGGAAGATGTTTTCCTTTTGTTTTTAGCCATTTATGTGCCTTAAGATGGACATTACAATCATGAGAAGACTGTACATTAGCTTGGGACTTATGTCTCGAGATGTGAGGAGCAGCTAATTTGCAACCATCAAACCAATTTAATTTTAAGGTTTGAAAAATTAGGGTCAAATTTACACAAAGGGCAAATTAGACATTAAAGAAAAATGGAAACGCTTGTTGACGGAGCTGTGATGGAAAGTGTACGATTGGAGGGGCAAATCCAATTATGAATAATTTTTGGGGGCAAAATTATTTTAGCGAAAATTATTAGGGGGGCAAAGTGCAAAAGGCCCAAAACGAAATTCTAGTCATCGTAAAGGAATATTTTTTTATGTTGAGAAGGAACATCCCATAATACTTGAAAAATAGACTCTACAATCACAAATGCTTTGAGTCCTCAATCATAAAGGTAGACAGCGCGTTAGCAAGACCAAACAGCATTAACATCTCATCATACAAACCATCCTTGGTTTTCGGTGTAGTCCACCACTCATAGCAAGTCTCACCCTAATCTGGTGCTAAGCTTGTTGAACAAATTTGCAAGTCATAGCATGTAGTATACTCGATGGAGGTAGATTTACTTTACTATCCCTGCATTCATCCCTCAAATCTAATCCAAGAAAGTGTGCATAACACGTAGTGTGTGGTAAAATAAAGGGTGAAATGGTCCAACCTATTCCAACTACAGTGACCAATAATTATGCCTGAATAACAGCTTGGGACTCTCCTATGCTAATGCTGCTACGACTGGTAACATAGACGACTCAGGCAAATTAGGCCTCATGAGCTATTGTGAATTGTCAACCTACTATCACAATCTGTGAGTATTAAATCCCATCATATCCAAAAATGCCATGGCCTTCTTAAAAGTAAATGGCAAATCTTAATTAGAATAACCTTGCATCAAACCTCATTATAACATTCACCAACCGAAAAATGGACCAAAGAATGAGTTGGAGCTTACTTCATTTTACATGGATCGAGCCAACCCACATGAAAGAGGTTTTACAACACATCTTTCAATCCCAACTCCCTTGTCCACCATTTCTTTGGACGCCAATTCATCACCAGACTGATCATCAATGATAACATGAAAAACTGCCCCTTATCACATGGCAATGTGTGCGGAAATTATTGTGTTCTTTCCATGAAAAATCATCACTAATCCTCATGCCCATGGGTGAAGACGTATGACACTAAAAATTGCACCTTTGCACATGCAACGTGTTAGAAAAATACCGCACACATGCTTGTGGATGAAGACGTTACTTCTATCGAGAGGCACGTCCTATCAATTGATCCCTCTGCTATCAAAACATGCCCAAGGTCAAAGAAGACACATTTTTTCCTTCCAGAACAAAGTTGGATAGACCCATTGATCCCAAAAGCTTCAACAAAGCTCACACCATAACAACCCAAATGACCATGGTCCAACCCAATTGGTTCATGCAAACTAGCTTTGGTTGACCACGCCAATCGATCAGCCAAGTCGAACCCTTTCTACCGTCTTTTTTGCTAAATCTTCATCAGATTGGATCTTTGATCCCCCCCAACGCTTCTTCCACTTCTCATCTCCCCTTCTCTAGACTATGTCATCTTATTCACTTCCCAAGAGCAAAAATTGCTCTTGTACCAAATTGATATAAATTATAAAACCATGCAAGGGGTTATTGGCAAAACCCTAAATAAGAGTTTTTACAAGTTCAATCTTTGTTTCTACCCTCCCAAACTTCAAAATTATTTCTCTATGTAATTCTTCCTACTGATCCCAACTTAACTTAAAATCAATGGACAAAATAAAAGAACAATAATCAACCGGTCCCCAATATCCACCATTTTTATTATCATTGTCGTACTTCTTAGATGATACCAAGTAGAACCTAGGAACCTACTTGAGCCAAACCAAATACTCTACTAAAAACGAATGTGATCTCCCTTACACACCTACAAAGCAATGGCATGAATTTGTTAGTCATTGAAGCGATGTTCCCCCAAAAAGGCTTCTAGGCTGATTTGGAAGCCAATCCCTTGCTCCAACTTGTATCTTGCTGCAACAATTCTCCTCCATGAGCTGTTTTTTTTTTCATTTTCAAGATGCCACACCTGTTTGATAAGGAATTCTTTCTTAATCTTGAATGGCATACTACTTAGGCCATCCTTATCTTTTGAATACAAACCACGTCCCACTTAACAGTGTGACAACTGTTGGAGTCCTTGGGTCCATGCCACAAGAAATTCCTACTATAATTTCCAACTTTTTTGCTGCCGCATCTAGGAAATGCAACCAGGTAGCACATTAGCAAAAGCGCTATTGATCAAAGGTCAAACACCTAGCCAACCACCACCACCCCCCCCTCCTCCTCCTCCTCAAAACAATCGACTTTTGTAGAAATTGGCTTTGAGACCGGAAGCGATTCAAAGAATTTAAAGCAAAATTTAAGGTTTCCCACCTAGCCGAAATCATTGTTAATGAAGAAGATTGTGCCATCTGCAAATTGTAGGTCACACATTTCTAAGCATCTCTACTACCTTGAAACATTTGAGGAAATTGAATTCATAATCCCTCTCCACCATTTTACCAAGTACCTCTGCCACTATAATGAATAAGAAAGGGGGACATTGGTTCACCTTGTCTAAAGCCTTTTTTAGTTGCTAGGGTGATAAAGCATTACAAGGTGGACTGAATTCCCTTGCTTTTTTTTTTCCTTTATGTATGAAAGTATCTGTAAGTGCAGTTAAACATTCTCTTAACCTACTGCTAATATTTTGTATCATGTTTCAACTTACATGATTCTTCATTAAAAAAAAAACAACTGTAGAAAACACGAGTGAGAATATTACCATTTACTCCACAAAAATTCAATTAATCACATGAGGCAACCAACATGATGAGTTCGGGGGTATTTTCTTTGTAGTTGAGGCCATTGCACAAAGAACTGGTCAGCCAGCCTGAACTTGTATAGAAGCAAGCCACTTAAAGAGAGCCTCCTCACTCTCGCTATACTCTCAACATAAAAAATGGATGACCATCTAATCCCAACTACCTGCAAGTTAAGGTAAAACAAAATTAATTGTGAGCCTCACTATTTTTATTATTATTTTTTTTATTTTTTATTTTTTTATTTATTTTTTTTTTTTTTGGGGGGGGGGGGGGGGGGGGGGGGTGATTAAAGACATCCAAACTTACTATAATCAATGAACTTACAATTAAGTATATCAAGAGCATAATATGAACTGAAGATCATGAATGCAAAAAGTTTTTTCCTCAGTGTCTGGATTCTGGTTTTCAAGAACCTTTCAAGGATTGAAAAGAAGTACATCTTCTCGATATCCAATTTTTAGATGCCTTAACTAGACTTATATTTCTGAATAGAAGGTGGATATGAAACATTTTGAGTAATGCATTCTCTGAGGCATAAGCATCGTGTGTAAGGTGGAAGCCTTTCCATCATGAGTTATAAAGAAATATAGTGACAGTATAAGACTTCTAGAAAAATATAAATAGAATATTTATTAAAAGGAAAAGGGAAAAGACAACGTTACAACTATTTAAGATTCTCTTTGTAACTTGCTCAAATCTATAAGACTTTCTGTGGCTCTCTAATTTTATTTAGACACTACATTATAAATCAGCATATGGTGTACTTATGAATTCTTAATTATTGTAACTTAAAACAATTCTTAAAAAAAATTAAATGTTTTCACACATCTAAAGCATGCACCCGGGCACAATACCTCAGACTGAAGGTAAAAAAATTTAGAAGCATCTAAACCTTGATCCATGCTTTTGGTGTGTTGAGTAATAACCTTGAAAAGGAATGCAATTATGCAAAGAGGAATACATGTCCCAGGTCCATTGCATATAATCTGCACAAATAGCATGTTATTATTTTAAAATTTGTTAATAACATTAGCCATTTTCTAGAATAAATGAAAGGAGATTCAAGAAATAGAAAACAAGATATACCACTTGAGGCCTGAATTTAACCATTATCCATAGTGCATGAACGATTGCAATTAGAGTTGTCCAGATAGAGGTTAGGTACGATTGAAATACTTCTCGACTGCGATAAATTTTCACATACTGAACTTTACTTGTCTCCTCAGAATTTCTCTGCATTGTCCATCAATATAAGGATGACACTGTAGAAGACTACGGATTATGTCTGATTTCTCAAAAAACAATAAGTTGACTTCTTATAGGGACAAAGGGAAGAAAGAAAATGCATCTCCAAATACCGATTTTGTTACTTCTGATGCAAATGGTAAAATACCGTTTATTGATAGTAGAAATTTTAGTGATAAATACAATATTGTAGAGAAACTTCGACAGAAATCAAAATTACAAAATGGGTGCAGGGGATATACATGGGGTCTGCTATGGACACCCACCCCATTCGATGGATGCATAGTTGGCCATTCTATAACAGTATTGGTCTTCCTCTTTTTAGTACAGGTGAGAAATTCTTTAGTGAGTCCTCAGTGTTTTTTTCTCCTCTTTTGGTTATATATCAACTATACATCCAGTTTTACTGATCAAAAAAAAAAAAAAACATGGCTAGATACCAAGGGTTTTAACCTCCTGAAAGAAACCTATTTTGAGTTTCTCTTACTGTCAATGATAACAGAGTGTAGTGTACCACAGTGAAGGGAACAATTAGAAACACTGAATCTAGATTTTGTTCCTCGTTGCCCAGCGCATACTTCTGCCTTTAATGAAAGAAACTTATCAATATTTCCCTTTAGTTTTAACTCTTAATTCTTCATTTCCAATTACAGACCAAATCAACCTAACGTGAGACAAAACAATACGAGTAAATGTGATGTACCTGATCAATCAAGGAGTTCTCCAATTCATGAGCTTTCTGAAGACTCATATTATCAGTCAGAGCTGCTACATATATTCTAGGAAAGAACCTGTCTTTTTGCAGAACAGAGATGAGATTGAGCATCTCAGCGGTGTGACCCCCTACATCATTATAATCACGAGAAAAATAATCAAAGTGATGATGATGACAGATGAGTGCAAATAAAAACTAGAAATTTGGAGGCAGTTCATTAGCTCACCTGAACCCAAAACAATAAGGGTGCTCCGTGGTTGCTGAGATGAGTTCTGAAGGGGTTTGCCACTCTGGCATATGACATATAAAACACGGATGATGATGGAGACAATGACAATTACAACGAGGGTGGTAATGACATTCTGCTCCATAAGCCTAGAGAAACAGCAACCACTTTCTTCCATAGCACAATCTAGTTCTGCAATTTTTTATTAACAAAATGAAGAATCTCTTAAAAATCCTTTCTGGAGCTCAATGACATTCTTGGGGGAAGGAGGAACAAATCAGTGTCATTCTAAGGTGTGTTTGGGTGGATGGAATCCTATGCCATGGAAATCCATGAGGAGACCACTAAATTCTAAGCTAATTCATTAGATTTTGGGATAAATAGTGGAAATGGAAATTTATGAACATGGGAATCACGTGCTTTGGAGAGATCATTTTTCACAATATCTAATGGTGGATTGGTGAATGAAAGCTTAAATTTAGGCGGTCCCATCATGGACTCCCATGACATAGGATTCTATGCAAATGCAACCAAACACACCCTGGGATGTTCAATAATTCCTAAGCGGGTGATCTGGAAATGTGTACTACAATTTGAAAAAAGCATATTGTTTTAGCTGAATTTATTTCTTATACCATAAACTGCTTTACATGTCAAGCAGTGTTGGGGAAAATGGTTGAGTAAATTTATCAAACACATGTAAGACACCATCGTTCCACGCTACTTTAAGACGCTTTCAATTGTTTTTTCTCTGTGTTATTGCAAATTGTTAGGTTATACTACAACACTAATAGCAGATTGATTTCAAGGAATGATTTCTGGTGGGTTTGGTTTGGTTTGGTAATCTCAATCATCATAAACAGATTCTAAAACAAACATTCATTTCGAACAATTTCAAGAACCATTTGAAGCAAAAGAATGCAAATCTCAAAAAGTAATTTCTGGTTTACCTGTAAACAACTCAAGACTTCGCCCACCACTGGAAGAGAAAAGCCCAAAGAAGCAAGCGTTCTAGGTTGCATTTTTATCACGCGTGTTTGTGCACACCGCTAACCGCACCCCAACTCTTTGTTACACCAAAATAGTTCAACCGTAGCATTTGGCGTAACAGATATTACAAAGGCAGCGACTATTTGGCGCTACAAGTTAATCTCACCCACACCAGCCATCCAATTTTTTTACTTGCTCTCTTACAGTACCCATTTAAACCACTATTCATCTTTTTCTTCTCTCACCATCTCTTGTCAACAACAGCAATAGCATGAAGGGGGTAATGAGAAAGGGGGAGATCAATTGCGAGGGATGGTGAGAGACGACCGGCGATGACGAAAGATAGAGGAAGATGGAGCCACCGACGCCCCTTCTCCATCTTCTTCTCCTTCCCCTCTCCTAGTTATCTCATTCTCTCTTAAATCCCCTCTTTTTTTCTCACACAGGTCGTCGCCTCTCTCCCTCTCCTTCTTCTCCTTCCCCTCGCATGTGCTTTCGTGAGGGTCAAATTTGTTTGCCCTCGCGCCTATGCGAGTGGGGAACCCATCCTCGCACGGTCTGTCGCAAGGGCGAGAAAAAAATAGAAAGTGCGAGGGGAAGGAAAATAAGCATAGGGAAAGGGACGACAGTGAAAAATTGAGAGGATATGCGAGGGGTGCCCAAAGATGGGGAGGGAAAAAAAGAAGAGAAATGGGAGAAGAATAAGAAGATCAGATAAGAAAACGAGAATATGAATGATCAAATCTAGGGTTGAACAAATAACCGATCAAACCGACCAAACCAAACCAAACTGATAAATTCGATTCGATTTTTTTAGGGATTGGATTCGGTTCGATTTAGAAAATTGCAAAACCGATAAGTACGGTTTGATCTTCGGTTTTGAATTCAGTAAAATCGAAAAAATCGAACCGGAATACTTTATATATACTTTTTATAATATAAAAACATTATAAGTTTGACTTTAAAATACAAAAAGTATACTAATAATATTATATTTCACTCTATTCAAAAGATAAAATAAAGTAACATTACTTTACTTTACTTTCTCAAGAAACGCAATAAAAGTACATCACACTGTGGGTCTGGGTTACATTACATTGAGAAGTATGGGTGGGCAAAGTCGGTTCGGTTCGGTTTAGAGGCCCAAATCATTTTCGAACCGAATACATTCGGTTGGCTAAATTATCAAACCGAAACCGACAATTTAATTTGTAAACCAACGTGATCGGTTGGGCGAATTTTGGATCGGTTCGGTTGGGCTGAAAATTCAGTCTGAAATTATTCTCAATCAATCATGTTGTCTGCACTGAAGCAAAACTTTATGATGGAAGCAGCTAATGATCCTCACTTTTAGCTAGTGATGACCCAAAAGGCTAAACTTTGAAAAATTTTAAGATTTGAAAATTGACCTAAATGGCAAGTATATAGTAACAACAATTGAATTTGTAACCCATTCATAATTGAATAAGTATACAACAATTGATCTTCTAGTGCATTCTAACTTAGCATAAAAGATTGACAAAAATTAAACGAAGAAGAAGATAAAACCAAAGAAAGAAGAAAGTTTGTCTGCACTGAACAAGTATACATCAACTGATTATGCTCAGATGCAGCCAGTCTGCACTAAAGAAGAAGAAGAAGAAGAAAATCTTGGAAGAAGTCAAGCTAGAGGAGTTGTAAAGCAAATAGAACCAAAAAAATTAGCATATTTTATTGAAGCAAGATCTGTTGAGTCGTAAGGGGTTTGAGACTTTGAGTGATTCAAACTCGAAGGGGCTTCAATGGAGGTTTCAAATAAGGGATTCAGTGGGGTTTCGATGAGTGATTGCAGATGAGGGGTTTCGATAAATGATTGCAGGAAGCGTTTGATTGTAGAATATGAGGGCTTCACCGCTTCAATGAGGTTTTTAGGTTTGATTTAGGGTTTGAGACTTAAGTGAATGAGATGGGGTCATATTGACAAATACCTATAATAATATTTATTTATATATAAATAATTATTTGGTCTATTCAATTTTTAATCGGTCGATTTAGAACCGTGGACTGACTCCGAACCATTTATAATTGGTATCGGTTTAGTTTTATTGATGCCCTATTCATTTTTTATTCGGTTCGGTTATCGAACCGAAACTGGCAAACGGTTCGGTCAGTTAACCGAATTTAATTCGATTTATGCCCACCCCTATTGAGAAGTACTTTCTCGTGAAAAGCAATAAAAGAAGTACATTACTTTCACTCTATATTTCTTGAGAACCTCACCTTTTTCCCTCATTACATTAGATTGTGGGCCCGAATTCCCACTTTCCAATAAATTAACTTTACTTTATTCCTTATCGTTTTTTCTCTCCTCCAATCAAACGATCACAATTACCGAACAAACCGGACAAACCAAAACAAAAGCAAATTAACTTTACTTTATTCCTTATCCCATTTCCTACCAAATTGTCTTGAGATCCGATCACCCCTCTCTTTTCAAAAAACAAAAGCAAGTCAGTCTTTTTTTCTATCTATTCTTTCTCCTCAGGTGATCTCTCTATCTCATTCTTCATTTTTTTTTCTTTTTTTTTTCTTTTGTTTCTCATGAAATGGTTTTACAAACCGAAACACTTTGGTTCGGCTCGGTTCATGAAAAATGTGGTTCGGTTTCGATCTGAATATCTTTGAAACCGACCCCCTCGGTTTGGTTGGCGGTTTTAATTTGAAACCGAATCGTCGGGTCAGTTTTCATCCCTAATCAAATCAGAGAAGAGGAAGTTGGGAGGGGAGAGGGAACTTTCAATCTTTTTCAATTTGGGAGGGGATAAAGACTTAGGGCTCGTTTGGTTACTCGATGGAATGGGAATGAGAATGAGAATGGTAATATGAATGGTAATGGTAATGGGAATGAGAATGGTAATGGGAATGGTAATGGGAATATGTATGTTTGGTATACTTTTAAAATGGTAAGGTGGTAATGTAAAATTTATTTCCAAAAATACCCTCACTTAGTTAAAATGGGGGAGGGTGAGGAGGATAAAAATGGTCATTATTTAACTTTGACCATTACAATGGGAATGGTAATGGCCATTCATAGGGGGAGGTAGGAATGGCCATTACAACCAAATCTGTAATGGGAATGACCATTACGATGGTTTTATGTGATACCAAACGCAGAAATGCCTTTGACCCATTACATTGTAATGGTCAAACCATTACATTACGACGGTCAATGGGCTAACCAAACACGCCCTTAGATTTTTCCTTTTATGGGTGGTGTGGAATAAAACAATGGTTTGGAAGAGAAAATGCATGGTTTGGAAAAGAAAAAAATTAGATGGGTGGTGTGGGGTGAGAGTAATATGTGGTGCCAAATAATCGCTGCCTATTACAAAATTGTCTCCCTTTATTTTGCATATCCTAGGTTGATGGATCAGTTTTCGTTCTCTTTGACCTTGACTTGCACAAGAAACACACGTGAGCCAAGGACCACCGTTGTGGCGGTCGATGACACTCCTATGCTTAAGTCAGACAAGGCTTGAGAAATGTGTAATTCTTGAAATTGGTTTTTGTAGCATCTCTTAGCTCCTCAACCTTGTGTCATATTTATCATGCGGGAGTCCTTGTTCGGCTATGCCTTTGTTGGCGTGGTTTAAAGAAATATATTTATTTATAGATCCCTTCCTTGTGAAGCGTTGTTCATGCAAGGGAGTTCCATGCACGACTTATACTCTGATATTTGCTTCCTAGTAGGAGTCAATGTGTTGTTGGCCTGCCCATCCTAGGTCAATCTCCTAGATACTTGCATTATCTAGTCTTACAAGTACTGGGCTTGACCATATGAGCTTAATAGGGCTTGTTGATTGGGTCCAACCTCCTGGTACCCGCCTCAGTAGGCTTGGAGTAATCTGGGCTTTGTTAGATTGGGCGTTCATCTAGGCCTATTTTACTCTACTGACGATATCATCATCACATGTGTATGGTGTAGATTACTAGACGGTTCGTTGTTTCATCATAGGTGTTTTGGCAAAATGATTTGTGTGTGCAAGACATTTCGGTAAAATGAGTTTGCCACCTATAACTCATTTTGCCAAAATGTGATGCTACAATTATTGTGGTGTGCGTTTTTTTATAAGATTAGTTCATAAATGAATTAAACATCAATTTCCTTGGAGACGTTGTGTGAGATAGTGAACTAAATACCTTAGAGCTTGAAACTTTATTCCAAATTGAGAGTGAGGAAGTGATAAACATAATGAGAATAAGAAAAGAGGAAGAGGGAGGATAAACATAATGAGAATAAGAAAAGAGGAAGAGGGAGAGGAAGTAAGAGGGAAAGGGTTGAGGGAGTGGATGAATGATTCATACATTAGAGATAGAGGGAGGGAATGGTACAAAGAAAATGTGAGAATAAGGAAAAGAAAATGTTGAGAAAGAGTGATGAACAAATTGAGGTGCCTCTTAAAACTTTGTTAACTCTTAGGGTGTGTTTGGTTGCATGGAATCTTATCCCATGAGAATTCATGAGGGGACCCTTACATTTTAAACTAAATTGATGTATCACTCCACATCCATCATTTGATTTTGTGATCAATGGTGGGAATGGAAGTCCCATGAACATGAAAATCTCACTCCTTGATCCTCCAAGGCATGTGATTCCTATGTTCATGGAACTTTCATTCCTATCATTAATCACAAAATCAAATGGTGGATGTAGAGTGATACCTCAAATTAGCCTAAAATATATGGGTCCCCTCATGAATTCTCGTGGCATAGGATTTCATGCAACCAAACACACCCTTAGTTGTCACAAAAGTCACTTTAAGATGTTAAATTTTATATTGAACCCGTATCAATAAGAAATTATTGTTCCTACTCTTTGTCAACTTGCACAAAACTCAACATTAGGTTCTATTTTTCAGTCATGCATGTGTTTTGCTTGGTCATTTATAGAGTCTCTTGCATATCTTTCATTTTGAAATTAGGCGTGTCAATTTAACTCAATTAAGACATTTTGAGAAGTCAACTTCTAATTCTCTACGAGCCGTGTTTCAAATCATTGTTGCAATGCTCTAATTTGATTATTTGGGTATCATGCTTGTGCCAACAAGCCGCAAAGTGTTTGTATTGAGGTACATCAATCCTAACATGCGTTGCTAATCATGTCCAAAAAATCTTTTTTCCACACCCACATCAAAATCAAAATTTTCTTATCACAACCACATTTTCCTCACCAAAAATTCTACGCACCCCGTCCTCACAGCCCGCCCTATGGGACGGACCCTCCCAGGCACGTGCCTTTGGGAGGGCGTCTCGCACGTGGATCAAAACCCACTCTTCAGTCTGCTTCGAGAAACAATGGTGAGAAACTCTTCAGTCTACTTCGAATCCTCTCCTCCTTCGTAAAACCCTCCCAACCGAGAAATCCTCTCCTCCTCATCGACTGCTCCTCAACAATCCACGGCGAATTGACGCATCGATCTGCTCCTCCTCGACTGCTCCTCCTCATCGAGTCAATTGCTCCTCCTCGACTCCTCGACTGCTCCTCCTCCTCGCGCCTGCTCCTCCTCCTCCTCCTCACCCCACTCGAGAAGCAAACCTCATTCTCCCTCGTTCTCTTGGTTGTCTGTTCGAAACCTAAAAAAAAAAAAAAAAAAGCTGAAGAATCTCAACTGAGGGAGAGGAGGCCTTGATCGATTTTAGAAGGAAACCTCATTCTCTTGATCGATTTTTTTGCAGGTGACTCTCTGAAGCCTGAACTTTTGTTAATCTCACCCACACCAGCCATCCAATTTTTTTACTTGCTCTCTTACAGTACCCATTTAAACCACTATTCATCTTTTTCTTCTCTCACCATCTCTTGTCAACAACAGCAATAGCATGAAGGGGGTAATGAGAAAGGGGGAGATCAATTGCGAGGGACGGTGAGAGACGACCAACGATGACGAAAGATAGAGGAGATGGAGCCACCGTCGCCCCTTCTCCATCTTCTTCTCCTTCCCCTCTCCTAGTTATCTCATTCTCTCTCAGTTCCAGGCACGGAGCCACGTGGGGGCACTTGCCCCCACTGACTTTTGAGAAAAAAAAAATTATGTATACCCCAAATCCCCAAATAGGTTTTCTTTTTAATTTTCCCCTTTAAAAAGCCTGCAGCTGTCCTGTCTGTCTTCCACTTTAATTAAAACTCTGGAAATTCCAGACTGGAATAGCTACAGACACAGACTCCTTGCAGAGTTGCAGGCTCAAAGCTCCTTCATCTTCGTGTTCTGCTGTTGCTCAAAGCTCCAACAATGGTATTGTCCATTTCCCCTTCATTAGTCTTTGTCATCACCAAATCAAGAATGATAAATGATTTCAAAACAAAATAGTAGCAATGTAGCATCCCTTTCTCGCATAAGTTGCTCTTGTGCGCCTCCACGCAATTTCTCAAGCCTAATGCCATCCATTTGCTGCATCTTGAATACCTTCACTAGATTCATCAATCCCCCTATAAACAAAAATATGCCTCCAGCTATTCCTAATGAAACAAATTTCCTCCCCTGCATTAGAAAGAATTGTCACATTCTAAAAAACATTATGGAAACTAAAATCACTTAATTTTGTTAGGATGACTCTTGGCTTGATAAATGAGAGTACTTACCAATAACTCCAAGTCGTGATGAACCGGCCAAAAGTATTCACGTCTATTGAGAATAGATCCTACCACTAGTACCACAAACAATAAACTCCCCATCAAGAAAGGAATGTAAAGTTGTAAACACTCTGTTGCAAAATTTGAATATGCCTATCAGCTCTCTCATAAACTTGGCAGGCATTGTTTATGGAACCAATTACCCATAGAACTGGACTTGCAACAAGCATGCCATCCCAATGGACCCAATCTGAGGTGTCCTCTACCCTTTTCAGCCTGCAAAACATCCAAATGACCGATTTGGAATATTACGAAACAATTGGATTTAATTCAACCTAATTGAGAAGTGTAGAGCGAGATATAAAATGGTGCAATTTAATTTCAGTTCAGTAGGGAGTCTTTTATTTTCAACTTTTTTTCACAATCAAATCAAAATATTGCAATTTCCTATAGCTAAGCTCAACAATGAACATTGTAACGGGAATTTTAAACTCCCTTTTTTTTCAGACTTTAAAAACAGATTGAATTTTAAACTCCCTTTTTTTTCTTTTCTTTTTTCCAATCTTTTATACCCCATCCTACCTAGTTGTTTAATTTCTTATTGAAAGACATGTTTTAACATTAGTGTTTTTGCCAAGAAGCATTATTATAATAATTGATTGAACTGCTTGTGTGTCAATTGCAGCTTTGAAAATCTTCAATTTTGCGCGTTTTATTATTGGTGGCGATACTTCTATTGTGGTGCTTCATTAATAAAGGTATATTGATTTGTTATTTTGGAAATATGTATGATTTATTACATGGTTTATTACATGGAAATATGGTTTTAGACTTTTAGCTTATTCATTTAAAGTTTTAGAATATATAAATATATAGAATGCATTCTTATATAATCTTTGTTTTATTTCAGTTATGGATAAGTTTTTAAAAAGAAAGTCAGTAAGTGATTTACCACCTCCAGCACAAAATAAAGATGATCATAATTTATCAGAACCAATCTCAAAGAAAAGTCATTTAGAGGTTGACCTATCAAATCTTCCAACTGATCCTGGTTTAAGAATTCGTATTTCTGATTACCATCCGAATGATCAAGAGGTTGTTAGAAGAGCTTATTTGCAAAGGGGTCCTTGTCAGCCAATAAACTACACATTCCCACAAAAAAAATAGGAGGTACGCTACGTCGTTTTAATGTAGCTTGGTTTACGGAGTATAAGAGTTGGCTGGAGTATAGCATAACAAAGGATGCTGCTTTTTGTCTCCATTGCTATCTTTTTAGAAGTGTCGGAGAACAAGGGGGTGGTGATTGTTTTGTTGGTGAAGGATTCAGTAATTGGAAAAAAGAAAAAAAAAGACTTACAACTCATGTAGGAAAGCCTAATAGTTTGCATGCCCAAGCTTATATGAAGAGTCAAAGTTTAATGAATCAAAAACATCATATCCAATCATTTTTATCTAAGCAATCCGATGTAGAGAAAACGGAATACCGGGTTCGTTTATCAGCTTCAGTTGATTGCATTCGGTTTCTTCTGCGACAAGGATTGGCTTTTCGTGGTGATGATGAATCAATAAATTCAATTAACCATGGAAATTTTTTGGAGCTTTTACAATATACAGCTAATCACAATGAAGAGATCAAGAGCGTGGTTCTAAAAAATGCTCCAGAGAACCACAGACTCACTGCACCTGATACTCAAAAAGATATTACACGTGCAGCTGCATGTGAGACCACTCTTGCTATACTCAAAGATCTTGGAGATGCATTATTTGCCGTTTTAATTGATGAGTCTCGTGATGTATTGATATTCACATAATTATTACATAATATATCCCTTAATTTATACATGTTAGTGTTTCGATTATTATATTTTATAGTAATTATTTCGTTTTCATGTCGTTGTAGGAATTTGAGCGTAAACGATGAAATCAGATTAAAGCGGCAAGTTAAGGAACGACAATTAGTCAGTTCCAATGGTGGTATAAAGCAATCACAAAACCTAAACCATAACCTAATTCATACCCTAAAACCCAAAACCTAATTCATACCCTAAAACCCATAACCTAATTCATACCCTAAAAACCAAAACCTAATTCATACCCTAAAACCAATTCATACCCTAAAACCAAACCCAAACCTAATCCTTCTCCTTCTCTATAAATAGAGGAGGATAGGGTGAGAATGAGGGGGGAGGAAGAGAAGGGAAAAGAAGAGAATTAGAAATCAAAACCTCTTCCTCAATGGAGATTTCCTCAAAGGAGCTCCTCTCTCAAAGGTGATTCTCACAAGGTCACCCTCACCACTCATCCATCTCTTACTCCACTCACTCAGCAATCACCACCTCGCCACCACCATCACCCTAGCACCACCTCCACCGTCAGACAACACAACCGCCACCGTCACCACCGTGAAACAGGGGTGTGACAACCCTGTTTCACGTCAACTTTTCACTCCGTCACCGTCTCTGCTCCTCTCCCCTGTCCACACAACCGCCACCACCTCCGCACGAGTCCCACCACCACAACCTCCGCACGAATCGCCGCGACAGAGCCACCAACCACGCCGCGAAACAGAGTCGCACCGCAACTCTGTTCCGCCTCGCCACAGCCCGTCTTCCTCCCCTCTCTCTGTCCTCTCTTCGTCCAGGCCCCAAACCATCTCTCCACCACCGGACAACCACCACAAACAGAGCCGCATCGCGGCGCACCACCGTGGGGAGCATCGCTCACTTATCTCTCTCTGTTTTTGCTGTTTTATTGGTGTTTCCTCACCTTTGCTCGTCTTTTTTAGGTTCTAGAATCGTTTGGAGTCGAGGACGGTCGCGAGGAGCGAAGGAAAGCCGCGCGAACAGCCGCTGTCGCGCTGGAGAAGACGACCGGAGCGAGGGCACTGTAGCTGCACTGTAGCGAGGGCGGGGGAATTAGTCAAATTCTGTTTTTGGCTATTTCCACCCCCTGTTTTGCTCTGTACCACCACAGAGCATTTTGGGACTGTTTCCTCGGGATTCGTGCACAACCACCTGCTGATTTGCTGAGTACCACCACATCGAGCTTGTGATAAACTAAATGGGTTGTATAAGTTATTTTGATTTATTTTACTGAATTGTGTGCTTAATTGTTAATTACAATTTATTTCTGAATTTTGATAAATTGCTTTCACCTTGCATGTTCGAGAAATGAAACTTGATATGTTTGGTAGTTAGAATTATCCTTTATTAATATTCAAAGCATGTGCTAAAAATATTAAGCTTAAACTTTGATTAAGTGTGCCCTAAAAAGACACTTAATACTTGGTAAGAGCGTATTTGCTTGAAATAATTTGTTAATGTTTGATAGAAACATGATATAAGTTTAATTGGATTTTAACGATCACATATTCGGTGTAAGTAAGGGATTTTCATTCCTAACGCTTCTCGTTTTTAAATTCAGTAATTTAGATTTAAATAATTTTGCTAACTCATTGGTGAGTCCAAGCCCACAAAAATCCATCTCATCTATCTTTTATTTTTCTTATTTTTAATTTATTTTTTTAGTTTTAAAAATGCTGTAACCCCATTTTCTCTAAATTAGTTTAATTAAATTCTAAAATTTCAATTGCATCCACCTTCTTCGTGGGATCGACCCGTACTTGCCGTTGTCTACCAGTTAGGCACCGTGCACTTGCGGTTATTACAAGTGGGCTGAATTAACCTATTAATTTAGGTTAGTTAAATCCGCATCAAGTTTTTGGCGCCGTTGCCGGGGAAAGTAGCAGTGTAATTAAATTTAAGATTTATTTTCACTAATTAAAAAAAAAAAAACAACAAAACAAAAATTTTATTTTGTTATTTTTACACTCATTTTGTGTTTGATTTTGCAGATTACACGCTTCTCGAGGAAATTGGACGATCCTGCAAAACATCAAGCAAATTTCTATTTTTATTTTGTGAGGAGAGTTTTAATTTTATTTTCACCTCGTTTTACGAGTGTGTGGTGTAATAATTTTTAAACTTTATTATTTTTCATTTTGTTTAATCACTAAAAAAAAAAAAAAAAAAAAAAAAAAAACCCAAAATTTTCTAAGTCAAAAGAAGTCATAGGGAAACAATTTTAATTGTTACCCAATAATTTTTATGATTTAGAAATTCGACTTCTAAGACCAAGACCAGTAAATTTATTTGCATGTGCTTGTGTGTTGATTGAAACGGATAAAAAGAAGTCGGACTTTTTTTTGAATTGTGCTAACTTTTTGTGCAGATTGGAATACGCACACTGTAAGTATTTCTATCACACGCAATGTATTAGCGACCAGGGTGCTTGTTGTAATTGTTTGAAATTGTGTGATTGGTTGTTAAATTTCTGTAATTGTGGATGCTAAACTTTAGTAATTCATAATAAGCAGACCCAGCTTTTAAATAGAAATTGGTGGGACTTGATATCCCCACCTCATCACTCCAGCTCTGTGCAACCAATATCCTAACATAATTAAAATCAATTAGCAAGTTAGATAGAGCATTTTTTAGGTGCGGTGTTCATAGGACAACCAAGACCAAGGTGAATCCAATAATTTTTGTGTTGATCCAAGCTAAAAGTGACGATGGGTTTAATCATTCAATGAACTCCGAGAGGCCACTGCCACAAGGGTAATTTACCCGGTACGCCGAGTCATAAGTAAGCTACGATCCACAAGAAAAATTGGTGTAACTAACAGTTTTTGGTTAGGAACACAAACCTCAAGTGTGCACTTAACATCACATCGTTCTCACATCTATTGGCTTACAGAGCGGTAGCACAAGGAAGTACTTAATTGGACCATTGTGACCTCCTTCTCTTGTGCGATAATCCGGTTTCTTTGAAACAAAACTCTAGCCTACTGATTTTGAACTTTGCGGTGTAAAGTGTACACTCTTAGGATCAACTTGTAGCACCCATTGTCGTGTCATAAAGATTACATAAGAAATAATTGTCCCCCAAAGATAAAAAGATAATTGATCTCAAAAACGTTGATTGCTTAGGGAGGCATGTTTCTTGTGCATTTATTGGTTGCTGATTGCATGTGAGCTTGTGTATATTTTTAGAGTTAGTGCTTTCAAACCTCAATTGGTGTAGATCTGCTTATGCGTATTTGGGAACGGGATTCAAGTGGTAGACTTATTCGAGAGGAACCAGTTGAGTTGTCGGAAATCCCCATTGACCTTTTAGGATCTTGCTCCTTGTTGAGAGATACTATTGAAATGGCTGGGGAGAAAGCATTTAAGGATTATTTCTCTCCACGTTCAAATAACACCCCATCTTGCATTGTCTTACCCGAGACCGCTGCAAGTAGCTTTGAGCTAAAACCATCAATTATCCACCTTTTGCCTTCCTTTTATGGTCTAGAAAAAGAGGATCCCTATCTTCATGTCAAAGAATTTCTTGACATTTGTGCTACTCTGAAATATCCCAATTTTTCTGATGATTCAGTTCGTCTTAGGCTGTTCCCCTTTTCTTTAAAAGATAGGGCGAAGTCATGGTTGAACTCTTTAGAAACTGGAACCATTGACACTTGGGATGCCTTATCAGGGAAATTTTTGACAAAATATTTTCCTATTCATAAAACAAATGCCATCAGAAGAGATATATCTAATTTTCAGCAAAAAGATGGTGAGCATTTCTATGAATGTTGGGAAAGATTCAATGAACTCATTGCTAGGTGTCCCCATCACGACTTTGAAAAGTGGCGCTTGGTTCAATACTTTCAAGACGCGTTAACCCCTCAAAACCGTCGAATGATTGACGCCACTAGTGGTGGGTCACTTATGAAAATGAGTGCTAATGAGATTTGGGAATTCTTTGAAGCTATTTCTGAGAATTCTCAACAATGGGATTATTCAAGAAAAGACATGGATAGGCGAAAGGGTGGTTTGTATGAAGTGAGGGATACATCATCCACTCCTCATCTTACTCCTTCTTCGAGGTTGGAAGAAGTTGTAATGACAATGGCACATAAGATTGATGCATATTTGGAAAGGTCTCAGCCATCAGTCCAAACCAATCCATCCGAGGTTTGTGCTGCATGTTCAAGTTCTACTCATTCCACATCAGACTGTCACTTGAAAAATGAGTACCCTGCTTATTTTGCTGAGCAAGTCAATGCATTCAATACTTTTAGGCAATCTGGTTATAATCCACACTCAAATTTTTACAATCCAGGTTTAGCCAAACACCCTAATCTCTCATGGGCCCATGGTCAACATCAAGGAGGCCCAGTTGTGATCCCTCAAGCTCCTCGAGCTCCAATTCCTGCTAATAGGCCTCAATTCAATCAAGATGCACCTCCCTCTAACACTCAAAATCTTCAGGATACATTGAACCAATTTATGCAAAGAACAGGAACCATTCTCGAACAGAACTCTCAGGCCATCATCGAACTAAGAGCTACTTCTCAACAACAATCTCAAGCCATCCAAAAGCTTGAGATGACAGTGAGTCAAATAGCAAAATCCTTTCCTGAAAGAGAAGCAGGAAGATTTCCTGGTCAACCCATTCAAAATCCTAAGGGCCAATTCGAAATAGGCAGTTCATCTCATTCACGCAATGAAGATGTCAAATCTATCATCACCCTTAGGAATGGAAAACAGGTTGACAACCAAATCATAATGCCTAATTTGAATGATCCTGAATCCCACTCCACGCCAAAGCGTGTCACACCTCCATCTGAGAAGGAGGATGATAAAGCCTCATCTTCTCAAGAGGATCATCATCTTGACTCTAATCCCACCAAGGCATCCTATATGCCTAGGACTCCATTTCCATCGCGGCTAGCTCCGGCAAAGAAAGGAACAAATGCCAACGATATAATGGAAATTTTTAAACAAGTTCAAATCAATATTCCATTACTTGAGGCCATTAAGCAAGTTCCCTCTTATGCCAAGTTTTTGAAGGATTTGTGTACACAAAAGCGAAAAGTGAATGTGCACAAAAGAGCCTTCTTAACTGAGCAAGTTAGCTCCATCCTTCAACACAAAACCCCACCTAAGTACAGAGATCCTGGTTGCCCGACTATTTCATGTGTGATTGGTGATCATATGATTGAGAAGGCACTGTTAGATTTAGGGGCAAGTGTTAATCTATTGCCATATTCGGTATATGAGCAATTGGGTCTTGGTGAGTTGAAATCAACTCAAGTGACATTACAATTGGCAGACAGATCTGTCCGAGTCCCCCGCGGTATGTTAGAGGATGTGATCATTAAGGTGGACAAATTTTATTTCCCTGTGGACTTTATAGTCCTGGACACACAACCTGTTCATAATCCCTCTAGTCACATTCCAGTTATTTTGGGTCGTCCATTTTTGGCCACATCCAATGCTATCATTAACTGTCGAAATGGAATCATGAAATTATCATTTGGTAACATGACCGTCGAACTCAATGTATTCAATGTAAGTCAACAACCTCCCGAGTCTGAGGACTACTTTGAGGTTAACATGATTGAGAGATTGACGGAACATTCATTTCCTCAGTTTAATGATCCTTTAGAGGCTTGTTTGACTCATTTTAATCTAGACTTCGATATTAATGATTCCATCAATGAAGTCAATGCTTTGCTTGATTCTACCCCTATAATGGAAACCAGTTATAAATGGAAGCCTAGGGTGGAGACTCTTCCACTCAGTGAGTCAAATCAAGTCCCTTCCGTTGAACAACCACCCAAGCTTGACCTAAAAGTACTACCTGACAACCTCAAGTATGCATTTTTAGGTGTTAACAATACCTTACCTGTTATTATTTCATCTGCATTGACTGAAGAACAGGAAGGAAAATTGTTAGATGTTTTAAAAGAACATAAAACAGCACTTGGGTGGACTATCGCGGATATTAAAGGAATAAGTCCAACCGTTTGCATGCATCGCATTCATATCGAAGATAATGCCAAAGTATCGCGTGAAATGCAACGTAGACTTAATCCTAATCTAAAGGAAGTTGTCCGAGCTGAAGTGCTCAAATTGTTGGATGTGGGTATAATCTACCCAATTTCGGATAGCCCTTGGGTAAGTCCTGTTCAAGTTGTCCCAAAGAAGTCAGGGGTAACGGTAATCAAGAATGACAAGAATGAATTAGTACCAACCCGCATGACCACGGGGTGGCGAGTATGTATTGATTACCGTAAGTTGAACTTGGTCACAAGGAAGGATCACTTTCCTCTTCCTTTCATTGACCAGATGCTTGAAAGGTTAGCCGGACATGATTACTATTGTTTTCTTGATGGGTATTCCGGTTATAACCAAATCCCCATTGCACCCGAGGATCAAGAGAAGACCACATTCACTTGTCCCTTTGGAACTTTCGCATATCGAAGAATGCCCTTTGGATTGTGTAACGCACCCGCTACTTTTCAATGGTGCATGCTTAGTATTTTTTCTGATATGGTTGAGAGGTTCCTCGAAGTGTTTATGGATGATTTCTCAGTATTTGGTGATTCATTTGATGAATGTCTACATCATTTAACTTTAGTGTTAAATAGATGTGTTGAGAAAAATCTTGTCTTAAATTGGGAGAAATGTCATTTTATGGTACGACAAGGCATTGTTCTTGGACATGTAATTTCACACAAGGGAATTGAAGTCGACAAAGCCAAAATTGATTTAATTTCGAGTCTTCCGCCTCCAAAGACGGTTAAGGAAATTAGATCTTTTCTAGGCCATGCTGGATTTTATCGAAGGTTCATCAAAGATTTTAGCAAAATCGCTCGTCCCTTATGCAATTTACTTGCTAAAGACACGGTTTTTGTTTTTGATGAAGATTGTTTAAAAGCTTTTGAGAAGCTCAAACAATTATTGACTTCAGCTCCAATCATCCAATCTCCTAATTGGAACTTTCCCTTTGAGATTATGTGTGATGCTTCCGACTTTGCACTCGGAGCAACGATTGGACAAAAAGCCACATGTCATTTATTACGCTAGTAGAACTCTACAAGACGCACAGCTTAATTACTCCACCACTGAGAAAGAGTTATTAGCTGTAGTCTTTGCTCTAGATAAATTTCGGTCTTACCTTATAGGATCCAAAGTAATTATTTTTACTGATCATGCGGCGTTAAAGTATCTTTTCTCTAAAAAAGATGCTAAACCTCGCTTAATTAGATGGGTCCTATTGCTACAAGAGTTTGATATTGAAATTCGGGACAAGAAAGGTTCGGAAAACGTTGTAGCTGACCATTTATCTAGACTTCTGGTAGAGTCATCTAGCGAATATTTACCATTGAATGAGTCATTTCCTGATGAGCAATTATTTGCTCTCTCCCAATTACCTTGGTATGCAGATATCGTGAACTATCTTGTTACAGGTCAACTTCCTTTTAAGTGGTCTAAACAAGATAGATCCAAATTTCTTGCTGAGGTTAGACATTTCTTCTGGGATGATCCATACTTGTTCAAGTATTGTCCTGATCAGGTTATCAGGAGATGTGTTCCTGAGAGTGAATTTCACAGCATCATCTCATTTTGTCATGAGCAAGCTTGTGGTGGTCATTTTAGCTCTAAAAAGACAGCTGCAAAAGTTTTGCAGAGTGGTTTTTATTGGCCTACCCTTTTTCGAGATACTCATGCCTTTTGCACCACTTGTGATCGATGCCAACGAATGGGTTCCATTTCTCGTCGCAACATGATGCCCCTTACCAATATTCTTGTGGTTGAAATCTTTGATGTTTGGGGTATTGATTTCATGGGACCATTCCCGCCTTCGTTTGGCAATCTTTTCATCCTTGTTGCTGTGGATTATGTGTCCAAATGGGTAGAAGCGATACCATGTAAAACGAATGACCACAGGGTTGTGGTAAGATTCTTGAAAGATAATATCTTTTCTCGTTTTGGTATTCCGCGTGCCATTATAAGTGATGGTGGTTCTCATTTTTGCAATAAACCATTCGAGCTATTAGTTCGAAAATACTCCATCACTCATAAAGTTGGCACTCCCTATCATCCACAAACAAGTGGGCAAGTTGAGATTTCCAATCGGGAGATTAAAAACATTCTAGAGAAGACAGTCAGACCAGATCGTAAAGACTGGTCTCAACGACTGAATGATGCTCTTTGGGCTTATAGAACAGCATTTAAGACCCCGATTGGTATGTCTCCATATAGGCTTGTTTTTGGAAAAGCATGTCATTTGCCTGTGGAATTGGAACATCGTGCTTATTGGGCCATAAAGACATTCAATTTTGATATGGTCAAGGCTGGATCGCATCGTAAACTTCAACTTGATGAGTTGGAAGAGATCCGAAACGATGCGTATCACAATGCCAAAATTTACAAAGAACGAACGAAGATATTTCATGATAAATCCATTCTTCGTAAGTCCTTTGAACCGTCTCAAAAAGTTTTGTTGTTCAACTCTCGGTTACGACTTTTTCCTGGAAAGTTGAGATCTCGGTGGTCTGGTCCTTACATTGTGAAAGCAGTGTTCCCACATGGCGCTGTGGAGATCGTTAACCCTAAGGATGGCCATGCATTTAAGGTAAATGGTCAACGACTTAAGCCATTCTTAGAGTTACCTCGATTAGAAGCCGAGGTTGATGTGATGCTATTAGAGGACCCTGTGTATCAGAATTGAGGATCTTTTGGGTTTTGTCGGGCTGATGACGTTAAACCAAGCGCTAATGGGAGGCAGCCTAGCTTTAGTTGTGTGTCTCTGATGTTAGTCTGGATTGATTTTCGAGTACCCTATTTAGTTGTGTTTCACTCATACTCGCTAGCTCCGTAACAGTTTTGACTTACAACTTGTTTTTTTTTTTTTTGTTAGTGTCGAGTCTGCATTTTATCAATTTCTTATGACGACTCCATGATTCTTATGTTTGTGAGCCTCATTGATGGATGACTTCTTGGAAATTGGTAAGATCTTCATCGTGGTAATACTGTTCTAACCTCCTCTCATGTACTTATTTCATTCATTTGTCCGAATTATTTTGTTAAACATTGAGGACAATGTTTGGATTAGGTTTGGGGGTAGGTTCATGAGTCGGTGAAATTTTCATTTTTTCGTAGTGTTTTCTTTTCTTAAAAAAAAAAAAAAAAAAAAGGTTTTTTCTGTCAAGAAAATTTGGTCTTTTGCGATTATGAAAATGGATTTTAAATGTTTTATGCTCAAGACAATGCAAGCCAATTTGACATATTGGTATATTGATAAAGACTGAAAGTTTAGTATGATCCTTAAGCTAGATCTGGTTCATAAGATTTTTCAACTCGATTATCTTTGCACCATGAGCCATGTTAGCATAACTTGAAGTTGATGAGTGAAATATATACTAGAAAACCTTAGAATAATAGTGGAGACTTAACCCTGAAAGCTTTGAGCCTTTCTATTTTTTTTTTTGAGGGTTATACATAAACTCTGATTTTTCTTGAGTCTGCATTATCTCGTTGATGATCTCATTATTTTCATTCTTTTTGATCAATTGCTTTGGGAATGACATCAAAATTGAATTATTACACTAGAACTTCTTGGCTTATTCAATTGAGATGTCATAATACTGACCCGAACTTAGGAAATGATCTAGGCATTTTTTTTTTTAGACCATTAACTAGCCTTTTAACTTACCCATAACATTAACCTTTTTTGTAGCCTTTTGAGCCTTAGATTAACTTTTATTTGTTAACCCATTAACCTTTACCCAATTTTTTTTTTTTTTTTTTTTTTTTTGGGAATGTGTACGAATGAATATACTTGGTGTAAAAAGGGCATGAAAGAGCAAAATATGAGATATTTCATAAATCCTCTATGAAAAAAAAAAAAAAAAAAAAGAGAAAGAAAAAGAAAGAAAGAAAAGAAAGCAGAAGAAGAATGTGAATGAGGATAAAGATGTGAGAATGAAGAACAAAATTGATGGTGCGCAACATTGATTTATTCTTGACAGCCCTAATTGTTCGTATAATGGGTGTATACATTCCTAGAAATTTTTGTTAGAATCCTTTGACATTTCTTATTAACCATTACCCAAGCCCCGTTACAACCCAACAAAGTCCTAGTTGATCTTAGGTAAAGGTTGGTTTCATAGATGTGGAGATTTAATAATTAAGACCTATGGTGTTTGATTCAACATTACCAAAAGTAATTGATATTCCTGTCCATGAGATCATGTTCATTCCATTCTTGAAAAGTCCGTTCTTCATATTACTATATGTGAGATGATTGTTTTCCATTATTTACTCTTTTCCTCACATATAAACTGAGTGAAATACCAAATCTCTGAGTGTTTTATTGTGAGTGACATGAGAGGTTTGAAGTCAAAACAAACTTTCTACAGGAGATTTAGTCATTGGTTTACTCTGAAATGAAAAGTTATGTTGACAGTGCTATCCCTTAATTATTACATAATATATCCCTTAATTTATACATGTTAGTGTTTCGATTATTATATTTTATAGTAATTATTTCGTTTTCATGTCGTTGTAGGAATTTGAGCGTAAACGATGAAATCAGATTAAAGCGGCAAGTTAAGGAACGACAATTAGTCAGTTCCAATGGTGGTATAAAGCAATCACAAAACCTAAACCATAACCTAATTCATACCCCAAAACCTAATTCATACCCTAAAACTCATAACCTAATTCATACCCTAAAAACCAAAACCTAATTCATACCCTAAAACCAATTCATACCCTAAAACCAAACCCAAACCTAATCCTTCTCCTTCTCTATAAATAGAGGAAGATAGGGTGAGAATGAGGGGGGAGGAAGAGAAGGGAAAAGAAGAGAATTAGAAATCAAAACCTCTTCCTCAATGGAGATTTCCTCAAAGGAGCTCCTCTCTCAAAGGTGATTCTCACAAGGTCACCCTCACCACTCATCCATCTCTCACTCCACTCACTCAGCAATCACCACCTCGCCACCACCATCACCCTAGCACCACCTCCACCGCCAGACAGCACAACCGCCACCGTCACCACCGTGAAACAGGGGTGTGACAACCCTGTTTCACGTCAACTTTTCACTCCGTCACCGTCTCTGCTCCTCTCCCCTGTCCACACAACCGCCACCACCTCCGCACGAGTCCCACCACCACAACCTCTGCACGAATCGCCGCGACAGAGCCACCAACCACGCCGCGAAACAGAGTCGCACCGCAACTCTGTTCCGCCTCGCCACAGCCCGTCTTCCTCCCCTCTCTCTGTCCTCTCTTCGTCCAGGCCCCAAACCATCTCTCCACCACCGGACAACCACCACAAACAGAGCCGCATCGCGGCGCACCACCGTGGGGAGCATCGCTCACTTATCTCTCTCTGTTTTTGCTGTTTTATTGGTGTTTCCTCACCTTTGCTCGTCTTTTTTAGGTTCTAGAATCGTTTGGAGTCGAGGACGGTCGCGAGGAGCGAAGGAAAGCCGCGCGAACAGCCGCTGTCGCGCTGGAGAAGACGACCGGAGCGAGGACACTGTAGCTGCACTGTAGCGAGGGCGGGGGAATTAGTCAAATTCTGTTTTTGGCTATTTCCACCCCCTGTTTTGCTCTGTACCACCACAGAGCGTTTTGGGACTATTTCCTCGGGATTCGTGCACAACCACCTGCTGATTTGCTGAGTACCACCACATCGAGCTTGTGATAAACTAAATGGGTTGTATAAGTTATTTTGATTTATTTTACTGAATTGTGTGCTTAATTGTTAATTACAATTTATTTCTGAATTTTGATAAATTGCTTTCACCTTGCATGTTCGAGAAATGAAACTTGATATGTTTGGTAGTTAGAATTATCCTTTATTAATATTCAAAGCATGTGCTAAAAATATTAAGCTTAAACTTTGATTAAGTGTGCCCTAAAAAGACACTTAATACTTGGTAAGAGCGTATTTGCTTGAAATAATTTGTTAATGTTTGATAGAAACATGATATAAGTTTAATTGGATTTTAACGATCACATATTCGGTGTAAGTAAGGGATTTTCATTCCTAACGCTTCTCGTTTTTAAATTCAGTAATTTAGATTTAAATAATTATGCTAACTCATTGGTGAGTCCAAGCCCACAAAAATCCATCTCATCTATCTTTTATTTTTCTTATTTTTAATTTATTTTTTTAGTTTTAAAAATGCTGTAACCCCATTTTCTCTAAATTAGTTTAATTAAATTCTAAAATTTCAATTGCATCCACCTTCTTCGTGGGATCGACCCGTACTTGCCGTTGTCTACCAGTTAGGCACCGTGCACTTGCGGTTATTACAAGTGGGCTGAATTAACCTATTAATTTAGGTTAGTTAAATCCGCATCATGTATCAGTTAAAGAGCAAATGGTTGTTGTCTTGCACTATGTGAACAAGAAGGGATGTATAGTTGAACGTTTCCTTGGAATTATGCACGTTACTGAAACAAAGGCAATTTCACTCAAGACATCACTTGTAAAAATGTTTTCTGATCATAAGTTGAATATATCAAGGTTACGTGGCCAAGGTTATGATGGGACGAGCAATATGCAAGGCGAATTTAACGGACTTAAATCTTTGATTCTCAAGGAAAATAAGTCTGCATTTTATGTACATTGTTTTGCGCATCAGCTTCAGTTAGCGCTTGTACATGTTGCAAAGAATCATCCTCAGATTGCTTTACTCTTCAACTTTGTTTCAAGTGCGGTGAACATTGTTGCACCCTCATGCAAGCGTCAGGAAATTTTTCGAGATAAACAAGCTGTTAAAATTCTTGAAAAGCTCAATAGTGGCAAACTATCAAGTGGTCAAGGGTTGAATCAAGAAACCAATCTCAAACGACCTGGTGATACACGTTGGGGGTCTTACTATAAAACCTTGATAAGTTTGCTTCTTAATTTTTCTTCAGTGATTGATGTGCTCCAAATTGTTGTGAAACATGGTTTAAACTTAGACCAGAAGGGAGAAACATATGCTTTATTAGATTCTATGCAATCTTTTGAGTTCATCTTCAATTTGCACTTAATCAAGAATATATTGGCGATAACATGGGATTTGTCAATAGCATTACAAAGAAAAGATCAAGATATTGTCAATGCGATGACCTTAGTTAAAATCTCCAAACAACGATTGCAAATGATGAGGGAAGATGGATGGAATATACTTGTGGACAATGTTGCTTCATTTTGTGCAAAACAAGATATTGTTGTTCTTGAGATGGATGATACATTTATACAACGAGGAAGATCACGACGCAATACTGAAAAATTAACCAACCTATATCATTATCGAGTTGAATTATTCTATACCAGCATAGATATGCAACTCCAAGAGCTAAATAGCCATTTTGATGAGGTGAACACTGAATTGCTTCTTTGTATGGCATGCTTAAATCCAAGTGATTCTTTTAAAGCTTTTGATAGTAAGCGGTTGATTCGACTCGCTCAATTTTATCCAGTTGATTTTTCAAATGTAGATCTTATGGTATTTCATGATCAATTGAAAACTTATGTTATTGATATGCGTTCCAACAATGAATTTTCAAATGTCAATGGACTCAGCGGTTTAGCTAAGAAGATGGTTGAGATCAAGAAGGAATTTGTCTATCCCATGGTTTATTTACTCATAACATTATCACTCATCCTACCAGTTGCCACCGCTTCAGTTGAAAGAACATTTTCTGCTATGAATATAGTGAAGAGTCGGTTACAAAATCGAATGGGAGATGATTGGATGAATGATTGTTTAGTTACGTATATTGAAAAGGAAGTTTTTTATGGCATTGACAACGAAGCAATCATGAAACGATTTCAGGGTATGAAAACGCGTCGAAGCCAGTTGTAATATTTTTTTATCCTAACTGGGGAGGGGGGAGATAGAGTTTTTTGGTATTCATGGATGTAGATGTGTAAAAGTTCAAATTATAGAACTTTATTTTTGTATATCCAAAGTGGTCTTCATCCTTTTTTTGAATGAAAATCTTTTATTAGATTAGATGAAGTTTTATATAGTCATTTATGTCTTGTTCAAGTTTAAAAAAAAAAAAATGTATGTTAAAGTAACTAATTTTTATATTATATTTAATTAATTATGACATCACTCCGCCCCCCTCAACAAAAATCCTGGCTCCGTCACTGCTCAGTTCCCCTCTTTTTTTCTCCCACAGGTCGACGCCTTTCTCCCTCTCCTTCCCCTCACATGTGCTTTCGTGAGGGTCAAATTTGTTTGCCCTCGCGCCTATGCGAGTGGGGAACCCATCCTCGCACGGTCTACCGCGAGGGCGAGAAAAAAATAGAAAGTGCGAGGGGAAGGAAAATAAGCAAAGGGAAAGGGACGACAGTGAAAAATTGAAAGAATATGTGAGGGGTGCCCAAAGATGGGGAGGGAAAAAAAGAAGAGAAATGGGAGAAGAATAAGAAGATCAGATAAGAAAACGAGAAGATGAATGATCAAATCTAGGGTTGAACAAATAACCGACCAAACCAAACTAAACTGATAAATTCGATTCGATTTTTTTAGGGATTGGATTCAGTTCGATTTAGAAAATTGCAAAACCGATAAGTACGGTTCGATCTTTGATTTTGAATTCAGTAAAATCGAAAAAATCGAACCGAAATACTTTATATAGACTTTTATAATATAAAAACATTATAAGTTTGACTTTAAAAATACAAAGAGTATACTAATTATATTATATTTCACTCTATTCAAAAGACAAAATAAAGTAACATTACTTTCCTTTACTTTCTCAAGAAACGCAATAAAAGTACATCACACTGTGGGTCTGGGTTACATTACATTGAGAAGTAGGGGTGGGCAAAGTCGGTTCGGTTTAGTTTAGAGGCCCAAACCGTTTTCGGATCGAATACATTCGGTTAGCCAAATTATCAAACCGAAACCGACAATTTAATTTGTAAACCGACGTGATCGATTGGGCCGAATTTTGGATCGGTTCGGTTGGGCTGAAAATTCAGTCTGAAATTATTCTCAATCAATTATGTTGTCTGCACTGAAGCAAAACTTTATGATGGAAGCAGCTAATGATCCTTACTTTTAGCTAGTGATGACCCAAAAGGCTAAACTTTTGAAAAATTATAAGATTTGAAAATTGACCTAAATGGCAAGTATATAGTAACAACAATTGAATTTGTAACCCATTCATAATTGAATAAGTATACAACAATTGATCTTCTAGTGCATTCTAACTTTGCATAAGAGATTGACAAAAATTAAACGAAGAAGAAGATAGAACCAAAAAAAAGAAGAAAGTCTGTCTGCGCTGAACAAATATACAGCAACTGAATATGCTCAGATGCAGCCAGTCTGCACTGAAGAAAAAAAAGAAAATCTTGGAAGAAGTCAGGCTAGAGGAGTTGTGAAGCAAATAGAACCAAAAAAATTAGAGATCTTTGATTGAAGCAAGATCTGTTGAGTCGTAAGGGGTTTGAGACTTTGAGTGATTCAAACTCGAAGGGGCTTCAATGGGGGTTTCAAATAAGGGATTCAGTGGGGTTTCGATGAGTGATTGCAGATGAGGGGTTTCGATGAATGATTGCAGGAAGCGTTTGATTGTAGAATATGAGGGATTCACCGCTTCAATGAGGTTTTTAGGTTTGATTTAGGGTTTGAGACTTAAGTGAATGAGATGGGGTCATATTGACAAATATCTATAATAATATTTATTTATATATAAATAATTATTCGGTCTATTCAATTTTTAATCGGTCAGTTTAGAACCGTGGACCGACTCCGAACCATTTATAATTGGTATCGGTTTAGTTTTATTGATGCCCTATTCATTTTTTATTCGATTCGGTTAAACCGAATTTAATTCGATTTATGCCCACCCTAATAGAGAAGTACTTTCTCTAAAAAGCAATAAAAGAAGTACATTACTTTCACTCTATATTTCTTGAGAACCTCACCTTTTTCCCTCATTACATTAGATTGTGGGCCCGAATTCCCACTCTCCAATAAATTAACTTTACTTTATTCCTTATCGTTTTTTCTCTCCTCCAATCAAACGATCACAATTACCAAACAAATCGGACAAACCGAAACAAAATCAAATTAACTTTACTTTATTCCTGATCCCATTTCCTACCAAATTGTCTTGAGATCCGGTCACCCCTCTCTTTTCAAAAAACAAAAGCAAGTCAGAGTCTTTTTTTCTATCTATTCTTTCTTCTCAGGTGATCTCTCTCTCTCTCCTTCTTCATTTTTTTGTTTGTTTCTCATGAAATGGTTTTACAAACCGAAACACTTCGGTTCGGCTCGGTTCATGAAAAATGTGGTTCGGTTTCGATCTGAATATCTTTGAAACCGACCTCCTTGGTTTGGTTGGCGGTTGAAACCGAATCGTCGGGTCAGCTTTCATCCCTAATCAAATCAGAGAAGAGGAAGTTGGGAGGGGAGAGGGAACTTTCAATCGTTTTCAATTTGGGAGGGGATAAAGACTTAGATTTTTCCTTTTATGGGTGGTGTCGAATAGAACAATGGTTTGGAAGAGAAAGTGCATGGTTTGGAAAAGAAAAAAAATTAGATGGGTGGTGTGGGGTGAGAGTAATCTGTGGTGCCAAATAGTCGCTGCCTATTGCAAATTGTCTCCCTTTTTTTTGCATATCCACTACAACAATTAAGGCATTTTTCAAGAAAAAATGTCCTTGACAAAACTCAAAATTTTGTTGAAAACTACTTTTAACAAGGAAAAAATTCGTTAGTGGGTTCCTGGAGGCATCCCCGTAGCTAAAGTTATTTGCCAAGGAATTATAGTTTTTGTTGGTAAAAGGGATGCTAAGTCAAGAAAATATTTTGTTGGTAATATTGACAACTATCAAGGAAATTCGTTGGTAAAAATCAAATATCGTTACCAACAAATTGTTTGTTGCAAGAACTATTTTATTTACCTACAAAATTTTTATTGAAAAATCTTAAAATCATCAGGGAAAATTGTCGTTGGCAAAGGTAACAACCTTTATCATAGAACTTTTTCGTTGGTAAAATGCATGAATATCAACGAAAGTTGTTATCGGTATCGTTACCAATTACCAAGGAAATTATTTTCAATAAAAAAATTATATATTAAAGTTGTCTAAGAGACGACCTAATCTAGGTCCCAAACTCACAGGACGCCACCCACTACCTCCCAAATTCTAAGTACACCACTCTTGATGATAAGACCCCACTATGGAATTCCATATATAATATATTTATTTTTAGGCTAAACGGGAATCGAACTCCTGACCTATAGTAAAATCTGTGGCAATATTTACCAATTGAGCTATTTGAATAATTATGTTGTGTGAAACAACTTTATAGCTTATTAAATCAAATTACTCATTTTTTGCTATAAAAAAATCATTGCTACGTATATAATAGAGACCAATATATAATATTTCGTCACTATAAATTAGAACTAAATATTTTCACGATTATAAGATTTATATTAAATATCTACCACTTTTAGCAATGAAAAAAATTGTAATAGCATTTCAATGCTATATGTTATTGAAATTGGTTATATCCCCAATGAAATAAAATTAAATTGTTGTAAATAAGAAAATGAGCCTTAATAAGAAAAAAGTTCATGAAAATTTTATCAATATTTAGCAACGAAATAAATTGTTACCATTAATATTATAATTAACAGTAAAATAATGTTGTATTGTTAAATAAATTTTATTTGATTTTTCAGATGAAATAATATCAATGCTACTAATAAAAAATTTTAACGAATTGATATTTTTCCACTATAAAGAAGCTAGGAGCTTTAAATGTAAAAAAATTTCATGAAAAAAATTCATTATAAGTAACCAAATAAATCGTTGCAATAACGTGATAATTAACTAGAGAAAATTTAGTTTCATTGTTGAAGAGACATGAACAAGTGTTATAGTGCATTTACTAAGAAAATGTTTGTCAATAATATTAATATTTATTAGCAATAAAATAATTTATTGTAAATGACGTCATTATAACTAACAAACTAAAATTTCGTTGAAATAGAAATATTTTGTTGCTAAATAATGTTGGTGGGAAATTGGTTTTGGAATAAATACTTTTCGCCACCTCTTTACAAAGAAAAGTTGCCAACAAAATAGATTTTGCTATAAAAAGTGACAACTCTATGGGTTTTTCAATGAAATTTATTTTTGTTAGAAATAGTAACTGATGCGGATTTAACTAACCTAAATTAATAGGTTAATTCAGCCCACTTGTAATAACCGCAAGTGCACGGTGCCTAACTGGTAGACAACGGCAAGTACGGGTCGATCCCACGAGGAAGGTGGATTAAATTGAATTTTAGAAATTATCTAAACTAATTTGTAGGAAAATGGGGTTACAACATTTTTAAAGCTAAACTAAAAATAAATTAAAAATAAGAAAAATAAAATAAAAGATAGATGAGATGGGTTTTGTGGGCTTGGACTCACCAATGAGTTAGTAAAATTATTTAAATCTAAATTACTGAATTTAAAAACGAGAAGCTTTAGGGATGAGAATCCCTTGCTTACACCGAATATGTGATCGTTAAAATCCAATTAAACTTATATCATGTTTCTATCAAACATTAACAAATTATTTCAAGCAAATACACTCTTACCAAGTATTAAGTGTCTTTTTAGGGCACACTTAATCAAAGTTTAAGCTTAATATTTTTAGCACATGCTTTGAATATTGATAAAGGGTAATTCTAACTACCAAACATATCAAGATTAATTTCTCGAAAATGAAGGGTGAAAGCAATTTATCAAAAATTCAGAAATAAATTGTAATTAACAATTAAGCACACAATTCAGTAAAATAAATCAAAATAACTTATTCAACCCATTTAGTTTGTCACAAACTCGATGTGGTGGTACTCAGCAAATCAGCAGGTGGTCCGAACACGAATCCCGAGACAAATGGTCCCAAAACGCTCTGTGGTGGTACAGAGCAGAGCCAGGGGTGTGAATAGCGAAAAACTGAATTTGACTCAGTCTCCCGCCTCTGCTACAGTGCTACTACAGTATTGTTACAGTACTGCCTTCATCTCCAATGCGACAGCGCCGCTCGCGGTGCTGTTCTTCGCTCCTCGCGAGCGTCTTCGTCCTCCAATTATCTCCAGAACCTGCAAAAGAAGAGAGATGCAATAAGAAACTCCCATACAGAGATAGAGAACAGGGAGGAGACTCCCTGTTTCGATTCCTGTTTCAGCGATGGTGGTGCGCCGCGGACGAGCCTTTCTGTGGTGGTTGTCCGGTGGCGGAGAGATGGTAAGGAGGCCTGGACGAAAAAAGGACAGAGAGGAGAGGAGGACGACCTGCCTGGCTCTATCGCGAGGCGGAACAGAGTCGCGGTGAGGCTCTGTTTCGCGATGGTTGTGGTGGTGTTCTCGGTCTGTTGTGGTGGTTCTCGTGCGGAGGTGGTGACGGAGGTGATGGATGATGTTGGTTGATTGATGATGGACAGGGAAAGCAATGGTGAAGATTTGACGTGAAGCAGGGTTGTCACGCCCCTGTTTCACGGTGGTGGCGGTTGTGCTGTCTGGAGGTGGAGGTGGTGGTGGTGCTCGGGTGATGGTGGTGGCGAGGTGGTGATTGCTGAGTGAGTGAGAGATGGATAGGTGGTTATGGTGATTGTGAATCACCTTGAGAGAAAGAGGTTTTGATTTTTGTCTAATTCTCTTCTTTTCCCTTATCTTTTCTCCCTTGTGAAGGAAGAGGATTTGATCTTCTAATGATATTTTTTTCTTCCCCTCTCTTCCTTCCCCTTTTCTCACCCTATTATCTTCTATTTATAGAAAATTATCAAGATGAATAGGGATGAAATGAGGGAATGATTCATCAATGTATAATTTGGAGAAGGATTGGGCTTGGCATTAGGTTTGGGTTTAGGTTATGGATTAGGTTATGAATTAGGTTTCGGGTTTAGGTTATGAATTAGGCTTCGGGTTTAGGTTTATGACTGCTTTATACCACCGTTGGAATCGACTAATTGTCGTTCCTTAACTTGTCGCCTTAATATGATTTCATCGTTTACGCTCAAATTCCTACAAAGACGTGAAAACGAAATAATTACTATAAAATATAATAATCGAAACACTAACATGTATAAATTAAGGGATATATTATGTAATAATTATGTGAATATCAAATACCCCCAAACCTATATTTTGCTAGTCCTCGAGCAAAACAATAAAAAGAAAATCCTAACTCACTTTCGCAGATATCATCGGTTGCACTTACCTTAAACGTGCAACAAGGCTTTAAACCCCTAGATTACCTCTAGTGGACGAGTTATAGTCTCGTGAGGGTTTTCAGAAATGTTACCCACAAACATTACTGTCTCAATCAAAACTTGGTCAAACAGTGTTAATTTTAAAACTTCAAGAAATGCAAGAAACCAACAGTGTCATTTTAGTGTATCAACAAATTTCCAAATAATTTAATATTCTCCACAAGTTAGAGACAAATTCACAATCATCCTCAACTCAATGTGTGTGTGTGGATGGCACTATCAACATAACTTTTCAATTCTGAGTAAAACAATGACTAAATCTCCTGTAGAAAGTTTGTTTTGACTTCAAACCTCTCATGTCACTCACAATAAAGCACTCAGAGATTTGGTATTTCACTCAGTTTATATGTGAGGAAAAAAGTAAATAATGGAAAACAATCATCTCACATATAGTAATATGAAGAACGAACTTTTCAAGAATGGAATAAACATGATCTCATGGACAGGAATATCAATTACTTTTGGGAATGTTAAATCAAACACCATAGGTCTTGGTTATTAAATCTCCACATCTACAGAACCAACCTTTACCTAAGATCAACTAGGACTTTGTTGGGTTGTAACGGGGCTTGGGTAATGGTTAATAAGGAATGTCAAAGGATTCTAACAAAAATTTCTAGGAATGTATACACCCATTATATGAACAATTAGGGTTGTCAAGAATAAATCAATGTTGCGCACCATCAATTTTTTCTTCATTCTCACATTTTTTTTCTTCTGGATGGTTGTCACGCCCCTGTTTCACGGTGGTGATGGTGGCGGTTGTGCTGTCTGGAGGTGGAGGTGGTGCTCGGGTGATGGTGGTGGCGAGGTGAAGGATGGAGGTGATTGCTAAGTGAGAGATGGATGAGTGGTGAGGGTGATGAGAATCAATTTGAGAGAAAGAGGTTTTGATTTTTGTCTAATTCTCTTCTTTTCCCTTCTCTTTCCTCTCTTGTGAAGGAAGAGGATTTGATCTTCTAATGATATTATTTTCTTCCCTCTCTTCCTCCCCCTTTTCTCACCCTATTATCTTTTATTTATAGAAAATTATCAAGATGAATAGGGATGAAATGAGGGAATGATTCATCAATGTATAATTTGGAGAAGGATTGGGCTTGACATTAGGTTTGGGTTTAGGTTATGGATTAGGTTATGAATTAGGTTTCGGGTTTAGGTTATGAATTAGGTTTCGGGTTTAGGTTTGTGACTGCTTTATACCACCGTTGGAATCGACTAATTGTCGTTCCTTAACTTGTCGCCTTAATATGATTTCATCGTTTACGCTCAAATTCCTACAAAGACATGAAAACGAAATAATTACTATAAAATATAATAATCGAAACACTAACATGTATAAATTAAGGGATATATTATGTAATAATTATGTGAATATCAGTAACATATTAACAAGGAAAATAAAACTTGTTAGTAAATAAAACTTTTTTTTTTGTATTGAGTATACCAATTTTCAACAAAATAATGACTTGTCGCTATAAAATAGTTAGTGAACTTTAATGAGAAACAATTTTTTATGAAAATAATTATCAATTTTTACCTAGAAAACAATTTGTTACGAACAATGTTATAATTACCAACAAAATCTTATTTCATAGCTACAAAGATTTCATTAAAAACGATATGGTTTCCAACAAAATAAAAAAACGTTGCCAATAGTGTGATAATTCTCCACGAAATATTACTTTGTTGCTATAAATTAATAAACGAGCTTTAACAAGAAAAAACCTAATGGAAAAAATTATCAATCATTATCGACGACCCGAATCATTACTAATAATGTGATTATTGTCTAGAAAACATATTTCCTTACTAAAGAGGGATTAATAAGATTTAATATTCGTTAACAAGGAAAGTAATTTGTTGTTAAAATTAGTTTTCTTTAGCAACAAAATATTTCATTCCAGAAGATGCCATAATTACCAAGGAACAAGTATTTTGTGGCCATAAAAATAACTTCATTGTTAAATCAATTTGGCGAGAAATTGGGTTTGGAGGAAATGTTTCCCGCCACCTATTTAACAAGGAATGTTTCCTACAAAATATATTTTGTTGGAAAACAGTAACAAGTTTATGGCTTTTTCAAGGAAATTTTTTATTCGTTGACAATGCTACAATATTAACAAGGAAATCAATTTTCGTAGCAATAATTTTGTTGGTAAAAGATAGATTTCTTGTAGTGATCCTAGGTTGATGGATCAATTTTCATTCTCTTTGACCTTGACTTGCACAAGAAACACACGTGAGCCAAGGACCACCGTTGTGGCGGCCGATGACACTCCTATGCTTAAGTCAGACAAGGCTTGAGAAATGTGTAATTCTTGAAATTGGTTTTTGTAGCATCTCTTAGCTCCTCAACCTTGTGCCATATTTATCATGCGGGAGTCCTTGTTCGGCTATGCCTTTGTTGGCGTGGTTTAAAGAAATATATTTGTTTATAGATCCCTTCCTTGTGAAGCGTTGTTCATGCAAGGGAGTTTCCATGCGCGACTTATACTCTGATATTTGCTTTCTAGTAGGAGTCAATGTGTTGTTGGCCTGCCCATCCTAGGTCAATCTCCTAGATACTTGCGTTATCTAGTCTTATAAGTACTGGGCTTGACCATATGAGCTTAATAGGGCTTGCTGATTGGGTCCAACCTCCTGGTACCCACCTCAGTAGGCTTGGAGTAATCTGGGCTTTGTTAGATTGGGCGTTCATCTAGGCCTATTTTACTCTACTGATGATATCATCATCACATGTGTATGGTGTAGATTACTAGACGGTTTGTTGTTTCATCATAGGTGTTTTGGCAAAATGATTTGTGTGTGCAAGACATTTTGGTAAAATGAGTTTGCCCACCTATAACTCATTTTGCCAAAATGTGATGCTAAAACTATTGTGGTGTGCGTTTTTTTATAAGATTAGTTCATAAATGAATTAAACATCAATTTCCTTGGAGACGTTGTGTGAAATAGTGAACTAAATACCTTTGAGCTTGAAACTTTATTCCAAATTGAGAGTGAGGAAGTGATAAACATAATGAGAATAAGAAAAGAGGAAGAGGGAGAGGAAGTAAGAGGGAAGGGATTGAGAGAGTGGATGAATGATTCATACATTAGAGATAGAGGGAGGGAATGGTACGAAGAAAATGTGAGAATAAGGAGAAGAAAATGTTGAGAAAGGGTGGTGAACAAATTGAGGTGTCTCTTAAAACTCTGTTAACTCTTAGGGTGTGTTTGGTTGCATGGAATCTTATCCCATGAGAATTCATGAGGGGACCCTTACATTTTAGATTAAATTGATGTATCACTCCACATCCATCATTTGATTTTTTTATCAATGGTGGGAATGGAAGTTCCATGAACATGAGAATCTCACTCCTTGATCCTCCAAGGCATGTGATTCCTATGTTCATGGAAATTCCATTCCTACCATTAATCACAAAATCAAATGATGGATGTAGAGTGATACCTCAAATTAGCCTAAAATATAAGGATCCTCTCATAGATTCTTGTGGCATAGGATTTCATGCAACCAAACACACCCTTAGTTGTCACAAAAGTCACTTTAAGATGTTAAATTTTATATTGAACTCGTGTCAATAAGAAATGATTGTTCCTACTCTTCGTCAACTTGCACTAAACTCAACATTAGGTTCTATTTTTCAGTCATGCATGTGTTTTGCTTGGTCATTTATAGAGTCTCTTGCATATCTTTCATTTTGAAATTAGGCGTATCAATCTAACTCAATTAAGACATTTTGAGAAGCCAACTTCTAATTCTCTACGAGTCGTGTTTCAAATCATTGTTGCAATGCTCTAATTTGATTATTTGGGTATCATGCTTGTGCCAACAAGCCGCAAAGTGTTTGTATTGAGGTACATCAATCCTAACATGCGTTGCTAATCATGTCCACAAAATCTTTTTTCCACACCCAAATCAAAAACAAAATTTTCTTATCACAACCACATTTTTCTCACAGACCCGCATCATTTCAAAACACAATTTTTTTTAGAATTTTTTAAACTCCCTATCAAGTCCCAACTAGCTCTAGCCTATTAGCCCTACTATTGATATACTCCCTACAATTGAAAAGGTAAGTCTCTAGCCACTATTCTAGCTTTTTCACCTTTTTTTTATATTCTCGCGTCTGAAATCAAGGGTTTGAAGCCTATAATGGGGTTTTAGGGTTATCCACTATGTTTTTCTAAGGTTTCCTTGAGTTATCGACCAAAACGATGGTTTTGGTCGATAACTCACCGAAGAAAATGAACAACAGTTGTTCATCTCTTCAAACCAACATTTTGGCGAGATCTATTGGAAAACCCCCATGTTTAGAATCCAATCAAGCTTAATTGAGCTTCAATTGAAGTCCCATTAAGTCAAATTACCCTCCATTCAACAATAACAAAGTAAATTAAAACCCAGTATTTGTACACTCAATCGACCACATTTCTCTTACTTTTCTTTGAAAAAAAAAAAAAAACTTCAGACAATAAGTACCCATATTATTGTCTGGGGTTTGTGTATTTTCCGCACGAAACATTATTATGTCGGTTTATTTGTATTATTATGTTGTATTTGAAGCTTTCATTTTTCTTGGCGATGTATTCAAATGTGATAACTTTGAGTTTGTGTAACCCATCTAAACATCCCAAAGTGTCGCAAATAATGAATATTTGATTATAGTTGTGTCATTTTGTTATCAGCATTTTATAAGTTTTTGGCAAAGCAAAAACAAAATCATTTTTGGTGGAAAACACCATTTTGAGCTCAAATGGGCAGAAAACAATGTTCGAAGCTTGAGCAAGAGAAAGTAAGTGTATATCTATCAAAAACACATAAAATCTTATGTGGTTGTATATAAATAAACACAATACTTTTCACATTTTTCTTTTATATCCATGGAAGATTTTATGTGGGTTTATTTGCTTCACACACATAGATTTTTTGCACTTATTTAGTTGAACACAAAAAAATATCACATAGGTGTACTTAGCTAAATGCAATATTTTCTCCATTTTTCCTTGTATGCCCACGTGTGATTTTCTACGTTTATTTGTTTTTTCACCCACATAGGGGTCATGTGTTTGTTTACCCTAAAGTTCAACCATTTTTATGAATATCTGGACACATGGTTACGTGTGTGTTAATCGTTTTCTTCACTGACTGTGTGTTTCTTTCAAATCAACGAAGTTCAAGAGGATATAAGAAAAAGTGAATGATTATTGGTTTGAAGTTTCTTAGAAAAACCACTCTGAAACTTGCAATGAAGAATTTTTTTTTTTTTTTTGGTTTCCTTTTTGGCTTTGCAGCTTTGTTTAGGTAAAAAAAAACCATTCAATGACGATAAAATCTCAAATGTACGGTTTATAGGTTTACACTAAGGGTGTGTTTGGTTGCATGAAATTCTATGTCATGGGAATCCATGAGGGGACCCCTACATTTTAAGCTAAATTGATGTATCACTCCACATCTACCATTTGGTTTTGTGATCAATGGTGGGAATGGAAGTCCCATGAACATGGAAATTACATGCCTTGGGGGACCAAGGAGTGGGATTCCCATGTTCATGGGACTTCCATTCCCACCATTGATCACAAAATCAAATGGTAGATGTGGAGTGATATATCAATTTAGCCTAAAATATAGGAATCCCCTCATGAATTCTCATGACATAGGATTCCATGCAACCAAACACACCCTAAGAAACAAAAAAAGCAAATGGGAGTGAGAAAGGAATCACATTGGTTTGGAGCGGAGAAAACTGTATTGGAACCCCTTTAGAAATAGAGCTCATTTGGGAGAACCCTTCAACGGATCTATGTATGCTAACAAATCTAAAAATAAACTCGAATGAGGGAGAAATTGAACGGATTTGTAGCAGGAACGGATAGGGTTTTTTTTTGTAAAGAACAAGGGGTTTTCAAGAAAAAGTCCTATTGAAACTCATTTTCTCTCCCTAATATCTCTTTGCCAAAACTTTGACTTCAAGCAGATGTGGCATATTTATACGCAAGTGTAGTTAGTAATGTTTTTGAATAAAATTTGAAATTTTCATGGGGGCGTTGAAAGTGGAACCTATGGGCACGATTAGCAACTCCAAATGTATTATATCTATGGCAATATAAAAAACAGAATGATCCAACTAAACCGCCCTAACCAAACCAAACCGACTGATATGGTTTGGTTTTGTTTCAGTTTTAGTTCCGTTTGGTTTGTGACATTTTAAAACTGAAGTACTCGGTTCAGTTTCAGTTTTAGGTTAAAAAAAAAGGAATCCGAACTAAACCGATATATCAGCTCTTTTTCAGCATAGTTTTTGTTGAATCGACTCAATTTTGGGTTTAACTAAATTTCCTTTCTGTTCGGTTTCATTACATATTCAGTTTGAATTTTCTCAAGCCGATTGATATAGATCATTTTGAAGTTTCAGATTAAAACCATATCAAACCGAACCATGAGCAACTCTAATTGTATCCTCCAAAGTACCCTCCTCAATATAATGCATAAGTAACAAGCCTGGTCTTGGATCCCTTTTCTCTTGGTTGGATTGTTTAAAAAAAAAAAAACTTAATAGTAATATTACTAGTGCACCATTAAAAGCAAGAGGTTCCCAATTCAGTCGACCACATTGAATGCCATTTCTCAGTACAACAGAGTGAATTACTTAGGATCATGGAATGGTATGAATGCAACCATTTAATGAAGAAGAATCTTTATTTTCTTTTCACTTAACTAGAGACTATGTTAGATGACAGTGATCACATGGTAAATTGTTGGGAACCCCATCCACCATGAATGTTTCTTTAGGCTATACACTTAATCTAGCTAGATGGATTTTTTTCCTAGTGTGCATGCATTCATTTAGGATATAAGTTGGTAGAAAAATTCCAGAGAGGCTGGTTTGAAATCCATGGAGAGAAGGGTAGAGTGGTTCGGATATAAGTTGGTAGAAAAATTCTAGAGAGCCTGGTCCGAAACCCATGGAGAGAAGGGTAGAGTGGTTCAATCACATGTGGACCACACTCCTAGGCACAAATTAGTGCTTTCAAACCAAACCAGGCTCAGTAGAAGCTCTGTGGTTGGTAACGAAACAAAATTTATTTTCAGGGTTTATTGTTCGAATTATAATATATGATTGAGTTCATTCTGAAGTGATTTTTTTTTGTACTTTGCACCCTGTGCTGTTATGCACAACCAAACATGTGAAACTTCAGAATTATCCTAATGAGATGGCAAGTGAGCTAGATGTGAATTATTCAATCCACACAAACAAATTGATAACCCATCCCACCCACCACAGACACTTTTAAGTGGATTTCCACTCAATTACAGCACCCAACAATAAGCAACATCGCATTATTATGTTATTTATGATGTTTCATGAAGCGTGGTGTACACTCTGTTCTTATTGTTTCTTGCACTTGATGCTTGCTACTTCCTTTCTTGTAAATCAAAATTTCAGGTGACCAAAGACACTTTACATGGAGGAGAAGAAAGTACTAATTTCTAATCCTCCGTAGTGTAGTGTGTACTGCACTACATACAGCACTATATAGGTACAATCCATGCTTTGTTGTCAAGTCCATCAACCAACCAAACCACCAACAAAATTCAATTAAACTTTCACGTCCTCTGACTCTTCCACTATTATAGATCGAGCAATGGTGGTAGAATGAAACTCGCATCTGGTGCATGCACCATACCTTCGGGAGGGAGGGGCAACTATGAGATGCCAGACCTATATTACTTAATAAAAAAGATTTACAATCTACTCGGGGGTGTATTACGACTTTACCCAAAAATAAAAACACGAACTTAAAACATTTAAAATCTAAAAAGACCAAGCAAAAACAAGACATTATAATGTGGGTGAGGATCATGGCTCATCATTCAAACCCAAACTAAATGAAGGCAGACTTTCCTTTGAATGCAGGTGAGGATAGTGGAAAATTCTTCTGAATTTTATGAGGGAAATTTTCAATGAAATGTGACCATTGCGATGTAACCAGCTAGCAGCCCTTGAGAAAACAGAGTAAGAACTGGTGAAGTTGAACCATGAATGGGATTTGCATTTGTCTATACGTCGAATATCTTGATGACTATGTATGACCATTTATTCTAGCCTCACTCATTTAGAAAAGAAATAGTCCTCCCCTTGCCAGCAGAACAACGACTTAGCTTCAAGGTGCAACTAGGTGTTCACATTTTAATATTTTACATCTATAATAAATAAATAAAATTAATTTAAAAAAAAATTTCTATCTTCTCCTTCATTTTTCTAAATTCTCATAAAATGAGATTCCATTAACCAAACACACCCTAATTTTAAAGCTCAGTCAAGAAAAATGGAGGATGGTTTGTATGGGGAGGTGACCCCTGTTGCTGTTGGCAATGAAGTCTGTTTGCCTTTTGCAAAACGTGTGTGAAGAGCACAAGAGGTTTAGGTTAGAAACAATGTGTGACATATAATCGTCTTTTAATTCTTTGGCTGCTAACCGATGGATGCTGCAAAAAGGTGCTGCTGATTCATACTGTTGTTTTAAGATGCGATAGCTGATCATCTGGGGGCCTCACCATACCTCACTTAATATATATATCATTTCAGTCATCCTTCTAATTCCAAATGCATCCATGTAAAGACCATGTGCATTCATTTTTTGCACATGTTAATGAATTGGATTATTCATATGTTTTTTCTTGGATGATTTCATCAAACTCTAAAGTTTTAATATTGTGTTAATATTTAAAACTTTTCTAAGACACCGCTACGCTTACTTAGAAAGACATTACATAAAATGCTATTATGCAATTACTTTAAAATATGGATTATTTTACAGAATTTGCAAGAGACGCGGTTATCATACACTGTATCGATCACATAATCAAATTTGTGGTGTTAAGGTTGTTGTCCTGTGGGTATTATGGAAGAAACAAAGAGCCTTTGCCTTCAGCTCTGCTTTGCTTGGCTGGTAATGCGGAGGGCAATATCGAGGAAGTCTAACAAGGTTAGATTTTTGGTACTGTTGAAAAAACTGGTCACAGCCTCCTTATAGCAAGTGCAACAGTTATTTTCGTATCATCGGTCTTTGTTTAACAACATACATACATATGCATGGTTAAGTGAAGTAAGGAGCAATCCCTTCAAATCACTTTGAATTAGTATTTGTAGATGTTCTTCTAGCATTGCAAGAGATCCTTCCATATTATATTCCTACTTTGAAAAAATAAGTTAGAGAACACAAATATGAACGAAAAATTCTACGCTGCCTTGTTTGGTTGTCTCTTTGGAGGATCTGATGTGTTAAGGTTACAATCAAGTACAACTCCAAGCAAGTTCCTTGTGAGGCACAAAATCAAAATTTCCACAACTCTTCCTTCAAAGTGTGAGAGTGAGAGCACTTTTAATTTGCTTTGAAATAAAAGTCCAAAAGAAGACTTGTGATTCCTGACGGAGCCTAATTTCATTCATGGTTTTGGCAACAACTCAACCCACGCCAACGCCAACACACTCAACACAAACCACAAAGAAAAGAATGAAAAGATACCCCACTTTCTCCTCCAACGGTTTACTCTCGAACTTTTTTTTTTACTTTCTAGAAGTATCAACCGAATCCCCACAACCACTACAAAAATAGAGAAATATCTTTTTCAGTTTTAGTAAAAATACTAGAATATCAGGTTTTACAATTATACGGCGCACTCTTGAAAGAAATAGTGTTTATGTATATCTCAAGATTGTAAAAAAAACTCCTCTACGTACTCCTGATTACATAATCTAATTGCAAAATGTGGCTTCTTAGCCTCAATCTAGTATCTAGTTTTAGATCACAAAATGAAATCTACTTTTTTTTTCTTCATCTTTTTGCGCACTGTCTGCCAATGCGTAAACCTTCCCTGACACAGATGATGATTAATTACACACTCTAAAAAAGTCTAACGAAGGAAGAAGGGTCCCTCACTCCCACTCCATTACATTCCATTCCACTCACCACCAATTTCTGAGCTAACTACGACTACCCCTCCATATTTCAACCCAAAAGACATTCATTCTCCTCTTTTGATTATTATTATCTTTGACCAAATCATACTCTCATCTCATTTTACAGTTGTTGATCAAGTTCTAATAATAAAGCAACAGCTCTTTCAGGAGACCAGTCAAGTCAACCCTCCCGTTTGATGAGATCTGATCAACGACCATCATATAAAGAGCAGCCTTGCTTATTTACCCCGCAATTATAGAGTGAGTGTGCCACATGTCGCATGTACAAAAACCCCGTTTTAAATTCACATTCAACAGTGTCCTATGTATTAAATAGCTCAGCTCGTCAATAGCATGACAGCTCAACGGTTAAAGTTTGGTGAATGATACCACTAAGTCATGAGTTCAAACCTCAATTTCCGTGTACCAGGAATCTCGATGAAAATATTGCTTACTGATGAAACATTTTTTGTGTACCCCACCACTTGAAAAAAATATATATATATGAAAAAATTTGGAGTAACACAGCACCAAAAAGAATATATTCATGGAGAGTGGCTAAAATATTCAAAAAAAAAAAAACAAACAGGCTGGATAGAATTGTTGTATAGATACTATACTACTTTAACATTAATTTCAATGCACCTTGAACCAGGGGCGGAATGTTTACAAAGAAGGGAAAAGTGAAGGGGCAAGAAAAAATTACAAAATTTTAAAAGGGTAATAAGTTAAATATGTTAATAATAGAAAAATCACCCACATAGCTCCGCCCCCGTCATCAAGCAAAATAAAAATCAAGAAAACAAAAGTCCATTGAGAATGAACAATTTATTATTATGCAACCACATTTTTTTATGTACAAAAGAAAAGTATCATTATTTGCGAGTGTTTATAGTCTACGGACCAACAACCCAACCAGTCCATTCAATTCAATTCATTTCAAGCCTTTTATCTGTACAACAGTAAAGTAACAAGAATTTATAAAAGTTCCAATCCAATCTCCGGTGGTGGCACATTGCACTGGGCAAAATCGTCCATGAAAAATCTCTATCATCATCGTCTTCATCAGTCTCTATAATCATCTTTAGATCTAGATCAAGATCAAGATCAAGATCAAGGGTTGTAATTGTACCTTCCAAAGTCAGCAAACTTTCTCGACCGATTGGCACAAAGCGAGGCAGCTGTTGACAGGTGACACTTGCTACCTCCCCGTCCGATATCCCCGGAAAACACCATGGACGCCGGCAAACCTCCTCCGTCCTTCTGACTCCTATGTCGATTCGGACTCGCCCTCACCAACGGGCTCATACAAAACGCCATTCCAGACACATTCCTGTTGTGATGCGAATTCGCCGTTCCTCCGCCTTTGCGACGTTGCGGTGTCTGCAAACTCCCCGATTTCCACCACCCTTGCGATGATTCCGATGAGTATCCACTGGCTGATGGAGATCCTTCTGCTTCTTCCAAGTATTCTTCTTGATCGGAAGGAGACATTCCTCGATCCCTCCTTCCTCTTGCCCGGTGCAAATTTGCAGGAGGAGGAGTGGAGCAGAACCTAGATTTTTTTTTCCGACGGCGACTAGAAAGAAGTGATTTGAACCATGATGATGATGAAGAAGAAGAAGCCGAAGAAATTGGCGAAGCAGTCGGAGAAGGTTTGGAAACCCTAGGATCTGATTCGGCTTCGACTTCGACTTCGACAGATCTAGAGGATTTGAATAGAGTGGAGAGGAGAGAAAACTTACTAGTATATTTCTTCTTCTTCTTTGTAGAACAAGAATAAGTGTTAGTAGAGCCCACTTGAGGAGTAGTGTAGAATCGACGATCATCGTTGTTGTTAGAGTCGTGAGATCGACGGCAAATGTAAGGCGAGACGGAACGAGGGAAGATGAGAGGCGGAGGATGAGATTTCCTTTCATCTTCTTCGGCTGCTTGTTTACGAGCTTGTGCGGCAATCAAGGAGAAGAGACATTCACGAAGGCAAGATGCACAGACTCCGACGCTGCTACTCAGGTCGGATGGGTGTCTTGTACACCTACTCATCAAGAATCCAATTTTGGTTTTTTTTTTTTTTTTTTTTTTTTGATGAAGAGAGATAAAAGATAGATAATTGGTTCAATTTGCTGTGTAGTTAATCACCATTGTTGAGACTGAGAAGAGTATAGTTGAATTGAGTGAGTGAGAGGAAGAAAAAAAATACATACAGAGAGAGAGAGAGAGAGAGAGAGAGAGAGGAGAAAGAAAATGCAGGAGACGCGGTTTATAAAAGTGAGGAGAGAGAGTGAAGGGGTGAGGAGGCCATTTGGTGGTGTGGCGAGTACATAAACTAGTATTTATATGTGTTGTTTGTTGCTTGATGTAGCCTTTATTGTTGTTTGGGTGGAAGAGAAGGGAGGAGGATTTGGTCTTTGGTTGAATTGTTGCTTTGCTTCGCTTTTAGTTTTTCAGTGGAGATGTGATGTGATGTGATGTGATGTGATGTGAAAGATTCTGAATTGGGTGGGGGATGGCAGTGGGGTGAATTTTCACGAATATATGTCTCACTCATTTCGTTTGGAGCGAATTTGGTTGTGGGTGGATGGAGGTTGGAGCGGATACGGATATCCAAATTGTATCCGTTTATTATTCGGGGCGAATACGGATTTGCCCATATCCGCCTCACGGATATCCGTCTAACCGATTAAATTACTATAATGCTCTTGGACTATAAATAGGGAATAAACCCCTCTCACATTCTCATTCACTGTCTCACAAATTCACAATCTCATTTCGTAATTCGCCTCTCACAGAGCGAAAGCTCTTTGTGTGCTCGAAGGTGGTCGATCGAAGCCTTCCTCTCTGTGGTCGATCAAAGCCTCACTGGTGGTCGATCGATGCCTCGAAGCCTACCTCTCTGGTGGTCGATCGAAGGCTCGAAGGGTTGTCGAAGCCTTCCTCTCCTTTTTCTCCCCTACTGTAAGAAAGATCGAGATCTCTGATCAAAGATCTGATATCTGAGATCCAGATTCTTCAGATCGATTTTTTTTTTTTTTTTTGTAGTTTTTTGTTATAATTTTGTATCTTGATTATTTAATTCGATTTTTTTTTTTTTTTTTTTTTTTTTGTAATTTTTTGTATCTTTTACCAACAAGAATCCTTGTGCTTCTTGGATGTTTTTTTAGAGCTTTCGCCTGATACAATCTATTATGAATAATGATATTGGTTAGCAAGTTTTGAAAACATGGTTGATATGAGTTTGATGCTATGATCGGGGCAGGGACCCGACAATCCAATAACGGAACCGCAAACCGTAAACGGATTGGCGGGGCGGGGCAGATATCCGCCAATCCACGCAAGGCGGTTATGTTTTTTAATTAACTTTATAAACGGATTGGCGGGGCGGATTTGGGGATCCTTTTTTTCTGTCGGATCGGGGATGGATTTGCTCAAATCCGCCCCGTTGCCATCCCTAGGTTTTGCAATGGATACTTTCCTTTCTTATATGGCAACGACCACCATATCCTCTCTCAAATCACTATTAATTTTTTTTTCTTTTTCGTATCACCTATATAAACAAAAACATCCATTTTTTTCTCATAGTTCAAATCGAAGGCAATGATTCCTCCATTTAATTTTTCTATTTTGCGCAACTTTACTAAAATGACCATAAGTTCATCATTTCAAAACATTTTTATGTGATTCAAGTTGTGTTTATTGGATAACTGAGAGTACTACAACTTTTGTGTTATGACCAACTTCAGAATCGGTCTCGATCAAATACATAAGTTGGTCGAAAGTCATGAACACTATCTCGTTTTCATTTTTCCAACAGACTTGCGCGACTTTAGTAAAATGACCATAATTTGCTCATTTCAAAACATTTTCAAGTGATTCAAGTTGTGTTTATTAGATAACTCATAGTACTACAACTTTCATATTGATGAACTTGAGAATCAATCTCAATTGAGGGTTTAAATTGGTTCGAAATGTACCCTATTTTTCATTTTGAGTTTGGGTTTGTCTGTTATGTTAAGTTACATATATTTATTGATTTTGGGTTTAAGGGTTTCAACTTTAAGAGGATTTTGAGAGTTTTTGAGGGAGATGGAGGAGATTTACAAGAGATTTGAGTGTGGGGAGAGATTTAGAAGATGAGATTTCGAATGGGGAATGGAGAAACCATTGTCGATTTGAATGGTGAGGAAAAAAATGAATGGTTTTGGTTTATAAAGGTGGTGTGAGAAAGTAAGTGGATGGTGTGGGAGAGTAGAATGGTGTGAGAGAAAGGAATTGGTGGTGCGAGGTAGTCGTTGCCTTTTTAAATTGGGCTATATGATTTTCTTTATGCCCCGCCCTTTGACAAAATTAAACCATTTATTATTTTGTATTTACACTTGTATATTATTGACGTTTTATTTTTTGAAAAATTATAGAGAGCCCGGTCTTAGAGCATTGATTTGTGTCTGGGAGAGTGGTCCACACATGATCGAAACACTCTATCCTTCTCTCCATAGGTTTGGAGGAGTTGGAAAAGGGTAGAGTTGTCCAATCACGTACAGACCACCCTCCCAGATATAAATAAGTACTCTGGGACCAGGCTCCCTAGAAGCTTTGGTTTTTTTTTTTTTTTTTTAAAGATTGGATGAAAAATGTTAATTGGGATATAATGGGATAAATTTTTTTGGATAATAGGCAAGGAAGAAGGAGAGCAAATCAAGAAGAAATCCACAACATTTTTTTAAATTGTTAATCTAATTTTAGTATGATATTGCAACTTTTAAATTAGTAAAAATAAATTATTGTTGGTGCAGGATCAATAGAGTCGTTAGTCAACAAAAACGAAGTGTTCTACTGTAGAAATATAATCACTATACAATCATTTTTATTTTTATTTTTTTATATTAAAAAATGAATACAACTTATTAACAATTTTGCAAAGTGTAACACCCGGGTTTAACGACCCAAATATCTAAATGTCCAAGATGGCAAAACATTTCCTTGGAAACAATCAAATTAAAATTCATTTTAAATAATTTCAAAAGATTGGTTCTTGGTCAATAATCCTAAAAGCTAGGCATTCAAATCTTAAATGAATAAAAACTCATCCTAGAATATGTGGTTCTGTAGGAACATAAATATCAAAATTCTTTATTTAAAACATATAGTCAAACGGATTAATGTTCATGGATTCTTCAAATAAAGAGTAGAAAAACTTAAATTAGATTCAAAACTACGTGGACGAAATAAGTAAAATAAATAAATGAATAGATAACTATGAATAGACTTATTATTAATTTCAAAAGGTCGCTAAGGGTCTACTTAATAGCTCCAAAAAATTTGCTGGAAAATAAATTTTTAGGTATTTTTCGGTGTTTGATTAACCATATACTGATATTTTTCTACCCCACCCCCGCCCCCGGCCCTCGAGAAAAACTATTTTGAGTAAGTATGGAAAATATAGTAAGAAAAAACTCTCAAACTCATATACAATAAAATCTTATTCAAGACGTAACATTGAAATTACTAATATACCCGATGAGTCTAAAAATCGCCCTCCTGTGAGTTTGACCTGCAAAACCACTGTTAAACTGCTAAGAACCACATTTTTAGTGGTTGAAGACACTCCGATGCTTAAGTCAGTAACTCTGTTGGAAGAAGGAAGTAAATCTAGGCAAAACTCAGTTAAAGTTGCATACCTTTGTCGAAAGTTCCCTTTACCTTTTATAATCGTCGTAGTTAACTCTCTGCGTGACTTAAGCATGTGAGGCGCAACGGAAGGAAATGTTTCTATAACAGTCTTCTCCTTAATGAATATGCGTTCATGGAGACGTAGGTCCCTCCACGGCTCTTTCTTGTTACAACGTTCTTCTTCTTAATGAGAGAACATGTGATGGGCTTTGATTCGTCTGGGCCTGGATTCGCCTCCTTAGAGGCGAGCCCTGTCTGGGCTTGTGGAATTAGTTTTATTTCTATCGGGCTTCATAAGTTGGCTTAGTGGGTTGTTGTTGCGTCCTCGTGATGGGTCCTTGTGCCACATGTACGGTCGTGAGGATCGGTCTATTTTGATGTATCATCAGCTACTCCCCCCTTAGTTAGTGGGCATGCTGACGTGGCCACTAACTTTGGTGACGGTTCAACTTTCAATGTCATCATTGCCTTGTATTTAATGCTATCAGTTGCTTTTCACGAGTTGGTGTCTCGATCCTTTGCTTGTCTGTTTGTTTCTTGCAAACATTTTTGAGATTTTGTATCGCCATCATATCTCACACGCTATCCCATGGTCTCTTCCTATGCAAGGGCTACTCTTGCTGGTATTCCTTTAACTGCTAGGATTCTGCATTCGATGGTTGGTTTGCTAGTGAACAAGGAGATATGTTTCCTTCGTTCTCCTGATTGTTTCGATAACCTTAGTGATGACATCCGCGATTGGTCGCGGTCTTGGTTCTATGCTTTTGTGAATTCTGGCCACTTTCGGTTAAGAGGTCGGTTGATCTTTCGATCATTTCGGGTTCCCAACAGGCGGAAGAATCTTCTTTTATCAGCAAAGGAACAGAAGATAAATAAAGAATTCTTGAAGCTTGCCCGTTTTTCTGTTGACGCGTTTCTTTACGATGGCATTATGAAGCGTAGTGGTCTATACACTATGAATGAAGCGGAACGAACTTTGTTTACTGAGCGTGCTAAGGCTTATGCTGCCCGTATTGCTCGTCCTTGTGTTAGTGATGCTAGCATTGATTGGAAAGTGAGCACCGTCCGAGATGTTACGGATCTCAATGCTTCCGGCAATGTTTCCGCTCCTGTTTCGCAAAAACGAAAGCTGGCGAGGTCCACTAGTCCCTCAAGGCAATTGGCCCATATATTTTGTTTGAGTTCCAAGAAAGAAACAAATTTCGAATTGTAGTTATGCTCGGCTTGTGACTCGCCAGGGTTTTATTCGGGATATTGTTTCTCGCTCGAGTTATTCTCACGATGATGTTGTAAAAGAAGATCATGAATCTCTTGAGGAGGTTGAGGAGTTAAGGCTTGCGTTGGAAAGGAGTGAAAAAGAGTATTCGTTCGCTAGACGACGATGAGATGAAGCTCATTTCTGCTTATGGTGTTTCGGACACTGTCGAGTTGTCTATTGATGATCCTCGAGCCATTAATGAGAAAATGCTCCAGTTGGCGATGGAGTAGTCTAAAGGCAATGTTGGTGGTCGAAGTCTTTGGGATCATTCTCCATCTCTTTCTATTGATGTCAACGAGGCAGCCGGGTTTCTAGTTTCTTCTCCTATTCGACAAATTTTTCCCGCTCATACTGCTACCGTCAGTCCTTCCTTTACCGCAGATGCTTCTCGACGTGAGGGCAAACATGGTTTTTCCACTGTTACTGTTATTCCATCTATTTTTCATGCTTTCGGAGGTGGTTCTTCGGTGCTTCTGGACCCTCACGTCCTCACCCACGGATTAATTAGACTGAGCCTGGGCTGAAGGACATCCGTACTAAATTTGACGACAATTTCTATTGGTCTACCCAGCTCGATGTGCAGGACAGTGAACGCAAATTGGTAAACGAGTGGTATAGGCGGTTGGTAGAGAGGCCCTCGATGTCCGTGCTTGAAACGTTTGATCATATCGACCATGGTCTTGAGCAGATAATGGACGGGATGAATTATCTCGCTTACGCGAAGGTGATGGGCTCGATTTATCTAGCTGGTCGTGATCAAGTAGCTCTTTTGGAGAGGAGGTTGGCAGCGCTATTGCTGGTATTTTTTATGTCCCTTCTCAATTTGATGTGTTGAAGATGCAATGCGCGGACTCGGAGAAAGTTGTGGTGGCCGCTAGAAAATTTCTGACGGGAGCGAAGAATCTGCGTGATAAGTCTGTTGTTGATCTTGATTCCTTGAGAGCTAAGCTAGATGAGGCTTGTTTTCATCTTCACGGTGTGGAAAATGAGTTATCTGTTGAGAAAATGGCTTTCGATGAAGCTTCTTGTTCTGGATTGGAGCAATTCGTTATGAATAATGCTGCTAAGAGGCGGGTGGAACAAATAACTGTTGCATTGCATGATGTCAAGGTAGATGCTTCTGGTATGCTTTCCACTACTGAAGAGCGGCTTGCCGCGGCCAAAACTGAACTCGTTGCTACTAAGGATAAGCTTCGTGTGGTTGAAGCCGAGGGTTGGAAGCGAGTTGTTGACCGGCGAGTTGAGCTTCTTGATTATATCGAAGGGCTCGGGGAAGACTTGTCCGGGTATCGTCATTTGGTTGGTGAAGCATTTGAGGATGATGATGTCGAGGATCCTGTTCCAGCAGCAGAAGAGTCATTGCCCATTCTAAGCGTTTCGAAGCCGTTGGTGCTCCCTTATCCTGAAATGAGTTCTTATCTGGTTTCGACTTATATTGATCATGCCATTGCTCTTGTTTCCTCTCCTACTTTTTTATTGCCTTCTCCGGATGTAATAGAGTAGTGTTTATCAATAAAGATTAACTTTTTGTAGCTATCGTAGCTTTTGCATCAAGCTCTTTTATAACCGCCTTCGTGTTTGTTTCTTGTTTATTTGCTAGTCGTTGTCGTTCTTTCTGATTTGTTTATAAGTGGTTGTTTTTTTTCCTGTATTTTTCAGATCGTATTGATTTGTTTCCTTAGCTCGGACTTTTTTTTTTCCTTTTAGGTGATTCAGGTGTTCAAACTTTGCTTCGTTAATCTCGGTTAATAGTCCTAAAAGCTAAGATTTCAAATCTTTGGAAATCCCACTAAATGAATGGAAAATACCGTAGAATATGTGATTCCATAGGTGAATGGATATGGGCAATATATATATATATATATATATATATATATATATATGGAAAATCATTAACAATGTAAGTAAATGAAGTACAGAACACATGAACTCGGATTTTCGTGCATAGCACAATATTACCTATTTTTCACGTTCGATCTTGAGTTAGACTTTTTATATAGTCTACAACCAGTGGGCACATTTACAACCTTTGACTATCGTTAATTTTGATCTCAAAATATATTTTGAGTATTAACACATGTTTGTTGCTTAACTTGTTTAATTACCAATGTTGAACCCTCATCTAAAACCCTACTATTAGCACTTACTCTTAACTTTAATAATGCTCCAAAGATACCTTCGTTAATGCTCCCACAATAACCTTCGACACCATCATTGCACAACTATTTCCCGTATAATAACCCTACCACCACCATTACCATTGCTATCTTGCTAAACTACCTACCATCTATGATTCCCCCACCACCCTCACTAGCATTACCATCTCGAAAGTATGATCATCCATGGAAAGGAAAATAACATACTAAATGAACACTAGAATGAAAGTGTATCAATGAAAATATAAATTGCCCTAAGATATGATAAGCATGACCAGAGGGGGTGATTAGTCTCTTTTTTGAAATCTTTATATTGAAAAACTTTGCGAAAGAATATTTAAGACAAATGAGAATTTTTGTAGCACTTCGTGGATAATTCAACAATATGTGTACACTCATTCTCCTAGATCCAAGCATCAATCAAAAAACATTGCATGGATAGGTATGGATGAGGTAGAGATCGCAAAGTACGAAATAATTCAACACTAGGTTTGATCAAGTCTTGGGATCTAAAATGGTAGCTAGGAATACTTTTGTAAAGTAGATCCTAGACTTGACACACAAATCACAAGTGAGGTAACTATGATTTGTAGAACTTAAAGCATGAAAAATAAGATAATCTTTGGCAGTGGAGTAAGCAAGCATGAATAAGTAAACTCAAGAGAAAGCAAGAGCAATACCAATCAGCACACATATATAACGTGGTTCATCTAAACTGGAGTTTGATTGGCTCCAATTAGTTACTTCCACGTTGGAAAATGGCTCGCAAGCTAAAGCTTATATTACTTCTTTAAAAGAGAACTAACTTTCAATCAATGTTGAAAAACCTCGCAAAGTCAAAAGCCACACTCCCACGAGACTTACGTGAAAGTGCAGTGGTAGCACTAAAGTACCACTCACGAGTGCCCTAAGATATGATGAGCAAGACTAAAGCAAGTTGAATAGTCTCTTTTTGAAAGAAAAAATTCCTTAAAAAACTTTCCTGAAATGCAAATGTTAGTAGACTATATGAACATTTTGTATAAACTCCGTGTTTAAAATAATATCCTAAACCTTAGCACCAATAAAATAGTCAAAGATAGGATAAGAAAGTGAAATGATTCACTTCTTGTTTTGGGCGGTCTCACAAGTTTTGGAATCTTAAACACGATTATAAGGAAATACTATTGAAAATTAGATTCAAGACTTGATGCACAAATCAAACGAGCTAAACTATGATTTGTTAAAACATGCAAGATGAAATATCAAAGACAATAAGATAAGCAAACATGTATAAGTATGTAAATAAATGAGAAGATACAATACCCCACACAAATATAACGAGGCTCACCTAAGTCAGGGTTTGATTTGCCCCGACCAGTTACTTCCTTAGTAGAAAGGGATCCCAAGTCTCAAGCTTATATTATCTTGATTAAAAGAGAACTGCACTATCAAATAACGTTCCACAACATTGCAAGGTCAAGTCATCGTGTTCTTCTAAAACTTACCAACACGAACCAATTAACTTGTCCACGAGACTTATGAATACCTTGGCGGTCATGTGGGATGCAACACAACTAGTTTTATGTTTCTGTTCCACGAGACTTATCGAATGACCAAAGATGACGCCATCATGGAATGCAATACAACCAAGACTAGTCATTTGTTTGGGATCTCCTGTGATACTTGTAGGAATCCAATCCATATATTCAAGAACCCACACGAGATTGGTTGAGTTTAGGCAAGCTAACACTCAAGAAGGTTTCTCCAAGTATGTTTCTCAAATAGATGGATGGGAAAAAGTTTAAGCTCGGATCTCTCACTTCTTTATAAAGTAAAAGTGAGGTTCAACCTTACACTATGAAAGTTTGGGGTGACAATGAATGGTTTCTCACTAGGGCTTTTAGATGTCAAACAAATAAGTTGTTTGCTCTAGGTTAAGCTCTCAACTTGAGCCCTAGTTCTCTATCTTTTGCTTTTGAAGCTCACTCAAAGGTAGTATGGAGATTTCCTATTGAACAATGGGAAATTGCTCTTCTTGTTGTTGGATTTGCTACTCTTGAGTAACTCTTAACTAGTATCTCTTGAACTCCCAAAGTTGAAGAAGGCAAAAGATGATGCAACTATTTACAGAATGATCTTGGAGGGGTGAAGTCAATTTCATTATCTTCATATCTGTTTTTCAGAATGACTCTTTGCTTGCCTGCTGATAGTGACATTTCAGGGGCGAAGTCGACTTTGCTCTGCCTAGACAACTTTTGTAAAACAAAAGTATTCTCTTGGTCACATGTCATTGTAATTGACATAAATTTCTCATTTACGCGCATGAGCGTGTCCAAAGTGATGGAATATTCAAGGGAATATCCATTCTCATGTGAGGGGATGTCCTCAATTCAACTTTGAATTTTGGTTCACACACATTGATGATACATCAAATCATCTTGCAATCCGCTTCGTACACTTGGCATGATGATCTCGTTAACAAAGTAATACATGCCTAGATGAGTGCCTAATCTGACGAAGCCCATTGAGGCAGGTTCTAGGAGGTTGGACTCAATCAACAGTGTCATGTTAAGCCCATAAGTCATATGGTCAAGCCCAATACCCGTAAGATCTAATAAGGCAAGTATCTAGGAGTTTGACCTAAGACAGGCATGCCAACAATACATTGACTCCTATTAGGAAACAAATACCAGAGTATAAGTCGTGCATAGAAACTCTCATGCATGGGCAACACTCCACAAGGAAAGAATCCCTAACAAATATCAATGTACAAGTCGTGTATGAAAACTCTCATGCGTGGACGACTCTTAACAAGGAAATGATCTCTAAACATATATATTTTCTTAAATCACACCACCAAAGGCATAGCTGAAGAAGGATTCTCAAGCCTTAGAACCCAGTATTAAGCCAGGTTGAGGAACTAAGGTACGATACAGAACCCAGTATTAAGCCTTAGACTTTTCTCAAGCCTTGTCTGACTTAAGTATCAGAGTGACATCGACAGCTACAAACGGTGGTTTTTGGCTCACATGTGTTCCTTGTACAGGTCAAGGTCAAGGAGAACGAAAATTGATTCATCACATTTTTGCCTCCAAATAGTTTTTAGTACTATATTTGAAATTTGGTCATCCATAAACTATTTTTACATTGTCTTCAAATGCTACCTGGCATTGTCCAATTCTTGGACTTCAACCATCTTAAACTTGTCTTTTTGAAGTTTTAACAATGTTTGACCAGTCTTTATATCTTTGACTTCATTCTTGATCGACTTTGGCTTTGATTTTCATTAGCGCATGACTTGATTTCTTCTTTTTGCATTGTCGCCTTTGGTTGAGTCTTCATGATTGCATTTAAATGATTTAATTTCATTGATCACTTACACCCCATATGAATGACTTTATAATTCAGTCAACAGATTATACAATAACTTTCTGCTCAACCTATATTGGTTTTACAAGCTTAACCAATATTGTTTTTGTAGTAATTTACAAATAAAAATTTCAATCTCCCCCTTTGTGAACTTCTGACAAATATATATCAAAGTCACAATTACAATCTCTCAGATTCACCAGGATATGATTAACTTGATTATACATGTCAAGAATTTGGAAGCTACAATTCACAACAAACACATTAGTAGCAAAGGTATAATGATGTTTGAATTTTTTGAAATTCATTTGAAAAAATTACCAATTTAATTGTTAGAAATGAAATAATTGTTTAGAGCAATGGAATGTAAAGTTGTGACTATGTACCAACTTATAATTTTGGCTCGAAATAATTTTGGTTCAATTTCTTACCTTTTTTTTTTACTTTCATTACTTATCCCTGATTTTTTACAGGAGTTCACAACTCCAAGAAGGGACAAAGACAAGTCAATGTTCTCCCTAAAACAAATGTTAGAACTCCCCCTAAATCAAAGGCTTGGCGATACGAGCGTATCTTTATTTACGAGCTTAGTGATTAATTAACGAAAATTTCCTATTTGGATGAGAATTAATTAATTAATTACGACAACGAAAGTTTCTTTATTGGGGAAAGGTTTCCTTGTTGAAATTTTCCTAAATCAATTAGGAAATTGGAATAAGGAAAAATTCTCCTTGAGAAACAATGAAAGTAATATAGACACACTTTCATATTAGGAGTAAGTTTTTCTTATTTGGTAAAACCAATAAAGTTCTCCTTGAGATACAAGGAAGTAATATGGAAATACTTTTCTATTAGAAGTAGACATTCATTGTTTAGTTACAAGAAAGTTCTCATTGAGAAAAACAAGGAAAGTAACATGAAAATACTTTTTATTAGAAGTATGCTTTCATTGTTTGGTTTGGACTTATTCAACCTATATACAATGTCTTTGTATGTAGGTTCAAAGCATCCCAGGAAATTCAGAAGAATCCAAGAAATTCAGGTTAGAAAGATGTAAATCATTTACTCTATCCATTCTAATTAACAAGACTGTTGTTATACTTTTGTATGAAACTTTAAATGCTTCAAATCAATTTTAAAAAAGAAATTTCTTTTGAAGTGTCCCTATGCATAAAAATCAAAACTTATGGGCCACAAGGATGACCATTAGTAGATTAGGGTTTGGCCATGCTATCCAGAGTTGTACCAAACATCAAAAACTTCTCATGAATCAATGTTGTTTAGGGGGAGATAACTGTAAATGCATTTTTTCTTTTTCTTTTCAAGTGTGGCTATATATAAAAATCTAAAAATTTATGGGCTACAAAGATGACCATTAGTAGATTTGGGTTTGGCCATGCCATCCAGATATTTGTACCAAACCCCTAAAACTTCTTATGAATCAATGTTGTTTAGAGGAATATACATAAAGAAGAGATTCAAAGTCAAATAGAAAATGGGGCCATTATATAATGTATTTTGTGGTGATGGTTTAACCATGGTGGCACTTAAATTAATTGACCATTCCTTGTGTCATGATCACTAGTGGTTGAGCTATCATCATTGTATTGCCACAACAAAACAGTAGTGCCAAATGTTTTGTGTAATTTGAAAGGATACTGCAATCATTAATTAGATTTTGGATTTGATTAGATGGGGTTGTTTGGTTATGCCTTCCATTCTTCCTTTTAGAGCTTCCTCTATTTTGACCACTTTAATTTGTTTGCTTGATATGTATGTTTTGATCATGAATCAAACCATTCCAAATTTCACAAATTTGTTACCTGGTTCGAAGGGCGCATGTAATATTAGGAGTCTTTACTTTTTGCTTTTCTCTTGATTATGTAACTATATTAGCAGAGACTTCAATAAAAAGGCTCATCGCTTGGCAGCTACGGCTAGCCGTATGATGTGTAGTCTTTACTAGTTTATTTTATATTAAACGCATAATGCTTTAACAAAAAAAAGCTACTTGGTTCGAACAAAATTTTCTTCTTCTTCATTAATTATTATATCTATCAATCAGTAAACATTATATTATTACTATATAGTCTCCATACCAAACAAAAAAAAATAGACCATCTCTCATACTGTCAAACTAGGGTGAAATGCAGTTAACCTACGTGTAGTGATAACTTACTAATGACTTTCTATTTATCCCATATTGAATTAGTTAGTAATGTCAAATTACCTCGTTCATCTGTTTTATAATTCATGTCGGCACCCCTTATTAAGATTTCAAAGTCTACTTCTGACGGCATGGATATAATAATGCTTTATTTATTTTTTATAATTTTTTATTTGCTTTGTCCAGAAGTGAAATTATAACTGTTAAATTGTCACCCACTCCAAAAAGTAATGCTCATATTAAGTGATACGTAAACAGAATGAATTTTGAGCACCTTTGATCGACCAACACTTTATTGACAACAAACCGTCTTTTAAGTTTGTTCTAGCTTGTATCGAATTGGTAGGCCATGTCTTTGCATCAAAGTTTGTTTGTATTGTTGCTTAAAGAACTAGGATAAAATGATAAAATTTTGTTAATTACAATTCAATGTTTGAAAATGAATTAGACACAATGATTGTGTTTCTATTCTAATTTTATATATGCTTACATATGTTGCCATTGTTGATTATATAAGAGTTGGTAAAGCATTGACTTTTGGTCTTGAATATTACAATTAAGAAAAATTCTAATTGTCGAGGGAACCAGCGAGGGACCCCATAGGGGGATGGGAGCCGTCCATCTCCCCGGGATGTGCGCTTGAACTTTTGGGATGCGTGCATTGATAATTTAAGCGCGCATCTCAAGGAAAATAAACGGCTCTCTCTCCCCCTGTGGGTCCCTCGCTGATTTCCTCGCTGTCTTCCTCGACAGTTAGACGGGTTCTACAATTAATTTGCAAGTTGCCTTGCCTTTGCTTTTCTATTTAGTTTGATAACAAGGCAACATATCAGTTTCATTACCAAACATGTGCAAAAGGAGATTATATTAATACAGTGTGCTTGTCTTGTGTGTGCGAAATTCTCTTACTCAAACAAAAATTAAGCTACCAAAATCTAAGTAGCTGCACCATCAACTCTAGGATCTAACACAAGCTGCAAAATCTTTGTTAACAATTATCTAATCACTTTGTTGGCGACCTATCTAAATTACCTTTTTGGTAGGATTGCCGACCATTTTCCTTAGAAAATAGAATCAATTTCCTTTATTATGCAGTTTGGTTGTCTATTTACTGACAGAAATCGATTTTTCATAAGACTATTTTCCTATTACTTATGAAAATTTGAGTTTGAGGGAGAGGTATCAAAATCGAATTCATGGAAACAATTTCAATTTTCATGCAACTAAACAGACCCTTAGATGAAGATTGGATGTTTGTGGAAGTCCTTCAATTTGTTTTTTTTTTTCTATTACTAATTAACATTGGTAACACCATTAAGTCATTTTATGTGTGTGTGTATTGTAATGCATGTACAGATAGACACATTTTTATTTGATAAATAGAATTTTAGTTAAGAAATGTAAGATTGCCATCATTTTGTGAATAAAGTTTTCTCTAACATAGAAAATAAAGGTAAATTTATTCAAATCATTCAGCCCTACACTGTGTGTGGTCATTGTCATGTCCTTATTAGCATTGTCTTTCCTATCATGATGAATTAATAGAAATGTTAACATTCTAAGGTATATTCAAGACTCACAATTACTTCTTTTCTTTTATAGGGTTTACACTCTTTCATTACATAATTTTTCTAACCCTTTCAATAGATCTGTTACTTCCCTTATATAGCCCAGTAACCTTCACTACTGATTAGTCATCTCTTCCATATATATTTATTGAAATATCTTATGGGGAATAATTTCTTACACCGTAAATATTCTAATTGAGACTTTTTGTTTACTCCATAATATCACAGTGATGATAAGATCCTACATAGTTATCTTGGGATTTCCTACTCTTCACACATTCTCTTCGTCCAAGCCCATGTAGGGATAGTATGTAGTGGGGCGGATTTTCACGAATATCTGCCTCGCCCGCTCTGTTTGGGGCGGTTTTGGTTATGGCTAAATGGAGGTTGGGATGGATACGGATATCCAAACAATATCTGTTTATTATTTGGGACGGATACGAATTTTGCCCTATAAGCCCACTGATATCCATTTAATCGAGGAAATTACATAAATACCCCTGACTATAAAAGGGAAAAATGTACCCTTGCCCTAGATCTCTCATCTCACTCACTTACTCTCAACCCTGCGGCTCTCACTCGTCTGCCTCTTTCCCTCAACTCTCGTTTCAGTCTCTCTGAGACTTTCGCCGTTTCTCTTGTCTATTTTCTTCTCTCTCAAACAAAACCAGCAGAGATTCATCCACAATATTGCAAACAACCAGTCCACAACAAAGTCAGGTTCAGGGAAAAGGGCTTGATTCGCCTATTCAATCTTTATCAACTGGAAAACCAACCAGTCCACAACGAAGTCAGGTTCACTCCTATCTCTTTGTATTTCACGTTCTTCGTCTCTATCACCGTTCAAGTGAGACTCGAAAAGGATGCCTCTTGAGGCCGGTCTCGGCACAATAAGAGAGCTTCGAACAGCTTCTGACTTCGAGGGTTGGTGGAAACCAAATCGGCTCCTCATAGTGCTCGCTGCTTCGAAAATGATCGACATCTTGGTTAGATTTTGTGATCTACACAACTTTTAGAGAATAAATTCAAGGTATTTTTTAGGGTTTCATGTGATTGAGTGTGTGTTAGAAAGAGATGGAAAGTTTGAAATAGGTGGTTTTAAAGAGTGTTCCAGTGTTTGAGTTTGATGAGCTACTACCACTAAGGTAATAACGACTCTGCCAGGCTCAGACAAATTACTCAAGAACAAGGAATGGAAATGAAATTCAAATTCAAATGAAAGCAATTATAGAATTCTCAGCTCAAGAGCTAAGCCTAATTATTCTCTTATTCCTTCTTCTACTCAGTTTCTTCTTATCTATTTAAAGACAATGAACCCTAACAGAATTTTGTATTTGCTAATAGGAGAGTGCCATGTGTCTGACTCACGTGACCCTTAACTAACAGAACTATTCAAAAATTACAAGACGCATTGTTTTTAATTTGAATTTGCCGCTTCTTTTTCCCACCTAACAGATGCTTCTTTTGCAAATCTTCAGGTCGTGACAATGTTGTCTCGATGACATGATCCTTGTTCTCAAGGATTAAACTGAGGGAACATAGATTGAATGTGCGACCAATCCTCCTAAGTAGCCTCCTTTGGTGTCGAGTTAGACCAGTGTATTAGTACTTGTGTAACTGCCCGGCTGTGTCGAGGAATCATCTTGGGAGCCAGAATGGCTGAAGGTTCAGCTCTGAAGTTGCCGTTATCATCCACTAGAGGAAATAGAGGAGTAGGGATAACAGAGTTCCAAATTTTTTTTCTTCAGCTAAGAGATATGAAATACATGATGTATTCTGGAATTTGGTGGTAGCTGTAACTTGTAGGCAACCTGTCCTATTTTCTCAATTACCTCAAAAGGTCCATAATAGCGAGCAGAGAGCTTCAAATTCTTGCATATGTTCACGGAGGTTTGCCTATATGGTTGTAATTTTAAGTAGACCCAATCTCTTGTTTGTAGAACCCTGTCTGATCTTTTCTTATCAGCATAAATCTTCATTCTCTCCTAAGCTTTTTGGAGATTTTCCTTGATGATGCTAAGCATATGGTCCCTGTCACTTAAGTAATGTTAGACATCTAGAATAGTTAAAGGAATGAGTGGTGGAAGAGCCAAGAGAGGTGGGATGTATCCGTATAGAGCTTGAAAGGGTGTAGTATGGAGACTCGAGTGGAACATAGTGTTGAACCAAAACTCTGCTAAATACAACCATTTTGACCACTGAGATGGTGCATCACCTGTCATACAACGCAAGTATGTCTTTAAGCATGCATTAGTGCGCTCAGTTTGTCCATCAATCTGTGGATGGTAGGATGTGCATAGAGTGAGTTTAGTCCCCAAGGCCGAGAAGAGATCTTGCCAAAAAGTGCTGATAAAAATCTTATCTCTGTTTGAAATGATCGTAGTTGGTAAGCCATGTAACTTGTATATATTCTGAAGAAAGACCTTTGCCACCGTAGAAGCTGTGAATGGGTGAGTGAGGGCAATAAAGTGATTGAACTTGGTCAGTCAATCTAACACAACTAGTATGACAAATTTGTTGTGAGATTTGGGCAATCCTTCAATAAAGTCTAAAGAAATCTGTTGCCAAGCTTGTGTAGGTATTGGTAAAGGCTGGAGCAGGCCACTGTAAGGGATTTGATCACCTTTATTTCTTTGACAAACATCACAGACAGATACGTATTGGATCATATGCGTCTTCATCTTAGGCCAAAAGAAGTAGAGTTTTAGCCTGTGGTAGGTGGCAGTGATGCCTGAATGGCCTCCTGTTGCTGATGTATGTAAAGCGGCTAGAATAGTCGATCTCAGTTCCCCTGTACTACCAATATAAATACTGTTTATGTGCTTTATGATGCCATTGTGAAGAGTAAATCCAGGAATTGTTACAGGGTGTACTAGGAGTTGCTGTGTGATGTGTTGTGCAAAGTTGTCATTGATGTAGCTTGCAAGGACTTCTTGAAGCCATATCGGTACCACAATAGATAATATAAAACACTATGAGAGGTGGTCAGGGTTCCTGGACAGGGCATCTGCTGCAAGGTTCTCTGATCATTTTTTATAGCTCACTTCATAGTCAAACCCCATCAGTTTTGATAGCCATCTCTGCTGCATCATAGTGGTAACTTTTTGTGCCAATAAATATTTAATACTTTGGTGATCTATGTAAATGAAGAACTTGGAACCTAGCAAATAGGATCTCTACTTTTGTATAGCCATCACAATAGCAAGTAGCTTTTTTTCATAGGTTGAGAGGGTCAAGTTCCTAGGGCATAAAGCCTTGCTGAAGTAGGTTATAGGCCTGCCCTGTTGTGTCAATACTGCCCCAACTCCATGGCTGCAAACATCGGTTTCTAGAATAAAAGGTATGTTGAAATCTGGTAGAGCCAAGACAGGTGAATGGCACATAGCTTCCTTTAATTGCAAGAAGGCTTGAGTCTAAGTGGAGGTCCATTTAAAGGAGTCCTTCTTGAGTATTTCAATCAATGGCTGAGCAATATTGCCATAGTTTTTGATGAACTTTCTGTAATAGCCTGTTAATCCAAGGAAACTGCGGATTTGCTTGATGTTGGAGAGGGTCGGCCAACCCTTCATTGCTTCCACTCCTTGTTTGCTCACTATATGGCCTAGGTACTCCAACTTTGTTTGTGCAAATGAGCATTTTGATAGTTTGGCGTAAAGTTGGTGTCTTCTCAAGGTATTGAGAGCTATATGGAAGTGTTCTAGGTGTTGATCAAGAGTCTTGCTGTATATAAGTATGTCATCAAAAAAGACCAGTAAGAATTTCCTGAGATAGGGCTGAAATGTTTTGTTCATAAGTGCCTGAAAAGTGGCTGGAGCATTGGTAAGTCCAAAGGGTGTGACTTTGAACTCAAAGTGCCCATGATGGATCTTAAAGGCAGTTTTGTGAATATCTTTGGGGTAGACCAGGATTTGATGGTATCCTGATCTTAGGTTTAATTTGCTGAATATAAAGGCTCCATGTAATTCATCAGTTAAGAGCATGGGAAACTTGTCATTTATAGTGATCTCATTGAGCCTCCTATAGTCAACAAAAAATCTCCAGCATCCATCTTCTTTTCTCACAAGTAGAATAGGTGCTGCAAATGGGTTGTGTGAGTGTTGAATCAAGCCAGTGTCTATCATCTCCTTTACCAATTGTTCAATCACGGACTTTTGCATGTAGGGAACTTTATATGGATTCTGAATGGGTGGTTTTGAATCAAGTTTTAGGGGTATTCTATGGTCTAAGGTTTTGTTGGGAAGGAGTTCAGTATGAGGCTGAAATATATCTTGGAACCTGTTGAGTAATGAAGTTATAGGAGGTGGTGTATATTGACTGGTGGTTGTCTCAGAAATAAAAAAAACAAATGTCCTATGAAAGAAGGAGTGTGCCTCTTGAGAACTTTTTAGAATCCCTTGGGTTCTATCAAACTGAGTGAGCCATTTTCAATAATACCTTGAAGGGTGACCTGTTTTCCTTGGACATTCATGATTAGCTGAAGCTTTTGAAGGTTGATTATGATGTCTCCAAATGTTTTCCGCCAATCTCCCCCCAACACCTTATCATATCCTCCTAGAGGTAATAGTCTTACATTCCCTCAAATGGAACTCCCTACATTGTCCATTGTAAGCCTTCACATATTTCATTGCTATGTAGTTGTTGTCCATTGGCTACCTTGACAATCATCTGAGGAGTCATAGTGGTAGGTCATTTAGTATCCTTAATGACTCTAGGGTCTATGAAGGAGTGTGTGTTTCCTGTATCTATCAGGATAGAAATCTGTATTTTCTTCAGCATTCCCTTCAACAGTATTTTCTTCAGCAGTATCGTGTTGCTAGCCATACTCCCATGAATAGCATGCAAGGAAAATTCCATATCTGCTTGAACTTCCTGTATTAGGTTTTCAGATTCTAATGAGGTGCCATATTCTTTTTCACTTGACTCATCATCAAGAATTAGCATGTAGAGTTGTTGTCGCTTGCACATATGTCTTGGTCTGTACTGTTCATCACAATTGTAGCATATGCATGCCCTTCTCACGCCGGAGTCTCATTTGTGTTGGAATAAGTTTTTTGATGAGTGGAGGAGTAAAGGTTGGTTTATTGGCTGTGTTATAGGTAGGATGGTAGTTTCCTTTAGGAGGTAAGTTCATATTGTTGTAGGTGTTGCTATGTGTGGTAGTTTGTGAAGAGGAAGGATTGTTGTTCTTTTGATTTGTATACTGTAAGGCTGGGTAGTTGTGTTTGTAAGGCAGGGTAGTCTGTTGCATAGGTCTGTTGGTGGATTGTTTCTGCAATAGGGAGGTCTCTTGCATCCTAACTAATGAGAACGCTTGAGTGACATTGTTGGGTTTGAATAGCTGCACTAGTGCCTTAATGTCTGGCTTGAGACTACTCAAGAAGCTCAACACGAAGTAAGTATCATCTAAGTGCTGATTGTGAGAAAGCACGAGAGATTTCAGCTCTTCAAAATGATCATAATATTCAATTATTAAGGATTATTTAAAGATTCCACATAGGTATCAAGGTTTAGGTCTTCAAATCTGTCACAGAGATCATGTGTAAATTGCTTGCATGGAAATTGGTTTCTCCCTACTTGGTAATCTAAAAACCAAGCATCGGCTCGTCTACTGAAGTGAATCGAAGCCATAGCAACCTTATTGTCCTCTATGATATTGTAAAAACCAAAGTACCTTTCACACTTTTTAATCCATGATCTAGGGTTTGAACCGTCGCATAAAGGAAAATCTAATTTAGGGAATTTCACATACGTACTAGTGTTCTCCCAGTGATTTTGAGAGTTAGATTGGGGAATCGGATCTGTAGGTGTTGAATTCTGGATCACTGGAGTGATATTTGAACTTGTCGAACCATATGCTCCATGATTTGGCTGAAAAAGCTTCAAAAGTTGCTCAAATTTGATTTCAATTCTCTTATCCATTGCTTCATTTGACTGGTTCATCTTCTTCAACTCTCATTTGATGGATTCCACCTGATTGGTATTCTCCACTTGGTATTTTTTTTATTCCTTCATAAAGAACTCGATCTCCTTTGCCCTTGTCTCCATTTTCTTGTTCAGTGGAGTTGATCAGACTAGCTGCTTTGATACCAATTGTCAGGCTCAAACAAATTACTCAAGAACAAGGAATGGAAATGGAATTCAAATTCAAATGAAAGCAATTACAGAACTCTCAGCTCAAGAGCTAAGCCTAATTCTTATCTTCTTCCTTCTTCTACTCTGTTTCTTTTTCTCTATTTAAAGACAATGAACCCTAACAGAATTTTGTATTTGCTAATAGGAGAGTGCCATGTGTCTGACTCACGAGACCTTTAACTAACAGAACTATTCAAAAATTACAAGATGCTCTGTTTTTAATTTGAATTTGTCGCTTCTTTTTCCTGCCTAACAGATGCTTCTTTTGCAAATCTTCAGGTCGTGATATTATTCTTCCTTGCGCCCAATCCAAGCCTTGGATCAATTCCTCACCCTCTGCTGAACCCATCTTCTCCACGCATCGTCGTTACACTACACTTTCCAGAATTAGATTGCCCAACCTAGAAACCAACAACAAATAACAGAGAAAGATGATGGCTGGATGGAGAATCGGCGTAGATGGGAAGCTTTCAAACGTTTTCATCATTGTTTGAAACCCAATCTGCAACCTAATTTCTCTTTGGTTTCAAACAATTTTTTTCAACGGATATTTGGGGGGGGGGGGGGGGGGGTGGATATCCACCAATCCGGCCAGAGCGGGGATGGTTTTTGAAAAATTATATAAACGGATATTCAGGGCGGATTCGGGGATCCGCGATCCTAGCGAGGTGGGGATGGATTTTCCCAAATCCGCCCCGTTGCCATCCCTAAGCCCATGGGCTGAATTCTTAAGCACTCTTTTGCTCGCGTGGTATTTCTACTGAATCATTTCGTCTATGTCTCTTTATGTTCCAAACAACATTTTCCTTTAATGGTTAGAAACGGGAGATAGTAGAGATCACTCCACTTAAATCTAGGCCACGATTCCCTTCCTCCTCATTTGCTTTACGTTCCAGAATCGAAGCTCCATAGCCAGCTGCTTAGTGAATCACACAGATGTTGCTGCTCTTATTCTTTCTTGTTGCTCATTCGCTTGTAGTAGGTAATTCTCATATTCTTTCTGTTTTGTATGTTTCTCTTCCCTATTTTTTTTTCTTCCAACTCTGTTAATGAGTCGCCACAAGTCCAAGCACCATATATTTAGGCGCTTTAAAACCTCAAATCACCCTAACCTTGGCATTGCTATCAATTTAGAATCAAATAATGTTGGTATTGTATTAAAGGGGAGTTTGTCTAGGCAGCCAGGCTTTAAAGTCATTTTTTGTCAGACTTGGGCTTTTTTACAATTTTACCCCTTCTCTTTAAAACACAACTACAAACATTATCTATAAAAGGGGGTAGAAGTGTAAAAAGCCCCAAAAAGTGGCTATAAAACCTGGCTTCCTAGAATTGGGGATTACAGGGAGACGGTTTGATGATACAAGAGGGAAGTTCTGTAAAAGCAACAGGAAGAATTGCCCAAATACCAGTTAGCGAAGCTTATTTGGGTCGTGTTATAAATGTTCTTGCTAAACCCATCGATTGTAGATGTGAGATTTTAGCTTTTGAATCTTTGTTAATTGAATCTCCCACTCCTGGTATTATTTCAAGACATTTTGTATATGAGCCTATGCAAACAGAGCTTATTGTTATTGATTCGATGATCCCTATAGGCAAAAGGCAAGGGAACTCTTCTATATGTAGATCTCATCGTCCCCATGAATTGGATTTTCGGAGATTCCAAATATGCAAACCATTCTATTCAACCAGAAGCCATTTGTGTCACACTTGGACAGCCGGCATGCCCATTCCTCTCACCCCATGAGCCGTTCGAGTTCTCTCTTTCTACAATATTGCTCCTGGTCAAGCCATCGAGAACTTCTGAAAATTGTTGCATGCTTATGAGTGAGTGGGTTCAGTCCTTGGAGCCGATACCATCTCTTTCCGAGATATTAGGGCTCAATACTCTTTGTTGGGATCCGTAGCTAGAGATGGGTGCATGTACTACGTACTATCTTCGAAGGCACATTGAAGACCATGAGCCTCTTACTCCAAAGCTAATTGATATTGATAAATATTGGTTTCTAGATTGTGATTCCCGTCCACTTGTACGACTCCAAATATATTGACCCTACTTACCCTTACGAACCTCCTGTTCCGACCACCTTTGTCACCCATCTCTTGTAAAGAAGGCTAGAGCCAATCCGAGATTCCTTGCACAAGTTCAATAACCCATTAGCCCCTTACGAGGAAAGAATACCCCAGCAACATCATTTTTTGCTAGCTCGTTAGGTGTTTTAGTTGTCTCTGCCATGATTACGACCACACTGTTCGATACTCAAAGGTACTAGTTTTTTTTTTTTTTTTGGCTTTGGTAGTCAGCTTTTATATGAGCTTGTTTAGGTAAAGTTTAGCTTGCATGATTCTACAATAGATGAAGAAAGTTGTTTGCATTTGGACGAAATGAAGTACTCTATGTTTCAATATTTCTCTGAGGAAAAATTAGTTCTTGACCGTGAAATAAGAATGCCACTTAGTTGTTTGAAGGATTTCTTCAATTTGACAATCATTTGTGAGTTTATCTTGGGTTTCTGTCGTAACTACATCAACAAATAATGATAAGAGTAGTGAATCTATGAATTCTGAGCATGGATGAGTGTCTTAGAAATAGAGGTCTTAAGTCTTGGCAGCGCGTGTAATTATCACCAAGCTATGGAGCAAGAATGATCCAGTTACATTTTGATGAATCTTCATGAACAAATACAGTGATATTCTAGGTACTGTCTTGGAGCTACCTAATAATATTTTTCGATCTAAAGGCTCTTAGCATAGCATATTTACTTTACTTTTTATTATCTTAAAGCTTATTAAATCATATATTAATTAATAAAATAAAATAAAATAATTGGCTAAAAAATTCTATTTTCCTTGGAAAGTATTCCTTAAGATTTCACATTTACCTTGGATGGAAAATGTACCTTAGCACGCATTGCTCTTTTGTTCATCACACACTGCTTTAACCTTTAAGGTTCCAACCAACAAATCACACCCACTTCCTTTAGCATATACATGTTCAAAGCTTTTAACATCTTCATGATCTTAGAATCATTCATAACAATAGCTACGGGTGACTTTTCTTATTTCATTGTTACAAATTTTTAGGAAAATTTTTTGAATGAATTTTTTTGTTGCCGTTGTGTGATAGAATTGCAGAAATGGATAAAAGTTGGAAGAGAAAATAGGTTAAGCTCTAAATATAAACAAGGGGTGTTTGGCAGATGAAGCCAATAGGATTTGATGCCCATGCTGTATATGCAAAAATGTGTATCTTAAGATCCAGCAAATGGTAACCAATGATTTGTACATAAATTGGAATGATATGATTAGTTAGACTCGATGGGTGCATCACGGAGAATAGTTTCAGCCGATTAATGATGATGATGATGATGATGATGAACACGAAGATGAGGATGAAGTGCAAGCAATACTAGCTGATGTGTATATAGGTACATTTGGGAATAATAACCCGAAGAGCCATCAGGTAGCTATGATCCACAATTGGGTGACATAAAAGTTTCATAAATTGTTGGGTGATGCCCAGCTTCCACTTTTTACAGGGTGTGAGAAATTTTCTAAGTTGAATTTTCTTATGAAGTTGCTTCATTTGAAGACAATAAATCGTTAGAGCAACAAATCTGCTGAACATGCTCCTTGGGTTGTTAAAGGACGCGTGCAATGCCAATTGGGGAAACCTTACCCAACTGATCTTATTACGAGGCTTAGGCATGGGCTATATCGTATATATACACACATGTAAAAATGATTGTGTCTTTATTTGGAAGGAGCTTGTAGATGTAGAAAGTGTCTGAATTGTGGTGAATCTAGGTGGAAGTATGATGACCTTAATCGGAAGAAAATCCCACAAAAGGTTTTGCTATACTTTCCTCTTAAACCAAGACGCTAGAGATTGTTATTTTCTTGCAAGACAGCTTCAAGATATGAGGTGGCATTAAGAGAAACATGTTCTGAAGGAAAATATTTCAACACATCCAGATGCTTGGGAAGATTGCATGGGATTCTCAAAATGTCCGGCTTGGTTGGACTAGTGATGGCTTTAATCCATTTGGTGACATGACCAACTGTTGCAGTTTGTGGCCAGTGTACTCGTGTCCTACAACTAACTGACTTAGATGTGTATGGATGAGTAATTTTTTAGTGATGACTTTGCTTATTCCCGGACCCAACTCACTTGGAAATGATATTGACATGCATTCGAGACCACCTATAGATGAGCTGAATGAATTGTGGAAAGATGTTGTGCGAACATTTGATGCATTCACAAAACAAAGATTTCAGTTGCATGCAACAATTTTGTGGACAATAAATGACTTTCTTGCATATGCGAATATGTTTGGATGGAGCACAAAAGGGAAGTAGGCATGTCCAACTTGCAGTGTGGATACTTGTTACTTGTCATTGAAGCACGAGCACAAACTTTGTTACAAGGGACATTGTCATTTTTTTGCCAACTAATCATAGTTGGGGGAAGAAAAACTATGATGTTTGATGGAAAACAAGAACATATATAGGTTGCCACCTAAAATGTTGAACGAAGAGGATGTTGGGAGTTGTTAAATACTAAAAAATGCTAGGAAACCAGGTTTTTGGAATCGTGTTTTGTAATCAGGGTGATGTGGCGTGATCTCGAAAGAATGATGAAATTCCCAAAGATCTTATGTCTATCTCGAGGTTGTAAAAAACCTCTTACAACGACGTCACATCATCCTGGTTGCAAAACCTGATTCCCTAGCCTCACTCTTAAACAATAGTGGAGATGTTAAGTTCGAGAAGGGACTGCATTCGAAGAAAAGGAAGCGTACAGAAGTGGGGCATAATTGGACAAAAAAGAGTGTTATTTTGAGTTAACCTACTGTGTGGTCTCAAATTGTGGCACAATTTAGATGTCATGCACATAGAAAAGAATATGTGTGAACATTGAAAAGAATATGAATTTAGAAGCAATGGATTTAATGAAAGAGTTACACTTGAAGTCACAAGGTAGTTACCACCCGCGTGTCATACATTGTTAAAAAACGTTGAAAAATAGCTTTGTGTAAATGGTTGAAAGCAGTTAAGTTTCCTAATGGTTATGCATCAAATATTTCTAGATGTGTAAATATTGGGAAGTATACCATATCCGGCATGAAGAGCCATGGTTGTCATGTGTTTTTGCAACTACTATTTTCAGTTGCAATTCAAGGATTCTTGCACAAGGATGTAAGTGAAGCATTAAGTGAGTGGGGCTTATCCTTCAAGGAATTGGGTTCGAAAACATTATCCGAGAAACTTTAGATCAACTAGAGGACATTGCGATAATCCTTTGTAAGTTAGAGAAAATATTTTCACTGACATTTTTTGATGTTATGGCCCATTTGATTGTGCACTAACCACACGAAGTGAAGCTTTGGGGGTGGGGGGTTTGGTACTCCTGGAGTTCATTGAATGACTAAACCAGATGTCACGTTTAGCTTTCGTCAACACAAAATTCTGCAGAATTCACTTTGGTCTTGATTATCCTTTGAACATCGTTCTAATTGGCTCTAATCTTGGTTGATTTTATTAAGTGCCTTGGTTTTACGCTACTGGAGTGATGAGGTGGCTGATGAAATTCCACCAGTTTCAAAAATAGGGCTAGATCTGCCCTATCTGTTTATGCTAGTTTATTAATTAAGCAACCACGCAAGTTGTTAAGATGTAGAAACGTAAAAAAAACATCAAATAATGTCCAATCAAATTTCATTCAACTCCCAAGCCACTAAAACATTGTGTCTAAAATGGATACTTACTAACTTCTGAGCTCGGACACAAGATTTCCTACATGGGTAGATAGAAGTGTTTTTTGAGAGCTACTTGTCCTTTGTCCAAGCAAAATGCTCTCTCCCCTACAATGCCACTATGTCCACTTCAAAAAATAGTTATCTTTACCTAAAAAAGAATACAACTTTTTTATTTATTACTTCAGTGGGTATCTAAATAAATAAACAGACAATCAAGCAAATACAAATCAAAGACAATTTACTGGTCTAAGTTAAGAAGTCAGTTTTTTTTTTGCTAAATCAATTAAAACTATTGTGTAAACCGTAAATCAAATAAATACGACTTCCACCATATTTTTAATAGATTTTTGTCCTTTTGTAATGCAAGTGAATTAATGCTAACCTAAAACAAACAATCTACCAAAACTAAAAATAATGTATAATTATTACAAATTGCCTTTGACCATTCAAGGCATATATTAAAATAGAGTAAACTCTCTTCCTCACTGAAAGTTCAAGTAAGAAAAAAAAGTCTTTAAGCAAGTCTTAGGCAATTTCGCAGCTTTACATACACTTGTCCAAATAAATTTGTTCAGCAAGCAAACAAGTTCAAAAAATATGAAAACATTAGAAAAACCAATGACTTCCTACTGAATTTACTATAAAATTTTCAAGTTGAATGGGCACTTTTTGATCCCTCTATAGTTGTGTTATTTCTTATGTGCTGAAAAATTACCCAAAAAAATGCATGAAGATGAGAATATAAATAAACAAAAGATAAAATATATATATATATATAGAAATAATTTTTTCTCTCTATTTTCTACATATTGTATCATCAAGAATGCCTTCCCTCACAAGCGATGTGCAACGAACCATTTGTTTGGGGCCAAAAAAAAAAATAATTTTATTTTTGTTTTTTCTTTGACCTACAATACACTTCAAGAATGCATAGCGAAAGTAAAGGTTGTCGACTACTTCACTTGAATTAGAAGAGAATAATTGATTCACAGATTAAAGAATAAAGATAAGAAATGAAATTAAAAGATAGATTATGAATGTTGAGATATGATGTGATTTAAAACAAAATAATTAAATTGTACAATAAAATTGAAATATGAAGAAATCTCAAGGGTATGACAATCTCTCAATTCCAGTATAATAATGTAATACAATGTATTTTCAATTTCTCCCAAAATACTCAAATCAAATGGTTTTTCAACCTACATGACATGTTTCATTCTAAAACATCATTGCATTTTGATTATGTTTTGCACTTGAAAAATCCTAATTGACATTGAAATAAATTTCTTCTTTCGAATCAAAATAGTATCCGTTTAAAAAAGAAGCATTTTTTCAAAATACTTCTTATAATTAATTGTTCTAATTTAATTCCTAAATGAAAATACACTCTATCTACAATTATTTTTAATGCACGAGGGTGGATAAGAGGGTTCTTTTAGTTTTAGACATTTTGCTTGGAGTTTAAGAAATCAGAAAAAAATAAAAATAAAGAATACATCGATTGTTTAATTGGACTACCTTTGTTCATTTCAAGCAAAAAACGGGATAGTACATGAACAATTCCAATCATCTCATTTTCATCTACAATGTTGTGACCAAGGAATATGATTTTGTTTTTCGAAGTGATTTCGGTCATTTGATTTTAAGAAAAATTTTGGAGTGTAAAGAGAGAACGTTAAAATTTCGAGGATACATGAAACATATATAATAAATTTCGAGGGTATATGGAATATGTGAAGAAAATCTATTGATACTTGCCATTATTGGATAACAAATATGATAGATAAATGTTAGGTGAATGATTTGGGTCCAGCCAACCAAGTCCCCCCTACATAATTCCAAACCCTAAACCATATTATAGTTGCAATTCCCATGAAACAACCCCTTATACTTTACCCTACCATACTATACTATATACCCTGCCAAACAAAAAAATATTTTACTGATATCCCAAGAAAGAATATGCTCATTCCTTGCATCAAACTAAATTCTTCTCCAAATCAACCCCCAAGTCATGGTATCAACTCCACTTGCTAGGCAGCTTGATTTCATGACAAGGACTTATTGGTAAATTTTGTAATTATCTACACCATTTGAACTATCTCAAGGCAACATGCATTTCCATAATAACATCACAAACTCAGTGACATTTATTACCTATGCAACATTGCATCAGACCTTTCTGTATTTTAATCACTCTCTTATTCGCTTAAAGAGCTTTAGAGAGTCCATCCCCCATTGCGCGAACGACCATGGGCTGGTTATCATAGTCAAACTTTGAGCGAGCATGTGTATATAAGACACAAACCTCTGACATTTGTCGCATCTGCGGACGGTATCCTTGGCGTCTTGTTACATCTTTGCCCAATAGTACTCTAAAGTTAGGGCTTTGTAGGCCAGAGTTATCCCGCCATGGTGGTTCCCGTAGATGCCGCCATGAATCTCTTTAAGAACACGATTCACCTCTGAAGAAGCGAGGCATCTGAGGAGAAGTCCTGTGACAAACCTTCTATATAGTTTGTCGTTTAGGAGTGTATCGTGTTGCTATATTTTTTAGCTTTCTAGCCTCTGTTTTTTCATTTGGGAGGACTCCATTCTTGACATACTCAATGATGGGATTCATCTAGCTTGTCTCTACATTTGTAGCTCAATCTTCATTGGATTATTCTTCTTCCAAAGTTGGTTGTTTTTGGAATTCGACGAGCCCATCGGATACTTAATTCGGCTATGGCTGAGGCTTGCCTAGCCAGTGCGTCAGTTTTGTGGTTATCGTCACGAGGACATTGTAGGAACGAACCTTTTTAATCCGCTAATGTCATTGATTACCTTTTTCGCGGTAAGCCATCATCATGGGATATTTGTTGTTGAACTCCCCCTTGACTTGGTTAACTACTAGGCGTGAGTCACTGTACGCGATTAGGTTATCTATCTCGATTCCCTTAGCGAGTTTCATGTTGAATAAAAGGGCCTAATATTCTGCTTCGTTGTTCAAGGTCGGGAATTTAAACCAGACAACTTTCTCCAGGGTGAATCCGTTTGGAGAACGGAGTGTGATTCCAGCTCCGCTTCCCTTTACTGTGGATGATCTGTCACAATACATGATCCATCCTTGGTCGATTGACTTCTGCTCATTGTCATCAGACTTTTGTTCTCCACCGCCAGTAAATTTGGCGATGAAATTCGTCAGCGCTTGAGCTTTGATAGCGGTTCACAGAGTGTAGTTGATATCAAATTGCCCAGTTTAACGGTTATCAAAGCTCTTCTCGATATGAAGTCCTCAAATTGGCCAGTTGAGAGGAATCAAAGGTTTCAAATGGGATGAAGATTATCTGAAGCCTTTGCTTCTTCTCAATATTTTGAAGAAAGTGAGGCACTTGTCGGATGGTTTGAAATAAACTTGTTGGGTTTTACCACCCTCCCAGTAAGGTTTTAAATTTTCCTGATAGCAGATGAGGACTTCATATCGAGAAGAGTTTGAATCCTCATCTGCTTTGGGTCGGCTTTTATTCCTTTTTGGTTCACCATGTAACCTAGGAATTTTCCTGACTCAACCCCAAATGTGCATTTTTGCGGGTTGAGTTTCATCTGGTTGCTACAGAGCTGAGAGAATGCTACGTCAAGGTCGGCGATGCGATCTGGGCTGCAGAGGCTCTTCACCAACATATCGTCTATGTAGATCTCCATGTTCTTGTCAATTTGTTCATTGAACCTTCGGTTCACCAGTTGTTGATATGTAGCTCCTGCGTTCTCTAGCCGAATGACAATACCCTGTAGCAGTATATCCCTTTTCTGTTATGAAAGAGGCATTCTCTTGATCTAGGCGGTGCATCTATATCTGATTGTACCTGGAGTAGGCGTCCGCAAAACTCAGGAGGTTGTGCCCACTACTTGATTTGCAGGATACTTAATACACTGGTGCAAAGTAGAAACTGTTGCCTCTATCCGGTGGAGCCAAGGTCTTGTTAGGATGATGTTGTAAGTGGACGGGGCATCAACCACCACGAACTCCTGGAACATGACCTTTGACATCTCGGCTCTCCCGCCATCATTGTCAATTTGATCTTCCCGATAGGAAAACAATTCGGCCCACTGAATCCAACCATGGTGTAACTAGCGGGCATAAGGTTCTTTTCCTTTAGTTGCATGTTGAGGAATGCAGTGAATAACGAAACATTTAAGGAGTTCCCAGTGTCCACGAAAGATTTCCTTACTTCCCAGTTTGCTATGAAGACCGTAATTACCAGGGTGTCGTTATGCGAAAATTGACAATTTGGAAGTATTTATCTGTGAAAGTCAGCGACAAAATCGGGCTCTGGGCACGAGTGTGATGCACCCGTTGGTCCTCGTAGGCTGACCGGGTCTGCATATCCTTGAGCGCCCTTTTTTGGGACATGTTGGATTGTTCGGCTTCTGAGCATAGCGCATGCAGAGCGTACGTAACGTTCGCCACCTCGGCCTTAGTTCGAATGACAACCTGTTCCTTTTTCTTTGCTCGATCAAGTTTGAGGCTTGGGCTCAGGAATTCCATGAGTTTCTCCTTATTTGTCCAATGCTCAATCTCATACTCGGGATTCCTGCATTTTTGGTATCGTTGTCGCTGTCCTTGTGGAAGGAGCAGTGCTTGATGTTATCGCACCAGAAAGGGTCTTCTCATTGTTTGGCGGACCACTTCAGCTCTCCCCAATCCATGATATGATCCATGAACGGAGGGACAATGGGATTGATCTACACGTCAGTGTTTTGGCCCCTGGGCGAAGGGAGTTTTGGGAGGTTTGTCTGCCAGCCTTAGAAGTTGGGTCTCCCGTGGCTGCTCCTCTGCCACTGGTACAATGAGAGCCTGCAGGGCGGCGCGACTTTTCTGAACGTGTTTTCTGGTGTCTTCTACGGACATAGCTCAAGCAATTTGCGACAACTGATTGGCAGTAGATCCACCCTTGGGTCCACCGCTGCTGCCACCGACGCGAGGGTCTTATTTTGCTCCCCCATATGTTTTTGGATTTGTCGGAATCGGCAGCGCTCTCGCAGTACGAGCGCTCGAGGGCTCAGGGATGTTTTTATTGTTGAGATCTCGTGGTCACCATATCTCTGTACTACGAGGCATGATGGTATCACTATTTTTTTAAGGGACTTCGTCGTTCCATATGGACGATGCCAAACTGATGTAATCGAATCCCACTCTCATTGACCTTGACTTGAACCTGCACGTGAGCCAATGACCACTATTGTAGTGGCCGATGACACTTTGATGCTAAAGTCAGACATGGTTTGAGAAAAACTTAAAGTTGTAAATTGGGTTTTGTAGCGTATATTTCTTCGTCAAACCTTGTTTTTGCCTTTGACCCATTATGTAGACTGTTAGTTTTATGAGACTATATTTCCACTGTTAGAGGAGGAGATATAAAACGGTGTAAAATATCGTAGAATACTCTCACTTTGTCTCATACTAATGCATTTAATGATGTAACAAAAGTCGCATGTGCCAGCTATGAATACACACGCTTGAATATGTATCCCTGATGACAAAGTTTGAATAAGGCAGCAAGTGAATCTACAGCGCGACAGAAGCATGGTAGATACGTGCTCGAATTTATGCCCATGAATGACAACTTAAAAAAAAAGTCAATTAAACTGTTGCATGCCAAAAGCGTGGTAGACCTATAGCTTCCAAAGATTTAACTCTTCGAAAAATGAGAATTAGTAAAAATTCATATCATGGTGCTCCCAAAGAAGCAATGCTTTAAACTCTTGTAGAAGTTGAAGTGGCTTGTGTACTCGATAATAATGAGATCTCAATATATTCATGAGAAATGTGATATCAAATCAAATGGTCATCGATGACAAAGTCGCATATACGGTAGCTACCGAATTATCAAAGTGAAATAATATTGATATTAAACCATATATATAAGTCAACGAATAAATGATTAGCAAAATGGAAATATATTGTCAAAGTGGAATTAGATTCCCTTGAAAAACGTGGTATATTTGAACATATAGTACAAATACCTAAACGTGTAAACCTTGTTGGTTCCAAATGAGTATTTGAAAAAAAATGCTGATAAAAATGAGATTGTAAGGTAAAGGTAGGATTTGTTGCCCAAGGGTTCCTGCAGAAATTTGGCATTGATTTTGATGAGTTATATTTCCCAGTTATGGATATACCTATATTCAAAATGTTTTGTAGTTTCTGAAAATTTGATATGTGACTTATAATTTAGACATAACTATTTACATGAAAATCCTTGAAGGATTTACTTTGCTTGAACCTAACCTATGAAATACTTATTCAATAAAACTAAGACATGCCTTATACGATTTGAAACATTCTGGAAGAATGTGTTATAACTGTCTTAATAATATCTGTGTAAAGAAAATTATACAAATTTGCTCACGTGTCTTTATTAAGAAATCATTAACTAATTTTGTCATAATAACAATTTATAACTCTTATTGGACCTTGAAAATATTGTTAATTATTTAAAGACAAAATTTTAATGAAAGATCTTGGAAAACAACTTTTGTCTCGGCTTGCATATTGAGTAAAGTACCAGTGGAATATTAGTCCATCAATCATATTGAAATGATTTCGTAACAATTTAACATGGACAACTCTCATCCACTTAGAACGTCAATGTTCGTCCGATATTTAGATTTAAATAAATACTTGTATTAACTAAATGAAGAAAATGAAAAATACTCGGTACAAAAGTACCATATCTGATTATCATTGGTGCATTACTATTGGCACCGAGTGCATAACTTGATATAATCTTTTTATGTGCCTTTACTGGCAAAGTATAGTCTTGCACCAACTTGTACATATTGGAATGGAGTTACATATATATCTTTGTGGGACCATTGATATTAGTTTAATTTATTCCTATGATTTATCTAACTATTCTCACCTACTTGGCTATGCAGATTCAGACTATCTGTCTGACCTCCATAAGGGTTATTCACAAACATGTTATGTATTTATGAATTGCAATGCTGCTATTTATTGATGATCTATTAAACAAACGTTAGTAACTACCTTTTCAAATCATTCTAAAATTATTGTTCTAAATGAAGCAAGTTGAGAATGTGTCAGACTCATATCATTAATTCAACAAATCAGAAATAATTGTGGATTATTTTCAAGAATTGATCAACTGTATACAATATATGAAGATAATGTTACATGTATTGTTCAAATGCAAGAAGGTTTCATCGAATGAGATCGAACAAAACACATTCTAGTCAAATTCTTCTATCCACATGAGCTATAAAAGAACCATGTGATTGAAGTCAAACATGTTCGATATAGTGACAACCTTGGAGATCTCTTCACTAAAACACTTCCTAAATCATAATTTTAGAATTGGCTTGCATGATTGTTATGTGTCGACTCAATCATCAGACAAATTAAAATGACTAAAAACCATCGTTATCAGGGGGAATATCCGAAAATATACTCAACCAAGAGTATCTGAAAGTATACTACATTGATATTGAGAGCGTTATACTTTTTTTTTTTCTTCTTCGACATGATTTTATCCCATTGGGTTTTTCTGTCAAGGTTTTAACGAGACTTCATCATGCACATCCACCATTTTTCTGATTAAATGTTGTACTCGTTTTCCCTTCGTTCAGGTTTTGCCCACTGGATTTTACTAGCGAGGTTTTTAATGAGGCAACTAGCATATGATGAGCATCCGAGGGGGGGAATATTGCAAATAATGACTTGCCCACCAATAAGTGGTTTCTCCACCATCTCATGACAATTTCCTATGTTTATAAATAAGGCTTTGTTTACTACACAAGAATGAACAAGAAAATGAGAAAAGAATAATAGAGAATAAATAAGATTTCCATCTCATTATTGAGAATCCTAACATATGCAATTTCATATTATATGGCAATCATTTTCGTTTATTTTCAACAAATTCTTCAATAGAACAATTAAATAGGAAAATGGTATGGTTAAAGTTCCCAATCTTATTTATTCTTTGATACAAAAAGAGAGGAAAATCAGATTAAAAATAGAGATAAACAAGAAACATAAGAAGTTATTAATGTTTGGCGAAAACTATTTTGTTGGTGTGAAATTAAAGATGCGAGTCATCAATTCGATCCAACGGTTGAAAGTATTGCGAGGTTTTAACCTAGCAACAAATTTAGGAAGAGGACAGTGGGTGCAAGGAATATAGGAGGAAGGAAGAGGAGAGTAATCGGTACGAATCATGTGGGGTCGATGCGATCCAACAACAGTCCGAAATAAGTGTCTCGTACAGACAGGAGAGACGAGCCAAGGAAATTAAACTTTCAAATTTCAAAAATTTCGACTTTCTGATGACTAAAAAGGACTGACAAACCAAACAGAAGGAAATTCCAACCCGTTCCGCACGTTGCGCATTTTAGCCGACCGACCCTCATTTGAACCTTCCAACTGCAACGTTCTGGCTTTCTTTGGTTTCTTTCTCATCTCTCTCTCACTCTCTCTTTCGTCTCTGCTAAGCGTTCTTCTTCTTCCGATTTGGAGGAGTCTAGGGTTTCCAATCCAGATCGGAACGAAACACTCGGGTTTCTTGAAGATGGCAACTATGGAGAGTTTGATCGGTCTCGTCAATCGAATTCAGAGAGCTTGCACTGTTCTTGGTGACTTTGGTGGTGATAACGCTTTACCTACTCTATGGGAAGCTCTACCTTCAGTCGCTGTTGTAGGAGGACAGGTTTGTGTGTAGATCTCTTCTTTCCTCTCTTTAATTCGATTACTTTCACTCTCTATTGATGTGTTTTTGATCTCATTTGTGCGGCAGAGTTCGGGGAAATCTTCTGTTCTGGAGAGTATTGTTGGGCGAGATTTTCTTCCCAGAGGATCTGGTTAGTTGTTTAATGTTTCGATTTTGGAATTCTAATTGGGCGATCTGATGAGTGTGTCAAGTGATGCCTGATTTGGTTGAATTTTTGCAGGAATTGTTACTAGGCGGCCCTTGGTGTTGCAGCTGTACAAGACAAATGATGGGCAACAGGAGTATGCAGAGTTTCTTCACTTGCCCAAGAGGAGATTTACTGATTTTGGTACGTTTGTTTTCGCATATGGTTGCAAATGAAATTCAAATGAAATTGATGTAACTGGGATAGTGGTATTATTAGCAATAGTAGTATTTTAGGCATATTGATCTAGTATTATTAGGACATTGGTTTCTATTACGTTTAGGGTTTGTTTTAGAAGTGAGGTTAGTTATAAATACGAACGTAGGTTGAATAATTTGGTTTTTGATGGAATATATTAGTTATTTCTATTTATTTTATCGGAGTTATTACGAATTATTCTTTTGGTTTATTTTGATTATTATTCTTTTAAATCTATCAATTAGTATCAGAGCCGAACAATTCTTATTGTTTGGTTCAATTTAAAAAAAAATTTGGAAGGTAGATGATTGAAGAAATAAAACTCCTCTCCCGTAGCTAGAGAAGGCAATGGAAATAACGATGGAGAAATTGAATATGATATTTGAGGATCCAAGCAGCACCATCGTCACTGGCAGTGCCACAAGGGTCCATACCCCAATTCGTCGATGGTGGCACACTCAAACCTCCACATACTGATCGAAAGTCCCGGTTGAGCGTGCCTCATGCACGATAGTCCTATCGCCCGCTTCAACCTTCTATATAGTCGATTGCGGCTATCACTCCGACAAATTTTCACGATGATCGCAACATCCTTTCTCAATCCGCTTGACAGTCCCAATCGACCCAACAACTCAGTCGAGTGGCCAACCCAAACACCGCTTCCCACCCTTTGTCATCCATCAGAACCTCCCCTTTTGTCGCCCATTGACACCACCATCGCAACCCCCAACCCCTCCTTTCTCTGTTTCCGTTGAATTGGGGAAGTAGTACCCATTTTCAATTGAGTCCCTAATTCTAATTTTTCATTTAGGTCCCAGCATTGAAATTTGAATTCATTCCTTGGTCTTCAATTTTTAATTAAGCTCTGGACCCCTATGATTTTTTGCCCCTCTACAGCTTGTTTATACAACCATAGGGTTCTAAATCACCTTTTGATGATGATTCGGCTATTTGCAGCTGCACAATTGGATTTGTCCAGCCATAGGTTGCTGGTTCATGAACCTTTTATGATCAAATTTTTGCTACCGCTTCCGTTAGACAACTCACTTGACACCGCTAGATAGATTTGTAGATCCGTTTGGGGACAGTTTTGAAGATAATTTTCAGAAATTCGCGTAAGGTGTTACCATAAGGCAGTGGATCAATATTTAGATTGGAGTTTATTTTTGGCGCCTAGCTATTTGGGATGCCAACATCTACAAAGGCACAGTTCGAGGTCACCTTCTGCTTGGACATTTCTCATTTTGTTGCTCCTAACTTCAAGCTCGAGGATAGTAGGATAGTAGTTATATTAGCAACAATAGTATTTTAGGTATATTAATAATTCTAGTATTATTAGGACATTAGTTTCCTATTAGGTTTAGAGTTTGTTTTAGAAGTTAGATTAGTTATAAATACGAACAAAGGTTGATCTAGAAGTGGGCGCGATCTGGATCGGTTCCAAAATTTGAGAAACTTAACTCGAATCGTTTAAATTTAACGGATCTGGTCCGGTCCAGTTTTCCTCATTTTGAACATTGGGACCGAACCTAACTCAACCATTTGGAACGGTCCGGTTCCTGGACATCAATTTATTTGAATGTCTAACTCACCATTCAAGCATTCAGTCAAATCAAACAACACAAATATACCAATGAAATCAAGATTCCTACATTAAAAAATGCTACAACATAAATAAAGATAGTAAAAGAAGAGGCAGCAAGCTGCAATAAGCAATCAAACCAAGAATTAGACCATTTCCATTACTAAGGCACTTTTGAGTACATAACCCGACTAATGTTGAATTAGACCCCTTCCTTTCCTAAAAGAACTTATAAACAACAATCCCAAAATACAAAACCCACATTAATAACCAATCAAACCAGGAGAACATTATTGATTTGATCTAATCGCTTTCGCAAAACTTCAATCAAGTGTGCAAAACCATGACTGTGAAGAGAGCTTTGCAACATAATACTGAAATTCTAACTTCAAATCATACTAGTCTAATTTGATCACTTCCAGTTCAATCCAATCAGTGCTAGATACAATAGATACAATAACCATAAAGAAAGATTTATGTCGAAATCAAATTTGAAATAGTCCAATCTTACATTAAACTGGACAAACTACTGAGAAGTTTGTCAAAAAACATCAATTCATTCTTTGGTAGGCAGTAAGGTTGGAGATAATTTTCAGCCGGATGAGCGTATCATACGTATATTGTAATGTTGGGCTTTGAGGGCCAACATTTGAGTATTTGAAGTGATTGATCATACCTTCTAGCTTTGCTTTCGATACGAGAGCATTAAGAGACTTCGCTACAATTTTGAATAGGAGAGGAGAGATTGGACGAGAGAGAGGAAGAACGAAGATTGTACATGGTTGGCGCTCGCTAGACAGCTGGTTGATATCCTTCTTTGCTGGATGGTTGGTTGGTCTGCTTCTCTGAGCTATGGCTGCAGAAGGAAGAAAATGAAGAAAACTCAAAACTTTAGGGTTGAAGAGAATGAAGTAATAAAAAATTAAAAATAAAAAATCTTTTTAATCAAAAGGTTCAGTTCTGAACCGTTTGATTTCAAACATTTGGAATCGGACTCGATCTGTTCTATTACGGATCCAGACCATTTCCTAATTTACATTTTAAAAAACTGGACCGTTTTGTTCCAAATGGTCTGGTTCGGTTTGGATCCGCAGTTTCTCAACCCGTTTGTCCACCCCTAGATTGATCATTGTAATTTGATATTTGACGGAAAAAGTTATTTTGTTTATTATTTATATCTATTTATTTTTTTATTATTCGAATTATTCCGTTATCTCAAATTTTGTTCAGTTTATTTCGATTATCGTTCTCTTGAATCAATTAGAAATATTATTCTGCTTTAGAAGTGTTTTTGTGATTATGTTGTTTGGTATTCACTGAAGTAAGGTTAAACATTTGTGCTTTCGTAAAGTTTGTGAACAATTTATGTATGGGTTTTAAGATTTTATTGGTGAATGTACAAAATGTGTCTAAAGGGGAGTGGGGAGTGGATCAATACGGCTAGGGATGTTCATAGTAGAGATTTTTGAAATCAATGTAAAGTATATTTTGCTGAGGCACTTTTTTTTAATTATGTAATATCAAGGCTCCATGCAGGAGAGCTAAGGGCCTAAATACTAAGATCATCCACAATGGTTTGGTTTTCCAAACTATGAATTTGGAAAGTCAAATTCTTGTAAGTGAAGAACAATTTTCACCCTCAAGGAGGTGTTTGTTTTTATCGCTTATAAGTTGCTGCCAGTTATAACTCCCAACCACTTATCATTACCCTTGGTGCTTATAGAAATCAAGCGTACAGTCCTTGAAGTCTAAAATGCTAGTAACTAAACACAGTGATCTACTACTTATGTAGGCCACTTATAAGTGGTACAAATGAACACTACCTAAGTGGCTTTGTCCTTAAATTCAATGCATCATACTCCACAATTTCTATTATCTTTTACTGGAATCGAAAAAATGAAATTAAATTTTTTTTTCAGTTGCTTAATGTTATTGTTAGTGAACGTCATGCAACTTAAATGTGATCCATGGAAGCAAAGAATCAATAGGGAGATAACACCCCATTTCAGTATTGAAAGCTTAAGAGACGAGGCTTTTACAGTCTCATAAAGTTGTCTCGTAAAATAAAGACGCCTTGAAATACTAAATGCACCTAGACATGCTAACCCTAATTGAGTTGTCGACATCACACTTTCCACCTTAAAAAGCTCGTCCTTGAGATAAAAGTCTGGGTGCCACCTTCCCCCCAAAAGTTGAGTGGCAGAGTCTTCCCTGACAAGCTAGTGTGAAGGGAAAATCATTAGTAATGGTTTCATTTATGTCCACAATAAGTGTAAGCATCCTATTTCCTTTTAAGGCAGTTCGCAGGCCCATAGGGATTTCTTGGTTGAACTCATCCATAATATTTGACATCAGCAGACCAAAAAAAGGGATGCTTGGGAGCTGCTGTGGAAGGCCAATAGAGAGGAGCTTGGAGGTGGTATGAATGTTGAAGCTTCTCAGATTGCTAAGTTTTGTTAATCGCGTCAACAATTGAAAAACCCTCAGGCGAGGTTTGTTTGGATTTTCTTTTGTAGCCCCATAAGCAAGGATCACAGACTCTTCAAAAAACCCCTGTTTCAAGAGTCGGATACATGTCAGACACATACTCAGAAAGAGTTTGAGGTTGGGTAGAACGACATACATCTTGGTTGGTCCCATCACCACTAGTTGGGGTGGGCATTCCATCCCGCGATTCCGAATCCGTCCCGATTTTTTTGGGTCTTTTTGCGATTGATCAAGTTCATCCCGATCCCGTCTCGTCCCGATCTAGAGTGGGATGAGATCAGGATGAAGGTTTTCAATCCCGCTTATCCCGTTCCGAATTTATTTATTTAATATTTATTATTATTAATTTTAATCAAAATACTCTTATAAATTAAAGTTTAGGATGTGTTGAAATTAAATCAATGTAAGATGAAATTCTATATGAAATCTAAATGAATTGAATCATTAATTCTAAATGAAATTTAATATTTATTTACATTCCTAAAAAAGTTTAATATTTATTTATTTAATATATATTATTATTTATGATGTAAGTTATATGTGTATAAATTTGACATTATTGGTCTATGAGTAATGTGAGATAAAACTCTTTTTGTTATTACTCATTGAAGGATTATTTAGTACGTGCTCATTCCGTCCCGTCTCAATCCCGTTTGAAATGGGATGAGGTCGGGATCCAATCCTGAATGAATGGGATGGGTCCATCCCATCCCGTCCCGTGCCCACCCCTAACCACTAGTGTGCAATGTGCAATTTGATCGGCTCCTCGGCTTACTTTGGTTGCAAAGACTTTCTTCTTAGGCGCATGTCTCAACAACACAAAACAAGGGTTTCGCTCATTATAAGACTTGACCAAACATCTCACGACTCAAGCTGATGACAGCCATGCAACACCTCGTTCAACACATTCGATATGCGATAAACGGTCAGGACACGTTGACTAAGACCAACACATGCCGGACACGGTCCCGGCACGACTAGTGATTTTTTTTCTATTTTTTCTTTTGGTTTTTTCCTATTTTTCATTACTGGTTTTCAGAAGTACTTGAAGAAACACCAATTCTGCTGCATTCAATTGCAATCGCCAATTCTTCGATTCCTTCAGCCAAGGAGGGAAGTTGTTTCAATTAGAACACATTTTCACACCGTTCTCGGTTTAAGAGTTATTGGCAAACGATTTTCATTTGGTGGTACATCAGGCGTCATAAAGGTCGTTTCTTCGCTCGCTCTAAATTAGATACAATACACAGAAAAATGTATTTTGCTATGTAATTTGATTTCTCTATTTCTGATGGCCATTTTGCTCTTAGATACACAATTACAGACTATTTTGAAACAATCTGTAAATTAGATACACTCTTCAGTAAATTTTGACTATCTGTGCATCTCTGTAAAAATCTCTTGTTGAGCTCTCCTCTTCCAGCATCAATTCCTGTAATGAAAAAATAATTTTATGCTAAGTTAGTCACATGTGTGGTAGCGGGCCAAATAATTTTAAACAATTTTAAGCTTTAGGTTGTTTATGTTCATATGAGGTATAAAAAAGTAAAAATTAATAAAAAGTAAAGTTTGACCGTGTCGCCGATTCTTAATTTTTTTGGAAATTGCCGAGTGCTGAGGCGTGTCTGTGTCCGACACGAGTATCCGTGCATTTTTGCCCATAATATAGCGGCGCACCTTGTGCTCCTCAAATTCGGAGAGCTAGCTGCAGCTTGCAAGTAGTTATGAAGAGAAACTTTTAGGTGTTTTCATTATTCATTATTGACGGAATGCGCTGTTTCAAGTTGTGGATGCGCCAAAGAGGTCCATTTCTTGTGATTTAGCTGCAAACTTTAGTTTGCGTAATTCTCTCTATTTTCTTGAAGCTACTAGGATGACATAATTTGTCCCATCACTAGACAACATGGTCAGTCTGTTCAGCAATAATGACACTAGCTCACTTCTCACAATACATTCTTATAAGTCACGATGTTCTCAATTTTGTTTAACCAATCAATAAAAGTGGTAGTGTCCATAAAGCCATCAGGTTGATGTCCTAGATTTGGTTCCTCTTTTTAATCATAACATTCAATCCACAAGTTATGAGTTTTGCACTCTATTTTGACCACAACAATAATTATAGGTATATGTTATAGTCTTATCAATTTTGTTTAACCAATCAATGAGCTAAGTTAATAATGCGGCAAAAAATCGATGATTAATTGCAATTCGGGGTTTAATCGAACCGAATTGGGTAAAATCGATTGGGGTTTAGCGAACACCGATTAATCGATAAAAAATCGGTGAGTCACTGATTAATAGGTCCAGCCGACTCGTCGATTTATCGCTAAAAAAAAAAACTAAACTCACGATTCTCATTTCATTAGCAAGCCACAACTCCCCCCAACCCTGATCCTACAGAAAAGAAGAAAAGCAAGAAGAAGAGAGAAGGCAAATATTTCTAGACGGCGACTGTATCTCTGGTTCTCCCAGCCTCCCTTTTCCTCCCTTCCTTCAAACAAAATCAGAAAGGTATGTACCACTTCAACCCTAATGCCCCTCTTCCCAATCCCCATCCCACTTGGCCTCCCCTCTTTTCCTCACTCCTGTGTGGAATTCATATGGACTAGAGGAGCTTGTTGATTGAGATTGTTTCTAGTGATATGGATTTTGGTGAAATAGTTGATTGTTGTCGGAACAAATTAGATTCAGCTTGTTACCGATGTTGAACTCCCATCTTTCTGTGTATTAGACATTTTGGGCCTTCTGAATGAAGACACTAATAACTAAATCTCACAATTTCTTTTGGAGTTTGTCATTATGTGTGACAAATCCACACAATTTTTAAGTACTTCAGTCATGACTTCCTTTATTCTTTGGTCTAGAATATATTGGCATAATCCTCTGGATGTAGAGTATTTTTGTTTGTATAAGGTGACTCTTCTAGAAATATCTTCGGTGAAAGTAATACGATTTACCTTCATGGGTTAGTGGGATATGTAGGTTGGTTCTTCCTGTTAAGTCTGACATTTATTTTGCTTCTGAATGTTTGTCTTGGTAGTTTGGTTGTTAAAATAATCTACAATTTTCTTTTAGTTTATTTTTAAGTAGCTTGGCAAATAATAGTAAAGTTATATACTTATAAATTTACACCATTTTAATTAATTATTTATTTTTGTAATCTATGACTGATTAAATGTTAAAAATATACGATTTAAAAAAATTGACCGATTAAGTTCGATTAATCTTGCTTAATCGTAATTCGGTTCTGGACCGCGCCGAGACCGCTTTCCGATTTAACTGCATAGTCAATAAGTGATGCCATTCATGGAGCCATCAATCGAATGTTATGTTTCATATCTCTGATTTGGTTCATTTCCATGATCATAAGATTCAATAGACTAGTTCTGAGTTTTCCTCTCTATTTTGACCACGTCAATAAGTAGGTAATTTAAAGATTGAAAGAATGGCCATACCTCGTAGGGAACCTGGCACTATCACATTTGCTGATTCCAAAAATGGCTCTTGTTGGAGACGATGAAAGGGAGGCTGTTCTTACAATTTGGTTGATCTTGGGGACCTTAGAATGGGAATTAACATCTTTATTACTGATTTGACCACTTACATTGAGATCGGGGTGAGTTTTCGACTCAAATGTCCTGCCCTGTGGAAAGTTAAGCAGCCTAGCTGGCTGTTTTCTGGCTGGTTTTGGAGGGTTCAAGGGTGGTCAATTTGGGGGTGCCTTGCTTTGCTCCTTGAGGGCTTGATTTTAGGCTTGCATAGGTAAATGCTTAAATTAACCCTTGGATTTTGGCATTCATATTCTGTGTAATCGATTCAAACTTCTGATTGAAGGTTTCCTTCGTGATAGATCTTCATAATAATAGCAATTATAAAATCTCGTGTTGGGCATGTACTTGACATTCCACACCCGAATGCTTCAGGCTTCAAATAGCTTCCAGAAGTTTAATTCTTTGCAGATATTACATGCATATGACGACAAGTTTGTGTTAAATAATATTATAGTATGGGCGCATCCTATGTTGTCCCAGGCACTATAGGCTACGCAAGGAGCCTGTCTTGGGTGCCTCAGATGCCTTGGTACTTTTGTAACTACTGATGGTTTCAATGTAATTTTTTACTTTTAAGAAAAGAAAAAAATTTACGTACTAAATCTAGTTATTCAATTTTATATATTGCACTTTTCTGAATGCCCTGCATCATGCACATGTTTTGATATTCAATTCCTCGATTTTCAATTCCTCATATAATATGTCAGTATTATTGTTATTATTTTTAATTCTTACTATTCGAGCCTGAAACCATATTGGTTGCAGTTTCTCCTTTTTGATTATGTGATGTAAATGGAACTAATCTTTTATGTTTTTGCTTATGCAGCTATGGTTCGTAAAGAAATTTCTGATGAAACTGATCGAATGACTGGGAAGTCAAAACAAATCTCACCTAATCCCATACATCTAAGCATTTACTCTCCAAATGGTAGGTATATAATGATTTGAAATCCTTACGATTTTAGATTTATGTTGTGTAGGCATTCTTCAAGTCAGATTAATTAAAATTTCTTTTGCTATTTTAGAATCTGAAGCTTGTGATTCAACACCAACTAGACCTCAAAATATCACAGATAGATGTTAACCAGTTTCAGATGATATGGATATGATGGAAGCTAAGTTGATTTCATTTAATGGGTGGGAGAGGTTTTGCGCTAACACATAGTAAGGGACTAGTATTACGGAGATGTATTTGGTAAGCAAAGCCCTTTCGAAAATTGGTGTGGAGGGTAGGAGGGAGAGTGTTTTAGATATCATTCTTAGTGCGAGTTTGCACTTTCCACACTTCTTTGATATTCTCTTTTGATTTTGGATCAACAAGTGCAAGCAAAGTCAAATCCCCTAGAGTGAAAAAAATAAAAAATAAAAAATTTCTGCCTTGTATTCTGAAAGTCATCTAAAAAGTTCATCCATCCTGTGAAAAGTTCAATTCCATCATATAAAAATCATTTGTTTGTATGGTTAAAAATTATTTTTAAAACCTTGTATTCATAGTTATCAATAACTTACAATAAATACGACAACACAATACTTGATATGTAACGTATCTAAGCCTACGATATAATATCTTACTATATATAGATATAAGATGATACAAGGATGTACTGTTACTGTTAGTGACATGAATGAATTGATAGATGACAATAATAGCTTGTTAATATTGTCACACAAGCCATATATCAATGGGAGTGTTTTTGGGATGTCTTGCTTGAATAAACGTATCTTTTATATGCTTATATATATGTATATAAGATAAACGTATTGATAACTAGGTTTGTATTCTGAAAGTTTAAAAAGGTGCAAAAAGGATTCAATAAAATGGTTAGGTCATTTTTAGTGAAAGTCGTAGAAGATTGTTCCCCAACTATTTCTGTCACAAGAGCCATTCACATTCACCACAACCACAATTGCCACAATTACCAACTCCAGGATTTACCATCATCGCCACGGTGCCCAACCAATACCATATAAACATGACCAACACCAGCTATTCTCAATGTTCACACGGACACCACTCCCACTTCCACTTGTGCTACCAAGATTACAGAAAATACTTCTTAAAATACATCCACTAAAATGATGCTACTTCCTGAAAACTAGACCCACCATTACCACCAACGCTTTTCATGTACTTTTTGTTGTTGTACTTAAATTTGAAGCTATTTTAGTTAACTTTTTTATCCTTGATTTTTTTATTTGTTTTATTTGTTATTATTATTATTGTTCAACTGCCTTACTGCAGAGAAGATTGAAGCATCCTCACTGTCTTTTATATTTACTTTTCTTCACATGCAGTTGTCAACTTAACATTGGTAGATCTACCGGGTTTGACAAAAGTTGCTATAGGTATGTTTTCCAAGGTTCCCTCTGTTTCTAGTGGATTTTTGTAGGAAGTCCCATTTCATCATTTCTTCCATTACTAAAGTCGATCCGGTCGAAATAGCTAAGACCAACGAACTAAAGTAATGAGATTAGTGAATCATCAAAACTACTTCGATATTCATTTTATACTCCTATCCATATTTCTAAAAGAGACCTTTGGCTATAAATCGTGAAAATGTTTATTCTTCCTCAATTCGATTATTGCAATGAGTTGAACAAAGTTGTGTTTTTCAGATGGGCAACCAGAAAGCATTGTTCAAGACATTGAAAATATGGTTCGTGCATACGTAGAGAAGGTAATATTGATATGCATATATTTGTTCCACTAGGTGTTGTGTTTCCCTGTTTTAAGCGAGTGTGATCATATATTTGGTTGTTGCTATGCATAAAACATGAGTGCAAGGAACGTAAAATCATATTTTTCAAGAATTAGAGTGGTTTAATCAAAAGAAAATGACTTAGCATTCAATTCACTATTCACTTGTAGCTTGATTCTTAGTTTCTGACATATTATTACCTACGAAGCTTCTCATTATATTGGAACTTTCAAATCTATCATTTTTAGTTCTAATGTAATTTTCATGCTATCAAATTGTCTGTAGTTTGAATTGCAAGATTAATGTTTATTATCTTTCGATATATCATGATGTCTATTTTCTGCAATGCATGTGTAGAATGCACACAAATATGTGCATGGACATATATTCATAGTGTTTTTTTTTCCTTCTTTCCCTTTCTGTTGAACATATTCCATACATTTTTTCTGTACATGTACTGTTATAACATCCTCTGCTGTTTGTTATCTTGTTTATCTTTTGACATGTCACTCTTCAGAGTTTGTAGATATTCAGTTTTTTGTGCTGCCCTTGTGGTAATTCTAATGGTTGGTTGCTTGGTGATTGTAGCCTAACTGCATTATACTAGCAATATCCCCAGCGAATCAGGATATAGCAACATCTGATGCTATCAAGCTCGCCCGGGAAGTTGATCCATCTGGTAAGCTTTATAGACAATTTTTAATTAGGGCCAAGCCATCCCTTTATTTTGTGGGATTGTTTCGTACTAATGTTACCTTTCCCTGGTCTTCCTGTTTTTATATAACCTTTCTTAATTTCTTTAACTGAATGATGAATGCATCCTTATGATGTTTGCTCAGGTGAAAGGACGTTTGGCGTCTTGACTAAGCTAGATCTGATGGACAAGGGCACAAATGCTATTGATGTAAGTATAAGAACCTTTCTAAACTTAGTCTAAACTTTTTTTTTTCTCCCTCTTTAAGTGAAAGGTCCTATTCGTACTCTTAAGCTTCTTCCACTAATTAGATGGGTGATTTGCATACAAATGACATTCTTAAAGTTTCAAATATGTACTGGTTTTCTTTCCAACACCTGCTAGAGAGGGGTACTTTGAAAAGAAATGAATGAAAGTATTTAAACACAAGTTAATGAACAATGAAGGAGAAAACCATCAAATGAAGGATTGGTCAATATAAAACAAGAATCATGAATGAGGCTTGCATTTCATGTAGATATTTCCTTTTCATTTTTGTCTAAGTTTATCTTTTTTATTCCTTCCGTTTCCTATTTCTCCCTTCTAAAAGGTTCTTGAAGGAAGGGCTTACCGGCTGCAACAACCCTGGGTGGGCATTGTTAACCGTTCTCAAGCTGATATTAATAGAAACGTTGATATGATTGTTGCACGGCGTAGAGAGCGTGAGTACTTTGCAAGTAGTCCTGAGTACGGGCACTTAGCAAGTAAAATGGGTTCTGAATATCTGGCGAAACTTTTATCGAAGGTTTAGTAGTGTCTATAAACTCTCTCTCCCTCTCCTTTTTATTTAAGTTTGTTTAAATGATTGGTAAAGTTAATTCATGTTGTTCCCTTTTTTAGTTTTTGTTAATGATAATGGGTTGTCATTTTAGCATTTGGAGTCAGTGATCAGGGCACGCATACCAAGTATCACATCAATGATAAACAAAACCATTGATGAACTTGAGTCAGAGATGGACCACCTTGGCAGGCCCATTGCTCTTGATGCAGGGGTAAGAAGTTCCTCATCTCTTTCTTCCTCTACATTTGTTTATTTATTAATATTTTAAAGCATGTTAATATTATCCAAGTTCATAACATAAATCAGCTGATATGTATTCTCAGGCTCAATTATACACTATCTTAGAACTTTGCCGTGCATTTGATCGGATTTTCAAGGAGCACTTAGATGGAGGGTAGGTCATATTCAGCATTTTATTATTTCTACCACGTTTTTTGGTATGGAAGCTGATTAATAATTGACGAGTGTATATTATTCCGTGTCTATTCGAAGCACATTTTTTAGACATGACAGATCTCTTCCCCTCTAAATTTCTACCCCTGCCCAAAACCTATCCACCTATGGGAAACTACACTTTCCATTTAATTAGCTGTGATATCACTTTTGTTTCAATAGTATTAGTATACATCCAATAACAGTAGCATGTGATGTCTTCTTCATTGCAGTCGATCCGGTGGTGATCGGATATACGGAGTTTTTGACAATCAGCTTCCTGCTGCTTTGAGGAAGCTTCCATTTGATCGACATCTCTCTGTGCAGAATGTAAGGAAAGTTGTCTCTGAGGCAGATGGTTACCAACCCCATTTGATTGCTCCTGAGCAAGGTTACCGGCGTCTCATTGAGAGCTCTTTAAATTATTTCAGAGGCCCAGCTGAAGCTTCAGTTGATGCGGTAATATTCTTTCCTTGTATTTCATAATTAGTTCTGGATTTTGTGTGGGTTGATTTATCCTTCTTTGCAAACTTGCCCTTAGACTTTGGAATCCTCATGTTATAGACCCTAAATAGGTCATGGGTGTTGCAATCCTTGTGGGTTTGCTTTGTTGTGAGTTGTAACCTCTATTTTAATAAATATAAATTTATTTCTTTTCAAATAGTTAGTTACTTATCCCATTGTGATATCGTAATTATCCTGGCCTCTTGGGCCTGTACCAGGCATGGTGAGATGGTGTTTAGAAGGATTATTCAAATATTGGGTTTACTTAGTTTAATATAAGTATAAATTCCCGTGTCGAGAAACTGCATCATATGTTAAAAGTGCAATTGAAAGTAAGTCGGCAGCTGCAATGTTGCTTCTGCACTTGCACGCAGAGGTTCATTTTGTGCTGCTCCGGATAAGCCCATATGCAGCTGCAAGGTGAAAAAGCCATTTAAGGCAAATGCTAAAGCGGCGGCCCCTATGGTTTGTTTCGTTTGTATTTCCAACACCAAATCATCTCTCTCTAATCAATTTTAAATATCATATTGCAGGTTCACTTTGTATTGAAGGAACTCGTGAGAAAGTCAATTGGAGAGACCCAGGTAGAGTTAAAAAGCTATCTGCAAGTTCCGTAGTTACTATTTGAAAACCAGGGTCTTATACTTGTGAATGGAACAGGAGTTGAAACGATTCCCAACTCTTCAAGCGGAGATAGCAGCTGCTGCGAGTGAAGCTTTGGAAAGATTTCGTGATGATAGTCGCAAGACTGCCCTTCGGTTGGTGGACATGGAATCTTCATATTTGACTGTTGATTTCTTTCGTAAACTCCCCCAGGAAGTAGAAAAGGGTGGTAATCCAAATGCTACAGCAGCTGTAGACCGTTACTCAGAAGGGCACTTCAGGAGGATAGGATCAAATGTTTCATCTTACATCACTATGGTATCTAACACTTTGAGGAACAATATCCCAAAGGCAGTGGTTTATTGCCAAGTTCGGGAGGCAAAGCGATCTTTACTGGATCACTTCTACACGCAAATAGGAAAGAAAGAGGTATATATATCTACTATCATTCCCTATGCTTGTTTTGCCTGTTTATAGTCAAATGCTATAGTACAAGTGGTTATTTTGGTTTTTGCTCTGCAGGGTAAGCAACTTGGGCAGTTACTAGATGAAGACCCGCAATTGATGGAGAGGAGACAGCAAGCAGCCAAGAGGCTTGAGCTATACAAGTCAGCTAGGGATGAGATTGATTCGGTGTCATGGGCCAGATGAGATCAATGTTGTTTGGGAATGGTATCTGCTGATATAGACTGACCATATAACTTAGCTTGCTATATGGTTCTATACTCTTTTATAGTGTGACCTATTCAAATTTTTGTTCCGCATATTGTGGTGTTGTTTGTCATGCCATGGTTGTTTTGTATATGTACTGCTACATAATACAATATATTTTTTCATTCATTTCCTTACTATTATTAATTCTACTTTACATTTTTCTTGTTTGTTGATTGGGGTGGGGGAAGGAATGAGGGTGCCTGGATTCTTCTGAGTATGTTTGCACATAATTATATTCCTATTAATTGTAACCCATTTCAAAGGCTGGCTTTTGCTTGTGAATTGTGATCATATAGACATTATCAAGTTTCTCTGGTGGTGGACTATTTAGGGGAATGTTTTAGCAAATATGAGTCACCTGTAGTTCCACTTTTCAAGTTGTTCTTTATCTCCTTGTACCTCTTCCCATTCAATATCTTTTATTGGAGTTGGATTTGAAAAAGGCACGACTATTTGGCATCACAACTTATTCTCACTCGCACCACCTGCTTTTTTGAATTTTTTTTTTACTTGCTCTCCCACACTACCCATTTAAACCACAATTAATCTTCTTCTTCGCTTACCTTCTTTTCTCAAGAACAAGAATATGAACAACATGGAAGGGGGTAGCGAGGAAGGGGGTGATCGATTGTGATGGACAGTGAGAGACGACTTGCAATGGTTAGAGATATAGGAGATGGAGCCATAGCCACCGTTGCCCCTTCTTTATCTTCTTCTTCTCATTCCTCTTTCCATCATCTTCTTCTTTTCCTTCCCCTCTCAATCTTCTTATTCTCCTTCCCCTCTCCATCTTTTTCTTCTCTTTCCCTTCTCCTAGTTCTCCTACTATCTCTTCTTCTTCCACTTTCTCTCCGTTACCCTCTCTTATTATCTCACTCTCTCTTCTTCTTGCATAGGCCGTCGCTCCTCATTTTTCGTGCTCCCGTGGTGGACCGTGTGAGGATGGGTTCCCCACTCGCAGAGTTAACTCAGACTCAAAGCTGGACAAACTTCGGATCCAAACTCAAAGTTGATATAAATCATGGGTCCCAACTGCAAATTAACCCTTCTTTTTTCTTCAAAACGCCAACGTCATAGGGCTACACTTTAGGGGTCAGTGGGTCACCAATGGACCAAGACACACGTAGGTCTTTTTCGGTAAGGCGACTTAAACAAAATAAAGAAAAATTCAAATAAAAACAACTTAAATGACAACCTAATTTATTTTCAATTTTTGACATATAAAAAATATGAAATAAGTAAAAATCTACAATTTCTACCCTTTAAAAAGGATTTGCCGCAGCGGCACTTGCCTCGCCTCACGAATCTGATGGTGGATCTTCGTTCCTCGCTCTTACAATGCTTATGTACATGAAGTAGGTTTGCACGTTCGGCAAGTTGGGATGTCTACCCGTGATCAACCCAACCTTTGGACATTTGACTCATGTTTTTGTTAGAAAGAAATCGATGTATAAGCCTGATTTTGAGTGGGCTCATTTGTTGTTGAACTGCAGCATTTTGTTATCCTCAATATGTATGTGGAAATATCGTATTTCATTTGCATAAATCCATTTCCGATGAATGAGAAATTGGGATGTAACATACCCCATTTGTCATGTGTAACTTGGATGAAGAAATGAAATACTACTAACTGTTTGTCTTCTAGAATGTGACTGGTCTCATGTTTTCCTTTCCAACAAACATCTATAAATTTCCCTTGTTGCTCTATTTTCTCATTCATTCATTTACTGTATTTCCATATTGATGTTAGGTTCTTTGGTTCTCTCTATTGTGAGAGAGTGCATGGCGTAACTCTGGATTGTTGTTTCTTGAAGTTTGAAGGGTTACTACTTTAATAATGTAAGGTTGTTCTATCCTGGGAACTTGATCATTTTCAGAGATAGTTCAAAAGTTGTGCTGGATGAAACTCTTCTTGAGAATAAAATTCTCACCTCGATCTATTTTCATTCCCTTCTTTCTTATTTCATTTTTTTAAAACTAACCATTTTGATGGAGATTATAGAGCCTATGTTCATACCCGAACCAACCTCGCATTGGTCACTATGCTTCCCGTGACCTATGTTGTTGAGGATCCCGCCAAAGCTCTAAATACTCCTCGCCCTCACCATGGAGTGGTTGCATTTCCACGCCTTTAGTCAAGGTGAGGGCGATCAAGAATCTTAAATCCTTAAAACACCCTTGGCATTGTTGGAAATGTCACTTGAACAAAGAAAAAAAAAAAAAAAATTCCTATACAGACAAGTTGAACTTGAACTGCAACCTAAACTTTCTTTTTTCACAATTCAAGATGCTACAAATTTTGAAACATGTAAAAATTTAAAAATGGCTACACTTGAAAAAAAGGGTTGGGCCTTGTGAAACTTCTCACCCTTAACACCATATCCCATAACTATGTTATCAGGAGCGTGAGGGAGGCATCAAGGAGCCTACCAGCACGACAACAACCCCTCGGGGTTGCCTCAGGCAATGAAGCCACCCTTTCACACATTTTTGTGCTTGTGATTCTTTCCATATATGTTTGTATTTGTATTACTAATGATACCCTCAATCCACAATCGACATTAAACATATTATATAAGTCCATTTACTACATGAAAAAGTTTCAATCCGATGTCTATGTCTGCCGATTATATGAGAATTCCTTTCTGATATGAATAAAAGGGGAGACGATTTCTTTGAGATAGAAGGATTTTATCCTACCTAAATTGGACAGGTTAATTTTGTTAGCACAACATATAATTAGTACTCTTGAATGTGGGATACACAATAGAATCGAATTATCATTTACATATGGATTTTACCCTCCAACCTTATCAAAATCAACTTTCCCTAATACCCTAATCTTCAAATGTTAAAATTATGTTACCATGTCGACGTCCGGCTAACTTAGGGTCTGAGCTGAAATAACTTATTCAGTGACATCCTAGATCTAATAACTTAAGACAACTCTTCATAGTTAAAATCCCGGAACAATATCAATAGCGGAAAAGCCTATTAAACTGTAGAGTTGGATCATAGAGATCCAATGAAAAAGAAGGGAAAGTGGGGATGTAGCTAAATGTATCAGATAACAAAAATAAAGTTCATAGATCAATCTGTATGTAAATGGTTCCTCATAGCCTCTTTATTCCAACTTAATCACAAAGTTTTCCATCTTTCTATCAATAGTAATGGAGATAGAAATATGCGTAATTTCTGCAATAGATCAAATTGCTCTCACCAAAATAGATTGTCATTCTAAGTGCATAACATACCAACCATAGAAGTGCATACTCATTAGCTAAAGAACTCATGCAGTAATAAATTTGCATATGGGAGTAACATACATAGATTTATCTTGAATTCAGTTAGTTCTCTTCTAGCAATCAATCATTATAAACCATTATATTTCATTTCTACACCAATGGGTATGATAACAAACACTTAAAAGAAACACCCAATTCAGATCAAGAAACAAATGAGAACATAAAAGCAGCAAATGAAATTACCTCTCATCAGCAGAGTCGGAATCCGATGAAGTCGTCATGGTTGAAGGGAAAGTAACAATCCCTTCTGAGATTATTGAAGATGAAAGAGGAGGAGATCTTACAATATGAAGAAGAAGAAGAAGAACAGCAAAAGGAGTCCAGATTTTTGGGAGAAATTTCTAACGCAGAGAACTGATTCTGCAAAAGATTAGCATTTCTCTTATTCTCTTGTATGGTGGAAGTTTCGAATGGTTTGAATTGTCGTCCACGTTTACAAAACATCTAGCAACTACTTTTCTTTTGTTTTATACTCTACCTCCACATGCTTCTCATTACTTGTTGGAAATTTGGAATGACAAAGGGGATTTAGAGGTCAACAATGGCACCCATTTTTTTTTTGACACTGCCACTTTTGCCAAAAAAACACGTCCTTTTGTTGAAACACACCACTACCTACTGAAGGACACCACTTATATAAACCCAAATTCAAAATTTTTTGTCCCTCTTCTCACCCTCCCTTCCCCTTTCCTGTCTCTCATGGAACAACACCACAACCACACCGCCTCGCCCCTCCCATCGGCCGGTCTCACCTCTTCTCTCATCTCCTCTCTTCCTGTTATTTGGTTCCTTTGCTTCTCCTCAATCTTTTTTTTTTTTTTTTTGCCCTCGAGCAGATTCGTGCGAATGGGGAACCCCCTACTCACAGGAGCCTTTGGTTCCCCATTCGTAAGAACTTGCTCAAGGGCAAATAAAATAAAATAAAAACAGAGGAGAAGAGAAGAAGAGGATAAGGATAAGAGAGGAAGATAATTAGGAGGCGGGGTCAGGGTGGTGCCATCGGATGTGGAAAATAAGAGAAGAAAATAGAAAAGAGTAGAGGTAGAGAGGAGAATTAGAAGAAGAAGAAGAAGAAGAAAAAAGGAAAATAGGGAGAAAGAAAAGGTGATGGAGAGGGTGGTGCGATCGCTAGTGGCAGGGCGGGGGGGGGGGGGGGGGGGGGTGGTGATGCTTAGTCGTTGCTGTGAAGAGATAAGAGAAGGTAGAGAAAAAGATGAACAATAGTGAGAGAGAGGTTTATATTGGTAGTGTGCTTCAACACATTAAAAAGGGGGTGGTGGTGTCTTCAACAAAAGTGGTGGTGTCAAAAATTTGATGTTGTCAACAATGTGAGACTTCACTCTAGGTCTCAAGATTGTTTTATTTAGGTCATGGTCTCAACCCTTGACTTGTCCAATTTTTTATTGGTTTCGTTCGTTTAACGAAAAATATATAATCAAGGGGAAACAGTAAAATTAGACTCCCCAAACTTTTCATGTTATTTAATTTTCAAATGATCAAATATTAATCTTATGCAATACTAGTTGGGTTGATTATGGTAGTAATAAGGGAGGTGGCGGTTAATTTAATTTGTAGTTAATGTGGTGGTAGTATTGGTAGTGATTATGGTTGTAGTAGCAGTGATGCAGGGAGAGTAAGTTGTGGTATAGTGGTGGTAGTGGTGATTGTGCTATGTTGGTTATTTTTTGTCATGATATGGTGGTGGTTGTGATATGATTGCAGTGGTAGTGGTTGTAATATGGTGGTGTTAGTAGTGGTTTGGTTGCCGTGATATGGTGGTGGTGGTTGTGGCGTAACGTGTCGTGACTGTGGTGATGGTTGTTCCATGGTTACGCTATGGTGGTGATGGTGACGACGACGATGGTGGTGTTGATCCATCGTTGTGTGGTGGTGGTGTTGGTTGTGCATGGCATAGTGGTGTGGTCTAGAGTTGAAATGGTGAGAATAGAAAACTAAGGAAAATCTTGAAAAATCAACATCCAATTGGTATGTTGATTTTTCATCAATGAGGAAAACACTAGATAACTTAAATTTTGGAAAGCAAACATTCCAAAAATTCATTTCAATGAAGCAAATGGAGCCTTAAGTTGAAATATTTTTTTTTCTTGCCCCGGCCCCTATAAACTTGCCAATGTGTTGGACTTGGGGTAAAAATGTTTTTGCATTGAAAATTTATGTTTGTTCTCTTGAATGATTTATCTAATTTCTTAAGATATCAACGTATTGTCGTAATTATCATTGACAAAGCCAAATGTTATAAATATTAAGATTTTAAAACTTTGAGTAGGCAAGCAATAGAATTTTGCATTTCGGATTCGAATCCGATAGTTAGTGATTCAGTTCTAGATTTATATGTATTTGATCTAAACCGGAACAATTGTCAACTCTTTTTCGCCTTTTCTAGATTAATCAATCTCTTCTTGCATTCCCACTTGAAGTAGACAATTTCCTACAATAGTAGCACTCAACATCTATACTCTGTGACTTCAACCTGAATTTATTTCCATTCAAAAACACATTTTTTATCGATCTCCCAAAATCCTGATGAGAACTGGTTGCATTAGACTTGCACCTGTAGAGTCAACTGCACTTGATTTATTCCATGCAATGTTCTCGAGCATAACTGCAACCGCGTCGTTAAATTTGAGAGTTCTTTCCAATAAAATAAGGTCGTCAACAAGTGGTGGAAAGAATCTGGTATAGAGTTGAGGAAGAACAAAACCTTATTTTCACCTTCCACATCCACCTCTAGCTTCAACAACTCCATTATAGTCTTGTACACCATTGATGTGTTCGAAAAAATCATGTATGACTTCTCAAGCTTTAAATGTATTTGTGAATTATGCATTGGAATCTCTCATTTATGGTCTTGCCAGTCAACACTATGATATGCATTGGAATCTCTCATTTATGGTCTTGCCAGTCAACACTAAAAATGTATTTGTGAATTATGCAAAAACATTGTAAAATATATGATGGAATTTTAAATCATATATTGAGTGATTGAGATTGGGTCTATGTTATGTTTTAATCAGTAGTAACCAAATTTCAAAGTTTGAATTTGAGTTTCCTCCCATTTGATAATGGATATTCTCTTGAATATTCTCTCTTTAAACAACCCCATGTGTCAAAAAGTGATGTTCATGTCAAGTACAAAGGCACATAACAATGAAAAAGATTTTGTTTTGAAAAAATTGTTTGATGCAAGCAAAGTTTTATTTACCGCTTGACATGTCATTTCATCAGAAAGCCATTATGAATCTAGCGGTTATGAAAAACAAGTGGTGGAGACAGTGAAGTCGACTTCACTATGATGAGACTAGTTCTATAAATAGGAATCGAGATCCATGTATATAAATCATCTCTCAAAAGATAACACTCTCTCATTTTTCTCTTGTTCAAATAAGTGAAGCCCTTCTTTTTTGACATTTCCTTAAGAGATCCATTCACCCACTCAAAACCCATATCCCTTGTGAGAGATCAATGGTGTTTTACGAAGAAAATTTTCCTTTCTTCATGAAGTATTTGGTTATGTAAAGAGAAAATAAAAGATAAATGAGAAATAAAAGTTGAAGGTAGATTTGTATTGGTATATGCCTCATTTGGAAAGTTATTGAGCCTTCAACAGTTCATCTCGTCCTTCAGTGAAACTTCCATTTTCGATTGAGTTAGGGAGTAAATGTAAAAGAACTTTTAAACCTCTATATCTGACAAACGAGTGTTACTAGAAGAGAGAAACCCTTTGAGTGTTAGCTTTGCTTAAACCCACATTTACCTCATGTGAATTCTCTCATAATTTCCAATTTGTTGAGAATTTTGGAGAGAAATATACTTTTTCTGTAGGGGATGAATGTGTTTTCTTGCCTTGGTTCTCTATGACAAAAGGAGAAGAATGAATGTATGTTTTGTAAGTCATAAACCACATTGTTTAAAGTAACAACATTTTGTTATCGAGACTAGTATGTAAATCATTATATATCATTACTGTTGACTGATGATCCTGATATTTATTCTCTGTACTTGTATGGACTGATGTCATAGACTTTGAAGCAGACTTATCAAGTTTCTAAGGCGCATACATTTATGGGGATCAACTTTCTGTCACGTGATTATGTCTTTGTCATATCATAAACATTGTTATACATATCATTTTTTGCATATCAATTGGTATCATATATAGGGCGAGATAAATGATATTTGAAACAGATACTACTCATGTCATTCTATATGGAGTGTTTCTAGGGCTGGGATGGTCCAGATAACTGGCTCGTATACACAAGCCCGATAAACATATATGTCATCTAAACACCAAATTCTTAGGGACCGAACCCGGGCCCAGAGAGACGGGGTAACCAAAATTTTGGGTTGGTCTCGGTCCAATCCCCATTTTAAGTCGGGTTTTTTTTTGTTATGTTTTAAATTCAAATATGAATATTTGTCTTTTTAAGGCCAAAATACCTATTGTCGAGATAATAGAAACATACCTTTTTGAACCAAAATACACAAAAATATATATTGTAGAAATAATATAAACATGCATATTGGGGCCAAAATACACAAAATAGCTATTGGAGAGAAAGTATAAACAAACCGTTTCGGGCAAAAAAAAACAAAATACCTTTTTTAGGCCAAAATCTCAATTTTCTTAAAAATGCTCGTGCCTGACCATTAATCGGTGGAATTTGGGGATTGAAACCAATGACTGAAAATAGATTTTTGGTCCGGTTTTAGGATTGAAAAATAAATTAATAGTAAAAAACGGCTTAGATAGGTCTGAAATGCCCAATCCTAAGTGTTTCTTTGTTGTTTTATGTGCAAGTCCCAAAAACTGAAGATCATAAGGATAAGTTTGAAATATCAGCAAATACTTTGGATATTAGACAAATGAAAACTGGTGTTGGATGAAAGAAAGAAGAGTTATTAGAAATTGGCATCAGACAACTATCTATTGTCAACATCATGACAAATGGTATCAGACTCATTGGTTGGTATCAATGAGTTCTATTAGAGTTGCATTTTTGGAAGGTAATGTAACTTGGAAACATACGTGTTTTTTTTCATAAGTTCACAAAGAAGGGAGTTTGAAAATGTATCTGCGAACTATGCCAAAATAATGTAAAAATATACAATGGAATTATAAATCGTATATCAAGTGACTTAGATTAAATCTATGCTTTGTAAATATCATTTCAATGATTTGTATCTCATGACAATTGTCAAAGGACAAGAAGATTAAAGTCAACTCATGAAGACAAGTCAAAACATTGAAGACCAAGGCAAACTAAAAATACCTTATAGATGACCAAAATTCAAATGAAGTGTCAAAAACTATTTGGAGCAAAAATGAGTAGTAACCGAATTTCGAAGTTTGAATTTGAGTTTTCTCCCATTTGATAATGGATATTCTCTTGAATGTTCTCTCTTTAGACAACCCCGTGACAATGAAAAAGCTTTTGTTTTGAAAAAATTGTTTGATGCAAGCAAAGTTTTCTTTATCGCTTGACATGTCATTTCTTCAGAAAGCCACTATGAATCTAGCGGTTATGAAAAACAAGTGGTGGAGACAGTGAAGTTGACTTCACTATGATCAGACTGGTTCTATAAATAGGAATCGAGATCCATGCATATAAATCATCTCTCAAAAGATAATCATTTCTAATTTTTCTCTTGTTCATAAGTGAAGCCCTTCTTTTTTTTACCTTTCCTGGAGAGATCCATTCACCCACTCAAAATCCATATCCCTTGTGAGATATCAATGGTGTTTTACGAAGAAATTCTTCTTCTCTTCATGAAGTATTTGGTTATGTAAAGAGAAAATAGAAGATAAATGAGAAATAAGAGTTGAAGGTTGCTTTGTATTGGTATATGCCTCATTTGGAAAATTATTGAGCCTTCAACAGTTCATCTTGTCCTTGAGTGAAACTTCCATTTTCCATTGAGTTAGGGAGTGAATGTAAAAGAACTTTTAAGCCTCTATATCTGACAAATGAGTGTTACTAGAAGAGAGAAACCCTTTGAGTGTTAGCTTTGCTTAAACTCACCTTTACCTCATGTGAGTTCTTTCATAATTTCCAATTTGTTGAGAATTTTGGAGAGAAATATACTTTTCTGTAGGGGATGAATGTGTTTTCTTGCCTTTGTTCTCTATGACAAAATGAGAAGAATGAATGTATGTTTTGTAAGTCATAAACCACATTGTTTGAAATAACAACATTTTGTTATCGAGACTAGTATGTAAATCATTATATATCATTACTGTTGACTGATGATCCTGATATTTATTCTCTGTACTTGTATGGACTAATGTCATAGACTTTGAAGCAGACTTATCAAGTTTCTAAGGCGCATACATTTATGGGGATCAACTTTCTGTCACGTGATTATGTCTTTGTCATATCATAAACATTGTTATACATATCATTTTTGGCATATTAGTTGGTATCATATATAGGGCGAGATAAATGATATTTGAAACAGATACTACTCATGTCATTCTATATGGAGTGTTTCTAGGGCTAGGATGATCCAAATAACTGGCTCGAATTCACAAGCCCGATAAACAAATATGTCATTAAAACACCAAATTTTTAGGGACCGAACCTGGGCCGGGTGAGACGGGGTAAACAAAATTTTGGGTCGGTCTCGGTCCAATCCCTTTTTTAAGCCGGTTTTTTTTGTTATGTTTTAAATTCAAATATGAATATTTGTCTTTTTAGGCCAAAATATCTATTGTCGAGATAATAGAAACATACCTTTTTGGACCAAAATACACAAATATATATATTGTAGAAAAAGTAAAAACATGCATATTGGGGCCAAAATACACAAAATAGCTATTGTAGAGAAAATATAAACATACCGTTACGGACAAAAATAAACAAAATATCTTTTTTAGGCCTAAATCTCAATTTTCTTTAAAATGCTCAGGCCTGACCATTAATCGGAGGAAGTTGGGGATTGGAACCAAGGACCGAACATAGAATTTTGGTCCGGTTTTTAGGATTGAAAAATAAATTAATAGTAAAAAACGGCTTGGATAGGTCTGAAATGCCCAACCCTAAGTGTTTCTTTGTTGTTTTATGTGCAAGTCCCAAAAACTGAAGATCATAAGGATAAGTTTGAAATATCAGCAAATACTTTGGGCATTAGACAAATGAAAACTGGTGTTGGATGAAAGAAAGAAGAGTTATTAGAAATTGGCATCAGACAACTATCGATTGTCAACATCATGACAAATGGTATCAGACTCATTGGTTGGTATCAATGAGTTATCTATTAGAGTTGTATTTTTGCAATGAAAGAAGGTTATGTAACTTGGAAACATATGTGTTTTTTTTCATAAGTTCACAATGAAGGGAGATTGAAAATGTATCTGCGAACTATGCCAAAATAATGTTATAATATACAATGGAATTATAAATCGTATATCAAGTAACTGAGAGTAAATCTATGATTTGTAAAGATCATTTCAATGACATGTATCTCATGACCATAGTCAAAGGACAAGAAGATTAAAGTCAACTCATGAAGACAAGTCAAAACTATGAAGACCAAGGCAAACTAAAAATAGCGTATGGATGACCAAAATTCAAATAAAGTGTCAAAAACTATTTTGAGCAAAAATGAGTAGTAACCGAATTTCAAAGTTTGAATTTGAGTTTTCTCCCATTTGATAATGGATATTTTCTTGAATGTTCTCTCTTTAGACAACCCCATGTGTCAAAAAGTGATGTTCATGTCAAGTACAAAAGCATGTGACAATGAAAAAGCTTTTGTTTTGAAAAAGTTGTTTGATTCAAACAAAATTTTCTTTACCACTTGACATATCATTTCTTCAGAAAGCCACTATGAATCTTGCGGTTATGAAAAACAAGTGGTGGAGACAGTGAAGTCGACTTCACTATGGTAAGACTGGTTCTATAAATAGGAATCGAGATCCATGTATAGAAATCATCTCTCAAAAGACAATCATCTCTCATTTTTCTCTTGTTCAAAAAAGTGATGTCCTTCTTTTTTGACCTTTCCTTGAGAGATCCATTCACCAACTCAAAACCCATATCCCTTGTGAGAGATCAATGGTATTTTACGAAGAAATTCTTCCTCTCTTTATGAAGTATTTGGTTATGTAAAGAGAAAATAAAAGATAAATGAGAAATAAGAGTTGAAGGTAGCTTTGTTTTGGTATATGCCTCATTTGGAAAGTTATTGAGCCTTCAACAGTTCATCTCGTCCTTGAGTGAAACTTCCATTTTCCATTGAGTTAGGGAGTGAATGTAAAAGAACTTTTAAGCCTCTATATCTAACAAACGAGTGTTACTAAAAGAAAGAAACCCTTTGAGTGTTAGCTTTGCTTAAACTCACCTTTACCTCATGTGAGTTCTTTCATAATTTCCAATTTGTTGAGAATTTTGGAGAGAAATATACTTTTTTGTAGGGGATGAATGTGTTTTCTTGCCTTTGTTCTCTATAACAAAAGGAGAAGAATGAATGTATGTTTTGTAAGTCATAAACCACATTGTTTGAAGTAACAACATTTTGTTATCGAGACTAGTATGTAAATCATTATATATAATTACTGTTGACTGATGATCCTGATATTTATTCTTTGTACTTGTATGGACAGATGTCATAGACTTTGAAGCAGATTTATCAAGTTTCTAAGGCGCATACATTTATGGGGATCAACTTTCTGTCACGTGATTATGTCTTTGTCATATCATAAACCTTATTATACATATGATCATTTTTGGCATATCAGTTGGTATCATATATAGGGCGAGATAAATGATATTTGAAACAGATGCTACTCATATCATTCTATATGGAGTGTTTCTAGGGCTGGGCTGGTCCAGATAACTGGCTCGAATACACAATCCCAATAAACATATATGTCATTTAAACACCAAATTTTTAGGGACCGAGCCCAAGCCGGGTGAGACGGGGTAACCAAAATTTTGGGTCGGTCTCTGTCCAGTCCCCATTTTAAGCCCGTTTTTTTTGTTAAGTTTTAAATTCAAATATGAATATTTGTCTTTTTAGGCCTAAATACCTATTGTCGAGAAAATAGAAACATACATTTTTTGACAAAAATACAAATTGAAGAGAAAATAGAAACATACATTTTTTGACCAAAATACACAAAAATATATATTGTGGAAAAAGTAGAAACATGCATTTGGGGGCCAAAATACACAAAATAGCTATTGTAGAAAAAGTATAAACATACCGTTTCGGGCCAAAATAAACAAAATACATTTTTTAGTCCAAAATTTCGATTTTCTTAAAAATGATCGGGCATGACCATTAATTGGTGGAATTTGGTGATTGGAACCAATGATCGAACATAGAATTTTGGTCCGGTTTTTAGGAAGGAAAAATAAATTAATAGTGAAAAAAGGCTTGTACAGGTCTGAAATACCCAACCCTAAGTGTTTCTTTGTTGTTTTACTGCAAGTCCCAAAAACTGAAGATCATAAGGATAAATTTGAAATATCAGCAAATACTTTGGGTATAAGACAAATGAAAACTGGTGTTGGATGAAAGAAATAAAAGTTATTTGAAATTGGCATCAGACAACTATCTATCGTTAACATCATGACAAATGGTATCAGACTCATTGGTTGGTATCAATGAGTGATTTATTAGAGTTGCATTTTTGGAATGAAAGAAGGTAATGTAACTTGGAAACATATGTGTTTTTTTTTCATAAGTTCCCAAAGAAGGGAGATTAAAAATGTATCTGCGAACTATGCCAAAATAATGTAAAAATATACAATGGAATTATAAATATCGTATATCAAGTGAGTGAGATTAAATCTATGCTTTGTAAAGATCATTTCAATGATATGTATCTCATGACCATTGTCAAAGGACAAAAAGATTGAAGTCAACTCATGAAGACAAGTCAAAACTATGAAGACCAAGGCAAACTAAAAAAGCTTATGGATGGCCAAAATTCAAATGAAGTGTCAAAAAATATTTGGAGCAAAGTTTGAATTTGAGTTTTCTCTCAGTTGATAATGGATATTCTCTACTTAGGCAACCCCATGTGCCAAAAGGTGATGTCCATATCAAGAAAGACATGTGACAATGGAGATAATTTTGTTTTAAAAAAGTTGTTGGAGGCAATCAAAGTCTTCTTAACCCCGTGACAAGTCATTTCAACATAGAGTTGTTCTTATAGAGTAGAAGTCGCTTTGAAAAACATGCGGTGGTAGAGACAGTGAAGTGACTTCACTATGACCAGACTGGTTTTATAAATATGAACCAATATCCATCTTTTTGGATAATCATTTTGGTTTTATAAGTTTGAAATATCAGCAAACTCACATGGAACGGTGCACCGATATGCAAGCAAGTACACCCGAACTCACATGGAACGGTGCACCGATATGCAAGCAAGTCTGCATACCCATAATTCTATCACACGTATACAAGCAAGTCTGTATACAAAATAATATTTTTTTCGGAGTTGTGGAAAAAGAACATTTACCAAGTGTTGGGATTTGTTAATATAATAACTATGACAAGGTGGATAATAACACATGAAAAACATTGCAACTAACAAAAGTGAGAAAATAGCTGCCATCTGATCTTCCTTGTACATGTTAGTGATTAATAGCTCATCATCTGGAATGTAGATAATAAAGTTGTAAAGTAAACCATTTTGGCATTAGTATAGGATTGGATAAACCGTTTTATTGGATACCTGATTAATGGGGAAAGTGAGTCACAAGAATCACCATCATGTGACAGTGACATCACAAGAATACTTGCCAGACTTTAAGTGAATTTGCAACACTACTTTCAAAAATTGTTTTATTTATTATTTTTTTTTTCTGACAGTGACACCACAAGAATCTCCATCATGTGGTTCCTATTTTACAAAGAGCAAAAATAGCCTCCCCTTTTTTTTCCTTACAGTGACATCACATCATATACAAAAAAAAAAAAACTCCACAAGATGTCTATATCATCTTACATCACATCATATATACAAAACGAAAAAAAAACAAAACAAAATACTCAAAAACATTGAAAAGGGATAATAAAGTTTTTTACTCACAGATGTTTGTTTTGCAAGATCCCAAAGTCGTTCGTGCCTCCCACTTTTTTTTTTTTACTCATTTGTGTGTATGGTCATGGATGAGTTGACGAGACATCTGCAAGAAGATGTACCTTGGTGCATGTTATTTGCAAATGATATTGTCTTAATGGATGAGACTAGTGCAGGTTTAGGTCAGAATTAGTTAAGTGGCGGGAGGCTTTAGAGAGTAAAGGTTTTAGAATTAGCCGTTCGAAGACGGAGTATCTAGTGTGCAACTTTGGGTGTGAACCAAGAGGGAGAAGTCATGCAATTGAGATCGAAGGTGTCGAGGTCCCGGAGTGTGAGGCTTTTCGATATCTAGGGTCTATAATTCAAAAGAATGGGGCTATTGGAGCAGATGTAGACCACAGGATTAAAGCTGGTTGGTTGAAATGGCGAATGGCGTCAGGAGTATTATGCGATAGAAGGATGCCTGCAAGGCTAAAAGGGAAATGCTATAAGACAATTGTTCGACCAGCCATGCTATACGGTTCAGAATGTTGGGCTACTACGGGACAACATACGCATAGGATGGCAGTAGCAGAAATGCGTATGTTAAGGTGGATGTGTGGTAAAACTCGTAAGGATAAAATTAGAAATGAAAGAATTAGGAGATACTTAGGTGTAGCGCCCATAGAGGAAAAAATTAGAGAAAGACGTTTAACTTGGTTTGGTCATGTGTGGAGGAGACCAAGCACGGCGCCAATTAGAAAATGTTTAGATTGGCAAGTTAATGGAGGGTGTAGACGGAGGGGACGACCGTTGAAAACTTGGATGAAGACGGTGAATGAAGATATCATTGAGCTTGGATTAGGTGAGGAAATGTGGGAAGATCGCATTGCTTGGAGAACCAAAATCCATGTAGCCGACCCCGAAAATCTCGGGAATGGGCTTTGATGATGATGATGATGACTCATTTGTGTGTATGCAAAGAGGATAAAAAGGACTAGGGTTTCTTATTAAATGATTTTTTTATTATTATTAGGGTTTCATTAATTAAACACACCCATCTCTTATCTCTCACCCACCACTAGCCTAAACCTAGGTCTTAAATTAAAATTATAAAATATAATTACTTATAACTATTACCAATTCATAATTTCCACCACTAAATAAACATTATTAACTTCTAAAATAATAAAAGTATATTGGTAAGTGAATTTGGCGGGTATTACAATATACACACCTTAAAAGAATCTCGTCCTGAGATTCGATAGGATAGAGATTAGGCGAATAATTCTGGGTGCATATGCTTTACTTTGTCCTCCAACTCCCAGGTGACATCGTTCTCCTTTTCGCTCCACTGAACTTTGACCAAGTTGACTTTCTTACGTCGTAGTTGTTTCACGTCCCAATCAATTATCCTTATCGGCCCAACTGTATAGGTCAAATCCTCATTCAGTTCAATAGCTGTAGGTTGAACAATATGAGTTGGGTCTTTCACACATTTTCTCAGCATCGAGACATGAAAGACATCATGAATCATCGACAAACTGGGTGGCAATGCAAGCTTGTAAGCTAAGTGACCAACACATCCGACAATCTCGAATGGCCCAATATACCGCGAGCTCAGCTTCCCTTTCTTGCCAAATCTCATCACACCTCGCATGGGGGACACCTTGAGAAAAACTAAATCACCAACCGCAAACACTACACTCTTGCGCTTTTGATCTGCATAGCTTGTCTGTCTACTCTGAGTAGTTTTTATCCTTCTCTGAATAATCTCAATCTTCCCTGCAGTTTCCCTAACAATCTCGAGTCCCAACAATACTGTATCACCTACCTCTGCCCAACAATTAGGAGATCTACACGGCCTACCATACAAAGCCTCAAAGGGTAAATGATAACTATTATTGTACGAGAACTCCACCAACGGTAAATGATCCTCCCAACTACCACCAAAATCCATGATGCAAGCTCGCAACATATCCTCTAAAATCTGGTTTACCTGCTCAGTCTGCCTGTCAGTCTGTGGATGATACGTAGTGCTCATAGCCAAGGTAGTACCCATAGCACGTTGAAAACTTTCCCAAAATGCCGATGTAAACAATGGATCTCTATCTGACACAATGGTAATAGGAACACAATGCAACCTCACCACTTCTCGGATATACATAGCATCTAACTTGTCAGTACTAATACGAGATGCACCAATGGGGATAAAATGTGCACACTTAGTCAAACGGTCAACAATAACCCAAATTGACTCATTACCCCTCCGAGATCTATGTAAACCATCAACAAAATCCATCGAAATGTGTCCACATGGGTATTTCTAGAGGTTGCAATAAACCAGGCGGCCTCTGGTGTTTCGCTTTCACTTGTTGACAAGTGAAATAGTGAGAGACATATTCCCCAACATCTCGTTTCATGCCTTCCCACAAAAAACTCCTTCGCAAGTCATGGTACATCTTTGTACCCCCTAGATGAATAGTAAATTTAGAACGATGAGCCTCATCCATAATCTCCTTCTTTAACGCCGAAATATCTGGTACGCAAAGTCCACCATGAAATCGCAATCCTCCATCTATGTCAACTGACCAATCAGTAGGGCAGTCATCCAACGTATCAAATCATTTGTTTTGTTCATGAGAAATGGGTCAGTGTGCTGCACCTAAATGACCCGAGTAATCAGGGTAGGTTTCACTGTCAAACTACAAACATAAGCTCCTATAGTATGCGGAACAGTCAAAACATCATGAGCTGCAATAACCTCGAGAATCTTCCACTCTTGCACCATAAGAGCGGTCAACACACTATGTTGCATGCTAAGGGCATCTGCCACCACATTTCCTTTGTCTGGATGGTAAAGGATTTCAAAATCATAACTACTAATGAACTCCATCCACTTTTGCTGCCTCATATTTAAATCCCGTTGTGAAAATAGATACTTTAAGCTTTTGTGGTCAGTATACAACTCAAATTTCTCTCCATACAAATAATGCCTCCATATTTTTAAAGCAAAAACCACTGCTGCTAATTCCAAATCATGCGTAGCATATCGCCTCTCATGTGGCTTTAACTGCCTAGAAGCGTATGAAACTACTTTCTGATCTTGCATCAAAACACATCCCAAACCTGTTCCGCTAGTATCTGTAAACACCACTAACTTCCCGCCACGTGTGGGAATGATTAAAATTGGAGTTGTACTCAACCTGTGCTTCAACTCTTGAAATGTAGTCTCACAGTCCTTAGTCCATATAAACTTGACATCCTTTCGAGTCAGACTCGTCAAAGGTGCTACAGTTAACGAAAATTTCTCAATAAACCTCTTGTAATATCCAACCAACCCTAATAAACTCCAAATTTCACTTGCATTAGTGGGTTGTTTCCATTCCTTAACTGCTGCAACTTTGTCAGGATCGACCGCTATCTCTTCGCTAGAAATCACATGCCCAAGAAATTTCACCTCTTTCTCCCAAAAGTTTGTGATCTCTTAAAGTTTGCAACAATACTTTCAAATGCTCTCGATGGTCCTCCATGTTTCGAGAATATACCATAATATCATCAATGAAAATGACAACCAATTTATCAAGGTATGGATGAAAAATACGGTTCATCAAATCCATACAGAAAGCAGGAGCATTGGTCAATCCAAATGGCATGACCGGAAATTCATATAATCCATACCGAGTCCAAAACGCCGTCAGAGGTATGCTATGCTCTTCAACTCCCATTTGATGGTACCCAGTCCTCAAATCCAACTGTGAAAATACAACCGCCCATTTCAACTGATCTAACAAATCATCTATCCGCGGAAGAGGGTACTTATTTTTTTATTGTCACCTTATTTAGTTCTCTATAGTCGACACACATCCTCAAAGTACCATCCTTCTTAGAAACAAAAATAGCAGGCACACCCCATGGAGAATTACTTGGTCGTATAAACCTAAATATACACACCTTAAAGGATTAACCATATAGTTATTCACAAATATGCACGTATATATAACTATTATAAAAACATACGAGAGAAATTTCTTACCCCTTCTGGAGTAATTCCTCTATTTTGACTTTCATCTCATCCAATTGCTTAGGAGCCAATCGGTATGCAGCTTTCGAAATCGGTGCCGCCCCTGACAACAAGTCAATTCGAAATTTGACTTCTCTTTTAGGTGGTAAACCGAGAATCTCTTGGACTACATCTACATAATCCTTCACCACCTCAACCACACTAATATCTTTCTCTGGTATATCCATAGAGTATAGAGTGCTCGTCATTGTTGAGTCCCCACAAGGTTCACAAACATGACTAACTCACGGCAACCCTGGTGTATTTATCAAAATGGTCCTCGCGGCACAATCTATAGTAACATAGTTTTTACCCAACCAATCCATCCCAAGAATAACATGAAAATTCTCAAAATTCATAACTATCAAATCCGCAACAAGTTTTCGACCCATTAATGAGATCTCAAAATTTCTACAATGCTCAGATAATGTGACAGTGTCTCCTATGTGTGTCTCAATACATAAAGGTTTGATAAGTGGCATAGTTTTAAGATTTTATTTTTCTACCATTCGTCAAGAAATAAAAGAATGAGAAGCACCAGAATCAAATAATACTCGCAAGGGAAACTGAGTGGTGATGGTACCTTCAACATTCTCTTGCCCTAGTAGAACCGCAAATGCACGTGCTGGAGCCGGTGGGGCCTGCCTACCCTGTGGAGCGCCTCGCCCACTGGGACAATCACGAATGAGATGCCCTGGTCGGTTACATCTGTAGCATAACCTATCAGTGGAAGCCTGCCCTCGTGGTGCTGCAGATGCCTGAGGTCGAGGATCATATGGTCGAGGTTGCTGATATGGGCCTTGTGGGCCCTGGTTCTGTAATGCCGATCTCTGCCACTGCTGGCCTTGGGGCCTAAAGCCACCCTGTGGCCTGAAACCTCCCTGGGACTCAACTCCTCCCTGGGGCCTCTGCTGAAATTGACCTACAGATTGGAACCTCGGCTGATACTGAAATCCAGGTCCTCGCTGATTCTGATCATAAGGCTTATACCTGTTCTGATCTCGGTTCCCAGATGAACATGAGTTTCTAGACGACTCACCTCCCCTGCTCTTTTCTCTAGCCTCTTGAAAAACGGCGTCTTGCTCTTCAAACTTGAGAGCTAAGTCTAAAACTCTGTCAAAGGGTTCTTTATCAAAGGGTAAAAATGACTTTGACAGATAATGACTCAAACCCCTGATAAACTTCTGATTCTTCTTGGCAGTGGTATCAACCAAGTACGAAGCATACCGAGTCAACTCGTTGAATTTTGTCACATACTGGGTCATTGACTTTGTACCTTGCGTCAAACTAAAGAACTCTGCAGCTAGCTGAGATTTCACGGCTTCAGGTACAAACTGACAGTCAAATTTGGACTTGAAAGTTTCCCAAGTCATAACAGTTGTATCCATGCTCTCCTCGACCGAATCCCACCAATACTTGGCATTACCATCCAAGTTATGAGCAGCTAATTCTTGTTTCTGCACTTCGGTCATCTGCATCCTATTGAATACGGTTTCACACTTGCGAATTTACTTTTCAGCTGCAATAGGGCCAGTCTCTCCATTAAACCTCTGACCGCCTAGATTTCCAAACTCCTTATTTCTCCTGGCAAACGGGTCACTATGATTATCCTACTGGTTGTTCTGCACAACCTGTAAATGTCGTGTCATCATGGCTCCCACGTCCACCTGAACCAAGTTAGGATTTCCCCCTGATCATTCGAACCATTTGGGCCATTAGTGTTATTCCGCTCGTTATCACCGTTCTGCCCATTGGCACCATTTGATCGAGTGTTCACCATTACCTTCAAGCGAAAATAAATAACCGTTAATACTTAATAATCCAAACATTCATAATCCCATTTCCACACTTTCGAAGATCACCTAGACCTACCCTTGATCTAGACTAACCAAATGCTCTGATACCAAAATGTCACACCCCGATATTTTAAACAACATAAATTAATAGATTGTCCAAAAACCTAGGCACGACAGAAACAAATTAAATGGTACAGTCATAAGGCAGTAAATGAAATAATAACCTTCCTCAAAATCCTTCCTCTCCACATGAGGTCCACAATTATAAATAAATGAAAATTACATGAATCCATTCTCAAATAAATCTCTAAAAAAACTGAGCATTTATAATTAAACCCTACATCTGATTACCTAGGAATATAATAATAAAGATCTAACAAAAATGTGTCGACTCCTCAGCTATCGCCACACAGTTAATAATAATTTCCACCACTAAATAAACATTATTAACTTCTAAAATAATAAAAGTATAAAAAAAAAACTCTCCAAGATGTCTATATCATCTTACATCACATCATATATACAAAACGAAAAAACACAAAACAAAAAACCCAAAAACATTGAAAAGGGATAATAAAGTTTTACTTACAAATGTTTGCCTTAAAGATCCCAAAGTCGTTCGTGCCTCCCACCTTTTTTTTTTTTTTTTTCTCTTTTGTGTGTATGCAAATAGAAGAAAAAGGAATAGGGTTTCTTTTTAAATGATTTTTTTATTATTATTAGGGTTTCATTAGTAAACACACCCATCTCTTATCTCTCACCCACCACCTGCCTAAACCTAGGTCTTAAATTAAAATTATAAAATATAATTACTTATAACTATTAACAATTAATAATTTCCACCACTAAATAAACATTATTAACTTCTAAAATAATAAAAGTATATTGGTAAGTGAATTTGGCGGGTATTACAAGAAGAATTATTAGAAATTGGCATCAGATAACTATCTATTGTCAACATCATGACAAATGGTATCAGACTCATTGGTTGGTATCAATGAATGAACTATTAGAGTTGCATTTTTGGAAGGTAATGTAACTTGGAAACATACGTGTTTTTTTTTCATAAGTTCACAAAGAAGGAAATTTGAAAATGTATCTGCGAACTATGCCAAAATAATGTAAAAATATACAATGGAATTATAAATCATATATCAAGTGATTGAGATTAAATATATGCTTTGTAAATATCATTTCAATGATATGTATCTCATGACCATTGTCAATGGACAAGAAGATTAAAGTCAACTCATGAAGACAAGTCAAAACTATGAAGACCAAGGAAAACTAAAAATAGCTTATGGATGGCCAAAATTCAAATGAAGTATCAAAAACTATTTGGAGCAAAAATGAGTAGTAACCGAATTTCAAAGTTTGAATTTGAGCTTTCTCCCATTTGATAATGGATATTCTCTTGAATGTTTTCTTTTTAGACAACCCCATGTGTCAAAAAGTGATTTTCATGTCAAGTACAAAGGCATGTGACAATGAAAAAGCTTTTGTTTTGAAAAAAATTGCCTGATGCAAGCAAAGTTTTATTTACCACTTGACATGTCATTTCATCAGAAAGCCACTATGAATCTAGCGGTTATGAAAAACAAGTGGTGGAGACAGTGAAGTCGACTTCACTATGATCAGACTGGTTCTATAAATAGGAATCGAGATCCATGTATATAAATCATCTCTCAAAAGATAATCATCTCTCATTTTTCTCTTGTTCAAATAGGTGAAGCCCTTCTTTTTCGGCCTTTCCTTGAGAGATCCATTCACCCACTCAAAATCTATATCCCTTGTGAGATATCAATGGTGTTTTACGAAGAAATTCTTCCTCTCTTCATGAAGTATTTGGTTATGTAAAGAGATAATAGAAGATAAATGAGAAATAAGAGTTGAAGGTAGCTTTGTATTGGTATATGCCTCATTTGGAAAGTTATTGAGCCTTCAACAGTTCATCTCGTCCTTGAGTGAAACTTCCAATTTTCCATGGAGTTAGGGAGTGAATGTAAAAGAACTTTTAAGCCTCTATATCTGACAAACGAGTGTTACTTGAAGAGAGAAACCCTTTGAGTGTTAGCTTTGCTTAAACTCACCTTTACCTCATGTGAGTTCTTTCATAATTTCCAATTTGTTGAAAATTTTGGAGAGAAATATTCTTTTCTGTAGGGGATGAATTTGTTTTCTTGCCTTTGTTCTCTATGACAAAAGGAGAAGAATGAATGTATGTTTTGTAAGTCATAAACCACATTGTTTGAAGTAACAACATTTTGTAATCGAGACTAGTATGTAAATCATTATATATCATTACTGTTGACTGATGATATTCATATTTATTCTCTGTACTTGTATGGACCGATGTCATAGACTTTGAAGCAGACTTATCAAGTTTCTAAGGCGCATACATTTATGGGGATCAACTTTCTGTCGCGTGATTATGTTTTTGTCATATCATTTTTGGCATATCAATTGGTATCATATATAGGGAGAGATAAATGATATTTGAAACAGATGTTACTCATGTCATTATATATGGATGGTTTCTGGGGCTGGTCCAGATAACTGGCTCGAGTACACAATCCCGATAAATAGATATGTCATTTAAACACCAAATTTTTAGGGACCGAGCCCGGGTCGGGTGAGGTCTCGGTCCAATCCCTATTTTAAGCCGGTTTTTTTTGTTAAGTTTTAAATTCAAATATGAATATTTGTCTTTTTAGGCCAAAATACCTATTGTCGAGAAAATAGAAACATACATTTTTTGGCCAAAATATCAATTGAAGAGAAAAAGAAACATACCTTTTTGGACCAAAATACACAAAAATATATATTGTAGAAAAAGTATAAACATGCATTTTGGGGCCATAATACACAAAATAGCTATTGTAGAGAAAGTATAAACATACCGTTTCGGGCCAAAATAAACAAAATACCTTTTTTAGGCCAAAATCTCGATTTTCTTAAAATTGCTCGGGCCTGACCATTAATCGGTGAAATTTGGGGATTGGAACCAAGGACCGAACATAGAATTTTGGTCTGGTTTTTAGGATTGAAAAATAAATTAATAGTAAAAAATGACTTGGACAGGTCTGAAATGCCCAACCCTAAGTGTTTCTTTGTTTTGTTTTTTTTTTTTTGGAAAGCGAGATGGGTTTTAAGGACCCCAAAACCTTTATACAAATGAAACAAAAGCAAAAAAAAAAAAAAAAAAAGAAACAAACTCTCACAAGAAAGAGAATTCTAGTGAGAGTGAACATGGTTACTAGGCCTATAGAAATCTTCAACTAGCATCGGCCAAAGAAGAAACCTCTTGTTTTTTATCCCTGTCTCCTTTGTTAAGGAGGAAATGATTCAACCTTTGTACTTTTTGTTTGCTTTCTTAGCCCTAGAGGATCTTCGAGGGCAGAGACTAAAATCTTTAGTGCAAGATTTTGAAAACAAATCGCTTGCAACCTCTTCACTAGAAGGATCTTGCTCATGTTCCTCGTTACTACTCTGCTCATCTGTTGTGGTGTTCTCTTTGTTCTGAGTCGGTGTGTGTTCACTTGCCTCCACATTAGCACTATGCTCAAGCATTGGGTTGATAAGAATCAATGGTTGTGGACTCGGCGTTATGGCATCACTCTGGTTATCATTTATCTTATGCTCTGCCACATTGGCAGCCTCTATACTGGTCACATTCCCTACTTTTCCTATGATAGGCCTTGGACTCCCCTCTAAACTGGGTGGAGTCTTCGACTTGAATGTATGTCTACCCTTGGCGATCGTCCAACCATCGGAGTTTTGTCTTTCTAGTGGTTGGGTCCTACCCGTAGCTTGCCATACCATATGGCCTGAAGTATTAATTTCTTTGCTCTTTGAACATTGTTGTTTTGTATGGCCAAAAATTGCACAAGAACTGCATTTAACAGGAATCCATGCATACTCAACTTCAACTATTTTTTTCTTATCTCCATTGATAACCACAGGGATGTCTTTGGGTAATTGGTTGTTTACATCCACCTCCACACACACCCTCGCATACGCTAATCTTGTCCTTTCTCCAGTAGCTTTGTCAAGCATGATAGACACTCCAATAAAACTAGCAATCCTTTGAATACCCTCTGGATTCCATAGGAATAAAGGAATTTTTTTTCAGTGTAACCCAAATAGGTATCGAGGTAAGCACCTCGGCATCCTCGTCCATAGAAGGTGACCAGGCCCTGAGGATGAACAACCTGCTTGCAATATGCAGAGGTCCCATTTCCAATACCTTACTTCCATCTTCTTCCTTCTTGAATTTGAATACAAAATTCTTATCTCCGTGTATGCTCATATCAAAATCTCGAATTCCCCACGTCCTTATCAGCCACACTTTGACATAACCATATGCCAAGCGCTTGCCCACAAAGCTGCCAATAACCAACCTTTCACATTCTTCTATCCTATTCGCAAAGTCAGCAGTTTGCACTTGTACTATTTTCCTTTCTTCAACAGTAGCTGGAGGTTCATACCTAAGTTTTGTAGAGCCCGTATGCTTGCTTTGCTTAAGCTTTGATGCCCAACTCATCCTCGCTGGTGCAACGGCAGGGTTTGTTGCCATTGCTTCTTGAATTTTGCTAGGGCCAGAGGATGTAACACTGGTTGGCATTGTACATTCAGCTGCTTTATGCAGAACCTCTTCATTCCTTTGCGCTGCAGCCTGCTCTTGACTGGCTGACACCCTTGCAGTTAGCATTGCCCAGTTTTTGGGGTTTATCATCATTTCCAGTCCTTCTGCACCTAGTTTATCTCCATTTTTTTTTACAGCCACTTGATATTCATGTGTGAGTAATTGTAGCAATCCATCGCCATGAATGTTGTACTTCTCCTCAAAAGCCATGAGCAACTCCTGTGCAAACACGTTCGCACTGACGGCGTCTCCACCATTTGTTCCTATCATTCCATAGACCGGAGATGGGGCATCAGATTACGAGATCCACAACATATGTTCAGCTGCTCTCAAAAGAACTCGATGCTCTATGCGAGAGAAAGCCTGACTCAGATCTGAACGAGAGCCACCAGATCTGTTTGCAAAGAGCAATAGGAGAAATCAGATCTAGAAGATCAGATCTGTCTTCCCTCTCCCTCTCTCTCTCCCTCTCCCTCGACGAGTCTAGCTGCGACGAGCCCCTCCCAGCTCCCTGCAACGAGCACCTCCTCAGATCTGCGACGAGCCACTCAGATCAGATCTGCGACGAGCCCCTCCCTGCTCCCTTAGATCTGCGAAGGGAGATCTGCGACGAGCTGCTCCCTGCGCCCTGCTAGATTTCAAAGATCTGGTACTTTCAAACATGGGAGCCTGCGCCCTGCTAAGTGTTTATTTGTTGTTTTATGTGCAAGTCCAAAAATTGAAGATCATAAGGATAAGTTTGAAATATCAACAAATACTATGGGTATTAGACAAATGAAAACTGGTGTTGGATGAAAGAAAGAAGAGTTATTCGAAATTGGCATCAGACAACTATCTATTGTCAACATCATGACAAATGGTATCAGACTCATTGGTTGGTATCATTGAGTGATCTATTAGAGTTGCATTTTTGGAATGAAAGAAGGTAATGTAACTTGGAAACACACGTGTTTTTTTTCGTAAGTTCACAAAGAAAGCAGATTGAAAATGTATCTGCGAACTATGGCAAAATAATTTAAAAATATACAATCGAATTATAAATCATATATCAAGTAACTGAATTTAAATCTATGCTTTGTAAATATCATTTCAATGATATGTATCTCATGACCATTGTCAATGGACAAGAAGATTAAAGTCAACTCATGAAGACAAGTCAAAACTATGAAGACCAAGGCAAACTAAAAATAGCTTATGGATGGCAAAAATTCAAATAAAGTGTCAAAAACTATTTGGAGCAAAAATGAGTAGTAACTGAATTTCAAAGTTTGAATTTGAGTTTTCTCCCATTTGATAATGGATATTCTCTTGAATGTTCTCTTTTTAGACAACCCCATGTGTCAACCTCATTTTAGACAACCTCATTTAAACACCAAATTTTTAGGGATCGAGCTTGAGCCGGGTGAGACGGGGTAACCAAAATTTTGGGTCGGTCTCGGTTCAATCCCCATTTTAAGCCGGTTTTATTTTTGTTATGTTTTAAATTCAAATATGAATATTTGTCTTTTTAGGCCAAAATACCTATTGTCGGGAAAATAGAAACATACATTTTTTTTTTGCCAAAATACCAATTGAAGAGAAAATAGAAACATGCATTTTTGGACCAAAATACACAAAAATATATATTGTAGAAAAAGTAGAAACATGTATTTTGGGCCCAAAATACATAAAATAGCTATTGTAGATAAAGTATAAACATACCGTTTCGGGCCAAAATAAACAAAATACCTTTTTTAGGCCAAAATCTTGATTTTCTTAAAAATGCTCGGGCCTGACCATTAATCGGTGGAATTTGGGGATTGGAACCAAGGATCGAACATAGAATTTGGTCCGGTTTTAGGATTGAAAAATAAATTAATAGTGAAAAACGGCTTGGACAGGTCTGAAATGCCCAGCCCTAAGTGTTTCTTTGTTGTTTCATGTGCAAGTCCCAAAAACTGAAGATCATAAGGATAAGTTTGAAATATCAGCAAATACTTTGGATATTAGACAAATGAAAACTGGTGATGGATGAAAGAAAGAAGAGTTATTAGAAATTGGCATCAGACAACTATCTATCGTCAACATCATGACAAATGGTATCAGACTCATTGGTTGGTATCAATGAGTGATCTATTAGACTTGCATTTTTGGAATGAAAGAAGGTAATGTAACTTGGAAACATACGTGTTTTTTTATAAGTTCACAAAGAATGGAGATTGAAAATGTATCTGCGAACTATGCCAAAATAATGTAAAAAAATACAATGGAATTATAAATCTTATATCAAGTGACTGAGATTAAATCTATGTTTTGTAAACATCATTTCATGATATGTATCTCATGACCATTGTCAAAGGAAAAGAAGATTAAAGTCAACTCATGAAGACAAGTCAAAACTATGAAGACCAAGGCAAACTAAAAATAGCTTATGGATGGCCAAAATTCAAATGAAGTGTCAAAAACTATTTGGAGCAAAAATGAGTAGTAACCGAATTTCAAAGTTTGAATTTGAGTTTTCTGTCAGTTGATAATGGATATTCTCTACTTAGGCAACCCCATGTTCCAAAAAGTGATGCCCATATCAAGAAACACATGTGACAATGCAGATAATTTTGTTTTAAAAAAGCTGTTGGAGGCAATCAAAGTCTTCTTAACCCCGTGACAAGTCATTTCAACATAGAGTTGTTCTTATAGAGTAGAAGTCACTTTGAAAAACATGCGGTGGTAGAGACAGTGAAGTGACTTCACTATGACCAGACTGGTTTTTATAAATATGAACCAATATCCATCTTTTTGGATAATCTTTTAAGAGATCATCATCTCTTATTTTTCACTTGTTCAAATTAGTGAAACCCTTCTCCTTTGACCTTCCCATGAGAGATCCATTTACCCACTCAAAATCCATATCCCATGTGAGAGGTCCATGTGTTTTACGAATAAATTCTTCCTTTCTCCATGAGCTATTTGGTTATGTAAAAAAAAAAAAAAAAGGTAATTAAAGAAGTGTTGAAGGTAGCTTTGTATTGATATATGCCTCATCTGGAGAGTTGTTGGGCCTTCAACCAGCTCATCTCAACCTTAAGTGAAACTTCCATTTTCCATTGAGTGAGAGAGTGAATGTAAAAGAGTTTTTAAGTTTATCTATCCGACAAATGAGTATCACTAGAAGAGAAACCATTTGAGTGCTAGCTTTGCCTAAACTCACCTTCAGCTCGTGTGGGTTCTTGAATCCGCGGAGTGGATTCCTAGGATCGTATTCAAGCCCTTAACAAAGCAAACACACACAAGCATGAAACACATATTTATGTGGTTATGCATTAACAAAGCCAATCGCCTACTGCACAGTTAATGATAGACCACCCGTTAAGATTCACCACAAGGAGATTACAACCAATCTCTTTAATCCCTTTGCTCTTTCTTGTGTTTACCCCCTCTCAGCCCTAGAACGCTAAGATGTCCCCTTTAGCAACCCATACTATAAATTCCCCGAAGTTACAAACAAAAAATGCATGGGATCCTACTCAAAACATAATTCCCTTTACTAAAATTTGAACCTAGGTTTTGAACCTGCCTTGAAACTGAAGTACATGTTTATCGAGTTTGAGTTCAAACTTCCCTCGAAAAAATGCATTTGCCTCGATTCATGTGGGGTTTGAATCCCAACCTTCTTGCACTTATTTTGAGTATTTGAACCTGAATTGTAAGTGATATTTCATCATGTGGGATTGTCGGTGAGTGGAAGGGTCATGTGCCCTTTGGAATCGTGTCACTGATTATAATAAGAACCAACACCATTTATTTTATGTCACATAAAGTAGATAGTTTTGTAGATAATTAAGATGAATGGTAATGGCAAAAGCCGAGGGCTTGTTAGCAGATCATAGAAAGTAGTGGAGGCCAGTTTTCTAGATGTGGTGGACACCTTCAAATGGTGACTTCACAACCAATGGAATGGCGCGCTGCCTGGATGTGCTGCTCTGGTATGTGGTATTGTCATTTTTAATCTAACGGTTCAAAATTTAATCGTGCTCGCATCTCGAGGAATCCAACGTCGAAATTTAAACATGAATGCATCTCGAGGTAAATCTAACTTTTCAAATTAATTTGCACGTATCTCAAAGTAAATATAACAATTCAAATTCATTGTACACACATCTCGATGTAAATCTAACTTTTCAAATTTAATCATGCACACATCTAAAAAAATATAACGGTTCAAAATTTAATCGTGCTCACATCTCGAGAAAAATTCGATGATCTAAATTTAATCATTCCAAATTTAATCGTGCATGCATCTCGTGGTAAAGCTAACGGTTAAGATGAATTGTACATGCATCTCGAGGTAAATCTACTTGTTCTGCTTAATTGTGTGTGTATCTCCAGATAAATCTAACGAGACAAATTTAATCATGCACGCATCTCAAAAAAATCTAACAATTCAAATTTAATCGTGCACACATCTCGAGGAAATTCGATGGCTGAAAAAATAAATTATTTTTCTTCCTCCTCTATTTCACAGCCTCGCCATCATCGAAAGAGAGGAGGAAGAAGGGGAACAGGAGGAACGGGGAAGGAGGAGGAAGATTAAGAAGTGGAAGTTTTTTTGCCGTTAGATTGTCCGCGAGATGCGTGCATAAGTAAAATTGGTACAAAGATTTTTCTCGAGATCCGTGTGCGATTAAATTTGCAACGTCATTTTTTCTCGAGATGTGTGTATGATTTAATATGGACCATTAGTTTTACCTCAAGATGTGTGTACAATTTTTTTTTTTACCGTTAGTTTTTCCTCGAGACGTGCACTCAAGTAATTTTGGAGCATCATATTTTTCTCGAGATGTGTGTGGTTAAATCGTACTGCGAGATGTACCTCGAGATGTGTGTGATTAAATCTTACTGCGAGATGCACATTGAGATTTGTGACTAAATTTGGACCCTTAGATGTACCTCGAGATGTGTGTGCTTAAATCTAGATCGTTAGATTTACTTCGAGGTATGTGTGATCAAATCTGGATCATTAGATTTAACCCAAGGTGCGTGCACGATTAAATTTGAACCGTTATATGTACCTTAAAATGTGCGAGTTAAATATGGATCATTAGATTTACTTCGAAATGTGTGTTATTAAATCTGGATCATTAGATATACCTCGAGACGTGTTTGTGATTAAATCTGAGCCGTTAGATTAACCTCGAGATGAGTTGTTTGAGATTCAAAATTTTAAATTAACTGTTAAATTTTTCTCGAGATACGATTACGATTTCATTTGGTCCTTAGGATTCTCCTTTAGATTAGATGTTCGAGATACGAAACATTAAATCTCAGCCTTTAATTTCTGAGGGGCATTTTAGTAATCTTATTATGAAAACTGACGGTCAATGGATGTTGACCGCTAGTCAAGGGGGTAACTGTAATAGTGAATAATGAGGGGTCTACTTATCAATTAGCTATTTATAATGGGGGCATGTAGCAATTAACAAAAAAAAAACATTTTTCGAAAAATTTTGAGGTTTTTTTTTTCCGTAAATTTCGGGTTTTTTTTTGTAAAAATACAAAACCAGAAAATTAAAATTTTTTATTATGGTTTTTTGGAAAACTTTTGGGGTTTTCAGGATTTTTCTAATTATAATATCTTCTAATTATTCTTTGATTTATGAAACCCCTTCTATACTCTAATTATCATTTCTTCTACTTATGTATTGATTTATGAAACCCCTTCTATACTCTAATTATCATTCCTTTTTTGGTGTGGAGTTTTTTCCAAAAAGCCTCGTTGCTATTAGGGAGTAGACATTTGCCTTATAAATATTTGTGACAACTCATCCTTAGTTGATGTGGGGCTATTCAAGCCAACATTAACTCGAAAAACGAAATCACAATCCTTGATTAATATACATCGATACGTCTGGTTTGAACAAAGCAATAAGACTTTCAAAGCATGTTAGTATAAATGTGTTTGGAGAAGAATTGACCAAAACTCATAAAACTATATTTGTGTTTTGAAATTTAATGTAAAACTTTTATTTTTACTTTCAAGACAGATTACATACAAAACCACAACAACATCACTGTGACACACACATAGGAAAAAAAGTGAGACCAGTTGGAGAAGCTAGCACCACAGCTTTGTTATTGTGTGGACAGCATCTGAAACATATTCATTTCGTATCCACTGATCACTAGATTATTGGCTTAGTGAAGCTCCTGTCTTGGAACAGTAATTGAATAGGTCCTCCCTTTGGATCTCCATTTGGCCATTGCACACTTTAAGCCAGTTGTGTAATGTTCTGTCCATTTTGCGATTCCTAATCTCTCAATGTGAGAGCTATCATGGACGCAAACATTTGATACCATTCCATAGGACTGAAGGTGGTTTTTGAGCATTGTAAGAAGAAATAATGAAGAAACTAGGAAAATTTAGTAAAAGGGGTCTTATACCAAAAGAAAAAGGACATTTAGAAAGTAACCAAAGCCTTTGTGAAAAAAAAGCATTGAAAGAAAAAATGCTCAAGGGATTCAAAAGGATGATGATAGAAATGACAAATGTTATCCATGTGGATATTGTGAATATTTATCAAGATCTTTCCAATAAGCAATTTGTTTTTCCAGGTATAGCTGCTTTCAAGTTAAACTTGGCATTTTTTGCATCATAGGGTGCTGATGTGATATCCATTATGATTCTTATAGTTTTCTTCGATCTTGATAAAATTTTAGGCATCAGATACAGAGAATTTGCCTGGTTTTGATTTTATCCAAATTGGTTTAACAGGTTTGGTTGTGATTTCTTTATATTAGGATGTAATTTTATATATGACACTTCTATTAGTGTAGTAGTTATAAAAAAAAAATGTCCCCAAAACCTAGAATGGAAATATATATATATGCTCAAGGGTGCTCTTGATGGCCCTTCCAATTCTCTTCGATTCTAAAATTTGAAAAAAAAAAAAAAAGATTAAGATAAAATAGAAATTACATGAGGAATTAGGGCTCAACTAACAGTAGAAATTAGTGCCAATGGAATTGATGAAATGCACCTATACGTATATTTCTTTCCTTGGTCTTTTTAATCAAATTATTCTACTTGTACGCCAGAATCGTATACACATCCAGCTTTCCAGTCTTGGGGAATGTTGTTAAGTGGCACCACCCATGTCTCATCTCCTTCATCGATATCACTCAACAACATCCTGATTGATAATGGACCACTTGGAGGTGTCACAACTGTCCATACTGCTCCATGGCTCCGATCCAGCAGCTTGCACTTCTTATTCTGAGTCTACATTGTACGAATAAATTAGAATTTATACTCGATACAATACAATAAGTATGATTCTTAGGAGCTATAATATAAAGATAAATACATATATATATACCTCACATAACTGAACAACGGTTATATCCCTTTTTCCTTGATAATACCATATTACAAAGGCCATATAGTGAGGATAGTTGCTGCTCTCATCAATCTTGAATGTGATGTTCTTGTTTGGGTAGCTGCATGAAACTCTGAACAGAGAAATCCCATGTTAGTTTTGTAATTGTGCAACTCGGTCATGTGTTCTACGTTTCTCATACAACTTCTTGATAAGAATTTTGTATTAGCGCCTATACTCGATGTCAACCACACCAAGGTCTACTAGTGAAGCAGCTAGATCTGCAGCCTGAGCCATCTCTTTAAAAGCCCGTCTGCTTAGTATGAAATCGGTGCTATCTCCCCTACCGTGATCAGTGATGACAACTGTGACTCCATAGTCTGAACAATACTTGCTATTTGTACATCTCACCTATTGAACAACACCAAAAGAAAGAAGACTTATAGCAACAACTTGTCAAACACTTACTTATTAATTCAACCAATGCTCAAATGGTTAAAAAGATGCTTACTAGCTTGGTTACTCAGATATAGGTTCAAAATCTGCCAACACTGAATTATTTATCTGATAGAGATGCCCTTATGTAGCGAAACCTTTTTTTTTTTTTTTTTCCTTTCACGGCAAGCCTTAATTAGCAACAACTCAAATGGTGGAAAAGGTGCTAACTAGCTTGGTTATAGCTCAGATCTAGGTCCAAAATTTGCTGTCACAGAATTATTTATCTCATACAGAAGCCCTTATGGTAGCTAAACCAGATTTTATTTTATTTTTTCCACCGTAAAACCCCCTTCAACAAATAAATAAAGAACACTACCTGGTAGCATGCACCACAACCTACACCATTCCTATAAAGGTCTGATGCAGCTGATACATCACCACCGTTGATTGTTGCTCCAAAGGTACGAAATCCGCATGCTCCATCTGCCATACAAAGAAAAATAACATCAGAAACAAGTTTCACTGATTAATTAGTGAAAAAACTATGTTCTTTTCGGGACATTTCTTTCACCTTCTGTTCCATATTCATCAGAGTTTGGATATATAGTAATTAAGCTGCCCTTGAATGAGTGAAGCAGTCATTACATGTTGCTGCATCTGCTAGAGTTACCACAAGAATCAAACTCAAAAACAAGAAAAGTGATTGAACAAGAACAGTCATTGTCACAAAATGCAAGAGATAGAGACAATGGAGCAATGAGAACAAGGAAATTAAAGGTGGTAGTGATAATGAGAAACAAAGAGAGAGCACATGGTATTTATAGTGAACTCAAGAGCTATCCCTCTTTTTTGTGTTTGGTAAAACAAAAACACTTTGACATATATTCTGTTAAAAATATTTGAAAGAAAGTTTATTTGTTGAAATTCATAACCTTCTTTATTAGGAAATACATCTTATTGTTAGGAAAATATTTTCCAGTATTAGGAAATACATCCTATTATTAGGAAAATATCTTCCAGTATTAGGAAATACATTCTATTGTTAGGAAAATATATTTTAGCATATTGTATTGCAAGTTTTATGGGGTTAGAAGTTTTATGGGGTTAGGAAACTTTCCGATGGCTAGTGATTTGTTTCCTTGGTTTGGGAGGTTTCCTAGTGTATGGTGGTTTCCTATTGTATTTTGACTACAGTATTTATATTGCTGATGAATGAATGAAAGAACACAATTTGGCCTTAAACTTATCATGGTATCAGAGCCTACCTAAAACTTTCTTCTATCTTGATTGCTTGCTATGGCTGGTGGAGAAACTCCTCCATCACAGCCTCCAAAGATCGAGGCTAATTCACCATTCTTTCTAGGGCCGCAAGATAGGCCTGGGGATTTTATCACTCCGATTCGCCTCAAACTCGACAACTTTGATGATTGGTCTCATGCAATTCGTGTTGCTCTTACTTCCCGCAGAAAATTTGGTTTTCTAGATGGCTCCATTAAAGACCTGGTTCCCCCTTGCACGAAGGATGATTGGATTACAATTCACTGCATGCTCGTTTCTTGGCTCATGAACACGATCGACTCGGGTTTTTCTGTGACAGTTTTTCTGTGACAGCCTCCTTAAAAGACTGTGGCTCTCTTCCAGCTGTAATAGCTGCAATAAAATTTCGGTGTTTCACAAAAAAACTGTCACAACTAACATGATTGTAATAGCTGCAGGGTTGTTTCTTTGTCAACGTAAATATGCACTTGATATTATTTCGGAGGTGGGTCTCTTGGGTTCGAAGCCTGCTATGTCTCCGATCGAACAAAACCATCAACTAGCGCGTGCCACGGGTTCTCTTCTCTCGGATCCTGAGTCTTATAGGCGTCTAGTGGGGCGTTTGGTCTATTTGGCGGTCACACGTCCTGATTTGACGTACTCGGTTCATGTGCTATCTCAATTTATGCAGCAACCACGACAGGAGCATTGGGATGCTGCATTGCGCGTTGTCCGCTATTTAAAAGGTACTCCGGGTTACGGTATTCTCCTGCGCTCGGATAGTGACTTGACTTTGCAAGGTTGGTGTGATTCTGATTGGGCCGCTTGCCCTATTACTCGGAGGTCCCTGACGGGGTGGTTGGTGTTTTTGGGCCATTCTCCGATTGCTTGGAAAACTAAGAAGCAACATACGGTTTCTCGTTCTTCGGCTGAGGCGGAATATCGCTCTATGGCCGCCATAACGTGTGAGTTGAAATGGTTGAAAGGTTTATTATTGAGTTTAGGGGTACTTCATCCCAAGGCCGTTCCCCTCTTTTGTGATAGTCAGTCTGCCATATACATTGCGCAAAACCCCGTCTTCCATGAACGTACGAAGCATATTGAAGTTGATTGTCACTTCGTTCGTGATGCCATTCAGGATGGTCTTATTGCTCCTTCTTATGTGCCGACAACTGATCAGTTGGCAGACATTTTCACAAAGGCTTTGGGCAAATCGCAGTTCGATTATCTCCTTGGCAAGTTGGGCATTCTTAACCCTCATGCTCCAACTTGAGGGGGGGTATTAGGAAATACATCCTATTGTTAGGAAAATATTTTCCAGTATTAGGAAATACATCCTATTATTAGGAAAATATCTTCCAGTATTAGGAAATACATTCTATTGTTAGGAAAATATATTTTAGCATATTGTATTGCAAGTTTTATGGGGTTAGAAGTTTTATGGGGTTAGGAAACTTTCCGATGGCTAGTGATTTGTTTCCTTGGTTTGGGAGGTTTCCTAGTGTATGGGGGTTTCCTATTGTATTTTGACTACAGTATTTATATTGCTGATGAATGAATGAAAGAACACAATTTGGCCTTAAACTTATCATTCTTGGACTTTATATTATTTCAGCATGTATATGGACTTTTATCGCTTCTTAAATTTTCTTAAGCCTAAATGGAACATAATCTAGTGGGTTAAGACCCAATAAGTGTTCATAATTAAAAATGTTTTGGTTGCGTTGAAAAGTTTATTATTGTCATGTCTTGTAGAAAGAATTTGAAGAAAAAGTCACAGATTGTTTTTTCAGAAACGTTAACAGGTATTATTTATTTAATGTGAATATGTATATCAAACACATTTGACATGAAGCTAGCATTGGACAGCTTGAATGGAATATAGTTTATGGCCAGATTTGCTTGGGATGTAAGCAATTTTAGATCAGGGAAAGGTAGTTAGGCGGCTGTGCACTATAGAGAGTCCATGTTAATTAGTTCGGCATTGAATTCCAACTTGCAGTAATAGGAGCTCTCATTACATGTCTTTATTTAACAACACATTATTTGTCAACTCTGTCTCCCTTATAAAAATATTGTTTAGTCACTCTTTGTTTATTAGCTAATCATCATAACTAATTTGGCCCTGATGCGCGACACTGTTACATAATTATGACACCAATTTAATTATAGTTTTAATCAATTTATGACTTCATTGAAACATAAGATGTTACCTCACAGGCTTTGTCCACTAATTGTAGCTCAGTTGGTAAGACATTCACTCTCCTTGTGAGAGATCGCGGATTCGAGACTCACCAGTTAGGAATTTGTGAGTTTTCACCCGATTATTAGGAGCACATTTGCTCCGCCATTGATAAGCCTTCGGGTATTGAATGCAGCTGCTTAGATGGACTAGACTGGAGCGAAGCCAAAGCGAGTCTTCATGCAAGGTGGAGGCGATGGACCGGAGTGAAAGCAAGTCTCTATACGAGATAGAGGCGACGAGGATATTAAGTGACAACAATATTGTAACCTTCGTACCTGATTTGGTTAATCCTATAGTCACACTGCTTTTAGTCACTATTCAAACTTTTTATGAAATTTGCACTGTATGGAAGCTCTAACAGAAGGTTGAACATTTTCATGTACAAATACTAGAAAGTTTAAATGTTTTCATAGGATTAAACTTGCTAACTAGAAACAGGATCATTTACGCCTGCTCCTACACTCTAGATTTCAACCAGTTGGAAATGTCCCCATATTTAGGATATTTCCACCCTGAAAAAAATGATTAAAATCGCAATATTTCTTCAATTATTAGAATAAGTCATGATATTTTCACATGAAAAAAAAAGGATAATCGGGGTAGATCGCAGATGTTTCCCCATATCTTAAAGTCCTATATGAATGTCAGCTATGACAAGGATTGCATTGAGGGGTCATGAACCCACATGACTACAATGTATATATCTTCACTAGAGTGTAAATGCCTGAGCACCATTTTATAGACATCGACATTAAGGTAGATTCTAGGCATAAGTTTTCATCATCATGATGATATAGAAGAAAAAAAGGGCCCCTCTGGTTAGCAGGCACCAATATGTATGGCTTATGGAAGGTATCATTTTAGAAGAAAAAAAATAAATTGTGGAAAGTGTGATGATCTCAGTTTAAAACAACATAGTGGAATGTATTAAGTTATTTCAGATTTCATATACTCTATTAACTAATTAACCAAATTACTCCAAGTGAGGATTACTTGATGCCCAAATATATAAGGAACCACTTAATCAGATTGCGATGGTTTTTCCAAGCTACCACCTCCCATGTTCAAGAGACCCATAATGTAAGCATTACTCCAAGTGAGGAATCAAAGGGATACTAACTTGGGTTCTATAGAGTGCAAAACCACCTAAGTATACATTCACCCTTTCCCTTCTCAGTTTTCATTCAGAGTACCAATATTTTGATGTGCAATATTTTCATATTTTTCTTCCCTAGTCTATACTATAGTTATGTGTCTACCGGTCAAAATCAACCACAATGGCCCTCTGCCGAACCAAGACCTAGATTTGGAATTGTGTACTTATGATAAATGATTCTAATACTATATATACTAAAAACTACTCCGAGTGCCACAGGAAATTCAAAGTGTGTTTATATCTTTATTCATCTGATAATAACAAAAGCGAGTGATCAGTACACGTGTGTAGTACAAGCGACATGTTTTTTAGTTCTGCATGTCTGCAAAGACAGGTATAAGATATAAATAAGTAGGTAATTTCCTGTAAACTCATGTTATTAGTGTTCTAAAAAACGGCTTAGGCGCTAGGCATTAGAGAAACGCTCAGATTAATAGTTGGGTGGGGTGAAAAATAGGGTAGGCGCCTAGGCATGTTTTTTTTTCCTGATTGCAAAAAATTATGTGAACAAGGAATTGAGATTGGTTGTTCTCAGGTCGACGAAAGAGGATGCTGAGACTAATTTGAATAAGGCTGATTGTGTTCTTATTTTAATTTTTCCCCTTTTTTTTGGAAAGAAACAATTTAATTATATTTTTATTCAGTATATGTTTGAATGTACTTAATGAAATTCTCAAATGATCTTCCGGTACCAATTTTAGTAATGTAAATTTTATCAAACATGACTGAGGTCATTCATGCAATTTGAAGAAAAATAAAAGAGTAGATTTGAATATTTGTCCACAAATTCAACTTTGTATAAAATACCCATCATGACCAACTTTAGTCATTTGAGTTTTAATAAATTTTGTTCATAATTATTTTTCATGTTTATAAATTTTGCATATGTATCTTGGCATTAAATTGGATGTAATTGATAAGGTATTATGCTTAATTTTTATAAATTATTAAAATTATAATACAAAACCTAAAATTGCCTAAGCCCCTGGGCGCTACGCACCTGCTCGCCGCTCACCCACCGCCTAACACTTTTTAAAACACTGCGCATAAGTAATCTAAAAATGTGAAGGAGCATTAAAGGTGATAAACCAAACAGGTCAACAATCACTTTTCCAAATTTCGCAAGCAAGTCCAAGAATGTTAGGTAGATGATGATGAAACTGCTTTAGTTTCCAAGACTTTCAACAAAAACACTCCAATATTTTCAAACAGCTTTGATAGAATGTCAAAGTATTAGGTTGTATCAAACAGAAAAAATGGGGCTCGAGTTCACTATAAATATCGCAAGCTCCAAGGCTTCTTATCATCACTACAAAATTAGTTAAGATTTCCTAATACATTTTACTAGCGAGCTAGTTCTTCTTCTTCCTTTGTTTCTCCTTACATATTTTCATACATGACAATGGGTATGGGTGTTCCTCTTCAATTCCTGGTATTCCTCCTTGCATCTCTTCTCCTTGGGCAAACTCTAGTTCATGCAGCAACATGTAACGACTGCTTCAATAATTCAAGGGCAGCTTTCGATCCAAACTCTGATGGATATGGGACAGAAGGTGAAAGCATAGAAAGCACCCCTAGCATTTAAAACATTAATTTTCTTATACTAATTTTAGCTTTGTTGATCTATGTCAAGTAGTGATACTTGTTCTTGGTTAATTACTTAAATTGTTTTTCCTTGTTTTATGGCAGATGGAGCATGTGGCTTCCGTTCCTTTGGTGCAACAATGAATGGTGGGGATGTGTTCGCTGCATCAGACTTATATAAAGACGGTGTAGGTTGTGGTGCATGCTATCAGGTGATTTTCTAGGTTTTTTTTAATGCTAATTAAGATTTATTTTGGTATGAAGAATTGACATTGGTTTGGTGCGATATCTATCTTGACTAGGTGAGATGCACAACAAGTGGGTATTGTTCAGACTATGGAGTGACAGTGGCTATTACTGATAATTGTACGAGCGATAACACTCATTTCATACTAAGCAAACAAGCCTTTGGAAAGATGGCTAAAACAACAGACCTAGTTGAATCCTTACTTGACCTTGGCGTGGTTGATATTGAATATAGACGGTACAAATTCTTTCCAAAATCTTGAAAGGGACTAAGAACACATGTTTACGTACACATATTAAGTTAATTACTTAATTGACAAGAGATTTCTATTACTTGTAGTGTTTCATGCAGCTATCCAAGTAAGAACATCACATTTAAGATTGATGAGAGCAGTAACTACCCTCGTTATTTGGCCTTTGTTATATGGTATTATCAAGGCAAGAAGGATATTAGTGCTGTTCAACTATGTGAGGTATTTTCTATTTTGCTACTAATACTTTTGGAATCCAATGCATACTTGTATTTATTTTTTTTTAATTTAGTTTTTTAAAAATCCTGCATTTGAAAACATGTAGACTCAGAATAAGAAGTGCAAGCTGTTGGACCGAACCCATGGAGCGGTATGGACAGTTGTGGCGCCTCCAAATGGGCCACTGTCAATCAGAATGTTGTTGAGCGACGTTGATAATGAAGATGAAACGTGGGTGGTACCACGGAATAATATTCCACAAGACTGGAAACCTGGACAAGAATACGATTCTGGTGTACAAGTAGAATAATTTCATTAAAGATAGAGAGATAGGAGGGCACAGGGTGGGGAATAATTAGAGGCTTTTTCAATTTTTGTGTAACTTTTTTCCTCATGTACTGGTAGCAATAAAAAGTCGTGAATATGTCATTATTTTAACTGTTAAAAAATTCCAACATTTTGGATGAGTTAAGGTTCGAATTCCATCAATTGTTTGGTTGTGAACATACTTTCTTGTTACTGAAGTTTGCAACTAAGCAAACATGTTACTTCATGTCGATGCCAATTACTTTTAGGTTCCACAAAGATTCAAGAAGCATAGATAAAGTTCAACTAAATGGATTTTTACTTTAGTTTGATGATGTACAGTACTTTTCTCTACCAACTGGTAGAGGTAGTAATTCACATTATCGCAATCAATTAAATTTAAATTATTTTTGAAAGCAACCTGACTGGGATCCTACCCAATTTTATTACAACAAATCAAAGATGAAGAGGACATACCCTTGCGGAACCTAACAAGAGCTTCCCAAGCGTCCCAACTAGGTTGACCCCCAAAGGGAGTCCCATTACTCTTCTAGTAATAAATCAGGGCAATAACATATTTTTCAGCTAAGTCACTCAATCCTTCCCGAAAGGCTGGATGACGAAGTCTATTCCTGAAGGACTCCTTCCAAGGAAAGCCGATGGGTCAGCTACCTTACTGACTTCATTGTTGATTTGCTTAACAGATACTATCTCAACCTGACCACTTAGTTCTCCAAAATCTTTTCAACATATATACTGTTATGGAATTCTGCTCTACATCTTGATGATGCTCAAAGCCTGTTGGTTATCCATCACTATCTTTTAACTTTTGAATGCCTGTTCTAGGCGCATGCTCTAATCCTACTAGGATGGCCTAGATTTCAATCTTCAGAATATCAACACCATCACCAGTTCTAGTATAGCTATCTTAGATTGACAACGGTCATCTCTAATAGCTCCCTAACCTGTGTACTACGAATTTCATAGAAGACTGCAAATTTGTGTGTTTCTTTGTTAATCCATCATGGGAAGTTTTAAGTTGACAAACCCTTCTAACCAATTATGCATCTGATTCTATACATGAATTTATTATATATATAAATGGATATTGGCTCAATAGGGACCATTTATATATATATATGATACATGAAAACTGTCACACTCTTAAGCCGAACATGTGTCATGATGATCCCGAGGAACTACAGGCACAAGCATCGGCCCAATATATAGATTTAGCCCAAGCGGTTCTAAGACCGCTCTGCGGTCCGTCAAACGGACCCAAACTCTCATAACATGCTAGGCCCACACGTCTCACAGTTATCCACAATACCCATAAGCCTTCTTCAAGAAAGTATCTCGAGGATCGACTTCAGACGGGCAACTACAGCTGCGGATTGCTCCCTTCTACGGATTGCTCTTGGATTGGGAACTATCTCCCACGTATCTAGTAGTGCAGAGCTAACATGGAACTTTCCTCCTACAACACGACTCTTAATTAGAGAGGGATCTCCATGAAGATCTCTTCCCTAAACTACGCTACGATGACCTGGTTAAACTAGGACTCCTTGCACTCTAAATAAGACATGACGTTGGTAAGCTAAGGTACGCTACAAATTCTCTGTTACAACATTACACATTTCTCATATCTCTGTCTAGCTTTAGCATCGGAGTGTCATCGGCCACCCCACGGTGGTCTATGGCTCTCGTGCATTACTTATGCAGGAACAGGGTCAAAGCAATGAGAGAAAATCGACTGCATCAGTTTGGCGTCGTCCGTGGGGATGAGATAATTCTTGACTTTACACTAAGCGTCGTCTCCTAACGAATCCCAGAGAGATGGTGACCACTAGGTCACGCAACAACAACAAATCATAGGAGATGTCCAGCGCTTAGGCCATCCTTGCGGTTCCTGTCAAGCGCGTACAACACAATCGCACCCCCGTGCACACGGCGACACCATTGAATCCCGAGCCGGATGTACGATCTCTTCCCACACAGTTGGACCAATTAATGATTCTGACGTTCATATCGATGAAGCAAAGTTTTGACAAGACATATTTAACCCAATTTAACAATGAGTTAAATACCGTCTGCTCATGCGACAACCATCTTAACCTTCATTAACGATCTGTGAAAAGGAGAGTTTGACAACCTTTTGACATCGGATCCTCCGGCAAACACATCAGATTCGAAAATAAAGCACAAAGCTTCGCCATCTAGAGAGAATAGTAGGAAAAGACCAAACCCGAAAAGCCTTTGGTCAACAGGAGCACATTCAGAGTTCGAACTGTCCAACAGGTCCAGAAAAAGGGCTCTATGAGGCTTGAGGATTCAATCTATACGCAATGGGTAGCCGACACTACATGGTCAGAAGCAGGGCTTATCCGCACCGCTGGCATTCACACATAAGGACCTCCAGGGTGTACAAATCCTGCACGATGACGCCCTGGTGGTGACAGTTTCCCTTGCGGGATGGGAGGTAAGAAGATCTCTGGTTGATACTGGGATCTCAATGAACGTCATGTACCTCCGCACGAACATGCAATTGGATGAGGCAGCCTTAATCCCGGATAGTCGTCAAGTGACCGACTTCAATGGTGAGAAACAGTTCCCCGTAGGAAAGTTACATCTGACGATAATAGCGGGAAAGAAACCGACTCATAAAACCATGTTCCAAGAGTTCATAGTGATCGACATGCCTTCGGCGTACAATGTGGTTCTTGGCAGACCCTGGTTACATCAGATAGGGGCGACGGTCTTCACCCTGCACCAGTGTATCAAGTATCCTACGAACCAAGCGATTGGTACATTGAGAGGAGAGCAATTAGTGGCCAGGGAATGTCAATACATGACGACTTTGTCATCTGGTGGTTCTCAATCGGCAGTCAACCCAAAGGCCAAAGTTGTCCTCTGCCCAACTTGAGGTCTAAGGGAGGAACCACCGACACTGGGCAACGAGGCACCGGTAAGCCCTCGGGGCAGGCCCAATGTCAGAAAGCCAGAAGAAGAAACCATAACGATCTACCTCGACAACCCTCGGAACAGTAGGGCCACCCAGATCATCAGTTCCCACTTAAACAAGGAAGTGGCAAAACAACTTACGGAGCTACTGTAGCGTAATCAGGACATCTTCGCCTGGACTATCCAGGATATGGTGGGGATCGATCCGTCAATAATTACCCATCGCCTCAAAGTAGATCCCTCAAAGAAAACTGTCAGGCAGAAAAAAGGGTCGTGGCACCCGAAAGAAACGCTATCATAAACGATGAGGTACAACGTTTACTCGGCGCGGATATGATCAAGGAAGCACGATACCCTGACTGACTGGCAAACACCGTTCTCGTAAGAAAAAAATGGGAAGTGGAGAGTGTACGTAGACTACACCGATCTAAACAAAGGTTGCCCCAAGGACATCTTCCCACTCCCCCGGATCGATCAAATTGTAGACGCCACATCGGGACACAACCTCTTCAGCTTTATGGACGCATATTCTGGCTATAATAAAATATTATTGCACCCCAAGATCAAGAGAAAACACCTTTCGTGACGGAAAGGGGAATATACTGCTATAGGGTAAAGAATGTTGGGGCCACTTATCAACGATTAGTCAACCGAATGTTCAAGCAACAGATCGGTAGAAATATGGAAGTATTCATCGATGACATGCTGGTCAAAAGCCTTCGCAGCCCCGACCATGTACGAGACCTTGCCGAAGCATTCGACCAACTTAGGAAATACCGGATGAAGGGCAAACCACAAAAGTGCATGTTTGGAGTCGAGTCTGGGAAATTCCTAGGATATATAGTTAACAAAAGGGGAATCGAGGCTGATTCGAAACAGATTCAGGCTCTTCTCAACATGAAGTCCCCATCTAATATTAGAGAAGTTCAGAGCCTGACTGGGAGGGTAGCAACACTAAAAGAATCCCTACTGGAGAGACACCTTTCACCCTAGCATACAGGCCAGAAGCTATGGTTCCGGTAGAGCTTGAGGTGTCAACCTTCCGATGGAAGAGTTCAGACCAGACGATAACGATGAAGCCTTACGCGTGGGACTAGACTTCCTCGGCAAAAAATGGGATCTGGCCTCCACCAAGATAGTCGTCTATCAACAACGGATGGTGCAATACTACAACAAGAAGGTCAAGCCACTTGAATTCAAGGTGGGAGACTGGGTGCTACAAAAGACCCAGCAAAAAACCAAAGAAGTCGAGACAAGAAAGCTAAATCTGAATTGGGAAGGACCTTATAGAGTTGCTAAGGTTAACAGGCTGAGAACATACTAGCTAGAAGACGCCGACGACGACAGGTTAAAACGACCATGGAATGTAGAGCATCTAAAAAAGTATTATCAATAAAAAAATTTGTTTTTACCAAAACTTCCACTGATGTCTGTTACAACCCTCGTTAACCCCGGTTACGGCCAGACTCGGACATTTGCCCAAAGCCTAATCCACTCCGCACGGGCCATGACGGCTGAGGAAGTGGGAGTTTAGTCATCGCTTGTCTGTTGATGTCGACAATTCGCCAAGGGATCATTGCTCTCAATGCAGACGATGATCGTCGAATTAGCCAAGTAAGTTTAGTCATTTCGCGACTGATGACGACAACTTCTGGTGCCTAGAGCCTAATCTGCTTCGCGCGGGTCACGACGGCTGAGGAAGTGGGAGTCTAGTAAGCGTTTGTCCGCTGATGACGACGACTCGCCAAGGGATCATTACTCTCAATGCAGATGATGATCATCGAATTAGCTAGGTAAGCTTAGTTTGTTCGCGACTGATGACGACGACTTCTGGTGCCCAAAGCCTAATCCGCTCCGCGTGGGTCACGATGGCTGGGGAAGTTGGAGTCTAGTCAGCGTTTGTCCGCTGATGACGATGACTTGCCAAAGGATCATTGCTCTCAATGCAAACGATGATCGTCGAATTAGCAGTAAGCTTAATCAATTCGTGACTGATGACGACAACTTCTGGTGCCAAAAGCCTAATCCGCTCCGCGCAAGTCACGACGGCTGAGGAAGTGGGAGTCTAGTCAGCGTTTGTCCACTGATAATGACGACTCGCCAAGGGATCAGTGCTCTCAATGCAGACGATGATAGCCAAATTAGCCAAGTAAGCTTAGTCAGTTTGCGACTGATGACGACGGCTTCTGGTGCTCAAAGCCTAATCCGCTTCACACGGGTGACAACGGCTGAGGAAGTGGGAGTCTACTCAGCGCTTATCCGCTGATGACGACGACTTGCCAATGGATCATTGCTCTCAATGCAGACGATGATCGCCGAATATCTAGGTAAGTTTAGTCAGTTTGCAACTAATGACGATGACTTCTAGTTTCCAAAGCCTAATCCTCTCTACGTGGGTCGCGACAGCTGAGGAAGTGGCAGTCTAGTCAGCGCTTGTCCGCTGGTGACGATGACTCGTCAAGGAATCATTGCTCTTGATACAAACAATGGTCGCTGAACTTACCAAGCAAGCTTAATCAGTTTGAAACTGATGATGACAACAACACAACACAACACAACAATATATTTGCACTGACAAAAAAATTTCGCCTAACAGTAAAAACCCTACAGTCTACAAAGCAAAAAAAAAAAAAAAATACGATGATGCAAGGAAGAATAGTATTTTCATTCAAAAGAGAAAACATGTCTACATGATATTCACCCAAGAAGGGACATTACGATCTAAGGAGAAGCATCCTCCTTATCAGTTACCCTCGCAGCGCCAGAGCCTTCCCCTCGCTGAATCAGCCCAAAAGCTGCACTCCTATAGCAGGCGAAGTCGAGATCAATCTTGGGATACTCTCCCTTAATCAGTTCTAGGAGCTCCAGTCTGCCCCTAAATTACCTCGGACGAGATTAGCAGCCTCTTTCCAGACACGTCAAAATCTATCGTGCCCAACAACGCTTCATAATGTGAACGCTCCTCGGAAAGCATCCGTTTCGCCTCCAGAGCACGGCGAAGACCTTCGTCTATCGCAGCTTCCAATCATTGCCTTTCGACGACCCACTTCGCCTCCAACTGCTTCCTCTTAACTTCTTCAGCCCTTCATTCAGAGGCCCACCTGTCCATAGCAGTATTCAGGCACTCCAATTCTGCCCTGGTCCGCTTTAGCTCAGCGCGAGTTGACACCAATTCGGAATCGGTAACCCTCAACCGAGCCCTCATTTCATCAACTACCGCGTCAGGAACAAGGGTCGTGGCCTCCACACCCTCGCGGTCCGCGACAGTGCCAGAACCCTCTGTCTGATAAAGAGCATCCGAGTATGACATCCGCAAATCGACAAAGGCCTTCTTCGGAGCAAGGACCCACTAACGGGCTTCAGGATGCAGCGAGACAGGAACATGCGGCGTTGAAGTACGGGCACCCAAGGGAGAGGCCACCACTACAAAAGATTTCCCCTTCCTCGAGGCAACCACAGGAGGCACGTTCGCCTCCAGCTCAGCAAGCTTGGAGGAGCTGAGTAGGGCCAGGCTCCTCTTCCTCTCACCTTGCTTAAGACAATCTCACAAATTTATTTATAAATACGCATAACGTGCCAAATATAAAAACCAGAAAGCTGACTTAAAAGTTACCAAAAATTAATCTTCCAAAAATAATATCTTTGTACAAGTCTTCATCAACTCACCAATCTTGAAGAATATAAAGTGTAGCATCATAAGCAACACGCCTTAGTGATTGGCATTTGTAATCTAGTCTCATATCCATTCATGTACAATATTATTAGGCATACTATCAAACAATATTTTAAAACTAAACATCAATATCAAGCTGAGTTGAATCGCTACAGATATGGGTACTGGTATGAGTATGGAACCGGCACGAGGATATGACAAATTTCTAAAATTGAGGATACCAGTGTTGGATACAACATTAAAATGATAATAATTTTATATTTTTCTAATAAAATATTGTAACATAGTCGTTAATTAATGAATCATATTCATAAACTATAAACATAAATGCATAAACACCAAAGTCATATGCTTATCATTTCATTAATTTGTTAAACACCAAAAATCTATCACAACTCATCAATATATGCACATCTCGCAAAAAATGTTCATACCATCCTAGTCTAGCAATTTACAAAGAAAAATACGGAAAAAAAAAAAGAAATTTGTTTGGCAATATCGAGGTTGTAACCTAGCCATTGACCATGATATACACCCCTTGACTATATTTAGAGTGTATCCGAGGTGTATTGACATCGGGGGTGTATCTGACTTGGGTACGTATGACTTTTATGTATTGATGTTTCCTAGATATCAAGTAATCACACAATATAGTTATCTCGGCTTCAGTATCCTGCAAAAAAATTGTCAGTGTAATCATAATTAGTTCATATCAAATGTTTTGCATATAATGTTATTAGTTAAAAAAAAATGTCAGTAGATGGGCTAGACCTACTAAGGTCCATAATAAAGTTAAGGCATTAGCCATAATTAGGGTAGGTCCATAATAAAATTTAGGCACTAGCCATGATTAGGGTAAGGGTTAGTTAATTGTTTTCTAGGTAAGTCATAAATTCTATAAAGCTAAGATTGTATGGTGGTTGAATGAATATGACAATTTGAGTTTTTATTTATCTATTTCTTCTGTAGTTTTAGTTCTAGTTTTATTCTTTTCTAGGTTAGAATACATAATCAGGTATCAGATCCAAATCAGCTCCTAACTATATCCCGACACAAACCAAGAGCACAAAGTGCACAAAAGAGAAAGCTTAGAAGATGAAGAAGAAGAAAGATCAATGGTTGTGAAAGCCATGAAAAGATGAAGGACTGTAAGAGAAACCATGGATATTGAATGACAGGTATGGTTAGTAGAGATGCAATAAGCAAGGTTGCAACAATGGCTTCAGAAAGAAGTTATGCAAGCTAAACAAGCAGAGTTGAAGAAAAATCAACAACATAACAACTTAAGCAACACCATCCACCCACGTGGACGCCGAACAATAGCGACAAGCACACAACTATCCCACAGAGTCGATCACCACCTTCCCAACAACCTGCCCAGCCCCTTCCACCCTTTGCACGGTCTACTCCTTCACCCCCACCCACGTACTCTGCCCTACCTGTTTCTTTGGGTTGGTTTCTTTAGCAACCACACTCGTTTTCAGCACCCCCATCCCCACTACTTCGTATTGAAACCCTAACTCTTAATCCCTATGTCGTCTCGGTATCTTCCCATCATCCCCAAGCCTTAGGGCAAGCTGTATTTAATCCACTTTGTGTAGTTGGTTGAATACAAGTTTTTTTTACCCTATTACCGACTTTCCCATCCATCCACTTTACCTCTGAATCATCTCATTCCCCCACAAATCCACCCTATTGACTCCCAAGAATAAACACAAGGACGATTTGGTATCTCTCCACAACAGTTAGTTGTAGATCCATCTGAGAATCCACAGGAAGATGTCAAATATTTGGTAGATCATCATAGAGACCCACAACCCCTATGGAAGCAAATACATGATATATAGAAGACTAGCATGGGTACGTTGAGATTGACGTAAAGCTGCAGAGATATGTGAGCATCAGTCTTTCCATCCACCTCTTTCCGGTGATCAAGCTTTTGAAGGTGGCTCATTTTAGGAGAATAACCACTTTGCAAGATTATTAGTTGTTATGGAACGACGGGATGACATTCGATTAAAGTTAGATGTTTCTGTGTATGATGATGTTGAATTGGGATGTTTTTGTGGACTGGTCGCAGGAGATAGATTGTATTATGAAATTTAAGAATATGAGGGGACCGAAAGCAGTCAAGCTAAGTAGCCACAGAGTTAAAAAGACAACTAACTTTTGGTGGAGAAAGAGTGTGCACGGTTCATCACTATGTGTTTCCCCTGCGTATGACTTGATGTATTCGACCTCTGTGCCCTTGTATTATGAATGTGACCTCTTTGGCAGAGTGATAACAGTTAATTAGTGTGGGCGCACCATTAATGAGTATGCGACAACATTTCAAACTTTGAACCTGCAAGCAAAACCTCATGAATCGGAACGCCAAACAACTTATCACTTTTACCATTGTTTGGACACACGTATTAAATCTCTATTGGCATTGGAGGAATTTGATACACTTTTATTTGTAGAAAATATGGCTAAGGGATCGAAAAATAAACTTCAATTTCAAATCAAATGGAGAAGAAACCTTTCGTGAATCCAGTGCGCACTACTACACTTCCGCCGCAACCAACCTTTGACGTTTCACTTAAGTGATTCAAATTTGGCCAAGCTAGCCATGTTCAATATAGTTGACCTAACGAAATATTTGTCTTCTTTATTGATGAGTTAGAGAACAAAAGGTATGAAACACGGCGTATATCCCACTGATGGTGAAGACTATTTGATCTTCTTGATTGTTGAAGGAATGACATGCACTTTTGAAGCTTGTGGATAAGCTTCTTCAAGCCGGGGAGGTTAATGTAATTGGGCATTTTAATTATTAGTTAAATATGTTAGTAGATAGGTTGCACCTACTAAGGTCCACAATAGAGTTAGGGCTTCATAATTAGGGCTAGGGTTAGTTAATTGCTTACTAGGAAAGTTATGAACAATATAAATAGGACATAAAGTCATTATTGTAAGGTGGTTGAATGATTATGAAGAATTAATTTATATTAATCTTTTGTTTTCGTTGTTTCAGTTTTAGTTCTATTACTTTATGAGTGAGGCTAGGAAACCATGTTTTGCAACCATGATGATGTGGCATTGTTAGAGGAGTTTTTTACAATTTTGAGATACACATAAAATCTTTGGGGATTTCATCATTCTTTCCAGATCATGACACGTCATCCTGGTTGCAAAACATGTTTACAAAACATGGTTTCCTAGCATTTCTCATTACTTTATAGGTTAGAATTGATCAATATGCATAAGATAGAGTTAGGGTGTGTTTGGTTGCATGGAATCATATTATGTGAGAATCCATGAGGGCCCCCCACATTTAAGGTTAAATTGAGGTAACATTCATCATCCACTATTAAATTTTGTTATCAATAGTGTGAAGTATATGAACCCGTCTGGGTATTCAATCATGGATTTTAATAGAATGTGAAAGACTTTAAATCCCATGGATTTTAGAATATTTCAAAGGAGTTTACAGAATCCTCTGGACTTTGATGTATTTTAAGTGACTGGATTTCATGGATTTTACAGAATCCATTGGATTTTGATGGATTTTTATTATTGAATTTTCTGTAAATTGGAGTACTGGTCATCGCATTTGGGCTGGGCCATGGTGCATCCACTGACGTACGTCCCTCCATTTTAGCCCAATTCCTACCCCAAAGCAAATGAAGAAGTCTGAGAATTGACAAGTGGAGAAGAAGAACTCACACACATATGCACTTGTAATGGTAATGGTCAGCAGCAGTAATGGTAATGAGAATTGACAAGTGAAGAAGAAGTCGATCTCATCGTCATCGTCATAGACACTGACCTCCCAGAAATCCATCATTGCAGCTGCTTCCTCCGCCTCCATGAAATCCGTTCTCCACCTCGACCCCAACTCCTTCTATGGAAGCCACTTCTCCTCTCTCCCTCTCGATCACTGCTGGAACTAAAAAAAGATATTGAACTTGTCAATTCTTTGTACTAGCATAATGAGATGAAGCTACTTGTTTAACTTATGGAACATAATGTAGCAGAAGTGCCATTGAAAGGCTGGCTTACTATAATTCTGCAGACCCATTCACATTGTATTAGTGGCCTGTGATATTCATTGTTTGCTTTCTTTTTTAATAGGACAAAGAAGCTGATGAAGATCCAGATACATGATATTCTGGAAGCATGTTGTTTATCATGAAATGCATCCATAACAGCAAGCACAGGCAAGAGCCTTCTCTGCAGCGGCTGCAAATGTCTGTGCAACTGACTTTAAGTTCACAGCAGAGTATACCATTCTAGCTGTTGTATTTTAACTTGGTAAATTTAGTATATCTAATCTCAAATTCTCTGCTTTTGCTGCTTCAAGAGATTCTTCCCTTTTTGCTTTTATTGTTCATGATATAGCAGATATTCCAAGTTAGGGGGTGTTTGTTTGCATCCCCTATAAGTGGTGGAATGCGTGCAAAATGCGTTGTTTTAGGGGCTTGTTTCTATTAGCACCAAGGGTGATGCTTATTGCTATCAAGTATCAACCACTAGGAAACACTCATGAATATTGAGCTTGGCGCCAACAATCAAGTGTAATGGAAAATACACCAATATTGAGTGTTTATTTACAAATAGTAACACGTAATTTTGATACAAAACCTCATGGAACATTTGTCTGGATTAAAGTTTTTTTGCATATTCACTTTCAATTGATTCTTGCTTGGGGTATTTATCAATAAAAATGCTGATTGTAGTCTATCCAGCAATAACAGATGGATGGTATGTTAACATTTGAATGCAATGAACAACTTACAATAGTAGTTGCCATCTCAAACTTTGCATCCTCTTTAACATAAAGGCAAAAGTTCGTTGAGATCCTAGTGAAACCATATTCATGTACAGCAATTGGCACAAACTATAAGTCTCAGAATTCTGATCTAAAACATATAGACAGAAATTATTAGCCATAGAGAAAATATTTGCAGTATGCCAAAAACCAAAATCTTTAATATTTGTATTGGTAATGTAATACACAATATACAAGAAAAAAAACTCAAAAATTAGAGGACAAATAAATTAGCAAGGACTGAGCTTACCAATGCTCCTCCTAAGCCATCTAGCATTGGTCTAGGACTCAAAAGAGCCGAGCCCAACAAATTTGCATTATGATTGCTGTTTCACCTACGCAATACAGCAATCATCCCTTATTGAAGTAGAAGAACTAACTCTTTGACAGTTCAGCTTATACAGAAGCACAATCATATATTGTACACTCGATATACTCTTCAACCAAAACATAAACCCATTCAGCAATGGGAGGCAATGGATGCAGCAGAATAACAGTCCCAATCTATCTACTCCGACATTGAAATCTTTTCAGGTCAGAAATCAATTTCCTCTCTCTCTGAATCTCTCTTAAAAATCAAAACTCTACTACTAGTACTCTTCCTTTCTTCCCCATCCAATCCAATTGTAAATCTCGTTGAATTTCAGGAGAAGGAGAAAGCCCAAGAAGAACAACAGAAGAAACTCTCTGCTCCCTCTCTTTCGACATTGAAATCCAATTGTCTGCCCTCTCTTCCAGACGATCTTGAACCAGCCAGAAAGTTCAGTTTGGATCTTTCTGGTCCTAGGGTTTTGTTCTGCGCTGATCCAGCAGTGGACCTGTTGTTGAAGTCTGGAGCTAGTCACCATGTGGAATTCAAGAGTGTTGATGCGAGCTTCGTCTATGGAGATGGCAAGTTCTTATCTCATCTGCTCTCTCTATTGTTCCGGATTCGAGATCGACTCATCTGCTCTCTCTTGTTCGATCCGGGATCTCAAATCTTCAAAGAGGGAGGAAGGAGAGAAATTGAAATCCGAAGGGAGGAGGCTGGATTGGAAAAGGGTTTTGGTATTTATATCTTTCACACATAAATCCTTCAAAGTTCGTCAAGTCAATAAATCTATTAAAATTCACTGCTGTTTGAATACCCTTAGATTTCATTATATTGTTTAAAATCCATAATTGAATACCTCATGATTTTAATAGATTATAAAACAATCATTTAAAATTTATATTTGAATACCCCTAGATTTCATTGTATTGTTTTAAATCCTTAATTGAATATCCCTATATTTTAATGGACTTTAAAATTTTTCAGAATCTATTAAAATACATGATTGAATACCCCTTGTAACTGTCGAGGAAAATGGCGAGGGGGCCCGACACTTAGATTTTTTGCTTCTTTAATCTTCTACAGAAGAATGTCGCCTAGACGAGCTTTGCTACAGAGCGAGGGAGGGAGCGAGGGAAAGGGGCGAGGGTAACCATCCATTCGCCTCGAGATAAGTGCATCGGATTGGAGATGCGCGATGGCGCTTATCTCGGGGCGGATGGGTGGTGTGACGACCCCCCTCCCGCACTGTACAGATACTGTCCGCTTTGGGCTACCATCCGCCCCTCACGGCTTTAAAAGGCCTCTTTCAGAGTATGCACAGTGGACACTGGGCCCCTCTCTGGCCCTACTCATCCAGATATTGTCCTCTTTGGCCTATTGGGCAGCATTCCGCACCTCCCTCACCTTAAGGATTTGTTGCTTCCACCCACCTACTGGGGCTCCACAGGCCTCTTACTATGAGGATCCAACCTCGCACATATATAGCACATAACCATCACGCACCCAGGCGATGTGGGACTATGATCCCCCTTGGTAGCTAGCCCAACCCCTCTTGGGATCCACGGGCCTGTTGGGCCTATTGGGCTCCAACCCTCACCCTCCCCCTCAAGTCCGCCCACACAAGGGTCTCACAGTCCACTCCCCTTAAGGCCCAACGTCCTCGTTGGCCACACAGGCACAACGTCCACGTTGCCCGAGGGCCCACCTCCACGTGGCACACTTCCGGTTGGGTCAGGCTCTGATACCAAACTGTGAGACCCTTGTGTGGGCGGACTTGAGGGTGAGGGTTGGAGCCCAATAGGCCCAACAGGCCCGTGGATCCCAAGAGGGGTTGGGCTAGCTACCAAGGGGGATCATAGTCCCACATCGCCTGGGTGCGTGATGGTTATGTGCTATATATGTGCGAGGTTGGATCCTCATAGTAAGAGGCCTGTGGAGCCCCAGTAGGTGGGTGGAAGCAACAAATCCTTAAGGTGAGGGAGGTGCGGAATGCTGCCCAATAGGCCAAAGAGGACAATATCTGGATGAGTAGGGCCAGAGAGGGGCCCAGTGTCCACTGTGCATACTCTAAAAGAGGCCTTTTAAAGCCGTGAGGGCCGGATGGTAGCCCAAAGCGGACAGTATCTGTACAGTGCGGGAGGGGGGTCGTCACAGTTTGGTATCAGAGCATTTGGTTAGCCTAGGCTGGAGTAGAGTCTAGGTGATCCTCGGAATGTGGATATGGGTGTGTAGGAGTGTAGGAGTCTTAAGATGAAGTTACAAGGGTGAACCTTGGAAACTTTAGTTTTGTTTTATTTTCTTCGTGAATCTCATGACGAGGTTCCATTGACTTGTGTGTGCGCGAGCAATCTTATTTATAATGCCAATATTTGCGTGACATTGTTTCGTATTATTTCTTTTTAGGGGTTTGATATCCGTAGTGTTCACTTAACACTCTCCGTGAATCTCGGGACGAGATTCCTTTTGAGTTGTATATAATGTAACACCCCTACTTTTTCCAATAACAATAAATAATTTATGTTTCTAAAATTCAATTGAAATTGTGTTTCAAAATCTTCTTTTGTTTGAAAACTCATATTTTTCGAAATTCAGTCAACTTTCTTACCTTCCGAATCTCGGGACGAGATTCCATTTAACGTGTGTATAATGAAACATCCCTAATTTTCATAAAGATAATTTATTTTATTTTTAATTAAATAAAATAGGGCTACATTTAATTGAATGTTAATTTCGAAATTTAAGGTTTTATTTAGTGTGTTTAGAGGGTGGGTGCCCTCCAAATTTTAGTAGAGGCGAATAACCACCCATAGTATAAAACCAATACATTTCTTTCTTTCTCCTCTTTTGCAAACCCTTTTCTCTTTTTCTCCCTCTCTTCTTCACGATTTCTTTTTCGATGGCAGCGATGGGAATCGCGTGATGAGGGTAGAAGGAATGGCAAAGCTTGGAGGGGAAGGTGGTAATGGTGACTCGCGAGCGTGGAAACACTAGTAGAGGAGGAGGAGGAGAGACAAGGGAAGGTGTTAATCAGAGTCAGAGCAATGTGAATCAGACTCGGCAAGGAGGCAGAGACAGGAACATAGGGGATCAGGAAGTGCATGATGAGATAGATATCCATATGTCTGTTTCTGCAAAGTATCTTCTTATATCTGCATTCACTGCATCGAGAAACCCAGCTACTCTTGATGCGTCATTGTTCGATTCAATTGGAGGTTTATAAAAGATGGGGTTTAACTGAAGAAGAGATTCGTAGGTCATTCCTAGTGCAACCTTTCTTTATGCTGCAATCCGAGGAGAAGATAATGAGCATTATGGAATTCCTTGTAAACAAGGTGGGTTATGGTCCATCACAAGTTGCTCGACAGCCAGCTGCGATAATGTTAAGCTTGGAAAAGAGGATCATCCCAAGGTGTTTGGTATGGCGTGTTCTAAGCTCGAAGGGAAGGTCAATAGCATAGAGCACTTATTAGACAAAAAAAAAAAGGAGACTGCAGCATGAAGGTTTTGTAAAATGTTCTCAGTTAATGCACAGGTAAGTTGGTGAGAAGTTTTCTAAGGGAGGTTTGATGTCATTAGGTGGAATCCTTTTGTGTATAACATGTTCAGAAGCTATGTTTGCTGATCTCAGACACTTCTCACAATTATCAATCCAGGTTGCCTTTACCTCTGTGGTTTATCCTTCCTTGATTCTTGCATATATGGGCCAAGCTGCTTTTCTATCAAAGAATCACCTTGGTCAAAGCGATTTCAAAGTTGGTTTCTATGTGTCTATGCCAGGTTGAGGTGGCCTGTGACTGCAATAGTTGTTCTTTCAGCAGTTGTAGGAAGCACAAGGCTGTATGCGATCTGATTCTGGATCCAAGTTGACACTCGTAATTGACGGAAACTGTTTGATTTATGCATTGGATCCAGCTTTACGACAATATCTGCTTGAACTTAGTTTGAATTGCAATTCGGTAGTTTGTTGTCGAGTTTCTCCACTACAGCAATCACAGGCGGCAGGATGATGTGACGATAGCGTTGGCTGCGCAATCCTTTGCGATTTGCAATTTCGGTGAGTTTCTTCATTCTCTCTCTCTTTTACTGTGAGTTTCTTCATTTCTTTCTCTTCTACTTTGAGTCCTTCTTTTCTATCAGTTTGCCTATGTTGTGTTACTTGTTTCTTGTTCCACTTCTTGTCTTTTGATGAGTAGAGTATATATTAAATAGTACCCTTTTTAGATAATCTGTTGTTGGATTGTTTGATTTGTTGATTGGGTGGCTGGTTCATGTTGTTCTTGAAAATAGAATATTCCCAATTTACAAAATAAAATGGGTTTTGTCTGTGAGAATGAGTTTGCTTTCTTTGTTCATTTTGTTCATGTTTGGGGTCACCCATGTTTACCATTTTATTGATTGGGTGTGACTTTGTTTGGTTGGTGTTTGAATGGTTGATGAATATTAATGCATTGTGATAAATTTGGAGATTTGTATGCATATTAACTTGTTTATGCATTATGAAGAATTTGGATATTTGAATCAAGGAGTGACTTGATTGCCATATTGTTACATAGCATGATTGACGTATATGCTATGTTTTTCCCCAAAAATGTGGGTGGATAGATGGTGAATCCATTTATGTATGACAAAATGTCATTGTGGAGAAATTCTGAATTATCAAAAATAAATGATATTGGTAAACCTTGATTCTGAAAATATAAAACACTTGGACTTGTATCACTTAGAACTACCACATCTCTTTTGATTATTATTTCCCCTATCTTACTAGAGAAACTAAATGACCAGTGGGTCGTCTTGCGGAGTTGGGGCACCCATTTTTTACTAGAGAAACTAAAATAACCTTCGGGTTAGTCTTGCGGAAATGTGGTGAGTTTGTATGCCTAAAATAGGCTTTGATATTTATCCGTCAAAAATGTGACGAGAGTTTATGCGCATTGATAGCCCAAGGGTGGCTTTTGGTACTCATATAGTTAGGGGTATCCGCGATGCATGCCTGTATGTGATGTCCTCACTTGGGCATGGATGACGGAGTAGTCCTCCTTTATATGAGAGAGGCATACGGGCATGTATGTTCGGCACGGAGGTGGTGCGAATGTGGTATCGTCTAAGTGATCAATCCGTTAAAAAGATGAACCTAATTCAAATAAAAAGAATAAATGACGTTGCATTGTTTCTAATTCTTTTTAAGCAGGATGGCAAGTCCACTAATATTTCTGCAGGTCCGACTTGCCATAGTCAACTCCTATAGGGTAAGTACAGGTAAATGCATATTTACATATTAGAATGATGATATGATTGCCTCGTTGAGGAACTAAATTCTTTGGACTGTGTTTTCTTGCATCACACCTTTGCCTCGTTGAGGAACTACCTATTGGTGTGATGGTTTGTTGTTTGTGTTTCGCTTGATGTTTATCACGTGCGATTTTATTGATTTTTGGAATGAAGATTTCTCACACCAGCTTTATTGCTGACCCAAGTGAGCTTTTGCTTCTTGGGTACATTCCTTTGGGAATGTAGCCGATTAGCTTTTCAGGTTTAGAGACTTTTGAGCAGCGTTACGGGAGTTCCGCTAGTGGGGCTAGCGACGTCAGTTCCCCTAGTGGGGCTAGCGACGTCAGTTTTTCCCGGTTAGAGTTTTGTTATAAATTTTAGTTTGTTCCTATTTTCTAAATTACTTTTTGTCTTAGCTGCTAAATGTCTCTGTTGTTATTGAATTTCACGTCCCGAGTTTTGGGGAAACGGATAATCCTACGTGGATTTTAGGATTTCGTTTTTCTCAAAAATCGGGGCGTGACAGGTGGTTACCACCCATCCCTCGCTCCCTCCCTCGACCCGTAGAATTTTCCCGCCTAGACTGACTGCTTCAAGAACATATGAGCGACTTGCACAATGTTCACTGGCAGTGGAGATCAATGGAATGAGCTTAAGTGATGATACAGAGAATTTCCCCTGTATCTAGTCCTTCTAGACGAACAACTAATAGAAAATTCAAAAGTAAGAAGGATTCGTCTAAAAGAACTAAAGTTGCAGATGTTCATCCTGCCGAACTGACTCGGCTTGAGAAACAGCTGAAGTCGACCCGGCGAGAAAATGGCAAATTAAGAAAAAAACTACTAGCAGAGTGGAGCCAGAGGAAGATCATGGCTCTAGCAGGGGATATGACGAGGAGGGCATGTCAAAATTCCCCGACAACAGAAAATCACGACCCCCTGTCCTCGAAGAACAGATGCCTTTAACATTGGAAATGGTCAAAGAATTCATGAGGTCAGAGAAAGAGCGCTCCAAAGACTCTCATCTCATGAGAAATGGGCTGGTGGATCTTCAGCAAGAGAAGCCCTCAAAGATCTCAAAACTTCCACATTATCAGCTGAGATCAAGAGAACTCGGATGTTGCTTGATTTCAAGCGCTCCTAATTCGAAATGTACGATGGAACTTCTGACCTAATGGACCACCTTATCCATTTTCAACAGATGACGATACTTTGAAGTGCACCGAAAGTTCAAAACCTCAGATGCATGCTTTTTCTTTCGAGTTTGAAGAAGAAAGCTGGTACTTGGTTTTATCTTTGCCGCTGAATTACATCCAAAGCTTTGAGGATTTGGAGGAAGCTTTTATCAGGATTTGAAGGCATTGTTCCTCATAAATCTTTATGTAAATATCTTGTAAATGAACTTAGGGGTGAAGTCTCAATAGTTATGTAAGGGAATGAGAACACTGAATGTAAAGGTTGGTGAATTACTTTGTTGAGAGGAAGTGAATCTTTTGTAGAAGGTGGAGAAGTAATTGTGAGACTTGAATATACTTCGAGAAGTGATTGCGAGCCTTTAGTAGTATTAGTATTTCCCACTAACGGCGCCAGTTGTGAAGTAATTCTCCATCTTCTACAAAATATTCACTCTCTCAACAAAGTAATTCACCAATCTTTACATTCGATGTTCCCCTTCCCTTATAAGGAGACTTTTCTTACATGCTATGGGGAACAATGCCTTACACAAAACATCCTAATTATGACATTTCTTACATGTGATATTTCCTTCATTTTCTCTATTTGAGCCTACATACTAAGTTTCATATTCAAGTCCATAACTGAGCTTAAAAGCCCATCATTTCTTTATGTGGTAGTACTTAGGTATACTAGATTTGGTATCCACAAAATAATGGAAATGAAAGTCTCATGAACATGAGAATCACACTCTTTGCTCCCCCCAAAACATGTGATTCTCACGTTAATGAAACTTTCATTCCTAGCATTGATCATACAAGCTAATGGTGGATTGGTGAATGAACCTCAAATTCTCTCGTGATTTCTATGGAATAAGATTTAATGCAACCAAATACACCCTTAATAATTCAATTTTCATATTTCATATTTCATACACATCAGTATCATTCAATGCATATTACACAACAAAAACATTAGCAACCCCTACTATGAATGTCCTAAACAAGTATAACATTCCAGTAGACACTACCATTGACCCAAAACATGTCATCAACATATGTGTATAAGAAACAAATGAGATGTTAGGGATGTTTACCCCATATAATCCACTGCAATGAATATATATATATGGAAAAACATATTTGGTGGGTTACGCAGTCCGTGACCAGTTTATTAGTTTAAATTTATCAAGATATGGGGGTGGAGAGTTTGGCCTTACACCATTACAAGACTTGAACAATATGGATTAACACAACTTACATCACATGTAGTAGCATGTGCACAATGTGCATCCATCAGAATCATAAATGCATGTTTATCAGTATAAATAATATCAAATATCATAACATGTAAATAGTCATTATGAATATTTAACTAGAAAGTAAAACATAGCACCTACCTATAACATAATTTGCATAGGTCATAATTGTATTAATATTAGATAATAAAAGCTCTCACTTTTTTTTGCCTAGAATAAAAAATAGTGTCATTGGCAATAACCATTCTCAAGTATGATACTATAATTTTTTAATTAAAAAATAATTATTGGTTAAGTTTATAAAACCAATATAGGTTGAGCGTTAAGCGAAAATGTATAAATGTGCAACCCGGTTTACGAGTAATTGAAAAAATTAGATCATTCAAGTGCGACCAAGAAGACTCAACTAAAGACATCATGTTAGACGATCAGATAAAAAACACCAGTAAGTCAAAGTCAGCAAAAGAGTAATATCGTTAACATCAAAAGGTCGTAGTCAAAAGACTAATAAACTGAAGTCAAACTGCCTAGAGGACTAAAGTCCAAGAATGTAGACTTTGTAAAGGGATGAAAATAAGACTAGCCAGAATTGGCTAATGATTGCCCAAATTGAATTCAAGAGCCAAAGAAGAATGGACAACCAAATTTAAATTTAGATTTGGAATTTAGTACAGTCGACTACACTTGCCTATATGAATGTTCTGATAAAAGAGTTAGAATGTCCGTATGACTCTGAAGTGACATAAGGTAGTTCACTACTATTCTCTAGAACCATTCTTATAAGAGAAATTCTAGGTGTCAAGGAAACCAACGAGGAAATGAGCGAGGGGAGGGAGGTGGCGGGGTGGGAACCGTTCACCTCTCTCGGAATGCGTGTCATCTTTTTTGGTGCGTGCATCTCGAGGGAAGTGAACGGTTCCCACTCCGCCACCTCCCTCCCCTCGCTCATTTCCTCGCTGGTTTCCTCGACACCTAGAATTCCTCTTCTTATAATATGACACTCTCATTTGCTCACAACAACTTGGAAATTTTGAGAAACTTTTTTTTGTAAGGCAATTTTTTTTTTTTTTTTTTTGAGAAACTTGAAGGAAACATTAAGAGAAAATCTTAGATAGTGTCATACAAGAAGAATAACAAGTTTTATATCCAAGTTCAAGAAACTTTATATTTTTTCCATCTCAATCCACCATTATCACTACACTATATCTCTCTTCATTTCCAACCTTTTTTCTTTCTCACGTGTCCCTCTCACATTTCCTCATCTCCCCTTATTTATACAAATGTGAAAAAAATGTTAATGAATTTGGAAATCTATTGTCTGGCTACCAATTTTAATGGTGGTTATCCCTATGCACAGTTGCAAAATGGGGACAACTATTCTTGCTTGCTATTAGTTTTGTTGCCTAGAAAAATTTTGTTTAATTTTTTTTGATGTGCATTTCTGAAACAAAATACATATACCAGCCACTTTAGTAGATTGCACTTTTATTTATTTTTTATTTTCTTTAGAGGTTTCTAGATTACAAGTTTTCTACGTTGTTGTGGCAAGGTCGGTCATGAAAAAAAAAGTGCCAACACTGTAAAATAGGAGTTTTTGAATTTACCTCAATAAATACTCAATTTACCCACCAAACAAAATCTCGAGTCCAAGATCTATAGGTAGTTTCGGGTCTGAGACGCTAATTCTTTGTTTTTCAGGGCTATAAATCTTATCTCAAGTCCATGACCTATATACCAAATCTCGGATCCAAAATCAAATTTTCTTTTAAATTAAATTTTATTTTACTTTCTTTTCTTAATTTTATTTTTTCAACTATGAAATCAATTTAAAAACAAAATTATTATTGATTTTTTAGCAACTTATGTTAATGAAATAAATTTTGTTAAATTGAAAATATTATATGGTTATCTTTTATTTTTCTCTATGTTTTTTCATCAACTTTTCTTCTTTTGCTTATTTTTTTTATTTTTATTTTTTCACTTGTCTTATTTTATGTGTATTATGCAAGAAAAAGAATGAAAAACGAATATATACAATTTATGTGCATTAAATACAAAGTGGAAGAGAAATAATGTATGAATTGAATTTATTGGCTAAGAGAGATTGATTTGTTACACCTGCCATCTTGTCTTTCATTTTATCAATTAATTCTATTTTCTCTTGTGAAAACTAAAATTATTGAAGTAATGAGTTTCTTTCAATTAGGTGCTGGGTTTAAAAAAAGAAGAAGAAGGAAAAAGGAATCATATAAAAAGCGGAGAGAAAAAATGGAGAAGTAGAAAAGATATGTGAGGGCATGGAAATGAAAGTTTTAATATAAGAGTATTCAAGTCGTTTATATTTACTTCTTAAACAATTAAAATTGCGTAAACTGAGTATTTATTGGGATAGATCTAGAACTTACTTGTAAAAAAATTTTGTGGGTTCCAATTTAGTGTTTACTAACAATGAATTCAGATACGACTAACTCTAGGAAACCCTGTGGTTTCATCTTCGCTTCAGCGCGGGGCCTAGAAGATCATGGTGATAGTGATCACAGCATCAGTGGAAGTATAATTCATCTCAGCATGAATACACATCCCGAGAAATTGTTACAAACACACTGTGGTGGCTTAGAATAAACACCGGGGTGCAAATAGCCAAACTGATTCAAAGATCAATTTTCTCCTGCCAACGAGCTGCGCCTTGCGTTGCTTCCTCCCTGCTCCTCGCGAGCTTTTTCTTCCTCCCACCGGCTCCGGTACCTGCAAGAAAGAGAGAGGTGGAAGAAAATAAAGAGAACAAAGAAAAGGGGAGAAAAACAGGGGCGGTGGAGCTCTGTTTCTGCTGCTCCTATTTGGTTGCGGTTGTGCGAGCTGCTGAAAAAGAAGAACATGAAGAGAGAGAGATAGAGGGACGTGACGGATAATGGTGGTGGTCTCTGGTTGGCTAGTGTGTTGACGGTGGTGCGGGCTGGTCTGTTTGGCTCTGCGAGGTGGCGTGCGAGCTGTTTGTTTGGCCGGTGGTGTGGTCAGTGGTCAAGAGAGAGGGAAACAAGAAGGAAGACAAGGTGGTGGAGAGAGGAAGCGCTTGCGATTTGGTTGTTTGTGATGGTGGTATGCGGTTGTGCGAAATAGGGTGAGGAGGAGGTGGCGTGGTGGTGCGCTGGACGGTGTCGTGCGTGGGTTGTTCAGTGGTCGGTGGTGTTGTGTTGGTTGCTAGAGAGAGATCAGGGAAGTGGAGGAGGTGGTGATGGCGATGTGGCTGAAAAAAGAGAGAAGGAATAAGGAAACCTAGTAAAAGAGACGGGGAAAGGAAAAGGGAGAGGAAACCTAAATAAGGTTCTCCCTCTTTCTCTTGGTTTGGTTAGGTTTGGATTTTTGGGCTTGGGCTCAGGTTAAATTAGGTGGATTTGGGTATTCGGGTTAGGTTTAGATATGTGATAATTAATTTGTCGCATGTTACTTTATACTGCCATTTGAATCAACCCATTAATTTGCCACCTTAATGCGATTTCATCGTTTACGCTTAAATTCCTACAAAAACATGAAAATAAAATAATTAGAATAAAATATAATAATCAAAACACTAACATATATAAATTAAGGGATATATCATTACGTGAATATCAGGTTCAGTATGGAAAGATATTCCATCACGGCAGAAAAGGTCACAGTGTGCATAAACGACACATGCAAATAGCTAGATTAATACTAACACATCATTGTTTCATGCTTAGCAACCTTTTGTACATAAGGACGTATAGAAACAGACAGCTCAAATTGAAACCCCTAATGAAATCAGAATAAAAAAGAAATTTGTTGAGATAAACTCAATAAGACAAGTTATTTCTAATGAAGTGGGGTTGTTTGAACATTTAGATTATGATTTTCAAGTGAAAAGCAGCTCAATTGATTAGTTATAAGAGTGGCTCTAAACAAAACAAACCAACCATAGTCCTTGATTTGAGAACCAGTAGAAGTATAGAACAGCTTTCCAATTGATTTGCAATGAGATAAGATAAAGATGAGTAAACCAGTTTATTTCATTAAATCCATTTTGTTCCTATATTGACATGAAAAATTATTAAGTTACACTTACATTTCGAGTCTAAACATATCCCTATAATTCCCTTGAACTCTGTATATCGGACACCATCTTATTCCAAACTTCTGATTGTATACACTCTGCTTCACTTCTACATTGTTGTCTTAAGTTTTCTTGTCTAAGTTGCCAAGATAATATTCCAACTAAATAGCTTTTCTGACTCTATATATACTTCTCAAGACTTTTCTCCTTCAATTACCAAGCAAACTACTTTATAAGAACCAAACCCTGTTGAGTGAAAGGAAAAAAAAAAAACAGAAACTATTCCCAAAATGTTTCTACCAAGTCCTACTTGTGCTGCTTCATCTTCTCCATTCAAGTTCTTTGTAGTTTTATATATTCATTTTGATCATTCATGGAGCTATCATAGCGTCCAAGACAATGATGATAACCGAGTGGTGAATATTGGGGCAACAATTGATGTCAACGAAAAGAAGAAAAGATAGCCTTGGAAGTTGCAGTACAAGAGTTCAACAGTAGCTCTAGCAATAAGTCTAAGCTAGTCAAGTCCTCCATGTTCGTGACTCCGGCGGTGACCCCCTCCGTGCATACAAAGCTGGTACTTATTATTTTCTAAACTTGTTACATTAACAAACTTGATGTTCAATGCGTACATTCTGATTATTCAATTTTGGATGTAGCTAATGACCTTACCAAAGAACGTGGATCTCAAACAATTACAGGGATGGAGATATGGCAAGAGATGGAGTTTGTTGCTGAGATGGCTAATAAAGCACAAGTGCCAGTCCTCTCATTTGCAGCACCATCCATCATCACCCCTCCATTAACATTGGTAAGATGGAATTTCTTGCTCAGAATGGCTTACAGTGACTCTCTACAGATAAAATGTCTTGCCTCCGTGGTTGCCTCTTATGGTTGGTGTCGAGTTATAGTAATTTATGAAGATGATGCCTACAGTACTGACACTTGAGTCGTTACACTTCTCTCAGATGCTCTAGGCAGCATTGGTTCAAAAATTGAACATTGGCTGGCTTTCCCACCCTCTCAGATCCAGATGCTATTATTAGAGAAGAACTAAACAAGTTGGTGCTGGAGTTTTCATAAATTTTCAATCATCATTACAATTAATGACACACAAGTTTCCTTCTTAAAATCAAGTTTCTCTGGGCCGAGAAAACAGAAGTGTCTAATGTCCATTGCAAGCTAGTGCTGAAGTTTTCCTCTGCAGAGTTTTGGTCATGGGTTCCCTCCTTCGTTTCCCCACCCAAGTTCAGGGCTTGGAGCAAGCTTGGATAAGTCTCTCACCTTGAGGAGGTCATGGATTTGACCATGAAGAATGATGTTTCCCAGGAGAAGGATCTGTTGCAGAATCTGCAAGCAGCAGATGTTGTCTCTGATTTTGTGAGTTATTATGTTTGAGGACAATTTTCAAGGTGTTCCCAATATGGAATGGTCGAGAGCACGAAATTTTTTTTAGTTTCTTAGTTGTTAGCATACTAACGATGTACTGATCCAATATGAAAACGATGTTGTAATTGATTGGAACTATTTCACTTTGTAATGATTGCAAAATTATTTTTATTTGGGTATTAACATTGGTATTTGAATATTTGGTTTTTATAATCTCATTGGATGTCATTCATTTGTTGATATTTATGTATTTATTTATTTAATTAAAAACAAATCAAATTTTACATATTATTTTTGTAAAAAAAAAAAAAATTTGAATATGGTACAATGCCATTATTTTTGCTATATGGTACAATGCCATTAGCAACATTGGACAACTGTTATGAAAGTTGAAGGTTGTAACATATCGAGATGTTACTATTATTTGTAATGTCATGATTTGCAAGACTTTTGTGATGTTACAAAAATTTTTAGGAACAGAGCTAGTGTGATACAAATTACCATTTATGGTATAGTGGCACTTGAAAGATCCACAAAAACGTTCAACCCTTTTCCAATCACCCCATCAGTGTCAAACTGTCAATTTGAGGAAGAAGTAAAAACAGATCATTCCTTGAGCGCGAAAGTGTAAAGATATACCTAACCTTCCCCCAAGGTAACTTATACCGTTAGGTGCTATGTTTATCCATGAAGCCACAAGGATATCACCATGTGGACCAGAATAATTCTAGCCAGTCAATATGTGATCTATCGTACTCATCAGTTATCTTGTCTATACCCTTTGAAAGCAACTCAACCAAGTAGTGAAAAGGTTTTTCTTGAATGTCACCAATAGTTGAAGTAGCATAAGCAGTGGCGGATCTATAGCTTGGGTAAGGGGGTCAATTGACCCCCTTAGGTTTTAAAAAAAATCAATGAAAGTATATAAAATTTTAATCTTGCCCCCCTTAAAAATTTTATGTTGCCCCTCTTGTCTGGGTTTCTCTCCTCTTGTCTGGTTCCTCTGAGTTTCTCTCTTCTTATCTGGTTCCGTTTCTGAGTTTCTGATTTTCTCAGAGAAGAGTTTCTCTCCCCTTGTCGATTTTCAATGAAAAGATCTCCTGAAAAGAGTTTCTCTCCTCTTGTCTTTTAGGAACTCGATGAAAAGAGAGAGATATGAGATGAAAATAGAGCTAAAGTGGGTTTTGAAGAGAGAAATATCAGTTTGGGTATTTAATAAAAAGATAAAAAAAACTTCATTTTATTAAATTTGTTCAAAGGTTTATTCTAATCAATCAAAGAGATAGAGAAAAAATCCAGGACGTAAATTCTTTTCTTTTATCCGAGGAGAAGGAGGTTATTTTATTGCAATTGCTCATAAATCAATGTTTTTTTCTAATGAAAAAGAGAGATAAAAAAAATCATACTTTGTTAATCGCCTTCATGTTTAGGTTGGGGGTATTTGTTGAATCACCTTGATGTTTAGATTGGTAGGTATTTGTTTAGTTGTTTAAATTTTGAGTGGGTTTCATATTTGTTCAAGTTTAGGTGCGGTATTTCATATTTGTATAAGCATCTGATTTATCATATTTCTTTATATAGGAGAACTTCATATTTGATTTTTAATTTAATTTAATTTGTTTAGGCTTTGACAAAGTGGGTATTTGATCCTTGAAGCTTTTACCTAAATTTACTATGCATCTACATTGACTCATTATGTATGTTTCTCATGTAATACTTTTAAGACTCTATTTTAATCATATTTATGTATTTATTTTAAAAATTAAATTATCCATAACTTTTTTGGCCCCCTTTGTCTGCAATCCTGGATCCGCCCCTGAGCATAAGCACATATCAGAGCATTGCCAATGTACGAAAGAGGGAGCAGGAGATGCAGCCTTCGACGAAGGTCCACTGCATATAGGATGGTTGATGATGCCTTTTCCTTATCATCATTTCCAATGTTTTCTGCAAGAGCCCTCCATGCATGAGCGATAATGACATCAAAACTAGTTATTTCTCTTAGAATACCAATCTTCGCTTGAAAATAAGGTGCACCTTATTTTCAAGGTTTTCATTTACGTTTAGAAAGATTTTCATGAGCATGGCCTTTCTCCTTCTGGTATTGAAACCTCAAGAAATTCTTCATGAAGAAACTCAACTCATGGAGGAGATCTAGGTGCTAACAAACGATGGTTACTGAATAGTGTAAATAGTAGTGGCTCATTCATGATGATTGAAGCCAAGTTAGCAAAAGATACACTTATGCTAATTCCATCAAATAAAATATTGTTGTTGGAAAGGCCTAATGCCATCCCACCACACTTGAATGTTGTAACCTATGTTAAAACAAATAAGAACTTTGGCAGAGTTAGTAATATCAAAAAAGAAAATGCTTGAAAAGTAAATTATTATCTTTCAAAAATTTACAAATGCTAGCCATGCTAATACAGTACCTGTAAGGTCAACAGGGGCTGATCCTCACGGATTGAGATTTCATCTAATGGAACAGCCAGTCCACTGGCTTTGTGTTAGCTAACTCTTCGATCTTCTAATGAATATTTTCATTGGAAGCAACTGTGAAACCAATCCAACCCGAGTTACATTCTATAGCAACCCTACCTGACTGAGGATCAGGCCTGCTAATATATCATATTCTGTAAGCAGTCTTTGAGCTGCATTTTCCAGCTTCTATATGATCATTTTGGGTGACAACTCAGAATTCCCATCAAATATGATGATGATTCCTGTATTAAAATTTTCAAGTAAGTCTATGTTTTAGAGATATCGTATATTTTCCCTCAGTTTTCTCTGCAGGAAAGATTTTGGAGAAACTTTGTATGGTGTCAATAAGGTTTTTACGGAGTGGACTAGATTTCGGGTAGTTCTTCATGGAGAAGAAATGTGTGATTAGATTGTGTGCAAACTAAACAGTGACTAGCTTTGAGAAGATGGTTTGATTTTATAAGCTCAACTATATATTGAGATGCCATTGTACAATCACATTGAATTGCTATACTGACGTAACGGAAAAAAACAAGCAAACCGATCAATAAAGATCAAACAAAAGAAAACGAAACCATACTTTGTTCATTCACAAAAACTCCTCAAAACTGTCGTATGATTGATGCCACAAATGGTGGGTCATTAATGAAAATGAGCATCAATGAAATATGAGAATTCTTTGAGACGCTTTCTGAAAATTCTCAGCAATGGGATTATTTGATAAAGGAGTCTGATAGGCAAAAGGGCTGTATATATGAGATTAGAGATCCATCTGTTCACCCCCCCTTCTACCTCGAAGTTAGAGAAAGTTGTTATGACTATGGGTCAAAAGATAGATGTATTTTTTAATGTGACTCAACCCGCACCTCTCGCAAACGCTTCATCTGAGGTCTGTGCTGCACGCTCGAGTCTTGGTCATACAATAGCTAATTGTGACTTGCAAAATGATTATCCTATGTACTATGCTGAGCAAGTCAACTCTTTTTTTAACACTATGCGGCGACCTGGTAATAATTCACAACTTAACTATTACAATCCAGGATTTACCCAACATTCAAATCTTCCATGGGCCCATGGCCCACACCAAGGGGGGCCTATTGTTGTCCCCTAGGCTCCTCAAGCCTCTAGCACTGTTAGGCCTCACTATAATCAAGGTCCTCCATCCAACACATCCAATCTAGAGGAAACGATTAATCGTTTTATGCAGCGTACAGAGAGTATAGTTGAGCAACACTCTAAGGATATATCAGAGTTGAAAGCCACGACTTAACACCAATCTCAAGCCATCAATAGACTTGAGATAGTTGTGAGTAAGATTGCTCAGTCATTATCTGTGAGAGAGGCAGGAAGATTTCCTAGTCAACCTGTTCCAAGTCATGCCATGAAGATGTCCAATCTATTACTACCCTTAGGAGTGGAAAACAGGTTGACAATCGGGTACAAGTGCCAGATTCGAGTGTTGTTGCATCTCCGTCTAAATCAAAGCAAGTTGCATCTCCATCTGACAAGAAGGTTGATAAAGCCTCACCTTCTAAATATGTGCCTCTTGACTCTGACCCCACTCAGGCATCTCATTTGCCTAAGGCACCGTTTCCATCATGGTTAGCTCCGGCAAAGAAAGGAACAAATGCTAACGATGTAATGGAAATTTTTAAACAAGTTCACATTAATATTCCATTGCTCGATGCTATTAAGCAAGTTCCTATCTATACCAAAAATTTTAAGGATTTTTGCACACAGAAGCGAAAGCTACATGTGAAAAAGAGAGCCCAAGTAAAGCAATTATTCAACACATAACCCCGCCTAAGTATAGGGATTCTGAGTGCCCGACTATTTCTTGTGTTATCGGTGATCATATGATTGATAAGGCATTATTGGATTTAGAGGCGAGTGTTAATTTGTTTATGAGCAATTAGGCCTAGTCGGGCTAAAACCGACTAAAGTAACACTACAATTGGTAGAAAGGTCAATCAGAGTACCCCGCGGTGTTATAGAGGATGTGATCATTAAAGTTGAAAATTTTCTATTTTCCAGTGGACTTCATAGTTATTGATACACAACCTGTTCACGACCCCTCCAGTCACATTCCAGTTATATTGGGTCATCCATTTTTTGCCACATCTAATGTTATTATTAACTGTAGGAATGAAATCATGAAACTATCATTTGGCAATATGACTATCAAACTCAATGTTTTTAATGTAAACCAACAACCTTCTGAGTCCGAGGATGTTTGTGAAGTTAACATGATTGAGAGTTCGGTGGAGAATTCCTTACTGCAATATGCATTAGATGATCCCTTAGCAGCATGTTTGACTCACTTCGGTTTAGACTTCGATATTGATGAGTCCATTAAGAAATTGAATGTTTTGTTTGATTCAACCCCTATTATGAATCCGGGTTACACATGGAAACCTAAAGTGGAACTCCTTCCACTCAGTGAGTCAAAACTGAACCCTTCTGCTGATACTATTGGGCTTTCTGACCCATTCCCTTTCCTGCATTTTCATGACGACCCATTTGACATATGTCATCCTAGTGACTCCTACATGAAGTCTGATTTTCAATATTCTTTTGAGAGAATACATCCCATATATAGTGTTGATTCAAGATTTGGGGGTGTTGTTGAGCTGTCTAGCTCATCATCTTTGTGCAATTCATTTTCTTATGATGAGCCTGTACCACCTAATATATCTATAGACATGCATTTTTCCATCCCTTTAATATTGACTGACGCTACCTATGTGGATCCCTTGTTTTTAAGGGATGATTTTAGTTTTGACCACCCTATTGTGGAACACATTCAATCTTCTGATTTGACACCAGAAATAGGATGTCCCTTTTTAGGAGTAGGAAAGAGTCATTTGCTGGATATCCCTGTTGGTGACAACTTTCTGCTCCAGATCCCTATGACTTCTTTACGAACGCGGGTTCGTTTGCATTTTCTCTATGATTTTGCATGGCGTTTTTGTCGTTTTAAGGGTGTGTTAGTTTCTATTGTGCTGCATGTGGGTGCTACTATATGTTAGACGGATCCTCAATGTCACGACTCGATCCACATAGTACTATATTGTCCGCTTTGGGCCCAATGCTCGCACGGCTTTAAAACGCGTAGTACTTTGTAGATCCAACCTCGTACATATATAGTACATCACCCTCCTTTACCTAGGCAATGTGGGACTATTTCCTTTGTAGCTTGCCAACCCTTTTGGGATCCATGGACTCTTGGGCTTCTCCCTCACCTTCCCCTTCAGGTCCGCTCACACAAGGGTATCACAGTCCACCCCCTCAGGAGCCCAACGTCCTCATTGGCACACTTTCGACTGGGTCAGGCTCTAATACCATTCTGTCATGACTCAATGCACAAAGTACTATATTGTTCGTTTTGGGCCCAAGGCCCGCATGACTTTAAAATGCGTAGTACTTTGTAGATCCAACCTCATACATATATAGTACATCACTCTCCCTTACCCAGGCGATGTGGGACTATCCCCTTTGTAGCTTTCCAACCCTCTTGGGATCCATGGGCTTCTCCCTCACCCTCCCCCTCAGGTCCGCCCACACAAGGGTATCACACTCAACTTTTTCGGTTGTTGCTATATGATCTAGTCAACATCATGGACTAAGTGTCTAGGTTTGGGGGAGTGTTCGCTATGTTTTTCCTCGTCATTTCATGGTACATCATTTATGAGGAAGAATATATGTCGGGCTGACAACGTTAAACCAAGCGCTCTTAGGAAGCAGCCTAGCTTCAGTTGTGTCATTATGGTCGTTCTGGATTGATTTTCGAGTTCTTTCTAGTTGCATTTCACTCATATGCATTAGATCTGTAACGATTTTGACTTGCAACTGATGCATGTAATTTTTTCATTTGTATATTATTTTGTGTCCTGTATTGTTTTTATCAATTTATCATGATGAGTCCACAGTTCTTATGTTTTTTAGCGTTCATTGGTGGACGATTTCGTCAAAATTGGTAACAACTTTCCCATGGTAATATCACTCTAACTCTTATCTTTTCTTTTTTCTGCATTTATCATGATCATCATTTTATACATTGAGGACAATGTTTGGTTTAGGTTTGGGGGTGAGGTTTATGAGTTTTTCTGCATTTTTAAAAAATTTTGAACTGAAATGCATTTCACAATTGACTATTGTATTCTACTCAATCTCCATTGAATACATAGTTAATGTGATTGTGTGAAAATTTTTTGATTTGAAAATGCATTCAAAATCTGAATTATTTTCCAATGAAGAGAATGTGTTTTCAAGTATGCTTTTAAATTTGAGAAATAAATGTTTTCAGTTGTTACATTGATATATTAAGTGGAAACATAAATTTGATATTATCTTTAAGTCAAATATATTTCATGAGATGTCTCAACTCGACTATTCTTCTACTGTAAGCCAAGTTAACATAATTTTAAGTTAATCAACAAGATATTAATTAGAAAACCTTAGAATAATAGTGGAGACTTAACCTTTGTGGGTTTCAAGACATTCTATTTTTCTTGAGGGTTATTAAATAAACTCTGACTTTTATTGAGTCTGCATTAACTCGTTGATGATCTCATTATTCTTGTTTCTCCTATTAATTGCTTTGAGAATGACGTTAAATTTCATTATTACACTAGAACTTCTTGGTTTATTTAGTTGAAATGGGCAAATATATAGTTGATATATTTTTGGAATGGGCAAATAAAAAAGAGTTGAAACTAAATATTCCATGAATCCTCGAGACTAAAATGTTTCATTGTGCAGAAGGGGAAAACATGTCATTGATTTTATAAAAGAAAGAAAAAAAAATTGATGCTTCGAAGAAAAAAAAATTTATGAAGAAAAATTTCAAATGAAAAAAAATTAATGGTGTACAACATTGGTTTATTCTTTAGAGCCCCACGTGTTTATTAAACAGTGCATCAAGTCTCAGAATTTTTGCATATCTTTTTCCATTCTTGTTAGCCAAAATCTTAGCCTCATTACAACATAATAAAGACCTAATTGATCTTAAGTAAAGTCTGGTTCATAGACGCGGAGATTAAATAAAAAAGAACTATGGTATTTGATTCAATTGTAACACCCCTACTTTTCTAATGACAATAAATATTTATGTTTATAAAATCCAATTGAAATTTGTATTTTTTAAATCTTTTTTCGTTTGACAAGTCGGATTTTTCGAAATTCAGTAAACTTTCTTACCTACCGAATCTCGGGACGAGATTCCATTTAACGTGTGTATAATGTAACACCCTTGAATTTCATAAAACTAATTTATTTTATTTTGAATTAAATAAAATAGGGTTACATTGAATTGAATGTGAATTTCGAAATTTAGGGTTTTATTTGGTGAGTTTAGAAGGTGGGTGCTTTCAGAAGTCCAGTGGGGGCGAATAACCACCCACCCTATAAAGAGGAAGAAAACTTTTTTCCTTTCCTTTTTTTCTCCTTTCTCCTTCCCTTCCTTGCATTTTCTTTCTTCAATGGCGGCTGATTGTGAGAGACGAAACTGGCGAGAGGGGCTGCGATCAGGAGGCGAGATGGCGGATAGAGGGTGGACAATGGTGGCTCTGTTGTGATTTGGGTGTTGCGAGGGTGAATGTTGCTTGACTGTGTGGCGTGAATGGAAGAATAAATTGAGGGCGAGGTGATAGATAGAGGGATTGCATGAGGGGTACTGGTGTGATTGCAATGAGGAGTTGGAGTTGATGAAATTGAAATGGTGAGAGGGATGGTGTCGGATGTGTTTGGCAAAAAAAAAAGGATCTGATGGTGGTTGTGAGCAAGGACAGGGGAGTAGATCTTGGTGGAGCAATGGAAGAAGTGGTAGTGCGTGGTGGTGGTGGAGGCATTGTTGTCTGAATGGTGGTGGTGGTGTTAGGTGATGAAAATGGGAAGAAGATGGAGGCAAGAGAAGATGGTGATGGTCTGGCGAGATGGAGGACTGTGTTATGACTTGGAACATTATCAAATACTTGATTTAAGCCTCCATCCTGGCTCAAGACCGACTGCTGATGGGAGTGGAGAGTCAGAGAGTTGTCCAATTGTGGAATTTGACCAAATCCAAGAGGAATGTCAGATGAAGAAGGGCTCAGCTGTTGAGGGATTTCTGGTTCCTCTTGCTCAAGAATTGGAACCTAGCTGTTTGGAGGATTGGACGTAGCACTGAGTTGAAATGAGCCTACCATTGCCTCCGAGGCTTGCTGTATATGTATCTCGATCCATTGTTGCATGCAAAGATTTGACTGAGTGTCTTGCAAAACATTGAGGGAGTAAGTTTGGCGTGACCATCGTGGCCCTAAGAGGGAGTGATTTTGAACCATACTTGCTCCTTCATTACCAGCTGAATGGGTGCAACAACTGAGTGTCCTGACTGAATTGAACAACATTTGTAGACTGAGAGAAGAGAAGAAGAGGATCGTACTAACTTGTTTCGACCGATCTGCTGCAGTGTTTCATGTTCATGATGATTGTCTTTAGTTGAAACATTGGATAGCCGAGCAGTTACGAGCTGGTTGATTTTTGTTGCTTCGTTGATTATGGCTTCCAATAGTGTAATGCGTGCTTCAGTACCTGGGAAATCCAATGGGAATGCAATGTTAGTCGATAAGCTTCCTGAAGAAATCAACGAGATGAAAATCAGAGATGAAAAGGTTAAAGATAATGAAATGGAAGCCACAGTGGTCGATGGAAATGGAACTGAAACAGGTCACATAATTGTAACAACAATTGGTGGTAGAAATGGGGGTTTTGTTTTCTCGAGTAGAGCAGGCGAAAAACTTAGCCTTTGCGACGTTTTGGTGCGCGGGGTTGAGAAGAAGAAGTGGCATCGTGTGGACGTGGATTTGTTGCGCAAATCATTGGTGATTTCATCAAGTGAGTTTTCTTCATGTCCTTCTCTTTTACTGTGAGTTTTCTTCTCTTTTTCTCTTGTATTTCTTGTCAATTGTGAATCAATTTTAAGTCAATTATGTATTATAGGGTGTTCAGTGGTCATCACCAATTCGTTTTAGAGGAAACAATATGGTTAATTCTGTTATTTCAAACTCTTGTGTATGAAATGTGTGTTTAAATGTTGCACTGCTTATGTTGTTGGTTGCCAAACAGGTATTTTGATATCTATCTGTTTGGGTATTCTTGGTTTTCTTACATTGGTAATTGGGTTATGAAGTTTTAGCATGGAATCTGAGATAAGTCCGACTTATGAAGGTAGATCATGATTTGGATGGAGTTGGGTTTAAGTTGTTAAAGTTTAGTGTAGTTGAAAGTGTTGAGTGAGGATTAGATCCGAAATTTGGGAGATTTGTGTCCTGTTTAATTGTTTGTGTAAGATCATTCTTACATGCCCATTGGATTGTTTTTATGTTTTTTTGGTGGTGATTTGGGCAAGTATGATATGTTGTGTAGTAAGTGGATTTCGTAAGCCAAAAAGGATGGGTTTCATCTGACGCGTTGAAATGGAGATTTGGGTAAGTATGATAGATTGTGCTGTAATTTACTTCGTAAGCATTAAGATGGGTTTCTTCTGAGGCATTGAAATGGCTTGGTGTTATGGTGACTGAATTTCTGACAGGAAGTGTGAATGGGACCTTCATTTTCTTATTTGTTAAGAGTCTACTTTTATCATTTAAGAACTCTTACAGAATGATGAATCTTTTGTAAGTTTGGTGATGTAGTGGAGGTTATCCCTATTGGCTTGTAGGTTTCTATTGGTAGACCCATCAAAGGCAAATTGCTAACTTCAAGTCTAGATGAATGGAGTTTAATGGGTATCACTGTTGTTAGGTAGATGGATCGAAAATTAAATAAATAATGGATGGCAGACCTAGTATTTTGATAGTGAAGTCCAAACTTTTAATTTGGAAGGACTTTGATAGGGAGAGATCAGCTGAGGACATCCAATTTTGCATTGACGTCTTTACTTCTTGTTTCTGTCCGAATAGCCAGCGAGAGATCAGATTGTTGCTTACAGCATCTGTATGAGAAGTGGCAATCAAAAGAGATTGAGATGGGAGTGTAGTTGCAATTTAAGGATCGATCAATTGATTTGGGGGTTTGCTTATTTGTGTGTGTTACGCATCTTATTTGGAAATCAAGACAGGATCAGGTGTTGTGCATCTGATGGTTGTGAGTTTTCAAGATGGCTATAGTGTGAAGTGACCATAGGCTTGGATTGCATGGTAGATATTAGGATACCCAAAGGTTTAAATGAATGAAACTGCCATCGAGAATCTTTTTATATTGCATTATACTGGTATGTTAAGATGTGTTGGTGTAGGTTAATTTGGGTCCATAAGAAATATTTTTTTTAGCTAGTTAGATACTGAATTGAGTTTTTATTATCCAAATGAGAATTCTAAAATTGTTGGATTAAAAGTGAATCAGTGTCGTTTCTTTTAGGCTGCATTAGGAGAAGCTTGATGAGCTGAAATAAATACATAGAGAATCCATTTAGAATTTGGGAATTTAGTGGATGTTTTCAAACAATTTAAGTTATGTGTGCTGTACTGGGATTTGGATGGTTGCTTTGGTGTAAGTTAGTGTTCACCCATGATTGTCATGCACTTTCATGTTTAGGTGTTGAAATTGTCTTTTCGGAGATTGCATGTAGTGGCTTTGTTGGATTTCAGCATTTGAGATATTTTCTGTCAAACTAGGATGTATGTGTTTTTTTTTTCCTAAAATCACATTCACATGGAGAGTACTATGTGGAGTAGTGTTTGATATTGCACTATGGCTTGTTTTGTTTTGATGTCTCGTTGATTCTGTTGATGTAGGACCATTTAAGATTAATGGTGTTCCTCTGTATGTATGCATCTTGAAATGGTTATGTTCTCCCAAAGGAAGGGGTGGATTTCATTATTATTGACAAAATGTCACTTGATCACCGTGTCATTATAAAGCATGATTTATGAATATGCTATGTTTTCCCCAAAAATGTGGGTGGATACGATTGTGAATCGATTTATGTATGACAAAATGTCATTGTCCTCGGAATTATGAAAATATCAAAAATAAATGATATTGGTAAACCTTGATTTCTGAAAATATAAACCACTTGGACTTGTATCACTTAAAACTACCACACCTCCTTTGTTTATGATTTCCCCTCTCTTACTAGAGAAACTAAATAACCTGCGGGTCGTCTTGCAGAGTTGGGGCACCCATTTCTTACTAGAGAAACTAAAATAATCTTCGGGTTAGTCTTGCGGAAATGAGGTGAATTGTTATGCCTAAAATAGGCTTTGATATTTATCCGTCAAAAATGTGACGTGAGTTATGCGCATTGATAGCCCAAGAGTGGCTTTTGGTACTCATATAGTTAGGGGTATCCGCGATGCATACCTGTATGTGATGTCTCCACTTGGGCATGGATGACGGAGTAGTCCTCCTTTATATGAGAGAGACATACGGGAATGTATGTTCAGCACGGAGGTGTTGCGAATGTGGTATCGTCTAAGTGATCAATCCATTAAAAGATGAAACAAATTCAAATAAAAACGAATAAATTACGCGCGTTTATATTGTTTCTAATCCTTTTCATGCAGGATGGCAAGTCCACTAATATTTCTGCAGGTCAGACTTGCCATAGTCGACTCCTATAGGATAAGTATAAGTAAATGCATTTTTACTTAATTGAGATGATGATATGATGGCCTCGATGAGGAACTAAATTCTTGGAACTGTGTTTTCTTACCTCACACTTTTGCCTTGTTGAGGAACTACTTGTTGGTGTGTTTGTGTATTGTTTGTGTTTAACTTGATGTTTATCACGTGCAATTTTATTGTTTTTGGGATGAAGATTACTCACACCAGCTTTATTGCTGACCCAAGTGAGCTTTTGCTTCTTGTGTACATTTCTTTGGGAATGTAGACAATTAGCCTTTCAGGTTTAGAGACTTTTGAGCAGCGTTACGGGAGTTCCGCTAATGGGGCTAGCGACGTCAGCTTTTCCTGGTTAGAGTTTTGTTAAAATTTTAGTTTGTTCTATTTTCTAAACTATATTTTTGTCAGTGCTGCTAAATGTTTCTATTGTTATTGAATTTTCACGTCCCGAGTTTTGGGGAAATGGATAATCCTATGTGGATTTTGGGATTTTTGTTTTCTCGAAAATTGGGGCGTGACATCAACATTCTCAAAGTAATTGATATTCATGTCCATGAAATTATATTCATTTCATTATTTTAAAAGTATGTTTTTCATGATTATTATATGTGAGATGTTTGTGTTTCCATAATTTATTCTTTTTCTCACATATAAACTGAGTGATAACTAACCAATCTCTGAGTGATTCATTTTTTATTGACAAAAGAGATTTGTAGTCAAAACGTACTATCCAAAGGTTATCTAGTCGTATATTTACTGTGAAAAAGAAAGTTATGTTGATAAGGTCATGCGCACACACTTCGAGTTGAAAATAATTGATGAAATTGATTTAACCTTTGGGTACTATTAAATCGTTGTTGGATCCAAGCACTTCTTTGTGTACTATAGGAATAATTATATAATGCTTGGGAGAGGTTGGTGTTAAATGTAAATAAAATTTAGTTGGAAGGGCAAAATGGGAAGAAGAAAAAGTAAAAGAGGGATGGATTAGGATTTCACATTTTTATGTGAGGGCGTTATCGGGAATCCTAAATATGGACAGATTTGCGGAATCATCATTCCTCTGCCCAATTTGCGTTATAGGTGTAAGATGTGAAGAAGACTCTTTGTTGGCGAGTGAAATTGCAGTGCTTACAGATGAAGGAAAAGCAAAGCAGAGCAAAAGTGAAAGGACGTATTGTAATTGGAGAGTCTTGTTGGAATATTAAAAGAGGAAAAATTGTGCAGTTTTTTTTGGAAAATGTTTATTTTATGGAGAAATATAAGAGAAAATAAAACAAAAATAAAGGTGGATGAATGCATATAACAAGAGCACATATTATTGTAAAAGTACTAAGGCCAAATACTTATAGCAACGACATCATCGGGAACAATTGTGGCAAGAACATCAACGTCGGGGTATAAAATCTCAAGTTGAGACGTGATGTCATCAATCATCGATGATTGTAGATGTTTTATATGGATCACTGATAGATTCAGAATATCTATAAAGGGGATTAAGTATGAAGAATTAGTGATGGTATTTAGTTTGAGTCGTCATAGTGTTGAATGCACAATGAATATGCAAATCACGATGTTTGCAGGGCTTGTTATTGTCTGACTTAAATACTTTCAGTGAAAGTGTGAGGAAAATACTAAAAATTCTAAGGACCAATGCTCTGATACCATGATAAATTGTCAATTCTCTAAAAGCTCGAACTTGTAGAGAGGGTTGATCCAATCGTATATCAAGCGGAAGCGGAGCAGAGTCGTGGGACTATAACATACATCGGTGTACCATCCATACAACTATACTGTGTGAATGGGGTAGCTCAGGAGGCATGACATCCTTTCACTCTTAAAGGACATGCCGTATCAACTCGTACAATTACACCATAAATTCACACGGTACTACCGTGCAGCACATGGGCAATTTAGGCCCATGGATAATTGGAGTACTTTTAATGTTCTAACAATATGTTAAGTGTTAGACATTGCATGTCTAGGTCAATATCCTTGTTATGTAGGTACATAGGTACTAGGAATTAATAACTATTGTCATGTTGATCACTTTTCTTTTAGCCATCTTTTGTTATTTTGGCTCATCTTAACAAGAAAATCCAAGATAATCTTTTGTCTAAAGTGTTCAACCCCACTATTGAAGCCAGTAGTATGAATCCTTCAATTTTAACTCTATCACTCTTCATATATTTATGACCCGTGCTCACAGAATTTTGTGGTATCTACATTACCTTTCTGCTGCTATGTTTTTCCCACTAGAGCAATCATTTAATGCTATCTTGTTTCCTTATAATGCTAAGCAATGTTAGTTAATTTAGTTCTTTTAGCTAGGGTGTGTTTGATTCCAATAAAAAAGTTTCCTAAAAGTGATAACGGAAGGAAGAGAAAATGAAGAACATGCTTTTTGTGACGATTACCATCTTGTTGGTTTGTTACAAAATTGTGGAAAATGATTTCTTAGGGGGGAGTAAAGAAATTATTTAGCAAAAATAATCATCTTCAATCAAGATGGAGAAAATTTTCTTACCTCCTCTCCTATTTCTTATTTCACTGCCCTAAGGTTTCTCTCTTTTTGCATTTTGTAGATCTCCAGAGGTCTATTGGACAAGTATGGTCCTGAGAGGCTTCTTGACACTCCAATCACAGAGGTTGCTTATTGTTCTTGAGTGTATTATATCTGCTGAAAGATAATGCAGTCAACAACAACAATTTCTGAGTAGTCAAATGATAAACTACATTAATAGATCCCATCTAGTAGGGGTGTGCAAAAAAAAAAACCGAGGAAACCGAATAATCGACCGAGCCGAATTAAACCGAGTCAGTTCGGTTTGAAAATCAATCAATTCAGTTCCGTTATCCATTTGTCCAAACTGACTCATTCCGTTCTATTTTAGTAGGCATATAATCGTTCAAAACTGAGTTGAACTGAACTTATAATTATTCGAGAAAATATAGATATTTAATTCGAGAAAAATATATATATTTAAAAAAAATCATTGGAAATGTCAGTTTGGTTATGGTTGGTTTTTGGGTAAAATGTTGGCTTTCGGTTCAGCTGTTGTGGTTAGGATAGATTTAATATCGGTTCGATTTGCTAAGAGGTTATGTTCAGTTCAGTTAACAACATAGCTAAACTGATGTAACTCAGTTTGGTTTGCCATTTTCACTCAAAATCGACCGAACCGAACCATGCGCACCCCTACCATGTAGCATGTTGGAGTTTGTATACCAAATAACAAATAGTCCCACACCTATTGTGTGAAATCATAATGTTTTATAAGTGTTGATTTTCAACACTTAATAAATTATGAAGAAGCATGGGGCTTTGAGCTTATTAGCTATTGAGACAATATATAATATATATAAATCAAAAGATAGGGCTTTGAGCTCTATTGATTACAAGCTCTTTTGCACTTCAAGTGTTTGTTTTGAATTAAGAACGGATGTGTCTGATCAACGCACCATTTTTTAATTTAACGGATATAAACCGATTTTGCTCTTATATAATGAAGAGAATTCTCAAATATAATTTTTTTCAGAGTTACATTCCTTCACATCTTAGAGAGAAAAACATCCAGAAAATTCGCCAGAACCAACACCCTTGTTGTAACGACCCCCAATTTCGACAAATAATGTTTTAGGGCATATTTATTTTGAGATTAAGTGTAAAATAAATAAATAAAATGGTGTCAATATAATGTTGTGCAAACCCTAATCTTGTAGGGTTTTGCCTTTAGATTGGTTAAATAGAGATTTGATTATTCCAAGCCGCATACAAAGTCTGTAAAAAAAAAAAAAAAAAAAAAAAAGGAAGAGAAGAAGAGAAAGAACTGAAAAAACAGAAAACAAAAAGGGAAAGGAAGATAAAAGTAAGCAGGTGAGTTCTTTACTTCCTTCTCTTTATAAAAATTCTATTAGTTTTCTTCATTCTCTTTATTATAAAGATTTATTAAATAATCTTTGAATATAATTGAAGTTTAGTTTTTATGAGTGTGATTTTTAAAACAAAAAGTAGTGATTGTGAGTTTTTCTCACTCTTATATTATATTTTGTTAGATATGTATTGGTAGAATTATCGAATATTAGTAGAAGTAAGTGTTCTTGATTCTCTAGTTCTCTTTAGATATATAAATCCATGAATTTCGGGTTAGAATTTAATATATAAATAAATCTATAAATTCATGTAGTATTGTATTATAATTTTTGTGAAACATAGTTGAATTAAAAGAAAACTAATATTTTGTTAAATTTAGTAATAGAAAACAGCTTTGCGCAGTATAAAGTTTTGTAGTGGATCAAGATCTTTCCGTAATCAAACTACTTTCAAACGTTTGGATTTACCTCGAGGCAAGGAAAACCACCACTGATCAGATTGTAGAAATCCTATGATCTTTACCGAGTTTATTCCCCGATGTTATTTGAGCGTAATACAATTGAAATTGATATCATCCCTATCATTGATCTGTATTTCGTATGACATAAAAACTTGTAGAGTAGAGGTATGTATGTGTAGGAGAAGAAGATGGCACAAATAGAATTGGGCTGGACTGAATAGTTAAGCCCAAGAATCTGAATAGTTGTTTGCTGGATAATGATTTCGATTGAGCTGAATAGTTAAGCCCATAACTGAATTGATTGGTTTAATTGAATAAAGGTATGGATTGGATTTCTAATATACTGATAGAATTAAATTGAATTGGGCTTACCTAATATGGATTGATTTGAGTGTATAATATATTGTTGAGAAAATTCTTTGATTGAAATGAAATTATAAGAATTGAAATGTTGATTGATTTGTGTTTTCTTATTATTCTGTGAATTGGTATTTGTATTTCGTATTGTGACTTGAACTTTGATTGTTATGCAAATTACTTTGCTAAGAAGTGGGAATTATTTTTATTGTATGGACTTCGATCCCCACTTTATTACATAAAGTTGATATATGAAAATGTTGATTTTCCCAAAATAATAGGGAATATTGTGATGAAATTGTTGATTATTGCCAAATGTCAAATGATATGTCTCCCTAAAATTAATGGGTGAATATTATTGTGGATTTATTTAGGAATTTTGAGATATTGCAATAAATGACATGAAGTACGTTTATTTCTTAAAACTTAAATCATCTGAAATTATATCACTTATAACTACCACACCTTTTTTTGTTTACTTTTCCCCCTCTCTTATAGAGAAATTAAATAACATTCGGGTTGTCTTGTGGATGTGGGGCGCATATTTCTTATAGAGAAACTAAAATAACATTCGGGTTAGTCTTGCGAAAATAAGGTGAATTTTTGTGCCTGAGATAGGCTTTGATATTATCCGTAAAAAATGTGACGTAACTTTATGCGCATTCATAGCCTAAGAGTGGTTTTTTGTTACTCATATAGTTAGGGGTATCCGGTGATGCATGCATGTATGTGATGTGTCCCCACTTGGGCATGGATGACGGAGAAATCCTCCTTTATATGAGAGAGGCATACGGGCATGTATGTTCGGCACGAAGGTAGTGCGAATGTGGTATCGTCCAAGTGATCAAATTCAATCCGTTAAAAATGAATAATATGCTTAAGTTAATTATTGTACAAAGATAACTGTTTTAATTAATAAATTACATCTATATTGTTTATAACGCTTTTCATGAAGAATGACAAGTCCACTAATATTTCTGCAGGTCAGACTTGTCATAGTCAACATTTACAGAGTAAATACAAGTAAATACGTATTTACGTATTAGGATGACATGATTGCTTCGTTGAGGAACTAAATTATTTGAATTGTAATTAGCCTTATACATTCGCCTCGTGGAGGAACTACCTGTTTTGTTTTGGTTATTTTGTCGTACTGTATTTTCCTGTCATGCCATGCTATTTCTCTTATTGATTTTTTGGGGAACGAAGAATTTCACACCAACTTAATTGCTGACCCAAGTGGGCTTTGGCTTCTTAGGTACATTCCTTTGGGAATGTAGCCGACTAGCTTGTTTCAGAATTTAGTAGTTTCGGGCGAGCTTAGAGAAGTTTGTTTCGTACGTGACGAGCATTACTGGGGAGTTGCACGTTGTTCGAGAGTCTAAGTCCTTTTGTTTGTTAGGTAACAGTTTAATTTTTTGTAATAGAACTTGAAACATTGTTGGAGAGTTGCACGTTGTTCGAGAGCTTAGAGAAATTCGTTTCGTACGTGATGAGCATTCCCCATCAAGTCTCATTCTTTTGCAAGTCCCCAAATTTACTATCATCTCTGTCATTTTGGTCAATAGCTTCCTATCCTACAAAGTATGTGAAATTGCACTACTTCTTGCAAACTGAGGCTACTGAATAAGGAAGAGAGCCGAGGAAGGAGGCGGAAATAGTTGCAATTCATTTTAGAACACTAAATGGAACAAAAGCTATCGAAGTTTATGTATTGAGTGTTACTAGTATAATCTCTACCACATGTCATTCCTTAACTCATTCTTAGGAAGCTCGAATTCAGACAAATTAGAACAATTCCGGGGCACAATTTGAGAAAAGCACAACAAAAAAAAAAAAAAAAAAAAAATTCCAATGCCAGTGTTTACACAATTGAAGATCATGGAGATAATAGACAGGTGCAAAATAAAATGATAAAATCATAACCTTTCCCATCTCCAAGTACACTACTGCCCTGTGATGAGCGAGATATCAACATCAAGAGATGCTTCAGAATTTTTGTTGCATCACCTTTATGAGCAGAGTCCAATGAAACAAATGTTGTTCTACAATACAACTAGGGTTTCAGACATTTATACAGAATCCTAATTATGTTGTCGAATTACAATGTGTGCCTCAATTTTTATATCACCTTTATGCCTTAAATGACTAAATCATGCTTCGTTAGCTAAGTTATTTTCATAATACGTGTACGAAACTGCTGCAATTAGAGAGAAAACACATTTCCACACTAATCATACTTATATCATACACAAACTAAAACCAAAGGAGCCCACAGCTCAGTCCTAAACCATATCATAGAGTTAGGATTTACATTACAGTGATTACTAATAAATCAAGAGTAGAATGTAACAGCAAATTTGCCTCAAGGGATTGACTCTTGAAACAAACAGAATTCTTCCAGTCAGCATTAGGCACAACGAAAGAGCTGCTTCTACGGCTTTTCTTACACACCTTGCACTAAATAAAAACGACGCAAGCGTGGTAGACTAGTGAAAACTCTGCAAGTGAAACAACACAATCGTTACACACCATATGTGATGAATTCTCATCATATGCTAAGAGTAACTTGAGCTAAAAACATATGTTTGTTCATTAATAACTACTCGTAAAATACAGTAAAAGCTATCAGGAATTCAGGATCAGAAACTTTCTGAAAACATTGGTATAATGATATAATATTCTGTTGGCACATATTTGGTTCATAAAATGTTTAAAACATTCAATGAATAAAAAAAAAAAAAAAACTATCAAGTCGATTTAGAAACAAGAATGGAGTACTAGTTCAATTTCTAGTCCAGTGTGTAATGGGGCCAGAGGAAAAAACTTTAGTTAACCCTCATCAGCAGCCTCATTGATATTGGAACTGAGCATCACCAGATCATAATAGCAAATTAAAGTGACAACGAGTTTAATAATGGAAAAATGTGAATCAGAGTAACCGATGAAGAGACTATCTTTCAGTAAACATGAATGAATGGAACCAAATGCGCATGCTATCTGCCAACCAGAGATTGATTGCAAATGCAGCAGAGCAGGTTGCAAACTCGGTATAAAACACAGGTTTTATGCAATCAAAATATAAGTAGCCTATCCAATATAATAAAACAGAATAAAATATGATAAAACACCAAATTATATTCAGTAGTTTACTCACATTTCATGAACTCACCGGGTGGAATGTGAATGCAGAGTTCAGAAACTCCTCATCCTCCATAAATAGCTGAAGATTTTTTGTCTTCAATAGGAAGTTGATTGCTTCCTCTTCAAATTCCAAGAGCCAACCGAACTTGATTAGTTCGGACAAGTCTCCAACCCTATCAACTTTCTCCCACAATAGTCCCTCAGCTATTACCTCAGAGAAATATGTTGCAAACTCGAGGTTGGTTTTATGCCCAGATGATCTGTCCATCTTCTGTGTGAATAGCTTTGAATTCTCTCTCTCCCAGCGTATCATTCGACTTGTTTCCACATCCACAGTCTTTTTAGAGAGCGACAAGCTACATTTTACTGTGATGGGTTCCTCAACCTCAAAGACATTTAGATCGATAAGTGCTTTGATCGTCTTTTGCCTCATGTCAGCATCCATTTCTAGACTAGGATCAGCAAGATAACCGAGTAACAGTTTAACCAACCCTCTCTGAATAAGCTCGTCTCTCGGATTAATCTGCTTGAGTTCGCCATTGGGTACATAAATTTCTCCCCTCTGTACAGATTCGGAAATAGAGCGGACACCAATACTGCTGTAAATTTCATGCAATTTCGTTCGAGGCATTGATGGTAAACTTGGCTGAGGATACCAGACAAATATCGGATTTGGAGAAGCCTTGTCAAACAGATCCTTCAATAATAAATCATCAGGAATGAATGCGTCTTGCTTGTCAACAAGTTGAATTGCATTCGAGCCTGAGTTCACCGGTAACTTCACTACATCAGAAAGATTAGTCTTTGGAGTCCAGTGCTTCGCTATGCATGCCCAGAAAGCGCAGCACTCTGCATGTGTCAACCTTTGTCCCGATTCTTCCCAAGTCTTCCAAAGAATACAGTAATCGTCAACTGATGGATTGCTGCGAACACCCAAAGCCATGGAGAAGAAACTCAGTAGTTCTTTCTCATAGTATTTCTCCAAAACATTCAGCTGCAAGCCAAAAAGGTTGTCCCTGTCACGAATAACACATTCTTCGGCACTGACCCATCTGCCTTTATTAGTTCCTTGCGGTATCCAGATCCAACTAGCATTTTTGTTATCAGGCTCCCAACTAACTTTTTGCAAATGACTGTAGACACGTGAAATAACAACAAAGTCAGAATGAGATTCAAGCTCACCAGCTAGCAATTTAGACCCGCTTAAATCATCGTCAACAACTCCAATTGCATTTAGCTCCTCCTTATAGGATCTAATTCTGGGGCCATAGAATTTCTCATCAATGAATGGCCCATCTTTGCATTGCAAGACGGAACTCCCCTCTGAATCAAACAACAAACACTCACTTGGAGATCTATAACCCATATAAGTCTTTAACCATCTTTTGCCAGCTTTTTTTGATAATTCCTCCAGTAAGGAGGTGTTTTGCTCTTTGTTTTGCTCTTGCAGCATATTTCGGATGCAATACAGCAATGTGAGAACACTTGAAGGAGTTATTTCACTGGGATCATGTGGAATCCTGAGACCAGCAGCCACAAATTTTGATCCTTTCTTGAATTCAACTGTCACCCCCATTTCGTGCAACTCATCCTTGTATTCATGAATAGCCTCACCATAATAGCTGTCACCGTCCTGGATGAAAGGAAGTGACCCAATAGGAATGAGATTTTCCCACTCAGGATTGAAGAGGATAGATTCCTTCGGGGACCTAGGGCCAAGTCGAGTCGCCAACCATTCCTCCTCACGTATGCAGTTCGAAAGCTCCCTTGGGAACTGATGTCCAGCTTGCTTTAGCTGTCGGTAACATTTCAGAAGTAAGAAAGCTTTCTCTTTTGCAATGGAACCTGAAGAAGCGGCATACTCTTTAAATCGACGAGCAAAAGCCTTTGCTGCATCCTCAAAATTAACAACTACCCCCAGTTTCTTCAATTCATCTTTGTATGAGAAAATGTATTTTCCATAAATAGTTCCAGTGATCAACGGAAAACATTTAAAAATCATCAGAAGCGAGCCCCATTCCGAATCATCCAGGAAACACTCACTTGGAGCTCTATAGCCAAGAGTAGTTTTTAACCATTTTTGGCTCCTAAGTTTGGCAGCGAATTCATCAGGTGATCTTGCGGAGCGAATGCATTTCAGTACCAAAAGAACAACATCAGCTGTCATAGAAATAAAGGATGTTGGCATTCTGAAGTAATCAGCCACCCACCGGTAATTTTTGTTGAAACCCACTATGACTCCCAACAGCTGAAGCTCAGTTCTGAAGCCGTGAATGTCCACTCCATAATATCCTTCATCAACAAAAGGTAGGTTACTGATTACAGAAACAGCTTGCCATTCTGAATCACGTAATATTGATCCAGCTGGAGATTGCTGGCCACAAGACGTCCTTAACCATCTTCCTTCCTTGACACTGTTGATAAATTCAGTAGGAGGCAAGGTATTTTTAATCAGAAATTTTATGAAGTTGAGAATGGAAAACACATTGGTTCTTGTTAAATTCGTGTTGGCAGCCAACAACATGAGACGCTTCCCAATGAACTGGCAAGCTTCACTAAACTCTGTCATCACCCCTAGGGTCTTAAGCTCGTCCTTATAGGAAATTATATTATTATCATAAAATTGCTGATCAATCAAAGGAATATCCACCATCTCAGACCCATTCTGCAATAGACTCCCATAAGCTGGGGTGAGTAAGAATGACTGTGAAGGAGGCCTATAGCTCACAGAACTCCCCAGACATGTCCTCAGCCAACCTCCCTCTTTTATGCATCTCAAGAACTTCCCATCAACCAGTCTACCTTGGCGGTCGAGATTCCTAATCCAGCTCAATAGCAACAAGGCATTTTCCTTAGTCAAGGGAGATGAAACAGTCGGGAAAGCATCGTCAGGAGGACACAAATTGGGTATATCAGAAGCTCCAACACGACCCACAAGAAAAGCAATAAGCTGTTTCCCAGATGTGTGCACACCAGCAAAAGAGCCAGCGCGCATGTAGTCTTCTCCCAACTCAACATAGTTTTTCCTTCTCCATGGGTTGGATCCAATCAATTCCACCCACCTACTTCCACTGGCAGGGACAAGAACCCCACTTCTATTTTTAGAAACACAACCATAGTTATCAACGAGTGGCATCTTCTTACATAAAGAATTAACTTCTGTTTCAGATACATATCTCTCGGAGAAAGAGTGAAATAGAAAATGAGAGAAGGCTATGACATGTTTCCTTTCATTGCTGAGTGAGTCCAAGAGATGCGTAGCATAATCATTCACATCGACAACGCTAGTTTCCGCATGCTCGCGAAGCCATTCAAGTAATTTCCACTTCTGATGAGATGACCGCATTCCCTCCTGTGTAGTCTTTGGCAGGAAGAAATGACCTGCTGGACACCCGAACTCATGATTCCAATCAATTAGCCAGGAAATGTGGCTAGAATTATAGGACGCATATATCTTCTTTCCAAGCCTCTGCTTAACTTCATATACACTGCATAAAGAGACATTTCCATCTTGACCAACGTACTTCAACAAGGGTATGTTTTTCATGTTAGTGTAATGGAAGTGAGATCCCCAATTATCAGTAACAAATAATAAAAGCTCCAAATATACATCCTCCGAAACTCCCAACACTATATTCGAACTCTGGATGCACTTTGAATACCATTCGTTATCCATGCTTCTCACTCCCAAAAAATTCAGTACATCATCATAATCCTCCTGATCAAATGCTGAGTTCAGGGCATACCTTCCATGAGATGACAAGTTGTGCATGCTAACCCCTTGCTTTCTTGCTCTGATCAAGATATCCCAGAACGCAGGCATTATCCTACCTACTTCACTGGGTTTGTAGAAGAACCTCTGTGTGGCATACGATTCTGATGGAACAATATTTTCCTCGACCAGTTTGTCTCTGATTGCTTCCCTCACAGTATTCAGTTTTTGATATGAAGAGTTGTCTACTGGTACAAATTCAAACTGGCTGGCCAAGGATGATGCCGGAGCCCCTTGTACCGTTTTCACCATTGAAATAAAAGCATGTACAAAAGCAGAGGGCACACAGTCCAGAATCCCTTGGTTCCATATGTTGTCCAATAGGATTGTTTCCCTGGATGACGCAAGGACAAAATCTGCCTGAATAATGAACGGGAGGTTTGTAACCATCTCTGTAGGAAGAAACGCATAGATGCCAGGGGAGTGTGTCCCTCTATCAAGACGCTGCCCTTTTGGAAATGCCAACGTAATGACCATTTCATCGATTTCCATCCTCCTTTCTACCTTGTTTGCTTGATTAACAGGAAACTTTTGCTTCCACATGTAGTAACAACATTTTCGTTCACTTTCCTCACTGTCCTCGTCTGCAGCAAGATGAAGAGTGTAGGACTCAGCAGCAACATTTTTCCGTGACACCCAATCGGTCTCACTGGAAATTGAGATAGCAGATACGGTATTGAGATGGGGATCCTTGTTATCTTCCCGAACTGAAAGCCGCCTGATTTTTGCTAGGAACAACAGAACCTCCGGATGTATGCTTGAGAGCTGTTGCTTAACAGCAAATTCCTTGTCAGGCTTAAGAGGAAGAATTATGGTCGTTGTTGGAAGAGCATTAGAAAGACCATAAACTTCTTTTATGTCAGCAAGAGATGGATTCTCTTCCACCCATTCAGGAACGATGTATCCAAGATTGCAGTGAGGACAAGGTTCTTCACTGAACCTTATTTGATACCCATTACTGAAGATGTAAGGCTGAGCGGTGATTAGAAAGACACTCTTGAACCCAATGCCTGCATGCACCTAAGATGTTAGCTTCTACGAACATGCAAATATTAGCTAAAAGTATGTAACTGTTCTCTAGTGTGATAAAAACATACAGATATGTTGTCGCAACTAAAGGAACTCAAATCTACCTCACTTGTTTTCACACGGAACAGACTTCACTGTGCATCATCTAAACTCTAAATTTTGTCAATGTACCCACATGATAAATTCAAGTTCCAATTAGAATGATGTGTCAAAGATAATGATTTGATTGCTTCACAAAATAAATAGCACTTCAAACATTTGCCAATTGAATCGCGAAAAACTTTGTAATTAGCAACAGAGACTATTCTGACATATTATGATTCATTGAACAACATTTACCGGTTGAAGCACTACAAAATACAAGATTCATTGCCTATTATGTGAACTATGTAAGCTTAAATTGATTAGAAAAATCAGAACAATTCACAATAACTTTAAGATAGACCGACGAGAAACCATATAAAATAACTCAGACCATCGAAACAATTACCACCAGTAGGGACATACTGGCTGATTTTTGTGACAAATGCAAATAACCTGAATTGCAAAATACAAGATTAGCTACACAGAGGCTATTACGATTCATAAGAACTTTAAGATTGACCGAGAAGAAACCACATAAAGGAACTAAGATCATCGAAACAATAAAACCCCACCAGTAGGAACATACTGGCCAGTTTTTGTGACAAATGCAAATAATCTGGATTGCAAAATACAAGATTAGCTACACAGAAGCTATTACGATTCATAAGAACTTTAAGATTGACCGACAAGAAACCACATAAAGGAACTCAGACCATCAAAACAATTAAACCCCACCAGTAGGGACATACTGGCCAGTGTCTGACAAACGCAAATAATCTGAATTGCAAAATACAAGGTTGGCTACATAGAGGCTATTACGATTCATTGACTATTATGTGAAACTATGTAGCCTTAAATTGATTTTAAAAAATCAGAACAATTCATAAGAACTTTAAGATAGACCGATGAGAAACCACATAAAGGAACTCAGACCATGGAAACAATTAAACGGGACATACTGGCCGATGTTTGTAACAAACGAAAATAATCTGAATTGCAAAATTTTGACTCACATACGAGGTTTTGTAGCCCCAAATAATTATTTGCTTGTTGAAGATCAAACAGGATCTAAAGTATCTATGGAAACAACATTACTTGTAAGATGCAATCATGAAATTTTTTTTGTATTATTATCATTTTTTTGTATTATTATCATTTTTTTTCATATAAATTGCTCGATTCATTTCCTCCTTAACAAATGAGACAGGGATAAAAAATAAGAGGTTTTTTCTTTAGCCGATGCTAGTTGCAGATTTTTACAGGCATAGTAACTATGTTTCCTCTCACTATTCTCTTTCTTGTGAGAGTTTGTTTCGGATTTTTTTATTTTTGTTTTTGCTTTTGTTTCATTTGTATAAAGGTTTTGGTGCTTAAAATCCAACTCGCTTTCCAAAAAAAAAAAAAAAAAAAAAAATTTGTCAAAATTCTATGTTCGATACTAGTATGCTTAGTTTTTCCAAAAATAAATGATGGAAATGAGTGACAGTGACAGTCACCTTTCTCTCCGATATAACCGCGTTGCCTCTGCCCTTTCTTTGTCGATCGCCCAACGCTACAAATAGAATCCACATTTTTAGGAGAAAACCCTTTCTCATTATTGAAAACAAGCAGAGTTGATGCAACTCCAGTTCCAGTAATGTCCCGATTCGTCACGATAAACTCCAAAGCTGGTTTTACTTCGTCCTCATACACATTGTCCTCAGCATTCTACAAGAAAAAAAAAATCAAGAAAATGAAATTTTTTACATAAAATGATCGGTTTTAAAATACAAACTAAACAAGAAAGGATGATAAAAGTCAAATGTATTGCCTGGATGATCTCCATGAGGAAATGAACATCTTTCGCGTAGAGTTCGCTAGCGAGGTTCTTGACAGACTGATGCAGATCTTCTGTTAGAGGGTTTGGTTCTCCGCCGATCGAAAACTTCTTCCTTCTTATATCCTCTATGTGCTCCTTCGGCGTCATGGCTTCACTGAAAATGTATTTCAGAGTTTTTTTTTCAAAGTGAATGAAAGGTTTGTGTGTGTTTTTCAGTGAGGAGAGTAGAGAGTTTATGGGGAAGAAAGACTTTGTGTTGACTAGTGAGAGAGTGCAATGCTTACAGAGGAAGGAAAAACAAAAGCAAAAAGTGAAAGGACGTTTGTGCACATTTTTTTTTCTTTTTTTAAGGTGAGACGACCTTTTTGTGGACTTTTTTTTTTTTTTTTTTTTTTAGAGTGAGGCTGCCTGTCGAGTGAGTGGGCGAGGAAATCAGCGAGGGGGGACCGTCCATCCCTCCGGGATGCGTGCATAAAATTTGACGACACGCATCCAGGGGATGGACGGTCCCCCTCGCTGATTTCCTCAACCACTCCCTCGACATTTAGAATTTCCCTTTTTTTTATGTTCCAGTTATTGCGACTTTGTCGAGGATTGTAGATTTTAGTGGCACTTTTGGGGAGAGTGTGTGTTGACAGCTGGATACTTGATAAATTGGATTTTCTCATTGGTCTTGAATGGGAAAACGTCTTATAGTGTCTTATATGACAGCACACTCACTTACGATCACTTGCGCATTTTGGGGTCCTTGTGTTATGCGCATATGAAGACGGAGGATAAGTTTGCAAGTAGAAATCGCCGGTGCGTCTTTGTTGAATACCCTTATGGAAAAAAGGGGTGAAGTTTATATTGAGGGGAGTGCCGAGGAGCTTGTACAGTCGGATGGGGCTGCTGAGCAGTCGGCATGTGCATCGGATGGGGCTGCTGGGCAACCGGTTTGTGCGAACCAGAAGGACAACCCGGATGAAATTCAGGACGATATGTTGGGCAGGGGTCAACGCAGAAGGCAAGCCTCGGTTCGACTCCGTGATTATGTTACTCGTACCATTCGGAAAATGAGTCCATCCGTACCAGCATCACCCGTACCACGGCATTCCTCAGGTACACCCTATCCTATAGCACACTATGTGAATTGTGATAATTTTTCTGTGCGACATAGACATTTTCTTGCAGCCTTGACAGCGGAACGGGAACCTGTGTGCTATTCTGAGGTCGCGAAAGACAGTCGCTGGAGGGATGCCATGCGTCGAGAAATTGACGCTCTTGAGATTAATGAAACCTGGGTCGTAGCAGAGTTGCCACCAGAAAAGAAAGCTCTAGGATGCAAGTGGGTATACAAGATCAAGTATAATTCTGACGGTACCATTGAGCGATTGAAGGCTCGGCTGGTTGTTCTTGGGAACCATCAAATTGAAGGAATTGATTATACAAAGACATTTGCTCCTGTAGCCAAGATGGTTACAGTGAGGGTCTTTCTTGCCATTGCGGCTGCCATGAATTGGGAAGTTCATCAGATGGATGTCCATAATGCATTTTTACATGGTGACCTTACGGAGGAGGTATACATGAAACTACCACCCGATTTTCAAGTGGGGACTTCCGGGAAGGTGTGTAAGCTTAGGAAATCATTATGGGCTGAAGCATGCACCCCGGTGCGGGTTCGCTAAACTGTCAACTGCTTTGAAGAATTATGGTTTTCAGCAATCTTATTCAGATTATTCTTTGTTTACTCTACAGAGAAATGTGGTTCAGCTCAGTGTTCTTGTTTATGTCAACGATCTTATCATCTCTGGGAGTCATCCAGTTGATATACATAAATTCAAGGATTACCTCAGTGCTTGTTTCCACATGAAAGATATGGGTCCTTTAAAGTATTTCTTGGGGGTCGAAGTGGCATGCGGACCAGATGGGTTTGTACTTTGTCAACGCAAATACGCGCTTGACATCATTTCTGAGGCGGGATTGCTAGGGGCAAGGCCCGCGGCGGTGCCATTGGAACAAAATCATCGACTCGCCTTGTCCATGAGTCAAGAGCTCGCTGACCCGGAGCCTTACCGTCGCTTGGTGGGGCGGCTAATTTATTTGTGTTTTACTCGACCCGAATTATCTTATAGTGTTCATGTTTTATCTCAATTTATGCAGCGTCCTCGGGCGGACCACTGGGAAGCTGCTTTACGGGTGGTTCGGTACTTAAAAGGTAATCTGGGTCAAGGTATACATTTGAGTAGTAAGTGTGATATTCAGTTACATGAGTGGTGTGACGCTAACTGGGCCGGATGCCCTTTGACTAGGCGGTCCCTCACTGGTTGGTTGGTGTTTCTTAGGGACTCGCCGGTATCTTGAAAGACAAAGAAGCAACATACAGTATCCCGTTCCTCCGCAGAGGCGGAATACCGGTCTATGGCTATGACTACATGTGAGTTGAAATGGCTAAAAGCTATTTTAGCTAGCCTCGGGATGCCCCATACACGACCTATGTCTCTTCATTGTGATAGTCAGGCGGCTCTCTATATATCTCAAAATCTCGTATTTCATGAACGGACAAAACATATTGAGGTCGATTGTCACTTTGTCCGTGATGACATTGTTGCCGGAAATATCAATCCCACTTTTGTCCCGTCCAATGCGCAACTCACTGACATTTTCACAAAAGCGTTGGGCAAACGACAATATGAGTATCTACTTTGCAAGTTGGGCATACGGGATCTCCATGCACCAACTTGAGGGGGGTATTGTGTTATTGTGAATATTCTCTTGATTCTCTTGATTATGCTATTGAGAATATTCTCTTGATTATGCTATTGAGAATATTTTCTTGATCATGTGAATATTGTATTGGGTCAATATTGTATAACATATTGTATTGGGTCAATATTGAGAATATTCTCTTGTGATATTGTTTTTAGGAAGGTTGCTTATTGGGTCAATATTGTATAACATCTTTAAGGAAGTAACAGATTATTAGGGTGGTTAAGAGTTGCCTAATATTTGGTGATTAGCTTGTATATAAACAGCAGAATAGCAATGAGAAAAGCAGGACATCATTCTCACAAAATCAGTTCTTTTGTTTTGTTATTTTGTCATTCACAACAAGTATAATGGAATTGTGTTTGTACGATTTGCTGCGGTTGATAGGTTTTACTGAATATCCGAGTGTGTAGAGATTTGAGATCTTATAGATAAATTAACTTTGTACATAAGAAGGGTTCTTTGTTTTCCTCTGTGTGGTGGCTTTAAGATTATTTTTTTATTTCTTCTCTTGCTAGATAAAATTAGAGGTTGCAATTTCAATGCTTTTGTGTCTGTTTACAGATTGTAGATATGGGAGTCAGGATGTTGATTCAAAATTCCGGGCTCTTGTTGCCATCGGATCACTGGTAAGTCTCTTGAACTTGAACTAGACAAGGTTGTTTTGCTTGTTATGTTGATCCATGCATGACCATTGAGGAAAATTTTGCAGTTTCATATGTAAATAGTGCCATTAGCATCATCAGTTGCATCATCACCCTTTTTGCATAAAGGAAGTGATTGATGTTCGAAGAACTTTTAAGCTGATATGGTTCTTAATTAATTTGGATATTGCAGAGCCCTCCACAAGAAGGATTCGCAGTAAAAATGCTTTACTCAAAATGCTTTACTCAGATGCAATTCTTCCTTATTGTATTTAGGGCAAGTTTTTTGTATTATGCTTTGCCAAGCTATCTATTCCCTATGTTAACATTCTTCTCATGGGTATGTTGGATATGGCCCCATAGCATCACAGCTCAACAGATTGATTCAAGGTACCATGGACTTGGAATTGGAGCGCTCACCCTCGACTGGCAGGGATATCAGCTTACCATGGTAGTCCGCTAGTGTCACCGTTTTCCTCCATTCTGAATATTGCACTTGGATTCATCATGTTTGTCTACATAATTGTTCCTTTGTGTTACTGGAAGTATGACACCTTTGATGCTCATAAGTTTCCAATAATTTCAAATAAGCTCTTCTCTACTACTGGACATGAATATGATACCACCAAGATATTGACTCCACAGTATGATCTAAACATAGCTGCTTATGATAGTTATGGGAAGTTGTATCTTAGTCCTTTGTTCGCCTTATCAATTGGATCTGGATTCACAAGATTTACAGCTACACTCACTCATGTGGCACTCTTCAATGATGGGTATGCCCCTTTATACCTTTTTTTATACTAAAAAAATACTTATGGATGGATTTAAATTTGCTCCTCTTCTGCATCCTGCAGTGACATTCTAAGACAAAACAGATCAACAATGAAAAATGTGAAATTGAACATCCATGCATGTTTAAACATGTGCTTCTCTAGTCTTCTATGTATTATCCATAATGCTGTACTTGCTGTATATAAAAGTATATAGGTTTACATTCTTCATTTGCAAATGAAATGACACTAGTGCATATAATTTCTGATTTTAAAAGTTCTTGAACAAAGCTTTCCAACTATAGTAATTATTGTATGAAAATCCAATAGACGGAAGTAATGAAAATTTAAACGAGTTCTTTCTGGATATATAACCAAAGAGATTAAATATCGGTCAAGGGAAGAATACACATGCTTCTAATGTTTCCAAATCAATTAGTCAATGGAAATTCAGTGTTCTTTCCTCTGCACTGTACTGGTTGTCGCAAATTAAGCTTTCAGAATATGCTACTAAGCACTCAATTTCACTTTGGTTCATCAAGCTTGCCCTGGAGACTGGATGTGAGGTACATCAGCTAACGATTTTCTTTCTAATTTGCATGTTTATATTTTCAAAGTTGCATTTGCCGAATTTTTTTCAAAGAAATCATATTCTAGCACAGAAGAACTGCAATAAACGGCAAAATTCATCTAGTTGTATGGGTGATTCTGATGAAAATTTGCCTCATTTGAACCTTAAAACCCACATATTTCAATCCGATTTTAGCTTGATTTGCATACAAAAATTCTGTATGGTTGTTTTCCATAAATTCTTTTTTAGTTGCAAAAATAATGTGATCTCCATTACTTCATTGTTTTATGCATTGTCTTCATATATATATTTGAATGAATGAATGAATGAATGGTGAGACAAATAGAGAAAGTGAATGAAGACTGTGATGAGAGCACTTAGTCTAGCTGTTTGGGCCCTCATGGAAACCTCTTATTATGTGTGATTGAAGGAAGGCAGAAAGGTAGTTTCTGGAGTACACATACTTAGTATCCAGGTTCACTTCCTCCAATTTCTACTTACTAAAAAAAAACTCGTGAGAGAAAGCTAAATACAACCAACTGATGCCTCCAAATTGCACCATCACTGCGGGTATGTTTGGTTTTTCTTATTGACTTAATTTGGATGAATAGAACATATTTTAGCGTTTAAACTTGTGGTATTGGTCCGTGATACATTCTTCGTGCAAAACCTTGAGTTGTTCTAGTGAATGTGTTTAATATTCTTTAAAATTTTACTAAGATTTCAACTCAATATGGATTTCCTATTCTTTCATTTGAGGCTCTAAAGTTCTGTAAAAGGTGCCTTTCTTGGTGTGAGATGCATTTTCAACTATCAAACATTTAAATCATAATAAAAGAAGAATAGTAACTATATTAGTCCGAATGATCTCTGCCTCTAGCTTCTCAACAAAATGCATAACTTATAGGTGTTTTAACTACTCAAAATTGTCATATGATTGATGCCACTAGTGGTGGGTCACTAATGAAAATGAGCATCAATGAAATATGAGAATTCTTTGAGATGTTTTCCGAAAATTCTCAGCAATGGGATTATTCGATAAAGGAGTCTGATAGGCTACATAAGGGCAGTATATATGAGATTAGAGATCCATCTGTTTACACCCTTCTACCTCGAAGTTAGAGAAAGTTGTTATGACTATGGCTCAAAAGATAAATGTATTTTTTAATGTGACTCAACCTGCACCTCTCGCAAATGCTTCATTTGAGGTCTGCGCTGCATGTTCGAGTCCTGGTCATACAATAGCTAATTGTGACTTGCAAAATGATTATCCTGCGTACTATGCTGAACAAGTCAATTCTTTTAACACTATGAGGCGACCTGGCAATAATTCACAACCTAACTATTACAGTCCAGGATTTACCCAGCATTCAAATCTTCCCTGGGCCCATGGCCCACACCAATGGGGACCTGTTGTTGTCTCCCTGTCTCCTCAAGCCTCTAACACTGTTAGGCCTCACTTTAATCAAGGTCATCCAATCTAGAGGAAACGATTAATCGTTTTATGCAGCGCACAAAGAGTATAATTGAGCAACACTCCAAGGATATATCAGAGTTGAAAGTCACGACTCAACACCAATCTCAAGCCATTAATAGACTTGAGATAGCTGTGAGTAAGATTGCTCAGTCATTATCTGAGAGAGAGCCAGGACGATTTCCTAGTCAACATGTTCCAAACCCGAAGGGTCAATTCACAATTGGTAGTACTTCTGAGTCATGTCATGAAGATGTCCAATCTATTACTACCCGTAGGAATGGAAAACAGGTTGACTATCGGGTACAAGTGCCTGATTTGAGTGTTGTTGCATCTTCGTATAAGTCAAAGCAGGTTGCATCTCCATCTGATAAGGAGGTTGATAAAGCCTCACCTTCTAAATATGTGCCTCTTGACTCTGACCCCACTCAGGCATCTTATTTGCCTAGGGCACCGTTTCCATCACAGTCAGCTCCAGCAAAGAAAGGAACAAATGCTAACGATGTAATGGAAAATTTTTAAACAAGTTCACATTAGTCGATGCTATTAAGCAAGTTCCTATCTATGCCAAAAATTTTAAGGATCTTTGCACACAGACGCAAAAGTTACATGTGAAAAAAGAGCCTTCCTCGTCGAGCAAGTAAGCTCAATTGTTCAACACAGAACCCTGCCTAAGTATAGGGATTCTGGGTGCCCGACTATTTTTTGTGTTACCGGTGATCATATGATTGATAAAGCATTGTTGGATTTGACAGCGAATGTTAATTTGTTGCCATATTCTGTTTATGAGCAATTAGGACTTGGCGGGCTAAAACTGACTAAAGTAACACTGCAATTGGCAGATAGGTCAATTAGAGTACCCCGGTGTTATAGAAGATGTGATCATTAAGGTTGAAAAATTCTATTTTCTAGTGGACTTCATAGTTCTTGATACACAACCTGTTCACAACCCTTCCAGTCACATTCCAGTTATTTTGGGTCGTCCATTTTTTTGTCACATCTAATGTTATTATGAACTGTAGGAATGGAATCATGAAACTATCATTTGGCAACATGACCGTCGAACTTAATGTTTTTAATGTAAGCCAACAACCTCCTGAGTCCGAGGATGTTTGTGAAGTTAACATGATTGAGAGTTTGATGGAGAATTCCTTATTGCAGTCTGCATTAGATGATTCCTTAGCAACATGTTCGACTCACTTCGGTTTAGACTTCGATATTGATGAGTCCATTAGGGAAGTGAATGTTTTTTGCTTGATTCAGCCCCTATTATGGATCCGGGTTACACATGGAAACCTAAAGTGGGACTCCTTCCACTCAGTGAGTCAAAACTGAACCCTTCTACTGATACTATTGGGTTTTCTAACCCATTCCCTTTCCCGCCTTTTCATGATGACCCATTTGACATATGTCCTCCTAGTGACTCATACATGAAGTCCAATTTTCAATATTCTTTGGAGATAATACATCCCATAGATAGTGTTGATTTCAGGTTTGAGGGTGTTATTGAGCTGTCTAGCTCATCATCTTTATGCGATTCATTTTGTTATGATGAGCCTGATATATCTATAGACATACATATTTCTATCCCTTTAATATTGGCTGGCCCTACCTATGTGGATCCCTTGTTTTTAAGGGATGATTTTAGTTTTGACCATCCCATTGTGCAAACCATTCAATCTTGAAATAGGATGTCCCTTTTTAGGAGTAGGAAAGAGTCATTTGCTGGATATCCCTGTCGGCGACAACTTTCTGCTCCAGATCCCTATGACTTATTTACGAAGGCGGGTTCGCTTGCATTTTCTCTATGATTTTGCATGGTGTCTTCGTCATTTTAGGGGTGTGTTAGTTACTGTTATGCAGCATGTGGGTGCTACTATATGTTGGACGGATCCTCAACTTTTTCGGTTGTTGCAATATGATCTAGTCAACATCATGGACTAAGTGTCTAGGTTTGGGGGAACGTTTGCTATGTTCTTCCTCGTCATTTCATGATACATCATTTATGAGGAAGAATATATGACGGGCTGACAACGTTAAACCAAACGCTCCTAGGAGGTAGCATAGCTTCAGTTGTGTCATTATGGTCAGTTTGGATTGATTTTCGAGTTCTTTCTAGTTGCATTTCATTCATACGCGTTAGCTCCGTAACAATTTTGACTTACAACTGATGCATGTAATTTTTTTCATTTGTATATTATTTTGTGTCCTGTATTGTTTTTATCAATTTATCATGATGAGTCCATAGTTCTTATGTTTTTTAGCATTCATTGGTGGACGATATCGTCGAAATCGGTAAAAACTTTCCCGTGGTAATATCACTCTAACTCTCATATTTTCTTTTTCCAGCATTTGTAATGATCACCATTTTATACATTGAGGACAATGTTTGGTTTAGGTTTGGGGGTGATTTATGAGTTTTTCTGCATTCTTAAAAAATTTTGAACTGAAATATATTTCACAATTGACTATTGTATTCTACTCAATCTTCATTAAATACATAGTTAATTATAATTGTGTGAAAAAAAATTTGATTTGAAAATGCATTCAAAATCTGAGTTCATTTCCAATGAAGAGAATGTGCTTTCAAATATGCTTTTAAATTTGAGAATTAAATGATTTCACTTGTCACATTGATATATTAAGTGGAAACATAAAGTTGATATTATATTTAAGTTAAATATATTTCATGAGATGTCTCAACTCGACTATTCTTGCACTATAAGCCAAGTTATCATAATTTGAAGTTAATTAGTAAGATATTAACTAGAAAACCTTAGAATAATAGTGGAGACTTAACCCTTGTGAGTCTCAAGACATTATATTTTTCTTGAGGTTTATTAAACAAACTCTGACTTTTCTTGAGTCCGCAATATCTCACTGATGATCTCATTATTCTTGTTTCTCCTATTAATTGCTTTGAGAATGACGTTAAAATTGAATTATTACATTAGAACTTCTTGGTTTATTTAGTTGAGAAGTCACATTAAAAAATGCATTTATCTTTTGAGCCATAGTCATAACAACTTTCTCTAACTTCAAGGTAGAAGGGTGTGAAAAGATGGATTTCTAATCTCATATATACCGCCCTTATGCCTATCAGACTCCTTTATCGAATAATCCCATTGCTGAGAATTTTCGGAAAGCATCTCAAAGAATTCTCATATTTCATTGATGCTCATTTTCATTAGTGACCCACCACTAGTGGCATCAATCATACGACGGTTTTGAGGAGTTAAACCGTCTTGGAAGTATTGAACTAGTTGCCACTTCTCAAATCCGTGATGGGGACACCTGATAATGAGTTCATTGAACCTTTCCCAGCATTCATAGAAATGTTCACCATCTTTTTGTTAAAAAATTGATAAATCTCATCAGAGGGCATTTGTTTTATGAATGGGGAAGTACTTTGTCAAGAACTTTCTTGACAATGCATCCCATGATGTGATGGATCCCGTCTCTAATGAGTATAACCACAATTTCGCCTTATCTTTCAAATAAAAGGGAAATAACCTAAGACGGACCGAATTGTCATAAAAGTTTCGGTACTTCAGGGTGGCGCAAATGTCTAAATACTCTTTAACATGAAGATAAATGTCTTTTTTTTCTCAAAACCATAAAAAGAAGGCAGCGGATGAATAATAGATGGTTTGAGTTTGAAACTGTTTGCATTTGTCTCAGGTAAGACAATGCAAGACGGAACACTATTAAGAAGAGGGGCGAAGTAATCCTTAAAGGCCTTCCCTTCAGCCATCTCAGTGGACAAGGATGATGAACCTAAATATGTAATATGAGCTTCAAAGAACTCCTCGAAGTCTTGTCGGACAAGCCTACTCTTAGAGTCACGTACCCAGGTATGCATAAACTACTGGATATCGAAGGTTCAAAGTCAACACTCCTAAACATGCTTCAATTTTTTAATTAATTTTTATTCTTTTTTAAATGCAAGCCTAACCGCTATATGAAGATGACCTAACTCTAAACAATAAAAAACGACGGAACCCTAAATGACACGTAAATGATGCACAAACAAAATGAATGGCAGACAACCTTAGAGTTTTTCTTTATTAATGCAGGGCTGAAATTCAATTCAATTTACCTAACCGTGGGAGAGGCGCAATAATTTCCTATCAATTCGCCACTACAGAGTTGCTCCTACATCTTTTTTCACTTTCTAGCACAAAGTGAAATGTCAGTTCAAGAATTGTTCCCAAATGGGATATGTTCCTTCACTCGACCACTTTAAGCTATCAAACGTCCAAAGAAGGTCCCTATGAGCGTCACACATGTCCTAGATAATTATCTTGCTACAAATTTTAAATAATGAAGGCTTAGGTTTCTAACCCTAAAATAGATGATGATTAACCTATCCGCGGGAAAGAGCACGAAAGTTTCAATTCAATCCTGCCATTATTCAAATTTGCTTGCAATACTACTTAAAACAAGTGATCACACATAAACCGCATGTAGATGCGGTGGGTAGAAATTACCTCTGGCGTGAACCTCTTTTGGGTTACTTGCGACGCTGGGTTGAAGTCGATTTCTGAGAGTTTCCTTGCGAATCGCAATATTTCACTTCTTTCCCACTTGAGCTCCTATGTGTGTGACCGCCTGCAAAATAAATGCAAAAATAATTCAAACTAAAGCAAATAAAACAAATAAGAAAGTGACTCGTAACATTGTTCCTAAAAAAGAAATTAAACATAATTTATAAACTAGCCAAACGCAACCCTAGATTTCGATTGTACCGTTACAATCCCAGACAACAACGCCAAAATTTTGATGAAGATTTTATTAACCTAAATTAATAAGTTAATAAACGATATTTGTAATATTGTATGTGCATGGCTGTCTAACTAGTAGACAGTGACAAATACGGGTCGATCCCACAAGAATTAACAAGACAGTCGAATTTTAAGACTTATTTAAACTAATTTAGAGTTGAGGGTTACAGCAGATGGAAATTACTAAATTAAGATAGCTAAATTGAACAACAAAAATTAAACTGGTAAGATGATAAGAGAGTGGACCGAGACATCGAATCCACCACAAGTTCTTCGAGATTTATGTAATCTAAATTATTGTTTTCAAGAATCAACCCGACTAATCTAAAAATTAATCTCCATTTGCAATTGATTTCAGCAAAGGCATAAACCCATAGAATTGTATGTCTTCTACGACACATACAATCACATGTTTAACTTAACAAATTCTAAACCCCTAGCATTGCATGTCTTCTTACGGCACACACAATCACAAATTTAAATTAATTTATTAAAGCATACTTTGAATATCAATAAAAAGAACTTCTAACTACCAATTAGTCTAGATAATTTTTTGGGATATAATCGGTGAAAGCAAATTATTGAAATTCAAAAGTCAAGTTTGTTCAGTGATAAATCTGGTGGTAGCAATGATTCATTTCAGACATGGATTTTTATGATCCATCCCACAACTGAAGGCCAAAGCAATCAGACTTGGCATTGTCCATACGGTCCATCCATCTCTAATTCTTTTGGAGAGAAAATAGAGAGAGAGGGAAGAAGAATAAGAGAGATCGTTTGTTTGAATGATGAGCGGCAGTGCCTCTAATCTCTTGCCTCAACTATGGAAGATTCCTTCCAGGAAACTCGTCTTAAGGAGCTCCGAACTTCCCAGAGGTTCTCTTCTCTCTCTTTCATATATTTTTTACCACCACTTACTAATACTGCTCACAACCCATTTGATGAAATGCTTAAACAACATTTTTGTTGTCTTTGAAACAAATGCCTACTTATTACTGTCAAGGTTGTCTCTTTTATGAATTCAAATAAGCCTGACTATCCATTGGAATTCAATTAACAATGTTATCTTAAGCTGAAATGGTGTTTTGCAATCTCTTTGTTGTGTAATTAAGAATGAGTTCAAATCCATTTCTCAATTATTAGGTAAAATACTTGTCGATGAGAAGCTCAATTACCATTTGGTTGGAGTGATATAGTACTTAGTGTTTTTGCTCCTTTGGAGATACTGATACATTTTGTATTTGTACTTAAATTACAAAAAATTGCCTCTTCACTCATGCAGAAGTTTTGGGTTACATGGAAGGTGACAAACAATTTATCCTTTGATTGAAGGGTATTTAGATTTTGGGTCTTATCATTTGCTATGCAGTTAAAACAGATAATGGACTCATAACGATCCAAGAGCGTTATAGGTTATAACAGGATATAACGATTATAACGGTATATAACGGAATAGTTTTTTAAATATATTTTTAATACTCCCATAAAGTATTAATGTATTATAGAGTCAAAAGAGTAAATCATGTTCATAACATTAAATTCAAAAACAAAAAAAAACATTAATAAAAACACCTTCCATTCGTATGAGAGTGAGATTGCAACAGAGAGTGCGATCGACTCTTCGTCTTCTTTCCTTCTACTCTCTTTCTCGGTCAAACGTCGAGGTCTGGTTCTTTGTTGATTGGTGACGGCTAACTCAAGTCCTTCTTTCCTATGAGTCTAAGGCTCTCGTTCAATTGTGAATGAAATTGTTGATTTTTTTTTTGTATTAGAACAAAACGTTAAAACGAGGTTATTGAAAAAAATATTATCTCAATAACGGTCATATAACGCCGTTATATCGGAGCTGTGATACCATAATGTGATAATGTCATAACGTAACGGATCACCCCCGTTAAGAGTTATATCGACATTATAACGCTGTTTTAACTGCACAGATCATTTGTACATGTTAAGCCAATGGATTGGGTCCTAAGTTTGTCCAGGTTTGAACAAGGTTGCAAGATCTCATTGACCTTAACAACCATTTATCTTCCGTACCTGCAATTGGCCCAAACATGATGAGACCTTTATCCAGCCCGATATAAATGGTTGGATATATTTATATTTATATTTTTATTTTTATTTTTGTGTCATTTCGAGTTGACCCATTATATAGCTCGAATCGGTTTACTACCTTGACCTGTGTCAACCCATTTGACATGTTAACTTTCGGATCAATAAAGTAAGTTCATGGCAAACAAGTCGTTTCGTATCATTTCGTGTCAGGCGACTAGCAAGTCAATTTCAGGTTAGGTCAGGTCGTGCTAGGTCAAAACAAGTTTCGTGTTAAAATAGGTCAGACGAGTCAGATCGTGTTCCTTTTTCATTTTTATTGACACGATAATGTAACATGTAGTGTTAGTGTTGACCCACCAACCTGACCTTAACCTAAACCCGACACTGCTTCATTGCCAAGTCTAGGAAAATACCCTCGGACCTTGACTAACTTCGCTGACCGCCTTGACCATGATTTACTTAACGGATGACCCTAGTCTTCGTCTCCTAGATTTGAACTTTACGTATCATTGTAAATCGATAATTGGACTTTAGGTCCCATTTCCTTGGAAGAAAAAACAGAGAGATTCACCCTCTCCATTTCCTGCTGCATTTCTAGGTCCTATCTTTCTCTTTGCAAAATGTGATAATTTTAGGCCCTTTATTTTTTTGCTGCAACCAATGAAACCACCTCTACCTCTACTACCCTCTATTGCTCTTGACTGAACACAAACCCACTCCCCTCCTTCCCCAATTTCTCAACAAGAACACCCCACCCCTGCTCTTATTTTTTTTTCTCAATATTCAACACCAAAACAATTACCTTCCCTCCCCTTCTCCCATTTTTCTCAGATGATCTAAGATCACTCTTCATTCTCCCTGATTGAGCAAGCTTCCCCTCCACCATCACCACTAGATGTATCATCTAAACCCTATAAATCATATCACATTTCTTGTATTTTCTTCTTTGAATATCTACGATTTCTCTTAGGTTGTGTTTGATTAAACGTGAATTTCATGGATTTGGGGAAATGTAGTGTTTTGGTGGAGTTGGACTCAAGTTCCACAGTTTGATTGCAAATTGAATTCTTTGGAACTTGGTGATCATTTGACTTAAAACCATGATGAAAAGCCAAATTTCAACTAACTTCGCTCAACTTCCCTGTACCACTGCTCTTGCCCCCATTTAAGAATTTACACGGGGAACTCATACGGAAACTGGATCATATTCCCTGTTGTTTCTTTGTTTGCATCAAACACAACCAAAAGGTTTGAGAGGAAGAAAATATGGAGGAATAGTTGATCCGGATGTGGTCGATAATTGGATCATGGTGATGGAGAATAAAACTTTAGTTCTCACTGTAAATTAGGGGTGGGCATTTAAAACCGAAAAAGCGAACCGAATCGAGAATCGGACCGATCGGTCTTGTCCGATCCGGTTATTTTATTGTTATTTTAATAATCGGTTCTAAACCCAGCCCGATCCAGAATGCTCGGTCCGGTTTTCGGTTCCAATTTCCATAACCTGTCGGTTACCCGGCCCGGCTCGGTTATTTAAAAAATAATGAAATATAAATACAAATTTTATCTAGGTCTAGGATTTGTTTCATTCACAGTCCACTCCTTCTGCATCCCCTCCATTTTCGCCTCATCCTCCTTTCCGCATCTCTGCTCGACTCAGAAACAACAAGAAATAATTGAAGCACGATGATGATCATCTGAGCCTGACTAAGGTTGGAAACACTCCTTGTTGTTGATCGGTGATGCAACCAAGAACCAGATCTAAATCAGAACTGAAACATTCGAAAGTAAAATTGATAACTTAGGGAAGGTTGTTTGACACTTTGCTTCATCTCTGTAGTTTTTCCTGAGTATGGTTTTTTTTGGATCAATATGTGACAATGAATTGAAAGGGCACTTGTGAGACTTCCTTACTATTGCTCAAATCAGAATCCCTGTAGTTCAAACAACAATCACCCTATATTTTGATAAGTAGTGATTGGTTAGGTGAAGTGCAATGGCCCTATTTGGGAGTAGGGATGTTTCTTACCTTCTTCCTTCACCATTCATGAGTGCTGCGATACAAGATCCTGTTCTATGTTGGTAAGGGAGTGTCTTCCACCACTTAACAAAGCTGGATTCGTTCAGGAACACATCCCTTGATATCTCGTCACAAGTTACCCATCTCAACAGTTCTCTTTCTAGCTCCACAATTCTGTCTTTCATCTCCTCAAATACTTTTCCACAATTGAAAGGGCACGTTGTTGGACTTGTATTGCAAAGCCCAAAAGTCAAATTGGGCTGAAAATTTCGGGCTTTGATTGTGACCGATCTGGATCGGCCCGAAATTTTGGTTAACTGAGGCCATTGGGACGGGCTTGGTCAGTAAAATTTTGGCGGTTTGGGCTAGACGGTCCGGTTAACCGGCCTTGCCCACCCCTACTATAAATTGATAATTGGAGTTTAGGTCCCATTTCCATGAAATGGTGACAGAGTCCAAATTTATTTCTGAAATTGTAAATGAATTTACTTATGGAAGGGAAACGGCTGTTAGGGTCAATATGGTCATGGGACCCAGACTCAAACCTGGGCCCATTGGTTGACTGGCCCAAATGATGGGACCCAAAGTCTATTTCCCTTAATTGAAATCATTGCTATGGTTTTGGGAGATTTTGGGTAATATGACAAAAAACTTGAGGATCAAAGACTTTATGTTCAATTGGGATAAATTTATGTTGCTTTGAGTGGCACTAAAGCAAGAAATAGAAAGCAACTTAAAGCAAAATTACATGGGTTTAGACTTTGGTGATTCACACTCTCACTATTGCACATCCTCTGTTTTAGTAATAAAATCTTTGATGTCTGTTGTGCCTGATTAATAAAAAAAATAATGATGTACAAGTTTCATATTCATCTCTTTTTTAACAATGGGATAGGAAGATCGTACTACTCTATTATTTGGCTGCTGCTGACAAAATGTGGAGACTTGAAAATGCATGTTCCACATTACGTAAGGAAACACTAGTACTAGAGAAAAGTGGTTTGGGTTGTCTTACATAACATTCTATCACATTGGTAGTTTTCCGTATCTTTTGCTATTAACCTTTATTTTCAAGGCGCAATCTAAAATTTTAACAGTGCCTTTAAAACTTTATGATCTCTTTTTCCTTTAATTTGTAGACAATGGAAAACATGACAATTTTCTGTTTCTGTTGGAACTTTTATGACCAACTTGCAGGTTTTCCTTTGGTATCTGGAACAGATATATATGCTACATTGTGTTTTTGTAGAAAAATACAGGCATCCACTTACGAGGTTGTGAGTAGCAGCTATATAACTCAAATAAAACCAGAAACTGTTAATAAGGTACTTTCTTGAATTCCATATTAAACAACCTCGTAATAATATCAAGAATTTTGAGCGCGCAACACAGCAAGAGGAGTGGGATGAGTTTCCCTTGGATCACAGGCTTCCAGGAAATTTTTTTTTTCTTCCTGGACAGCTCTGATCCCACTTCTTGCTTGTTGAATCTTACTGAATTGAAATTTGTGAATACTAATTGATTATGAAAGTGTCACTTATATTTAGACCTTATTTGTAGAATGTACTGGGAAGTCTTAGATTATATATTCTTCATATGTTTTTAGGAGAAGGTTCTACCAACACTCGAAAACGTTGGTGCGTTTCAAAAATTGCCTATGGTGAAGCCTTCAGTTGATATTCTTTTGGCCTCTTTGAGGAAGGCAAAGCAAGTCTCTCCTACAAAAGGTAACAATGTTACTAACATGGTCGAATGTCAATAACAACTACTCTCAGTTGGATGTTAATTAGATTGAAGTTTGGTCCCTGAAACCAGGTTCAACACATGATATTTAGTTTGCCCGTTCCATTAATCCATAGGCATTGCCAATATTGCAAAGCGAGAGAGAAACAGAGGTGCAAAACAACTCGACGCCCTAACGAAAGTAAGTTATTTCGATCCATTGCAGCTACTCTTACTGGCTAATTGATATCCCGACTAAATGCTACACTTGCATCTAACTTGCGCTCTCATTTCAGGAGCTGTCTATTCCTTTGAGAGAGTACATGGAGAATTTCCCAAACAAAAACAGTCTGCACCCTTATGAACGATCTCTTGTTGAGTTGACACTGGGAGATGGAAAATATGAAGAGGTAAGACATGTATAAATCTATGCTAAAGTTTCACAAACAAAGAAACTCTCGTTTCAGTATGGTCGAAATCCAGTGTCATTAGGATTCTATTATGGCGTATTGCTCTGCTGAAAATTTTAGACGATGCAATTCATATAAATCATTTTGTGGGATAAAATATTTCCTCAGTTAGTGCTCTAGGATCTGAATAGCCATAGGGATACCTCCCATTTCCAAGAGAAATATGTTTGTGAGCGACTGTAGCTTTTGAAATATTTAGAGTTACTTCCTTCTGGGTTCTTCATTACTGTTTGTTTATTTGTACTAAACAATATTCTGTTATAATGTATATCAGATAAATTTTATTGTACCTAATGCTTTACTTTTGTCATTCATTAACTAACGATGAAGTTATGTGTTTCCTTTGTATTTATTTTGATGTAATTAGGATAGTAGTAGAATTAGCAATAATAGTATCTTAGGCATATTAATAATTCTAATATTATTAGGACAATGTTTCCTATTAGGTGTAGGGTTTGTTTTAGAAGTTAGGTTATGTTTTTGATGGAATAAAAGTTATTTTGTTTATTAGTTATTTTTGTTTATTTCATCGTTGTTATTTTGTTATTCTGTTAGTTTAGTTTAGTTTATTTCGATTATCGTTCTTTCAAATTCTATCATTTTTTTATCCCTAAAGCATGGCTTCATGTATCAACAGGTTCTTGGAAGAGTAACTGCTCTAAAAAAGAAGGTGGTATCTATTGGAAAGGAACATGCCTCCCTTTGCGCCAAGGTCTGAATCGAGTGATCTCAAATTTCATCCACATTCACGTATACCAAAAAAAAATAAAAAATCCCACATATGTGTTTGTGAAAATAGTTGCAAATTTTTTAGTAACAGGTCTTGGTTTGACTCAAAAGAGCTTTCCAATTCTGGTTTCTTACTTACCATATAAAGTGTAAGCATCCTTGCAATGTTTTGCATTAAAACATTAGGAATTACGTGTTGCTCATGGTCCCTTCTGTTGATCTGACTCGTTACAATTTCAAAAAAGGAGCTAATTGCATTACTATACATTCCAGTAGAATGAATACTAGCTAAGCCATTGACCTGTATTACTAGAGTAGGTCATGTTTCCTATTCTCAATCCTTGGAAAAGTAGTTTGCCTATGTTCACTGTTTAAAGATATTAACCAGATTACATTTGTTTGGCAGTCCTTAACTAAGCACGAAGCAGAGGAAAAGTTGAGCTCGGTCAGTATTATTTTCATGTCGAATACAATCTTCAGTAAATTTCCCTATCCGATACATTTATGATGGATGTTGATGATTATATCTACAGGGTGTGAAGAGTCTTGAAGACATCTTTAAACGGGAAGGAAATGCTGTAGATGATTTATTAAACATAGCCAAGGTAGCTGGACTTGATGATTTATTAAACATCTCCATTTAATTTAAAGTAATTGTTAGGAATTGTTTCTCCTTCTCAAGCGTGAGAAAAAGAAAGTGTACAAGAACATGTTGGATCAGTTAGACTCAGTTCAAATAATATGATTGTTATGAACATACTAATATTGATAAGATATTCTACTAACAGATCACTGAATGATAATGATTGCACCCAATATTTATATAACATTAGAGGGGGGGGGGGGGGGGGGGGGGGGGGGGAGTGAAAATCTAAACAAACAAGAAGATTAATGTGCATCTTTGAATACCCACCATGTGCTGCCTCTCATCCACAAACTTACTTTCGTATCTATCCACAAGGATCTACAGATTTTAATGTTTATCGTATTATATTTTGCAAAACCAAAATTTAAGTTACACGTATGGTATAGTAACGTATATCTAAGATATATGGAAAAAAAAATATGTATAAAATTATACTGTATGTACATTTAAGCATCTAAAGACACAACTAAGACATTGAAACAAATAGATCCCCAAAAAAACTTTCATTTATATGGTACTCGTATAATTTGTACAAGTACCTATCAATATCATCCATCATTCATGTTTATCTAAAAAAGATAGCCTATATTACTTTATATTCACAAAAATCTATATAATAAGGCAAGTAAACCTTTTTGTTTGTTTGGAGACAAGACACCCAAGGGCTAGGATTGAAAGTTGGAAAGTTGTCAAGGGTTAAGATTTGTACTCACATAATGGCATGAGTTGTAAATAAAGTGTATCTAAACGGGCAAAAGAAAATGTACAAAGAAAAGTAAAATCTCTATGGAAGAATATATGATGTACATGCATAGTTGTCAAAATGTTAATCATATCGTATATCGTAAACCTAAATTTAAAATACACATCATAACGTATCGTGTATTGTAAGATACGGTTCTATATATTATATATTTAGCAAACTATTGGTTATCATCCATCTATATTCACACGTGACTTGTACAAAGCATCTTATATCGACATATCGTAAGATATATGTACTGTATCGATAAGGATTAGATTTGATGCATATCGTATATCCTATCACATTTATCATAAGATATTGATAACTATGTGTACATATGATGGAGAGAAAATTTGTTTATTTTAGATTCTCAAACTTAAAATTGTCATAATTTTTTATTTAATTGTCCGATTTCAGTAAAGTTGTTATTGTTGAAATTTCATTTTTGACGACCTTTCAAATAAAACCAATGATCAATACAAAATTTTGAAATGTAAAAATTTGTTTCTTTCCAAGTGATCAAATTTGATTGAGTTTGACTAAAACGTTTATAAAGTTTGATTGAGTTTAGCACGCACTGAAACCTTTTAGTTTGCATGCTAAAATACGATTTTATATTGAAGACGTACTTAGAATTTAGTTGATCTAGATAAAATCGATGGAGAGACATGGAGACAAACAATTATAGTAGACATATAAAGTATGATCCTAGGCACCAAAAACATGGTCAATGCTTATCATATACAAAAATGGCTAAATGCTAATTACTAGGTGCTATTTCGAAAAAGAAAATTACTCCCAAAGATGGATTGCGATTTCGAATTGTGTGAAGAGAAATATGAGAATTTTGGTGATTTCTCTACATGGGATTTTTTTTTTTTTTTTGGTTTTCTCTCAAGAGCTCTCTTCGAGAAGAGGAAATGGTTGGTTATCAACCTAAAGGGAGTGGAGTAGATAAGGGATAAGTCTAGTGCAAAAGTGAAAAAAGCAAAAAAAAATTTTTAAAAATATGGTCCTGCCATTACATGAGATTTTGGATGTACTGGCCGGTACATCTGGTGAGCCAGTATATACCAATCTGTACACCCAATATGATTAAAAAATGATATTAAGCCTGGTATATACCGAGTGGTAACGTTAGATATACGATATTGATAACACTTTATAATACATTGAAGGAGTCTATCCCATGGGAACTTGCTCAGTGGGGAATGGTTGAGTTGTCTATCTTTAGATGAATAGCAGAGTTTTACTGAGCTAAGAATAGTGGTTGTAGGAGAAGCATTAATCTGAACTCAACCAATGCTTTCTCTAGATGACTTTTGTAAGGTTACAGTTGAGCATAATGCGGTCCACTGATTCTTCATCTCTGCCACAAAGCCAACAATGATTTGGAGTAGTCAGGGCCCATTCAATGATGTTATCAACCATTAGAATTCTCATGAACAACTGTCGAAAAAAGAAAGGAAGCTCTTAGGGGGGTGGACTTCCTTACTCCCAATGATGTTGTGCAACTTAAGAACTCTCTGTTTAGATGTAGAAGGGACATTCCAACAATTTCATACCACTCCTTAACAGAGAATTGCTATCCTTTCCGCCCCATAACCATTTCGCTTGACTTTCATGGGTGGACCTATTCAGTGATTTTGAGAGTAAGTTTGACATCTTATCATTGTCTCCCGTCATCGAGGTTCCTTCTGAGTTGAAAATTCCTCCCCGGTTTTGGGTTTGCTAGACTTCTGTTGTTTGTGGAAATGTTAGAGAAAGAGTTGGAAGTGTGTCATCGCCAACTCACTTATGATCTCCAAATTGGCTCTAGCTCCATTGTGGACCTCAAAGGAGATTGAGTCTCTAGACATTCGTTCAGGTTCTCCCAATACCGATCCACCTCCGCTGTCCTTTTGAAGAAATGAGTAGAAGATGTCATATTTGCAAATAGGGAACTAATGCAGCTATACAAATATCTTTTCCAGGATCCATAACCTCATGACTTTGTGCTTATATTTCTTCTCATGCTCTATTTATTCACCTAAGGTTTCCAATCACATGATTTTTTTGTGGAAATAATGTAGATAACATAGATTAAACATCCATGGTTAAATTGTAAAACTTATAGCCCGTGATTAGATATGATAAATGTAAGTGTATGAAAAAATTTGATTGTCATATACAAGAAAATGTGATAGGTTTTTGCGCATGTCCTAACTTGTTTGAAATTTGAATATTTGGATAACTCTACTTAGGTGAAACGGAGCATTAGAAAATAGGATCGTTAAATACACGAGCCCAAATACAAATATCATCCCATAATGATAAAACACACTTTCACCTAAAAGACATATGAGTTAGTTCAAATGCAGGTACATCGTACACCATAGCTCAGGGTTAGATTAGAGCTTTTTCACCATAACTTTAGTTGAGACATGATCACATGAAGGAGGGTTTGTAGACATCCTTTGAAATTGTTTAGTTGATAGAGAGTGAGAGAGAGGAATAAGAGAGAGCTTTACACCTGCATTTAGCTAGATAGGGCTTTGGATTCATTGTTACAACTTGCAAATATCCAATTGAGGCTCTGAACTTAAGAGAGAAAGGCTTTCATTGTTTAGACAAAAAACATTTTCGTACAAAAATAAGTTGTTCATACGTTTTATTATTTATCTTTTTTACAAAATTTACTAAGGGTGTGTGTTTGATAGCCTAGAATGACTTTCTTGAGAAAAAATACAAGGAAATTACTTTACTAGGAAAATGAATTTTCTAGTGTTTGATTGCACATAGAAAATTTTACTCGAAAATATTTTTCATTGGATTTATTTTTAATTTCAATGTCACAAACTCAATCGTGAATCATGTTTTGTTGCATATGAGATTCATAGTTTTTTCTAACAACTTTTTTTTTATATAAATATATTTTTCATGCTTATTCGGAAAACAATTTTCTCTTAGGGAAGGTCAGAAAAAGAAGTCAGGAAAATGAAGAAAAATCACGTGGATTTGGAAAAATATTTCCTACTTATGTGGCTAATCAAACACCGTAAAACATAATTTTACCTGAAAATTTTTACAGGCTATCAAATAGACCCTAAGTGAGCGTGTCCGTGTATTATGAACAGTGTTCTAAAAATCGTTAGGCGCTGGGCAGGCGGCGAGCAGGTGCCTAGCGCCTAGGCGGTCTTAGGTTTTGTATTAGAACTTTAATAATTTACAAAAGTTAAGCATAATACCTTATCAATTACATCCAATTTAATGCCAATATACATATGCAAAATTTAAAAACATGAAAAATTAACAATCATGAACAAAATTTATTAAAACTCAAATGACTGAAGTTGGTCATGAATCATGATGGGTACTTTATATAAAATAGAATTTGTGGACAAATATCCAAACCTACTCTTTTATTTTTCTTCAAATTGCATGAATAACCTCAGTCATGTTTGATAAAATCTACATTAGTAAAATTGGTACCGGCAGATCCTTTGAGAATTCCATTAAGTAATCATCCTTTGCTACATTTAGACATATACTGAATAAAAAACAATTAAATAGTTTATTTCTAAAAAAGAGGAAAAATAAAATAAGAACACAATCAGCCTTATTAAAAAAATAATAATAAATAAATAAATAAAATAAAAATTGCCCAGACCTTAGAACACTGATTATGAAATAGAAGAATGTACTAAAATATTCCTTTTTTAAATTGTTTTGGATTAAAAAGTGAACCAAGAATATAGTAGAAGTTTTGTTGTAGGGTATTGAAACAACGAAATTTGGGAATAAAATGCAAGTGCATATCGTGCAGTAGTTGACCTTTTTCTCCGATTTCATGACTTCTATTTTCTTCATTGTTCCAATAAACCAAGCTTTTCGACTCTTATATAACGTATATTGATTTTCATTTCAAGTCTATTAAATTGTATGTGTTGCAATATAACTAAAACATAAAAGTATGCATATTATGCTTTAACAATTCCGCAAGGATGAAGAGCTTCATTATCCTTCACAAAATGTTTTGCTATCAAGTCAATTTTAGTAAAAGTGTAGATTATATAATGGACATACACTACTATAACAAAAATGCTTAAAAGAGAACAAAAGTTGCAAAAGTGTGATAGTAAGAATTCAATCCTCCATGATGTATAGAAAGCTTAGGAACAATTGGATTGGAACTTAGAGCTTTGTAGATGAAGTTACGGTGATTTTTTTAAACCATAAAAAAGAACTCTACAAACTTTAGAGGGGGCAAAGAAGACTTTTGGGTATTATGAACTCTCTAGTAATCGTTTGTTTTTTTGTTCTTTTTGGTATAATAAACAGTTTAATGTATAAGAAATTACAATTCAAAATGATTAAGAAGGTTCCAAGTCATATTGTTCTTTAGTTGATATGATTTGTAGCCTATGATACGTAGTGGATACTAGTGCATTGCCTGTGCCGTTGGCACGATAGAAGGTGGGTCGTGGCAATAGGTCAAACTCGGTTAAAATTTTAAAAAATAAAAAAAAAACACATTTTAAAACCACCACAACTGATCCTCCCAAAATTTTAATTTTCCAAAATATGGAGTTCATGATTTTGTTTGAATGTGTCTTAATATTAAAAATACTTACGATGTGAAGTGCATTAGATTACAGTTTTTTTTTTTGGAAAAATGCATACGACGTGAAATGCATATTTAAAACTTTAGATGTTTGTATTAATGATTGGTTTCATTGGAAAGATCTTCAAAAGTTCATTTCAACCCTACAAAGTTTACTAAAATCCGACAACTAAGTAGATAGTTATGACGATTTGTATTTAAAAAAAACACAAGTTTTATTTCTCCGCCACATGCATTCCACCAACTTTTTCACCTTTTTGTTCATTTTCTTTGCCCTTCTACTTGCAATTTATTTACAAAATGACATTGTTGATAATGAATTTGCACCATCAACATCTTCCCCAACTTTCAATCTTGACCGACTTTTATCTCCAACCCCAAAGGCCATTCTAATTTGTTATATAGATTATATGATACTAATAAATTCCGATATACATGTATAACTTTTGAGACATCATTAGTTTTTTACTCTTAGAAGTTTATTTAATGGGCTATTTAACTTTTGTCCCCAACTATTATGACTAGCTTAGCGATTAGAATGCAACTTTGTCCAACATTGTTTATACTCCCCAATTTCAATTAAGGATGAATACTAACCTTGACTACCTAGATGAAAGACTACCCTGCCCTTGTCCTATTCTAATGCAAAATTTCACACTGCCTTCCCAATAATACGAATTAGACAAAACCCTTCTAACTAGAAAAGATAACTACCATATATTAAAAATATAAAAAAAAAACCCTTAAAATGCATCGAGATCTGTAAAATTCACTGCAAAGAATAATTTAATGGCCTCGATTTAGCCTTAAAAAATTCAAATGTCTGTTAAATTTGTACTTTTTGAGGGGTGATTTGAAACTTTGCATTGGAAATAGGGAAAGGGTAGGGTAGTTTGTTCACCTTGTTGGTCAAAGTTACCATTCATCCTTAATTGAAGTTGGGTCTAAAAACAAGGGTGGATAAAATTGGGATATAATCGCTAATTTGGTCGTAATAATGGGGTGCAAAAGCTAAATAACCTGTTTTCTCCCTAGAAAGTATAATACCCATGCTATAGCCACAATTGAAGTATGTATATGGAAGTTAGGAGAAAAGTTGCTTAGACATGTAGACGTGCGTCATTGTGAGGAAGGTAGACAACCAAATATGGTTTTTTTTAGCTTACTTCTATTTTAATCAATTTTGTAATAGAATCCTTTCAATCGTTAAACTTTAGTACTATCATGTTTTGCAGGTATTGCGTGCAATGCCAGTTGTTGATCTGGAAACACCAACACTCTGTCTTGTTGGAGCGCCTAATGTGGGCAAATCATCGCTAGTTCGTATACTATCCACAGGAAGGCCTGAGGTATGTCCAAGGCATAAACAATTCCATTTATGCATTTGATTTTACGTATTTATATTCACACCTTTTTATATGGACCTTAGTTTCTCTCTAGACTCCTCTGTATGAATTCTGTCTCTTGCATCTTTCTTATTAGTTGAAAGAATTTTACCTCTTCCAAAAAATTGCATTTTGTGATCTAGCTATTCAAAACATGATGAAGATTAGCTCAAATCTTAGAAGTCTATAACCAAGAATCTTACAGTGAATATAAAATTATTGAACAATAAATATGTGTCTGCCATATTGATTCCTCTTCAGGTTAGGATGTAGATCAAATTTGAGAAATATGTACATGCTGTTCACATTCAGGATGTAATAGTTGATATGAAAATGTGAACTTATTCAATCCACTGTTATTGAGAAGAATCACAAGAAGTTGGTGACTAACAAATACTTGTCATTGTTTTGTATCTTGAAATGATGCTTTGTGTAGAAATTGTAATATGTGATGAAAGTAAGCTAAACATGTGTATCAGAGGGTAACTTGACCTATTTGTTTGCATCTTTCTTCATTTGTTTATATTTTTACTCTTGTTGATCAAATAAAAGAAAAGAAAAAGTGCGTAGTGTAGTTTGGAAGTCATGTTGATGCCATTGTCTCATTAAAACAAACATCCACTTTTAATAAAATGGTCCAGGCCAAAGTGCCATGGTTGAAATTAACAAGAGGGATTGAATAATTAATCATGAGATATTGAGGTTCAGAGTTTTGTTACATTGCAAAATTCTTGCAAAGACACATTAATTGGCATTTTGGTATGCAGGAGGTAATTGATTCATTATTTAAGCATTTACAATTCAGTTGACTGTCTTTGCAAGACATTGAGCCTGAAGTCTCTTGGGATGTTTGTTAAGAAGTAACCTCTCAGTACAAGAGGGTCTAACTATGGTCTAAAACATGTTTGTTAAAGGCTCTAACTACAACCAATTTTGTTTATTTATACATTTAACTGTAGGTAAAATGTATACATATGCACCTCAATTAAGTGAAACGTAAGCCTCATAAAGATTGTGTGAGACTTAAGCCTCAGTGCATTTCTTTAAGCCACGATTTGAACTTGGTGGCTTGTTTGATAGTGAAGTCATTTACTTTTTATGAGGTTAGAATGGCATACAAATTATTCAGAGGTAAATTAGACCTGTCTTGTGCCTCTGATCAAACTCAGAGACACGTGACAATTAACAGTTGGTGACAGTTAAATGGATCTATGGATCATTGAGAGGCTAACCTCCAAATATTTGATTATGCAGAGTTTTAGTCTGATTTAGATGTGTACACAAACACCCCTTCCTGTGATTAATATGTTTCTTTGAGCATTTTGGTATCCATTTTACAAGTAAATCAACCAAATGCTGTCATAAGCAAGTGCTAAAAATTCTGGAAAAGTACCGTCCCCTCAATTTTCACATAAAAAATTCCAGTTCCACTGATTTCTACATGTTTATTTTATCTAATTCATTAAAAATATTCATGACATGACTCACTTTTTTCTTTTGTGAAGATATGCAACTATCCTTTCACGACTAGAGGGATCCTCATGGGTCATATTACTTTGAACTACCAGCGGTTTCAGGTTATTCACTTTCTTATGATGTGAATTTATATATTTTAAGTTTGCCTTTTATTATTCCGTTCAATTCTGAAGTTAATTAAATGTTCTGTAGGTAACAGACACTCCTGGCCTTCTAAAGAGATGTGATGGTATGATATGCACAACTTTGTTAGTGGTTTATCTTTTGAAATTGTTCATTTTGTTATGTGACGTTTGATCCTTCAATGTTTGAAATCATCAAAATGATCCATTCATGAGTCGGTGCGTGTTCAAATGCATATACTATAATGGAACGATTCCACTCTTTGTATTGATACACAAACAAATACTCTTATATGTTATGTACTTGGGATATTGAAGAGTATTTAAACAGAAGGGTATAAATTAAAGTTCGAAATGGCGAACTTACAAACAGAAAGCTACATTTAGATTTGTTAAGCTTCTACCTCCTAGGTCTTTGTTAGTCAACATTGGCATACAAGCAAATAATATTTTCGAATTGGATAATAAATGTCAGGTCCCTCTGACCAGGTAGACAATTCTAAGATCCGATGCAAATTAAAGAGCGTACAGGAGTCACCTTCAGGCTTCAAGCACTTTTTTTTAATTTAATTTAATTATTATTATTATTATTATTATTATTATTATTTATTTTGCAGAATAAATGGAACAACGTTACAGATTCGTTATGTAAGATAGATCAATAATTTAGCTTCTTGTAGGTGGAAATGAAGAGAATTATTCTTGTATGGGGATTTCATTTTCTGGTAGATACAAATCTGTACCTAAATCTGAATCTAAATCTCTGCAACTAGACATCAGTGCTTTAGTTTAACGAAGAACCAGTATGTGAGATTATTTGATCAAGGAAAACAGATTTACACCTGATTCCACAACACCGTGCTTACTAACGTGTCTACTTCACTTATCTAAGCATCATGATACAAGTTCAGGATTTTAACTAACACTAGGATAATACCTATACTATCTATACTAAGCCAAAGAACAGGCAACCAATCTCAAATGCTGACATCTCTGCATCACCTATAATTCCACGGTGTTGGAAAGTATTAGAGTATCATTCATATTGTATTAAAAAAATTGAGATCAAAATCATTCATCATAAATAGATGGGAAAATAACCTTCACTTTATTCGGCACAAATATACTGTTTTCTCTTGCAAACTAACCACACTCAAAGCAATAATGGATGGATCATTATGTGCCTAAGCTAATTTTGCTATGCTCTTACTTTAGCTGGTGCGAATATTAGTTTTTTCACTCTTAACACATGTTCTCTTGTTTTCTTTCTTATCCTAAAGAGGACAGGAATAATTTGGAGAAGTTAACTTTAGCAGTCCTCTCACATCTCCCAACTGCAGTACTATACGTCCATGACTTATCAGGAGAATGTGGTACCTCACCTTCTGATCAGGTATTTATGGTCTTTTTCATTTTATTTTATTTATTTATTTATTCAATTTTTACTTTCTTTTTCATTGCTTTGATAATGCTCAAGTGTGCATTTTTTTTTTCCTTTTTTCTTTTGGGTGTTTGCATAGTATTAGCGCAGGAGTGTATAGGTAGTCAATCACTAAGGTGGGCATACCATGAAACAGGGTCTCTTTTCAAGTAAACAATCTATCAAATGACCAATCCAAAGTAGGAAATTTTGTAGGGTACATTATTTGTGTTTCCTTTTCAATCAATTTCTAAGACAGATTTTATTATAAAGAATAAAGATTATATACAAACTGAGAGACAACTTCACTAAGGACGAAAATTGGCTCGTTAGAGTGTTTTGTAAAAGTCTATATTTTAGTCACAAGTGTTCCGTGGTGGTACATGCACTATGGTGGTATATAATGGTCTTGGCGGTGTCGCATAACCTTCTCTTCAGAGGAATCATTTAGTTGCGGTGGTACAAGCAAATAGTTAGGGGTAAATAACTTCTTATCCCCAAAATTGTATCACGTATAAATGTCTCGTCTTTTAAAATAGGGGTGGGCACGATTTGAGACAGTTCGGTATTGGGGTCATTTTGAAGTTGGTACTGTCTCGTACCATATCCGTCGGTAAGGGTATCAGATGGTACCAATTCGATACAAGACCAAATTTGAAATAAATTTTAAAGTATAGTTTTTTAGTGTTCCAATAAATTTGAAATAAATTTTATGGTTGGTTATTATTTATAAATAATACTTATAAATTATTTAAAACATTTTAATAATACAACAATTATATAATGATTATTAGTCATTTACAAATAACTCAATAATAAAAAATATATATAAAATACATATCGGTACGATTCGGTATTTTCAATTTTCAAAACACTAGAATCGAAACAATAACAAATTAGATGAGTACGATTCGGTTCCAGTACCGATTCAACCCAAAAGATTTTGGTCCATATTAGGACTGTATGGCATGGTATGAAATCGATTTTGTTTCCAGTATGAAACGCCCACTCCTACTTTTGAAGAAGATGAAATAGCTTGATGCACAATAGCATGTCAATTTCGACTATGGTCTTGCGCCTGAACCTATTGAGTGGAACAACGCCTAGTCGAGAAGGCAAGTGGATGTCGCAGACTAGCTGGCGACGATTCAGTTTGATGTTGCAATGACACACTTCAGTGTGTTGGACGATGGTCTATTCTTTGATGCAAAGTTTGACCACCATGATGCGAGGGTTTTTGGCTCACTGCAAGTAATGTTCTCCGTCTCTCCTCGTCAACTTTTGCTTCTTCTCTATCTTTCGTTCTTCTTCTAGTGGGGTTAGGGTCTTCATCAATTTCTTAGGATCAGCGCTTCTTATGACAAATCACCCTTTTTGGATTTTGGAAAAATCAGGAAAATTAGGATCATCGCTTCTTATGACAACCACCCTTTTTTCTTTCGATTCCCTTTGAAAAGGGCGTTACTGCGCACTACTAAATATGGGTATGTGTTTATCAAATTAGTAGCGTGTGGTTTATTGGCCTCAAGACGCGACAATTCGCGAATAGCCGACTCGGAAAGTTTAGATTCATCTTCACAATGATCATACGTAGGCGGTTCCTCCAAATTAATGACATTGGAGTTCACCTCTTCTTAGGGCGAATCCGAAAACAATTTATATCCATGTTCAGGCTCACGACTTGATTTATTAAGGATAGCTCATGTTCTTTTGATAACCAAAACACTAGCAATCTGCTCCGAGATGTCAACAATGGTTTATCTGAGCGTTACATCCTTGTTGCTGTGACTCAGTTTCCCTTTTGCAACGATTTTTCCAAGATTTTCCCACTTTGGTACCAAAATTTGATGGGTGCACAGAAGCAAAACACACAAATACATGGACCTTGATTGGCAAAGCTTCAAATCTCAATAAAATTCACTAATAAAAAAAACTGAGTATTACATAGGCCCTATTATAAAAAATATATATATATACTTGTAAAGAAAGCAACCTAATTCCTAATCCGAAAGGAAACCCTAGAAATAGAAATCCCAATTGAAGTCAAAGCCCTAATTCTATTTGGGGTCCAATTCCACTTGTTCAAGGAATTTAAATAATTACTAACATTCCTAATTTACCATCACCCCCACTTCTCTTTCCCTTTGGGTGAAGATTAATCAATAGAAGATTAACAGAGTATTTCAACTTCTTAACAACATCGCATGATACCCTATACCAACCAACACCAAACATTTCGCTAAAATGCATACTTACCTTGTAGACGCATCCGTAATGCATCAAAGATAAATCGAGCTTTCTTGATCAAATATGCAAAAACTACATCCCTTCAATATCCATACCTTATGAGCCAACTCTACATGTTGGCTAGTAGCTTGTTCCACAGAACCATCCATGGCCACCCTCGAAAAGTATGCACCAACTGAGAAATCTCTTTCCTTATCCTCTTTCCACACAACCATCCACATGAAAAATGATATCCTTGAAGGTAATCCATTTTCTACACCTACTTAGTTGAAAAATCTTGAACTGCTCCCCAAGACAAATTATCTATGGCCAACCTCGAAAATCTCTATCCTTATCCTCCTTCCACACCCATCTCCTCTTTTTTTTACCAAAGTAACACTCCCTAGTGCATTCGACAAAAAAACAACTCCTCCACCGTATACACTGAAAAAGCATTCCTGCATAGAGATCTATTAACTTGCCAACCAAAATCAAGGACTCGACCCTGCTTCTTCTAACTCGTATATTGTTGATTTCTGGTATATGATTAACTTAGCACCATAAGTTTCAAGGATTTCATTTGACATTGGGGTATTTTTACTTGTCTTGTGAGAGGTGCATGGAAGACAAAATATGATTTTCTTTTATCCATCTAGTAGTTTATTTTTCTTTTGTTCTTTTTGTTTGTAGGCCTCCTTAACCTATACTTCCATATTCTGATCTTCATTTATATGTTAAGCACAATTTATTCCAAAAAAATAAAAAAAGTAAAACATCAGAAAGCTGATCATTGTAGAGCTCCAGTATAGAGTTTAGAGTACATAGATCCACTGCAGCTGCTAGCAAGACTGTCGTCAACATTGGATTTTCAGTATGGCTAAGTCAGTGAAAGGCTTTGGTTCTTAATTCTTGAGCCAAATTGCATCCATTTCATTCAAGTCATGGTTGATAGTGATACTATTTCTGGCCCTGGATATCATATTACTTCTGGCATATTCTCGAAACTGCATTTTCTCATAGCCTTACTGACATGGATATCAGATGTAAAGCTTCTCCAAAATATATCCAACTCCATTCTGATTACTTGATTAATTTACTGAATTTGTGCAGTTCATCACTTACAAAGAGGTAAAGGAAAGGTTCAGTGGCCATCTCTGGCTGGATGTTGTCTCCAAATGTGACCTGTTGCAAGAGGCACCAATTCTCTTCATTACAGAAGATGCCAATGCAGATCAGCTTGAGATGACGAGATACAGGAAAGAGGGACCTGATGGAGCCATCTGTGCATCGGTTAAGAGTGAGATCGGACTTGATGAGGTAGTCCAAAATCCTATAGTTTTCTTTCACATGTATGTTCTTGACAATGGTTAAACGTAGCCTTAGATTCCTGCTTGATAACTGGTTTGCAAGACGCTGAGCATTTCATGATACGGATGCCCAATGAATTGGATGTTTATTCCTCCTAAATTTTAGGAAGAAAGTGAGAGAAAACAAGAAGAGACCCAACTTTTCATGATCTTATCTTACTTTATACAGAATTTAGGTCCTATCATTTGCACCAGAGTACCAGCCTAGAATTTATAGGTTCCATAGGCGACCACTTAGAGTTTAGGTCCCAAGACCATGTTGATTGAGACTAGGTTGTTACTTCAATAAAAGATGTTTGGAAAAAATGAAAAGTAACTTACTCTGTTAGGACCACTTGGCTAAGCGACACACGTTCAAACACTCTGCAAGTCAATCCAAATGTTGTTACTTAATGAATGAAATACTATGAATAAAAATCTTAAATCACACAAACTCGGAAAAAAAAATCATATAAACATCAGAAAGTATGTTACAAATTTTACTCAACCCCAAACCCCCATACCACCACACCAGCGGCTATCACCCCCTCCCTTCCCCTTATTTGTCTCCCAACTGTAGCCACCATTGGCAACCACAAATGATTGACACCCTTCTCTACTTCCCTTCATCCCTATCCCCCAAGGACCACTTCACGACAGTGATGTGCCTCACCTTTCACCTGCCACCTTACCTTTCGCCTTAAATGCAATTCCCTCAGCCAGTGTTTCCGCCCCTGTTGCACTCATGACAATTCTCAATCATTTCTCTCCTCAATGCCCTTCCACAACTCGTAACTCCTCCATTAATGCTCATGTTCCTTCCACACAAACCCTTTAACCCATCTCTTTTCACCCCTAACGCAGTGCCATCTTTTCATTCAGCTGCGTCTAACCATTCATCTGCTTCAGGCTCATGCCACATGTACATCTCTCTATCAGCTGGGACCAGAATCATCTTTCAATCTTTTACCTTTGTCCCTCCTTTGGTCACATGCTATGCTGCCTCCTTTCATGCCATCTCTTCTGTACCACCTTCTAAATCTTTGGTGGTGAATAAATCCTCTACTTTGGCTCCACCTCGTGATCCTCACTTTGAGAACCATGTTGTTGATGTTTCATGAAAGAATTTTTCCAGTTGGACTGACTTCTCCCTACACCACACATTAATCCCATCACTAAAAAATTGAGAGATTCGCCTTTGAGATGGTAGAAATTCAGCTCCAATCCTAGCTGTAAAACTCTCCACAATCTTCTTCGTGGGACAAACGAGCAGGGTAAACCTTCAACAGGCTGAAAACTTCTTTTGTTGCTTCTGAGCCCATCTTCTCGGCTGTCACCACCTTTGCAAATCTTTGCCATCCATCTGTGATCATCACCATCATCCCAACACCCTTTCTCAACCACCTATCTCAATCCTAGGTACCCATTTGTATACTTTCTCTAAGCCCTCAATCAACATCACCAGATTGTCTCCTCCTACCCCCCCTCTCCTTGATTCCTCGGTAGATCTTATTCACACTACCACCATCATTTCCTCTCACCAATACTCTAGCTCTCCGAGCTCATTTCTCTTTGCTGAGGATGTTGTCTCCTCACTGGTGGGGAGAGTGGTGGTGTTTTCTACTGAAAGGGAGGAATTGGAATTGTCTTCTCTTGCTCATGGAGAACTTGAGCAAGATGAGGTAGCCTCTGATACAGTTGATGAATAAATTCCGTTGGAAATCAGTGGGAAATTGATGGGTGGACGAAAATGCAGAAGCAACAGTCCAGTTATACTCCAAAACAGCTCACAACAAAGGGTTGGTGTCCTTGGAGAAGGATCATCAGATGGGAGAGTTTGTGGCTAATCTCGTTTAAAATCATGTCTTTGAATGCTAGAGGGATGGGTTCAGAGAGGGATAAATCTTAAGAGATTGGTTAATTTGCATAAGCTAAACATCACTGTAATTAAGGAAACAAAGCTTCAAGATGTTGATTTCAATCTCATCAAGGAGTGTTGGGCAGAGATTTCTTTGACTGGGCCTCTATCCCCTCTTTGGGCCTATCAGGAGGCATTTTGTTGGTTTGTGATAAAAGGAGTTTGCAAGGCTGATGACTTGCTTCTTGGTGTGTTCTCCATTTCAGCTTGCTTCATTAGATTGGAGGATAATATTGAATGGGTGTTCAATGGTGTTTATGGGCCATTGCCCATATGAGGGGCATCATCGTCTGCTTTTCTGCCGGGACTGAAACGGGTCATTTTGGAAAAACGATCAACCACCATGAAAACAGGATTGTACCCTTGACAGTTGGCAAACCCCATAACAAAGTCCATTGACATATCTAACCAAGGTCTCTTAGGTATTCCTGCACTAGTGGCTCTTCCCTTGGCAGTTTGACAAACAAAGCACTTTCGCACAAAGCCATTAATATCCACATGCAGAGATGACCAAATATATCTTCTGCACAGTAAGTGTAGCTTCTTGGTAGTACCTCAATAACCTGCTAGATCACCATTGTGATCTTCTACGATCAGCTTCTCTTGAGTAGGAGTGGCGAGAATGCATAATCCCTTTGAATATGACTCCATGTGCAATAAAAAGTCTCCTTGACTGATGCGGAGTTGTCTAACATGTTAAGTAAATGGACCCAAAAATGGACCAAGACCCATAGAGAGCATGTAATTCATCAAACCCATCCACTTAATGCTTGCACTACCACTAAACATGTTTTGGATACTGACATCTCACTGAGTATAAGCAATGAAATGTCTCATGGTTAGAGTGAATGAAAAAATTGCGGTTAAGAAGATAATGCTTCAAATGTCACAAAGTTGCAATGGAAAAAACAATGCCTCTAATTTCGCAAAATTGCAACAAAGAAGAAATGCTTCTAATGTCGCAATGCCCGATAACACTTCACCCACTCCCGTTTCACAAGCATCACATGACAACTCAAGAGCCCTCTCAAAATCTTTTTGGTAAAGCAATGATCTACATAGACGTCGTCTTAGTTTTGATCTATGTTTTTGGGTATTCTGCCAAGGTTCTAAAGCTCTATTTCTTGCCCCAGCCTTAAAGTGTCGTGGGACCATACACTAGTCAAAGCAAGGGCTATCACGCTAAAATTTCTACCCTTCGGCGGACCTTGATGCTTAAGGCCCCGCCTCGCCTCCCCCCTAACAACACGGGTTTTGATCTTGTCGAGACCATAGCAGTACTAAAACCATCAATAAAATTGTGTGAAGCCGTCTTATACACATTGTGATGCCTTGAGGTGCGCAATGAATAATATAATCCTTACGGTACATAACTTTGTAATCAATAATCACACCCAAAGTTAAAAGTCGCCGATTGATTAACAAGTAGTTACAATTGACGAATTGACTAGATATTCGCTAACCATTGATTAAAGTTAGAGACTTGTTGACAACTAGCCATGAGACACTGACGGTTGATTAACCTTTAGAATAGCAACTAGTCGTGACCGATGGACAAAGATTGACATAGTTGACAGGTATTGATCGTAGTGATATTGTGGACAATTCTCCATTATCAGGAAATTCCATTATGGACAATCCTCCATGAGACACTTTATTGCTTGTGAAACGGGAAGGCAAAGGTAGTGGGAAATTCACATATAATGGTAGTAATAAAAGCAAAGTCCAACAAGTCGCATAACAATACACTTTCTTGGATTTTATAAGGGGAATTCTCACGTAGTATCAAGGTAATAAAGCGAATAGTCCTATGTGCATAGAAAATGATAAGCATGTACAATGTTTAAGACTGGGGGTGGGCACGGTCCAAATCGGTTCCAAATTTAGAGGAACCTAACTCGAACCGTTTAAAATTAACGGATCCGGTCCGGTCCGGATCCCTTCATTTTGAACATTGGAACCGAACCTAACTCGAGCCGTTTGAAACAGTCCGGTTCCTACGGTTCCAAATCTAAGTTGATTATGTTTTACACTGATTTGATTTCCTTCTTAAATTTCCTTTCTAAATCTTTCCAAATTAAGTGTTTCTGATAAGATATGACTCGTTCCTGTAATACATCAAAACACAGATAGGGGATTTCAAAAGGACCGGTCATACATTGATTACTATCCAAACAGGTCATGATCTGGTGAGAACAAAGGGAACAAGCATTCAAGGAATGCAGCTCCAACAAGGCTAGTACTTCCAGTTGCATAGCTACTGGCTGTACTACCTGTTTCTGAAGTTGGAGAGCTATGGGTCTCATATCCACCATCGCTGTTCTCGGCACTGTCAGAACTCCCTTCGACCGAGTATTGATCAATAGGAATAGCACTCGAAATTGTGCCAGACGGTAGGAAACTGTTTGCTAGTAGAAAAGGAACATAATCAAAAGATTCATTTGTTTCAATGTCCAATTGAGACATGTCTTCTTGTACACCCTCATTTTTCTCTTGATCATCTTCATCATCACTGCTATCTTTGTCATTGCTCAATTTTTGACATATTGTGCTCATGGATGAGTTTGCAGATGGAGAAGGAAAACTTACATATTTTGATGGAGGAAGTGGTAAAACTGGAGCTTCCCCTTCTGGCTGCAGTTCGAAGCAGGGCTGTGTGGCTACAGAAAAGAGAGGGGAAGAGAAGAAGACCAGAGAGGAGAGGAAATCAGTACAATATAAATCTCGAATGAGGAGAGGAAATCAGTACAATATAAATCTCGAAGAAGACCAGAGAGGAGAGGAAATCACTACAATAGAAAAGATAGGGGAAGAGAAGAAGGCCAGAGATGCAGGTGCGGAAGAGGCGGCCTGCGAGTGCTTGCTCGATTTGACTGTGGATGCTCACTTCTTTTCTCCTCTGCGGCTGCGGGTGCTAAAACTAAAGAGTCTTGATTCTTAGTTACTTTACTTCCTCAAATAGTTCCATTACATATTTAGGTTTTTACTAATGTGATTTGAAACGGGTCCAACTCGGACCGTTTCTTTTTTAAAAATAGGAACCGGGACCGGACCGTTTTATAACGGACCCGGACTGATCCGAACCGTTTAGAGCAAAACGGTCCGGTTTATTTGAACCCGGGGATCCTCAACCCGTTTGCCCACCCCTATTTAAGACAATCAACAAACAAATTGTAAGAAACAATTCTCATTGTTGCTACGAGCCAATGTGTGTTAAAGATGATGGAAAGTTTCATATTCGACAAGTCCTTATTTATGTTGGTAGACTTTTCCAAATATGCTGACATTCCATGTTAGAGCTACAAGATCACCATTCATTTCTCGCATTTAGTATTAAAAAGAAAATTTTGAAGAAAAACATTTTTTTTTAAAGAACCAAGTAATGTGGAATAGGCAACTCTGGAGCTTAAAAGGTGAAGTGACAACCCTTGACTCCACTGTTGTGGCAAACAAATCACTCATTGTGTTACCAGACGAGTCCACTTGAGGAGACTCACTTGTCTCCTTCATCAGTGTTTTCGACTGCGTCGGTCTCAATGGTTGCAACACAAAACGAGCACCGTCATCTGCTAAAAAGTGTATGTGTTCAGATATGCATCATGAAGGGACCTTCTACAGTAGGTGCTAGATTTTCATCTAATCCTTTTTATTTCATAGGGGTTCGGGATCTGGTCCATACGTGGTTTGGCAGGGTCACACTGGACATCGGTGTGTAGGAATGATTAGTCTAATGCCAGTTGCAGATCTAGCTCTAAATCCAGCGATCCTCCAAACCCTAATCCCCTCGAAATGGGTGGGAGTGTGTGTACCTAAGTGCGCAAGAGAGAGCGAGAGGGAGAACAAGAAACGGGCATGCGACGTCAAATAACGAAAAAAGTTGCAGCCCTCACGTATATTTAACAAAATGCGCAGAGACAATTTGCAGACTTAGGGGTAGGGTTTAGATGTTCATTCTCCTCTACTTATTCATGCTTGGTTCAACACTTCTGTTGAATCCTTCCCAGAGTGGGATTGCACTGATACCAGATAAAGGCACATTAGCAGTGGAAACAACCATGTAAACAGTTTTTCCTCAAGTACCCTAAACTGAACAATGAATCTTCTAAACTTCTTACGAATGTTATCTTCTAATATGAGATAAGTTTGAGTACATCTCATATTGAACTAAATTAAACCACTTGTTAAGTACATCTCGTATTGAACTAAATTAAACCACTTGTTAAGGTTGGGACAACTCATTATCAGCACCCCCTGATACCATCACAAGGACAGCGTGAAGTACCACAGTAAAGCTGCAGATAACATCATAGTTTACCATGACCTCTGCGTCAAAACACGTATGTGCAATTAGTAATACTCTACACCTCAAATTTTTCTTGTGGAAGATACATTAGTAAAAGTAAATAAGTTTTACTGTTTACATATTTTTTTTTACATAATGTGCATCTTACATAGCTAATTGTCCTTGGTCTTTGCAGCTGAAGAACAGAGTGCATGCCCTGCTTGCTGACCAGATGGCCAAGCTCAAAATTTAGAAGGATGCTGAAGAAGAATAGAGGCACATGGAGTCCTTTCCTCAGTCATTTCAGAATATTATTTATGATTGTGAGCTCAGCTGGTGGCAGTTCATGTTGATTGAATATTATACAGTTTCAAAGGAGGTGCCTCGCATATCCACCTACCAACATTACTGAAAATCAACTAAACTCGAGTTCTCACCAATAGGCACTATGATGTCCATGTTTCAGTCTTGGTGGTATTGTATTCAGTGTCAAGTTAGTTTGTTCATCATAGAGCATCCACTGCTAGTTTTGTATTGATTGCTCAAAAGGAACAATTAAACAAAGTACAGTGTAACTTAACAATAGTTGTGCTAAGGCAGATTCTTAATTAGCTTTATGGTGCAATAAGGTGATCAATTACAAAGAAACTTGTCAACTCCTCAATTACTAGCCAATGTAGGGTTTTTCAGGACCATGTCATGAATAGACCAAAGTTCATGCATGCTCTACTCAAGTCCCAATATATATTTCAAAGTCTTCTTCTGCAACTGAACATTGCATTCTTCAGAGTATCACTAATCAACAAATGAACAGAAGTTATAGAATCCTTAACCCCATGTTGCAGGCTAGGTTCAAACCCGTGACGTGAATGGTACATCTTTGGCGAAAAAAAGTTGTAGAGTATCAGATCCTACTGTAGATTGTCAAATTTAACAATCGATACCCACTGTTTTTGCTGAATCTGATGCTTTCACATCATTGCATGCGTATTCTGTTGTGAAGATGATCTCCTCTACAGATCCATCCTCCAAAAATTCATCCTTTCGGAAATTTCTATCCCCAGCAAACACGTTCTAAAGTTTTTTTTTTTGAAAGGCAAGCAGGGTTTTTATAGGATCCCAGAACCCATTAAGATGCCGCAAGCTGGGTTTGAATCCATGACCTAGTGGTACCATCCGCCAAGCTCTAAAGTTAATGGTGAAATGGGGGTTATATAACTCTTAAACTTGTGAAACACTTTGTGTGGGATTAAAAATATCAGAATGCATAGATATTCAGTGACAATGATCTGCATAGCAACGCGATGAACCTTGGTAAAATTAAGGAGTTTCAACATTTTCCAAAGTACATCAAAGATTTGAAGAAAATTCGACACAAAAAAACACCCCAAGTCAATGGACCCCTTACCTTTGTAAAACTAGTTTATGTTCGTTCAGTGCTTGAGCATCCAACTCAAAACATCTTCCTCTTAAAAATGACGGAAAAATGAGTATTTCTACTACCAGCTTCTAATCAAGTCGAATGGCCCTGAGAATACATAACTCCAAAGAAAGAAATAATTGAGAAAAATGGAAGAGAAGTTTCTTCTTCCACTCTCACTTCTCCCATGTTCTTCACTCTTCAATTATCTCATCAAAAATTTGTCTCCTTATTCCCTATCCCTATTTTGTAGCATCCCCTTCATCCTTGTTAACGCTAAGTGCAATTGTTTGGTTTTGGCTGGGCAGTGACAGGCGCATAGAAGTATCATCATATACTTTGAGGCTTAAAGGTTAAAGGTCCGATTTATGTTATAATTGGGACTCTCTGAGTTCCCAGGGGAAGGATTCCACACGCATCCATGTTGATACTTGATACTATACTGAGCTAACTGCAAGGTATCGATACTTCAAAGGGCTCCTATCCATCACTTCAATGAGGCAAAACATTAATAGGACAGAACTTGAGAGTAAATATTATTTTTCTTTTCTCTATCAGATGGAAATAACACAATTTTATGTACATAATTATATTTTATTTTTCTTTAAAGGGTAGCAAGAAGGATTTGCCATGGATGGAAAATGGTGAGTTACTATTTTACAAAATATAAACTAAATTACCTGTTTTAGGTTACTACAGAACTTTGTACTTTCAACTGACACCATCTCTCCATGATAACTTAATTTGTGCTCCCATCTCACTCAACATGGAGTATACCATATTTTCCTTGTGGCTTGATGCACATCTGTTTTCAAATGAGTCAGAGCTCCCACTCGAATTGGAAAGGTTGACTAAGCTAGACCCTGCAGCCTTTTGCAATCCCTTCTCCCTCATCATCTTCCTCACATTCTCAACATCATCCCATTTACCCTCCATGGCATATATATTTGACAACAACACATAAGGCCCTACATCCTTTGGATCCAACTCAATTAGCCTCTTACCAATGATCTCTCCCAGCTGAAAATTCGAGTGGGTTGTACATGACGATAGAAGAGCCCCCCACAAGGCCGGTCCAGCATTCATAGGCATCTTACGCATAATCTCTTCCGAGTCTTTCATTAATCCAGCACGACTAAGGAGATCCACCATACACCCATAGTGTTCAACTTTTGGCTCAATCTTGTAGACACGTTGCATCATTTCGAAGCACCACCAACCCTCCAACACCATTCCTGAATGGGTGCATGCAGAAAGGACACAAATGAAAGTTGCACCGTTAGGTATTTCACTGCTCTTCTCCATCTCCAAGAACATCTTAAGAGCCTTCTCACCATTCCCTTGCATAACATACCCCATTATCATTGAATTCCACGACACAACGTTCCTTTCAGGCATCTCGTCAAAGACTTCTCTCGCTAAATCCATCACTCCACATTTTGCATACATAGTCAAAAGAGCGGTTGATAGTAGTACATCAGGTTCAATCCACAAATTCTCTTTCAAATAAGCATGTACCCACTTTCCTCGGTCAAGCTCATCTAAGGTAGCACATGCAGTCAGTACACTTACAAGTGTAGCCTCATTCGGCTTCCCCTCCTGTTGCATCATCTTATCAAACAATTTCAAACACTCGTGATAATGGTTACATCGCACGTAAAGAGCCAATATGGTATTCCATGACACCACATTCCTACTCGGCATCATTTCAAAAAGCTCACGAGCAACAACTACATTCCCAATTCTAGCATATCCATCAATCATAGAATTCCAAGTAACAACATCTTTAACCAACATCAAATCAAAAAGCTCCTTCGCACTTACCATATCCTCACTCGAAACATGACCCGCAATCATAGTGTTCCAACTTACCATATCCCTCTCAGGCATCTCATCAAAAAGCACTCGAGCGATACCAACTTCTCCATTCTTCACATACCCATCAATCATCGAATTCCAAGACACCATATCCAACAGCCGCATTTCATCAAACACTTTCCGAGCCTCCCTAATTCTTCGAAAACAAGAATACATATAAATCATAGAGTTGGCAACAAAAACATTAGTTTCCAGACCACATTTGACAACCAAACAATGGGTATTCTCCCCTTGTTGAACCAAACCAAGCTCTGCACTAATCTTAGCCAAAAGAGGAAAAGTATAGTGATTGGGCAATATCCCATTTCGAACCATTCCTCGATAATAAAACCCAATTGCACTCTCTGGGTCATTTGCATTCACATATGATCTCATAATGGTATTGCAAAGAAAAGCATCGGGTTCTTCGAAGTGGGAGAAGAGAAACACAGCATGTGGGGTCAAAGAAGGTGAAGAACAAAGCTTCTTTACAACTTGGCTTGAAGCAAGGGAGTGTTGGAAGAGACCCGAAACGATGAGTTGAGAGTGGATTTGATTGAACTCTGATAAACTAGGTCTGCACGACTCTAGAATGCGCAGAATGGGATGGTTCAGTGTTAATGTGCGCACCTCCACCTCTTCTTCTTCTTCGTGTTTTACATTGTTGTTGTTAGTCCTCCAGATTGTTTGGGGAGAAGGTTTGGAGAGGTTTTGTTGGGTTTTTATGATTTTTTCGAGATAGAGGGAAGATAAGCGTATAGTTGATTTGGAGCTCTTCGTTCCAACGCCCATCTCTCTCTCTTTTAAAGTTGGCGCGAAACAAATCAATGTAGAAGTGAGACTTCATTTAAGTTTTAACCACTTATCCTATCGTGAGATCAAATTGGTTTTACGAGGTTGTGGATTGTAGTTTTGACTGACGTGTTCTCGTTAGAATGAGTTTTGTACTATGGTTTTCGGATGAATCTATAATAAAAGCTCATAGCGTGCGTGTTCCCTTCTACCGAGGAGTAACTAATCGAAGTTAATCAAGCTTCAATTTAGGTGAATCTTGTTATATCAGTGTATTTGTTATTTTCGATTTTCTTGTTGTTCTACTCCACTATCAACTTCAAGAACCTCTGGAATATCCAAAATATTTTGACATTCATTTTGAAATTGTTCAATCTCTTTCATAATGTATAGTTTTGAGGCTTGATGTTCAATTTTTCAATTTGAAAATAAATTTGTATTGTTTTTCTTATTATGTTTTCTTCCTCCAATTCATCATCATAACAATTTTTCATTGCTTTTTTGCCACAAACAAATTTTCTCAACCATAAATTTGTGCCTCGTTACTCGTGCAACAGGTGTTCAAATTGCAACTAGCATGAAGATAATGTACTTCTACAACTTTACCCCAACATGATTGAAACTCTTCCACTGTCTCTTCGTCCTAAATGCATTTATGAAAATCTTTACCAAATGTAATGTTCATGTCAAAACATGAGATAATATTATTATTATTTGGCATTTTGAGAAACATGCCACAAACACATTCGATGATCTGCATCTGGAAATACTTCATGAATTGAATTGATAATAGCGAATGTTTGGTCTACGAATATTGTTTGTTACGCATAGCTTTTTTTTTTTAATTCCTTAAAAAACTAAATAAATTTTTTGTGGTCTCATTTATCAACAATAATGCAACACTAAAAAAATCTAAGAATGTGAGTTAATCCCGACAAGTGGTGCAAGAACATAGTTGTTGGTCCTAAATGTAGTATTAAAACACATAACATCGTGCCAATGGTGTTATGGTCGAGTGGTTAGGGCTGTGTGGGTTTTCCCCCCACGTCCTAGGTTCGAGACCCACCGGCGGCATGGTTACTTTCTTATGGTGTTGACCTGTAGGTCACACCTTGTTGATAGGTTATGGGATCCTATAAAAACCTAGCTCACTTTCCAAAAAAAAAAAATCATAAAAAAAATTGGTAATCAACCGTTGACTTTGCTTTGGGCTAAAAGCAAGAAATAACTTGACCCTCACATACGTTTTAATAAACAAAAAATGGTTCCCAAGATTGAAAATCTCATTGCACATGTTCTGATTCCCGAATTATGCATACTAAAAATAAATTTGATTGCAATAAAGGTACTCTACTTGGAAGAACTAATTCATGATTATACTCAATGAGTTGTTGATAAAAAAAAAAGTTGTCGTTTGCACAACCTTTTCAGCTCGCAAGTGTAAGAGATCCAACTTATAGATTCGACAAATCAAGGTCGATTCCACTAAGAGTTATGTTGATTAAAGTAAAAGCTCAAATTTAATTTTAACTAGTGACAAAGATATATTTACTCTCAAAAGAGATAAATTTGATTAAGAAAATAAAAATAACACTACTCAACTATTGGGAGGATTGGTTCAATTCAAGAAAAGTAATAGGGTTGAAGAATCTACCAATGTAGCTAGAATCCACAAATGTAGCTAAAATATACCAATGAATTAATGTTCTTCTAGATTTCTACATTAATTACTGAAACTTAATTGTGTGATTTAGAAAATTTAACTTTACATTGAAATTAATTTAAACACATGTTTTAATCCCTTTCACTTGCACAAGAGTTCAATTTATAAGTATTTATTGTCAAAAAGTTATTTAAGCAAAAAATATCACACTCAATGGACACGAAAATAAATGTTTGAGCATGGATTCAAATTTCTTCATTCTAATGATGATAAGAAAATTATTTATAAAAAATGTTACACTCATTTTGAATATTTGAAGCAAGATTAAATAATAACTAAAGAACAATATTGAATAAACTTGAATATTCATTCAATTATAAGAATTCCATACATGGCTTCATCTGCACGCCTAGTTGTTGGTTATTAGCTTATAATGATTGCACAGAGATTGCAATAAACAAATTTCAATGAACTACAAGGAAGAGCCAATGGAGTACTAGGCATCTTAATAGCCTCTGCACTTAATAACCTCCAATAGGAAAAATGCTCAACTTTAAGGAACATATTATTTAGACAACTATCACCACCTTTTAGCTAGGCTTTTTTCTAATAAGGTGTCAAAGTCCCACCACTTAGAATGGAGTTACCCTTGGCTCTGATGCCAACTCTAATGACCCAATATCAGGTTATTGATATTGTCCCCATGTAACCACTTTTGTTCTTGGCTCTGGCACCAAATGTAATGACCTTCTATTAGACCACGAATATTGTCCCTACTTAACTACATCTGAGCATATGGACGATGGTCGCCATCAAGTACAAGGGTAAGATGCATATCACACTTTCTTTAAGATGATAAGCGCGTATCTACTATTCGATTGCAGAAAATATGAAGCTCCACCTCTAGCAGAACGCTTGGCCATTGTTTTGTTGAGAGAGAGAGACGGTGAATGAAGAAAAGTTAATGATTTGGAACTACTAGGGTTTTGGTTTTGTGATGTGAAGAGATACGATGGGTGGGTAGGTGGAGAAGTTACTGTGGTTACACCATTTATTTTTATTAATCAAAATTTGAATTTCAAACATTTATTTTTTTTAGTTTTGTAATTTCAATATAATTTGTTGATATCCATCATTTTTAGGGGACGTTTGTTTTTGCTTTTTTTTTTTTTAAGTTCTAATTAAAACCTTGATAAAATTTATATGGTTTGGTTTTGCTTATAATTATAACCAAAATTCTTACTCCTATAAGGGGTGGGCATACCATCCCGCGATCCCGATTTCGTTTCGGACTCATTCCATCTCATCTCAATTTTTTGGGTCATTTTGAGATTGATTAAACTCATCCTGATCCCGTCCCGCCCTGATCTAGATCAGGATGGAGATTTTCAATCCCACCAATCTCGCCCTATCCTGAACTTTTTTATTTAATATTAATTAGTATTAATTTTAATCAAACTACTCTTCTAAAGGAAACTTTATGATGTATTGAAATTAAATCAAAACATCTATTTAATATTGAAGAAACCTGAATGTTCATTCAATTACAAGAATTCCATAGATGGCTTCATCTTCACGCCTGTTAGTTATTAGTTCTTAATGATTGCACAAATATTACAATAAACAAATTTCAATGAACTACAAGGAAGAGTCAATGGGATACTGGGCATCTTAACCTCCGATCGGAAAAATGCTTGACTTTAAGGAACATATTCTTGAGACAACTATCACCACCTTTTAGCTAGACATTTTTCCAATAAGGTGTCAAAGTCCTACCACTTAGAATGGAGTCACCCCTGGCTCTAATACCAACTTTAATGGCCTAATATTAGGTCATTAATATTATCCCCACTTAACCACTTTTGTTCTTGGCTCTGGCACCAAATGTAATGAGCCACTACCAGACCACGAATATTGTCCTTACTTAACCACCTCTACTAAGGTGTGGAGTTTCAGTGTTAGTAACTAAGCATATGCACGATGGTCACGATTAAGTACAAGGGTAAGATGAATATCACGCTTTCTTTAAGATGATAAGCGCATATCTACTACTCAGTTATAGAAAATATGAAGTTCCACCTCTAGGATACACCAACAACGAGAAACCTATATTTCCTTTTGATATGTACTCAAACAAAAAAACCAAAGATAATACATTTAATCACAACATAGGTCTAATAAACATGGAAGAATAAGTTGAGAAACCTAATCGAGGTCATCCTACCATGGGTCACACTCACACCCTAAGAGGGTATGTAGCCACTCATGGTAAACTTTAGGTTTCTCATGGTGATAAACATTAATAATATGATATTAAAACTTACAAATAAAACTCTCGAATCTATACAATTTTCTCACAATTTGATTCACAACTCTTGGATCATTTGCATGGAATGAATGTGTCTTTATATTATGCTGGTATGCTAGTAAAGTGGGTGGCAATAGGTATGGCTATTTAGCTTCAAAATTTAACTAAAGTTGAGAAATCTAATGTGAATGCATAATATGCATAGTAATTTAGAATAAGTGGTAACAGATTCCAACCAAAATTGCTTGGGAAACAAGATTCTCCCGCCCTTTATAATTTCTAATTTTATGATCGAACAGAGGATAGAAAAGTGGAAAGTATAGGAAGAATTGTCCAATATAATTGTATCAATCCCAGATAGACAAACACAACAACAAGATACATAGATTTTCAGAGACAAACTCAAAAGTTATGATAACTTCTTCAACATTGGTGGATTCGACAACTCCACAAGTCAAAGATGATGAGAAAAAAAAAAAAGAAAAAAAAAACTCTGGTGACTTCTGATAGGCACAATTTCAAGAAAGCAGTAGCATTATAGTTACAAACACTCAAGAATTGTCTTGAAGACATTGAGAATGCGACGCACATCCCACTTCACAACATGGAATCTCAAGCCCTTGTTAATGTGATTAAATACCTAAATATGCATGTCAATGCCAATGGAGAAAAAGTTGATCTTGATGATGATGACAAGAAATGTGGTGAGACTGAGCAAGACAAAGCTTTGAAGAAGTACGATGCAGATTTCGTCGATGTAAGAGAAGATTACAATGTGTTGTTTAAAATCATCCTTGCAGCGAATTACTTGGATGTGAAAGCATTGATGGATCTGACTTGCCAAGTTGTTGGAGATATGATCAAAGACAAAAAACCATAGGGTATTCATAAAATTTTCAACATTGAGAAAGATTTCACCCCAGAGAAATAAAAGAAAATTCGCAAAATACCATGCCTGGGATTTTGAGTAAAGAATGTATGAGGTTTATGACTGGTTTGTTTATGAGTTTATAAAGATGGTCTTAGTTTTTTGTGTTCTTGAAGTTTAGTTCTTTTATTAATTATTAAGAATTTGACCAAAAACGCGGTGAAATTTGTTAGAAAATTTTGATTGTTTATTTGATTCATTGATATCTCCCATGTGATTTCTAGTATAGATAGATTAAACCAATTTTATAGACTCTCGGTCGTTGATTGTTGCACACACATAAGAAACATTGTCTATAAAGGTAAGCCTGCAAGCTTGTTGATATTGTAGTACTTGATATTTGATTTATATAAGGTACTAGACAATTAAAAAAAACTTTATTTCTTATGAAAAATTACATTGACACTTTGCTCTTACATTGATATTGCGATAAAATTACTTTTAAAAAAAATTATCGACAAAAAATTACATCTTCAAATGAAAACTTAATTGCTCGATTAGGAAAAACTATTTTAGTGTTAGTAATAACTAGACACAATGGAAGATGATGTGTCTCCAACCTCAAGTTCGGGCTTTGCCACAAATTTGGAAGTCTTTCCTCTTCACATCTCTCCAAATTTTCTCAGTAAAGTTTTCCCTTGTCATTTAGTTTATATATAATTCTTTGAGTTATCTAGTTCTCTTCATTGATTGTATTTCTTTTCTTTTCTTTTAATTTGCTTAACACCAATAAAATGCTAAAACAATTACAAAAGTAAGAAAAGAAAACAACATTCTAATTTACCTTCCCTCACGGCTTTGTTATCCATGGTATCCAATAGAATATCAACATGCATGGCAATCAATAGTTTCACATCTTCAAGTGATTTTGTTACTCAAAACTTTATTTTCACTAGTTATCCTCTATCATTTTATATACAATTTTTAGCAATAACAAAAACATTATCATGACTAAGAGGGATATGATGGTTGATGAGAGTAAGTGTTTTTCCGCTTATTGAGAATTGAAGTGATGGTCATTTATGAGAGGTAACAGTCATCAATCAAGTTCTCACATTGTACACAAGTTTTGAAAAAAAAATGAGAGCCACGATAGTCTATTATGGCTTAAGAAATATTGTAATTGACGACGTACACAAATTTAAGGAAAAAAGATGGGTACAATGGTCTTAGTTAATACTAAATATCGAATTGGAGCATTTCAATCTTTCATAGCTTTCACTTATATCTAGACAAAAAAAAGAACACTCAGTTTCTATTATAATACTTGATTTGAAATATTTAACTTTAAATTCAAACTAATTCAAACACATATTTTAATCTCTTTCAATTGCACAAGAGTTCAATTTGCAAATATATCTTGTCAAAGAGTTATTGAAACACAAAATACCACACTCATTGGACATGAAATAAATGTCTAAGCATGGATTCAGAATCAGTTCATTCTAATGACGATAAGAACATTTTCATAAAAGAATGATATACTAATTTTGAATCTCTAAACCAAGATTAAATAATAATTGAATAAAAACCTAAACATTCATTCACTTACACGAATTTCTTATTGGTTTCATCTGCACGACTAGTTGTGAATTATTAGCTCGTAATGAATTCACAGAGATTGCAATAAACAAACTTCATTGAACTACAAGGAAGAGCCAATGGGGTACTAGCTCAGCTGGTAGGCTTGTGGCACATGGTATCACAAGTCTAGGGTTCGAACCATGCCGACGAGATTGGGGTGGGAGAGGGTCAAGGGGATAAAAAATAAACAAAATAGCTTAAAAAAAACTACAAAGAAGAAAAGAAAAAAAAATGCCACTTTTCCACAACCATTTTTTCTCTAATTTTTTGGATATCCCATTTCTTGGATCCCACTTTTCTTTTTATGACTAAAGTCAAATTTTTTTGGTGCAAATTGGGAGATTTAATTGTCCACAATCTTTTGGTCTATTAAGGGAGGAGGGATAAGAAAATATATGTGGACTTTTTTTTATCCCTTAACCCTCCCACCCCAAAAGTCGTCGGCTGGGTTCGAGCCTGTGACCTAGTGATACCATCCACCACTGCTCAACCACTGAGCCATCACACCTTTGACTATATGTGGACTTATTGATGGTGAAAATGATGAAGTTAAGTGAGATTATGAGTTTTGATGGTGAGAATTGGGTGTAGAGTGATGGAATTCAAATTTGATTTTAGATAGACTTTTATGAAAGTAGGGAAGTCGATTTTGTTGTTACAAGGGCCATGATACTGAATTTGGGTTAATTTGTTGTTTATCTGGTAAATGGGTCTTTTATTTGAGCTTAGGCAAATTTAATCTCGCAAAGAAAATATTGTGTTTCTCGACACCCCCATTTATAATCATGGTTGTAAAAAAAAAACATATATATATATATATATATATATATATATATATATATATATTAAATTTCTTGGTAGGTTCACATGAAAGAAAAACTCAGTCGTCTTTGATTGAGTTTCCTATGAGGGAGTTTATAGAATTTATGCTTCCTAATATTGAATATAATATTTATTTCGTACATATTATAAGAAACTTAGACTTTATTTACATAATTAAATATCATACCAATATGCATTTCGACACCGATGTTATTTGATTCTTCAACCATATTAAAATCAGGAGACTCTGGATTTTTTATCTAGCATTTGACTGGCAGTGGTTCCATGAGTATATATTCTAAAATTCATATCAATATATTTTTAATTATTTAATTATTTACTTAACAACATGAAATCAATTTTACATATAGCTAGTTTTCCGATCACTCGAGGGAATCCAATTCTTGGCCCTTTCGAAATTTGATTTGACGAAAACGATTTCAAATTTTATGTTTATATTTCGTGCTACCAAGCTACTACGCAAATGTTCGATTTAATCTCAAATAAATTATCCGATAAATTATACTATTGAAAATCGAACTTTTTACATCTTGTAACATCCTCTAGAGCTATTGATGTTAAGTCGAAAATATTTCGATATCAGAAGAGTTAATATCCGCACTTAATAACCTTTCCTAGGAGAAATGCTTAAGCGTAAGGGACACAATCTTGAGACAACTATCACCACCTCTCTGGCTAGGCGTTTTTCTAGTAATGTGTCAATTCCCACTAACTTCGAACGGAGCCACCCCTGACTCTGATACTAGCTGTAATGATCCAATATCAATGACCTATTTAACCACTTTCATTATTAGGTCATATACCAACTGTAATGACCCACTATCAGACCACCAATGTTGTCCCTACTTAACTACCTCTATAGATGTGTTGAGTTTTCAGTGTTGTAACTAAGTACATGCACGACTTTCAGGATCAAGTACACGACTGATGTGCGGATAACGATGTCTTTAAAATGATAAACACGTTTTTGTTACTCACCAAAAAAGATAAAACTTCACTAAGTGGTAGACCTACTAAGGGAGCAGAGGGGACAACTTTTAAAAAGTGTGAATATTTGTGTGCTCATTTTTTTATATAAATATATAGGAGAACTTTTGTTTTTGGTTTTTTCTAACTAGTTGGTTAATTTAATATTAACCACATATCCCGATTGCATCCACTTATTTTCCTCCCAAATTATCTCCATCATTTTCTGCAATTCTTATATCTCCTTTTCTATCTCAACTTCACCTACATATCTATAATTTCTCATGTTCGTTTATCTTTCTCCATCTCAATCTTCGTCTTGGTGTCTACATCTACAATCCACCACCATCGAATACAACTTCACAAAAAGACCCAACGATTGTCGAACCCCCTAAAAACGACTTTATCAAAGTATATCTATTGTCTATCTCTACTTTCAGTCCTTCATTGTTTCAGTAATTTTACTCTTTACACCGAATTTAGAGTCTGACTATGGTGCTATACTTGGTAGTTAATATGAGACAATCATCATCACTAGGGATGGGCACAGTCCGAATTGGTTAAAAATTTTTAGGAACCTAACTTAAACCATTTAAATTTTAACGGTTCCAATCTGGATCGGTTCCCTCATTTAAAACGTTGGAACCGAACCTAACTCAAACCGTTTGGAATCGTGGAACCGAATTGTTCTAAACGGTTCCCTTTTTTTGTTAAAAGGTTCTTGTTGTTGCATATGTTGATGTTGCATATATTTGATTTGATAACAGCTCGTGTGGTCTAGAAAATAGTCTATAATCTATTGATTCTTCAAGTTTGTACCACAAATGCTTTGTGACCAGTGGCGGAGCCAGGGTTTTCAACAAAAGAGGGGCAAAGTGAACAGTGATGTTTAGTATTTTTTATTTTATTTTAAAAATTAATAACCACAAATTAAATTTTTTTTACTATTATTTGTCTAAATTTGGATGAAGTGATCCTAATTTTAGTTATAATTATTCGTCAAACCCACCAATATCCTTCTCGACGCAAATTTAAGCAATTAAATCATTAATGAAACAACAACGAAAAAAACAACTAAAAAAAATACCTTGCGAAAAAAATCATTTTGCATAGCTATGAATCCCATCACATTCATCACTCTCCACCCAAAACTTCACTCTTCACTTACTCAAATTTCTCCAGTCACTCAACAATCCCACTTCATTTCAAGATTAAGCCACCCCAAATCCTTGACAACCCTCAAATTGCCCCTCAAGAATCTTCGAATTCGGTGAGTTTTGAATAACACTCAAATTGGTGTTTGAAATAAGTGACATTTTTGTTGATTTTGATGAGAGAATATGGGTGTTGGTTGAAAAAATGAGAGGTTTTGAACAAGAGAGAGGTCTAAGAAGATCTGTAGATAAATGATTTAGGTGGCGGCTTGACAAGGAGTTGATTCGCCGAGATGGTCGTGTATGCTGGTTTCCTCTGTGTGTGTGATGTGTGTGGGATAGTGTGAGTTTTTTTTTGTTTTTTTATTAAAAGAAATGTGTGATAGAATTTTTTTAATGAAAATAGGTGGTGTGGAAGGAGAAAAGTGGGTCCATCAATTGGTGAGAATGTTGTTTTTTATTCATTGGTGAGAAAAGACGTGTGAAGATAAAAGATTGGAGTTGAAATAGGGGGCAAAGTTTTCTTTAACAATATTATTGGAGGAGGGTGCAATAGTTACAAAATAAATTAGTAAACAAAAAGTATAAAACACTTTCCTAAATTTTAAGGGGGGGGAGTCCTCACATGTCGTGTATGTGGCTCCGCCACTGTTTGTGACCATGTTCTAAGAATTAAGAAGTTTTGGATAGAAATCAAACATTTGGAAAATAATTGAAAAAAAAACATGTAAAAAAAGTAATCCCTGAATTTCTAAGTGCTACTCTAATTCCAAATGTTACAACACAAATTAATAGCAATCACGAGATGCACGATGAGGTGGGTGGTATGGTGATTCATGTCAAAAAGGAAAAAGAATGTAACAGGTTTGGAAGCATGATTGAAAAGAAAACAATCAAGGAAAAGTGGATTTCTATTTCCCTTTCTCAAATATAAATATAAATACAAATACAAATGCGGAGATCCTTAGAAGAAGAATTGTATGTATGGTATGGAGTAAGTGTCACCGAAACAAACCATTATTGCTGAAAACTTAACTCCATCACTCATTTTTCTTCTTCGCTATTTCTAATAACCCAACCAATGAAGAAGAACTACGAAGAGAAATAACAGAGGGAGAGAATGAGAGTGTTGAAGAAGAAAAGGCGTTGTTGCTGAGATTGGGACTGTGAGAATGATGGGAGATAGGGCATAGGGGCACGAAGAGGGGAGATAATTTTAGGGTTGAAATAATTTTTTTCCTCCCCATTCATATTAAGACACGTGTACAGGGGGTTATACAACGGGTCGGAACCAAACTGTTTGAAATTAAAATTTTGGAACCAGACTCAAACCGTTCTACAACGATTCTGAACCAATCCGGACCGTTTCTTAATTTACAAAATAAAAATCGATCCGTTTAGAGAAAAAGGGTCTGGTTAGGTTTTGATCCGTGGTTCCTCGACTCGTTTGCCCATCACTAATCATCGCCTCTCTGCCTAGGCGTTTTCCAAGGAGATGTCAATGTCCCACCACTTTCAAATAAAGTCGCCAATGGCTCTGATACCAACTGTAACAACCTAATATCAGACCATTGATATTGTCCCCACTTAACCACTTTCATTATTAGCTCTGATACCAACTATAATGACCCACTATCAGACCATCAATATTATCCCTAGGGGGTATTCAATTATGGATTTTAATAGAGTGTGAAAAATTTTAAACTCCATTAAAATATAGGGGTATTCAATTAAGGATTTAAAATAATACATGTAAATCTAGGGGTATTCAAATACATATTTTAAATGATTGTTTTATAATCCATTAAAATCAGGGGGTATTCAATTCATAATTTTCAAAAGTCCACCAAAATTAGGGTTATTAAAAAAACAGTGACATTTGATGGATTTGTTGACTTGATGGACTTTGAAGGATTTATGTGTGAATGGTATAAATATCAAAACCATTTTCAAATTCAGCCTCTTCCCCTCGGATTTCAATTTCTCTCCTTCCTCTCTCCCACCGACACTGTGCGTTTTAGTTTCTCCTTCAACTCTAATTTCTTCTTTATCTCCGGTATGTTTCCAACCTTTTCTCCCTTTTTTTATTTGTTTTTGTCATGTTATTCAAAACAAAAAAGTTTTGCTTTGTCGTGTTGCCATATATTTTTTTATTTTAGGGTTTTTTCACGCTATTGAACACAAACAAACAGAACTAGGGTTTTTTTCATTGAAAACTCCGTCTCTTTGCTATTAACCAATAAACAATCACAATCAGTACATGCGCTTGAAAGAAGCTTTTCCATTGAATAGCAAAGGAAACTGTAACACCCCTAAATTTCATAAAACTAATTTATTTTATTTTGAATTAAATAAAATAGGGTTACATTTAATTGAATGTGAATTTCAAAATTTAGGGTTTTGTTTGGTGAGTTTAGAAGGTGGGTGTTTTCAGAAGTCCAGTGGAGTGAAAAAGAAAATGATGTAACTTGGGAGCTAGAGGACAGAGTGAAACAGTTGCACCCGGAGCTATTCATCCTGTGAATCTCAGGACGAGATTCCTTTTGAGGTGTGTATAATGTAACGACCATACTTTAACACATAATAATTTTTAATTAATTAATTATTTATTTATTTATTTTATTTAGTTTTGATTTTATTAAACTTGAGGTGACGTCAAGTAGTAAGGGGGTGTCACTAACCTTGAGCAAAACCCTAACAGGAAAGGATTTTGTCTTTAGTAGGAATAAATAGGGGTTTAGGTTTTCTCTTTTATCTCGTCGCTTAAACAAAAAAAAAGAGGAGAAGAAGAGAGGGAGCAAGAAAGAGGAAGAAAGAGAGAGAGAAAAGCAAGAGGAAAAGACAAGGGAGAAGAAATAACAAAAGCAGTGAGTCTTCTTATTTTCCTTATATCTGTATTTTTATATTTATTTTATTGCTTTTGAAATAGGGGTTGAAAGCAATCATTACTTTTATACGTGATTTCTGTGGAAAGCAATCATTACTTTTATATGTGATTTCTTTGGGGATTTCTTTTGAAAGCAATCATTACTTTTATATTTACTGACTTCTTTTGGATGGACCCCTTGTACTTCACAAGTGATTTTCAATATTTCTTTTCTTGCATTCCCACAGCAGGGGAACTAACAGGATAACAACTTCTATGCAATTACAAAATAATATGTTTGCAACTATTGATGCATGAAACGAACGATTCACTCGAACTGATTGGAATAAAATATATTTATCTATTACGGGAAAAACGTAAAAATGGCACAAGTGCACAGGGTAGTTCTAACTCCGAATAGGCAAGCGTTTGATGTACAGAATATCATCCAAACTGTTGGGAGAAAGTCCCTGTTTTGGTTTTTGTTTGACATTGAATTTTTGATGTTCAATAGTCTATGTGCAGTAGTTTATTTAAAAGGTTTGGGTTGTGTCCAATCAAATTTGGATGTTGACAAGTTGAGAGTGTGAGTGTTTTATCAGTGTTGGGTTGGGTCCCACTTATGGTGATATTTGCAAAGTAGAGTTCCTGTGGCAATTAGAGTTCTTGTGGGAGTCCTTAGGTGACCATGTCTTTGGGTAGTTGAGTCATGAGGGGATGTAGCTCAAACTTGGATTTCTCTTTCAAAAAGAAAGTGACCTCAACGTGTTGTTCTGCATAATTAATCCCTAGGTCCCACTTATGGTGGTATTTGAAGGTGGTATTTGCATTAGAATTCATGCCATAGAGTTCCTGCATAATTAATTCCTAGGTCCCTCTTATGGTGGTATTTGAAGGTGGTATTTGCATTAGCATTCATGCAACAAAGTTCCTGCAAAATTAATTTATGGGTCCCACTGATGGTGGTATTTGAAATCTGCAATTCAATTTCATGCCATAGAGTTGAATTAATCCTTGGGTCCCACTTGTGATGGTTTTTGCAATTAGATTTCATGTGGTATTTGAAATTAGATTTTAGGCACTTAGAGCTCCTGTAGAATTAAATTCACTGGATCCCACTTATGGTGTTATTTTGATTTGCAATGATTTAATTGTGATGGTGTTATTCTGCATGTATAGATATTTTGATCTGAACTTATTTGGAGATTGGTATTATTATGCATCTTGACTTGGTTATGCATTATGAAGGATTTGGATATTTGAATCAAGGAGTGACTTGATTGCCATGTTGTTATAGAGCATGATTAATGGATATGCTATGTTTTCCCCAAAAAAAATGTGGGTGGATACGATTATGAATCGAATTATTGACAAAAATGTCATTGTGGAGAAATTCTGAATTATAAAAAATAAATGATATTGGTAACCCTTGATTTCTGAAAATATAAACCACCTGGATTTGTATCACTTAGAACTACCACACCTCTTTTGTTTATTATTTCCCCTCTCCTACTAGAGAAACTAAATGACCAGTGGGTCGTCTTGCGGAGTTGGGGCACCCATTTCTTACTAGAGAAACTAAAACAACCTTCGGGTTAGTCTTGCGAAAATGAGGTGAATTGTTATGCCTAAAATAGGCTTTGATATTTATCCGTAAAAAAATGTGACGTGAGTTATGCGCATTGATAGCCCAAGGGTGGCTTTTGGTACTCATATAGTTAGGAGTATCCGCGATGCATGCCTGTATGTGATGTCCCCACTTGGGCATGGATGACGGAGTAGTCCTCCTTTATATGAGATAGGCATACGGGCATGTATGTTCGACACGGAGGTGGTGCGAATGTGGTATCGTCTAAGTGATCAATCCGTTAAAAGATGAATATAATTCAAATAAAAATGAATAAATTACTTTGCATTGTTTCTAATCGTTTTTATGCAGGATGGCAAGTCCACTAGTATTCTGCAGGTCAGACTTGCCATAGTCAACTCCTATAGGGTAAGTATAAGTAAATGCATTTTTACTTAATTGGGATGATGATATGATGACCTCGATGAGGAACTAAATTCTTGGAACTGTGTTTTCTTGCATCACACTTTTGCCTCGTTGAGGAACTACCTGTTAGTGTGTTTGTGTATTGTTTGTGTTTAGCTTGATGTTTATCACGTGCGATTTTATTGATTTTGGGATGAAGATTTCTCACACCAGCTTTATTGCTGACCCAAATGAGCTTTTGCTTCTTGGGTACATTCCCTTGGGAATGTAGCCGATTAGCTTTCAGGTTTAGAGACTTTTGAGCAGCGTTACAGGAGTTTCGCTAGTGGGGCTAGCGACGTTAGTTTTTCCTGTTTAGAGTTTTGTTAAAAATTTTAGTTTGTTTATATTTTCTAAACTATATTTTTGTCATTGCTGCTAAATGTTTCTGTTGTTATTGAATTTCACGTCCCGAGTTTTGGGGAAACGGATAATCCTACGTGGATTTTAGGATTTCGTTTTTTTCCCGAAAATCGGAGCGTGACAGAAACCACAATCACAAATCTATACTCCAAAGCAACTCGATACCCATATTGTCGTTTTGATTCAGATCTTCGCTACCCATAACGTCCATCGGTCATGTTTGATTCGCTACCCTTGTTCTGTTTGTTTGTGTACAAGGTTTTTTTTCTTTGAAACTCTGTTTGAACAATGTTTGATTGTTTGAACACAAACAAACAAAACATGGGTTTTTTTTCTCAAACAAACAAAACTTTGAGTGAACCAAAGGAATTGGCCACGTTCTGCTCGAGGTTTCCGACATACAGAGATGATGAGATGATGTGGCTGAACTTGAACTTGCGCCATCTCCCTAATCGTCTTCCTGCTCTCGTCTCCCTGCTCTTGTCTCCTCGTCTCCCTCGTCTCCTTGCTCTCGTCTTCTCGTTTTATTGTCACCTTGTTCTCTCGCTGTTCTCGTCTCCCTGCTCTCCCTCTACTCTCGCCCTCCCTGATCTCTCTCTGCTCTCATAAGTCCCTCTGCTCTCTCCCTCCCTGATCTCTCCCTGCTCTCATAACTCCCTCTGCTCTCTCCCTCCCTGATCTCATAGGTCCCTCTGTTCCTTGATCTCTCCCTCTACTCTCGCCCTCCTTCTGCTCTCCCTCTTGTCTTTCTTGTCTCCTTGCTCTCTCCCAATGTGAGATGACTTTATTAATCTTCCTTTTGTTTCTCTCTCTAGGTACGTTTGTGAACTATTCTTGTTCTTCTCTGTCCTAGGCTCTCTCTCTAAAAGAAATAAGAAATATAGAAATGGGAAAAATGGATGGATGTTTGGTGATCTCGCTAGGGATTACTTGTGGGACATTCGTGGTCTCCACAAACACACAAAGCCTAGTTGTCTCTCTCCTTACAATGTCAATGTCACTTTATAGTGTGAGGAAACTTTACAGACTCAACGTGACTTTATAATGGGAAATGGGACAATGTGACCTTATAATGGGAAATGGGACAATGTGACTTTACAATGGGATGTGTTTTTAGTGTGTTTGAGTGGGGTAGGTGTGGATGTGTTGATAGTGTAACTGAGAGTTACAACTTTACAATTTTAGCTGAGATATTTCATAATGAAATAACATAAACTATAGTTTATAATGAAAGAACAGTGATATTAGTAGTGTACTGTTGATAAATTACTGTTTATAAACTTTAGCTGAGATATTAGTAGCCTACTGTTTATAATGAAACAACATAAATTAGCTACATTTTTTTTATTGTACATGTTGATATTGTTTATTAACAATTTAATGTTTATAAATTGGTAGTTGTCATACTATTTTATATAGATGGTATTATCTACTTTGTGATAATATTGAAATTACCTACTTTGTGATTTATGTTAAAATCTTTGAAACTTGTTATCTAGTAGCATCATAAATGGGAGATTCAAAACAAGGAAAGGGGCAATATAACCAGTGGACCTTGCAAGAGAGCAAGATGTTGTTAGGATTACTTGTTGAAGGCATCAAACATGGTTGGTGTGATGTTAGTGGTGCGATAAGCAAGCAGACAGTAGAAACCAAGATACTTCCAACTCTCAATGAAAAGCTAGGGTGCCAAAAAACCTATAAACACTATCAGAACCGAATGAAATGGTTTAAGAATCAATATCAAACTTTTGCTGACCTTTTGCGCTGTAGTTCTGGATTTGGATGGGATGTTGTCTCAAAGAAGTTCACGGCTGATAATGAAATATGGGAAGATTACTTTAAGGTGATATTTTATTTATGTTTAATTTTATTTTATATTGATAAATTACACCTTCATAATATTAATAATATATTTTTTGTTCTTATTTTTAACAGTCTCACCCAAACATGAAAAATCTTCGCAATGGATCATTTGAAGATTACGAGGATTTGCAAATTATTTTTGGCAAAGGAACAGCGGTTGGGAAAAATGCACTTGGATTGGGCGATGGTACCGATGCTAGAACATATGGACTTGAAGAAAATGAGAACATGTTCGATGATAACAATGAGGTTTACGAAAATTCATACCAAACTTTGTCACTTAGCGATTATACTTCACCACCTTTCCTAGATACAAATTTGGAGGCCCCTACTGAAAAGCTTCTTCCAATAAAGAAAGTTAGAACAAAGTATCAAACATATGGTACCCCAACTGATACCACCACTCGAGCTGATCTTCTAGAAAAAGTTTGTGTTGGCATGGATTCAATTCGTACAATTGTATCAAAGAGATTCCAAACATGGATAATCATGCTCGTTTCAAAGCACTTGAATTGGTTAATAAGTTGGGAATGAAAGACGCATTTGTGAAAATGTCACTTGAAGAGCGTTTGGCATGGATACATTACAATATGGAATGAGTATGGGTATTTGGTATAATGTTTAACATTTTCGAGTGTCTTGAAACTATTAATGTTTTTATTTTATGTTTGGAATTTTGGTTAAGATTTTTTATTGGATATTGTGTCTAAGAATTTGGTGAATGTTAAGACTTGTTTGTTTTAATATTATACTTTTATTTATGTGCAATTAGGTGATATTATTAATTTTTCAGTGTTAGCTCACTCAATTTTGTATTGGCTATACATAAAAAGGTGTATGTTGATTTTTATTTCTAATTATGCGATTCATTTATTTAGGTGATTTTATAATGTCTCAAATGGAAGGCGCAGAATTGGAGGAAATGTATTATGAAACCATAAAGTTGTTAATGATGACAATTGAAGCAACTACTAAAGTTTTAAATTCATTATTGATTATCATAGATGACGATCATGTTGAACGTGTTGAACGTCCAATTCGACGACCAATTACAAGAACTGGATACAATTATATACATAAAGTATTAAGTGAGGATCCTCAACACTTTCGGCAGTTATATCGTATCCTGGTGTGTTTATTAAGCTATGTAATATTGTTAGAGAGAAAACGAATCTGAAAGACACAAGATTCATATGTGTTGAATAAATGCTTGCAACATTTTTGCCTACTGTTGGTCAAAATTCTCGATATTGTCAAACTAAAGACACATTTAAGAGATCACATTTCACAACAAACAAAAATTTCAACAAAGTTCTCATGGCCTTAAACACAATAGCACTAGAGATGATGGCCAAACCTAGATCCACAACGCCAGTTAAAATATTGGAGAGTACACGATTTTACCCTTACTTTAAGGTAGGTACTAATTTTTTTTTTACTGTTATTGTTATTTTTGTGAAATCTTGATTTTATTTTAGGATTGCATCGGAGCTATTGATGGCTCACACACACATGCAATGGTAACAGGGCGTGAAGTTGCTAGTTATCGTGATCGTCACGGAAATAAATCACAAAATGTATTAGCTACTTGTAACTTTGATTTGGAATTCATATACGTTCTAAGTGGATGGGAAGGTTCAACACATGATTCTAAAGTGTTAAATGATGCTTTGTCAAGGAGTAGTAACAGACTTCATGTCCCACAAGGTACATATTTATTTCTTTTATTCTGTATTATATGCGTGTGTTTATTATTTGATACTCTAATTGTAAGTGTGGTGAATTTTCAGGAAAATATTTCTTAATTAGTTGATTGTGGATTTGCAAATCGTCCCAATTTTTTAGCTCCATTTCGAGGTGTTCGATATCATCTCCAAGATTTTGTTGATCATGATCGCGACCTCGAAAATCCAACTGAGTTGTTCGATATCATCTCCTTCTGGAAACTGAACAATTGATCACACTTGAAATAACTTAATATAGTAAATGCTTACAAGTAGTATATGACTACATGTAGTCAATTCAATGTACCAAGACTCATCATATTTCAGTCTGTTTGCTTTATCTCTCCACCATTTAACATAAGTGTACCTTTTTTATCAGTAAAACAACAAAATCCTACTCTCTTTTTTTCTAACAAAATCTTACTTCAAGCATATTATTTCTAATTTGACTAGTGAGAGCAAGCTATAGAACTAATAGACAATTCCAATATGGGTAAACTCTTAAAAATAACTGTATTCCTTTATTGAATGCCAATTTGGGTGATGGAAAATGTGGTTGGAAAGGCTGAAAGCAGACAGTGAATGAGTTGCTACTGTGTGCGATCTGATTTCTTGAGTATTTCAAGAACTTATTTCTATGAAGGATGGGTACTCTTGGATACTGGTTAGGTGCAGCTTCTGAGAAGTCTACAGACACCACGATTCCGCGAGTGCGAAAAACATCCAAACCCAATTCCAAATATATACATTAAATTAAATCATTGTACTAAGGGTGTGTTTGGTTGCATGGAATCCTATGTCATGGGAATTCATGAGGGGACCACTACATTTTAGGCTAAATTGATATATCACTCCACATTTATCATTTGACCACCATTTGATTTTGTGATCAATGGTGGGAATGGAAGTCCCATAAACATGGGAATCCCACTCCTTGGCCCCCCCAAGGCATGTGATTCTCATGTTCATGGGACTTTCATTCCCACCATTGATCACAAAACCAAATGGTGGATGTGGAGTGATACATCAATTTAGCCTAAATTGTAAGGATCCCCTCATGGATTCCCATGGCATATGATTCCGTGCAACCAAACACACCCTAAGAGACAATTGTGTGAACTGATGTTTGATAACAAAGAGGTGAAACGAGACTAAGAAAGGATATGGAAGAAGATGGTTTGGGTAACCTACACTAACTGCAAAACGTTCCCCAGAGGTGGTTGTTGCAGATCAGTTGGCTAGGAAGTGCAATGATTAATAACTCAAATGAAGGGTTAACAGAATGAGAATACACTGAGAATAATGATTAAAAAAAATAAAAATCTATACTTCTGGAAAATGAATATTCATTAACAATGCTATTGGGCTTGGAAATGTATTCTTAATTGTAGACAATTTTTTCCAGGACTCTATGAAGATGGACTATAGGAGACAGTAAAGGTGTATCTTTTTGGATGATCCTTAGCACCCACAAGGTATTTTTCAAGATCGTGCTCAACAACTCAGGAAGCAATGTCAAAGTGAGGAACAACACTAAAGTCAGCAACTATGTTATAAATTGCAGATAGAAATTGCCAATAAATGTGGACACAGTAGCTACTCAATTCTGGAATGAAGTCAATGTGCTTGGACCTCCTTCCTGTAGAACAAGTGATTGCTTAATATGACTGCCTAACTCCAATGGGATTTTCTCATGTAAATTGCTTATGAAACTCTCAAGACAAACTAGACATTATGTGTGCTAGAATGAAACTGTCTGGAAGAACTTGGCTCCTCTTGAGTCCAAATTTTTAATTGGTTGCTTATGAAAGATGGCGAAACCCCAAGATTTGCTCATGAAGAAAGACAACGCTACCAAGTCAAGATGTTTGTTTTGCTATAATAGCAGGGAGGATAGTGATCACTTATTTTTTGACAGCCATTTTACTCAATCAGTATGGAAGGGGCACAATCCTATGTGTAATGTTCACAAGATGCCTACCTTGGGACAGAGAATGGGTTTTGGATAATAAAGTACTGCAAGGGGCACAATGCTAAAACTAAGATTTTGAGAACAATTTTTGTCTTCACAATGCAACTCCTTTTGGCAAGAAAAAATCCAGAGAGTTTTTAATAAAATTAAGCTAAATGAGGATGTGTATGTCAGAATATTATCAGGTCGGTCAGAGAGGTGGCTTTGTTATGCAAGAATTGGGGAATCCCTTGCAGTTCTTTTATGCATGTTTTAAAGTTCTGTAAATGGGACACCCCAACAATAGGATGGATAGTTTTGAATTGTGCTAACGAAGAACAGGCTTTGCAAGGCTAATCAGGCCAGGGTGGGCAATGGATATCATTTGTAAAGGAACCATGCTCCTTGGAGGTGTTGGATAGTATTGAGGAAGTGAAAACAAAGTTCCCAAGGGGTGTGTTTCTCTCACATTTACGGAGAATCTAACCAAGAAGCATACTAGTTAGCTAAGAAAACAAGTGTGGACCTGCTGATGTTTACTCCTCCTTTAGTCAAAAAGCTATCTCGGATAGTTGACCAAGACTCTAAAGGGGAATGGTATGTAAGATGTAGCTACGGTTGCACATGATTGGATATCCTCTTGGGTGACAACCTAGTTGGGATGTGGCAGGTTGATAAATGATGCAATGTTAACTAGATTGTCGTGTTTATTTGCCCTTGTTTTTTGGTGTGTGTATGTCTACCCTTGTTTTCTTGTGTTTAGTTTCTTTTACATACAGGGCGTGGTCCCTTCAACCCCAATTAGACAATGAATGAATGAGTTATGCTCCTGTGTGCAGTCTGATTTCTAGGTTATGTCCATAATTGATTCTCATGGTGATGGATGGAAATTGGGACAAGGTAGTGCTAATAAAAGATGGGTACACTTGGAGTCTAGTTAGGTGCAGCTTTTGAGAAATCTTCAGACACCAAGATTCAACATGTACGAATAACATCCAAACCAAATTCCATTTATATATATTAAAAAAAGTCGTAATCCTAATAAACAATTGTGTGAACTGATATTTGGTTATAATGAGGTGAAACAAGACTAAAAAAGGATGAGGAAGAATATGGTTTGGGTAACTGATACACTAACTAGTAAACGCTCATGAGAGGCGGTTGTCGCAGAGCAACTGGATGGGAAGTGTAATGATGATTAACAACTCAAATGGAGGTTAATAAAATTAGCTACGAGGTTGCTCTTGTTAATTAGAGGAAGCTAGAAACAACTTCTACTTCAAAGTAACAGTGAACAAGAATTCAAAAACCTTGTCGTCTGGATCCAGAAAGGAGACAGTTGCTCTCTCCTTTGTTAGACTGAGTACTCTTCTTGGGCTATTAAGACAAATATCTGTCATGCCATGGTTGGTTTGCAAAATGCCTACTTACAGACAACTATTGTAGTTATCATCATAGTGGAATTATGAAGGCAAACAAAAAGAAGGAACAACGACATGCGTACGTAGAAGGATTGTGATTTCATTTTTTGAGGTAATTTCGTAAGTTGATTTTAAGAATTATTTCGTGTAATATTTTGTTGTGTATAGAAAAAATGTAAAAATTTCAATTGTAATTTTGAATTATCAATATAATTTAAGCATTTTAACCCCTTGACTCTTACCTACTACATAAAGAGTGTCACAAAACTCATAATGTCATATAAACTACATATTGCATAAGAATCACCTATATAACAAAATTTTAATACTAAACTAAGGTTTTAACTGGTTAAAATGTACGTAAATTGAGACTCGGCTAATGAAATAAATAAATATTTAGGATTTCGAAAAAATTTCAGTAACTCGAAAAAAATTATATCGTGAAATTTCGATATTTTTTTTAAAAACCACATTCCTTACATACATATATGGGCACTCACATCTATTTTCACCTCTATGAGACATTTTATCAAACACATCTACCTTGGTTGCTTGGATTGATAAGACGAATGAACTCAAAGTGTCCCTCCCAAATTGTTGAATGAATGAGAATCAATAAAGGTCAGCCATCAGATTGAGCTTGCCGACTCGGCTTTGCATTATGTCAAATGTGTCAGTCGTGTCATTTCACCAACCATGAACATTTAGGAGCCATAACATTTAATTAGCGAGCATACATGCAATGCACTATACGGTGCGAGTGCATGCAAGTGGATTTTTTTTTTTTATCCTTTGACCTCTTCCCCACTCAATCCAACTCAAATGCGGCTAGCAGACTTCGAATTCGAACCCTGAACTTGTGATTTTATCCTACAAGGGTACCGCTGAGTCTCAAAATATCTCTCTCTACTCAATTTATCTTACATCAACTATGTTATCTAAATTGTTTATTTTGTTAAAAAGTAGGCCATAAAAATCATTTTCTCTAAATAAAAAAAAATAATAATTAAAAAAAAAAAACTCAAAGAGTGAGGCTAGGGAACCAGGTTTTGCAACCATATTTTATAACCAGAATGACGTGGCATCGTTAGAGGAGTTTTTTTACAACTTCGAGATACACATAAATACTTTGGAGATTTCATCATTCTTTCAAAATCACGTCACATCATCATAGTTACAAAACCTGTAACATTTTCGATAAATACCGCTAGCGACTTCGAATTTGAACCTTGAACTTTGATTCTATCGCACAAGGGCACCGCTGAGACCCATATATCTCTCTCAACTAAATCTATCTTATTGTATGATCACACTGTATTACCCCCAAAACTCGTTAAGCTACGCACCCCAACCCAACCCAACCCACCCCTCTTCGCTCTTCTCCTTTTGTGCGTCTTCTTCATTCACCACCAGTGAGTTGCGTCTTTCATTCATTCGTCTCCTCTGCTTATGCTCATGGTCATGTCGATGACTCTTCGATGGCATCCACTACTCTCCCCTTCATCCACCACCAACAAAACCACCAACACCAATTACAGATTGATAAACCTATCTTTGTCTTCCTCTTCTTCCACACGCCACCACTCAATAAAAGTAGAAGCTTTCCGTCGAAGTGATTTCGATGGGTTCGCCAAACGAGTAAAGTCTGGTGAAGCTTGGAAGGATGCGTGGAGGAGCGCAAACGATGGATTCGAACAGCTACTTTTTGATGCAAAGAAGGCAGCAGAACGTATTGACCGTGAATACTCTGTATCAAAGCGTGTTAGCTCTCTAGCAGATACAGCCGCTTACAAAGCACGTGAGATTGATCGTGAGTTCGAAATCGGACGCCGCTGGCGCTCTTTAACTCTCGATTTCTCGCGGAATCTCCCCACGGTAATCAACATATTTTTTTGTAATCAAGTAAATTGCCATATTTTAAGTTAAATAATCCCTTAGTTATATCTGTTCCTTTGAAATAAGGCTACTAATCTCGACATGAACTCCTAAAAGTAAGGTCTTTAGAGGTTTTAGGGAACTAATCCTTCAATACCCCCAAAATTTAGTTTGTCCAGTGAATTTTTATTCTTGATTTTGGGAATAGTGTTCCCCCTGATGAATTTTCATTTATCGAAAATTTATTATTTACAAATTACAAAGACGAGTGAGAAAAAAAGAAATGTCAAAAGGAAAGTTGTACATAAATGGGGATATTCATAATTTGGAATTAGAGACAAATAGGAAGAAGAGAAATATGCAATACATAGATATACAATGATTAGATTAATTTGTATTTTGATCCTGCGACCTAAAATGTGTATTTGGTAAACATGAAATGTTACCGAGACTAGAGATTGAGAAAACTAAGAAATAGAGCATTTTTAGGCTTGTTTCTTTTTCTCTAAAGCCAAACAGTTATTGAGAGATTCAGCGCTTCTTAATTTTTCTATTTTTGACTTAAATGTTAATTTGTGACAAATTAAGCTTGAGCGAGGCTAAGAAAATAATGGCCATGAAAAATGATTGCGAATTGTTGAGTGGGAAAGAAAGGCTAGGGTTTTGAATAAAGAGGAGAAAATGGCTTTTTAGTGAAGCGGATAAGATATGATAAAGCAGAAGTCAAATAGAGTAGTATCATGTGTACTGTCCTTTTTTTTTTTTTGGAAGGCACGTGTACTGTCCTTGATGCCTACCTCTTTCCCAACTTGACTTCTCACCTCGAAAGCCTCGTCTCACCCGACACCTCCCACTCTTAGTAATCTAACTATTGTTAGTAGTCTAAAACCTCGCGAAGTATTGTCCTCTTTCGTCTCCTTGGTCTCCCAAAAAAAATCAAGGCCCGATAGCAATCTATCGGAACAATCACTGATAGATCATTGTGGTGTAGGCAAATCCACAACTTTGGAGCTGATAGATCACCCAATGGTGTCAAGGAGCTTAGCTACTTTCAATTATTCCTTGCCTTCACTCACTGCCCTTTGTTGAGATGCCTAACGTCCTAGTATGGGCTCTGCTGCGCCGTCACCTTCATGGATGCCACACAGTCACCGGTCTCGTGAGGTTTAGCAATAGAAACAAATCAAACATTGGTGCAATAACCACTTGCTTTTCCGCTTGTTTCAGCACCACCCATTTTCGCAGTGGCTGAGAATAGCTGTTACTTCCCTCAATATCATACGACTTTCTATGAAACCATCCCCTTGAAACCCCTTGGACACACAAGTAACTCAGCTTTCCCGTCCCTGTCACCTCCTCCAAAAGTGCAAACAAAAACATCCAAATTCCGTAATCATCCATCTAGTTTCATCCCCCCATTTTATAGTATGACACTTTTGTCCACTCAAGCACCCCCATTCAAGCTCCATAAAAAGTTCAACTACCGAATGCCCAATGGTGTGCACCAACACTAATAACCTTGTGTTCGTTGTTGTAATCTCGATCATGATCCTTGTGCCCTTCTCCATAAGAAAACATAGAGATAATTAGACCGCCTTTGTTCGTGAAGAACTTAAATTCATTTGCGAATAAACTTGTAAGGCTAGATGGTTCGAGAAAATGTGAACGATACTGAAATCTATCGAAGGTAATTTTTTGATGTGTACGAAGAAGACGCTTCCCACTCTGACATCATGGCTATGCGAAAGTTCTTGCATTGTTGGGTCGAATCACATCATGAAGACGAAGTTCTAGAAAAATTTTATGTCAAAATATGAAAATGTGAAGAATGGGATGGTTAGAGACAACCCTAATTTCCCAAAGATTCCATTCATGAAGTGAGATGAAGCAAGACAATCTTCAATTTTTCTTTGATGTAAATTTCACATAATTAGTGTAAATATTCTATATGAATCTCAAAATTTATATCAAGCACATGAAAAAATCTCTACATTTTTGTCTTTCTTCCTGAAATAGGGCCCTACCCTTGCAGAATGTTCTTGAGAGATTTGTTTGGGGGGGGGAGGGGGGGTTGTTACTCCTTACTTTCAAAGGGAGACTAAACAATTGAGCTATAAGAAACTAGCCTTGCTCCTATAAAATAAAACAACGTAACACAAAATACATCTCACGCAATCTCACACATTAGACTATGGCATAGACCAGTTGATTAGCATCACCTGAAATTTTGCTTGTTGCTTCACTGAATGTATGCTTAAATCCCCATATTGCAATCTGCTTTCCTAAGCCACCATCTCCTACCCTATATTTGTGCCCAATGATGTCAAATCTCAAAATTGTTGTCGAGCTAATGGTGTTTGTGATCTGTCTTCGATCATGTCTCTGATTCCCTATCCCTCTATGTGGGTGACTTGTAGAACACACTTCTTCAGATCTCTTGTTGGAAAATTTACTGAAGTGTGATATGGGTTGATGGATTAATAAGTCTACATTATACTATTATAGTACAGGTTGATATGCAATGAAGACAAAAACCACGTTAAAGATACAATGAGGTACATCAGTTCATCTTCTTATCCCCCATCACTATTCGCAATTCTTCAATAGGCCCAAGAGTTGTGTCCCTCTCCTCAACTAATTCAGACTACTTCTGCTTACCTTGTCTTTGTTTTTGATGTCCAACTTGTTGAGCTCATCATTGACTATGCTATCCCCAAGTTTCTTTGCCATCTTCATCATCTTCACGATTCACTACCACCACATTTTGGAGACCCTTTATTTGGTATTTCAAATCATAGGTAAATCATAGTTACCTGGAATGAGGGTCACTCAGGTACATGGTATGGATGTGGGTACAAGTTATGATACTTTAGCAGTACGTGGTACGACATAGGTAGTCTCATACGGGAATTTTGGGCGTAGGTCGATTTGGAACTCTTATTGGGGTTGTGGTTAGTACTATATGTAATTATACATGTAGTTATGCACCAAAAACATCATTACGTTGCATAATTCATTAAGCCAAAACCCTTAAAAATTCTATCATTTGTTTTTTGCTAAAAGCCTAAAAGAAAATTTTTCATTCTACATTAGATTAAAAGCGAAAGAAGTATAAACCTGGTTTACACTTAACAGACCTGAACACCTGTGCCTTGTAGATCATAGCTGCCTTCAATGTTGGACCCATGACTGCTACTGTAGTTTCAGTTGTAGACCCATGGGACATCAAAAGCCCCCTCCAGATGCCTTGTTTTATTGGATATTTGCAAGCTCAACACTGGGTATGCATAGCTTGACCATGTGCAACGTCAACACCCGAATCAAAAGGGAATTTAAAAAAAAAAAAAAAAAAAAAAACATGAATATGTACAATACAAAACATCCCACTAAAGAGAGATTAGTAGGACAAAAGTAATTCATCCTAATTTGCCTGAAATCTCTCAAAAGTACACCCTGAAGTGTTCAGTCCTAGTCGAGGCCCAATGCCAGACAAGGTTGAGGCACTCCATAGTCCATGCAAAGCTTTTCGTCTTCCATCATCACCCCATCAAAGATCCTTCTATTCCTCTCCTTCCATAAAGTCCAACAAGTGGCATAGAGGATAAGACTCTATACGAGCCGTCCAACCCTATTGAGATCCCTTTAAAGACCGCCATACTTACAAAATATAACCTGGCATGGCTCACCGGATACCAACTGAACTAGAAAAAAGCTCCAAACTCGGGATGCTAGAGAACAATGCAAGAGAAGATGGGCGGTGGACTCCTTAAACCCTCCACAATGTAGACAAGAGCTATGAATATCCATGCCCCTCCCAATGAGAACATTTTTAGTTGGCAACTTCCCAAAAAACATTGCCAAACAAAAAGCAAACTCTTAAGAGGAATTAGTTTGTTCCATGCCTACGGGGATAGGAAGTTTGTTGGAGCTTCATTTGGGATTCTCCTTTCCATCAATTTAGCCAAAAAAAAAAGATTTGAGCATCTTCCCAATTCCACTCCCAATCATCTTCTTCTTCTTTTAGAGCCACACCTTCTAGCAAACTCATCGATTTGGTAGCTTCTTCCAAATCGAACAAATTTCTTCTAGGATGGATATTCCACACTTACTCCCCATTAAGAAAGGAGCCAAACTTCGAGCCCATCCCATGCTTCATGAGGAAACCAAGAAAAGTCTTGGGAATTTCTCCCCTAAGGGGTTAGTTTCCAACCAAACACCATGCCAAAACCAAATGTGGTTCCCCCTTACAAGCATTTGTATGAAATTGAGGGGATATGCTTCCCCACAAAGCCCAAACCATAAGGACTTCTTGGACGACTATGCAACCATCCTCCTTGGACAACCCCATACTTTGCCGCAATGACTCTCCTTCACAAAACTTCCTTTTCCTTCTCAAATCGCCAAAGCCATTTTCCAAGGCGGCCCTTTACTTTTGGCAAACAAACTAATTCCAATTCAAGGCGTGAAACCTGTGGAAACACTCCGAAAATTCTCACAATGGTTTATTGCTCCAATGATCATCATCCTTACCATTTTAGAGAAGGTAATAAGTTAAAAGTCCTTAATCCACTACAATATGTTATTTATTTATTTATTTATTTTTAAATACGTGTATTAGATGAATATTTAGTTTCACTTGTATGTAAAACGGGCCCCTAAATCCAAATTGCACGAAATTCATTTATTTTTAGCAAACACATATATGTATTGAAATATTTAGTTTTCCCTTGCATGTGAAAGGGTCCTAAATCCAAAGTGCCCCCAATTCATTTGTTGTAGTAAACTGGTCTAGTTTTAGCCTTTGCATAGGGCTTCTGAAGTCTTAGGATTAGGACTGGCTCTGGATATAGTCACCCATTTCTAGCTTCTTCTTTTGTACTCCACAAAATCCATACTCTAAACAGGTCAATGGGCACTACATTGATGAGCTGATTAGGAGCAAAAATTAGCTCCCAGATGTTCATAGTCATAGACTCAGTCAGCTACCCAATGACTCACAGGAAAAACCACAATGAAAATGGTTGTCCTTCGAAGGTCGCTTAGGTATCGATTGACTCAACTGTGATCCTGTTTGAGTCCTCCATATCTTCCTTTAGCAACATCTTCAAATACTTCTGGAACCGACCTTTCTGAAGCTTCATCATCACCATCAAAGTTCACCTTTTCATCAAAAGATTGCCTACTGCCTGATAGCACACTGTTGCACTCCCTTTGCCTAATCACATTGGCATTTTGCAGCGATTTGGGAGCAGAGCTTCCAATGCTCTTGCCTTGCAACAGAGCTAGGTCGAGAGATCTGTTGTTGAGGTAGTTGTTTCTCCACTCGATGTTTGTGAACCCCAAAAGCATGCTCCCTCAGGCCATTCATAAACCTGCACCAACCAAGTCAGCCATGATCACTAGGAGCAAAGAGACATGGATAGCCACCAGAAACAAACAGAGAGACAAATGGTTTTGGTCATTGTATGTAACGAGGAATATTTGTGTGATCATTTTCTTAGGTGGGGTACATGAGTAAATATTTCATACTTGTGATAATTTTGACTTGTTGGAAAACAATTTACTTACTAAATTTGCAATTAACACCAGAGATTTACAACTTTACCTAGATAATGATTTTCCAATTGACTTGCACACTAACAAACAACCCTGACTCTTTTTGTCATTGCTTTGTGAAACTGAACTTCTCTGTACAAAGTGCAAGTGACATTTCAGCTGTTTCACATCATGTTTATTGTATAATTATCAGTTCTTCTGAACACAAGTGACAAAGTTACCCATTTGTTGGCTGATTGAATATCCTCATGGAGATGATAAGTGTTCTTGATATATATAGACTGCTGATGACGAGCTGAATATTCTGTAATTTCTGAATCCCATCACCAAAAAAAAAATTTTCTGATGGTGGATGATGAGCGCTACCTCAATTTAGCCTGTAGGTGGTCCTTTATGGATTCCTGTGAATATGATTCCATGCAACCAACACACCCTTATTGTCTTTGAAACTGAATTTTGGTTTATTATGTTTCTTAGATGTCAACATATTGAACAATTTTCTCCTACTATCCTTGCAGTACAGGAAACAGCTGAATGGTTTTCTGAACACGCCACTGGGAAGAAGCTCTGCTGTAAGTATTTCTTGACTTGCTTTTAATATATGATATTACCTTATATGTTGTAAAGTTTTGTGTTTGGTATTCTGCCTGTGTGTGTGGCCACATTATTTTCTCTTTTGATCAGTAATAAGACATAAAATTCTTAATATTGTTAAGTAATATTTCTTATTCTCATAAAAATTTATCAGATTTGTTCAATATAGGTTTTTCCTTTTTAAACTTTCCACATACTATGTTAAGAAGCTTTTTGTGGGGTTCCCATGTGATGCTTTTACAGATAAATAATCTGACTTCATCCTTGAGAAACATAAAACCGTTTCCCCCCATACTTTTAGTTCCAATTGCAACCAGGAGTCTAGGATTCAGCAGCTCAGTGGAAACCATTATTTGAACTAACATTTTATGTCAATTCTTCTAAAGAATATGAAACATTTAAGGGTCTGTTGGTTGGTCATTTTCTATGGGAAACGGAAACCGTTTCCTATGTTGAGATGAATTTTCATTGTTTGGTTGAACCTTTACACTGAAGAAATAAATTACGCACGTGACCTTATTTCCCATGTCTAGTGGGAATCCAAGTTTCTCACCCCCCTCGGAATCGAAATTTTGGGAAAATTTCTTGCATATTTTCCCCGTTACAAACCTACAAGACCGATACAATTTTCATCCTGTATTTGCGAGAAGAGGTTTCTGTTGGAGCGACTGCAACCTTCATAGCTTTTCTTTATGAGCCAGGTACGTCTTCTTCTTCTCCTATGTTTGATTTATTTTGAATCTGTATGTCTTCTTCTTCTCCTCTATTTGGTTTATTTTGAATCTGATTATATGTCTTCTTTTCCTCTATTTGGTTTATTTTGAATCTAATTATTCACAAACAAATTCTCACCACTAGCTTCCTCTGTTTCATCCCATCTTCCATTCTCACTGCTCCTCTTGCTTCGTTTCTCCCTGATCCCTTTCTTGCTCCCCTTCAACCTTTCAAGTAAACCCAAACAGCAAAATGTAGGTGAAAAAAATCATAACATACTGTTGTATTGCACTTTTCCGGCACAAGCCAACGATCAGTGAAACTTACCCATGCCGGATCTTTGCCGTGCTTGCTTCCCCACTCTATTTTTGCTTCCACACTCTGTTTCTGCCTCGTCTGGGCTTGCTTGCACTTTGTTTCTGCTTCTTCTGTGCAACAAAATAAGAGAGCATTAAAAATGATATTTGGTTGGAAAAAGTGAACATTAAAGAGTTGAGTTGGTTGTTTGACTGGTGGTTTTTTCTTAATGGGACCATTGTCCTAATTTTTTTTTTTGGTGTAACGTGCAAGCCACTAGTACAGCAAATGAAGGCCCTCCTAACGCAACTCTTTATTTCTTCCCTGTGTTATAGCCTTTACTACCATGTATTATATATAGCTAACTATTAACTCACCTCCCATCTCCATTAAAAAGGATTTGTGATTGGAAAAAATGTGTATTAAAAAGGATTTTTTTTGTATAAAAAAATATTAAAACGGTAAGCAATTACTTGGAGGTGTTTGTGGTTGGAAAAAATGAGCATTGAAGATGATTTTTGTATTAAAAAGTGTTAAAATTTTTGTTTCTCACTTTTGTAGATAGCTTGGATTCAAGCATAGTTCATGTCATAGTATTATATTAATATTGTTCATGCCATAGTATTATACTAACATTATTCATCTCATGAATAATATATATTAAGCATTGTTCATGTCATGATAAACACCATCTATAGGAATACATTAAGCATTGTTCATACCATGACATACACCATCTATAGTATTACATTAAACATTGTTCATGCCATCCATGAAAACTTTCTTTCCAATTTTTGTAGATAGCTTGGGTCCAAACATTATCATGCCATACTATTATATTAAATATTTGTTGTTTTATTCATTTTAGTTGTTTAGTGACTAAAGGAAAAAAAAAACTTATCAAATTATGGATAACATACTTATCAATACTTAATATTTTAGTATTATATTAAGTTCTTTTATCCTTTGGCCACTAAACAACTAAAATGAATAAAACAACAATTGCGTAATATAATACTATGGCATGAACAACGCTTGAATCCAAGCTATCTACAAAAGTTGGAAACAAGGCTTTCATGAATGATGTTTTCATGGCATGAACAATGCTTAATGTAATACTATAGATGGTGTATGTCATGATGTGAACAATGCTTAATATATTCCTATGGATGGTGTTTGTCATAGCATGAACAATGTTTAATATATACTATTCATGGCATGAACAATGTTAATATAATATTATGGCATGAACAATGTTTGAACCCAAGCTATCTACAAAAGTTTAATACAAAAATCTTCTTCAATGCTCATTTTTTTCCAACCACAAACGCCCCCAAGCAATTGCTTTCAGTTTTATTATTTTTTATACAAAAAATCTTCTTTAATAAACACTTTTTCCAACCACAAATCGAGATTGGAGGTGAGTTAATAGTTAGCTATATATGATACATGGTAGTAAAAGCTATAACACATGAAAGAAATAAAAAATAAAGAGTCTTGCTTTAGGAGGGCCTTCATTTGTTGTACTAGTGGCTTGCACGTTAAAAAAAAAATTAGGACAATGGTCCCATCAAGAAAAAACCATCATTCAAACAACCCACTCAACTCTTTCATGTTCACTTTTTCCAACCAAATATCCCCACTCAACTCTTTAATGCTCACTTTTTCCAACCAATTATCATTTTTAGTGCTCTCTTATTTTGTTGCACAGAAGAAACAAAGTGCAAGCAAGCCCAGATGAAGCAGAAACAGAGTGGGGAAGCAAGCACGGCATGGGTAAGGTTCACTGATCGTTGGCTCGTGTCGGAAATGTGCAATACAACAGTATGTTATATATATTTTTCACCTACATTTTGCTGTATGGGTTCACTTGAAAGGTTGAGGGGGGGGGGAAGTGGAAGAAGGGATGAAACTGAGGAAGCTAGTGGTGGGAGTTTGTTTGTGAATAATCAGATTCAAAATAAACCAATGTTCTAAAAATCGCTAGGCGGTGGGCGGGCGGCCAGCAGGTGACTAGCGCCTAGGGGCCTAGGCGGGCGCCTAGGCGGTTTTAGATTTTATATTATAATTTTCATAATTTACAAAAATTTAGCATAATACATTAATATTTTATCAATTACTTCCAATTTAATGCCAGAATACATATGAAAGATTTATAAACATGAAAAATTAAGCTTACATTAAAATTTATAATAGCATAAGTTGCATAACATAGAGTTTCATAGAGATTAGAGAGAAAAAAGAATTACATACTTGATGAGTTGATGGTACCAACCTGTGTTCTAAAAAGCGGCTTGGAATAGGAGCTACTATGGTTGCATATCTAACGAAACCAAAACCCTTTGATCTCCCAGATGCTCTATCAACTACAACTTTCGCTGCAAAACAGTATGCAAAAAATAATTATGTGATAAACAGAAATGTCAGTAAAGTAGAAATAGACAAAACCTAGTTCTGCTACCTTCAACAAGTTGTCCAAAGGGAGAAAATGCATCTCGAAGCTTTTCATCTGTGGTTAATCTTGAAAGGCCTAACATAAATAGAAAACGAGTTAAACATTCCTCCAATGTCAAATTTAAAGGTAAAATTTCATTGACGAAAAACTATTAAACGAATACAAAAAATATAAGACCTTAAAAGATAGCTAGCCTAGAACTAGAAGGGATAAATGGAAGCATTACAGGCAGCATAATATGAGCATATACTTCAAAAATCAGCATATTTATATAATGTATACAGGCTACAACTTGGATTACAGGCAGCATATCGCCCTATACAAAAAGAAGGCAGCATGTCACAAAAAGAAGGCAGCATGTCACCCTATACAAAAAGAAATCAGCATATCTTTTTTTTTTTAATTTATACACATTCACCCTATACACATCATAATGATCATGTCTGATTTTTTAATTACAGGCAGCACAACATATTGTTAACCAAAAGTATACAGGCAGCATTGCTGCATTAGATGGAAGTATCATAGGCAGCAATCAGCATTACAGGGCCAGGCATTAGATGGAAGAATTACATCCTGCAAAACAAATAATGGATAAATTTGTTAACCACCACCATCAACATGACTCACTAACTATAATCCAGCTCATTCCAGCCTAATAGAATAGGTACAATTGCATCTTTCTCATGCTGACTTTAACATTCTATATCCATTAATTTCATACAAATAAACCTCATGAAATAAACTCGGCAGCTGTACAGTGAGCATCAACCGTAAATGTGAAGGTAAGAAAGAAGATGAGAAGTTACATTGATATTACCTAGCTTCGCTTGCAGGCTTGCAGCAGATAAGCAAAAAAAATTCGATGGGAAACCGAAATGGTCGAATGGTTCCTCAACTTCCTCTTCTTCGTCTTCCCCTTCTTCTTCTTCTTCTCCTTCTCCCCCTTTTCTTCTCTCTGTTTTCAGAATTCAGTGTTTTGTTTGCAAAACCTAAAAAAAAATTTCGAGGTTCAAATGAATTTTCTGAAAAAAAAAATCAGTGTCCAAGAAGGGTGAATACTGATTAAAGTGCAAAAACCAAAATTAAATGGAAAACAAACTGTTATTACCTACCAAAAGTGGATCGAATCAGCGAAATGCTTCGCTTGGAGGCTTGCAGGCTTGCAGCGCAGTAGCAGAGAAGCAAAAGGGCCGATTGATTCGGTGATTCCTCTTGTCTTCCTCTTCTTCGTCTTCCCCTTCTTCCCCTTCTTCTTTTCTCCTTCTTCTTCTTCTTTTCGCTTGCAGGCTTGCAGCGCAGCAGCAGAGAAGCAGCAGAGAAGCAAAAAGGCCGATTGATTCGGTGATTCCTCTTCTTCGTCTTCCCCTTCTTCCCCTTCTTCTTCTCCTTCTCCTTCTTCTTCTTCTCCTTCTTCCCCTTTTCTTCCCCTTTTCTTCTCTGTTTTGTTTGCAAAAGCAAAACCTAGGCTCTAAAATTTCGTAAGGGACCAGCAAAAAAAAAAAAAAAAAAAAAAAAAAAAGCCCAGCCCGCCCAGCCCGCCTAGGTCCGCCCAGACCCGCCCAGACCCGCCTAGGCGCCCTGTCCGATTTTCCCTCCGCCCAGCAATTAGTCGAGGCGTTACTCTACCTACTAGCGCCTAGGCGGCCGCCCAGACCGCTTTTTAGAACACTGAAATAAACCAAATAGAGGAAAAGAAGACATACAGATTCAAAATAAATCAAACAAAAGAGAAGAAGACATACCTAGTTGAAGAAGAAAAGCTATGAAGGTTGCAGCCGTTCCAACAGAAACCTCTTCTCGCAAATATTGGATGAAAATTGTATCGGTCTTGTAGGTTTGTAACGGGAAAAATATGCGAGATATTTTCCCAAAATTTCGATTCTGAGGGGGGTGAGAAACTTGGATTCCCACTAGACATGGGAAATAAGGTCACGTGCGTAATCAGTTTCTTTAGTGTAAAAGTTCAACCAAACAATGGATATCCCTCCAACATAGGAAACGGTTTCCGTTTCCCACATAAAATGACCAACCAAACAAACCCTTTGATTTAGTTTAATGGATTGATTGTCCCCATGGGATAATTTTATTGTCGTGTAGCAGTTTCATGTATCTGCTTGTTTGTTCCCTTTAGTCTAAATGGGTTATTTTTGCAATACGATCCATTTTTTCTTCTCTATATATATATAACAAAACTAATCGTCGGTTGTTTTGGGCATATTGCTTTATAGTTCCTACTGCAACCAAGAGTGAATGCGATCGGAATTATTTCAATTCTCTAGGCTTGTCCCACAGTGATTTGTTTACGAAATTGGTGTGCCAAAACAAGTTATTAATCATTAAACTAAAGTCTATAAAAGAGTGCACAAGCTATGCATCCGCCTATGTAACGATAATTTGAACACACAAATAAACATTAAAAAACAAGATGTGGAATATAGATTCATATACATCACAATCGATACATCAATCAAACAAGTGCCATATGTCCTATATGAATTTAAACATACCAAAGATAGAGATAGAGATAATGGCACCAATATGATGTCGGAGAACCCGATGTAGAAATGTATAGGCCATGTAAAACCATCTCAAATCTACCCGATGCAAAAAATGTGTAGGCCATGTAAAACCGTCTCAAATCTACACTAATAAAGAGATTGTAATTTTACGAGAGAATAGTTAGGAAGTCTTAGGCTCTCCTAAAGATCAAGATCCATGATCTCTCAAGGCTTCACATAAGCTCCAATCTTCAAGTTACCATTCTTTAAAAACTTCACAAGCATCAACAATCTTTTTTTCAATGGCTTTAAAAACCCCCATATCTTACAAACTCATGTTTCACACCAAGAATCCCCAACTTACACCATTATGGATCACACAATGAAATCAATTGAGGTTTGGGAAGATTGCGCTCACAACTGTCCTCATTGTCCTCGGTAGGAAAGCATTCTCCTTGGGCATGTAAGATCACTCAAGGTAGATGAGGTTTAATGGAGAATTTAAAATTCAATCTCAAATCATCATCAATGGTTGATCGATTTCTCTATGGCCAATTGGGAAAGAATGATCAAATTCAATCTCAAATCATCATCATCTATGCCTAATTTTACAAACAATGATATTTGCACCCAGAAAATGCTCTAAGAGTCCACATTTAGAAAATGCTCATTTTAAGTCCAAATCCTATGCCCTTTTGCCGACTTGTTTTTAAAATTTGTATCTATGATTTTGAACACTTAAAACATGTTTTTCGATGATTTTTCCATTAAAAACAAATTTAACATGATTTATAAGACTTTGAAACCTCATGTACATGTCTAATACCATTTTATGAAATAATGTATGAAAGCTTTGCAAACTTCCCAGCTTGTTTTCAAATACTTATTGGAGATTTCAAAAAGTTTAAAAGACAATCAAAAGGCCATGATATGAAAACAAAACATGAGGAGTACACATGGGGTTTCATAATACGAGATACGAGGTACGCTAGGAGCACGTTGTACATTTTAATATTTTTAATAAGTTTCAAATTATTACTCATATTCATTCACTTGTGGATCAATAATGCTACTTATATACTAATAATTTTCCATAATGGTTGTAACATTAGTATAGAATTGAAACTTTTTATCGAAACATTTTAAAGATATGTAAAAATTTTCATGGTCCAAGCATGGGATGTCTGATGGGAGCTGTGAGTGTCGGAACAAGTATCCGACATGATATGTATCGACGCATTTTTATTTTATTTATTTTTGTAAAAATAGTGTCGTGACATAGATCCTGACAAGTCATTAATCGTAGTCCAAACATGTATTCAAACAAACTTTAACTAAAAAGAAATTGTATTATGTGAACGGTTGAGATAAGCCCCTCAGATTATGACCCCAATAAAATATTTGTTTTTTCTAGACTAAGCTATGCAAGGACATGCAAAGGGTCTTTTTCGCGGGTTCCAAGCAAGGTGGAACTACATAGAGCTGGGGTGGGGCACAACTTTTAAATTTCTCTTCCATAGTGTGGTATTACAGGGGACAATTTGTTGTTTGAGACACCAAGCTCATGGCTGTTGGGGCACTAAACCAACTTAACTTGCCATGTGTTCATCTTTGACATGTGGGCCCATGCATAAAAAATAAAAGTTAAATACAGTCAGGTTGTCTATGGGTACAATGCAACAATTACATCGTCCTTTCTTGTTTACCTTTTGATGTTGTTGGCCCAACATATCAAATTACATCCTTTCCTTAATTTACTATAAAACAAAATTAAAATTAAAATTTTGATTCAATTTCTTAGTTAAAGAGTTTGAAAATGTTTCACTATTTTTCTTTTGATATATGATATATGAGGCATTTTCATTATAAATCTATAATTTATTATTTATTGAGGCAATAATGGCCATTAAAAAATTCAATTAAACAATATACAAACATTAAAACCAATACCACTTTAGTGATTAAATATCAAGTTGTAATTTTTCTTAGTGATTTGGTGTTAATATATTGATGACATGATCCATCAAAGAAACTAGGGTTAAGTTTAGTATTTAATAAACTAAGAGAGTATATTCATGTATAATTTAGTGATTTTTTACCAAGATTAGTCCACATGATTTTTCAATGAAAATTTGTACATGTTACTTTTTGTAATTAGTATTTGTTGATTAAAAAACATAAATAGAATCGTACAATAAGTAATTTTATTAGTTATAACACTAAAGCTTTTATGTATATTTATTAGTACACACCACCCCCACCCCCCACCCCCCCCCCCCCCCCCCCCCGCCTCGAGCAAGGAACTATTTGAAGATTGTTTGTCTGTCAAATGGCAAACCTGTGGGACTTTCATTTATTTGAAGATTATTAGCAAAAGTAGGCTCGTGATGCAAGGCAAGCAGTCCATACCTCAAAGCATAAGGTGCAAACTTTTCACGTAAAATTTATTTAATAAAGAGTATTATAAAATTATATAATATTAGAAATCTAGGGAACATTTACAAGCATATTATATCAAAATTTGTAGTTACAAATATCAGACCAGTAAAAGAACTTGGTTTAGTTGCAAGGCTACTAAACCCTTGGATCAGTGGGTCAAAGGAGATGCAACACAAGCCTACTTTTGCTAATAATAGGAGTCTACAATAGATTTAGAAAGTCAGAACTTAATGTTAAAACTTAAAACCATAAGTGAATACATAATATTTTGCAAATTGAAAATTAAGATTTCTCAGACCATATGCAACTAAGGAGCATTCCTTGGTCTTGTGGCGTACTAGAGTAAAGGCGCAAACCTCCAATTCCAATGTGTAAGCCTTTGGTCCATGCAGGTAAGCGTCGCCTTGAGGCAAGCCTTAAGGCACCCGTTTTTTAAAACATTGATATTAGTCTTTAGTAAAAATATGTTCATTGCATGTTGAATCTGATTAGTTTATCCGACTACATTTTATTTTATTTTTTCCTCTACAGGCTAAGTTTTCGAAGGGATAGAAAGTGTGGCTGAGAATTTGATATATCTTTAATGTTCTTATTAATGTTTTTCTTTAGATGGGTTTATTTTAATTATCTGAAGCTCAGCAAATGCGATTCTGCCATCTGATTGGACGTTTTTTTGCTTCTGTAGACAATTTTCTTCCTTTGGTTCGCACTTTCTGGATGGTTATTTCGTGTCCTAATTTTTGCAACTTGGGTCTTGCCGATTGCTGCTCCACTCCTCATTGGAACTGTTGCGAATAACTTGGCGATTGAGGTATATTACTGTTCTTTACCCTGTTTTGAAATAATAGACCAGATAGGTATTACTGTAAAACTGCAGATTTTCGATTGTTTTCACTCAAGAAAGTTCCCTGCTCACGTCTGACAAAATCATAGCGACCTAAGTGTGATTTGAGTACTGCCTCCGCACACTCTAGCAGTCTCTAGTTGACAGTTGAGATGGAGAGGAAGTTGTTAGGAGGAAAGTTCGGAACTCTCTTTCTGTAGAGGAAGATGATATGGATTTAAGTCGGGATTGTAATCATCCATTATGGGTAACAAGCTAACAATGCTTCTGCCTGAAACTTACTAATTAATGGAAAATGCAATTAGATTGATTGTAACCATCAATCAACTGTTATGTAGCATCTCGACAGTAGTTCTGTGTCTGACATTTTCATCAACTCCTAATGAACATTTTAATCCTTTCTGTATGTTCGCACTGAACAGGGTTCATGCCCAGCCTGCAAGAAGCGCTTCATGGGGTTACGAAACCAAGTTGTACGCTGTACAAGCTGTGGGAACATCGTATGGCAACCAAAGGGAGATTTCTTCTCTAGAGGTGGTAAAAGTTCAACTCGCTCATCAACCTCTGACCCCGATATCATTGATGTTGAATTTGAAGAGAAATGAGAGACTAGGGATGAGATGGTGGGATTGGCGGATCTTTGATTTGCAGAAATAAGGAACAAAAGTGGAAAGAGCCAGCTCTAGTAGTTCAGGCCCCTATAAGTTTTTGGTTTTGTTTTGTAAATGAAAAATATTTACCGGATATTCATTCTGTTTGTATCATATATTTCATTTAGCTCAGGAAAGAAGAAACGAGTATCCTCTTCACACAATTCTCTAATCTGACCAGCCTCATAGGTAATATGCGTATTTGATTGAATAATTCATTTTTTCACTCGTAATGTAGTCGTAATGTATTTTGTAGTGCTCTTGATCTTGATCAAAATTTATGGCTTGATCGAAACTCAAAAGCTTTGATTTAGTTTTGGAGTTTTGTTTGCATTAACTTGAGCTTCACAAATTAGTTTGCACCTATGAGGATTTTCTCTGTATACCCATTGTTATTCTCCTCTCCAAACCAAAGGTTTGTTTCTTCATCTGTTATAAAATCTTTTGGAGCTTTTCTTATCCTCCCAAACATTCATTTTTTTCTTGTTCCTTTGCTCTTTATTTTCAAGGGCGCGCAAATTTTTTTTGTTTTTTTAATGGTGTGTGAAGCCTAAGTTTTGGCATTATAATATAGATTTTTATTATTAAAAAATTATGTAGTTTATTCTTGTCTAGAGTTTTCTTATATTGTCTTTTGACTTGTTATTCATGGAGGGAAGCTTGTTTATTTTGGGTGTGGAGTGGGAGATCTTTGATTATATGTAATTACTTTGTGGTGGTGCGTATTTTCGATTTATTAGAGCATCCCTAAGGGATCTGCGCACGAAATGGATAACTTTCTGGGCGCATGGTTTCTGGTGATGGGCCTTAATCTAAATAAGACCTGTGTATTTTTCTTGGAAAAATGACTTATAAGGTCTATTTTTGGTAATTATAGACTACTTCATACTCTAATAATTTAAAATGCCTCAAAATAGGGGTGGGCAAAAATCGATTTAAATTCGGTTAACCGACCGAACCGAAATATGAATAGAAATAAAATAATTTAAACCGAACCGATTATAAATGGATTGAAATCGGTTTGCGGTTTTGAACCGACCGATTTATAACCAAATTGATCGATTAATTAGATATATATAAATAATTAAATAACAGGTAGGTGTCAATACCTGATTAGTGCAACAAATGCACTGCAGTACACCATGTTGCACTGAATCACCCCATTCTCTCAAAGTTTCAATTTTGGGCTAAAAATTGGGTCTGTAAAAAAATTGGACATGTTTTAATGAAAGTCTTTCAAATGTTTGAGCCTGAAATTTCGGCCCAACCGAACCGAACCAATCCGAAATTCGGTTCAACTGAATTCATCGGTTTACAAATACAAAATTCGGTTTCGGTTTGGGTTTTTGGCAAACCGAATGAAATCGGTTTGGGGCTCAAAACCGAACCGAACCGAACCGACATTGCCCACCCCTACCTCAAAATGCCAATTTTTAATAATTAAAGACTCTTAAAAATCACAAACTCAATCCATGGTTTAAAATAATTATAATGTCATTTTTACCCTTTAACCTAAGTGATCAATTTTTAAAATTAATTCACCTTCTTATAACTAATCATAAGTTTGCTTTCATATTTTTATATTTTTTTTTACTTCCAGCCAGATTACCCAGTAATGATCGATCAGTTATGATTTAGTGAGATGAAACAAATTTGAAAAAAATATTAAATTGCATTAAAATTGCATATTTCACTTGTTTTAGAGTAACTAGAATTTGATACATAAATAATAAGTGTTTGAAAATTTGGATATATTTGTCATTTTACATGTATTTTAGGTTTGTGGCCTTTAATGGTCTTGAATTACAAAAAGTAGGCATTTTGAGACATTTTCAATTGTTAGAATCTTATATGATCTACAATTACAAAAACTAGGTCTTATAAGTTATTTTCCCTATTTTCTTTCTTCCTCCTCCTCTCCCAAATAGCCGTTAAACCCTCGAAAACCCTAGGTTTTGAAGTCCAATTTTTTCCCAGTTTAGGTTCAACTTCGCCATTTTTCTACTAGAATCACTCCAGTTTGAGTGGTTGTTGTGTCCATCTCAAAATCTCAAGCTTTTGATGGTCAGAATCCGTATTGCAATTACATTGACATAGAGGAGGTGGAGTAATACCTATAGTTTCCATTTTTCAGTTGGAGAAATGTAGTTTACCCCTTTAAAATTTTGTACGATCACTAGGATTTTTCGGTAGGACAATTCGTTCAATTTAATGAGGGTATAAAGTTAAATAAATAACTAGTAAGGAGTTTATTTCCTAGACTGAGTTATATGATGACGACGACGATGATGATGATGATGATATTAGTAAGCGGAAGATTGATTATGGGTCCTTTAAGAGAGAGTTCGTAGACCTGATAGTTACAAAAACTGTGACTGACACTCCTACTCCATGAGCCATGGAAACGTACATTCACATTTTTGTATGTTGTAGTGGTTCTATTTGTTGACAAACAGTCATTACATTCGATTGGGAGGGATGACACTCTTTATGCCTCTAGATAGATTGGAACAATTTCGTGGGATCATGGCTTATTTGCAAAGGACTTGACTCACGAGGTCCATCATTTGTGGTGTGTTGTGATAGTGTTTCAGGTATGACATATTTGTGATTTACTTATTTATTATTTAGCAAATTTTGACATTTGTGTTTGTTTATTTATTATTCTTTGTACAGTATTGGTGGTGTATGCGTAAATGCAATCTAATTTTGATACCCTATGATCATTGTGTGATTCTTATAATGCAATGTTATTATGAGAGTAATTGAGAAGAACATCATTAGCACCATGTTTTCGACAATGTGTACAATTGTAGGCAGACACTCGAAATGAAGACATTTTATACACTATTATTTGAATGTGGGCAGCTACAATAGAGATGGTCTCTTGAGTACCGAGCAATATCCCTTGTATCAGAAAGTAAGGAAGGCAGTTAGCTTGCCATCCTGCAGATTGTTGTTATTCTCCCGAGAATACAAACATGGTATTTGGGGGATAAGTGTGGGATGCAGATCATCACTAGACAGGTTGTGCTAGAGTCTTCACTGCATCCCATCTCTTCAACAAAGTCGACGTTTGTGGAGTTTGAAGAGAATGAACAGTAGTGAGTGAATGGATGGCCGAATAGTATAGATTTTATCGAAAATTCTAGGGGTCGAGGGAGGGAACGAGGGAAAGGGGCGAGGTATGGGTGGAAGCCACCCATCCGCCTCGAGATGAGTGACATTGCGCATCTCTAGTCCAATGCGCTCATCTCGAGGCGGATGGGTGGTTACCACCCATCCCTCGCTCCCTCCCTCGACCCCTAGCAAAGCTCAGATTTTATACATGATGAGCTTAACTATCTAGTTTGGTGGAACGGTGGTGTGTTTTTATTTTCTGTTATTTTGTACAATTAAACTTATATTGTCCACTTCGTTGTAAATCAAGCATTTTTTTTCTTTTTTTTTTTCAACTTCACACCATCGTTTAGGATAGTGAATCGGGCATACAAAGAAGAAAACATATATTACTATACAGGTGCAACGATTTGGGATGATTCAAAGATTCCAAGACCTGGAAACTTGACATTTGATCCACACCTGTACGAGGTAGTCCCCTAAAGTTTGGTGATGTGGATGACTACTGGACATTTCGAATGGTTAGTTCTCAATAGGGTGGGCACGGGACGAGATGGACCTCATCCTTATCTCATCTCATTCCTTCGGGATCGGGACGGGATAAACCTCATCCGACCTCGTCCCATCCCAAACGGGTTCCGAATGGGACAAGATGGGATAATCACGTTCCTTCTGATATAGAATTTTGGTAGTAAAATGCAGTTCAAAATGAAATGTTAGTTGGGTTAGAGTTGACCGGTGGAATTAGATTCATATATTAGACACCTTTTAAGTTGGATACAACACGGATGATGATGACAAAACCCAAATATTTCTCTTTTTAATCTTTAATATTCATCCTAAGAATTTTGAAAAATAAATGTTTGGTGGTAAAAGGTAGTCAAATTTTCATCTATTTTCAGACATTATGTGTCCACCGAGCGGATTACTTCTCAGATGATTCCATGGGGAGACAAATTCATTCTCTAGATTTGGCGTTACATGTCTACATTGTTACCCTTTATAGATATTTTTATGAAGCTCAAACTAGGATTATTTTCTATAAGGACCAAAGACATGTACATGGGCAATGACGTTTGGCATGCATTGAATTATCACATATAAATTAAGTTATAGTTCTAGTCAATTGTTGGTTGTTTCTATCTGTACTTGAAATATAAAGTAGAACGATGTTTGACATGGCAAATTCATGGAAAGTGGAATGTTCTCTTAACATGAATTTGTCATGGACCTTATTGTGCCTTCCCTATTTTTTTGGCATTCTACATAAACTGCGTCTTGCAAACTTCTCAAGTTAATGGAACCTTAATCTAATTATTTTTTTGTGCCTATTTTCATAACAAGCAACTCAAATCTTAAGAAAATAATAGCCTAATCCTCTAATAGCTTGTGTCTTTTTTATCCATCAAAGAATAGTTGTGAAGTATTCCATCCCATAAGGAATTATATTTGCTCCTAGACATGGCCACAAATTGATGAAATTACTTGACAAAAATCAATAAATGTCTTAAATTTGAAAGTTCGGGACGGGATGGGCGGGATTGAAAATCTTCATTCCGATCTCATCCCACTCTAGATCGGGAAGGGACGGGATTGGGATGAGATTGATCAATCCCAAAAAGCCCCCAAAAATCGAGATGAGACTGGGAGGGGACAGGACCGGGATGGGTTCGGGATCACGAGATGGGATACCCACCCCTAGTTTTCAGGAGCTTAATATTCAAATTGTCGATTGCTTTTGTACCTAAGAGAAATTATAGCATTAGACCCAGATATTGATGCAATTGATTTGGTAAGATATTTAAATATTTTGTATATGTTTGGTTTTTAATATTTAGTAATTATGTTATTAAATTGTCAATTACTAACTTGTGCAGCCTAATATGTGCGCGCATTATATGAATGCTCTTCAGGTGAACCATGACATGAGGCACTCGTTTCACACGACTTCTCATGATTGCTATGGACGATTGTGTGATGAAATGCAGAAGATTCAGCCCATACTGAATCATGCACAAGTGCTAGAGGAAGAGATTGAGCGCGCCTTACAAGGGAGTTGAGTTTCATAAGGGCCTTCAAGTCTCCACCTAGTGTTGAGCGTAGGAGGAAGTAGTTTTCATTTATGTTACACATTTTATTACTTTATTTCAGATGTTTGGTATTTTTTTATGATGTTAAACATTTTCTTAGTATGAGATGATTGACTGCGCAAGCAGATTTGAAATGATAAAAGTCAATTTGATAGGCTTTTATTTATACAAATTTTATTTTCTTGCAACCTACACAATCAAAGTAACTAAAGGGATGACGGAGCCAAGATTTTTGTTGAGGGGGGGCGGAGTGATGTCATAATTAATTAAATATAATATAAAAATTAGTTACTTTAGCATGAATTTTTTTTTAAATACAGCAAAAAGAGGAGTACAACAAAGACAGTCATTGAAGATGATTACTGCTATATTCATTGAAGATTAATACTACTTCTAGAAACACAACACAAGAGAAGGGTTTGAATCGTTGATTACTACTACATGAAGAAAAGGAGGAGATTGGGTTGCTTACAATTTTTTTGTGGAGATGACCAACACAGTGATTAATGAAGGCACCTGGTACCTAAAAGAAGAAGAAGAATAAGGTGGTTTGGACCCTGCTGGATATTGTAAGATGAACTCAAATAACTCAATAGTTATAGATCTTTGAAGATGATGAAATATGGAGGTTTCCCTCATCTTATCCAATCGATGGAGTGTGAAGAAGAAACTGTGGATTTTTGTTTCTTGGAGAGATTTTAGGGATTTAACCTCTATCTCTAACTCTAAAAGTAGAGTTTATATTTGATATGTACATGATTTGAAGGATGAAGTCCTGGTTGAAGTGAAAAGTGGGAATAGAATGGCAAATAAAAAAACTAATTGGGGACCAAATTTTTTTTTCTCAAAAGTCAGTGGGTGCAAGTGCCCCCACGTGAATTTGTACCTGACTAAAAGTCCATTCACAATCCTGCACGTAGTCGCCAATCATCTCTGATATATGCAGAACCGTCTTTGCAATAACTTCCTCGTCAAGGAACCTGACCTCCCTCACCTTCTCCTTCGTGACCTTGTCATTGCCATTTTTCTCGCCCTACATTTCTACTTTGTCCTCCTTAACAAGCGCTTCTTTATTTCTTTCGACCTTGCCATTTATGTAATCGATAAAGCTTCTTCGAGCATCTTGAATTGTTTTAAATTCAGAATAACAATTACATACAAATCCTAAAAGTTCAACGAGAATAAGCACCCCAAGTTAAGTAAACACTAGGTTGAAGACCATGATAGAGAGTGTATGCCACAAACCAAGTCATAGATTTCAAAAGTCGAAATTAACAAGATTCTAATCTCAAATGTTCATTAAAAGATAACGACGATATTTATGAAAGACATGAGGGGAAACTAGTCATTATTCAAACAAATGTAGTTGTTAGAGCTCAAGCGGTTTTTGAAAGATGGGGATAGATAAGTTTATCTACTTTATCCATTTTGAGGGGATGGATAAGTCGTTTGAAGTATGAAAACGGGTAACAATAGATACAGTTTATCCATTTTGAAAATTATCCATCATGGTTGGAGATGATCTTAGAGATACACAAATTGCAAAATATATATCTAGAAAAAAAAAATTTACTATATACAATAATTATATGGTTCCATCCATAATGCCAAGTTCACTTTATGGTGTTTTATCATATGGACCTAATCCAATGTAGATACCATGAAGCTTTCTAAGCTCTCCCTTTTCCTATCCTCTTGCTCATTTTATAAACCTTTTTTTCTTAGCCCATCTCCCATTTAATAAATGTAAATTGAGCTCCAAGTGCCCTTTTATATTTTAGGTTGGTGAGCAGGACCCAATAGAACAGCGCACGTGATTATCGACTTCGGCTTCTCATTCTCCTTTAACGACCGCTCCATCTTCAACTCCTTCAATGGCTCCAACAGATCTCATCTAGTGTGCTCAAATCTACAATTGTTGTTCTAGTTCCCTTTCCCTCTCATATCTTCTCCTTCTTCAACGGATGATCCCGCTCCAAATCTTCATATCTCTCTAGATTTTATTTGTTTTATTTTTATAGTTCATGTTGTTGGGGGTAACATATAAGTGTTTTCTGAGTGTTTAATGTGCAAATACCTTAGTGGTGATAGTAGGCAAAGTGTATTCTATGATTTGCCTACTACACTGTTAGTATGGTTGGCACAGGTTTAAAACAACTTGAATTGTATAATGGGTATTGTTTTAAAGTACTACTTAAAAATATAAACGCATGGCTTAAAAACTTTCATACATAAAATTGATCAAAGAGGTTTCTTTATTGATATCAGAAAGTGAATGAGGGCCCATCTTGGCGTGACATAGGCTTATTTTATACATTTACCTACCATATCGCTACTACGGTCGGCACAAGATAAAACCAACCTAAAATTTGCAAGTGATTGGTATTGCTATATCATCCAAACAAATTAATAGTAGGCATTGCTTTAAAACCATTTCAAATGAGTGTTATACTCTACAAATAGTATTTAATACCATCACAAATTTCATGCTATAACACCCGTTCCAAGGTGCATAAATTGATTGCTCGCCATTCTAGTAGTATAGTAAAGACAAGTTTAAGGCTCGCATAGAGAACAAAATTAAACATTTAGATAGAGGGGGGAGGGGGAGATCTCGAGATAACAAAATAGATGCCTAGCCATTGATAAAACATAAAAAGAGGATTTGTTGTGTAGATATTGACAATTTGTTGTATATGTCTTGACAGAAGAATTTGTGAAGAAAATATGTGAGAGCAAGTCAAGAAGAGTTGTTAAAAGAGGGTGATGAAGATCAAATGAATTATGTTGTTGAAGGAGGAGAAGGATTCCTTGAGGAAGATGAAGATCGTTTGTAGTAGTCACATGCATAGTATCCTTATTTTACAACAAAATGTTTGTGTCATCGTAACCAATTATTGACATTTTGTCTTTGTCATCTCAAATGATGTCACCAATTATTGATATTTTGTCTTCGGATTCAAGTACTTGTTTGATCTCATACTTCATGTCCACAAATTCCAATTCAAGGGGAGTGCCAAAAACTTGGATTTTCTTGAGAGATGGAAAAACTAATCACTTGTAGAATTAGTTCCTCGTTAATATAAACCCTAACAGCAAAATATCTGATTTGGATTCCAATTCTAGAAAAATTATAAATAAATAAATAAATAAAAAGGGCTGCCATATTGAAGATCATTGATTACATTCAAGTTGTGGCTTGACGATATTTATGAAAGGCATGGGAGGAAACTAGTCATTATTCAAACAAATGTAGCCGTTAAGGCTCGTTTCGGTTTTTTAAAGATGGGGATAGATAAGTTTATCCAATTTATCCATTTTGAGGGGATGGATAAGTTTATCCATCGCCTTAGATTATGAAAACGGATAACAATGGATAAATATTATCCATTTGGAAGTTATCCATCATGGTTGGTGATGATCTTAGAGATACACGAATTGCAAAATATACATTTAGAAAAGAAAAAAATTACTACATACAATAATTATATGGTTCCATCCATAACGCCAAGCTCACTTTGTGAAGATACCATGAAGTTTTCTAAGCTCTCCCTTTTCTTATCCTCTTGCTCATTTTATAAACCTTTTTTTAACCCATCTCCCGTTTATTGAGCTCCAACTGCCCTTTTACATTTTGGGTTGGTGAGCAGGACCCAATAGAACACCGCACGTGATTTTCTACTCCGACGTCTCCTTCTCTGTTAAGGACCGCTCCAATTTCAATTCCTTCAATGGCTCCAATAGATCTCGTGTGCTCAAATCTACAATTGTTGCTCTACTTGCCTTTCCCTCTCGGATCTCTCCTTCTTCAACGGATGACCCCACTCCAAATCTTCATCTCTTTCTAAATTTTATGGGTGTTTAATGTGCAAATACCTTAGTGGTGATGCAAAGTGTATTCTATGATTTTCCTACTATAATATTATTATGGTTGGCACAGGTTTAAAACACCTTGAATTGTATGGGTACTGGGTAAAGTACTACTTAAAAATATAAACACATGGTTTAAAAACAGCCATACGTAAAATTGATTAAAGAGATTTCTTTATTAGTATCGTAAAGTGAATGAGGGCTCACCTTGGCGCAACATAGGCCAGCCGGCGCCCATTGTCCTAGATCACCTGCTTACTTGTGGTCCTTAAACACTCACAAAGATGGTTGATAGACTGCGAGTTATTTTATACATTTGCCTACCATACTGCTACTATGGTTGGCACAAGATAAAAACAATCTAAATTTTGCAAGAGAATGGTATTGCTATATCATCCAAACAAATTAATAGTAGTAGGAATTGCTTTAAAACCCTTTCAAATGAGTGTTATACTATGCAAATATTATGACAAATTTCATGCTATAACAGCCATTCCAAGGAGCATAAATTGATTGCCCACCATTCTGGCAGTATAGTAAACACAAGGTTAAAGTTCGCATAGAGAACAAAGATAAACATTCAGATAGAGGGGGGAGGGGGGAGATCTCGAGATAACAAAATAAATGCCTACCAATTAATAAAACATAGAGAGAGGATTTGTTGTGTATATCTTGACAGAAAATTTTGTAAAGGAGATATGTGAGGGCAAGTGAAGAAGAGTTGTTGAAAGAGGACCATGAAGATCAAACAAATTATGTTGTTGGAGGAGGACTCGTTGAGGAAGATGAAGACCGTTTGAAGCATTCTCATACATAGTGTCCTTATTTTTACCAAGTGTTCTAAAAATCGGACTAGGCGCAGAAGGTAGAAAAATGCTTAGATTAATGGCTAGGCGGGTTCTGAGCAGTCTAGGCGGGTCTAGGCAATCTGAGCGAGTTTTTTTTTTTTTTTAATAAGACTGATTGTGTTTTTATTTTATTTATTTTTCTTTCCTCTTTTTTAGAAATAAACAATTTAATTTTTTTTTATTCAGTATATATCTAAATGTAGCAAATGATGATTACTTAATGGAATTCTCAAAAGATCTGCCGGTACCAATTTTAGTAATGTAGATTTCTGATTTTATTAAACATGATTGAGGTTATTCATGCAATTTGAAGAAAAATAAAAGAGTAGGTTCTGATATTTGTCCACAAACTCAACTTTGTATAAAATACTCATCATGACCAACTTCAGTCATTTGAGTTTTAATAAATTTTGTTCATGATTGTTAATTTTTCATGTTTTTAAATTTTGCATATGTATATTGGCATTAAATTGGATGTAATTGATAAGGTATTATGCTTAACTTTTGTAAATTATTAAAATTATAATACAAAACCTAAGACCGCCTAGGTTCCCGCCTAGGCACCTGCTCGCCCCCCAACCACCGCCTAGCGCTTTTTAGAACACTGATTTTTACAACAAAATGCTTGTGTTATTTCTACCATTATTGACATTTTGCCTCTGTCATCTCAAACGATGTCACCAATTATTGATATTGTCTCTGTCATCTCAAATGATTCAAGTATTTGTTTGATCTCGTATTCCTTGTCCGCAAATTCCAATTCAAGGGGAGTGCCAAAAACTTGGATTTCCTTGAGAGATTGAAAAACGAATCACTTGTAGAATTAGTTCCTCGTTAATATAAACCCTAACAGCAAAGAATCAGATTTGGATTCCAATTCCATAAAAAAAATAAAAAAGGGCTGCCATATTGAAGATCATTGATTATATTCAAGTTCAGGATTGAAGATTTACCATGTAATCTGTAATAGGTTAGGCTAATATTGATGAGATTGATCAGTTAAATAACAAAAAATTGGTGAAACAAAAATTCAAAATATAAATAAAATGGCTCAAATCAGTAAATGCTATGAAGGCAAAGAGTAAGTCTAGACAAACAAGATCCAACTCCATAACCCAGATTCAAATTAATTGAAGCCTAATTAAATACAATTAAAAACGTAAACTCGTCTGGACATCAATGGAGTCCTTCCAGTGTTACTCTCAGCCTAAGACATTACTTCCAGTGTTACTCTCAGCCTAAGACATTTCTCTGAACCTAGCGAGGGCCTTCTTATGTATGAGGATTCTGTAACTATCTCCTGCCTGTACTTCCAAGCTAGGGTCAACCTTCCGCTGCTGACTACCAAGTCCTGCCCTATCACCAGCGGCTTGTGCTTGGACCGGCTCAACAATGCCACTGCCATCTTTCCCCAATCCCTGAACACCAAAGGCAATCAAACAGAACAATTGGAGTTAAGATGCAATTGCAATCTTGTTGCAATCTAAACCACATCTTAAAAGAAAACACCAAACACAACTCCAAATACAATTTAAAACTTGTGCAGCAGTGGTTTATCACAACCCCAATGATCATAACCTCTATGAACCATTTGGAATTATTTGTATAAAGATATATAAACATCAAATGTCAATCCCACATTCGCAGGGCTGAAAATTCTTAACGTCTCTCCTAAGATCAAAGGTACCAATCAACCTCTTATGTTTTGGTAACCATCTCAACATAGTTCAACACTGTCGAATTTCAACTAAAAGTACATAAACATCCAAATTTTTTAACACCAATAAGAACAATTAAGCAATGCAACCAGCAACTGTCTGCTAGAATTTATTAACTTCATCTTTCTGAATTAGGAGAAGTTTTTGTAACTTGCAACAGATGTGCTTGTGATATACAGCATTCAGTAGTATATAATACCCAGATACGTTTAGCAGTCATGTATGTAGTTTTAATATGATCTGGAATTATCAGTATGACATTAAGCAATTATTCTAGGTAATCGATCAACTTTGAAATGATTTTATGCAATAGAGGGAAAACCTACCAAGCCTTCTTGCCAACCCATGTTGCGAAGCATACGGTTGCCCACGTTGCTCTCGTCGATGGCTCTGTCAGCCGAGATGACTTCATAACTCTGAACAGTGTTATTAACATCTGCCCCTCGTCCACCTCCAACCCCAGGGGGAAAAGGCATCACCCCACTATCTGACAATGAGCCCTTTCTCGATGGAAAATCTCGATCTTAACAAAGCAAGCATGGTAAACACAAAAGGTCCCATAACATTAGTATAAATCTCGAGATAAATTAAGCAACGAACCTCTGCACTCAGCCAACAGACATTTTATCCAGCAACTGAATATTAACACCTAGGTTTATATACACACACTGATAATGGTTCCCTCAATCTTCAAAAGTATGTCATTTTCAGGAGTTCAGTTTGTTAGGGAGTTTAGTACCATTCACTGAATGGAAGGACAAGAAGACATGGTAACAGTCACTACAAAATAAATTGTGAAACGCGCTTACTTGAGTCCCCAAGCTCAGATAAATCTTCTCCAAAAGAGGATGACGTTCCATATAAGCTCCTCCTTTCCGCTGCACGGTCCCTGTATGTTGTTTGTGGTTGTTCCATTTGAGAAGAAGCTTGATGAAGTGGCAATTCAGAAAACCTCCTCTTACCACTTCCAGCAGCCACCGGTGGCGTATAAGAACCCAGAGCAGATGCATCTGTTCTGAAAGGAATTCTGGCAGGTGGTGACTCTAGATTTGCTGATGGTGTCGGTACAGAATTTGTGAGAACAGCCGAGAAATTTCCACCTGACGAACTTGAATAAACTGTATCTGATTTCACTATCCCCTTCCCAGACCCTCTAATGACACCCTTGATTGTGCCCCCTAAACTGTTATTGACTGACCTTGACCCAACCTGAGAGTCGACAGAAAAGGCTTGACCAGTAACAGGTGTAGTAGAGGTACTAATAGATCCACGAACTGCAGCAGTAGTTGTGAGACTAACGCTGGTTGCAGCATTTTCCCTTGCATTCACAGCATCTGTTTTGAACTTTTTCGCAGATGATCCAGTTGCATTGACCTTGTCATCTGTCGAAGCAGATGCATGATCATCAAGAACCAAACGAGCTGCCTGGCCCTCGTGATTACGCTGCTTCCACATAGTTAACACATTACTCATCTTCTTCTTGCTAGCAAGAAGGCTGCTCTTTGATGCAAGCCTTATCTCTTTCATTTTCTCTTTCTCTTTCTTCTCCGCAGCTAACGCTGCATTTGCAGCGGCCTGGACAGCATCTGGTAATGATGCAGCCTTCTCATTTGATGATATGGTTGCAGCAGGTGCAGATATCACTATTTTCCTGTTACCAGATCCATCAGATGTCTTGGAAGATTCATTTGTCGGCTTCATCAATGTCTTATCGCTTTGATCATCACATGGTACATATTGCTGACTTTGTTGATCGTAAGAATACCACGTGCCATTGTTACCATCGTAATAAAGGCCTGCATTACGTACCCATAGCTTTAATAAATAATTGAAGAAATAGAAACTTTTCGATTCAAATAAACTTGGACTGGATTGTGTGCCCTGATGACTATTACTGCAATAAATTGCTCAAAATACCTACAAAGTAAAATTAAAAATAATAATAATAATAATAATAATAATAATAAATAAATAAATAAATAACCAAATAAAACACCGACATCCTAGTAAAAGCTTCCTTTCTTCAACTCCTCATCATGTACTGGGCAATCACTTCCCAGAGGAACAAGTACATCGAACGCCGGGATGATCACATCTAGATTTTAAATAACACCAAACTTGTTTTCCTGATAAAAACCATCTGATGGTTTCATTGTTCTTGCAAAGTAGATGCAAAGTGTCTAGAGGCTTATAATAGCTCCATACCAGATACAATGTTGTATAAACTGAATGAATATTCTATCATCCTCCTTGAGTCTCAAAAGTAATGGAATAAGATGCAGAAAACTTTAAGTTAAACACACACCCAGAGGATGTTAGGGGAGGGGTATGCAAAATTTGAAAAAACTAACATTAAACAACCAAAAGAAATATATATAAAGTGAACGAAGCTAATAAAACAAAAATCACAGGACTGCCTTTTTGGAACAACTTAAGTCTATGGCTTCTCATTCTCGTGATCAAACACTCTTACCTGTATTCCCATCGTAGTAGAACCCAGAAGCAGCATCATAATAATAACCAGATGCTTCATCCCATACAAAACCGGACTGGGGAGCCAGACTATCTTTTTGTACTCCACTACCTTGCTCCTGCCCTCCACCAGATTGTTTCTCATCTGGATTATATTCTTTGGGGGCCCATCCAACAGCATCATACTAAAACGTTGAGGGAAATAATGAAATTTAGAGCCTATTTGTTAAAAACACTGAAAGTTGATATTGAAAGCTAGCTTATAATGAATGCTAATACTGAAAAGAAACCATGGATATTGAATATCAAGACTTTTGGAAAATTGTTTGTTGAACTCATTTTATTGATCATAGTTTATCGTATCATATATTGGAAACCTAAATTTTTTTAAGCTACATGTATAGTAACACATCATATATCATTTACCGTAAGATATGCTGCAAGATTGATCAACAAAAGATATTATATATCTAAGATATAAAAGACATAAATAAGACTTATTCAACCAAGAAGCTCTCAAAAGCACTAACATTGATATATGACTTGTATAACAAATGTATAACTTGTGTAACACATATCAGCAAGCTATTGCTAATGATTCATCCATTCATTTACGTCATTTTATGCAAGGATGCATATCCATGCATCATCTTATATCAATATATTGTAAGATATATATGTACTGTATTGATAAGGCTTAGATACGATACATACCATGTATCATATCGTATTTATCGTAAGATACTGATAACTATGTTATTGATAGATAAAGTTAAACTAAACTTTTTAACATGGTAAGGATAACAATACTACATGGAAATCTCCGATGCACGGACTCTTCAGAAAACCTCCGTTTCGAGAGTCGGATACGTGTCGGACACTGACTCGCGCCCGACACGTATCCGACACACGGTCAACGGTCAAGACACATTGACTGAGACCGACTCGACTCCGATAAGGCCCCAACTCTGCTCCGACAGCCCCGACTCGGCTAGTGTTTTTTTCCTATTTTTCTTGGGTTTTTTTTCTTTTTCCTGTTTTTCTCTGCTGATTTTCGAAAGTAGTTTTTGAATAAACACCAAGTTCTACTGCACTCAATTGCAATCGCCAATTCTTCGATTCCTTCAGTCGGAGAGATGGATTGCTTTAATTAGAGCACATCTTCACGTCGTACTCAATCTGAGGGTTCTTAACTGACATTTTCATTTGATGGTACATCAGGCATCATCAAGGTCGATTCTTCCCTCACTCTAAATTAGATACAATACACACAAAAAATGGTATTTTGCTATATAATTTCTCAGTAATTTGATTTATCTATTTCTGATGATTAATTTGCTCTTAGATACACAATTACACACACTATTTTGAAACAATTTGTAAATTAGATACACTCCTCAGTAAATTTTGACTATCCGAGCATCTCTGTAAATTTTTCTATTTCTCTTGTTACGCTTTCATCTTCTAGCTTCAAAAGTAAAAATTTTTAACAATTTTAAGCTTTAGGTTGTTGTTTATGTTCATTAGTTATAAAAAAATAAAAATTAATAAAAGGTAAAGTTTGACTGTTTCGCCGTGTCGCCGAGTCCTAATTTTTTTAAAATTGCCGAGTCGCCGTGTCGTATCCGTGTTCGATACGACACGCGTGTCCGTATCCGTGCATCAATAGAAGCTTTGAAACACTTACAGTTTAAACACAAGCAAGAAAGTTTTGCTTTTCTCTAAACGCTTAATTTGGCCCTAAAACCTGTTCAATTTAACTTAAAGACGCATTAACAAACACCACTTCATTGAAAAATCACAGAATTTTCCAGAATTAAGATAAAATAAGTATTTATCAAACAAGCTCTTAGAGAGTATACAATCAATTTCTCATTCACGCATAAGTATGATTGTATGAAACAATAGGGAACAACTTTGAAAATGATGTATTTTATCAACATTATCAGTCGGCCTATTTGTCATGGCTTAGCTAGAGGTTCCAAAGTTGTATCATCGTTCTTACACAAATATCAACATCACAAAGATAGGTGTAAACTGCAGAAGTAAAAATACTAATAGAATTATACAAATAAAGCATGTCAACAGAAAGCATGTCATGAAAATTTAACACAAGTAAAAACCTGCTGAGCAAATGTTGCAGCTTCAATTGCAGCAGCAGCAAGACTGCTTGAACCCCCAGATGCTCCTGAACTTGGACCATGGATACTTTTTGCATATGCCACACGCAAAATTTGACCATTTTTTTCAAGAGTAGTTCCATTGGTTGCTTCTAGAGCTTTTGTAGCATCTTCAACCTAGATGCCATGATGAAATTATTAGATAACAGAAAAAGTAAAATATAAATCTCAAATGGGTAAAAAAGCTCTCATGAGAAGCAGCTTACTGAATGGAAATGGACAAATGCAAATCCCCTAGAAACATGCGTAAATTTGTCTCTCACCAGACGAAGATCCTGGAGAGAAGGAATAAGTGATGCCTCTGGATATAAGAAACAGGAACATGTTCGTTCGACCAAATACTTTAACTTTTAATACCTTAATTGGAGCATGTTTAGAAAACTCATAACGAAGCATTTCTTCGTCCGCATTCTCATCCAACCCACGGACAACTAACACATGAGTAGGACCTAATACTGTAACATCGTCAATTATTTTGCTGAATTTGACAAGTATAGTGCATGCCAGCTGGAAACAGTAACCAAAACCCTACCTGCCTCTGACCCTTTCCTTCCTAAGGATGAAGGATTACTAGATACATCTGCTGCCGGAGCATCATCACCTCTTGCCTCGTTACACTAATTATAAGAAGAAGAAAAAAGTTAGCATTAAAATAATAGAATAAAAGTGTTAAAAAAAATTCATCAACAACCAGCAGACATGGAGAAATTTTCAAGTTAAACTTAGAAACACTCGGATACTCATATTGGGATTCTTGCATCACAAAATGAACTGCAAAAACCCTCCTACAAGAATATAAACAGACCTGGAAACAAGATGTACGCCGAGCAAAATTAACACAACCGCATATAGTGCACATCCAATCAGAAGGTGGACCACTGCTTCTACTTGACTTCATTGCATTATCCTGCCCGAATGGAGGTGCACCAGCACCACCAGTTGGCTTGCTACTGCATCACAAACAGATGTCAGTCATAAAGAGAAGGTTCTCAGTGAAACATTGTAGTCATAAAACAAATTCATCATCTGAGCAATCTAAGTGCATTTAAGTTTCATAGAACTCCTAGGCAACGTCTTCTGAAGTTACCTTGCCACAAGATCTTTGAGCTACTTCAATAACAAACATAGAGTGGAGACAACAATCACCCTTAAGGTCTTAGGCTAGTGGTAGGAGACGAGAAGGAGAAAATGTCTCTACCAAAATACAGCAGATAGAACTCTGTTTGTCGATGTAATTGGATGTATTTAGAATTGGAACTCCATTATGCCTAATTTCAAAGGGGTGAGTTTTGAAGAACTGAGTGAACTTTATGGTTCTCAATTTGCCCTTGGAGATATTTTGCATAATTGTATACAAGTCATGGAATACATATTTACCCTTTCTAACAATAATAAATTACATTAATAAACAAGAGATGCATCGCAACGACCCTGTGAAACTGTCAATGCTTAAGATAAATGAATTTACAAGGAGATGAGTTGCCTTGTTTGTAGGTAAATTAAGATACTCATCAACAAAGACAAACATGGTTGACAGGTCTAGGGAAACCAGCAAACCCTAGATCAAGAATTCACATATTTGTATCCCATGAAAAGTGGCTATAGGAGCTACCAAAATTTTTCAAAATGTAAAAATTTATTTCTTAAGAACTCAGGGATTACTTTTCTTAGACCAAAAAACTTGATTCACTTGTATCATGATACGTATATAATAAGGTGAACAATGTACCCACTTAAACCGACCACAAATAAAGTACATGAAAGATGGCCTAATTGAGAGAAAGATTTGGTCACTGGAGGCACATGTAATGCTGGTCTGCCAAAAGAAATCAAAGAGTACAGATGGTAGTGTTAATAACCATCTAACATGTATAAGTTTGGAACTTTCAATTCATACACAGAACCCAAGGGACTTTTCGAATATTATATTCCATCTCTTACTAAGGAGGAATTGTTACCTTATTTTTGTAAGTTGGTTAATCGTCATAAAAAGGAAAAACAGATTGAACCAAATTACAACATGGGAATGAAAAAGATATTTTTTGTTTTAATTCAAAATTTCATATACCTGTACTCAAAAAATAGCTTTCTGCCATCTACAACAAGACCATCTTCTCCAATTCCATCAATCATTGAACGTGCTGCTCCCTGTTTCATACAGATTAGCTTTCTGATGTCCAAAAGATGGAATAAGCAAACGCAGGCATGATTACGTGGAGAGATACCACAGAAGGAAAATCAATGAAGGCAAATCCACGAGAGAGGCTGGAACTTCGTTCTTTTATTACACGCACATGACGAAGGGGTCCCCATTCAGCCTAACAATAGCAACAAATAAAAAACCAAATGACATACAAGCATAAAAGCTATGCTTACAAACATTTTAAAAAAAATGAAAATAACATAAGTGAAGATAAACCAACTACACAAATTCAATATTAAGAGTTTGTTAATTCAAACAAGTAGTTCAAGAAACATACAAGAATGTGATTTAGATCTTCCTCAGTAGTCTTTTGTGATAGTCCCTTCACAACAACAGTGGCTGATGGTGCCTACAAGCAAAACAGTTGATTTCATATATCGCCTGAGGGTTCAATAATTTAGGATTGAATACATGTGTGTGATTAAAACATACCACTGAATGCTCATAAATTCGCTTATCATCACGATCCCTTCGTTTGTCATTCCTCTCATGTCGACTATCTTCATAGCTTTCTTCTCGATGACTTTGACCACGGCTGCGACTTCTTGGAGACCTTGATCTCAATCGATCATCACGACCGCGGGACCAAGATCGTTCACGTCTTCTATGTGGACTTTGATCTCTATCACGACTGAGGCCTCGCTTATCGTGTTCACGGGATTCACGCCTTCTCCAATTACTGTCTCTTCTAGCACCTCTATCATAATCAGAATCATAACTAGACCGACTGTAATCCTTTTCACGACTGTGCTCCCTGCTTTGTTGAGAAAGGCGATGTCTATAGTCATAATCATCAACTGGATAATCATCACGATCACGCCCGCCAAACCTCACAGGCCTTTCAAGACCATAATCATGATATCCATCAACATCACGATACTTATCAGCATTTCGATAGCTATCCCGAAACTTATCTTCCCGAAATGCATCAATCTCACGATACTTTTCAGCTCCACGAAACCCATCAATATCATGATAGGTGTCAATGTATGACTTCTCATGACGTCGAGGCTCCCTAGCAAGCACATAATCTTCATCAAAACCTCTCCTTGGTTGAGGCCAAGTACCAACAGATGATGGAGGAGGATAGCTATCCCTCTCAAGTATTTCTCGATGGAAAGAACTCCTTGGGTAAATATTGTCCCTAGGAAATCCCTCATCGATGAACCTTCGACTGTTATATGAACCACCAACACTGCCAAAATCATATGAAACGGAAGGGAAATAAACAATGTGAAATCAAGTTATACAGAAAATTAATTTGGAATCTTGAAGCAGAAATTATAATGCCAATTCACATATAAAGATGAGTCCAATAACCTCGTACACGTAGAAGGAGATATTAACATGATCTTGTTATATTAAAAATGCCAAAAAAAAATTATCATGTACTTATTCACATTAACTAGAAAAATATCTATTAAAAATCCCACTGTTAAGGAAAGCACAACTTACCGGAAGTTTGGCTCATGTACTGCACCATATCCCTCCAAAGCCTGTGCATTAAGAGAATAAGTGAAGTCAGCAACTAATAATCAAGGTAAGGGATAGTCAAATCCATTGCATATCGTCAGGCCATAGAAATCTCATTTTTCTTTTAGGATGAGATGCTAAAAATGGAGGTCAGTCACATGAGCCCTAATTTCTTGTATATCATCCCGGATAGGTGATTAAGGAAGAAACCGCATTTACGCTGTTATTATCCCATCCTTGCTGAAGTACATAGCGTCCCGGATCCATTTTGTGCAAGCCCCAACAGATAACAATGCGAGGCTCTTGATCTTTCAGAAGTTTTGTAGCAGGCTGTTGAGAAAGCTTTCCTGTAATGGATTCACAAACAGATACAGTTATGCTAACTTGAACGAAGAACCAGTTCTCACTTCTCATGACCTGGCCATACTTTTTATTGGAATTCTCACAAATCAAATCCTCCCACACATATCCATCTTTAAGCTTTCACATTACATAAAGTAACAACTTGACATAGGAACCATCATTATAATAAAAAGGTAGTCCAACTAGCATATTTATGTCGAAACATGAATTGTTGAAGGACTGACTTCAGAGCTAAACATAGATATGGGCTCTGCTATAAAATCAGCAGCACAGTGAGTATCAAGCGCTGGAGTCAAGTATAGCTAGATACAGGGGTGACACCACGGGAATCGAAGCATCAATAAATTGACACCCATAAGACAGCTATACTAGATAACAGCCAACTATCCATGAAATTAGTAGGAGCTGGTAGCAAAAAAAGGGTTTTTTGTAAGATTTCATAGTGCATTGGAGGAGCTTGTTGAACCTATAATTTTCTTTTGGACTTATGTTTGCTTTTCTTCAAATGCCTTTTACCAAAATGTTCATTTTCAGATATAAATAGTTAAAAGGCCAGTAACTATTCAGATACAAACCATTAGACAGCCACCACTGTGCACTTCAGAGTTTCCACAGCGAAATCCTTCAAATGTTTGCAATCTGTTCGTAGTATTATTTAAAAATTAAAAGGATTCGATTTTCGGACAAAAATACCTTGGAAACTTGCCAGTTTGAATATGTTTAAGGTTCTAATTAAATCTTAAAAAGAAAAAAAAAAGTATAACAGATCATGTAAGAAGAGCATACAGGAGCTTAACAGCAGTTAAGGGTGTGTTTGATTGCATGGAATCTTATTCCATGAAATCTTACGCATCTCAAATGCTTATTCAAGAGTTTTATCATAGTGAACCATAAAAAATTTATATTTTCACAAAATATGGAATTACATTGCCATGATTCCCATGGAATTGTGATTTTCATAGACATGGGAATCGGAGTGTCTCTACAACCTTACTTTCTCTCTTTTGTTCCTATCTCCTACTTCATTCCCCTTTATTCCATGGAAAGGAATTCCATCAACCAAACACACCCTAGATCCTCCAAATTCATCTAGATTTTTCCTAATAACCGTGCTAATCAGATGGTGACGGGAAAATATATATACATGACTATAACCTGAAAATGCAAATCAGAAGCAAGGTTATCACGATAATCAATGGATAATATACGAAATTAAAACTAAAATATTTGGAAGAATCTATTTTGTTAGATAAAAAACCAAACAGGAAAAATAAAAAAATAAAAACTTTATTGATGATTGAAAGAAGAATTGCAAAGAGATCGAACTCACAATCGTCCACAAAAGTCTCTTCCGCACCGAAACGAAACGATTTGATTCCTCGTTAGTTTTAGCTTCCTTCGACGACGAGGAAATCTGTTCTGTTGCAGAGAAAATTAGGGCAAATCGAAAGAAGAAGAGGACAGATAATAATTAGGGCAGAGAAAGGGAGAGAGAGAGAGAGAGCTGAGGCAGGCAGGTTCCCGTGCGGGGGCATTTTATAAGAAGAGTCGTAATCGGTAAAAATTGGTCGTTTGAAGAGACGTTGATAAGAGCATCCACACGGTAAGATAAAAGGGCATTTTGCAATTACATTTACCGGAGTGACGGAAACTCTACGATTGGAAGCAAAGCTACTTATTGATAACTAGGGCGTCGAGCGCGAATATTTAATATTTTTTATTTTATTATAATTTTTCAATAATAAATAAAAAATATTTTTAAAATTCTAAATAGAATAATTATTTATAATTTTAAGGACCTATGTATAGTTTATAATTATATAATTAGAAAATTTAAATAAATTATATTAGAGGCTTAGATATAATTAACAATATTTAATAATGGTGGATTTTATCACAATTAATCTAAATTTGAGGGGTAAAATAGTAAATATATGTAATTGTTTTATTTAAAATTACAAAATTACCCTCAATCATTATCACATACCTATTGGTTTTTCTTTTAAATATAATAGAATTGAGAAGATATTTTGGACAACTCAAAAATCATGACTAAGAGACACAACAACATTGTTCATAAGGGAAACTCTCATTATATAATTTATATTTATTTATGGGGCAAATTTAATTTAGCCAAAATAAATTGAGTCCAATCAGCCTTAACTATTAGTAGTCACGAAGATGTCATATACTATGCAAGAAAAATTGGCCAATGTGAATCCTAAAATCCTCATCTTATCAATTACATCAGGTTCAATCACTCAAAAGAGATATACACACGTGTTTTTATGAAAAATCCTTAAAAAACATAAGGTGTACTCGTTGTGTACATATTATATAATAGAAAAATAAGGAAATAATCTTACATTCTTATTGTAATAATTTTACATTCCTATTGTCCCAAATAAGGCTCTAAATTTTATAATCTTTACATGTTATAATTCCAAATATAGGTATGTAAGATAACGCTGGCCCCGACCATTCCCTTCCATACCATTGGGTTTTATAAATATATAGCTCTAGGACACACATTAGACCACAAGAAGGAAGTGGTAAAGAATAAGGTGGAGCTTCAATGGACTGCCAATGATTCACCGAGGAAAGCGACTTACCACGAAAGGAAGAGGGATTGATGAAAAAGGTGAGTGAGTTAAGTACAACCTAAGTGGAGTGAGTACTAGTTCATAGTGTATGGTCCTTGTGAGCCACAACCAGATATTTGGCCAAATCACTTTGATGCACATATGGTACTGACTAGGTTCAAGAGTTTTGCCCGATATGGAGCAAAACAAGAAAATGATGAACCAATAGAGCTTCCTTATAGGAAGAGGATCGATAACTTAAGGGAACAATTTAAGGAGTAATATAAGGAAAAATATGTAATTAGGATATTTAATAATATTCGCAATAATAGTATTTTAGTAGTAAGTAAAATAATAGAGTTTTCAATTAGGGTTCTAATATTTGTTTTCTATTGGAATTAGAGTTGGTTTCTTGTGTTTAAAAGTTATGTTAGTTATAAATAAGACACAAGTTATCCATTGTTAGTTAGTTGATTGGTGAAAATAAGTTTAATTTGTTTATCGTCTTATTTCATTTATCGTCAATTTATTTTATTCAACTATTACATTTGTTTTCAATTCAGTTTATTTTACAAGTTCATTTCTATCAATTAGTATCACAGCCAAATGATTCTTATTATTTTGTTTGATTTTTTTTTTTTTTAAAGTTTGAAGAAGATGATTGAAAAAACAAGACTCCAACAACTAGAGAAGGTGATTGAAAGAGCGGTAATGGAGATGATGGATCAGATGTTCGAGAAATACCTATCAAGCAATACATAGGTCATGGAAACAGTTCCACAGTTGCCTGCAGCGCCACAAGAACCTACACACAACATCATCGACAGGGGCACCAATGCCCAATAGCTTATCCCTACACAATTGCTACCCTGTCACAGGCGATCAACATTCTGACCTGACCTCTCTCCATCAGATTCAACCATTGCCCTCACAGATCACAATCGTGTTGTCGCAACTTACCAAGTCTGAAAAAACAGAAGATCTCGATGAACTATTGCCCTCCTGCCACTACCATGCGATTCAATGGTACATCTCCAGACCCATCCACCAGGTCAATCAACCCTCCGCGCCATCTTCCCTGCCACCCCACAACCCTCGATCGACCTGCCACAGTCGATCGGTCTGTTAAAACAGTTTACTCCATCAACAACCCTCCATAATCTTCACCACCACCGTCCAGCTCCACCCACCTCTTACACAGTCACTCCCAACCAGTCTGCCACCCCTTAACCTTTATCAGTATCTTGTCTGCCCTCATAACCCCTTCATTGTTTCTCTTTGCAACCAAATGCAGCCCCACCATTCTTCAACGATCGATTGCCACACCCCAAGATCAATCGCAAAGTCTCCCTCGCTGATTGCAGGCATCCTCAGTATGTCCTAGCTAAGTTCGTTGCAAACTAGTCACCCACCTCCACAACTCTATCGCCTTGTAGCCCATACCACTTATTTCTCTTTGTTTCTGTACGAGAATAAGAAGAATAACCCATTTTCAGTCAAGTTCCTGCTTCCATTTTCGGCCCATGTTCATGCATTTTTAATTTGGTCCCTCAAATTCTCTTGCTATTTACACCCCACATACCAGTCTGTACAAACCACAACCTATTTTTTCTGATCTGGTTATTTGCCACCATCAGACAACACCCTTAACACCGCGGGACAATTTTTTTTTATCAATTTTGCAGTTCATTTCCAACAATTTACACATACAAATTAAAATTTGACATGGATCACCTTCGAGTCGGGGACTTCTCTACAACTTTGTATTTGGTGGCTCACTTTGGTTTTATGCGTTTGGGTTTAGAACAACTATAAAGGAAAGGCTAGAGGTCGACTTATGCTTGGACACTTCATATTTTGTTGTTGTTTGTTCTTGTATAACTTCATGTTCTTCAAGCTCGATGACAAACTTCTTCATCCGGGGAGGTTGATATAATTAAGATATTTAATAGTACTAGCAATAATATTATTTTAACAATATTATAAGTTCTACTTTTATTGTAATAGGGTTTCCAATTAGGGTTCTAATATTTGTTTCATATTAAGCTTAAGATTTGTTTATTGTTTTAGAAGTTATATTAGTTATAAATAAGGGATATGTTGCCCATTGTTAGTTAGTTTATTAATGAAAATAAGTTTATTTTATTTATCAGTTTAATTCATTTATCATTTTATATCGTTTGTCGTCAATTTATTTTATTCAACCATTGCATTTTTCAGTTCAATTTATTTTACAAGTTCGGTTCTATGAAAAATTTTGGGGGGGGGGGGGGGGGGGCACAAGGCACGAGGTGGCTCAACTTATGAACCAAATGTTGGGTCGTAGAGGCCTTTATGATTTGGGAATGGAGCATCTTAATGATTTGAGGAACTTATAAGTTAGGGACATGCGGTGCAGACGACGCCTCCTCCATCCCCAACACCAATGCGACAATTGATCAGGATCGAAATGGAGTTGCTAGTAATAGAACTGAATTGGACATAAATATGGGGGCACTCGATGAGTAGCCTTGGTTCATGGACATCATGAATCTTGTCATGAAAATATCAATATGATGCATGCTCCCTACTCATTTGCTCCTCCTGATAATATTGGATGGACCAATGGCTTCTTTCATTGAATCTCATGGTCTTGCCATTAGTTTTCTTTTGAACATTTTTATTTTTTTTCCATTTTTTTCCTGTTTAATTATTATTTCATTTCATCAAAAGTGGTTTATAGGCTTGGGACCTTGATCGAGTTCATAGATGCTAATTTTGTTAATTTCATGTTCTATTACCTTGATTGAGTTCATAGATATTTTGTTACTCATATGTTTTTTCCCCTACTGTTTATTTCTGTTTATTTAATTTCCTTTTTGGTTTGTTCATTACCATGATTAAAAGATTATTAGTCAATAAGCTTCATATGCATTCTCAAGAAGAATAATGTGAATATTATTACTTTTAAAGTCTAAACAGAAAAAGAAATAAAATTTTGATTTAATATAGCAAGCAAGATACTAGTATGATGATGTCAAATCAACCACATACAACCATAACAACTTACTGATTATTTAATCTTTCAGGATTACAGTATAGTTGGAATTACATATTTATGATTTTAATGACCAGTTCAAGGAGTATTAACAGTATAATGTATATTCAACTTGATTGTCATACAACTAATCTTGGCAATAATTAACACCAATGCTTCTCTAATATTCAACTATCAACTAATAATCAACAACTGATGATGGAGATATGATTTGAATAGGTGATTATGTCTTACCGTATACAACCATCCATTGGAATGGAGGCTTAGATAAAAGTTTGAGATGTTAACTATCTTAATCCCAACAAGAAGCAAAACACAATTTTAGTGTCTCCAACACAAAGGTAGGAGTGAACAGGAGTGTATATTTTAGTGGTTCACCACTTTTCATTTCAGAAAATGCATTCCCTTTAAATCCATAAATGGTTGATAAAGTTGGTAATATATAAGAAACATTTTGTATGGGGGAAATAGTAAATATATTACTATTAAAAGTTGAAAATTTCGAGTATGGTGTTTCCAAAATTGTTTAACCATTTTTTCTTTCCAATATACCATCCCTTTAAATTTACACTAAATTTTGCTAAAGGCCAAATTTTAAGATTTTTTTATTTTCCAGATAAAACACGAACTCTAATTAATTTTCAACTTTAGTCAAATTTCAAAGACCGACTTGCATATGAATTATGCTTTTCGTTAATCAGTACAAACTGAAAATTTAAAGAATCATAAGGATTGACATTAAGAACAACGTCTTAAAGTTTCAACTTGATTTGGCAAGCTCTATCTACGATATGCATCAATACATCATTTCAAGGACCAACTTGCTCATGAAATTGTGTTTTTTCTTGGTTCCTCCAAGCTAAAAATTTGAGGGGTTATGTATTAAACTATCAAGAATAGTGAGTTAAAGTCACTTTAAATGACCAATTTGCACATGAACTTTTTGTTTCACCATTACGTACTTTTGATTTTAAGGAACATGTGGATTAATGTCAGACATATTGAGATCAGTTTTAGTTCGTTTTGACTGAGCCAATGGACAATAATGCTAGGATTCATTTTTTGGAAAATTTTATGAGGTGGATTTTTATTTTATTAAGGGAATTTGTGAAAAAAATTGCAAAACAAATTATGAGATTTTGGAAGTTGGTCTCACAATAATAGCGCACTTCAGAATTTAGTCTCAAGAGAGTCCAATATTTAGCTCATGGTCTCAAACCTTGAGTTGACTATCAAATTCTCCGTTAAGTTAACAAAAAATATTTTTGTCACGACTCTTATGAACTTGTGAATGTGTTGGAGTTGCGGCAAGAATATCATTTTCTTAATAAGGGAGAACTGGTCAGTCGACTCATGGTTTAGGACCATGACTTAAATAGTGCAATTTTGGGACCAAAAGTCTAAAGTTCCCCAGTATTTGGGACTAATCTCTGAAATTACCTTTTTAAAGTTAGCATTTACAGTTGGAGAAAATAATATCACTAACTTGATTGTAAAAGGCCCAAGAATGAGGGAAATAAAGATGATGATGAGGAATTTGTGGGTTACTATGATTGAGGACTGAGATTAGGAAGATGACAAACATACAAGTTTTTTTGGTTGTCATTTTGGGCATTTTATAGAGTTGCACCATATATCATCCTCAAACCAAATGTTATGACCTGGTCAAATATGTGGGGTGCACAAAGTGAATTTGACCTACCTCATGACAATTAAGCAGGACAGTATCTGAAGCAGTTCAAGGCGAAGGTGGTATTGGTTGACAACCTGAATGAATGGTGGTTGTTTATGCATTGAGGAAATAATGACAACAACTTGAATGAAATGTTAGCAAATAGGAGGAATGGTGAACAAAATATAGACAAAATTGCGAGAGCATGAATTCTAATGAGAGAGAGATAACTGATGACGAGAAGAGATGGAATGAGGAGTTGCGCAAGCGATATAGAGATGAGGCTTTTAAGAGGTCAAAAGAGTTAATGTTGTCATTGTTCGAAATTTTAAGGGAAATTAAAGAGAATTGTATTTCAGGGGACAACATACTAATTTTGATCTCTCTCGATTGATGAATGTTTTTAATTATGGGATGTCATGAGAGACCTCATTAGAAAGGGAAACTTTAACATATTTTTTAGGAGACAAAATATAAATAGATAGGGAAAACATGCCATAATAGAAGAGCAATTGCCTCCACCACCAAACAACATGATTCACACGATCTTAGCTTCCCCAAAGGAGTCGTGGGCAAAAAACATAATGAAGATTCAAATAATTATGAGTGTGAGGGAAGTAACAAAAGCCAAAAATATAGAAGGTACAAAACTCATAAAGGTAGTCGTCTCAAGAGTTAACATCAATTCCAAACATGTTGTGTTCTCCGAGGTAGATTTAGGAGTTATGGAGCCCGACAAATATCCTATAGTAATCACCATGTAGTTATGACATCATATGATTCGATCAGCATGGGGAGATGAAGAGAGTGTTGTCCATATCATCTTTAGATAAGCATTTGGTGTTGTGAGAATCATACCGTTGAAGCCAAATGCTTCAACGATTTATTGATTTAATGGGGCGCGGTCTACCCAATAGGAAAAATTGGAGATTGTGGTCGTACTAGGGCCTAGGTGCGCGATCTTAACATTTCTTGTGATATATGCGATGTCCCCATCCAGTGTTGTACTTGATAGCGAGGGGATCAAGCATTGGCCAATAAATTCTCATCGGTAGGGGGAAGAAGGTGCTTTGGGGACAATGGTTGCAGACGACTTCAATTGTGACTCAGATCCAAAAGTAGATCTAGTGGAGAGTAATAGTGGATAAAGTTGAATTAGTAGAGATATGAGAACCCAACATAGGCCAATTCACAAGGATAAAAAGGAGTTTAACCGAAACAAGAAGGGAACAATTTGCTAGCATTCGTAAGGGACCACAAAGACATTTTTGCATGGAAAAAGAGGATATGCAGGGCATACCCACTAAACATACAATACTTTGGTTGCAGCCTGCAGATTTAACTAGGGGCGAGACTCATTCGGTAACGTCCATGGAAGGTAGTTAATTGATACTCAAAAGCAGTGGAACAAGAGGTTAGGAGATTGTTGGCAACTATATTCATTTGGAGGTACAATACCTTGAATGGATTTCCAGCATATAGCCGTTCCCAAAAAAAATAAAAATAAAAATAGTAAAGGTTTGTATCAACTTTACTAATCTAACATACAACTATTCAATGCCACATGTGCAAGAGTTAGTGGATAGAACGGACAAATACGAATTGTTGTCTTTCATAGATGGATACGCATGCTACAATTAGATTGAGGTGGTGGTGCTAGTTCAAAAAAGGGTAAGAGACTGAGCGACGGTAAGAGACTGAGCGACAGATGATTTATGAGATGGAGGCTAGATATGGCACAATGGACAATGAAGGTGAAGACCTTAGTCGAGCCCTAGTCCCTGTCGATAAGCAGAGGTCTACAGACCATGACCATTCGGACAACGAACCACGTAATGGATCTGCAGACTCGAACCACACTACCTCTGCGAATAATAATAGCAGTTCAGCACCTAGGACATGGGCTCAAATCCTAGCAAACAATAAGGGAACTGGCACTACCAAACTACTCTACAAACCCCCTGTGATGACTGAAGGCAATGCGATTGTCCAACTTAACTCTTCGGACTTCACTGAGGAACGGAAAGAGTGCGAGGAGCTTATTGTTGGGAACTTTGTGGGCAAGCGGCTGGCTTTTGGATATGTAAAAGAGGTCCTTTCTCGAACATGGAAACTCAAAGGTGACTTTGAGATGAAAACCCATAGCGAAAATACTTTTGTTTTCAAATTTGGGGACAAAGAGGACAGGGAAAAGGCCTTGGAGATTGGGACTATGCACATTGCTAGTCGACTGTTCCTTATACGACCATGGCGGCCCTTTCTTGAAGACGATGTTGCTGCTTTGAATACCATACCCATTTGGATCTGCCTAAGGAACATTCCCCTATTGTTCTGGAATCCAAAAGGAATTGCAGCAATAGCTAGTGCGGTTGGTACCCCACTAATGCTTGATAAGGCTACTGAGGTTAAGGCACGTATGAATTTTGCAAAGGTATGCGTCGAAGTTAATGTTCATAACCTATTCCCGAATGAAATCCCAGTGGTAGTGGATGGAGAAAAGAACTATATGGTGGGGGTGGAATATACATGGAAACCAGTGCGATGCAAACACTACAACGTTTTTGGTCACAGTTCAGAAAAATGCACCAAAACAACCAGTAAGAGGACTGATTTCAAGGTCTACAAGGAAGTTAGGAATGCCAACAAACAAGCTCCAGTGGAAGAGGGGTGGGAGCAACCAAAACGACACACATGATCCGATCCAAGAAGCCTAGTGAGGCAAACCTTACCAATGTTGCAGCAGAAAGTAGCGACAGAGCTCAACCTCGAGCTGGGACCACAGAAGGAACGAATATGGTGGTTGAGGATGTAGGCACAAACGACAGCATGCACGCAACAGAACAGGTGACCATTAATACCGAGCTGCCCAAACATAATGATGCAAGACGTCCTAGCGTCACACCTGTTACAAGAACGACTCGCTCAGTCAGCGCTACATCTCAACCCAAATCTGAAACTGAATTCCTTTTACCGGGCATCTCAGATCACTCCCCAATGATTATGACAGTCTATGAATAGCATCATAATGGTCCGGTGCCATTCAAATTCTTCAACTTTTGGACCAAGGAGCCAAACTTCTACAAAACAGTTGAAGAGGCATGGGCAATTCAGATACGTGGGAACCCTATGTTTCATTTCGTACAGAAGATGAAACATGTTAAACTTCGCTTGAATGCATGGCGTAAGGCCAGATTCCTAACAGCCAGCAACCAAGTCCGCACCACTAGGCAGGACATGTCACGATCCCAAGCTACAATGCAAGACAACCCGCGCAACCTCCAAGCAGCAATTGAAGAAAGACATGCGGTTAGAGCTTATGCTCAGGCCATTAGAAATGAAGAAGAGGAGACCAGACAGAAATCCATAGCTTTCCAGCTTGCAACTGGCGATCAGAATAGCGCCTACTTCCATAAATTCCTGAAGGAACGCAAAACCAGGAACTCTATTCTAAGCATTTATAATAGCCAGGGGATAAAGCTTGACAATCCAAGAGACATAGAATCAGAATGCTTAAGTTACTTCACTGATATCTTTGGGGGTATTCAACCCGACTCGTATGATGAAGCCACTATAGAGAACCTTGAAATGGAAAGAGTTCTTACAGATCTATGGGAGCTGACTTAATCAGGATGGTTACCAGGAAGGAAATCATTGAAACTCTTGCGCAAATTGACTCTGATAAAGCCCCTGGTCCCGATGGCTTCTCCTCGCTCTTCTTCAAAGCAACTTGGCGCATCATTGGTGATGACTTCTCAGCAGCCATTATGAATTTCTTCAACAAATCCAAGCTGCTTGGAGAGGTAAATGCTACTGTCATTACACTTGTGCCAAAAATTACTAATACTTCCATGTTTAGTGATTTCAGGGCAATAGCTTGTTGCAATGTCCTTTATAAATGCATTACCAAACTCATGGCCAACCGAATGAAAGGAACAGTAAATATGTTGGTTAGCTCCAGCCAATCCGCCTTCATTGCAGGGAGGCTCATTCAAGACAACATTATGGTAGCTCATGCTCTTGTTCGCAACTACCATAGAGACCAGGGTCCCCCTAGATGTGCTGCGAAGATTGATATAAAAAAGCCCTACGACACAGTGAGGTGGGAAGCAGTTCTCCATGTCTTGCGCAAACTTCAGTTCCCTCCTGTTTTCATTGCATGGATCAAAGAATGCATCACAACCCCTAAGTTCTCTATCTCCCTGAATGGATCCCGCAGAGGCTACATCAAGGCGACTCGAGGAATTCGTCAAGGGTGCCCCATATCACCATACTTATTTGTCCTCTTGATGGAGGTGATGCATGTAATGCTTCGGAGGAAAGCTCGGGAAGGCTCATACAAACTTCATTACAAGTGTTCGGACCCTCTGATCACCCACCTCAGTTTTGCTGACGACCTATTAGCCTTCTTCAATGGCGATGGTGACTCTGCAAATGCACTCTTTGCAGTCCTCCAGGATTTCAAGCGCAGCACGGGACTTGAAGTGAACTACAACAAAAGCTCTATCTTCTGCGCAGGTGTCACCCAACCTATGATGGACTCTATTAAATCTGCTCTCCCATTTCGAGTTGAACAACTTCCTGTCAGATATCTTGGACTGCCCCTTATTACTTCACGCCTTACTCACAATCTGTGCTCTCCTATCATTGACAAAATCAGGAAAAAAATCAACTCTTGGAAAAATAAGTCCCTTTCATACGCTGGTCGAGTTGTTCTTATTAAGTCCGTTCTATGCAGCATGCAAGTATACTGGACATCTTGTTACGGACTGCCCAAGAGAACCATCAAGGAGATCAATGCCATCCTTCGTAATTTCCTGTGGAGTGGTGCGAACTCCCCTTCCAAAAGAGCGATGGTGCGATGGAAATCAATTTGTCATCCCTATAAGGAGGGAGGCCTTGGTATTCAAGACATTGAAACTGTGAATAAGGCTGCCATTATGCGCCATATATGGAACCTCACTACTGGGAAGGATACTCTTTGGGTAGCCTGGGCAAAAAAACATTTGATAAGAAACAAGAATTTCTAGGTCATGGAGGTCCCTGGCGAGACCTCATGGTGTTGGAACAAGATCTTGAACCACAGGAAGGAGGCTGTTGCGCTCAACTTACACTCAATTGCAATGGGGACAATACCTTATTTTGGAAGCAGCCTTGGCATCCCATGGGTATTCTCCTAAGCAAATTCCCTCAAGAGCTTCTTTATGACTCGTACCTACATAAGGATGCTAAGGTGAGTGCAATTATCAGTAACGGCTCATGGCACATCCCTCCCCACCTTCATCCTTCAATTGCAACCATTGCGGAGGAGCTTAGCATGGTAGAAATCGATATGGAAAGCGAAGATGAAGTTATATGGACTGCTGGACAGACTGGACAATACACTATGAAAGCCACCTATGAGACACTTCGACACAAGAATAACAGTCAAGAGTGGAGCAGCCTGATATGGTACACGAACAACATCCCTCGACACAGCTTCATTGTGTGGCTTGCCTTGAATAACGCTATGAAAACCATGGACAAACTCAGGAAGTGGGGAACAGCCTCATCCGATCTCTGCTTACTTTGCTCCAGTGAAACCTAATCCATTGCTCACCTTTTCTTTGAGTGCACCTACTCGAAGACCATCTGGAACCACTTCCTGAGACTATTAGGATACAATAGACAAGCTCTCAACTGGCCAGAAGAAGTCGATTGGTGTAAGAGACGCTTTGCTGGAAATAAAATGGATAACACTCTGCGCAAGCTCACTTTCAATGCCACAATATACCATATTTGGGCCGAAAGGAATAGACGAGTGCACCAGAGTACCCACATTAGAGCTGCTGAACTAGCATCTCGCATATATGACGACGTACGGCTTAAAATAGCAGTCACTGAAAAGGATGTCATAGACTCAGGTGCAAATAGACAACTCTTCAATGCATGGAACTCACATGTACACTTTCGGCTCGACGTTCCAACCTACTGTAGCTGGTCCAAACCACCCGAGGGGTGGTGCAATGTCAATACTGACGGGTCTCTTCAAGGTACCCTAGGGGGCCATGGAGCTGTTTTAAGAAATGCACAAAGCGTTGTCATAGCAGCATGCACAGGATCATCGCCAGGACACTCTGTGATCAAACATGAGCTGCATGGTATCGAGGCTGGCCTTAACCTGCTGGAAATACATGGCATCACCAAGGCCATTTTCAGCACTGACTCCACATATGCATTGTCCATTCTCACAAGGAATGAACCCACCCCTGGGGACCTTCGACACTTAACAAAACGCATCAAGCGTGGTCTCCTGCAGCTTGCGGACTACAACATTCAACACCACTACCGTGAGACCAACAGGGTGGCTGACCACCTAGCAGGATTACTTCCTCCTTTTGAATTTCTAGAAATAGATCCAAACTCTTTTGATGAGAATGTAAAGAACTATATCCAAGAAGATGCTATAGGGAGAAAATACGTAAGAATGTAATAGCTTGTCCTCTTTTCTTTAGGTTCTGGGATCCTTAATAAACCCTGGCTCACTTTTACAAAAAAAATAAATTGGAGAAGACAATGTTACTTTTTAGAACCCGTCTAATTGTCGAGGAAAACAACGAGGGACCCCACCAGGGGGGAAGGGGGGGGGAGAGTCGTCCATCTTCCCTTGGGATGCGCATTTGACTTTTCAACTCATGCATCCCAAAAGTTCAAACGAGCATCCCGAGGAGGTGGACGGCTCCCACCCCCCTGTGGGGTCCCTCGCTGTTTTCCTCGCCATTTCCCTCGATAGTTAGAATTTTTCTACTTTTTAATATCATCGGTGTGTCTCAAGGGTTTCTTATAAGGGCAATTTAGACCTGAACTTAAAGAAATGATAGAGATGACAATGGGCCAGATTTGGGCAAATCCATCTTGAATATCCGTTTAGATTATTTTTCAAAAACCATCCCACAGCCCAAATTCTCCTCCGCCATCCGTTTAGATTATTTTAAAAAAACTAGGGGTGGGCACGGTCCGGATCGGTTCCAAATTTAAAGGAACCTAACTCGAACCGTTTACATTTTAACAGATCCGGTCCGGTCCGGATCCCTTCATTTTGATAATAGGAACCGAACCTAACTCGAACCGTTTAGAACGGTTCGGTTCCACGGTTCCAAACGGTTCCAAACTTCCAGAAATCGATCATATTCATACAATAAACAGAAAATCGATCATATTCCAGAAATCGATCATATTCATACAAATATACAATAAGAGATCCAAGAACAGAAAAAATTTGCATTCAAAAAAAAAAAAAAACAGAAAAATAAATTTGGTTCGATCCATCATACTCGTACAAAATCGATCAACATCCAGAAATCATCCATCAACAGAATATCCAGAAATCATCGATCCAGAAATCATTGATCTCTCCACTCCTTCCTCGCTGATCTGCTTCTTCTCGCTGATCTGCTTCTTCTGCTTCTTCAGCGAGTGTTGATCTCGCTGATCTCTTTTGCTTCTTCTGTTGATCTCTGATCTCTTCTGCTTCTTTTCGCTGATTTCTGCTGCTTCTTCGACAGAGAAAGGAGTGGAGAGGAGAGGGAAATCTCCTTCTCGAGACAAAGACAGAGAGAGGAGAGGGAGATCTCCTTCCCCTTCTCGAGACAGAGACAAAGACAGAGAGAGGAGAGGGAGATCTCCCAGCGTCTCTTCCTTTTCTTCTGCTCCTCCTCTTCTTCGGCTCCCAGCATCTCGCTGCTGCTTCTTCTCCTCGAGACAGAGACAAAGATAGAGAGGAGAGGGAGATCTCCACTCCAATCGCTACTGCTTCTTCTCCTCTTCTTTGTTGCTTCTTCTTACAGAGAGAGAGAGAGAGAGGGGTTTTGTTTTGATTTCAGAAATTCTAAATGTCGAGAGAGAGGGGTTTTGGTTTTAGTAAATGTAAAGAAAAAAAAAAAAAAAAATGTAATTTGAAACGGGTCCAACCCGGACCGTTTCATTTTAAAAAATTGGAATCGGGACCGGACCGTTTTATAACGGATCCGGACCGATCCGAACCGTACCAAAAAATTCATATATAAAATCCGGACCGTTTAGAGCAAAACGGTCCGGTTCGGTTTGAACCCGCGGATCCTCGACCCGTTTGCCCACCCCTAAAAAAAACCATCACCAAACCAGACGGATTAGCATATATTCGCCCCGCCCCGCCCCGCCCCGACCCGAATATCCGTTTAAGCTAAAGGCTGTTTTTTTGGGTGTGGATAATGGATCCCTGCCCCGTCCGCCCAGCCCAGAGGAATGCTTTTCTCTTCATGGCTACAGAGCTTCCACAAGCTATCAGTTTTAGAAGTACAGAGTTTCGGCTCACCATTGCCACTTAACAATCTTCACGCGAATTTTGTTGGCCTTCTCGGACACTGTGGAACAACTCGAAGGAGGTGAAGCGTCTTTGATAGAGAGCTCGTTTTGGACTTCTCTTCTTCTTCGATTGAGATTCCATCTACCTGCAAGGCTGCGATTCTGCTGGTTCATCATCCACTCAGCTACTTGCGATTCCGCGATTCCATCCACTTGCGCAGCTCTTAGACTGGAGCACCCATTCCTGAACCGAGCTCGAGAACAATCTTGACATCGTCCTCATTCACATCCGTCTTCTTCTTCTTCTACTTCTTCTTGTTCCTCTCAATTTCTGATTCGTTTAGTTGGTTTCAGCCTATTTGATTGATGGCGAAATCCACTGCTTCTTCCCTAAAAGAATACCTGAAGAAGTACGAAACAAGTAACAACGAAGACGAGAACAAGAAGAAGAAAAAGAAGAAGAAATCCAAACCCACAAGAGGAGGAGCAACTGATTCAAGAGGGGTTCTCATTGTAGATGAAGACCCTGTTTGGCAGAAACCCGTCAACATTGAACAAGACGATGAGGGCGATGACGATGACTCACCTGGTAAGTAAATGAAAATACCCTAACCCTAATTTTCTCAAATTATTAACAAACATTGTTTGATTTGAATTTAATTGTTCTTATTTTTTTAATAGATGAGAGGCCTCAAGTTGATGAAGACATTGAAGTGAAACGGATGAAGAGAATGGAGCTCCTGCGGGCTCGAAGACCTTATCATGCGATTTCTGAAGACGGGAGTGGTTGGGTTTCAGTTTCCAATGAGGAAACAATGGCAATAACTGATATTTCACCACCCAGGCGAACTCGTAGATTTGACACACCATCACCACAACCAGAAAATATGGATGATGAAGATGATCTTTCGCCACCACGGCAGAGAAGGAAGAGGTTTGACTCTCCATCACCTGAACCTGGCCAAATTCGATTGAATTCAGTAGGCATTACTGATAGGGATTTGTCCCCTCCGAGGCCGCCTAGGAAAGATATGGTGGATAGGTCTGAATCTCCTGACCTTTCACCCCCTAGACGACGTGTCCAGAGAGGTGATTCAGCTGATAGAAGTGATATGTCTCCACCTAGGCATTCTCGGTCTCATAATGATACGGAGAGGCAGCCTCAATCTCCTGACCTTTCTCCCCCTAGAAGGGTCCGGAAAGGTGATTCAGATGATATGCCTCCACCTCGAAGAATTTCACGAGTTTCTTCTACAGATGATCTTTCTCCACCTAGGAAAAGTAAGAAAACAACTGAAGCGAGATCGGGTTTGTTTAGTGCACAAGAAATCAAGAAGGAGATTGACAGAAAGTTGAAGGAAGAGTTGGCAAGGTAATGTTATTAACTCGTTATAATATTTTTGAGTTAAATACCAAAATATGCAGTTATTTCTGAAAATAATTCATGTCGAATTCATCAGCCATTAGTCTACATGTAGATTTTTATTGTGATTAAAATGTCCATTAGTTTGAAATGCATGTTTTTTTTTATTGGAGGAATGAAAAAGATGGTGGTTATAGTTTTATGTAAAATTTCATGGAGTTAGGTTGTTGTTTTCGAAACTTGTGAACCTCTTGAGTGTGTGAGATCGTCCTTGAAGCCCAGGAGGGTATTAGGCGATGAAAGTGATAGAAGTCAATATCAAAGCTATCACCCATGTTGTAGGCAAGGCTAGTAGGAAAGGTTATAAGCATTGTGTGCTACCCCACGCATTGGAAGCTAGCTTGTTTTTTGTTTGTTGATTTGTCTCCTTTGGCTTCCTAAAAGGACATTATCTACTTCCATCCTACTTTTTTTTTCACCTTTTTCGTCAATATTGTTCGCTGGTACTTTCTGCCACAAATCTCATAGCTCAAGAGTCAAGGCTCTACATTATGGTACAAGAAGCATGGCACACTGCAGGGGTCTGGTGGACTGGTTGATAGGTTAATGAGTTGAATGAGTTTTGCAGAGTTATATGCTTGTTGGAGTCTTGGAGAATGTGTTGTTGGGATATGATGATAGAGGGTATTGGAGAAACACCTTTGGAGGTTCGTCACAGCTGCCCCCATGGTTAAACAGTGGGTTGTTGTCATGTGATAGATTGATTATGGGGTTTGAGAAGGAGGGGTTGGTGGTAGGTTGTGGTTTGTTTACATTTGGGGAAGTGGAGTGTAATGGTGAGGAGGTGGGGCTGTGGATTTAATAAGATGGAAAGGCATGGGTTTAGTTGCAGCTATGGGGAGATTGGAAAGGAAGACAATTTTTAGGTTTAGTTTTGCCTCAAAACATATTTACACCTCAAGCTTCGCTAAGTCCATTAAGATCTCATCGAGATTAGTTTTTTTAAAATAAATTTAGATCTTCGGTTTTATTAAGGGAAATGTTGTCACATAAAAAATTCATGACAGTCAACTAGATTGACTATGCCATTTTGGATTCTATGTAGTTTTAAAATGAACCCCAAATTATGATAAATTAAATGGATGTGAAAGTCAAAATAACCCTTTTTTAATGCAAACCCTATGCACATGCTTTGCAAACACTACTCAACATTTACTATTTAACAATAATCAAACTTTTACTATTTGGTTCGGTCCGTTTTTTTTCGGTATGTCAAAACTTGAAACCGTACTGAACTGAACCCGTACGGTACTCTACGGAAACAGTAAAAATAACGTCGGTTTAGTATGGCACAACTTCAATTCGGTTTCAGGTTTTCGGGAAAAACTGCCCACCCCTAAACTTATGTGTGGGGGAAAGAAACACAGGTAAAGGAATCAATTATGGTAAACTCCTGTATGTATGCTCTTTGGCTGCTTAATGTCTTCTACCCTAAGAGATAAAATTCTATTTTTATTTAATGTAGCGAGCATACGGACTATTCATAGATAATTGCTTCCTTTAGTGTTCCTATCTTTCTTCAAAAAAAAAATTATTTTTTATTTTTTCCTGCCGGGGCATGACTATTGTTTATATGATGTCATTTCAGGTATAAAGAGTTAGATCCCTCGGTGAGTGGAAGAGGTGCAGAACCTGTTTATCGTGACAAAGAAGGTAAGAACGACATTCTGTTTGGATTTTTTTCTTTATTTTATATATTTATTTATTTATTTTTATATGCTTTTTACATTTGGAATTATTGGAAATATCAATATTCTAATTTTTCACAGCTTATTATTAGATGTGCACATTCTTACACACATCTAACTCATCATTGTTACAGGTAAACGTATATCGAAGGAGGATGCCTTAAAGCTGCAAAAAAAAGAAGAAAAGCCTAAGGTATTTAACAGACAGAACCCCAATATTGTTTATTTTCAACATATGGCGATCCTCGGAAGAAATGTTCATGTTTATGTTTAATTCATTGGTGAAGAAGGGTTATTATTCATTTTCCATCTCATACTCGTGATTGCTGTGTTAAATTCACTTCATTGATAAAACTGAAGTCCGTCCAGTCCAGTACCTCAGCATTTTGTCTCTTAGTTTAGGAGTATGACAACTCTCCGTGCCGTGGTTTTTTAAACTCTATCTTCGGTCTGCCTCTTACGCACAGAGCCTCTAAGAGCCATAAACAGTTGTCTCGATACCCAGCCTTAGGCTTGATGGTTTTTATGCTTTCTTGTAGGTCTATCAGGTGTTGACAATGGGCTTAAAAGAGATTTTGTTTATGGAATTTCTGTTAATTAGGTGGAACCATATAGTGGATGGAGAGAAAAATAGGATCAAATTAAGCTGTAATTTGGAAGTTTATGCTTATGAGATATTGCTTGTTCATCCCTGTAAGTCCGAAAGTTACTTAGGCTTTCAGACTGAACAAACCAGGAACATAATTATGTCTTTCTAGTGAATTTCAAATGTATTTTCACTGTTTTTTTTTTAAGTCTCCATATAATATGCTTGTGTATTTTCTGGGAGGCAAAAGACTCAAGTATAGATGTTTATTAAAAAAACCCAGGCTTATTATGATTCCTGTTATGCCATTTATTATTTGGGGCTTGCTATGGGGGTTTCTTCACTGTTATCTGTCTTTTCCTCGTGCTAGTGTTTTTTTTTTTTTTTTTTTTGGCGTGTGTGTTACTTGTAGCTAAAACAACTTCTCTACAGCTACCTTAAATGAACAATAAGCTTCCGTTGGTTGATCAAACTTCCAGTTCTGTTTTCCTCACGTAGATAGTACATTGTTCACCATATCTGGCTATGGCAAGATGGGGGTTTCAACTGACTTTCTGGATAGGATTTTTATTTGTGGCATTGATTGTTAATGCTAGGTCCACTAATATGTTGAACCTAAAGAACCAACTTATACAATTGGAGAGACATCACCAATTAGGAAAGTGCCACCACTATCTCCAATGGAGTTCCTGGCAACTGGAATCCGAACTTCCACATCAAGCTGTGTAATACTAATGACATAAACAGGTTTAGAAACTGCATTTAAAACAAATGATGCATCCCGCTTGTATAGTTTGAGATTATGACATTATCAACTATACAACTTCTGAAGTCAGTAGACACATTAATGCATTTATCTTTTTTTCTATAACACATTATCTGTTTTTTTTCCGATTTAAAAAAAAATGACCTTCCCAACTCCCAAGTCAGTACACACATTACTCACCACCAAAATGAACTGGTCTGGGTGGAAGCAATTGTTCCAACAGCATGACCTCTAATCTAATGAGTTCACCACTCAATTCTTGCTTCCATCTGATGGCATTTTTTCCTTGTTAGAGAAGTAAAAAAGAGAGGAAAGTAGAAGCATTTATAATAAAATTTCTCTGAAGTAGGATACACTGTAATATACCTGGAAATGCAACTGAGCCAAACAAGATGAAACAGTGTAAACCTCTAAATTGAAACGAAAACTAATTCCAGGATTTAGAGAAAGGTCGTAGTCCATCATCCAACTAAAATAGAAATACTAGTTCATATTCCCTGGTAACAAGCGTTATGAACATGGTGTTGCAGTCAAGAGGGAATTGGTTATTGGAACTCTTTGACTGATTTGGAAAGAAAGGAATTGAAGGTCTCGCAGGGAAAAGCCAAAAGAAATCCAACAAGTGAATTTAGAGTGACGCTTTTTGGCTGTGGGGTAACTGGGTTATTAGGGGTGGGCACGGGACGGGATGGACCCATCCCTATGCCATCTCGTTCATTCGGGATCGAGACGAGATAAACCTCATCCCGACCTCATCCCATCCCAAACGGGTTCGGGACGGGATCAACATGCTCGATCTGTTGATAAAGTATTTTGAAAATCTAATAGATATAAATTACTCAATACAACATAGTACTGTAACTCCATGTTACAATATAATTTGTAACATATTACAACACAATCAGTAACATAATAAACATAGTAATGTGCACATATTACTATGTTGTAACATGATAAACATAGTACTGTAAGTCAATACAGTAGTCTGACTTCATTCACTATCTGTAATATAATAAACATGATACACAATCAGTAACATAATAAACATAGTACTGTACTCTGACTTCATTCACAAAATTGCTATCTCCACCAGTGTATTTATATGGGCATCCAAACAATTGCAATTCTAGCCAATGGTGTTATGGTCGAGTGGTTAGGGCTGTGTGGGTTTATCCCCACGTCCTAGGTTCGAGACCCGCCGGCGGCATATTTACTTTCTTATGGTGTTGACCTGTAGGTCGCATCTTGTTGATAGGTTATGGGATCCTATAAAAACCCAGCTCGCTTTCCAAAAAAAAAATTTGCAATTCTAAAATAAATATATAAATAAAAATATTAAAATTATTGATAATAAATATTAAAAAATCAGTACAGGACGGGATTGGCGGGATTGAAAATCTCCATCCCATCCAATTCTAGGTCGGGGCATGATCAGGATGAGATTAATCAATCCCAATAAGACCTGAAAAAATCGGAACGGGATCGAGATCGCGAGATGCCCACCCCTATGGGTTATCATAAATAATCTTCATTTTCATGGTTGTATTTTCTTTTGGTTTAGTTTAGTTGTGCTTTAGTAAGCCTGCACGGAATGCTTTTTGGTCTCGTGATTAACCTCTAGGCTAAGTTCCTTTTATTTTTGTATTTATTAATTTGTTTATTCATAGATTTGTATTGCCATAGGTTTAATGATAAAACAACTTTATTTGAGACTGGTGGTTGATAGCCATTTTTCTTGTTTCTTGATCAGGAAAAGAAGTTAGAATGGGGTAAAGGTTTAGCTCAAAAGCGTGAAGCAGAAGCTACACAGCAAGAGTTGGAACTTGAGAAGGACAAACCATTTGCCAGGACAAGGTGAACTTAACCATAGTTTGTTGGTAGTATTTTTCATTTGGACTTGTTCATCACTTAATGGTTAGTAGTTTCATGCACATAACAGTCACAAATGGCTTAAAGTACTATTTTATAATGTTGGCATGAATCTAGGATGTCCTCAATCTGATCTTTTGAACATGGTAATAACTAATAACTATTGCATATGAATTATGATGGCATTGATTCCCAAGTGATAATTACTATACCTTTGTTATGACTAGGCGACTAGCTACAATGGTATTGTAGAAATAAAAAAGGCTGGACTTTGTTTGTGAATCGTAACCATTGTCCAAATTTCATGAAATTAAATGAAGTGATAATTCCTTTTCAGTTGGAAAGAGACGTTCCGATTTTATGTATTTACTAGTATATTGCCAATGTCGTTGGCACGATAGATTTTAACAATTGAGGTTTGTAGAAAATTTTCTTTGAAATTAACACCCTATCATGACTCGTGAAACTTCATTTAGCCAACAATATACACTATCGATAGCCGTGTTATTTACATAAACATGTGTAGAACTCACCCTTAAGTTTTCATTATTCCATACTAGTATGCCTAGCCACCATCAAATGTTGGGTATGAGAATCAAAACCAAGCATTCTTATTGTTCACTGTTCATTGCTTGAGGGGAAGACAAAGGGCAACTTTAAGTACCAACCATTGGATACAATAAATCTCAACCATGAACTAAGTTTATATACCAACTTATCTTGGTGCTTTAAGTTTTATCTGATTTGTTACATAGATATATTTTTGCAATCTTTTTCCATAGTTATTGTGTCTTGTATCATATGCTGCATTAGATTTTTCACATACTAGTGTGGGTGCACGTGCACTATTATTGTTAATATTTTTTTACCATTATTATTATTATTATTATTATTATTACTACTATTGTTGTTGTTGTTGTCAATGTTTTAAAAAGCGTTTTTTCGCCTCGAGGCGACCAAGCTTTTTCCTAGGCGAAGCGTAGCCTCGAGGCGTAACGAGGCGAGGCGTTTTTTAATAAAAAAATTATGAAAAATATAAATGTATCAAGACAAAACAAGGCATACACATCATTTTTTCATTTAAAAAATATAAAAGTTTATAAACAAATACAAATGCAGGTAGCAGGGAACTAAGAAAGGCAACATGGACAAATTTTAGTCATAATAACCTGCCACATGGATTAAACCAAACCAACACATGGACTCACATGAAATTGACACGTAGTTCACACTATGTTACACATCTTCCTCACATCACAACTAGTTTTTCAACTCAATCTCCATTTTAGATTGAAGAGAGAACATATTAGCAAAACGGAGACTAAAATTACTTGAGAGGCTGAGATTGAAGCAACCAACAACAACAGCAAGCAATTGCAAACAGATCAGCTAGCTGATCTCAGCCAGCCAAAGATCAGCTGTGAACAGATCAGCCAACAATAGCAGTAAGCAATATTTTTATGTCGACAACAGTAAACAAGCAGCGAACATGTCAGTAAGCAACCTCTACCTCCTCTGTCGCACGACTTTTTAAAACACAGCGTACAGATACAGATCTGAAGACTGAAACAGAGTGTTCGAAAGTCGAAACGGCTTCAACTGCTCGTTGTGGTTCGACTTCGATCTTCTCTTCTCCTCCTCTTCTTCCTCTCTTCTTCTTCAGTTCTTCCTCTGTCTGCTTCGATGGCTGCTGCTTTGCAAAAGAATCACAAGAAGAGGATCGAGTTAGGTTAATTAATGAAGCGTAATCTTAGCTGTTGGATCTGCTTCAAGATCTAAAACAGATTTGATGATCCCCTTTTTATGAAGCGTACACCTCATAATGCCTCGAAGAGGCGTACGCTTTTGAAAATAAGGCGAGCGCCTTGAATTGGTATCTCGACTCGTACGCTTAGAGGCGTTTCGTTTGCGCCCCGCCTCGAAGCGCGCCTCAAGGCGTACGCCTCGATCGCTTTTTAAAACACTGGTTGTTGTTGTTGTTATTATTATTACTACTACTATTATTGTTGTTAATATTTCTTTTATTGTTGTTATTATTATTATTACTATTATTACTATTATTATTTTTATTGATATATTCTAGTCAACCGTTGAAAATTATTTATTTATTTTTTAATTCATGTGAAGCTATAAATATTTAATTTTAAAACTCTACTAACAAAAATATTTGTAATATTCTACTTGGAGAGGGGATCTATAGTTCAAAAGAATGGGGCTATTGGAGAAGATGTAGACTATAGGATTAAAGTTGGTTGCTGAAATGGAGAATGACGTCATGAGTATTATGCGGTAGAAGGATGCCTGCAAGGCTAAAAAGGAAATGCTATAAGACAATTGTTCGACCAGCCATGCTATACGGTTCAGAATGTTGGGCTACTACAGGACAACATATGCATAGGATGACAGTAGCTGAAATGCGTATGTTAAGGTGGATGTGTGGTAAAACTCGTAACGATAAAATTAGGAATTAAATAATTAGGAGACACTTAGGTGTAACGCCCCATAGAGGACAAAATTAGAGAAAGACGTTTAACTTGGTTTGGTCACGTGCGGAGGAGACAAAGCACGACGCTAATTAGAAAATGTCTAGATTGGCAAGTTAATGGAGGGTGTAAACGGAGGGGACGACCGTTGAAAAATTGGATAAAGGCGGTGAATTAAAACATCATTGAGCTTGGATTATGCGAAGATATGTGGGAAGACCGCATTGCTTGGAGAATCAAAATCCATGTAGCCGACCCCGAAAATATCGGGAATGGGCTTTGATGATGATGATTCTACTTGGAGAGGGATGTGTTGTTCTTTTGTAATTAAAAGCAAAGAGATTTAAATACTTTACCATTTTCTAAGCTATCCACTCATCATCGCATGTTAGTAGTTACTTCTTCTCCCTTACAATATCAATACTTGTTAGTCCAGTTATTCCAACACTTTAAATGTGTCATCTACCCTGCAACCCTCAAAGATTTTCTTCTCTAAAATATGGAATCACGCTGAAGATATTCAACCATAGATCAAATTACATTCAAAATGGTCATTGTCATTGATCTATGGTTGAATATCTTGAATCCTATATTATCAAGGCAAACGCCTCGTGTTTGGCTTGAGAGAAATACAGGGTTCTTTCACGGAATGGCTCAACAGGATGGGAATGTTTTTGTGGAAGTCTTGGTTCATCTTTGGCTTTGGTAGCACTTTTGAGTGATTGAAGTTATATACTTAGAAAATCATATGCCAAACTATACAGTTTAACTGTAAGGGTGCCAGTTTTTCTTATAATTTTTCCTGTGTTTATAGTTTGCTATTACAGTGGCTAGCGGTCCAGTAGTTTGTAATTTCCATGTTTAGTTTTAGAAATATTTACTTTCTTCCTGTTAATAGGTATATATACATTAGACTGCGTCTTGTAAAGCTTACGGAATTCACTTTGGTTGCAGAGATGATCCGGAACTTGACAAAATGTTCAAGGAAAGGCTCCGATGGGGAGATCCAATGGCGCACTTGGTAAAGGTATTATCGTCTACTGTCTTTTTAGATATTTTTTAATGCTCACTTAGTGGATTAGTGGTTGGTATTCATCTTACTTTGTACCTTTTATTTTGCAGGGGAAGCATTCTGACATGATTTTGGAAGATCTGGGTGATGATGAGAGGATGAAGGAATCTGGATTTATAATTCCTCAGGACATTCCTAGCCATAGTTGGATAAAGAGAAGATTAGATGCACCACCAAATCGTTATGGTATTAAGCCGGGAAGGCACTGGGATGGGGTTGATCGCAGCAATGGTGCGTTTTCTTCATCTCTTATCTTAAGCAGTACTCAATACAAAGTTTTCATTTATCCATTTATTTCTAATTGGTGAAAGGAAAAAATATTTCAGAAAATGATATAGGATGGAAGTAGGTTTAGAAAAGCAATGAGATCAGGCCCAAACAAGAAAGATGGTGATGAAATGATGATCCCTTGTAAGAACGAAGCAAAAGCTGCTCTATAAACTCTCAGGTCACGGAGACTCCTGCCTATATTCCAAATCTTGGATTCCAAAAACCATCCAGTTATATAATTGTCCTTTGGCGGCCCCTTTCCTCTGACCAGAATATTTTCTGAGCTTTGCATAGCATTGTGAAGAGTACTCTAGAGTTTTCATTCCTGAACATATTACCTAATACCCCTAGCCCCGCATTTCGGGAAATTCGCCCCAAAACTTGTTGTATTACCCCACCAATTCACCAAAAGTGGGCACCGGAACCATATATTTTGAGAAAGTAAACAACAAAAATCTACATAAGAGAAACACTAATGAAACAATATTAAAAAATAGATAAATAATTTGAAGAAAAAGAGGTAAAAGGATGTGTGGCGGCAAGTAGATCCTGGACATAGTAAAGATTTGAAATCTACCTAATGAAATGGAATCTTGGAGAGTTGGAGATGAAAAACATCATTTGTAATTTGTTGTGTCTTGTTGATGCAGGTACTGAGAAGGAATACTTCAAAAGAAAGAGTGACAAACAAGCTACTGAAAGGGAAGCATATCTCTGGTCTGTCTCTGATATGTGACTCTGGGACGCACAGGGAAGGTATACTAATTTGGCAACACCTGCCTCGGTTGCTTGTGGATGGATGATGTTTTCAAGTGGTTGATTAGCTGATGCCTTGATGGTTTAAACATGTAGAGAACTTATTTATCTTGCCCCATGCAGCGTATAAGGCACATGATCTGCCCTTTTTTCTTGAAAAGATGAGTTTTGCTGCGGCAATGCTTCAGTACCTATTACCAAATATGAAAAATACGTGTGTACATCCTGATGACATTTTGAAGGGGGATTTCTGTTTTTCTTTAAGAGGACAGAGATGTTGGGCTGTAGCAACGTTAAACCGATTGGTTATTAGTAGGGGTGGGCATCCCATCCCGCTATCCTGTCTTGATGTTTTACAGGATTTTTTTTGTGATTGATCAAACCCATTCCGATTCCGTCCCAATCTAGAATAGGACCTAAACTTATTTATTTAATATCTATTCTTATTAATTTTAATATTTTAATTAAGTTGATTTGGTCACTTAGCTTAGAAGAGTTTGTGACTATGCGGACATCGATTATATTGACTCATCCCTGTCCTAGATCTTGACTCATCCCCGTCCTAGATCAGATCATGCAACTTTGTTGTACTGTTATTGGAGTGTTGTGTGATCTAGATCATGTAACTTTGTTGTGCCATATTAATATTAAGTGAAATATTTCTCAGACTTTATTCTTCTTGATGTTGTTGATGATCTTGTCGTATTAACTATTTCAGACTTGATTATTGATGTGTAAGGCTTGAATCATGTAGTATTATGTTGTTGAATCATGTTTAGTGTGAAATACTTGAATAAATTTACTGTTGTAAGGAATTTTTTTTTAGTATCATATAGTTTTGTCTTGAATCTGTTTGGGATGGGATGAGGTCTTATCCCGTTTCGAAGATAAAGCAACAGGATGGGATTGGGACGAGGTCCTTCCCGTCCCGTGCCCACCCCTAGGTATCAGTGATTTGAAGTTCAGTTAGATTTCATGTAGTTTGGTCTATTTTGCGGGTGACTTTTTGCTTTGTTTAAGGGAGACTGGCAGTTTGCACAAGCTCTCAAAACGGCCTACATCAGTTCAAATGTGCTACTGGGCTACAAGTCAATATGAGCGAGAACACCCTTTTTGTAGCACCCGTGTACCATTACAACCAAGCTCAAATTGTCGATCTTGAATTTCCCAGCAGGGAAGTACATAGGACTACTCATCACAACAAAACTCCGCTGTAGTGATTGTTTACCATTGATTAGTATACTTGAACAAAAAATCAATTCGTGAAAGGGTTATTTCCTCTCTTATATAGTACGTATGCTAATTATTAAGTCAAATCTATTGGACATCAATATGAAATGCAAGGAAGCTGCAATTGTGTGCCTAATATGGAACTTGCTAACCAATAAAGATAACCTACAGGTGCATGGGTGCATACGGATTTGCTTCTGAACGAAAATTATTGGTCATCAAATATTCCACAAAACTCATCTTGGTGTTGGAGGGATATCTTGAAAGGTATAGCCAAAGCAACAAGTTTTATGAGAACCATAATTGGTGATGATAGGAGTATGCAGTTGGCATGATCCATGGCACTCAATAGAATACTTTAAGCCATTACCCCATACCTAGCCTTGAGGAAGTCTAGATTTTGCAAGGGCATGATGAAACATCGATGAGGACCATAGTATTAGATGGTTGTACACAATGAAGGATACTCATAACGCCCTTAGACATGTAAACGATCAAGAGTGCCTTTGGCAGATCTTGTATGATTCAGTAACATCCCAAACACAACTTTCTAGCATGGCTTGCAATTAATGATGCATTGGAAGTGCAAATAAGGCTTGCGGAATGGGGGAAGAGAGCCAATATTGCCTGTGTTTTTGACAAATAGAGGATGAGGACATGGCCCATCCCTTTGGAGGTTGTGAATTTGCTGGATCAATTTGGCATCATACTTTCCAAACCGTCAGACAACACCGTCTTAATGCCCTAACCCTCCGGTTCAACTCCTTACCCACCACTTTAGATTTTGAAACGATTTTGGTCACTTATGATGCCAGCTTCTTTGCCTCTTCACAACAAGGAGCTATCGGCATTTTTACGGTCAACCTTTTGGGTGAAGTACTGGCACGAGTAGCATGCCCCATTGTAGGGAAAGTTCTGGATAGTACGATGGGGTAATGCTATGTGGCAAAGATTGCACTATTACTTATACAGGCGTGACAATGGGCGAACATGGATCATGATGGGAGATTCAGGGACACTGGTTTCTATTTTGCATGATGTCCACAGGAATAATAGCAATTATAAGTTATAACCAACGATGCAGATGTTATGGTGCATAAACCACTTTAAGGATAAAAGCATCAATAAAGACGTTGGCAGCTAATGTGTCTGTGCACATTTAGGTAGAAATAACCAATTTTATTACTATTAGGAGGTAATAACTTATTGGAGGTGTAGTTACAAAAAATTGTTTCAAGCATTGTAAAATTAGATCCTCGATGAATAATAAGTTACAAATGAAGTAAATCAAGAGAATGGAAGAGTCATTGAAGAATTGAATGATCAAATTCAACAACACTAATCCTTAATCATTCAAATGTAAAACAAGTTGTGTACACTTTAATTAAATAAGAAATTATTGTAATTAGGAAAGGAGAAGGAGATACTTCGGAAGTTGACAGTACAAAGATGCTAAAAGTTTCATGCTAAGAAGCTAGAAGCACTTTGACTTCAAACAATAGAATGACATTGCACACATATCTTATTGACAATTATTACTCTGTGAAGGCAAGTTTCTTAAGACGAGACTTATAAAAATTTATAACTTGTTACAGTGTAGAGTTATTCCTATTTATAACTGGCCCAAATTGGGACCACAATTTTTTACTACTAGATAGAGGTTATTCCTATATGGAGTATCACCATTGAGAGGTTTTGCTATGTATCAATTTCAAAGCGGAAGCTAATGGGGGTACTAACTCAGATGGTAGACTTGTGGTGGATAATCTCACAAACCCATGGTTCGAATCCTGCCAGCGGCATTTGGGTGGGAGAGGTTAATGGATAAAGAAAAAAATTGAAAGCTGAAGACTGAACCATTACAAGGAGATTTAACAAGGAACGAATATTGGTGAGTCATTGCAGCAGCAGGAACATGACATGATCTAAATGCATGACATGATCTAAATCCAACTTGTAGAGATTGAAGTTTCCTTTAGAAATAGTCTAACGAAGGTCAATGTCGCACAAGGCTCTTGACTTGATGCTATCAAAAATTTGTAGATCTAATGCTGAATTTGTGGGGACCGCCCCAGTCAAGTTTTGATATGTGATAAGAACCACTCATGGGTTGCCTTGTGTTCTTGAAATGCCACAATATTTCACTCCTATAGGACAACTTCCATTGTCTAACTTTTTTTTTGTCTAACTTACACAAGCATTGGATACAACTTGGCAAAACACCTCTTCATGCAACTGTAGATGTGATTATAGATCCAGTGGTTGACGCCGTTAAGCGAAAGTTCTTTGAATCCACTCCTGATCAGCAGTTGGTGTTGAAGAGAAAACCGTTAGATTTGAGTTGCCCTGATTCAAGTGTCATGATTGAACCAACTTAACCTGTAAAGGGCAATGGGAGACCTAAAAATAAAAAAATTGTCTAAGCATAAGAAGTCCACGAAAAGGGACCCTTTTGGTCATGAGTGTGGGAAGACGCAAGAGGAGCTTAGAAGTCAATAAAGTATTTCTACGCCAAAAGAGAAGGCGATGAAGTGGAAAACTATGTTTATGAAGCAAATTCCTCTGTGAATTTTGTATTATATTGAGGAAATTTAGAATGTACTCGCTGATGGCCATTGTGGATTAAGATGCATAGGCAACTTCCTAGGTTACGACGAGAATAATGGTTGGAGACAAGTGAGAAATGAGCTACTAACGGAGCTAGAAAGTAACCATGACTTGTGGGTTCGAATGTGGAATGAGGGTGGGGTGAAGATTATGAAAGATGCTTTGACAATTCTTGTAGGCATTGTACGCGTTACAAGGCGAAACTGTTTGATTCAACCGGATATGTTAGAGTTGGCGGTGAACCGATATGGTTGTGTGTTTGTGTGTTATGGGAACCAAAACACTAAATGTTTTCCATATGTTCCATCGTCGTCAAATGTTTTCCATATGTTCCGTCGCCGTCAAACTTGGACGACGTACGGATATGTTTCATGGCACACCTTGCCCAGAGTTCTCAGTTCGTCTTGCTTCATATGACACCAATACCACCATTGCCTCGGACAGTATCGATGTGGCCCTCTCACATGTTTCCAGAAGCAGTATCATGGATGACTTTGTTCGATGGCCAAGTACAGATAGGTGATGTGATGGTTAAAAAGTACAATGCATCCAAAGCTAAAAATAAGTTGGAAGAAGTTGTTCACATTGATGATTGAACTACATTTTGTAATTTTTTTTTATCATTTTATAAATGACATGTATACATACGATTATCTAATTATCACAAGGCATGTGATTGCTTGTTCGGTGACAAGCAATGAGGGTAGTCAGTTGAAATCCCAAATAATCCAACTCAAGGATGCCATTGAAAAGCTTCTGATCTGAACAATTCTTAGAATCTCGGTATGATGGGCCTCTTGGATGCTAGACACAATTTCCTGGAGGCTTTGACTGGTGAAATTGTTGTGTCACTAGGTGAGGGAGTTATATTTTTGTCTTTTTACTCGTTTTTGTGCTGTGATTGTAAGAGTTTTATGTATGGTAAAGATTAGCCTGAGATTACAAGTTACAGTGATGGATAAAACTACGTTTATAGTGGCAGCTTTGTTGACTTAGTTTTGAGGGTTTGAAGAGATGCATTGTTATGAGTAACGATTATTGAGTGGCTCAGATGGATTTTATTTACACTAGTATTCCCACATCTTGAATTTAAAAAAAAAAAAGTTTTTGTACTCTATGATGACTTGAACCTTTTTTTATCATTAAATGTCAACAAATTATATTTTACATTTCATAATGACTTTCATTGGTTTTGCATTTTATGGATGACTAGTTGTATGGATGATTTATATCATTATAATAGCTAAATAGTAGACTGATAATCAATTAGACATGATAACTTTGATCATCAACTCGGAACATTGAACACACAACTTAAAAACCTATGATAGCAAAAATTTCAGGCTGCAAACGCAATAGCCGTTGCGAGTGAAATATAAACACTTGCAGTAGCAGCTGCAAAACAATAATACCAATCGCAAAACAATTTGTGTAATAAACCTAAAACCAAACGCAGTGGCAAATGCGAATAACAATTTTTTAACCTTCCGCGGTGCATGCAATTATGGTTATTAGAATCGCATGAACTGATACGATATGACAGATTTCAGACTCTGTCCAATTTTTAGATTTTTTGTATTTGATTCTATTTTTTTGTTTTTTCAATTCCTATGGCTTAGATACAGTCTTGGCATATTTATTTTATTGCAAAATCCCAATTTTGAGGTATGCAAGTTGAGAAAGTCAAAATTGAGGTTTTGCAATAAATCAAATATGGCAAGAGTGTATCTAAGCAATATGAGTTGAAAAAACAAAAAAATAGAATCAAATACAAAAAATCCAAATAAACATAATCGCATGAGTCGTTGCGGTTAAAAAAATTGTTACTTACAGTTTCCTCCGCGTTTGGGTTTCAGTTCTCTAACGTAGATTTTATTGCATTTACGATTATTTTCTTCGTAGTGGATCCTGCGATTGTTTGTATTGCACTCATAGCGGCTCGTGCATTTGCAGTCAGAACTTTTTGTGTTAATAGATAGGTGACTTTGTGTTCAATTTTTTAGGTTAATTAATAAAATTTCTTACTTTTACTTGGATTACAGTTAATTTTGTAACCATTACAGTAATATACATAAATACCGATGAAAATCATAATTCTTTTCATAAACGTATAATCATTACATTTTCATTAACTACAACAATCAAAATTGTATACATCAAGTCCTCTTAGTTGTTTTTCGAGGTTCAGTTGGAGTGATATTCTTTTCATGCCTCTTCTTCGTTCTACCCTCACTTCCTCCACCAGCAAAGACTTATTTAGTGTCATCATTACCACCACCACCCCTTCCCCTACCTCTACCACCAGGACCAACAACACCACCACCACCATCACCCCTTCCTCTACTACCACCACCAGCACCACCATCACCCTTTCCTCTACCACCAGGAGCACCACCACATCTTCCCCTACCACTACCGACAACGCCAACACTTCGAGCACCACCAGCATCACCAGTTGGACCATTTTGTTGTTCTTCCTCATTATCTCTAAAGGTGACATGCGTAGACATTTGTCTTAGCAGGTCACCTACTTTCTTGTCTCATGAGCAACACAACCTTTTCCACATTCTCGCATTCTTCAATAAAGGCGTCCACCAACTGAAAAGGTTCATCAACCTACTTGTTCTGCAAGGAAAACATTGATCTTAGTAAAAAAAACAAATAAATTTTGTATTTCAAATGTTTGCAAATTTGTTAAACGATAGATCAATTACTCGATTGTGAGATATGAACAATTGATTTCTTAAGGGATGTGTACCACCTAGTCGTCGGTGGTTGGATGAACGGATGGCTAATGTCATGAAACCACTACAAGTAGTCCTTGTTGCAATCCCATGGAAGCTTCACTGGCGCACATTAGTTTTCAATTGACACGAGATGATTCTGCCAAGTTGTAGCGAACGAAGACAATATCTCGTGGTACACCGAGTAGTTATGGCCAGATCGACCTCTATTCTTTCATTTTGGCTTGGATGAGAGGATTTGGAATGACCGTACCTTTCCCATCTGTCTCATCACTCGATCTAGTTGATATGGTTCTTCGACGTAAAGAAGTAGCCTTGGAACCATGTAATGTTGTGAAGTAGAGTTATTCACTTGGATTCACATAAAGATCCCAAATGACTTGACAAAACAAACATGAACTTATTAAATTATGGATGAAAAATGAAAACTATTACCTAAGTGAAACATGAACTCAAATGACTAACTTTTACCTCTTTAGGAGACAAGTCATCGAGATGCTCCCTCAGAGTCAGTATTTTTTAAGTCATGACCTCGCTAAGTTGGGGGCAATCCCACTTAGCCATGGTGGGGAGACAATCATTCCACGAGGCTCAGGTTGTTCCCCAAAGCCTAAAGTGATCGTATATCCAACACTAAAAAAAAAAGTTAAACATATCAATATATTAGTTCAATATCTGAAAAAACTAAAAAGATAATTAACTCAAAAAAAATACCTCAAAAAGCGGCAAATATCCAAATATTTGTTTAGTACTCGCTCTACTAACACAACCAAGTTGATGATACAAGAACGCTAGAGTACTAACTCTCCATGCGAACTTCCCATCAACATCCACCTTCATCGGCAACTTCAAATATTTAGTACGAACCTTAGTTTCAGTCTGATCAACAAAGATAGTCACGCTTAGAAGAAGTAACAAGTAACCCCTAGCAACTTGTTGTTTCTTTTGAAGAGAATCAATTCTACTCACTTTTCCACAACAATGCTCCTTAATAAATTTCATCTCCACGAAACTAAGATTTTTTTGGACATGTTTTTGTGTTTCTCTCTTTTGAATCCCCAAACCATTCACCAACTATTGCACATATCCTCTGCCTTCATTTGAGTCTTTTCACCATAACCGACTTACCAACAATCGACAAATGAGTGATACGATAGACATCATCAATGACCATGGTCAATTCTCCAAAAGGGAGGTGAAAAGTGTTGGTCTCAAGTTGCCAACGCTCGATAAAAGCACAAATTGTCACCCTATTGACACGATCCTTACAATGGTCTATCAACAGGCGTAGACCACTCTTATAGACCAATGGAATTACTTCTTTTGACCCCTTCCTCGACTTCCAAACTATAAAAGTCTTATATTGATGTCGACGTCTCAACTCACCTTATTCCTACATACAACAAGCAATGAGAAAAACTAGTCAGTGTCCAAATAATATAAAAACAATAAGTACTGCATAGTTTAAAAAAACTTGAAATATTATAAATACATTCTCACCAGCCCAAATGGATTGAGAAACATGCCATCATAGTCCTCTAATATGGATGCATCTTTGGAACCACCAAGATAAGAAGCTTTGTCAGGTTCTTCATCTTCATCGAAACCAGGTTTGACATAAATAACTAGTTATTCTTAACCCTCTGCATCCCCCTGACCCTCCTCATCTCCCCTACCCTTTTCCGCTTCCTTAACCTCACCAACCACGACACGTTGACTCTGTGATAGTAATAGGAGTGTCGCCGCTTCATCCACGTCAATCAAATCATTCCCAATTTCATCCTCTCCCCTCTTCTTCTCATTTTCTTTCTCTTTTTGTTTATGCTTTTTTCTCTCATTTATATTTTCTTTATTTTTTTCGAAAATGACCTTTCTCAAATACGCCATCATTGGTTGTCTTTGAGCTGGATGATCCCTACTACTACCACCATCACCACCAACCACCAAAGCAACGTCTTGTTTGTCTACTAAACATATAAAACAATATGATACAATTAAAACAAAACATAAATGAGGAATGGAGATTTACAGTATTGAAATGGAGATTTAGAGTTTACCTAACTTCGTGGGTTTGGTTGAATGCAAAGACAAGCTCCTACAAGAACAATCGAACACAAAGAAGCAAAGAAGATGACCACGCACCAAATCGGAGAGAATAGCACACCAACTAAGCCCTAGAGTTGCACAGAAATATAGTCGCACACCAACAGACCCTAAAGTGCAAGCACCCCAAGTCCAACACAAATCACACTCAAAACCTCCAACCTTTGTGTCGCACAATGGCAGTATAGGGAAATAGCAGAGAGTAGAGCAAGATAGTAGATAGTAGAGGAAGAATGAGGATGTGAAGATTCAAATTTTGGGAGAGGGAGAGAGGAAAATTTTTGATTTTAGGAGGTTAAGGGTTTATATTGGTGGTGTCATTTAGAAAGGTGGTGGTTTCATTCAGAAAGTAAGGGGTTGATGGTGTCCTTTAGCAGAAATGGTGGTGTCATTTAGTCATTGTCCTTGGATAGAGCTAGTGCAATAAGTGCCGAAAATGGATTTAAGTTCGTAACATTGGTCCAAGCTTGTTTTACATAAAACAATTAAGTCATCAGCAAAATAAGGTGATTTATCTTTGGGTTATCTTCTTTAGCCTTGAAATCACAGATAGAACCATCTTGTTGGGTTTTCTAAAGGAGTCTATAGAGGCTTTCAGCCATGATAATGAAGAGAAAATGTGAAAGAGGATAGACCTCAAAAAGGAGTGAAGCATCCTTGGGGAGAACCATTAATGATGATATTGTAAATAATGGAAGATAAGCACTAGTAAACCAAATGAATAAGATAATGAGAGAACCCAAAAGAATAAAGGATACTGGTGCCTAAGAACCGTTCAGGCTAAAGCCATATCATGTTTGATAGCACACTACCCAAATTTGTCCATTTTGAGATTCTTAAATGATGCATAAACTCATGTACCATCAGTGTCATTCCTAGTAATTTTATTTTTAATGAAAGCTCCCAAGAAATGAGAGACGAATTTGTGGAGAAGGGGTTTGATTCTATTGGTTAGGATTTTGAAGTAACTTTTGGGTTTGATTCTATTGGTCAGGATTTTGAAGTAACTTTTGTAGGTGATATTGCAAAGTCTAATAGGTCAGAGAGATACGAGTTTTTGGGTATTAAGGCTATAAGGGTAAAGTTGAAATTAGAAGGCATATTGTTATTGGAAGAGAAGTGATGTTGGATGTAGGAAATGATATCAAATTTGATCAATTAATTATTTGTTAGTTGAAGGATGTACTTAGATTGCGTTTGTGTTTTTTTAAGTGATTAGAACCTAACTTTTAACTGGAGTTAGAAGTTTTAAATGAGTTTCTGAATGAACTGTTTGTTTTGTTTCTGAATGTGTTGTTGATTATAAGCTGTAAAATTAAAAGGTGTTTGTTTTTAGGTGTTAAATAAGAATTGTTTGACAATTTTGCCCCACTGAGGAGACACATATCAGAATGGAAAGATGGTGAGTTGGAACCCGACAGTATACGATGGTGATCAAATTGTCAAAGCTTTCAAAACTACATGCTATGTAATGCAATCTTGAAAATATACGTGAGAGGGAGAGTTGGAGAAAAACTTGAAAAATACCGAGAAAGAAAACAAAAATGAAGGAGAGAAACAAGATAAGTTTATTATCGTTGAAGAGTCTTTGTGAAGGTAGGTAGAACGAAAATGTTTGGTGAAGATAATGAAGGTGTGTCGTCAAAATTTAGCCCTACTTGTTTTCACGAATGTGGGGCAGCAATTGTCATTAAAAATTGAGTAAAAATTTGATGATATCGATCTTGCAAAAATGAACAGCGGTTAAGCCAGGGACACCGTTGCGGTGGCAGAAGGCACTTCGATGCTTAAGTCAGATATTGATGCAAGGAAGAGTAAATACTATATGTAAGTTCCAATGTGTATGTGTACCTTTTTTCTTCCTTTCATCGCCTTTTATAGCAAGTGTTTCTTCCCCAACTGTTCCTGCGATAGAGGGACGAGTCTCGCATAAGATCTTACATGTGCATGACTGAGTCTCTTCGGCACTTGGTTCTGTTTAGGACCCAGTGTTTGATTAGGCTAAGAGCTGATTTTTGCGAGCAAATCTCGGGCCTATGACAACTCTGAAATTCATGTTCGGGCCTTATTTTCCTAGGCCAAGCCATAAGATCTATGCCCCTTGGGCTGGTGTGTCTTGGGCGTCTGATTTACAGGCTGAACAACAGTTTATGAATGGATTCGCTTGGGGCCGCGCTGAAACCTTTTCTCGTGCTAGGGTTAGCCCATGCCACGTGTACGACTATGATTGAGTAACCGTTTGATGTATCATCAGTTACTTCCCCTAGTTAATGGGGCTGCATGCAGTTCCATTAATTCAATGAATGGGGACTGGTACAATTGTATTAGGAACTGTCGCCCCTCATTCCCTGCGTAACATTTAATGTCGACTCGACTGTTGGGTGATTTCCTTCTGTGAATGTTGTACATATATATAGGCCAGTTCTCATAGGGTCAGGCGTTGCCCTGTGTATCGCAAAACCTATTCCTCAAATGTGCCCTTTCGAAGAATTTGCTTCTATTTCATCCTCTTCGAATGACAAAGGGGGCCCCCATTGGTAGAGTCTCCAAATATTTTGACTTTGCAGCGACAAGTCTTAACAAGACCAGCTATTGGATGATGCCACCTGATTTGAGTGCGCTTCCAGTGGCCCTATGGGACCTCCAAATTTGTTCTTACATCACAGAGAAGAAGTAAGGACTTCCTCTTAGGGGCCAAGTTTGTCTTCCATCTTTTGGTGCATTTGTTGTTGTTTCTGTCTCTTATCATAAGCAATTCCAACAACAAGACATGTTGCCCTAGGGAGTTGATTATGTATCACCTCAGGCACCCCTCCTTTGAGGGACCACACCAACAGCTAACCTTGGATTGCTTTTCCCATTGCTACATCCTTGGCCTTCACTACCAAATCCTCTTCTGGAAAGCAGATTGGCAAAGCAAAGTCTCGACATGTGTTCTGGCAGATATTCGATTGCACCTTGCTTTCTGCCAAGCTCAGACACTTGTAGTGTGTAAACTTTTGTACTGGCCAATCGATCAAACTTTGTAATAGCTTGATAATCAATAAAGTCCGTTTTTCTGAATTTGCTTCCTTTTTATGTTTTGAATGAATGTAAGTCATATTGGCGTGTGCGAACAAATCTTTGGACTGTCAAAAAAGGCAAGACAATTTAACTCTGACCAGGGACTGGGCTGGTCAGGTCTGAAGGGGGGATGTGTGCAGTCCTAACCGCACTTATGTAGTTTCTTTAACGAAATAACTTAATTCGTCGATAACGATGAAATCATTGAAGAATGATCCTTGTATAGGCGGGCTGGGTTGGTTGCTTTTTGAGTAGATGCTGGTATGTCGAAATACTGCTACTTAGCTCTGTGTAGAACTGGAGTGACAGAAAAATCGCTCATTTTTCTTAAGACCAGATTTTGTACCACATTTTGACTCATTCTTTAGTTCAGTCTCAGTGGTCTGGGTGTTGCCTTGATTCGTATGGACTGGAACAATTAAATGAATTGAGTTATCCATGGACTAGACTTGTCCGTTTGCAATGAATTGTTCCTGGACTGGGTTCAGTATGCATGTGCGTTGTCTTTATTCTCAAGGTGGGCTGGGCTATCTATGGAGTGGTGAGTCATCCGTGGACTGGACTCGCATGCTTGCAATGAACTGTCTGTGGATTGGAATCGGTCCGACTTTGCACTGTATTTGGCTCCTGGGGCAGACGAGGACACTTATGCGGCAAGCTATCGACATTCTGAATAGGACTAGGCTCGACCACTTGTGAGTTGTTATGGTTCCCGTAGTCAGGCCAAATTATCATTGGAGGGGTGAGTCGTCTGTGAACTGGAATAGCCCGTTTGCGGTGAACTGTCTGTGGACGAGGTTCGGTCCACATCAGTATTGCCTTAGCTCCTAAGGCGAACTAGGTCACTTATGCGGCAAGTTGTAGATATCCTTAATAGGACTAGGCTCGACTGCTTGTGAGCCATTATGGTCCCCGTAATCAGACCAAGTTATCTTAGGAGCGGTAAGCCATCCCCATACTGGACTTGCCCGCTTGCGATGACTGTCCATAAACTGTGTTCGATCCACATGGCGTTTCCTTGGCTCCTAAGGCGGAGTAGGTCATTTCTGTGGCAAGATATCGACATCTTGAATAGGACTAGGCTCGACCTCTTATGCGCCATTATGGTCTCCGTAATCGGACCAAATTTTCTTAGGAGCGATGAGCTGTCCGTGGACTGAACTCGCTTGCAGTGAACTGTCCGTGGATTGGGTTTGGTGCGCATGGGTGTCATTGTGGTCCTGAGTGGTCGGACTAGGCTATCTTAGGAGCGATGAGTCGTCTGTGGACTGGACTCGCCTGCTTGTGGTGAACTATCACTAGACTGGGTTTGGTACGGATAGGTGCTACCTTGGCTCGTGAGGCAAACTAAGTCACTTATGCAGCAAGTTGTCGACATTCTGAATAGGACTAGACTTGGCTGCTTGTGCGCCATTATGGTCCCCGTAATCGGACCAAGTTATCTTAAGATATGTGAGTCGTCCGTGGATTGGATTCACCTGCTTGCGATGAACATTCCATAGACTAGGTTTAGTTCGCATGTGTTCCATCGCGGTTCAGTGCTCGGACTCGGCTATCTTAGGAGCAGTTATTCATTCGTTGACTGGACTCACCTGCTTCTGGTGAACCGTGTGTGGACTGGGTTCGGTCCACATGTGGGCCATCGTGGTCCTGTGGTCGGACTAGGCTTATTTCTGTGCATGGAGTGATATGAAATGGAAATTTTTAAAGAGAGTATTTTTATTGATAATACTTTTTCAAGTGCTCCACATTCTATGGCCTTTTCCGACACTCTCCACTAAGGTTTTCCAGCCAGTTGGTTTTTGGCCTTTGATTGTTGTCACCTTATAGAGACCTTTACTGATCAATTGTTCATGTTGAGAAGATGTTGTGCCGCTTAGATAAAATGAACATCAAATCTAAACTTATGAAGATTATCAATGTTATGACATAACTTTAACATACTTTGAATACACTGATCATCAATCTTGAGATAATAAACTTGTGGAACTATTATATAGATCAGATCCTACATAGTTTCTTTCACGTCAACGTTGACGTTGTTATCTTTCGTCAAATAAATTTCAAGATCTTATGGACATTCTTCACAAAAATTTACTAACGCAAGTTGAATTCGGTTACGTTCTCGACCACTGAGCTCCTCAAGGTGATTTATGGTGAAAATAACCACGTACCACATATGTCTTCCACCGTTCAATTGGTGAATATTGAGGAGACCCAACACTACTAGCAAAATTTGCCATTGCAGCCACAAATTAACTACAAGGGTTTGTTTGGTTGGCCATTTTCCATAGGAAATGGAGTCAATTCCCATATCGAGTGGTTTATCAGGAAAAGAATAATGCACATGACTAGTTTTTCTATCTCTCATCAGAATCCAAATCTTTAACACCCCCCCTGGAAATAAAATTCGCAAAAAGTGCTTTAATTCTCATGTCTATTTTACATATTACCAAACATACTCTTAATAGGACAAGAGAATATAAGAAGAGAAGTAAATTGTGTTGTGAATGGAAGCAAGGGTGGGGATTGTTTTGGGGAAGGGGGTGTCCAAAGTTAGCTGTTGCGAAATATAGACAATCTAACATTCAAAAAAAATAAATAAAGAAGGTCGTGAAGGGTCGTGCGCCACTTCAAATGTTGTGGCCCTCTTAAAAAAAATTTAAAATTGTTTTCGCCACTTCAAGAGTCGCAGATGTCATTCTTTAATAATAAAATTGCCACACGGCCCCATTAGAAAGTCGTCTACAACCTTCCTTGATCTGTATGTCAAAATAGACGGAAAGCTTCTAAATATTTTTTTGAAGGTCACATAGGAGACTACTGGGGTCTTCATCATAGAGAGTTTGATTGATACTGGGTCTTCATCATAAAGACGGCGAAACAAAAGATTTAACTGCTATGATTGATACTGGGTGTTCAAAATCTCAAATTGATATAAACCTTATAAAAGAAAAATATCGCATGCTCTTACCAAAACCTTCGTATAAACAAAGCTTTAATGGATCCATACGATAGTTCGATACTATCTATGAGATTGTCAGATATCATTCTTAAACAGTTTTGGTAAATGCGAAGAATATTATCCACTTCCACAAGTTTGTTTACAAGACATAAAACATAATCATAAATGTGTTTTAGGTTTAAATTTTCTTAGAAATATGAATGGAAGTGTTCTAATCAACTATAATTATATCCAGTTCTTTAAACGAACCATGACTACACCCACCGATTCTTTACTTGACCAACACAACCTAGTAACCTACAAAGACTATCCCGAGTATGAACAGTCAGAGTGCGATCAAAAGCATGGTGGGAAATGTGATGAAAAACAACCTGACAAAACAGAAAATTTAGGATGTTATGATGAAGACACTTACACCTTCAATCAAACTCTCTATAAAGAAACTACACGAGATATAAGCACAATAACTACAGATTATATTTTCTTTGCTAAACCAAAAAGAAAGCTTGCTTACATACTAGAAAATATTATAAGAATTGCAGAAGAAACCCAAGTTTAAGGTGAAAATCCTATAAAATACTGGCCTCGCAATAAATATTTGGCTAAACTTGAAATCAAAAATCTAGAAATGTCAATTAAATCAGGTACCATAACGCATACCCCAGTGAATATTGAAGAATTCTTTACACAAATTAATGAACTCTTAAAACTAGGAGTCATACGACATAGTAATAGTAGACACGGAAGTACTGCTTTTATGGTAAGAAACCATGCTGAAATAAAAAGAGGAAAAGCTAGAATGGTCATTAATTATAAACGTTTAAATGATAATACTCATGATGATCAATATCTAACACTTGTCCAGAAGGACATTATGAATGGCTTGTTATGTCATTCGGCCTCAAAAATGCTCCTTCTATCTTTCAGAGAAAAATGGATACGATCTTTGGTAAGTACAAAAACTTTGTTCTTGTTTATATAGACGATATATTAGTTTTCTCTAAAGATCTTGAATCACATTATTATCATCTAATATTGGGTTTTAACGAATTTGTTAAAAATGGACTCATCATATCTAAAAGAAGATGGAAGATGGAACTTTGTAAAACTTATATAGACTTTTTAAGTATGAAAATAGGAAAGGGAAAAATTCAGTTGCAAGAACATATAGTTAAAAAGATATTAGATTATCCCGATAAAATTGAAAACACAAAACAACTACAATCCTTTTGAGGAACATTAAATTATTGTCAAAATTATATAAAATACCTCAGTAAACTAATAGGTCCCCTCTATAGTAAAACTACTCCCACTGGTGAAAAAAGATTTAATATGGAAGATATAAAAATAGTACAAAGGATAAAATAGATTTGCAAAAATCTTCCTACTTTAACGTTGCCATTACAATCTGATTATAAAATTATAGAAACCGATGCTTGCAAAGAAGGATGGGGAGCTATATTATTAACTAAACCTAATGAATATAGTTCTAAAACTGAAGAAAGAATATGTGGCTATACCTTTGGAAAATATAAGGAACAAGGATTAACATCCTTAGATTATGAAATTCTAGGTGTTATCAATGCATTAGATCATTTTAAATTATACATAGATAAACCCTTTACTGTTCGCACCGATTGCGAAGCTATAGTAAAGTTTTACAACAAAAGTAATGAAAAAAGAATAAATTCTAAAAGATGGACAAACTTTTTAAACAGCGTAGTTGGCAATGGTTATAAAGTAAAATTTGAACACATAAAATGAGAAAATAATAGTATTGCAGTTGCCTTATCAAGATCGATATATATGTTTGAAGAAAATAATATATGTTTTATGCAGAACACCTTAAGAGCAATGGAATGTCAATTTGGACAAATACGACTGCCAGCTGCAGATACCACAATACCACTTGACATCCAAACAGAAAATTTGGATATCTCAAACTTCAAAATCTCATCCAGAGAAATTTAAAACTGTTTTAAAAGCCCTATCCTATTATTTTCAAAAAATACAGTCAAAACCGCTTTCAAAGGGTTTTTCATTCTATGCTGTGATTAAAGGATTGAATCCTGGAGTATATACCCACTGGGCTGAAGTTCTTGAAGAAATAAAGGACTACCCAAATCTAGAATACAAAGGTTTTTATGAAATGCATCTAGCTTTAAATTATTGTAGACAAAAACTGGGTTTAAATTATTACGTGTCCCCAAAAGCTTTTGAATTTCAAAAAGAAATACATAACTCCAGAATGAAAGGAAAAGAAATTGTTAAGTATGATTCCACAAATGCAGCATGCTAAAAGTGTATCTCTAGCCTTACTGAAGTTCAAAGACTGCAATCTCGAGTAGATATTCTTGAAAGAGAATTGACAAGCTCTAATCTGAATTTACAGAAAAAGGAATTAACGAAAAAATCCTATCTTAACAAGCTCAAAGTTAAGGCTAGTCCGCAGCAAACGGCTAGCGGTAAAGACATATTAAATTCGTTGATGGCTGGTAATTTGTCAAAAATTACAAATGTTCTCTCTTCCACTAAAAGAGAAGAATCTTCCATCTATAAACCAGAAAATACTCTCATTATAGACTTACAAGCTAGAATAAAGTTCTTTACCCATACTTTCTTATCCTCATTACCTCCATCACTTCAATCACATATCCTAAACCTTGCCAGTAAAAAAGAAAGAGAAATACAGACATTCATCTTTGAATGGTTATCCCTTTATGATATGAACCGTGACAATCATCCTGGCTTGTTTATCACATGGGACAGTTAAATTATAAAAACCCAAATCCTTGTCAAATTTTAGACCAATATTGTAAAAATCAACCCATATCCAAGTTTGAATGTCGCTGTCAATTGGTTTACTCTATACCTAAAGCCAACATTATGATGGATATCTTTCGTCCACCTAACTATTCAAAAACTTTTAGATTATGGTCATCTTGGGCAAGTCATCTTTACCAACCCATCGCAAACAAAAGAATTTGGAAGAAAATTTGCTATGACTATTCTTGGCTCCACGAGAAACGCTAAAAACAAAATTGAAATGTATGTCAATAGCAAACCTCCCGAATTTGATCAAGGGATTACCTACCCAGCAGGTAAACATCGAATTAAATTAGTCCCAAAAAATAAAGCCAACATGATCCTTCAAGATACAATTTCTTGGCCTTGTTCAAAACCAATCCCTGAACAAATAGAACATTGGTCTTCTTATATGATAGCCACTATTCTTCAAACCGACTGGAGACATATAAAAGGGAGCTTAATTGTTGGAGATGACATTCAATATATTTATTGTTATGATTATTGCAGAGAAATTGTCTTATTTTTTATGCAATCATTAAATCCAAGGCTTGATGAATTCTACAAACAAAGGACTGAAGAAGAAGAATCAGAACGCCTGAGAATACTTGATGACATGGAAGATCACTATTATCATAATAGCTCCGATGATTCGGACTTTTAATGTGTCGGTCGCTGACCACAAGTGCCCGTGCACATGTCAGTGACAAAAAAAAAAAAGAGGGGGGTCATGGTCCGCCTCCACAGTTACTCTCAATTATCAAACTTCACCTAGTCATTTTCAGCCATACTCAATTATTGTGCCTCGGCATCTTATCCTGACAAAGACCGCATGTTATTATCACTAGATCACTAATTTTACTACGCACCAAACAACAAACGTCTACTCCCAAGGAATCTGTCTATATCCCTTTACAATATTCTACAATAATTGAGTCCCTCCATCCTTCTATACAAGGACGAGCGCTCAACTCCGAAGGGCAGAAGAAGTAACAAAGAGAAGAAAAAAAAATTGTAAGCATAATCAGTGAGAGTTCTCTTATTGTAATCTTTCTTTTCCTCTTAGGTATAATATCAAAAGTTGTATTCACAACTAAGGAACAATATTGCAATCCATCCTATCAAGCTTCTATACAAGTAAGTATCTTTTTATTTTCGGGCCCTTGTATAGTTTGATGCTTATTATACCTAGTCCTGGTTCTATTTAAAAATTAATGTTTATTTTTCTTATTTATGTCTTATAAACTTTGATCTCAATCATAGAGACCTCTGAGTAATCATTGTTGACAAAAGTACCTTTTTTCATTTATGGGGTTGTTAGAGAAGATGTCTGGTTTTGATTAACATGTCTAGATTTGGATCACGCGTTTATTAAGAATAATATTAAAAAAACAGAGGTTGTTTCCTATGAAGAACTCATAAGAAAAATCCTAAAATAAGATAGAACTAGGTATATTTAAACATAAACATATATAAGGGAAGTACCAAGTAGGAAAGTTCAAAATAATTTACATCTCTTTGCATCACCCTTCAAATTATCAGCATCACATTACACATATTACTCTACAAGTATCTGCATCACTTTACACAGTGGAAACTTTGTTGTTTCTATTAGGGTTTGCATATAATTGCATTTTTTGCAACTTGTTTTTTGCATCCTTTGCATTTAGTAAACCTTTGTCTTTTGTATCTTTTGTCTTTAGCAAATCTAAATAGTAAATAAAAAAATCAAATTGTTTTTGCATGTAGTATCGTCTGCATGTCAATTGTAAAACACAAACATATATAAGGGAAGTACCAAGTAGGAAAGTTCAAAATAATTTACATCTCTTTGCATCACCCTTCAAATTATCAGCATCACATTACACATATTACTCTACAAGTATCTACATCACTTTACACAGTGGAAACTTCGTTGTTTCTATTAGGGTTTGCATATAATTGCATCTTTTGCAACTTGTTTTTTTTTTGCATCCTTTGCATTTAGTAAACCTTTGTCTTTTGTATATTTTGTCTTTAGCAAATCTAAATAGTAAATAAAAAAATCAAATTGTTTTTGCATGTAGTATAATTATTAAATTGTCTTTTGGTAAAGTTGCTTTTGCATAAATTAAATTCGAAATCAAATTGGTATAGTTATAGAAATCATATAATTATGAGAAATTCTAAATGTCGAGGAAACGAGCGAGGGAAGTGAGGTGGTAGGGGTGGGAGCCGTTCACCCCACTCAGGATGCGTGTATTGACTTTTCGCGCACGCATCCCGAACAGGGTAAACGGCTCCCACCTCGCCACCTCACTCCCCTCGCCCGTTTCCTCCCTGTGTAGAATCACTCTATAATTATTAAATGAGCTTGGCTAACTGTTTGAGGAAGCCAACGAGGGACCCTCCATCCCCCTCACTGTTTTTCTCACTGGTTTCCTCGACAATTAGAATTCCCCTTATTAAATTGTCTTTTAGTAAAGTTGCTTTTGCATTGTCTTTTAGTAAAGTTGTTTTTTGCATATAGTAAATTAAATTCGAAATCAAATTGGTATAGTTATAGAAATAGGGTGATTTAGGTGACTAATGTGGATGCTCTTATCCATTCTCTCTCTATTGGAATCCTTTCTAAACAATAACCTTAAAGAATCAAATGCTAGCTAAGTTTGGTCCCCGCTTGTACAAACCATATCCACTCTTTACAACCTAACCATTTGAATTCACCAACCAGAAATTCTAGGGAGCGAGGGATGGGTGCACCTATCCCCCTCGAGATGCGCAACATCACTTATCTCAAGGGGGATGAATGGGTCGCTCCTTACCCTCGCTCCCTAGAAGGGCTCTTCACCAACATGTCCCTGACTGATTTAACTCTCTTCCCGCCTAATAATTTCATTGAGGAAGATTTTACTGGAGATCGAATGTAGAAGCGCTTATCCTTGGTATTACCTTAGGCATTGGCCTTGCATAAATGACACAGCATCCTAAGGATTTGTTGAACAAATTACCCTTGGGAACTATACAGAGTTAGTTTGTAAAGAATAGGAGGCTCCTCGAGAATTGATATATGCCTGAGCTGGTATGGTATCAAGGGTTTACCCATGTCATTGAACTTTTTCACATATATGGTCGAATCGTGACCTTAAAGTAGGACACTAATTGAAAGACAGATGTCAACGAGGAGGAAAGACTAATCGAAAGACTAATTAAAGTAGGACACTAATTGAAAGACTAATGGTGACCTTAAAGTAGAATCGTGCCTACCATTATCGTGACTAATTGAAAGACTAATCGTGACCTTAAAGTAGAATCTTTTTATAATTACCAAAACGCGGAGGAAAAAAAGGGCACAAAAAGACATATTTCCAAATGGCAGGTTCTAATCTAATTAATAAAGAGATTATATAACTGAGCAGAATGGCCTAGGATGAACTCAAAAGCACTTTGGGTATAGAAATTGAGAGCAATATCTTCAATATAGATTATTGATGTTCTCCTATTGAGCGTTCAGTTGCAATGACAACATATAATAAGAAACAGCTCAAAATGTAACTTCTGACAATTACTGTAAATATATTGCGCCTCCTATCATGCCACCTGAAAATTCAACAGAGATCATTGTTATCAAGATCTGAACCCGCATCTTCTGAGATAAAAGGGAAAATTATAGCATCTCATTATTGTTTCAGCATATGAAAGATCAACTGTCATTAGTGCTGCTATGGATGCCATTAACGATAGTGCGGTTGTAAATGTGTGAGCTTCTAAGACAGATTTGTTACCTCAAGATAGAAGACGCTTAGCATTGGGATGTGTTTATCACATCTAAGCTGACTGCAAGATCAAATGGAACCATCTCAGCTGAGATATTATGTGTATAAAAGTATAGTTGATGAAAGAAATTGACCACACATATGAGGAGTGACTAATCAAATTAATTTACAAATCCTAGATGAAAAACAAAGGTAAAAATACTAAACGCGTTGAGAACAAAACCTATGGTAAGTAGATTTCTTCTTCATGCAAAGAGTGGTCAAAACAGTCAAAGTTCAAAGAGAACAAGTTTAAGCGGTGGAATAGAGTAGGTCAACCTGAATTCGCTCTCCAGACCGTCCCACTCAAATACAAGTCTAGAATAGATACATGACTTGTTCTCTGAGCTGGCTTGTTGTGACTTGTGAGCCTATTCATACGCCACCAAAATTCCTATCCTACTCTGCTGCCAGTTTTTCTAGTTCAAGGGCTATTTTGCTAGCTAGCTCAAAAGATATACCACAGTTCATGGTCCCAATATGCTAGCATAGAATATGATTTATGTAGTTTTCAAGCTTCTGAAAGATTTCAAAAAAAGCCATCATTGCATAAATGTAGGGTATGGTCTTTGACTCTTGAGACTAAAATCAGGATTCTTGTCAAACAAAAGATAAGATTCGTGTCAAGTGTGCACTATGAAGAACAGATTCTCCAATTTTGGTCCCAAGAACGTAGATCCTTTGTCTTCCTTGTGAGAATCACATCCATTAACAACCACAAAGGTTATTTACCTTCTCATGAGAAAGTGAAAAAACTGCTTTGACTGCTTCAAAAACCTCTTCAATAGGCTTTCCAGCATCAATCTGAGGAAAAGGCAGCCAATTAGATTTTTGTAATCACAACCAATAGAACTCGGTAGAAGAGAGAAGATGAAAATGCAGTTACCTTCTGCACCTTCCCCTTAGAGCCATAGTACTCGATCACAGGGAGACTGGACTCCACGAAAACCTTGAAGCGCTTCCTTATTGTCTCAATGTTGTCATCAACTCTTCCCTTCAATAAATAGTGAAAGCAATTAAAGAATATATACAAATTTTAGATGGGTAAGCGAAGAATGGACAAGTCATCAGAAGATGTCAACTTGAAACTTGCACATAAGAAAGCTTCATTTCCCAAACCTGATTTCTACCGAGAAGCCTCCTCTCCATCTCCTCCTCCGAACAATCGAAATAAAGTACAAATTCTGGTTCTATTCCAGTCTGCCATATAATCCAAACACGTCTTTAACAATTCATCGATGTTTCTTAAACTACGAATAACATTAATAAAATATTAGAACTTCACAGTTTATGCACCGAGGCTGAACTATAAATGTAACACACTGTAGCCGTCATCAAAAAATTGGAGAAAGGCAAATGACCAATGATTAATGTTAGGATGACACAGAGTCATTAGTAGTAGTATGGCTTCTCCAGAACAGTAGGCTTACCACTTTCTCAAATGCAGCACGGTTCTCTTCATTGCGAGGGAATCCATCAATGAGGAATTTGTCATTCCCACTTTCCTGCATTGCCCGTTGTAAAAGCTTCACAGTAACTTCTGAAGGGACGATCTTCCCTTCTTGTATCATATTCTCGATCATGGTACTGCAACCATGAACAGAACACTTTAGAAGGCAATGGCTTCAGAGTTTTGATAATATACAAAATGAATAACACTACCAGCAAACAAATATTTTTGTTGAAGATAGAAGCATGCTTACACCCACCACCCCCCCCCCCCAACAAAAACACTAAAATGCATCCTAATGCACGGAACTATTCCTTATTTCCTTATAGAGAGGGATAAAAAGAGAACGTATCTTCTCTGATATTGCTAAGAAATCTGCTTACATGTTTGTTTCCCTGAACTCATGGGTAGTTTTGGTCTCTCCAAATCAAGCCTTTGTCTAACCCCTGGAAAACTAGACCCCGACATTGGCACCAAACTGCCTCTGCATGTTGCACAACCAATGCTGCTTGTGGGCATTACCTAATTGTTTAACAAATGTGTAGTAATCTGTATTTCTACATTTGGCATTTTATTTCATGGCGTATTCTATTTTTCATGCCATATATAAATTATCAAAGAAGCAAGATGGATGACTTTGACAGAAAAATAGCAAATTAGCATCATACCCATTTTCAGAACCAGACTTTATTTCTGCTCGAAGAAGATCGCCAGCACTGAGATGCGTGAACCCAAAGTGTTGGACAATATTTGCACACTGGGTACCCTTTCCACTGCCTGGACCACCTGTTTAATTATTAGCAGAACTGGGATCAGCTCCAAATCACTTCATACCAATTAAATAGAGATAGATAAGCAAGATGCCAACCAATTTATAAGCATTTGAGCGTCAGTACTGACAACTTCATTAAAGGATGTGGGTAAAGTCTAGGTTTGAAAATCCTTAAGATCCCCAGTTGTTTGCTAAAATTGGAGTTTGATAAATAAATTTAAAAAAAATTATATTTAAATGCCTATACTCATTTGGCAAAAGAGGTTGACCAAAATTCAATCCATCCACAGCCAAATTTGGAAATTCAAAGAAATTGTTTAGAAATTTAAAAAGTATTCACCAGACATACTTGCAGAGTCCGTCCTTCCATGGAGCATACTTAATTGCATTTTATCCCAATCATCAGACATACTTGAGAAGATGTTCCATTCCGAGAATTTTTTATTTTTTTTATATGAGACATCTCATTGAATTTTAGCAAAGTGTTTGGCAATCCTCAGCATGAGGCAATTTTATCAACCCTGTATTTGAAAATGAGTTTGGCAATTGATGTTGCAAACGACTGTGGATGCTCTTAGAGGTCGAGGTCATACAACATATTACATCATCATTGTCATTGAATTTGAAGTCAACCTTGTAAATGCTGTGTTCCAATTAGAGCTTGTGAACAGAATTGGACTCATATCTCATTGAGTAATTAAAACTTGACAAGAAAATTTAAAATTCAAACTCGAATATGAATCCAGAAAAATAATGTTAATCCAAATAAGATTCAAACCCAATTAAAATCATTTGATGATTTTTTAAATCACCAGAAAAATGGCATTTAAGTCATAGAAACGTCTACTATAAAGAGGGCATCGCTTAGCTACAGTTTTTCTTACAATTGTATTTGAAGGTGTAAAGTCGATGGTAAATTTATAACCACCAGGTGAAACATGCAAAATATAAACAATCGCGGATGCTGAGTTGTAATAATTGTCTGATGATTAAAATGCTTACCTAGAACAAAGACAACTCTGACCTTTTTCTCGTTTGGCAAGCTTCCATTAACATCCTGCAATAAAAATTTGCGCTTTACAAAATAAGGATCATGACCTTCAACATATACTTCATCTATATGGTTACCGAATGAGAAACTCTACAAGTACAAAGTAAAATGTAAAAAAGATCAGTGCAGAAGCAAAAATGAACCAATGGTCGTTGTAAACTATCACGTAACAGCGGCAGGATAATCCAATGATATAACCTCTTCATAGACGCTCATATAGATCACGGTGGAAATCAATTATTGGGATCTCCCAGTATGAGCAAGGTATGTCATAGCTTTAGCTAATTATCAACAACTTAAAAAGAACAAATCAATGATATGTCAAGTGATTTTGTCCTAGATCGGTCAGCAAGGCAGGTTTCATAGTTTTAACCAATCGCCAATTACTTGAATGAATGAGCGGATTTTAATCTACTCTGACATTTGTAATCTCCAAGTCAGTGCATAGATTAAATAAAGCAATTTCATTTCAGCTATTACAATGACCAACCAAAAAGTGTATTTCATTACTTTCTAATATTCTTACCATTGTTGTTTACAGTAAAACCAAATTCTCATTGATATCTTTCCTATACCATTGTTTTTTTTTAAATAATTACAACGATGATTTGAAGATGCGTGACTATTCAATGAAGATTTAAATGAGTGCATACAAAATTATTGCAACACCATATGATACCTTGTTTGCAGCATCAACGACGGTACCCATGACTGATTGTCAACTAAATTTGTTCAAACACACTGCCTGCATAACACATAAATAATTAATTAATGAAAATAACCCATCCATAGATCGATCCAGAGACTACATCAAATAGAGGGAGTGACTTGTCATCAAATTCGATGTGGAAAACCTTTAAGAATCATCACATAAAAAATAACAAATGCTTGAGATTTTTCCTTTGCCAGAGGAACCTGAATTACGGGTTCTTTCTCTAACAAAACATAAAAAAAATTGGATCTCCAATAATTCATTAAAATTCATAATTGTTCTGTTCAAATTCTCTTACAAATCAAATCTGGTAGAGAAGAACAGAGACCGATCGAGGTAGATCTCATTTGAGTGGCACAAGAAATTTGAAAATCATGTGATCTAGGTCTTTAATAATTAGATCTGATGAACAAACACAAATCGAACTCCAATTGTGATTAGATCCACGTAAAAACTAATGGAATTGCAGAAGAAACATATAGAAATGTAGGAGATCTGATGAACAAACACAAATCAAAACCAATCGTGATCAGATCCGCGTAAAAACTAATCGAATTACAGAAGAAACGCTTAGAAATGTATGAACTTTTGCCAGTTTAGATAGATATTGATATTCCAAAGCAAATTAAATCAAAAGGAAAGACTGACAGACTAAGGAGATGGGGAGATCGAAAGAGGAGGAGACTACCTGATCTGATTTGATTTGATTTGATTTGATTTGATTTGTGGAGCTGTTCGTTTCCAGGCGAAGAGTGAGTCGAAAGAAAAGAGAGGGAAACGGAGATCTTACAAAACACAATACAACTTTACACAACATACAAAATGAGGGCTGGCGTGGGTTTGTTTATATAGAGAATGAGAGAAACTAGTTTGAAGAGCACCTGACTTGTCGGTCTTGGCTACGATTAGAGATGGCAATGGGTTGGATTTAGTTGAGGTATGCAAATCCGCACCCACCCAGGAATAGTGGATTCCCGAATCTGCCCAATTAATTGAGCAATTTTTTTATTATTGTGTTTATTATCGATTGCAATGAATAGAATTTAATAAAAATAAAATAAATAATCAAAATCCAATCAGATTGAATACAAGGGACAACTAACATTTGTTGCATGCCTTAGTTAAATAGAAACCCGAAATTGGAGCGAAACTGAGATCTGTCGGTGAGATAGATTGGTTGTTTGAAGTCAGAAATGGGTTTGATTTCAGACCTTAAACGAGTTGCTAGTGTACTTTAATCGATTGATTTGAAACGAATGAGAGATGATCTGGTGGGAGAGAATGATATAGACCCAAATCGACTTGGACCATTTGGCTAGTGGTGTCACTCTCGATTTGTGTGATTAGATCTAAAAGAAAAAAGAAAAAAGGGACACCAAACCAAGCCCATTGTGTACCTATGTTCTATTTGGTCAAACAAGTTAATTCAGTCACGAGACCTATATTTCAATGAAATAGACCATTTTGCTTATTCAATTCCAACCTAGTTTTTTCAGCTTTGTGACAGATAAGGACCAATTTCTTAGCATTCGTTAACAAAAAAAAAGGTAAAAAGATAATCTCCATGTTCCCTACAAGATTTACATTATAATTTTTTGCATTAGAATGTGGAGATTGTCTCTTTATTTTGTTGGTTAATCAAGATTAAGAAATTGGTTCTTATTGATTATAAATTTATAAGAAAATGTTTAATAAGCCAATTGTTATACCTAAATGGTCTATTTTGTGAAAAATAGTCAGTTGTGGCCATTTTTCGTATATTTTTTACATGACCAAATTTCCTTTTCATTATGTTCGCACATGACAACCAAAATCCCTTTTAATTTATAAGTGTTTGTAGTCTATTTTTGGTTTGTGAAGCAAATTTTGTGTGTTGTTCAACAAAAAGAAACCATTTTATTTTTAAATAACTAGTTTTCCTATCATTTAATGGGAGTCCAAGTTATGCCCACTCCCTCGGAATCAATCCATGTTACAGACCAGTAGATTTAATTGAACCAAAGTGCCATTTGCTTAAAGGAGGACACGTCATTTTTCTCATTATTTCATCTTTCTCAAGCTCTATTATAACTTATCTTTCCCTCTTTATAAAATTCAAGTTTTCAAAGGAAATTTTATTGAAGATCTCTTCAACAACATCATCCAGAAAGAAATATCAAAGAAATCAACTTGAAGAAATCCTAGATAAAACCATTGAGCAACCAAATTTTACTTGAAAATTTTCATGGATTTATCAATTGAGGATAAGATTGAATAAGCACAACAATACAAATTGGTAAAAAATATGGATAAAATCAGTCGTAGATAACATTTTAGAAGTGCAAGTATTACCAAAATACGATGATGCAAATAAGATCAAATGATAACATTGAATGTGGATAAGATCAAATATAGATTAGATGTGATGTGATTAATATCAAATGTGGATATGGTCAATTGAAATAACATAACATATACAATAATAACACCATGTACAAGAACAATATAGATAGAATCAGATAAGATCAAAGAAGTATGATGATGAAGAAGCACATTAATACGAATATGATTAAATGTGGATAAAATAGAATATTAATATAATCAATTATGCACGAAAGTACAGATAATAATGAATGTATATAAGATCAGGTAAGCGCGACAATGATGATAATATTTTATGTGGATAGGATCAAATAACTACAACGATGTCAATATGTTCTTTTTTTAAAAAACGACAATGTGCATAGCATAAAAAAAAATTAAAAAAAAAAAAAAAAAAAAAAAAAAAACCACGACTATGCAGATTAGATCAAATGTGGATAGGATCGATTGAGCATGACGATGCGCATTTGGTTGAATGTGGATAAGATCAACCTAGTTAAACATGAGAATAATGAATATGGTCTATTATTTGCTTCATACCTACTTAGGAAACTATAAATAGGCACACATGAAGTTTTAAAAATTATGCAACATTCGTGTTCCTTACTTATATATTACACTTCCTTCACACTAACAATTCCTCATAACACTATCTTTTGTATTGATAAAGGATGCAAGGAAAAATATCGTGAGATGTTATTATAAGGATGATTGCTCCTTCTAATCTAGGTCATATAATGTCTTCGAGAGCTAGAGGAAATGCATCTCAGGTGCACCAATGTGACTATTCCACCAAAAAGTTTTCTTTTAGTTCAAAATGATCAATATGTAGAATCAGAACAAGTGATTGTCGAGATTCGTGCAGAAACCTCCACCTTGAATTTTAAAGAGATGGTTCGAAAACGTATTTATTCTAACTCAGAGAGAGAAATGCACTAGAGTGCCCTTATATATTCAATCATAACCTTACATGTGTTATGTTTTTAAGAGATTATAGAAACATTGTTTCTAATTTTAGTATATAGATTATTACTGACATGTTAAGTTGTTGCCTTTTCACTACAACAAAAAATGGATATCGTAACACTGATGAAATGTTAAGGAAAAGTTTAGATAACATTTTACTAATGTTTTATGTTCCAACATCATCTATTATTCATAGCATTTTGTAAATGTTATGAAAAATGTCATTTTACAGCATTAGATCCTAGTCATTAAGGGTCATCCATAGCAGTTTCTTTTCGTTGTTAATAGTGTGTTATAACATTAGATCCTAGTCATTAGAAGCTAAATTTGCATTTAATTAATTTATTATTTTGCTATTTATAAAATTAGTTGTTGCAATAGAAATGAACTTACAATTCTCAAGAATTCTGCAAGGAAAATTTCATATCATTTATTAAAAACTTCAATATAATTACATATTCACTTCCTTCACATTGTAATGAAGTTCCATACTCTAATATACAAAAAATTTACGACAAAGAATTCCTCCAAATTTAAGAGTACATCTGTTGTTTGATCCAATAATGATTTAAAAAACCTACCATCAACATCAGCACATACATAACCTTGAGCCCGAACCACGATGAATGCTTCTAAAACTTTATGCCTTCATTTATTCTCCTTTGACCTGCAAACCACATTAGAGATTAAAATGAGGTCAATTAACAAAATAGAGTTGCGGATCAACATAATGTAGATTAAGATTTCGTGTATGTAATAATTTACAGTACCATCCTACAAAATCATCAGCGCTTTAGTTATTTAGGAACTGGAAGTTGGGCTTTGAGTCTATGAAAGTGTCAACAATTTTTAGAAAATAAATAAATTATTCCTTAACTTTCCATCACAAAAAAACCTACCATTACAATGAAGTCAAAATATCAACCTATTGAAGTCAGACCTTGGACGAGATTTTGATATAGAAGAGCAAGGAGGTAATAAGATAAAACAGGGAAAAGAAACTTCATCATAGAAATATGTTATTATCAGTAGATACTCAGTAATTTGTTGTTGGGTATAGAATTATAGAGAGTTTTTGCAAGAACAAAAAGTGCAACTCAATAATTATGTATACCAGTCCATCCCCAACTAACCTAAACCCTAAATCTTAAAACTAAATAAAGCAATTACCCTTAGAATCCAAATTTGAAACATAGTCACCGTCAAATTGACAAAAATGTTCACAAAATCGAAGTAAGAAAATTCAATTAGTCTTACAAGAGGGACTTGGTGACGTGGGGATCAATTAGAAGATCAACCCGGCTCTCTTCAGCGTTACTCAAATGTATGGTTCTCATTGTGCCAAGGACGTCCATTGCCTCTTATTGGTGTTGCAGGATTGATGTAGAAGCTAGGGTTTCCAATCTTGTTGTTTGATGCAAGCACGCTATGGTTGACCAGACCCCGGCGAGTTAGGTTTTGATTGTTGGACAATGGGAGCCTAGCGTAAAGAGAGCAATGGATAAATGAACATAAACAATAAGAACAACAAACACAAGGAGTGACTAAGTTTGGGACAAGACAACAAAGGCAACAGAGGATCACAGGAGTACCCGTGTCATTGGCACTATAAAAAATTGGTCGTAGCCACAGTGAGTTCTTTTCGAACTTTGATTTTTCAAAATTTAAAGTTTAGGGTGAATGTGTTTTAAGACGTCTGACTCATTCTTTGATAAATATTGAAAATACTTACGATGTGAAATACATTAGACGTTTCTCCTTAGAAAATGCATACGATAATATTTTAAGCATTTTTTGTTGAACATTGGTTCCATTGAAAAGATTTTTAAAAATATGTTTCCACAATACCAAGTTTTCTAACATTTGACGCAAACTTACTCTATATTACATGACCGATCACGCTGAGATTTACTCAGTATAAAAATCTAATGGATCAAAGAGAGGGGGAGAGAACAGTGTTTGGCTGAAATTTATGTTCGCATAGGACTGAAGTACTCTTGACCAAAGTTGAAAATTCTCTTCCTATCAAACAATTTGTATGGAATACCCTAGTTATATTACAAATCAGAATGATGTTTTAGGTGGGAGATAAAAGACAATTGAGAGTTACCCAACATAAACATCTAACGACCCTACACAATTTCGCATATTTCAATATCTTTTACAATCTTTCAATTTCTCTTAACCCTCACTTACACTCTTTCATCTCTACTACTTTCAATTTCTCATCTTTCAATTATAAGTTTATTTATTTATATTTTTTTTATTGGTACGCATAAATTTACAGTTGAGTTTTTTAGTATTTGTCATTGTGTGCAATTCCAAATTTATACATTTTATATTGTGAAATACCCATGTCTAAAGTTGAAAATTATCTACCCTATCAAACAATTTGAGTGTCCAAGGCAAGGGGAATACCCTAGTTCATCTTACAAACAAGACGATGTTTCGTTTTTGGGAGATAAAAGTCGATCGGGATTGAAAGTTTTGGAAGATGTTGATGGTGGAGATTCATTATCAATAATGACATTTTTGAAAAAATTTCAGGGCAAATGAAATTAATAAAAAAAGTGAAAAAGTTGGTGGAATGCATATGTGGCGGAGAGAGAAAATTTGTGTTTTTTAAATTAAAATTGGCATAATTATCAAATTAGTTGTCGGATTTTAATAAACTCGGTATGGTTGAAATGGATTTTTGAATATCTTTCCAATGAAACCATCATTAATACAAACACTTAAAGTTTTAAATATGCATTTTATGCCATATATATTTTTTCAAATAAATAACTGTAATCTAATGCACTTCACGTCGTAAGTATTTTTCATATTAAGTTACATTGAAAATTAAAGATCTAACGGGTCACATAGAGGGCGAAGGGGAGGCTGAAATTTATGTTCGCGTAGAACTGAAATACCCCTTGCTAAAGTTGAGTGTCGAAGGCGTGGGAAATACCCTAGCGTAAATATATAACTTGAAATATTTTGGAAAATATTTATATGATGTAAAATATTTTATATAAAGAGAATAGAGGATTCATTGTTGGAAGAGGATTAAAATATAAATACTTATAAAGAAATGAATACAATAGATGTGTTTGATTCGATCGAGCACCATGGACTATCTCCTGAAGGGAACCATATAAATCTTTGTGTGGTCTATTGAGCAATATTGTAAGATACTAAGATTTATAAAAATTACTTTGTGTACCCAACTATGAAGAAGATTGATTGGTGACTTTTTGAAATTTCTGTTGTAAATTTTTGAATGCACAAGTTTTTTTTAGTTTGAAATGCAATTTTAGCAAAATAAAAATGCAATTTGATGCATCCAAAAATCGTCCTCCTGTGAGTTTGACCTGCAAAACCACTGTTAGACTGCCAATGATCACTTTTTTGGTGGCCGAAGGCACTTCGATGCTTAAATCAGTAACTCTGTTGGAATAAGGAAGTAAATCTGGACAAAACTCAGTTAAAGTTGCATACATTTGTCAAATGTTCCATTTACCTTTTAATCTTTTATAATGGTCATAATTAACTCTCTACCTGACTTAAACATGTGAAGCGCAACGGAAGGAAATGTTTCTGTTACAGTCTCCTCCTTAATGTAGATGCATTCGTGGAGGCGTAAGTCCCTCCACAACTCTTTTTTGGTGCAACCTTTTTCTTCTTTATGAGAGAATGTGTAACAGGCTTGGATTTTGCCTTTGATTAGTCTGGGCCTAGATTCGGATCCTGCTTATGCCTCATTCGAATTGGGCCTAGTTTGGGCCTCTATAATTGGCCTCAACCCTTCTGATCTTTATGAGTAGGCCCAGTAGATCAGACGTTGTATTCTCGTGATGGGGTTTCATGCCACGTGTATAGCCAAGATGATTAGTCTATTTTGATGTATCATCAGCTACTAACTTTGGTGACGATTTGCTTTTCAATTTCATAATTACCTTGTATTTAATGCTGCCAGTTGCTTTTTGCGAGTTGGCGTCTCGATCCTTTGTTTGCCCGTTCATCTTTCGCGCACATTTTTGGGTTTTCTCGTAGCCATCATATCTCGCATGCTATCCAATGAGTCGTCTCTACATTGTTGGCTTTATAAAAGGAAATGTGACGAATACATTTTCCCTCTTCACGCTTCCTTTGAATTTAGGGTTTGTTTGCTCTTTCATTTTCTTCATCTTCATTGGTTATTTCGTTCTTCAATGATGTCTGGTTGTGACAAGTTAAGTGGTAAGTCGCTAGCCCTGTGTGAAGCTCATTACTCTCCTAACAGAGCTTCTCAGTAGACTTTGGAGACCCTTCGTTCCAATTATAATCTCCCACCTGACCTTGAGGTTGTTCTACCCGTACGGGGTGGTAGCCCTTGTAACCCGAAGGCTGAATGCATTGCATTATACTCGTGCATGTTTTTCTCTGGCTTTCGATTCCCTGTTCCGGAATTGTTCTGGGAGTATCTTAATTTTTTGGGCATTCCTCCCGCCCAAATGGGCCCTAATGGTTGGAAGGTAATAGTTTCTTCTTACGCGAGGGCTCTGCTGTCTGACATTCCCTTAACCGCTAGGATTTTGCATTCGGTGGTCGGTCTGTTGGTGTACAGGGATATCTGCTTCCTTTACTTCCTTGATTGTTTCAAGAATCTTAGTGATGACATTCGTGACTAATCGCAGTCTTGGTTCTATACTTCCGTGAATTCTAGCTACTTCCAATTGCGAGGTCATTCGATTTTTTGATCATTCTGAATCCCCAGTAGGCGGAAGGATCTTCTTTTATCCACTAAGGAGCAGAAGATCAGTGAACGATTCTCTAAGCTTCACCGTTTTCCCATTGAGGCATTTCTTTCTGATGGTATCCTGGATCGTTGTGGTTTATACACTATGAGTGAAGTGGAACGAGTTTTGTTTATTGAATCTCGTGCTAAGGTCCATGCTGCCCGTGCCACACGTGCTTGCGTTAGTGATGTTAGCATTGATTGGGAAATGAGTTCGATCAGAGATGTTACGGATCTTGATGCTCCTATTATTACTTTTGCTCTTGCTTCACGAAAGAGAAAACTTGCGAGGTCGATCAGTCCATCAAAGTGATTGCATGTAGATCCCGATCATGTTTCTAGGAATAAATGACTTTCGAATTGTGGTTTTGCTCGGTCTACGGCTCGTCAGAGTTCTTTTTGAGATACTGCTTATCTCCCGGGTCCTGCCCATGATGCTGTAAAGGGAGATCATGAATCTCTTGAGGAGGATGAGGAGTTGAGGCTCATATTTAAAAGGAGCGAGAATGAGACTACTTGTCCATTGGATGCCGATGAGAATAAAGTTTTGTTTGCCTATGGTGTTTCAGATACTGTTGAGTTGTCTAACAACGGCCCACGAGTCATTGATGAGAAAATGCTCCAGTTGGCACAGTCTAAAGATGTTGCTGGCGGTCAGTGTTTCAGAGATCATTCCCCCTCTCATTCTATTGATATCAGCAAAGCAGTCGGGTTTCTAGTTTCCTCTCCTCGACAAGTTTCTCTTGCTCTTGCCGCTACTGTCGATCCTTCCCTTGCCACGTATTCTTCCCGACGGGAGGGTAAACGTGGTTTCTCCATCGTTACTATTATTCCATTTGTTTTCCCCGCTGTTGGAGGTGGTTCTTCAATGCTTCCAGATCCTTGCGTCTTCCAGCCACGGATTAGTTGGATTGAGCCTGGGCCAAAAGGATATCGTATCAAGTTTGACGACGAGTTCTGTTGGTTTATCCATCTTGATATGCAGAATGGTGCACACAGACTGGTAAATAAATGGTACATGAAGTTGGTGGAGAGGTCTTCGATGTCTCTGCTTGACCCGTTTGATCATATCGACCATGGTCTTGAGCAGATAATGGACATGATGAATCATCTTGCTTACGCGGGGGTAATGGGCTCAGTTTATTGAGTTGGTTGTGATCACGTGGCTATTTTGGAGAGGAGGTTTGCAGTGCTATTGCTAGTATTTTCTCATGTCCTTTCCCAATTTGATGTGTTGAAAATGCAATGTGCGGGCTCGGAGAAAATTGTCGCGGCTACTTGGGAATCTTTGACAAAGGCAAATAATCTATGGGATAAGTATGTTGCTGATCTGGACTCCTTGAAAGCTAAGCTAGATGAGGTTTGCAACCGTCTTCGAGATGTGGAAAAATAATTATTTGCTGAGAAAGCGGCTTTCGATGAAGCTTATTGTTCGGAATTGGAGCAGTCCCTTATGTGTGACGTTGCTAAGGGGCGGGCAGAAGAAATAACTATTGCGCTTGGTGATGTCAATGCAGATGCTTCTGGTATGCTCTCAACTGCTAAAGGGTTGCTTGTCGCGGCCAAAAGTGAACTCGCTGCTACTAAGGATAGGCTTCGCATGGTCGAAGCTGAAGATTGGAAATGAGTTGTTGATGGGCGAAAACTTGTCTAAGCATCGTCACTTGGTCGGTGAAGCGTTTGAAGATGATGATGCTGAGGAGTCATTGCCCCTTCTACCATCAAGTATTTCGAAGCCGTTAATGCTTCTTTCTCCTGAAAAATATTTCTTTTCCGATTCCAACTTATGCTAATCATGTTGTTGTTTCCTCTCCCGCTTTTTGATCATCTTCTCCTGATGTAACTGAGTAGTGTTTATCAATAAATATTAAAAAAAAAATTGTAACTATCATGGTTTTTGTGTCAAGTTCTTTTATAACTGCCTTCGTGTTTGCTTCTTGTTTGGTGGTTGGTCGCTGTTGTTCTTTCTGATTTATTTGTAAAGGATTGTTTTCGCTTGTATCTTTTCGGACTGTATTGACTCATTCCCTTAGCTCTGACTTTATGTCTGCTTTTTCGGAGTCCTTTTGTTACCCCGATACTCTGTTCGACCAAACGTTTGTTGATTTGGGTGTCTACCCTTTTCTTCATTAGTTCGATATTTTTGTCAATTTGAATTTTTTTATGCTTAGGTGACTCGGTGTCCAACCTTTACTTTGTTAGTTCGACATCTTGGTCGATTCGAAGTTTTTTTTGTGTTTAGGTGACTTGGGTGTCCAACATTTACTTCGTTAGTTCGACATCTCGGTCGATTCGAAATTTTTTGTGTGTAGGTGACTCGAGTGTCCAACCTTTACTTCGTTAGTTCGACATCTCGGCCGATTCGAATTTTTTTTTCTTTAGGGGACTCGGGGTTCCAACATTTACTTTGTTAGTTTGACATCTCGATCGATTCGAAGTTTTTTGTGTTTAGGTGACTCAAGTGTCCAACCTTTACTTCGTGGTTGAATATCAGACCAGAAGTTTTGTGTGTCCAACTTTTATTGTCTGACGGCATTGTACGATCAGTTTATTGATTTGTTTAATTTGTTGTCCGGGCGAAAATTTGGAGTCCCTAAATTCGTAATCTTTATTGATGTTTCCTTGAGTATTTCATCAGTTTTGGCCATTAAGGCTCTTATACTGGTTCGGAGTATGGTTTGCTTTGTCTTCCTTCGCTCGTTGTTATCCTTTGTATTGGAGGCTAGTACTTTTGTCGTTTTGTTTTCCTTTGCTTCTTCCTCGCATGTTGTTTAGTGGTTCAATTCAAACTTGCAACTGCTGATGAGTTATTTTTACTTGTACGGATTAGATGATGCAAGCTTTTCCATGTTTATGAAGTGCCTCGTTGGTACCCTTGTTCCGATATAGATCAGTTCGAGTTAGGGGCTTGCCTAGCGGCTTTACTTCCTTTGGCAATGCAGTGTGTGGTGTATTGTATGCTTCATTTTTCATTCGATTTGTTTTCCTGTCATCCCGATGAACTCGTCTAATAGTCATTTTTTAGCCCAGTATTCAATTTCCTTTTTTAAGTTGTAACGTTTTTCGGTGTCGTGCCCACGATCTCTATGGAATAAGCAGTATTTGCTTTTGTCTCTCCCTTCTGAGTCCCCTCTCATTCGAAGTGGCCAGTTAATTATGTTTTAGTACATTCGCTCAACTTGTCTTCAGAGTTGTGTATGGTTTGTACGCGTTCTTCATTACGTTCGTTACCCGTTTGTGTCAAGCTCGCGTTGGTTGCGGCCTCCCAAATTCCATTTGTCACGAATCGCTTCTTCCATTACTTCGATGTTTCTTCAACAGGTTCCTACCTTCCTGTTGTCCGTTGTGTCCCATTTTTTCTTCCTTTCGTTCTCGTTTTCTTGAGAAATTTTATCTTTCTTAATCACTTTTTCTTCCTGTCTGCCTTCATCTCTTCTAGGAAGATGTGCTTCTATGCTATTTTTAGCAGGATTGTCATGCCCTTTGGGGATTTCAGGTTAAAAGTGTCAAAGAAGGGGCTTCTCTTTAATCAGGCCATAAAGGTTGTTGTGGTTGTGTCATCGCTACATCCGTCGATCATTGTCAGTTCATTGGTAAAGCGGGTGACATATTCCCATATTGTTTCTTCGGGCTTCTGTCTGATATGCAGGAGGTAGTGGGGCCCTTTCCTCATCCGTTGGCTTCCGATAAATCTAGTGATTAAAGCAGTGGGCAGAGCTTTAAAGAAATCTATCAATCTTGGTGGCAGACTATTGAACCAGTTCATCGCTGTAGAAGTGAGGCTGATTGGGAATGTTCTGCATATAATTGATTTTGTGGTCTCCTTTAGGGTCATCATGTTGTGGAAGTGTCTCAAATGATCGGTCGTCTCAAATGATCGGTCAGGTCGGAAGTACCATCATACACCTCAAACTTTGGTGGAGTGATTTTTTTCGGCATTGTTGTTTTTATGAGGGCGTCGGAGAGTGGTGGTTTTGTCAATTCGTATAATACATTAGGGTCTGTGACTCCTATTCTGAACGGGATTTCGGTAGCGTTCCTTCATATAGTGGATTTCTGCCTCGAGGAAGCTCGCTACTCTAGAAGTTTCCTTGTTGGGGTTCTGCTAGGATTTCACCACTCTCTTGAGTTTGATTGGCGGAGTTTTGTTGTGATTGTGCTTGAACCAGGTCAGCTAGTTGAATGTGCTTCTTTGTGATCTTTCCCAGCATCATTGTTACGTGTTCCATCTGGGTTATAAGCGAATTTACCCGAGGATCCATGGTAGCTTCAGTAGTTGTCTGGACTATTGTGTGCGGTGGACCCTCATTCTCGGATGCTATTGGTCTGGTGATTCGGGTTGTATCTACTCCCTGAGCCGTTATTGATGCGCCGGTGGGAGAGTGGTCGCGATCATTACTACATGCAATAGACTACATTATTCATGTTGATGGCTTCTTCGATATTTTGCTAGGTTGTGGTGAGCTTTGTCACGTGTGTTTTGTTTTTAGAAAAGGAAACTCGTCGTACCCCACGAATGACGCCAAACTTATGCGTAAAAAATGGTCCTTCTGTGAGTTTGACATTCAAAACCACTGTTAAACTGCCAAGGACCGCCTTTTTGGTGGCCGAAAGCACTCCGATGCTTAAGTCAGTAACTTTGTTGAAAGAATGAATTAAATCTGGACAAAACTCAATTAAAGTTGCATACCTTTGTCAAATGTTCATTTTACCTTTTATAATGATCGTAGTTAACTCTCTGTGTGACTTGAACATGTGAGGCGCAACAGAAGGAGATGTTTCTCTAATAGTCCATTCCTTAATAGAGATGCGTTTGTGGAGGCATGGGTCCCTCACGGCTCTTTCTCGGTGCAATGTTCTTCTTCTTCTTTATGAGATAACGTGTAACAAGCTTGGATTTGGACTTTGATTAGTCTGAGCATGGATTTGGATCCTACTTACGCTTCCTTAGAAGTGGACTCAGTCCGGGCCTCTATAATTGGCTTCAATCCTTCTCGACTTTATGAGTTGGCGTAGTGGATCGGGCGTTGTATTATCGTGTACAGTCGAGATGAACAGGCTATTTGATGTATCATCACAATTTTTTTTCAAATATGAAATATTAGTTTTGTCAACTCCTCTATGGTTAATGAAATTTGTATATATGTGAGTTATACGTGACAAACAAATGGTTGTTTGATGTGTATTTCTTGTTTTACACAACCTAGTGTAGTGTTTAAGATTTGGGAACCCTTTGAAAATCGAGTTTGCTAGAAAAAACAAATAAAAAAAACCCTACCATAGTGTTTAGTATCTAGTATAGAACTTGAGATGAAAGTTACTGTCTCTTTGACTGTTACATATTTCAGATTGTCGTAACAAAATTGAAACATAATACTCTACAAAAAAAAAAAAAAAAAAAAAAAAACCTCATAAGTTCATAACAAAGACTAAGTACAACCGAGCCAAATACTCGGTACATGTAACAACTCCTCCTCCCCTATAAAATCAGATGAGAAAAGCGCGGGAAAAGAAGAAAGAGAGGGAAAGCAGAAATGGAAGAAGCAATAGGGAGAGGAGGAGCAGAAGCCGTTCTGAATCTTGAAGCCGACTCTTCAGTCTCCATTAACTATCACTCTCTTTTTGGTCCTCACGAAGACCTCGTCCTTCTCGAGCTCGACGAGAAACTCATTCCCCACCTCCTTCACAACAGGTAAACTTGCAATTTTTATTAGGTTAGGGTTTTAGGGTTTACAACTCTACTCTGATTTCACCCCTTATTTTCATTTCTAATTTCGATTTGGTTTTGAAGAGTGACTATTCGAGGAGAACCTGATGAAGATGCAGTTATGTGCACTCCATCAACAACTTACGCCCTCAAATTCGTCGGAACATCCAATTCGATGTTCCTCATTCCTCCATCAGACAATCAAGATTCAATAAATGACAGCAATGTGGTGATTAGTGACCCAAATGTTGCTTTTGTTCTCAAAGTGGCCCCTGGCCACATGGAGATTGTCGAGGTCGCTCCAAAGCTCGCAAAGCTTAAATCACTTCTCATTCAGAATCCTTATCGACCCACTCATGAGGATGATATGGAGGATGAAGTAGAAGAAGAGGAGGAGATTGGGCGTAATGGAAACTTGGGTTTGTATAGGTGGGAGGATTTGATTGAAAGAGTTCAGTCCAGTGATGAGGAATTGAGAGAGGGGTTACATGCTCTTTCGGCTTTGGAGATAAATGGGTATTGGAGAGTTGTGGATGAGAAGTACATGACTATGATCCTAAACGTGCTTTTGCAGAATTCAGTACTGAATGGGTGGTCATTTGATGCATTGGAAGAAGATGAAGTGGTGGGTGTGCTGGAATCTGATGGTTTTCAACGTGAAATTGCGCGTCATTGTTTGGAGATGTATGGAAGTAAGGTTGAAGAAAAAGTTGGTGGAGATGGTTTATGGAGGTTGGATAAGAGGAGGGTGTGTGTGCATTTCGCTAGAAGCGTTTTGAGCGGAGGGAAGATGAAGATGGAGACTTTCATGGAGAAGTGGATGATGAAGGTTCCTGCTGGGATGAGTGCAAATTTTGAGATGTTGGAGGGAGAAGTATTGGTAGAAAGGTTTGGAATTGAGACGTGGATTCGTCCATTTAGTGTGTCTTCTCTGCCATACACGCCTGCTGAGCGGTTTGCAGCATTGTTTAGAGAGCGGCAGAAGTGGGAATGGAAGGACTTGCATCCTTACATCAGGTTTGCAAGTACTAAAGTCATTTCCTTTGCTCTGTTTACACTTAAAGTAGTTCAATTGTAATTTATATTATTGTGGTGTTTGAATTTCAGGGATTTGCGTGTGCCTGGACTTTCATCAGAAGGTTTGCTCCTCAAGTACACTCGAAGAACACAACCTACTGCAAATGCTGAACCTATTTTCTGTGCACGATAGGCTCGAGTATGGTATTTTCGTGTGGTATTGTTGTTTCCTCTTTTCTTTGTCTTCTTTTATTTCTTACATGTGTTCCCTAAGCAATATGCATGATGGAAATGTCTTATGTTAGTACAGATAGTATTTTCACATTTGAACTTTTGTCATGTTGATTGACATTGGATTTCCTTCTTGGATTCATAATGTAATAAAATTGTAGTTGTTCGTGTGATGGCCTGGTAACGTTTGACTTGACTGTGTTTTCATTAGAATTTGGAAATCGGAAATTTTAGAGAGGATACTTAAATAAGGTTGAAAGTTTTCATGAAAACTGGTGGTGCATGTTAGGCACTTTTGTCTCTCTCTGTTCTTGTTCTCCTCTGATCTGTAGTGGTTCCTACTTTTCATCTGTTAGGTCTAATTCTGACTAATAGCACAGTTACAAAAGCTTTAGTTCCTTATCTATGCATTCGATTGCTCGTTAAAGTCCTTTGTAGTTATTGGTAATAGACCTTTGATCTAGCCCATCTCTGTTATGGACATTAAATTTGTCATATGAAATTCTTCCTTGATTACTATCTTCCGATGAAATCTTGATAGTCTACAGATTTGTTCCACTTAGGTGTATTTGGCTGTACCGAAAATTTTCCATTGGAAAACTCCTAAAAAAAAATAAGAGATAGGAGGTGAATGGGGGGAAAAATCATCCGTTTTGAGGCGAAAGATGGCCATGTGGTTTTGGGAAATATTCTTTGCTCCCATCCTGAGAAAACATTCTCCACAATTTGGGAATAACTAAGAGGATGATATCATCACATTCATGTTCTCCATTCTCTCTTCTTCTTTCCCTCCTCCCCCTTCTCATTTTTGGCAATTTTTTTTTGGGAAAACACTCCTTTGAACCAAACACGCCCTTGAGTTAAAATCATAGTGGGCGACAGGGAGACAATTACTTTCAGATTCAAATTCCTAATAATACCCATCGTTTCCATCATCCAAGTTCAGGCTCATTAGCAACAAATAGGAACTATGAGTAACATGTTTGAGTACTCAACATAAAGTACGTTTCTATGTTTTAGTGAAGTTTGTTATTAAACAGTTAAGACTTTAATTTCAGGTATATATCAAGATTCCATGTTTTGGTATCATAATTATTGATCCATGCCTAAGCCACTCCGTTAATTTCATATCTACCAAGGGTATTAGAATCCATGCAATTGCCTTAGGTTCTGGTAGCATGCATCATGTATGTGTTAGTGTGCCTTTAGATATCAAATTAGTGCATCTTGTATGTTAGGAATTTTGCGTACATTACCTTCCACGTGCTAATGCCATCAATGTTTTAAAAAGTGCTTTCTAGTATTGAGGCAATTAGGCTTTTCTCAATGCGAAGGGACATCTTGTACGCCTCGACTTTTCAGAAAAAGAAAAATGATGAAAAAAATTTTAAAAATCATAAACAAATTAAAAAAATGAAACAATATTAATGAAAGAGATAACATGAACTAAGCATAAATGTAGTTGAGGTTTAAAGAATAAGAACTATCATCGTACGCATTATAGCCAACATTCAACTCGTATGCACTGAAGCGATTTTTTGCCGCTTCGCATCAATCACCTTTTAAAGCAGGGATTGTCATACCTCCAAAATGTCAGTCTTGTGCTTTTGGTAGCCTGTACCTGAGGCAAATGTGGCTATTCAAGAATTTGGCATTGATTAGGGGATCATTCACTTGTGATGTTTCTTCATTTGAACGTGTCTCCAAACCTATTAAGATTTAGAGAATAATACCATGAAGGTTTCCATACTCAATTTTAACAATTATCTTGTATCTCAAAAAAGAAAATAATTGATTTCTTTCTTCAATGCATAACAATCCCAATACAGCCATGAAACTACCTTAACATATTTAAGAACATGAATCTGGAACCCCACAACGATTATGAAAACAACACCAATTACTCAAGCGCGTTAATGGAGTGTTTTAATAAAGAAAATTTTGCATCTTGTTTGAATTTTTTTATACCAAGTATAACTCATTTTTGTAATTTGTTTGGTTTTTGTGTGTGATGGGAATGGAACCCATGGCCTCTACATGAGCTACTTCTATGGTAATGAGTTCTTATATGTTCCCTCAAACCTTAATGTTGTGTGCCCTTGGAGGTACAAAAGGTTTTGTTTATATGGAGAGGAACCATGGTTGTGAGTAACATGTGTGGCCACCACCCTGCCTCGCATCGAACCGGGCTCTTAATGATGAAACAACTCAAAAATTAAGCGGAAATAATGTTACTAGAACAAGGATTACAATCTCTCGAGAACAATTCTGTTGAAGCCCAAACCTTTGCTATCTGATGAACTAACAACCATTACAAATATCTCTCGAGAACAAACTCTCCCTTTCTCTCTTGAGGCTTTTTGTCAACTCTCTTGAGAGCTTTGCTAAACAAGCTCTGAATCAATCAGCTCGGTGTGAAAGCCTTTTCTTTGTACCTTTTCTTGGCTATTGATTCCTGACGTTGCATGCTTTCTCAAGTGCATTGGACTTGTTTCCGTAGAGGTGTGAAACAACGACATTATACTTGTTTGAGATCATTGCAGGTTTCACGATTCATTGTTTCCAACATATGTAAAAGCCGTTCTCTTAAGGTTTTTTCACACCTTTGAGGAAGCTCATTTGATACAGAGATGTAAATCACATAGAACCCGAGCTTGAATCCGGTTCGATACGGACTATAGCAGTGGCACGCGCATGTGTTTTCACAACCTTGGTTCTCCTCGATATGCACAAAACCTTTGTACTCGCAAGAGGGGTGTATTCATAAAGTAGAGGAAAATCCTATAAGAGCTCACAACGTTTGTGGTATTTATGCCATGTGGAAACTAGGGTTGGGCAAGTACGGGTAACCGTCCCAAAGTGTAAAAATCGAAAACCGGACCGAGAAATTCGGGCTCGTGTTTATGAGGCCCGAAATCGGACCGAGTTGACCGGTTAACCGAATTTCGGGCCGGTCTCGGTCATAAGAGCAACATCCAAATTGGATACAATTCATGGTAAGACAAACAACATCCAAAAAAAAATCTCTGAAGAATCTCAGATCTGATCAAAAACCGAGATAAGATCTGATAAAAAATCCGAGATCAGATCTAATCAAGATCTGAGAGTGTGGATGATCTGATCATTGCAAAAATGGGGAAGGGAGGGGATCTGATCATTGCTTTCCTTCTTCAAGGGTTCTGATCATTGCAAAAATGGGGAAGGGTTCTTCAAGGGTTCTGATCATTGCAAAAAAGGGAGGGTTCTGATCATTGCAAAAATGGGGAAGGGAGGGGATCTGATCGGCCTCCGCCTCCGCTGTAAGAAGAGAAGAGGCATCCGCGGCTTCGCCTCCGTTGTGAGAAGGGAGGGGAGAGAGAGGCGTCCTTGCTGGTTTCCTCGCCATTTAGAATTTCTGGAGAATGAGACTCTCTGTGAAGTTGATGGGAGAGATAATTACTTAAGTGAAGGAGTCGGGCCGGGCCAGTTACCCGACGGGCTTCAGAAATGGAAACCGAGGCCCGGACCAGAAACTTCGGGCCGGGTCGAACTTTTACAACCGAAAATTTTTTAATTAATTAAAACCGATCCAAACCAACCTGATCGGTCCGGTTGTCGGTTCGATCAGAGTTTTCGGTCCTAAATACCCACCCCTAGTGGAAACTGTGTTCCTCCAAGGAAGGTGAGCAAGCAATAACACACTCAAAGATCATGTTACTACAAATTTCAAGGGATCACTCACAATAACAAAGGGGTGAACAACAAAATCAACTTAGTTTAGTTAAATATACCCACCTACATAATATAAATACAAATAACAATCTCCAAAGCTTCTCCCTGTAACAGTCCATTGATCTTTGAATTTGATGTACCTCAGAAGCTAGGCGAACCTAAGGAAGCATAGATGGGTGTCATATGGGAATGTAAAAGGGGACAATGCAGCCAAAAAAACAAAGTGTAAAGGACCAAAAGAAAGCCTGGAAGAAGGCCATTATAAGCAGGGTGTAAGAGCTAATTGATGTGGACATTTTCAATTTAACTGGGAAGTTACATCTATCTGGATATTTCCAGATCGATCCAAGAAAAGTACTGTAAGCCCCAACATGCAACTCTGACTCGATCCAACTATGTGGACTAATTTAGTTTCCATTACTTGTGTTTTACTTTATTGACCTGGGTGTATTGGATCGAGTATAGGGTGTTTTAGTACCTTTCTTTATGTTTAATTGAGCCTATAAAGATCATCATCTTGTTGAAATTTTTATTGAAATGGAGATTGAGAGGATAAAAATTTTCTTTGGTTTATACCAAGGTACCTGTAAATCTAAGGTTGAGATTATAATAATTTCACTAAAAGACCCTTCCATTCAAGCTATCTCTAAGTAGATTCAGTTGGCGGAGAAGAGATTTGAGGATCAAGATAGCCCTAGGGGCACAGTTATCTTTGATATACATCTCAACCTATCCCCACATCCAACATAATTTCATTTACTCATTTTCTTCCATCACTTTTTGTGAAATTCTAAATGTCGAGGAAAACAGCGAGGGAGGGGGTGTGACTGCCCATCCCCTTCAAGATACTGCATCATCGAGATGTGCAGTAACGCGAATCTCGAAGGGGGTGAGTGGTCACATCCCCCTCCCTCGCTGGTTTCCTCGACAGTTAGACAGGTTCCTTTTTGTTTGTTTCACCTTCATTTTGTCTCAGTCTCCCTAAAATCCTATACTCCACTTCTTGCACCTCCCAAATATTCACAATATCTTGTTTTCCAACCTTGTCTTTCAACCCACCCACCAAATGTTTGAGAAAATTCCTCAAACAACCATCCAAACCTTAGTTTGACTATCTATATCTATCCTCCTAATCATAGTTATCAAAATGCATATCATATTGCATACCGAAAACCCAAATTTAAGATACTATCGTATTGTAAATTGTAAGATATTGTGCAAAAACATATAAGTATGTGGGTTACTTGCACTTTGGCCCACTAGTTATAAGGTAAACACATAATAAGAGCTCATTTGCAAAAGAAAGCTACCCACAAAAATGGATTGTGATTCCGAGTTGTGTAGAGAGATGCGTTTATTTTAGAGGTTTCAAAATCTCTTAGGGTGTGTTCGGTTTGGAGTTCAATTCTATGGAATTGATAGTGTGGGGGCAAGGATGCACGGACACGGACACGACAACTCGACAATTTTCAAAAAATTAGGACTTGGCGAAACGGTCAAACTTTATTTTTTATTAATTTTTATTTTTTTATAACTCATATAAACATAAACAACTACCTAAAGCTTAAAATTGTTTAAATTTTTTACTTTTGAAGTTGAAAGAGGAGAGCTTAACAAGAGAAATAGCAAAATTTACAGAGATGTTCGAATAGTCAAAATTTACTGGGGAGTGTATCTAATTTAAAAATTATTTCAAAATAGTGTGTAGTTATGTATCTAAGAGCAAATTAGTTATTAGAAACAGATAAATCAAATTGCGGAGAAATTATATAGCAAAATACCCTTTATTGTGTGTATTGTATCTAATTTAGAGCGAGAGAGGAAATGACCTTGATGACGCCTGATGTACCATCAAATGAAAATGTCAGTTAAGAACCCTCAGACCAAGTACGGAGTGAAGAGGTGCTCTAATTGAAGTAACCCCTCTCGCCCACCGAAGGAATCGAAGAATTGACGATTGCAATTGAGTGCAGTAGAACTGGTGTTTCTTCAAGAACTACTTTCGAAAACCAGCAGAAAAAAAAAACAGGAAAAAAAAACCCAAAAAAACAAAAAAAAAACATTGGCCGTGTCGGAGCTGTGTCCTGACCGTGTCGGTTTCAGTCAATGCGTCTTGACCGTTGACTGCGTGTTGGATACGTGTCGGGCGCGAATCCGTGTCTGACACGTATCCGACTCTTGAAACAGGAATTTTCCGAAAAGTCTGTGCATCCTTGTGGGGGGCACTTATCTCTAATGCCATTTTGAGGTTGCAATCATTATCAACATCATTTATTTATTTATTTTGTCAGAGTTGGGAGTTTAACACCATGAACATATGAATCAAATTCTTTAAATGGGTAAGGTGTTTAGTTCCCGTGTTCATGGAGTTCAATATCACCTTTGTTATAAATAGATGATGATGTTGATGATGCAACATCAAAATAGCCTTGGAGATATGGCCCCATGAATTTCATGGAATTGGCTTCATGCAACCAAACACACCAATGTTAAAAATAAAAATAAACTTTTGAAGTGTAAAATTAGTGGTAGAATGAACATACCAGGCCATGTCTAGTATTATTATTCAGTATTGTCTAGACAATGTAAAAGCGGTATAGCTTCGATATGTGTCAGTTATTTATCGGTACGATATGAAGGTACACACCTTCCGTTACATAAGACATAGATAAGTATGTTCCTAATCATTTAAACCACTGCACCTTCACCCTCCATCAACCTAAATTACCCTACATTCCAATTCAACTATTTGTAAAATTGTCTAAGTGACAGTTTACGTTCCAAAATTTAACTGGGATTATATTGGGTATTAGAGCTGTGGCTCCTTTCCTTAAACTTCGGGTGATATTAACACAGATTGAAAGCCATGAAGGGGATAGCTTATGGAACAAACGTGTTACAAGTGTTTGATGAAATTCCACAAAGGAGAACTTCCAAAGGCAAAAAGATGCAAAGAAGTTGTAGACTCTCAATATGCCATTGAGGATGAAATAATATGTTCAACTTCTTATGATTCGTATCTTTCCAGTTGTACAAATTACATGGGCAACAAGAGTGATTCTACATGGCGAGGAAACGAGCGAGGAAAACAGCGAGGGAGGGGACCGTTCATCCCCCTCGGGATGCGCGCAGAAAAAGTTAACGCGCGCATCCCGAGAGGGATGAACGGTCTCCTCCCTCTCTCCCTCCCTCGCTGTTTTCCTCGCCCACTTCCTCGACATTTAGAATTTTCGGGGCAACAATGATGGAATTTCAAATGTAACAAAGATCAATGACGTAGATGTGTGGAATGTGAAAATTGCCAGACATCATCCAAATCCATTATTAAAGGGGAGTAAATTGTAGAAAATGCAAGCTAAATCAGACCTTAATACATGCAAAATGCAAGTTATCTTAGACCTGAATTGATGGGAAGAACCCATAAACACATCCAATTTACTCTCCTTAAACACAATCAAAACTCAATTATCAAGAGGATTCATGAGAACATGCAAATTACCTCAAAGCTTCCATCAACCTGATATTCAAGCAACCAATTGAACTCAAAAGTCCAAACATGCAGCTAGAGATTAAGGGGAAAAGAACTAGAAATAGTAGACCATCAACATTCATCACACGAATCATCATCAAATATCAACATAAGTCACACATGCAAACCAAAAGATGGAACTTCATAAAATCAGGATTAAGTACAAGTCCTAACCACCTATTCCAGGAATTTTTAACAACCCCAAAACGCTGCCCCGCAAAAATCCACTTAAAGTTCCAACTCCCACGACGAAGATCTGGCCAAAAAAGTACAAAAAGAACGTTCCGAAACGCCTTTGAATCCACTGATTTCTCTCCGATCAGACTTGAAGCTCTGTTCGTATTCTCTAGGTGACGAAGATGAAGAAGGAAGAAGAAAATAAGATAAGGGTTTCGGCCTATTTATAATAGTTGCGACTTTTCACTTTAAAACGTAAAACACGCGGTAAACTACTATGCACAATCACACATGTACAAACTTGTCGAGGACGCTACTTGAAGGCTCTAAAACAAATAAAGCAAGGTTTTTCTAACCTATTGGCGTCCGCCCTAGCCAATGCGGGCCTCACATCATCCGCTCGAAATTCAAAACTGCCTAAACGCTCAAACAATGCGTGTCAAAGGGACTCTCGAAGGCCCTAAAACACAGCAAAACTCTAAAAATAAAGTGTCTTAGCTATGTGCCAGACAACCAAATCCTCTCACCAAAACCCAGACATCTAGACACACAATGGTTGCTCACCGAGCAACTGATGATCAACAATCGAGAAAATTCTCTAGGAAAGGGATATAAATGCAAATTAAGCACATTAAAAATGTTGGAACATGGAACTAAGAAGACCAATATCTCCAGTTTTTTATAAAGTGCCCAATAGGAAAGAAATGCCTTCAGAATGAGCCACTAAACTGTTGACTTGAGTGCATAATCATCTGATCATCTCCATAAAAAGCCCAAGGTAAATAATATGGTTATCACTTTTCAAGGATCCTTGCCTACATACACCTGAATCACTTGTTTGGGAGGATGATAGTTCACTAACATGTGAAGATACATATGCTTCATTGGATTGCCTTGGTTTTGCATGAAGACTGGCTACACGTGGATTTCGAGTCTTCTTCACTTTCTTCCAACATGGCTGCATGTTATACTGGTGCAATGGTTTATATACCTTGGGTGTTCATAGACACTTCATCATTTGTGCCTGAAAATTCTTGACATTGTGATCTCTCAGGATTGGCTTGCTTGCGATTTGTCATCTGGACAGTCTCGCGATTCTTTTAGTGTGATTGGCTTGAAGCAAGCGTGGTACCTTCCGGTTGTGATGACTTTGGCTCCATTCAAACTCCACATGTTAAGCTTCTCTGCCTTCATGTTCTACTCTTCTTATGTGTTGATTAAGCTGTTCCGGATAATGGTACCACAACTTGTTATGTTTGGGGGCAAAGTTGCCTATATTAAAGATGTGTATCTTGACCTGATTAGGGAGCTTCCGTTTCACTTGTCTACTGATTTGTACTTTGAGCATGTGAGTTTACTGCATGGAGTGGTAGGGATTTATCCATACTTTGAGCACTTATGGTCACAAAGGAGCCGTATCTTCTGTTTGGAAAACTTTCCCTGGACTGTGGTGAGGTAATGAAAGGGTTTGCTTGGATCATGATCAAAAAACAATTATTTGGGTAGAGTCCATGGGTGAGTCAGTCACATTTGCTTTTTTATTCACTTATGATTTGGGCATCATTGCATTTGCATATTAGGTTTATCTCCATCAAGACATTGTTATGTTTATGGTGAAAAGGAAAGTGTGATACTTCCCTTGCCATGGAGGTACATGGATAGTGACGTATTGGTTGATATGTGCCTAGAGCTGTGATAATTTGCACACACTTGCTTGCTTTGCTATTGGCCCAAGCTTCACTGATGATAGCTCTAGCATGGTGATAAGGTATATAATTGTCTCCCTTTCACTTGCTCGAAATAGTACAAAAGGTTAGTTTGGATACCGTCATCTATGATTTGCTATTTGCATCCTTAATATTGATTGCTTGGACCATGGTATATCTCTATATTATTTGGCCATTGCTGCATCATTCTGTGTATGTCATTCGTGCTTAGTGAGATTTGTATTCTTGTCCCTTGTGTTTGCCATCCTCGGTTTCAAGTCATATGCTAAGGAAGATATACTGTTGCTACTATAATGCAGGTTGAGCATAAGTTATGGTTGCCTCACCTTGTTAGTACATAGACATGATTTCCTTCATTGACACGTGTTTCTAATGTTCGGAGACTTTACTACTGGATGGGTATAGCTGGAAGACTCCATTGTTTACACTTATTGCGCTCCACATTGATACAGAAAGTTCATGGTTTGTTAGTGGCAATGATGCACGGACTCGGATACGCGTGTTGTGTCGGACACGGATATGACACGGCGACTTGGCAATTTTCAAAAAAATAGGACTCAGCGACACGGTCAAACTTATTTTTTTACTATATTTTTTTTGTAACTCATGATTATATGAACATAAAATCATAAATAATACTATTGAACATTCCAAACATATCAATAAAACATTCAAATTCATTCATTCAAAATTACAAATGCATTATAAAGTCAAGCTCAAGTCATACTCATAAAGCATAAGCAACATAATTTCATCTCTTCTTCATTAACTGGCGGATCAACTGTCGCATTTTTCTTCATTCAACAGCCCAGCCTCTAGCTCAGGTTCATCAAGTGAAAGACTGGCAATCTCAAGCATTCCAGCAGCATCCAAATCCAACGAATCAATAGTTACTACGAGTAATCTGAACTTGGTTACTACGACAAAACTAACTTGATTTAGTGAAACATTAGGAGCTCAAATAAGCAACCAAGTAAGTATTTAAATAAGCTGAAATGACAAATTCACAATAAAAAATGAGCAATTATGCTCAATGTAGCTCAAATAGTAAAAACTCTTCAAATTAACATGAAAATCACACGAAATTCTCCAAATCAAAACCCAAGAACTACCCCAAACTCTACAACAAAAACCGTAACCCCAAAACCAACCAAAAACCCACTTCAAACAATCCCAAAACTCGAAACCCTAACTACCAAGAACACAAAAACCTACAGCGAAACCCACTCAAAGTTGTCGAATCATACCTCTTCATCATTGTCTCCATCGCTCTTCGCCTCGTCTTCAGTAGACTCCGAGTTGGGCTCAGCTGCTTCTCCAGCCTCTTCGTCGTCATCAGAGCAAGTGGTTCTGGCCACTGTTTCGAGCTCCTCTTCGTCTTCCTCCTCGTTGACCTCTTCTTCTTCTTCTTGGTTCTTCGGTTCTTCTTCGTAGTCGTTTTAGGAGGAGGAAGGAGAGGAGGGTTTCGAGAGCTTCACCATTATTTGGAACATTATTCGATCGAAGAGGAGCTGAAGAGATTATATAACCACGTGTCTGGACCGAGTCTGGACCGTGTCCGGGCCTGTCAACGAATTTTGATCGTTGACTGCGTGTCAAATACGTGTCGAGCATATGTCGGGCGCGTGTCTGTATCCGACACGTATTTGACTCGTGATACGGGGGTTTTGTGGAATACTTCTCAGCTCGATGGTAATCATCATCTTACCTTGTTTGATATTTCACTCGTGTTCCATGGTATGGTAGAGATACATTGGATGATGAAATATGCTTCTTGTGGGATGTGGATTTTTTATTTGTATGTGGTGACACTTTTTATTGGGTTCCGAATATGGAAGCATTTCATACCAAGGATAGCTCATCTGTTTTAGTTGGTAAGACTGAAAGCCATGACATTGGTGGTGATTTGCTTCGTCTCTGAATGGTTGCATGGCATTCCCATGATTGTCGATGTGAGATTGATGCTTTTTTCAGATTCAACTCTTGAGTCATAAGTTTGCAATGCCATTTTCATCAGATATCATGCATGCTTGTCTTATTTTCTTTCAGATAAGGTCCCTTCTCTATTCTCTTTTATATAATTGAAGAAGGTAGTGATGCTGTATAAGATGACAGACTGAAGAACAAGGCCACAAGGGAATGGATGTGGCAACATATTCAATTTGCACTATTCTTTTGTATTGGGGAATCAATTCCAGTTCCAAGCCTTTATTGATGATGGGAGAGTTGTTGAAGTACATGTTTTCAAGTAATTTCCTTATATATATATATGAACAAACTAGCTCTTTTAGTTAATGATGATAATGGATGATCAATAAGTGGGAAACACAACGAATTGTAAGTCTGCTCGAGTAAATTAAAACGAATTGGGATCAAGGAAGAAAGAGGTGTGGGGAAGAGAAATGCTCTGAAGCAATTCCATTCAATACCTACTCAATCAAAGCCATAGCTCTGACAATGGAGGTTACCCTATGCAAATCAAATCCTTTGAGCAGCAGTGCCTTGCACATGTATTCTCGCAAAGTGCATTATTTGGTTTACAACTTTCCATGCAAATTCCATGTAAAATAATGCATATAGAATAGCGTTCAGTTATGGTTTTATGTGATATGGTTGGAGTGGTATTGTATCACTAGCACCCTTGATTTGAGGGTCGTCAGCTTTCAATTGTTCAAGTACTATTGTAGGGTTTATGGTTTGATGGTTTGATGGTTTAGACTCGATAAGATTGTTACTTGAGCCTCACACCAAGTACGTGTCATTTTATTCATTTTTACTACTTAAGTACCCATTGGCCACTGCATAAAAACCGAAAACTTCATTGAGGAGAAAAGTGCGAGGGGCAAAAAATTGCACTCGCATAAGCAGTGGAAAACTTGTATCCACTAAATGATAAGAATAAGATTTCGGTAAAAGTACAACATTTAAAATCTACATTCATTCATTGCCGTGATATGTTTTTATTAGATGAAAGGCATTTTCTTAACATAACTTTTAGAAAGACAACGACTACCTTGCACCACCATTTTTTCTCTCTCACACCATTTACTTTCTTTCTCACAATACCGTACTTTCTCACACCACCTATATAAATAAAAATCATTCATTTTTCCCCTCACCATTCAAATCAACAATGGTTCTTCCCTCCCCCATTCAAAATCTCTTCCAAATATCTCCTCACACTCAAATATCTTGCAAATCTACTCTCTCTCCCTTAAAAACTCTCAAAATCCTCTTAAAGTTGAAACCCTTCAACTCAAACTCTATAAATATGCATAACTTAACATAATAGACAAACCCAAACTCAAAACAAAAAAACGAAAAATATGGTAACTTTCGAACCAATTTAAACTCTCAATTGAGACTGATTCTCAAGCTCATCAAAACATGAAAGTTATAGTAATCTGAGTCATCTAATAAACACAACTTCAATCACTTGAAAATATTTTGAAATGAGCAAGTTATGGTCATTTTCCTAAAGTTGCACAAATCTTTCCAAAAAATGAAAACGGGATAATATTCCTGACTTTTGGTCAACTTATGTGCTTGATTGATACCGATTCTCAAGTTGATCAAAACACAAAAGTTGTAGTACCCTCAGTTATCTAATAAACACAAGATGAATCACTTGAAAATGTTTTAAAATGACTAAGTTATAGTCATTTTACTAAAGTCGCGCAGAACATAAAAAAGAAATTTATGTTCGTAGAGTGCACTGCAAGGTATCTGGGTTTTGGGTCTTAAAGCATTAAAAAAAATGTAGCACACACTTTTCAAAATTTTGACATTAGTGATAAATATGAAAATATAAAAATAGGTTTATTTTTTTAAATAGGATGAACTTATTAAAAATAAAGTTTCATATTTATATATGATAATAACACATTAAATTATTCAATATAAGCTATATTTAAACGATGGTAAAAAGAAAAGAGAGTACTTTTGCCCTTGATCTTTTATGAGAGTTGGTAATTTGGGTGCATCAATTTGTATGTTTTGATCTTGAATTAGTTCTTAAACTAATGGAAATTAGGATTTTTATTAATTATTTTGGTTGAGTCGGACCTATGTAAGCCCGTAGTTAGTAAGTAGGGTTAGGGCTGTGTTATAAGATTAGTCCTTTAATTAGCTTCCTTAAAAAGCCGCTTAGGTTAAGTTTTGTGATGTTTGTCTAGCCAAGCAACTTGGTTATGTTTTAAATAAGGCTTAGAAGCCACTCTTTTAAATGGGCTTGGTTTGAATGAAAGGAATTTATTAGTTTTTTTTTTTTAATCAATTTTATTTACTTTCTGTTTAATTTCTAACAAAATTTTTATTTCAAAATTTCACTATTAGTTTAGAAACATAATAAACACATTCTTCTTCCCAACATATTTGTATGCAGACTTGTAGTAAGTCCTCATGATCTGCATTTTTTATAAAGCAAAGATTCATGATTGATGCATAAAGTGATGGTTCTTTGTTCAAGGATTTTCGTCCATCTTACATGAGTTTAAGGATGCAGATTGTAGATTTTGTGTAACACCTCTATGTGCGTGGGCCGAGGATGACAAACTACTTTATGTGGGGGCGAGCTCTGAGAGCTGGCAGACTGCCAAAAAAGGGTTATAATCTCATATTGCATGGGTGAAGGAAGGGGATGTGCTCCTTATGTGCGAAGTTGGATCTCCTTAATGCAACACGTTTTAAAGTCGTATGAGACTTGAACCCAAAACAAATAATATTGTACTGTGTGGATCGGATCGTCAGATGAAGATACCAGAGCTGACAGAAAAGTTATGTTGACCAAAATCGTAATTGTGTGAAATTTCAAGTTAGGGACCTTATTTTTCAAGATTTCACCTATGCGCAGTGTATTGAGGATTGGTCATAAATTGAGGTTGAGTCCGAGATTTGTAGGACCGTTTGAAATGATTGCTCGCCTTGCCACCAAGTTTATCAGTCGTTTATGATGTGTTTCACATTTTCATATCAAGAAAGTGTGTGAAGGATCATGCTCAAATTATCCAATCCACACAAATTGAGATAAATTATAACTTTACTCAAGTAGTACGACTGATCAAGATTGTGGATCGTGATGTGAAACAATTTTGTAAATAAACAATGAACTTGGTAAAAATTTAGTGAAGTGATAAGTAAAATGATGCAACTTGAAAGCTAAAGGACAAGGTAAAGCACGTGCATCCGAAAATGTTTATCTAGTTGTGAGTTTAAGTTGTCTAGTAGTATTTTTCTTGTTTGTTTAGAATGAGACTAACAGGGTTAAGATTTCATTATTTGTTAGAGAAAACAGAATAAGAAATATTAACTTGTTTAAGCTTATTTTATGATTTGTGAGTGAAGAGAGAGATGGGGACTGAATCAGTCCTTTTAGGTTAGGACTCCCATTATTTTTTTAGAGATTCATTTGGCGATAGTTTTCTTTATCGACTTCCTATGTTTTGCTTTATTTTATGTTTGGTTTAGAATATACAAAAATTTGAGGGTAGGTTCATTAAACGTACCCTGTGGCTTGGTGGGGTCATGTCATTGAACTTTTAAACTAAAAGTATAATCTAGATAGGACTTGCACATCCAAAATGCGAACCATAGGGACATGCACATATCCTATTCCTTTTAGTACTTCTTGTTGTCGTTTAATTATAGGCAGTCACGCTTTATATTCACTTTTTGGCTAAGATTTGGGTTTTTTTTTACATTTCTATATCGTCTATAGATAATGTTTGTAGTTGTGTTTTAAAAAAAATTGGTAAAAATGTAAAAAAAACCCCAAATCTAACAAAAAAATGGCTTTAAAGCCTAGCAAACTCTCCATGTTGTCTAGTCTGACTTGGGCACAAACACTCAATCAACTTTAGTGTTTGAATTATTGAATTTTTTTGTTCTTTTTCTTTTAACAACAGGTAAGTCTAACCAGCCATATTTGTTATTATTATTATTTTAGTTTTTCTTGTGTTTTTACAATTTTTTACTTATTTTCTTTAAAACACAACCACAAACACTATTTATTGAAGGGGTAGAAATGTTAAAAATCCAATAAAATGCTAACAAACATGGCTGGTTAGAATTGTTTTTAACAACCTATTAGCATAATTACCTTAGTGTCGTCTCTATAGGTTCATTATCCCAAAGGAGATAACATAGTTGGTTGGATTTTAATTTAACTTTTCCTCTTCTCTTGCACGTGTGGCAAATTTAGTGCCCTGAATTTTCAATGAATTGTTAGTTCAAAATTTTCAAATAGAATATAGTAAATGGAGTTTGAAGGGAAGTTCATATTGTCTGTTGACAGCTTGTTAGTTATCTGTAGTTGCAAATGTAATTTCACTGTTTTGATCAATTTTGGTACCTCCGATCTGAAAGAATGTATAATTTGTAGTCAAACTGTATGTAGGCATTGATACAGGGAAGTCAAGTCACGGCAATTGCCCCCACTTACTTACGATTTTTTTTTTTTATAGATCTGCCGATTATGTGACGCTGATGATGTCATCTCGCCTCACCCCTTCCTCTCTCCTTATGTTATCTGCGACGACCCTGCCCCACTCCTTTCTTCTTTTCTACTCGTTCTATCTATTTACTGTGAGACCGACGACAACTCGCCTTCTCCCTTCATCTCCTTCCCTATTTGTTTAATTTGTTTTCCTTTTTCACTATCGCCACCAACTATTAGCAACCCCAATCGCTTTTGTATGCTTTGATGAAGAATGCGGGTTTTTAAATGTATTTCTCGAGATGGAGGTCTAGTTTTGTATTTTATTCATATGATTTTTTTTTAGATACATGGAAAAATTGATCCATTAGTTATTCCTCAAAATACTTGTTTGTATCTCGATGTTCATTTGTAGGTTATTGTTTGAAAGACATTTTGATAATCAACGTGAGTTGTTTGATAACCAATGCATATTGACTGCTAGTCCTGTGAGAGACTGCAGTGGTGATTAATGTTGGAGATATCATCTAATTAGCTATTTTTTATAAGGAAAAATAGCAAATAACATTTTTTTAACATATAATTTTACATTTGAAATTAATTTTTGTTCTTTAACTTTATACAACAATTTGATTTGTCCCTCATATTTATTTTTTATGCTCCTATAAAGTAGTTTGTTGGATCTATTTTCCTTCCCCATGGATTAAATGAAGTTTTTGTTAGCAATTGGTGTTTTGTATATATTTATGTATTGTTCAAATTTTAACAAAAATTATGTTAATGTAATTAATTATTATATTATCATTAATTAACTACGGTTCATTACTCTCCCCCCTTCAATAAAATATTGGCTCCGTTACTAATTGTATGTATTCTCTTTGATATCAAAAGTTGTATGTACGAGATAGATCCACATATAAAAAGAAAAAAGAAAAAAAAATTGAATTATATCCCCTAGAACTTCCACACCTCTGGTTATTTTATGATATCTCTAGGCTGTAAAAAAATAAGTAACATTCGGGTTAGGTCTGGCGGAGTAGGGTGCCCATATTTTAAATAAAAAATAAGTAACATTCTTATTGAGTCTAGCGAAAATGAGGTGAAATTTTAATTGTCAAAAAGAGGCTTTGATTATTTATCTGTAAAAAATGTATTGTGTTATGCACATTGTTAGCCTAGTGTGGCTTTTACAATATTCACATAGTGATGTTTCAACTTAGGCATGGATAACGAAAAAATCATTTTTTATATGAGATAGACACATGGACATATATGTTCGGCACGGAGATGGTGCGAATGTGGTATATTCTATGGTTCAACTCATTGAAATTGAATAATTTGTTTAAAACATATAGTGTGTGACCCAGGTGCCTTTACCGATGAACTAAAGTCTATTGGAAATTAAATTCATTTGCTTTTAACCATACCGTATAGGATGACAAGTCTACTAACATTTCGGCAGACTTGTCATGATTAACCTCCATTAGTAAATAGAAATTTATTTAGCGCGAGATGTTTGCCTCCTCATGGTGTGAGGAAATATCAATATTTGATTGCAACTATGTCTTCAAGCAATGGGGATGGGGATATCACTTTTCGTTTTTTTTTTTTCCGAAAGTCGGGGCGTGACAATTTGGTATCAAGTATGGGCGGGCAGAGATGCCAGTAGGCTACCAAGGAGGGTTATAGTCTCATATCACTTAGGTGAGGGAAGAAGATATGCTACTTATGTGCGAGGTTGGATCCCCTTAACCAATACGTTTTAAAGTCGTGCGTGTAAAAAAATGACAATATTATACAATGTGGATCGGGTCATCACAAAATGATATTAGAGCCGGACGGTGATGTGTAGTGGTGGCCCGTCGGTGGTTTGTTGCTAGTGCAGACCTAGCTTCATAAATAGTCTAGGTGGCGGTGGTTTTGGTCTTGGCTGAATCAATAAGAAAAAAAAGTAAGAGTAAGTCTACCCAACTAGGTTTGGTAGTCACTTTTTGGCAAAATTTTGATTTTTTACATTTTTTTTACCCATTATCTTTAAAACACAACTACAAATTCCATCTATAGAAGGGGTAAAAGTGTAAAAAAGCAAAAACTTAGCTAAAAATGGCTACCAAACCTGACTGGCTAGAATTGTTGTAAAAGAAAATTCAACAATTATAGGCAGCCAGGGCTCCTAGCCACTTTTGTGTCAGGGTAGGGATTTTTTATACTTCTACCAATTCTATAGATTATGTTTATGGTTGTGTTTTAAAGAGAATTGATAAAAATGTGATACCCTGACCCAAAAGTGGCTAGGAGCCCTTGCTACCAAGTATTGTTGAAGAAGATTAGACGATAAGCCATGTGGAATGGCTTTTTTATTTTTATTTTATATATATATATATATTTTTTTACTAACCCGAAAGAAAAGAGAGAATTTTTTTTTGGGTACTCTTGAGTCATTTCCTAAAAAATAATTCGTTTTCAAAATGAGAAAAGAAAAGAAAAAAAGAAAATGGACAATTAGTTTTGGCGGGAAAATGTAGAGCACATCTTAAATTGGGCGGAGGAACAGAGTGATTCCGCCCCCCTTCTCTCTATACACTCTCTTCTGATCACAAACACCAAGCAGCAGACCACTGCCTCCGCCGCAACTCCCTTTTGTGTTCCTTCCACTCCAACATCTTCCCCTCCCACTACAACCCTCGGACCAATCTCTTGCACGCATCTTACTGCTCTCTCTCTTGGTATACTTCTCTTCGAATCGACGGACAAAGTTGTTCATCATGATGGTGATTGAAAGGAGCTCTTCACACACACAGAGATAGCGAAGAAGCGGAGAAACTTCGAGTACAGAATCACGTGCTCGACCCATTTCTTCTTCCTCTTCAATTATGATTCTTTCAATCTTGGGTTGATGATTGGTTATACTGGAGGAGGAAGATAAGGTGTTGGTTGTGATGAGGTGAATTCGATTCTTCAAGAGGAAGTTGAAATAGAGTGAGATCAAACTTGCAAAAACACTAGAAGTAAACAAGACTGAAATCTGGAAGAGAAAATTTGATGGTTGGTAGGTTTTGGTGAATTATTAACCTCCCTCTCTATCTCTCTGTGTCTTTGCAAGGTGGGAAACCCTAGAAAGCATGAAAAGAGACCTCTAATGCCCAAAATGCCTCCAAGAAAGAAACCCAATTCATCTTCTACCAAGAAATCGAAATCGAAGCAGCAAAGCCATCATCAATCCTCCCAACCATCCAAGTTCGGAATCCAACATTTCTTCGAACGCCACTCTCAGAACACTGCTGCTGCTTCTTCCAATTCTCAAAACCCTAGAAATGTCCCTCCTTCCCAAGCTTCCGATCCCAAAATCCCTTCCCAAAGTATCCTTACACCAATTCCACCAACCCCCATCACCATCACCACCACTGCCACTGAAACTGCCGCCGTCATTGATTTGGATGGTCCATCCGAGTCGTCTCCGGAGGTTTCCAAGTCTGTATCAGCAAAACGCTTCAAGTTCTCCCCTGGAATGGTTGGTTATTATATATATATATTTTTTGTAAATGAACTTTGGTTGATTTCAAGGTTTTCATTGGAATTTGGGTGATGGTGATAGATGATAAAGCAGAGTCAGGATGATGGAGGTGATGAGGTGACATGGAAGATTTCTCCGGTTAATGAGCGGTTGCAGGCTGTATCCAAGCGTTTGCCAGATATGATTAGGGTATTGGCAGATGCTTCGAAGCGGAATGCATCGACCTTTCGAGCTTGTTCACAAAAGGAGGTAACTTTTGTGCCAACATTTTTTTTTTGTTAATTTGATTTCTTGATTTTGATTTGTGGCTATGCATTTTTGGATTGTGCAGAGTTCCCCTTGTTCAGTGGGAAACCTTGAGAAGTGGATGTCTTCTCCGACTCTCAAGCCTCATGGAAAATCTGCGGCTTTCTTAAAAAGGGATTCTTTCATAGCGATGGATGCCAATCGGGAGGCGGAGCTGAATGGTTGCAATGGAAGTGGGAATGCTATAGACAATAAATGCAACATTATTCGCCGGAGCCCTTTTCGTACTCCACCATCTGTGTCGTGTTTCACTGATGAGGTACCTTTTGCGAAACATCCCCATTTAGTATGAAAGCCATTCACATTGCTTTTTGATTGGATTCATTTTCTAGTTATGAAGAGCTGGTTTGACCGGCAGTCCAATTCTCCGTATATTTTCCCCCTTATTTTGATCAGCAGTTCAAATCTAAAAATGTTTCCCCCTTATTTTATGCGCCATTTGAAGCAATTTGGTCGCCTTCAAGAAAAGTAGCATTTTACACATTTGAGTGTCATTTAGTTATTGAGTTTATGTATTACCATGCTTTATTGAGAACACCAAGTATTAGGACTACAACACTGCTAATGATGTTGTCACTCTATTATGCAAGGAAGTAATATATAAATGTTAGTTTTAGCAGTCCTTAAATGATATGATGAGGACCATTAGAATGGGCAAACAGGTAACATGATGTATTTTTGTGCTCAGGGTTTCTTCGTATATATATATACACACATTTTTATTGAGGTAGCAGGTTCTGCTTTTATGATATTCAAATAGCATGTTTGTTCAGTGCTTAATATTGGTACTTTTATCGAATTACAGCCTCCAAACGACAATGCGAGTAAAGGAGCTTTTGACCAGACAGGTTCACAACAACACAGAAAGGTTCTGAATGCGCGGAGATATATAATTTCCGTGCAACCTGAATTTTCTGTTTTTTTAGCTTATTGTTCTTTGCATTTTTTTCCTATTTTTCTTTTCTTTCTCGTTGTACTTTGTTGTATCAGTCCTGTTTCATGGTTTTCCAGTTACATAGTTAAAATTGTTACTTAAATAGTCAAATGGTTTGGTGTAGGCATTGCTTGAACTGTTAGATCAAGTGGAAGATGTCATTGCTGTGGAAGAACATGTGCCCAATACCTCAAAGAAATATCCATTTCAAGCTCAGGATATGAAGGGTGGGAATAATTCAAAGGAACATGCATTACAAACTCAAGATTTGAAGGGTGGAAATATGACTGTCAAGTCTAGTCCTATTGTGATGACACCATCAAATGTTAATATATGCTCAACTGACCCAAACTTTCTTGTATTAGAGGTCTGCTTTTCGTTATCTGATCTATATGTATCATTCCATCAAAGATAAGTTGTGAGATCAATTATATTTCAGCATTTCTCATGTGCAGGTTTCCGAGAAACACATAATTTCTGGTTCTTCATTTGCTGAATGTCCTGTCAAGGTACTTAAACTTTGTCAGTGAAAATGGTTTCTGCAGTTGTTTTGATACTGCAGGCAAGGTGATGAAAACGTTCTTTCTTTTCCAGGTTATTCGCTTACTGAACGAACAAAGTGGGGAGGAGCGAGCATTGCATTTGCATGATGAATGGTAAGTACTGAATAAGCATTCTCCTATTGCTTTCATTTACCATCTTGTCAGATGAATTTCTGATTAATCCAATGTCACATTATGAATTTTGAAAGCTATAAGCTCACTTAATGGTTTACAGTTTACTGAAAGTTGGATGGATCGTTAGTTTCACGTTCTACTCATGCTTCTGGAAATGAAGTGACGACCTTATAATATTTCTTTTTGAAAACTCATTATTAGTTACATCTGTGGTAGTCGGGTCATTACTACAAGTCTAGAACATAACATGTGAAACTAACATTTGATTCTAAAATTTTCCATTACTGTAAGTTTTGGACACTCCAAAATCTCGGTCACTTTGATGGTTAGAATGAAAAAAAAGCATATAATGTGCCTTTTTGTCTTCCCTGTATTTAGTCAGTAAGTATGACCATTTTCATTGATCCAAATAGTAAGTCCAACACATGAAAAGAAAGAGAGCATCTCTTCCAGCCGGCCAATTGCAGCTAGGGTTCGCCATTCTTATCTTGTTATCAGAACTTTTGGTTGGTGTACTCATTGGAATGACGATGAAGCAATCTAACCAATAAAGCTCAAGAAGATTGCTTGTTTGCAGATTGCTCTTGGAATCTTTAAAGAGTCGGAGAGTGAACCAGATCTGCTGGAGCTGGAGTATGCTGAGTTCGACGAGTTGATGATGTTTCAGATGGAGGCGATTAAGTTTAAGATGAACATAGTTATGTGAAAGAAGGTGGATGATGTATAGATTAATGAAGTGTGGGAGTGAAGGGAAAGGTATGTTTTGGATCTAAATGATGGTAGGAGTAAGGTTGATGTATTTTTTGGCAGGACGTGCCAAAGAGATGAATGAAAAGTGTGGTATCGTGATGACCAGAAACCTAAGAACCATCAGAAAAACCAATAACACTAGCAGTTCAGGACAAGACTACTCCAAAAGTATAAAGTGCGCATGTTAGCGGGATCCCACCAAAAAGAAAAATCCTAACTCCCGCTAAAATGCGCCAAAGCAACAGATGAGCAAAAAACTGTATCTTAGTATACCACAATGCAAAGTCCAACACAACTGCACAACCACATGCAAAACTTCTTAGTATACCTCAATTCATGTCATATTCTTGCTCATCAATAAGTGAAATAGGGCTGCATCTGAAAATCTCCAAGAAAGAGAAAGGGGAGAAAAGAATTGATAAGAAAGAAGAAAGAAAGAGAAGTTCTCTTTCTTGTGAGTCGAGGAACACAATGACACGACCACATGAGGTGAGGTGATCGTCTGGGCTAGCCTTGCATATGATTGCATCACCTTTGCATCCCTATATTAGGCCAGCTGACTAGGTTGTGCATCAGTTCAAGTTGTGCCTTTGATTGCACATTCACAAGGATGTATACGTCCCCTTGCCTATGGTTTTGGCAAAGTTTCATAGTTCATTTTCAAACTCTAGAGTCTAGACATCTATTAATCTACAATTTGCATTTTAATACCATAGATAAATGGATAATCCACTTTTATATGCTATGTCTGTTCACCAAATACCAAATTAGTAGCAACAAAAGCTACTTGGTTGTTGAGTCTAGGATTTGGTGGTTTGATACCATGTAAACCAAGGGAGCCCACTTTCCTTATACACCCATTCGAAGTAGAATAATAACCTAAAATACGTAGACAAAAAAGCAAAAAACAAGAAAATCACGTCTTCCATATCTCCCAACCCACCTTAACTTACATCACGTGTTCCATATCTTCCTCCTCACTAACACCTAATTCTAGCTTTACATCCCAAAGCCACATCTGAGTTGTCCATCACTTCGCCAAGCATGTTCATCCAAGGAGCCTCCTCATCACTTTAAGGTCTAAGTAAAATGAGATTTCCCCAATTGCTATGCCAATCGGTTTGATATGCAATTCCCCTTTCATCCCTGTGGGAGCAAAAACAAATGCCTTAGGCCCAACAGGATAAGGAAGCCCGAAGATTTGGGTCGTCCCCAAGAAGCTAAAAAATTACCCACGAAAGTTACACGTATAGAAAGCTCAAGTCTGGGCCCAATACAACTGAACAGAACACTCTTCTCTCAGCAGAGGAGCAACGTTCGACACAAACCATCATGCTCAGCTGAGCACTCAGGCTTGCAGGAGAGGTGTCTCCAAACATGAAGTTACAACCACCAACATGAGGTTACAACCATCTACGGAAGTTACAACTACTTAAGAGAAGTTTCAACTACATAAGGGACGTTACAACCGCCTGCAAGTAGATGACTTACTCATCTGTCACGTGTTTCACTTATCTGCCACATGTCGTACTCATTTGCCACGTATCTCACTCATCTGCCATGTGTCTCACTCATTTGCAACAATTTACTCGTTATGCCTCTATAAATAGCCAAACACAAAGCCATCCAGAGGTAAATTTTTTCTTGATTCACAATTCTCTCTTCACATACAGAGAAATAAATACTTTTCTAAAGACATTGGTCTAACTTTGGCAGTGGAGTCGCCGTGGCAAGCACCACACCGGTGTAAAAAATTAATCATTATCTTATGCTGATTGCTCCACGTGATCAACATGTGATCCGGTGGAAATTTGCATCCACAAATTGGTGCTTTCAGAGAGAGCTTGAATCAAACTCATTGCATGTTCTCTTCCATTCATAATTTTTTTTTTGTTCATTCAATTTGAATTTTCCTTCACATACACTTTTTCAGAGTTCTTTTTCAACACAATGGTGGAAACTTGAAACCAAACTATCAAAAATAACATTGAACATTCCTCTGCCCAAACTAGATCGCCATAGGTTCAACCGCTTTCGACCGGATAGCCACTGGTAGTAGGTCTACCACCGTCGGTTGATTATCAATTGCAATTTTCTGCCCAACAACCGAGCCTAATGGAAATGTAACAACAAGAAAATTTTGCAAGTCAGGTCGCCAATTTGCATTAATGGTGGCATAAATGGGTGTGATGACCAATTGCATCCTTAGCTTCCAAGAAGGGTCTGCCTACAGATCACCGATGTATGGCGAATTGCCCATGAAACCGGACAAAACTCTTACTGAAATCTTCGTCATGGCAGAACGATATGCATTGTGGGATGATAAATAAAATAGTGCTAAGACACCAGATGTGCTCGAGAAAGATAGTCGATCTACACTAATGAATGCAGATCAGAAGGGGAATAAAAATAAAATAGTGCTAAGACACCAGATGTGCTCGAGAAAGATAGTCGATCTACACTAATGAATGCAGATCAGAAGGGGAATAAAAATAGCAAGGGTGACAAACTTAGAACACACTCCCCAACAAGCCAGAAGAACATACACAAAGTTCACTGTTCTGATCAATCAAATTCTCCAATGCAGAAGAATCTGATGATTGTGGCAATCGACCATTTAACAAAGTGGATTGAAGCTGAAGCATCCTAGCCTTTTCATTTTTAACTTTAAAAAAATGCAATGTGCATGTAAGAAAAACTTGATTGTATTTTATCTGTTTATTGTATTTTATCTCTTTAACAAAAGACTCTTCATCCGGTAGAACATACACAAAGTTCTTCGTTCCGGTCAATCAAATTCTCCACAAGAAGAACCTTGGCTGAAGAGACCGCAACCAATGAAAGGAGATCCTGCAAAGAAAAAATCCGAACAGATATTTACATATACCTTAGCAGAGAATGCATTATTTTACTTCTTAGCAGAGAACACCTTCTTCAGTTGAAATAGGGAAATACGAGAATTTGTACTACATGTCTTTCAGCAGAGAAATACAAATATTTATGTACACCTCAGTAGACGATGACACTCTCTGTGAGTGGGTAATTTAATGCATAAAAACATCTTACTCAATACTACTTAAATCCGTTTAAGTTTAGTCAAGTGGTCAGCAGACCACACAAGCAAAATGCCTCAGTAGAGGATCACGCCTCAGTAGAGGATGACATTCTCAGTGAGTGGGTAATTCAATTCATAAAAGCATCTTACTCTGGACTACTTAAATCCATTTAAGTTTAGTCAAGTGGTCAGTAGACCACACAAGAAAAATGCCTCAGTAGAAGATCACACCTCAGTAGAGGATGACATTCTCCGTGAGTAGGTAATTCAATGCATGGAAACATCTTATTGGGACTACTTAAATCCGTTTAAGTTTAGTCAAGTGTTTAGCAGACCACACAAACAAAATACCTCAGTAGAGGATAACACTCCATGAGTGGGTAATTCAATGCATAAAAACATCTTATCAGGACTACGTATATCTATTTAAGTTTAGTCAAGTGGTTAGCAGACCACACAAACAAAATGCCTCAGTAGAGGATCACACCTCAGAATAGGATGACACTCTTCGTGAGTGGGTAATTCATTTAATCAATTACTGAGCATAGAAACATCTTACTCAAGATTACTTACATCCGTTTAAGTTTTGTTAAGTGGTCAGTAGATCACACAATGTTTTCATGCAATTTTCAAGATAAATAGATTTTAATCTATGATTAATTTCTAAACCCTCAAGTTATGCTTAAAATCCGACTTAGCATATTGGAAACTCATAAAGAAGGCAAATCAAACTTTTGTGCCTTTAATGAAAATATTTCTAAGTCAGCAGACCAACCAACATACATAAAGTTTGGGGATCATAAAAGCAAAGAAGACCACTACTTGACATGAAGTCACCATCAACTCTAAAAGAAATTCAAAGTCTCACTTGTAAAGCAGTAGCTTTGGATTGATTATTGAGTAAATCAACAAACAAATCCAGGAGAGGACCTGTGTATTTACTCGACAGTTTCTAATGTAGTAGTTAGCTTAGTTCTCATAAGCGAAAAGTGGGGGGCACAACTTCCTCTCGGATGTTTGTAAAAAACTTATGAAATGGGCTATAGAGTTGAGCCAATACGACTTGATCTATCGGCCAAGGACAACTATAAAAGCCTTATCATATTTCATAGTAGCATTCATTCCCTCCTCAACCGGGGTAACAAAGTCAGCCATCATATCAGTGTCGCGTCCTTCAACCAAATCTACCGGCCAATGACAACTATAAAGGCTCAAGCCTTTGTAGATTTCATAGCAGAATTCGCTCCCTCCTCAACTGGAGAAACAAAGTCAACCAACAGATCAATGTCGCGTCCTTCAACAAATGATGACTCCTCAACAAAGATATGTGACATTTATATGTGGATGGGTCATTAAATCACAGGATGCCGCAAGATGCCGGAGCAGGACTTGTTTTATTCACCTAAGGATGATCCTCTACTTGGACAAAGTCCAAGAGCCTCTGAAATTTCCATGTATGACTCATACAGTAGATCAACTCATCTGCAGCAGAAGCCTCTACATGCATATCATTTTGTCTTCAGTAGACTACATATCAACAATAGTAGATCATTTCAACAACAACAAAAGTCTTTACTTGCAGATTCTATACTTGTATAAATAAAGACAGATTAGTTAGCAAGATCAAGGGCATGCTACTTCTATTTTTTGGCAGGGCTCCTCAGTGAAAATACATCTTCTCTGCTTTTAAGTAAGAAGGAAAAGAAAAAATGGTTAGCTCAAAAGCAAAAAAGATGAGGAGCATTTGTGGGAGCAAAAAATAATCCTTAGACCTAACAGGATAAGGAAGCCCGGAGATTTGGGCCGTCCCTGAGAAGCTAAAAAATTACCCACGAAAGTTACAAGTATAGAAAGTCCAAGTCTTGGCCCAATAGAACTCAACAAAACACTCTTTTCTCAGCATAGGAGTAGTGTTCGACACAAACTACCATGCTTAGCTGCTGTGTAATTAAAACAACGTTATAACGCCGATATAATTCTTAACGTGGGTGAGCCGTTACGTTATGACACTATCACGTTATGGTATCACAACTCCGATATAACGACGTTATGTGGCCGTTATTGAGATAACTTTTTTTTCAATAACGCCGTTTTAACGTTTTGTTTTAATACATTAAAAAAAATCACACATTTCATTCTCGATCGAAACAGAACCCTAGACTCATAGGAAATAAAGAACAAAGCTCGCGTCGCCAATCGCCAGAGAACTAGACCTTGCCGTTTGACAAAGAATGAGATAAGAAGAAGGGAAAAAGACAAAGAGTCAATCACACTCTCTCTTGCGATCTCACTCTCATACTAAGGGAATATGTTTTTTATTAAGGTTTTTTGTTTTTGAATTTAATGTTATGAACATGATTTACTTTTTTGAATATAATAACATTAATATTTTGTGGGGGTATTAAAATATATATTTAAAAAATTATTCCGTTATATATTGTTATATCTCGGTATATCCCGTTATAACCTATAACGCTCTTGGACCGTTATGGGTCCGTTATCTGTTTTAACTGCATAGCTCAGCTTAGCACACAATCTTGCAGGAGATGTGTCTCCAAATAGGAAGTTACAACCACCAACAGGAGGTTACAATCAACTACAAAAGTTACAACTACCTAAGAAAGTTATAACCGCCTGCAAGCAGATGACTCACTTATCTGCCACGTCTCCCTCATCTGCCAGCAATTTACTCATCTGCCTCATGTCTCACTCATCTGCCAGCAATTTACTCGTTATGCCTCTATAAATAGCCAAACACAAAGCCATCCGGAAGTAACTTTTTTCTTGATTCACGATTCTCTCTTCAAATACAGAGAAATAAATACTTTTCTAAAGACATCATTCTAACTTTTGCATCAGAGTCCCCGTGGCAGGCACCAGCACCGGTGTAAAAAATTAATCTTCATCTTATGCAGATTGCTCCACATGATCAGCATCCAGTGGAAATTTGCATCCACAATCCCTCCAAATTTGTGATCACCAGCTCACCACATGTTTCTTCTCTTTGAATCTCAAATCCAGTATCTTGCCACGTGGAAAGTCTTAATTGAGCCTTTTTAGACTTTCCTTGCCCTTGTCCTGGTTACGTATCCCCTTATTTTCTCTTTCACTTCCCCATTATGTCTTTTACTCTCCTCACCCACCTCCTCACGAATCACCTCTAGCTGGTTGGCTGCCACCTTCATTGTCTCTCTTTGGTGCACCTTAGAACCCACATTGATGCTGCCACAAGATAAATTGAAGGCTTGATTCCCTTGTGAGGGAATTACCACTGGAGCTGCAGTATGTATGTGTGGAAGGACTGAGAGAAGCTACATGACTCAATGGCTCAAACATATTTCTGGCAATTGAAGTTGATACTGAGATTGTTCATGGCAAATTATCAACAATATCCTCCAAAGGTAGAAATTTGCTGCTAAGAAAAAATACACTTTTTGTGGCAGTTCATGCTATTTTGTGTGACATTTGATCAAAGTGCAATGGTAGAATGTTTGAGGGTGTAGTACATAAAAAGGATGAGGCGATTTTGAATATCAAAAGCTGTCTCAGTTATTGGTATATGGTCTTTTGAAGTTTAGGTGGGATTGCTTGGAGGATTACATAATTGGTGAATCATCCTTTGATTTACTTCGACAAAGGAATAATCACGAATAACCTTTTTTTTTCTTTGTAATTAGGCGATCAAGCTATCAATAGCCAAATATATATTAGTTGATCAATGTACTTGCCATCTAATTAGATTAAAAAAACCGTGAAAAAATATGGTCTTGAATCTTGATAGTTTGACTACAATCCTCGTCCTGGAAAATCTTCAGCAGTTGAAAGGTACAACATACTTTCCAATGGATTTGGAAAGAGCATGCACAAAATAACTGTCCTGAACAACCAGATGCGCAATCAGGATCAACCTATATTTACCTGTTTAATATCCAATCTCTTAATGGAATTGATGTATCAAAGGGGGTCAGCCTAATATAGCTATCTCAGATAAGAGATCATGCTTCCATTGGAGTATAGTACTTTCCTTCAAGCCACCAAACTCATGCCAAGAAATAATTAAGAGTACCAAATTCTTACTATGAAATGTTTGGTGCCAATTAATGTGGTTGATTCACTTAGGAGGGTGGAGACAAGATGACCCCAATTATCTTTTTATCTCTAGTTAAAGGCATGGAAGAGTGTTAATGTGATTGAGATTTTTAGAAATCAAGAGGTGAGGGGGGAGATGTATTGGGAGGTGTAAACATGGTCTCAGTATCCTCATATGTTTGTGTTTCATGTTTTGTAAATCTTTGCCAATGCCAATTTATCGATGTTTTCACTTTCTGCATGGTATGTATCTCTATTGGTACATTACAATTATTGTTGATACATTATTATTTTCTATCAGTGGGTATTTCTCTTGGGTTGAGGCAATGAAGCATATAATCTCACCTTACTTATCGCATCTGAATTTTTTTAGGTTTTATAGCAGCATTGGACCTGGTGACACCCTAAATGTGATTGGAGAATTTGATAACCTAGGAAAATGCATTGTGGATCGTTACAATAATCTTGTCATTGTACATCCAGATATACTACTGTCTGGAACACGGGTATCTAGTACTTAACTACTTCGTTGAATATTGATGTTGGTGAGTGTTCTTTTTCCTCTTTGAAAAGTTGAAAACGCTTTTATCAGGTCGCTTCCAGTTTTAGCTGCCCAAGACGAACGGTCCTGGATGAAAGGTTGAAGGGAAATGAGCATTCAAGTGCAGCATTGATTGGAATATTGCTCCATCAGATTTTTCAGGTTTCATGATTTATAATTCGTTCATATTGACAACTAGTTATACAATTGTATTTGCCCCAAGCAAGACTGAAGCGACAAACACACTTAACTTTTGTAGGCCGGACTGTTGAAGGAGTATCCTACAAAAGACTACTTGGAGGAGTATGCGGGTTTAGTCCTTCAGAAAAATATAGAGAGCATGTATGCATGTGGAGGTGAATTTCATTTTGAAGATCTTTTTGGTTTATTATGGTTGTTATCTATTATGATTGATGGGCTATCATTAACGACTGAAAGCATTAGGGTGTAAATTTTGTTAATGGTAATGATCATCAGTTGAACTACTTGATGCAGTGTTATACTTTCTGTTAGCTATCCTTCTATAAAATACATTGTTTCTGGTCACTGGGTAAAACTTAGTCACTGAAATCTGAAGTTCTGATGTCTTAAGAACTTAACCTCTATGTACTTGAACTTTGCAGAAAACGAGAAGGATATGCGTACAACTATAATTAAGGCGATTCCAAAAATATTAGACTGGATTGCTTGTTTTAGGGATTCTCAGGTATTGTGATATTGTTGATTATGTCGGTCTTCTCAATAAGTACTTGATACCAGCTACTTGTTCATGTGAATAATGTCTGATGAGTAGTTTCTCAAAGCTCAATACAAAATAAACACGACGTCTGGCTGAGTCTTTAGGTTAGGATTAAGTAGTTGGGTTTACCTATTGTATCACTAATATAACCATTATACGTGCATCTATGCCAAAATAATCTAAATGAAAGAATTAGTTATATATATGTATATACACATCTATAATTTAGTGCCATATCTAATCCTAATAGTTTCACTTGGATAGTGATAGAATTTTCGCAACAAGACTTCAATGTAGAGTGGTGATTATGAAAGTTCTTCTTACCCCTTGGGGGTGGGTTTATCATCTACCAGCCTTTGAAGGGGATTTTCTTTGAATCCTTCTATGTAAATTGGGGAATAGTAGCTTTGGGGTCTCAATGCTCTAAGATCAACATTGTTATAGTTAGATCAGTGACTATGGATAAATTTACATTTTAAATAAAAGATATAATCAGAAAAGAAAATCTTAAGTTGTTGGTCGATAATCTGTCTAGTTGTGCTTTTAAGATCAACATTTTTGTAATGAGGTCAGTGACTACGAATAAATCTTACTTTTTATAAAAGGTAGAATCAGAAACGAGAATCTCTAGATGTTGCTCGGTAACCTGTCTAGTTGGGATCTCAATTGTCTGTCATGTATACTTGAGGTTTTGATCTTCTCATGGGATTAATGTCTGAAATAAACAATATATAGTGCATAAATCTCATTAGATTGTTTTTGAAGGTGTTATGATACAAGACCTAACCCTTGGCCGCATTTGTGTTATAAAAGAAGGTAACTTGGTCTTTCTCAGCTGATGCATTCTCATAACTTTGGACAGGAGTCTAATGCTCCTACTGTGCATTTTGGATCAAATAAAGAACAGATGAGAGTCCAAATATCCGAGGTAAGGCAATTAATTTGTTTGGATATTGCACATTCCTCCCCGAGAATATCGGGAATGGGCTTTGATGATGACGATGATGATGATTGCACATTCCTGTAATGTGTTTACAATCATGCATGTCTTACAGCATAGCTAGAATCATGCTTATATTAAATTTAGACTCTATGGTGAGATAAATTTTAAATAGACATGCATCTCATACTTGTAAGACTAAGAAAAAATATGAGTCCATACGGACCATACAGTACAATTAACAATTATACAATTTTCATATTAACTGTATATGATAGCTCAGTGATTGATTTTTTATATCATAGGTAACGGATATTGAGGAAATGGCATGGGCGCCAAGATATGGTCTGAAAGGAGTTATTGATGCTTCTATTCGAGTGAAAGTACATTCAGAAATCAATGGTTCGAATGAGAAAATTATGCCTTTAGAGTTTAAAAGTGGAAAAGGAACCACTGGCCAGGCAAGTTGAAAATTTTCCTGAACTCACCAGAAAAATGTAGTAGATGAAGCTGCTAAAAAAAGATTGCCACTTGCAGTTCAGTTTCTTCTAGACATTGATCTATTTTTTTTCTTTTCCTGATGATATTGCAACTTGTCTTTTGTACAGAGTTTCATGGAACACAGTGCCCAAGTGGTCTTATATGCTCTTCTGATGTCTGAGAGGTTAGTTTGTATCGTGAGACCCTTGATTGGAAATACTTAACCTTCAGAAACATTAGGAACATTATTTTATGTGTCAACTTCAGGTATTTGAAGCATATTGACTCTGGTCTTCTATATTACCTCCACACTGACCAGACAAAGGTAGGCTCAACTATCTTCACTGAGGATTAGTTGTTTTCAAAGTACTTAGTTTGTATATCATCACTACTACAGGGAATCACAGTTCAAAGGTCTGACATGATTGGGCTAATCATGCGCCGCAATGAACTTGCAAGCTACATATTAAAGGCATCGACAACACAACAATTGCCTCCAATGTTGCAAGTATGTAATCTGTAGATCTATCCCTGGGATTCTTTATGTAATACATCTCCCCGTGGACATTGATTTTTCTAGTGCATTTTCTATTGTAGAACCTGAACACGTGCAGAAGTTGTCGCCATCTCAATGTGTGTACAATTTATCATAAGGTAAAAGTTCAGTTCCTGTTATACATCTCTTCTCAATTCGTAAAGTAATTAGTAGGACTGCTTTAATGCCATGTAATGGGGCATGACTATTACTTGTATTAGAAATTTAGATTACTTGCATGTTGCTCAGTTTGTTCAGAGAATTGTGATTTTTTGCAGAGAAAATTTGTGATAAGCACTATATCAATACAAGAGAAACATGGCTTTTTATTCTCTTACATGTTTCTTGCATAGGATTAGGATGGATCCATATTGGATTGTTGTGATAAAAATCCATAATTTTATTATTTATATCCACTTAACCAAAATTTCCGTCATATTGATTAAGACCATTAGAATAGTTAGAACTGTTTGAATTTCCAGATGTTTTGCTATTATTTCATCATTTTTTTCCTTCAAGATACTATCTCATTGTCTTTTATGCATCTGTATAACAGGCACAAGGTGGCAGCACAGATAGTAGTGGGTTGGGGGATGTGTTTGATTCACATACTAAACACTTAACCATTGATCAATATGATTTCCTTCGGCAATGGGATCGGTTGATTGACTTGGAAGCTAAAGAAACAATGGTAGATATTTTACAATGAGCATATGGTATTATGAAGGGCAATTTTGACTTGTCTCCCCAATAGTAATAGCCAATTAGAGATGCCTCCCCATTTAATAAGAATTAAACTTGCCTCCTGAGACTCACCGTTTCTATTAGCCATCGCTAGGATATGTTTGCATTACCAAAATACCAATCTCATTAGAGTCAAGATTTTTATAACAATTAACTTGAAAATTTTTACATCCACTCACTTAGGCATTTTCTTTTAAACTCATCTCCCCACAATGTAGTTTGGCAATGTAAAAATTAACCAAAATTTTGATTGATGGAAACCGTGAGTTTGGGAAGCAAGTCTAAATCCAGATTAAATTGGGAGGCATCTTAGTATAATCTAACCTAAAACTAAAGCTAAGATAAACCCTTTAATAAAAGATAAAAAATAACTTAAATTTTCCTTCAATCAAAAGCCAAAATACAACGGTAATCTCATGTCTTATTTATAGAGCCTATTAGCTTCTCTAGCAAGCAATCCTCTTAACCCTAAACCTAATATGGCTAGTAACCTAATCTTCAGTATGGGCCTTAGTGTGCCCAACCCAATTATTAACTAACATATTAACTACAATCCAAATTACTCAATTACATCACCCTCTTTGGGTTGAAGAAGCTTGCAGCTTGTCCACAAGCTTCAAGGTGTACGTCGTACTCTCAGCAAGCAAAAATATGAGTTCACCTTCATCATCAGTCAGAGGTACACCCTGTTCCATACCTTCTTGCTCATCTAACTTACCAGTCAACAATACATACTGCCCTTTTGGACACTACTTCGGACATAAACAAGTTGGTCGCTGCAGAAAGGTAGTAGAAGGGTGAACCGGATTCACATAAGGTTTCTTTTTTGTCTGATCCTGAAGTTGAAGCTTAGTTTCTGCGTGCTTAGCCATATTCTAGCAAATAAATGGGTATCAAATTCTTCTAAAGCCAAAACATATTTAATTCTTGCATCCAAACCTTGGTAGAAGCAATAAGCTGTATGACGTTCTGATTTTTGTGGCTCGCTCGCTTATTCAAAGTTCAAAATTCAGTTGCATTGTCGTTAACAATTTATCCATTGTGTAATTGCCATCAAGGCATCAATCAACCAAAAATGTTGCCTTCATATCCAATGGGACAAATGCTGCATGCATCAAATTATATAAATCATCCCAAGCCATCACAGGGGTAAATGCATAGCATTGGGATGAACACAGTCTTTTTGCCACTAAAAATTCACTGTTCCTTTCAGTTTTGTGCCTACTAAATTGACTGCTTTCAAGCCCCGCATATTCCTAAACTCGAGAATGCGATCAATTTCTAATGATCAATCAACAAATGCATCGCTTAGTTCCGCATCATCATCTGCAAGTATATCTAATTTCAAACCTGTATCATCCCGCCTCTCCATGACGGCCAACAACTATGCAAACTAGTCATTCTCTACAAAGTGGCCTCCTCCATAAGCCTGATCACCTAAATTAGGTGACGAAAAGGCTGATTGCCCCCTCTCCCAACTCCTTTACCTCATCCCAAGGGTGCTCGAACTTGTCTTCTATCCTGCACAGGTGGCCATGGGGGATGTGGGTCTTTGCTGATCTTCGACCTAATGTCTTACATACTCTTGTGGAAATTCAACCGGATCTGCAACTGATTGTTGTGGAGAGATACCAAACCGTGCATGTGCCTCATCATGGGAATCAACCGGATGAATTTGTGGAGGTGTTGGGTGATGTGGAGGTACACTGAATGGATTGGGAAGCTGGTAATACACAGAAAACTTGGATTCAACTAGCTACCTGAAGCATGATATAAAAAAGCTTGCTCAAAGGTAGGGCTGAACAAAAAACCGATCAAACCGATTAAACCAACCGAACTGATCTACACCGAACCGATTGGTTCGGTTTAATTTCGGTTCGGATCGGTTTCGGTTTTAAAAAATTCAAAACCGAAGTAGTCGGTTCGGTTTTCGGTTTCTATGTGATTTTAACCGACCAAACCGAACCCACCAAATATATATAATAAATAATATATATTTTATATATAAATAATACAATATGTTTAAAATAGTCGGTCGGTTCGGTTTTATTTCGGTTTTGATTCGATTTTAGTCGGTTCGGTTACGGTTTGCATAAATTAGAATCGGTTCGGTTTCGGATCGGTTTTGTTAATGGTCGGTTCGGTTTGAAAATTTTAAAACCGACCTAAGTCGGTTCGGTTTTCAGCCCTACTCAAAGGCTTGATGAGGGTTACTAGGAGTCGAGAGAGCATTAAGATTAGGGTGAAGTCGAGGTGGTGAGGGAAAAAGCTGGGGTTGGGGAAGGAATCCTCCCAAAGTAGCGGGAAGGGCAAATGAGTGCGAGGGGGGTGGGGTGGTCCATGGGAGTGGAGGGAGGGCCGCCGTGCTGTGGGGAGGGTCGATAAGACCGGTCGATCAGTAATGATTTACTGTGCCACTGATGGAGGGTAGATAGTGATGCTGATCTCCCTTGCGAGCCGTCGGGAGCTCTGTGTAGGTGCTCGACGGTTCCTTGGGTCGTTGATTCTGTTCTCGAGCTTTAGGGTTGTTGAATCTTCTTCAGCTCTACTTGTACAATCTGTGCAACCCTCTTCTGAAGCCACTATTGCAACCCTGCAATATGTTTTGGCACTCTTTTTTTCTTTCGAGTCTTTTGCAGTCAAGCATTTGTTATATCCTTGCCAATCTGTTCTGCCAATTTTTGTCTCTACGGTCCCTTTCAGCTTCCAAGGTTTCTCTCGTTGTTTTCCACTTTTTGATGGCTTCTATCGCTTTAGATATCTCTTATTCAATCATCTTCCAAGCTTTCTCTTTTGAGTACTTTGTGGATTTAGTTCGTGTCGGTACACAATAGGAGCGCTTCGACTCTGATACCAAATAGTGTAACCTAATAGTGTAATCTAACCTAAAACTAAAACTAAAACTAAGATAAAACCCTAAACTAAAAGATAAACAAATAACTTAAATTTTCATTCAATCAAAAAGCCAAAATACAACTTTAATCTCATGCCTTATTTATAGAGCTTATTATCTTCTCTGGTAAGCAATCCTCCTAACCGTAAACCTAATATGGCTAGTGTTCTAATCTTTAGTTTGGACCTTAGTGTGCCCAACCCAATTATTAACTAACATATTAATTACAATCCAAATTACTGAATTAAATCATATCTCTAATTAGCTATTACTATTGGGGAGGCAAGTCAAAATTGCTCTCTTATGAATGCTAGCGATGGTATTTGTTGCATAATCCTTTTATGTATGTGTTCTTTTACTTCTTTATTACAGGTTGCCAAGAGAAAACTCTGGCGTACAAGTAATCGAAAAAGTGAATGCTCTACCAATGGCCTTTCTTCTGTTTATCTTGATGTTTCAAATGACCTCTCCCCAAATAAGTTTGCCAAAGAGGGTCGATTCCTTTATCGTTTTGTGCGCCAAGATTCACCTCTTTGTGATCCAGAAAGTCATGATGGGGAAACTGTGGATGCTGCACCTTCTCTTACAAGCAACCTAGATTGCACTCTCAGATGCGGGGACTATGTGGTAAAAAAATATTTTCTTAATTGCATAGGCTTGTTTTGTTACTTTTCATGTAAAATAGTCTCCATAAGAGAAGTTTGTTATAACTTAGAAACTTAATTGCTTGTTCATTTTATTTCTTTGCTGTGTTTTGTAGTGAGCTACTCGCTCATGGTTTCCCCTGTCACCCTCCTTGGAATCCCTCTTCTTAATCAATGATAATCTATGTGACTTTTTTTAGGAGAAGTTTGTTATCAAAACTTAAATGTCTTAACTGGTCTGGAAGTCACTGGAGCTATGTTTAGATAGAGTGACATCGTGCAATCAAATTCATGTAGCCAACATCAGCACTGCGGGGGATATGTTGAGATCCTGATGAGATTTGACTGAACGTCAGATACTATCTTCTTATCTATATCTCATCTTGTCAAATCCAATTTTACAAGATCACAAGTGAATAAGACATTTTGAAATTTTCTTGGTTCTTGCACCTCTTGCTTCCCACACTACCATATTTACTCTTCATGAACGAATATATTATCATCTCATATTGCATAACTGAGTGGCTATTATAAACTTAATAATGCAAAATATCATATGCTCTCTCTCCAGTGCAACTATGCTTAGACATTTTATGTAGTGTTGTATACTGCATGCATTGGTGCTTCTTGAGTTCATCATTATGATATCTAACTGTAATTTGCATTGGTTGTGCTACACTGCTGAGATTTGTTGCATTAATCTTAGCGGTGGAAATAAACAATGAAAAATGTTTGTTCTCTGAGATATCCATAATGCCTCTCATGGTATGTTCAGTAGCTTTTTTATGTTGTACAGCTGCCAGGGTGGTATTAACCAGTTGTGATCCTTCTAGTTTTTGCTGTTCCTTTTTTGAAGCATTTAAATCAGGGTATGTGTGTATGTGGCACATAGAGGAACTTATGGCATCAGGGTCTGAGGCATGCATGGGCCTAGCACTAGGTGCCTCATCTCTAAGTGCAAATCTCTCTCTCGCCTTCCCCTCCCTTTTCTCTAGGGGTGGGCAATGTCGGTTCGGTTCGGTTTTGAGCCCCAAACCGATTTCATTCGGTTTGCCCAAAATCGAAACCGAAACCGAATTTTGTATTTGTAAACCGATGAATTCGGTTGAACCGAATTTTGGATTGGTTCGGTTCGGTTGGGCCGAAATTTTAGGCTCAAGCATTTGAAAGACTTTCATTAAAACATGTCCAATTTTTTTACAGGACCAATTTTTTTATAGACTCAATTTTTAGCCCAAAATTGAAAACTTTGAGAGAAGCGGGTGATTTAGTGCATTAGGGTGTATTGCAGTGCATTTGTTGCACTAATCAAGTATTGACACCTACTTGTTATTTAGTTATTTATATATATCTAACTAATCGGTCGGTTCGGTTATAAATCGGTCGGTTCAAAACCGTAAACCGATTTCGAACCGTTTATAATCGGTTCGGTTCGGTTTAAATTATTTGATTTATACTCATATTTCGGTTCGGTTACCGAACCGAATTTGAAAATCGGTTCGGTTGGTTAACCGAATTTAAATCGGTTTTTGCCCACCCCTACTTTTCTCCTCCCATTTTCAATTCTAAATCTGAAATCGATTCTTTCAAGACAAGCTGGCTGTTTTTGGTTGTTTGTTTAGGTTATTATTAGTATCATCATCATCATCATCATCATCATCATCATCATCATTATTATTATTATTATTATTATTATTATTATTATTATTATTATTATTATTATTATTATTATTATTTTTTGAGTTGAGCCATTTCTTTTGTGAAACTTTTAGTGGGCAAGTGAAGACGAACTGTGGCGCACAGCGCGCTCTCTTGTCCCAGTGTGTAATCATAGATAAATTACAAAAAATAGTTTCCAAGAGCTAATCCTAGAAAACAAAAAAGAAACAACAAATTCAGAGAAACAGTTTTACGTTGACATAAGTTCTAAACAGAAGCACACGACAAACTTATTCATTATCTTCATGCCTAAATACCTCACCTCACTCCCACCCCCTTCCTTTGATTCAATTTCTTTTGGGCTGGTGCAGCGGAAGATGTACCTAAGTGCACCTGACACATGATTTGCACCCATGGCGCCTCACAGTGTCCGCCACTTTTGATTATATATATGCTCTCTTCATCCTTGTGAAAATATTGATTTGCCAAATTGGTAAAAGTATTACGCAACTCCGTATTTTCAATTCCATCATGTTAAAGTATATTCTCCTTCATTATTAATTTCTGTCTAACCTCACCCCCACAGTTTTTCAGTGTCTTTTTTCCTTCTAGATGTTAGCAGTCTTTCTGACTTTTCAAGAAACTTATGAAGGTTTCCACCAGCACAACCCATTGGCTTTACAGTTCTGATCCAAATGTTAAGAAATCTAATTTTACTTTTTACCCTCGGCACTCGATCAAGCAACGATATTGTTGGATCAAGCTAAAATCATTAGCACATCATACAAGAGAAAAGCAGCTGGGGTACGAGCTCCTTGGCTTGGCATAATTCTAGCTTACTCAATTTCGCTAATAGTTGTGTTGAATATTTAGTGCTTTCCCGTTAATTCAAGGAAATAAAATATTTTGCTTACTTGGTATCAAGGTGATTGTCGGGGATTTATATGCTTGTGATATCCGTTATATTTGTCAGTTTATTGTTGTTGGAGCTGAACTTGAAAATTGAAACAGAATGACGTTCTGGAAATACTCTGCTGTTTTCTGGTGATTTGAGTCACTCTCACTGATTTACTAACTAATTTTTTTTTACATTCTGTATAGCACATATATTACCTTTATTCTCATGTAATATAGTGATAGGAAATGGTAATTGATTGAGTGAGTGAATATGCAAAAATATGTGGGCCTTCATGGGATATATGATATATTTGTACACCTTTTTTGTCACATTACTTGGTGCATCCTATTTCACACTTTAATTATTTTTTTCTTGTTTTTATCCTGTAACATGTTTTAGATACTTAGCATTGAAGCTGGTCATGTTCCTGTAGCAAGTGGAGTAATAGCTGACATCAGCCGTTTCCATGTTTCTGTAAGGATCATATTTAATATGTTGACTTTGAATAGTTATAGTTCTGTTACATTTATTAGCTTGGGATGAATGACATGATATCTAGGAAATAATTTCATAATATAGCTTCATTAAACTTGCTAGGCTGACGAATTCACTAGTCATTTCTGTTCTTTGTAAATCTTTTCTTGGTGTAAATTCTCAAGGTATCCCTGTCTAGACGCTTAAAGCTCCCAGGGCGCAGTCCTACCGAGGAGATTGGAGATCTACTAAAAGTGGTTTGGCAAATCGAGAAGGATGAAGTTACAACCTCATATGCAATTATGCGGTATTTAATAAGATTTTACCTTGTCTTGACCTTTCCTGAATTATTTCAGCTATCGTAGCTAGTTGTGGATTTTTTTTTGTTTGGCCTTTAACAAATTACATTTCTTTTGATGATGTTAGATTCAACTTGATACAGTTGTTCGTGCAAAGTGCACAGAATTCTCATTTGAGGAAGATGATTGTTGACCTTGAGGTAAATATGCATTGCTTTCATGCAGATTCTTGTATTCCTTTCAAAGTAATTGCATTATCAAGTTCCATGAGATGAATTCTTGCAGGCACCCAGGTTTGATAATGGACTGATATTTAGTCAAGATCCAGCAATATCATATATACAGTCCGAGAAGAATTTGAATAATGATCAGCGCAGAGCTATCCACAAGGTCATAAAGTAGTCTATATTTTTAATCCAAGTTTTTTTTATCTCGTATTTCCAAAATTGTTAACGTAATAAAGAAAACCATGAAACATTTTGTGACATACACAGGCATTTCATTGTTCAGAAAGTCCCTTTTTCATATACTTGTTATTTTAATGGTACAACTAGTTTTGTAATTTGATAAAATATTATATTGTGGAATAGTTATTATCTTGAACAAGGTTTGGATTTAGGTTATATCTGTTCTTAAATTTAGACTTTTAAGGCAAACCATATCTTAACCTTTCTTCCATGAAGCCACTTTTAAATAGTGCAATAATTTACCTACTTTCAAGAAAGAAATTGAAATCGTGGTGTTATACCATTATGATGGACTCAAAACATATATACTTTGTTCATCAATTTGGTTTGTACTCTGGTTTTCATGTGCAAACATATATACATTGTTCATCAGTTTTGGTCCCCAATTATGAAATCACTCACATTACACAAGGTGGGGGCAGATGAGTACAGTGAGGATTGAGGCAAAGACATTCTCTGTGGATACACTTGGATGCATACTGTGTCTCGAGATCAAGGAGGTTGGCGGAAGGCATGACTCCAAATATTAGATTGGAGCAGTAGGGAGCAGAAAGGCTGTCAGAGATTCTGTTCAGAATATCAGAGTTTGGGCCAGTATTTTCGGATGTAAGAAAAAGGTCTTTTCCTTGCATGTATATGGGGCTTCCATTAGGTGCCAAATTAAAAAACACTAGTGTGTGGGAAGAGATCATTGAGAGAATTGAATACAGATGTAGCTCTTGGAAGAAGAAATACATATCTAAGGCAGGCAAAGCTACTCTCATCCAAAGCACAGTTGCTTTCATTCCTGTGCATATGAAGTCCCTTTGTGTGATGTGGCTGCCAAAATTGAGAAGCGTATGAGAAACTTCCTTTGGGCACCTCCCCACTTCTAGAAAGTATCACTTGCTCAATTGGTTGAAGGTGTGCCAACCAAGAGTAGTGGTGACTTGGGAATTAGAAGAGTTAGAGAATTCCACAATGCGTTGCTCATCAAACGGGCTTTGCCTACCCTTAAAATAAAGAATTCCGGCTTGGCCCTGGAAAGGGTTGGCAACAACAGAAAGGAAAGGGTCCACGTAGTTGTTGTGCCGGCCCACTGAGCAGTAGGTTTTGCATCTACTACAAATGAGAGAATCCACTCTACTATTTGAATATCTCTCAATTCTCTCAGCTAAACGGCCTGGGATCAAGACTAACGTGGTGTTTGGTCTCACATATAGTTGATCAAGATCAACTTGTGAACACAACGTCCCTAACTTCTACCAAACCAACATTCCCATCTATTCTGAATAGGTTCATCAAAACCGTTAGGGATAGGAAAAATATCACTGCGTTTATATAGCACACCCATGCAGTCAATCAATCCCAAATTGGTTGAACAGTTAGACAGATTGGGAGAGCTTGCTTCAGTCGTCATTACCCTAAACCAATCATATTGAGCAACTAACTCAGCAAAAGACGCGTGGAAAGTGTTATTCCTCCATCTACTTGAACCTGAATTAGGGACTAAGGACCAAGTTGGCCTCCATCTGAAGGTTTGGTATTGAGATTGGTTCTTTATGGAGATAAGTCCTAGCTAACAAATACAGAGCTGGGCCTTAGTACAGGTTCACTTTTGTGCCAAACTCAACTTACATGTGGTCTTTATGAAAGACATTATGAAGCTCAAAGCTTGTATGCAGGACATAATTCTTTTAAAGTTCACAATGGTGACGAGTGAGTCAACTTCTAGGATCATTGATGGATTGGGGACTCTCTGAAGATAACCTTTCCTGCAATCTTCAATGCCTCAAATAATTAATAAATTTTTTGGGCAACCGTGCTTAAGGGTGGAACTTTCTGTTGAGAAGAAATTTGGATGATTGGGAAATACCACAAATGGCTAATCTCATTTTTGTTACTGAAAATATTTCACTTAGTGTCTGTGGAAAATGATTCCAATTTTTATATGAAAGATTGATATCAAACTCTGGCTCCTAGAGGGACACCTCCTCTTGATCACAAAATTAGCAAGTTGCATCCCTTCATTTGGTTAAAGGAAATCCTTACGTGGGCTTTTTTCTTTTGTGCATTGTTTTGCATGGTAGAGTGCTCACGGTGGACAACATAGTTAGAAAATGTCTCTTAATCCCTAACCACTGTCTTTTTTTTTTTGGAAAGCTAACCACTGTGTCTTTGTGATCAGGTAGAGGAATCCATTGATCACCTTCTTCTCTCCTGCCCTGTGGTCTGTGAGCTATGGTCCAAACCCTGTTTAATTTGACCTTCATGCTTCTTCAACCCCATCTTTTCTTGTATGGGTGGTTGAGAGTATGTATACTTCCAATAGCAAGATTGACTCCTAGGAAATGGGTCTCGGAGAGGTTGACTCATGCAGTTGTGTGTGGATTATTTAGAGGGAAAGAAACAACAAAATTTTCAAAAATATTGATAAATTGCCAATGCTCTAAAAGCTTGAACTTGTAGAGAGAGCCAATTTAATCATATAACAAGCGGAAGGGAGAGCTAAGGAGTGGGACTAAAATATGTCGGTAGTACCAACAGTATCATGTACCTTAAACACATGGGATTTTAGGCCTATGGACAACTAGAGTGGGCTAATGTTCCAACATTCCCTCTTAGTGCAAGTGTGAAAAAACTTGCAGTGATTGCGCTAGATGAGATTCGAATCCACGACCTCCGTGGACAACTGAAGTGGGTTAATATTCCAACAAATATAAAGAAGTCAACTGACCAGTTGTGGATAGATACAACGATTACTTTATGGTTATGGGATGTAATTGGAATAGGTTGGGGACTTCTTATATGCTTAATTGGTAGTATATAGTTCTCCCCAACAATTCTTGTTGTCTATATATTTTGGGGCAGCTTGTCCTTTTATCACTGCTACCTCCTCTCCCTTGTTTTTTACTCACCGTTAATAAAATTTCCTGTTTTTCTGATTAAAAAAAGTAGCATGAAAAGGTGGAAATTGAGAGGGAGTGAACTGTGGATTGTTTTAGAAAAAAAGCCAATAGTTTTGATTCTTTGTGAAAGGTTTGGGCTAAATGTACATCTCATTTTAATAACGTTGCGGAAAGGAGGAATGAGATGGATGGATTCATGCAAAAATATAAAAATGTATGGATTTCAAGGACAATAAGAAGATACTTTCTGGCCTAAAACAGACAACTGAGTTTGAGGAAGGGTTCAGGGTTGGCTTATAAGGGATCTTATGTAGAAGTGTTGAGGGAGGATAGAAAAGGTGCTATGGATTGAGTGGGGGTTGTAGTCTGTTAGACTTTTTGCAGGAGATTTGTGGAGTGGATGCTGTGAGAGAAGAGGGTGGTACAACTAGAGCTTCGTTTGAATGAGTAACAATAAATGTTGCAGGTATTCGATTCCAATGGGAGACGATGGGTTTCAAAGTAGGAGATGAGGAGTTTGTAGTTGGGGAAGGTGCAAGGGCTGAAGTAAAGATGCCAAACAGTGGGAGTAATGAGGTGTCTACGTGGCAAGCAAACGAGCTTATGTGACATGGTTGGCCAGACGGAGAAAGATGGGACACTTGGAGTTTCATTATAGGCTAAGAGTGACAAGGTGGTGAGCAACAAAGTCTTACTGGCATCCAAGGTGGATTAAATGGATTTCAAAATACACAAAATATTCAAATCTCTGATATGGTACAAGATGTTGGGGGAGGGCTGGGTGAGGATATTCAACTAAAGGGAATAAACATGTATAAGGGATTGATTGGAGCAATCACAAAGAATATCAAATCTGCTGATTTGGTGCCAAGTCAAAAGGAGAGAATCTCGATCCAATCATGGGGTGGAACAAAGGAGTCCTATATGCTCTCGTTTACAGCAAGGAAACTTAGTCTTGCTCAACAGAGAGTGGATGGATTAAAGGAGGCTTCACTTGGGCAGGTAAGGCTTAATGTTGACTGAACTATCAATTAGAAAATCACCTTTTAAGCCCAAGTTCAGAATTTATCCGACTTAGACATCGAGACCATGGTAAGTTAGATAAGCCCAAGATGTCGTCTTCTCTTCATTGCTTCAACATGCTAGAGAAGGGACTCGACCAAGTGACTGTGATGTACATAATGTCATCCTCCAAGGATGCAGTTGCGGGTATGAAAAGTGCAAGTTCAAGCTCTATGGTGAGGTTTCAAGAGGATGAAATGAAATTAAAGATTCAGATGTCCTGAGTGAGGTTTCCAGGGAGGTTAGAGATGACAGGGTGGAGGTTGAGGGTTAGAATGAAGTTCTTGATTGGGGGATTGTTGTAATTAGTTATAAATGAATCTCAGAGTTAGTCTTGGAATGTGAGGGGAGTGGAGACTCGGGAGAGAAGAGAGGCGGGACGTTTATGGAGATGGAAAGCTTTGTGAATTGGAACTCGGAAACCTTCTTTAGCTTTTCCTATGGTATTCTTATTTTTTGGAGGGGGGCATGGGGTGGCGGGAGGAGACCTATGGAGGTGGTGATGCAACTGCAAAACTCATTTTTTCTATATTGGTGACTAATACTCCCTTTATTACCCTGATTCCCAAAAAGGATGACATGGTTTTCATTCACAACTTTAGAGTAGTTAGTTTAGAGGGTCGTGTGTATAAGAATATTGCAAATGCGGTGGCCAGGAGACTCAAGTCGTATTTGGGCTATATCATTGGTCCCATAGGGGGGCTTTTGTGAAAGATACCAAATTTTGTATGGGGTGATGGTTGCAAAAAGATTGGTTGACTTGAGCTGAGAAGTGGTCCTTCTAGATTGTTATGTAAGAGCGACTCTGAAAAATGATTGGGGTGTATGGATAAGATGGGTTTTGGCGAGACATAGATTAGATGGGTCAAGATTTGCATGTTGACATTTCACTTTCATTGTGGGTGGGAGCCAACCGGATTCTTAAAGATATCGAGAGGTATCCACTAAGGTGATGCAATGTTATCCTTTTTGTTTATTATTGTAGTATAGACTTTGAACATGTTAGTCACAAAAGCAGTGAAGACTGTGTAAAAGGACAATATTTACAAAAAAAAGGTGTTACATGTGTCGTGTCAGATACGCTTGTCTACACTCACAATTAGACACTCCATGCTCAGATCATTAATTTCTTTATTACATATTTCAATTCTTTACAAGCATATTATGGAAAATTAGTAGTGCATGAGTAGCAATATGGACTTATAAGTGAATGAATATGACTAATAATTCAAAAGAATAAAAACTTATTGCTAAAAAAAGTAAATAATACTAAAATGTATAGGCATGTCCCAGCGCATCCCATGTTTTTTTGCCGACGTGTCTGACACCTCATGTTTGTCGGATTCTTCCTGTATCTATTTCGTTGTTACATAGGTGGAGACAAGTCTATTAGAAGGTGTTAAACTAAAGCCTATGGTTAGGACAATTGCTCATCAGTTTGTTTACGACTCTTAATTCTTTGTAGATGATGACATGGCTTAGATGGAGAATTCTAAGTATATTTTGTTGATTTTTCCAAGTATGCTCTGCTTTGAAAATTAACTTCTCCAAAGGTTTAGTGTATGGGGTGGGAATAGAAGCGAATAATCGAATTGTCAAATGGGTGTGTTGCCAACAATTTACTTAGGGCTTCCTTGAGGACATGAAATGAAACAGGTGTATGCATTTGTAGGATCTGATGGTGAGGAAGAGGTTGGCTATGTGGAAGGTGAAGGTTCTGTTGGAAGGAGGGGGATTTGTGTTGATAAGGAGTGCTCTGGTTTATATGCCTAATTATTTATGTCATTTTTCATATGCTTTCTTCATGGCCAAGAAAATTGAGAAATGATTAGGAACTTCTTGTGGTGTGCAGTGAGGACAAAGGGTTTCATGCTCTTAAGAGTTTCGAGACTCGATAAATTCATGGGTCATGTTGTTTCTCCATTTCAAAGCTCAGCTTTGTGAAGCACACAAATTATAGCTGGTGTCGAGAATGGTAGAGATTACCTTTTGATTTACCAGAAGTAGAGGAAGAATTAGTTGTAGGTTATCAAAGGAAGTTTTTGTTGGATTGGTTATGTTGAGTTTTTTTATGAATTAAGCTAAAAAAATGATCCTTCTTATCACTTTGCTCAATATTTGATAATAATTATCCAGAGTTTTGTACTTCTTTTCAATAAACATAAGCCCCACTTTCCATATTTGTCCAGCACATAAAAAAAGGTATGATCTAAGCCTCTATTTCTAATGAGCTTCTCGATCCCAAATTGAGAGGTAATTCCAATGGTCTCATTTGTAAATTGGATTTCGCCAAAGCTTTTGATTGTCTGGGAATTTATAGAGTTCAGTTCATCATAGATCAAATGGGATTCCGGGTAAAATGGAGACGCTGGATCAACACCTGTTTGTCAACTGCCACATTCTCTATCACCATCAACAGCCAGTGCCATGGTTTGTTTTAAAACAGAGCGGAATTCTCTACAGGAAGTTGCCCATGCTTTTTTCTCCTGCAGCTGAAATTTCAACTCAGTGAATTCTAAAAGCAGAAGGAGCAGGGTATATCAAGGGTTTTAGAACAGCTCCTTATAGTCCTTCAGTTGCCATCCTTTGGTATGCAGTTGGATAGCACCAATGATTTGCTTACATCTTGCGTTGTAAAACCAGCAAGTCCCCTTGCAAATACTTGGGTTTGCTATGGGGACCTCATATAAGAGGAAATATACTTGGGATGATGTGATAGAGCGTATAGACAAAACACTAGCAATGTGGAAATGCAAGTTCATATGCAAGGCAAGCGGCATTATCTTGATCAAGTCAACACTATCTGACCTCCCAGCATACTTGCTAAGCATCAATACAATACCAGGTATCGTTGCCTTGACAGTAGAGAGAAGAATGAGGAATTTCTTTTGGGAATCAATGGAAGAGAAAAAGAAGCTTAAGGCAGTAGCTTTGGACACTGTGAAAATCAATTCCTAATGGGGATTTAGGGGTGAGAAAAATAAAGAAACTAACATATCCCTTCTGGGAAAATGGGCATGGAGATTTGCTATAGAAAAGGAGGCTCGTTGGAGAAAATGAATAGCAGCCAAGTATGGTGAAGTGGAAGGTGGTTGGTTCTTGAAGGAAGTCACAACCACCGTCAAGAAGCATCTTATATAGTCAATAATGATTAAAACAACACCTCTTATGCAGTTGGAACTCTGTCTCTTTTTGGGACAATAAGTGGGCATCCAATAGGTCTATAAATGGGGAGACCAAGACATTGACAGATTATGCAACAACAAACAAGGGAAGGTTAGTAGCTTCTATTGCTTCCAAGATCAAGTTCAAAGTTGGAACCTTAACATTAGTCCAGCTAAATGACTAGGAACTGAACATGACTCCCAATCTGCTGAGTTTGCTCGGGGCCTTAATCTCATCGAAGGAGAGGATCAAATAGTGTGGAAAGATAAATCACATCTAGCCATTGCTAAGTCCTAAGAACTATTCCGCAGTCAAAATGAAATGGCTGTTGGGATAGACTTAAAGAGAATCTGCCTCGCGTTTGCTTGTCCATGTGGTTTTTCATGCTTGGAAATTGTTGACTAACAAAAACTTGGTCAAACGAGGTATCCAAGTGGGATCGAGATGTCTCATGTGCAACGATCAGGATGAATCTATTAATCACCTCTCTCTTCATTGCTGTCTTGTAAGAATAATTTGGATAATGTTTATGGCAGATTTTGGCATTTCTGAACTGATCAGTGGCATATTATCTTTTGGATACAAGATTGGAAAGGAGGCACCTCTAATCACCTGGAAGATGAAGAGATTCTTTCAAAATAGTCGTGTCTTCAACCCATTAGCAAAACCAACAAATTATATCCTTCGACATGTCGACTCAATCATGTGGCACTTGGCATTCTATTGGTAATGTTAGAGGAAACACAACGGTCGACAACTTTCATGTGTACTTGGGGGTCTTTCATCTACTAGGGAAGGGACGATTGTACGTTTGTAAGGGAAATTTATTTTCCCCTCTTCTCTTGCCTTCTCTATTTCTTTCCATTGCTCACCTTTTGTACATTCCATCTCTTCAATGAATTTCTTGTTTTCATTGATAAAAAATTGTCATGATGGATGGCATCAAACTTCTGTTTCTTCTGTCCTTTATTCCAACTGTCATTAAGCACAAAGACTTTTCTAGAACCTGTATTATGTAGTTTCGTAATCTTTGTTATAATATGTGGTTATATGTTTTCAGATACTTACAGCAAAGGATTATGCCTTAATTCTAGGAATGCCAGGAACAGGCAAGACATCCACTATGGTGCATGCAGTAAAGGCCTTGTTGATAAGAGGTGCATCCATTCTGCTTACATCCTACACCAACTCTGCTGTTGATAACTTGCTTATCAAACTAAAATCTCAGGTTATATCTATCCCAACTATATTGCGTAACAAAAATTACATTACAACTTCGACATGTTTCTTTCAATTTTGATGTGGAGGAATCACGGTTTATGTATTTATCATACTAACTTCTCGTATGGATGTTTGTCATTTAATTCTTAAAAAGGTAAAAGAGACTGTTTTGTGCGTAAAAGCAAAGTGTAATGTCAAACTGGAAATGAGATATAACCTTATTTTAAAAATTAACCTGGTATAACTTCCAAAAATAATACAGATATTTCTAAAGAAAATTGGACACAACAATATGAAAGAAACCAGTTAAATAAGTATATAAAATATTGAGGAAAAGTATTTTTATCTTCATTTGACATTGTTGAGCTGAATACTTGAAAAAGAGTTCGTTCCTTAAACATAGGAAACCTATGACATGTGCACAATTAAAACTTAAAAATATATGTACACCATAGACCAAACAAACTGTATGTAAACGAGATATTGATACACTTTCAGAAAACTCTTGCTAATCCAATTAAAACAAATGTTTTAAATATGGGAGTTTAGGGATATAAAACTACTTTCAATATTTCAAAGAAAGAAGTGTAGAATATCAAAACCATAGTTATCAAAACATTCATCGTATCATATATCGGAAACCTAATTTAAGATACATGTATTAATGTATCGTGTATTGGAAGATAAGGTGTAAAGTTCAATATATAGTATATAAATATATATCATATATCTAAGCATATAAAAGACACAAATAAGACTTATATATACATATTTAAGCACGGGGGTCCTAAAAACACTTCCATTGATATATGACTTGTGTAATACATATTAGCAACCTATTGGTAATCATCCACCAATCATTCACGTCACATGTACAAGGACGGTGTATCCCTGCATCATCTTATATTAGTATATTGTATATATATATTGTATCGATGAGGTTTTGATGTGTGTATCATATCATATTTTCATAACATATTGATAACTATGATCAAAACTGATGCAAATATGTTTTGTTCTTACATAACAAGGTTATGACGCCAATGGCATGACAGCTCAACGGTTAGAGTTTGGCGGATGGTACCACTAGGTCATGGGTTCAAACCCAGCTTGCGGCATCTTTATGGGTTCTGGGATCCTATAAAAACCCTGCTTGCCTTTCAAAAAAAAAAAAACAAGGTTATGACGAGTGTTAGTGAAAGCAGAATGAAAATAATAGTTGGAACAATATTTGAATGGATTTTGAAATGCATATTTGAGGGTTTAGCCTTACAATGCCTCAAGGATAAAGCTTTAAGAGATGGATGAAATTTATGTCATTTTTACTTGGTATATGGCTAAACTAATTTAAGAAACTTGTTTTAATATTTAGAACATGCAATGTGAACCAACTTTACTTTTCAAAATTCACCAAACTATTAAAATGTGATTTGTTATATAGATATATTGTGTATTAGGCTATTAGCCTTGCCAGACACTCTAAGCATGTTCAGTGAAAAAACCGTATTTAGCATGCAAAATAAATTTTTTTAGGGTGTGTACGTATGTAGTAATGTCAATGCTATTACAAAGTAAAATATTATTAAGAGTTAAAGTTGGTCAAAATTTTAATGGCTTGGGAAGAAACCATATTTTCAAACTAAAAACATTTGTTGTGTCACAGACTCACATAGGAGTGGGCTTACCCTGAACTATCAACTTTCCAAAAATATCAGGTTTAGGGTTTTCCTTTCGATGTGCTCTAATATGCATCAACCTGCATCTTTAAGATGCCTATCCCTTGCCTTTGAAAAATATTGAAATACTTACCGCATGAAATGCATTAGACATTGTTCTAATATTAAATTACGCTATTTTTAAATTCTAATGTTTTGTATTGACTAGGGGTGGGCACGGGACGGGATGGACCTCATCCCTATCCCATCCCGTTTGTTCGGGATAGACCTCATCCCATCCCAAACAGGTTCGGGACGGGACGAGCATGTACTAAATTTTGGATTAAATTTTTTTTTTTTTTTTTTTTTGAAAGGCAACCGTGCCGCCGGTGGGTATAGAACCCAAGACGTGAGGGTTAAACCACCATAGTCTTAACCATTCAATATTGAAAATTTTGGATTTACCAAACACACAACTCAACTCTATTTAAATTTTCATGGTGATGGATTTAAAGGTTTTGGGTAGGGATAAATCCATTGTTTAGCTAAAATTAATTGCTTCTAAAAGCTAAAAGTCATTGTTTAAAATTACATAGTTGCTAATGTTTTAGAAGCAAATTCTCTTCCACAATAGCCTTCTATATTACCTTTAGACTAGCACATGGAAGCTTTGTGAGAATAAAATAGCCATGTCAACAAATAAAATTGTTTTGTCAACAAATAGTTTCATACTACATAGTTCATATTAAATATTAAAAAAATTAGTTCGGGACGGGACAGGATGGGCGGGATAGAAAATCTTCATCCTGATCCCATTCCACTCTAGATCGGGACGGGACGGGATTGATCAATCCCAATATGACCCGGAAAAAATCGGGACAGGACGGGATCACGGGATGGGATGCCTACCCCTAGTATTGACCATTGGTTTCATTTAAAAGATCTCCAAAAATGCATTCCAGCGATACTAAGTTCACCGAAATCTAACAATCAAACAAATAATTATGATAATTTTAAGTTTGAAAAACCAACATAAACAAAAATCATTTCCTTTTTTTTTCTTCTTCTTTTCTTTCTGTTGCTCCTTTTCTTTCACTCTTAAAGACACATGTTATTACAAACACCTGCTATCATGTGAGAATTGAATCTCAAGAACTACACTCTAGTCTCCAACGTGTTAGAACTAACCTCCCTTATTAGATAGATTATTCACATGAAAAATCAGGTAGTTGAGTTTACAATTATTACTCCATGTAGTTTATTTATTTATTTAATTTTTTGTGTTCTGGTCTTGTCATGTAGTGCTGTCTCATATTTCTATGAAGGAGATTAGAAGCTGCTGATTATTACAAAGTATGCACATATCTTAAGTACTTGCTTTTTTCAATTTTAAGAAGTTGCCTGTATATTGTGAAAAGTTTGTAATGGTTATAAAACAGGCCATCCACATTCACTGATTGACATTTGTCCATGAAATTGCAATTAATTAAATTTTTTTACAAATGTATGTTTCTGGTTCAGCTTGTAATGGAGTTTTCTTTTGCTTTAGTTATGCTGGTTTCACAATTTTGAGTTTCATTTGAGATGTTTCTTGGTTATTACTGAAGCATCTGATTTTTGCAGGGCATAGATTTTTTACGAATTGGGCGATATGAAGCTGTTCACGAGGAAGTCCGTGGGCATTGCATTTCAGGTTGAATGATAATAAACATCAAAAAGAAAAAGGAAAAAAATCCATTCATTGTTCATCTGAGCAGGCCTTTATTTTAGGTTTTCTTTGACAGGAATGGCCACACACAATGTTGAAGACGTTAAACTGAGGCTAGACCAAGTCAAAGTTGTTGCAGTTACTTGTTTGGGGATAACTCATCCCTTACTTACGAAAAAGAGATTTGACATTTGCATAATGGATGAAGCTGGACAAACCACCCTGCCCGTATGTGCAAGCTTACATATTTTCTTTATTTCTGCAAGCTTTTGCTGCAAACAAAAATATTGATTTCTCACTCATTTTAAAATTTGATCCATCTCTGCCGCCTTATCGGAATTGTCCAAGCTCCTCAAATAAGAGCGTATATTTGTTACTGCAGTATTTTCTACGATAAGTAAATTTATTTTCTATACTAACCCCATTCTAAAGGCAGTTTTTTTTTTTTTTTTTGGCTGATTAGCCCGTTCCTCTCTCAAAAGCTTAAGCTTCATATTAGATTCTTATTCTGAATATTTATGTTTAGGTATCTTTGGGGCCCTTGATGTTTGTTTCAACCTTTGTCCTCGTAGGAGACCATTACCAGTTACCTCCACTCGTACAGGTATACACAAGGTATCTTAGTGACCTCTTTTGCCCAATTCCATTTCTTTTCATTCAACCCAAATGTTCTGCATTTTGTTCCATTTTAGAGCGTAGAGGCTCGGGAAAATGGGATGGGGATCAGCTTGTTCTGCAGGCTTTCTGAAGCACATCCACAGGCAATTTCACCATTGCAGTCCCAGGTTTTTATGCTCTCTTGATTTCTCTTCCTTTTCATGTGTTCCAAAATATGAGTAAACTTTATATGACTGTGTTGCTGTATACAGTATAGGATGTGTGCTGGCATTATGGAACTATCAAATGCCCTAATCTACGGGAATAGACTGCGTTGTGGTTCCTCTGAAATAGAAAATGCAAAACTCGACTATAAGAATGCCAAGTATAGCACACCTTGGTTAAAAGAGGTAGACTATTTCCCTCGAGACATTTCTTCCATTTTTCTCTTGCATGTAGAAGATATATGACATGCTTATGCATTTCTTATCTGAATGCAATATTATATTACAAGCTGAAACCTTTTCAACTTTGGAGGTGGGCTTCATTTGGTGCGATGGTGACAAATATGGTATGGTAATACGCAATGGCGGACCCAAGATTTTAGTAGGGGGGAGGGCGAAATGAAAAATAATTATTTGTTGATAATAGTAGTTAGTTATCAAGGGCGGAGCCAAAATTTTTTTCCTACCCGAGCTAGTAACTAATACAAAAAATACAACTATCAAAAGTACATTGCATATACCAAATTGAATCCAGTGTCATCTAATTATAAGGAAAAAATAAGGTTACAATATCGATAACCTTGGTAAAGGCAAATGAGCATAATAACTAGAGTATATAACTAAAATCACAAAATAATTAGGATAAATATCTAGTTGAAGCTTAAAAAAATTGAAATTTGTGAACATAATAAGATCCTACTACAATTTCATAGGAAAAAATCGTTTATATGAGCCAAATTTTTTATGAGTTGGCTAATGGCATATATGTTCATGGAATTATATAGTTATTAATTTCAAATATTTTTTGTTGTTGGAGGTTTTATACCACTTGTGAACAAACAATTCATTTTTTTAATGTTTGCAATTACATATAAAATTTCATTGAAAACAAAAAAGTAGGGGGCAACATATAGTAATTGTTAATCGCCATAAAGAAATTATACGATCCAAGAGGACCGAAATTAAGTTTTTATTAAACTAAACAATTTTTTAATGTTTGCAATTACTAATAAAATTGCAATGAAAAAACTAAATTAGGCGAGCTCCAAGAGTATCGAACTTGGGTCGTTTACTAAAAGTATTAAACTTCTAACCACTACACCAACGGAGACATGCAAAAATAGTTGACATATTGTTTTTATACATTATATAATTGATGTTTTTAAGGCAAAGTATTTACTTTTTTTTTTTTTTTAAGTTGGGGGGGTGTCGTAATACGCATGTTAGACAAATCCACTAGTTGAGCTTGAAATAAGAACATCATTTAACTGAAACCAAAAATAGATACTGCTGCTATCATATTGCAGAGTTAAAATTGTAAATAGAAATATTTTTTGCTTTTTTACTTTAGCAAGGAAATCCCATAAAATTTCAGTTGGAGTAACAGAAGTTGGTGTTGATGAGTATAGGCTAACTCTTAGAAAATTGTTATGGAAACAAAATACTCTGGTAAAATGACCTCCAAGGAAAGTTTTCTATATATCCATGAACTGAAGCAGCGAAAACTCCACATTAACTTCACTTGGTTGACTCTCACGTTCTAGATGATTTCTACTGATGAAAGTTCCATGCAAAACTGATGCCTGATGGTCTAAAATTTTCATACGACCTGAACAGATTAGGGTTTCCAAGATCTAGGTTTGTTTTTTTCCTCTGACCTTCTGCAAGCTATACAGCCACATGTTCTAGATGCTGGATCTTAGACGTTTAAGGTTTTATGAAATGTTTGTTTAGAATTCAGTGAATCCTGATGGAAGTTCATTAGCTGGGGTCTGATTTGTGAATCCTGTACATGAACTCTTACTGTTCCAGTGTGCATCTGCATTCCATGTTTTCTGGAAATGCCAGCATCCATAGAGTTTCATTTGAATTCAAGATTGATTTGTTATCCTCATTGTGGTTTCTTTCACACTTTCAATTTTATAGGTCTTGGACCCAAACAGATCGGTTGTATTAGTCAACACAGGTATGTCACATGCATGTTAATCTTTACTTGTGTGCAATATGTTCAAATAGTGACAGATCTGAGTGAGTACTTTTTCACAACATAGATATGTTGCCTGCATTAGAAGCTAAGGAACACAAGAGTGTGAACAACCCCACCGAGGCCTACATTGTTGCAGAGGTACAGTGCTTAATACAAAATTTATTTGGTAATTTGTACCTTAGAAAATCTTTTCTTATTATTATAATCTTTTAATTTTGTAATAATTTCAATCATATCCACTTTCTTAACCTTCCTGCAACTAGTCATGAAACTGATCTGGTAGTTCTAATTCTATCAATACTGTTCATTAGTTTATTATTTTATATGTAGGTCACTGAAGAATTAGTGAACAAAGGCATTACTGAGGAAGAGATTGGCGTCATTACCCCCTACAACTTGCAGGCAAATCTCATCAGGCGTGTCTTAAGTAGAACGAATGTGGAAATACATACCATTGACAAATACCAGGTTATAATCTAACTGGCCTTTGAAAATGGTTAGAACTAGCTTTTAAAATTTTCAGATGTGTTGTATCATTAAGACTCAGTCATGGATGGTGAAGTGTTGAACACATTCTCCTTATTCTGTTTCATTAGTCCATTTTCCTGATGCATTAAACTTGTCATGAAACATTAAGTGTATCCAGAGGAGCTATCCCAGTAGTTCTCTTAACTTATTTATTTTGTTGCCCAAGTGTCTTTCTTTTTTTGTTCTTATTGTTATTATTTTTATTTTGGGTCATATAATATAGTAATTTTTGGTCAGCATGCTATATGCTTATGCTACCAGGCCTGGATTATAACTGTAACACTCCGCATACTTGATGTTATCTGACTTTGCAGGGAAGGGATAAGGATTGCATACTGGTTTCTTTTGTAAGGTCTAGTGAAAATCCTAGGTCTTACTCTTCGACACTGCTTGGGGACTGGCATAGGATCAACGTAGCTCTTACACGTGCTAAGGTATGTTGTTTCAGTTCATTTTAGTTTACCATCCAGCTATCATTTGCTCCAATTAATTGAGTTGTGTTAAAACTTAAATCAGATTTATATTTTGGTTTATCACCCAATGTAGTTGTAAACAATAGTTGCTTTAAATGGTTAGTTGTCGTTAGAATTGTTAGGTACTTGGGTGTATTAATTTGAAAATTGTATATTTGGTAGTTGACAGTTGTGTGGATTTTTTTTTTCTCCTTTGCATTTTGCAGAAGAAATTGATCATGGTGGGCTCAAGTAGAACGCTTTCGAAAGTCCCACTGCTTAAGCTTCTGATTGAGAAGGTTGAAGAGCAGTCAGGCATTTTGAATATCTGCAAGAAAGATATTCACCACTTGGGAGAGTTAAAGAGATGCACCCACCCAAGTTAGATGTTGAGTGTGAATGCAGCAGCTTTCCATTTTTTTTTCTTCTTGTATTGGTTTTTGGTTCATTACAAGTGTAAATTAGCTAAGTTAATCAAGAAATGGAACTCAGGGCCATTCGATGGACCTGGACAGACCCTAAAGAAAAGAAAGCATATAATTTGCCTGTTGGCCTGTATATACCATGGCATCTGTTATGAAAGTCATTCTTGGCTTAGCAAAGTTTCTCGCCATAATGGGATTGTATTTGTTTTGTGATTATGTAGCAACGAGGTGTCAGTTAAATTGTACAGTGCTGGCCCATCAATTTTGGACTTGTGTAAGCAGTTGGGATTCCAAGGGTTGCTCCTGAATAATCAAAACCAACAACATTGTGTTTTGTTCATGATGCTAAGGGAGGGGTGTTAATTGGTACAGTTAATTCATACCAAAATAGAATAGTTTTGGTTATGTTAGTTTTCAAGTGAAAATGGTGTTTTCCAAACAATCACATCTTTATCATTTGGAAAATTGATCTTGTAATCATGCATAAACCATCTAAAAATTGTGATAGGTATTAAAAAAAAAGTTACATTAACCTAATTAAGAGGCTCACTGTTTAGATTTGTGAGTTTACAATATCAACTCAAGGAGAGGTTTGTGCCATAGTTGGCCAACTAGGAGTCCATTTGTTGAAAATAATTTTGGAAAACAATGTTTTTTTTTTTTTTTTTTTTTTTTTTTTTCTATAAAGTTACGTGTTTAGTGAAAATCAAGATATCTTGCGTATTCCTGAAAGTTGTAAGTGCACATCATTATAATTCAGCGCAAAATTTCTACACTTTGATGTTCAAACATTCAGGGTTTCTTGAGCATTCAAGCCAAGAGCGTGTATTAAAAATACTCAAACTGAAATCTTCTACTAAATGCTGGTACCAAAGGTTCATAATAAATGTTGATCTCAAAACATTAACAAAATACATTTTGAAGTGAAATTCCATTTTTCTTCTTTTCCTTTCTTCCTATTCTCTCTGTTCCTCTTATCTTCTTATACTCTGTTTTTTTTCCTCGAGTGGTTGGCCCTCGTACAGGCTCATGCGGATTGGGGGTTTCCAATTCGCACGAGCCTGTGCAAGGGCAAATTTTTTTGGGAGAAAAAGAAAAAAGGAAATGAGAAAATGTGGTGGCGGGATAGTACATGTGGTGGTGCTGCTTTGAGAGGAAGATGAATAGTGGGTGAGAAAGGGTTTGTATTAGTGGTATTCTTTAGCACATATAAGGTGGCGGACAATGTCCTTTAACAAAAGTGATGGCGTCAAAAAGTCAAAAAATATTCGTCCCAATCTCTCATGTCGTCATTTACTGCAAACGGTAATAAGAAACAACTAACACGAGTCTCTCACTATCGCAAATCAAATCTCAACAAACCTTATTTAAAGCTCACACACACTAACTGTTCTCACTCTCACTGAGCTCTCACTCATTCACTCTCTCACCCATTTTTATTTTCTTCTTCTTTAGATTTAGATGATGCGATCCAGATCTCAAATAAAAAACCCTACAAGTTAGCTGATTTCTTTGATCAGGTACGTACCTAAGATCAGATAAGAGATCCATTCGAATTCATTGATTCTGCTTTTTGTTGAGTTGAATTATTACTCTATTATTATTATTGCTCCATCTTCTCTCATGCTTTGCTTTGCTTTGCTTTGTTTGGATCTTAACCATCTCTTTCTTTCTTTCTTTTTTTGCTTGTTTGATTTCATTGACTATAATTCACAAGGATAATAGACAGATATTGGGTTTGAGCTGGTATCATCTTACTTTCTTTTTTACTTTGATTTATGCATACCAAACTAATTAAAAATTGGGAGTAGAGTGGATGATGTCATAGAGACTTAGAAGTCCACTCCACCAGTTTCATAGACCCCGACTTTGATATATGCTTAGATATGCCTTCTCTATCGTATTAAGCTTTTAGAGAAGTTGACAATTTAACACACTCAACTGTATTGGGATTGGGATTAGTAGCTGCAAAATTCAATCTTTTTGAAATCCTAACAGACAAACTGTATAACCTCAAAATCAACCCTTACTCAACTGTCTGGGGTTTAGATGATAATTTGTTTGAAGAATTGGATGGCTCTTGTTTGCTGTAATGGGTTTTTTAAATCCTTTTTTGGCAGATTTCCAAGTTTCACTTTTTCCTTTATCTTATTAATAATAATCGAGATGGATTCCAGTTTTCATTTACTAGTAAAACTGTGTTTATTTCATTGACTTGGAGCAGTTGTGGTATATTTCTTACGTGTTGTCCATTGAGACAAGTCTTTGAATGTCGTTTTTGAAGTAAATTTTGGTACCTTGATATCAGGATAATCTTTGGTTCAGAGAGAAAATAATCTATAGAAAAGAACAAAACAAAAGATTACAAAAAAAAAAACCGGGCTGCCAACGTGTGTTACCTAGTTGGTAAGGCTTGTATTGGAACCCTGTCAAAGGCATTTTAATGATTACATATACATTAAAATCCTGTCTTCCCTTGAAAGAAAAAAGGTGGAAAAAGAGCGTAATTGACAATTAATTTGGATACAAATACCAACTACCCTATTAGTGAAACAAAAATAAAATAAAATAAAATAAAATACAAACAACCTTTTGAAGGCCCCGATGATCACTCGGGAATGATAATAATATAGGACATTTTTCTCTTAAAAAAGTAAACAACTTTATTCATAATCTAAACTTTCTAAATCTTGCTACCAAAGTAACCTAAACCATCTGAATTTTACTAATAATAGTAAAAAAGAGAATCTACAAAATCCTCAGTATTTATTGTAATTATAAATGTAATTCATGAGCTAACCTCAAAATTAAAGCATGCTCCAACAGTTTCAAAAATAAAATAAAGCAAATAAAATTTATTTGGAATTTTCCATATGTAACATGGATCTATTGAAGTGAACCTTCTTTTGACCAGATCAAGTCAACCTTATTTTACATCTTGTGTCATTACTGTCACCAATATGTCCTTGTATATATGTATGTGCCAAAAATTGCTCAATAGTGCTTTCTTTTATCAACCATATATACTAGTTTATCTGCTTGACATAATGTCGACTAACATCATTCATAGTTTCTAGTAAGTAATTGTGGTCTAATTATTCTTGCAACTTACAGCCTGCTGAGGGCGCCTCCAAGCATATCATGGGCTCGAAAGTGAATTCAGCAAGGAGTAGAACCCGAAGTTCAGTATCTATTTTTGTTGTTGTTGGTCTCTGCTGTTTCTTTTATATATTGGGGTCATGGCAAAAGAGTGGTTTTGGAAAGGGAGACAGCATTGCCTTGGAGATCACCAAACAAACAGACTGCAGTATAATGTCCACTTTGAATTTTGAGACCCATCACAATGATGACAGTGGAATTGCTGACCCTTCAGAACCAAAAGCTGTATCCTTTAAGCCATGTGATGTTCGTTACACGGATTATACACCTTGCCAAGACCAAGACCGGGCGATGAAGTTCGCAAGGGAAAATATGATTTACAGGGAAAGACATTGCCCTGCAGAGGATGAAAAATTGCATTGTCTTATTCCAGCACCTAAAGGATATACAACTCCATTTCCCTGGCCAAAGAGCCGCGACTATGTATACTATGCTAATGTTCCTCATAAGAGTCTAACAGTTGAGAAGGCTGTACAAAATTGGGTGCAGTTTCAGGGTAATGTCTTTAAATTTCCAGGTGGAGGGACAATGTTTCCTCAAGGAGCAGATGCTTACATTGACGAACTTGCATCAGTCGTCCCAATTGCGGATGGAACTGTTAGAACCGCTCTTGATACTGGTTGTGGGGTATGTGGTATTTCTTCTTTGGTGGAGTCTTTCTTATCCATGATAGCGAAGAGCTTAGTATTGTTACTTCTCAGTCATCTGGTCCATATTCAGTTAATATGCTGAAGTTCCTCCTAGTTTCGTCTTACCCTTTACACGTCTGTGCCCATGGTTGCAATCCTTGTCCTTATACGGGATGTTTATTAGTCAGTGCATGACGCAAGCAGGAAGTTTGATATATGACTTGAAGACACCCATGCACAAACTTTTTTAGGTTAAGCTAAAACAAGAATTAACCATTTATAGTCATTAGTCTTTGAAATTTTGCCTATTTTTATTAATTGAGCAGTGGAATAAACCATGGACCAAGGTTTGAATTTAATTTTTCTTCCTCCCCTTTCAAGTTTCTTAATCAATTCTGATGGGTTTGAAGCCTCAACATTTTCACTCAAAACTACATTTTTCTCTCCCCAGATAAGGAGCCCAGTAGAATTTATGATTGTTTCTTTTAGTTTACGTATTTTGTTTTTCTTGAGTTCATTAAAGATAAGACGCATCTTTTGCATCTTCAGTAACGCTTATCTTATTACCTTAACTACAACTTTGAATAAATGCTATAATACTTATTTTAGTTCTAACTTATGGTAAATATGAGGGGCATAGCTGGAATATATCCCAACAAACAACTATGTAATAGAATCATTTAACTGCCTAGCATCTCAAAACTATAGAAAATTAAGATTTATAATGTAAGCATTGAATGAGTAAAAATGCATAAAATGATTGCTTGCTGCATTCAGAGCACATCAGGGCTTGTAGTAACATATTTTTTGTTTCTGCCTTTTTGTGTTCAAATTTTCTCATACTTTTTTTCTTAGGTTTAACTAATTTTGCATGTGCATCATCATGGAAACAATAGCATGACTCAAGCACAGCCAAGGATTGTGATTTCGTTTTTCGATTTCATTTCGGTATTCTGATTTTAAGAAATATTTCGGTGTGTGAAGAAAAAATGTAAAAATTTCGAGGATATATAAAAAATATATAATGAATTTTGAGGGTATATGAAAATGTGAAAAAAATAGATGCAAGTAAATAAATCTATTAAACATATTAAATGTAGCCTAAATACTAAGAAATAAAACAAACATGAAATCAATATATAATTAGAAAATCAGGGGTTGGTTTCAAAAATCAATATATAAAGAAATGATAATTAGAAAATCAAGGGGTGGTTTTAAAAATCAATAAATAATTAGAAGAATTGATAATACGAAAAAGTCCAAAATTTACGAAAAAACTCTCAAAACTTTTCCAAAAAAAACCCTCAAAAAAATTTAATTTTGGTAGCTGGGTTTTGTATTTTTACGGAAAAACGAAATTTACAAAAAAATTCTGAAATTAACGATTTTTTTTGAAAAAACCCTCGAAAAAATGTAACTTTTTATTTCGCCCTTTTTCTTTTCGTAATTTAAAAAAAAACGAAATTTTTTGTTGAATTTTTGCGAGATTTCGCAAAATCACATTCCTTGAGCACAACCTCCATGTTAATTTCTTCATTTGATTATGTTTTGAAGGGCAATTGAAGCTCCCTTTTTATTTTTGCTCTTATCTTTTGGGATTTGAGTTTCCACGTGATGGACTAGTTTATTTGAACTCAATCAAGATTTTTTTTGGTTGCTAGACTGAAGATTGAAATCATGATGCAGGTAGCTAGTTGGGGTGCTTATGTTTTGAAGAGAAATGTATTGCCTATGTCTTTTGCACCTCGTGACAATCATGAAGCACAGGTGCAATTCGCTTTGGAACGAGGAGTACCCGCTGTTATTGGTGTGCTTGGATCTATACATCTTCCTTATCCATCAAGAGCATTCGATATGGCACAATGCTCTCGATGTTTGATACCATGGACAGCAAATGGTAAGTATTGCTTGTGGTCTAGATCTCGAAGGGTATTTAGAGTATCAGACATGGAAACATATTAATGCAATGACTTGCACTGTGATGATATTGCTTGTGGTCAGGATACATCAACCTTTGTCTTGAAATTTCATTCACTTGTGAATGTAACACTCAACATTTCTACAACCTTTGACAATTTCACGTTGCAAAAGTTATTCTAACTTTTTGGCACATGTTCTTCACAATGGTCCTAAAAACATGTTTATTTATGTTATCTATGTTGGATATTGTGATGGTATTTGAATGGATAAGCTTCACTTTTCTACGCATTATCCTTGTTCACGCCTTTCTAGAATTTATGGAAATGATTGGAGAAATATTGTTACATTTTCTTCGATCAGTATACCAGTTTGCTACCTAGTGAAAGAAACTAGATCAGCTTTTCTTACCTAAATTTCCTCTTTATGTAGATGGGATGTATCTGATGGAGGTAGACCGAGTACTTAGGCCTGGTGGATACTGGATCCTCTCTGGCCCTCCCATTAATTGGAAAACCTATTACAAAACCTGGAAGCGAACGGAGGAGGATCTGCAGAAGGAACAAAAAGCAATTGAAGATTTGGCAGAGCTTCTTTGTTGGGAGAAAAAGTATGAGAAGGGAGATATTGCCATTTGGAGGAAAAAAGTGAATACAGATTCCTGCTCTAGGAAATCTGTTAACTTTTGTGAGCCTTCTGACTTCGATGATGTTTGGTAAGATGAATATGCGGTTTTCATTCTTTATGAAGATTTTTCTCACTTGTACTGTTATGCTACTTTTACTTCCCATCATTCTACCTACATAACTTTTACTTCCCAAATCACTCAAAGTTATTATTATTATTGTTATTATAATTATGTATTTTTATTATATTACTATTATTATTATTATTATTATTATTATTATTATTATTATTATTATTATTATTATTATGTTGAGATCAAACACACACTTAAATTCTATAGTGTTAAGAAAAAGGAGTACACAGGCGAGTGGAGCTGCTCACAGGACAAGAAGCAAAGAAGCAAAAGGAAAGACATTAGGCTTTCAGTACATCATCCCAACTAAACATGAATCTATAAAGGGAACCAGCTGGATGGACTTGTGGGCTGTTCCCCATTGCCAAACATTCTCTTTAATAGATATTAGGCATTCCTGAGGAGTGAGCATCTTCCCTTCAAATACTCTCCTATTTCTTTCCTTCCAAATAGCCAGATTACAAAGATTCCTTCCAAATAGCCAGATTACAAAGTGAATCCCTCTTTCCCAAATCCAATTTCCTCTTGTAATGAGATTGCTAGCCTTCATTAACTGTCCCATGGTATGACATATTCAACCTAAACTCCTTCAGAAAGCACATCAAATCTCCTTAGCATTAGCATAATTACAATTGAGAAGAAGGTGGTTAACAGACTCTCATCTCAGAAATAGCACACATTGGAGAGGGATCTCCTTTTAAAATTTTTTATGAATCCCTCTAATTTTCTAAGTTATCCAAAAGTCAAAATTTTTCCTTGGACAAGAGTCCACAAAGAAATTTAACTTGGGTGGACAAGCTTTCACCCCAATTTTGCTAAGATTTTCAGCAATAAAGCTGTTCCCATTCTGAGTAGAGTGGGGAGTATTTATGTTCAAAGAGACCCTTCATAGAGAAACCTTTCTCCTTACCATCCCAAAGCACATCATCATCAAAATCAGTGGGGACCTGATTACTCATCGTTTGCGGGCGAATTACTGAATTCATCAATCTCTCATCCAATGAGGTTCCTCCTGAAGCTGAACTGCCCGTCTGGATGAGTACCTGAGCTATCCCAAAATTCTGAAACTGTGCCCTTTTTGTTGTTACAGACCTGAAAGTACATGAAGGAGTCCTCTGGTCTTACTACATCACACCACTTGTCATGCCAAAAGCTTATGGTGTCCCCTCTATTTGTACTAACCCCTGACCAGTTGATTGTCCAACAAAGAACTTGATAATAGCTTATCAAACTAACTACATGCTTGGATCAGTGGGGAATATACCCCAAGTCAAATTAGGGAATAATGAAATCTAACATTATGTTGCCTGATAATTGCTTATGGAAATGGAAGTAGCTTAGCAGACTGGTGCATGAACTGGAAAACACATAAATTCTACTATTCTAATATGGAGCCTTTAATTATTTGCTTTTTGTAAGTTTCTGAGTGTAGCTTATCTTCCAGTGATGTTATGTATTTAGGCAGACTTGCATTCTTTTACAGACCACAAGCATTTATATTTGGTATTCACAGTTGCTATTAGTAGTTTCCTTGATCCAGACCTAAATTTGATCCTTGTTTTTGGCCGTTAGGTACAAGAAGATGAACACATGTATAACCCCTTACCCAGAAGTTACAAGTCCCAATGAAGTTGCTGGAGGTGAATTGAAGAAATTTCCAGATAGGCTTTTTGCAGTTCCACCCAGAATAGTTAAGGGACTTGTTCTAGGGATCACTGAGGAATCTTATACAGAAGACAACAGACTTTGGAAGAAACATGTAAATTCTTATAAAAGAATCAATAAATTAATTGGATCGGGCAGATATCGAAATATGATGGATATGAATGCAGGCCTTGGAAGTTTTGCAGCAGCCCTTCAGTCATCAAAATCATGGGTGATGAATGTTGTCCCAACTATTGCTGAGAAAAACACCTTAGGTGTTATTTACGAGAGAGGTTTAATTGGTATATATCATGACTGGTATGTTTCTTTCTTATTTCCTTTTTGATTTCAAATGATCATTTAGCAGTATGCAAGTCTTGCTTTTCATAATTTTTTTTTTCTAGATTGTCATCCTGACAATCAAACCTTACACTAAGGGTGTGTTTGGTTGCATGGAACTATTTCATGAAATCCATGGGGGACCACTTATTTCTAAGGCTAATTTGATCAAAATGTAAGGGATCGTTTGTAACCAATTCTAGATTTTTGATCAATGGGAGTTGAACATGGGAATTACAATATTTGTTGGGGTGGGGTGTGTGTGTGTGGGGAGGGAGAGTAAGGAGCGTGATTCCATGTTCATGGGAATTCAACTCCACCATCGATTGAAAATCTAGCATCGATTAAAAATCTACTTCTTTTATTGGAGTTAACATACAAGTCTCTTTGAAGTTTTTTCAATCAAAGGACGAAGGGGAACCCAAGGATGGAATTCAAGTTAGGGTGTTTTTGGTTGCAGGAAATTCAATTCCTTGGAATCCATGTGATTTTTAAAGCAAATTTGATCAAAATGTGGTGGATCACTTATTATGAATTCTAGACTGTGATCTAAGGTGGGGAATTGGACTCCCATGAAATATGAGAATCCAATTCTTTGGTGGGAGCAAGGAGTTGGGAATTTCATTTTTCACGAGAGCTCAATTCCCACCTTTGATTCAAATGTAAAATTCATGATAAGTGGTCCACCAGATTTTGATATAGTTTGTTTGTATTAAACACAAGTGATCCCCCATAGATATCATGGAATTGGGTTCTATGCAACGAAACACACCCTTAGTGAAAAGATGAAGCAGAGTTGAAGAAATCATTTGGATCCAACCACTAGTCTTTAATCGATGACAACTCCATGTGGACCTCCTTAGTCAAACTTAAATACTTGATTTTAGCTTTGAATTTTAGAATAAATGTAGTTTACAGAATTAACCTTCATAAAGCTTATTATGTTGCCCACTTGATCTTAAGCTTACAATCTAATTACTTTTATGGACATATTACAAGGTTTTATCTTTCTTTTTTTAAAAACAAAAAAAGAAGTTATGTTTCCTCTCTTTTCACTTCTTAGAATTAGGTGCAACTTAAATCTAGGGATTGGATTTGGTGCACTGGCGACATCTTGACCAAGTCCCCTCTCCACACCTCAGCCTTCCTGATTTGGAGTTGTCACCACAAAGAAGCAGAATCCTTCAACTTGAAATAGTAGACCCCTTCACATATACCTAGTGGTGGTAAGCCAACTGAAATGCTATTTTAACATAAGAAATGCCCTTTGTCCTTTGAAAAGAAATTGATCTTGCTGAACTTTTGAAAAAAAAAACCCTTAAACTCCTTGAAAATGAAACTCCTACCTTTACCTGCACCAGCTATAATTCTTATCATGTATAACAGACAATCTTGCTTCAACCCTATCACTAAACATCTATATTACTACAATCATTTTCAAAAAAATTTCGTGTCAGACACGTATTAGACACTTGGCCACCCGAACACTCGTCGGACACTAGGGGTGGGCACGAGACGGGATGAACCTCCTCCCTATCCCATCCCGTTTGTTCGGGATTGGGACGGGATAAACCTCATCCCGACCTCGTCCAATCCCAAACGGGTTCAGGACGAGGACGAGACGGAATGAACATATGCAAAATAGTGCTCCAATGAAACAAAAAATTGATACATTGCTCACACACAAATAATGCCTAATTTATATACTTATAACTTTCATCATAACAATATTAAATGTCACATAAAATTTATGGTCCAATGAACTTACAGTTTTTTTATGTTAAGCATCCTCTATGTGATACGAGAATAATTGTCGTATAACCAATCTAAAATGTGAAAAAGCATAAATTTTCATGGTTTCTATTTGACCTAAAATATTTAAACTAAAGATTCTATCTAAACAAAGAGTACCAAATTAAGCAATTAAGTTTTCAAACAATAGATGTTTTAATTTAATTTTAACGGATCCTAAACTTTTCTTTAGAATAGTAGTTTGATTAAAATTAATAATAATAAATATCAAATAAATAAGTTCGGGATGGGCGAGATTGAAAATCTCTATCCCGATCTATCCCACTCTAGATCGAGTCGGGAATGGGATGGGTTTATCAATCCTAAAAGGACCCAAAAAAAAAGGGATGGGATGGGACTAGGACTGGGACGAGGTCAGGATCGGGATCGCGGGATAGGATGCCTACCCCTAATTCCCATCAAATACTTAATACTTAATGCTTAGGTCATCAACTATTTCACATATTTTCAAAAATTTCAAATTTTTACAAACGTTACAAGCATATTATGGTATGTCATTAGTACATGTTAACGATATAGACCTACAAGTGAAACAATATGACTAATAATATACAACTTATTGTTGAAAATGTAAATAATGCTATAATGTGCGTGTCCCTGCATTGTGTTTTTTCGGTCGACGTGTCCAACACTTTATATTGGTGTTGTTGTTATGTAGCTAAACAAAAACCAAGTTAAGGAAAACCATGTATATTTCACGTGATAAGAGTGAGAGCTCTGCGTATACCCACTTGGTCAAAATGATCAGAAAACATGGTTTAAAGAGGTAGTTCTTTTACTACTGGTAGATTTCAATTTCTGCTTTATCCTGAATACAATTGGTAATTATGTAATACTATCACCATCCAAATACGAGGCCATTCCAATGGTCAAAGGTCAAGCTATCACTTCCAAACAATCCCAGATTTCTAAAACTGTGCTTGCTGTAAGGGTCAAGCTATATATATATATATATAATTTTTTTTTTAATTGTGTTTACAGTTTACTAGATCAAAGAGTTTTGTAGCTAGTCGTACTTACATTACTTTCTAATGATACATATTATTGTCAGTGGTATTTCCTGGAGCAAGATTCATGTTACAGATGCTAAACCCAATCAAACCAAAAAGATTTGACATTACCCAATTGATTGGGCTTAGCATCCGTAATATGAACACTGGCTCCTGGGAATACCACTGGCTGAAGAACCGCAAGCCTGTCAATCTATTCATTTTCATAATCTCCATTGAGCTTCTCTTTTTTTTTTCCCCAGGTGTGAAGCCTTCTCAACTTATCCGAGGACGTACGATCTCATTCATGCTAGTGGTCTATTCAGTTTGTACCAGAACAAGTAAGCCTTTTTGCATACTAAATGTAGTAACTTGTTTATTTGCATGCAATGGAAAAAGCTTTTACAACCATGTACAGAATAAAACATCTGAATCCCTTCAAAGGGAGTAGGACCCTTTTTGTTGTCAGCATGGTTATTTTCGCCTGTCAAAGGGTTCATGTACTTGGAAGGGACCTAACCTAGTGTAGGTTTGCCCTGTAATTTAGTCTTACACTATAGGAAACTTTTGTCCTGTTGAGACGAAAGAATATTCATAAGGTGGGATGCACTCTATTTCGCACCAAAGGCCTTTTGAGGCAAAAGCTCATAGCTCGAGGGTGGTTAAAAGGGGTAAGTAGCTGTCCCAGAATGGGTTATTAGTTACAGATCACCGGTTCCCTACACCGAGACTCATGCAGAAGATGCTTTGATCCACGAGGAAAGTCAAGTTGATTCTGTAAGAAACTCCAAAGGATAAAACACCAATTATTAATGCTACAATTAGTGATATGGATAAGATGTGATTTTTGGAAGCAGGAAGGAGTTCAATTTTTTTATTTATTTTTTTTTTTTTGCAATAATAAGCTTAAAAAAGGGGAAACTGTTTTTTTAAGCCTTTCTGTGGATCTATACACATCTTTGTGCGAGCCCTCATATATGCTTTGTCTATCCTATGAGTGTCCGTTAAAGTTTGTATGCAACAAAATAGCCCTGATATGCGAAAACTTCCTCACGTACCATAAGTGTACCTTGAGATAGATTTAATCGTAGAGAGAATGAGAGGTGAAAAGAAGTGAAAACTGAAGTTTTTACTTCTCTCATTTGGAGAAAAAAATAGAAAAAATAGGGTATGTGGGTTATTAGTTAGCAAGTGTTGAACCGCCGCCCACCCCACCCATAGATGATTTTCTTTTAGACATCCACCCAAATCACAACAGAATTTGAACCAAAACCAATTGTCTTCGAAACTCTTGCAGTATCCAAAAGACCATACAATCACCTCATTCAATGCGTTTCCACCACCCATTCGCTATTTTGAATGCAACAAAACCAACAATGGAAGTTATAAGTTAGGGTTTGCTAACTTCATCAAGACCAACAACGAAAGTAAGGGTTTACTAACTTCATCAACACATCTCTATCTCCATACTGTGTCACATTGGATTGCACACACTACCTCACTCTAACTCAAAACACCAACTCCATGAACCCAATTAGAGATATGAACTTCAAGGCTAGGTTGTCTAAATTCCTAATTTTTTTGCCTGTCACTGCGCTTTGAAAAATTCCTACCTCAATCTTTTGGTTCTTCCTGGCACCATAGGTAGCGCCTCAGTTGGGTCAGTAAATCGCAACAACTTTGTAATTAATTAAAAACTTTCTAATCCTTATGTAGTAGTTTAATAATAACTAATTGATGTTAATTAATAACTTTTTTACTTACTCGTGTTTAATATGAATACTACTACCTAAACACAAGGACTTTGCCTGATCGACATATTTCTTGATTAATGGTGTGTCCCATCACTGATTGAATATATTTATATGAGGAATTCTAAATGTCGAGGAAACGGGCGAGGAAACGGGCGAGGGACGGGACGTGGCGGGGTGGGGACCGTCCACCCCGCTCGGGATGCGCACACCAAAAACGACGGCACGCATCCCGAGCGGGGTGGACGGTCCCCACCCCGCCACGTCCCGTCCCGTCCCTCGCCCGTTTCCTCGTCCGTTTCCTCGCCATGTAGAAGCGCTCTATTTATATTTGTTCATTGTAATAATAGGTTCAATGACTCACAAACTATGTAAATAAAATAATCAAATAGAAGTTTTTATGGCTCCGACTCAATTTCTCCATTGGGACTCCCACTTCTATCAGTGCTTCGTGCCCCATAAAACACAGCGTCAATACTATAATTTGTATTCAAGTGCAACCCTCAATTAATTATGAAAGTTGACGAAGGGCGTGATTGTTTTCATTTTGAGGCAAATAGCTAAACGACATACAAAACAAATTATTTTGTTTTTTAGTCCAATTGTAGTTTTGATCTAATAAAAATACTGTCAATACGAGGCGACAAAGACGGAAGAAAACTACAGAGGTATACTTGAGATATGAAAAATTGGGGCCCTATATCTAATTGGGCTATTATGCTGGGGGCATGTCTAAATATCCATTTAAAAAATGATCATTCCCTATTAAAACCATTTGGGTTCATTTAATCAATATTAAGAAACCTTTATCTAGCGAAGGAATAGAAATAGTCAAGTTTCCAAAAGGTGATATGTGTCCTTTCATTCAAGGTTGGAATGTCAGCTATCATGAACTTACTATTGGGCGAAAGCATCATAAGACAATGGAAGGGTCCTTGCGGCGAGCTAGCATGCAACAATGCTAGCACAAGCCTAATAACTTGAGTAGTTTGCATACTCGATATGAATCCAACATACGATCACGGATGAGGCATGAGAGTGAGGCTTCCCTTAAGGCCTAAATTCCAATCCTCATGATGATACTCGAACGGGAGAATACCGATCCAAGGAACTTGGCTATGGCTTGGCAAGGATCAAACTAGGCACACTTGACCCGTGAGGATATGCTATAGTTGAATACGTTTGAACAAGGCCTTGGCATACACAAGTTGAATAGCGTCCTACCCAACGATACCATAAACTGGACCTTACTCATATCCAACAGCCTACTTCCATTTTCTATTATGGGAGCACCCTCTAAGCATTCCCGATGCATTGAAGGACCCGTGACTTGTCCCTTAAGTACACAAGAAGCCCTGAGTATGCCCTTGAAGGCCATCCTAGACCATGGGAAGCATTTGGGCCAAAAAGGAACATTGAGTTTCAAAACCATCCAGAATCATTAGAAAGGCTGAATTATTGTCATGATTCGCATGCCTAAAACTCAATAGCTTGAGTTCCCCATCATAACAACTCAGCAAAGCCCAAGGCATGCACAAATGCTCATCAGTCGACATTGACATATTTATGTCAAGCCCCTCTAAATCAGGACCAAGTTCCTGACAAGCTCTGACGCATATTCTGCTTGTGGAGCAGCTGGGTTACATCAACTTGCCACCTCCTGCCAATGGCGTTATGGTCGAGTGGTTAGGGCTGTGTGGGTTTATCCCCCACGTCCTAGGTTCGAGACCCGCCGGCGGCATAGTTACTTTCTTATGGTGTTGACCTGTAGGTTGCACCTTGTTGATAGGTTATGGGATCCTATAAAAACCCAGCTCGCTTTCCAAAAAAAAAAACTTGCCACCTCCTGACATTCTCACTACTCAATTCGCTAACTCAAACGCATTATATGCTTAAATCAAATGTGAACTTGTCAAGGGAGTTGATTAAATCATGAATTTCCTCGTGAATGAGCAAGGTAGACAACCTCCATCTACCATTCTTCTATTGGAGATAGGCTCAGATGATATGGTCGGCTAAGAAAGCCATTCACAATACTTGCCCCGTTGGGAGTTGATTAAATCATGAATTGCCTCGTTAGTGAGCAAGGTAGACAACCTCCATCTACCATTCTCCAATTAGAGACATGCTCGGATGATAAGGTCGGCTAAGAAATCCATTCACAATACTTGCACCTTTGCAGGAACAATTGACACTTGCCACAATTTTCAATCTACTGCTCAAATAACTTGACACTAACTTGCCATAATCCTCAATCTTCTGCTCACCCACTCAACGTGTAGCGAATGTTTTGTGTTAGCTCACCTACTAAACCTGTTGTACAACCCTCAATCTGTTGCGTAACAGTATGTTAATTTAGCACATCTGCACGATCAATCATCAACTTGGCAGGACAGCTTGTCAAAATTTCTTCTCAACATGATCAAAAGTCCCGCAAGATGGTCCTTCTTGGACCTAACCACAAAAGTCACCACAACATGATAAAACTTCAAACCACTTCGCGAGTTAAAAACATCTCACCCACCATCAAAAGGTTGCCTAAGCAATGCAAACGGACATCCTTCACTATAGATTTCCACCTTCCACCACGCAGCGGGACATTGCAATGGACTCCTACCCATTGGTTTTGAATACCAGATTAGTGCAATGTTCAAAGTGTCATCCCATACTAACAGTTCATCTCTTCACTTGACTACGGAAATCAACTGCTATCGGCATATAGCCCTTGCAAGGTAACTACGTGCCCATTGCATTCCGAGGATGCCCCACTCAACATCTCGAGTAGGGGTATCTCGATCGAATCCCAGTATGACGTCTAACACATTTCTAAAGAGTGATCCACCCTGCTTCTATAGCATGGACTTGTCCCTCAGTATGATCAATGCAACAAGTATTCGCGAGTGATCAAGATGGACTAGGTGAAGGATCCACCCTTTTGATTGATCCCCAAAACAACACGCAGGATCAATTGTGGCTTTGCAATCCTCTGATACACTCCAAAGGCATGAATATAAGGCCAACGCATGGGCCTGGGCAAACACCAGAGATCTGTGCATGTTCCCCAACATAAACAAAGGGAGGTATATGCATCCACTACTCCCAAGGTGCAACTCTCACAGTCTATGCTCACAAGCCAAGTAGGTCATGAGGTCTTAGTCCTCATGGTACTCGAACGAGAGGATATTGGTCCAAGGAACTTAGCAATGGCTTGCTATGGACCAAACTAGACATATTTGACCCATGAGGATACGAGATAGTCGAATACATATGAGCAAGGCCTTGGTATACGCAAGTCAGCTCGCCTAACGATATCATAAATCAGACCTTACTCCTATTGAACACCCTACTCCTAGTTCCCACTATGGGAGTACGCTCTAAGCATTCTAGATGCATCAAAGGACCCATGACTTGCCCTTTCAAACAAGTACACGAGTGGCTCGGGGGTTGCACACCGAAATGTCATCCTAGACCATGAGCAGGCCCATAGACTAATCATGCAAGGTTGAGCCAAGTATGGGAGGCAAGTTGGCAAGGCTTTTCCCCCTATATAGTACATGCTAAGTATTTTGGCAGATTCTAAAGGGAAACATTGAATTCCAAGATCATCAAGAATCACTAGAAAGGCTAGATTATTCTCGTGATTTGCGCCGGAACTCAATGACAACTTAACAATGCCCAAAGCATGCACGAGAATCCTATGTGCATCCATCTCATGCTCATCTGTCAACATCGACATAGTTATGTCAAGCCTATAAGTCGGGACTAAATTCCTAACATGGTCCTACAAAATGTTCAGTCGAGTTACATCTTGTTACCCCTGGCACCTGCATTTTAAAGATTACAATCATCTACCATACCTTTTAGTGAAAAATGTTTGTTGTTTTGCTTGTATATATCTGCTGACAAATGAATGGAATAACACAGGTGTAAGGCGGAGGATATCCTCCTGGAGATGGACCGAATTTTACGACCCGAAGGGACAGCCATCTTTAGAGATGAAGTTGATGCTCTGAACAAGGTGAGGAAGATGGTCAAAGGCATGAGATGGGATACCAGAATGCTTGATCATGAAGATGGTCCTCTGGTACCTCAAAAGATACTGATAGCAGTGAAGCAGTACTGGGTTGGTAGCAGAGGCAACAGTACGACCTACGACGAATGAACAGTCTCATTGTTTCATATTGATTTAATTGCTTTCTGGGGATGAGTTTGAAGTATCCTTTTCCTCAGGTATCTTGTATGGCGAGTTATTATTAGTGTTGTTATTGTTGTAGCTTCAATATGAGCCATATATATAAACATTCACAATATGTGTAGTGTTCCTTGTCAAACGGGTTTCGCTCCCAAACTCAAACATGACACTAATTTCATGGGGGCCGTGTCATGTCGGGTCACTTATTGCCAACCCTACTTCTGTCTTCGGAGATGAAAAACGCATGTCTTTTTCCAGGAACTTAATGTGAATTGTGAATTTTTGAAATTCTTTTTTATTATGTTCTATGTAGATTTTTTATTCATTTATTTATTAATAAATGGTTTAACATTGCGAGTATCATTATGTTCATATCATGTTTCTCTAGATTTTTTTTTTTTTTCAATAATGGCGTAACGCAATTACTGTTTTTGTTTATACCATACTAAGTGTTTGTACCCAAAGTTCATAAAGTTTTTATTTTTATTTTTTATAAGAATCTTACAATTGCCGTAGTTGTGCCTTATTTCACAGGCTTGTAATAAAGTTTGTATAGGATTATAAACTCCTTGCGATGAAGGGAATGAATTGAGACAATTAAAGATTAATTGGAAGAAACTATTTTGTTTTAGGCAAGTATTGATGCAGGTACTGCATTCTTATTACGATAACATGATATTGATAATGTTACTTATTGGATATAGAAAGATGACGATGACGACGAAGACGGTAAACAATATTTTGATGAAATATGGTTTTCAATGCCGTATATTCAGACTCAAGATGGAAACATTTTAACCATGTTACACCATTAACTAACCGGAGTGTTAAATGCCTGAGAAATGGGGATGATGTACCAAAAGTGTCCAACTCTCCCGACTGTTACCTATCTATTTTGCATTTGAGAGCTCTAATTTGTTTCTTAATTAAGTCGACGATGTTATGAACTAGATTGGTATCGGTACAATTATGAAACTTTATTGCATAGTATTATGCTAAATTTCAATTACACATGATGCGTCCAAATCTTGTCTCATAACGACCACCTATTTGGAGATGCTTAAGTCAGTAACTTTGTTGGAGATGAAAATTAATTTGGTCAGAACTGTGTTAAAATTACATAGCTTTGTCGAATGTTTCATTTACTTTATATAGTGATCGTTATTAATTTTCTGCGTGACTTAAGCATATGAGACTCATCGAGGAGAGCGATTTTTGTAACAGTCTCATTTTTTATGAGGATGTGTCTTTGGGGGAGTAACTTCATTCACTACTCTTTTTCTCCGTAATGTTCATCCTCTTTAAGGGGGAATTTTGTTGGGCTTGGATTTGGGTCTCTGATTATGGTTTGTTCTGATGAGCTCTATTTGGGCTTTTATGATTGGATCCGCCATTTTTAGATTTTATGAATTGGTCTAGTCTTGAAATACTTGATCCTTGTAATAAGCGATTTTTGCCATGTATACGATCGTGATGATAGTTTTATTTGATGTATCATCAACACATGTATAAAACAAGCATGACCAATTTCGCATGTGAGCTCTACTCCTTTCATTGCTCTGAGTCAACAATGTTTTTGTGAACCACATTGGTAGAATTATTTACGTAAATCAAGTTAGGCATTTCACCAAACCTAGCAATCTGCATTTGAAATAGAAAGTTTATGAGGGTCTTGTAGGTTGGAATGGGAGTGGAAAAGGAGAAAGGATGATGAGTGGGTGGAGAGGCCAGGGAACAAATTTTGGAGACAAGTCCAACCAAAATTTCTTCATTGCTAAAACCCTATAGCTATAGCATAACCAAAATGACTAAGACTTATGACTTATTATCAACATCAAATTTGTCGGTCCATGCCATAATCTAGTTGGTGGATCATTACAAATCCTAAACCATCACGAATTCTAGGGTGTCAGTGGTAGGCTTGTAGCGGATGATATCACAAAAACTCAATATCCAAACCCTACGGGAGGGATTAAGGGATAAAAATTTTTTTGTAACAAACACAATTGAGTTTTATTGCCCTTTTTTAATTAACAAACTTCGAATCACAGAGAAATCGTGTCCGATTCCTTATGTAGTAACAAGTTTCAGTCGTATCTTAAGGGAAGTACTCCATATATATGTAAATAAACAAAGTAAAGCAGTAATTGAAATGAGTACAAATGAAAATTAAGCCACCAACTAAATAAAGCTCTACTAATTAATGGTTAATTGGTTAAAACCTTAGAAAGTGAAAAAAAGGTGATTGCTTAGTATTGTTCTTAATCAAGGATTAAGATAGAGTTTTGACAAGCAAGAAAACACGATAAAGAGGTAGGTTGAGTTGCCGATGGGGTACCAACTCATTGGTAAGTCTATGGCAGATGGAATCACAAATTCAAGGTTCACAAAATCAAGTTTCGAATCCTACCAAAGGCATATGAGGTGAGAAGGGTTAAAGAATTAAGAAAAAGGTAGGTGGAGTTAAATAAAAATTTTCTTCTTATTCAAATAAAATAAACCTAAAATAGAAGAATATCCTGACAAAGTGTTATACTAGAATATATCCTAGTAGATATTATGCTAAAATATTCTGGTTGTGACTTTATTTCCTTCATTTCATGATTGTTGTTTATTTTCTTAATTTTCCATACTATATGAAATATTGTTGGGTGTGACAACTATCTAACTTCTACAGAAACTATCTAACTTCTACTTCTGTAGCTAGCTAGCTCTACAGTGACAGAGACTTCACATTTAGAGGTCATTTAAGAATTGAGACATTTAGGTGAATGCACACATTTCTTCCAAAGAAATTAAAGAAGAAAGATGTATATACTTCATGGAGGGCATGCACGTTCATCAATGTGGGCCTTCCTTTCACCATCCATAGCTTCATCCTCCAGTATGGTGTAATTTATCAACATTGATGAAAGAAATTATTGTGGGGGACTGCTTGATCAAAGTCAAGAAATCAAAGTTCAATTTTCTTCTCTGGAAAATGAATAATTACATTATACCAAATACAATAATTGGGAAGCCTTCCTATGAACAACTTTCTATCATGTAAATAATGTCTTAATCAGCTTGAAGATACAAATCAACTGATCAAACACTTAGGGTGTGTTTGGTTGCATGGAATGCTATGTCATGGGAATTCATGAAGGGACTCTTACATTTTAGGCTAAATTGATAAATCACTCCACATCTACCATTTGACCACCATTTGATTTTGTAATCAATGGTGAGAATGGAAGTCCCATGAACATGAAAATTCCACTCCTTGGTCCCCCAAGGCATGTGATTCCCATATTCATGAGACTTCTATTCTCACCATTGCTCACAAAACCAAATGGGAAAGTGGAGTGATACATCAATTCAGCCTAAAATGTAGGAGTCCCCTCATGAATTTTCATGGCATAGGATTCCATGCAACCAAATACACCCTTAGATTATCACTATCTTATTTGATGTTAACTTTATTTGATGACATAGGATTAATCAGTCGAAATTCATGAATCTCATTTTCCTTTTCTTGTTTGAACAAGTATATATGTGTAATACCCGCCCAATTCACTTACCAATATACTTGCACTATTTTAGAAGTTAATAATATTTATTGGTAGTAATTATTAATTAATAATAATTACAAGTAATAATAGTTTATAATTTTTTTTTTTCAAACTTAGGTTTAGGCTGGTGGTGGGTAAGAGATAAAGGGTGGGTGTGTTTAGCCAAAGAAACCCTAAATTCTTCCTTTAAAGATAAAACCCTAGTTTTTTTTTTCTCTTCTCTTTGCACACACACACAAAAGAAAAAGAAAAAAAAAAAAATCCTACGTTGAAAGTGGGAGGAGCTTGGAAAGAGGAACCTTGGATTCTTGCAAAAATCGGTGAGTATAACTTTATCATTGTTAAGTTTTTGTATTATGATTGATTAGGCTTATTGTGTATGAGGTGACGTCGGAAAGAGAGAAAGGATGGGTGAGGGGTTCTCTTCCATGTTTTCAGTTTTCTATTTTCTGTGTATGGGCTGCATTTTTAGTTTTCTTTATCTGATTGATATTTAAATGCTCAGTTTTGATCAGATATTTATTTGGGAATTTATTTTTGAGATTTTCGTTGATTCGTTGTGGACCTCATTTTTTTTTTAGGAAGAATATTGAGGAAACTTATTAGTTGTTTTTTTTTTCTGCCTTATGACTGTACCATTTAAAGTGTTCATGTTATGCCTTGGTTTTTGGACAATCTATTTATTTATGTTGTTCAAAAATTGAGGCGTGACATTTTTGGTATCAGAGCATTTGGTTAGCCTAGATCTAGGGTAGGTCTAGGTGATCCTCGGAAGTGTGGAAATGGGATTATGAACGTTTGGAGTAGTAAGTATTAACGGTTATTTATTTTCGCTTGAAGGTAATGGCGAACACTCGATCAAATGGGGCCAATGGACAGAATGGTGATAACGGGCGGAATAACACTAATGGCCCAAATGGTTCAAATGATCAAGGAGGGGGTCCTAACTTGGTTCAGGTAGACGTGGGAGCCATGATGACGCAACTTTTGCAGGTTGTGCAAAACAACCATCAGGATAGTCATGGTGACCCGTTTGCCAGGAGAAATAAGGAGTTTGGGAACCTAGGCGGTCAGAGGTTTAATGAAGAGACTGGCCCTATTGCAGCTGAGAAGTGGATTCGCAAGTGTGAAACCATATTCAATCGGATGCAGATGACTGAGGTACAGAAACAAGAATTAGCTGCTCATAACTTGGATGGTAATGCCAGGTATTGGTGGGATTCTGTGGAGGAGAGCATGGATACGACTGTTATGACTTGGGATACTTTCAAGTCCAAATTTGACTGTCAGTTTGTACCTGAAGCTGTGAAGTCTCAGCTAGCTGCAGAGTTCTTTAGTTTGACGCAAGGTACAAAGTCAGTGACCCAGTATGTGACAAAATTCAACGAGTTGACTCGGTATGCTCCGTACTTGGTTGGTATCCCTGCCAAGAAGAACCAGAAGTTTATCAAGGGTTTGGGTCATTATCTGTCAAAGTCACTTTTACCCTTCGATAAAGAACCATTTGACAGAGTTTTAGACTTAGCTCTCAAGTTTGAAGAGCAAGACGCTGCTTTTCGAGAGGCTAGAGAGAAGAGCAGGGGAGGTGAGTCGTCTAGAAACTCGCGTTCATCTGGGAACCGAGATCAGAATAGATATAAGCCTTATGATCAGAATCAGCGAGGACCTGGATTTCAGTATCAGCCGAGGTCCCAATCTGGAGGTCAGTTCCAGCAGAGGCCCCAGGGAGGAGTTGAGTCCCTGGGAGGTTACAGGCCGCAGGGTGGCTACAGGCCCCAAGGGCAGCAGTGGCAGAGACCGACATTTCAGAATCAGGGCCCACAAGGCCCATATCAGCAACCTCGACCATATGATCCTCGACCTCAAGTACCTGCAGCACCACGAGGGCAGGCTCCCACTGGTAATTTATGCTACAAATGTAACCGACCAGGGCATCTCATTCGTGATTGTCCCAGTTGGCGAGGCGCTCCAGCACGTGCATTTGCGGTTCTACCAGGGCAAGAGAATGTTGAAGGTACCATCACCCCTCAGTTTTCCTTGCGAGTATTATTTGATTCTGGTGCTTCTCATTCTTTTATTTCTCGGCGAAAGGTAGAAAAAGAAAATCTTAAAACTATGCCACTTATCAAACCTTTATGTGTTGAGACACCCATAGGAGGCACTGTCACATTATCTGAGTATTGTAGAAATTTTGAGATCTCTTTAATTGGTCGAAAACTTGTTGCGGATTTGATAGTTATGAATTTTGAGAATTTTCATGTTATCCTTGGGATGGATTGGTTGGGTAAAAACTATGTTACTATAGATTGTGCCGCGAGGACCATTTTGATAGATACCCCAGGGTTGTCGCGAGTTAGTCATGTTTGTGAACCTTGTGGGGACTCCACAATGACGAGCACTCTATACTCTATAGATATACCAGAAAAAGATATTAGCATGGTTGAGGTGGTGAAGGATTATGTAGATGTATTCCAAGAGATTCCTGGTTTACCACCTACGAGAGAAGTCGAATTTCGAATTGACTTGTTGCCAGGGGCAGCACCGATTTCGAAAGCTGCATACCGATTGGCTCCTAAGCAGTTGGATGAGATGAAAGTCCAACTGGAGGAATTACTCCAGAAGGGGTAAGAAATTTTTCTCGTATGTTTTTATAATAGTTATATATATATGTGCTTATTTGTGAGTAACTTTATGGTTAATCCTTTAAGGTGTGTATATTTAGGTTTATACGACCAAGTAATTCTCCATGGGGTGCGCCTGCTATTTTTGTTTCTAAGAAGGATGGTACTTTGAGGATGTGTGTCGACTATAGAGAACTAAATAAGGTGACAATAAAAAATAAGTATCCTCTTCCGCGGATAGATGATTTGTTAGATCAGTTGAAAGGGGCGGTTGTATTTTCACAGTTGGATTTGAGGACTGGGTACCATCAGATGGGTGTTGAAGAGCAGAGCATACCTCTGACGGCGTTTCAGACTCGGTATGGGTTATATGAATTTCCGGTCATGCCATTTGGATTGACCAATGCTCCTACTTTCTTTATGGATTTGATGAACCGTATTTTTCGTCCGTACCTTGATAAATTTGTCGTCATTTTCATTGATGATATTATGGTATATTCTCGAAACATGGAGGACCATCGAGAGCATTTGAAAATAGTGTTGCAGACTTTAAGAGATCACAAACTATATGCTAAATTTAGTAAGTGTCACTTTTGGGAGAAAGAGGGAAAATTTCTTGGGCATGTGATTTCTAGCGAAGGGATAGCGGTCGATCCTGACAAAGTTGCAGCAGTTAAGGAATGGAAACAACCCACTAATGCAAGTGAAATTCGGAGTTTCTTAGGGTTGGCTGGATATTACAGGAGGTTTATTGAGAAATTTTCGTTGATTGCAGCACCTTTGACGAGTCTGACTGGAAAGGATGTCAAGTTTGTATGGACTAAGGATTGTGAGACTGCATTTCAAGAGTTGAAGCAAAGGTTGACTACAGCTCCAATTTTAATCATTCCCACGCGTGGCGGGAAGTTAGTGGTGTTTACAGATGCTAGCGGAACAGGTTTGGGATGTGTTTTGATGCAAGATCAAAAAGTAGTTTCATACGCTTCTAGGCAGTTAAAGCCACATGAGAGGCGATATGCCACGCATGATTTGGAATTAGCAGCAGTGGTTTTTGCTTTAAAAATATGGAGGCATTATTTGTATGGAGAGAAATTTGAGTTGTATACTGATCACAAAAGCTTGAAGTACCTATTTTCACAACGGGATTTAAACACGAGACAACAGAGGTGGATGGAGTTCATTAGTAGTTATGATTTTGAAATCCTTTATCATCCAGGAAAAGGGAATGTGGTGGCGGATGCCCTTAGCAGACAACATAGTGTGTTGACCGCTCTTATGGTGCAAGAGTGGAAGATTCTCGAGGTTATTGCAGCTCATGATGTTTTGACTGTTCCGCATACTAGAGGAGCTTATGTTTGTAGTTTGACAGTGAAACCTACCCTGATTACCCGGGTCATTTCCATGCAGCACACTGACTCGTTTCTCATGAACAAAATAAATGATTTGATAATTGATACATTGGATGACTGCCCTACTGATTGGTCCGTTGACATAGATGGAGGATTGCGATTTCATGGTAGACTTTGTGTACCGGATATTTCGGCATTAAAGAAGGAGATTATGGACGAGGCTCATCGTTCTAAATTTACTATTCATCCAGGGGGTACGAAGATGTATCATGATTTGAGAAGGAGTTTTTGGTGGGAAGGCATGAAACGAGACGTTGGGGAATATGTCTCACACTGTTTCACTTGTCAGCAAGTGAAAGCGGAACACCAGAGGACGTCTGGTTTATTGCAGCCTCTAGAAATATCCATGTGGAAGTGGGAACACATTTCGATGGATTTTGTTGATGGGTTACCTAGATCTCGGAGGGGTAATGAGTCCATTTGGGTTATTGTTGACCGTTTGACTAAGTGTGCACATTTTATCCCCATTGGTGCATCTCGTAATACTGACAAGTTAGCTGTTATGTATATCCGAGAAGTGGTAAGGTTGCATGGGGTTCCTATTACCATTGTTTCAGATAGAGATCCATTGTTTACATCCGCATTTTGGGAAAGTTTCCAACGTGCTATGGGTACTACCTTGGCTATGAGCACGGTGTATCATCCACAGACTGATGGGCAGACTGAGCGGGTAAATCAGATTTTAGAGGATATGTTGCGAGCTTGCATCATGGATTTTGGTGGTAGTTGGGAGGATCACTTACCGTTGGTGGAGTTCTCGTACAATAATAGTTACCAATCGAGCATTGGTATGGCACCCTTTGAGGCTTTGTATGGTAGGCCTTGTAGATCTCCTAGTTGTTGGGCAGAGGTAGGTGATACCGTATTGTTGGGACCAGAGATTGTTAGGGAGACTGCAGGGAAGATTGAGATTATTCGGGGAAGGATAAAAACTGCCCAGAGTAGACAGAAAAGCTATGCAGATCAAAAGTGCAAGAATGTAGTGTTTGCGGTTGGTGATTTAGTTTTCCTTAAGGTGTCTCCCATGCGAGGTGTGATGAGATTTGGCAAGAAAGGAAAGTTGAGCCCGCGGTATATTGGGCCATTCGAGATTGTCGGATGTGTTGGTCGCTTAGCTTACAAGCTTGCGTTGCCGCACAGTTTGTCGATGATCCATGATGTCTTTCATGTCTCGATGCTGAGAAAATGTGTGAAAGACCCAACTCATATTGTTCAACCTACCACTATTGAACTGAATGAGGATTTGACCTATACAATTGGGCCGGTGAGGATAATTGATCGTGACGTGAAACAACTACGACGTAAGAAAGTCAACTTGGTCAAAGTTCAGTGGAGTGAAAAGGAGAACGATGTCACCTAGGAGTTGGAGGACAAAGTAAAGCGTATGCACCCAGAACTATTCGCCTAATCCTTATCCTACCGAATCTCGGGACGAGATTCTTTTAAGGTGTGTATATTGTAATACCCGCCCAATTCACTTACCAATATACTTGCACTATTTTAGAAGTTAATAATATTTATTGGTAGTAATTATTAATTAATAATAATTACAAGTAATAATAGTTTATGATTTTTATTTTTTTTCAAACTTAGGTTTAGGCTGGTGGTGGGTAAGAGATAAATGGTGGGTGTGTTTAGCCAAAGAAACCCTAAATTCTTCCTTTAAAGATAAAACCCTAGTTTTTTTTTTTTTTTTTTTTTTTCTCTTCTCTTTGCACACACACACAAAAGAAAAAGAAAAAAAAATCCTACGTTGAAAGTGGGAGGAGCTTGGAAAGAGGAACCTTGGATTCTTGCAAAAATCGGTGAGTATAACTTTATCATTGTTAAGTTTTTGTATTATGATTGATTAGGCTTATTGTGTATGAGGTGACGTCGGAAAGAGAGAAAGGATGGGAGAGGGGTTCTCTTCCATGTTTTCAGTTTTCTATTTTCTTCGTATGGGCTGCATTTTTAGTTTTCTTTATCTGATTGATATTTAAATGCTCAGTTTTGATCAGATATTTATTTGGGAATTTATTTTTGAGATTTTCGTTGATTCGTTGTGGACCTCATTTTTTTTTAGGAAGAATATTGAGGAAACTTATTAGCTGTTTTTTTTTTCTGCCTTATGACTGTACCATTTAAAGTGTTCATGTTATGCCTTGGTTTTTGGACAATCTATTTATTTATGTTGTTCAAAAATCGGGGCGTGACATTTTTGGTATCAGAGCATTTGGTTAGCCTAGATCTAGGGTAGGTCTAGGTGATCCTCGGAAGTGTGGAAATGGGATTATGAACGTTTGGAGTATTAAGTATTAACGGCTATTTATTTTCGCTTGAAGGTAATGGCGAACACTCGATCAAATGGGGCCAATGGACAGAATGGTGATAACGGGCGGAATAACACTAATGGCCCAAATGGTTCAAATGATCAAGGAGAGGGTCCTAACTTGGTTCAGGTAGACGTGGGAGCCATGATGACGCAACTTTTGCAGGTTGTGCAAAACAACCATCAGGATAGTCATGGTGACCCGTTTGCCAGGAGAAATAAGGAGTTTGGGAACCTAGGCGGTCAGAGGTTTAATGAAGAGACTGGCCCTATTGCAGCTGAGAAGTGGATTCGCAAGTGTGAAACCATATTCAATCGGATGCAGATGACTGAGGTACAGAAACAAGAATTAGCTGCTCATAACTTGGATGGTAATGCCAGGTATTGGTGGGATTCTGTGGAGGAGAGCATGGATACGACTGTTATGACTTGGGATACTTTCAAGTCCAAATTTGATTGTCAGTTTGTACCTGAAGCTGTGAAGTCTCAGCTAGCTGCAGAGTTCTTTAGTTTGGGAGGATAAAATAGTAAGAACGCGTAATTGTGTTTTCATTTGAAAGACACAAACACTTATTGTAACTGTTCACTTACCTATGGATTTACTTGTGAATATTAAGTAAGTGGAGGGCAAAATGGGAAGCGAAAGTGGGAGACAAATCATTGTTGACCCTTATTAAGTTTAACATTATTATATTCAAAAGTAATCATTAAATGTACAACAATACCCTTGAACATTGTTCATTCACTATATGAAATTGGGAGGGTAGTTTTGGAATCCGAAAATAAAAAATGTTCATCGTTATTAAAAATTTTATAATTATCAAATGTACCAAAATACCTTGGGTATTGTTCACAAAACTATTGGTTTATTTGTAAATATTATTAGGGGGAGCATTCTGAAGTATGCTACCGTTTGGAGTTCTTACTACCTGCAGTATGCACATTTAGGGAGTAGTAAAATATTCAATCAAAAATCAAACGCGCATGTGTTCCTTTAACATAATTTCTCTATACTCCCTTACCCCTCTCACCTACCCATTTCCCCTTGCTAATAACAAAGGAGATAGTCTTGAAAACAAATTATTTAATCTTGAGTCTTATGGATAAGTGCAAATTCTTTTTAGTAGGATATTGAAAGTTTGGTTTGACAAGTCTATACTCCCTTACCCCTCTCACCTACCCATTTCCCCTTGCTAATAACAAATGACATAGTCTTGAAAACAAATTATTTAATCTTGAGTCTTATGGAGAAGTGCAAATTCGTTTCAGTAGGTTATTGAAAGTTTGGTTTGACAAGAGTCTCGGGAAGACAACTTTTCTAGTGAACAATATTTACGCAACAAATATAAAGCCTCTTGTGCACTTTTAAGGAGGATGATATAACAAATAAAAGACCAAATAAAGGCTGTTTTTATGACTCAAAAGAGACTAACAAATGACTGAATTGATATTATTTATACTAGTCATTCTCCCTAATTTATTCATCTAACAACTGACTAACTTCGCACCAAATAAGACTAAATCAGCTCCTGAAAACAGGACAATCCATCACGTGCACTAGAGAAACATAACAATCCATCATGTGCACTATGTTGTACCCCCCCCCCCCCCCCCCCCCTAGTGCACACTGATGATTGACAAGACCAAGAGCACTTCGAAATACTTCAAATTTAGCTTTGGCAAGGGCTTTGGTAAAGATATCAGCCACCTGATCTGCAGTTTGTATCTTCTGCAACTCAATGTCTTGAGTTAACACCTTTTCACGAACAAAATGATAGTGAGTCTTAACGTGTTTTTTGCATGCATAAAACACTGGATTTCTAGCTATCTTAATAGCACTTTCATTGCTACGATAATTTGAAGTAGAAACCATTTCTCTAATGAGCCTCTTAAGCCAAAGACATTCTTGAGTGGCCATAGTAGTTGCCATGTACTCAGCTTCACAAGTTGAAAGAGCAACAATTGTTTGTTTTATACTACACCATGAGACTGCTGTTGAACTTGTACTGAAAAAATACCATGTTGTGGAGCGTTTGTCATTCACATCACCAGCCCAATCTGCATCTACAAAACACTCAAAGAAAATGGTATATGTTGCTTGTACATCAACCCAAGGTTTAGAGTGCATTTTACATAGCGAAAAATCATCTTTGCTGCAATTAAATGTCCCTCACATGGTTTGTCTATAAACTGAGAAATAACTCCTAGAGAGTATGCCAAGTCAGGTCAGGTGATGGTCAAGTAAAATAAACTCCCAACAAGTTGTCAAAAATTGGTGACACCATCCAACAACTCGCCTGCAACCTTTTGTAACTTGAGACATGGTTACATGGGAGTTGCCATTGGTTTGCAATTCTCCATACCAAAATGCTCCAACAAACTCTTAGCATATCTCTATTGAGAGACAAAATAACCACCTGATTTTTTAACTTCGAAACCAAGGAAACATTGAACCTCACCCAAATCCTTCATTTCAAAACGGATAGATAAATCATCTCGAAGACGTGTGATTTCATCTTTGTCATCTTCAATAATAATCATGTCATCCACATATAAAAGAAGCAATGTGTACTTCGATGACTTCATCTTCACAAACAAGCTAGGATCATAACTTGAAGATTTAAGACAACAAAAAGTAAGATATTGAGCAATCTTACCAAACCAAGCACGTGGGTCTTGCTTAAGGCCATACAACGCCTTTTTTAGTCGACATACATGATTAGGGAACTCCATGGAAACAAAACCTTGTGGTTTCTCCATAAATATATCACGATCCATCTCTCATAAAGAAAAACATTCTTCACATCGAGTTGACACAAGGTCCAACCGTTACACGCAGCCAAAGAAATGATTGTTCGAACTGTCACCATCTTAGCAACAAGGCTAAAAGTCTCCTCGTAATCCAGTGCATATTGTTGAGAAAACCCACGTGCAACAAGGCGGGCTTTATACATCTGAACAGTTCCATCGACCTTCTTCTTCAACTTGTAAACCCATTTGCAAGAGACCAGTGGTACATCCTTCGGTTTTGGAACAAGCTCCCATGTGTAATTTTTGTTCAAAGCATCAATCTCTTCTTGCATTGCACCTTCCCATTCAGGAATTCCTTGAGCATCAATATAACATTTGGGTTCATCTTGACTTGCCACTTCCATAAGAAAACAAGATGTTATAGTAAAGTTATTGAGTTGAACCTCATAGTCACTTAAATAATTAGGATGTCTTCTTTCGCGTGTTGATCTTCATATCATGGAGCCTGTTTGTTGTTGTTCGCTTCAGATGAAGAATTGCTTCCCCTGCTGGAAATGCATCTTCATAAGGGAAAAGATCAATGGACAGGTTCATATATGACATTTCTCCTCTGTTTTGGGCAGCAAGATCAATTTCACTAGTCTGAATATTTGTACCAGAATAATAAGTTTACAGCTCATCAAAGACAACATCGCAATAAACCACATTCCTTGTCACCGGATCCATACACCTCCATCATTTCTTATGTGAATTATAGCCAACAAAAATACACTTCCTTGATTTTGGGTCGAGTTTGTTCAATTAGTTTTCGATATATGGACATAACAAACTGAGTAAAAATCTTGAAAGTAACTCACATTGGGTTTGCGATGGTATAAGGCTTCAAAAGGAGATGATTTTGTCCCTGGCCATGGAGGTAAGAGATCGATGACATGACAAACAGATTGAATAGTTGTTGCACTCCCTCAGAAGATTCTTCGCATGCAACCATGACAAGCACATACTTGTAAGATGTGCCAACTTGCGCTCAACAACTCCATGTTGTTGTGGAGTTTTTGGACAAGTCATTTGATGTCGATACCCATGCTCCATGCAATATTCGTGGAATTGATTGAACATGTATTACCCTCCATTATCTGTGCGTAGACACTTTAATGGTAACCCAAATTCTTTTTCCACATGCTGCTTGAACTGAATAAATTTTGAAAAGCTTCGCTTTTATGTTCTAGGGGATATACCTAACAGAACCGAGATAACTTGTCCACAATAACCATCACATAACGTAGATCAGTGTAGCTAGGTGTTCTTATCAGTCCCATAAGATCTGAATGGACTAATTAAAGTGCTGCAGAAGCTCTGTTATTTGAATTTAAGAAAGGAAGATGTTGAGATTTTCCGTATTGGTAGCTAGGACAAACAACATCGTGATGAATTTCCTTAAAGAGAGGAACACCATCAAAAATATTTTTTGTGGAAATTTTCTGCAGCAATTGATAGCCAACATGTCATAACTGAGCATGCCAAAGTGTTGCACTTGTATTCTGGCCCGTCTTTTCAACATATGCATTACTTGCAAACAAAACATATAATGATTCTTTTCTTTTCCAGTTAATAAAACATCAGCATTAATGTATTTTACATTTAAAAGAATCTGAATATCATCTGGACAAAAAAGAACATACTTCCCAAAATCAACTAATTGAGAAACCGAGGCGAGATTCTTCTTTAGGCTTGGAACATGATAAACATCTTTGTGTGAGACACCTCCATCATTTGAAATATCGGCCTTTACTTTGAAATGTCCTTTTTTCACTACATTATGTAATGAATTATCAACTGTCACAATGACTTTTTTTTTCCATAATGCGGATGGATATCAGAAAGTAACGAAGCATTTTCCATTGCATGATGAGAGCAACCAGAATCAACAATCCATTCATTGTTATAGTCTATGGAAACATTAGCATTTTCATTTGCATCGGTCCGGTGCACAACAGACATCATGTTAGCCGGTTGATCAATAACATCAATGGAAAAGCAATGCTCCCATTTGAGTTGTTCAAATTCACTACTTTCATGTGCAACATTTGCTTTTGCTTCCGTGAGATTAACACGATAATTTTGTTTAATATGGTATGGTTTTTCGTACCGATTACACACCACCTTCACACGACAGTCACGCTTTAAGTATCCCAAATTTTCACATCCAAAACAACCTTTTGAGTTTCCTCTGAGCTGCCCCTCAGTTTTGGACTGCATAATATAATCATTAGCATGCTTGGAGAAGAAATTCTTTTTGACTTTGTCTTTTGAATAAAAAAATCCTCCACTTGAGAGATAGATTGCTTGGTGTTTTTGGTCATTTGTTTCACCAATGCTTCTTGATTTGAAAACAAATTCTCCAAATCAATGATAGAATGTTGATTTACCCACCCTTGTATCGAAGAGATACATGGCATAAAATATTTTCGCAGTCTGCGAATAAGATAACGACCAAATGTGCATCACTCACAGGCTCCTCCGTATTCAATTATGAAATTTCAGCACACCAGGTTTTAAGTTTCAGAAAATATTCTGAAATTGAAGAATTACCTTGAGTCATCCAAACAAGTTCATTCTCCAAATACTGCGGCCACATCGTGTTCTTTTTAGTGAACAACCTTTCAAGTGTCTCCCATACTTGATTCGATGCCTTTACATCACGAACATGCTCAATGTACTCTCTACTGATAAGCGATCGCAGAGCAAATAAAGCCTTTCCAATATTCCAGTTTCTTCGCAACTCATCATTCTGTGGCATATCTTTTGGAATTTCAGCTACATCCACTGATCCCACCCTTGTATATAAGCTTCCATGCATAATTTCCCGTAATATAATAGTTACTAACAAGCTTATCTATAGAGGCATGAGAGACACTATTTCCACCATTCATCTTCACTGAGTAATAAAATCAGCTAACAAACTTGCTCTGATACCATATAACAAATAAAATAACAAAACAAAGACTATTTTTATTACTCAAGAGAAGACTTACAAATGACTGAATTGATACTGGTTATTCTCCCTAATTTACTCAACTAACAACTGACCAACTTGATACCAAATAAGACTAAATCAGCTCCTGCAACATAGCAAGAAAAAACATGACAGTCCATTATGTGCACTAGAGAAAACATGATAGCCCATCATGTGCATTAGAGAAACATGACAATCCATCATGTGCACTATGTTGTAATAGGTGAGTCATAATAAAATTTAATGGTAACCTTTGGTGTTGGAGAACTTTGACTGATAATTTTAATTTTTTTTAGTCAAAGGAAGCATGTTGTGCATAACATACTAGAGATCAAAACCTTGAGTCGACGAGTTGACAAAAATTGACGTATGAATGTTATTTTTGTAGTTGGATGTGAAGAAGAAAAAAAAATCTTGTTTGTTATTTCTTTCCTATTTGATTACAGACCTTCGACTTAATCATCTCCTTGGTGGGTAGATCCCTGGTGAAACAAGCCTTAAAAATACCTACACAAGGTGCCCTACAAGAAGGATGACGTCCAACTTCCTTTGCATGAGTAGAGTTCAATAATTAACACATCTACATTTCTATAAGCATGATGTTTTCTACTTAATTGTGAAGATAATGGACAAGTTAATTGTAGTTGAAACTTCCCCTTCTAATATTTTCTCCATGGCAATGGTCAAACTTCTTTGATAAGGTAGTGATCTAGATTCTTAATATCCCTAGCTTCTTGTTTGTATGATGATTGGTTCACAGTGAAAGTGATGTCGAATATTGGCGAGTTTGTTGGAGTTCATTTCGATTTTTACCAGTAAGAAGTTCAAAAGTTCGAAGGAGATGATCGGAGAAAGTCTGACTCATGCAGACACAACATAATGAATCAACAGTTGAAGTTAGCCAATCATTCACATAAGTTTATTAACAAGTCACATGGCATATCCTACTTGTAGACAACAAAAAGGCAATGTTCTTTACAATTTGTGATTTAGTCAAATCCCAATTAACATATACATTTTGTTCTTTTATATGATGGACATAAATCAAATCTTAACGTTTCATTTCTGTTTTCCCACCCATAGACAATAGAGTTGGAATGTTCTTTTAGAAATCGCTACAGGCTCTGATACTAATTGATCTAAGGACTGATACTAATTGATCTAAGGAGGTGGTGAAAAAAAAAGTAAGGTTCTCGATAAGATAACCGAAACAAATAAATAGAAAAGGGTTCACTAACTTTGTATACCCGGAGTAAACTGAAAACCCAATTGTTGATTCACTTACTACCCTACTAGGAATATCTAACTAGGAAACTAAAAAAACAATCTAAGAAAGAAAAAACATAAAAGGAAAAACACTTATCTTCTTTGGCAATAATTTAAGGTATGACCTTTACATGAACATACTATAAAAAAAAAAAAAAAAAAAAGATAAATAAATATCCAAGCTTAGACTATTTTAAATGAAGATCAACATTAGTTGCTAGAATCTTTCAAGAACTAGCTTATTCCTAGTTTTTTATTATTTTACTTTTCGAGTATGTGTGCTTCAAGATCATTATTCTGACATTTTCTATTTGTTAGGGAAGGGGATGAAAAACCTTATTCTCAAGAGAATTAAGCAATTGATTGTTGCCTATCAAGATCACGAGGTTAGGCTTGTTCACCAATGAACTATCTGGACAACTTTTCACTTGGTTAGTTTAAACCTTAGCTTAAAACTCATTGTTTCATTTCTCAGTCTGATTGAAGAGTTTCAAGAAATATTCTTTCTTTTGTGATAATGTAATGAATGATGAAGGGGCAAGTGAGTTGTGATACCCTTGTGTGGGCGGATCTGAGGGGGAGGGTGAGGGAGAAGCCCAAGAGTGTTGACAAACTACAAAGGGGAGATCATAGTCCCACATCGCCTGGGTGCGGGAGGGTGATGTACTATATATATACGAGGTTGGATCTACAAAGTACTGCGCGTTTTAAAGCCGTACGGGCTTTGGGCCCAAAGCGGACAATATAGTACTTTGTGGATCGGGTCGTGACAGAATGGTATCAGAGCCGGACCTAGCCGGAAGTGTGCCAATGAGGATGTTGGGCTCACCTTAGGAGGGTGGACTGTGATACCCTTGTGTGGGCGGACCTGAGAGCGAGGGTGCGGGAGAGGTCTGTGATGGCAAAGCCCAATAGGCCTATGGATCCCAAGAGAGGTTGGGCGAGCTACCAAAGGGAGATTATAGTCCCACATCGCCTAGGTGAGGGAAGGGGATGTGCTATATATGTATGAGGTTGGATCTACAAAATACTACGCGTTTTAAAATCGTGCGGGCCTTGGGCCCAAAGTGGACAATATAGTACTATGTGGATCGGATCGTGACAAAATGGTATCAGAACCGGACCTAGGCAAAAGTGTGCCAACGAGGGCGTTGACCTCCCTTAGGGGGTGGACTGTGATACCCTTGTGTGGGCGGACTTAAGGGGGAGGGTGCGGGAGATGTCCGTGATGGCGAAACCTAATATGCCCGTGGATCCCAAGAGGGGTTGAGCGAGTTACCAATGTGAGATTATAGTCCCACATTGCCTAGATGATGGAAGGGGATGTGCTATATATGTACGAGGTTAGATCTACAAAGTACTACGCGTTTTAAAGTTGTGCGGGCATTGGGTTCAAAGCGGACAATATAGGTCTATGTGGATCGGGTCGTGACAAAATGGTATCAAAGCCTGACCCAGCCGAAAGTGTGCCAACGATGACGTTTGGCCCAAGGGTGTGGATTGTGATACCCTTGTGTGGGCGGATCTGAGGGGAGGGTGAGGGAAAAGCCCATAAATCCCGAAAGGGTTGACAAACTACAAATGGGAGATCATAGTCCCACATCGCCTGAGTGCGGGAGGGTGATGTATTATATATGTACGATGTTGGACCTACAAAGTACACGCGTTTTAAAATCGTGCGGGCCTTGGGCCCAAAGCGGACAATATAGTACTCTGTAGATCGGGTCGTGACATGAGTGGTGTAAATTTGATGTACCTTTATGCTCTTGATTTTAATGATAAGGTGCGGGGATCTTCAAAACCCCAATTTGCCTTAAAAAAACTACTTTGGATGATTTTTTATATCATTTTTAAGCTCACGTGAAATTTGTTTTACATCGTTGTCCCTTTGGTTTGAAAAGATTAAATCCTAAAATTTTGCTTTAGTACACTATGTCAAAATCGCCCAATATCGACAAACCAAAACATTTGAAAATGCGAAACTCGAAGGTTTTCTACAGTCAAGGAGATCGTCGGGCGAAATTAGTTGAGAAAAAAAAATAACGGACTTCGGCAGTCAGATTTTTTTAAAAACATCTGATGTTTAAATGACTATTTGTGTTAGTCTTAAATCATTGTAAATTAGTTAGCTTGAAGCGTCATATTTAATTATAATTATATTATTCTACCCATATTTAATTGTTTATTTATTTATTTATCATCATATATTATAATTCTTGAAACATGCAAAAAAAAAATCCTAGCTTCTGACCTATATGTCACGGACAAGCGCAATAATAAAACAAAAAAAATTCAAGCATAAAAAACGATATTGGATTGAATAACTCATTAAGAGACAATATATCTTAAAGATAAAGTAATCAAAGCATTGAACAAATGCGAAGTGAGAACCACTCTAACCGTTTTAAGCAAAAGACAAAGCGAGCGCTTGACAAACGTAAAGTTAACGCAATAAAAAAGTTATTAATATAATTTTATAAAATGAAAATAAATGCATTTTACTTATATCTGAGTAACTAACAATTTTAATAGAGATTTTCCTATATTAGTATACTATTTAGCAAGTTAGAAATATAGTTGTATGCTAATACTTCGAAAATAATTGTCAAAAGTAATAAATAAATAAAAATACAATAAAGATTTTTGTGTGGACTTTAGAGTATCTAAAAATTGGAACCAATCTATGTTGGAAAAATATGTAATCCTAATAATATATCTCATTAGGAAAATTTCTATTGTAAAAAATAATAAATAATAAAATAAAAATTCAAAAATCTCACTTTTCCTCGTTTTAGCCAAGGCAAAGGGTGTCGTCACCGCTTCACTTCTCGCTTTAAGTGGTTGTTTTGGCTCACCTTTACTACATTGTTAAACAAATATCTCACTTTAAAAAAAACCTACTAAACACCAATTCCTGAAAAAAAAATCCATTGTTACAAAGAATCAAATCCCAATAAAATGGACGAAAGCTTTGGCCCAATTGATCACGTCGCGCAACTCAATATCTTCAAACTTTTCATTGTCTCTGTCATACAACTGTTCATTGCGATCATAGATTTCATCGACAATGATAGTGTAGTCTCTGAGGATGGTGGCACATTTGCAAGTACAAATGCAACAACTTTTTTCTTAAATTCTCCAGGAAACAATTTTTGCAATGCAAATCATCAAGTCACTCGGGGCTCGAATAATTCTCCATCTAAAACCATATGAAATTATAGTATAAGTGTGTTGGTATAACATCCACAAGTTCAACTATGCACAAGAAAAAAAAAAGAATATATCAAATGCAAATTAGAAGTTGAGAGCAAACTATTTGTAGAAAATTATATAAGCATATGTAAAAAAAGAAAGAAATAATGTATATTTGCTAACTTCCATGTGGACTTGTACACGTATTAATGGGTTCTAAGGCCAACCACTTCATCATACTCATTGCTTATGAAATATCCTTCCATCGAGGAAGCAAACAATTGGGGCCAATCAAACCCAATTTAGGCGGACCTCGTTATATTATTGTGTTGTGTGGTATCGTCTCTTACTTTATTTTTACTACTTATTCACGTTTGTACACTTCATTCCTTGAGATTTATTGTTAAGCTTTCTCTTTGCATGTTTTAACAATGATAGTTTGGCTTTCAAGTACACATTTTCAAACCTATATTCAAAGTGTGTTTTAGTGGAATTTGAATTATAGTGAAATCGAATAAATATAGAGGTGGCTCATTCTCTGAAGAATTTGTGAACCATATTTTTCAAATATTCTTCGGAAAGTTTTCAAAGAAAGAAGCCAATGGAGTACCACCTAGTTGGTAGAGTTGTAGCAGATTGAACCACAGGTCCAGGGTTCGAACCCTGCTTATGTTATTTCTAAGATAATTATTAGCCAATGGAGTGATTGTAAAGAGCATATCGTCTCTCTATCTGACAAAGAGTGCAACTAGATGAGAAAAATTCAAGTTTAAGCTTGTCTTGAGTCATCTTTACCCTATTGTGGGTTGCGCTTATTACTTGCTATTAGGGGTGGGCATCCCATCCCGCGATCCCGATCCCGTCCCGTCCTGTCCCAATTTTTTCGGGTCTTAATGGGATTGAATAATTTCATCTTGATCCCGTCCCGTCCCGATCTAGAATGGGATGGGATGGAGATTTTCAATCCCGTCCCGTCCCGAGCTAATTTTTTAATATTTAATATTAATATTTTATTTATTTATTTATTTTTATTCATATAAACTTACAGATGACTTACAAAAACTCATGGTGTTTGCAGTGGTAACAAAAATGTTACTTCAAGAAATAAATATTCATTAAGCAAGAGAAAGATATCAGACTGTTGCTTGGATTCCCAATAAAAGTGGCTCCAATTATTTAACTTCCAACTATTGATAATACCCAGGTGAAGATGAAAAATAACAATTAACTGAGTAATACATATTCAGAAAGAAACATTCAGGGACGGAGCCAAGAATTTGAGATGCCCCGGGCTGTAAAAATAATTGTTTTTAATTACGATATATGTATTGATGGTAAACCATTATGAATATGTTAGAGCATCACCAATAAGTCTATATTTCTTCCCTAACAAAAGATGAAATGTCATTTTGTCAAGGAACCATGAATTTTGTTTCCCACAGTAATGAAATTGTAAAATCAGTTGGAAGGTCATCACAACGACACAATATTCTTAGTGGGTCCCATTTATCATGTCATTTTCTAAAAGTCAGCCCACTCGACTACATTGTTAGGGGATTTAGTGGCTACCCTTATATTTGCATGCTACATCTATATCTAATTATAAGAAAGTTATTTTTCACGCTCTTATATGATGATAATCTTCGCAGCAATCACAGGTAACACCCTGATCCCGTATGAACGAGATGGGATAGGGATGAGTATATCTCGTCCCATCCCGTCCCGTGCCCACCCCTACTTGCTATCTTTGCTCTCGTTATTAGTCCGTGATCAATTCATAGGCGGAGCCAAGATTGTAAACAAAGGGAGGCAAATAGTACACAACTATTCAACTACACCAATTTCAGCAGTGGCACAACTCCACCTTATTCAATTATTAGTTTTTCATATTGATTGTTGTCACGAGCAAGCGAAATGAGCGAAACTTCTGCATCGGACCTGTCATCAAGTGATCCAGTGTAGAGCGTGGCAATTTGCTCCCAGATTAAGCACAAAATTGGTTCATTCGCAGCATTAGTTGGGAGTCCTAAATATCTGTTGGACGCGGCGGAGACGTCCATGAAATTTCTTGAACATGGCCGTAGGGAATTATAATAAACAAGATTCAAAATGCATCATTGTGTCCATCAAAAGTTCAAAAATTCAACGAATGAAAGCTTTTTTTGGACGTGATAAGGGGGGCAACCTACAAATTTAAAGGGGGGCAATATGGAAAATACGAATACCTTAGTGGGTTTTTTTAAAAGATAAGGGGGGAGCAATTGACCCCCTTAGCCAAAAGGTAGATCCGCCCGTGCCTCAATTGTATCAATGCCTCAAACCCAAATCGCACACAATTAATTAATAGGTTGTATCGTTTTGACAACAACATTACTACCGGGTGCCACACTTTGATCAATCGATTGTGCTAATTTGCTAGTCGTGTCATACCGGGTACTTGTGTCGGGTCACAAATTGCCACCCCTACTTAAATCTGTGGGTGCCTCTGATTAACTTATTATGAATCCATGATTAAGGGGTGAAAAGGGTGAAAAGATATTTGACCTTTTTTGTTGGGGACTTTGCATATTCTGTGGTCCAGATGAACCGACAGCAAACTGTGCATGAACCACACTAGCAACCGCACTAAAACTTCTCAGTCCCCAACAGTCCCCTCTCTCACCCATTTATATTGTTCACATTAATGAAGAGGGAGAGCTGAATGTGAATGAAACCATGAAGATTGGTAGTTGTCTCCTCACATTAAAGGTCGTATAAACATTTCTTTTATGCTCACTAGTTAATATTTTCTAACCCATCTTCTTCATTTATTTCTTTACTTATTTTGCCTTGATTGATCTCTATCTATATTTACTTTCCATAATTGTCCTTCTTTGATGTTTTTATGTTCTATTTGTCTATTCTGGCTTCTATTGGGTTCTCAAGCATGCAAATGTAGTTTTTATTTTATTTTTTTTGCTAGAACTTGAAGGTGTGTTTGATTTTTTTTTTTGGGTTCTTTTTTAGATTTTTCACTGGATTTGGTTGTTTCTTTGTTTATTATTTTCATCTCTTTTGAACTCTTATTTGTTATGATGTTTCATAATTTGTTTGTACAATTATTGGTTGAGATTTGAATGGGTTATCAGGAAATCAACTCCTTAATTAGCTCTTTATTAATCTATGAATCTGATATTCAATTCTGCTTCATCTAACTATTGGCTTTTGATCAACATTGTTAACCATTGAATTAAAATGGTGTATTCTCCTGCTTTACAATGCTTCATTTGCCATTAAAGTTTTAACATGATTAGACAATTTTGGTTGTTCTTGTTTGATTATGCATCCAGTTTTTATAGAAGCTGAGGTATTGTGAATTATATGAAACAAGAGGTTTCTAAGATCATTGCTGTTGATTGGGTAATAATGTTTGAGTATGAATCATTTCTGTTTTCATATTTGGGTCTACTTTTTGGCAAATGATCTAAGTTCATTGGAGTACATCCAATGTTGATTTCTTGAAAAAGAAGATGAGCATGAGAAATCCATTTTTGTATGGAAAAATCATTATTGCTTTTATTGAAAGTGATTCCCCCCAACACACACACATATATGTATATTCATATCTGCAATCAAGCAAAATCATTACAAACAAAAAGACCCTTAAATGTTGAGTTTTTTTTTTTTATTGAATACGATGGTTTGATGATCTATTCTTCTGGGTATTGCAGAGTTAATAGCACTTCTCATAATCAGCGATTTTTTGCACTCATTGATGATTTGAGAAAGGATGCCTAAGCCAAATTAAGTATGGTTTGCACTGCTGATGATCTATTGGGGTGGAAGGATTTTCCTAAAGGTCTTAGGATTCTTCTCCTCGACGAAGATAGCAGTTCCGCCAAGGAAATAAAATCTAAGCTTGAAGAGATGGACTATATTGGTTAGATTCTCTTCAAATTTCTTTAATGTCTTCTTACCTTGAAGTACATAGTAATTTCCCATTCTTGGAGTTAATGAGCTATCTGTTTCCCTTTTGCATTCTTCTCTGAGCCTTATGGTATGAGATCATCCATGTCTTTATCCTGAAAAGTTTTCTGCAGCTGCCCACCACCTTAAAACAGTCGTATTTATTTCTCACTAAACAATTTGATTACCATATTTAGTTTCAGTTGATAAAAAAACAGAGAATTGAATCTAAAATTTTAAGTTCAGTAGGGTACTACAAGGATTCGTAAATATCATTGTTTCATAGAGTTTCTGGGAAATTGTTACAACACTATTCAACTTCATTTTTTCAGTAGGGGCTTCCATTATATGACATTGTGTTTGGTTGCTAGATACATTTATGGAGAATGAAAGTGATAATTATTTTGATAATGGGGCAAGGGATATCAATAATATGACCACATGTTTGTGATTTCTAATGCTAATCTTATTAGTAGTTCTCCAGTATTTGTGCATCTATGAAGTTTTACTCCCTGACTCCTTTACCAGTTTTGTGTTTGTTAACATTATGTGCAATCTCTACAGTTGCCACATTTTGCAACGAGAATGAAGCATTGACAGCAATCTCAAGAGAACCTGAGAGCTTTCATGTTGCTATATTAGAGGTAAGGAAAGAGTGAATCCTGAAGTTCAGATATTGAAATTTGCACACACATTTGACATGTTCATCGAGTATTCTGCTAATTTCCTTTGATCCTGTGACTGGAATTGCAGGTAAGCACAGGCAATCAGCAGGGATGTTTCAAGTTCTTAGAAACAACTAAGGACTTGCCCACCATCAGTAAGAATCAAATTACAGTTTCAAGTTATACACTATTGCTCTAATATACTATGACACAAAATTCATCAATGTCAACGAGTGTATAACACAAGATTAAGAGAAATTTTTTATTTTATTTTTTAATGATTTTATTTCAATCAGCATCTATTGCCAGAGTGACTCATATGGAAATTTGTGTGGAACAGTGACTTCAAACATTCAATGTCTGAGCACCATGATGAAATGCATTGCAGTGAGTTCTCTGATATATCCTCTTGTATCACCCTAATATATTTATCTATATAATAGAATTTTTTTTACCCGTTCTGAAATTGCGTTATTCTTTTAGCTTGGTGCAGCTGAGTTCCTTCAAAAACCATTATCTGAAGACAAACTTAGAAATATATGGCAACACGTCGTTCATCAGGTCAGTCTCAACTATAGTCTTTTCCAATATGTTGCACTGAATGGCAACACCTCATTCATAAGAGAGGGAAGATCTAAGTAATTTTTTCCTGAACAGGCTTTTAATGGTGGGGAAACTGTCGTCCCGAAATCATTGAAGCCTATAAAAGAAACCGTAGTTTCAATGCTTCAGCTTCAACAAGACAGTAATGAAGCTGATAATAAAAACTTGCTAGAAACAGATAATTCCTGGCAAGCCCATGAGTGTGACCATGAACCGCCAACCATAAGTGATAGGTTTCCTGCACCTTCAACTCCACAGTTAAAGCAAGGAGGTAGATTATTGGATGATGGGGATTGCCAAGACCTACCTAATTGCTCGTTAGAGAAAGAGCACGGTGGGGACCCACAGGAAGAATCAAAATCAGTCGAAACTACTTGCAGCGATTTAGTTGCAAAAACTACTTGTAACAGTTCACTTGCAGAGGTTAGTGTTGCGGTACGTAGAGTGGATGTTATCAAAGAGGACTCACATAAAGTATCTAAAACTGGAAGCAGTTTTTCTCAGCAACTATACAAGGAAAGTACAATCAACTCGAATAGTGAGAGTGAAAACTCAAAGAAGGCATCTTCATACCCAGTCTCACGTGGGAGCAAAGCTAATAGGAAGAAGATGAAGGTATTTGATTTTTGAAGGGTAAATCCGCTCTTTTTTGTACTGTATAATAATCTCCTCTTCAAAATGGTTGATTCCAAGTAACATCTGAGAATGAAAATTATGTAACTTATGCATGCATTTGTTGGGATATCAGGTGGACTGGACACCAGAGCTGCACAAACAATTTGTGAAGGCAGTGGAGCAACTGGGTGTTGATCAAGCCATTCCTTCTCGGATCCTGGAGTTGATGAAAGGGGAGGGATTGACAAGGCATAATGTGGCAAGCCACCTCCAGGTTAGTTTAGAAAAACATTCCTCCTAAAAGTATAATGTAAGTGAGAACTTCTATGACCAGAATTCGTAGTTTTTCTGTTTGTTCTGTTCACTGGAAGTTCCAATTAACGAGTGGTTATACTTGAAGAGAAGACCTGTTTCAAGAAGTGAGAATTGGCGAGGGACACATAATTTAACATGTTCTTCATTGGAACTAGGGATTCTGGCTCATTAGAATTTGAAGATCTCAAGTGGTTACAACTTTTAGTAGGCAATTAAGATCATTAGGTCAGCTTGGTCTTTGGACAAATAATTCTTGGTATGCATTGCCAACTCTAATCTACATCTAAACTATGAATGGTTTGATTTTTTGCAGAAGTATCGGATGCATAGAAGACACATTTTGCCAAAGGAAGAGGATCGAAGATGGCAACATCCAATAGACCCCATGCAAAGGGTTTATGCACAAAAACCCATGATTGCATATCCCAGATACCATCCTAATCATGGTCTCCCAGCAAGCCAGTATTATCCTGTATGGGGACATCCTAGCACCCATCTCTCCGGTGGACAAATGTGGGGTCACCCTGGCTACCCCACGTGGCATCATCGTCCAGATATTTGGCCTTGGAAGACACATCCTGGGGTAATGTCATGATATTTCCTGCTAGAAATGCACTAGTTCGTTTTCAAACAGCTATCAGTAGTGACTTGAGTCTTAGCGTCTGTTTCTTGTCGAGAAAGTAATGAACTAATATTACCTGATTACATGTGAAATATCAGATGCATGTTGATTCATGGTCCTACCCTATGATACCACAATCTCAAGCTCCATACTCTTTCCTGCAGGTGAGACTGCAAACATATATGTGCTTGCTGAATTACAATCTAAATGCAGCTCACTCATCATAACACGATCATTTATTGTTCTCATGTACAGAATGCTTATGGATTTAATAGCTTTCACTCAATCGAAGATAGCAACAACATCCCAAAAAGCTCATTCGACTTTCATCTGGTAACAAAGCTTTTTGTATTAGCATGTTTATTACTAGTTGGGTTTGAGATTATATCATCGTAAATCATTTCATAATTTACACTAAAGCAGATTACTCCGAGTCTAGTTGTGACTGTTGTGCATCTTTTTCTTCATTAGTGATTGTCTTCTAGAGTACTGTTTCCTAGTTGAAGCTCCCAGACTCGGTACAGTGACATTGCATATTGCATGCCTCAACTGCAGCACTTGTTCTATACGATGCTGTACTGATATCTTAGGTGCTATCATTTGTGATTGTTTTCATAATGTCTTTGGTGACGCACTTACTCGTACTACCAGTATTCAGTGAGGTGTTATTTTAGTACTTGAACTATATCTCACACATAGGTTCATCATAACAAGATGTCACATATGTTCATTACTTTGTGCCAAAGTCTATCGACCAAGTCACAGGGATCACTTCGTACTTCACACAACCCATGCATCCACCGTCATCAACCAGCTATTGCTTGCACGTACACGTAGAGTGGTATACTTGAACTATATCTTACATATTGGTTCATCATAACAAGATGTCACATATGTTCATTACTTTGTGCCAAAGTCTATCGACCAAGTCACAGGGATCACTTCGTACTTCACACAACCCATGCATCCATTGTCATCAACCAGCTATTGCTTGCACGTACACGTAGAGTGGTATTCTGAATGAATTGGTAGAATTTGGAACCCTACATTGACATATTTGTCAAACCGATCATTGGATTGGCGTATATTCTAGTCCGGATCATTTTGAATCAATCCAATCTTCACTTGAGGAGTAAACTTTAACCACATAAATTTAGGAAAATTCAACAATGACCATTCCTTTAATTGGAAAGACAGAGTCAATCAGATCAATCTACAAATCAGAAAAAGAGCAAAAGCCCTTATCTCCACTTCAAGTTGCGTCAAAGTAAGTTGTCCTTTATAGGTTTTCCATTTTTTAATCCATCTCATAGACACTATCGATATGAAAATCTTATTGTCGGTTGAATGAATCAAGTTTTTTTGTCCCAACGTAAAGTCTTACATTACATGTCTCATGTTTGATTAATGAAATTCAATGAATCATGTTCCCTCCTCTCAATTCAATTATGAGTTCTATTGAAATATACAAAAGACAATTGAACTAGCTAGATATAACAGCTCATTCAATCATTCATCACTAGTTAGATACAAGATTTCAAGTAGTTGTATGTGTAGATTGTATATCACTTAGTTTTTATATGTCAATGTAATGTACTACTAAATAATACACAGGATGAGGAGGAAATCGATAAGGTTGTCAAGGAGGCAATGAGCAAGCCATGGTTACCATTACCATTGGGACTGAAACCTCCGTCAACAGAGAGTGTTCTCACTGAGCTCCACAGACAAGGAATCTCCAACATCCCTCCTCACAGTCAATGCTGATGGTGGTACCAGGTCAAAGTCAGTCAGATGGTGACCAACCAGTCAATGGTCATGGTTGTTGGTCAAACATGTTTCAATGGTGCAGAAGTGGCCAAGTATCTGTTTTAATCACCATAGAATATAAAGAAAAAGATGCTCAACTTTATACAGGTGAAAAGCTGGAAAGGAGCGTTGGGTTCTTGGCGTTATGTGATTGGCTGATGATGAGGGGGGATGGATCCTCTTTGTGATGCGGTTGTCTGGCGGGCCCTGTCTTGCTTATTGGACACATGCATGTTGCAGTGGCTGTACAGTACGTCATTGTTTATCTGATCAATTGCAATATGAGTGACCTATCTTATCATCTTATTGTGATCCTCTAGTTTCTGAACTTTGATTTGAATAAAGCTCATACTTCCACGGAAAATTCTAACTGTCGAGGGAATTGACGAGGAAAACAGCGAGGGAGGGGGACCGTCCATCCCTTTGGGATGCACGCTTGAAAAATGAAGGCACGCATCCCGGGGGATGGACCCCCCTCCCTGGCTGTTTTCTTCGTCCATTCCCTCGACAGTTAGACAAGCTCTACTTCCACATACATCTTGAATATATGGGCTGATAATCTTAATTTCAAAATGCCCAGCTCTTAGGGGTTTTAGTTAACTTCAAAATTTTGTCACTGATCAAAATGCCAAGCTCTTAAAAAATATAAAGTTATCCCCACCTCTGATTAAAACCTTTGATAAAAGGGTTAATTGCAATATGTCACTTATAATAAATAACTAATATAAGTTTTCTCCAAAACATATTACTATTTCAGTTTACCCAGGATTAGCAGTTTTTGCACGTTGCATGTCAATAGGCTTGCGTGACATTTTCCCACCATATTTCCATGAAGAAAGTACCTCTCACGTACATCTCACGCATGATGTGATTTGTTTGTTCATCCCAACCATCCCTCAACTGATCCACACATGTGGACGGCGAAGATGAGATTTGGCCACCTATCTTCTAGATATGGAGAGTGGAGGGAAAACTCCTTCCATTTTCAACCTCTACTTTATGCCCTTTGCTCTCTGAAACCCTACTAATCTCGAACAAAAATGAAAAAGGGAAAAAGCCAGTAGACATAGTCATCAATAGTAGTAGCAACAATAATGGAAGCACAACTTCGAGCTTACATTGGGACAAATATAATTCATTCATTGATTTCAGTGAGCATTCAAGCAATGAGGAATAAAATATGAGTCGATATTTCACTCCTTTAGACACTAAAAAAGTCGTGAAACCAGAAGTGCACTCTCCAAGACCTTATGTTACTTGGCACAAGATATTGTAAGTTCTCTTTCTAATTTAGGTTTATCGTTTTCGTACTTCAAATGGTAGTGCATGTGTTAACGGATGGTGTGAATGATGTTACTTTGTGTTAAAGGTTTTGTTCGTTAGCACAAATTAGGGTTTCTCCACTGTATATTTGGTTGGTGGATTTAGTTTGATCTTTTTTGTTGGCCGATTAGTGTTTAAATTGAGTGCAATGCTTACGATTTTGTCAATAAGTTGTTGATGGTTTTGATTAGGGATTGTGCCAGTGTACTTGACATTTACAAATATTCCAAGGCGTTTATTAGGGTTAGGTACTGGTATTGGTGTTCATTATTATGGGATTTTGTTCATCAAGTACTGCTTGTTACATTTTGTTCATGAAGTACTTGTGTGATTGTTTCACGCTTAGTGGATTTTGTTCATGGAGTACTAGCCTCATTGTTTCATGTTGAATGTGACAGTTATATTGTTGATTGGTTCTCCACTTGGATTTTTGTTGAAGTTATACTTGTATTACTTTATCTTTTGTTTATTTGTTGAAGTGTTGATTGGTTATCCATTTGGATTTTAATTATATTGTTGATTGGTTCTCCACTTGGATTTTGTTGAAGTTATATTTGTGTTACTCATCTTTTGTTTACTTGTTGAAGTGTTGATGGTTATCCATCTGGATTTTATTGAAGTTATACTTGTATTACTTGTCTTATGTATATTTGTTGAAGTGTTGATTTGTTCTCCAATTGGTCTGTCTACTTGTGTTGTGTTTGCATGTTACTTGTTTTCTGTTATTGAATTTATCATTTCATGTTAGTTTGCATGGATCTACATCTTTTCTTTTGTACCCATCATATGATATTGGACAAGTGGGTGTCATTGTAGTTGATTCCTGCAATTCTTCCTTGCTGGTTACTTAGACGTGCATAAATAGTACATGTGAGCCAAGGACTATCGTGTGGCGGCCAATGACACTTCGATGCTTAAGTTAAATAAGGCTATGAGAGAATTATAGCTGTAAATTGGGTTTTTGTAGCATACATTAAGTTCATCGACCTTATCTCCTTTTTATAGTATAGAAGTCCTTATTCGGATAGGCATTTGGTGGCGTAATTTAGGGAAAAATATATTGCTGGAGATCCTTTCATGTTTGGAAGATGGCCATGTGTGATACTTTTCCTACACGACTTGTGCTCCTAGATCTGCGAGAGATGTTTCCCTTTCTGAGTATTGTCCATGCAAGAAAGTTTTTTTGTTTGAGTTATACTCTAGTATTTTTTTTCCTAGTTGGAACCGATGTACTGCTAGCCTGCCTGTCTTGAGTCGATTCCCCAGATACTTGTATTATCAAGGCTTACTTTTGCCTTATCGGGGCTTACGAGTATTGGGCTTGACCGCGTGGCGTGTGGGCTTAGTGGCACATTGCAATTCGGGTCCAATATTCTAGAATCTGTCAATAGTAGGCTTAATGTTGTCTGGGCCTCGCTGGATTGAATGTGCAATTAGGTATGCTTTGTTCTGTTAACAAGATTATCATGACACGTGTACGGTGCTGATCAGAGGACGGTTGACATATAATCAGTAGTAATGGAAGATGGGGACAAGAACTGGAGGTCTAAAACTTAGTCGTCCATTATGATGGGGACTGGATTAAGAGCCCTTGGATCCCTGGTCTGTGGAAGGTGACTGATTATAAAAATGGGGCATGTTTAGACTTTGAATGAGTGCATGGGATTATCTAGGGGTGGGCGCGGGACGGGATGGACCTTATCCCGACATCGTCCCATCCCAAACAGGTCCGGGACGGGACGGGATGGACCTTATCCCGACATCGTCCCATCCTAAACAGGTCCGGGACGGGACGAGATGAGCATGTACTAAATAGTCCACCATGAAGAATAACAAAAAAAATTCATCTCACATTGCTCATACACGAATAATGTTTCATTTATATACATATAACTTTCATCATAACAATATTAAATGCCATATAAAATTTATAGTTCAATGAACTTACAGTTTTTCTATGTGATACAAGAATAATTGTCATATAACTAACCTAAAATGTGAGAAAACATAAATTTTCATGGGTTCTATTGGACCTAAAATATTCAAATTAAAGTTTCTATCTAAACAAAGAGTACCAAATTAAGCAAGTAAGTTTTTAAACAATTGATGTTTTGATTTAATTTCAACACATCCTAAACTTTCCTTTAGAATAGTAGTTTGATAAAAAAAAATTAATCATAATAAATATTAAAAAAATAAGTTCGGGATGTGACAAGATGGCCAAGATTGAAAATCTACATCCCGATCCCATCCCATTCTAGTCGGGACGGGAAGAGATCGGGATGAGTTTGATCAGTCCCAAAAGGACCCGAAAAAATCGGGACGGGATGGGATGATACCGGGACGAGATCGGGGTCTTGAGATAGGATACCCACCCCTAGGATTGTCTTAATTGGGAAAAATTAAACAAGAGTATCCTTGAAGGTATACCAAACCACATAAGCATGCCTTGACACTTGAGACACCATATACGTTTTTGGATAATGGGGTCATGATAGATATAAATAGTGATGCAAACATATTGTATTCTTAGAAGCATGCAGATATTGATGACAATAGTGGTTTGCATGTCTTTGTTGAGGTTAAAGTGGCAGTACGAGTTCATGAAACCAACACGTCTGGGATTAGTTTATAGACCTTGAACTCATTCCAACCCCACCTGTGTTTGATGTGGACCCTACCCCTATCTTACAACCTATCCTCACATTAAGATTCATTTAGGCCTAACATAGAACAGATGGAAAAAACCCAACCCCAAAGAAGAGTACACCAAGTGATTGGTACTCCCCAAAAAAGTCTTTAAGAAAGTTGAATATGGAAAATGATATGTTTGATGCTGATGGTGAAGGTGGTAGTTGTGGGCAGAAAATGACAAGGAGGGGGGGGGGGGGGGGGGGTCAGGCTAGTAAAGAAAGGAAATCGAATAGGAAAAAGTTAGAGGAAAAGACAAAATATGAGAAAGAGAAGAATAAGCTTGATGACTAGAGTGAAGAAGAGCTAGATGATAACCTATCTAATGTTGAACCACATTCCACTGAAGCACAACGACCACAAGTACATGAAAAACCACATGCCACTGAAGAACAAGGGCACAAATCCATGAATGCATGAAGATAACCAGGCCCAAGAACAAGCCCAAGCCCAAGCCCAGTCAGCAGGTCAATCCCAAGTCCAACCACAATAGGCCCAAGACAATGACAATGAGATTGCACATTTAGATGACCTTCTAGTAGAATAGAGTATCGTTCTGGCCATACCACTGAAAATGAGCTGATGTTCAAGAATCTCCAAATGACCATGTTGATTTTTTGACTGAAACTGAGGATGTATGGGGTAATGAAAGTGACAATGATGAAGATGATAAGGAAAAAAGGAAGAGGATTGGGTGTTGGAGGTTGGGAAAAAATGACACAATTAACATATCTAGGTTATGATTGAGAAAATATGCAATGAGGAACAAGTTTGTGTTGCACTTTAAAAAGAATGATGATGATAGACTGCTAGTGAAGTTTAAGGGTATTTTATTCAAGTGGCATTGTTATGCTGCATTGAACAAGGATCGACACACTATTAACCATGGGGGAAGACCACACATGTGTAGGGATTGATAATGGGAAAAACCCAATGGTGAATTGCAGGTTTGTTGATAAGGAGTGTGAATATTTGATGAAGACACACTTCAAGACTTTCATAACTGACAGTTTCATTGAACAAATATGGAAGGCCACACTGTTGAAATCAATTACCATGTAGGCTGGAGGGCAAAACAAAAACTTATAGAAAAAATGATTGACAATGACGAGGAGAGTTACAAAATGACCCATTCTTCTTGCATGGAGTTGTTGAGAGCAAACCCAGGTAGCATTTCTACGTGTTCAAAAAACTCATAGGCTTTTGTGTGGCACTATCTGCTAGTATCCTTGGTTGACAGCTTCGTTGTGAATTGGATGGGTGCTTTCTGAATAACAAATATGAGGGTTGTTGTTTGTTAGTTACAACCTTGGATGGCAACAATCGTCTCATTCCATTGGCCATCTACAGAAGAGAGGACGGTAGAGTCGGGCACTCCTAGTCAAAGACTACAAATAAGTCAGATATTGACAAATATTAAGAGAAAAAAAAACTTATGAAGGTTCCCAAAGCAGCGGATGACTTTCAAGCCATCGAATGAGAAGTACTCAGATTTCACGGAGGCGAAAAAATAGTACATCTGCCAATCCTTCAGATCCTCAAACTGGTCAGTCAGACAACGTGGCCTCCACACCCAATAAACACCTTGGTTGTTCATTCTGATGGAAGCCATGGAGTGGAACAACCTTTTCAACATTTGGATTTCGGTGTCCATCGCCCTAATCATAATACCCAACCCGCTCGACATTATCTAAGCTGGGGCAATGGCCAAAAGAATACAAAAAATGTTAGATGACGCTAGGAACAGGGAAGCGCAGGCCAGCCTCGAACATGGCCTTGTACCATCAGATGTGCCCCTTCGATGGGACTAAATGACTATTCCTTTCTGTGAGAAGCAATACTCCCAGATTGTTGGGGAGTTCGTATTGCCTACAGAGAGCAGTCAGGTCCGCCTCGGACAACAATGACTTTCTGAAGAAGTCTAAGCTTCAGCGATGCTTCCTTCGTGAGAAGTTAAGCGACGCAGGGTTGATTAGGCCAGAAAAACATAGTACAGAACAAAGAGAAGTTCTGAGAAGGTAAAAGTGAAAACTCCCCCAAAGCAAGCTTATATAGGTTTGGCGTGAAGAGGAGACGTTTACCTAACCGTTGCAGAAACATTTAATGCGGAGCGACAACCGAAAAATGCCGAAAATATGCCATTATGGCATACCACGAACCAGCACACGCTGTCAGTTAGTGGCCCAACGCGCAAACCCACTAACTAGGGAAAGTAGCTGATGAGACATCAAATAATCACTCAATCACAGCCGTACACGTGGCATGGACTAACCCTAAAGGCTTCAACGTAGTCCCCAGCAGACCCATGCGCAAGACTACAGTTCAGCTTGTAAGTCAGGCGTTCAAGCCAAAGACATGCTAGCCCTAGAGGCACGGGTCTATGGGTTTGTCCCGAGACAATAAGGCCCAAACAACAAATCTCAAAGCTGTCGCAGGCTTGAGATTCACTCACATGAAATCAGCTCTAGCCCAATCAAGCATTGGGTCCTGAACAGAGCCAAGTGTCGAAGAGATCCAACCATGCAGAGGTAAGATCTTATGCGAGATCTCCTCCCTCCATCACACCTTCAATCGCAGGGACAGTTGGGGAGGGAACACTCGCTTTGAGAGTCGGTGAAAGGAAAGAGAAAGGTATGCAAGTTATACACACTACAACTTTACATACAATCTTTACTCTTTCTCAAACCAGTATTTGGCTTAAGCATCGAAGTGCCTTCGGCCACCATCACGATGGTCCTGAGTCTAACTGTTGCTCATGTTTTAGGTTAGATATCATCGGGATCAGCGAAGACGAACTGAACGCATCAATTTTTTTTAGAACTTGACACGTAAGTTAGAATAACATGTTTAACTAGTTTATTATGTAAAACAAAAGGGTGATTTGGTATTTGATAAGTTGGGCACAATTCACAATAAACTTATAAGTAGGTTATGATCTATAAACTTCTCCCACTTTAGGTTACAAAGGGTACAAAGCTAATTCTTAAACATATAGATGTTCTTAGGGATGGTCAAGAAATGCAAAAAAAATTATATCCCAATTTTTTCGATTAATGTACTGGAGGTGTTATTAGGGTATGTGCCTTATTCCCCTAATCAATCAAGGTCTGTTATAATATAATGAGATTGCCTTAGAGAACCCCACCCCCACCCCATCCGAAATCTATTTGTTAATAATAAACATTTAAGTGGGAGAAAATAAGAAAGCTTGTGAAAAATCAAAGTCCTAAAAAACAAATTTCAATATTTTCCACCTCATAAAGTGTTTCACGTCAAACATGAATGGCATGTTGTTGAAAATGTTTATTGTGAGTTAATATAAAAATATTTATTGGTTAAATTTGTAAAACTAATATAGGTTGAGTGGAACGATAATGTAGAAATCTATGACTTTCCTTCGATCATTCAAATCAGAAATACATTAGTCATAATGTATGAGAAAAGTTCTCTCCCCATCAGACCACGAACGCTTTTGAGATTAGATAAAAAACATACAACATACCTACATAAGCCAAGCTGATTGTTGAATTAAATGTCTATGTTTTTTACGGGTAAAGTCGTAATGCACCCTCACTGTATTTTAACTCTTTTTGAGAATGTCAATAAAAGTTTGACATCCCAAAGTTGTTCCTCCCATATGGAGTTTTACTTCAAAAAAAAAATAAAAAAAATTAGATTATTCAAATACGACCAAAAAGACTGAACCAAAAGCATTGTCTCAAGAAGATCAAATCAGAAATACACTAGTCAAACTCAACTAGAGACAACAATCAACTCAATATATTGAAGTCAAAGAATGAAGATCGCTCTATAAAAGTCAAGCTTCAAGAAAAGTAGAAAACTAAAGTCCAAGATGGTTGAAGATGTCCAAGAAGGTGAAATAAGAAAGGGGTTAAAAGAAAACTAGCCATAATAGCTTATGATGGCCAAAATTCAAATGAAGAGCAAAAAACTGTTGGAAATTCAAATTGAAATAAGAATTTGGAGAAAAGTACATTATCCAGATAGAGGAGATATCCCTTGTGCTTTCGAATATGTCCATGTGCCTAAGTACATTGCCCATATGGTAAAGTACCTTGCCCATGTGAGTAAGAATCTCTTTAATTTGAAGATAAGATTTTGGTACAAAATTGTTTGACTTTAATTCACAAAATGTCACTATTGCATGCCATAATCGACTACAAGTGATGAGAAATCACCATTAGAAAGAGGGGCGTCGTTCTGAAAAGTAAAGATGAAGTTAACAGAGTAAACTATGGCTCCAAATTTAGTCTATAAATGGTTGAACTTTTCATTTGCTCATTTTAAATTGGGAGTTCAAGAGAAACTTGTGAGAGTTATTCAAAATAAATTCAAGGAAGCTTTCGGCAATAAGAAGAACAAGTTTTCTCCCTATGTTCAAGAATAACTTCCTCAAACACTCTAACATATCCTTGTGAGCTTCAAAACAAAAGGAGAGAGTTTTAGGGATTGATTTCTAACATATCTTTGTGAGTTTTAGCCTAGACCAAACAACTTTTTTTGGGATCTAAAGGCCATAGAGAGAAATATCATACTTGGAAAGGTTAATGATCTCACTTGTAAGTTCAATAAAGAAGTGAGATTTCACACTCAAACATTTCTCTAATCCATCTGTTTGAGAAACATTTTTATAGAAGCCAACGAGTACTAGCTCATATCAACTTGCCTTTGCCTTGTGTGGGTTGTAGCCTTTGTGAAGGGTTTGCTAAAGCATCACCCCAGAGAACTCCAACAGGTAGTAAAACTTGGTTATGTTGCATCCCGTGTGATAGGAGAACCTAAGCAAATTGGAAAGTCTCGCGGAACACGATCATAAGGCTTAGTTGGCATCCTTGGCATCTCGACACATGTCCATAAAGCTTGGAGGTGTTTCATTCGACTAGTAATCACTGAGACAGTTCATTAAACTAGTGGAGCAAAACTCTTGTTTCATGTCGGTAAGTATCTAAGAACATAACGTTTGACATTGCAAGGTTGTAGAACATTGATTGAGAGTGTAGTTCTCTTTTAAACAAGTAATAGAAACTCATGTTTGCAATCCCTTTCCACCGATAGAGTAACTAATCAGAGCTAATCAAACTCTAATTTAGGTAAACCTCGTAATATCTATGTTGATTGGTATTATCTCTTGCTCTCTCTCTTTTTACTTTACTTATTCATGCTTGTTTGCTCTACTGCTTAAGATTATCTTTTCTTGCATGCTTTAGTTCACTTGTATTTGTGTATCAAGTCTTAAATTTACTTTTCAAAAGAATTTCTTAGTTCTCATTTCACATTCCAAATCTTGATTAAACCATTTGACTTACAGATGAATTACTTCATACTCTATCCCATTCGTAGAAAACAAAAAATTCAAGTGCAAAACTCCCACATTTTTAAACAAGTCCTTCCAATACCGCTTCATCACTAGCGAGAGTAGAGAAATGACAACAATATTTTTCTCCGCAATGCAAGTCAGAAATAACACTTCTCATTTCTCACATAAACCAACAAATCTTTGCATTTGGTGTGCATTCTGACAAAGCCAACTACAATGCCTTTAATTAGAATGACACTAACAATCCATAGCGCTTGAAAGGTGAAACACACGAGAGTGATATTTGTTTGTATAATTATTATTTTATGGAACCATGATGAGAATCTAATACGCTCAAAACACCAAGCTTCACATTAGAAAGATACCACTACAATATGAAATTTCGTGTTTCCAAGAATCACTAACCATGATAGAAACATTACAAAATGATAAAGGTTGTAATTTCTTTGTGACTATGCACAAAGACGCAATTAGCAAACACACATATTACACGTGCGCGCACTTGCACACATTGGTTTACCACTCTTCGGACACCATCTAATCAGGCCTTTAGGTGTGAAATAGCATTCATAATGCAACAAGTACAATATCCATAGCATATATGTTGCTTATATTTCAAGAACTTGTGATAGAGATGTTAAAACTTGTCCATCTCAAACTAATTTTGTGGTTTGTAATTGCCCTTTAAAGAGGACATCAGTATGAAGTACTGATTTTTAGAAAATATAATACCAGTCCAGTAGTTCCTCCTGATACTAATAGTTCCTTCAACTGCAGATTTCCATAGCTACTTCAAAAATAGGGCATAACTGAAGGTGCTGAGTCTGCAAATGCCTAAAACCCTTCTCCCTTTGGTTTGCACACATTTTCTCATTTGATTAAGTGAGACTTCTTGATTGACTCGACTGTTCCCCACAAGAATTTTTTGAAATAATGTTAGTGATAGGCCTCCTATCAGGTTTACTTACACAAGAAGGAAGTATAATACAGCAAATCAGTAAATTGTGCAAGTTGTCATTCTGTTAGTTGCTCTGTATGTATGTTGTCATTCTGTTAGTTGCTCTGTATGGTGTTACTGTTAGTTGCTCTGTTAGACACTTCTATAAATAAGTGGATAGCAGGAGAATCAAGGGTCATTCATTGAGTTGTAAATCAAATGTACATTGAGCTTTTGCTCTCTAGGAGATTGAGGCATCTCGAATAGCCTTACATTTCATTCAATAACAATTCATTGTTGTTACAATTCTTGTGTTGAAAGTTTCATGTTCAACATTCCTCTTTTGTTCTACTTTGTTCAGTGTTTTGCTTGCTGAAACTGAAAGGCTCAAATTCATCAAACACTTTGTTTTCTGTCAGTAGTTCTGAATTGCGTTGCTCCCATTCTGCAGATCACAACAAATCTAGTATCAGAGCATTGCGATCATAAGGCAAGATGGCTGGAAAAAGGGTAGGAACAAACACTAATGCAAGAATTGAGGCCATGGAAGAAGTTGTGGGAAATGTCCAAGAACAAGTAGGATTGTTGAGAGGAGGGTTTCAAGAAATGATGCAAAGAATGGAACAAATGATGAAGATGCAAGAAGAAGCCCTAAATACTGCTTCAACTGCAGAAAAGGATCAAGTACCTCCAACCAATGTCGAGGCTCAGAGTTTGAGTAGTGTGGCTGGTGGGGGATCTTCTTCACAAGGGTACCCATTCGATCGGAAACCTAGAAGATTGGAAATGCCCACCTTTGAGGGATCGAACCTAGATGGCTGGATTTTAAAAGTCGAAAGATTTTTTTCGCTACAAAGATATAGCAATGAAGATAAAATTGAGGTCGCGGTGATATCCTTCGAAGTTGCTGCTCTTCTTTGGTATCAATGGGAGAGTAAAAGGAGACCAATTTTGTTTTGGGAAGAACTCAAGGAGTTGTTGTTGAAACAATTTCGAGCCACCCAGGAGGGATCGCTATGTGAACAATTTCTTGCTCTTAGGCAAAAAGGTTCAGTAGCCGATTATCCCAGGAGGTTCGTTTCGCATGTGGCTCCATTGGAGACTCTCACTGAAGATGTATATTTGAGCAGATTCATCAATGGATTGAAACCCTCAATCCGAGCGGAAGTGAGGATGCTCGATTCGGGTCACTTGGGTCGGGCCATGGATCTGGCCCAAAGGGTGGAAGAAAAACAAATTCAGTTGGGCTTGGTTAAGTCGGGCTTGTCCTCTAATTACAACCGGCCTATGAGCGGCCCAAGGTTAAATGGAAATGGCCCATTAGGGCAACCCTATCAGGTTCCATCCAAAGACTTCGACAAGTCTCCTCTCAACCACCCAGCGCTCTCCAGAGACTTCGAGAGAAACCCATCCGTGAGAGGTGAACCTAGACGACTCTCTGATGCCGACAATCAAGTGAAATGGGAAAGAGGTTTGTGCTTTAGGTGTGACGAGAAGTACTCGCCAGGTCATCAGTGTAAAAAGAAAGAGGTTAGTGTTCTTATTGCTCAAGAGGAAGGTGAAAGGGAGGAAGAAGACGTTCAGGAGTGGGGAAATCAGAAGGAGTTAGAGGTGGCTGAGATAATTTAGGTGGTAGTGGTATCCTTGAGCTCAGTCATGGGACTGACAAATCCGAAAACGATGAAGATTGAGGGTGAGATCTCGGGTCACTCAGTCGTGGTTTTGATCGACAGTGGGGCAACTCATAATTTTGTCTCCCACAAAGTAGTCAAACAAGTGAAGCTACCAATCACTTCTACTGGTGTGTATGGGGTAACCATGGATTCGGGAGATTCAGTTCAAGGGAGTGGGATCTGTCAAGGTGTGCAATTAATGTTGCAAGGGATTGAAATCCTAGAGGATTTCCTTCCATTAGGGCTTGGGAGTTCTGACGTTATATTGGGGATTCAGTGGTTGGAGAAATTGGGTACCACTTTCATAAACTCGAAAGACCAAATTCTGAGATTTCGGGTTGGATCAGACACCCTCACTCTCAAGGGGGATCCCTCTCTGGGAAGAAGTTTCGTTTCACTCAAAACCATGCTTCGTACAATAAAGCAGGAAGGTCAGAGGTTTTTGGTGGAGTTGGGTAGTATGTCGCCAACAGTGGAAGAACACTCAGAGGTACCAGAGGTGTTGATTGAGATGTTGAAGAGATGTGATGCAGTTTTTCAGGTGCCTTCAGGGCTACCACCCAAGCGTGGATATGAGCATAGTATTGTGTTGCAAAAGGGGACCGGCCCAGTCAATGTTCGACCTTATCGCTACCCACAGTTCCAGAAGAATGAAATTGAGAAGCTTATAGCAGAAATGTTGGAGGCAGGGATCATCAGGCACAGTGTGAGTCCATTCTCAAGCCCAGTGTTATTAGTCAAGAAGAAGGATGGGGGTGGCGATTTTGTGTGGACTATCGTGCTTTGAACAAATAAACAATGCCCAATCGTTTTCCAATTCTCGTCATAGATGAACTGTTGGATGAGCTTCATGGGGCAATAATTTTCTCGAAGTTAGACCTAAAATCGGGATATCATCAGATTCGGATTCAGGAAGGGGACGTGGCTAAGACGGCTTTTCGCACACATGAGGAGCACTACGAGTTTCTTGTGATGCCGTTTGGTCTCTCCAATGCACCGACAACATTCCATGCTTTGATGAATTCTATATTTTGGCCATACTTGCGTAAGTTTGTGCTTGTTTTCTTCGACGACATTTTAGTGTACAGTCCAAGCCTCGAAGAACATGTGGAACAGTTGGAAACAGTATTGGGATTACTACAACAGCATTGTTTGTATGCAAACAGGAAGAAGTGCGAGTTTGGGAGTTCAAAATTGGGTTACTTGGGACATGTCATTTCGGCTAATGGGGTGTCTATGGACCAATCAAAAGTTCAAGCGATTTTGGATTGGCCACAGCCCACTACTATTACGGAGTTACGGGGATTTTTGGGTCTCACCGGCTATTACAGGAAGTTCGTATGGGAGTATAGTCAGGTTGCTTGGCCGTTGATGTCCCAGTTAAAGAAAAATGGGTTTGCATGGAATCAAGAAGCATGGATGGCATTCCAAGGATTGAAACGAATAATGACTACGGCTCCAGTATTAACCATGCCTGATTTCTCTAAGGAATTCATCCTGGAGACCGATGCTTCAGGGTTTGCGGTGGGTGTTGTCTTAATGCAAGAGAAATGACCAATAGCCTTCTTTAGTCAAGCCTTAGGGCAAAGGGCTAGGCTCAAACCGATATATGAGAAGGAACTCATGGCCATCGTGTTGGCAGTTAACAAGTGGCGAGCATATTTGTTGGGCAGGAAGTTCATCATTCGCACGGATCAAAAAAGTTTGAGGTTTTTAATGGAGCAAAGGGTAATTGGCCCAGAATATCAGAATTGGGTAAGTAAATTGCTTGGTTATCAGTTTGAAATTCAGTATCGAACAGGTTCTTCAAATGCGGCTGCAGATTCTCTTTCTAGAATTTCTCCTCCATCATGTTTACAGTTGAGTTTGCCTACTTGGCGTGACTGGAAGTTGCTCAGATCAGAGATTTTGGGTGACTCTGATATACACCAAGTGAAACAAGCAGTCTTGCAAGGTTCGGCCAATCCGGGGTATGTCATTATTCAGGACCTCTTGCACTACAAGAATCAATTAGTTATACCTCGGACATCTTCTCTCATTCCCATTCTTTTCAAAGAGTTTCATGAATCAGCAGTAGGGGGCACTCAGGTGAGACAAAAACATATCAGAGAATTGCTAAGGAGCTGTATTGGGTTGGAATGAAGGCGAATATCAGAAAATTAGTCAGTGGATGCGAAGTTTGTCAACGCAACAAGACCATGGCCACTACTCCAGCCGGTCTACTTCAACCTATTCCTTTGCCTACTCAAATTTGGGATGAAGTCACCATGGACTTTATAGAGGGGTTGCCGTGTTCAGGAACGGTTGATACTATTTTGGTGGTAGTCGACCGCCTTAGCATGTATGCGCACTTTGCGGGTCTGAAACATCCGTACACAGTTGAGAGGGTAGCATCTATATTTTTTAAGGAGATTATTAGGATTCATGGGACACCAACTTCAATAATCTCAGGTAGAGACAAGTTCTTCCTCAGTAACTTTTGGCATGAGTTATTCCGAGTTCAAGGCACCAAGTTGAAGCATAGCACGGTGTATCATCCTCAAACTGATGGTCAGTCAGAGGTCTTGAACCGTTGTCTTGTAACTTATCTTAGGTGTTTTACTTCTGAGAAACCCAAACAGTGGTATAAGTGGTTGCCTTGGGCTGAGTACTGGTACAACACTTCTACGCATTCGGCTACGGGGTACACTCCATTTAAAATTCTATATGGGAGGGATCCACCACCTCTACTACGGTATATAAATGGGACTACGGCTGTCTTGTTTGTAGAACAATTATTATTGGACGGGGACATCATATTGGAATCTCTAAAAATGCAATTATTGAGGGCGCAACAATGTATGAAAAAACAGGATGATAGGTCTAGACGAGATGAGATGTTTGAAGTGGGTGAAAGAGTTTTTTTGAAGATTCGGCCTTATCGGCAAAAATCCTTGGTAAGTCGAGCTAATAAAAAACTATCAGCACGTTTTTATGACCCTTTTGAGGTTTTGGAAAGGATCGGAGCAGTTGCATACAAGCTGGCTTTACCATCCTCTACTCGGATCCACCTGGTGTTCCATGTTTCACAGTTGCGCCGAGCTAAAGGATCCTGCTCTCACATCACTCCTCTTCCCCCTCAACTCAACAGTGAGTTCGAAATGGTAGTCCAACCTGAATCGGTTTTGGATATGCGTCAAGTGGATAAGAGTAAACCAGAAACATGGGAGGTTTTGATCAAATGGCAAGGTCTCCCTGCTTATGAAGCCACTTGGGAGGATTTTCACTTATTTCAAGACTAGTTTCCTTCTTTTTACCTTGTGGACAAGGTGCGTCTTTGGGGCGGGGGTATTGATAGGCCTCCTATCAGGTTTACTTACACAAAAAGGAAGTATAATACAACAAATCAGTAAATTGTGCAAGTTGTCATTCTGTTAGTTGCTCTGTATGTATGTTGTCATGTTAGTTGCTCTGTATGTATGTTGTCATTCTGTTAGTTGCTCTGTATGGTGTTATTGTTAGTTGTTATTAGTTGCTCTGTTAGACACTTCTATAAATAAGTGGATAGCAGGAGAAACAACCTGAATCGGTTTTGGATGTGCATCAAGTGGATAAGAGTAAACCAGAAACATGGGAGGTTTTGATCAAATGGCAAGGTCTCCCTGCTTATGAAGCCACTTGGGAGGATTTTCACCTATTTCAAGACCAGTTTCCTTCTTTTCACTTTGCGGACAAGGTGCGTCTTTGGGGCGGGGGTATTGATAGGCCTCCTATCAGGTTTACTTACACAAGAAGGAAGTATAATACAACAAATCAGTAAATTGTGCAAATTGTCATTTTGTTAGTTGTTCTGTATGTATGTTGTCATTCTGTTAGTTGCTTTGTATGGTGTTATTGTTAGTTGCTGTTAGTTGCTCTGTTAGACATTTCTATAAATAAATGGATAGCAGGAGAATCAAGGGTCATTCATTGAGTTGTAAATCAAATGTACATTGAGCTTTTGCTCTCTAGGAGATTGAGGCATCTCAAATAGCCTTACATTTCATTCAATAACAATTCATTGTTGCTACAATTCTTGTGTTGAAAATTTCATGTTCAGCATTCCTATTTTGCTCTACTTTGTTCAGTGTTTTGCTTGCTGAAACTGAAAGGCTCAAATTCATCAAACACTCTATTTTCTGTCAGTAGTTTTTTTTTTTTTTTGGAAATCGAGCTGGGTTTTAAGGACCCTAAAACCTTTATACAAATGAAACAAAAGTAAAAGCAAATACTGAAACAAACTCTCACAAGAGAGGATTCACCAAAACAAACCTAGACTATAAACCAACTCAACATTTATACATTTTGTTTGTTTTCTTAGTTCTATTGGATTTTCGGGGACAAAGTCAAAAATCTTTGGTGTGGGTGTTAGAGAACGTCTTTGCAGCCGATTCTGTAAACACATCATCGTCACTGGAGAGACCTGGCTCATGCTCTTCTTCAGGAACCTGACAAATTTCCTGTCTCAATCTATTGCATGTGCGGTTCTTATCCTCTTCCCATACATCTTTTAACCAAATGTAGTTTGCCTTCACTGCATCTTTGCCATGATTTGCAATAGCTTTTTGCAATGTAGAAGGAACTACATTCCCCTTTTCATATTCATTTATCATCGTTAACGCATATTCAATCTCAAGAAGAGGAAGGGAACCTTTCGCTTTATTCAGTTCTACTTCGGTGAGTTGTATCACACTACGGTGCCCAAATTGCACACCATCATCCTGGGAGCTGTTGTCTTTCTTTGCACCTGAACTATTGGCTGCCGGCATGTTGTTGACTTCTTCTACTTTATCATCCTCGTTTGAGTTGGGCACAATTTCATTTGGGTACTTACTTCCATGTTCTTCCCCAATTCGTTGTCATTCTTTTCTATTGCCTGGTCTTCTACAGCTGCAGCCTGATTTTCTTCTGTCATTGCAACCTTGATGTCGTTTGCATTATGAGCAAAGTTGTTGAGCATAACTTTGTCTGCATCCGTCAAATGTGTTAGTTCTTCAGGAGTATATCCACAATTTGAGTCCATCTTCTTGGCTGAGTTCAACTTTTTTGAACTGATTTCAACTTCAACTTTGTTCTTTGCCCCATTAGTACCAGCTCCATCATTGTGTTCATTAGCCGAATCCGGAATGACTGAAAGATTGTAGTCTTTTGTTGATAGTATTGTTTCTTGTGCTTCTTGTTTTCTGCTCTTTTGAATCCTTCTTGATCAACATTTTCTGACCCCTCCTTACTTTTTTCCTTTTCCGATAGTTGTTGGGTTGGTACTGACTTCTTCAACTCAGGATGTTTCACCCAGTATGTTTGATCAGTATGGCTTTGAATGCCACATTGGTTGCAATACAATGGTGGAAAAGGATACCTAATATGTTGCCAGAAACCTGGTAGATCTAGAGCTTGTATCCATATTTTGTCTGGAAGCGATTTTGAAATATTCATCCAAACACAAACCTTAGCTACAGATGGTCTTAAGAGGTGCCTTGTAAGGTTGTCCATGGCTAGAAATTTACCAATCGATTCTACAACTACTTTGAGAAATTTAGGCTGAAAAGGAACCAATGGTAAACGAGGGAGTTCGAACCATACCGGTTTGTTGCGGGAGTCTCTCTTGCTATCAAAAGAAGAATCCCATTTTGAAAGCCTGTAAGGGTACCCTTTGATATTGCATTTCTCTCTTGCCATAGCTTTGATCATTGCTTCTTCAGATTCAAACTTGATTAGAACATGTCGATAGTCTAAGGCACCAATTGTAAATTCACCGGGAATGCCCCAATACTTAGTCACTGCATCTCTAATGTCACTTAGGTAAGGTCTTTCTTGAGCAAACTTAATCACCAAAGCATATTTCATATACATCTTGCCTCTTTCAAGATCCAGATTCGATAGAGAAACGGAGAGCTTACCATAAAAAATTGAATACACATGGTCTGTGGGTGACTCATCAACTTCATTAGGTCTGAACCGTCCCACAAACTGTGCAAACGAAGGAGTGTCAGTCGTCTTGCCAACTGCTGCTCCCTCGCTCCCTGGTGGCCTGTCCGTGGTAGTCATGTCAAAGTCTATCGAGTTGTCATCAAATCGATTCGCCCAGAAACAGATCTACTCAATCAGCAACAGATCGATCAGAGCTCAGTCGGACCTGTGCAAATCTGAGTCGGAGTCGGAGTCGAAGAAGCTCTCGCCTGCTATTAAGAATCGAAGAAGAGAGATCGGAGTCGGAGTCGAACCAGATCTGTCAGTAGTTCTGAATTGCATTACTCCCATTCTGCAGATCACAACAGTTAGCTGCTGAGACTGGGATGGTTGAATTGAACATCATAAACACCAGGAGCTTGCAAGTGTGACGTTGAAGAGTATAACTTGACCTTCCTTAAAGATATATTTGCCATCATCTTTCACAGCTTTTTTTCCCTCAATCCAGACCAATTCTTCCGCCTTAAACTCCTTTGGAATACCCTTTTAGTTTTTAACTTTTGAGATCTCATACACTACAAGGTTCTGCAGTATCAAATACTACCGATTCTTCTTCCTCTTGACCTCCACTACTATGCCATGCTTTGTGGTCTTGTTAGTAATCCTTCTTGACCTCAACTACTATGCCATGCTTTGTATAATAATCAATGTCCTGAACAAGAAAAAAAAAAGTTTGCAAATGTCAAATAAATTGTTGAGTTGATTGCCTAATCAAACTTTGCTACAGTAACTTGTTATTCAAAGAGATAGTACCTCAAAAGCCAAAAAAAAAAAAAAACCACGTGGACAAAGGTAAACAATAAGACACCACAAGGTACATTATGGAAATAGAGAACATATGGCACCAAACATGAAGCAGTATAAAAATTAATTTTATGATAACTGCAGCAGATAATCAATCTTAAGGAAATTCTCCATTACTGAATAGTGAAGTAATCCAAAAATTAAACCATTAACGATCATTAACACCTTGAAGGCAAACATTAAACAGGTAATTGTGTACAACGTTTTGGTGCTACAAGTTTATAACTAAATTACATATCAGGTTCGCCATTTTTCAAATTTAATCATATAATACAAGGTGACAGAACCAAAATCATAATGAGCAACTATAAAAAACTCTACAGGATGTATCTTCTTCACCATCACTGTCATCCCGTTGTGTTCATGGCTTTTATAAAACAAACAAATCTACCTCCACAATGCTACAAAAACAACCAATGTACCAAAAACACACACACTTGAAGACCTAAAGTTGCACATTTGAAAAACTAAAAAAAACAAATCAGGAAGCAATTTATTAATACCTCTTTGCTTGAGGTTACAAAACCTCTTCATGCCAAGTCACAGGCCGAGTCTTCTGCGAAGAGTTTTGTAGAAGCTGATACAGAATAAATACTGCATCTTCCCTTCCAAATAAAAATAAGTAAATAGTAGCAAATAACTCTAACTTGGAAGCATTGGAGCCAACTTTATGCCGTTTAAGTCCATAACATCACTCTCCAATCTTTGCTTTTACTAAATCCTAGCTAAATGTAGTAAATATCAAACAACAAATATCACAATCTCCATTAAAAATTGTATACCACTTCAGATTGTTTTTCACAAATTTTTTTTTATCTCATTAGCAGATCAATGACCAGGCAACAAGAACCAAATTAACCTTCAAGGCTTCAAACTTTGAAGCCTTGTTCTTGCACGGAAATAGATTGTGAATAGAGCATTCACTCATCCACAATTTCACCAGTTCATAATCAATCAAGGAAAGGTTGTTATTTTAGTCACAATGAATTTTTAACAATTTGAGGAAGGCAATCCACGAAGTACACAAAAATTCACTAAAGCTAGATGAGAAATGCATAAGCTAATCAACATGTTATAAACCTAATGAAACAAATCTCTTAATAATTTTTACATTATGAAGTGGAGGAATGCACAAATAGGCCAATAAATAAATAAGGGATATATTTTTCATAAAGAATACAAATTATCAACCAAAAAACTACATCCAGATATGAGAGCAAGGCAAGGCAGTCAGATAAGTTGCAAGGTCTATACCCATTGAGAGTGAAGGTTTTTGTCATTTTATATAATGAAAACTAATTTTCTAAACCAACTATAACATTTTCACTCGGTGTAGTGTTACAACAAGGGATGATGTAAGTTTTGAACAACAGAGGGGAAAAAGTGAGGGGAGGGGGGAGGGCACGGGAGTTAAACAGGGGAAAATCACAACTATGGAAGCAGAGTTTGGAGTATGTTCGAAGGTTTCTTTACGGGATCACAGGACTTGAGAGTTGTTGACTCTATATCTAGGCCACTGAGGATTTTGGGTGATAACTCTCCTATAATGTCTTTTGTTAACACCAACAAGAATAACAGTGCGAGTAAAAACATCAATATAAAGTACTTTGCTGTGTCAAAGATCTTGTTCGTGGAAATCAAGTGACTATTGAGCACAACACTGGAAAGATGAATCCTAGAATGTATATCAGGTAGAGCATATGGGACTCATCAGTTTCTAGTGTATGTTATTATGTGCATTTGAGATACTTTTAATGGTTTCGACATTATATTTTTGTCTTCTACTATTAATTATTTGTATAAATCTTCTCATTATATCTGTAAGTGATTCCCATCTTATCTGATTTTTTAAACCTCATCATCTTACTAACTTAGAGTGATTCAAATAATTCAGTGATTCTGTTAAAAATGTTAAAAGGAAGTAGGTATATTACCATATACAGTGAAGCATTCCATATACGTAATCATTTCATATGTTTTGTGTACGGAAAGCATGGTGATAACCATACGTGATATTTGATAGGTTTTGTGTAGGGTAAGCATGGCGATAACCAAATCCAAAGGCACTAGTCAGGTTGCATCTTCAAGTGGAACCTCACCATTTCTGCCTAGGTATCCACAACCAATTACAATCTCAACTCCACCTTAATCACATATGGCACTACCACCACCATCACCACCTACCTATACAACAACTCCAGCGGTATCCAGCAACTTACCAACCGGATACTTTAACGATTTTCTACCAAGTATCGAGTATGAAACCAAGGGTGTATAGCTCCGATGTTTGGGAGCATTTACTACTTAACGGGTTAGGGAGTTTGAAGAAAGTTAAAAATGAAGAAACTGGGCAATTTGAGGATGTAGTTGTGTACACAAAATGCTAAATGCAAATATTGTCCTAACGGCTAAGGGGATTATGCTAGGGGAAGTTGTCCTAATGGGACTGGTAAGCTAAAAAACACATCCCTAAGTTGTGTAACTGGTATCCTGCCAACGCCAACTTGCAAAAACTGAAAGTCTTAACTTGGGGAGAGGGTGATTACAACCAGCTTACCTCTAAGGGTTTTAATCAAAAGAAAATTATGGATGCTTGTTGAGATGGTAGTGTTTGATGAGCTGCCATTCAATTTTTGATTGAAAAGATGAGTTACCCTCGATTCAAACATCGAAATTCTTCGATAGGCGCGATGAGTCTGAATCATTTCATTTAATCATTTTGACCTTTGCATTAGAGGAATGCTTTTGTTTAAAGTCCCGTCTAGGAGAATTCTGATTCGAACCTTCCAAGACATGTACAAAGCTAGGAAGATGAAATTAAAAAAATTGTTGGTTTCCCGTAGGGTTTGTCTCACTACCCAGAACAATAACTACATGGTGTTTACTGCCCATTTTATTGATTCTGATTGAAAATTGTACAAGAGTCTTGAAATTTTATGTAATTATCATTCATCAAAGGGTGACTGTAGCCAATCTCATAGAAAGATGTTTGAATGAGTGGGGATAACTAAGGTGCTTGTCATAACAGTAGACAATGCTTCTGCAAATAAGATAGCATTGGAGGTGTTGCCTGAAAAGTTGAATAATTGTGAAATTCCACAAACTATTTTGGGAGTAAAACACATGCACATGTGAGATGTGTGGCTCACATTACCAACCTTCTAGTTGGTAGTGGGTTAAAAAAGCTAAACCCTAACATCTTAGCCACTAGAAACGTTGTGAAGTTTGTTAGGAGTTCCCCAAACAGGTTGGAATTATTCAGGAAGGTTGTGGCTAGAAAGAAAATTAATTATAAGGGGCTGGTTTGCTTAGATGTGGCCACAAAATGGAATTCAACATATATGATGTTGGAATCTACTTTGAGGTTCAAGAAGGTTTTCAAAAGAATAAACAACAAGCAAACAATCCTTACTTAGTACAGAAAAGGGAAAAGAAGAAGGTTGGGCCATCTTGTGAAGTTGATTGGGATGCATCTAGTCTTTCTAGGGTTAGGGTTAGTGTTTCCTTACATCCAACTATCCATAACACATTCCATGTCAATGACATTGTCCAGATGGAAGAAACAATGGATCAGTAACTGTCCAGTTACTGGTTTCAATCAAGTACTGATGAATTGATGGCTAACATTGGGGCAGTTATGAAAACCAAATACAATAGGTATTTTGGCTTTCTTAAGGACTTAAACTCCTTCATAACTTTGGGCATTATGTTGGATCCAAGGTTCAAACTTAAGCATGTCATCAAATTACTGATTGAACATTTATAGTGGGCTGTATAAGATTAAAGACTTAATGTTTCAGCCTTATGAAGAGTATGTAGTGGACAAGGTTGATAAGAATGTAATGAGAAGCAACAACAACAATTTAGAAGCAATTAGCAACAACACCAATCCGAAGAGGCAAAAAATGAATGGGACCATCAGGATTAGCTCAACAATAGAATGAAGTATGTGATAAATTGGATTAAACATGTGGAACAAAATGATGAGGTGGTGATCTTACATGAGATTGTTAGATATCTTAAAGATCCAGTTTTAGCTATTATAAACAAAATTGTTGACCAATCTACTGACAATAAAGAAGTAGAATAGGAATTGGATTATAGGTCATTTGACATTTTGTTCATAATATCCAATCTAGATTGGTTAGCATTTTGATCAAAATAGCCAATCTAGATTAGTCAGGGTTCATTTTTTACTGTCAATATAGATTGGTAAGCAATTTACTAAAGCGGGTTCACTTTTAAATTACTTATGCTTCTCAGTTAATTACTCTATAGAGCGTTCACTTTCCACCTCTTTATTGCCAACAAAGGGTTCATTTTCTATTGTCAATCTAGATTGGTTAGCAATTTTGTTCATAAATCAACCAATCAATTTTGTTCACAAATCCAAAACTGGATCTTTAAGATATCGAGCAATCTCATATAAAATCACCGCCTCATCAGTTTGTTCCTTCATCCTTATTGAGCCATGTTGGTTCCAACCATTTTTTGCATCTTCGAATTAGTTTTGCTGCTAATTGCTTCTAAACTCACTCCATACTCTTCATAAAACTGATCGTCTTCCTTCTCTTCCACCTCATAATATCAGCCCACTGTAAATGTTCAATTAGTAATTGGATGACATGCCCACAATTATAAAGGGATTTAGGTTCTTAAGAAAGTCAGAATATCTATTGTATTTGATTTTCATAACTAATGTCGACCATCAAGTTATCAATACTTTATTGCAATAAACTGGTCCATTGTTTCATGGAATGTGGTGTTTATAGTTGGGTGTAAGGAAACACTAACCCTAAGGGTTATCAACAAAAGACTGACATGAATCCCAATCAACTACACAATCTTCTTCTAATCTCTTTTTGTATTATGACATTGTCATCATCATCCACTGACATGCATCCCAATCAACTACACAAGGTGGTCCAATCTTCTTCTAATCCCTTTTTGTATTATGACATTGCCTTCATCATCCAACTCTTCATCCGGTTAATTGAAAAATGTTAGGTATGGGCTGTCTACTTCTTTTTCCATTCTTTTGAAAGTCTTCTTGAACCTTTACGTAGATTCCAACATCATATATATTGAATTCCACCTTATAATTAAACCAACCCCTTATTACAACTCTGGGCACATCTAATTAAACCAACCCCTTATAACTAATCTTGTCTCTAGCCACAGCGTTTCTAATCAAACACCTTATTTGCAGAAGCATTATCTACTGTTATAGTAAGCACATTAATTGTTCCCACTCATTCAAACACATTTCTATGACATTGGTTACAGTCACTTCTTGATAATTGGTAATTACACAAAAGTTCAAGACTCTTGTGTAATTTCCAATCAGAATCAATAAAATGGACAGTTAACATCATGTAGTTATTGTTCTGCACATTTGTCCATGTATTAGTGGTTAAGACAAACCCTACAGAAAACCAACTTTTTTTTTAATTTCATCTTCCTAGCTTCATACATGTCTAGGAAGGTTCGAACAATAATTCTCCTAGATGGGACTTTAATCAAAGGCATTCCTATCATGCAAATTTTTCTAAAACTCACCTTTTCAACAAACTAAATTGCAACCCATCAAGCACTACCATCTCAACACAAGCATCCATAATTTCCCCTACATAATTCCCTTGACCCTTGGGACAATATTGACATTTAGCCCTCTTTTTGTGCACAACTACATCCTAATTGCCCAGTTTCTTCAGTTTTACTAGGTTTCATACCTGCTGGATCGGTTGGTAGGTTGTTGGATACCACTACAGTTTTTGTACTCTATAGGTGTTGCTGGTGGTGGTGTCATATGATATTGACGTGGAGTTGAGATTGTAATTGCTTGTGGATGACTGGAGGAAATGGCGAGGTTCCAACTTGAAGATGCAGCCCTACTAGTGCCTTTGGATTTAATTATCGCCATGCTTTCCCTATACAAAACATATCAAATGATCACGTATATGGAACGCTTCAATTGTTTGACATTTTTTGCAAAATCACTAAATTGTTTGAATCATGAATTGTTTGAATCACTCTAGGTTAGTAAAGATAATGAGGTTTAAAATTTCAGCTAACATGGAAATCACTTATAGAGATAATGAGTGAATCGTAAAAAGAGAAGCAAACACAAGAAAGAATGGGGAAAAAACTTGTCACTGATGATCTTTTCTTTTTGAATGAATGAAAGGATTAAGTGAGAAAAGATGATGATTAACAGAGGAAGCAACCAAAACAAATGAGGAAAAATGAGACTTATTTTCACAAAACCCAATCAATATATACAAGCAAAATAAGTCTCTCTTCAATCAGTTTAAAGTTTGGCCAAATTTATCGAAAATAAATTACAAGCTCTCTCTCTCCGGAAAATGTACAGAAAAAAGTTAAATTGGAAAATTCTTTCATGCAATTGTTCAAACAGTTGTCCAAAGTGTCCAACAAGTCAATTAATCCACAATCATTTTTACTATTAAATCAACTTTAACTAGGATAAAAACTTAATCTGCCATTGAAACATAAGAACATCACCTAGAATCATCTGGAGAGACTTTCAAGTCATTGAGAAGTGACGATTCTTCACGACAAATTTTCGTTCAAGTTGTTCTACATAGAAACGTAGAGTTCATTCGAAGTGATGAGCTGCTAGGTCTTTTGATCAAGTTTAAGAAGATTTCTTTTATGCTTCGACAGATAGAGAGATGGAGAGAGAAATTTCTTCGTTCCCTGCGATAGATCGAGATCGGTAAACTGAGAGTGATCGAAACTGAGAAAGTGATTTGAGGGATTCTTCAAGCCCTAGCTAGCTTCGCCTCAACCGGCAGAGAAGATGACTCTATTCTTTACTCTATTTGTTAAAATGGGTTGGGCTTTAATATGGGTTTGGGTTGGCCTTTTTACTTCTACAAATATTGAGACAAACCGGGACTGTCCGAGAATAAATTGGGAAGAACTGGTTAATCCCGGTTCAAACCGGATCAGGTCCGGGAAAAACCGGGTTGGGACTGGGCTTGTTGCCCACCCCTACGAAAAAAAAACATGAAAAAGAAGATGAGTTGTAAAGAAGAGAAAATAGCATGAAGAAAAATCAAATTTGAAGGCTTTATATGCCCTAACTTTTTTTTTTAAAATATATATACTTCATGAAGATCCAGGGGACTTTGTTGCTGATGAAAATGTGGGGGCAAAGTCAGGTTGTGTGATTCATAGAGTAAAAACGAGAAGATGAAGGAAATGACATACGGTAAAGGTGACAGAGAACAATGAGAGGAGGCATTAAGAATGATAATGGAATGGCACGATGGACACATTTATGGACTTGCAGACTTTTTGAAGGAGGGTCCATAAAAAACCAATGCATAGGCCACTGTAAAATGAAACAATGCATTTACAGAAAAAAGAGTCAAAGTAAAGAAAATGAAGCTACCCCTCTTCTGAAATAAATCCATAACATGAGAAACAACAAGATGTCTTTTGAGGGGGGGGGGGGGGGGGGTATGAAAAAACTAAAAGTAATAAATAAATAAAAACGTAATAGATAAGAATACTCCATCACCTCCTAAAGTCGCAACAGAGCTCTTGAGATTGGTTTTGAAGGTAAATTAGGAGAAATGAAATGTCTATTAGAATACAAGGAGAAGGGGTGAGTCGAAGATTAATCGATGTCTTTCCTATCTTGGCCTGGAATTTTAGAGGGTTAGGTAATCCTCATAGCAGTTTGGTTGAAGAGTTAAAAGGGCGTGACCAGTATTGTGATTTTGATGAAACTAATAATCTTTTAATTTTAGATTACCTAGGAATGTTTGGGAAGTTTGAGAGTTAGCTTGGGTAGATCTTCCACGAAATGTGCATATAGTGGGATTTGCATCCTTCCCTATCAGGGCAAAGGTTTTCAGTTGAAGATGTGCTTGTTGGAGGATTTTTGGTGCCCATGATGCGTAGGGAGCACGACAATGCTCTAAATTGGATGGTATTAAGAGTGTATGGGCCATGCGCAATGAGATTAGACCACGTTTTTAGCAAGAGCTAGATGGTGTTGTGGGATACGCAAGTGATTCTCTGTGGTATATGGGTGGGGATTTTAATATCATTAGATTCCTTTAGAGAAACTAGGGTATTAAGGTCACCACTGGTATGATGTTGTTTAATGCTTTTATGCAAGGAACGAGCCTCTTATATTCCCCATAAGGTGGGCAGTTTACATGGCCAAATAAATCGGAGAACCCTCGAATGAGTAAGTCAAAGTTGCCAAGAAATAGTTCATTTGCAAGAGTAAGAAATCGATGCATTGAGCGGTCCGAGATGGAGGTTTGCTTGTGGACAAAGAAAAATTGCTTGTAAAAGTTGTCGCTCTCCCGCTCAAGATAGTGTGGAAGCTCACGCCAGCACCTATCCGTTACTGACTGAAATCCCACCCAGCACTGGGGCAAAGCCTAGGCTAGGCCAAAGGTGCTTAGCTCAATCTGTTAAATGGGGGTACAAGCTCTACTTCTTTGATTAATCTCCCTGTGCAAAAGCAAAAAGTTCCCCCTATCCTATGATGGAGATTCCATTCCGGTTGGAGGGCGAGCGTCCGAGTATAAGAGCGCCCACCCCCTCGGAGACTAGCGACCCCTAAGCTCACGTTCAAGATTCTTACTGAAAAATGAAACATTCCATGCCCTCGGAGAGTGCTTTGTCATGCTAGGTCACTGGCATAACGGAGATTTCATAGTGGCATTAGCGTATGAGTTTCTCAGGCTCAAACGTCATGTCTCTGTTATATTCCAGAGTGTATGTATATTCTTTATTACCAATTATTGGGAAGAGTTGTGTCCCCTTTCTAAACAACTCATCCTTCTATAGTTATGTCAGATCATCACCCCATCATGCTTGCTACGAAAAGTACTCATAAACCCGCCCCTTTAGATTTGAAATTATGTAGCTTCAATTCCCCAACATTAAAGAGAAAATTTAGGAGTGGTGGAATTTCTACAGGGTTCTGGGCACGCTTGTTTTCGTATTTGCTGAAAAGTTAAAACTTCTTAAAGAAGATTTGAATGCTTGGGATCGGGAAGTCTTTGGGAGGACTGAAATCAAGAAGAGTAAACTTTTGGAGGATTCTCAGGGGCTAGATAGAAGAGATGAATATGAGTGTTTTCTCTCTCATCTAGAATTGAATGTAGCGGGCAAGGTTTTAGGTGTGAACCAGAAGGTGTAATCAAACAAGTTGACTAGTGTACAACTTACTTCCATATGTTAGTCATTGCATAGAGAACTAATCATTTTACTCGATTGAGGATAAAAGACGATAAATATGGTACCAAATAAAGTCTTGGGGAGGGTATTGTTCATTTTTATTCAGTGTTTGTGACTTTGGTTTGAAGGTATGCCTTCCACTAGTAGTAACCCAGCCTTCGCTATCTACTTGCACTGCTACTTTTTTCCCCTTATCACTCCACATTTGTTGAGCAGGTTTCTTAGCATTTGAGCTTCAAGGGCAGTTAGTTTGAGCATGCCCAAACCCTGCATATACACTACACTTCGCTGGAACCCAAGCATACTTAACTTCCACCATCTTGGCCATCTCATCATTGACTGCAATGGTCACACTTTTCAGGAATTGGTTGTTGATGTTTACTTCCGAACTCCGTCGCTTTATCAAGCATGATTGGGTTACCAATCACACTTGCTATCCTTTGGAGACCTTCGGGATTCCACAAGAACAATTATACTTTCTTCAGTGAAACGCAAATTGGGACTGATGTGAAAACTTCAGTGTCCTCTTCCAATGATGGTGATCATGGTCTGATATAAAAAACCTACTAGCATTGTGCAGGGGTTCCATTTCTAGTACTATTTCCTTGTCTTCTGTATCATTGAATTTGAAAATGAGTATACGATTACCATGTATATTCATTGCAAAGTTTTTTGTTCTATGGGCCTGGGTAACATTGTCCTTTACATATCCTTAAGCAAGTCTCTTACCTACAAATCTGCCTAGTACCAACTGCTCACCTTCTGAGATTCTTTGAGAGAACTCAAAAGTGCTAATTTGCACAATTTTTGTCCCTCCAAAGGTCAATGGGGAAACATACCTCAGTTTAGTAACACCAGTGTGTGTACCATGTTTGAGGGTTGCAACCTAGTTCATGGGTTCAACCTCTTCTCCCGACGCGCAGCCGGAGGAGGCCATTACCAACTAGATATGGAGACTCTAGTCAAACCTCATCTTTCTTCAACCTGCAAAATTTCTGAACCAAACAAGCTAATCCAAACTAGATCTACCAGTAATACTTCAAAGGAGTACAAATCTAGAAGATAAGCTCAAAGAATCCACAAATAAGCGAAAAACCCCTTAATCAAGCAGATATAAATATCAAGATAAACAAGGTGTAATCGATCTCGCCAAACAAATTTGAGAGATACAAATCCAGCAAAATCCATCTCAGCAACTCCTCCTCTGCTCGATCGAAGCAACACTACACCAAACTCTCAAACTCAGTCGATCCAAGGCGGCATAAACACGAGATGTAGCGACTATTGAGTCCTTTATCTCGGCTCCTTTCACTGCTCCTCTGCCTCTCCTTTCACGTCGGGTGGAGGTGGATGGGGTGGTAGTAGTTGAAGGTGTGGCGGTGATCTGGTGGCGGATGGGGTGGTGGTAATGGAAGGTGTGGTGGCAGATGGGGTGGAGGGGGAGGCGGTGGGGTACTTCAAATCTTTATTTTTATGTTTATTTTTATTTTTATCGAAAGAAAAAAAATGAAATTAGTGAAGACATGATTTGGCTAGTGAGAATGGTTTCACATGCGGATGGTCCGTCCATATCTGAGACTCTAAATCCAAAATAACAAGAAAACAATATTATCATTAGGATAATGTTTTTAAATATAGATTCTCAAATGATTGAAAGAATTGACTACCCAATCAAAATTAGAAAAAACATGGCTAATGATCTATTAAAAAGAAAATTAAATAAACAAATGAATGAAGTTATTGTTGGAAGTTTAACTTAGGGTGCTTTTACTTTTGTTTCAAAGCCAAAATACAAATGTCTAGATGTGAAATTCTTAATCTGTAAAAAAAATAATACCTTAAATAATCTATAACATTCCTACGTGCATGATATTGTCAGAGGCTAAAAGCTATTCTCAAGAATTTACTCAAATTAATTATATACTAAAACTTCGCACAAGAGACAAGTTCCTTGTATACAACCAGCTACAAAACTTGTTTATCCATTTCTTACACTAAATGATTTGACAAAGAATCATGTAAAGTATGATATATTGTCGAGTACTGCAAGTGTCGATTAGCTTACTTTTGGCTGCGGTCTATTTTCGCTAACAGAGTTGGACACTATTGCTCCGTTTATGTCTTCCTCTCGCTTGGTTGACTGAATCCCTCTGTTTGTCTTGATTCCACGTATCACGACCGTATTGGCCACTCCTTATTGGATCCACCTGTAGGTGGTTTCCATTAACGATCCGGCGTAGTTGATAGGATTCCCTTGGTCGGAGATGCCTCCATGTTTGTCTCTGGTTGATTAGCTCTTCTCTTGAGTACCCCACTTTTCTCATTTCTCATTGGCTCTCCCTCTCTGTCGGTGGCTGCTTACCTCATCCGTACAGAGGTTTTGGCAAGTTCTTTAGTTCTTCCCTTATGACTCCTTACTTGTTTGGGGAAGAATGAAAAAAGGCATCACGTGCCAAGCATGTGATGCAAGTTTCTCTCAAAATCTTAACTTTATAGGAAGTGTTCCCTGCCATCATTCTTCGCCCTAACACATGCAATTCCTCTCACGTGCTAAGCACGTGATTATTCCCCACTTGTTCGTTATGTGATGATGGTGTCGCATCCAGCATTTAGTGGCAAATAGGTACAAACAAGGCATACTAATTCATTTTTGGTATTCCTTAATTAAGTGCTACCTGTATTTGTATTTGTATCTGTTTGTCACAATGTTACAACAATCTTTTCAATAAGTAGGGTCTATAATCCAGCTTGCTATGGAAAAAAAAAAAAAAAAAAAAGTAGGTTGTGGTGTGTGGAGGATAAGATCGCATGCATGCAAGTGCATAACTCTAATGATGGAGTACAGTGGGAGATCCATGAAGTGTATCTAGTACTATATTGTCCAGCTTGGGATCCCAAGGTCCACTCAATCCACATAGTATTATATTGTTCGCTTTATAGCTTAAGTCCCACACAGCTTTAAAACGCGTAGTACTTTCTAGATTCAACCTCGTACATATATACCCTTACCCAGACGATGTGAAACTATGATCTCCCTTTGTAGTTTGCTAATCCTCTTGAAATCCATAAACTCTTGGACTTCTTCCTCACCTCAGATCCGCCCACACAGGGTTGATACCCTTAATACGAAATCAAGGCAGCTAGGGTGAATCAAAGGAGATGAGAATGTCATCTTGATATGATGTCACAAACACCACCACCACCCATTATTATTCTTTTTCCAACTTTAACAAAGTGGAGATCAGGAGAGAAGAGACCCCCTTGAACTTGTTCTTTAATTTCCTCTCTCATTATTTTCTTACATGTCATCATCTCCCAACAAAACCTTCCTTCACCTCTCTAAAACAACAAGCTTTCCAAAAAAGAAAAAAAAAAGTTCAAACAACAATACAAAAAACCATCCTCACTTCTCACACCCCATCACGTGATGTTATGTTTCATCCTACAACACAAACTCACTCTCTCTCTTTCCCTATTTGATGACAAAAACTCATCACTCTTCTCTTTCTTTGATTGTGCCTCCCCTCCTCCTGACCATTATTCTCTTTTTCTTCACCACTACTACCTAAGATCCCAAAAAACCAAAACAAAAAATTATTGGGGCATTTTGATCACCACTCAACTCATTGAGTGGTTACTTACCATTGCATACTCTTGCAGGATCATATCCTTGGAGGCTCCATAGAGGAGTGGAAGACTCCATCTGTTTATGCAGACATGATTGGTTTCGATAGTGTTGGATCAAGTAAGCCTTTTGGACAACATTAATATGTAGTGAATGCATGTATCCTTTTAAAAGCTTTACAAGTTAGCATATATAATGTCATCGAGACACCCATGAATGATTTTTTATTTTGGTTCTTTCTATGTAACTCTGAGTAATCTAATGAACACAACTTATATAAATAGATGAACATTTGTTTCGAGCTACTTTGGATTTTATAGTTATTGAACGCATAAATAGTTTGTTCAACTGTCAATAGATGAACCAATAACAGGTAGTGATCAAAGTTTGCATATATAATACTTCACTGATTTACTCTGTTGAATTTCTTGTAGTTTCACCTGCGCATCACCTTATTGCATGCATGTTTGGCTTTAATAGTACTGATGCATCAAGTATGCTCTAATTGCACCAGCTTTACAACTTGTTTTAGAATTTTTTTTTTTTTTCAAGTTTATAGAGTATATAGATTGCTTAACAAATACCACAAAACAATCTCCCTAATTGGTTTGTTTAATTTAGTTTCTTGTTATTTCATCTACAGCAATTTGAGTGTGCAAATTTTTTTTTCCAATCTTCTTTACATTTCATTTTTGCTATTTAGAAAGTACTTTTTTAAAGTTTTTTTTTTTTTTTTTTTTTCTTTCTTAAACTTTTCTCATCATTTGCCTTTTTTAAAGTTGTCAGTTATGTATTATGTCAGAGAGAATGTAAATGACATAGATAGAGTATTTGATTTAAGGTTCTGTTGCTAAAGGAGCTATAAACAAGGACCACTAGGTTGGGTTTTGTTGTCTCATAGCTTTCATTTCGACCACCCTGTCCATTTTAATGTTATTTCACTGATCAAAATTTCATTTTCATACTTATAGTTAATAGTTATTGGGGTCCTCTTTACATCAGGGTAGTGTTTTTTTAAGGTAAAATCCATAACTTATCACAGATTCTTTCTTTTATTTTACCCCCTATCCCAAAAAAAATTGTTAAGAATTGCAGAGCGATGTTGGGAAAAGGTAAGAAGAGCATATTCATCTTGAGCATAATAAAGAAAGTAGTTTTTCAGCTAATACATCAAGAAACCTTAGATTGTATTTTCACTCGACCATCACCTCCATTAGGATTTGATCTCAATTGATTTTTATTTTTATTTTGAAAAGTTAGATTTCACAATAAATTGGAGGACTAAATTAGTCCTTTATTGTTTACAAATCTGCATAGTTTAAATTTGATAAGGTCATTATAATGTTGGCGTTTCTTACTTATGATAGTGCTAGTTGTGTTCAATGATAAAAAAAATGAAATCATATCCACAGTGCTAGAATTATATATGCCGTGGTATTCTGTATCTCAACTCCGATAAAAAGTTTTTTTTTTTTTATTCTTAATTACTTATAAATTTTATTGCTATATCTTAGCACAACAAAGAACTTACTTGAGCAGAGTTGATTTCACACTCAAATCAAATTTGAGATGTATAGGTTTGACTCTAATGGTTATGGAGATTCACTTCCAAAGAATTTGAAGTGTATCCTGCTTAGTCTTGTTAAATCAACACTAGCACGAACCAGAGATGAGATTTGAACAAGTTATTAATTCCTAGAAACAGGCAAACTAAGAAAAACCAGCTGAGGTTGTTTTTCAAGGAATAAAGAAGACAAGGTCTAACATACATAATAATAAGCTTATTTCACAATCCAATGATTTTAGGAGCACTGGTGCTCGCTTATTCTAAATTACAATGAAAATTTGTATTTAAGAGCTGTTGCCTGAGATGCTTCGATATCCTTACTTAGCAGTCATGGAGCGTATCTTTCATGAAGATAATAATAAAAATTTTAAAATTAAAAGCAAGAAGAAAAAAAAGCCTATCTGCCAATACAAGAAACTAGAACAAACTAGAACAAGCTTTGTTCAAGTGTTTAGAGCAAGTACTTCCATTCTTCCCAACTATAAAAATAGCCCAATTTGTAATTCTGGATTTAAGAATTGAAGCTGAATAAAAATTATTTTAGAGACTATAGATTAAGAGTTGCTTATTCCGCCCTTTGTTCTTGGTGAAGAGTTGCCAAAGATTGATGAAAATAGTAGCCACAAGTAAGTAGAACAAGATCGTTGTTCAAGTGAGAGGAAGTATTTCCATCCTTCCTAACTATAGTCGAATGGATTTCAGGGTGTTTTTATTTTTTTATTTGAAGCCAAGAACAAATTGCTTTATTAATGATGGTCCATTTGAGCTATCAGATATCTATCAGTTGTAGTTTAGCTTCTCTTCTCGAACATAGATATTATGCTAGTCATATAACATCATTATCTTTTCAATTAACTGCAGCATTTGAAGGAGTTCTTCTTCAGAACTGGAAAACAAGATCACAGCTGAGCTCACCGTGTTTCTGGGAAGAGTTGAGTATAGTTCTCCAGCTGGTGTTCATTGGAAGCTTGTTATTCAATTTTATACGGAGGAGGGTATGCAGTTTTTGTACCAAGAGATCAAAAGTCACCGACAAAGGGGCAGAAAACTACCCCATCAATGTAGAACTTGGCCTCTGCTACAAAGCTAGCATAGGTTGCTCTACTTTTTTACTAGCAAGTCACTTCTCAATGTTTCTGATGTTGCTGAATGGAAATGAGTCTCTTTGCAATTCTACCTCCTCTGTTCTCGTGGAAAAGATCTTGCAAGTAATGTCGTGGTTATTCACACTTTTTGTAATTCTTGACATTCGGACCTCAACAAAGTTTCCCTGGACTCTTAGAGCCTGGTGGATCTGCAGCTTCTTAGTGTCCAGTATTGTCATAGGTTTCAATATTCATTACATTCTTACAAACCATAAATCTCCAAGTGTGGGAGAGTGTGCCGACTTCCTAAGCCTTCTTCCCTTGTCCTACCTGCTAGGCATTTCGATCAGAGGGATCACAGGAATTCGCTTCCTTGAAAATGAAATTACAGACCCACTTCTCAGCAACACCCCAGAAAAGCATGCAGGAAGAAAACGGGAATCTGCATATGGAAAAGCTACCTTCCTCCAACTAGTCACCTTCTCTTGGCTCAATCCATTAATCGCAGTAGGAATTAAAAAACCTCTCAACCAAGATGAGGTCCCAGACCTTGATATAAAAGACTCGGCTGATTATCTTTCCCATTCCTTTGATGACAGCCTAAAACATGTCAGGGAAAGAGATGGCACAACAAATCCTTCCATCTACAAGGCAATTTATCTGTTTGTCCGGAAAAAGGCAGCAATCAATGCATTCTTCGCAGTGGTTAGTGCTGCAGCATCATATGTTGGTCCATACCTGATTGACGACTTCGTGAAGTTTCTAAGTGGGGAGAAAGACCGCAGTTTACAGAGTGGTTACCTTCTTGCAGCAGTTTTTTTAAGTGCCAAAATGGTAGAAGTGATTGCTCAAAGACAATGGATTTTCGGTGCCCGTCAGCTGGGGCTCCGTCTAAGAGTAGCGCTTATATCCCACATATACCAGAAGGGCCTCCATTTATCAAGTCAGTCTCGCCAAAGCCACACAAGTGGGGAGATCATTAACCTCATGAGTGTTGATGTGCAGCGAATCACAGACTTCATATGGTACTTGAACACAGTATGGATGTTGCCAGTACAGATTTCCCTGGCAATCTATATTCTAAGTATGAACTTGGCGCTTGGTTCATTGGCGGGATTACTAGCAACAACGATAGTGATGGCTTGCAACATACCCATTACAAGGGTCCAAAAGAGGTTCCAGTCCAAGATCATGGAGGCCAAGGATAACAGAATGAAAACCACTTCCGAGGTTCTTCGAAATATGAAGACTCTAAAGCTTCAAGCATGGGATGTTCAATACTTGCACAAGCTTGAAAACTTGAGGAGCGTAGAATACAACTGGTTATGGAAGTCACTAAGGCTGTCTGCATTTTCAGCTTTTATCTTCTGGGGATCCCCCACATTCATATCTGTGGTGACATTCGGAGCATGTATCTTAATGGGAATCCCACTTACTGCTGGGAGTGTGTTATCTGCATTGGCAACATTCCAAATGTTACAAGATCCAATCTTTAATCTACCCGACTTACTATCGGTTATTGCACAAGCTAAAGTTTCACTGGATCGAGTAGCATCCTATCTCCAAGAAGAAGAAATTCAATCAGATGCAGTCATGTTAGTTCCAAAGGATGAATGCGAATCTGAGGTAGAGATTGATAATGGGAAATTCAGTTGGGACCCAGAATTCAGTAGCCCAACACTTGAAGGGATACACTTAAAAGTGAAGAGGGGAATGAAAGTAGCGGTTTGTGGAACTGTTGGATCAGGGAAGTCTAGTCTCTTCTCATGCATACTTGGAGAGATGCCAAAACTTTCAGGGACGGTGAAGATCAGTGGGACAAAAGCTTATGTTCCTCAATCCCCATGGATAATGACGGGAAATGTAAGAGATAATATTCTCTTTGGGAATCACTATGATAGTGTCAAGTATGACAGAACAGTTGCGGCATGTGCTTTGACGAAGGATTTTGAACTTTTCCAGTGTGGTGACCTAACGGAGATTGGAGAAAGAGGTATTAATATGAGTGGAGGCCAGAAGCAAAGGATACAAATAGCGCGTGCAGTCTACGAGGATGCTGATATATATCTTCTGGACGATCCTTTCAGTGCAGTGGATGCTCATACAGGCACTCAACTATTTGAGGTTAGTATGTGCGTGAAAATTAGTCATGAACCAAGATTTTAAATCCATTCAAATATTGCATCCCCATGAATTCTATTCACTTCCCAGTGAAAAACACGAGCATTTAAATCACATATGAGATTACAATTACACTATAAACACTTTCCAAACAATTGGAGTCTCAGTAACCAAATACCTCTAAAAGAACTTGGTTCAAAATGTGGTCAGATTGTCTCTGAAAATCTGAGTCTCCAATGAAAATAAATAAATGAATACTCTCTTCTGATATGTTCAACAGCTCACTCAGAAGATTCTTACTAAAGTTCTTCAATTACATATGAACTCTATGCAGGAATGCCTCATGGGAATTCTCAAAGATAAGACCATAATTTACGTGACTCACCAAGTGGAATTTCTTCCTGCAGCAGACCTCATTTTGGTAAATGAATGCATCCTATTTTTGTCTTCTAAACTAACAAATTTCTCATCATCTTTAAGAGAAGAATGAAGGGATTTTTTTTTTATAGTATTTTAATTGAAGGGATAACAATTCCTCCAGCTGACCCACTAAGGTCTTCGATAGGTGATGCAAAATGGGAAGATATCGCAGGCTGGACGGTTTGAAGAACTACTAAAGCAGAATATAGGTTTTGAAGTGTTAGTTGGGGCTCATAATCAAGCTCTAGAGTCGGTCCTTACGGTTGAAAATACCAGTAGAACCTCTCAGGTACAAATATCAGATAGTGAAGCTGAAACAGACACGACAACCTTAAATGTGGAGCAATTAAACAGTAGTAAGCAAGATTCAAACTACAATTTATCCACAGAGATAACAGACAAAGTAGGAAGATTGACACGAGATGAAGAACGAGAAAAAGGAGGAATTGGAAAAGAAGTATACTGGGCCTACTTGACTGCAGAACAGCGTGGGATTATGGTCCCCTGTATAGTATTAGCACAGTCACTGTTCCAAGTGTTACAAGTAGCCAGTAACTATTGGATGGCATGGGCTTTTCCTCTTTCAACAGGGACCGAGCCAGTGGTAGGAATGACTTTCCTTTTTACAGTTTACATACTTCTTGCTATAGGAAGTTCACTGTGTGTGCTGGTCCGTGCATCACTAGTAGCAATAGCTGGCCTTCTTACATCACAGAAGTTCTTTACAAACATGCTTCACAGCGTGCTCAGGGCTCCAATGTCTTTCTTTGATTCAACCCCGACCGGAAGGATCTTAAATCGGGTATGTAAAAATGCATGCATGATATAAAATATAACTTGAAGTTCTGAGTACTTATAGCTGTTTCTTATCATAATCACAGGCTTCTACTGACCAAAGTGTGCTAGACTTGGAAATAGCAAACAGAATAGGTTGGTGTGCTTTCTCAATAATACGAATCCTAGGAACCGTCGCAGTCATGTCTCAAGTAGCCTGGCAGGTGTTCGCCATATTCATTCCAGTGACTGCAGTATGCATATGGTACCAAGTAAGTTACTTCTATCAGCTCCTTGTATCAAATAGGACTACAGGAGATTGGATGACACATTTTTATAACAGCAATGATTGGGTATGTTATTACTCAGAATCTGAAGCTAACTTTTGGTAATGGTCACTACAGCGCTACTATATACCAACTGCTAGAGAACTGGCGCGCTTAGACGGGATTCAAAGGGCTCCTATCCTCCATCACTTTTCCGAATCACTTTCTGGAGCTGCAACAATTCGGGCTTTTGGCCAAGAAAGCCGTTTCACAAATGCAAACCTTGAACTTCTTGATAATCACTCAAGGCCTTGGTTCCATAATGTGTCAGCTATGGAATGGCTTTCCTTCCGACTGAACCTTCTATCAAATTTTGTGTTCGCTTTCTCATTGGTTTTGCTTGTAAGCCTCCCAGAAGGAGTCATCAACCCAAGTAAGTCATTAATTAACAAAATTGTATTTATTTTTTTCAGTACTTTGAAAAGTAAATTACCAGAAAAGCCAAACCTAAAATTGTACATATCATACCACTCACCTATGGAATTCTCCTTCATGACAGTTCAGCATGACCAATTGATTGGATCAATCACTTCCATTCATTTTTATTTTGATCTTTTCTCTACAGAATCCCCTAGCTCAGGCCATTAAACAGCATAACGAACTAGCATCTGTTAATAGTGCAAACCATTATTTCGGCTACATGAACAATACTTTTAATTTGTAATCAGCAATATTTTAATTTTTATAGGGCTCTGAAACAGCTTACTGAGTATTGGAATATTTACAGGCATTGCAGGATTAGCAGTGACATACGGAATGAATCTAAATGTACAGCAAGCCTCTATCATATGGAATATATGCAACGCAGAAAACAAAATGATATCAGTCGAAAGGATACTGCAATACACAAAGCTTACTAGTGAAGCCCATCTGGTGATTGAAGAAAACAGGGCCCCTATGAACTGGCCTGAAATTGGAAGAATATGCTTCAAAAATTTGCAGGTAATGCTTTTCAAGGATACAACTCTACGATTTATACATATCTATCATTTTGAAGAAATTTATAATAGATAAGTTAGATATTGTTTTTGTATTTGAAAGACAAAAATATAGCATTAAATAGATGAAAGTTCGTACCTTTCAGTGTAACTTTTTGATTTTTTTGCTACAGATACGCTATGCTGAACATTTTCCATCTGTTTTAAAAAACATTAACTGCACATTTCCGGGAAGGAAGAAGGTTGGTGTTGTTGGACGGACGGGAAGTGGCAAGTCAACTCTGATGCAAGCTATCTTCCGAATTGTAGAACCCAAAGAAGGGAGCATTACAATTGATGATGTAGATATCTGTAAGATAGGCCTTCACGACTTGAGGTCCGGACTAAGCATCATCCCACAAGACCCAACAATGTTTGAAGGAACAATCAGAGCAAATCTTGACCCATTAGAGCAATACTCGGACTGTGAAATATGGGAGGTGTTACTTCAATTGATTATAGACCAATTAGCACAGATGCAAAATCTCTTTTTTTTCTTTTTTTCTCTCTCTTCTTTAGAAATTATTTAGCTGGTTTAGACTGCTCACAGCATAATTTCTCTAAATCATGGACAAATGTTTCGTTTGAAATTCATTATACATGTATTCACTACTATTACTGAAAAATGCTGAATCTTTCAGGCTTTGGATAAATGTCAACTTGGGGATCTAGTACGTGCAAAGGAAGAGAAGTTGGACTCAACAGGTTAGATTAATGATAAGGACTACCATATGAACATTTACACCTTGTCCGAGTTCAACTCCTAATTACATACACCTAATGAACCTTACAGTGGTTGAGAATGGGGAAAACTGGAGCATGGGCCAGAGGCAGCTTTTCTGCCTAGGAAGAGCTTTGTTAAAGAAAAGCAGTGTTCTTGTTCTAGATGAAGCAACAGCCTCTGTTGATTCAGCAACTGATGGCGTCATACAGAAGATCATCAGTCAGGAATTCAAAGATCACACAGTTGTCACTGTTAGTCACCAAGGACCCACCCTTTAGTCACCAACAAACCCACCCACCGAAAGCACACATTTGTTAATCAACAACTAGTGGCAATGAAAGGATGCACTAGTGGATGGACGGTGAAAGGAGGCATGGTGGTTGAGTCATCCAACCACTTGTGAGTTGTAAAGCAATGTCCAACCACTTGTGAGTTGTAAGGCAATGTTGGAGAGCCTATATAAAGGCCTCTCCCCTCCTCTTTCAAATCATCCAAAAAAACTCATCCTCATTCCTAATTCCATCCCATATCTCCTCCTCTTGTGTAGTAGTGAGTAAGCTTGTGTGAAAGCTTGTGTGAGAGAGAGAGAAAATTAAGAGTAGTTTTCTCGGGTGTAATTGGGTTGTGGGTCGTGAGTTGTGAGTGTTTGTAAACACTTTGTTTCCTTTGAGTAAAGTTCAGCAGCAGCCCGTGGACGTAGCCTAAGTTGGGTGAACCACGTAAATACTTGTGTCCATTTATTTTTATTGCATTCTCGCTAGTCTGGTTTATAGGAAATCTGTGTAATTTCCCCAACAATTGGTATCAGAGCTCAGGTTGTATAATCCAGAGAAAGCCAGATTCGAGTGGGAGCAATGGCTACAGACGAAGGGAAGGTAAAACTCGAAAAGTTCGATGGCACAGATTTCGGATTCTGGAAGATGCAGATAGAGGATCATCTATACCAGAAAAATCTGTACCTACCTCTCATAGGGCAGAAGCCAGAAACTATGAAGGAGGAGGAGTGGGCCCTGCTTGATAGACAGGCCCTTGGAGTTATCCGACTGACTCTATCCCGCAACGTTGCTTTTAACATAGCAAAGGAAAAGACCACGGTGGGTCTTATGGCGGCTCTCTCAAGCATGTATGAGAAGCCATCAGCCTCGAACAAAGTTCACCTGATGAAACGTTTGTTCAACTTGCGGATGACGGAAGGCGCATCGGTTGCGCAACATCTAAACGAACTCAACACAGTCACAACTCAGTTGAGTTCAGTGGAGATTGAGTTTGATGAAGAGGTACGGGCACTGATCTTATTGTCTTCTCTACCAGAAAGCTGGAATGCTACTGTCACGGCTGTGAGTAGCTCCTCGGGAAGCAATAAGTTAAAATTTGACGATATTCGTGATCTAGCTCTTAGTGAAGAGATCCGACGGAGAGAGTCGGGGGAATCGTCAGCCTCTTCAGTCTTGCAAACAGAGTCGAGAGGAAGAGACTCAACTCGATGGAATGGACGCGGCAGATCAAACCATCGAGGTAGATCAAAGGACAGGAGGTCCAAATCCAGAAATCCTAATAAATTCCAAAACTCGAAGACTGTCGAGTGTTGGAACTGTGGGAAGACCGGGCACTACAGAAATCAGTGCAAGAGTGCACCGAAGGATCAGGAGGCGAAGGCAGAGGCAAATGTTACTTCCACCTCAGGAGGAAATGATGTGTTGATATGCTCTTTGGAGAGCAAGGAAGAGTCTTGGGTGATAGACTCTGGAGCGTCATTCCATGCTACTTCCCCAAAAGAATTGTTTGAGAAGTATGTCCCCGGAAACCTTGGTAAAGTATACCTTGGTGATGATCAACCTTGTGCTATCATTGGCAAAGGTGTAGTGAAGATTACGTTGCACGGGTCTGTTTGGGAGCTGAAGAATGTCAGACATATTCCCGACCTGAGAAAGAACTTAATCTCAGTAGGGCAGTTGGCTAGTGAAGGCTACACTGCGATCTTCCATGGTGATGACTGGAAGATTTCAAAGGGTGCAATGACGGTTGCTCGAGGCAAGAAGAGTGGTACTCTTTACATGACAGCAGGGGCACGCTGTTCAATTGTAGTTGCAGCAGGAAGCGAAAATCCCAATCTGTGGCACCATAGACTTGGCCACATGAGCGAGAAGGGGATGAAGATTATGCACTCGAAGGGGAAACTTCCAGGTCTACAGTCAGTTGAGATTGACATGTGCGAAGATTGCATACTTGGAAAGCAGCAGAGAGTTAGCTTTCAGAAAAGAGGCAGAACCCCAAAGAAGGAACGGCTGGAGCTTGTTCACTCTGATGTTTGGGGACCAACGACCATCTCATCCATTGGTGGGAAACACTACTTCGTGACTTTCATCGATGATCACTCTCGGAAGGTATGGGTTTACTTTCTGAAGCATAAGTCTGAAGTATTTGAGGCTTTCAGGAGATGGAAAGCTATGGTTGAAAATGAGACAGGTCTAACAATAAAAAAGCTAAGAACCGACAATGGTGGAGAATACGAAGACACCAGATTCAAGAAGTTCTGCTATGAGCACGGAATCAGAATGGAGAGAACCGTGCCAGGTACGCCTCAACACAATGGTGTAGCTGAGCGTATGAACCGAACGTTGACAGAGAGAGCCAGAAGCATTCGTATACAGTCAGGTCTACCGAAGCAGTTCTGGGCAGAAGCAGTCAACACAGCAGCTTACTTGATCAACCGAGGCCCATCGGTTCCATTGGAGCACAGAATACCAGAGGAGGTATGGAGCGGCAAGGAGGTCAAGCTCTCACATCTAAAAGTTTTCGGTTGTGTAGCATATGTGCATATCAGTGATCAAGGCAGAAATAAGCATGATCCCAAATCAAAGAAATGCACCCTCATCGGCTATGGCGAGGATGAGTTCGGCTACCGCATCTGGGATGACGAAAACAAGAAGGTGATCCGCAGCAGAGATGTGATTTTTAATGAAAGAGTGATGTACAAAGACAAGCATAAAGCTGGCGCCAGCGGCTCAGAGCAGAGTGAGCCATTATTTGCAGATGCAGATGATTTTTCAGACAGTCCTGTGATGGAGCAGATAGTAGCAAGTCCTCAGCCAGAGGAACCTGCTGGACAGAGTAGTGTGCAACAGACAGACACACCGCAACATCCTAGTCCAACTCCTGTATTGAGAAGGTCTTCTCGGCCTCATGTGCCTAACAGGCGATACATGAACTATCTGTTGCTGACTGATGAAGGGGAGCCTGAATGCTATGATGAAGCTTGTCAGACTGGAGATGCCAGCAAGTGGGAGCTTGCTATGAATGAGGAGATGAAGTCTCTCATCTCCAACCAGACATGGGAACTAGCTGAATTACCCGTGGGGAAGAAGGCACTTCACAACAAATGGGTGTACCGGGTGAAAGAGGAGCAAGACGGCTCCGAAAGATACAAAGCCCGACTAGTTGTCAAAGGATTCCAACAGAAGGAAGGAATTGACTACACCGACATTTTTTCTCCCGTTGTGAAACTTAACACTATCAGGTCAGTGTTGAGTATTGTTGCCACTAAAAATCTTCATCTTGAGCAACTGGATGTGAAGACTGCGTTTCTTCATGGAGATCTAGAAGAAGAGATATACATGCACCAGCCAGAAGGTTTTTCAGAAAAAGGGAAGAAAAACATGGTATGCAGACTTAAGAAGAGTTTGTACGGCCTGAAGCAAGCCCCAAGACAGTGGTACAAAAAGTTCGACGGCTTCATGCACAAGGAAGGTTTTCAGAAGTGCAACGCCGACCACTGTTGCTACTTCAAGAGATGTAAATCTAGCTATATCATTTTACTTCTCTATGTAGATGATATGTTAGTAGCAGGTGCAGATATGGATGATATCAGGAAGTTGAAGCAGCAATTGTCAAAGGAGTTTGACATGAAAGACTTGGGTGCAGCAAAGAAGATTCTTGGAATGCAAATCACAAGAGATAAGCAAAGAGGGACTTTGCAGTTATCTCAGGCAGATTACATCAAACGTGTTTTGCAAAGATTCAACATGGGCGATGCCAAGGCAGTCAGCACACCCTTGGCAAGTCATTTTCGCCTATCCAAGGAACAGTCTCCTCAGACAGAGGACGAAAGAAACTTCATGGCTAAGGTTCCTTACGCCTCAGCCATTGGGAGTTTGATGTACGCGATGGTCTGTACGAGACCAGACATTGGCCATGCAGTGGGAGCTGTTAGCAGGTTTATGTCAAACCCAGGAAAGATCCACTGGGAAGCAGTCAAGTGGATTTTGAGGTACCTACGAGGCACCACAGACAAGTGTTTGTACTTTGGCAAAGGAGAGTTGAAAGTACAAGGCTACGTAGATGCAGATTTTGCAGGGGATGTCGATCGCCGAAGAAGTACCACCGGTTATGTGTTTACCGTGGGTACTACAGCTGTTAGTTGGATGTCACAAATACAAAAGATTGTTGCATTATCCACTACAGAAGCGGAGTATGTAGCAGTGACTGAAGCTAGCAAAGAGATGATATGGCTTCAGGGATTGTTAACTGAGCTGGGATTCAAACAAGATAAGAATGTGTTGCACAGTGATAGTCAGAGTGCGATACACTTGGCAAAGAATTCAGCATTTCATTCTAGAACCAAGCATATTGGACTTCGTTATCACTTCATCAGATCTCTATTGGAAGATGAAGTGTTAATGCTGGAGAAAATCCAAGGAAGCAAGAATCCAGCAGATATGTTGACAAAGGCGGTGACTATCGACAAACTGAAGTTGTGTTCAACTTCAGTTGGCCTGTTAGAGTAACAAGATCGGAATGCTGCTGCATTGATCGAGGTGTGAAGACAGATTGAAATCGGTCTTCAAGTGGGAGATTGTTAGTCACCAAGGACCCACCCTTTAGTCACCAACAAACCCACCCACCGAAAGCACACATTTGTTAATCAACAACTAGTGGCAATGAAAGGATGCACTAGTGGATGGACGGTGAAAGGAGGCATGGTGGTTGAGTCATCCAACCACTTGTGAGTTGTAAAGCAATGTCCAACCACTTGTGAGTTGTAAGGCAATGTTGGAGAGCCTATATAAAGGCCTCTACCCTCCTCTTTCAAATCATCCAAAAAAACTCATCCTCATTCCTAATTCCATCCCATATCTCCTCCTCTTGTGTAGTAGTGAGTAAGCTTGTGTGAAAGCTTGTGTGAGAGAGAGAGAAAATTAAGAGTAGTTTTCTCGGGTGTAATTGGGTTGTGGGTCGTGAGTTGTGAGTGTTTGTAAACACTTTGTTTCCTTTGAGTAAAGTTCAGCAGCAGCCCGTGGACGTAGCCTAAGTTGGGTGAACCACGTAAATACTTGTGTCCATTTATATTTATTGCATTCTCGCTAGTCTGGTTTATAAGAAATCTGTGTAATTTCCCCAACAGTCACCATAGCCCACAGAATCCACACAGTTATAGACAGCGATCTTGTGCTGGTACTCAGTGAAGGTATAACTTTTGAGATTCAATCTAAAAAGAGTAATGGGGTGAGTAAAGAATTATACGTTTATTCTCCATCGTATGTACCCCACAAACAATTTTACACACTTGCTAGGGGTGAGTCGTTATATGATTTTCCCATAAAGGCAGAAAACTGAAAGTCCTTTTGGGCTAATAACTTATTATTATTATTGAGTTGCATTTTGTTATATTGTTTTGTTTCAGGTTTAGGCTTTGTACCAGGCAGTATTATTTCATACTGAAATGCAATGAAAATTTAGAGCAAATAATTTTTGTTTATGTATTGATTTGAATTGATAATAAGAATACTCATTTTTCATTGAGCAGGAAGAGTAGTGGAGTATGACACACCCGCTAAGCTACTGGAAAGGGAGGACTCGTTCTTCTCGAAGCTAATAAGAGAGTACTCTTTGAGATCTCAGAGCTTCAACAACTTAAATAACTCATAGGGGACGCAGAATCAGTTACTTATTATCTCCGAAATTTGGAATTCTTTGGGACCATGGTAAGAAAGAAAGAAAGAAGCAACAGAAGTCCCAGCATCCAGGCCAGTAAACATTGGCACTTGAGAAACAAATTAAGGTGGGGATACTATTTCTCTAGCCTCATGGAGCTACAATGATTCAAAAGCTACAAGACTAAACTCAATCTATTTTTATTATTATTTCAGAGAATAGATAAATTCTCTTAAGCCTTTTCAGATGTTCTACATTATCATTATCATATGAGCTAACCATGCACATTATAATAGAAATGGAAGTATAAGTGTGTTTCATGGCCTGCAGCACCAGCTGAAATACATGCTAGATAGACACTGCACTGATCATCTCCGACCATGCAAAGGCACAATCCTTTTTTTTTTGCATTACTAATGGCTAGAAAGGGAAAAGGAGGACAACAAACAACTATCCTTGCTCTATGAGTAGCACACATTGTATGCTATGATCATAACCTTAAAAAATATGACATCGATTTTATAACTTTTTGAGGGAGGCAAAAATGTTATACATTTGAATATACGAGCATCTCCAATGATAAAAGTTAAAATAGGGGATAAATCATCTCTCATTTTAACCAAAAGCTAAATTTAGGGGTCTCCCTATTTCTTCATTACTCCAACCACATCCCCTATTTTAACTTTTCCATCATTATTTTAATATATCTTCAACTTTTCTGTACCAATTTAATTTCAATTATACTATTATTAATTTCAACTTAATATAATTATATTAGTTTCAATTATGTTATTATATTATTATTAATTTCAACTTAAATATATAATATTATTATTTTCAATTATACTATTATTTAGATATTTTTTAATTACACTATTATTAATTTGAACTTAATTTAAATTTGACTAATTACAAATTTTGGGAGTTTTAAAAAATTAGTATTAATAATTAATTTTTTTTTATCATTATTTAAATATATTTCCACTTTTTTATATCATTATTTAAATAATTAATTTTTTAATTATACTATTATTTAAATTAATATTAATAATTACTATTAATAATTTTATCATTATTTAAATTAGAATTAATAATTGATTTTGTTTAAATTAATATTAATTTGTTTTTAATTATATATTAATGATTTTTTAATTAATTATATATAACATAAATTAGTATTAATAATTACTTTTTTTAATTATACTATTATTTAAATAATTTTGTTTTTATTTTTTATTTGTTTTCAATTTAGAAAATTAAATATTGAAAATATTTTATTATAAAATGAGATATAGGGAATTGTTAACTTCCCCTAAATTTAGGGGAAAGTTAGAGGTGGAGCTATTATAGGGGATTGTTTATGGGGATGATTGGAGGGAAGATTTTCTTTATGAAACCCCTAAAATAGGGGGAATGATTGGAAATGCTTTAACAAAAGGCTTCCAATAATGATTGTAGCACATGAAAATAACATCAAACATGGATTAAATAAAAATCTTAATAAAAAATAACAAAAAAAAAGTGGAAAGAAAACAAAGGATAGAGCTGTTGAAAATCCGAGATATATTCTTATTTATACAAATATATGTCTAAATTGTGTGCAATAGTGTACCCTTTACTTGAACAAGTTTTTCAAAGATTTCTGAGGTAGCAAGGTATGTGCATGGTTTAAAGCTTTAAATTAAAGACCATGTTTCCTTGCAAAAATGTTGGAAGCTAGGAGATACTTCTTTGTTGGCTATGATTAGCAGCTAAGGTAGTATGAGATTTTTTTCAAAATGCCTTGTTGCTATTAGGGAGTGGACAACTCCTTATTTTCTTAGATGACAACTCTACCTTAATTGATGTGAGACTATTCAAACCAACAATACCAATAAACAATCCTAACAAAATAAAATTTCAATTGAAAATTAAAATCTATCAAGAGATTAAAAATCTTTGCACCCACTCGAAAACTAAATCTATGGAGATAGTTTCAATTCTCATATCTATTTTCTATCCTACCAAATATACCCTTAAGAACTAGCTTCAAACAATTTGGTCAACTCTAAAAACAAACAAACAAACAAACCAACCAACCAATCAACCAACATTTCTCACTCTCTCTAACTTACACTAACTGCTATTCAACGACATTGGGGTTTCTCTACATCAACAACAAACACTAGAATGTCCTTCATTTCCATTGAGTGAGTCCCACTCCCACACCACCTCCCCGTTTATTAGCATTCGAAAATGCTAGGAAATCATATTTTTGTAACAATGTTTTGTAATTATGGTGACATGGCATGATCTTGAAATTCTCAAAGTGTTTATGTGTATCTTGAGGTTGTAAAAAATCTCCTCTAATAATGTCATATCAACCTGGTTGCAGAACCTGATTGCAATACCTGATTTCCTAACCTTACTCTATTAGCATTCTGAAATTCTAGCTGGCCTGGTTGCTGCCTGAGTGGAGCAAAAAAGACAAATTTGCCCCCCTTTTTTAATCACCTTTTTGGAGAAAGTGTTTAAAGAGGAGAGACAAAATTGTATTTTCGCCCCCAGACAGCAAACCAGGCTGGGGACCCAGGCACAGTAGAATTACTCGTTAGCATTAGTTGGACTCATCCATTTAGTTTTAAACCCCCAATTGTTTATTATTTTTTTTCGGTGCCTGGTTCCTTTCTGCTCTCTGTCACTCCATCTACCGTCATGATCTAAAGAAACCTATCCTAATTGGTTCATTTCATTTTTATTGCCACGTGTTAAAAAAACATTAATCATTACTTTTTAGTTTGGAATTTAGCTTTCCTTCTGGTTTCAGGTCATCTCCTCTTTTGTTTTGCGAGTACCCTTTCCTTTTCCTAAAGAAATAAGCAACTCGTGATCTCATCTAAGGTATTTCAATCAATTTATCAATTCAATTCTTTCATCAAATTTTCAAAATTTTTTCGGATCGCTGCTTAAACTCTAGAAGAATAATCATGTACCTAATTGTATTTACATAATCAAATACACTTATTAATTGTTTGCGATAAATGCAGGGTTTAGTTTTGGCTGACGACGAGATTATTATTATTATTATTATGATGAAATAAAAGGAGGAGGTTTGATTTGATTTGATTTGATTGAATAGAGAATTGAAAGAGAGCGAGCAAGCGAGCGAGCAAATATGGCGTGCAGAGGGTTTTGGGAATGCTTGTTGAAGTTATTGAACTTTTTGTTGACATTGGTGGGTTTAGCTATGGTTGGTTATGGGATCTACTTGTTGATTGAATGGAAAAGAGTTTCAGATCAACCTGATGTCGTCGTCAATCCTCCAACTAGTGATTCAGCTCAACAATTCCTTCAACTCGGTCGACCTATGTTGATGGCCGTCTCCTTGTCCACCAACATTCTTGATAAACTCCCCAAAGCCTGGTAATTAATTATATATATGCTTATTCTTCTTCGTTTCAGATTCATTAACAACATGTGATTTCTTGCTCATTATTTGCAATCATTTCTTCATCCATGTACATTGTGTTCATTTCATTTGATTAGCAGTTGAGCTAAAAATTGTTATGCTTCCGTTACTGTTCTGCACATCCTTGTTTTTTAATCATGACTAACCTGAATTAAATGATTAATTGACTTTATTTTTATTTATTAGCAACACGAGCACTAAATTTTATTGAGTCGAAGAGGACAAAAAGGGGAAGAGTGATGGGATAAGAAAACCCCTCAAACCATCAAGTAGAACTAATATGAACAAGTGTGTCCCAGTGAACATACAAGAATAATACTGGGTCTCAATTACTTCCCCATGTCCGCAAGCTCCTTTAGTATCTATCCACAAAACATCAACAAAATTTGGCACATTCCTAAAAATTATGTTAGTTGTCTCGCGGCCATACTACACAAGTCCCAAACAACGGCATGAGGTAGTCTGTCCCAAGCTCATATGCCAACTTGAGATAAGTTAAAGCTTGCAGCACTGGAGTTGAGGAGGAGATGCAGCCAACTAATTAAAGAGGTGGAAGGGGAGTTGACAGTGATTTGGAATTCCGAGAGAGCTTTACCACAAAGGGAGGAGGTCAAGGAGCAGTTGAGCATAAGATTGTCAATAGAATCTTCTTGTTTGGCACAGAGGAGACAGTGACTAGGGAGTATCATGCCTCTTGCACCACATTACACTGTACATTCTCCACAAAATTTGTGTCCATGGAGGGGGGATAGCATGAGTTAATTCATCATACCACTCCTTTACAAAGAATTTGGATTACTTGTTCTTGCATAACCACTTGTCGGGCTCACGGTCAAGCTGAACATTTTCCATTGTTCCAAGGGAGTCTGTCATTTGCTGTCTCCCAATCATTAAGGTGAACGTTCAAACCTTGAATCTCAATCAGCTTGACCCGAAAGTCTTGGACACCTGCCCTGTTTGATAGATGTCTGAGAAAAGATTTTAGGAAAAGATAATTTGAGAGTTCGATCGCCAATCCACCTGTGGTGCCAAAACTGAACTCTTTTACCATCATGGACTTCAAAAGAGATATGCTGCATAGTCTGTTCTTTTAGCTACATGATCTCTTACCAAAGGGACCAGCAATGAGCATGAGAAGTGGTAGAGAACCAGTCCAGCGGGAAACACCATATCTAATACCAATATGTTGCCTCCACAGAGTATTGGTCTCTACACCAAATCTCCAGATCTATTTCAATAAGTGGGCTTGATTGACTTCCTTGATTATCCTAATTCCCTGACCTCCTAGCTTCTTTGGTTGACATACCTTTTTCCAGTTAAGGAAATGGATCTTCTTAAAAAAGGATCCCCAAGGAAATTCCAATTGCATCTTTCTATTCCTGCAGCTACATCTATATGGATGGTGTAGAGCTCCTGCCTGCTTTGGCTATATACTTCATTTTTTTCAGGTACTAAATTCTTTCAACAGTCTCATACCAAACCTATTTGGCTCCTAAAGGAAGACCAAGGTGAGAGCAAGCGAAAGGTCCTTTTGCACAACCAAACATAGCAGTCCATTGGTCAATCCGAGGAAAATGGGAACATCACCTTTTGCAAAGATGTGAGAAATTTGAAAATTCACCATTCAGCATAAATGCATACTTATGTTTGAGAACCATCAATGAAGATAATTGTATCATTAGCATATTGCAGAGGAATTGAGGGGGGAGCCATCAGCATCATGGAAACTATGTACTAGCCCCAGTTGCTGAGCTCTGATGTTGATCATGCCAATTAAGCCTTAAAGGTAAAAGAAGTGGAGACAAAAGATCTTGTCTCTTACAGTGTCTGGTAGGAGTTCTATTGACACAATTAGAGAAGGAAGCTTGGAAATAAGAGTAGATATCCAGTGCTTCCCTTTACCCCAAAGCCAAACAATGGCATCTGAAGATAGTTCAAGCGGCTGCTTTCGTTTTTTATTTGGAAAGATCGAACAAGTGATTGGGATGGTGTGTTGGGCGGTTTAGTTGCAGATTTGAGATAGGAAAGAATAGGTCAAAGTGGGAGGAAGGAGTTGGTGAGTTAATCACAAAAAGCGAGCATTTATGAGCAGAGAATAGAGAATAGAAACAAACTGATGAAGGATGACCGATTGGTCGTATTATAACAATCTGAGTCGAAACGTAGATGGAATATTGGGAGTTGGATGTCATTTGGATTAGAAAAAAATATAATGCCAACTTGAAGATAGGGGGTCTTGTACTTATGCTGCCCTTTAGTGAAAGAGCTCTGGCGCAAAGCTCTGCCTACTTCCTCCTCTTTTCTGTCTTGGGTAAAAGGTTGGAGTGAATTCCTTGCCAACCATCTGAATTTTACCGAGTTTGGTTTTTAGTCTTGGATTAGACGCTTTGATTTGGAGGGAAAAAAATAGTAGGATCTTCATGTTTAAGTCAGTAAATTAGTAGATGGCCTTTGGACATTTATTATTGGACATTTATTAAATCATTATCTGGATTTTGAGTGCTAGTTGGAAAAAATTTAGAGACATCCAATTCTCTTGACTGGAAATGGATTATGCACATCACTCGTACTTAATGTATACTTTTCGTGGGAGGCAATGCTCTTTTTCCACTGTCGTCCCAAGTTTTTGATTTAATAAAATACTTGTTTTTTCTAATTAAAAAACCCAAGGAATTCAAGCCAGGGTCACGTTGTTCCACAACCTAGTCAAAAAATAGAATGCCAATTCAATCCACCAATGGTTTAGAATAACTAGACAAACTCTAAACAGTTTTTGATAGCAGCTGTTACTGAAAATACAACGTTGAGTGTCTCACTAAGGTAGTTCTTCTACGTTTCTTCTTGATCATGCTTGTGCCATTGAGTAGTTGATAGATTTATGTTATGATTTTTTTGTGTCTTTCACTATTTATTTTTTATTCACTTTTTCAATTCATCATCATCATCAAAGCACATTCCCCATACATTTGGGGTCGGCTACACGGGTTTTGGTTCTCCAAGCAATGCGGTATTCCCACATATCTGTGCCTAACCCAAACTCAATGATGTCTTCCTTCACCGCCTTCATCCAAGTTTTCAATGGCCATCTTCTCCATCTGTATCCTCATTAACTTGCCAATCTAAACATTTCCTAATTGGAGCTGTGCTTGGTCTCCTTTGCACGTGACCAAGCCACGTTAAACACTTTTATCTAATTTTGTCTTCTATGGGCGCTACACCTAGGTTTTTTTTTTTTTTTTTTTATATATATATATATTTTTTAATTTTGTCATTCCTAATTTTATCCTTACGGGTTTTACCACACATCCATTTTAACATACGCATTTCTGCTACCGCCATCCTATGCGTATGTTGTCCCGTAGCATCCAAACATTTTGAACCGTAGCATGGCTGGTCGAACAATTGTTTATAACATTTTCTTTTTAACCTTGCAGGCATCCTTTTATCGCATAATACTCTTGACATCATTCTCCATTTTGTCCAACCAACTTTAATCTTATGATCTACATCTTCACCAATTGCCCAATTCTTTTGGATTATAGATCCTAGATATCGAAAAACCTCACACTCTATAACTTCCACACATTCGATCTCAATTGCATTACTCTTCCCTCGTGATTCATCACCAAAGTTGCACACTAGATATTTTGTTTTCGAACGACTAATTCTAAAACCCTTACTCTCTAAAGCCTCTCGCCACCTATCTAATTTTCGACCTAAACCTTCACTAGTCTCATCAATTAAGACAATATCATCTGCAAATAACATGCACCAAGGTACATCTTCTTGCAGATGTCTCGTCAACTCATTCATTACCAAAGCAAAGAGGTATGGACTTAAGGCTAACCCTTGATGTAATCCTACTGACACTGGAAATTCACTGGACATCCCGCCTACTAAGCGAACACTTATTACAAACCCTTCATACATATCCTTAATGATATCGACATAACATTGAGAAACTTTATTCCTTTCAAGCACCCACCAAATTAACTCCATGGGGACCCTATCATAGGCTTTTTCCAGATCAATAAAAGCCATATGCAAACTCTTACGTTTCTCTTGATATTTTTCCATAATTTGCCTAAGCAAGAAGATAGCTTCCGTAGTAGACCTACCCGACATAAATCCAAATTGATTCTTCGAAACAGTGGTTAAACTCCTAAGTCTCCGTTCTATGACCCTCTTCCAAAGTTTTATTGTATGACTCATAAGCTTTATCCCTCTATAGTTCGAGGATTCTGAATATCGTCATTGTTCTTATAAATTGGTACCACAATGTTGTGCCTCCATGAATTTGGCATTTTCTAGTCTCTAAAATCCTATTAAAGAGCTTAGTTAGCAATTGAATCCCCACTTCTCCCAGACATTTTCACACTTCAATTGGTATATCATTTGGTCCAACTGTCTTCCTTGTCTTCATTCTTTTCAAAGCTTCTCTTACTTCTTTGGCACTAACTCTGCGATGGAGCATGCACGATGCCTTCCTGTGAAGCATACTCTCCAAGTTTAACTCCTTTACATGTGTCCCATTGAGTAGGTTCCAAAAATAATCCCTCCATCTAAATTAGCTTTATCCTGCACTAAAATTCTTCCATCCTCATGCTTCACACACTTAATATAACTCAAATCCCTAGTTTTTCGTTCTCTAGCTTTAGCTATCTTGAAGATATCATTCTCCCCTTCCTTTGTACCTAGCCTATTATACAAATCATTACATGCTCTCTTTTTAACTTCCCCTTTACTACTCGACCTCTTAGCTTGCTTATATCGCTCATAAGACTCTAGGCCTCTATCTTTTTGTCACTCTTTAAAACATTTTTTCTTCTTGTTGCACATCAGGGTTCCCCACCACGTTTCCTTATTAGGTACACCTCCTCATTTGGCCACTCCTAACTCTTCCTTCGCACTTCTTCTTATTCGGTTCACCAAATGCTCAAAAAGATTTGCACTACTAGTCTTATCCTTTGGTTCTAGATTCTCCCAACCCTTTGAAATTGACTGGCCACCCAAAATCTTCTTTCTAAATTTTTGGCGCACATCTCCCTGTAAGGTCCACCACTTAATTCTTGGTCTAACCTGTTCTTTAGCAATACGACCTCTGCTCTCAAGACAAAAATCGAGGACTAACGACCTATGTTGGTTTGTCAGACATTCTCCTGGTATAACCTTATAATTTGTACACCTACCTAAATCGTGTCTCTTAACAAGAAAATAATCAATTTGACTTCTATTACGCCCACCTCGCAAAGGTCACTAAGTGATCTTCCCTCTTATAAAAAATATTGATGATCCCAAAATCCTTGGCTAAAGCAAAATCTAGAATAGATATCCCATAGTTTTCGATCCCCAAAGCCATGACCTCCATGAACCCTCTCATACCCAATTCTATCCTTACCGACGTGGCCATTCAAATCCCCGCCTAGAAAAACCCTATCGGAAGAGGGGATTCCGTGAACTAACTCCTCTAAAGAGTCTAAAAAACCCTTCTTAGTCTCCTTGTCTAAACCCACTTGAGGTGCATATAACATGCACTATTTCTAGTTCTAAAGCTAATTTAATACTTATGATTCTATCCCCAAACCTCCTAACGTCGACTACTGCATTATTAAAAACTTTATTTACCACTATTCCCACCCCATTTCTAGTTCCATCTTACCTAGAATAGAAAAGTTTGAACCCTTCTCTTATATCTTTAGCCTTGTTCCCCTTTCACTTAGTCTTTTGGAGACAAACTATGTTTATCTTCCTCCTACGTAGGACATCCACTAGTTCTATTGACTTACCTGTCAAGGTTCTTGGCGAATCTAATCATTCTATCTCTAGCTCTAGCTTGGATTAACTCCTTTACCCGCCCCCGTCCAGAATGGTGCGAGAACCCTTGTTGGAAGTCTTAATACCTATTGGTGGTTGATAACTTCTTGTCGTCATTTGAATGCAATAGTTGAATGTTATTTGCACTATAGTCTACTTGATTCCATTTGACGGCTTCACGCATCGTTGTGGTTTTTGTGTGCTATGTGTTCATTATGTGGACAACAATGTGGAATAATTTATTGTCCAAGCAAAATTGATTTGGGGGAACTGATGTAGATGGGGCATGTTCATTTTGTAATGGAGCATTGGAAAGCAAGACTCATTGCGAGTGGATGCTTGTGGATGTATTTTTTTAGATTGTATTGGGTAATGTCAGCTTTCGTGGAGGTTCTGTTGTGGGTTGGAGCACTTTGGGATACCTATGATGTAAAAGGAAGATGCTATAAAACGTTTTTTTTTGCCTTGTGCTGGAGTGTCGAAAGATGTGATAACCACATTTTTCAGAAAAAGGTTGTTGACCTTGACTAAGCGAATATAGAGGTTCTGGTTACTATTTGGACGTGGTTTGCCCATTTTCCCGAATTTCATGGGATGTTCTTTGATTCATTGTTCCCTAATTGGTATATGGTGATTTTGGAGCCTTAATTTTTGTAAGGCCTAATTGTACTCTTCCTTTAGTTGAGTAATAAAATTTTACCTTTACAAAAAAAAAAAAAAAAAAAAAACTAATAATTTCCCTAACTCTCATTAAGGCCTTATCTACCATGTCCAAATATCCTGGCTATTTCTATTATTTGCTAAACCCATTCTTGAATACGAGATGTGATTAGTTGCATCTCATGTTTGAGAAGATCATCAAGTAGGTATGTTGCATAGTTGTCAATATCTTACGACAAATACGATACAATACACGATTATATCGTATGTAAACCTAATCCATCCGGTTCATTTATATTTTATGATACCAACGTAAGATAATGGAGGGATGTACTGTCCTTGTACAAGTGATGTGAGTGAATGGATGGATGTAACTAATAGCTTGCTACTATTTGTTACACAAGTCATATATCGCTGAAGTGTTTTACGGATATCTTTGCTTGAACTAAGTTTTATTTATATATATATATATACACTAGTGCATTGCGACACGATAGGTTTTACTATCGAGTTTTAAAAAAATTTCTAAAACAAAAGATTTAAAATTAGCACCACAGCATAACTTGTCAAAGTTCATTTAGCAAAAAAATAAAATAAATACACTATCGATAGTTGTGTTATTTACATAAATATGTATAGAAATCATTCTTAAAGTATTCATTATTTCATACTTGCAAGCCTAACCACCATCAAGAATTGAGAAAAAAAAAAATCAAAAATGTTGGGTATGAGAGTGTAACCCATGCACTCTTATTGTCAATTGCTTGAGGGTAATGCATAATGAACAACTTTAAGTCCCAACCATTGGTTGCAATAAATCTCCACTATGAAGTGAGGGAAGAGTAATGTATGAACTAAGTTTATATTACAAACTTATCTTGGCACTTTAAGTTTGATATGATCTTGCAAATTGAACAAGTAATTCAGCAAGAATAGAAGTTCCTTGTTGAAGAAACAATGCTGATAAGAAGCAAATAGCACCAATGAACAAACAATGGAATTGAAGTTGTATTGAAATGTATTGTGAAACAGGCTATTTGAGATGCCTTAAATCTCCAGAAAGCAATTGCTCTGTACAAATCAGTTTTACAGAATGAATGAATGAATCCAATACTCTTTTACATCTCTTCTTATATACATGTCCTTCACTTGCAACCAACAACTTGTTTACAGTAACAAACTTGCTTGTATTACAGACTGTCAACAACTTGTCAATCTAACCACTTGTGCTTAGACCATTTACTTACTCAATCATTTTGTTAACTGAATGCCTCAACTTGCTGATATTGAATACCCTCTAACTGAATGCTTCCACTTGCTGATATGAATATTTCAGCAGAGCACTAGTATACTGCAGTGCAATTTGATGTCTTACTGCCTGTACATATGCCTCTGATAAGTATGGTAGACTGGGGTTCTATCAAAGTTCTATATGATTTGTTATTTAGATTTTTATATCTATATATTGATTTGTGCACCGTATGTTATGACACATGATACTTTTAATACGTTATGATAAACATTTTGATAACTATGGTTTGGAGTCATTGTTCTCTCAAACTCTTCTGAAATATGAGATGGTCCAATTTGTAATAGGTTTGGCTTGCTCTAAGTTCCTCTTCATCCCCCTTGGGCATAATCACTAATCTGAAGGAACCGTATATAGCGATACTAATTTGATCACTGGTCTTCTGCATCCATGAAGTTTCTCAGCTAGTTGTCATAAATTTTTACAGTTTTCTCATCTTAACATTTGTTAGCTTTTCATGGCTGCCTCACCTAATATTTGTACAAATATTTTTAGTGGCCTATCTGTTTGTAACATTATGTTTGACCAAGATTGTAGAACTGCTTTGAGCTGATTCTGCCGTACTCTTTACCCTTTTAGTTACAACGGCAGATTTTTTTTTCCTGAATATTGTTGTGTTTTTTTTTGCAGGTTTATTTACCTATTCATGGCTATTGGAGTGATAGTTTTCGTCATATCATGTTTTGGCTGTTTTGGAGTTATGTGTCGCAATGGATGTTGCCTGTCTTGTGTATCCTTAGTTATAGCACATGCTTTTCCAGCTTTACCTTTTTCAATTCTGGGCTCATGCACGTACATGTGATATTTTTTTTCATTGTTTTTTTCTCGTCCTTAGTCTTCCAAAATCTAAAATGACTAGAGAAATATCTCTAGTCTGCTTATAATAATATTTTCAGTGTGGTCAGACAATAAGAGATTAGTATTTGTCCAGTGATATCGGGTATTATAAATTACATTCACCATCATTTCTCATCAATCTTTTTCTCAAAAGCTATCTTTGACCCCCATGGCTCATAAATTATATGACTATCAAACTTATGCATGTTTTATGCTTTATTCAAGATGTATAAGTTCCTTAACACTACCCAGTACTCTGCATTGGTAATACTTTTGATCTTAGCGGAATTGGGATTTGCAGCTTTTCTATTCTTCAATAAGAGTTGGAAAGATGTGAGTATTAAGATTAATCAGATACCTCTCATTTTTTTTTATCACATTTTATACAATGAAACAAATGGCACTTGCACAGGCAATTCCGACGGACAAAACTGGAGATTTTGAGAAGATATATAGTTTCTTGAAGGAGCACTGGAAAATTGTGAAGTGGGTTGCTTTAGCAGTTGTTATTTTGGAGGTAATTATGATGTTCTTACTTGTATTCAGTTCATGGTTGGTATAAATGGAGGTTGAGCACACTGCTCGTTATTATTTCTTTACGTACACACTGTTCTTTTCTCATTTGAATGGATTATCTGAAGCGCAAATTACCATTTCTACACTTGAATTTTAGTATTCTTATAGGGTAGCTATTGTTAATTTCTGAACTCCTATTCTTATGTGGCTAGGAAATGACAAATGGGGTAAGGAGACTAGTGAACATTTGCGCGCTACCCATGCTTATAGATTTAGACAAGTAATTAAATACAAATCTTATAACTGTAAATTAAATATTTACAAAAGTTTTGTTTTATTGGTCTAACAAAAAATTGTGGCGATTATATTAAATTGGGTAAATTTGATGTCGGTCCCTTGTACTAATAGGGTAAATGACTTTAGTTTCATTTATAAATTTAATTTGAATTTGGTCCCTCGTCATCAACTGACCATCCGGTTAATCATTATCATGTGCATATGCTTCTCACATAATTGGAAAAAAATACTTGAATTATCCTCATGTTGGATCAGTGCAGTTAAAACGGCGTCATAACGCCGATATAACGCTTAATGGAGGTGAACCGTTACGTTATGACATTATCACATTATGGTATCACAACTCCGATATAACAACGTTATATGGCTATTATTGAGACTACGTTTTTTTTTCAATAACGTCGTTTTAACATTTTGTTCTAATACATAAAAAAAAATAACCCATTTCATTCTCGATCGAACCAGAACCTTAGACTCATAGGAAAGAAGAAGGACCAGAGCTTGCCGTTGCCAATCAATAGATAACTAGACCTCGCTGTTTGATAGAAAACGAGAGAAGAAGGGAAGAAGACAAAGATTTGATCACACTCTCTGTTGCGATCTTACGCTCATACGAAGGGAATTTTTTTTTTTTTTGAATTTAATGTTATGAACATGATTTACTTTTTGACTCTATAATACATTAATACTTTGTGGAGATATTAAAATTATATTTAAAAAAACTATTCCGTTATATACCAATATATCCCGTTATAACCTATAATGCTCTTGGACCGTTATGGGTCCGTTATCCATTTTAAGTGCATAGTGTCGGATTCCTTGCTCAATTCCTCCTTCAGTTGAGGGTAGTTCAGGTATTCCTATGCTGCATATGTTTGATTTGTTTGTTCTAATGCCCTGGTGCAATTTTTTTCTGAAAACTGCAGGCACTTGTCTTCTTATTAGCTCTTGTTGTCAGAGCAGCAAATAAACCAGCAGATTATGATAGTGATGACGAGTACATTGGCCAAAGGTCTTCAGTTCGACAGCCATTGATAATCAGGCAAGGAGCTCCTGCAACAGGGGTGCCTGTGACTGGCGCCGTTGACCAACGCCCAAGCAGGAATGATGCTTGGAGCACAAGGATGAGAGAAAAGGTGCAATTCATTTCAGTAACTCCTGCATTTATCCAAGTTCCTTCTAGGGAATTCCTTTGATTCTCATTGCTAATGTTTTCCTTGCTGCTTGTGGTGTCTTTGTCTCTCGTGACCAGTATGGGCTAGACACAGCCGAGTTCACATACAACCCATCTGAGTCGAACAGGTATCAACAAGCACCAGCACAGCAAACAGAGGAAAGAAGCCGATGTACCATAATGTGATTTTCAACCAATATCCTTGATACATTTTCATGTGGTATCTAGTTGTCTGAGTTAAGTCTGAAATCATGGAGGGTATGCTTATGAAAAAAAAAAAAAAAAAAAAACTCTGCTGGACATTTGTGTGAAAATTCGGATTTGGCAATGTTTTCTTTCTTGTTTTTGGTTGTGTACTTGTGTTGTAGAATAATAAACCTTAAGGATCTTTATTTACCCACTTTCCATTCCTTGAAAAAGCCGGGGTCACCTATGTTATTAGAATGAGCTTGTCATGAAGTTGATTCATGACTAGATATTTTTCGTATTGCAGCAGATTTGTAAGTAGAATCAAAAGTTTATTTTTCGGATAATCCGTATAATGTGTTGGATAGCGTGGGATTCTGTACATGTCTACTTCCATAACCAAGTGAAATAGTAACTTTCTACTATCGTCTTTCTACTGAGAACATCTGCAAAATTAGGTACCTTCCACCACAGTAAAGATACGAGGCTAATAAAATGTCAGAAGCTGTGTTCATATCCAACTACCAACTTGTAATCTCATTTGCTTGCTTATGTTCCAAATCTACAAGTCATGTTGACAAAGTTGATCGATATCTTGCTATCTCAGTTACCACCTTAAGTGAAAAAAATCTGTAAGAAAATGTAACTAGACAAAGAAAAGCGTATACGTTTGCTTATCTTGATTCCATCATGTGATTAACACACTCATCTTACTTTCAGCAAAATATCAGTTTATTTCGAGTGAAAAAACATAAGTAGACACAACTTGGACAAATTTTTTTTACGTGGACCTGTGTTCTAGTGCGTCGACCTTCCTTGGCAGACCATTGCCAACCACAAATATCACCCAAGTGCATGTTACTTACTCATTAGGCTGATTATTGGTGGTACTGTTGATCATCCAAAATTTTCAATGAAAACTGAGACCATTTGATGGCCCCAGGAAATTCTGTAAAGTGTAATCTGCTTAAAGTCGCATTTCACTCACCCTCTTTCGTTCACTAGCAACCTCATTTCAAAGAGTATGTCCCTTTCTATCGACTTTCTGACATGACAATTCTTGTTCTTCCTAGTTGCTTCATTCATTTTAACGACACTTTTGATTTTTTTTTTGTTGTTTGTTTTTTTGTGGCTGAAGAAGACAATACACTGCATTTGATGTGTTGTGTGAAAAACATTTGGAGTTGTGGATGTCCAAATTCAAAGGTTGAGAAACATCCATATCGATATTCATTATTCCACTGCTAGCTAATATCAGTCAGATCTCTAAGTTTCTTTCATGACAGCACGACTTGTGTGTTTTCCAAGTTGTTCAGACTATATGCTTTTATCATTCAAAGTTCCTTTCGCTGAAAATATTGAATACATAATCTGAAAGATACTAAAAATAAAGAAAATTGGGAAGAAAAAAAAACAGACAGCTTGGTCTCAGCACAGGGAGAAGTAGGCAGGTGCTTTTTGATTGATCAACACAAGGCTTGGGGCTCCAGTTCGTACGTATAACGTATTCCGTGTTCCTTTTTGCTTCTTGCGATTAATAATCCTCTCTCTCACTAACCCTATTCAATAAATTAACAGTCTTGCCCGATAAAAAAAAAAACTACAAATGAAAAAATAAATAAAATTAGAGACTGTAGTCAGGATGATTCGGGCTCACATGTAATGATTACTGGTGAAGGTACAAAATCTTTACGATCTTAAAAACAACATTTGTGATTCTATCATGCACATTGATGCTTCCCTGACTCTATGCTATTATCTAATTAATACATGGTTTTTCTTGCCATGTTATTCAGTAACTGTGCTTGTTTCAATTATACTCAGTGAAATGAAAGTAATTTCAGAATGCTTGGATGTTTTCTTTCGTGCCTGCTTTGATTCTCTGTGGAGATGACAAACTAATGAACTAGAACTTCTTTTTGCTACCATTTTGTAGAGTTTATAAAAAAAATATTCTTTCAAATAATTGATAATCAGAAAACTCTCATATGGCAAATGAGTAGAAGTAATTACTAAATTTTGTCATTCAAGACATAACCTGTTGCCGAAGACCACTATCATTCTTTCCATTGTCTACCTTTTTCCTCTGGATATATATATATATATTTTTGTTAAAAGCATAAAGCATAAAGCATATTTATATCAAATATAATGGTTACAGAGAAGTTGTCCTGCTTCAGTAGCAAGAGAGTGCGCCTCATTTTCCTCTGGATATCACCAAAGAGATCGATTGTGGTATTTTTGAGGTCCTCCCACCATCTCCACAGGAGGTAGGTATGGCGGTTGTCCTTCCAGGCTGCTAGCTCCCATAAGCGAAATAAAAAGTTGGATCCACCTTCTGAATCTCCCATTTCAGAGGAGAATTAGTTTGTCTACCTGATAGTGAAACATTAAATACACCAAAATAAAAGTGTTTTGTTGAAAAACAAAAAAAAACAAAAGAAGAAGCTAAAACTGTCTGATGCTTACATAATTTCTAGCAACAACTTAGACAATTTTGAAGTACATTTGGTACCTTTTTTTATTATATTTTTATTGTTTTATTAATGTGTTTTCTTAATGAAATGGCGGTAAGCTTACCGGAGTCTCTCTTATGGCAACAACTTGGCCTTAGGGACCCAAACACTAGTAAAATGATATAAGCAAAGTGCAAAAACACTGATGTAGCTTATTATTGGTGGTAATATGAATCCAAATGTCCAATGAAAATTGCTACTAGTTGATGATGTCCCAGAGACAAAATAATCCTAATTACAAAATATTTCTGTAAAGTTGAAGTCACTTTCCAAGTATTCAACCATTTTCTTTAATAATTTGCCTTCTCCCTATTTTCAAAGAGTACCTCTCGGCAATCAGCTTCTGAGACTTGAGAGCTACTTCAATCTTGCTCTTCCAAGTTGCATTTTATTTAGTGACAGTTTTGGATATGTTGGTGTTTACACATCATGTCTTTTCGACTATTGGAGGAAGAATGAATGATTTGTTCTCAAGTACTTGGATGGTGCAAATTCAAAAGTCGAGTGCATGGGTGAAGCCCAGAAATTTGAGATGACCCGAGTTGTTATAAATCATATTTTTTTTTGATTAAGATAAGAATCCAGAATGAGTGCGTAATAGTTCGAATTCATAGTGGAAAATTTTTGAGAAAACACTACATAGCCCAAAATTAGGGTGGGAGTGTTCAAAGTTCAAACCCTGTCATAAGCTACATCATCAACTTTTTCAATACATTACAATATTTTACTTTATTGAGAAAAAAACATGCAGCCAATATGTCAACTACTCCCATAAGGTTTAAGCTGTAAAAACAACTAGCCCTATACTGACAGAGCAAACACTAGATCTTTATTTACCCACTTTCCATTCCTTGATAAAGCTGGTGTCACCGATGATTAGAAAGAACTTGTCATGAAGTTGGTTCTTCACTGGATATTTTTCGTATTGCAGCAGACTTGTAAGTAGAATGGATTTTGTGCAGATTTGTAGTTAAAATGGATTTTGTGATGTTTTGTTTGGCATGTAAAGATTATGAGATTTCAGATAGGCAAAGCATCAAAAGTTTATTGCTTCGGATAATCCGTATAATTAGTATATTAATGTTCATTAAAATATGGGTGCAACTGGGGTCTGCAGTGTGTCAAGTGCTTGGAGTTGCTATAATGTGATGAAGCTGCATGTGTCGGGTAGCGTGGGATTTTTCTGTACACGTCTACTTCCACAACCAAGTGAAATAGTAACTTTCTGATATTTGGTTATGGACATTCCAAGTGATAACAAAAATCCATTTTTCAATAGATATATATACAACAATTATCATATGATTTATTCTTATTGCGTGATACTCGGATGAAATAAATTAACTAATTTCAGGATCCTTGGGATCGAAAGGTTCCTTTGATGTTTTGATCTGCTGTAATTCCAAACATCTCAAGCACACAATATTACCTGACCCACTGAAACACTGATAAATGATTACACTGAGCTTTAGACGCGTCTTGTTGTTTGAAAACATGGTCCTAAGAAAATACAAAAACTTTGATGCCAAAGCACTAGTCCATGATAATTTGTCTAGGCCAAGTAATGGCAATTCTTTGGTTGCCCTTCTGCTGAAGTTATCATGTTTATAGTTAATGTCATCTGCAAATGATTTCTTTTGACAAAATGTTACGACTAGTAAGTCCTACTTTGTTGTTGAGGAGACGGATCAACAATTCCATTTTTAGTACCATGGTTAATTACAAAGAATCAACTTATCACTATCGTTCATTCATTCAGGATATTTCCAAAAGATTGTGGGGTTTTTATCTTACCAACTGTGACCCCTCTTGTCACCATCTCCGTGGGAGAAGTTGTCATGATCCAGCTAGATCCTATGAGTGAATTGAAAGTTGGATCAACTTGAATATCCTCATCTGTGCTAGCCCCTGCATGGTATACAGTACATACAAGCTAAATATCCATTTCTTATCATCATTTATTTGAAGTAATTTGATTTTGGAAGTCGCCTCCCATTGAAGTCTGTTTCGTCTTTCTACTGAGAACATCTACAAAATTAGGTACCTTCCACCACAATAAAGATAAGAGGCTAATAAAATGTCAGAAGTTGTGTTCATATCCAACTTCCAACTTGTAATCTCTTTTGCCTGCTAGCTTATGTTCAAAATCTACATAAGTCATGTTGACAAATTAAAGTTGATTGATATCTTTCCATCTCAGTTACCACTTAAATGAAATCTTGAAGAAAATGTAACTAGACAAAGAAAAGCGTATATGTTTGTTCAGCTTGATTCGATCATTTGATTAACACACTTGTCTTTCTCCAGCAAAATATTGGCTTATTTCGAGTGAAAAACACAAGTACACACAACTTGGACAATTTCTGTACATGGAAAAGTAGATTTCCAAGCATTAGGTAGCCACTAATTAGTCTCACCGCATTAAAGTCTAATAATAGTGATTTGATTTGTCACAAAAGATTAGTGAAATTTTTTTTTAAAGGTAGATGATGCAAGGACCTGTGTACTAGTGCATCGACCTTCCTTGGCAGACCAATGCCAACCACAAATATTTCCCAAACACTTTATACTTGATTTAAGCAAAGTGTAATACCCTGCTCATTAGGCTGATTATCGGTGGTAATGTTGATCATTCAAATGTTCAATGAAAACTGAGACCATTTGTTGGCCCCAGGGAATTCTGTAAAGTGTATTCCATTTAAAGTTGCATTTCACTCACCCTTTTCTTTCACAAGCAACCTCTTTTCAAAGAGTACGTCCCTTTCTATCAGCTTCATTCATTTTAACGACAGTTTTGGATTTTTTTTGTGGCTGAAGAAGATGATACACTGCATTTGATGTGTTGTGTGTAGAATGTTGTGGATGTCCAAATTCAAAGGTTGAGAAACATCCATATCGATGTTCATATTCCACTGCTAGCTAATGCCAGTCGGATCTCTAAGTTTCTTGCATGACAGCACGACTTACTTTGTGTGTTTTCAAGTGGTTCAAATTACATGCTTTTAGCATTCAAAGTTTCTTTCGTTGAGCTGCACAAGGTTGCACACCATTAAGGTTTCTGCTCCCTCCTTTACACTTGCTTATGGTGAAAATATGTACTAGACAAACTGAAAGATACTAAAAATAAAGAAAAAATCGACAGCTTAATTGGTCTCAGCACAGGGAGAAATAGGCAGGTGCGCGCTTTTTGATTGATTGATACAAGGCATGGGGTTCAAGTATGTACGTATTCCGTGTTCCTTTTTGCTTCTTGCGATTAATGAGCCTCTCTCTCACTGACCCTATTCAATAAATTAACAGTCTTGCTCGATAAAAAAAAAATAACAAATGAAAAAATAAATAAAATTAGAGACTGTAGTCAGGATGATCATTCGGGCTAACGTGTAATGATTACTGGTGAAGGTAAAAAATCTTTACAATCTTAAAAACAACATTTATAATTTTCTTTCGTGCATGTTTTGATTCTCTGTTGAGGTGACAAACTAGAACAACTTTTTGCTTACTATTATGTAAAATTTATAATTTTATTTTTCAAATACTTGATAAGCAAAAAACTCTCATATGGCAAATGAGTAGAAGTAATTACTAAATTTTGTCGTAGTTATAGTTATTCAATTTTTCAAGAAATAACCTGTTGCCAAAGATCACTATCATTCTTTTGTTTGTCAACTTTTTTCCTCTGGATATCACTCAAGAGATTGTGGAATTTTTTAGGTCTTCCCACCATCTCCACAGGAGGTAGGTATGGTGGTTGTCCTTCCAAGCTGCTAGCTCCCGTAAGCGAAAACAAAATTGGATCCAACTTCTAAATCTCCCATTCTATGTTCAGAGGAGAATTAGTTTGTCATCTGCCTGATGGTGAAACATCAAATGCACCAAAATAAAAGTGTTTTGTTAATAAAAAAAAAGCTAAAATTATCTTTAAGCTTACATAATTTCTAGCTACAACCTAGACAATTCTGAAGCTCTAACAATTTGATTTGGTATTTTTTTTTTTTTTTTTATGTTTTATTGTTTATTATTGGTGGTAGTATGAATCCAAATGTCCAATGACAAGTGGGACTAATTGATGATGGTTCAGAGACAAAATAATCCTAATTACAAAATACTTGTGTAAAGTTGAAGTCACTTCCTTTCTTCAATAATTTGTGTTCTTTCTTTCTTACCTTCTCCCTATTTTCAAAGAGTACCTCTCACCCAACAGTTTCTGGATTGAGAGCTACTTCTTGCTCTTCCAAGTTGCATTTAATTTAGTGACAATTTTGGATAAGTTGGTGTTTACACATCATGTTTTATTTTTTTTATTTTTTTCTTACTATTGGAGGAAGAATGAATGTTTTGATCTGATGTACTTGGATGGTGCAAGTTCAAAAGTCGAGTGCATGGGTGAAGCCAGAAATTTGAGATGACCCGAGCTGTTATAATGTTTTTTTTACTAAGATAAATCCAAAATGAGGGTGTACGTAATAGTTCGAATTCCACTACACTAAATTGACATATTTGTAATAATCCAAAATATGTATCACTATTCATGGTGATCCAATTTATTATATCACTATATTTTATTGAGAACAAACATGCAACATTATGTCAACTACTCCCTTAAGCTTTCATGTGAACAATATGTCTACTACTATTTTGGGTTTGGAGTTGCTTTCATATGTGGAGTCCATGACACAGCAAACACCAGTAGTGATTCAAAGCATAGAGATAGGGAAGAATATCTACACTTCAGGAATCCAAACCCCACAACTAGCTAGCAGCAAACAATCCCAGTGATTTTAAAGAGAAATTTTTTTTTTAAAATTGAAAAGTTGCCTGATAAAAAAAAATGAGAAGAAAGATTAAAAAAAATAAAATAAAACAGTGGGAGAAAGAGTTTTTGAAATAAATAAATAAATCACAAAAATCCAAAGTCCATTTAAAATGGATATCATCATGAACTAAATTAAAAGCTTGAGCATCATCTATAGACATCAAAAACTTAACAAGGAAATAAATAAAAGTTTATCTAAAGTTTTAGGGAAAATAAAAATCCTTGAAATTGTTTTTCCATAATTTTTTTTCTTTTCCTTTGGATGTTTATTTTTTTGTGAATAAACAGATCCTAAGATATTTAGTCTCTACTTTGGAAATTTCAAATTAATCATAATCTTTAAATTTAAAGCATATTAGGAATACATTAGGTGAGAATAAGACTAAAAGGTACATGAAATGACATTTGATAAATAAAAAGTTGAAGAAAAATTAAGTCAGGGGCTAGGACCACATGGTTTGGTGTGTAAGCGTAGACAATGACGATTATGAACCTCTTATTACTTATTTGACCTATTAATTTTCAACCGAAGAGTTGTTGAAACCAATACGTACGCTTTCTATTCTCTTGTGCCATTATTATAGATTTCAAGTCAAAGAAATGCCATTTTATAGAGTTGAAAATATATTATATTGCATATTAGCTAGGAAAGAGATACACGAGGGGTATATTAAGGTGAGCTATCAAGAGTTAATTTAGCAATACCAAGTTAAATAATTATATTACTTTACGTGATCTAGATTAAAAAAAAAATCGATGAATATACTATATGATATGATATAGAAGGGTTTCGTGATTAAACTTAGGGGTTGGCACGGTTCAAAATCAGGCTTGTTTTCGGTCTCGGATCCATTCCAGTGAAACAGGACCGGAACAGTCTCAGTTTGAAGTTGTTTTTGGTTGACCCAGTTGGTCCCAGGCCGGTTTGAAAAAAAAAAAAAAAAAAACCCATTTCTCTTCTCTACCCACCCATCAACCCTCCACCCCTCACCTATTTCTTTTCTGAACCATACACCACTTCCAGTTTCAGCTTGAGGTAATCGATGAGCTGCACAACATCGAAGCTGGATGACCTGCCAACAGCGGCACTCTGTCGAGACCGTTGCTCTGTGGTCACCTAGATGAAGCCATTCGGTTACGCTACGCACTCGCTCAATCCCACCTGGCACACATTCAATCCTCTCCAAAAAAGAATGACTTTTCTCGACCTCTGCTTTTTCAATCAAGATCTCCTCGACACCTTATTCGCCTCTACTTCATTTTCCCCATCACACCAAATGAGCTGAAGGGGATCCATCACCACCACTAGATTCTTTAGTTCCTCCTCCTGTCGTTGTACAAGCTACTCCACCTCATCCCTGTAACACACCAATAGTGTTTTGCCCCACCTTTGTTTCTTTCGCTTCAAGTAAACTTTTAATTTCGGTGACCAATGCATCCCTGCCTATTCTTGCAAGTTCTAAATTCAAAGCATTGAGGGCTTGGGGTGTTAGCTAATTCATGGGCGCTGTTGGATCTTCCCCCTATCTTCCATCATTGATCTTCTCCATTGGATCTTCTCTTCTCCTCAATACTTTGTGGATTCAAGGATTCTCGATCTTTTTCTCATTCTTCAATAATATTGTGTTAGGATTCTAAACCCAGATCGATCCTTTGACTGGGGATCAACCACTGAACCAATCCTTTGATTGGGAAAAGTAACCAAACTTAAATTTTATTCAATGCAAAAGTTAAAATTCTCTTATTACAATTGTATCCTATCTATAAACTACTCAAACTAGGAAAAAAAACTCATATTCAACCAAGAAAGAGCCAATCCTATTTAAAGAACCAAACATAAAAGAATGGTTTCCGAACATTCTACCGCCCTCGAAAAACAATGTTTGTCCTCAAGTCGAAAAACAAGGAGCTTGAAAATTCTCATAGTCTTTTGACTAGGGGTGGGCACAGGACGGGATGGGACAAGATAGACCCATCCCTATCCCATTCCGTTCACTCGGGATCGGGATGGGATGGGATGGGACGGGATAGACCTCATCCCGACCTCGTCCCATCTTAAACGGGATCGGGACGGGACGGGATGAGCACGTACTAAATAGTCATCCAATAAAAAATAACAAAAATAGTTTTATCTCACATTACTCACACATCAATAATATCAAATTTATATACATATAACTTACATCATAAATAATAATAGATATAACATAAATATATATTAAACTTTTTTTTGGAAGGCAAATAAATATTAAATTTCATTTAGAATTAATGATTCAATTCATTTAGATTTCATATAGAATTTCATCTTACATTGATTTAATTTCAATACATCCTAAACTTTAATTTAGAAGAATATTTTGATTAAAATTAATAATAATAAATATTAAATAAATAAATTCGGGACGGGACGGGATAGGCGGGATTGAAAATCTTCATCCCAATCCCATCCCACTTTAGATCGGGACGGGATCGGGATGAGTTTGATCAATCCAAAAAGGATCCAAAAAAATTGGGACAAGATCGGGAGAGGTTCGGGATCGCGGGATGGGATGCCCACCCCTACTTTTGACCATGTTGTTTTTCAACAGGAGAGTCCTTCCATTTAATAAGCCAATGGGTGACTGCGTGGTTATTACGCTTAAATATCCCATGCTCCAACAACTTTTCAGGAATCCACTTTTCTATATTATCAAGACTAGGCAAATTCTGATCGAAAATAAATCCAATTCCAATTTTTTCGTTAAATACAAAACATGATGAATCTGACAACTGTCAGGCAAGTCCAACTTATATGCAGCTGTTTCAATCTTCTCAATGATACAACACGAGCCCTAAAGTTTTGAAGAAAGATTGAAATAAGAGTGATAAGTTGCAATAGATTGACAATAAGGCCGCTATCGAAGAAATATCCAATCATTAAATGTCAAAGTGATGCTCACTACGATTAGCATCAACATACATTTTCATTTGAGCTTGAGCATCATGAATATTATTCTTGAGGATGTTCAATGTATGATCTTGACATTAAAGTTCCAAATCCAACATGAACTACAATGGAACCAGAAATCTAAGCTGGAATTGTTGGAGGAGGATGACTATAAACCTTTCAAAATGGAGTCATCTTAATCGGTGAATGATAAATGGTGTTATACCACCATTCTTCCCATGGTATTAGAGCGTGTTGCCTGCTGCATCTTCTAACTCTTTGATATTCTGCATTGCTCTAACAATCAGAAGCTACTTCTTTCATGTTCAGTGAATATCTTTATGTTGGTATCTTCATGGTTGCTTTTGCAAACTTGATTTTCATCTTCCTTGAATCCATGGGAGAATCGATGCTCTTGATGTTGTTGGAAACACTACCTGTTGTTATTGTTAAATTGAACACAGAAAACACTATAAGGAGCTAACAGTTCTGGGAATGGCTTAAACTTTATTGAAACTTCAACTGGCTTTTATAGAGCCTTACAGATCATAACAGAAGAAAAATAACCAACCAAGAACTACCCTGAAGAATCGGGCTACTTATTATAACAAAATAACAAACTATGACCACTTCATTCCCTCCCCTAAACTAGACTGTATAACCAACTAGTTTATCCCAGGTGCATCACAAACTCCAAGCTGCTCTCTCATTCTTTGAAAAGACTCCACTTTCAGTGGCTTGGTGAACACATCTGCTACTTGATCATGTGTACCATAGTGTCTCAAATGCACAACTCCATCATTTGCAAGGTTACGTAGGAAATGAAATCGCACCTAAATATGTTTTGTTTCTGCCATGTAAGACATGATTCTTGGCTAGCTTAATGGTTGAACTATTGTCACAAAAAATGACAGTGCTCTCATTTCCTTCATACCCCAGCTTCTCCAGCACCCTCTTCATCCATACTGCTTGAGTTGAACATGCAGCAGCAGCCACGTACTCTGCTTCGATTGTGCTTAAGGCAACGATCGGCTGCTTGCGTGAGGACCAAGCTACTGCAGCTGAGCTTAAGATAAAAGCATAGCCTGAGGTGCTTTTCCTATCTTCCACATCACCAGCGTAATCACTATCAGTGAATCCAATCAGCTCCTTATTCCCATCCTTTTTATAGAACAGTCCAAAACCAGAAGTTCCTTGTAGATAACGTAGAATTCTTTTGGCAGCTAAGAGATGAAGCTTCGTTGGTTTCGACATGTATCTACTGATCAAACTAACTGCATATATAATATCCGGCCTCATGGCTGTCATATACACCATGCTACCCACCAATTGCCTGTAATAAGAGCCATCAACCTCCACTCCATTATCATCTCGGAAAATCTTGAAACCTGGGATGATTGGATTTTGAACAGAGTTGCATTGTTCCATTCCAAACTTTTTTTTAGAACTTCCAGCACATATTTCTTCTGATTAATAAAAATTCCTTCACTAAGCTGCGAGACTTCTATCCCAAGAAAGAACCTCATTTTACCAAGGTCCGACATGTCAAATTCATTCATCATTGATCTCTTAAACTCAACGACCATATTCTCATCATCTCCAGCATAAATCAAGTCATCAACATAAAGGCTAATAACCAAAAGTTTACCTTGTTTGTTGACCTTGGTGAAGAGTGTTTGTTCACTTTCGCACTTCTCAAACCCTTCTTTCAAAAAATAAGCTTTAATGCGGCTAAACCATGCCCTCAGCGCCTGCTTGAGCCCATACAATGCTTTATTGAGCTTATAGACCTTGTGCATTTCAGCTTTCACCTCATAGCCTCTTGGTTGATCGACATAAACATCTTTTGTCAAGTTTCCATGAAGAAAAGTTGATTTAACATCGAGTTGATAAACATACCAGCTTCTTTGTGCAGCCAAAGCAAGAAACATCCGAACAGTATCCATACGTGACACATGTGCATACACTTCTTCATAGTCAACGTCGTACTTCTGGGCGTAGCCCTTGGCAACCAAGCGGGCTTTGTATCTTTATACCTCACCGTGCTCATTGACCTTTGTCTTGTAAACCCATTTAACCCCAATCCTTTTAGCACCTGCTGGCAGCTTCGTCAAGTACCATGTATTATTTTTTTTAATGTCTTTTATCTCCGAATCCATAGCCTCTCTCCATCTTGCATCAGTTGTTGCTTCCTCATAACTCGTTGGATCGGAATTGACAAGAAGGGCCCAGTTAGCCTCAGCATCTTCATCATAAAGCTCTTCCCCTGAGACATATTCTCCCATCCACACAGGGGTTCTTATGACCCTTGAGCTCGATCTCACACTCGAAGGTCTAGGAGTTTCTGGGTTCACAAGGTTTGGTGCAACTTTTTCATCTTCATTGCTTCCTGCATTCTCGTCTTCTGACTCATTCGAATTATTCAGCTCCTCATCATCACCCCACTCCAAATCAAGAGCAATCTCCTCTTCAAAACTTTCATCCCAATTCCATTTCTTGTCTTCCTCAAAGACAACATCCCGGCTAATTACTACCTTCTTCAAAACTGGATCATAAAGTCGGTAGGCCTTCGATTTTTCACTCACTCCCAACAAAACACAACTTCGGCTTTTGTCTTCCAGCTTTGTTTTCGTGCGTCCGGAACATGAGCATGTGCAACACTTCCGAACACCCTGAAATGCGCTACTGAAGGTTTAACCCCGCTCCACGCCTCTTCCGGTGTCATGTCTTTGACTGATAAAGTGGGGCACCTGTTTAGTACATAGAAGCTCCAATTGACCGCCTCCGGCCAAAAAATCTTGGGGACACCTTTCTCAGATAACAAGCTCCTCACCATGTTCATCACTGTCCGATTTTTCCTTTCTGCTGCGGCGTGTATACTGCAGTCAATTGCCTCCTAATTCCATTCTCTTTACAGAAACTATTAAACTCATTCGAAGTAAATTCCCCACCACGGTATGTTCTTAAACACTTAATAGCAAGACCCGTTTCTTTCTCTACACGGCTCTTAAATAACTTGAAAAAGGCAAATGTATCCGACTTATCAATCAGGAAATATACCCAAGCTTTTCTACTATAGTCATCAATAAAGCAGATTAGGTACCTCTTGTGGCTGTTTGAAATGGGAGTAACAGGTCCACATATATCGGCATGAATGAGTTCGAGTTTCTGAGAAGCTCTCCATGTACTCTTCTTAGGAAAAGAGTCTTGGTGTTGCTTGCCTTTTAAGCAATCAGTACACACAACTCCGGTGTCGTTGATCTTAGGCAAACCCCTCACCATTCCTTTGTGCTGCAGTGTTTTGAGGCTTTTGTAACCAAGGTGACCGTACCTCCGGTGCCAAAGATCAGTCATGTCTTGAGTTGTCGCTTGCAAACATACCTTCTTCTTCACTTGCTTCTCAGCTGGTTGTGACTCGGATAGCAATACGAACATTCTATTCGCAGTCATGTCGGTTTGGATGATCAAGCCTCTTGAGGGATGGTAAATTCGACATTCGTTGGATTTAATCAGCACAACTAGTCCTTTCTCCTGCAACTGACCAATGCCAAGAAGATGATTCTTTAACTCAGGCACGTAGAAGACCTCTGTGACAACATGACTAGTGCCTTCCAAAATTAATCTCACATTCCCTTTCCCAACCACATTCATCCTCATGTTATTTTCGAGCCTCGCCATTTGTGTGCAACTCTCATCCAAATCACAAAACAAAGAGCGATCACCGCACATATGGTTACTACAACCAGAATCAAGAAACCATAAATTATTTTGATTACCTCCGTTCATTTCCACATGTGCCATAAGCAGCAGTTCCTCTGACTCATCAAACTCCACATAGTTAGCCTTCTTTTCCCACATTGGACAATCATATTGATAGTGTCCAAGCTGGTGACACTTGTAACTCTCAACCGCAGCTTTGTCATAGGACTGCCGGCCTCTTCTTCTGCCCCTACCTCCTCGAAAAGTTGTTCTTCCACGCCCTCTTGCATGGTACCCTTCGGCATGAGTGACTTTGAGTGCTTGTTCTTCCCCACTTGAATGCCTCCGAAACTTCTGCTCATGAACTAACAAAGAGCTTTGCAATTCATCTATTGACAAGCTCTTGATATTCTTGGACTCTTCAATTGAACATACAATATAATTGTATTTGTCAGACAGAGAGCGCAATACCTTTTCAACAATCTTTGCATCCTGCATATCTTCTCCCAAATTGCGCATATTGTTGGCAACAATCATCACTCTTGAGAAGTAATCATTGACTGATTCCCCTAGCTTCATCTCAAGTACCTCGAAATCTCTTCTGAGTTTTTGCAGCTGCGCATTTCTGACTCTTTCATTCCCTTGATATCTTGTTTTCATCGAATCCCAAATTTGCTTGGTTGTGTCCTTCTGAAGAATGGTTTTCAAGGTAGTCTTGTCTATGGCCTGGAAAAGGTAATTCTTTACCTTCAGGTCCTTCAGCTTCATCTCTGCAAGAGCTGCTCTCTGTGCGCCATTGAGAACCTCTCCTCTGGCTGGTTCTATGACTCATGTCTCCACCAATGGTCACCATTCCTTCGAGCGAATCAAATTCTCCATGAGCATAGCCCAATGCTCATAATCACGGTCGAATTTAGGAATACTCAACATATACTCCTTATCTGTTGCCATCTCCACCCTTTTATGTTTCCTTACTTTCTCTCGTGTTTACACTCAAACCTAACTATCAATCAGGCCCCTATAATAGGTGCTCTGATACCAGATGTTAAATTGAACACAGAAAACACTATAAGGAGCTAACAGTTCTGGAAATGGCTTAAACTTTATTGAAACTTCAACTAGCTTTTATAGAATCTTACAGATCATAACAGAAGCAAAATAACGAACCACGTTATAGCCTAGAGACATGGTAAAAAACTGAGACCTAATAAAAAAATCAACAACTACCCTGAAGAATCGGGCTACTTATTATAACAGAATAACAAACTATGACCACTTCAGTTATCCTTGTCTTGCCTTGCCTTGCTCTGCCTTTACCTTGCTGATTTGTTGATTTGTTGCTAATTTGTTGTTGTCTTGCTGATTTATTACTATTGATTCATTTCGGAGTTGCTGATTTGTTGCCTTGTCTGTCTGTCTTGCTGATTTCTTGTTGTTGCTATGGTGTTGCCCTTGCCCTACACTATGTCTGATGCATCCATTGTACCCGCTATTATGCCTACGACGGTTGTAATTGTGATTTCAGAAGAACCATCTATTTCTTATGGTGTCAAGTTTAATGACATGAATTAGACTCTTTGGCCTCAAGTTGTCTCCATGTTTATTGGAGGACGAGGTACTAAGAGAGATTACTGCCTTTGTTGAATCACTTGTCAAGCTGGGCATTTGTGATATATATGCATCACCTTGAGGGGAGTGTTAACATGAATAGTAAGTATCTTAATTATATAATTAGGAATATCGAATTAATTGAGATTTGAATTATTTTTCTTTTTCTAGTTAGGATTATATTTTTATCCCTATAAATACCTCTTTTGGAGATGAATAGAATAAGCTTCGAATTATTTAAAATATTTTATTTAATAAATTAGATATCCATAAGTTTTACTTTTATTCATTAAAAAATAAGTAATGTTATTTATAAATGCAAAAAAGAAAAACATATTTTATTTTTTATTCTAACCTTATTGACAAGGCCAAATCAATGCTCTTTGTTATGCTTATACTTATGCTTATGAGGATGTTATGTTGCACTAACGATAACATATCCCTTACTAACACCAGACAAATGAAAGGATGTTATGATGTAATTTCGCAGATGCGAAATGATACGAAATACTTGCCACTCGAGGAATCCACCAAGAGATAAGAGTACGAAAATGATAGATATTTCGCCACTCTAAGGAATCCACCAAAGAGATAAGAGATAGAAACTCGCCACTCTATGGAATCCACCAAAGAGATAAGAGTATGGGATTAGGAAGAACGCTCTTTACTAACAATATATTCTAAATTTGCAATCTAAGTTGTCATTTCATTCTTAGGAACTAGCTTATATAGGAATCGTTCCATGAATAGGTTCATCCCTAATTAATAATAATACATGTATCTTAATTAATGACAATCATAAATTGCTTTAAAATACATGAATGCATCAAGTTCCAAGGTGAATGCATCAAGCCTTTCACTTAACCAAATGAAGTTCAAACCCGTTCATATGGATGGACTGGATTCAATGTCATACGCTTCCGCTTCGCGTGAACTCATCTCTGAGTTCTCGTCATTTGTCATCGACGAATGGAGAAAGATCTACGACATTGAATGTTGTCGACACACCATAATCTCTTGGAAGCTCGATCTTATAAGCATTTTCTCTGATCCGATTAAATACCTTGAAAGGATCGTCGGCTCGTGGTTTTAACTTCGCATGCTTGCCTCGAGGAAATCGCTCCCGGCGAAGATGAATCCATACCACATATCCTTTTTTGAACGTAGTAAGTTTTCTGTGCTTATTAGATTGCTTTTGGTACTTCTCATTTTGCTTCATGATGTGATCTCGTACCTGCTCATGCAGTTTCTTGATGTGGTTGGCTTGTTCAATGGCATCCCCACTAAATTGATAGTTTGCAGCAAGTGGAGCTAAGTCGAGGGGACCGTAGGCTGTTAGGAAATGACTCATCCCAGTTGTTTGGCTTGCAGATCGATCATAGGAAAATTTTGCTTGAGGCAGAATGAGATCCCACTGACGGATGTTCTTGCCCACCAAACTTCGTAGAAGATTTCCTAAACTACGGTTCATAGCTTCGGTCAGACCATAGTCTGAGGATGATGTGAGGAACTGAATTGTAGCTTAGTTCCCATCTTTTGCCATAAGATCCTCCAAAAGTGTCCTACAAATTTAGGGTCTCGATCTGATGTGATAGTTTTAAGAATGCCATGCAACTTGACAATTTCCTTAAAGTATAGATCAGCAGTGTGTGTAGCATCTAGAGTCTTTTTGCATGGCACGAAATGAGTCATCTTTGAAATCTATCTACAACAACCATAACATAGTCTTTGTGTCTGCGATAGTCCAACCACAAAGTCAATGCTCACATCTTCCCAAGGAGCCACTGGAACTGGAAGCGGAGTGTACAATCCGGTGTTTTGACCATGAGTTTTTGCAATATGACAAACTCTACACCTTTCCACATGTTTTGCAACATCGCGAGACATTCGCGACCAATAAAAATGTTCCTCAATCAGCAATAGAGTTTTGTGTCTGCCAAAGTGTCCTGCTAAACCACCATCATGAGCCTCTGCAATGATAACTTCCCTCAACGAACATTCTGGAATGCAGAGTCGTATTCCTTTGAAGATAAATCCTTCTTGCAAAACATAAGAATCACAAGATCCATCCAAGTAGTCAAACCAGATCTTTTTAAAATAAATGGATCATCTTGATACAATTCTTTCAACACTTTAAACCCCAATACTTTCACTTGCATAGTGTTTAGGAAAGCATGTCGCCTGCTCAAAGCATTTGCTACTTGATTTAGCTTGTCTGACTTGTGCTTGATGTGAAAAGTATAGGCTTGCAAGAATTCAACCCACTTTGCATGCCCGTTGTTCAACTTATGTTGTCCATTAATAAATCGCAGTGCCTCATGATCATAAAAGAGAATGAACTCTTTATAAATGAGATAATGCCTCCAGTGATTCAAGGCTCGAACAATAACATAAAATTCTTTGTCATAGGTAGAATACTTGAGCGAGCATGATTTAATTTTTCACTGAAAAAGGCAATAAGTTTACCTTCTTGGCTGAGCACAACACCTATCCCGACATTCAATGCATCAAAATCCACTTCGAACACTTTGTTGAAATCGGGAAATAGGAGCTTCGGTTATCTTATTCTTTATCAATTCAAAACTCTTCTGTGCTTTTGGATTCTACTGAAAACTTCCTCCTTTTTAGCACTATGTAATTAGAGTGATAATAGTACTGAATCCTCTGATAAAACGTCGGTAGAAAGAAGCCAAGCGATGGAAACTTTGAATGTCATGAAGTGTTGTGGGAATTGGCCAACTTGTATTAGCTTCAACCTTATTAGGGTCCACCATAATTCCATCTCCAGAAACAACATAACCCAAAAAGGTTAACTTGTCAGTTAGAAATTCACACTTCTTCAGGTTCACAAATAACTTTTGCTCACGTAACACCTGAAACACTTAGTGTAAATGTTCCAAATGGGACTTCTGATCCTTGCTGAAGATGTGGATGTCACCGAAGTACATGACCACAAACTTCCCAATAAAAGATTTGAAAATATGATTCATGAGCTGCATAAAAGTACTAGGAGCATTAGATAACTAAAGGGCATTACCATCCATTCATATAAACCATCTCTGGTTTTGAAAGCAGTCTTCCTTTCATCTCCAGGTCTTATGTGAATTTGATGATATCCATTTCGCAAGTCAATTTTCTGAGAAAATTGTTGTTCCATGGAGTTGATCAAGGAGATCATCAAGTCGAGGAATGGGAAATTGATACTTGATGGTGACTCTCCACGAATCATCTTTCTTGGGCATAAGAAATGCGGGTACAACACAAGGACTCATACTTTCTCTAATCAATCCCTTGGTCAACAATTTATCCACCTACCCTTGCAACTACTTGGGTTTCATTTGATAAGTTGCCTTATTAGGAATAATAGCATCAGGAACAAAATCAATATAATACTGAATACCTCTCATTGGGGGCAACCCTCCTGGAATGTCTTCTGTAACAACATCTTGGAATTCTTCAAATAGCCTTCGCAGCATGGGTGGGACTTCGGTAGCATTTTGATTTGACTCCAACCTCACCAGAATCAAAACCATGGTCTGCTCTTGCATCTCTCCAAGGAATTCAAACTTAGTTAATAAGTTATTTTCTTTTTCCTTGAGCTGTTTTTCACTTTTCTTTGCTTCTACAGAAAAGAATAGGTGTTTTTGAATTCATTATGGATGACTCTTCGATCATACTACCACGGTCTTCCAAGTAGTAGATGACAAGCATCCATAGGGACAACGTCGCACCACACTTCATCTTTATAAGTCTTTCCAATGGAAAACTTAACTAAACTTCTTTTATCAACTTGTACCTCATTTCCTCTTTGTAGCCAAGAAAGCTTGTACAGTTGCGGGTGTTCTTTAGTCTTCAGATTCAGTTTTTCCATGGTGGTATTAACTATGTTTTCGCAGCTTCCCCATCAATGATGACATCACAAACTCTTCCATGGGAGGTACACCTCGTTTGGAAGATATTGTTACGTTGTGGATCACCTTCCTCAACTGGAGTTGACTTCAACTACGGTGAATGACCAGGCTTGCTCCTTCGCCGCCATACGTAATATCGTCATCATACTTTGGATTTCCATCTTCTTGGAAAAACTCTTCTTCACCAGGTTCTTCTTTTACCTCTTCAATAAGTGAAACTATTTTCGATTCGAGCACTCTGAAGCAATGTGACCCAACCCCTGGCATTTAAAGCATCGGACAGCAGGTGAATGACTAGAACTTGCCGTTGTATCTGGTCTCCAAAATGACTTTGACACCATATCTAACTTTGCACTAACTCGCAAAATAGGAGTTCCCTTTGCAGCATTGGTAGTGTTAGAAGAAACACCTTTTGCACTGCTCTGTTTGGTCCACGACCTACTTCCACTGTTGCGACCTTCCTTCAATTGCCTTTCCACCTTCAAAGAAAGCTTCACCACATCATTGAAGGTCCAATACTGTTGTAACTGAATTATGTTGCATATATCACTTCGCATGCCTCCCAAGTAACGTGCAATAGTTTGCTTTTCTGGTTCATCAAGATCACAGAGCATTCCGAGATTTTCAAATTCTGTAGTGAACTCCTCTACAGATAAATTTCTTTGCTTAAAATTATGAACCTTCAAGAAAGAGTCTTGAAGATAATGATGTGGCAAAAACTTTTTCTTCAGTTATTTCTTCATCTTCTCCCACGTCTTGATTCGTTTCTTTCCTTCGCGAATTCTTTGTTTCTTCAAATGTTCCCACCAATGTGAAGCGTTTTTTTTTTTAAATTAATAGCAACTAACTTCACCTTTTGTTCCTCCGCAATGTCTTTGTAATAAAAAACTCGTTCCACTATATGAAGCCAATCAACAAACTCTTCAGATTGCATCTTTCCTTCAAATTCTGGAATGTCCACTTTCATGTCGGGAACTTGATGTTGATATGATTTCTTCCTCGATGCCTCAAACGCTTATCTTCACTGGATCCACTGTCACATGCATAATAAAAAGGATTAACATCTTTCCCTTTTGAAGATTCTTTACTGCTCCCGAGTTTCAACCCGAGCAAGTCGCTCCTGAAGCTGCTGCACTTGCCTTCTTAATTCCTCGACCTCAATATCGCGAAGCTTCCTTCGCGTACCGGAGGTTCTTCATTGTAATGTTCACCACAACCACCACGTCCTCCACGACCACCACGAGCACCACGACCAACCATTTGTAGAGAATGACCTGAGTCTGCTCTGATACCGATAACTGACACCGGAAAAATGAAAGGATGTTATGATGTAATTTTGCATATACGAAATGATAGGAAATACTCGCCACTCGAGGAATCCACCAAGAGATAAGAGTAAGAAGATGATAGATATCTCGCATCTAAGGAACCCACCAAAGAGATAAGAGATAAAAACTCGCCACTCTATGGAATCCACCAAAGAGATAAGAGTATGAGATTAGGAATAACACTCTTCACTAACAATATATTCTGAATTTGCAATCTGAGTTGACATTTCATTCTTAGGGACTAGCTTATATAAGAATCATGGAACATCCCTCCATAGATAGGTTCATCCCTAATTAATACTAATACATATATCTTAATTAATGACAATCATAAATAGCTTTAAAATACATGAATGCATCAAGTTCCAAGGTAAATGCATCAAGCCCTTCAATTAACCAAATGAAGTTCAAACCCGTTCATATGGATGGACTGGATTCGGTGTCACTTACCACTATGCCACCACCTAATTAGTCCAATTTTGATGAGCCACCAGTGCTGACATGAGCTCACCAGGGCATGGCATGACATTACCAACACAGAGTGTTAGGCCACCATCACATGGTGCATGTCTGTCACAAGGACACAATTTTCAATGAGTTTACATTATTTCCATTCGAGTGGGGGCCAATCCCGGACCATAGGGGCCACTAGGACCCATTAAAGTAGCTAGATGGGGAAAACGACAATTGTATCATCATAGGAGAGTGAGTAGAAACCTGATACAAATCGTGGTGATGACGACAAGGTTGTCCCAGATGAGAAGAGAAAAGGAAGAAAGGAAGAAATGAGAGTTAGAGGAACATAGAGAACTGGAATAGAGGAGAAGAAGATGAAGAAGAGGTGTGACCGGCGGGTGGGTGAGTCGGGCGGGGTGAGGCGGTGTGGTTGTGGTGTTGTTCCTTGATAGAGGTGAGAGGATAAGAGAAGGAGAGAATAGAGGTGGTGGTGGGTTTTTTGTTTTGTTTATATTAGTAGTGTACTTCAGAAAGTAGGAGATGGCGGTGTCTTTCGGCAAAAGTGGTGGTATCCAAAAAAACTTTAGTACCTTTCTACTATTGTGGATTCTCTTATCAATTGTGTAAGACATTTGTCAACATCAATTCCCATTTTGAGCCCGAAAAAAAAGAGAATAAAAAAGTACTAGTTGCCTACAAAAGGAAAAACATCTTCTTCTGAAGAATCAATCTTTGAGAGAGAGCTAGATTGAAACAGGAGGAAGAATGGTAGTAAAAACAGTTAACCAACAAATCAACTAACCAAATTAATGTTAATATTCTATTTTATCTCTAACTCTAATCTTGTTCATAAATAATTGTATGAGCCTCATCCTCTTCAAACTCAACGGGGACCCACCACCACATCCACCTAGCTCAAGTTGAAGCTTCCCGGCCCCTGCCTCCACCACCATCATTATTCACTATTGGTCTGCTAGCTACTACCCTTTACACTGCTACTGCTACTAGATATTCAACTTGATGTAATCTAATAATTTATCCCCCGTACTATTCTTCTTCTTCTTCTTCATAAAAATGAATCTTATCTTTACTTCTTTATTCTTGCTTGCAGCAAAACCAGTCACTTTCTCCAGCTGCCCATCCTGCATTACTTCCACAATTGGCTTTGTTTATCCAACCCATTTCATTTAAATAGATATTACATATGAATACATATATACCATACTAGTTCATGCTTTGGCTCATTTGGTATTACTAGTCTTGGCAAATAATGCAATACCCACACTTAAGCTGCTTTGCGCTCATTAGGTGTACTTTACATGGCTACTAGTCTAAATCATTCTATTATTTGTTGCCAACTTCAACTTGTATTAGTTTTTCTTAACCTTTGTTGGCCTCTTGCTTGGGTCGCTTTAATTAGGTCAATCCCGCGTATTATTATTAGGTTACTATGCTTATTTAGTTTAAGACCCATGTCTTTCTGAAGACTCTTCTGTGTGTGTGTGTGTGTGTGTGTGTGTGTGGTGGGGGGTTATTTAATTTTGTTATTTAAGAATTTATTTATCTATAACTACTTACCTCCAAGTTGATCAGGAGTGGCTGTAGCCATCAATTAAATTTATTTAGTTGAAAGAGACATATTGGATTTCTTAAAATGTGATTCGAGCTTACTTGAATTTTAAATTTTATGTCGGTCCTTGATTACAATTCAAGGTACTGATGGGCTAAGGACCACATACATAAAATTGCAACTTGATCAAACGCTTTCTCTGTCCGTTCTATTTGGTACAACTGTGAATTATCTTTCATGGGTATCAAACAAAAACCAACCATTAATCTTCATTTTAAGTAGTTTTGGTATGATCATCAACTCATTCGACTTTAAGAGGAGCACCAAGCCTGCGGTTGTTCCTTCAACATTCACACAGTGTTTCGAGTTTTGTGTTCACTTTTCAACTTCTGTCTCTAACAGTAACATGAGAACGAGGAGAGGAAAACATTCTGAGGTACCTTGTGTTTTATTATTTCATAATCATTATGATCCTTAGGAATAAATATTCTCAGAGTTGACTACTTTATGCAGGCTTTTTGGCCTTCAATAGTAATGAAGAAATGGCTAAACATTAAGCCCAAGGTGAACGAATTCAGTGAAGATGAAACCGACACAGAAACTGAGAGTGAGGATGATGGTATGTTGTTTAAATATCTCTACCAAGATTAGAGTAATGGCAATATTCTGTATGTTTGATATTATCTTCTCCCACTTTTGTCCAGCATGCTCCCTTAACGATGCAAAAACAGTTATCTGCAAGGATCAAGTTCCAACAACTGGAGGGAGTCGGTTCACAACTCCATATCAAACTTCAGGCAATAAGAATTCTCATCAAACTCAGATATTTAATTCATCAAACTTCTATGAGTTTTCTTGCTGGCATGGATATTCGAATAATTAAAATGTCTTCTTGACCTTCTTGATGATATATGAATTGACATGATTTCTTTCTTTCTTTCTTCTTCTTCTTATTTTTTTTTTCATTGTATACGTATATTATAACTTGAGTAGTTCAAGACTGTTTGGAGTAATACTCGTACTTGGTCTGTCCAGGAATACCATTAAAACATAGAAGACGAAAATCAGAAACCATACGTGCTCAATACATAAACACAAAGGAAGTGAGGTCTGGGTGCTAAGTATTGTTATTATATACTTCCTTTTTTCTTTTTTTGGAATATTAGAATTTGGTTTTGATTTAGCTCATCGTCCTTATTATGCTGTTCTGTAAATTGGTGAACCTGGTGTTATATAGGGTGGTGATATGCACATGGAATGTTGCTGGGAGACCTCCAAGTGAGGATACTGAGATTGATGAGTGGCTTTGTCTGGAAGAACCAGCTGACATGTACATTCTCGGGTTAGTATCTCCTTATGTTGTTGAACACCAGAAGTTGTTTCTGAGTATGAGCACCTACATACCATTTGGATACTCCAGATTTCAGAGAATTATGTGGTTAGACGTCTTCCAAAAGAACGTTACCAGTGCAATTTCAAATTTGATTCCATTCTATCATATAATCTACTAGGTCCTGAGTTTGCACATCCATGTTCTTTACTGCAACTAAATACTACAATGGCAGTTATACTACTGTATATTGATCTGGTATTCGGTATCAGTTTCTTACAATATATTTATTAATCATTACAGTAGTTAAAACAACATCGAAAAGATTGGTAGGATTTTCTTTTACTGAAGGTGTAGAATTTGACTTTGGAGAGGAAAAACAAATGAATGAACATGATTGAACTCATTGAGCTAATAAAAACAAAGAACTTTCTAAATATCACCAATTAGTCTCAACTACTCATCCATTATAAATTATCTATATTTAGTCAGCTACCGTCTATTGTCTATACATGAAAGGTTATATTTTTAGAATTTATTCATCTATCTTTTTCAAATGACAAGTAATTTAGCAAGACGCCACCGTCTAAGAATCCACAAAGGTTAGAGATATGTCATTCTCAATTTTATAAATGAGGAAGCCAAAAAGTAGAACCATGACGGTAATGATGAAATGGCCCACCCTTAATACTTTCTTTAGATTAATCATTAATAGCTAATAATCATCTAATTCAAAAAGAGTTATTTATTCGTTCTGATTATAACCATGTGCCTAGAACAAAATATCACTGATTTTGCATAGCTATAATGGCTTTGTTCTAAATTTAATTCGACATTTGCTAATTTTCAAATTTAGTTAGTAATTCTTAGATATGTTTCCAGCCCTATTCTCTTCATCTCATAAAAATCAGGATGAATTAATACTAGAATCACCTCAACAGTATGTAGTTAGGACTAATAGAATAGATCGCTTCAAATATGACATGTTTAGGTAATCCTACTGACAACTACACTCAAATCTATTAATTATGAAGTCTATTCTGGAAAAATAACATTGTAGGCCTCATCATGCAAGAGTCTGGTTTTTCTCCTAGCGAATATCCAACTCCAAGCTTTGGAGCTTGAGATTGTCTATTTTCGATATAGGTGGTCTTTCTTGTATTTTCATGTTCAGGTTATTTGACTTAGCTGAGCTTTAAAAATGCAACTGATGTTGTTTGAATCGACAGCCAAGTTTGTGAAAATATCATATTTTTCGTTTCTGAGTCTAGCACCAAGTTTTCTTGGGATCAATCCACGCCGTTTGCACTGAAAACTAGGATATTCTATGGGAGAGAAATGCAGGAGTATTTATCTTGACAATGAGTACAAGAACTGATTGCTGACTTCTAACACTTTTAAGAGCACTCTCGAATAATTTAGTATATTTATTACACAGAATCCACCAGTTTAAAGCTTAACTCCTGACAATCCTAGTGCACATATACCTAACCTGCCAATTTCTATCCAAAATTGTTACTGCTTTGGCTCTTCTAACTATAGCTGAGATAATAGAATTCATACATTCTCAGACCAAATTCATTGGCCTGTGTATCTCCTTGCTCTTTTCCCAAGGGCCCCCTTTTAGTGGGAAGTTCGATCTGTTAATTGGGTTTCTTGTAGTCGAACAGTTAGCTATGGAGTACATTTTTTTACACAGAAGGTGAAGGGTGCAACTTAAGGGTTTCTGCTAAGGAGATTCTGTTAATGTTCTGAAATATCTAAGTTATATATGCGTCGGTATTTGATGTTTAGGTTAGTTTTAAGTAAACTACCTTGAAAACCAAAATCATTGGATTCTGTCCTCTGTAAATACTTTCTAGTTAACATAATCTGAAAGCAAACTGTAACTTTCTAGTTTTACTGTATCCTCTGTTTCAATCCAAATTCTACTGCTGTTTACTCTATTGAAAGGATGGATGTGTAAATGTAGTTTGAAATGTTTGATTTCTTAATTCTGACTTATTCTTTTTTATTTAGTTTTCAGGAGGTGGTCCCTTTAAATGCTGGGAATGTACTGGGAGCAGAGGATAGCAGACCCATTCCTAAATGGGAAGCAATTATCCGCAGAACCCTAAATAAGTCTGTGCAGCCAGAAGTCAAATTTAAAAGTTATAGTGCCCCTCCCTCTCCAGTATTGAGGACATCTTCTGCTTCTGATGTACTTGCAGAAGTGGGAGGTGTTCCTGAAGTTGAGATGCTGAGCAATGAAACTGTGGGACTTACACTTGCTATTGCTAGTGGCACTGAAGGACAAGGCCCAAATGAAGTCCTAAGTATAGGAAAGAAATATCAGTTATATGGTGTGGATGAGGACAACAGACTTGACTGGCCTGAAAGTCCATTAGATACGCCACGGCGATTTTCCTCGTCCAAGGCAGAATTGCGGAGAGTTCTTAGCAGTTCTGCAAGAATTGGTTTTGATTATATGGAGAAGACCCTGGTTTTGCCTACTCAGGATTTAGCACTAGTTGGTAGTCGATTAAAAAGAATGCATCATAGCTCAGGAAATCTAGGATCACTTTGGACAGAAAATAAAGAACAATGTGAAGTGCTTGATGCCGTTTGTGATGTTTCTGATACATTTTCCAATGATGAAGAAGATTCCTTTTCTGAACTAGCAGAGGAGTTTCAGTTTGGATTCAACGAAGCAAATATGAAAAACTGTTCTCAGTATGTTCGTATTATTAGCAAGCAGATGGTGGGAATATATATATCAATTTGGGTTCGTCGAAGATTAAGAAGGCATATAAACAACTTGAAGGTATCTCCAGTTGGAGTTGGCCTCATGGGTTACATGGGAAACAAGGTATTTTCCAAGTATTCTTGTCACTTAGTTATATATGAAATGTAACAACTCAATCTATAGCTCTATCTTCATTCTTTCAGGGATCTGTTTCTGTCAGCATGTCCGTCTTCCAAACACGGCTATGTTTCGTTTGTTCACATCTAACATCTGGTCACAATGAAGGGGATGAGAACAGGCGCAACTCTGATGTGCTTGAAATTTTACGACGTACCCGATTTTCTTCTGCTGTTAATGTTGAACAGCCACATAAAATTCCATCACATGAGTACGTATTTCCTCACTCCAAAATTGATATTTTGCATGAGCCTTTGTGTATTCATTATAGTTTCTTTAGAAACATCATTCTCGATAGATACTATAGCATATTACAAGAATTGTGGAAGAAAGTTATAAAAAAAAATTATGAGTTCAAACCAATTTCCTAAACCACAGAAGTGTTGCCATAAACAGAAGATTCTGGTTGCCTTCACTTGTTTTAGTTTGTTTGTAAAAGCAAGAAGATTATAATGAACAATACTAGAAAACCCTGGAATAGATCCTTAGTAAGCTGTCGATTAAGAGAATGGAAATTCACAATTTTCCAATAGTAACGTGGCACATTCTGCCATTCTTTAAATCTCTTGTTCCTTAATAGAATATGTGAAGAGTCAGGCTGTGCCAAGATTCTGAGAGTTAAATAAGTGAGAAAGATAAAGAAAGTAATGATCCATTTAAAAATCAAAGAATTGCTCTCCAGGATGCGTGTATGTCACAACAAAGAAGTTATATGAATATGTATACTTTTAAGTTTTCATTCATGCCCGCTTCATATATCTGATAACAGTTATGTGAATAATAAACAGTCAAATTTTCTGGTTTGGGGATTTGAATTATCGTCTCAATATGTTGGATGCTGCGGTAAGGAAGCTTGTGGTTGCAAAACAGTGGGATGTGCTTATTAACAGTGATCAGGTAATACTCCCTGCAGCTATTCTATCATATATTTCAATTTTCCATTTGTTACGAAGTTTACTCAGTTAAAGAGGGCAGATTATCCAATCCATGTTTCTCATCATCCCATCAATCTAGTCTAAGTTATTTGCTTAAGTTCTTATGAATCTTCCATCTTTGAAACTGATTTTCCATTTAGATGGAGCCAGGGAGGTTTCTATCTTCACTGTTAATGCTCTAAAAGAAGTAAACCAAGTCAGTTGAACATGTATGTCACGGAAATCTTAGCAGAGGGCATGTTTGGTAATCCAACTCCATGGAATGTGGAAAGATAAAAGGGAGTGGAATGGAGGAGATAGGGAAGAAGTTGAGAAAATGAGATTGCAGACGACATTCTCATTTATGTGAGAATCACACTCGTTGTTCCCTTAAAGTATCTAATTCCCATATTTTACATAAAAACATGAGAATGTGATTCTTATTTTATAAAACCTTAAGGTTGACCATGATCATACTCTTGCAAATGTCTTTGAGAAATGTTAATTCCTTAAGAGTTGGATTCCATGCAACCAAACATGCCCCCAAGAGTTATCTTCACAATATCTGAAAATTGGATGTATAGCTGTTGGGCAGGTTGTAAGGCTAATGCGCCGATGTTAGATTGGTTAGATGGCCTATATAGGAAGCCAGCATCCACAATAAGATATGCTTCAATTTCAATAACCACCCAAATGTGTCATGTTTTATTTAAGCATCTGATGTCGATTAACTTTGACAAAAATGGTTGATGATATTTTGATTGATTTGATAGCTAAGCAAAGAACTCCGACATGGGCATGTTTTCCATGGATGGAAGGAGGGGTTGATAGACTTCCCACCCACTTACAAGTATGAATTCAATTCTGACAGATACTTTGGAGAAAACCCCAAAGAAGGGGGGGAGAAGAAAAGATCTCCAGCATGGTAAGTTCTTTAGTGCAGTTGTGCTACAATGAAACTGCTTAAGTTGAATATGGGTGTTTGGGTTGAGGGGTGGAAGTATGATATGCTACAAAATGAAAATACAAATTCAGCCACCCACCTAAACTAGGTGGTGCTCATTATCTACATACCCCAAGAAATTGGAAATACTTTTTCAGAAAACCAACAATCATTATTATGTGGAATGTTACTTAGGTGTGATCGCATCCTTTGGTTGGGGAAGGGCATTAAGCAGCTCTTTTATAAAAGTGCTGATATAAGGCTCTCAGATCATCGTCCAGTTAGCTCTGGCTTCTTGGTTGAGATTGAAGTTTTTGACCATCGGAGGCTCCAGAGAGCTCTGAAAACCAGTGCTCTAGTACATCCTGAAGTTTTACTTGACGAATAAGAGGATTGAGCCATTTCACTTAGTATCAGGTAAATTACTTATAATCATGATAACCATTTTGTCAGGCTAAAAACAAGTGATGAGATCTCATAACATCATAACCACATTACTCAAAAGTAGGTTCATCATTTTGTAGGTTGAGCTCTATCTATCTATGGAGGTGTTGCAGAAGTTGATTCCACATGTCGAGATCCCAAGTATTGTGACAATTTTCGATGGAAACTATCTTTGTTGTGTTGAATTCAGTTATCTGAAAACAGTTCACATGCAGCCTTTTTTTTTAACACTTCTAAATGTAACTGGTATTAAAACTAACAGAAAATTACTTATAGTTCATCCAAAAAATAAATAAAACTGATGGTTTTGAACTTGTCAGATTTATAGTTGAACAAAGGTGGGTGAGTCTCTGCCTCTGGAGGTGAAATGTAGATAAAACACGAGCTTCTCCCTAATGCCCCGTTCTTTTTTTTTTTTTTTTTTTTTTGTTTGGTTTCTTGGAGATTGTAGAGGCTAAATTAGACGACTGTAATAGGTTTTTTGGCTACTTAATTAGTGAAGAGTTCTTATACGTCAACGTTGGCATTACTTAATATGCTTTGTGTTTGTATATTAACTGTTAACAGTCTTACTGGATTAGACCTCTGATTTGTTTTTACTTTTTATGTTTAATGTTATAATGGATTCAGTACCCCTAACCACGAAAATAAGCCTTTCGATTCTTGCTCAAATCTCCCTCTAGTAACATGAAACTAGAGACATGGCTAGTAACATGTCCTTCATGGAAGCATTGTTGCGTCTATCCATTGATAAGAGGAAAGACAAAAGAAAATAGTTAATCGACATCATAAAGTGAAAGATTTAGGGTAATTGTTTTTCTGTATTCTCATTTTTTTTTTTTTTTTTTAATCAAATTGGGATGGTGACCCATTTTATTCATTTAAAAATCAACGCCCGAAGGCTACATGACTGACCCTATAGGATTAACTAAAAGGCCGAAACAAAATCTCACAAAAGATGGGATTCACCAAAACAAACCTAGACAAAAAACTCAGTCTTTGTACCTATTGTTTTCTTTCCTAGTTCTATTGGATTTTCGGGGACAACTGCTGATATCTTTGGTGTAACGCCTCGTATTCGTCTTTCCGTCTGACATAGCCACTAAATCCAAATCACTGTTTGCTGCCTGTGGACCTAGCTCAGATTCTGAGTTGACTTCATCACTATCCTCGCTAGTCATTTCGAGTGTATCGATTTTCGGCAGTCGAAGTTGCCCATTTTCTTTGAGGAGAGATATAGCCTTATTCAAGTTGTCGCTGACTCGTTTATAATCCGGGGAATTTTTGATACCGTATTTGTCAAAACGTCTCTTGAACCTGATCACAGCCTGAAGATCATCATTGTTCTCTGGTGTGATGCAGAGCGCTGCCATGGTGCCAGGAGCCGGGTTGGGGCAAGCCGCGTCCTCTGCCTTGGTGCGGGGCGCTGGCTGGGGCGAGGCCATGGCCTCTGTCTTGGTGCTTGCATCCCTCGGCCTCCCTGAATCGGCATGCATCACTGTATCGCTTGCCGTGTCTCGCGACGCTGCCACAAGAATATGCTTAGCAAGGTGATTGCTAGTGTCTCCTGAGTCGACAGTATCCTCCTGTAGCAACGACTGTGCTTGTGGACCAATAACATTCTCAATCTCCGAAACTGTATACCCCGCCTCCAAGAGGCAATCCTCCGTAGATTCTGGTACAACCGCGGCACTGTCAAGAGCCATTGTCATGCCCACTAGCGGCTTATCCTCTTGAGCATCCTCATTTTCATCGATATTCTCTATAAGTGACTCGAATTTGTTTGACAACACCACCGTTGCCGGAGCGGTGGCCACTGGCTTCTTATCCCCAATTTCCTCGTTAATCTCCGCACCCGTGTCATTTTTTACACCACTCGTACCCACCCCTTGGATGGGTAATTTTTCTTTTTTGGTAACTGGTATGAATTGTTGCTTGACAGTATTGGTTTCGACTTTTGGGTTGACTGCCTTTGCTGCTTGACCTAGGTCAGAAGCTCTTCCACCGCCCTTTAGGCCCAACTTTTTTCTACAAAAATCCTCTTGATGCCCTATCAAGGAGCAAAAATCACAGTATTTGAAGCCTGGATATTCTATCTTCTGCCAGAAGCCCCTATTATTAGCCCTGTCAATCCAAACTCTAGTTGGTAATTTCTCCGCCAAAGTCATCTCCACGGAAACACGAGCAAAACCCGGGCACGATAGGCTTCGAGTATGATCATCCACCCTCAAGAAACCACCAAAAGAATTCACAATTGCTTTTAAAATAGGGGGATGAAATAAATGCAAAGGTAAGTTAGGAAGCTCTACCCACAATGGCACCGATATCGGGTCCTCCTTCAAACTGAAACCATCATGCCAACGGAAGGCTTTGAACCAAACTCCACGAATCAAAAAGGAGTCTCTCGATAGTACTTTCTTGGCTTCCATCTCAGATTGAAGTCGAACTAATACGTGGCGTTGATTCAGCAATCCCAGCGAAAAATCACCCAGAATTCCCCATGTTCTGTGAATCGAATCTCGAATATCTGCCAAAGTCGGTCGGTAACTAGAAAATTTGAGAACAATCACATGTTTTTCCATGAATGCCTCACCACGTATTTCATCCGTTGCCGTGATTCCGATTGCAGGTGCCCCCTCCTTACGGAAGCGAGTACCTTCGACCTGAGTCTCCGTAGTGTCATCCACCAAAATCTTGCCCAAAATTTGGGCGAAAGAAGGCTTAGGGACTCCCGATGTATCCCCATGACCAGGACCCGTGGGTGGAGTGGTGGTGGCTGGCGCTGACATCACATCTAGAGGATGTGACGTCCCTGACCCAGCAAAAAATTAATCGCCCAAAAGTCGATTGCAAACTGTAACAAAAGCCTGGCTGTAACGGCGGCGCGGAACGGATCGTAACGACGGCGCGTAACGGCCCGTAACGGCGCGTAGTGGATCTGTGACGTGATGCTGTTTTTTCTTACGTCAGCCACAAGAGTATAGTGCTTTTTTGGCTGAAACGAAAGGGACTGTGGTTGCAACGTGGCGCAGAGCAGCCCTCAAGGCGGCGCGTGATGGCCAAGAAAAGCAGTGGAGACGGCGTGAAGACCTAGGCGAAGCACCAGCCGCCACGCGAATCAAAGGCTGGGATTGCGTCCCAAGATGTTGGGACGGCCAAGATTGAAAGGCTAAAAAAAAATCCAAAAAGGCCCAGAACACCCCTCGAAATCGCCTCAGAGAGCTAATATAGTTCTCGCATATCTTTCTATTCCTGTATTCTCATTAACCCAATGGAAAATATTTATACAAGAAGTCCAACAGTAGATTCCCTAATTTCTCATAATACCTAGCAATAGTTTAGGAAATATTAAACTTCTTGAGGAAGTAGTTTCCTATAACAAAGCAAGTACCCATATATAGCTATCCTAGAATAAAGGAATAAACCACTTAAATAATCTCCTAACACCCCCCTTCAAGTTGGAGCATGCAAGTCTAAAATGCCCAACTTGTCAAGGAAAAAATCAAATTGCTTCTTCCCCAAAGCCTTGGTAAAAATATCCGCCAATTGGTCCGTCGTCGGCACATAAGACGGAGCAATAAGACCTTCCTGGATAGCATCTCGCACGAAATGACAATCAACCTCAATGTGCTTCATGCGTTCATGAAATACCGGATTATGCGCTATATGCAACGCGGACTGACTATCACAAAAAAGAGGAATCACCTTTGGATGATGGATTCCCAAACTCAACAGTAGACCCTTCAACCATTTTAATTCACAAGTAACAGAAGCCATAGAGCGATATTCGGCCTCTGCCGAATAACGAGCTACAGTATGTTGCTTCTTAGTTTTCCATGATATCGGCGAACGCCCCAAAAACACAAACTACCCAGTGAGAGACAGCCAAGTAAGGGGACAGGCTGCCCAGTCCGAGTCACACCAACCTGTCAAAGATAACTCACTGTCCGAACGTAATAGAATGCCTTGACCCGGGGAATTCTTTAAATAGCGAACGACCCGTAATGCAGCATCCCAATGTTCTTGTCTCGGTTCCTGCATGCATGAACCGAGTATGCCAAGTCAGGACGAGTAACCGCCAAATAGATAAGACGCCCAAGCAAACGCCTATAGGGCTCGGGATCCGTAAGAAAAGGCCCCTTGGCACGCGCCAGCTGATGATTCTGTTCAATCGGGAATGAAGCCGGCTTCGAGCCCAATAGTCCTGCCTCTGAAATAATATCAAGGGCATATTTCCTTTGACATAAAAACAACCCTGAAGAACTTCTAGCCACCTCAATGCCAAGAAAATATTTAAGCAGACCAAGATCCTTCATATAAAAACATTGACTCAAATAGGCTTTGAAAGCCGTCACCGCAGCGGAATCATTACCAGAGATTATCAAATCATCAACATATACTAGGACGTTGATCTGTACAGACCCTTTAGAGTAAGTAAAGAGGGAATAATCGGAGTAGGATTGAAGAAAACCGTACCCCTCTAAAGCTGTCACAAGCTTTGCAAACCAACATCGAGATGCCTGTTTCAAACCATACAGCGATTTACGCAAACGACAAACCAAATCAGAAGCAGTGGAGCTAAAACCTGGAGGAAGTTTCATATACACCTCCTCATCTAAATCGTCGTGAAGGAAGGCATTATGAACATCCATCTGATGCAACTCCCAATGCTTGGATGCTGCAATGGCCAGAAAAGCTCTAACTGTCACCATTTTCGCGACTGGGGCAAATGTCTCATTATAATCAATTCCTTCAACTTGATGATTACCGAAAACAACTAATCTGGCTTTTAACCTCTCAACGCTACCATCTGAGTTGTACTTAATTTTGTACACCCATTTACTTCCGAGAGCTTTCTTTCCAGGAGGTAATTTTTCCATAGTCCAAGTGCCATTATCTTCCAAAGCACGAATCTCCTTTTGCATAGCAGTACACCATCTTATATCTTTTGCAGCCTCCTTAAAAGACTGTGGTTCAACACCTACAGTTACAGCTGCAAGAAAATTCCGGTGTTTCACAGTAAATTGATCACAACTAACATAATGTGCTATAGGAAAAGGCGTACCTGAGGGAGTGTGATATGGCGGAGCAGATGGAGCGAGAGATGGACTGTTCTTGATAACCGTATGTGTCACGAAGTCCCTCAACTTTACTGATGGGAACTTCTCCCGGAACCCGCGGCCCAAATTGTCCCTTCCCCGTTCCGTCGGGAGCACCATCTACCCCCCCCCCCCCGACAGCCGAGGATGAAGCGTCCACTGGTGGCACATCCCGAGCATTTTGACTCGGCACGGACGCGGAAGACTGTGGCTCAGCATTACTAGGCGTGACGCTAGTCGTGGGAGAGGCCGTTTGAGGACCGACGATGGCATCCTCGTGCATCACCTGATGATCCCCCATACCTTCAATAAGCTCTTCCTGGACTCTCTCATTATAAGTCACATCACTGTCAAGGGGAGGAGTATGATTTCTTCAACATTCAAATAAGGAAAGACATTTTCATAGAACTTCACATCCCTCGACACAAAGAACTCATTTTTCTCAAGATCAAATAAACTCCATCCCTTCTTACCAAACGGATAACCCACAAAAACACATTTACGGCTTCGACTGGCAAACTTGTCACCTTTAGCGCGTTGATTATGGGCATAAGCTAAGCAACCAACAACTCGCACGTCACTAAAAGAAGGTGTACAACCAAATAGCATTTCATATGGAGTTTTGTTTAGGAGAACACTAGAGAGAGTCCGATTTATTAGGTGAGCAGCGGCCAAAACGCATTCTCCCCAAAAATAGATTGGCAACCGCCCTTGAAACCTCAATGCACGAGCGACATTGACAATATGTTTATGTTTCCTTTCCACTTTTCCATTTTGTTGAGGGGTACCCACACAAGAGGTTTGAAATAAAATTCCATTAGCCACAAAGAAATCTTTCATGCAGTTAAACTTTGTTCCATTGTCACTACGTACAATTTTCAACTTTTGAGAGAATTGACGGTCAATCATGGCAATAAAGGACATAAACATCTTGAAAACTTCTCTTTTATCAATCAATAAATAAACCCACACAGCACGTGAATAATCGTCCACTAAAGTTAAAAAATAACGAGCACCACACGAAGAAACTTCATCATACGGACCCCATAAATCACAATGTAGTAACTAAAAAATCCGAGTTGATTTAGTGGCACTTAAAGGAAAACGATCTCTAGAATGTTTAGCACGATGACAAACTTCACATTCTTTATTCAAATGACCCCTAGAATTATTAAAAAGAGGAAGCAACTTCACTACTGTCTCGGAAGGATGACCCAATCGACTATGCCATAGCTCCAAGGACTTCGAACTATCAACCGAAACCGCTTGCACCTGTAATCCTTGCCGTAGGTAGTAAAGTCCATCCTGTCTCTCACCCGTGCCAATCACCTCCCTCGAATGCAGGTCCTGTATAGCACACAAGTTAGAATTAAATTGGACAAAGCAATTTAGATCATCATTTAGTTGTGAAACCGAAATTAAATTGCAGTTTAACTTAGGAACAAAAAGAACATGTTGGAGTATTATTTTGTCCGTGAGTTTCACGACACCCTCCTTAGTAGCAACCACCGTTTGACCATCCGGAAGGCCCACGGGACATGGCGAAACTACTTTAGTATCCACTAAACAAGATTCATCACCAGTAACATGATGAGAACATCCAGTATTAATTATCCAAGCAGTCATTTCCAACTTACCATGCAACCTGTTAGAAGGAGTGTGAGGAGTACCAAATGCGGCTGTTAACGCCGCCCAATGTTCGGCAGTAAAACCTGAAAGAGGTTGCGCAGCAGGAACGGGGTTCGGCTTCCCAAGAGATGCGCTGTGAGTAATGTCTGGGTTGGTGGCATTAGCACGCACTCTGTTACGACCACGTCCAGTCCTGAGCTTTGTTGACGCAGTGTTTGGCTTGCCCTTCAAATTTCTGTCATATTTCTCCAAGTACCAATTTGGAGTACCATGAAGATCAAAGCAGGTAGCTATGTCATGGCATGATTTGTGACAGTGAGAACATATCAAGGCAGCTCTCTCCGCTCTATCAAGACACGGTTTTGGTTTAGGAAAGAAAGAAAAACAAGGCAGCTCCTCGTGAAATCTCTTCATTGACGTGATTGGCACGAAACCAAACCGTCTTCAATGATGACGTACTCCTCTGCTTCTGGCTGCTACATTTGTTGTACTTGAACTTCTTGTTGGGAAGAAAAACTTTAGACTTCTTTCACCATATCATATCATCACAATAGCTTGGTAGAACATAACAACCAATGAACCGAAATTTGGGGATTGATTGTTTGAAGTGATGGGGTTTAAAGTAAGATAAAGAAGAAAAACAAAGAAAGACTCACAAGGAAATCAATATGTCGTCTGTAGGGAAGGACGAAAAGAATCAGAACAGTGCATTGGGAAGTGAGAAAGAAAGAAAAACCAATATGTTAGACAACCCTCTCCGCTCTATCAACCTGTCAATTTTTACCGGTGGTGGAGGTATAGCGCCGCCGGCCATGGTTTAGGAAAAAAAATTTTTTGAAGAAGAAGCAATGTTTGCTCTGATACCATGAAAGATTTAGGGTAATTATTTTTCTGTATTCTCATTAACCCAATGGGAAATATTTATACAAGAAGTCCAACAGTAGATTCCCTAATTTCTCATAATACCTAGCAATAGTTTAGGAAATATTAAACTTCTTGAGGAAGTAGTTTCCTATAACAAAGCAAGTACCCATATATAGCTATCCTAGAATAAAGGAATAAACCACCTAAATAATCTCCTAACATAAAGTCTGATAATATCACAAGTTATCTGATATATAGCTCGAGCCTCCTTAAACCCTGAAAGTCCGCTAACATCATAAAAAAGCAAATGTTTAGCTGGAATACAGGCAGAGACCCTTTTCACCGTTGAGGAGTAATGGAGTACGAAGAAGGTAAAGTTGTTGTTGGTGGTGTTGTCAAGTCATCAAGGTTCAAAAGGGTGTCTGTGTTTTGTGGGAGTAGTATTGAGAAGAGGGATTGTTACAAATATGTTGTTCTTCTACATAAGTACCCACTTATATATAAATACCCACTATTGTTGGGGTACTCATTTGATCTCAAATATGAAGGATTGTTACAAATATGAAGGAAGTGCCCCACTTGATATATCAGGAAGTAGTTGGGGTACAGGAAAACTTAAGATAGAGATACTTCTAATGACGCAACAGGCACTTGGGGTAAACCCAAATGTACAGATACAGGTAGCGGCTAGAATACAGGCAAAGGTTTAGCTGGTAATCAGCAAGATGATGGTGGCAACACATTGGATACACAAGGTAATGGAAAATCCCAAGAGACTTCCTGGGGAAATAAGCATGTTTGGAATCAGACAGCAGGTTGGGTCAACTCAGGAGGTAGCTGGAACAAAACCCAAGGTGCGAGTGGTAGTCAGAGTGAGGAATGGGATAATCAGATAGATGACACTGACACTGAAGCTAAGAATTGGAAAAACCACGGATCTGAGGTTCAGAGTGATGGTTGGAACAAACCTAAGGGGTTTGGTACTGATGGGGGGTCTTCTTGGAGCAAAGGACCCGTGTCTACTATAGAAGGTGGTTGGAATAAACAAAAGGGTATCGACAGTAATGGAGAATTCAGCTGGAACAGTGATAGCCAGAATGGTCAAGGAGATTTTGATGGTGGTCGAGGTTCAGGTGGAAGAAGAAGAAGAGGAAGAGGAGGATTCTGAGGTGGAAATAGAGATGATTCGGGCAGAGGAAGATCTTTTGGCTAGGGAGAATTTGGCAATTGGAACAACCAAGAAAATGAGAATGATTCTGAGCCGGTTTTCGGGAACTCATCATTAAGTTGGAAGGGTGCTGAAAATCAGTCAGCTGGTTGGAACAGTAATGCCTGCAACGAAATAATGGCAAAGGCAATCAGTCAACTAGTTGGGGCAATTGGGGTACTAAAAGTGATTGTCTTAGCAACCACTCAGATAAGAATAAGGCATTTTTTGCAAATAAGAATGAGGGTGATGGTGGGGAAGATAGGTCAAACAACTGGAATAAGAGATCATTTGGGAGTGCTGATAATGCTGGAGGCTGGAATAAAGGAGCAAATGGAGATGGTTGGAAGAGACACAATGCTTCATAACCCTTTTATTGTGATATTGTGAATAATCTCTTATTATCCTATTGAGAATATATTTTTGATCACGTGAATACTGTACTTTAGAAACTAAATATTGTCTTTAGGAATGTTGCTTATTGGGTCAATATTGTATAACATCTTTAAGGAAGATTAGTAGATTATTAGAGTGGTTAGGAGTTGCCTAATATTGGGTAATTAGCTTGTATATAAACAGCAGAATAACAATGAGAAAAACATAACATCATTCTCACAAAATCAATTCTTTCGTTTTGTTATTTTGTCATGGTATCAGAGCCATAGCCATTAAACACTGATCATGGCTAACATCGACATCCCTACCGGCGAAACTCGGAAGAAGATTTCACCTTACGACATCACTTCTCTTGATAATCCCGGACTTTCAATTACTCAGGTTCAATTGAAAGGGGACAATTATGATGAATGGGCTCGTTCGTTTCGAACGGCCTTGAGGGCCCGGAAGAAATTCGGGTTCATTGACGGAACTATCACACAACCTGGCGAGCAGTCAGGAGACCTCGAAAACTGGTGGACTATCAACTCGCTTTTGGTGTCCTGGATCCGAAATACCATTGAATCTACGCTACGCTCTACTATCTCTCATGTGAAAATAGCGCAGGACCTCTGGAATGACATCAAAGATCGATTCTCCATTACTAACGGACTGCGGATTCAACAACTAAAATCCGATCTTGTAGATTGAAAACAGAAGGGTCTGACCATAATGGACTACTATGGGTGACTCAAGCAACTTTGGGATGAACTGGGTAATTTCGAACAATTGCCGTCATGCAAGTGCGGGAAGTGTACCTGCAATCTCGTTTCGATTTTGGAGAAAAAACGGGAGGAAGAAAAGTACACCTGTTTCTTATGGGTTTAGATGAAAATTTGTACGGAACAGTGAGATCCAACATATTGGCTCAAGATCCGTTGTCAAACATGAACAAGGTATACTCAATTCACATCCAAGAGGAGCGAGTAAAGAAAAATGCTAGCGACAAGGAAGAACGAGGCGAAATCATGGCCCTCGCCACACGAACCCGACCTGACGGAAGAGATAAACCTAGTACGGTGTGTTCCCACTGTAAAAGGACGGGGCATGAATTTGAAAGTTGTTTTGCCTTGCTCGAATATTCAGAGTGGTGAGGTGACAGACCCCGAAGTGATGGGAAAGGTGCTGGTGCTGGTCGCGGAAGAGGGCAGTCAAGTGTTCGAGGCAGTGGCCGAGGAACCAAGGGTATGCATCGTGCCAACGCCGCTCAGACCGGTTCTGTTGGGGCAGGAGTGACCAAGACAGATGCATCTCCACTGCCCGGACTGAATACCGATCAGTGGCAGACGCTTCTCCAAATGATGGGCGGGTCAAAAGCTTGTGTGCTGATTGAAACGGATAAAAAGAATTCGGACATTTTTTTTAATTGTGCTAACTTTTTGTGCAGAACAGAATACGCACACTGTAAGTACTTCTATCACACGCAATGTATTAGCGACCCAGGTGCTTTGTGTAATTGTTTGAAATTGTGTGATTGGTTGTTTAATTTCTGTAATTGTGGATACTGAACTTTAGTAATTCATAATAAGCAGACACAGCTTCTAAATAGAAATTGTTGGACTTGATATCCCCACCTCATCACTCCGGCTGTGTGCAACCAATAGCCAAACATAATTAAAATCAATTAGCAAGTTAGATAGAGCCATCTTTTAGGTACGGTGTTCATAAGACAACCAAGACCAAAGTGAATCCAATAATTTTTGTGTTTGACCAAAGCTAAAAGTGATGATGGGTATAATCATTCAATGAACTCTGAGAGGCCACTGCCACAAGGGTAATTTACCCGGTACGCCGAGTCATAAGTAAGCTACGATCCACAGAAAGAATTGGTGTAACCAACAGTTTTGGTTAGGAACACAAGCCTCAAGTGTACATCTAACATCACATCATTCTCACGTCTACTGGCTTACAGAGCAGGAGCACAAGGAAGTACTTAATTGGACCATTGTGACCTCCTTCCCTTGTGTGATGATCCGGTTTCTTTGAAACAAAACTCTAGCCTACTGATTTTGAACTTTGCGGTGTAAAGTGTACACTCTTAGGATCAACTTGTAGCACCCATTGCTCTGTAATAAAGATTACATAAGAAATAATTGTCCCCCAAAGATAAAAAGATAATTGATCTCAAAAACGTTGATTGCTTAGGGAGGCATGTTTCTTGTGCATTTATTGGTTGCTGATTGCGTGTGAGTCTATGTATATTTTTAGAGTTAATGATTTAAAAAAAATGAACACAAGGGATTATCCAGCCTATTTTTTCGAGCAAGTCAATTCATTTTATGACATGCAACGACCTAATTATGATCTATATTTAGATTATTACAACCCAAGTTTAGCCTATCATCCTGACTTCTCATGGGCTCATGGTCAGTACCATGAAGGCCCTCTAGACACTCCTCAGACTCCTCAAGCTTTCATTCCTGATAATGAGTCTCAATTTCATCAAGTTGTTCCTCCATCCAACACATCAAGGTTAGAGGATATTTTGAACTTTTTTATAGAGCGAACAGGAGAAATGCTTGAGCAAAATTTTCAGGATATTACAGAATTGACAGTTATTTCTCAACAAAACTCCCAAGCTATGCGAAAACTTGAGATGACTGTGAGTCAGATAGCTGAGTCATTTCCTGAGATAGAGTTAGAAAAATTCCCTAATCAACTTATTTTTAATCAAAAGGGTCAATTCGAAATTAGTGGCACATCTGAGCCAGATGATGAAGATGTCCAATGCATTACTACCCTTAAAAATGAAAAACTGGTTGAAAATCAGGTAGAAATGCCTGATATGGGTGTCATTGAGTTGTCTAGACCAATATCTCTATGTGATTCATGTGATGAGCTTGTACCACCTGATATATTCATCGTCTCATCTACTTGCATCACATTCCCATTTACTTAGGCTACTTTCACCGATCCCTTGTTCTGTAGTGAGGATTTCAGTTTTCACCATCCTGTTGTAAAAATTATTCAATCTTCTGATTTGGAACCAGACCTAGGATGTTCCCTTTTTGGAGCACGCAAGAATCCTCTGTTGTGTATGACTACTGGTCACTTTTGGGATGTCCTAGTGTATTTGGTGCCCCATGTGATTGCTATATTTGGGTGGACTGATCCTCAACTGTTCAGGTTGTTGATATACGACCATGGACTAAGTGTTTGTCATGTTCTTCCTCTCCACTATTCGATACACCATTTTTTAGGAAGAATATTTGTCGGGCTGATGACGTTAAACCAAGCGCTACTGGGAGGCAGCCCAACTTTTGTTGTAAGAGTGCATGTTGAGTGTGTATTTTATCTATTTCTATTAACTAATCCACAATTCTTTTGTCTCTGAGCTCTCATCGGTGGATTACTTGTGGAAATTGGTAAAATCTTCACCGCGGTAATATTGTTCTAACCTTCTCTCATGTACTTATTTCATTCATTTGTCAAAATTATTTTGTTAAACATTGAGGACAATGTTTGGATTAGGTTTGGGGGTAGGGTTCATGAGTCGGTGAATTTTTCGTAGTGTTTTTTTTTCTTATTCTTAAAAAAAAAAAAAATTGTGTTTTTCTATCAAGAAAACTTGGTCTTTTGCGATTATGAAAATGGATTTTAAATGTTTTATGCTCAAGAAAATGCAAGCCAACTTGACATATTGGTATATTGATAAAGACTGAAAGTTTAGTATGATCTTTAAGTTAGATCTAGTTCATAAAAAATTTCAACTCGATTATCTTTGCACCATGAGCCATGTTAGCATAACTTGAAGTTGATGAGTGAAGTATATACTAGAAAACCTTAGAATAATAGTGGAGACTTAACCCTGAAAGTTTTGAACCTTTCTATTTTTTCGAGGGTTATACATAAACTCTGATTTTTCTTGAGTCCGTATTATCTCGTTGATGATCTCATTATTTTCATTTTTCTGATCAATTGCTTTGGGAATGACATCAAAATTGAATTATTACACTATAACTTCTTGGCTTATTCAATTGAGATGTCATAATACTGACCCGAATTTAGGAAATGATCTAGGCATTTTTTTTCCTTTCATTTCTTTAGACCATTAACTAGCTTTTTAACTTACCCATAACATTAACCTTTTTGTAGCTTTTTGGGCCTTAGAATAACTTTTATTTGTTAACCCATTAACCTTTACCCAACTTTTCTGGGAATGTGTATGGATGGATATACTTGGTGTAAAAAGGGCATTAAAGAGCAAAATATGAGATATTTCATAAATCCTCTATGTGAAGAAAAAAAAAATGATTCTTCAATGAAGATACAGATGTGAGAATGAAGAAAAAAATTGATGGTGCGCAACATTGGTTTATTCTTGACAGCCATAATTGTTCGTGAATGGGTGTATACATTCCTAGAAATTTTTGTTAGAGTCCTTTGACATTCCTTATTAACCATTACCCAAGCCCCGTTACAACCCAACAAAGTCCTAGTTGATCTTAGGCAAAGGTTGGTTCTGTAGATGTGGAGATTTAATAACTAAGACCTATGGTGTTTGATTCAACATTCCCAAAAGTAATTGATATTCATGTCCATGAGATCATGTTCATTCCATTCTTGAAAAGTCCGTTCTTCATAATACTATATATGAGATGATTGTTTTCCATTATTTACTCTTTTCTCACATATAAACTTAGTGAAATATCAAATCTCTGAGTGCTTTATTGTGAGTGACATGAGAGGTTTGAAGTCAAAACAAACTTTCTACAGGAGATTTAGTCATTATTTTACTTTGAAATGAAAAGTTATGTAGATAGTGATTTTCACACACACACATTGAGTTGACAATGATTATGAATTTTTTCTAACTTTTGGAGAATATTAAAATATTTGGAGATTTGTTGATACACGAAAATGACACTGTTGGTTTCTTGCATTTCTTGAAGTTTTAAAATAAACACCGTTTGACCAAATTTTGTTGAGTCAGTAATGTTTGTGGGTAACATTTTCTGGAAACCCTCACGAGACTATAACTCGTCCCCTAGAGGTAATCTAGGGGTTCAAAGCCTTGTTGCACGTTTTCAAAGATAAGTGCAATCGATGATTACTGCGAAAGTGAGTTAGGATTTATTTGTGGTTTTCTTTTCTTTGTTTTGCTCGAGGACTAGCAAAATATAGGTTTGAGGGTATTTGATAATCACATAATTATAACATTATTAACTCTTATTATATTTTTGTTAATCTTTATTTTTATCTTATTTTAGATTAATTATTAATTTTTTGTGTTTTTGTAGAATGTGGAGCTGTAATGAAGAAATCAGAGAAAAATGCAATGAACAAATCTCAGACGGTGACTTCAGAGGAAGTGGAGGTGAAAATAGCCTGAGCCCATAACCGAAACTCAAAACCAAACCCAAAATCAAACCCTTAAACCCAAAACCAAACCCATAAACCCAAACCTAATGCCAAACCCAATCAAACCCAAAGAATATTCTCCCAATTATTACATATCCAGATTTGATTTTACCTTGATTCACTCCATGAATCATCCATTTATCTTATCTCTATTCATTTTGTTCATTATCTATAAATACAATAGAAAATGAATGTGAAAGGGAAGGAGGAGAAGGGAATCAAGGCTCAATAGCCAAAAACAAATCCTCTTTCCTTCACAAAATCACCATCCCAACCAAGCAAATCTCGGTTTTTTATCCTTCACCCCACTGAAACAAGGGCGTGACAACCCTGTTTCACTTCACCTCGCCACCGTCCAACAACCACAGCCGCCACCACCATCAAACACCACCTCCTCACCCTATTTCGCACACCCACAACCGCCACCATCTCCATGTTCCTCTCATCATCCCCTGTTATCACCGTCACAAGCCGCGCAACACAACCAATGCTACCACCACTCTGTTCCACCTCGCGACAGAGCCATCACCGCCATCTCTCGACAGAGCCATCACTGTCATATCTCGGCCCTCCTTCCTGTCTCCCTCTCTCACGACTACCGTCGCAAAAGGCGCATCAGCTCGCACACCACCACTGCTATAGGAGCAGAAACAAGGAGCACCGCCCCTGCTTCTCTCCCTTTTTTCGTTTTCTTTCGCGTCTCTATCTGTTCTTCCATCCCTCTCTCTCTCTCTCTCTCTCTTTTGCAGGTACCGGAGCTGTTTGGAGGACGAAGGAGCTCGCGAGGAACAGAAACGAGGCAGCGCAAGGGGCGCTGCTCGCTGGAGACGAATGTGCATGATTTTCGGGCAGGAAACAACTGATTTTCGAATCAGTTGGTTATTGGCACCCCGAGCTTCTCTTTGAACAGCCACAAAGCGTTTGTAACATTTTCTCGGGATTCGTGTCTTAAATCAAGTTGACGCTACTGGCACCCAGTGGACCTTGCTGAGAGCACCTCGGCTGAGAAAGATTAGAACTATTTGCACCCACTGGGATCTGCTGAGCCACACTGGACCTGCTCCTGTTTGCAACCTGCTGATCTACTGAGTACCACCGCACCGAGGCGGCGACAAACCAAAAGGGTTGTATAATTTATTTTACTGACTTAAAAGCTTAATTGTTAATTACAATTTTATTTCAGAAATTTGATAAATTGTTTTCACCTTTCATGTTCGATTAAAACTTGATATGTTTGGTAGTTAGATTCACATTTTACATGCTAAAAATTATTAAGCTTAGACTTTGATTAAGTGTGCCTTAAAAAGACACTTGATGTTTGGTAAGAGTTTATTTGCTTGAGATAAATTGTTAATGTTTGACAGAAACTTGATATGATTGAAATTGAATTTTAATGATCACATCTTCGGTGCAAGCAAGGGATCCTCATCCCTAAAGCTTCTCGTTTATAATTTCAGTAATTTAGTTGCTAACTCATTGGTGAGTCCAAACCCCACAAAATCCATCTCATCCATCTTTTCCTTTTATTTTATTTTTCTTATTTTTAATTTATTTTTAGTTTAGTTTTAAAAACACTGTAACCCCATTTTTCTCCAAATTAGTTTAATTAAATTATTAAATTCAATTTAATCCACCTTCCTCGTGGGATCGACCCGTACTTGCCGTTGTCTACCAGTTAGACACCGTGCACTTGCGGTTATTACAAGTAGGTTTATTAGCTTATTAAATTAGATTAATAAAATTTCCAACAAAAGCCTCCCACCAATAGCTGGCAGCACCATCCAGATGATGTGTAGCTAACTCCTGCTTTTGAACTTCAGAAAATCGCATTCTCCTGAAAACAGTCTCACAGCTTTGGACCCAGGCATCTGCATCTCTCGGATTATCTCCGGAGAACCTCTTACCACCCAATGTCCCAAACTCCTTAACCTTTCTAGCAAAAGGGTCACCCTGATTATTATTCTGTTGCAATCCTTGTAGCAACTGCATCATCATAGTCTAACTCAACTGGATCGTATTCTCACCATGACCATTTCCATTTCCATTGCCATCTCCATTTGGACAACATTTTCACTGCTACCACTACCGTTCCCATTTGGATTTTGACGAGTATGTCTTCCAACCATATCCTTCAAATAAACATGGCAACGATTAGACACTCCATAAGATCTACAAAATACTCTACAGCTTACCCATAACCGCATTTCGAGGATCCCTTAGACTCTCCCTAGCCTAGGGTAAACTGTGCTCTGATACCAAACTGTCACACCCCGATTTTCAAGAAAAACGAAATCCTAATATCCGCATGGGATTATCCGTTTTTCCCAAAATTCGGGACATGAATGTCATTTACTAAAGTAACAGTTAGCATCTATGAGAAATAATCAAATGCACAATTTACCGACTTAGAGGGAAATAAAACAACTGATCTAAAAAGTAGGGATGGCAGTGGGGCGGATTTTCACGGATATCCGCCCCACTCGCCCTGTTTGGGGCGGATTTGGTAAAGGGTTCCTGGATTTTGGGGCGGATACGGATTTCCAATCTGTATCCGTTTATTAATCGGGGCGGATACGAATTTAGCCATATTCGCCCCACGGATATCCGTTTAATTAGTGTAATTACAAAATTACCCTTAGACTATATAAAGGGATAAACCTTTCATTTATTCTTTAACTCTCATCTCACAAAAATACTCTCAAGTCTCCTACTCTCCTTCTCACAGCGAAGAGGCCGAACATTCTCCCCTTCTTCTCTCTCATAGCGAAGGCGGAGGCGGAGGCCGAAGCCCGAAGGGTCATCCCGGTCGTCCCTTCCCCTCTTTCACAGCAAAGGCTGAGACCGAAGGGTCCCTTCTTCTCTCGAAGCTCTCACTCGACACCCATCCCTTTTGCCTCCCTTCCTCTGCCTTTCCCTAGCTGCTGCTGCAAGAGATCTCAAATATCAGATCTAGATTCTGTGGATCAATTTTTATTTTTTTTTGTATGTTTTTTTGTAATTTTTGTTATAATTGTTGTATGGTTTTTTGTAATTTTTGTATGGATTCTGTGTAATTTTTTGTTAAATTTTGTGGTACTGATCAAATAAATGAAGTACAATTAACTGTAGTTAGATGGATAACTAGCAACTCCAAGGGTTAGCAAACCGTAACAAAATTGCAAACCGTAAACGGATTGGCGGGGCGGATATCCGCCAATCCGCACGCTGCAGCTACGGTTTTTAATTAAAATTGTAAACGGATTGGCGGGGCGGATTTGGGGATCCGTTATTCCTGACGGATCGGGGATGGATTTGCTCAAATCTGCCCCGTTGCCATCCCTACTAAAAAGCCCATCAAAATGAAGAAAAAAATTATAAAATCTCATAGAACCAACTTTGACAAGTTCAACTATTCATGAATGTATATCTCCCACTAAATAATAAAAACTTCAAGTTCTATTACAAAAGATTAAACTGTCATCTAACAAACAAAAGGACATAGACTCTCGAACAACGTGCAACTCCCCAACAATGCTCGTCACGTACGAAACAAACTTCTCTAAGCTCGCCCGAAACTACTAGATCCTAAAACAAGCTAGTCGGCTACATTCCCAAAGGAATGTACCCAAGAAGCCAAAGCCCACTTGGGTCAGCAATTAAGCTGGTGTGAAATTCTTCGTTCCAAAAAAATCAATAAGAGAAATAGCATGGCATGACAGAAAAATATAGTACGATAAAATAACTAAAACAAAATAGGTAGTTCCTCCACGAAGCGAATGTATAAAGCTAATTACAATTTCTTACATATTTCCGTAACTATTTACCTTAATTACACCTGTCCTATGAAAACTAACCATGGCAAGTTAGACCTGCAAAGAATGTTAGCAGACCTGCCATCCTGCACTAAGTGATTACAAGACAATAATTGTATTATTTTATTTACTCAAAATTTATCGATAAATTATTTATTTTAACCCAGTTATCTGTTTATAATGAATTTGATCACTTAGACTATACCACATTCGCACCACCTCGGTGCCGAACATACATGCTCGTATGCTTCTCTAATATAAAGGAGAACTTTTCTGTCATCCATGCCCAAGTGGGGACACATCACATACATGCATGCATTACCGGATACCCCTAACTATATGAGTAACAAAAAACAACTCTCGGGCTATGAACGTGCATAACATCACGTCACATTTTTTACGAATAATATCAAAGCCTGTCTTAGGCACAAAATTCACCTCATTTCCGCAAGACAAACCCGAAGTTTATTTTAGTTTCTCTATAAGAAATAGGCGCCCCACATCCGCTAGACAACCCGAAGGTTATTTAGTTTCTCTATAAGAGATGAGAACTTCACAAAAAACAAGAGGTGTGGTATTTCTAAGTGATACAATTTCAGATGATTTAAGTTTTAAGAAACAAACGTATTTCATGTCATTTATTGCAATATCTCAAAATTTCCTTCGTAATGACATTTTGTCATTAATAAATAAATCCATAATAGTATCCACCCATTAATTGTAGGGAAACATATCATTTGGCATTTGGCAAAAATCAACAATTTCATCACAATATCCCCCCATTATTTGTAGGGCTGAACAAAAAACCGATCAAACCGATCAAACCGACCGAACCGATCAAAACAGAACCGATTGGTTCGGTTTAAATTCGGTTCGGATCGGTTTCGGTTTAAAAAAATGCAAAACCGAAGTGGTCGGTTCGGTTTTCGGTTTCTATGTGATTTTAACCGACCAAACCGAACCGAACCGAATATTTAAATATATTATATTATTTATATATAAAAATAAAATATATTTTATATATAAATAATATAATATGTTTAAATATTCGGTTCGGTTCGGTTTTATTTCGGTTTTGGTTCGATTTTAGTCGGTTCGGTTCGGTTACGGTTTGCATAAATTAGAATCGGTTCGGTTTCGGATCGGTTTTGTTAATGGTCGGTTCGGTTTCGGTTTGAAAATTTTAAAACCGACCTAAGTCGGTTCGGTTCACGGTTTAGGTGAAAAACCGAACCGTCGGTTCGGTTTTCAGCCCTAATTATTTGGGGCAATCAACATTTTCATTTCAATCAAACGATTTTCTCAACAGTATATTATACACTCAAATAAATCCATATTTGATAAGCCCAATTCAATTTAATTCTATCAGTATATTAGAAATCCAATCCATACTTTTATTCAATTAAACCAATCAATTCAATTATGGGCTTAACTATTCAACCCAATTGAAATAATTATCCAGCAAACAACTATTCAGATTCTTGGGCTTAACTATTCAGTCCAGCCTAATTAGTTTTACAGTACACAAACTATTTAGTCCAGCCCAACTCTATTTGTGCCATATTCTTCTCCTACACATACATACCTCTAATCTATAGGTTTTTATGTCATAGGAAATACAGATCAATGATAGGGATAATATCAATTTCAATTGTATTACGCTCAAATAACATCATGGAATAAACTCGGTAAAGATCATAGGATTTCTACAATCTGATCAGTGGTGGTTTTTCTTGCCTCGAGGTAAATCCAACCGTTGGATGAACTCGAAATAAAACTATAATTTTTCTATGGATGTTTTAAATTTACGGATTAAATTTGAAATAATTTTGCTATGGGAAGATCTTGATCTACTGAAAAACTTTACACTGCGCAAAGCTGTTTTCTATTACTAAATTTAACAAATTTTACTTCTCTTTTAATTCAACTATTTTTCTCGAAAATTATAATACAATACTACATGAATTTATAGATTTATTTATGTATTAAAATGTAACCCGAAATTCATGGATTTATATATCTAAAGAGAACTAGAGAATCAAGAACACTTACTTATACTAATATTCGATAATTCTACGAATACATATCTAACAACATATAATATAAGAGTGAGAAAACTCACAATCACTACTTTTTTTGTTTTAAAAAAAATCACACTCATAGGAACTAAACTTCAATTATATCCAAAGATTATATACTGGAATCTTTATAATAAAGAGAATGAAGAAAACTAATAGAATTTTTATAAAGAGAAGGAAGTAAAGAACTCACCTTTTACTTTTCTATTCATTTCCTTTTTTCTTTCTTCCTTTGTTCTTTATCTTCTTCTCCATTTTTTATTTTTTATTCTACAGACTTTCTATGCGGCTAGGAAGAATCAAATATCTATTTAACCAACCTAAAGGCAAAACCCTACAAGATTAGGGTTTGCACAAGATTATATTGACACCCCCTTATTTATTTATTTAGTTATTATAAGACTCAACTTCAAATTTAATAAAGCCCTAAAAATTTATAATGTACTATAATTAGGGTCGTTACACTGGTGGTACTAGTTGGGGTAGTGGAATTGGTTCTTAAAAAAACCCTGATGGAAGTGGCAGCAAAAGCTGGGGTGGTTGGAACAACCAAAGTTGAGGTGAAAATAAATCTGGTGGTGGTGCTAGTGGTTGGCAGTGAGTCCCCAGGATTGGGGAGGAGAAGGTGGTTGTCAATTCACATTCAATATCACATTCAGAATGGTCAAGGAGATTTTGCTGGTGGTTGAGGTTCAGGTGGAAGAAAGGGAAAATGAGGATTCTGAGGTGGAAATAGAGATGATTCGGGAGAGGAAGATCTTTTGATCGGGGCAGATTTGACAATTGGAAAAACCAAGAAAATGAAAATGATTTTGTGCCGGCTTTCAATAACTCATCATCAGGTTGAAACAAAAATGTTGGTTGAAAAGTGCAGCAAATAAATAAATTTTTTTTGAGAAAAATATATATTACTAGAAATTGGACTCAATGCCTGCCACTTTGTCAATTGATTCATTGTGCACTCAAGTCCCAGATAGTGCAAATTCAAGGAGATTAATTAATTTTCTAGCAAATTGACTTGTTACCCGTTTATGCCTTACCTGTGCAACGTTATTTTGTAACTTTGGTGGCACATAATGGTTGTAGATAGAATATGCTTTTTGAAACGAGCCATTGGCTAGTTTTTCTCAATTCAAAATTTAAGCGCCATTTATCTAATCTATCTCTCTCTCACTGTAAATCCAAAACCAAAGCTCCTTGAAAAAATACCTGATCTGAGGCCGACTGAGTGAGTCATCTTTCTATCTGTTTTTCTTTTCTTGTTTCAATTTCACAACTAGTTATAGTACCAGTTCTTGGTTTCGATTTCGATGTTTAGTTAGCTAGGGTTTCTTTCTTTTCCCACAAATCAAATCAAATGAGGGAAGGGAAGGTTGGGTTGGGTTGTTTAGGGTTTGAGAAAACCTCAGGAACCCTTTAACCCAACTCACCCAAACTAAACTAATGAATGAATACCCATAGGTTTCTGGAGTAGAAGAAGAAGGAGCAAACACCACCGCCCCTATTCCAACCACCAGGACCATCTACAATGGCCCATCACAGCACAGGCAGCCATCACCGTCGACTCCTCGCTTTGATATAGCACATGATAGGTTCATTAGTGATTGGTATCATATTTATTTGGTCAATATTCATTGATCATCTAGCTTAAATGTTTTATCTTTAGATGTATGTTCTTGTTTCATAAATCATGACATGTATATTGAAAAGTTTCAGTATCTACGTGCTCATTTCCTTATCCACTCCCTCTATACCCCAAGGGTGCTTCCAGATCTTTTATTTTTCGTGTTTTTCTATGACTGAATTTTTTGCTCGTGTATTCAATCTGTAATCATACATGTTGATTATATGATCCATTCAAATAGGTTATAATTTGTGGGTAAGATGCAAAACTAAGTGTTATGCTAAATGCTTTTTTTCTCCAACATTTGGGTGTAATCATTTTGAAAGGAAAAGAAAACTTACCCTTTAAATGCCTAGATGTTTCTTGTAAAACTCGGTCGTGTGTGTGCTTAATTTCTCAAGCTTCTGAAAACATTGGTTACCTGTAAAGTTTGCTCTTTGTGATATGACAATGAACTTAGACATAGACTGGTAGTCACAGTTGACATCTTTTATATTCATTTCCTTTTCCTCTCCCAAATTGCTGTCATTAGTTATCACATAGATTTGATTCATTTGAACTGAGTATCAATGTATGTTCTCGTCTAAACAACTACTATATTGACAAATTTATACAGTAGGATTTGCTGTTATGACTTGCATTTACTGATAAAATGAAGGTTCAAAGTGACAGCTTTTATTTATTGATTATACAAATACTATAACATACTTTTACCCTAGAACTTATACATCTCACCTGTACTCAAGATTACTCTTGAGTTTGAGAACGTTTAATAAGTCTGAATTCATCAGGCATATTGGGATTTTTTTTTTAATCGTTTGCTTATTTTTCTATATGCCGAGTAAAAATTCTTTGTAGATTTTATTTCACTTTGATGAATATCATGCCATCAGTTATTTTTTCTTCTTTACCTTTTCAATGGACAATTAAGTTGTTGCATGAGACTCAAGTCTCTCAATTATTAGGTTACCACATTTCTTTTATATGTTTGTTTCTGATCCTCTGAATGATTTGGTTTCCGGCTGATATCTTCAAATGTTCTATTAGTTTTAACTATTGACATCTCTCAGAGCTTAACCATCACATTGTTCACAAGAAAGATCGATGTCGAAATCACGAGGTCCGGGGCTGATATTTGAATCTCAGAATTTGGACATTCACCATAAAGGTAATACTCTATCACCAAATTTTTTAGCCTTCCTGATATCATTGTGGTGGCAGAAATCTGTGCTAAGTGCTCTAGTATTCGTTCAGGCTCTGCTGTTAAGGGTACGTTGAAGAGTATCGCCAAAACTTCTCAAAAGAAAGGTGGATTGGGCCTTGGACAAAGAAAAGCCCTTCAGGACATTTCAAACGCATCATCTCTTCGTCAAGAAGCATCAAAGAAGAAGGTCCCCACCAAGGGGGAGTTCAGTGTTGCTGATGAAAGATTTCTTCATGATCATGAACAGTGTGTAGCAACGCGGAAAGCTGAGATCGATCAGTATCTACATGATGTAGTTCGACGTGAACATGGTAATTAGAGTATCCCACCCTTTCGTATTATTATCTATCTTATTGTGATTTTGTCTTGCTGTTTCCACAATCTTGCTTCAACTTAAACCGTATTCCTCTCTGCAGATTGGTCACATCCTGATTCATCACCAAAGTTGAAACAAGTAGAGGTAATTTGTTTGATGATCATTTTTTGATACTAACAAGATCTCGAATATAATACTAGTATTTGGCAAAAAAATTTCAGGCTGATCGTGTAAGCCCCATAAGTTACTTGGAGTTGGAACCAATACCTGAGCTGCAGAAACCTGAAAAGACTGATTGGTTTCCTTCTCCCACTGACTCCCCCCTTTGCAGTGTTCATCACGGTATGAATTTCCCTGAACTGGAAGTGATGTTTTGATGGCTGTTAAACTAAGGCGATTTTGGTAGTTTTTTTGTATACAAAAATGTTAGGAGTTTTGTCTTTGAAATATGAAGTTTGCTAACTTTAAAAGCGCACATTTGCTTTCTGTGTGGCTGGTTATGGTCCTGTGCCTTCTGCATTACTTGAGTTACACACCAATAAACAAGCCTACCTATTCTATGTTGAAACTCTAGATGAAGAGCCAGTTTATTTTCAGGAAGAAGGGGTTGAAACAGGGAGATATCACCTCTTGAGAATGTTAAAGGGATAAATGATCTTGTTTTATAGGTAGATAGTTTGATACCTGAGCCGGGTTTTCTGTATTTCTAATTGTTGATTTCAATGCATAATAATATATGGCAGAACTGACCATCCACCCTGCTGACAAGAGAGGATCAATGTTGAAAGCACTAGATACAGGGAAGATATTTGAGTCTGAAATTTTGAGCATTCTTCATAAAGATATACTGGCCACCAGAATTTTCTATTCTTCTTGGGAACAATTTTTCAAAGTTGATATGTACTGAAATTTCTAATATCAATTTAGGGCCAGGCGTTAAGGGTGCACTCCATACTATCTCTACAACTTCTCAAAAGAAAGATGAAGGAGGCCTTAGCCATTGGAAAGCATTGCAGGACATTTCAAATTCAGCATCTCTTTGTCAAGAGGTGTCCTCAAAGATTCAAAATCAGAATACCGAGAATATCAATGTTGCAGAAGAAGGATTTTTGCATAACCATGACAAGTGCATGAGAGCTCAGAAAGCCGATAAGGATCAGTATCTGTATGATACAATCGTCTTTGATCATGGTAACTAGAATAAACTACTCCACTCGTATTAATATATCCATTTAGTTTCTTGATTCTGGTTGCTGTTTACTCTATTATCTTCAAAGATTGAAGGCTCGTTCTCCTCCGCAGGTATACCATGCGCTGATTCCGCACCAATGTCAAAACTAGCAGAGGTGCTGTGTTTATTTGATTATCATTCATTTGTTAATTCTGTGGTAACAGGCTTGTATAATAATATTAATAATACCCTGGTTAGTTTTTCAGGCTGTTTGTGCAAGTCCCCCAAGGTACTTGGATTTGGAACCAATAGCTGAGCTGGCAATACCTGCAATGACTGACTGGTGCCTGTCTCCCATTTACTCACCTCCCCAGTCTCCTGGTTACAAAATGCCTGAATTGGTACTGAAATCTTACATTGACAATTAGATGGCTGATCATCTATGTGCACTCTGGTTTGTTATCAAATGTAATACCATGCAGTTGATGTACATGATATGAGACATGTAGCAGAAGATACTTCTGTTTTTTATATTTAAGTAAATGTTACAAACCTGTAAAACCTCTTGCTTGTTATTGAAGGTTTTTTTTTCTCTTTTTCTTTTTCGAAGAGCTTGATATTTGAAGTTTGCTGACTTTAAATCTGGAATTGTGCGCTGATTGAGTCTGTGTTTTGTTCTAGATGGACATGTGACTGTGTTGGCATCTGCTCTATTTCTTTCAGGATGCAATCCAAAGAAACTGAAAATAACTTTTGTTTGTTTTATTTTTTATTTTTTATTTTGTTCAAGGAACATGAAAGGGAAAAAGAAAATAAATGTTAATCTGATCTGGTGTCTTGAGTAGTTAGAGAGCTGATGGTTGAGAAGGACTTCGTTATGAATCCCTCATCCTTGATATATTTCAGATCTCAATAAAATATAGTTGGAAGAGATGAAGAGTTGTACTGGTGATGATCGTCCTTTTGCAATTTCCCATATCAGCATCATTAGAGCTGAATAGAGAAACACTATTGTTTGAAGGAATCTGCAAAAAAAGGTTTTTTTACCTAATATAAGTATTTTATTATAGATTAGATTATGTGAGAAAGCAGTCAATTCAATTAGGTTGAGTTAGTTCCATCTACTTTTCTTTATACAAGTGCTAGTCTAGAAGGCATTCCTTTTAATTGATGTTTGGTATGGAAGTGGAGGAATTTGAGCAACATCTGACTCATCAAAATGGAGGAGAAACAAGAAAAAGTGTGTTTATTTGGTGTTGTATATATGCATTCCTCCCTATCCAGTTCCTTAGCAACTGCACAACTATCAAGTTTGTGCAAGCAAGAATGATTTCTTCATTAATGAGTGCGTTTAAGATTTATTCAGTAGCATTATTATTGATTTACCAAGTTGTGGAAGCTGGGCCTCTCATCCCTGGTTACTACAAAGAATTTTGCCCACATGCGGAGGAGATTGTGAGACGTAACGTAGAGATTGCAGTCCTCAAAGATCCCCGGATGGCAGCCTCCCTTCTTCGACTACATTTTCATGATTGTTTTGTCATGGTCTCTAGCTCCTTTATACGAGCCCCTTATTCTTTCTCTAACATTATTGAATTTACAGTTTTAAGTTACAAATTTAGCAATACATACATGTTGTGATTTTTTGATGAGCAATGACCCGTCCTTTTGTGTTATTTTTTTATAGGGCTGTGATGCGTCAGTTCTTTTGGATAGCAGAGTGGACATGATAAGTGAGAAGCTAGCCGTGCCTAACTTAAACTCTCTTAGAGGATTTGAGGTGATTGATAGAATCAAATTCATCCTTGAAGAAGCTTGCCCTCATACAGTTTCTTGTGCAGATATTCTTGCCATTGCTGCTCGAGATGCTGTTGAATTGGTACGTAGAACATAAATATTTTTGTTCATCCTAATAATAATATGATGACATAAATTATCTTTTGATAAACAATGAATACTATACTGTCACAACAACAGATGCATAAACATTTATATTTTTCACCATTCAACAGAGAGGTGGTCCAAGATGGGAAGTTGAGTTGGGTAGGAGGGATTCTCTAAAAGCAAGTATCATTGGTGCCAACCAATATCTTCCAACTCCTAATTCTTCACTAGAGGTTCTAATTGCAAATTTTGAAGTTCAAGGTCTTAACTCTGAAGATTTGGTTATTTTATCAGGTAAATAACATGCATGAACGCTCACTTTTGTATATCTTATTTGAGTTAAAGAAACATTTGATCATTATGTTAACATTAATCTGACAGGTAGCCATACTATGGGAAGCTCAAGATGTTTAAACTTTAAGCCTAGAATATACGACTATATCATTGATGGTAAACAGGACAAACATAAGAGGAACACAGAATTCCGTAGAATACTAAGATCTATATGTCCTCGATCAGGAAGAGATGATGCCCTTGTACCAATTGACTTTGTGACTCCAGAGAAATTCGACAATCAATATTTCTACAATATCATTCAAGGAAGGGGGTTGCTACATAGTGATAATGTGCTGATATACGAGGACATTAAAGGGGATATAGTGAATCAAGTGTGGAAATGTGCCTCTGATCAAAAATATTTCTTCAAGTCGTATGTTAATTCAATCAGGAAGATGGGCAATATCAATGTACTTACTGGAGTGGAGGGAGAAATTCGACAAAATTGCAGATTTTCGAACACTTGGTAACTCAAAATAGATTAACAGTTTGTGAAATGTTGTATTAAATAATTACATAGAAGAATTATATGTGATGACTTAGAAGGTTATATACATATTTGTAAAGTTAACAAGAAATTTAAAGTGAGGAAAATACATATTTGTTCAATCGATTATATGTATTTAACAAGAAATTTGTTCAATAGATTATATACATATTTGTAAAGTTAAAGTGAGGAAAATTTAATAAGATTTAAGTTGCTTGAGTGTATTATAAGTTTTGAATCAACGAGTTCGATTTTGCCAACCTGTGAAAAACCAAGGTCACGACACGAGATATAGCAATCTTGGTCGTTTTTGAGTTTTTATTTATCAATCAAGACATCTAACTAGAGCCAGAGGCAATTACTAACCAACATTATGAATTATAATTTAAGGAAACAAATGTTCTCTTCCATTTTTTTCTCCCCCCATTTTCTCTTAACTTTTACTCTCTCTAGATCTCCATATTCTCTTTTATTTTGTATAAAAACCAAGGAATTAGATTTAACGAATTCTCAAGAAATTTCAGCGAAAATTTCATTTTTTGAAATTATGAAAAGAAAAAGGGCGAAAGAAAAAATGTACAAGGGTTTTTTTTTTCCGTAAATTTTGAAGTTTTTTCGTAAAACCAAAAACCAACTTACTTAAAAATTACATTTTCATAAATTTCGAGCTTTTTAATTATCATTTATTTTAATTATTTATTGATTTTTGAACCCACTTCATATTTTCTTATTATCATTTGAAAACTACCACCTGATTTTCTAATTATATATTAATTTCATGTTTGTTTCATTTATTAGTATTTAAGCTTCATTTAACGTGTTTGATAAATGTATTTACTTTCATTTTTTTATTTACACATTTCATTCAAAATTCATTATATATATATATACACACACACTAAAAACTCTTACATTTTTTCTCGATACATCGAAATATTTCTTAAAATTAGGAAATCGTAATTAATTCCAATAATGAAATCACAATCCTTAGTAAAAACTAACTATAAATGCACAGAAACCGAAATGTTGATTAGTTAAAGTAACAAAAAAAAATGGGAAATTCTTAAGTGCACCGACCTCAGTTCCTATCTCGATACAATCGTACGGTGTCTGGTAGCACCAGGCACAAAACCAGACACCGTATCATGACTCAAAAAAAATTGAGTCCCTCTAGGCGGCGAGGAGACGGGGGGAGGGTGGTTTGAACACTCATCCCCCTCGAGATTCACATGGGCGCGCATATCGATGAGATGGAGGGTCACAACCCCCTCCTTCGCCCGTTTCCTCGCTCGTTTCCTCGCCATTTAGAATCACTGAAAAAAAAATAGTCTTCAATCTTCTCTTCTCCTCAATTTAGGGTGGGAGTGGGGAGTGAGTGAGTGAGTGAGAGTTGTGTGTGTGTGATGATGGAAGGGAGAATAGCAATAGCCAGAGCAACGGCACCACCAACATCAATAAGAAGAAGTGTGGTTAACTCATACGCGTCCCCGTCTGAGTTTATTCCTCCGTACAACGACCCCTGGCGTCATCGCCTATCCCTCCCAAAACCCTCTTTGGTGGTCAGAACTGAGGTGAGGTATAGCTCACTGTTACTCTTTCTTCTTTATGTTTGCTAAATTTCCCAAATTAATCCAATTTTTAGTTAGCAGAGGCATCTTTCTTGTCTTGATACAATGTAAGTAGAGAATACACATTATGTTGCGTGTTTCTAAAAAATGATTGCCAAATCTCACTTAAGGTCAAGAGAAAAATAGACTCTTGTTCTACTTCACAGAAACTACATGTGTTTGGAATCATTCAGCTTACCCATTGCCCACATAAATAAATTGACTCTTGGGGTAACTTCTTTCATCCAGAAAAACGTTATTGTCAAAGGGTAAGGGGAGGATAACATGGTTGCTTGCAGCATAAGTTTTCATGACTGCATGTTTCACTTCCCTATTTCCAATCATCTTCTAGATCATTGGCAATCCTTTGCTGCAGAATATCTATATCTAACAATTGTAGAAGGGCAAGGGAGTTCAGAGTCTCTAATGGCTCTTCTTAGACCAAGATTCCAGCCAGCTTCCTGAGTTTCCTTCAACTCCCATGAAAAGCTCAGCTATACTATTGTTTTCCTTGAGTGACAAATTGTAAATGGTTCTTAATTGGTCCATGAGTCACAATCTTAAGTATTTTTTCCCCTCTAGCTTGTATGTGGCTCTGTAACTGCTCAAGAGGAGTATTCCCCACCCAAACATCATTCCAAAAGTTCATGATAGCTCTCCACCAAGCACATCCATAAGTTGGGCACAAACTGTAGCATAATAATGGATCCACGCACCCCTGTCTGCTAACTAACAAAATCTAAAAAACTATATGACCCATTGCTTCCACTCCATGGTTGACATGTATTGAGCCATCTAGCCCCAACTTGTGGTGATGCATTATGCCAGATGTTTTTTATTTTGTTTTAATTTACTTTTTGCTATCCTACGTTGCTATAAAGTATGGCTGATTTCTTGTATGTGTGTATTAGTCCTCAGACACCGTGGTCTGTGGTTGAGTTCATTTTCTCGTAAAACCTAAACTCAGCAAACATGTATGATACAACAAACATTTCTATTGATAAACACACAGGCTTATATTTGGGTGCAATGAGCAAGTTTCCATTAAATTTGCGCATGCAAATCTATATTGAAGGCATTATTGGCTTATATCTAAAGCTGACAAATGAACAATTGAGCATACCTTAGGGTTCTTACTACCATGAGAAGTGCATTACATACCTTGGGATAAATTTCTGATATGCTAACAACGACATGATACAGATGTCGGTATCCAATACTGGTAAGTGGTATTGGATATGGTGATCAAAGAAAACAAGGATACACATACTTTCCTTATATAAATCTTATTTTATCTTGTTCCATTTTTATTATTTGTAGACCTCATTTATAAGATATAGTTTTTACTTATTCAATAATATACTCATGTTCTACAAACACACACATACATACATAAATAGCTAATTTGAGATTACCTCAGAACATATCAGTATTTTAGTCGGCCCCCGTGACTAGCGGCCCACACTCGTTGACCGTCTGTTTTCAAAATGTTCATATTTAGCTAACCAAAATACCCTTAAAAAATTTAAGGCCGAGATTTCAATGTTTTGTATCTCAAAGAAAACCAAAAGGGTTCAATCAAAACAATAATTGTCTCTCTATGCAGTTAAAACGGATAATGGATTCATAACGATCTAGAAGTGTCATAGGTTATAACGGGATATAACGTAATATAATGGAACATTTGGTTAAATATATTTTTAATACCCCCACAAAGTATTGTGGTATTATAGAAACAAAAAAGTAAATCATGTTCATAACATTAAATTTAAAAATATCAAAACATTAATAAAAAACATCTTCCCTTCATATGAGAGTGAGATTGCAATAGAGAGTGCGATCGACTCTTCGTTTTCTTCCCTTTTTCTTCTCTCGTTCTCCGTCAACCGCCAAGGTCTGGTTCTCTGTTGATCGGCAACGGCGAGCTCCGATCCTTCTTCTTCGATCGATAAAGAAATGAATGATTTTTTTTATATATATTAGAACAAAAAGTTAAAACGGCATTATTGACAAAAAACGTTTCTCAATAATGGTCATATAACAGCGTTATATTGGAATCTAATATCATAACGTAACGGCTCACCCCTGTTAAGCATTATATCGGAGTTACATCAGCGTCAGAACGTTGTTTTAACTGCACAGACGTATCTCGAGGAAGACCTACGGTTATTAAACCCAACCCAACCCACCTCCTCATTTTTCCTTTATCTCTCCCTCTTTGATTGAAATTCCCTGCCACTACTGCCTTGCTCCCCTTTCTTCTCCGTCCACACGCAACAACATTGTCCCCCTATTCCCGCCTCCTATCTCTGAATCGAACCACCATCGCCCTCCAACTGTTCCTCTGTGTTAGAACCAACGCAACCCTCTCGGCCACCACATTCTCTTCCACACCTGCGCTCTAAGAACAACCATCACCCCACCCTCTCCATCCTCCCGATGGAACCACCCACCCCATCCTCTAAATTGCATCACCACAATCCTCGGTCTTCTTTTATTTTCTCCTCTCACATCAACAACGATGGTAGCAATAACAGGGGTGCGATCATTAGCAATGAAAGGGCGAAGGATTGCAGGGTCTACATTGGCAATGTCTCTGACGATGTCGAGTGGGATAATTTGGGAGAGGGACGAATAGTGACGAGGCAAGCATCCTTGCCTGAGAGGCCAACTGCGGTGGCGTCGACTTTGTTGATGAGGGAAACTAGGTGTTTGTTAACCTTGCAAACAAAAACTATTCAACTATTTCCATGGTGGCTGCATCGGTAACACAGAGGTCATTGAGGAAATTGGGTTGAAGTTTGATAATCTCATAACGTAACGGCGTTATATAGGAATTGTGATATAAAAACGTGATAATCTCATAACGTAACGGCATTATATCGGAGTTACATCAGTGTTAGAACGTTGTTTTAACTGCACAGACATATCTCGATGAAGGCTTACGGTTATTAAACCCAACCCACCTCCTCCTTTTTCCTTTATCTCTACCTCTTTGATTGAAATTCCCTGCCACTACTGCCTTGCTCCCCTTTTTTCCCCATCTCCGTCCACACGCAACAACATCGTTCCCCTATCCCCGCCTCCTATTTTTGAAACGAACAACCATCGCCCTCCAACTGTTCCTCTGCGTTAGAACCAACGCTACCCTCTCGGCCACCACATTCTCCTCCACGCCTGCGCTCTAAGAACAACCATCACCGCACCCTCTCCATCCTCCCGATGGAACCACCCATCATCATCAGCATCAAAGCCCATTCTCGATATTTTCGGGGTCGGCTACATGGATTTTGGTTCTCCAAGCAATGCGGTCTTCCCACATATCCTCGTCTAATCCAAGCTCAATGATATCTTCATTCACCGCCTTTATCCAAGTTTTCAACGGTCGTCCCTTTCGTCTACACTCTCCATTAACTTGTCAATCTAGACATTTTCTAATTGGCGCCGTGCTTGGTCTCCTTCGCACATGACCAAACCAAGTTAAACGTCTTTTTCTAATTTTGTCCTCTATGGGCGTTACACCTAAGTATCTCCTAATTCTTTCATTTCTAATTTTATCCTTACGAGTTTTACCACACATCCACCTTAATATACGCATTTCTGCTACTGCCATCCTATGCGTATGTTGTCCCGTAGTAGCCCAACATTCTGAACCGTATAGCATGGCTGGTCGAACAATTGTCTTGTAGCATTTCCCTTTTAGCCTTGCAGGCATCCATCTATCGCATAATACTCCTGACGTCATTCTCCATTTCAACCAACCAGCTTTAATCCTATGGTCTACATCTTCTCCAATAGCCCAATTCTTTTGAATTATAGATCCTAGATATCGAAAAGCCTCACACTCTGGGACCTCTACACCTTCGATCTCAATTGCATTACTTCTTCCTCTTGGTTCACAACCAAAGTTGCACACTAGATACTCCGTCTTCGAATGACTAATTCTAAAACCTTTACTCTCTAAAGCCGTCCGCCACCTATCTAATTTCTGACCTAAATCTGCACTAGTCTCATCAATTAAGACAATATCATCTGCAAATAGCATGCACCAAGGTACATCTTCTTGCAGATGTCTCGTCAACTCATCCATGATCAAAGCAAAGAGATATGGACTTAACGCCGACCCTTGATGTAGTCCTACTGACACTGGAAATTCACTGGACATCCCACCTACTGTGCAAACACTTGTTACAGCCCCTTCATACATATCCTTAATGATATCGACATAACATTGAGACACTTTCTTCCTTTCAAGCACCTACCAAATTAACTCCCTGGGGACCCTATCATATGTTTTCTCCAGATCAATAAAAACCATATGCAAACTCTTACGTGCCTCTCGATATTTTTCTATAGTTTGCCTAAGCAGGAAGATGGCCTCCGTAGTAGACCTACCCGGCATAAATCCAAATTGATTCTCCAAAATCGTGGTTAAACTCCTAAGTCTTCGTTCTATAACCCTCACCCAAAGTTTCATCGTATGACTCAAGCTTTATCCCTGTATAGTTCGAGCAATTCTGGATATCCCCTTTGTTCTTGCAGATGGAACCACCCACCCCATCCTCTAAATTGCATCACCATAATCTTCGGTCTTTTTTTATTTTCTCCTCTCACATCAACAACAATGTAGCAATAACAGGGATGCAATCATTAGCAATGAGAGGGCGAAGGATTGCAGGGTCTACATTGGCAATTTCTCTAACGATGTCGAGTTGGGTAATTTGGGAGAGGGACGAGTAGTGACGAGGCAAGCATCCTTGCCTGAGAGGCCAACCGCGGTGGCGTCGTCTTTGTTGATGAGGGAAACTAGGTGTTTGTTAACCTTGCAAACAAAAACTATTCAACTATTTCCATGGTGGCTGCATTGGTGACACAGAAGTCATTGAGGAAATTGGGTTGAAGTTTGAGCTTGGCGAGCCTGGTGTTGATTTTAGGGCCACCACAATGGACAAAGACAGGGCGGATGTCGACACGGGAGAGTAGAATGAGTTTCTTTTATGACGGAAGCTCGAAGGGATTGAGACTTCATGGTTGGGCCACCATATTTGACTGTAGTGGTCTTTCCTCAAAATTTTGGGGATAGTTTGAAGAAGATGAGGTTAGGTGTTTTAGTTGCAGAGATTGGGAGAGGGGATGTTTGGGGTGGGGTGGTTCAGATTCAATTGTAGAGGGGGTTTGGAGAAGATGACGATGGCGTGGGAGGAGGTTGACCATTAATCATCCTCGTGATATTCAAATCCTCGTGACAGTGGCAATTTCACTAGTAAGAGAGTCTAGTTTCTATATCCTCTTACAGAATTGTAATTGGAATTTGGTGTAGAGAATTACACTCTTTTTAGTGTGGGGGGTCACTCTGTAGGATAGGAAATTATTAGCCTTAACTGAAGAAGATTTTTTTTGGTAACTTGTTAGGGTTTAGAGAAGAAATTGGACGAATAAGTGATCAAAGATGGTGAGTTTTTGGGGATTAATGAGATGTTTTTACCTGATTTAGAAAACCTAAAATTGAAGATTTTTGTGATTAAACTACTTAATTCAAGTTCGAGTTAGGGTTCTTTGTTTACGTTTAAGAGAGAGATGTTTTGAGTTTGTTTGGTGTGTTTGAATGAATATATAAAGATGTTCGCGTGTCATTACATGTGAGTTGCGGAGGCGGTGAGTTGATTAAGGAAGTTGTTATGCACGTGCACAAGATTCATTTAGTCCATCCACATCCAAATTCAGAAACCATGTTCATATGTGATTTGTGGGAGAGAAGGACGGAGACAAAGAGAGGGAATCTCGACAGCGAGGAGAAATTCGTTGGTTTGTAGCAAAGAGAGAGGTGAAGAAGGAGAGAAGGACACAATGAGTGAGTGAATCAACTCAACTTCATCGGGTGAGTCTTATTTTTTTTTTTTATGAGATTTGATTATGAAAAGGGAAAACAAATACGAAGATTGGTTTAGAGAGTATTTGAAGAAATGCTCGAGAGAGGGAGAGGGAAGAATGGATGGGATTGACACTTGTTGCCCGCCATGATGAGAGATGCTTTCTGGACTTTGCTTCAGAGCTTGGACTTCAGTGGACGGTAAAGCTGGACATTGTCATAAATGCCCTTCGTTCCTTTGGATTCGGATTGGAACACAACATACCAAGTCGGATTTGGATTTGTACTATTAAATAAAAATTCCGGTAAGATCGGATTCAAATTTCCTGTGTCCTTACCAGAATTGGATTCGGATTTCTGACAATCTGGCCCGAATTTGATCCGGTTACACCCTCATTTAATCCCGTTGGAAGGTTTCGATCCACGCTTTCTTGAACTGACAGATTGGGGTATAGAGCCACAACAAGAATGAAAGGTCCTAAGGTTACTGACTTTTTAATGGCCATACCCCATCTAGTACACAAAGTCACACATCACGTATGATGAGGCATGGAATATTAGTAGCTAGCAGAATATTAGAACCAATCAACTGTATAGGTACATTGGCAGGATCATACTTCATAATACTATGCATTCACATAATTCTGAGTCATATCAAAGTTGCACCTGAGTTGGGATGTAATTAATGTAGTAGAACTTGACTTGATTGTTGACGACCATCACAATTAGCCCTAGAAACTGACTTATTAAGGCATATCTAGTCCTCTAGATGGGTCATGAGACCTCTTGACGTTGTTGAAATAATATGCAACAAGCGTTGTCCTTTGTGTTAGCCTATTGAAGTCATGTTTTACAGTTCCTTATCTTAAGAAGTTAGAACATCATGTACTGATCGATGTGCACACACTGAGTAAAATTTACTAATTTGTTAGTTTGGATCTTCATATGACTCATGGACGGTTTAAACGAAATCAAACTGATGCTTAAGCCTCACACAATCCTAATGAGGCTTTAAGCACCAAGGCTATGAAGCTTAAGCCTCAATTTGAACATGTGTGTCTACATATATTTATTTATTTTGATGGCATCTTAAATACTCCTAAGGGCATAGTTAATTAGTGTTTTTCCTTAGCTTATAAGGGATGTAAGTAGTAGTTATAAAGGGGTCAGTTAGCCTCAACGGTCGAGCAGTATTTAGGCAACAGAGTAGGAATTATTTTACCAGTTTAGAATGTAATCTTAAAAACAAAACTAGGGTTCTTAGTAATGAACAACCTAAATTTTTGTTTTTGTTCATTTTTTTTTAATCTTGGATAAATTGTTTACATGATGTTTTCCGTTGCACCTATACCATTATATTTATTGAATTTTTTTTTTACTATTTTTTTATATATTTTTTTACTTTGTAACCAAAACCTTGTTTTTTGATCCACTTGTCTTCGCCCTAATGCTTATTTTATGTGTTTCTGTGTTTTTGTTATTTTTCTGACTTACAAGTCATAACTACTAGTCAACTCATAGTGAGGTTTTTTTTGTTTGGAAATTTTAGAGATATTGATAATTTGTAATATGGTATCGTTATGACTTGTGATTGTGCTATGGCGTTTGTGGCATTTTAATAGTAATATGGCATTAGTATGTGATGAATATGTTACATATGCTTCATATTTTCGTCGTAACATTTGATAAAAGCGTGACTGAAGATGCAAACATGCGGTGAACGTGTCACTTGTGCTTCTGTGTTTATTTCATTGAATAGATAGATTAACTTTAGTCTCATTATTTATGATTATTTCCCCTTTTTTTAGCATTTATTAAGGTATTTTAACAAAAAATTAAGGCTTACAGATCAGTTTAGTGAGGCTTCCGCCTCCCACCTCAATAAAGGTAACCGCCTCAGTGTCTGATTAAGCTTTCTGGATAATATCTTAATCGTTGGTCCACAATGATGAGATGTGATCTCTAGCTGAAAGAAGAAAGACAAATCGAATTACATCCAAACCCTCCAGTTCATTGATCTAGTAGTAGTTTTTTAATTCTCGAGAACTCTCTAACTTTCTACTCTACTTTGTTTATGTTTTTACTTGTTTCAGTCACAGGTATGGAAAGAAGAAAGGAGGCCTCATCCTCCTTGTGTGATTTGTAGAGGCAGTGGGAAGGTTGATTGTCGCCATTGTCGAGGAAGAGGTCACTCTCTATACCTCTTACATAAATACATTGCAATGTTACCGTGATACGGTTTTGCATAACAGAAACTAAAACGACGAAAACCTATGAAAATAAATTGTACTTAACTATGATAAAATGTTTTGTAGGGATATATTGAACTGAGTCATGCTCTTGTAGGAATTTTGTTTGCCATGCTTTTGTTGTGGACATTGTGACTCCACTTTGGCACCTTCTAGCTGGTGTAGTCGCAACTGTTTTGGTGTAGTTGCAGTTGTTTTGCAGGTAGAGAAACTCACATTACCTATGAGGAAATGAAAGATGGGAAGGAAAATATTAAGAACCAAGTATTAAACACCTGAGCACTATGCCTATACATATTAATTAATTATTTTAATCTCAACTAAGAGCCACCATTGTGTGAGATATCAATTGTTAAGAATAAGCCAATACTCCTCAAAAGCCCGAGCTATTAAGGAGAGGAAGGCTAATTAGTAATTACTTAGCTAGGATCGTAACAGAAAAAGTTAAATGTCTTAACTATAGCATAAGCGATTCACTCGAACATGCAAATCATCAAAACTAGAGTTGTTCATCTCTCATAAAAACCCCAGTTCTCTACAAGGTTAAGTCATCAATTCCCATTCAGTACCTCTAATTTGGAAATGTTGAAAGCCCCTTTATAATGTAAGAGTCACGGAAAGTAGGAATTGGTATTTTATTTGTTTGATTTATTTATTTATGTAGATGGTTGGGCCTAAGTTAGCCCATTAAAATAATGTGTATTGGCATATTAGCTATGCAGTTAAAATGGATAACGGATTCGTAAAGGTCGGGGAGCGTTATAGGATATAATGGGATTTAACGACCTATTTTTTTAATTATACCCCCATTAAATATTAATGTATTATAGAGCAAAACAAGTCAATAATAAATAATTAAATCATGTTCAAAACATAAAATCCAAAAACATCAAATCATCTAAATCAAAACATACGATCCTTTAATTGAAGACTACTTTTCTATGTATTTATAATTTGGTTGTAGGTGGTCATCAATTATGGGACATCAGTGATCAGAGTATTCGACTTTCAATTGTCCCTGTTAAAAAAGGGTACAAAAGTACAAAAGGAGAATGTTGTTGCTGCCCATATTGCATTGGATGACAACATATCATGACTTGCATGATGCAACGAATTTCCAAGGCAATAAGCACAATAATATACACCTTGTGATTTTATGTACCCATATTCTGTATCTTACAACAATATTAGTGAATAAAAAAAGTATAAAAACACAAAGAAAGGGGTGTCTTTGGAATATATAAAGAATTGTGTGTGTAAATACATGAAATGGATAAGGGGAGAAGAGAAATGAAACTAAAACAGTTTTGCAAAGGCCATGCCAATGAACACTAGATTTTATGATTAAATAAAGAAGTTTTATGATGAAATAAAGAAGTGTTTTGAATTCCTTCAAATACCATCAAAATTAGTACCAGTGCATTGTTCGCTATCGGAGGTGGACGAGTTATCGAATAATGAAAATTGGAGACAGATTGGGGAGGAGGTTATCTAAAAGTGATCGATCAATCTGTCCGATCGACTCAACCAACATCAGCCCAACAGGTTGATCGGCCTGGAGTTATGGGCGGTGTTGTGCGACAGGTCAGTGCTTCCCTTTAGGGTTTGCGATCCCAAGTTCACCATTTAGTGTCTTGCGCAGTGCCCTCTTCCATGTGCATTCGCGAAGGAGTTTCTTGTGTGCCAGAAGCAGAGAGTATAATAGGAATAAGATTATAAATATATCAATAGAATATGTTTATTATGTTTCAGATTTAATCAATTTGGGAACATTCAATTTGATATGACCAAATGTAAAGTTCTAGTTGGCTACCACGAAGGGCTACTAATTGGTGATATCAAGTTGGATATACCCGAACGGCGAAGGAGTTTGGGATTGGGATACATTGCTATTGGGGAAGATCTTAGTGAGGCAATCAACAGCTACGTTGCACTTCCTGTATGCATGTTCCACTCAACAACTTGCATGATGCTTCTACATTACCAAGAGGGGTCTTTGTTTGAGTTGAAGTGATGTGTAATGCCCTCATTATGAGTTGCTATGCAAACCCTCGTCACTTGATATTCTTTTTTTCTGGTTTTCGTCCCAGCTCAAAGCCTTCCATATCACAAATTGTTATTGAGGAATGAAGGGCAGATTCTGATCCTGCAACAATTACAGTTCTTTGCGAGTCTCTCAAAATTGCATGAAGCCCACCCCATGTGTAATTTAAGGTTCCATCTACCCTTTGTAAGTCCATTTTCATTTCAGACCAGTTTTCACAAAGAACTCAGTGGTAAGACTCTTGCTCCACAAGTTTTTCGACTTTCATTGTTGTCCTCGAGCTTAACTTGCAGCCATGCTACCTTTGTTCTGACTTTGCCAAGAATTCTCTAAAACAGTTCATTCTCAAACTGGCTCGTGTTTAAAGATCTTGTCCTGCTATTCTAACTCAAGACTCAGTAGACGCTGCACTTAAGAAGGGGGATAATGGATCTTCTTGGCGAACCCCTCGCATTAATGAAAATCTTGATAGCCTAGCCCCTCTAGTATACTAAAATCCTATCTGAACCCTAGTTGCAAAGATTAACACACACAGATATAGAACCTCTTGGAATCTGGGTTCTTTTCTACCTTTTTCTGTTTTATCTATTTCTTTCCCTTGCTTTTTTTATTCCCTTCCATAGGCACAGCGTTTGAATCTGGTCCACCCATAGATGAGAGATGGTGAGCAACAACAAAATCTCTCTACTGTTCTTGCAGTTCTCCAATCCATTTCATTTCTAAGGCCTTGTGCTCTTTGATTGTACACCATAAGATTCAGAACTCCATGCCACACGTGTCGAGTATGAACATTGAACATGTGTTCTTTATTCTCTTTTGCGGCCTGATATAAACCACATAGAGATTACCTTAGGGTGCCCCAACATGCCATCTTATCTTGTGCATTAAGTACTATTTTCAATGCTAACTAGGCTGTGAAAGAATGGTGAGGTATTCTGTCTTTGAACCACACGAGCTTAGGCCAATAAGGATTGAGCTTATGTGATGAAGAATATTGTGACTTTTCTTCATCCCAATCTCTCCTTAAGGTGTAATTGGTCGAACAATCTTGTCTTCAACTTCTGACTCAACTTTCACCTCCCTTAAATAATCTTTGATATCACCAATAACATATATAAGGTGATCCCTTAAGAGCCCAAATTGCAAGTACCTAGAGTTATAGCTGTAAACTTGGTCGCTAGAATGCCAACTTTGCCTCTTGTATGTTTTGTCAGGAAAGTATAGTTCTTTCCATTACTACCTGATGTATAGCTTGTCGGGAAGGGGGGTTTTGTCTATTTATACCATCTTCTCATATAGAGGCCCAATTAGTCAATTGTTTCCATCCCTTAAACTACATTTTGAATCCCCTTTTTGGCCTAACCGAGTCCCACATTCTATAGTTTGATAAGCTGGCTGAAATTTGGGCTGTGTATATAATTGTCAAGTGCTAAGTACTTTAGCTTGTGGAAAAGTTGGGTATATTTCTTCGAATTCTTTGAGAAGAAGATGACTTTGATTTTTGAAGGTGAAGAACATGAAATTGGGAAACTTGGAAGGGGTATGTTGATGACACGTCATACTACTATCCAATCGACAATGCCGCGACTGATTGTGGGAATTTCTTGGATTGATGATGTTGGTCCTATACTCCTATTCCACTATAAACTTGAGGTCAAGTTCTTTCGAATGTTGGATGGCTTAATTGAAATCGGGGCCTTTGTCCAAGTGTGCTTGTTTGCTTTTTAGGAAATCAAAGTTTAATAACGGGAGCATTTCTTGGGCATATGTCGTAATGGATGGTTTCTTTTTCAATAGAATTAGCATTTCTCTTATTTTATAAATTGGACTGCTGCATTGTTGTAATTGAGATGAAGAATAGTAATTGACATTTTAGTTTTTAAGGAACTTGACAGTTTATTTGATAGTCATTAATTTTACTAATTATTTTTATCAGGTTGGAAAGGAAAAAAAAACCTCGAGGGTGTGTATGATTTTTGTTTTTCATGGAAAACATAAAAATAGCGAAAACATGGTGGAAGAGAGGAGAGAAAGGAAGGGAGTGACCATAGAAATTACCTTTCACTGCCTATCTTCTCTCAAAATCATGGAAAAAAAATTCTTGGGAGAGGGGGGTGGCTAAGAATGTTTTTCCATTGAAAACTATAGGATCATAGATATCTTCAATCATGGGATAAAAAAAATTTCTTACTTACCCTCTCATCTCTACTATTTTAAAAATAGATTAAATAAGGTTTCAGAACAAGAGCATGAACTGTTGTTTTGGTGACCACAAACACTTTTCCTCTTTGCCGCAGTTGTTGAAGAAAATGAGGATGGAGAACATAATGAAAATACAGATGTTTTGTAAAAAAAAATCTAAGTGCTAAGATCCTCAAACACGTGTGCATATTGATTTGAAGCAGGAGGTAATGAAATTCTCATTCCATAATGAAGTTGGATAAACACGTGTATGCTAAAGAAATAAAAAACACAGTAGAGCATTTTGAGAAAAGCTTTGGAATCATGAGTGGCCTGGGATTCTTGGAAAGATTGTTCTCACCGTCGTCAACGAAATAGACATTAAAGATTTGTTTGGTTCAAAAGAAATTTTAACCAAGAAAATTTGCAAAAAGTGAGAAGAGAGGAGTGAACGGGAAAAATTGAATTTGATAATGATCTCTATCTTTTTGGTTTTTACAAAATTGGGACAATTGTTTTCTGAAGGTGGAACAAAGAATATCTTCTCAAAATACATGTTCATCATCCACCTCAAGCTCATGCTGGATAACTTCTCCCACTTGATATCCTATCTCTTCTCGCCAATTTATCTATATTTTATTATTGATATTAATAACATTATTATTGCTAAAGAATATTGTTATTATTATTATTAATGTAATATACAACTAATCTAATTAAACTAAAATAAACATAATCAAATAAATCAATTCATATTCTTCATTCAACCAACTACAAGCAATGGCCTATAAGCCCCATTTATACTAAACCTAACTTGAAAATCAAACAATCTAACTCTAATGCTATTAGAGCTATAATCTCTGCTTATTCTAATGGACTTACTTAGGCCTGACCCAACAACTAAACTAAATTAAATGAATAAACTAAATCCTACGTTACATCACCTTCCTCGGGTTGAAGAAGCTCGTTCTCGAGCTTGGAGTCGAAGAAGTAGACAAGGCGAAATGCACATGAAGTAGACAGCTTCAGAACTTTCCAGGATACACACTTGCTAAAAACCAGTGTTCTAAAAATCGCTAGGCGCTGGGCGGGCGGCGAGCAGGTGCCTAGCGCCCAGGGGCCTAGGCGGTCTTAAGTTTTGTATTATAACTTTAATAATTTACAAAAGTTAAGCATAATACCTTATCAATTACATCCAATTTAATGTCAATATACATATGCAAAATTTAAAAACATGAAAAATTAACAATCGTGAACAAAATTTATTAAAACTCAAATGACTGAAGTTGGTCATGATGGGTACTTTATATAAATTTGAATTTGTGTAATCTTTTATTTTTCTTCAAATTGCATGAATAACCTCAGTTATGTTTGATAAAATCTACATTAGTAAAATTGGTACCGGCAGATCCTTTGAGAATTCCATTAAGTAATCATCTTTCGCTACATTTAGACATATCATCATCATCATCATCAAAGCCCATTCCCGAGATTTTCTAAAAAAACAATTAAATAGTTTATTTCTAAAAAATAGGAAAGAAAAATAAAATAAGAACACAATCAACCTTATTAAAAAATAAAAAAATAAAAAATAAAAAAATAAAAAAATAAAAAAAAATAAAAATAAATAAAAATCTCCTAGACCGCCTAGAGTCCGCCTAGACCCCGCCTAGGCCGCCTAGACCGCCTAGACCGCCTAGCCCGCCTAGACCCCGCCCAGACCCGCCTAGACCCGCCCAGACCGCCCAGACTGCCCGCCCAGGCATTAATCTGGGCGGTTTTCCACCTTCTAGCGCCTAGGCGGCCGCCTAGACCGATTTTTAGAACACTGCTAAAAACAGCCGAACCAACTCAGAAATGGAGCAAGGTAACTCAAAGAACCTTAATTTGCAATAAACCTGTTGAGAAGACTCTTGCGCATAAACTCATGCCACAAATTGTTCCCAATATGAGTCATGTAACCTTCATTGCTCACTATACCTGCCACTATGGAAACATCCTCGTTTACTCGAAAATGAAAAAAAGTCGCAGAGATCAAATGACCCACATTTTGGAAATCAAGTACGTGTATTGGTGCCCTTAACTTCATCAAAAAGTTGGAGGAACTAACAAACAGAATGGATCGTCTTGTTCTTTTCGCCTATTCAAGTGTCTTTCTTCAATACTTTTTTATGTTCCCATCCTATTGTCAGATATCTTAATCAAGCGCTCGTACCTCTCCTCCGCCCTTGTTTCTTCGCGCTCTCATTTTTTTTTAAAATCTCTCCAAAACTCCTAGTTTGGCTCAACTAGTGCCATAGTGGGATCGTTTTTTTTTTTTTTTTGGGGGGGGGGGGGGGGGGGTGTGTAGGGGAAACGAGTTCAGGTTAAGGGACGTAGGTGTATCGTGGTTGTGGATAGTAAAAGGGGTGTAACCACTAGATATGGGCTTGGGTTGTATTGGTATGTGGATAATAAATGAATGGATATTGGGAATATGGGTCACTTTTTTTAATAACCCGTTGGACCAGGACTTCTTAAGAAAATCAGGCCAGGGACCTGATTGAAAATATAGTTCAGAGACCTATGTGGAAAAGTATTTTCTTCTTCCCAGATCTGAAACAGAACAGAGGGTTGGGTGGTCTAAACGAACAAGGGGGTTCGAGGGATGTGGCCTGCAATGGTGACAACGGCTGTGGCTTGGCACAGCAAGCCAGATGGTGGTGAGGGGCGGGGTTTGTGTTGAGGTTGTGGCTGCCTACGAAGGTAGACCTGACAGGCCACGGTGCTAGTTGCAAGTTCCAATGAATCTGACTAAAGTGGTGCTAGTGGCCTCGATTTGTATGGTTGTTGGTGGTTGGCAGCAAATAGTGACAGATATTATTATAGATGGTTGGATTTGAGTGTGGTGGCAGGCATGTTCAACTCGAACTATGTGTTCTTCAATGGTTTTCTATTTTCTTTCTTTTCTTCAAACAGTCAATCTTCTTGTCTTCAAAACTCTTTTCAAATAATCAATAGAACATTTTATTTGTTATACCAAATAATGTAATCTACAACTAATCTAAATTAACCTACATCTACAATTAAACTAAAATAAAAATAAACAAATTAATCAATTCATATTCATCATTCAACCAACTATAAGCAATGGCCTATAGTCCCTATTTATACTAAATCTAACTTGCGAATCAAACAATCTAACCCTAAATGCTATTGGAGCCCTAGTCTCCACTTATTCTAGTGAGCTTGCCTAGGCCCGAACCAACAACTCAACTAAATTAAATAAATAAACTAAATCCTATGTTCCATCATCATTATTATTATTATTGTTGTTGTTGTTGGTATTATTATTATTATTATTATTATTATTATTATTATTATTATTATTATTATTATTATTATTATTTAGTAAAGCAAGTTGGGATGGAAGGGCCCCTCCCAATTTATTAAAAGTTCAAAATGCCAAGAATCTACATAAAAAAATCCAGTTAGGAGGCTCATACGGTCATACCACAAGCATCACATGCAAACCCAAACATCCTTATTTCCTATAGATAGGCACCTAAGGGTTGCTCCATCATATGCTCTCTCTTCTTCTAGTGTATACAAAATTTCCCATATCAAATTTACGAAATTATCTATACTCCTACATCCTATCTAAGGGGTAAGAAAACCAGTTGATAACTTTGGGACCATCAAGACAGGTAATCTCATCAATAATATGTTGATCCTGCCTAGGTGAAACTCCTCCTTTAATATAGTCGCAACCTGTTATTATTTCAATAACCTATTCAAAATCCAGTTGCTTGACTAATCTTACTCCCGCCAATAGTGCTTGAGATTCAATACGTTGAATTGGCCCATTTTCAATTCTACCAATGAAAGCTATAATCATCCTTCCTTTACTGTTCCGACCAAGCGTCCAATCTGCCTTTGTGGATTGATCCGTCTGTGCTTATCTTGACACAACCAGCAGGGGGGGGGGGCTCCCACCAATACATCCTCATTATCTGCATAGTGCATGCTGAAATTGGGTGATAGGTTCTAGTATTCACACAATTGTTGTCTATTGTATATTGTATCTTTCACATTGCGAACAATCATCATCATGCATTCCTTGATCAAGTTCTTCCCTTTGTTCACTACTTCATCTGCTGTTCTATATGTATTCCTAAACCTTCTGGCATTTCTTTCCTCCCTCAACATATACATAGTACACTTCCAAGAAGTTCTCACAACAAAGACTAGCACCTTTCACATGTGCAAAATCCCATCTCCATTCAACCTGCTTGATTTGTCTACTAATTCCTGAGCTTTTAAGTTGCCCCAAACATAAGCACAGACTACACAATTGAAGAAATGTCGAGTGTTTTCGTGGTCATTGTTACATAAATTACATAAAGATGTTTTTTTTTTTTGGAAGGCGAGCTGGGTTTTTAAGGATCCCATAACCTATCAACTGGGCGACCTATAGGTCAACACCCATTAGAAATTAACCATGCCGCAGGTGGGATTCGAAGCTAGGACGTGGGGAACAAGCCCACACAGCCCTAACCACTAGGCCATAACACCATTGGCTACATAAAGATGTTGTTAAACAGCCCACTGTACCATAATCTGTTTTGGGTTTTGTCTCACATTCTGGTGTTGCATAAACTACAAAAAGATGTAGTTAACTGCCCACTGTACCATAATCTATCTTGGGTTTGTATCACATTCTGGGTCACCATCCAACTAAAGAAGTTGTACTTAGGCCATCCATTAGCATCCCAAAAGATTCTCCACCGTCTTGAACTATTTCCTCCCTTCATCAAATCTTTTGTAAGCTTGATTAATAGAAATTTCCTGATGGAACAGATGACCAAAACGAAGCATCCTTATGCAGTATTATTGGTTGCTGTCTTAGCCAATTTTGTGCCATAACTGATTGAACACCTGATCGGAACTTCCATCCGTTGTTCCTTCTCACCTTGCTAACACTAGCATTATCTGGGGCTACTTTATTCAAAAGTCTCAAATTCAAAATACCAGGCCCAACAGCTTGTTTGGAGCAAGCTAACACTACATCAAATTGACATTTTTATAACAACCCCCAAAAAAGTATCACTTTTAAGCTATAACAATCCACTAAACAATTTTACACATTTTCACAAATAAAGTGATACAATAATTATATCACCATAAGAGGAAGGTGCTACAAGTGATACTATTCATGGTGATCCAATTTATTGTAATATTTTTTTTGTGTACTGTTTTTCATTGTTTTTTCCTGAATTTAGTTTTGACTTGAAATTGTTTGGTGGATTGTTACAGCTGAAAAGTGTTATTGTTTTTGGGTTGTTACAAAAATGCCAATTTAGTGTAGTGTAACCTTTTCCCAGAAGTCACATTACTCTTCTTCTGGAAATGAACACTCCCCTCCCTCCATAAGAATTTATTACATATAGAAGCTATAGTTTAATGACACCAGCTGGCAGGAGAAATGTTCTAGACCAATAAACCTGAATTGAGATAAAGCTGCTTTAATCAACACGAGTCGTCCTGCATAAGAAAGATGTCTCACCTTCCAGTCTTAGATTCTTGATGTAATCTTCTCAATTAGAGGAGCATAGTCTGCTTTAACCAAATATGCTAGTCACAAGATGGACACCCAAGTAGATCAGCTTTTGGGGTGGGGAGTGAATGAAAATTCATATTGTATTTGCAGCTTCACTGGCACTCTTCATCCAGCCCACCAATCAACATCTAACTCTTCTGCCTTTCAAAAAAAAAACAGTAACTCTTCTAGTAATTCACATGTAACCCATCATTCGAGAGAAGGCTTTCAGTCTCTTTAATACATAAAAACGAGTTTTTGTGGGATTTAGTAAACACCATCAAATCATCAGCAATACACTAACTATTTGGGGATCCCTGCATTTAGAATGTAATATCATATTACCCAGCTCAACCTGCCTTATCAAACTTCTAGTTAATACCTCCATGCACATAACAAAGAGAGTTAGAGACATTGGATCTCCTTGCCCGAGGCCTTTTCTGCCTTTGAAGTAACCAAAAGGAGCACCATTGATGATAATAGAATACTTTGGAGAGGTCACACAGGCATGTATCCATTTAATGAAAAGAGGAGGAAAGACCAACATTGACATAATCTTATTGTTATTGTTTATGTTATTTTTTTAGATTTCTCATTGAAAGTAAGTGGTGTCTGCTAGATATCCTCAAGGATTCTACTTCTTGTTGAACTTTGATTCTAGCTAAATATGGTTCATCGAAGTTTATTACCAACACTTTATTAAGGTCTGTTGAGACAAAGAAGAAATGTTATGAACCTAACAAAACACACATATTTACATTTGTGACCATGTTATACACGTGTTACTTTCTAATAATACGGGTAAAAGATGGTACAGATTAGGAATTTGTATCATATTGCCCCTCTGCCTCATGTATTGGATAATGTATATACGTGATGCTTTCATTGCATACTGTTTACATTAGTTTCTTGAAATTATAAAGTGGACCATTAACCAGTATTCGTTTCTTGTTTTGTTACAAATATCAGGCAGGACAAACTATGTTCATCTGTCTATGCTTCCAAAGGGGGAATGGCCAAAATGGTAAGACACTTTGTTACAATAGCCATGGACGCTTATCTAGTGAAATGTAGATTCACAGGCTCAGATCCTGTTAGCTGTCAATCTGTGAGCTTGTGCTATTGCATATAGTGTCAACGCCCTCATTGTGTCTTGGTTCCTTGCATCAAACACTCAGACCTCTTTGGCAGGTGCAAGATTTGTCGAGGAAGTGGAGTTGACTATTGTTCACGTTGCGTTGGGACAGGCGAATACAGGGAACAAATGGGCTTCCGTTTTAAGAAGATGATGTCTGATCAGAGAAGTGACTGCGAGCAGAATCCATAGTGCAGGGTTCTATTCTGCTTCATATATTGGCCAAATGTATAAGATAGCATTACATTTTGAAAACAAAATTTTAGAGGAGCAATATCTTAGAAACATGCTAAACCAGTGTTGTATGAAATTAATGTCACTCGTGAATTAAAAATTGGAACCCAGAGAAATTTAGCACCCTCAGATTTCAAGTTGCGAAATGTTTATGATTACAGTGAGCAAATGAAAACAGATGGTCAGTCAGGATTCTTTTGTCTGAACATTGCAATTTATTTTGCTTTCCTATCTTTTTAATGTGCTTCCGCTTATTTGATTTGAGTAACCCTGTCGAGTTGCTCAAAGAATTGGACCTTGAACCATGTAGATCTCGACAGAATGACCAACATACCAAATGTGAAAAAAGCTCTCATGTGTCCTAGGTGCCTTTCATCAAAAATGCATTCTTCCTTCATCGAGTGTCCTTTGTCCAAACACAAATCATCAATTGGTCACATTGCTGCGTCACTCTACTTCACAATACCAAACAGTCTACTTCATAATATGAAAAAGGTCCATACCGAATATGCTCTAATTTTTTATCTGTCCCATGAACATAATCCTTATCGAGGTGTATCCAAACCAAGTTACTAACTCCAAAACTTACGGAGTACCAAAAGCTACCGGCGAATATCTGCCAAGATATGACAATCATACATTCCAAGTTTAGGGATATTTGATATCTGCTAGAAGCACTTTAAACTAAAACAAATCTTTGTGTTGAACTGTCTTTAGAAAACCATGAACAATCCAACATTTATAATTTGGTGGGATAAAATAGATGTGTCAGACTCATTAGGAATATCGAAATGGCTATTTGAAAGGACAATGAGGGTAACAAGTCAAGAGGACATTATCAGAGAAGAAAGGAGTGAGGCCCATGGTGGTGGAACATGGTAAAACGAGGTAGCACACAACAACAACAAAAAAAGAGTTTAGAGTTAGGTGGTGGTGGAACAGAGCAATCTCCTTGATCTTGACTCATTCTCCTAACCAGTATCTGCCTTGAATCATCATCCATTTTCTCTGTTCCAAAATAGCAATCGAAGCGCAATGGATTCACTGTCATCAACCTCATCATCTTCATTATCAACGGCAGCTGCTGCTGCTGCTGTTGCTGCTAATAGGGTGAAGAAGGGAGGTGCAAATTCAAGCAGTAGCAAAGAAGGAAGTGCTAAAGCAGCAGTAGTTGATCACATATCTCAGGCTGTTCAATCCACCTCCAATCTCCTCCACCTCATGCAACAATCCTCTCCTTCTCAGGTCTCTCTTCTCTGCTTTCCCTCTTTCTCTCTCATTCTGATATCTGATAGCAACTCATCTCCCTGTTTTGTTTTCTGGATATATTCATCATCATCATCATCATCAAAACTCATTCCCGATAATTTCGGGCTAATCAAGTTCAATGATGTTTTCCTTCGCTGCTTTCATCTAAGTTTTTTTTTTTATTTACGGTCACCTTTCGTTAGCTTATCAATCTAGACATTTTCTAATTGATACCGTACTTATTATCCTGTATGCACGTTACCAAACCATGTTAAAGGTTTTTTGATTCTATGGATATATTAATTTTGTTAAAATTACCTATGCTACAATAATAATAAACTTGTTCTGTTATCTGTCATGATGCATGCTTTCTTTTCTTCCTGAATGGGTTTCTATTATCATAACTTGTAGGATCAACTTATGAAGCTCCCAAAAAATCTATTGGCCAGAACATCTACAATCAACAACACTGCACAGGTATGTGCTGCAGTGTCTCTTAATATTCTCTTACTACTTGTTGCGAAACATTTTCACCCTAATCATTTGGTTGTTGTTGTGGTATTCGAAGCAGGTATTAGAGCAGATGCCAAAGGTGATTTCATCCTTAGATGCACATATAGAAAGTGGATTACATAGGTTGGTTGCCATGTTATACTTTTTCATTTCCTTTCAATATTGTCCTCGTATTTTGGTTTGAATCCTACTAGTTTTCTGCTTCTTCTTTTTTGTCAACGAGTAATATTTATATATTCTCTTGTTTTCATCTCCAAATTTAGCAGTCATATGGGTGGGACTTTAGCAAAGTCCCATTGTGCAATCTTACAAGGATCTTTTCAATGGCTGTCTTGAATAGTTTTCGAGGCAGTTATCAATAGCTTCGCCGGTTTCAGCTGTCTTGGAACAATCTATCACTGGAGAATGCTAAGTGATCTAATTGCATCTAACCCTAGTAGATTTTGAATCACCTCCATCACGAGTGCGAGTTTTATAAGTAATCTAGTCGTGGATCTATGGTGGTTGGAGAGTCGTTCTGAACTCCTCGAAGCATTAAGGGTTTTTGGTGATCGAATGTAATAATTGCAGGTTCAACAAGATTAGATTAGGAGCTAAGGATTCCTTCAATAATATATTTTAGAAAGTGAGGAAACATTGGCTCCAGGTTGCATAAATGACCACCATTCGTGTCATTCTTGCCTTGACTCCAAAAGTGGCCCTTATTTTAACTTGACGTGAAGTGGCCCTTATTCTTCCATGGTCTGAGTTGCCTAAAAGATCTTCTTTTCTCCATTGTGTGAAAACTCCCTATGATGTAGATAGAACTGGTAGTGTTTCAAGGTGTAGGCAAATAGTAGACAAGAGTTTAGGTGGTGGAAGCTTTGAGAATGGTTCTGTTGTACAGCTATTTGTTGCATAGTAAGGTGGCTTTTGTGGTTTCTTGGGGGCCAGAAGTAGAAGTCCATGCTTGGAAATGACGTATCTGTACCTCTCTACTAGGAGAAGTTCATCAAACTAAAGATCCATTGTGGTAGAGATATGGCTTGGATACCGCTTTAAAACTTTTTTCAAAGGTAGACTACCCTTCTTCTTGGGAATATCTCCCAAGCGATATATTGTATTTCGTTACCAACGAATTATCTTAGAACCAATTTCTTTTAGAGGAAGTTGCAAATCACGGCAAGTACAAGGATCATGATGCTAACCTATGGTGGTGGATTTTGTTGTTCTGAGTGAGGAGCGACAAGTCGCTCTTATGCATTAGGGCTCCAATAAATCATCTTTAGCTGCAATCATTTATGCCCTTGCTTATGGGATAAGTTATTAGTTGTTGGATGGATGTCGATGTTATTGATAATGCACTTCTCTTAAGTCGGGCTAGGCATGGAAATTTGGTCTGAATTGATGGGTACCCACACCGCCTCAACCCCAATGGTTCGGATCTAAAATCAAATAATCGGTTCTCGGGTCGGTTAAAGGTCTCGGTGGAAGGAACCATCTAGCCTCCTGGTCAGTTCTAGTTCATGGTGTTTCAACCTAGACCAAAACATATATATATATATATATATATATATATGTCTCTGTGTGTGTGTGTGAAATTTTAAATAAATCATATATATCATATATGTGTAATCTAATAAATTTTATAAACGACTGCAAAGACATGACCATTGAGTGTAAAAAAAACTATTAAACACGCAAAAACACATTTGAAATGCCAAAAAAATGGGCAAACCTGTGGTTCTGGTCTAACTGGACCCGAGGAACCATAACCGGTTCTTGTTAGGGTTCTAAGATCCAAGTTGATAGAGGTTGGTGGTGATTGATTCTAGGGAGTGGGAGATATTTTCCGTTGAGATCCTTGTTAGCATAGGTGAATGGTTCGAGGTGTAGCTTCAGTTCGCCATCCATTTTTGTTGTATAAGTTGGAGGAGATTTCACCCTCACAATCGGTATGGTTGTGATTGAATTGAGGAATCTTGAAGGATTCATCTAGGGTTGAACAAAAAACCGACCAAACCAATTAAGCCGACCGAACCGATTGGTTCGGTTTAAATTCAGTTCGGTTTTAAAAAATTCAAAACCGAAGTGGTTGGTTCGATTTTCTATTTCTATGTGATTTTAACCGACCAAACCGAATCAACCAAATATATATAATAAATAATATATTTTATATAAAAATAATATAATATGTTTAAAATAGTCGGTCGATTCGGTTTTGATTCGATTTTAGTCGGTTCGGTTACGGTTTGCATAAATTAGAATCGGTTTGGATTGGTTTTGTTAAAGGTCGGTTTGGTTTCGGTTTGAAAATTTTTAAAGTCGGTTCGGTTTTCAACCCTAGATTCATCAGCCTACATTTTTCCCTTTTGTGGTGACTGTGACTTAGAAGATCATCTTCTGATTCAGGAAGTTTTGGTTGTGTCATCCTTCAGGTGATGATTGAGGAATTCAGCGAGTAGGACAGAGGAATTCGGTCTGGTGGTTACTGTTTTAAAGTTGTTTTAATGGTGGTAGGTGAGGTGTTTATATATAGAGAGCTGATGAGTGCCAGCAGGTTATATTGATGGCACATGCTTCCATGGAGTTTGTAACAGGAAACAAGAGGTTTCTTATGGTGAACGGCTCGCGGAACTCCATTAAAATTGTGGACCCGAATGTGAGACTGTTTGTTTCAGTGCTCAGTTTTGTCTGTTGGGTGGCTTGGTCATGTATGGAGCTTGAATGTGAGTGTTTAAGCAGTTGGAAGGTGTCTTAATCTCTGCAAAAAGGAGAAGATTCTTGAACAGTTCTTCAAACTTCGATCAGACTAAAAAATACGACTCCTTCCCTCAATCTAACATCGCTTCCGTGAATATGAGCCACAAACATACTTAATCTCTTCACACCATATTTTAATTTGCCTTAATTTCTTCCTCCAACCCATCATCCTCACCATGCTCTTCATTTCCTAGATTTCTTCCATTTCGTTGGACTTATTTACTAATCTCTTCAATTTGCTTACCACTTTCCTCCCTATGATCTTTCTCTCCTTCCATCAAACCTTATTGATTAACGTATAAAAGAAGAAAACAATCAATCTGGCATCTTACATTCCCAATGCTACTTTGGAATTATATTCCTCTTGTCAATTACTTAACTTCTTAGAAGTTCATTTCAATGTGTCCACATGGAAAACCATTTAATGGGCTTTATATATGAAACTTACATTTTAAAACCTAAAACATAGGTTTCAAAACGTAAAACATAGGTTTGTATTTAAGTTTCACCCTCAGATTTTCACGTAGTTCTCATAGGTTTCACCTCAAAATGAGCCTTGACGTGTAAGTTTGGTAAGATTTTTTAAACCATGATTTGTATTTATTGCAACTCCCTTGATCGTATCATCATGGTAACGTGTTGGGACAAACATTAGGGTGTTTTACATCCTATGAAGAAACTCATATTCCATCAACTATTTCTGTACCTGGGTAGAGTCCATCATGCTTTTCAGCGATGTGGATTGCCAGTAGGTCACATGCCATTCAAGCGTTTGTGTACGAACTTTCCAGAAATGTTGCGAGCCTAGCAACCATCTCATTTATGGTGCCATCTAGGCTTTCTTGAATATTGATTGCTGCCGCAGAAACAATGCTTGAGAACTCACTTTCAGAATAGATATTCTACTTCTTTGCCTGTGCTGGTCCAGATCCTAGACGTAGTTATACATTTTTTTTTTTTTTTTTTTTTTTTTTTTTTTTTTTTTTTTTGACGTAGTTATACATTTGCTCCTTCCTTCTTAATAAATCCTATATACTTTTTTTTTTCAGCCAAACTGATAGAAGTAATTATCAAATAGTTAATGCCAATGGGGTACCGGCTCAGCAGTAGACTTGTGGCAGATCAAGCACAAGTCCAGGGTTTGAACCCTGCTGGTGGAGTTTGGGGTGGGAGGGGTTAAGGGATATATATAAAATAAATAAATAATCAAATAATTAATGAATATAAATAGATTGCTTACAATCACTCACAAGTTCTTCTAACTTCACAATCTCAAGTTCTTACAATAAAATAAATACACTCTCTTTGCAATTAATTAAAGGGAAAGCAAAACCTAATTTGCAAGAAAATAAACTATGCATTAATTCACCTGAAATATGCTCGCATAACTATACTGATTCTCTAAAAATAAAGCTTGAAATAAAATCCAATGATTTATTACAAAATGGACTTATGCTCCCTGGCCAGCTAACTTTAAAGGCTCGACTTCTGTCGAGGTTCTTGTTGCTGAGAAGAACACAACCTCGAGTGCACACTGGAATAGGAATTAAATCAGCACCCAATGACAATTGTAACACCATCAGTACCATATGTAGGAGTTTGCTTTGCAGTCTGAACACCCCTACTTTTCTGTTCATCTTCGTCAGTAACCCATGCACCTTTCTTGCCATTTGGACATTCAGGAATTATGTTATGTGTCCAGATTACCACAGCCAACATTTTAGATTCAAATTTGGAGCAGTTTTAGTAAGAGTAATAGATAAGCTAGCAAAGGAGAAGGGTGGATAGAGACCAGTAGATGGGTGTAGTTTAAGTTTTAGTTCAGGCGTTCAGCTTTTTGGGCAAAAATTGAGGCTTCGTTCATGTTGATGATGTCAACAAACATCAAATTGTTTTGGGAAGGTCATTAAGGTCCTTTCTCAAAAACATCACCATGAATTCAAAACCTTGTTGAATCAGGAACTAATAACCTTTCCTCAGTGGCTGAGAACAAATATTTTGTTGCTCACGGCACTATGCTCATAATGTTAGGAAGATCAACAGGAAATAAATAACCCAAGAAATCTGATTGGTGACTGCCTCGGCTCCAAGGGACTCAACTAGACTCCATAATGAGCCTTCTGCATATATATTTTTTTACTCTTGGTTCTTCTTCCACATGCTGTTTGTATGAGCATGGCCACTTAACTCAATGCTGAGATGTTTCTGTTTCAATTTGTGTGTGTAGATATACTTTTAAGGATTCAAGAGAGACTTAAAGTGCGACAAAAAGAAATATGATGCAGAAGGAAGAAATGAGTGTAGGGCTAGAGAGAGCAAGGCATGATGATGATGTTGATGAAGGGGGCATAAAGCGAAGGGAGGACAAAAGCAAATTTGTAGGGAGAGGGCGCTGCAAGTACTTTTTTGAAAAGGGGAAGAAAAAAAAAAGGAAAACAGATGGGTTAAATGTCTTTTTTTAGCATTGGCCCATGAGGGACACCAGTAATGCCTGGCTTTGGCCTCCGTGAAAATGCCTATTTTGGGGCCAAGTTTTCAGTTAGGGTTATTATTTTTGTAGTTTAGATTTTAACCTTTTTTTACCAATGCTAAAGGGTGCTTGCTTAGTTGGTAAGACTTGTGCAATTTTTATCACAAGTCTAGGGTTCAAACCAAAACCTGTCAAAAGGGTTTATGTGGCCCCTCATTTGATGTTTTTGCCCTTTCTAACTATGATTTATGTGGTCTTGCGTCCCAGTGTTCCTCACCTAAGGACTGTGAACCAGTTGCTTTCCAACATTGAAAGTTCCCAGCTCAGCTCTGCTGTTCTTCCTCAGACTCGGGAGGTACATATCTCATTCATTCTTCAGTCTGAAATACTTCTTTTGTTCACCGAAAATAAGTTCACAGAATAAATAAATTGAACGGATAAAAAACTTCAACCATTAACATCTGTATCTGAATCTTAGTTCCCAGATAGTCTGAGAATCGTACTAATTGTTGGTGATACTGTAGTCAACTAATATAAATTGGATCTTCTGTATTTGTAAAGTTTCAAAGCCAAATATTCTTGAAGATTTTCACCAGAAAACTGAGCGCGTGTATTCTTTGTTGTCTGTATTCCTTCATTTATTAGTTCAGTTTTTTTTTTCTTCTATCAGGAGACTGAGGTGGCAGAGCTTCGTCAGACAATTAGCTGAATAAGATTTGAGATGACAAATCTGGCCGTATAACCTTGGGATGCACGAAGGATTTAAGGAAGGAGCATGGAAGCACGACCTAGGAAGAATAGGTAGAATAGTTTAGTTCCTGTGCTATCAGCCCAAAACATGTCAAGGAAGTGCCTTGCATCTTTTTCATTATCCATTGGCAGAATATCTTGTACACCAATGTTTTCGTGGATTCAAGTGTGCCCATTGTGTCTGAAAAAGTGCACTTGATAATGCTTCAGGGAAAAGAATTCACTAGGTCATTCCCGTCACTTTCATTATCGTGACAGAGTGACTCACTCAGAAATCTAGGCAGGTTAGTTCTTACGCAAAGCAACTAGTATCAGAAGAAACAAGTGGACTGTCACAATTGCATAATGCTTTTTACCTTGCTACTTCTTTGTTAATGGTTATTTTCTCTTAAGAATTTTGGTGATGAGGTTCTCTAAATCTTAGCTGCCAATGGGAAATGCCTGAAGCTTGAGTGCCTTCAGAATCTCTCTAAACAAAATGAGCTAGAAGAAATCATTGAAAGCACATAAAATTCAGCCAACAGGTTCATTATCATTTCCTTGGACATCAGTAGAATCACTTTTATTCTCTGATGATAGAATTATACCATTCTTTTATTGGGGGAAATTAACATTCTTTCATTCTTGTTAAGAAGTGACTAAAGAAAGTTTCTTGAAACTTTTTATAACAAATTAAGAAGTGTTTACTATTCTGGCAGGCATTAAATATTATTTCTTTCAGTTGTTTGGTCTTATTATAAAGAAGATAAGAATTTGTGTTTTATTCAATAGACTTTTGAAAAATGGATGAATAATCTGTTGATGTTCCTCCATTTGACAAAACTACATGGAAAAAATTATATATAAAGCATAAATATTGTTAAAAAAAAGTTTAAGACAACCTTCTTTTTTTGTCGTAAAACAATAGCCTAAGCAGAATATAATAAATGTTTATCTTCATCAAATTCATAAAATGTTTGCCCTGTTGGTAATGCTTTGTTCATATTTATTTATTATTTCAAAGAAAATATATTTAGGACTTTTATGAGTAAATCCAGGGGTGCCCTGGAGTATAGAGGCTTATTCAACTTATGCTAATGTTAATGGAGCCTTGCTAGAGAGCAAAGCCGACAGTGCCAGGCCTGCGCTAGGCCGGCCCATCATCGTCCATCCATCTCGATGGACGGTGATGGGCCGGCATGACTCTCTAGAATTAGGGATGTTAATGTTACTTGTGGGACCCAACATAATAATAAAATAGTAAACTATCAACTAACTTATCTACCCCAAATTTGTACTTATATATACTGGGTACATTAATAATTGATATTGTCTGAATACTTATATATATTAAGGTCCCACTTTACCGTGAAACTAGGGTGTGGACAGGCTCTATGTGGGTGTATTCAGTATTTTATTTTATTCTAAAATTTGAGTAATAAGTAAAAATTAAAATTTTAGGTAAAAATTAAAATTTTAGGAGATATTAATAAAGAATTCTAAGAAAAATAATCGTAAAAATTATTTTTCTTTTTAATTTAATTATTTAAAAAAGGTTTGTAGAATATTATGGAATAAGATATTGTAACCAAAGATTACATTCTCACTATTTTAAGAGCCTATTTATAGTTTATAGATAATTGGATGCTTAGGTACAATTAGATCAATGTTTGAGAGATGTTGGTTTTGATTGTAAAAAGTATGAAATGTGGAAATTCAAAAGTTAGATGTAAGAGTATATTTGTAGTTGACAGATAATTGTGGGAGTTCAAATAAATTATGTTAGGGACTTAGATATAATTAATGTTTGACAGGGGCTGATTTTAATTCTAAAAAGTATGAAATATGGAGGGCAAAATGAAAAATCTAAAAGTTAGATGTAAGGGTCTATTTATAGTTTATAGATATTTTAGGGGCTTCAAATAAATTATCTCAGGAGCTTAGGTATAACTAATCAGATGTAAAAAGTATGAAATGAAGAGGGAAAAATTGCAAAAAAAATGTAAGTGTTTCATTTAAAAGACACAAACACCCTTTGTCACTTCTTACCCACCATTTGATTTTTGCTTATAAATATTATAAAGTTGTGAAGGCAAAATTGAAAACCAAAAATCAAGTTGAAGTCATAGCACTATTCATGTCAGGCTGCACACGCTATAATAGTTTAGATAAATTAGAAGTGGTACTTTGTTTCTACATAACCTAATAGTTTCTCTAAATATTCTTAAATTTTTTTATATTAATATCATAGATCCTAATTTCTTTTTGCCATTAATTAGTAAGATTTCTAAAAATTATCTCTAATTTGTGATTATGTTGGTGAACCTTTAGCGTAAATTATCAAAGGGTTAAGTGAAAATTTACAAACTTTTATTGTGATTAAAATTAATATATTTCTTAGAAATCGCGATAATAAGTATGCAAATATTCATTATCTTCATAAGTTTAGTAGATAAATATGTTGAAATGTAAAACGCTAGTTCACGCAGTGACAGATTAGGATTTTTGTTAAAGGGGCGGAATGATGAGTTATAGTTAATTAATGATAATATAATAATTAATTGCTTTCACATAATTTTTTAATTTGAACAATACATAAATAACTATATAAAACGCCAACTGCTAAAAAAACTCTATTTACAACTGGCTTCGATGTATTTTCATACCCTGAAATCGTTTCATGATTGCTTCATTATGGATGCTATCAAAAACTTCATTTTCAATATATGTAACCAAACAATCATTTATTCAATCATCTCCCATTTAATTTCATAATCAATTCTTCATTATATACATAGCAGAAAATGATATCTCAACTGAAGCTGTGGCAACTGGTAGGATGAGTGACTGAATAAATTATGAAATAATATCTGATGAGACATCAATCAGTTGGGCAATCACAGTCGTACACGTGACACATGCCAACCCTAATACGGGAAAACTTCAATACGATCTTAGGCGGACCCATTCATAAACTATTATTCATCTCGTAAGTCATGCGCCCAAGTCACGTCAGTACAAGAGGCATGAATCTCGAAGCTTGGCCCAAGACAATAAGGCCCCAGCGCAAATATCTGAGTTGCCATATGCCCGAGATCTACTTATACAAATCATCTTTTAGCCTAATCAAGCATTGGGTCTTAAACAGAGCCAAGTACCGAAGAGACTCTGTCATGCACAGATAAGATCATGGGTGAGATCTCCTCCCTCCATCATGCACTCAATAGCAAGGATAGTTGTGGAGGAAACACTTGCTACATAAGGTGGGATAAAAAAGGAAAAAGAAAGGTACGTATACACTTTGCAATTTACATTTAGTCTTCACTCTTCCTTGCATCTTTACCTGACTTAAGCATCGAAGTGCCTTCAGCCAACACAACGTTGGTCCCTGGCTAACCACTATACATTTCTGCAGGCTCGAGATCAACAAGATCGGCAAGGACAGATTTGAACACATCGTCGTCAGTGGAGAGAGATGATAAGTTTTCCCTGAAACGAACATATAAAATTCCTTCTAACTAAGTAGAGCATCCAGACATGTTCACCAGTACCAAATCTTGAACATTCAACAACAATGCAGAACCAGACAACTCTCCGGACAAAGAAGCCCTGCAACAGGCCGAACTGATCCAATTGAGGGAGCAGAAAAGTCACACGGCCTAGCCACTGAGGCAGCCGCAGGTGACCTCTGCATAGACCAGATCTTGCTTCACATTGATCATCTAGTGCAGGTGGTGGAAAAGCTCAACCAAGATTGACAGCAGCCACCCAAAAATGGTGGAGATCCGGGGAAATCCTACACCCGAGAGGACGCTAGCGAATCAGGAAGGGGTTTCACTATCTGCTAACTCTCAACTAGAAGCAAAACGAGACCCTTGGAGAGTATGTCACTCATTTCAATGACGTGCTGACTTTGATTAACGGTTACAGAGACGACACGCCAGTCACAGTCTTCACTTTTGGCCTTCGAATAGGTCAGTTCTACAACTTCCTCACACTGGTACCCCCGAGAGATATGGCAGACTTACAGAAACATATCACTCTCAAGAAAATGTTGGCAACCAAGAAAAGAGGCGAAAGCGAAACCAAGCAGGCCTCCAAGGCTCGACACAGAGGAGAGGAAAAGAAGCGCGAATAGGAGGAATGTCAAAGGGGAGGAAAAATGACAACAAAACGAAGTCCGATGAAGCCAAACTCGACAGGGATACTAACTACGTCGGCTCAAGGTATACTGAGTTTGCTCTTCTCAACTCCAGCTCATCCAAAATCCTCTATGCCATGAAGAACTGGAACGACATCAAGTGGCCCCACAAGCTCAAAAGGTATTATTCAAGGCATGATAAGAGCAAGTAATGTGTCTATCACAAGGACTACTGTCACATCACTCAAGATTGTAGAGTCTCAAAAATGAGATAGAATACTAGGTTCGAAGGGGAAGATTAAGAGAATTTGTACATTCTGACGAGAAACAACCCCAAGAAAAGAAGAAGGAAAATGGCACAGAAGGTCGAAGAAAAGACTGCGAACGTCATCTACGTCTTGCACAATGCACACAATGGACCAGAGAAATCCAACCAGTCAAGAAAGCGGGCAATCCGAGAACTGCAAACAGGTTCCCACCACGGAGACCTCCCAGTTTAGCACGCCCGAGTAGAGCACCCAACCCCGGACCTGATGTTCACCGTGCGGGATATGCAAGGGGTTTATTCCCAGCATAATGATGCCCTAATTATCACAATTGCAACATCGAAATGGGGCGTGAAAATATCGCTAGTGGACACGGGGATCTCAATCAATATCCTGTTCTTATAAGCATTCTGCAGGATGTGGCTAAGAAATGAAGAGCTCAAACTAGACAACCAGGTGATGGTTGGCTTCTATGCAAGCTCAACTACTAAAGAGACAATAATCACGTCACTAAGGGAACATGACTCAGACAAACAAAGGTGACCAAAATATACCGTTGACAGAATATGAGCACAGACAAACCAAGAAAGGGCTCCAGTCCAGACTAAAGTTCTACTTCAGGTGGGGATAGATACACCTATCTACTCGACCTAATCTAAGCAATAATTGGAAATGGCACGTACGACAGCTACAAGCACAGACAAAAAATTAAAAAGAAAATTATCTCATTAATGAATTTGTCTTTCATTACAAAAAAAATTGTTCATGCAATGGGAGTAAAGTCAGGAACGTCCTCCTACATTTCAGACTCTGGAACGGCGACAGGGTCGACAGCAGGCTCTGGAACACCATGACTGGAGATCATCTCTGCGACAGACAAAACTACCTTTGGGTCGCCCTGTGGAGAAAAAGGAGTCGTCCGCCTCCTCAAAGTGGGTGAAGGCTACCTACCTGTAAGCGGAGAGGTCCCGATCCTCACGATCTTGTTGAATATAATCTAGCAACCCCAGCCTACCAGCAACAGCCTTGCTAAGGTCAACAATCTCAACGGCTTCAAGGAGCTCATTTTCCTTGGCCTTTCATTGCGCCTTCAAGCTAGTTAGCTCTTCATGCACTCTTGACAGACCACTTTCGTAGTCTGCCAACCTGCACTCAGCCGTAACTCGGCTTTTGCGCTCCTGAATGAGTTGGGACACTTGCAGCAAAAAAATGTCATGGAGTTCTTTATGCCAAAAAAACTCAACAGGTTCATGATCCAGAACACTCTGGATTTCAGAAGCAGACTTTTGGGCAGATGTCAGACATATAACAACTTCCATCTGCTCAGCTACCAATTTGTCATGATCCTCCCAAACTCCCTTGAGCTCAGTCATCAAATCGGCCAGGGCAGCCAAGGCCTCATCCAGACTCTCTTGGGATCCTTTAAGGCAAATCTCTAAGTCAGCCAGAGCCTTGACCCAACTCTTGTGGGCTTCCCGTAATTGAGCCTCCCAATGAGTCCACTTCAAAAAGGACAGGCAAAAGCTGCAACTATTGCGCAACAAATGACCTTTCCATGGCATAAAATTTGTCCCGCTCAGAGTCCACTATCAACAATCTATAAGAGATTGACAAAAAGTATTAATTAGATCTACTGACTTATTCACTTCAACAGGTTGATATGTATTTCATCATTTCCTTATTTCATTTTTAACAGTTTTTAGTTAGTTTAAACCACCCCCTCCCATCCCAAAACCCCAACAACCATTTTTTCAATAATTTTTCACTTTATCTTGAATCCATTTGAATGATTACTCATTAAAGTCATAAACCTATATTTTAACAATAACATTTCCACTAACTATTATTTTATCCTAATTTGTCTTTTAACCCAAAGACGTCAATGCTCAATCCTTCTAAGATCATACGACTATTTAGAGAATTTTATTTTATAAGGCTAACCCTTCATCCACACAATCAATAATGCTAATTAAATGGGGTTTAGTACCTCCATAATCGGCAGGCTTGTCTTTTTAAATTGGAAGCCAAACTCGTACTTCAAAACCTATTTTTTCCGATTTCATTCATAAACGTTTGTTCATTGATAATATAAAAGTACAAAAGCGTTATTAAAAAAAATAAAAAAATGCTACATTCTGGAAAGAAACGTATGATATGGAGTAAAAATATTATAACATGAGCTGATAGGGTTCAAACCTTTTAATAGCCTAGATATTACTTATATCAGATGTGCTTATGTCTGCATGAGCGTCTGCAGGTGATGTCAATGTATGTAGAACATTTTGTTATCTTTCAGTTAGTGCTATCAATGGCGGACCCTGAATTTTAGTCGGGAAGGGGGAGGGGGGGGGGGGGGGGGAGCGAAATGGCAAGCAAAAAAAAAAAAAATTCTACCCGAGTTAGTAAAATAAGAAAAATACAACTATAAAAATACATTGCATATACCAAATTGAATTAAGTGTAATCAAATTTTAAGGCAAAATAAGGTCAAAATATCAATAACCTTAGCAAGGGGCAAACGAGTGTAATAACTAGAATATATAACTAAAATCACAAAATAATTATGATAAATATCTAATTGAAGCTAAAAAAAATCTGAAATTTACGAACATAATAAGATCCTAATACAATTTCATCGAAAAATGTTTATATGAGGCTCAAATTTTGTAAGAGTTGGCTAGTGGCATATATTTTCATTGAATTCTTTAGTTATTATTTTAGATATTAATTTCAAATATTTTTTTGGTTGGAGGTTTTATGCACTTGTGAACAAACAATTCATTGCTTTGTTTGCAATTACATATAAAATTGCGTTGAAAACAAAAAACTAGGGGAATGTCACAATGACAAAATTGTATAGACATAAAGAAATCATACGCTCCGAGATGATCAAAAATAATTTTTTTATTAAACTAAATAATTTTTTAATGTTTACAATTACTATAAAATTGTATTGAAAATAAAAAAATTTTAGGCGAGTAACAATGATACAAATAATAATTATCAATAACCACTACACCAATAGAAAGATGTAAAAATAGTTGAATAAACAATTTTCATATTGTATTATAAATTATAAATTATAAAATTGGTTTTTGTAAAGATTAAGTATATAATAAAATTATTTTAAAAGTTGAGAGCCCTTGGTTGCTACCTTGAAACAAATGATTCAAATCATTCTGAAGATGACCCCTGCTGCAAGGGTGGTTGAATGAAAACCAATTGCATGTTCAGAAACTCCTTTTGGATGTTTGGATCAAATAAAGCACAGAAAGTGAGGACCTTTATTTTTTCCTTTTCTTTTTAAAAGTATTTGGACTATATAACGATTATTCTCCAAACGAACAGTGAAGATGTATGTCTTCAACTCAAAATTTCTTTCTTGTTTTGCCCTCGTTTATTATTGATAATTACATGTGAAGCCATATATGACTAATGAGCAATGTTAGGGGTATTTTTGTCTTTTCATTGAAAAACAAATTACACATTTGTTTTCAACCTAATATTCGAGTTCCGTCAATGCCCTCTCCACTTTATGATATTTACAAAAACACACAAAATGTGGTAAAAGTGACAATGGGTGTTTTTGTCTTTAAATAAAAAAAACTATTACATTTTTTTTAACTTTTGCCCTCCCAAATTCAGATTATTTATAATCAAATTCAGCCACTCTTAATATTTATTAATTATAACTAAGCCCCTAACATAATTTATTTGAAGTCCTTCAATTATCTATAAATTAAAAATAGGCCATTACATCTAACTTTTGGAATTTCCCAATTTGCTTTCCACGTTTAATAATTTTTGCCCTCCCGTATTATTATTAATAATTTCATAATTTTTGCTCCCCCATATTATTATTAATAATTGAAAAACACTATTGCACATTTGTTTTCAACCTAATTTTCGAGTTCCGCCAATACCATCCTAACTTTATGATATTTACCAATTAAAAGGTGGTATGATATTTACAAAAACAAATTAAAAGGTGGTAAAAGTGACAAATGGTGTTTGTGTCTTTAAACAAATAATACTATTACATTTTTTTACACATTTGCCCTCCCAATTTCAAATTATTTATAATAAAATTCAGCCCCTCTCAATATTCTTTAAATATATCTAAGCCCATAACATAATTTATTTGAAGCCTTCCAATAATCTATAAATCAAAATAATCCCTTAAATTTAACTTTTGAATTTTCCCATTTTGCCTTCCATATTTCATAATTTTTACAGTCCAAACCAACATCTCTTAAACATTCATATATTATATCTAAGCTCCTAACATAATTTATTTCAAACCTCTATATTATTTATAAATTATAAAAAAGCCCATATAACTAAATTTTTTTGAGTTGTGATTTAATGAGGTTAACAACACGGGACTTGGTGAGGTTAACACTCTTTACCATTGGATCTAGATGAATCTTAGGGCTATATTTCACTATTTAAAAATAGAAAAAATTATGGTTAAAGATTCTATCACGTTTCCAATTAACTAATCTTAAAAAAAAAAGGAAAACTAGTTCCATTAAGTCTCTCTTCCCGCTTGAAGTTCTCTCCCTTCACACTAAAACTCTTCTTCCCATTCACAAACTCTGCAAGGCAATTGAGAAGAAAATCCAAATGACCCCTCACCCACCATTGTTATATATTTTTAATAGGAACTAATTAAATCATTTACGTTAAATGTGAGTTTATATTTTTAATAGGATCTAATTAAATCATTTACGTTAAATTTGAGTTTATTAGATACCAATCTTAAAAAATGATTTGTGTACAACCCTACTTGTGAAAAGAGTAATGGTCTTGCTTTAACTTTGGCAAATATTCGGTTATTTCGAGCATTATATACTGTGAATTTTTATATACTATTTGTATTCTATTAAAACAATGATTTAATATCTGTATTTGGTGACTCCCCAAGTTAGCACAATAACACGTGGTTTTAAATTTATTCTCAATTACCTTCAGAGCATGTGTATGGGAAAAAGAGTTCTTGTGTGAAATGAGAGATGTTCAAGCGGGAAGGGATACCTATTGGAACTAGTTTTTTTTTTTTTTTTTTTTTTTGTTAACTATTAGCTAATTGGAAACATGGAGAGAATCTTTAAATATAATATTTTCTATCATTAAAGAGTGGAATATATCCATAAGATTAATCTATTAAATCCAATGGTTGAGAGTGTTAACCTCACCGAGTCCCTTGAGGTTAACCTCATTGAATCACAACTTGTTCGGATGCCAATCCTATTTAGTATTTACTTGAGATTAGAATGTCTTAGTTAGAACAATATTCTATTTTAGGGAATATTAACTTGTTTTGAATTAGGAGTTATTGTTTGATTAGAATTAGGTTTGAATTCAATTAGGAAGTATTATTTTTGCTTCCAGTTATAAATACATATGATGTAATCGAGTTTAGGCAAACAATACAAGTTTTTATTTTAGTTTATTGGTGGCCGATCCCCAATCAAAGGATCTAGGTGGTTTGATCTACAATCAAAAGGTCAATGTCTCTATTATCTGGTATCAGAGCATCATCGTTTATGAGCCAAAAAAATTTCTTGTTACTTCATTCTTCAACGGCCATCACCTTCCTCGCGCATCACCAACAACTCCATAACAACCACCCTTCAACGCACCGCCAACAATTTCCTCCCCCACAACAACAACCACTTCATCGCAATTACCTTCACCGCAACAGTTCCCTACCTTCATCACAATCACCTTCATCGCAATAGTTCTCTTCTTTCATCGTAATTACAAACACCTTCAACAACACCGTTTCCCCACCTCACAGATCTTAATCCACAACATAAATCCCCACCTCGACATCATCACAACAACCTCCCTTCCACGCACAGATCAACAACCTTCCACGCACAGATTAGCAACCTTCCACGCCAATGTCAGCAACTAGCCCGAGCGCATCACCGTACACTAGCAAAAATGCGTGGAGAAATGAGTTTATGATATTAACTCCTTTGGCTATTCACACCACACAGTTTGGTGACCCCAGTCCGTTCCTTAATTTTCTTTCAGATATTCACACCACACCAACAACCCTCTAGCTACTCGTTGCACATATTTTCGAAGCCAAAATCTACCATTTCCTCTTTCGAATTCACAAATTTAGTAATTTATTTCCCTTTATAGTAATATTTCAATTATTGTTTAGGAAGTGATTCTGAACCCAATTTGGGCCAGATTTCTGGCAGTATATTTCTTTTATTACGTATTTTGTTTTAGCATGATTATTGGGGCGTTGCTATTTTTGGTAAAATTCTAATATTGATGAGTTTTAGCTATAAAGCCCGGCTTGTGGGTTGATTTTAGATATACCTTTGATTTGAGTAATTTGATTAAACATTAGAGTTATTTCCTCTGTGTTTTTGGGCGAATCTCTTGTATCCTTCCTTGTGAATTGTCTGTTGAACTAGCCCGCTGGATAATCACTATTCTGCCCGGCATCACAATGGAACTGATCCATATGGTTGGTTATTTCAGGCTGAGCAGTACTAGGAACTCAATGGCCTTTCCAGTGAACAGATGTTTTCCATTGCCGCTCTTCACCTTCAGGGTGATGCCAACTCTTGGTACCGATGGATTCTCCAAACACTGGGCACATTAACTTAGCAACAATTTTCGAAAGCTTTTTGCTCTCGCTTTGGCTCTCGCGAACATATCGATCCGTGTAGTTATTTTTCCAAGTTAGTACAACGAGGCACAGTTCGCTCATTTATTACCGAGTTCGAGAAGCTCTCTAACTTGGTGCCAGGTTTGTCTGAATCTCATCAAATTAGCATTTTTCTATCGGGTTTGCGTGTTGATATTCAAGTAGAAGTTAGGATGCTACACCCTGCCAGTATTACACATGCTTTCGAGTTGGCTTTATGTCAAGAAGATGCCATTAATGCTACTCGATCTAAAGGGCCTGTCCGAAATTTTGCTAACTCTTTGTGACTGCTGCAAATTCTTCAAAGCCTGTTATTAGTATACCACCAGGTGTTAAACGTCTGTCATGGGCTGAACAACCAGAACGTCGTGCTAAAAGACTTTGCTTTAACTGCGATGAAGTATATAAGCGTGGCCATCGTTGTCCTTAGCCCCACGTTTTGCTCATCGAGGGTAATGAGGAAGAAGAAGACGATTATGATGTTAAGCCTTCAATTCCAGATCATACTTTATCTGAACCTCCTCTAGAGATTTCTCTTCATGCTCTTCTCGGGTCCCCACAACCTGAAACCATGCGTATCACTGGACAATTAAAACACAGGACTGTCACTTTCCTTGTTGATTTTGGTTCAACTCATAATTTTTTGCACCTGTCTTTTCCCAAACAATGTGGGGTTCCAATCCACAAAGATGGTGCTTTACGCGTCATGATTGCGGATGGTGGCCAATTGCATAGTCCAGGCTCTTGTGAGGATGTTTCCCTTAAATTACAGGATTATAAGTTCCATGACCACTTCTTCCTTCTGGGTATCACTGGATGTGATGTGGTTTTAGGTGTTGAATGGCTTCGCTATTTGGGTGTTATTACTTGGGACTTTTCCAAGCTGATTATGACCTTCTCGATGGCAAATCGTACTTATACATTAATTGGCGACAATTCTCCTATGGTCATGTTCATGGATAGTACCCCAGTCCATTGTTCTTTACGTCAGGAACGTCACGACATTCTTTTACAGTTAACTCAGGAAGTTGACCTGGGCACTTCATTCTTGCTGTCGTTCAACCACTTATCGCTGAATTTTCAGATGTCTTTGGCAATCCCAACACCCTTCCCCCCGCCCAAGCACATGATCACCATATTCCGATTTTACCAGATGTTTCTCCAGTAAATGTTCCACCATATCGTTATCCTCACTTTCAAAAGGCTGAAATTGATAAAGTTGTATCTGAATTGAAGGTTGCAGGCCTTATTCGAACCAGTACCAACCCTTATTCTTCAACGGTTCTCTTGGTTAAAAAAGGATGGTTCTTGGCGCATGTGTGTTGACTATCGAGTCCTTAATAAAATCACTATTAAGGACCGCTTTCTAATTCCGATTGTGGATGGATTATTGGACGAACTGCACGGCGCATCGATGTTTTCTAAGCTCGATTTACGCTAAGGTTATCACCAAATTCGGGTTCATGAACCGGATATTTCCAAGATGGATTTTCGCACACATGATGGTCACTATGAGTTTTTGGTTATGCCCTTCGGGTTGAGCAATTCCCCAACCACTTTTCAAAGTTTGATGAATGACATTTTTCGTCCTCACTTGCGTAACTTTATCCTGGTTTTCTTCGATGATATATTGGTGTATAGTGCTCACTTTCTGATCACATTTACCATTTTTCTATTGTCTTTGGGCTATTGCACACTCATAAGCTTTTTGCGAAAGCGTCCAAGTGTTCTTTTGCTCAATCCTCTATTGGGTATCTTGGGCATACTATTTCAGGGCTTGGTGTTGCAGTTGACGATGATAAAATTACGAGTGTTGTCTCCTGGCCGTTTTCTTCTTATTACCCACTGGGTAATCCTGTAAATTTGTTCGCGATTATGGTAAGATTAGTGTTCTTTTGACCCAGTTATTAAAGAAAGATTCTTTTATCTGGAATGATAATGCCTCCAAGTGTTTTTCTGCTCTTAAAACGACCTTAACTTCTACCCCTGTACTGGCTCTTCCTGATTTCAATGCTAATTTTATATTGAATGTGACGCATCTCATGGTGGCATTAGCGGTGCGGTACTTATGTAAAGAGGTCGTCCCCTTGCATATTTCAGTAAAGGTCTTTCTGGACGCAATTTGAACATGTCCATCTATGATAAGGAAATGTTAGCTATTGTTGCTGCAGTACAAAAATGGCGGCCTTATCTCTTGGGTCGGCACTTCAAAATATATACAGATCATCGTAGTCACAAATATTTTATGGACCAACGACTTTCCTCTCCTGAACAACAAAATTGGCTCTCTAAATTACTTGGATATGACTATGAAATCATTTATCGTTCTGGTTCCGTCAATCAAGCTGCAGATGCACTTTCTCGCTTGCCTTCCAACAGTTTGTTGGCTCTATCTTCCTCGACATTTTTTCAGTGTTGATGAAATTAGCCGGGAGTGTCATCTCGATCCTTCCATGTGTACTATTATTGATAGTTGTCAACAATCATCTCCTCGACCACTTTATTCATATGAGCATGGTATTATTCGCTATAAAGGTTGACTTGTGGTAGTTCCATCATCATCTTGGTGTTCTAAACTTTTACATGAGTTCCATTCCTCGCCTACTAAGGGGCATTCCGGTTTTCTCCGCACATATAAACGTCTTCAGCATAATTTTTACTAGCCTGGTATGAAAGCTGTTGTAAAGTTGTTTATTTCCCATTGTGATATTTGCCAACAGAATAAAAGTGAAGCTCTTTCTCCTCCTGGGTTGCTTAATCCCTTACCAATACCCGACGATATTTGGTTAGATATTTTTATGGATTTTATTGATGGATTACCAATGTCCAATCACAAATCTACGATTTTGGTCGTTGTTGATCGTCTATCCAAGTATGCGCACTTCAGTTCTTTGGCTCATCCTTAGATCGCGACCTTAATTGCCGAAGTCTTTGTTCGGGATATTACTCACTTCCATGGTATGCCTCATTCTATTGTGAGCGATTGTGATCCGGTTTTCTTAAGTAACTTTTGGGAGACCTTTTTTGAGATGCAAGATACTCAATTATGTCATAGTTTAGCCTATCATCCCCAAACTAATGGTCAGACTGAAGTTACCAATCGTACCTTAGAGTGTTATCTTCGATGTTTTGCTAGTCATCTTCCTAGCCGTTGGACAAAATGGTCACCTTGGGCAAAATGGTGGTACAATACTACATATCATAGTGCAATCAAAATGACTCCCTTTGAAGCTGTTTATAGTCGGCCACCTCCGAAGATCTCAACCTATATACCTGGTAGTACCGCGGTTCATGCCGTTGACCTTGCTTTACGGGACCGTGATCGCACTCTGCAAGTTCTCAAGGATAACCTTCATCAGGCTCAAAACCGTATGAAAATATATGCTGATGGTAAGCGCACTGAGCCCCATTTTGAAGTTAATGATTGGGTTTTCTTACGACCGCAACCATATCGACAATCCACTGCTGCATCACAGAATTACTCTAAGCTCTCTCCCAAGTTTCATGAGCCTTTTCGATTCCTTGAAAAGATCGGTTCTGTGGCTTACAAACTTGATCTTCCGGCTGCGTCTCGTATCCACCTCGTTTTCCATGTTTCTCTTTTAAAGAAGAAGTTAGGTAATGGTATTACTCCGGACCCAACTTTACCTACTTTTGCCAATGAAACCTCATGGGTCCCAGGAAACTACTTGATCAAGGATTATTTGAACGCAATAATAAGCCTGTTACACGCTGGCTTATCAAGTGGACCGGCTGTCCTGTGGAAGAAGCTACTTGGGAAGACTACGAGCAATTTTGTGTACGTTTTCCAGATTTTCAGTCTTGAAGACAAGCCTTGTTAGAATGCCAATCCTATTTAGTATTTACTTGAGATTAGAATGTCTTAATTAGAATAATATTCTATTTTAGGAATATTAGCTTGTTTTGAATTAGGAGTTATTGTTTGATTAGAATTAGGTTTGAATTCAATTAGGAAGTATTATTTTTGCTTCCAGTTATAAATACATATGATGTAATAGAGTTTAGGCAAACAATACAAGTTTTTATTTTAGTTTATTGGTGGCTGATCCCCAATCAAAGGATCTAGGTGGTTTGATCTTCAATCAGAAGGTCAAGGTCTCTATTACAACTCTTTTTTTTTTTTCCATCATTTCATTTTTTACAATCAAAACCAGTACCTCTAAAATATCGATTAATTTAGTTGCATATCTAATTATTTATAAACCATATATAAGCCCTTAAAATAGGGAGTTGCCACGTGTACCCAACTATTTGGCTCGGTTGCACCAGTAGTTTGAGATGTTTCAACTTTATTGCACCAACTTAAGGTACGTAACACTGACTTTTCATATTTTTTTTTTTGCAATAATAAAATTCATTTGTTGTAAAATTTTCTAGATTAGGAGCGTTAATTGGCTATTGAATGGAAGAAAAATAATAACCATCATCTATAAACTATAAAACTAAAATTCAATAACGTATTTGTTAAATGTCAATGTGTTCATTAACCATACATGGGTTGACAAAACCAATACGTGTATATTTATATACATACATAAATTACAAAATTGTTCCAACTATTATATCAAATTCCAAAAAATTGCATTCAAAACCTTAAAAAAATCCGACATCCAAACATTTACATTGGGAATCCTTTATTCAAAGTCCACAATTAACAATATGAGTAACGTAATTTGTACATTTTAACACTAACAAATTTTGGTTGGGTACACCAAGCAATTTTTAAAAACTAAATCTATAAAATAAAGTTGGGCCATCTAACCAAACAGTCGAGTACACATAGCAACTCCCTAAAATAATAGAATATTGAATATCTGCGCACGTAGAGTGCGTCCACTCCTCAACCAATCTGATAACATAATTTATTGAAATATGTGTTGAATTTTACTTTTAACACATTACTTAGTCGACCATGCTATGATTACTAGCTAACTTATTTAATTTAATTTTTTATTTTTTTATTTATTTTATTATTTTATTTTGTAAACTTTAAATTTAATTACTTCTGCGATTTAACTGTACAATTTTGGTAGGAAATTAATGCCCGTCCCAGTTTTTCGAACCACGTTCGCAATTTCACATCTCCTATTGCTCTTAGTATATCAAAAGATTCGCTCATCAAATTCAAGTTTATGAGTTTGACATCAAACTCTGGCATTGTTAATGAAGACAATCACATACCTATTCAAGATACAATTTGTCTCACACAAAAGTGAGATTACTGCCAAATATTTGCCAAAATTATGATGATTATGAGTAGAAGGCACCTTATCCAAAGTGGAGTGAATCAAAATGAATGTCACCTTCAAACTTAACTCCTTTTATTTTGCCATTACTTGACTTGGTAGAACTTTTCCTTGTTTGAGTGTTAATATTACACAAAAAGCTTGTTAATTAACATTTCCAACATAGGATATCTTTAGTTTTAGTTGATGGGCAATGGAGTATTCCAGATGATATTCAGATCCATATTGGTGCCATTGCTAACAGAATTTAAGAGGTTAAAGTTTATCATGGGCATGACGACACAATTGTGTGGACTATCAATAGCAAAGGAGCTTACACGATGACGGGTACTTACAATGCACTAAGACATGTCAATCCTCAAGCCTCTTGGTCGAAATTTGTTTGGTTCACCAACAATATCCCGAAACATAGTTTCATAGCTTGGTTGGAGATAAAAAAATGCATTGAAAACACATGACAAGCTGATTGAATTGGGCTTAAGACGGAATGCAGTTTGTATATTCTGTCATATGGAGAGAGAAACAGTACCTTCCTTTCAAATAGGTCCTTCCTTGCGTACCATACTCATTGAATTCCAGTTTTAATAAATGTCTTATCTTTTGCATTTGAAGGGATCTATCATGACCCTAAAAACCCCCGTAAACTCGTGATTTAGCAAATCAAAAGTGCCATGAAGAACGTTTTCTATAAACCGAGGTGAAAGATAAGCGGAATGAGCTAAGCTAAATATAAAATTGATTCACTAAATAGATGCGAGAGTTCATGGATAACCGCTCGATACAGTACGAGAGATTCCACGGGAAGTACTTTAAAAAGGAAATGAGCGTTCTGCCCTAGCGAAGACACACGAGAAAGATTCACCAAACTAGGGACATATTCCGGATGACAACTCGACCGATTAAAGCCATTTATGAGCTAAACAGAGGGTCCCTACTTGATACAAAACAGAACAAAAACTTCACTCATACTTAAATACTTCAATCGAAGAACTCCTTGCTGCATCGATGCTCGAGGAAAGTATAACAAAAGTTAGGGGACAACTTAGTACACAAGAATTAGTTAATAAATCCCATATTACTTGGCATACTGCAACACATTCATTTAGACAACCAAATGGCTAATGTAGGGTGCATATTAGGGGTGGGCACGTGACAGGATGGACCTTTTCCCGATCATATTCTATTGCTTTATCTTCGAAGCGGAATCTGGAAGGATATATTTCATCTTGACCTTATCACATCCCAAACAGGTTCGGGACAAGACGAGACTATATGGTACTTATAAACTTCCATGCAGCAGCAACTTTATTTGAGTCTAAAATTCACATCAAACATGATTCGACAACATTATAATTCATGGTTCAAGTATTACACATTAACTACATCAATAATCAAATCTGAAATAGTTAAACTACAAGTATATGATCACCAACAACATCAAGAATAAAAAATCAAGTATGAAAATCAAGTCAAGCTTAATTAAAATATTAAAAATAATAATAATAAATATTAGATAAATAAGTTCGGGCGGGATGGGCGGGATTGAAATCTCCCTCCTGATGTTTGATCAATCCCAAAAGGACCCAAAACATTCGGAATGGAATGGGATGGGATTAGGATCGAGGGATGAGATCTCCACCCCTAGTGCATATGAAATTGGGAATAAAAAGAAAGTAAAAAACAACTGTGGATGACCCAATATTTCAAAATTTAGACTTAGATTCAACTTCATGAGCCTATATAAAAGTGTCTTAAATGTTATTACTACGTTGAAAATAAGATTGGAAGAAAAGTGAATTCATGGCTTAAACACTGTAAAATTAAGTATTAGATTAAGATGTAAGGGTGGACATCCCATACCGCGATCCCGATCCCGTTTCGATCTTGTCTCGATTTTTTCGGATGCGTCCCAATTTAATATTTATTATTGATGTGTTCAGATCTGTCCTTCATGATCTCACTGATCTCGAGTTTGCAAATATGAGCAGCTGTTAAGCCAAGGACAATCGTTGTAGTGGCTGAAGGCATTCCGATGCTTAAGTCGGATATCTATGCAAGGAATAGTGAAAACTGTATGTAAATTGTAAAGTGTATGCGTACCTTTCTTTTTCCTTTCACCAGTTCTTATAGCGAGTGTTTTCTTATCAATTGTCCCTGCGATCGAGGGCGTGATGGAGGGAGAAGATCTCGCCTAAGATCTTACTTATGCACAACTGAGTCTCTTCGACACTTGGCTATGTTTAAGACCTAATGCTTGATTTGGTTAAGAGAAAATTTGTGCAAGTAGATCTCGGGCCTATAACAGCTTTGAAATTCATGTTCAAGCCTTATTGTCTTGGGCCAAGCCCTAAGACCCATGCCTTTTGGGCTGGTGTGACTTGGGCTTGGGCACCTGACTTACGGGCTGAACAACAGCTTGGATGGGTTCGCTTGGGACTGGGCTGAAGCCATTATCGTGTTAGGGTTAGCCCATGCCACGTGTATAGTTGTGATCGAGTGATTGCTTGATGTCTCATCAGTTACTCCCCCTAGTTAATGGGGTTGCGTGCAAGTCCATTAATTCAATGAATGAGGGTTGGTGCAGTTGTACTTGGAACTGCCGCTCCTTCATTCCCTGTGCCACATTTAATGCCGACACGACTATTAGGTGACCTCCTTCTATGAATGTCGTGCCTATATATAGGATCGTTCTCATAAGGTTAAGAGTTACCATGTGTATTACAGAGCATGTTCCTCAAATGTGCCCTTTCAGATAATGTGCTTCTATTTTTTTCCTCTTCAAAGGACAAAAATGAGCACCCATTGGTTCTCCGAGTGCTCTAACACTTGCAGCGACGAGTCTTAACAAGACCTGCTATTGAAGAAAGTCACCTGATTTGAGTGAGATTCCAGTGGTTTCGTGGGATCTCCGAATTTGTTCCTACATCGTGAAGAAGTACAAACTTCCCCTTAAGGGTCGAACTTGTCTTCCATCTTTTGGCGCACTTGTTGTTGCTTCTGTTTATTCTTAGAGACAATTCCAAAACAATTCCTGCTGCCATTTTGGGGAGCTGATTCTGCATCACCTCAGACACCCCTTATTTGAGGGATCACACAAACAACCAACTTTGGGTTGCTTCTCCCACTGCTACTTCTTTGGTTTTCACTTCCGAATTCTCTTCTGGAAGGTAGATTGGCAAAGCAAAGTCTCGACATGTGTTTTGGCAGATCTTCGCTCACTTCCAACTGGCGGTTGTTCAGTCTAAGGAGCTTGGTGGTCGCGATTGAGCTCTCGAGGTGCAGTCTCCCTGTTTTCTTTCTTCTCCTATTGATAATGCGGCGGAGGTATTGCCTTATTTTATCTGCCCAGGTTCTTCTGTCCTCATTGAGACTACCGCTCGTTCTGTTTCTGCTACGATTATTATGCAGCGAGAGGGTGAGGATGGTTTTTTTTGCCATCCTGTTTTCCTCCCTATTTGTTGGTGGTGGTTCCTCCGTGCTTCGGGATCCCCACGTCCTTAATTCACGAATTAGTTGGAAGGTACCTACAGCTAAAGAGATTCGAGTTAAGTCGGATGAGAATTTTTGCTAGTTTTCCCATTTTGATGTGTAGGATGGCGCCCGCAGCCTGATCAACAAATGGTACAGGCAGTCGGTGGAGAGGCCTTCGATGTCTGCGTTGGATCTGGGCCTTCATCTTGATGATGGCCTTAGACACATAATGGATGGGATGATTCATCTTACCTACGCAGGGGTGATGGGTTCAAGTTACCAAGCTAGTCATAACCAAGTGGCTTCTCTAGAGAGGAAGCTCATTGCGCTATTGTGGGTGTTTTCCCATGTCCTTTGTCAATCCGACGCATTAAGAGTACGATGTTCAAAAATATAAAAAATGGTTGGGGTTGCTCAAGCCTCATTGGTTGAAGTGGAGGGTGCATAGGATCGTTCTGCAGGTTAGCTCGAATCTTTAAAAACCGAATTAGACGGTGTTTGTGCATGCTTACACGACGTGGAGGAGTTGTCTGCCGAGAACACGATTCATGATGAGGTTTCACGTGCTGTGATGGAGAGATCTACCAATTGCGACGTCGCCAAAAAAAGGGTGGAGCAATTAATGGCTGTTTTTTTATGAAGTCAAGGTAGATACCCCTATGATGCTTACCACTGTTGAGGCGACTTATTGTAGCTAGGAATGAACTTGTGTCCGTTTCGCATAATGGAGGTGGCAGATTGACAGCAAATCAGTGATGGTCAGACTTAGCTTCTTGACTATATCGAGGGGCTTGGTGTTGTTTTGTCTCAGTACTGTCACTTGGTCTATCAGACCTTTGAAAATGAAAATGATGTTGAAGACCTTTCGGGTCCTTCAAATGGCCCGGCGGTTGAAGAGTTATTGCCTTCACCCCATCTTGAAGAGAAAGCTCATGCCATTGATTCGGCTGCCCTTCGTCTGTCACATGGCGATGCCGATGCTGTCATGGATGCCTATGTTTGATCTCGTACTCCTTTACCTTCTTCTTTGAATGTAATATAATAGTTTTATCAAGAAGCATAAATTTTCTCCTTGGTGTTCTTACTTTTCTTTGTAGTTGTAGCTTGTCTTGTTGACTCATACATGTTGCATATACCTTTTTTAGGTTAGCCATAATTGTTGAAATGAGTTGTACTATGTATTTCCAGTTTGATTTTTACAGCTACATTTTTTATTTTGTCTGAATTTTGTTGATCTGAGTTCTCATACGCTCTAACGCGTTTGTCTAGACCTTATGTTGGTTGTTTTGAAGCTTTTATGAGAAAGTTGATTTGTTCGTTTATCATTTACCTTGTCGGTCTAGCATACTAGTTGACTCGAGACTCTATGAATTATGTAAACTCGCTCTTTCATCCTTCACTTCGTTGGTTTGATGCTCTAATCAAACCGAAGTTGTTTTTATTGACTTGTTAGTCAATTTTCACTTCGTTGGTTCGATGTATTAGTCAACCCAAAGTAGCTTTCATTTAGTTGACTCGTTCGTCCAAACTTCACTTCGGTGGTTCGACGTATTAGTCAACCCAAAGTTGCTTTAATTTAGTTGACTCGTTCGTCCAAACTTCACTTTAGTGGTTCGACATTCTAGTCGACCAGAAGTTGTTTTTATCGAGTTGACTCGTTCTTCCAACTTTTATTTCGTTGGTTCGACGTTCCAGTTGACCTGAAGTTGCTTCTATTTAGTTGCCTTGTTCATTCAACTTTTACTTCGTTGGTTCAGCGCTTTAGTCGACCCGAAGTTACTTTTATCGAGTTGCTCATTCGTCCAACTTTTACTTCGTTTGTTCGACGTTCCAGTCGACCCAAAGTTGTTTTTATTTAGTTGACTTGTTCGTCCAACTTTTACTTCGTTAGTCCCAAAGTTGCTTTTATTTAGTTGACTCGTTCATCCAACTTTTACTTCGTTTGTTCAATGTTCTTGTCGACATGAAGTCACTTTTATTGAGTTGACTCGTTCGTCCAACTTTTAATTCATTGGTTCAATGTTCCGGTCGATGCGAAGTTGCTTTTATTTAGTTGACTCGTTCCTCCAACTTTTACTTCGTTGGTTCGACATTCCAGTCGACCCAAAGTTGTTTTTATTTAGTTGACTCATTTGTCCGACTTTTACTTCGTTGGTTCAACGTTTCAGTCGACTCGAAGGTTCTTTTATTGAGTTGACTCGTTCCTCCAATTTTTACTTCGTTGGTTCGACGTTCCAGTCGACCCGATGTTACTTTTATCGAGTTGACTCGTTCGACCAACTTTTACTTCGTTTATCCTGTTGATGATACATAAAAATAGACTGATTATCACGGTTGTACACGTGGCAGAGAACATCCATCACGAGGATATAACGTCCAATCTATTGGGTCAGCTCATAGAGCCCAAGAGGAAGAAAGCCAATTACAGAGGCCCAAACAAGGCCCGCCAACGAGAAGACATAAACAGAGCCCGAATCCAGGCCCGAACGAATCAGAGCCCAAATCCAGGTCCGACACAGGTTCTCTCACAAAGAAAATGAATGTTGCACCAAAAAAGAGTCGTGAAGGGAGTTATGCATCCACGGACGCATCTCCATTAAGGAAGATACTGTTATGAGAAACATTTCCTTCCGTTGCGCCTCACATGCTTATGTCACCCAGAGAATTAACCTCGATCATTATAAAAGGTCAAGGGAACATTCGACACAGGTATGCAACTTTAATTGAGTTTTGTCCAGATTTACTTCCTTCTTCAAACAGAGTTGTTGACTTAAGCATCGGAGTGCCTTCAGCCACCAAAAAGGTGGTCCTTGGCAGTTTAACATTTATTTTGCAGGTCAAACTCGCAAGAGGACAATTTTTGGATGCATTAGTTTGACACCGTTTGTTGGGAAGGACGAGTTTCCTTTCTAAAAACAAGATCTACAGTGACAAAACTCACCATAATCCGATAAAAAAGATCAATGAGGTTAGAGAAAATGATGCATTCTACAGATCCTCAACCTAGTGATGTTCGCGAAAACTCTCCTATTGACAACAATGCATCACAAACAGATTGCAAAGAAGTAGCCCGAATCATCAGACCGATGGTGCTCGAGAATACGGATATGCAGCAGGCAGTAGCCCAGAAAACCTAAACATTTGAGACGCTGCCACTGATCCTTGAGTAGACCTGCTCATGGCCCAGATAAACTACATGACAAATATGTTGGAAAAAAATCACCTAGGAGTGCATCCAACCAGCTGACCCTGTTTAGGCGGCGCCCCAACAAAATTCTGCCAATCGAACTCAAGGAAGCGACGAAGTCCCAGCAGAACCCCAACAAGGAAACTTCAAAAGCAATGAGCTCCCCCAAGGCAAGACTCCACAGTGTGACGGAACGCCTACCGAAATCTCGTTCAGAATAGGGGTCATGGATCCCAAAATATTATACGAGTTACCCAACAAGCTATTATCCGACACCCTCATGAAAACAATAATGCTGAAAAAATTCACTCCACCAAAGTTCGAAGTGTATGATGGTACTACCGACCCAACTGATCACTTGAGGCACTTCCATCACATGATGGCCCTGAAGGAGACCACAAAGTCAATCTTGTGCAGGACATTTCCAACTAGCCTCACGTCCACAACAATGAATTGGTTAAACAGCCTACCACCGAGGTCGATAGACTTTTTCCAAGCTATAGCCACCGCTTTTATCACTAGATTTATTGGGAGCCAGCGGACGGGGAAAGGACCATACTACCTCCTGCATATTAGGCAGGAGCCCAAAGAGACAATACATGAATATGTCACTCGTTTTACCAATGAAATGACGATGATCAGTGGATGTAGCGACAACACAGCCGCTGCAACCTTTGTTGCCGAATTGAAGAGAGGCCCCTTCTTTGATGCCCTTAGCCTGGAACCTCCAAAAGGCATGGCCGTCTTGTTGAAAATAGCATAAAAACATATCTCCCTTGAATAAATGAAGGCGGCCAGAAGGAAAAATGACCAAGAAAAAGAAAGTATTTCAAGAAAGGAAAGAAATGAGGAAATGGGTCGAGACAACGGACAACGGGAGGGTAGCATCCAATCGAAGAAACATCGAATTGGCGGAAAGAGTGATTCGCAACAACAAGAATCCGAGAAGCTACAATCAGTGTGATCTCGACACGAGCGAGCAACGAGTGTGATGAAGAATACATACAAGCCATATATAATCTTGAAAACAAGTCGAGCAAATATATATACTGAAGCACATAGCAAAATGGGATAACATCAACTGGCCGCTTAGGATGAGAGGAGACCCGAAAGGAAGAGATAAAAGAAAATATTGTTCCTTCCATAAGAATCATGGGCACGATACCGAAGACTACTACAATATAAAAGATGAAATCGAGTATTGGGTTCGGAAAGGACAACTCAACGAGTTCATCGGAATGCCAGATACACAGCTCACATGGAATGAGAAAGCAGATAGCACTGGGGGATCAAATGAATAGCGCATAGAGCTAACATACGCCTTACACTGCATAGCCGGAGGGAAAAAAACACACACACAACCTAACAGAATGAGCGACCAGGAAAACTTCCCACTCAAACTTATTTATATAAGAACAAGAGTACTAACAAAACCAGACAAGCCATTTCACGAATGCACAAAACATGGAGAAGTTTGCATCAACCAACTAATACGATTTGAAGATCTTACCGACGGATGAAAGCTCGACCCGAATCACTAATGACAAAAGTAACAGCAGCAGACTCAACCGAACCTTGATGGTTGACACCAAATATTGAGCCAGTGTGAGCATGATTGGACAATTTGGTGCTTATGTGAGCATGGTTGGACAATTTGGTGTTGATGTGAGCATGATTGAACAGTTTGGTGTTGACATGAGCATGATCGGACAATTCGGTGTTGACGAGAACACGATCGGACAATTTGGTGATGACGTGAACATGGTCGGACAAGCCAACTATACTCAGCCATTGAATAGAAAAGCACCCTGAGTCTGCTAGTCACAACAGCATATACGACATGTGAGGACCGACGTCAAGCAAAGAAAAACAAAGCAACAAAAACATCAATCTCTAATACGAGGATCAACATCAAGAAAAGGAAGACAAAGCAACAAAAACATCAATCTCTAATACGAAGACCAACATCGAGCAAAGAAATACAAAACAAATCGTACTTCGAACCAGCGTAAATGCTTTAACTGTTAAGGCTGGTGAAAACATCTAAAAGAATATATCAATATGATTATGAATTCAGAAACCCCATTTTTTGCGTGGACAACAGAATAGATACGTCGAAGAATTAGCCATACAAAGCAATCGATGTATCTAGTAACAAGAAATCACGACAAAAGTCAGATATATATAAACTTCTGGTCCAATCAACCATGAAGTAAAATTTGGACACCTGAGTCAACTTAACACAAAAACTTTGAGTCTACCGAGATGTCGAGTTAACGAAGTAAAGGTTGGACACCCGAGTCAACTTAACACAAAAATTTTGAGTCGACCGAGATGTCGAGTTAACAAATTAAAGGTTGGACACCCGAGTCAACTTAACACAAAAACTTCGAATCGACCGAGATGTCGAGTTAACGTAGTAAAGGTTGGACACCCGAGTCAACTTAACACAAAAATTTCAAGTCGACCGAGATGCCATGTTAACAAAGTAAAAATTGGACACCCGAGTCAACTTAACGCAAAAACTTTGAGTCGACTAAAACGTCGAGTTAACAAAGTAAAAGTTGAACAAACAAGTCAACTTAACACAAAAACTTCAAGTGGAGAAAGACAGCGAGTTAACGAAGTAGATGCTCAATGAACAAGTTGACTTAACACAAGAACTTCGAGTTTACAGACACGTCGAATAAACGAAGTCAGAATTAGAGGAAAAAATCAACATGATTCAAGGAACTACAAGCAAAAACAAACTCTTTGCAACAAATCAGGAAGGACAACCCTTGCCTACCATTAGACAAATGACAAGCCAAAGCATAAAAGCAGTTACAAAAGAATTCAAAGAAAAATCCATGACAACTACAACTGAACTTAGAAAAAAAAAAACAAAAATTCATTTTTATTGATAATACTACTCTGTTACATTTGAAGAATGAGATAAATAAGTGGGGAAGAAAGGAGGCAACTACAAGATGTGGGAGAAGAAATGAGGCAACTACAGAATCATCATTCACGGGAACAGGGGAAGGACTCACTTCAAGAGAGGGAGATAGTAATGACTCTGGGGTGCTCGAGGGTAAAGGAAGCAAAGGCTTCTCAACTACAGGAGCAGATTCATCAACATCGTCATCCTCGAAAGCTTCACCAACCAAGTGACGGTACCTGGACAAATCCTAACCAAGCCCCTCCATATAGTCAAGAAGTTCAACCCGTCCGTTAACAACTCACTTCCAATCTTCAGCTTCGACAATATGGAGCCTATCCTTGGCAGCTTCGAGTTCATTTTTGGCCACGGCAAGCTGTCCCTTACCGGTGGAAAGCATACCGAAAGTATTTGCCTGGACATCGTCGAACGCAACAGTTATCTGATCCACCAGCCTCTCAGCGATATCACAAATAACGGATTGCTCAACTTCAACACAAGAAGCTTCATCAAAAGTTTCCTTCACAGCGGATAACTCTTTTTTCACATCACGTAGACGAGTTTGAACCTCATTCAGCTTGGCTTTCAAAGAAACGAGCTCAGCAGTCGATTTATCTCGCATACTTTTCGCCTCAATCAACGACTTTCGAGCAGCCTCAACAGTTTTTCTATTCTGTGCATTGCGCTTTCAACACGTCAAATTGGGAAATAATGTGAGAAAACAGCAGTAGCAATGCTGCCAACCTCTTCTCCAAAGAAGCCACTTGATCACGGCCAGCTCGATAGGCCGAGCCCATTACCCTTGCATAGGCGAGATGATTCACCTCATCCATTATCTACTCAAGACCATGATCGATGTGATCAAATGGATCCAGTCTGGGCATCGAAGGCCTTTCCACTAATTGCCTATGCCACTCATTTAACAACTTGTATATACCGTCTTGCACATCAAGCTGAGTGAACCAGCAAAACTTGCCATTCGACTTGATAAGGATATCTTTTGGGCCAAGCTCAGTCCAACCAACCGATTGATGAAGAACACTAGGATCCGAAAGCACTGAAAAACCACCCCCGACAGCCAAAAGGGCAGAAGGAACAACAGTAACAATGAAAAAACTGTTTTTACCCCTTCCGTCGAGAAGCGTCTGTGGCGAAGAAGGGACTAGCGGTGACTGTGGGAGCAGAAAAACCCTGATGGACAGGAGAAGAAACTAAAAACCTGGCTGCTTCGCTGACATCAATAGAAGGAGAATGAGAGTGAACCTTGAAACTCTGACCACCACCAATGTCTTTAGACTGTTCCACCGCTAGTTGAAGCATTTAATCATTGATAACCCGAGGATCATCATTAGACAACTCAACAACGTTCATGACACCATAAGCAGAAAGGAGCCTCTTTTCATTATCATCCAATGGACGAGTAGTCTTCTTCTCACTTATTTCCAACGCAAGCCTCAGTTCCTCATCTTCCTCAAAATATTCTCGATCTCCTTTTGCAACATTGTCGTGGGAAAGACTTGGGCGAGAAGCAACCTTCGTAACATCCTGAACAGAATTTGGATGGGATGCAATCCGAGCAGAACCACGAGTAGAAAGTTGTTTCTTCCTCGAAACCCAACCAAGATCTACCGGCGATCGCCTTGACGGACTCTTGGACCTCGCAAGCTTTCTTTTTTCTGGAAGCTGGAACTGTGATATTAACAAGAGCATCGAGATTTGTAACACGTCTGTTCGAATTCACTTCCCAATCAATGCTAGCATCAACATTGCCAGTGCAAGCAGCAAAAGCCTCAGCACGAGACTTAGTAAATAAAGATCATTCTGCTTCATTTATAGTGTATAAACCACTACGCGCTCCAGGATGCCCTCGAAAAGAAATGCCTCCACAGGAAAATGGTAAAGCTTCAAGAATCAGTCACTGATCCACTGCTCCTTGGCAGTTAAATGAAGATTCTTCCATTTATTAGGAACTTGGAATGATCGAAAAAAAAATGACCTCGCAGTTGGAAGTAGTAGGAGTTCACAAAAGCATAAAACCAATACCTCGACCAATCGCGGATGTCATCACTAAGTTTCTCAAAACAAATTGGAAAACAGAGGAAGCAGATATCCCTATTCACCAACAGACCAACCATCGAATGAAAAATCCTCATAATCAAAGGAATGTCGGATAGAACAACACTCACTTAAGATTAAATCCTCACCTTCCAACCATTAGGACCCATTTGGGTAGGAGGAATACCCATGAAGTTCACATACTCCCATAACAGCTCCGGAACTGGGAACCGAAAGCCAGAAGAAAAGATGCATGAATACAGTGAGATGTATCTAGCCTTTGCATTACAAGAACTATCATCTTGTCTAGCGTCGCCTTAAAAGTTCTATTGGGAGAATAATGAGGCTCAGACAGAACTAGCAACTTACCACTTAGTTTATCACTGACTGACATTGTTGAAGAACAAATAAGCAATGAAAATGAAGAAAATAAAGTAATGAGCAAACCCTAATTTAAAAAATAGCGTAAAGAGGGAAAACGAATTCGTTACATCCCCTTTTATAGAGCCGAGCAATGAAGGGACGACTCAAGGGATAGCGTGCAAGATATGATGGCCACGCGAAATCCCAAAAATGTGCACAAAAATGAACGGGCAAGCAAAGAATCGAGACACCAACCTGCAGAAAGTTACTGATAACATTAAATACAAGGCAATGATGGAATTGAAAAGAAAACCGTGACGAAGTTAGTGGCCAAGTTAGCATACCGACAAACTAAAGAGGGGAGTAACTGATGATACATCAAAATAGATCGATCATCATGATAGTACACATGGCTGAGAGCATCCATCACGAGGATATAACGTCCAATCAATTGGGCCAACTCATAGAGCTGAAGAGGAATAAAACCAATTACAGAGGCCCACCAATGAGAAGACATAATCAGAGCCCGAAATCAGACCCGAACAAATTAGAACCCAAATCCAGGCCCGAAACAAGTTCTCTCATAAATAAGATGAACATTGCACCAAAAAACAGTCGCGGAGGGAGCTACGCCTCCACGGACGCATATCTATTAAGGGGGAGACTGTTACGAGAAACATTTCATTTCATTGCCTCCCACATGCTTAAGTCACGTAAAGAATTAACCGCGACCATTATAAAAGGTAAAGGGAACATACAACATAAGTGTGCAACTTTAACTGAGTTTTGTCCAAATTTACTCTTTCTTAAAACAAAGTTGTTGACTTAAGCATCGGAATGCTTTTGGCCACCAAAAATGTGGTCCTTGGCAGTCTAACATCTGTTTTGCAAGTCAAACTCGAAGAGGGACGATTTTTGGATGCATCAATTGCAGTTAATGGACTCGGGGCACTTTCTGATCCGATAGCCAAGCAATATTGATTTGACCGATCATGCTCACATCAGCGCCAAATTGTTCGATCATGCTCATGTTAGCACCGGATTCAGTAACAACTACCGAGGTTTGATCGACTCAATTTCATCGTCGGTAATTCAGGTTGGGCTTGCATTCGTTGGTAGGGTCCTTGAATTGTGTGAGTTGATTGATGCAGGCTTCTCCATGTTCTGAGCATTGGTAAAAGCGTTAGTACTACTACTTCGATGTAGATCTGCTCGAGTAAAATGTGTTTTTTCACTTGGGTTGATCGTTTTGCCCTCCATAGCCATGCAGTGTAAGGCGTATATTAGTTCCATAGGTTGTTCTTTTGATCCTGTGGTGCAGTCCGCCTTTTTTTCCTTTGAGCTGCTTGTCTGGCATTCCAATGAATTCGTCGAGTCGTCCTCTTTGAATCCAATGTTCAATTTCATCTTTTAACTTGTAGCAGTCTTCACTTTTGTTTCTTCCTTCTGGGCCTCCTTTCATTCTGAGTGGCTAGTTGATGTTTTTCCAGTTCGCCATATATTTCAATATATTGGTCCGACTTGTCTTCAAGGTTGTGTATGTATGTCTTTTTCATCACATTAGTTATCCGCTCATGTCTGGGCCGTGCCAACTGCAACTTCCTAGATTCTTGCTGGTTGGATTCGGTCCTTCCGCCATTCCAATGTCTCTTTGACTGAATGTTATCTTCCCAAGGTCCATCATCTTGTCTTCTTTCTTCCTTCATTTTTCATTTTCTTGTGTGATTTTCCCTTTTTTGGTCATTTTTCCTCCTGGCAGCTTTCATATCCTCGAGAAAAATATGTTTTTTGGCTATTTTCAACAAGATCGTCATGCTTTTTGGAGGTTCCAGGTTGAGATCATCGAAAAGGGGCATCTTTTCAGCCCAGCGATAAAAGTAGTAGTGACTGTGTCATCGCTGCATCCATCGATCATCTTCAATTCGTTGGTGAAACGAGTGACATATTCAATTATCGTCTTTCCGGGCTTTTGCTTGATATGGAGGAAGTAGTGTGGTCCTTTCTTCATCCACTGAATTTCGATGAATCTTGTGATAAAGGCGGTGGCTAACACCTGGAAGGAGTCTGTTGACCTCGGTGGTAAGTTGTTGAACCAATTCATTGATGTGGAAGTAAGACTAGTCAGAAATGTTCTGCACAAGATTAACTCCATAGTCTCCTTCAATGCCATCATGTGGTGGAAGTGCCTCAAGTGATCTGTTGGGTCGGTGGTGCCATCATATACTTCAAACTTTGGTGGAGTGAACTTCTTTGGCATGGGAGTTATCATGAGGGTGTCGAAGAATGGCAGTTTGGCTAGTTCGTACAATACATTGGGATCAGTGACTCTGATTCTTAATAGAATTTAAGTAGGCGTTCCGTCGCTCTGTGGAGTCTTACCCTGGGGAAGTTCATTGCTCTCGAGGTTTCCCTGTTGAGGTTTTGTTGGACCTTTGTCGCTCTCTCAAGATCGATTGGTGGAGCTTTGTTGGGGCGGCGCTTGGATAAAATCAACTGACTGAATGCGCTCCTGGGTGAGTTTTTCTAGCATCTTCTTCATGTAGTTCATTTAAACCATAAGCAAGTCTAACCGAAGATCTGTGGCAGCGTCGCCGGATATATGGGTTGTCTGAGCTATTGCATGTTGTGGATCTCGATCGTCGGGTGCAATTGGCCCGATTATCTGAGTTGTGTCTTGTTCGCGAGCTGCTTATGATACATTATCACTAGTAGAAGGGTTATTGTGATCGTCGTTGGGTTGAGGATTTGTGGAGTATGTCATTTGTTCTGACAGTTCATTGATCGTTTATCAGATTTTGGTGAACTTCGTCACTGTAGATCTTTTTTTTAGAATGGAAACTCGTCATTCCCCATGGACGACGCAAAACTGATGAGTCCAAATCTCGTTTTCCTAAGAGTTTGACCTGCAAAACGGATGTTACACTGCCAAATATCACCTTTTTGGTGGCCGAAGGCACTCCATGGACGACTCTGTTTGAAGAAGGAAATAAATCTGGACTATTAAAGTTGGATACCTTGGTCGAATGTTCCCTTTACCTATTATAATGGTTGCGGTTAATTCTCTGCGTGACTTAAGAATGTGAGGCACAACGAAATGAGATGTTTCTCGTAAAAGTCTCTTCCTTTATGGAGATGCATCCATGGAGGCGTAACTCCCTCTACAATTCTTTTTGTGCAACGTTATTTTTTTGTATGAGAGAATTTGTATTGGGCCTGGATTTAGGCTTTGATTCGTGCAGGCCTGGATTTGGGCTTCATTCACATTTTCCTTTAATGGACCCTGTTTGGGCCTTTATGATTGGTTTTAACCTTTTTTGGTTTTATGAGCTGGCCCAGTAGATGGGACGCCAGATCCTCGTGATGGATGTTCTCTGCCAAGTGTATGACTGCGATGGTTGTTTATTTTGATGTATCATTAATTTTGTTTAGAAATTTAATAATAACTTTTTCTTATTATTAAATTATTGTAATAAAATTAAAAAAAAATATCGAATTTTCACATGCGTACACCTTTGACACCCTAGTGAATATAGTAAAGAAAAATGAAGGTGGGTGAAAGTTTGGTGGGAGAAAGTAAAGTCTCAGGGTGGATAATTAAAGGGATTTAAATAGTAGGTTCAGTTGATAGCTTATGAGTCTCCAAGCTCTCATTCACTAAGAGTGATAGACATAACTTGTATCCACCGCCACCACCTCGCCTCCGCCCAGCAAAATCCAATCACTTCTACCTCCTTCACCCCAACCATATCCGACCACTACCACTCGATCGTGATCCGATCACCACCAAAACATCACTCATATCCACATCCTGCAACCACAACAGCTCCAACCAAACAACTTTAAGCCTTCCCTATCACTTTTCTCTACTAGCTAAACTCCATTCTAACACTCACTAACTGGAAAAAAAAAAAAAAAAAAAAGACAGACAGACAGACGAAAGAGGAGTGAAGCTTCATGGATAGTGATGGAGCCATGAATTTTGTTGAAGGGGGCGGAATGATGAATTATAGTTAACTAATGATATTATATTAATTAATTACTTTAAAATAATTTTTTATTTGAACGATACATATATAATTATACAAAACACCAATTGCTAAACAAAACTTCATCTAATCTATTGGGAAAGAAATTTGATCCATTTAATTGGGTTATTTGCAATTTGCCTCTATAAAAAAATATAACTAATTAAAGGTTACTCCATCATTAATCACTATTACAGTCTCTCCTAGGACTAGCAGCCCACATGCTTTGACATAAAAAAATAATAATAATAATAATCTCACACTGATTGCTAAAATGTTCTTTAAACAATAAACCAGAGATGAACCTCGAAATACAAATATGTATCTTGAGGAAAAATTAATGGATCCAATTTTTTTTATATATCTCCAGAAAAATCTTATGGATAAAAAATACTAGACCTCGAGATACGAATTTATCTCAAGAAAATACTTTAAAAAATCCTTATTCCTCAAAGTAGATAGATAGTTTGGAGTTGCTGGTGGCTGGTGGCGATGGTGGGAAAGAGAAATAATCAAGCAAAAAGGGAATGAGATGAAGAAAGGAGGAGACAAAGCAGTTGTCGAACTTGCAGTAAATAGAGAGAGGGAGCAGAAAAAAGGAAAGGGGCGAGAGGGAATAGAGGGAGAAAGGAAGGGTGGGGCAGGGCTGCGTCATCGGGGCAAGTACCCCCACATAATTAAAAAAATTCAAAATTCAGTGGAGGAAAGTACCTCCACTTGCGCCCACCTAGATCCATCCCTATTCATGGATCAATGTTCGTGCTCTTAACGTGAGTGTAACTTTATTTTACAAATTATTTATTCATTTTTAAAATGTTTAGTTTTTACGTATTCTTAATATTAATAATACCATCAAAGAGATTTCGTAAATGCTTTATTTTTCTTAAGATTTTAGCTACTCCACTGTGTTCCCTTTGTTAATTAAAAGGTGTGAGGGGTTAGTGGTTGAGTTGTGGCGGATGGTATCACTAGGTCACAGGGTCGAACCCAGCTGGCGGCAACTGGGGTGGGAGGGGTTAAGGGATAAAAAAAATAAAAAAAAATAAATTATTAATGCAACATCAGAACTATCATCAGCGAGCACATTTGGGAAAGTTTACTTGGAGCAAAATACACAAATTGGAATCAATCCATGAGATGATTACCTAGCATCAACCATCGCAATATAGTGTAGCCTTTGGATTCGTATTTTACTAAAACAGTGGTTAGTTATGTAAGATTTTCATTATGGAATACTTTCCATCGAAAACAAGTAATTGAGAGCCTTATGAAACAACTCGTAACAGGAGTTTATCATCTTCAGAATTATGGAATCGCACATCGGGATTGAGACCTCAACATTTGGTTATTGCTACTTGATGTGTCCAAAAATTGTCCTATTGTGAGTTTGACCTGCAAAACAATCGTTAGATTGCCAAGGACCACATTTTTATGGCCGAAGACACTCCGATGCTTAAGTCAGTAATTATGCTGAAAAGAGGAAGTAAATCTGGACAAAACTCAGTTAAAGTTGCATACATATGTTGAATGTTCTCTTTACGTTTTATAATGGTAACGGTTAACTCTCTGTGTGACTTAAACATGCGAGGCACAACGGAAGGAGATGTTTCTTGTAATAGTCCCCTCCTTGATGGAGATACGTTTGTGGATGGGCCTTGTTCTCGATGGAAAACCTTGTCTGGGCCTCTGTAATTGGCTTTATTCTTCTTGGGCTATATGAGTTGTCCCAATAAATTGGCGTTATATTCTCATGATGAGTTTCCATGCTACGTGTACGGTCGTGATGATAGATTTATTTTGATGTATCATCAGCTATTCCCCCTTTAGTTAATGGGTATGCTCATGTATCCACTAACTGTGTGACAGTTGGTATTTCAATTGCGTTTTTGCACTGAACTTAATGTTTAATAACTTTTGGTCGGTTGATCCTCTTGATTACTTCGTTGTCTGTTCATTTTTGCGCACATTTTTTAGGAGTTTAGGGCGCTATTATGTCCCGTATGTCGCTTCGTGAGCAGTCTCTTCGTTGCTTGGTTGTATAAAGGGTGATGTGGCTACGTTGCTCAATTCTTTATGCCATCTTCGCTATTAGTGTTATTTATTCTCTCCTATTGCCTTTTTTCATTTTTTCTTGCCTATTTGCAATGGCTATAGATGACCTACTAGACGGTGATCAGCTTGCTACCTGTGAGGCTCATTTTTTCCCAAAGAAGGCTTCTCAGACTATTTTGGATAGTGTCCGTTCCAACTATGCTTTGCCACCGACCTTGAGATCATTTTTCCTTGTGCAAATGACAGTCCTTGTTGCCCGAGGAAGGGATATATTGTGTTTTGCCCTCGCATGTTCTATGTCGGTCTTCGGTTTCCAGTTTCGAAACTATTATGATCTTATCTAGATTTTCTGGGAATTCCTCCTGCTCAGATGAGCCCGAATGGTTGGAGGGTTATGGTTTCCACGTATGCCAAGACCATTCTTTCTAGTATTCCTTTAACCACTAGAATCTTGCATTATTTGGTGAGGTTTAGCGTGAAACCCACCGCACCTGTTTCCTTATTTCTCTTACGTGTTTTGGCAATCTCAATGATGACATCAGAGGTTGGTCGTGGGATTGGTTTTATGCGTCTATCAACTCTGGCTATTTCAATTTACGGGGTTTGCAGATAGTAAGGTCTTTCTGAGTTCCTATCAAGACTCAGAATCTACAATTGACCATTGAAAAATAGGTTATCAGCGAGTGTTTCCTAAAACTTCCCGTAGTTCCCTTGGACGCCTATCTTACTAATGATATGGTGAGGCACATTGGTTTACACAACATGAATGAAACCAAGCAGGCTCTACTAACCGAAAGGCAATATCAATGCTCGGGCGTTATGGATCTCAATGTTCCTGTCAGTGGCGCTATTGGTCCATCTTCCAGGAAGAGAAAAATATCGAGGCCTGCTAGTCCGTCAAAGCAGTTGTTTCTGACTTTTGACCGTGTTCCGAATAAGAAATAGCTCGTTGACCCTGTGCATCATACATCTATTTACTCGAGTTTTGTCGATAGAGAACCTTCGAGGGAAGATCATTACTTTCTATAAGAGGCGGAAGAGATGAAGTTGGCTTTGGAGGGGAGTGAGAAAGATACAATTCGCCCGCTGGCGAAAAGAAGTTTTTCTCTGCTTATGGTGGCCTTGATGCTGCTAAGTGTTCTGATGAGGGCCCTCGGTCCTTAGATGACAAGATGTTCCAATTGGTTGTTGTCCAATCTAAGGAGCTTGGTAATCATGATCGAGTTCATGAGGCACAGTCTCTTCGATCTTCTTACCCTCCTGTTGATGGAAGGGTGGAAATATTGCCTTCCACAGCCTGTTTGGGACCACCATTTGTTCAGTTTCTGCTGAGCAACGAGAAGGTGATGGAGGTTCTCATGTCGTTCCCTCTTTCCCGGCTGTGGGTGGTGGTTCTTCCATATTACCGAATCCTTGCATTCTTCATTCGCAAGTAAGTTGGAAGAAACTTACTCCTGAAGAGATTTGTGTAAAATCGGATGGGAAGTTCTACTGGTTTTCCTATCTTGGCGTGCAGGATGGTGCATGTAAGCTGATTAATGAATGGCACAAACGGTTGGTGGATAGGCCTTTGATGCTCGTGCTGAATTTGAATCTTCATCTTGGGGATGGTGTCAGGCTTGTAATGGACAAGATTACCTATTTTTCTTACGCGGGGGTGATGGGTTTGAGTCATCAGGTTAATCACAATCTTGTGATTTCTCTTGAAGGAAAGTTCTCTATGCTACTATTGGTATTTTACCATGTTCTTTGTCAATATGACGTGTTAAAAGTGCGATGCTCTGAATGGATTAAAAAAGTTGAGGTTGCTCAGACTTTGTTGGCCGAGGTGGAGGGTGCACGGGAACGGTCTGTGGTTGCACTTGAGTCCTTGAGAGCTGACTTAGAAGACATCCATACATGTTTTCATGATGAGGAGAAAGAGCTTTCAGCCAAAAAGGGGCTTCATGATGAGGTCGCACGTGCCATGATAGAGTACTCTAAAAACCGCGACATCGTTGAACAAAGGGTGGAGCAATTGTTGGCTTCACTTGATGAAGTCTAGGTTGATTCCTCCGCGATGCTTATTACTGTTGAAGGCCAACTCATCCCGATAAGAAGTGAGCTTGCTTCTGTTAAGGATAGTCTCTGTTTTATGGAGTGGTGGATTGGCATTGCATTGTTTATGGTCGAACTAAGCTTCTGGATTATATTGAGGGTCTCGGTGTCGACTTGTCTCAATATCGTCATCTGGTCTATTTGACCTTTGAGGATGAAGATGGTGTTGAAGATCCTTCGGGTCTAATGGCTTCAAAGCCGCGACTTGCTCTCTTGAATAAAGAGTTCATGTTGATGACCGACTCCTGCAGATGATATTGATGAGGATGTTATAAATCTTTCCCCTTAGTTTTCTATTGCTACCTTCGAATGTAATAGAATAGATTTTGAATGAATGACAAGAGTTTTTCCTTTAATTTTCTTCTTGTTGACTTTGTTCGTCTGTTGTTGTCATGAGGATTGTATTTGAGCTTTTATGTTTTACAGCTAAATCCTTAGCAGTCATTTGTTGATTTGAATTTTCCTATGCCTTAGCACGCATGTCTCGACCTTATGTTTGTCATCTCAGAGCCTTTGTGGAAAGCTGTTTTGTTTGCTTGTCTTCTACTTTATTGATCTGGTATGTTAGTTAATCCAAGGTTCTTTTGGGTTGTGCTGACTTGCTCCTGCGTTTGTATGATCAACAACGGATCCTGTCTCCTTTGAGTTGGTTTGTTGATTTGGTTGTTTTGAAGTTGCTTCTACTTTGTTGAATCGTCCGCTCAACCTTTACTTCGCTAACTCGATGTTTCAGTCAGTTAGAAGTAGTTTTTTTTTACTTGGTTCGTTCAACTTTTACTTCATTAACTCGACGTTTTAGTCAACTCGAAGTTTTTGTTGATTCGGGTATTTAATCTTTACTTCATTGGCTCAATGCTCTAGTAAACCCAAAGTCGTTTTACTTAGTTGACTCATTCGTCTAATTTTTACTTCATTACTCGACGTTACAGTCGATTCAAAGTTTTTACTAGATTGACTCATTCGTTCAATTTCTACTTCGTTAATTCGTTCAATCGACTCGAAGTCATTTTACTTAGTTGACTCGTTCGTCCAACTTTTACTTCATTAACTTGACGTTTGAGTTGACTCAAAGTTTTTACTTGGTTGACTCGTTCGTCTTACACTTTAGTTGACACGAAGTCGTTTTACTTAGTTGACTCGTTCATCCAACTTTTGCTTCGTTAACTCGACGTTTTAGTCGACTCGAAGTTGTTTTATTAGTTGACTTGTTCGTTCAACTTTTACTTAGTTAATTCGATGTTTTAATCGACTCGAAGTCACTTTACTTAGTGGACTTGTTCATCGAACTTTTACTTTGTTAACTCGACATTTCAGTCGACTCGAAGTTGTTACTTGGTTGACTAGTTCATCCAACTTTTACTTCGTTGGTTCGACACTCTAGTCGACCTAAAGTCGTTTTACTTAGTTGACTCGTTCGTCCAACTATTACTTCGTTAACTCAACGTTTCAGTCGACTCGAAGTCGTGTTACTTAGTTGACTCAATCGTCCAACTTTTACTTCGTTAACCCAACTTTTCAGTGGAGGCGAAGTCGTTTTACTTAGTTGATTCGTTCGTCCAACCTTTACTTCTTTGGTTGATCAGACTAGAAGTTTATTGTAAATATCCGACTTGCGTCCTGATTCCTTTTGGGATTTATACGCCAATTGTTTCGCATAGCTTCATTTTGAAGTTGTTCGTCTTTGTTCGCATAGTTGTTCGTCTTTGAAGCCGTTCCTTTGAAGATGATTCCGAAATTGAAACTTTATTGATTCTCCTATTTGGGTGCCTTGACCATTTCTAGCTGTCATTTTTCTGGAGCAGTTTCAAAGCGATTTTTTTTATCATTGCGTGATTGATGTCTATCTCCGCGTTGGTGTTACATGCCTCTACTGTTCCTTCTTGTTTAATTTATGACCTCATTTGTTTGGCTCGTTATTGCTCTTCGTTTTGCATTTCTTGTTGAGGCTTGATAGAGTTTGTCGTTGTTAATTCCTTTGTAAGTAACTTTGGTTTGGATTTGTATCCGCTGGTAGAGTCTTCGAGTCGGTCAGTGCAACCGTCTTCAAGGCGTTGACCTTTCCACTTTGATATAAATCTGCTCGAGTGGGAGATGTTTCTTAGCTGGGGTGGATGTAGTTTAGTGCGTATATTAATTCCCTGGATCGTTATTTTGATCATGTGGCGGCAGTATCTGCTTTTTCTTTTCCTTTGAATTGTTTGTCTGGTATTCCGAGAATTCATCATGTCGTCCTCTTTGAACCCAATGCTCGATTTATTCTTTCAACTTGTAGCATTCCTCAATATCATGTATGTGATCCTTGTGAAAAGAGCAGTACCCGCTTTTGTCTCGTCCTTCCGAGTTTCCTCTCATCTTGAGTTGCCAGTTGACACTCTTCTAATTCGCCATGTGTTTTAGGATGTTGGTCCGGTTTGTCTTTAGGGTTGTGTACGGTTTGTACTCCTTTTTCATCACATTGGTTATCCGCTCGTGATTGGATCGTGCCAATTGCGATTTCCTGGATTCCCACTAGTTGGACTCAGTTCGTCCGTCGTTTCAATGTTTATTTGAATGACTGATATTCTCCCGTGATTAATCATCTCGTCTTCCTTCTTCTTTCCTTTCCCCTTTTTTCGAATGGTTCTCCATTTTCTGCTCATTCTTCCTCCTCGCAACTTTCATTTCTTCAAGGGAGATGTGTTTCTGCACTATTTTCAGTAGGACCGTCATGCCTTTTGGAGGCTCATGGCTAAGGGCATCGAAGAAAGGGCCTATCTTCAATTCGGCGACGAAAGTTGCAGCGGCTGTGTCCTTGCTACATCCATCAATCATTGTTAACTCATTGGTGAAGTGAGTGACATATTCCCGTATCATTTCTTCGGGCTTCTATCTGATGTGCAAGAGGTAGTGGGGTCTTTTCCTCATCTGCTGGCTCTCAATGATTTTGGAAATAAAAAGCGGTGGCTAAAGCCTGGAAGGAGTCTATTGACCTCGGTGGTAGGCTATTGAACCAATTCATCGCAGTGAAAGTGAGGCTAGTTGGGAATGTTCTGCATAGGATCGAATTTGTTGTTTTCTTTAGGGCCATCATGTGGTGGAAATGCCTTAGGTGATCTGTTGGGTCGGTGGTACCATCGTACACTTCAAACTTTGGTGGAGTGAATTTTTTTGGCATTGTCTTTTTCATGAGTGCGTTTGAAAATGGCGGCTTGGCTAACTCGTACAGTATGTTGGGATCCGTGACTCCAATCCTGAAAATGATTTTCAGCAATTGTTTTGCCGCACTGTGGAGTCTTGTCTTGTGGGAGTTCGTTGCTCTCAAAGTTTCCCTATTAGGGTTTCTGCTAGGGCTTCGCCGCTTCATTGAGTTCGGTCGGAGGAATTTTGTTGGAGCGATGCTTGAACAGGGTCGGTTGGCTGAATGCATTCCTGGGTGATTTTTTTCTAGCATCTTTGTCACACAATTCATCTGGGCCATGAGCAAGTCCATCCGAGGGTTCGTGGCAGCGCCGCCAGATGCTTGGGTTGTTTGGGCTACTACGTTCTACGGATCCGCATTCTCAGGTGCTATTAGTCTGATGATCCAGGTTGCTTCTTATTCGCAAGTTGTCAGTGATGCATTGTTGTCAGTGGGAGAGTTGTCATGATCATTACTGAATTGAGGATATGCAGGTTGCATTATTTTATCTGATGGCTTGTTGATCTTTTGTCAGATTATGGTGAGTTTTATCACTGTGTATTTTGATTTTAGAAAGGAAACTCGCCGTTCCTCACGGACAGCGCCAAACTAATGCGTTCAAAATCATTTTCCTATGAGTTTGATCACAAAACAATCGTTAAACTGCCAATGACCACCTTTTTGATGGCTGAAGGCACTCCGATGCTTAAGTTAGCAACTCTGTTGGAAGAAGTAAATCTAGACAAAACTCAGTTAAAGTTGCATACCTGTGTCGAATGTTCTCTTCACCTTTTACAATGGTCACAGTTAACTCTCTGCGTGACTTAAGCATGTGAGGTGTAACTGAATGAGATGTTTCTCGTAACAGTCTCCTCCTTGATGGAGATACGTTCGTGGAGGTGTAACTCCCTCTACAACTTTTTCTGGTGTAATGTTCATTTTCTTTAAGAGAGGACTCGTGTCGAGCCTAGATTTGGGCTCTGATTCATTCGGGCCTCTGTAATTGACTTTATTTTTCTGGGCTTTATGAGCTAGCCCAATAGATTGGGCGATATTCTCGTTGTGAGTTTCTATGCCATGTGTACGGTCGTGATGATTGGTCTATTTTGATGTATCATCACTACTAATGATTGAATTCTAAAATTTGCACTTAGATATCGAGTTTTATTCGGAAGTTAAAACCCAAGGATACCGAGCACCTGAACTTGCTCTGCAGATGTGCAACCATTAGTGCATCATATTGCTCAACTAATGGCGAGATCTCCCGAGTTCATTCCATTATTAATTGGAAACGACTACTCCACACCACCTAAAGTACTATCTTACACCACCAGGTATTTTTTTTTTCCTACTAACCCACACCACCCAAAAAACTGTTTTTGAAGAAAACAGTAACATAAAAATAAGGTCAGTTTTGACCAATTTAAACCTTCAATTGAGACCGATTCTCAAGCTCATCAAAGCATGAAAATTGTAGTATTCTGAGTTATCTAATAAACACAACTTGAATCACTTGAAAATGTTTTGAAATGAGCAAGTTATGGTCATTTTACTAAAGTCGCGCAAATCTGCCTCGCGATGAAAATGGGGTAGTGTCCCTGACATTCGGCCAACTTATATGCTCGATCAAAACCGATTCTCAAGCTTACCAAAACACGAAAATTGCAGTAATATGAGTTATCTAATAAATACAATTTGAATCATTGAAAATATTATGAAATGAGCAAGTTATGTTCATTTTACTAAAATCGCGCAAATCTATCTCGTAATGAAAACGGAGTAGTGTTCGACAGATTTGCACGACTTTAGTAAAATGACTATTATTTGCTCATTTCAAAACATTTTCAAGTGATTCAAATTGTGTTTATTAAATAACTCAAAGTACTACAATTTTTGTGTTTTGATAAGTTTGATAATCGATTCCGATCGAATATATACGTTGAACCAAAGTCAGGGATAGTACCCTGTTTTCAAAGACAAATAGGGTAAGAGAGGTGGTGGAGTGGTGGTGGTGTTTAATGGAGAAAAGAGGGGGAAAAAAGTGGTGGTGGCAAGAGGGAGAGAAGTGGCGGTGGTGATGATGGCGAGGTGATGGCAGTGTCTGATGGATAAGAGAGGGAGGGTGGAGAAAAAGGGAAAAAAATATTAAAAATAAATAAATAAATAAGATGAAGAGATTGGAGAAAGGGGTAATTTTAAATTTTAAAATTTTTATTAGTGGTGTGGGAGAGAAGTGGTGATGTGGAAAATAAAGTAGATAGTGTAAGAGAAAAAAATTAATTTGATGATGTGAGACAGTACTTCAGGTAGTGTGGAGTAGTCGTTGCGTGTACTTTTTATGTAATATTACACTTATAAAGACTTTTTGTAAGGTTGTATTATTTATTTATTTATTTTTCCAAAGTATGAAATGCTCGACCATGTTGTCTTTGTTATCTCTTTGTAATAAATAAGAAACAAGGTATTTTCTGTTTTCATGAAAGTCATCATCTGTTAACTAACATTATTAGATCTTTAATCCACATCTATAACTCCACTAATGAACTTCAATCCACATCAACGTTGGGTACTATTTTCTGTTTTAATTTTCCAAACCAAACTAATGTTAGCCAAACTTTTTGGCTGCGTCTTGATCAACTCTGCATCCACTTCGCCAGAATACTCCATATTCTGACCTGTGACTCATGAAATACTGCTACCTGACGAGCCACTCGATTGGACAAAAATGAATCCATGGATCGGAGTATGCAAACGGATCAAATGGGTCCGACATTCAACCCAACCATGACTGCAAATCCAAAACTGAAATTTATAATCTAATTTGTCAAAGCTGAAATCCAAAAGCTATATCTAATCAACTTTGTTCATTAGAAGATTTAGGGAATTGATTGATTACTTGTCTCATTTAAAGTCATGTTTTTTCAATAAAAATATAAATTAAAGGTTGCTTCGTCTTCAACTCGCCTGTTTAGTTATGTCAAGTCAAGTCTATGCCAAAAACGAGTAGATGAAACATATTTTAAAAGCTCTAACATCAACAAGACCACATTGACACAAGGATACTAGTTAAATTGATGAGTAAGTCTAGGGAGCGAGGGCGGCGTGAGGGCACCTCTCCCTCGGGATGCGATGGCACGCATATCTCAAGGGGGATGGGTGGTGGGAGGGCTCCCCTCGCGCCTCCCTTGCCCCCTAGAATTTTCATAAATTGATATCATCTTGATCACATATCAAAACTATCAGCAACAATACCATCTATTAACTTATTTGCGAGATAATTGAAATTAGCATTTATTTGATACACTAAAGGCCATCACCTTCAGCTCTATCAGCTGATGGGTGCATTTGAGAGACTGCACGTTTAAAGTAGTAATTAAGTACTCAGTATATCTCTGTTTCATAAACAAATTTGCAATAATTTTTATTTTTTTTCAGTATCTCTGTTTCTCTAATAAAATGCTAATTCATTGCTACCCAAAAAAAAAAAAAAACAGACACATTAAGATGGTTATGATGCCACATTTTGCCAGTTTAGCTGTTAATTTTGTCTTCTCTTGTTGCCACTTGCTATCTCCTTTGCAAAATGATTGAAATGTATATAGATTGTAAGGAGGATGTCACAGGGGATGAATCAAACTGATGGAATGAGACCATCAGAAAACCTCCTTTTAGTTTGCCAATGCTATACATTACATAAACATCTCATTTGCAATCCACAAAATGCAAGTAAAATTTTCCTTAAAAAAAAAAAATTTCAAAATGGGTCCATCTCTAGGACGATGGATGGTGATGGGCCGGCCCGGCGGTCTAACGAGGCTGTTCCAAAATTATCCTACTTCTTCCTGCAACTTAGAAATAAATGGAAATAAAACATGAACATGTACGGTTACTTGATTTGTTCCAAATCAAAAAAAAAAAAAAAAAAAAAGTGTAAACATTAATCCGAGAAAACAGGGGATATAAAAGAAACAACAATTTCTTTCGTTTCCTCTGTACAAATACAAGCTTCTTAGATTCGGAAAAGGAATTGAACCCAAAATATTTTACAAATGAATTCTAATAATAATAAATAAATAAAAACTCAATACTATAATAAGTCCACAACCCATCACTAACAAAAAGGAATGGATGGTTTTTTCTAGCTATACCCGCGCCAATACATACAACTTTTAGGCCTTTTGCGCACATCTGGGTTGTAGTTCAGGAGGCGGAGATTTCGACACCCCGCCGCCTTTCAAGTTCATTCCGACTCCTTCTGCCTTTGGAGTTTGGAGCTACCATCTTCGTGAGTGAATTGAACAAGATCAACATGATTTGAACCTTAATTTGACCACGCCGAAGCTTCCGAGTTGCTTTCTTTACAGACTGGGTGTGATTAGTTTCCATGGGTGTACCTTGTGAAGAAGAAAACATCCGAGTTGCTTTCTTTACAGACTGGGTGTGATTAGTTTCCATGGGTGTAGCTTGTGAAGAAGAAAACATAATTGAAGAATAAACAGAAATGTAAGAAACAGAGAAAACAGAGTATTTGTTGCAGTATTTCTTGAGTGAAAGAAGTAGAGCAAATAAAAGTGTTTGTTTGAGTTGAGAGTGAGGGTGACTGAGACTATATGCGAGTTCTGATGGATGGATTTCTTTCCGTGTTGAGCAAGGTTTTTTTTTTCAACTTGGGCTGGTAGGGTAACCCAAGCCCCTTCACCTAGAAATGTTACATGGATCATGGTCTATCAAACATGTCGAACCCAAACACAGCATGCTAAGGTTATTTGTATCTCGCGGTGCTTAGCTGAATTCAATGACCACATTACTAGACTATTATTACGATGCTAATTAAATAAGTCTAAAACAAGGTGAGGAGCCTGACAACAGTAATTAGACAACAACTACACTAATCACAATGCATATAACTCATAGACCATTTCTACTGTTGTAAGCAAATTTATATCCAATCTCATTTAATCAAAATTGAAACAAAAATTACAAATGGCGAGGAAACGAGCGAGGAAAACAGTGAGGAGAGGGAGGTGGAGGAGGGACCGTTCACCTCTTTCGGGATGCGTGCGCAAAAAATGATGACACGCATCCCCAAGGGAATAAACAGTCCCCCCTCCACCTCCCTCCCCTCGCTCGTTTCCTCGCCATGTAGAATCACTCAAATTGAAATGCAAAAGCTATAGCTAACCACAACACATACACAAACAATTGCGTCACTCGTGACTTCAACTCTGTTAATTAGAAAGTTAGGGGTTGGATGGATTATTTGTCTAATTTCAATTCACATTTTCAAATAGAATTAGAAAATAAAAGTTCCTCCATCTTCAATTCACTCGCTCATTTTACTTTTTTAAGGAATATATTTGTTACATCGGGTTGTTGAAAGAAAATAAATAGAATTAGAATATATTTTACTTTTTAAAGAAAATAAAAGTTCCTCCATCTAAGTATCATTGTCTGTACCCCCTGTGATAGCAATCAACTTCACCTACAAGTTCATGTCTAATGGTGTTGTTGAAAGAATGCGCGTTGAAGTAAGCAAATATGTAATACAAAAATGAAAGCGTTTTTGTTTTCTATTGTCATAATTACTTTATATATATATATATCAAATGCCAAATTGGCATTGTATCGGATGAAACCGATATGTGATTAATTCTTCAAGAGAAACCGTGGATAGCTCTGTGTTGGAACAAATCGAATTTGCCCATTATCAGCAATCTATCAGAAATTGAAAAAGAATATCAATTGGATCTACTGACTCATTCACTTCCACGGGTTATATGTATTTTTCTTTTTTAAATTTGTAAAACAGCACCAAGCTAATAGAGACCTTGACCTTTTGATTGGAGATCAAACCACCTAGATCCTTTGATTGGGGATCAGCCACCAAATAAATTAAATAAAACTTGTATTGCTTGCCTAAGCTCTATTACATCATATGTATTTATAACTGAAAGCAAAGAATAATACTTCCTAATTGAATTCAATCCTAATTCTAATCAAACAATAACTCCTAATTCAAAACAAGCTAATATTCCCTAAATAGAATATTGTTATAACTAAGACATTCTAATCTCAAGTAAATACTAAATAGGATTGGTATCCTAACATCCCATGCCGCCTGAAACAAGGCTTGTCCTCAAGCCTGAAAATCTGGAAACGGACAAGAAACTGCTCATAGTCATCCCAAGTAGCTTCCTCCACAGGACGGTCGGTCCCCTTGTTAAGCCAGCGTGTAATGGGCTTATTATGGCTTTCAAAGAATCCTCAATCAAGTAGTCTCTCCGGGGCTTATTTGATTGGGAATTGTGTGACTTTTGCTTTGTCAAACAAGAGAGACTCCCAGTTTTAGGTACAATAAAATTAGCATTTTCAACATCAGATATGATACGGAAGTTGGTATCGAACTTTCCAGCATGTTCCCGAGCAATTAAAATAGTTGAATTTGTGTCTAATGCATTGCTATCACTGTTGTCACTGTCAACATTGCACTCACTAAGCCTTGTCATAGTAGCCCGTACATCGGCTTGCATTTTCTGATCATTGGAAGATGCATTTTGTCTAGAAGCCAAAACCCACTTCGACCAGCCATCACGCTTTCGAACTCTGTCATCCTGAACTTCTACCTTACTAGAACTATGCATTGCATCCAAAATTAAAGAAATGTCTGTAGTCATTCTCTTCACTCTATTAAAGTCAGCAATGTTGGTTATCGGAACCCATCCTTGGTCATCCATCAAAGAAATCAAGTGGTTGTCCTTTTGCAAATTCTCATTACTGAAATAATACTCAATTTGCTTAACAATATTAGCCCTCAAAATCAACGTCTCTGAGGCAGTTGCAGGAATCCAAGTATGTGGAATAACGCGAAGAGGAGGTCCTCCTAATGCACTTGGATGATGATACATATGGGTAGGGCTAGAAAAATAAGGGCCCTCCATAAGCCCTGGACTAGGACCAAGATAGGGAGGGGGCCACACAAAAGGCCATGGTCCACTTCGATGCATGCTAATATTTTCTCTCGGATTGAATGCTCGATGATGGCGCCGTAATTTATTTAAACGACCAGCATGTTCTTGTGCAACTTGTCTCCGATTAGCAAAATTGTCAGCATATGCATTGGTTTCTCTCGGTGGAGGTTGAAAGCTTCTATTGTAATCCATAGCACCAACATGACCAAGTGGTGCACCAAAAGTATGCGCGGGGGTTCCATATGGAGATCTTAACATATGAGGATCGAAGTTGCCAGGATAATGTTGGTAAACATGTTCATGTACTGGAATGTGTGGAATAGGTACAACTGGTTGAAAAACAGGCAGCATTGGTGGTACGTGATAAGGTATGGTTACAGGAAAGGGTGGCACGCCATTTGAAGGATGGTTACACTTAATAATACCCGCTTTCGAATGATGGGCCGGTGGTTGTTTATGGTAAGGATTATGGCTACCAAGCCCACCTGTTTTTTGTTGCACGAATGGTCTCTGCACAGGATTGCGCCTTGGAGTGGTGGGCAATGGTGGTGGTGCCTTGGAAACAACATCATAATTTTTGGGTCTAGCTGCATCAAGGGCCTTGCCAGAAATTGGAATAATCGGTCGTTGTCGTTCCAGGTGAACGTATGGTGCCGGGCGATATGGCTGGAGATTCCTTAATGTCTCTAGAATAGTGGCATTAGTGGTCTCAAGTGTATGGAGGCGGGAAGAGATCCCGGTAACTTGAGCAGTAAGCGCATTGACCTGCTCTTGTAATGCAGCAATCGTCATAATAAAGAGGGTTGTTGGGGAGAATCGCGATGGTGCAAATATCCGAGTATGAATATCGATATGGGTGCAAATAGCAGCTTCTTCTACTGTGGTAGTACACAGAGTAATTGCCCCGGGGTGCAAATAGCTGCTAATCCTATCTCTCCCGATTCAAATCAGACACAAGGCGGGAGCGCAGGCGTCGTGCTGTGCTCGTCCGTGACCCGTTGCAGCTGCGGGCGTGCAAAGAAGAGGATGCTCCAGTGATGATGGTTGGGTCTGCGCAGGTGTGGTCGGAGGGCGAGACGAAGAGAGGCCGAGACGAAAACTCGGTGCTGGCTGCTGCTCGGACTGTGGTTGAGGGTGGTCGCGTGCTGTCCGGCTTGTTTCCAGGTGGCAGAGAGGAAGACGGTCGATGGTGGTGGTGCTCAGGTGATGGCGGAGAAGGTGGTGGTCTGTGGCTGTGGCTGCTAGAGAAAGAAACAGGGAGAGGAGCGGTGGTTGCTCTGTTTCGAGGCGGATGCGAAGGCGGAGTGGTGCTGTTGCGAGGGCGAAGGGATGCTATTGCGAGGGCGAGGGGTGATGTTGCGAAGCGGTGCTGCGGCGGAGGGGTGCTGTTGCGAGGGCGAAGGGGCTGATGCGATGGTGGTTGCTGCGAAGGGCTCTGAATCGGAGATGATGCTGAGCCTGAGGATGATGGTGACGGCGGAGCTGTTGCAAGGTAATTTATTTATTTATTTATTTTTTTTTTTTTTTGGGGGGGGGTGGGGGGGATGAAAATCTGGGAGATCGGAGGTTGTGTGGAGGGTGAAGAATGAAGTAACAAGAAAAAAAAAATTGGCTCAGAATCGATGATGCTATGATACCAGATAATAGAGACCTTGACCTTTTGATTGGAGATCAAACCACCTAGATCCTTTGATTGGGGATCAGCCACCAAATAAATTAAATAAAACTTGTATTGCTTGCCTAAGCTCTATTACATCATATGTATTTATAACTGAAAGCAAAGAATAATACTTCCTAATTGAATTCAATCCTAATTCTAATCAAACAATAACTCCTAATTCAAAACAAGCTAATATTCCCTAAATAGAATATTGTTATAACTAAGACATTCTAATCTCAAGTAAATACTAAATAGGATTGGTATCCTAACACAAGCCATCAAAAAAACATTAATCTAGTAAATTAAATTAAATAAAATATAAGAGCCATGGGGACTCACCATAACTTTTTATTTTCTTTATTCCATTTTTTTTTACCATTTTTAATTCAATGAACAACCATTTTTTCAATTATTCTTCACCTTATCTTGAATCTATTTTATTAATCACTCTAAAGTCATAACCTATATCTTAACATTAATATTTCCTCTAACGATTATGTTTAGGGATGGGCACGGTCCGGATCGGTTTCAAATTTTGAGGAACCTAATTCGGACCGTTTAAATTTAACGGATCCGGTCCGTTTCGAATTCCCTCATTTTGAACATTGTGACCGAACCTAACTCAAACCATTTGGAACGGTTCGATTCCTATGGTTCCAAACGGTTCCAATCTACCAAACAATCTTTTATTGCAATCTTTTTTTTTTTATGTGTGTGTCTGCTTTGTAATTGGAGGCTAACTCGGGACCATTTCACATTCCTAGGAAGCACATGGAACAAGAACAACATAATGGATATTTTGGATACTTTCACCAGAAAAATGGATATAATTTGAACCATGGTGCAAACTACTAATTGGACATTAAAAAAAAAAGGTTAAAAGTGAAATGAGAGTAAAAAAAAAATTAGGGCACCTGCAATACTGGATGGGCATATTGAAAGCTTTCCAACTAGCAATCTTCTCAAAGGCTTCAATCGAGAGAACAAAGTGTTTATTAGGAGGATTACAATGATCGCTGATGCGTCAAAAAATTGTCTTCCTGATAATTTGACTTGCAAAACAAATGTTAGACTGCCAAGGACCAAATTTTTTGTGGTCGAAGGCACTTCAATGCTTAAGTCAACACTCTGTTTGAAGAATGAAGTAAATCTGGACAAAACTTAGTTAAAGTTGCATATTGTAGAAAGGATAATCGAATCGACCTCCAATCGAGTCCCCTTTCTCATACTTTTCCTTTACCTTATATAATAAGCGAATTGATGCATGCATTCATTTGTGTGAATGACTTAAGCTCGATTGGCGGCAATGAAGGAGACGTTATTGTAACGATCTCCTCCTTTATTGAGATGGGAGTGATTCCCTCCATCTCCTTCGTAACGGTCCATCAATATTTATGATGACTTAAACCTTCGTAACGACTCTCCAACATTTATGATGATTTGAGCCACGTGTATGGCCATGATCGGGTGATGATTTTATGTATCATCAGCTACTCCCCCTTAGTGGGCTCGTTTTCATGACCACTAACTTGTTAATGAGGGTTTTCTTTATTCGTTTTGTGAAGTCAGTGTGACAAGTCATCGGGGTTAGACTCCGTGAGTTCGGACCAGGTGAATACTCTGACTTCGTGAGTTCTAACCAGATGTCATCCATGACAATTCATCATAGTTGGCTACACGAGTCCTCTACTAAGTGGATTTCGTGAGTTCGGATCAGATGTCGTCCATGATGAATCATCGAGTCAATTGCGTTTACTAGGTGAAGTAATCTTCGTAGTCAGTCTCATGAGTCTGGACAAGATGAAGTCAGTGCGATCAAGCTGCATGAGTCCAAGCCAAACAAAGTCAGTTTGACTAGTCTTAAGTCGGGCATCGGACCTGATTCTTGTCGGATCTGTCTCTTGTTGGACCTGATTCTACTTGGGCCTGTTGGATATGTTTCTTCTTAATTTTTTTATTATTCAAGTTGGTCCTCCACGAGCTAGCTTCTATTCGGGCCCGTCCTCCGAATTCTTGCTCCAGATTCGCTTTTCATTCTGGTTCGTCCTCCACGAACTAGCTTCTAGCCGGGTTCATTTTTTTTCTTTTTTTTTATTCGGGCTCGTCCTCCACGAGCTATCTTCTATTCAGGTTCATCCTCCGGATTCTTTTTTTTTTCATTCGAGTACGTCCTCCACGGGCTAGCTTCTATTCGGCCCCATCCTCGGGACTCGTTTTTCGGATTCGCTTTTATTCGAGCTCATCCTCCGGATTCCTTTTTTTCATTCGAGTATGTCCTCCACGAGTTAGCTTCTATTCGGGCCAGTCATTCGGATTCATTTTTCATTCGGGCTCGTGGACATGCGAACCTGCCAAAGACCAAAACAGCCAACAAAACTTTAAATTCCTTTTTTTTCATTCGAGTACGTCCTCCAGATTCATTTTTCATTCGAGCTCATAGACATTCGGGCCTGCAAACCTGCCAAAAACCAAAACAGCTAACACAACTTTAAACAAATAGTTATGCTGCCAACCAGGTTCCAACCCACAACCTATCGTCTTTTAAGCAACGCTTTTACCAACTTTGTTGTTGCTCATTTGAGGGAATTTTAAGTTCTACGTCATTATATCCAAATGTATCTGAATTACCTGTTTAACTCATAAGACATAATTTTAGTCATTTTAACCAAAATATAATATTGAGATTTTTGTTACCATTGATATTGAAAACTGACTTTGGATGATTGTAATATTCTCCCTTCTTGTCGCTAGTTGTGATCAAGTATAAGATTTTTTTTTAAGGAAACTGTCATTTCCCACAAACGGTGCCAAACTGATGCGTCCAAAAATATCCTCCTAAGAATTTTACCTGCAAAACAATATGTTAGACTGCCGAAGACCACCTTTTGGTGGCCGAAAGCACTCCGATGCTTAAGTCGGCAACTATGTTTGAAGGAGAAAGTAAATCTGGACAAAACTCAGTTAAGTTGCATAGTGTAAATAGGATAGTCAAATCGACCTCCAATCAAGTCCTCTTTCTCATACATTTTCCTATACCTTATATAATGAGCGAATTGATGATTGCATTCAGTTGTGTGCGTGACTTAAGCTTGGTTGGCGCAATGAAGGGGGACGTTTATTGTAACGATCTCCTCCTTCATTGAGATGAGAGTGATTCCCTCCATCTCCTTCGTAACGGTCCATCAATATTTATGATGATTTAAACCTTTGTAACGACTCTCCAACATTTATGATGGTTTGAGCCACGTGTATGGCCATGATCGGGTTACGATTTTATGTATCATCAATCGCCACCATCAGCCTGGAACCCGTAATTAGGAGGGCAGAAATTGGTGGCAGGGACTATGATGGAAGTCCCAGGAATACACAATCTCAGATCCTCTACACACCTCAGCTCGAAACACCCACTGCAAATTTGCCCTCTCTTGAACAAAGTGATGGTACAGGAAATCGTCACCCAATCATAGTCATACACTTGGCTCAAGTCACCATAAATGCGGGAGAGCTGTTACAAAGGCTTAAGTTATCATAAATAATGATGGACCGTTACAGAGGAGATGGAGAAAATCGCTCCCATAACAATGAAGGAGGAGATTGTTATAATAAACGTCCGCCTTCATTGTGCCAACCGAGCTTAAGTCACGCACACAACTGAATGCAGTCATCAATTCACTCATTATATAAGGTAAAGAAAAAGGTATAAACAGGGGACTCAATTGGCTCTCAACTCGATTCGAGGGAGGTCGATTTGACTATGCTATCTACACGATGCAACTTTAACTGAGTTTTATCCAGAGTTACTTTCTTATTCAAACAGAGTTACTGACTTAAGCATCAGAGTGCCTTTGGCCACCAAAAAGGTGATCCTTGGCAGTCTGACGGTTGTTTTGCAGGTCAAACTCATAGGAGGATGATCTTTGGACGCATCAGTTTGGCACCATCCATTGGGAATGACAATTTCCTTAAAAAAAATGTTTTATGCTTGATCACAACTGAGGAACAAAACGGGAGAATGTTACGATCATCCAAAGTCGTTTCCAATATCAATGGTAACGAAAATTCCAATATTCTATTTGGGTTAGAATGACTAAAATTGTGTAATGTGAATTAGACAGGTAATCCAGGTGCATCTGGATATAATGATGCAGAACAAAATACTCCATTAAAGGGGAACTGGTAGAGTTGGTAAAGGTGCTAATTAGAAAATCTTAGATTGTGGGTTCAAACCCGACTGTCTATTATTTTAAAGTTTTGTTGGTTGTGTCTTTGGCATGTTCGCAGGCCCGCAGGTTTACGAGCCCGAATAGAAGCTAGCCCGTAGAGGACGAACTCGAAAAAAAATCCGGAGAATGAGTACGAAAAACGGACTCGAGTAGAAGCTAGCCCGTGGAGCACGAACTCAAATGAAAAACAAATCTGGAGAACGGGCCCAAGTAGAAGCTAACCCATGGGGGACGAACCCAAATGAAAAACGAATCTGGATAACGAGTCCAGAAGACGAGCCTGAGTTGAAGCTAGCTTGTAGTGGACGCACTCGAAAAAAAAAAGGAATCTAAACAAGCCCGGCTAGAAACTTCGTGGAGGACGAACCCCAATGAGAAAAGGATGAACCTAGCTAAAAGTTGGCCCAAATGGAGATGAACCCGACATGGAGACTGATTCGACATGAAACATATCCTACATGGATAGGAAACATATTTGACAGGCCCGAGTACAATCAGGTCCAACAGGAGACGAATCCGACAAGAATCAGATCCACATGCCCGACCAGTCAAACTGACTTCATCTAGCTTGGACTCATGCAGTTTGATCGCGCTGACTTCATCTGTTCTGGACTCATGAAACTGACTACGAAGATTACTTCACCCAGTAAACGCAACTAACTACATTGTCACGGATGACATCTGGTCTGAACTCACATAGTAACGGACTCGCATAGTCGACCGTGAAACGACATCTGATTAGAACTCACAAATTTCGAGTACAATAACTCATTACAAAAAATCTTCGTTTAGTTAGAATTCATGCAGCCCGAATCCGATGATTTCATCTGGTCTAAACTCACGCAGTCCGACCTCGATGACTTCTCACCCTGACTTCAAAGAACAAATAAAGAAACCCTCATTAACAAGTTAGTGGCCATGCAAGAGAGCGCACTAACTAAGGGGGGGTAGCTGATGATACATGAAATCATCACCCGATCATGGCCATACACGTGGCTCAAGTCACCATAAATGTTGCTAATTAAGGGGGGAATAGCTGATGATACATGAAATCGTCCCCCGATCATGGCCATACACATGGCTCAAGTTACCATAAATGTCGGGGAGCTATTACAAAGGCTTAAGTCGTCATAAATATTGATGGACCATTACGAAGGAGATGGAAAGAATCACTCTCATCTTAATGAAGGAGGAGACCATTACAATAAATGTCCCTCTTCATTGCGCCAACCGAGCTGAAGTCACACAAACAAATGAATGCAGTCATCAATTCACTCATTATATAAGGTAAATAAAAAGATATGAACAGGGGACTCAATTGGCTCTCAACTCGATTCGAGGGAGATCGATTCGACTATCCTATCTACACGATGTAAGTTTAACTGAGTTTTGTCCAGAGTTACTGACTTAAGCATCGGAGTGCCTTCGGGCATAAAAAAGGTGGTCCTTGGCAGTCTAACAGTTGTTTTGCAGGTGAAACTTACAGGAGGACAATTTTTGGACACATCACAAAGCACTGTTCAAACCAACAATGGCCATCCCAAATCCTCTCTTCACTAGATCTCCATACCCACAAGCTCCAGCTACCGCATCCCTTTCACTCGCTTCCACTCGCTTAGGGAGCCTGACGAGGTTGAGGTGTATCGATCTGCGGATGTTGGGGCTAGGGCACGGAGATGAAGAAGAGGAAGAATGAGAGGATGGTTGGGGACATTTTTTTTTGGTGTTTGGGAGAGTGTCTGTGGGAAAGGGGCGGTGTAGTGTGGTGGTGGGTTTTGTTGAGAAAGACGAGAGTGAGCTAGTGGGGAGGGGTGTGTTTTCTTTTCGCTTTTTTATTTTAAAGGAGCTTTATTGGTCGGAGATATTAAGACACCTGTATAATGTGATTTAAAACAGGTCTCACCCAAACCGTTTCTTTTTAAATAATAGAAACCGGACTTAGACTGTATCTAAAATTACAAATATAAAATCTGTACCGTTTGGAGCAAAACGATCCGATTCAGTTTGAACCCATGATTCCTCGACCCGTTTTCCCACCCCTAATCATGTTAACCCAATTGGTCTTTTAAACCAAAGACGACAACACTCAACCCTTCGAACATCTTATGACTATTTAGAGAATTTCATTCTAGAAGTGGCCTTCTGTCACACAAGCAACACCAACTAATTAAATGAGCTTTGGGGGGACCTCCAGACTCGGCATGGTAGTCTTTTAAACTGGAAACTAAATCATAGTTAAGAAAACTCTATTTTTTGTCCCCTTTCATTTCATAAATTTTCATTCATTGATAATATAACAAGTGGAGGAAAAAACTTATTAAATTAAGTGCTACATTCTGTAAAGAAACATATATATGATCTGGAGCCAAAAAATTATAACATGAGCTCACGAGGATAAACCTATTAATAGCCTAAACAATAGTTATATTAAAGGTGTGCTTATGTTGGCAGGAACGTCATGCAGGTGATGTCAATTTGGTATATAACATTTTGTTATCTTTCAGTTGTTGCTACCTTCACACAAGTGAGTCAAATCGCTAATTCTAAATGGCGAGGAAACGGGCGATTCAAATCATTCTGAGTATGACCCCTTGCTCAAGTGGGGTTGTATGAAAGGAATGGCACCTTCAAAAACTCCATTGGGATGTTTGCATCCAAGTTGTATACTTTTAGTTATATAATGCACAGAAAGTGTCAACGTGAGCACTCGTTTTTTTCCTTTTCTTTCAAAAGCAGTACACTTCATCATCATCATCATCACCATCACCATCAAACCTCATTTTCCAGATTTTTGGGGTCGGCAAAAGCAGAACACTTATTTATATTTATTTAATGAGGCTAGGAAATCAGATTTTGTGATCATGTTGATATCGTTAGAAGAGTTCTTTTACAATTTTGAGATAGACATAAAATCTTTGGGAATTTCATCATTCTTTCGAGATCACGACACGTCACCCTGGTTGCAAAACATGGTTTTCTAACATTTTTTATATTACAATTCATAGTGGTGTTTTACTATTAATTGCTGACTGAGAAAAAGTCAAATTGAAATAATTAGATATAGATGGTTAAGATTAAAAGTTGGGAAATGTATTGAATTTGATGGTTGAGATTCATTTCCCATGATGACATATTTGAAAATATAAAACATGTAGAAAGGAAAAAATAACAGTGTTCTAAAAATCGGCCTAGGCGGCCGAAGGTGGAAAACCGCCCAAATTAATGGCTGGGCGGGCAATCTGGGCGGGTCTAGGCGGACTCTAGGCGGGGTCTAGGCGGTCTGGGCGATTTTTATTTTTTTATTTTTTAATAAGGCTGATTGTGTTCTTATTTTATTTTTCTTTCCTATTTTTTAGAAATAAACTATTTAATTATTTTTTATTCAGTATATGTCTAAATGTAGCAAATGATGATTACTTAATGGAATTCTCAAAGGATCTGCCGGTACCAATTTTACTAATGTAGATTTTATCAAACATAACTGAGGTTATTCATGCAATTTGAAGAAAAATAAAAGAGTACACAAATTCAAATTTATATAAAGTACCCATCATGACCAACTTCAGTCATTTGAGTTTTAATAAATTTTGTTCACGATTGTTAATTTTTCATGTTTTTAAATTTTGCCTATGTATATTGGCATTAAATTGGATGTAATTGATAAGGTATTATGCTTAACTTTTGTAAATTATTAAAGTTAAAATACAAAACCTAAGACCGCCTAGGCCCTTGGGCGCTAGGCACCTGTTTGCCGCCCGCCCAGCGCCTAGCGATTTTTAGAACACTGAAAAATAATGAAAAACTTTTGAAAAAAGTTGGTGGAATGTAAATGTGGCGGAGAGAAAAAATATTGTGTTTTGTTTTTAGCAAAATGAAAATTATTGTAACTATCTACATCGTTATCGAATTTTGGTAAAGTAAATATCGTTGAAATGCATTTTTTAAGATCTTTCCAACAAAATCAATGATCAATACGATCGCTAAAATTTTAAAAATATATATTCTATAATTAAAAAATATATAAAGTATTTCATGTTTTTAATATTTTTCAAAGCAATGAGACAGACCGATCATACCAGAAAAAATTAGTTGGGTATCTTAATGCACATTTAAACAAAAACTCAAAACTTCATATTTTGGTGAATTCAAATATTGGGGGAGAACTCATTCTCGGCGTTTAAATTTTTTTCCTAACTAATTCAAATTTGACTGAGTCTAACTCTAAAATTTATAATATATATATTTACCTCAAAATAAAGTTACACTTTAATACTGATTCAAAGCCAAAATGGAAATAGTGAAAGAGGTGTTCAGTATAAAATATTTAGCAAAAATAAAATTATCTGTAGTGCCAACGGCACGGGGCATACTCTAGTATATAACATGTCACATAGTAATGATATATTATGTCATCAACCAATCCAATTGGATTATGCGTTGAATCTTACTTTGACGTGTCAGTTAGTCGACCATGGATAAGGATGGCAACGGGGTGGATTTGAGCAAATTCATCCCCGATCCGTCAGGAATAACGGATCCCCAAATTCGCCCCGCCAATCCGTTTACAATTTTAATTAAAAATCATAACCGCCCCGCCCCGCAAATCCGTTTACTGTTTGCGGTTTATGTTACTGGTTTGCCAGATCTTCGCCCCTAATTTAGTTATTCCTCTTCCTAATTTGCTAACTTTCATTCATTAGATCAGTAACACAAAATTACAAAGAATCCATAAAAAATTTATAACAAAAATTACAAAAAATAAAAATAAAAAATTTCGATCTAAAGATCTAAGATCACGGAGATGGGGAGGAGATAGAGACGACCGGGATGGGTGTCGCTCTTTCGAAGCAGTGAGATGGAGAGGAGACAGAGATGACCACCAGTGTCCGTGAGAAGGAAACGAAGGGACGACACTTCGGTCTCCGCCTTCGCTGTGAGAGAGTTAGAGAGAAGAAGGGACGACTGAGGCCAACCTCCGCCTTCGCTGTGAGAAAGAAGAAGGGATGACCGAGGCCTTCGCTGTGAGATTCGGCCTTCGTTGGCTGTGAGAAGGAGACTGGAGACGAGATTGGGGCAGAATGTGAAATGAGACAAGTTTATCCATTTATATAGTATAAGGATATTTTTGTAATTTCACTGATTAAACTGATATCCGTGTGGTGGATATGGCTAAATCTGTATTCGCCCCAATTAATAAACGTATACAGATTGAAAATCCGTATCCGCCCCAAAATCCAGGGACCCTTTACCAAATCCGCCCCAAACAGGGCGAGTAAGGCAAATATTCGTAAAAATTCGCCTCATTGCCATCCCTAACCATGGATCAATTACCAGCCTTTTTTTTAATAACTTTTTTTATAAATTAGGTTATTTTTTCAAACTTGATTGTTACAAATTCTTTGGAAATTCAATCTAGCTCTGGGTATTTTTTTTTTATACATTTGTAATCTCACGCCTAAGAATGGCAATATGACGAATTTTCACGAATAACCGCCCCACCCGCCCCAAATTGAATGGTTTTAAATGTGTCTAAACAGATTTCAGAGCGGATTTGGAGATCCAAAAAGTATCCATCACATATTCGTGGTGGATATCCATTTATATAGTTAATTTACTAAAATGCCCTTAGGCCATAAAGTGGGAAAAAAATAAAAAAAACCTAACCTAAACAATCCACCAATCATTTGACTCTATCTCTCCACCTCACAACGGCTCCACAAACTCTTGACTTCTTTTCTCTTCTCTTCTCTTCTTTTCCTCCTCCGATTTTTCTTCTTTGACAGAGAAACCCAAATGTAATGAGAGTTTTTTTTTTTTTCTCTACTGCAAAAAAACAAGTCTGTTTCACCTTTTCTCCGCTCTCTCTCTCTACATCTCCGTTTCTGCCATTGAACAACTTCAGTCACTTTCTACGCTCAGAACCTTCTGGTCTTCCAAATCGTAGCCTTGATAACGATATTTAACAACGTTGGGGGTTGTCGACGATGGGGATTTCGATCTCGCGGCAGATCTGACGGCGAAAGAGGGTGAGGTCCGGGCGGCGTGATCGACGGTTGTTGGAAGAGGCGGGGGTTGGATCGGTTTCATGGCGAGTTCAGAGAAGGATTTACACGACTCTGGATTCTCTGCAGCTTTTTTCTACCTCTTGTGAATGATATTCACTTCTCATTCATTCATTTTATTCAGTTGTCTCACTCGCCTTCCCATTAGAGCTAAAAAATTGTGTCATCCCCTTGCTGTATCCTCTGTAACATAAATTACAATTAATTAATCCAGAAAGGGGGAGACCCAATCTCTGCTCTCTCTCTTTCTTTCCCATCTTTTCTGAAAAAATAATAATAATTAAAGCACAAAATTTAGAGGGGTATTCCATTATGGATTTTAATAGACGGTAGAAGATTTTTAAAATCTATTAAAATATCAGAGTATTTCATTAATGATTTAAAACAATACATGTAAATTTATGGGTATTCAAATACAAATTTTAAATAATTGTTTTATAATTCATTAAAATCAGGAGGATTCAATTCATGATTTTCAAAAGTTCATCAAAATTAGGGTATTCAAAAAGTAGTGAATTTTAATGAATTTGTTAAAGTTGTGGATTTTGAAGGATTTGCGAGTGAAAAGTATATATAACAAGAGTTATTCCAAATTCAACCCTCCCCTCATATTTAGGGATGGCAGTGGGGCGTATTTTTACGGATATCCGTCCCACCCAATTCGTTTGGGGCGGTTTTGGATATGTCTAAACGGATTTTGAGGCGGATACGGATATCCAAACAACATCCATTAAATATTCGGGGCGGATACGGATTTGTCCATATCCGCCCCACGGATATCCGTTTAAGTATGGATATTACAAAAATACCCTCAACTCTTTATATGCTGTGGAAAAAAAAAAAAAAAAAAAAAAAAAAAAAAAAAAAAAAAAAAAACCTACACCGCCTCTCACCCCTCTCTTTCTCTCTCAATCACTTTCATTTATTTGACTTCTGTTTTTTCAACTCCCACAAACCAGAGGAGAGGAGAGGAGAAGAGAGCAGAGAGGCAGAGACCGGCCCTTCTTCTCCCTCAAAACAGCGAGCAACCCTCCCTCCCTCCCTTCGAGCAACCTCGCTCGGGCAACCTCCCTACGAGCGACCTCCCTTCGAGCAATCTCCTTTCGAGCGACTCACAGCGAAGGCCGGGAGCGACCTCCATTCGAGCGACTCACAGCGAAGGCCGCGAGCTACCTCCCTTCTTCTCTCTCACAGGCAGCGAAGGCTTCCCTGCTCCCCTCACGCCGCGATCTCCCTCACAGAGAGATCTTCCTCCCTCACGCCGCGAAGGGTTTCGATCTCCAACTCCAAGCTTCAAATCCGACAAAGCGTTTTTTCCTCTCCCCCATCAGAGATCGAGATCAATGTCTGATCTTAGATCTGATCGGATCAAGATCTGATCTGATCTGATTTTAGATCTGATCGGATCTGATTTTAGATCTGATCAAGATCTGATCTGAACAAGATCTGTTCTGATCAAGATCTGATACGATCTAGATCTGATCAAGATCAGTTTTCAAGATCTGATCTGATCAAATCTGATCTCAGAGATCGAATTTTTTCTAATATGTTGTAATTTTTTTTTTTGAATATGTTGTAATTTTTTTTAGATCAGATAACTCTGATCTGATTTTTAGAATTTTTTTTTTTTTTTTTTTGTAATGTCTTGTATTTTTTTAAAATTTTTGTACGTATAAATGATCTGATCAAATTTTTTGTAATATGTTGTAATTTTTTTAGATCAGCAAACTCAGATGATCTGATCTTTAAAAAAATTTTTTTTTTTTTTTTGTAATTTGCTGTTACGTAAAAATTGTATCAGGCGGGGCGGATTGGTTGGGGGCGGGGATTCAAAACCCACTTCTAAATCTATTTTATGCGGATATTCGGGGTGGGGCGGATATCCGTAAATTCGTCTGGGGCGGATATCCGTAAATCCGTCTGGGGCGGGGGTGGTTTTGAAAATTACTAATAAACGGATATGCGGGGCGGATTTTGAGCCCCGCAATCCTCAGCGGGGCGGGGATGGATTTGCTTAAATCCGCCCCAATCCGCCCCGTTGCCATCCCTACTCATATTTCAACGGATTTATATTGGCTATTATTAAATAACACCACTATTTTCGCTAAAGAACACCATCATTCCATTTTTTGTGATCTGCTCAAAGACACCACCACTTTCCCTTCTATTCTCTTTTCACAAGAGCAGCACCACCTCGCCCCACAACTTTCGTCCACACCACCATGCCCTACCATCGCTGGCTGCACCACCACCCGCACTTCCTCTTTTCTTATGTTCTTGTTCTTCTTTTATTATTATTATTATTATTATTCTTCTCATTCTCTTCCTCTTATTTTTCTTTTTCTTGTCCTCTCTTCATTTTTTTTCTCTCTTTCTGAACATTTGGTAAGATTATCTGTATCCAATGATCTGTATCCAATGAACATTTTGGTAAGATTATCTGTATCCAATGAACATTTGGTTTGTTAACATAAGCTTTGAATTTCTCCAAGTTTGCTGCATGGTAATCGTTTACAAAATTCATTTGTAGAAGTTTTGATTACATTTTGCTTGTTGTATATACTTATGAAGCAGAATTTGATGTTATTCCATTGCTACATTTTGCTTTAGAGCCAAAAAAAATAATATCAATAATTGTTATTTATATACACATCTGTATTTTGTTTTTGCTTGCACATACAAGTTTAAGGTGTTCCCAAAAAAAGTATTAAGTGAGGATCCTCAAAAGAAATTATTTGCATTATTTCTTCTTTTCAAAAGAAAAATAGTTATTTGTATTACTTTTGGACCATATTCAATGTATTTGATTTTTTTTTAATTTGAAATAAAATTCACGTAGCATACAAACGATTGTTTTATTGATATTTAAATGATGTTTTATGACTTGTGTTGATATGGATAACAATGTAGGTGACGTTATTTCATAACTTCCTATAATTAATAGCATATTCATAAGAATTTATAGAAATCAATAACAATCATTTATAAAATTCAGAAAATCCAATAATAAAAATTCATCAAAATCCAGTGGATTCTGTAAAATCCACAAAATCCAGTCACTTAAAATATATCAAAGTTCAGTGGATTCTGTAAACTCCTTTGAAATATTTTAAAATCCATGAAATTTAAAAATTTTCACAGTCTATTAAAATCCATAATTGAATACCCCCCTGTTAGTCGAATTATTTCAACTTGGTTAGGAGTAATTTTGTTGAACCTCTTTAGGGAAGGCAGCGGGGCGGATTTTCATGGATATCCGCCCCGTCCACACCGTTTGAAGCGGTTTTGGTTATGCTTAAATGGATGTTGGGGCGGATATGGATATTCAAACAGTATTCGTTAATTATTCGGGACGGATACGGATTTGGCCATATCCGTCCCAAGGATATCCGTTTAAGTGATGAAATTACATAAATACCCTTAGCATATAAAAAGGAAAAATAAAGCCCTAACCCTACTTATTCGATCACTTATTCACCATCTCTGCTTCCTCTCATCAATCCTTTCCTCTCACAGATCATGTTTCTCATTCCCATTATCTTACACAATTCTCACTCCCATTATCTTAAAGAAAGACGAAAGAAGCAAAGAAATCAGAAAGGGGACGTGATGGCGGTCGATCTAGCGAGCGTCTCAACGATCGATTTCAGATCTGTAAAGGATCTGCTTCGACCAATCGATTTCAGGCCAATCTGTGAAGGATCTGCTTCGGCACCGATTGATTTCAAATGTGTGAAGGATCTTCTCTTCTGCCACTCTTAAGAACCCACCCTCGATCGTCTCTATTTTCTTTTATTCTCAAACCCTAACATGGATTCCCTTGAAAGGCCTTGATTTTTAGAGGAAGATGTGAAGGGTTTGTTCAAGTTGAAGCCAAGGACACTGGTGGAGATCGTCTCTTCTCCAGAAATCAACTCATCTATCTGTGTCTTCTTATCCTCTCCTCAAATGCTCTTTCTTGGGTTCTTGATGCAATTTCCAGTAAATCAATCGATGGGAAAACCAATAAATTGCATCACAGAAAGAGAAGCCGAGTTCAAGGCCTTTTCAAACAAACCATCTCCTTTTCATAATGAAAGAAGAAGAAGGTTTACAGTGATGGATTTGTTGATTTACAAGTTCAAGGCTAGTAAGATACGTCTCTCTGTTATGTTGAGAAAGAATTTTTTTTTTGTTAATAAATTATCCGGGGTGGGGCGGATATCCGCCAATCCGTCCGGATTGGGGATGGATTTTAAAATTTTTTATAAATGGATATTCAGGGCGGATTCGGGGATCCGTGATCCCTAGCGGGGCGGAGATGAGTTTGCCTAAATCTGCCTAAATTCGCCCCGTTGCCATCCCTAAACCTCTTTATATCTGGTTTTGAGGACCACCACTAATTTTAGTTGTTTCTGCTTTTGCTCCTTTTGGTTCAATTCAAATTCTCATAAATAAATAAATAAGTTATTTATTCATAAAAAAAATTGATGTGAACTTGAAGAAAAGTCCATTTGAAGTTATCCAAGAGGTCATGAAATATACAGATTTCATGCCCAAAAAATTAATGAATCCAGAGTGAACCTAAACTTCAGGCCCAAAAAATGTTGTTTAAATTAGGGTTGGGCAAGTCCGGGTAACCGGCCTGAAAAGCCAAAATCGAAGACCGGACCGATCATTCAAAAGTTGAAAATGTTGGGCCCGAGCTCGAACCGAATGAGGTTGGTTAACCGGACCCCTACATAGCCCATGTACCCGGTCGTCTGTCTTCTTGTCTTTTTCGACCTCTTCACCAGCAACAATTTCAACTCATCAAACTCCACATTTGGTGATCAAAACCCCCTTCAAACAAGACCTTCAACACCCACCCACACACACACAAAATTCCTAATTTGTTTACAATGGAATCTCATAACCCCACAAAGTCCTCAGACAACAAAGACGACTACGTGGAGTACATTCCGATCAAGAAACGTCGAGTAATGGAATCCCAGATTATCCTCAAACACCACTGACCATCCACCACTCATTCATACATCTAATCTACTGAACGTCCTACTACTTCCCTCCCTTCTTTGCTTCCTTGTTACCTGCAAGCACTTTCACGACCACACCACTTGCTTGAACCAAATCCACTCATCTATTCTCTTCTAAATCATCTTTTTTTCCGACCACCCCCATCTCCAACCTTCCTCACAATCTCATCAGACAACAAAGGCTAAACACCCAAAAGAATCCAAGGCAAAAATCAGACTCAACCCCACTATCAATCTCATCAAATCTAACCCAACCCCCCTTTTCACCATCTTTTCCTTCTCAGCAAAAAATAGAGCAACTCATGCAACGGGAGAAGGAGATGATTGAACACCTCTCGGATCGCAAAACCTTGATGTCTATGCGAGAATTAGCAAAGGGTATCACTTATACTGACCCAATTGTGATCGGGTGGAAACCCCCACTACCCATTCAAGGAGTCGCAGGAAGACTAAGAGGAGTAGCCAAGGAGGGGAGGGAGGAGTAGGTGAGTAGTCGCAGTAGCCGAGGAGGAGAGGAGTCGCAGGAAGACTGAGAGCAGTGAGAGGAGTAGCCGAGGAGGAGTGGGCGAGTAGTCGCAAGAGGACTTAGGGTTTTTACATTTTATTCATACCCGGGTCGGGTTGAATACCCGACGGGTTTCACAAATGGTAACCGAGGACCGGACCAGAAACATCGGGTCGGACCGGGTTTTAAGATAGAAAATTTTAAAATAAATAAATAACCGATCTGAACCGACCCGATCGGTCAGGTTGTCGGTTTGGTCTGGGTTTTCGGTCTGAAATGCCCATCCCTAGTTTAAATAGATATTTAGGGCAGGGTGGATATCTGTCAATTTGTCGGGTGTGGGGATGGCTTTTAAAAAAAATTATAAACGAATATTTATGGCGGATTCAGAGATCCACGATCCCAAGGCGGGGATGAAAATGAATTTTTCTAAATATGCCTCGTTGTCATCCCTACTCAAACCTCGGTTTGCATATATGTAAAGGTTCAATCGCTCTACTTCAAGCCTCGGTAGACCCATTTGAGGTTGAGAGTAATGAAACATTTAGCAATTTTTTTAAAATTGTCAAAAATAACCAATTTGTACTAATTTTCCAACAATGATTATGCAAGCCCGAAAAAAACTAGGGTTGATTTGTTTTCATGAAATTCAATATGTTAATGAAATATTTTTAATTAAACCTCCAGTATGGAGGGGCAAATGTGGGATGCTAGACCTTTATTACCTTTTCAAAAAAATAATAATACAAAAGAGAATACATTACGACTTTACCCGTGGAAAACTAATAAACCTACAAATTTTTTTTCCCAATGTAAGCAATGTTACACTTATCTAATATTAACAAGACCCTTGGTTTACCCAGAGTTGAAGCCGCTATACCCTCCAAAAGTGCAATTATTTCAGCCAAATTCTTCTATCCCTGACTAAAGTACACCTTTTTTTTCTGCGACCCAAGACCCATCTCCATCCCTAATGATAACACCACTAGGCGCCATATTCCCAACTGAGGAGCCATCGATGTTCATGGTATACCCGCCAACAGGAGGAAACCGCCAAAACAAAACTTGTGGAGGGGACGCTTGTACCACCTTGGGCCTCATACCCAATCTTTGTAGCAACCAAACATCCTTGTTTTTCCTCTTGGGAATAAAGAGTTTTGATACCATACGAATCCAATAATATAATCTAATAGTTACAAAGTTGGAATTCCACTCCTTTCCTTCATACAATTTTTGTTACGTTGTTGCCGTATCTCCCAAATGATAAACAATGTGATGAGATTGTATAAAATACCAACCTGTGATGACTTGCGAGCCCGTTTGAACCATCCAGCCAACAAATAATGCACTTCAACCAGACGTCGCACATGTATCTCGAAATTGCACTCCAAGTAAAGCCAGGTGTTTTTTTGTCTCGACATCTACCACCCGACAACACTGGCATTTCGATGCCAAACTGAATCCTATTCTTTTCAGTTCCTCGTTGACTGGAAACTCCCTTTGCAACACTTTCCACACTAACGTCGAAATTTTTGTCGGCATCATGGGGTTCCATAAATACTTGCAGACACCATCAACCTCTCCCCTATATTGAAACAGTTCGACAACTGTGCTGATTGCAAAAAATGCCATCGCTAATGAAAGCTCACAAACGGTTGTTTGATTCACCATTGTCAGCTGATTATCTGCTCAAATAATCTAATCACCTTTGATTGCAATTCCAACACAAGTGAAGAAAAATTCTCACACCGCATGACCTGCAGTGATGAGCATTTTTCCTTGCTATCAGCTCATCCTATTCACTCAAAATGTTATGCTCATGAACACCGCTTCTCAAAGAAGCTCAATCACCTCGACCTATTTTCCAAGTGGAGTAATCAGATAGAACGCCACAGAATTCCAATAACTTTTTCACAAACGACGATATGATAGCCTTTATCGTTTGTTTTATCATAGGAACACCTGGCTGCAAGTACTTCCGACCAAGGATTGTTATTTAGCTTTTTGAGTTAATTTCGATATCTTGATTTTAAGAAAATTTTCGAGAAATATTTCGGTATGTAAATAAAGAAATACAAATTTTGAGAAATACATGAACCATATATAATAAATTTCAAGGGTATATGAAATATGTGAAAAACAACAATTCTAGGCAACCATTTTTTTGTCAGGTTTGGATTTTTTACAATTGTGTCTCTTCTATAGATGATGTTTGTGGTTGTGTTTTAAAGAAAAGAGGTAAAATTGTAAAAAAAAAACCCAAACCTGGCCAAAAAATGGTTGCCTAGACTTATTGGTGAAAAAATTAAGATGCAAGTAAATAAACATATTAAACACATTGGATGAAGCCTAAATACCAAGTATCTCTTAAATTCAAGACATAATTTACAAAATAGTCCAAAAAATTATAAATTTCACACACATAACTATAATTTTCTAGTTATAATCACTGAAATTTTTACAAATACTACATCAAAAGTTTCACAATATTTATTTTGTCAGACAAATATACAAGATAAAATTTCATTACAATATTACATAATAAACTTTCAATACCAAAATGAGTTCCTAACTGGTTCAAACGTAACATGATTGAGAGTCGTTTGATGACTATTGATCTCATGGCATATTAAAACTATAATAATTTATAAACGTGCTCACATGGGTGAAATATCCCTCACATCAACTCCTACCAAATGGCCAATAATAAATATTGCAGATAAGTAGCGAAGCCAAGCTCAAAAACTTTTGTAATTTGTCCATGATAAGCCATCGCACCCCATTGACTGTGACTATCCTCAGAGGACAATGAATCATAACCTCTTTGTTGTGGTTCCACCATTGACTCTGACTATTCTCAGAAGATGAACCATATCCAGTCGATCAAGAAAAACTCATACCGTCGAAGCTAGATGAAAGGCAATCAATTCAAATGTCAACAGATGCAATCATTTTCCGCTCCCTGCTTTGACATTGACCTGCAAACCTGCTGACCTACACAATGAACACACGTGAGCCACAGACCATCGTTGTGGTGGCCGATGACACTCCAATGCTAAAGTCTGACAGGGATCTGAGGAAGGTGTAATGTTATAAACAAGGAATTTGTACCATACCTTAGCTTACCAACCTCATGTCTTATTTATAGTGCAAAAGTTCTGGTTCGACCAGGCCATCGATGGCATAGTTTAGGGAATAAAATCTTTGTGGAGATCCTTTTATTAGTAGGAGTTGTGCTGTGGAGGGAAGTTTCCATGTTAGCCGTGTGCTCCTAGATACACAGGAGATAGTTCCCGTTTCGAGAGTAGTCTATAGGTGGAAGTCTCCATGTTGATGTCAGTTATATCAATGCTGAAGCGAATTAAATACATCTTCAGTGTCTCGTCAGGCTAATGTTTCATTGACTTGAGCATCTTCATCGTTAACAAGATCTACTGCATAGAAAGTGATCTTGGATTTGATTCGGGGTTCGTCGGTGATGTTGCTGTTTCAGGAGCGTGAGTTTGATGCTTGTGTGTCGCTTGCACCGTCGAGTGCAGTGAAGTAGCGTCAGGCAGAACGTTCTACGTGTCCCCTCGTTCTCCATTGTTGCGTGACCTAATGGTCACCATCCCTTTGTATTTTGAAGATAGATGATGCTAGTGAAAGGTTAGGAACTTTGTCGCCCTCACAGATGGTGCCAAATTGATCCAGTCGTTTTCCGCTCTCTGCTTTGACTTTGACCTACCAACCTGCTGACCTGCACAAGGAATGCACGTGAAAACACGCACCACCGTTGTGGTGGCCGATGACACTCCGATGCTAAAGTAAGACAAAGATCTGAGGAAGGTAATGTTGTAAACATGGAATTTGTAGCTTACCTTAGCTTACCAACCTCATGTCTTATTTATAGTGCTGGTTCGACAATGCCATTGATGGTGTAGTTTAGGGAAGAAGATCTTCGTGGAGATCATTCTCTGATTAGGAGTCATGTTGTGGAGGGAAGTTTCCCTGTTAGCCATGTGCTTCTAGATAGGCAAGAGATAGTTCACGTTTTGAGAGTAGTCTATAGGTGGAAGTCTCCATGTGTGATACATACTCTGGAATCTGCTTCCTAGTTGGAGGCCAAAAGTTGTTGTACCTGCCCGTTCGAAGTTGATCCTCGAGATACTTGCCTTAATAGGGCTTACGGGTATTGAAGATATATGTTAAACACGTGGGCTTAGCAGGATGTAAGAATCCAAGTCCATTTGGCGGATTGTATTGGGCGAAATTAAAACCGCTTGGGACGGATCAGTGTTGGGTTGACGTTAGGGCCCGCTATTCCTCGAGAATATCATGACACATGTACGGCGCAAAGGTTGGACCGCTTTGGTATATCATCGTCAACAAAACCATGTGAATAGGTTTGGTAAATCTCATTCTCATTTGCCCATTGGCAGATATGCATGATTTCTCACCCTCTTAAAATGTGAACCATGGTCTACATCTTGGGTCTCAAAGTTGTTTCCATATTGTGACTCCTTGCATGCTAATGCCAATGGTTACATTGAAGACGTGAAAATTGAACAAAGTTCTTAATGAAAGAAAACCAAGATGCAAAACAAGAAAATGAGTCACCTTTGAAGACCAGAATTTTTTTTTAGCTGATTTGTTGGTTTAAGCTCTCTGAGAGAACACTTAATAGAAATGCTACTTTGACCGCTATTGGGGGAATTCACTGAGGTAATTTACTTTCTGGAGCTGGAGCACAGACTTGATGTGTATAAAGTGAATCGTCCAAGACTCATATGCTATTGGTATTTTGCTTGGTATCTCGCCTGGCGTGTGTCAGGCACGTGCCACTTCAGGGGCATCAAAAGGGCAAAAATAAATAAATAAATAAATTCGAAAACACCATTCTCAAATCTGCGAAAACAACAATTGGGGATTAGGGCTCCAAACTCCGCCTCCTCCACCCCTGCTACCTCTGTCGAAAGGAGATTAGGGCTCCAAACCCGCGAAAGGAGATTAGGGCTCCAAACTTCGTTGTCCTCCACTCCTCCGGTATTTTTCTCCCTTTCTTTCTCTCCATCATCACTTCTCTGTCTCCTCCACCACTGCCACTTCTCTGTCATTGGCTTGCTGCCTCGACATACTAATGCTCAAACCCCATACTTGGGACTGTATCATTTATTTCCTAATCTGTTAAGCTTGATTCTTTTTACTGTTTTAATTGTGTGATTGAATTAGATGCATGAAGCTTGCTTTCGAGTTAATGATGAAAAATTTTCATTTCAAATCGAATTTGAAAAGGTCAAAAGCTGCATTGTGGTTATCCAATTGTTGTTTCTCAAATGATTGTAGTGTTCTTAGATTAGAGTTTTGTTGATTTTTTTTAGCAGGCTGCTTTCATTTCAGAGAGGAAATCTTACTGTGCTTTGTTTTTGTTATGTTAGATCAGTTCATAATATGTGCATTTTTTCATGCAATTAGCAAGCATGTGGTTTCCTAAAGTACTTGTTCTCTCTTCATGTTGTATGAAGTAACCTTAGTGGTGTAGTGTCATTTGTATATTGCTAGTTTGTAATTATTTTGACACACTTTGAGTTGCATTGAGAATACTTTTTGGGCAGGGACACTTTTAAGAGGAATACTTTTTGGGCAGGGATGTCTTCAACACAAAGGAATGAAAGTATGAATGCTTTTTTCGATGGTTATGTAAATTCAAAGATCACTCTAAAGCAATTTGTAGAACAATATGATAATGCACTACGAAGCAAGCTTAAAAAAGAAGTTGATGAAGACTTTAGACCCTTTAACCGTTGGCTTCCTTGCATTACTCCTTACGAATTTGAGAAAAAATTTCAAGCTGCCAACACAACAAATAAATTTAAGGAGTTTCAAACAGAGATTGCAGGAAGATTATGTTGTGCAGTTAATCATGTCATGGAGGAGTATGGCTTTCAGGTTTATTATGTTTCGGAAGACAGGTTGATAGGAAACACATTCAGATCAATCAATTTTAAAGTTTATTTTAATGATGACGACTTCAATATTAAGTGCAATTGTCAGTTGTTTGAATTTAGGGGGATCTTATGCAAACATATTTTATCGGTATTGTCTCAAAAGAGGATTAATGTTTTACCAAAAAAAAATATTATTCGAAGGTGGAGGAAAGATGTTAAGAGGTGTCATAAGAAGGTTAAAATTGTATATTTAGATTGGGCAATGAAGCCTGAAAATGAACGGTTTGATGAGATGTGCAGTCTCTTTTATGAAATGTCTGACATAGCTTCTGAGGATCAAAAGGAGACAAATAATGTTAAACATTTGATACAAATGAAGATTGGTGAACTAAAGAGATCAAAAGGTGATGGTGATGTTAATGTTGAGCTAGAAGGGTTGTTGGAAGTTGGCGCTAAAAGTATTGGTGAAATTCATAGTCCGTTGGCCGTCCGTTGCAAAGGACGACATTCTAATTCAAGGATGCAATCTACTATGGAAAAGTTTGTAAAAAGAGGAAGAAAAATAAAGAAACACAAAAAGAGAATAATTTGGTATGTTTACTTGTTTGTTTTACTTCAATGAATATATATTTTTTTCAATTCAAGAAAATATATTTTTAATTTGACATGTCATTTGTAGGGTTCTACCCAAGTTGGATTTGAAGGTTCACAATTTATGACACATCTTTCAAACAATGTTGAGCCATATGGTCAATTAAATCTTAACACGCAGGTTTGTCTTTAGTACATTGATTATTCACTTATGATTTGCCCCACTATGATTAACGTGTTTGTCGTTTTGAATGATGAAAGTATGGGGTCATATTATTCACAACCTAGTGCTACAATTGATGGACTTGGTCAGGTTTACTCACTTATAACACATGAATGTAATTTACCTGCTTAAGATTATTTTAACGACCACATAAAGATTGTAAGCCTTTATCATTTATTTTTGCAGCGACCAACTTCTAGCAACGACATGGAGTTCAGAGATTGTATCTGAATTCTCCAACCCTGAAGGAGATCATTCAAACATAGTGACAGAGAAATGGAAGCGTTGAGGATCCATTTTTCTCTATGGTTGCAGTTCATGACAGTTCATGCAGTTCATGAATTTCTAATTTTTCAGGGTGTAATTTCCAGTGTTTCAGGGAGTAATTTCGGTTTTTCAGGGAGTAATTCCAGTTTTTCAGGGTGTAATTCCAGTATTTCAGAGTGTAATTTCAAGTTGGTATGCTAATTTCAGGTTGTAGAAGAGTTTTATAATTTTAGGGTGTAAACTCTTATATCAGGTTTTATAATTGTAATGGGAGTTTATTAGGTTTTATAATTTTGTATCAGGTTTGTTATCAGGTTGCAATAGCAGTTCTTTTTCAGGTTGCAATAGCAGTTTTGGTGCTAGTTTTTTTAGCAGTTTTGGTGCTAGTTTGGAGATTCAGCATTGGTACTATATGGTGCTAATTTGCTACAATTTTGGTGCTTCCAGCAGTTATTTTGATTGATTCATTTATTTTGTCATATTTTTCGGTGCTATATGGTGTTAATGGTGCTATATAGTGCTAATGGTGTTAATGGTGCTACAATATGGTGTTATTTTGATTGATTCAGTTTTTTTTGTATTGCTACAATATGGTGCTAATGGTGTTATTTTGATTGCTACAATATGGTGCTACCAAGGTTCAATTGTAATGAGTTAAACCAATGGTGTATGACCTTAAAAAATACTTAGTATGGTCAAGCATATTAGGCTTACAAACTAATCACTCCTACAAGCACCCAACAGGGTCCCAAATAATGAAATATGAGGCTTACAACACATTTGCAATACATACTAAGCAACTTTGAATGAACAAGATTGAAATTTTATATACAATTTCAACTCAAACCCAGTAATCATTCACAAGTACATACCATCCAAAATCTTAAAAAGGATAAGTACAAGAATCAATAAAACTACCACTAATATACTGTTCAATAAGTCCCTTGTAAAAGCCCAAGGATCGTTCACTGTTGTTTCATCTCTTTCAAATAATCAAGTAACTACTCACCTGCATGAGCTACTTCAACCCTTGATTAACTAGATGGGAAAACGACCTCTTTATAAGCTGCATGGAGTCGTTCCTTTGGTCAACCTCCTAGTGACACATATGTTAACTACCAGAGTTGAGGTGGATATCACCCAGGCTGCGAAAGTTGATGCAAGCGTCGGAATGGAGAACCTTGGGGTCAAGGATGAGTCTCGTACTCCCTCTCGCAACTGCAACCTCCGATAAATGAGGAAAATCCTTCATTCCCTTCCCTTTGCCAGTAGTAGACGACAATGAAGCGGAGTGAGCTCGAGAATTCGGATGGCTCAAGCTATTTTTCATTCAGACTGCTAGGTCTTCCACCCTGGCAAGGTCAAAGAGCTCCCCCTCAATGGAAGACCTCGGGGCAAGGGTATGAGAAGGTGGACTGTTGAGCTCAGGCGTTGTCTCCCTAGTAGCTCGGTAAGGTACCGCCAACCTAGAACACTCCACAAGTTCCCTTTCCATAGCAAACGGCGGAGCGGGAATGGCAGTCAGGGGCAGTCCCCGCTTGACCTTCTTGGGCTTATGGGAGGGAGAAAACAACCCCTCCATAGCCTTCCTCTTGGATGGATTGGACGCCCTTGCAACTATATTCTTCTGCGCCTCGAGCGCTCGAGCACCAGAAGAAAAGACGGTCGGAGTGGTCAGTGGTTTGCCCACCCTACAGATCTCATCGGAGAACATGCCACTACGCTCGATAAATGCATAACCGAGAGCGTCCGAAAGGGGCACGAGCTGCAGGGCGAGAAAGTCGGCTTTAGCTCTCTCGTCCTCATGAGAAAATGCAACAACGCTGTGCCCCTCTAGTTTAGAAAACAGATGGTACGTCAGACAAACAATAAGCATCACACTAAAATCATCAAGCAAAAGAAGTCTGAGGACTTACTGACATTCCTAAAGTTGCGATAGACCAACCGATTCTCGCGGTCAAAGTATCCAAACTGCACAAAAGTAAAGAAGCTAAACCGTTGCCAATTTTTCATGTCCTCTGGTTGCCTACTGAAACAATAAGGCTTCACCAGTCAGCAGTGCCACGACTAATCATCCTGATAGGAGCCATGGAATGAATCAACGTAGGTGATGCATAGAGCTCAGCAACCTTTGCTTTAACCAGGGTGGCAATCAAAATTTCCCAATCCTTGGGTGTTATCTGAGCTGGAACAATACCATGGAACGACAGGAATGTCAAATAATTTCAGGAACGGGGAAGTGCAAGCACACTTTAAACACAACCCTAGACAGAGCAATGTCCTGCATTTGGAGTTATCGGAGACTCACCATCGCCTAGAAGCGTCAACCTTAGATCATCAGGGTTCTGATACCGGCTGCGAAGGTCAACGAGATCCTTCTCCGACATCATAAGTGTCCCAAAAAATTCAACACAGACCGCAAGATGGTTAGATGAGAATCGAGTAGTCATGATTGAAAGAAAGATTGCACTTAACCCGACTGAAGAGAAACCTTGGAAATAACAAACATGAACTCTGGGAGGGAAAAAGGCTAGACTCCGTCAAAGAAGGTTTATATAGACTAGACTTGCAGGGGAATCAATCACCAAACTGCTGCATAAACAATAACTACAACGCGGAAGCCAAAAGGGCGCCAAAATATATCATCATGACCCCTACACACAGATAGTTAGTAGCCCAATACGCAGACCTACTAACTGTGGGGAGTAACTCATGAGACATCAATTAGCTAGGCACTCACAACCGCACATGTGGCACATGCCAACCCTAATACGGGAAATGCTTCAACACGGTCCCAAGTGGACCTATTCATAAACTATTGTGCCCGTAAGTCAGGTACCCAAGCCCAAGTCACGCCAGCACAAGAGGCACGAGTCTTGAGGCTTGGCCCAGGATAATAAGGCCTGAACACAAATCTCTGAGTTGCCATAAGTCCGAGATCTACTAGCACAAATCAACTCTTAGCCCAATCAAGCATTGGGTCCTAAACAGAGCCAAGTGCCAAAGAGACTCAATCATACACAGGTAAGATCCTGGGCTAGATCTCCTCCCTCCATCATGCCCTCAATAACAGAGAGAGTTGTGGATGGAACACTCACTACATAAGGTGAGAAAGGGGAAGAAGAAAGGTATGTATACACTTTGCAATTTACATCTAGTCTTCACTCTTCTTTGCATCGTTACATGACTTAATTATCGGAGTGCCTTCGGCCACCACAACGGTGGTCCATGGCTAATCGTTATTCATTTTGGAAGGCTCGAGATCAGCAAGATTGGCAATGACAGATTTGGACAAATCAATGTCCATGCTATGTGTTAGGTTGTCGCGCACCCCTTGGTCCATTATACATAACAACGATATTGTCCCCAACTTAAACACCACCATACTAGACCCTCATCGTGGGCCTTGGTGGTGTAAAATTTTCTCCAAAAAGCCTCGTTGCTATTAGGGAGTGGACCATTCCTTATAAACATTTGTGACAACTCCTCCTCACTTGATGTGGGACTATTCAAGTCAACACTATCCCACTTTTTTGGCGCGAATTGTCACACATCATACAATCCAACCACCCGATCCGCAACATCTCAAAGTACACCTTCTCATCGAGTGTCTTGCACAACCATGATTCTAAGAGTAGTATTCGGTGTGGGGGCTCGACTATTCTCGGCATTGTTGGCTCCACCTAATCGCAACCACTGCACTAATTTCACCTCGTCCGGACTTGTAGGACATTCCCTTTTGGCGTGGATCTTGAGCCTCATCCTAGAATCTTCATCTGGATGACAAACACTGTACCTGGATCTGGCTCACTGCCCTATGTCTACTCTCCTTGAATGATGTGCCACTTGCACCTCTACCTCACCAAGTTCCCACCGAATCGTTGGCTCTGATACCACTGGTTAAACCCACGTGCACCCCTTGGTCCACTATACATAGCAACGATATTGTTCCCAACTTAAACACTACCGTATGGGGCCCCATCCTAGGCCTTGGTGGTGTGTGATTTTATCCAAAAGGCGTCATTGCTATTAGGGAGTGGGTCATTCATTATAAATCTTTGTGACAACTCCTTACTTGATGTGGGACTATTCAAGCCAACATTATCCCAACAATGTCTACCTTCAATCCATCCACCCGGTCCCCAACATTTTGAAGTACACCTCCTACTCGAGTGCCTTGTGCAACCACGATTCTGAGTAGTTCTTGGTGTACGGGCTAGACTATTCTTGGCGTTGGTTGTTTCACCTAGTCTCAACCACCACACTAGCTCCACCTCGTCTGTTCTTGTAGGACACTCCCTCTTGGGGTGGATTTGGAGCCTCACACTGACTCGTTCATCTGGAGGACTTGCATTCCACCTGGATTTGACTCCCTGGCTTGCGCCTACTATTCTTGAACTATGTATCACTTGCACCTCCACCTCGCCAAGTCTCTGCTGAACCATCGGCTCTGATACCATTTGTTAGGGCTTCGCACACCCTTGATCCATTATACATAGCAACGATAGTGTCCCCAACTTAAACACCATCATGTTGGGTCTCCATCATGGGCTTCTATGATGTGGAGTTATTTTTTCAAAAATATCTCGTTTCTATTAGGGAGTTGATCACCTCCTTATATTACTTCATGACAATTCATCCTTACTTGATGTGAGACTATTCAAGCCAACAATTTCTCTCACAATAAACTAATATATACAAAACCATAGTGACTTGAATCTATGATATCTATTGTCAAAACTTGAGGCACTTCTTGCGTTGAAAATATTTAATTTTCAATGAGCATAATATAGAGTATTTTTAAGATAAAATTGTCCAAAATGTACATTTGATAAAAAGTCACTCACATTTTTCTCTCATTCCATAATTGCTAGCTTTCACATACACCATTTTTCTATCTCCCACATCTAACCATGAGCAAAGATTTTTTTATTAAGATTAAAATTTGTAGATAAGTTTGAAAAAAAAAAATCAAAATATGAATATTTAAAAACAAAACCATACCCCCTTGAATTAAAAAAAAAAAAAAAAAAAAAAAAAAAACTAGTGAACCTGCATGCACTTTGCGCATGAACAATAAAATGAATTGATATATTTTTTTAAAAAGTTTTTTATCGTTTATTTTTCCAAATTTATTCCCACAATCAAAATATAAGATTTTTTTTTTCAATGTTCAATCCCTTTCATAGCGAGGTCTCTAACACTATGATATTCTTTTCAATTTTACTTTTCTAAATTTATTCCCACAATCAAAATTGAATAGATATTGAACATTTCATTTTTTTTATTGAATTTTCTAGAGCACTTTTAATAACTACATGAATTTTTTCATGAAATTATGGAAGTGGAGATTGTGGAGGGAGAAAATGGTGAAAGTGATTATAATTATAAAAAGACCATGTTACCCTTACTCCAACCTCCAAGAGTATTTTCTTAATACGAGTGTGTAAAATAATCAACTAAATTTGCTAGGATAAGACTTATAGTTGCTTAGAAAATATATTATGTAATTAAAAGTCATAAATACCCTTTTTATCTCTAAATTAAATTCATATGAGAATTGCTACGTGTACCCGATTGTTTGGCTCAATGACGTCAAGTTCATTTTTTAGATTTAACTTTTTAAAATTGCCTAGTATACCCAATCACTTTTTGTTAATTCTAAAATAAAAACTGTTGTTTATTTAGGACTTTTTACAGATGATTCTTATTGTAAAATCTCAGATGTGGAGTTCTTGGGTTTGAATGCAATTCTTTAATAGTTGCAAGTTGCAACCACTTACATTCTTTTAATTTATTTGTTAATGCTCCTAAACTAGAAAACTCCATCACCAAATGGTTTCCATTGATTAAAAAAATGTAAGTTGGCGTTACATTTTTAGGTTGTTGTAACAAAGTCGAAACATATGAAAATGCCGATGAAACAAAAAGTTGGTGCAACCGAGCCAAATAGTCGGATACACGTAGCAACTCCTATTAATAAATGTTAAAAAAGTTAGTTATTATAACGACATTATAGATAGTAGAGATGAAAAGGTAATTGTGAAACGCGAGTTATATTGAAATTGCTTAAAAATGATAAGATTAAAAAGCATGAATGTGGAGGGAATTCGTGCAAGGCGCAAGTCGGTAGTGAAAGAAAGTCAAGTTATACGTCAGCCCAAGTTTGAAAACCATACATCAATATTTATTTATTCATGCCAAACCCGCATTCTCCTCGTCACACTCACTATGCAACAAGAAGGCAAAGATGGGATGTGAACACACAAACACTCACTCACCTTTCAAAATATCCTCCTTTTGTTGAGTTGAGTTTGTGTTATTGGGTAAAGGCAAGGCATGCAGAGTTGGTTGTTCGTCTAGTGCTTGCTCTTTACAAGTACAAACAATCTCCTTTACCATCCAAACAACCCTAAACCATCACAATCTCTCTCTTTCTCCTTGCACAAGCTCCTAAAATCTACCAAAAAGGGTAGACCATGAACTGATACACAACTTTATAAACAGTTGAATGTTTATTAGCTATATATGTAAAAACTATTGCTAATCTTATTGTGTGGCAGATAGGTTGGCTCATCAACCATTTGAAGGTCGAGCTTTTGGTGTCATCGCTTAGTCTCCTCACCAAAAACCTAACCAATATGTTACTAGTCGATCAACATAATATGCACTACTTAAGAAAGCTTTGATTTTGGGTGTGATGTAGTATTTATTTCGAACTCATCACCTTTTTTTTATTGCTCAATATATCAGTCTATGCATTTATGAGCTCACATCTAGGTTGATCTACTTTTGAAGCCCTATGTTAACATAAAAGATAGTGAAATAAAGATGATGAGGTTACTAGAAAGGCTTCAACCGCTAATTTAGCATCAAATAACAATAAATAGAATGAGTGACCGTCTGAATTGTACGAGATATTCATGAAAGAAACATCAATAATTGAGTTTTTGACTGAGATTATTTGGGCTAGAAAAATGCAAAAGTCTACGCTTCTTACTTAGTCAACTGAGATAGTGTTACTTAATCGACATTTGATCTATAAGTAGTACTTTTCAGTTAAATACGACTTGAAGATTTAATTGGGAAATGAGCTAGTCTATATCTATACTATTATATTTACCAAAACGTGAGGCTTCTCATGCGGTAAAGTTTTGATTTACGTAGATCACCCACTTTAATAGTAAATAAAACTTCATTTGAGAAAAAATCACCTACTTTCTATCTTCCATGTTCAGTATTTTCCAATAAAATAATATATAAGAAAACAATACTAGCTTGAATCTATGATATCTATTGCCAAAACTTGAGGCACCTCTTGCTTTGAAAATATTTGATTTCCAATGAGCACAATATAGTCTTTTTAAGATAAAATTGTCCAAAATATACATTTGAGAAAAAGTCACCCACATTTTTCTCTCTTCCATATTCACTACCTTTCACATCCCCCATTTTTTTTTCTCTCCCTCATCTAACCACGATTACATATGTTTTATTAAAATTAAATTTTGTAGATAAGTTGAAAAAAAAATCAAAATATGAATATTTTAAAGATAATAAAAACAAACCGATACCCTCTTGAATTATAAAAAAAAAAACTAGTGTGCGCTTTTTGCGCATGAACAATAAAAAGAATTGATAATGTTTTTGGTTTTTTTAACGTTTATTTTTCTCAATTTTTTCCCATGATCAAATTTAAGAATTTTTTTTCAATGTTCAATCCCTTTTCATTGGTGAGGTCTCTAACTCTATGATCATCTTTTCAATTTTATTTTTCTAAATTTATTCCCACAATTAAAATTTAATAGAGGATTGAACATTTCATTTTTTTATTGAATTTTCTAGAGCTTCCAAAAACTAAATTAAATTTTCATGGAATTATGGAAGTGAAGGTTGTGGAGGGAGAAAATAAAGGAAGTGATCATAATTAAAAAGCATGTTACCCTTGCTCCAAGGGTATTTTCTTAATACGAGCATGTAAAATAATCAAGTAAATTATCTAGGATAAGGGTTATAGTTGCTTAGAAAAATAAAATATGTGATTAAAAGTCATAAATAACATTTTATCTCTAAATTAAACTAAAATATGGAAATTGCTATGTGCCTGATTGTTTGGCTCAATGCCGTCAACTTTATTTTTTAGATTTAGCTTTTAAAATTGCTTAGTATACTCAATCCCCTTTTGTTAATTCTAAATTAAAACTAGTTGTTGATTTTATGACTTTTTACGTTGATTCTTATTATAAAACTTTAGACGTAGAGTTCTTAGGTTTGAATGCAATTTTTTAATAGTTGCAACCACTTACATTTCTTTTAATTTATTTATTGACGCTCCTACATTAGAAATTTTCATCATCAAATGGTTTCCATTATTAAAAAATATAAGTGTGTTACATCTTTTAACTTAGTGCAACAAAGTCGAAACATATCAAAATGTCAGTGTAATAAACAGCTGGTGCAATCGATCTAAATAGTCGAGTATACGTAATAACTCATATTAAAAGAGATAGAGGTAGTTACTTTAAGCCCTCTTGACTATTGATAGTAGAAATGAAAAAATTATCACGAAACACTTGGATAATTTTAGAGTTATATTGAATTGCTTAAAGAAAAAAAAATAAAAAATAAGAAGTATGAATGCGGAGGGAATCCGTGCAAGTCGGTAGTGAAAGAAAGTCAAGTAAGGGTCTGTTTGGTTTGTCATTTTCTTTAGAAAATGAATTCATTCCCTTTGTTTATGCAGATTTCCGTTGTTTAGCTGTCTATTTACTCACATGAAATCGATTCATCGTAAGACCATTTTAACACTACTCATGGAAACCATACATCAATATTGATTCATTCAAGCCAAACCCGCATTCTCCTCGTCACACTCAACTCGCCTCTCAAAATATCCTCCTCATTTTGTTGAGTTGAGTTGAGTTGAGTTTGTTTTAGCGGGCAAAGGCAAGGCGGGCAGACAGAGTTGGTTGTTCGTCCGGTGCTCGCTCTCTACAAGATTAAACAATTTCCTTTACCATCCAAACAACCCTAACCCTAAACCATCACAATCTCTCTCGAGTCTTTAATGGCTTCTCTGTCCGTCTCTTTTTCCCTCTCATCGTCTTCATCCCTGGCTTCTCGCTCTTCTCTTTACTACAAAACCCTCCTTTCGAATACCCATTCTCTTCCTCAGAAGAGAAATGCCATGGTAAGTTTACTATTGCTCTCATTTCATTTAGCTCTTTATTCTTTTTCATTAAAATTTTTTCCCTTTTGGACGTGCAGAGGTGTAGTAATTCTTCTATGGAGCCATTGAATTCTGAGAATGGAAAGCCCTGTATTCCAGTTCTCAATGGCCATTCATTGCCTGGATTCTTCTACTCAACACACCCCGAGAACATCATTAGCAAGAACGACACTCGACTCCGTATCTTCTCCGGCACTGCTAATCCTGCGCTTTCTCAGGTTAAACATTGCTTTACATATTATGCATTTGGAGATTTGTGTTTGTTTGGAGGAATGTTCCTAGTAAAAATTTCGTTTTGAATAATTAATTGTCCATCATGTTAGTAGAAAAAAGTGTAAGGGAAAACAAATTTCTTTTGTTTTGCTTCAGCAAGTGAAAATTAAGCAACAATGTATTTTTGAATCATCTATGCAATTTCAATTTCAATTTCAATTCAACCAAATTTTATTCATGTCAATATTCAATTTCAATTCAAATCAACCAAATTACTATTAACAATTAACCCCTTGTTTTATTTTTTTTGCCCTATTTATTGATTAATTTACTTTGTTGGTTCTATAATACATTATTATTTAGTGGGGGTGTAAAAAATATATTTACAAAATATTCCGTTATATCCCATTATAACCTATAACGTTCCTGAACCGTTATGGGTCCATTATCCAATTTAATTACATAGGTATGCAAAAGAAAAAGGCTTGGAAGATGATGGAAAAATAGAGATGTAAGGCGGTTGAAGCTATGGAAATATAGAAGATAGCGAAAATCTCTTATATGATGAGAAAGAGCAGGATAGACGCCGGAGGTGGGAAGACGGACTCGAGAGAGAAGAGGATTGGCAGAACAAACTATCAAGAATCCAACAATTGGTTCAGAAGGAAATCGCACAGACACTAGTAGAGGAGATGAAGAAGATTACATGGGTGATTGCACAAATCCTAACAGCCAACAAGGAGGTCGTCAAGCATCCATCGACCCCAAGAGCCAAACGCATTCCCATTCCCATTCCATTGAGTAAGCAAACATAGCCCAATTTTCTTTCACACTAACAGTTTTTTAACTATTCATGTTTTCCATCGCATCACCATAATCTTCTTCAAATTAATCATATTACATCCTATAGCGAGGTACCCGTGCGGTTTTGAGTATCCCCACATTTATCTGTTGCAGACCCGACTGAGTTTCTACAAGAGCATGTACGACAGTGGGTGGAAGATCAACAACATCCTCCTTGGCCACCTATGGATTATAGGGAATAGGTTCGACCTCCCTTGGGTCGTGGTAGAGTAGTTGGGAAGAGGGGAAATCCTTCTTTTCGCCCCCTAATTTAGAAGATCAGACTTATAATATTGGTAATTTTCTTGAAAACAACCAGTTAGCTTGGTTGGTAGCAATCATGGAGCGGCAAGATGTTACGGGTTTGAAGTTGGATGTGTTTTCTTATGATGAGGTGGAACTTTGCGATTTCTTTGTAAATTGGTCCATGGAAATTGAAGCATCTTTGACTTTTAAGAATATGTGGGGTCTAAAGGGTACTGCAAATCTTTGGTGGCAAAAAAAATGTGCTCGTTGAACAACCATGCATTTACCTCCCGTGACTAATTGGAATGACCTGCATGAGTTGATGCATGTCGCCTTTGTTCCTTTTGATTACGAGTATGATTTTTTTGGTCACTTAATGAGCGTTACATAGAATGGACGCACAACAAGGAAACACAGACTCTTCGAAAAACTTGTCGTACCCGTGTTCGACACGTATCCGACATCCGACATGTATCTGACACCGACTCTCGCCCGATACACCTCCGACACATGGTCAACGTGTCTGCAGGTGTCAGACACATGGTTAGTGTAGTCAACGTGTTAGATGCGCCTCCAACACACCCAAAACTGGGTTAGAACACAATTAAGACTCGACAATCAATTTTATTTTATTATTTACTTTTAGGTGGGCATATATAATCACCTAATTTGCAGGTTGTTAATCCATCTAAAGTGAAAAACTTTTAATTGTGATGCAAGATAAAGACGACGATGAAGCATAGAGGTAGTCTATGCTTCTTTTTCTTTCTTTTTCTTTCTTTTGCTTCTTATCTCCTCTTCTTCTCTATTCTACTTTGTTTTTTTATTGCGACAAAGTTTTCTTCTCCACTTTTTTCATCTTCTTCTCTATATTTTTTCTTTTTTTATGTTCTTTTTTCATTTCCAGAATAATTTGTGCAACATTTTTATATTCTTACTTGTTTTTTTACTTAAAATTTTTCTTTATTAGATTACTCCTTATGTTCATATGAAAAAAAAGGTATGACGTGTCGCATTGTCCCAAATCCTAGTTTTTGGAAAATTGTGGAGTCGGTGTGTCGTGTCAGCATTTGTGCATCCTTGGCGCACAGTTAATGACTGCGCCACTGAATCCAAGAATTTGTGTATGTGTGCAAAGCCTTTCGAGCCAGAACGACAACAACTTTCTGTTTCTACCACGGGATGGATGCGAGGATCAGGTCTCTGTTAGCTTTGGAAGAATTTGACACCCTCTTAGCAGCTGAGAATGTGGCCAAGAGTGCAAAGACTAAGCTTCAACTTCAGGATCGCCCAGAGAAGAAACCTTTGATGACTCGGGTCCGTTCTTCCACTATCTATCTATAGCGGCCTCCTCCTGATGTATTACTTAAATGCTTTGGGTGTGGTCAACCTGGTCATGTTCGGAGAAATTGTCCCAAAGACAAATCTATGCTGCCGACTAATGAGATTGATGAACAATAAGGCACAAACTGCACTCTTGAAGCTTGTGGACAAGCTTTTTCAACCCAGAAAGGGTGATGTAAGTGGATAATTAATTTGTTATTTGTAACAGGGCCAAGTATAATAAAGCCCATAGGGCATTAGCCAAAGTAGGGTTAGGGTTAGTTAACTTGCCAAAGGAGCTACTAAGTTTATGAATAAGCCATAGGGTTGAATATTGTAGTTGGTTGATTGATCGAAAGAAATTTATGTTATTTTAATTATCTTCTGTTTAGGGTTTATCATAGTCTAGTGTAGCGTAGAATTCATCAATCAATCTCTTAAATAATAGACCAAAAACTCCTAATCAATGTAGAAATGAAAGTAATAATGCTTTTCTAATGCTAGTATCTAATTAACTTAAATCGATCAACTATGAAAGTAATATTGCTTTTGTAATGCTAGTATCTAACTAACTTAAACCTATCAACTAAGTCCTAATTAAAATATTAAACCTAGAAAAATAGATAACTCTAAAACAACTTGTCCTCGAGTTGTGCATCAAGAAGAAAAACAGCCCCATTTCCATTATTATATGGCGTGAGAACAATGTCAAGAAACACGCTTTGCATGTTTAAATAGCCAAGAAAATCATGAATATTGTCCCCATTGAAATTTGATTTCTCGCAAAAGAGTGCAAATGGATCGTCACACATTGAAAATGCTCGCTTTCTCTCTTATTTAACAAGAAGATTGTTTTCCCATTCTTTGCCTTGTATAACCATATCAACTTCCTTCGTACGTGTTGAGCATGTCATCACTATGTTCTCCATTTAGCCAAGGTGGGTCATTTTTTTTTAATTGCAACTCTTTCTTTTTGGAGTAGCGAAGTACAATCGAAAGATCAAGTTGTGAGCTGGTTAGAGAGGTAGATAAAGAAGCTATTGACATGACATAGTCACATAGGGTAGGATTTCTGAGATAGGAGGGATATGGTTAGATAAGGATTCTTGTTGTAAAAGGAGCCTAGTTTGAGGTATAGGTAACAATTTGCAGGTGTAGCAAGTTTGTCGTGTGAATGTGGAAGAGTGTGGCTAGTTGTATCCAGTGTAGTCAATGCAACCGCCTAGGCACGCCTCAAGGCGTTTTTACATAATTCTGCCTCAAAGTGAGGCAATGCGATGAAATGAGGCTTCTGCCTCGCTCCGCCTTGGCCGCCTTAGCCCAAAACTGGTTATTTACAACCCAATTGCAGCAAAAAGAGGTTACAACCCACTCTATAATAGGGTTTTATGTTTCTTAATATTTGATAAAAATAAGATAAAACGTTTTCAAGTTTTGATAAATTTGTCATGTTTTGATCAGTCTGTGATCAATATCAATCTTGATTTTTCATAGGATAGTTAAGTGATTTTTATGCTTTTGGAATATCAATAGTGATCATACTTATGGATTTTATCAACCATTCCAACAGTTTTTTCTAACAAATGCTCAATATTTTCAAGTTTCTATTCTTTCAAAATTATTGATTTTTAATAATTTCATGGATATTTGCAAGTTACTTAGACACTTATGTAGTACATTTTTTCGCTATAGTCTACAACTTTATTATATTTCCATTTTGAATATAGGTGGTTGTGTCACTTTTGGTACATATTTGCTTATGATACTTATCAAAATGATGATGTATACTACTATGCTAATATGTTTCAATTTATTATAAAAAAATCTTTAAAAATGTTAAGACCGCCTCACTTCACTGAGGCATCCGCCTCGTCTCACGCCTTATGCGTTTTCAGGCCCGTCCGCCTCAGCGTCTTAACTACAATGGTTGTATCATAAGGTCATTATGTTGAGGGTTAAGTTTGATGTAGGTTGAGGGTTATGTTTTGATAAAGGAGGTTAAGATGGAGAAATTGACTCGCGTTTTGGAAGAATGTGTTTCATTTGGCTCATGACTGATGGCACAACACAACTGAATTCTTGACAATTTGCGGTGGAACTTATATTGACTAATGTTGAGCAAACTACTTTATGACGAGCATGAGGCAATTGAAAAATACTTTCCATACAATATTCATGTGCAAGAACCTCTTTCAATTGGTAGTAGTTCGCACTGCACTTGTTGCATTCATTGTAAAAATAAAAAAGTGATTTTTAGGTGTTGTGGTTGCGGATATTAAGCTTGAGGAAACTTTTTTTTTCTTTTTGTGGGCACAGAGGAGTGGGGAAGATTATGATGGTCGAGGGTGTTTGGTAGATGGAAGATTGTACTTGGAATTAGGAAAGATTGGCGAACAAGGATCAAGATGACAAACGTGATGGTTGCAAGGTGGGAGGGACTCGTATAATTGTAAGAATAGGTAAAACTTTCAATGCAACAAAATTTTTTGGTATGATGGCAATGGCAAAGACAACTTGATCGGTGATGGTTGTGACTTAGAAATGATCGGAGGGTTAAACAACCTTTTTTTTTAACGAAATGATTTGTAATGAAGGCAAAAAGGGTGATGGTGGGTGTAAAAGGACACAACAATGAAACTAGGACCAGGTGTTTAATATAGAAGCCAAATAAGTTTGTTTCCGATGCCAATTGGCGCAGCGGATGGTAAAATAAGGAAATTTAGAGATTTGGAGACCTCAAAGAAAGAATTGATGGATGCGGGGATAATTTGTAGAAGAAAGGAGAATTTAGGGGATTTGAAGAAGATGAAGCAATAAAGATGTAAAATGTTTGGAGAAAATAATTGTTTGATATTCTGAATTTGTTTCAAAGCTTGAACAATCACTCCTTTAAGTAGACTAGAAACTCCTAATCAAGTTTAATACTTCTATCGTAATGCTAATATCTAATTAACTTAAATTGCTAAGCTAACTCCCACTAAAATAGAAAACTAGTAAATATATAACACTGCATGTTCCTACATCACTCTTATGGATTGGCGAAATCCGATGTTTTACCTCCAGCTGTGAGTGGAGAGGGATGGAGGAGAGCATGGGAGAAACGTTTTGAGGCACTGGTGGATGAGATCTCGAGTTTGAAGCAGGACATGGGACTGTAACAAGCAACATGAACTCAGGTTGTGTGCGAGGAGTGTGAAGTGCAGGGTGTATTTGAATCCATCGCTCCGTGGCGATGGTAATGGTTTCACTGATCCTACTCATTTGCTCCTTCAGAAATCCTGCGGCATAGGCAATGTTGAGTATGGACGGAAATAGAGATGTTAATGGGGATCAACTTTCAAAATTTGTCCCTTCTCTTGATTTCATATGGGTTCAGTGTGATTGGCAACAAAATTTTGGTGTTCTCTTCTAGAATGATCATGGAGGAGATTCGAGGCAGACACAGGCTTTTAATGGGACTCACAACTCTGTCAGTGGGGGGAGGAGTGATGAGATGGGATGTGGAGACAATGATGAACTGAAAGGGTGCTTGGGTAGAGAACCAATAAGGTGCATGGGTTGACAGTTGGTGGTGTTGGTTGGTAGGGCTGTGGTGTGGGTGCGAAATGGCGGGTTGCTGCTAACAGTTGCTTCAGTGGGGAGTGGGCGGAGATGTGGTGAGAGGGGAAAGAGTGCCGAGGGTGTTGTGGGTGACGATCTAGTGCGTGCTAGAGTCTGCAGTAGGGGAGATGATGAATTAAGCTTGTATGAGAGGGAGAGGCGCATGCTGTCTCAGCTAATGTGTTAGGGAACAGAGGGTGAGATCAGAAGGTTTGTCCATCTCAGGGTGGAGGTGAGAGAAGGTACTGGTGGGACATTCCAGTCCCTTCGGAGTTTGGTATTAGCACTTCTAGGTCCAAGTCCGAGGGTGATCAAAATAATTAATGGGCTTGGTCAGGAAAGGAATTATGTTAGTTCAGGAAAAGAAGCATACGAAGAACGGGATGGTGTGAATTGCAGAATTTAGATGATTGAGTTTCAGGTGGGCAATGTGAGGGGCCTGGGGAACCATATAATGATATAACTCCAAGTTTCATTCAATCACATAGAAGGAAGTTGAGCATGTTTATTTATTATTTGTCTAGAGACCAAATTGTGTTGCATATTTTAGAGGCCATTTATTAATTTTTTTAGTGTTCGTTTTTAGGAAATGTTGGGGAAGGAGGCAGGTGGACTGGCATCATTCTCCTATTGTTGGGAGGTTAGCTGGTATGTTTTTCATATGGGATCCCAACGTGCTCAAGTTGAAAGACGACCTTATGTCTGTGCTTCTTGCTTTTAGCACACTGAATTCATAGTAACGGTTTAGATTGTATCTCTACTAGACTTTCGGGATGAGTTATGTATGCTATCGGGTTTGTTGAGATCTCCCATGGGTTGTTGCTGGGGACTCTAACGTCATCTGGTTTGTAAAGGAAAGTCCAATAACACCTTCATAACTAGGAGAAATGCTCTTTGACGAGCCTGATTGAGCCAATTGAGTTATCGACCTTCAATGCTAATCTTACATCCGCATTGTTGATGCTTATTGGATTATCAAGAGGTTATTTCTGGATTACCTTTTGTTGTTTGTTTGACTCTAGTTTATGCTCCTAGTCATTGTTACAAAATTTGCAAAAAGGTATAGAGATGTTGTTTATTATACTTTTCCTTTGTACTCGGTGAATGTGCACCAAATCATTGAGCCAATTGAGTTATCGACCTTCAATGCTAATCTTACATCCGCATTGTTGATGCTTATTGGATTATCAAGAGGTTATTTCTGGATTACCTTTTGTTGTTTGTTTGACTCTAGTTTATGCTCCTAGTCATTGTTACAAAATTTGCAAAAAGGTATAGAGATGTTGTTTATTATACTTTTCCTTTGTACTCGGTGAATGTGCACCAAATCATTGAAAGATAACCATTCTGTATTATTGAGTAGAAAACATATTCGTATGGATTGCAAACTAAACACATCATCTGTTATATCAAAGCTCATATGATATTCATGTATGCTATACGATTTAATTATTTTGATCCAACTGTTATTTGTCTTATCCCCAGGAAATTGCATGTTACATGGGCTTGGAGCTTGGGAAAATCAAGATAAAGCGGTTCGCTGATGGCGAGATCTATGTCCAATTACAAGAGAGTGTTAGAGGATGTGACGTGTATCTGGTGCAACCTACATGCCCTCCAGCAAATGAGAATCTTATGGAACTTTTAGTAATGATAGACGCTTGTCGGAGAGCATCGGCTAAAAATATTACTGCAGTTATTCCTTATTTTGGATATGCTAGAGCTGACAGAAAGGTAGGGCCTTATTTTATGTGAAGCAAGACGAATTGTACTCTATTAGTTCATTTGTTTTAACCTTTCTTTTTTGGGTTTTTTATTTCCCTCTTAAAGGCATAGTATTTATGTTTGTACTTTATGCCTTGTCCATTAACGAGACACCTAGACTTACAACAATGTGGCATGAGTGAGTATGCATGATATTGGCATATTGATGGCAACATGCCAGGTTCGGGTGTTTTCATTTACACTCTATTGAGTCAGTTTATGGGGCTGAGTACATTGTAATTTCTAAAAAACCCATAGCTACCCCATCCCTATTGGCAACACTTATCATGTTCTTTTTTTGAGCAGATGATGTAGGTAAAAATGTTTTATGCTTCTCAGCTTCCTGTTTCAAGTTTTTCTGTCTTACAAGTTTGTTCCTGTTGTTCCTTCTAAATGTGGTTTCCAGACACAAGGTCGTGAATCCATTGCAGCAAAACTTGTAGCGAATCTTATTACAGAAGCAGGTGCAAACCGTGTTCTTGCGTGTGATCTGCACTCTGGACAGTCCATGGGTTACTTCGATATTCCCGTGGATCACGTGTATGGTCAGGTATTAGGCCACACTATTGGAATTAATTTCATTCGTACCTACTTTATCAATATATAGATCTCCTATGATTTTATGAATTATTTGCATTTCCTTCAAGGTTCATTTGGGCAGAAGTATGACTGACTGCTTGTACACTTTGTTTGTATTGTGCTTGTGTAGCCTGTGATTCTTGATTACTTAGCTAGCAAGGCTATTTCCTCTGATGATTTGGTGGTTGTTTCACCCGATGTTGGTGGTGTTACTAGAGCACGTGCTTTTGCCAAAAAGTTATCTGATGCACCTTTAGCAATTGTGGACAAAAGACGGCATGTACATAATGTTGCCGAAGTAAGATTTACTCTAACTACTGTAGTAATAGCGATATCAGTATTATACAACCAAAACTAGTAACCTAAAACATATTATTCTCTCTCTAGCTTTGTAATGCATTTGGGGTTGATTTGGGTTAACTGCTAATTTGAGTTGGCAATTAATAGAAATCGTAGGCTGATTAATTGTCAATAGTCCACAACTCGTTCAGTTATTTAGCTCAAAGACGCTCTGAGCGTTTTTTTAATAAAATTGTATTGCTTCAAGTCTGAATAACGATAATCTGGGATTTATCAATGATTTGAAAGCAAAATTTTCAAATAGGGGCTTGCACAGTGGATTTTCTTGTTCTAAATAACCAAATAATTGCATTTTATGGGTGAAAAGGTAAGAACAAAATATAACATGCAAATTCCACGTGTGTTGACTAATGGTAGCATTAAAATGTGGAAGAATGTCAGGTTTCTTTTAATATAAAGATGAACAGAGTATACAGACTCTTGTTGGTACTTGATTCTCGTCTTTGAAGCCATCCTCTAATCCCAGAAATATATGTTGATGATTTACGCTGCAGGTGATGAATCTGATCGGTGATGTTAAAGGAAAAGTAGCAGTTATGGTGGATGATATGATTGATACCGCTGGTGAGTGTAGTCTGTTATACATCACACTCCATAAGCTGTTGCTAATTAAATTTGAAGTTAATTGACAATATCATCATTAACTCGGTGCGTCTCAATAAGCTTGAACTGATTGTCATTATTTTAATTTTACTATTACTTATATTTTAGTAAAAACATAACAAGCTGTTCCTAATTAAACTTGATGTAAATTTTAGCTATACACCAGTAACTTGGTTCTGCTTGTTAATGTCTTTTGCTATTGCCTTCAAGTGTATGTTACTTTTTTCCCCCTTCCATTTTGTCTCTAGATGAAAATTTATTTGTCATTCATCTGGGTGTTTCCAGGGACTATTTCAAAAGGTGCAGCCTTGCTACATCAAGAGGGTGCCAGGGAAGTCTATGCATGTTGCACGCATGCTGTTTTTAGGTACATTCATGTTTCTTACACATGCCTTTTTTTTCCTTTAAAGTGCTTTTCGTTTTGTTCTCTCAGAAATGGTAGGGTATAATGAACTAAAGCTGGCTCAATGCACATTTGAATCTTCCATCTTTGATTTATAGTTGATTAAATTAAATTTATTTGATTGTGTCATTTCAAAATGTTGAGTTGAATTTTAGAAGATGATGTCTAAAGTCGTGGGATGTAATTAGTCTTGAAGTTTCATGGGGTGGGCTTTGAGGTTTGGGATTAGTTGGAGTAACCCCATTTTTTTTTGTCTTAACACCTTTAGTGCTAATGGTGACTTCAACCTTGTGTATCCCCTCTTCATCAATAAAACTTACCTTGTTACCCCTCTCCCCGTTTTTATGGGATTTCTAATTAGCCTTGCCATTTACCAGATTGGGTTTCTCATCATCCTATTCAACCTTAAAGTGCGGATACAAGCAGAACTGAAAGAAAACAATAGGAGTTCTATTCTCGCATTCTAGTGGGTGCCCACTAGATTTGTTCTAGCACATTGCTGATATGGCTAGCCTAAACTTTAATTTTACTATATTCCTAGTTATGGTCTGGAATGCTTTACTGCCTTTACATGATTATAGGAGTTCTACTTACGCACAGATTGTACATCACACAAGTTGTATACCATCTCTGGATTCTTGTTTAACATTCAGCATCATATCATCCGCCTAATGCATTGTCTTTAGATTTCTGCCTTGGATCTAAGGTAATCTTAGCTAGAGAAATCAGAATTTGGACAATTGTACTTGACCTTCCTATCAAAACAAGGTTTAGGTACTACTTATTCTTACTTTTTTCCAATTTACCTGATAAAATGAATGATTATGTTTAAGATTGTCTAAGCGTGAACTAGAATGTTGAAAATTTGAACAATGAACTATATAAGACATAGAGATTTGTGTACTTGAATATATGTTTTTATTTTCTGATTGTTCTTTGTTTCTTCCATTGGCAGCCCACCAGCAATCGAGAGGCTGTCGAGTGGTCTGTTTCAAGAGGTAATCATCACAAATACCATCCCGTTAATGGAGCAGAACTATTTTCCTCAACTGACTGTACTGTCTGTGGCGAACCTCTTGGCGGAGACCATTTGGCGTGTTCATGATGACTGCTCTGTGAGTAGCATTTTTCAGTAAATATTGGATTCTCGTCAAATTGTCAAGAACATTCAATTTTATATACACTCGGGTGTAGTGAAAGTGGAAGTTTTATATCTTTGTGCTCTATCCTTCTCCGTTTCACCTCTCTCTTTCTTCAGCAGCCTGTTTAATTCTATCTGGTCAAGTTGCATACGTTGATTGATCTAATATACTTAGTAAAAAAAAATTATAAATAAAAAAAAAAGTTCATAAAGAAAAGAACCAAAAAGAAAAAAGTAAAACTGGCTGTGCTTCTATCTGATATTGAGGTTAGAACAGCTTACACTTCTATTCTTATTGTTTTAGGCTTCTTGTTTCACCTTCGTCCCGAGTGTTTAGATCTCTAGAAGAATTTACTTGTACAAACGTTTCTGAGAGTGGCCTCTAAGAGTTTATTCATTCATGTTGGGTTCTGTACTTATTGTCAGGGTTGCTCTGAATCCCTTTCCAGCTTGGGCATTGACTGACTAAATCTCTGTGGTGATCATCTCCTCGTTACTACTATCAGTAAAGACTTCTATGCTATGATATTGTCAGGTTTAACTGGTTTTGACTTTCTGCTACCAGCACTCCAGCTCGTTGCGTCTTTTGATCCTGTATAGTATTACATTGATGAGTGAGAAATTTTTTGTAGTACTAGGTCAGTTACGGGTCTTTCTTCTCTTGAAGCTTCCCCTATTCCATTACCTTCTTGTTTGGATCTAGAGATAATTCACTCGAGCCATCAGAATTGCTTGGTGAAAGCTTTATACATGATTTGCTGTTTTGTTTTGGTAATGACAATTAGATGGACTTGTATTTCCATAAATAGAAAAGAGAGATCCTTTCGTTTATTGAGCTCATTCTGTATTTAGTGGGATGGCTATCATTTAAATAGATTGGATGTATGTGGGCGACAGGCGCATCTCATTTTCTGTTCTATTCTGATTAATCTTGTTAAAATTGAATTGATGAGGGGTCCAGATGATAAGAATATTCTGAGTGCTTTTTGTTACAAATTCTACTATCCATACTGAATCTATTACGGCGAAAGAATAAATATCATCAGATCTGCTGTCTGTGGAGGACTTGATAAAAGCTTTCTCAACTTTGCCACCATTGTCAGTTTTATCTGACCAGGCACAATTTGGAACATTTCGGCTTGTATTTCAGTACAAAAGTTGGAAATCCATAGTAGGGAAAGCTAATGCTACTGAAAGCTTGCAATTGGATGTTAAAAACTGTGAACTTATTTGTGATTTTGATACCGCAGTTAATCTCTTTTTTTCAATCCTACACTGTTTGAATTTTTGCACTATGGAAATGTATTATTTTCGGTATGAAATACTTTCTCTTCATCTTATGCTTCTGTAATACATAATTATAATAATAAAATAAAATATTTTAAAAAATAATAATAATAAACAGTCGATACTGTTGTATTTTCGAGGCAGCAATCTTTTGTATTCAGTTCTTTCCAAAATTTTCTGTAAAAATCTGATTTCGAAACTATCCAAATCCAAAAATATCAATTTTGTGATAATTCCAAAAAATTGAACAGAATTGGAATATCTCTGAAATATTTGATCTGAATAATTCTGAAACTTGTAGGAAGTATTCCGATTCAAAAATTTCTGAGATTTTCTTAAATTAATAAGATTTTATATGTTAATAGTACAAGTTATAATGTATGTTTACATTCATCATATTAATAAACATTTTACATTTTAGTATAAGTTATAGCTGTATATTTGCATTTATCATTAAACTATATCACATATATAATAATTTGGCCCTTTTCCAATAAAGTTTGAGTTTTAGTTAAGTCTAACCCTCATTTTTTCGAAAATTCTATTTCAAAATATTTTTTGAAACAAATCATCAAAATTTTGAAATGTGAAATTCTAAAGTAATTCGGAAACAACGAATTTTGATCCAAAATGTTCAATTCCAATTCTAAAACTTTGGAATGGAAATCGAACACCTGTTTCTGATCCGTCCAAAAACCAACCCTATCATCTTACCACACAAGGTTGGAACACATACACAACATCCATCCAATGGGGGCGAAGAAATCAATGTCGAAACAGTACTTGGATACAAAAATGAAATAAATATTACTTTGGCTATATATACATATCTTCGTTCCTTTGTGTTCTCTAACAATTTCTTCGCAGAAATCTTTCATGCGTGCAATAAGCAGTGAACATGGGAAAATCTGCGCGAATAATATGCTTAACAAGCTCAGAGAATAACATGTTCAAATTAGACTTTTACACCCAAGGCTCTACCTTTGCGTCCAAAGAGGACAAAATATGTAGATTATTCTCGAGCGAGCCCTCTCGAGATTAGTGATGGTGCTCATCTCAAGGGCCACCCATCCCTCGCTCTCTTTCCCTCGCCGTTTAGAAAAGGCGTTCTCGAGCACTTGAGGAAATTACGAGAAGAGTTAATCAAGGACTTTAGTCAATTATTAAAGGTGTGATAGCACAGTGGTGTATCACTAGTTCATGGGTCTAATGACTTTGGTCAATCCTTGACAATGTATAATTCTTGACTCAGTGACCTTATATTATTATATCTTATATTAAAATAAAAGTCCATTACACTTTCAAAATGGTAGTGCCATTGATAGATATAAAGTGACTTTATATCTTATATTACAAAGCCACATTTGCGGTCATGCAAAAGCATAAGAAGACTATAAAAGTGATCACACTCCTCCAAGTCGTCTAATAATATATATATATATATATCTTTTAGCAATATTTGAAATGTGTGAAAGGGTCATTGAAAAACTATAGGATGGTTTAAACTTATTGTCGTCTCAAGAAATGGCTAGAAGATGTTAATTATAAATAAGTAGTAACGATTTGTATTCATAAACATGAAAGTTATATATGAACAAGAATATTCTTCTACAATATTTGCCAAGCCCGCATTTTTCCATAAAATTAAAATACATTGTTAAGAAAGAAATAATTTGTGGAGAAAACCAAGTTTATCAAAACTTGTAGCCGTTAGATGTTGGTAATGCCTTCTCGAATCAAAGAAATTAAACTTGATAAAATCTAGGGTTGAGTTGAGATTTGAAAATTGTTTTGAGATTTGTCAAAGACGAAATTGAGAAGTAAGAAATAAATAATGGTTTACGATACTAAATATGAGTTTTGTTTGAGCTTTGATGATAGATTCCATGCTCTAATGGAAAACTCAAAGTTCAATGGGTTTCATATTTCAGATTTCAATTCAAATAGTTGCTAAAAAGAGTATAGTCAGTAGGAGGCGGGCAGAGCCAAGCACACAAAATAGTAGGAGTAGACACAGGACGGATGGATCTATCCTTGCTTTTTTTTAGCTCCATCAACAAGGTCAACATGCAATCAATCATGCATGGTGAATTTGGTCCCCACGGAAGAATATACACAACCTATACAGATGTAATGAAATACCACAAATACTGCCATAAACGAAGTCTACATTCCTTCACAGTTGACGATAAAATGTAATGAAATAACACATAATACACATGCAAGGAAAGTTGCTACATATATGCAGCAGTGACATGCAAATGGATTGTAAACTCAAAATATTTGAAATTGAAACCTGACGTAAATATTTTAATCCTCAACATCATTGTCTAGTTAAACTAAAACTGTATCTGAAATAGCTAAGAATGAGCATATTGAAATTCTGCAGTGAACCTCACCTGCAAGCAAAGTTTTAAGCAAAAACTGAACCAAGTCATTGTGAATCTGTGTAACAAATATGAACAGATAGTCCTCAACAGCAACACATTCTCTAACCCCCATACTGACTGAGCTTTGTAATCCTTCCACAATACATCCAAACTTTTCGCCAACAATTGAACTAAAACATTCATCCATTAAAGAGACACACACTCAACAATAAACTACCAAAATTAATCCTCATCACCAAGTAAAACATTCATCATTAAAAGGACACAGACACCAACAAAAAGCTGCTAAAAAATTAATCCTGGAGAAACGATCAACCCTTCACATGAGCAATTGAAGAAGCCCCATTGGCCCTTGGAGTTGCTTGAGTGCTTGCAAACCCAACAAACAAACAAAAAAAATGTCAAGTACATAGTGCAGCTTAATTCCACTCATGCCATAATAGTTAGGGGTCTTGTGTAGTGAATAACACTTCTTTTACAAGGAACTTGCACAGGTTCTCCAAGAGAAAAATGACACTGGCATCTGCCATCTGTTTTAACAGACTGACATGCTATAGGTTTCTAGGAGAAGATTTAACTGCTTTTCTTCAATTCTAGTATTGCAAGTAACATCAAGAAGAGGTTTTGATTTCTTTGTTTGCTGATAGATGAGAACACAATCAGTATTCACATTTGGATTCTCACCAAGTCTTTCATAAGATGGTTGTGACTATGACACTCCCTATAAGGTAAGATATTGCAATCAGTAACATGAAGAAAGACAATCTTGCATAAGATGGTTGTGCCTATGACACTCCCTAAGGTATGATTTCGATGGAGCAATCACCATATAGCAAAAATGTGCAACAGAAGGAGATTTCACATAATCTGTAACAGACAGCAAGAAAGCAGGCTACATCCCAATGAAACAGTAAAGAGTATCAGTTTGGTCAAAATTATATAGCAAAAATCACCAAAACCAAATGAGAACGAGAAAAATCATCACTGACAGTTAATGGGTTCTATTCATCCAACTTTGAGAAAAGCTTCATAACACATACAAGAACAATACAAAGCTTTAAAATAACTATTGCCACACCCATTTCAACTAGTGCCCAAGAAAGAATAAACAACAAGAAAAAATTGAAATACTCACCGGTGGGGAGATGGAGAAGCTAAATTGGAGCCCTTTCAAGGCTTGGACTTTGGAGGCAACATCGAAGCCCTTTCAATTTCTACATAATAGATAAAGAAAAGATATTAATCTTTCTAAGATAAACAATATTAACAATTTAAATACTAAGTATAAAAATTAAAAACAAATTACCTTTCTCAATAGCTTCATAAAACTCCATCTCCTCAATAGAAGGATCACAATGTAAATCAACATGATTACTCAAAAGCCAATTTTGAGTACAAATCAAAGCCTCCACCATCTTGGGACTCAACGAGCTACGAAATGAATTAATTATTCGCCCACTCGTGCTAAAGCAAGATTCCGAAGCTATTGTTGATATTGGAATGGCTAAGACCTCTCGTGCAATCCGTGCCAAAACAGGATATTTGGATGATCCATACACTCTCCACCAATTCAAAATATCAAATTTTGAATCATCTACCTCTTCAATAGGATCCTCCTGAAGATATCTATCCACATCAGTAGTTATAATCTCGCTTTTTTTTGCTTTCCTCAACCTCATTTTTTCTTCCAACTTTCTTTCGGACTCGGTTGAGGCCATATTTGAAGTACCACTATCATTTGATACTTGACTATTACTATCATCATTGTGACGTTCTTCCATAGGGTGAGAAGGTATGGATTTCTCCTCCTTCTCATAGATATTATAAAGACTAATCAAAAAATCTTTCACAATTTTTGTATGAGCTTCAACCTTGTCATTCTCATCATCAAATATGATCTCAAAGTAGTCAATCACTTTTTCCAACTTATGACGTGGATCAAGGACAATGGCTATGAAATAATACTTATTAACACTATCCATTGAACCCCAATACTTGTCATATTTAGCTTTCATGCTACGAGCAATGGATGACAATTGCTCACACTCATTTTCATGCAACAAACTATACACCTTAAACACATCCATAAAAGCACGGTGAATTGTCGGTATATTTGAACAACAAGATCTTAAAGTGATGTCATAAAAGGGTTTCAAGAAAGAAGCAAACACATCCCCCAAATCCCAATCATCATCAACTGGCATCCTCTCATTAGCAAAGTAGGTTTGATAGCTACTATCATCTTCTAGTAACCTATCAAAAGCCCTACGAAATTTAATTGCAGATTGCAACATCAAATATGTAGAATTCCACCTTGTTGGCACATCCAAGATGACAAGACCTTTATCATCCATTCTACACAACTCCACACAACTTTTAAATAATTTCAACCTAGAAGGAGATGACCTAGCATATTGAACGACATTACGAATGCTTTGAATACAAGTATTCAACTCATTCAACCCATCACCGACAATCAAATTTAGAATATGTGCAATACACTTCACATGCAAATCTTTCCCACCTAACAAAAGCGCATTCGGTTTTGGCCAATTCCCCACTTTCTTAATCAAATAACTCAACCCCGGATCATTGGAAGAAGCACTATCCATCGTAACGGTGAGAAGCTTCTCAATACCCCAATCAATCAAACAATCCTCCAAAAGCCGCCCAATAGAATCACCCTTGTGGTTTGGAATCAAACAAAAGTTCAAAATCTTTTTATGCAACGTCCAATCATTATCAATAAAATGTGCAGTGACAACCATGTAATTAATGTTTTGAAGAGATGTCCATGTATCGGTTGTTATGCACATCCTATATCCATGTATCAATTCCTTCAATGATTGCCTTTCGGAATAATACATGGAAAGAACATCTCTAGCCACAGTTTGACGACACGGAATGCTCCATTTAGGACATGCTTTCAAGCAAAATTTCTTAAACCCTTTCCCCTCTACAAAACTAAAAGGCAACTCATCCATAATTACCATATCAACACATGCTTTGGTAATTTCTTTTTGACTAAACCCAATTGCAACTTCTGTAGAGTTATTATAAGACAATACCTTTTGTTTTGTAGACATTTTTTCCTTATTAGGAGGGTATTGGGCACATTTATCATTATGAGTGGACAAAGATGTCCCATTTTTCACCAAATTAGCCGCATAAGTTTTACCACAATACTTGCACTTAGCCCTACTTGATCCAGTACTAGAAAAATACCACTCATAATGATCACAAATTTCAGCCCATTGCCTTTGTTGCAGTTCCATGAGAAGATTCGATAACTCAACATGTGATCCACTTCCGCCTTCAAGCACCTTTGGAGTTCCACCTTCTGTTTGTTGGCTTGATGTTGAATCGGACTGAAGTTGAGATGATGATGAATCACTTACACTTTCCATCTACATAAATCAATAGAAAAAATCAGTTCATATTAAGTTTTACTGTAAACATATCCAAAAAAAATTTAACTAACATTTACCTGAGAGTGTGTTCTCTTCTTTGATGAACTTTGTGAATTATTGGTAATCGCCATTATGTAAAAAGTGACTGCAATAAGCATGATTTCAAAAAATCAGTCAGAAGAATCAATATATCGAATCTAAGCAAAAAAGTTTAAATGCAAGTAGTCAATTCCAGAAATTCTTAATATTTCAATCCCAAGTTTTCCTTAGGTAGAATCTCAATGGAATTTGAACATAGCAACAGCGGTATGAATGTTTCTACACCGAGAAGAGAAACTTATTTTTTCTGTCTAGATAAGCAAGACAAGAATTTTTTTATTTATTAAGGATACTAAGAGAACAATGAATTCTCTTTCATTAAAACAAACACTCAACCACTCTCTGTTTGCTCTGCATGTTTCTACCCACGATTGTAAGAGATGTCAAATAACTGGTTTTGCTTAAAATGAATAACTCTTTGAACAGAGAAATCATGAAAAAATTGAAATACTCACAGGTGGGGAAATGGAGAAGCTAAATCAAGCACTCAAATGCAGCTAGAATCAGGGCAGGGCAGAGGAGAGAAACAGGAGCGAAAAGATGAAGTGAAATTTGGAACAGAGTCAATCTCTGCAACCAACAAATCAACAATTCATCAATAGAACTATCTAGTATACATCAAGTACAAAAAGCAAGTAGAATTGTTGATCCTAAACTACAAATTGGAGTCACATAGAAAGTACATTGAAGACTTTGGATTGAACAACACCAGAGATTGCAGAACAAGAATCAGTCGATCGAACTCTTTTCAATCAATCAAAGAGTTCAACTAACACACTACATCGACTACAAAAGTGATCCGAAACTACAAGTTGGAGTCAAAAGACGAAAAACAAACGGAGAAAAGTTACCTTAAAGACTTGTGATTGAAGAAGATGAGAGAATGCAGAAATGTGTTCAAAGAAGTATGAAGGTTTAGTGCTGGATGAGCACGAACTCGTTGTTGGGAGTTTCTCAGAGAGTTTAAGTCCCTGCAAGTGTCTTGGCGACGTAATCGGAGCTCAAAGCGAGGTCAAAGGCGTGGTTGGGCTGCTGCAGAGTGAGAGAAGCGTAGAGAGATTAAACCCTTTGAAAGAGAAAATCGAGACTTCAAAAGCACCGATCGAAACCCTAATGAAGCTTCAGAAACCCATCTTATTTGTCGATGAGTTGGAGAGACTGAAGAGATGTTTATAAGAATAAATGAGGGAGTGAAGAGTCTGAATAGAAGAGGAGGTCTTATTAGCGATTTAGGTTTTTTTTTTTTTTTTTATATAAAGAATTAGCGATTTAGGGTTGCGTTATGGTAACGATTCACTTTTTCAATTAGGCCGGTTTTCGGGAACCAATTAACACCCTGTGGTGGTGGTTTTACAACTCAAGCTATTGAGTTCTGGCTAGTGGATCATAAGAAGCATCCATCATTTCTAGTGATTCCTAATGATTGTGAACGAACTCAGTATTTCCTTTTAGAAACTATCCAAATGCTTACATCGATTATAGGGGCAAAGTGTTATTAGCTTGCCTCCCATGCTTGGCTCAACCTTGCATGAGTACTAGTCCGTAGGCAGTTTGTTCATGGTCTACGATGGCCTTCCGAGGCGCAAACCTCGAGCTGCTCAAGCACTTGTCTGAAGGGGCAAGTCATACATTTTTCGATGCATTGGGAATATTTAGAAGCTACTCTCATAGTGGGAGCTAAAAATAGGTTGTTGAATATGAGTAAGTTGTAGTTCATGGTATCGTTAGGCGGGATATGATCCGACTTGTGCATATGTCAAGGCCTTACTCGTGTCTAACGTATTCGGCCATCTTGCATCCTCATGAGTTGAGTGTGCCAAGTTTGGTTCTTGGCAAGCCATGGCCAAGTTCCTTGGATTGGTATCCTCTTGTTCGAGTATCATGGCCAAGTTCCTAGAATCTAAAGCTCCTGAGGGACTTAGAGCTATGCATTCAGCTCCAATTAAAAAGAGTGGAAGGAGTGTGGATAATAAGCAATTAGGTCATTTGACCAGGCAAATTTGGCGAGTTCCATGGAGACAAAACCTACTTATGCAGCAAACCAACTATACCATTGAAAAACTAGAGAACTTCACCATTAATCACATCATCAATGCAATAAAAGGAGCTGACAGACTGGCTGGTTATGATGGTGGTCAACATGGTATGTGCACATTTTTGCCTCATCACCAGCAAGATCTTGATCAAAGTTATCCATGAGGATAAAGTTTAGAGAATTTACACTATAGTATCTTAGTCATTTGATGTCTAGGACCTGGATCGTATTGTATTGTAATGCATCAAGTGAAGGCAAATGATAAGGCTTAGCCAGGGGTGCCTACCTAGTAGGGATGTATGGTGAGAACTGTAAGAAGCGCACCCTAAGGTGATTTACGTATAAGGGTCAAAAAATTGATTTTGGATGTCGGCTTAGGACCCTGTTCATTTTCATTTACATAAAATGACTCATTCGGTCATTCCATGCTTTCTCTCTATTTTGCGTGTGCGAGCTTTCTCTTTTTCTCTTTGCAACTTGCCTCTTCCTCTATCTTTTCGCAATGGTTTATCCATCTCATCTTCTCCCTCTTTGTCTCTTGCACGCACTTCGTCTTTCAATGCAAGCCACTCCAAAATGCCACCTCCTTCTTTTCTCACTCTCGAATAAATGATGGTACTCGTTATAGTGATACTCCATATAGGAATAACCTCTATCAAGTCATAAAAATTGTGGTAGCAATTTGGACTAGTCTTAAGAACTTTGCCTCCACATAATAATAACTCCCAATAAAAATAAAAAATATATATATGATTTTACAATAATATTTAAGGTGAAATAAAATATTTATCCAAAGTTGTTTAGGACGATGATTTATTGTTTAGAGATGGTGTCACATCTTTGAGCTTGCGAGTACATAATAATCGTTAACATGAAATCATATTAATAGCCAAAAAGTTTCTAGCTTTTCAAGCATGTTAATAGCTTTGTGGCAAGTGATGCTGTTATTTTCAACAGCATGCAAGAACAATTACACAAGGATCGTTTTGGTGTGTGTGTCATCCAGATGATCTCCTTCTTCTTCTTCTTGGCTAATTGCTCATTTTGATGATTAGGAAATATATTAAAATTATCCATTGGATTAGTGTGGTGAAGTTGTCGAATTTTTCAATGACTTCCATTCAATTAATCTACTTCATTTGTTAAGTTGCAGTTCAGCAACATTCAAAGTCTTATTTTGCCATGTTTGATATATATATATATATATAATTTTATTTTTTATTTTTTATTTTTATAATAATTTTACCTCAATTAAGTTATAATCTCTTTAATTTTTGCATAGACCCCTCCATTAAGTTATGATCTGCTTATAGTAATAAAATTGGTTGAGTCCCAACAATATTAGGTTTTAATGCATTTCGCATTCACACAAATTTGAGTTTGCCCACATATCAGTATTTTTTTTCCTGAATATCAACTGCCACCCATACTGTCACTGAATGAATGCACTTTGATTGTGGTGGGCACAATACACTTTTAATTTGTTGCGCATCATAAATATGCTTTCTAAGTTGCATATAAATTCAATGCCTACCATCCACTTTAATTTGATTCAACTAGTGTCCACCATAGTCATTATGGCAGACACTCAATGCTTTCAACATGCCATCACCAACAATAGATTTCTTCAAACCAACTATAATGGAAAGTAGGGGTGGGCATCCCATCCCGCGATCCCGATCCCGTCCCGATTTTTTCGGGTCTTAATGGGATTGAATAATTTCATCCCGATCCCGTCCCGTCCTGATTTAGAATGGGATGGGATGAAGATTTTCAATCCCGCCAATCTCGTCCCGTCCCGAACTAATTTTTTGATATTTATTTATTTTTATTTATTTATTTTTATTCATATAAACTTACAGATGACTGACAAAAACTCATGGTGTTTGCAGTGGTAACATAAATGTTACTTCAAAAAATAAATATTCATTAAGCAAGAGAAAGATAACAAATTGTTTCTTGGATTCCCAGTAAAAGTGACTCCAATTATTTAACTTCCAAATATTGATAATACCCAGGTGAAGATGAAAAATAACAATTAACTGAGTAATACATATTCATAAGGGAACATTCAGGGGTGGAGCCAAAAATTTGAGATGCCCCGGGCTGTAAAAATATATTTTTTTAATTACGATATATGTATTGATGCTAAACCATTATGAATATGTTAGAACATCACCAATAGGTCTATATTTCTTCCCTAACAAAAAATGAAATGTCATTTTGTCAAGGAACCATGAATTTTGTTTCCCACAGTAATGAAATTGTAAAATCAGTTGGGAGGCCATCACAGCGACACATTACTCTTAGTGGGTCCCATTTATCATGTCATTTTCTAAAAGTCAGCCCACTCGACTTCATTGTTAGGGGATTTAGTGGCTACCCTTATATTTGCATGCCACGTCTATATCTAATTATAAGAAAGTTATTTTTCACGCTCTTATATGATAATTATCTTTGCAGCAGTCACAGGCAGCACGCTGATCTCGTCCCGTCCCGAACCCGTTTGGGATGGGACGAGGTCGGGATGAGGTTTTTCCATCCCGTCCCGTCCCGATCCCGTATGAACGGGATGGGTATATCTCGTCCCATTCCGTCCTGTACCCACCCCTAATGGAAAGAGAAACACATAAAGGGGAATGATGGCGTGAAAGACACTATTTGGTTGGTGAATGCATAGAAGATTGAGCATTGGTAAATGCAAAGGAAATAAAGACTACGGTGGAGGAAGAAGACATGGTGAAGACAATGATGTTGAAGAAGACATGGTGAAGACAATGATGTTTTACGACACTGGTGAGGACGGTCATGTTCACGAACATGGTCCTTTAAACACTCAAAAATGAAATTGGGCCTTTTGCGCAAATTTCTATAATAAATACATTTAAATGCAAGTTATCAACACAATCAAAAATATCAAATCTTAGCCACTACAATAAAAATGATTAAACATGAAGCTTTCATAAGTCACTATTTTAGGTTATTCACCATCATGTCTACAATGAAATAGGTGCAATGGAGATCTGACCATTGTGCTTTGATTACATTATCACCTTATTTAGTCTTGAGGAAGTTGAGTGATGTACATGAATCCATGCACAGCCGAACACTAGCTAACTCCTCCAAAAGAAAATGAATAAACGGGATAAAAGTCGACAAAAAAAGGGAGAGAGAAAATGACGAAAATCAGACATCCCAATGTTTCTGCCATTATTGGACAAGAGTTGAACACAGGCGCCAACCATTACCAGAGAATCATAAATCAGAATCAGCATACACAGGAGCTGGCAAGAAAGGAAAGGGAGCAACAGAAGCGTATGCAACAGGAGGGCGTGCCTGGATTCCGATGGAAGACACCTTCCTTTGCTTTCTATGGTGGTAGTCAGCATCGTTTTCCGGTAGCAGGGTATCTGCAGATGTAACTGGAGAGAGTGTAGCTTGATTTGTTTCCAAATTGCTTTCATGATTATCAGTTATGCGATGAAGCATTAGCCCAGACATAAATACGGGAAGATACAACAGACTAGCATGGAACATTCTCCTCGCACTTTTTTTCGTACGCTCCTTGTAAAAAGATAATGCAGTTGCAGCAATTGCAAGTGTGAGAGCTCCTGATTCAAGACAAAACCATCCGGATGTAATGCCCCCTGCAAACAGTTTGATAAATGAAAATCTTAGTCAACAGAACCATGCCAATCATACATCAATAGTCTTGTTTATAATAGTTAAACCGTGTTGGGTACTCGAGATTGACACATAATAAAGCGCCTTTCTCAAGACACGTGGAGCATCTCCAACGGGCAAACCTACTTTTGTAACCGGAGTTCTAAAATACGCTATTGTGTTGTGTGCTCGCTACTGGCCTCGAGGAAGAGTTCAATGAGGTCAGATGATATTTGTGAACAATCCCCACCCTAGTACAAAGAACTTCTCAAGAGCTGGAAGTAAAGAGTTCACAAGATACAAGGTGGAACTCATTATTTCATGGACCTCATTTTTGTTTCATTAGGTTTTCCATGCAAAAGTGTTAAGAGAGATAACTCTTTTACTTTGATTTCTAGTTAAAAGTGAGAGATCAGAACCGAGAAAGGACTCTATAGACACTTCAGTTCCATATATTGCAAACAATTTCACAAAGCATGACAAAAGTATAACAAGATTCAATCAATCAAGAAATAAAGTAAAAAAATTCAATTGCTGTAAGCTTCGAGAGGTTGTTTTTTGGATGAAACGAATCAGAAATAAGTCTCCCAAATTTAAATTCAATTCTGATTTCAATATTTTCAAATATAATTACTCGATTCCGAAATTTTTGAAACTTGGGAATTTAATTTTTCAAAATTTTCAAGTAATAGTTTCAGAATAGTTCAAAAATTAGATAATAATTTTTCACATTTTTGTTCTTTGTTTATAGTGAATCATGATTAACTCAACACACAACACCCCCCCCCCCCCCCCCCCCCCGGCGGTTTCATTGTTCTTTCAAATTGAAATTAGTCCAAAATTAGTAAGAAATACAAACTAAAAAAAAAAAAACTTAACATAAATAATGTCTAGGATGCATGTATATGGCTATAACTAAAATATAATATACGAAATCTTATTTTAATAAAAAAAAATCCGTAATAAATCAAAATTTTCGGATCGGAATACTTTGGAATGCAATAATAGAAAATTGTTTTGGCAATTTTCAGATCTCAAACACTTTCCACAAGTTCCAAAATTATATGGATCAAAATCAGATTTTTAAAAGACATGCCAATTTCGATCCAAAAATTTTCATCGTAATCAGAATTCAGCACTTCCGGATTTGGATTAGTTTGAAATCGGATTCTTTTACGAAAATTTTGGCATGGAATCAGATTTTCCAATCCAACTTGCAGCCCTAATCATAGGTCTATAGTTCAAACCCTGCCCAAAGCATTTTATAGTTAAAGGATGTCCAATAAAACCATGTTTGCCCTTAAAAAAAGATGAAAACTAAAAGGACAAAAACTCAAAAGGCACCGCAAAAAAGTGATCCTATTTTTGCAGAAGAAGTTCAAATTTCCATTAGAAGAATCCCCACAAAGGAAAATCCTGCACACACAAGGCTTGCATGAATGCCAGCCAAGCACTTGCTAGTGAGCACAAATCTGATGACAAGGAGACGGAAAACCTAATACTTTATCAGGATTGAAGCAACCATCAAAGTGGCATGGCTGCCTCTCGTCCCACATTTTAGTCTCATAGCGATGGTCTAACAACTTTTTTTAAACCAGATCCTTTATAAGTAGAAAAACTTATTATCACATTAGGAGACCAGATTTCAACCAGAGGTAAGTTGCACAATATCACTAAAATTAAGTTAAATTGATATTGGAATTCAATCTATGATATCAGAAAGATCTGATCATTAGTTTGACAAAAATAATAATGATCTACTTCACGACCTCTCAAGGAAAAATATTATTTGTACTCGTGTCATTAGTCCAACTTATATTCCTTAAAATGCTACTACAACCTGGAGAGAGACTTTGTTGACCTTGACCCAGTTTCAAACACCCTTGGTTGAATGAAATTTTGAAGAAAAAATATACAGTAAGTATATGTACTTTGTAGTAAAGCAACTAATCATTAACATGTATGACCCAGTTAACATCCATAAACAAAATGGCTTTCTTAAAGGGAAATCTTATCTAAACCTGTCATATGATGAGGGAACCCACCTCTTTGTACCTTGATTTTTTTGCTTCTCAAATAAAGAGTGAACTCAATGACAAGCTAGGGTATTTAGGTAATTTTAGTAAAACTAAAAACAGTCAAATATAATTTCTCTTCCATAATTCTCTCCCTGTCTTTCCTAATTTTTCTCTCCCATGATTCTCTCTTCCTTGCTCATGTAATATACCCTATCTTCATCTTCATCAAGTTTTCATCTTAATTGCTCGATGTTTATCTTTAATTTAGGTGGACTGATTAAAGTATAACTTGAAATCAACAAACTAAATTTTTTAAAAACCATAAATAAGGAAAACGTATTTTGTGTTTTTGATAATCCATGAACCTCTTCCTTTCTTGGGATAGAAAGAAAGGCAGAGATATAGGGAGTGGAGAAACACGAAATAAATATAGATGAAGGGAAAGATAGAGGGAGTGGAGAAAAAAGAAACAAACAAAGATGAAGGTAAATGACGAAATGGAGAAATAAACATAGGCCTTCAAGAAAGAAGTGAGGATTGGAGAAATCGACACAGGCCTAAGAAAGATGAAGCGAAGATCTGTAGTTTTTTGTACATCTGTAGTTTTTTGTGTTGATTGTCAGTTTAAAACCCTTCAATTAATTTACTACATTCTCATTCAAAGATCCTTTTTTTTTTCCAAATTTTGCATTCGGTAGTTTTGTCAACTGCACAAAAAGGTCGATGAGAGAACCCATTTTTATCGGTTCCCTCGTCAAATGATGGGTGTAGATAAGATTTCCCTTCTTAAACTTGTGCTTTTATTTGAAAAGCATGCACTACAAATATAGCAAATAAATACACAATAAACAATCAATTTACTAACACTTTTGTATTATCATATTCTGTCTATTTTACATCCTTCAGATAAATAGCCAAATAGGATGATGTAGAAACCATGTGGTAAGAAACTATACATGGAAATAGAACTCACAGTCATAGGCTAGAAACCCCAACGGAAGCAGATATAGAGAATTCCTTAAGGCAACCAAAGCTGTCTTCCTGCCCGTAGCATCAGCAAGAGAGAACATCCTGAACCTGCCAGTTGCAAAAACATGCCAGATGATAACCCTTAGTAGTTTAACGGATATGGTGTTAAGAAAAGTTCACAATACATTTTCATTTAGATCCACCAATGATGTCAACATACACCAACTTCCACAATATTTTAAATGCAAATGCATGGCATTATAAAGAACGGATGCTAACTTTTCAACAATCTTAAGAGTATACAAAGGGGAGAACTTCTTATAAATCGAATTAGCATATTGAAATATCTAACCTTTAAACAATCATAACTATTGAAAGGAGATTTTGATTGAACGCAAAAGATTGTCTTTCACTGCTACAACCACTGCTATCACCACCACCACCAACATTGCTAACGAGATAAAGGTTCAACGGGAATCTCCAAACCAAATGCACAACCACAACCATCGCTATCATCACCACCACCAACAACCACAATCATCATCACAACCACCACCACAACCACTGCCATCATTATCACCTAATAATGAGGTAGAAATTATAGTTCCACATCACATAAAGGTAAAGTTTCGTGATACTCGGCCAAAACCCAAATTTCATGTTACAAACAGTCTCACATCACCTAAAAGCCAACCATGTGTGTTTACTTTATAAAACTAGCCTACAAGCTTAAACTTTTCATTTTTTGGGCTCTCAGCCAATTAAGCCTCATTGGGCTGGAAAAGTGGACGGGCCTTTACCATAATGGCCAGACATGCTTGTTGTTAAAATGGTTGCTAGGGCTCTTCTGGAGAGAGGCGGAGCATGGATCTATGCAGTGAAAACGGATAATGGACCCATAACGGCCCAGGAGCGTTATAGGTTATAACGGTACATAATGGAATATTTTTTAAATATGTTTTTATACCCCCACTAAGTATTAATGTATTATAGAGTCAAAGAAGTAAATCATGTTTTTAACATTACATTTAAAACATCAAAACATTTTCTTTTCATATGAAAGTGAGATTGCAACAAACTTCATTGTGCTTCTTTTTTTTTATTTCACTTCTACTATATGGAGCGTAAGATGGGTCAGATCTCAAATGATACCTCATTACTTGATTTTCTTTCTATAAAGAAGACAAGAAGGTATAGAAAAGAAACAAAGAATGAGAGTGTGATCGACTCTTCGTCTTCTTATTTTCTCGTTCTCTATCGACCGACAAAGACTTATTATGTCGATTAGCAACAGCAAGCTCTGGTCCTTCTTTGTTTTTCCTTGAGTCTAGATTTTTTGTTCAATCGAAAATGAAATGGGTGAATTTTTTTATGTATTAGAACAATATGTCAAAACGACATTATTGAAAAAAAAAACATTATCTCAATAACAACCATATATCAATAGTTATATCGGAGCCATGATACCAAAACGTAATAATGTCAACACGTAACGGCGCACCCCCTAAGTGTTATAACAGCATTATAACGTTGTTTTAACTGCATACACAGGGATCCGCAATCCGTTAGAAGCCCAAAGGGGATAAACGGAATGGGGATCTCTGATCTGAGGCGGGGCCGGAGGCAGATTTTGTAAAAAAATAAATGGTATAATGGGATGAATGTGGGGATATTTTTTCTAGAGGCGGGACAAATATGGCAAAATCCACCCCATTGCCAACCCTTAGTGAATTTAGTGTGTTGCACTAGATTTGAAAGTCTCCAAATGGATCGGATAATCACTTCATAACGGAAGATCAAGTTTCTAACAAGTTGGGTTATGATGTTAAAATGAAACCAAAATAGCTAATGAAATGTCCAACTTGTAGAAATTGGGCTATGATAATTAAGAAAGTCTAATATCCGATTAAAGTCCAATGGATGTGGCATCAAGTTAGTTATTGCCACCAAAGTAGTTATTGAATTTTTTCCACGTGTTTAAATAATTGATTAGTGTAATCAAGTGGTTGTGGGTGAATGTAAATGTATGTTGGTAGTTGTGAGAATTTGAATTTAAGGGTAGTTCTTGTAACTAGCTTGGGATTATAAATAGAACCTAAACTCTATTGTAAACCTCTCAACAAAAGGTTCAATTCAAATTAGAAGAGACTTATCTTTTATGTCTTTTTCAATTCTTAAAATTCATGCAACTTATTGTTCTAGCAATTTGCTTTTCCTTGCACTTTCCATTCCTTTACCTTTATTGCATTTTTCTTTCAATGCAATTTACATTCATTTACCTTTATTGTAAATTTCTTTCAATGCAATTACATTCCTTTACCTTTCTTCATTCCTTTGCAATTTTATTCTTCTATGGAAGTCCTCTTAACTAAGGCATTGAACTCAGCCTGGTTCAAGAAGTCAAATTTCATTTGGGATTCCGCTTATATGAATGTATGGCACACCTCCATATGCAACTTTGAGATTTTTGGGTTGAACAATTTCATTCAAAATGCCTTTCTTCTTGGTTTTGAAGATTATGTTATTTCTTTCTTTCAACGGAACCCAAAGAGTAGCCTAAAGCACTTGTTCCCATAACCAAACCTCTTTAGTAGAAAGGCCTGATTTTCTCCAATAAGAGCACCACTGGAACAAATTGGAAGCAATAAGGAGACAAACATTTGCTTCTTGACAGATGGCAGTCCAGAGGCCTCAGGAGAAAGAACAAGAGAAGAAGATATGGTATGTAGACTCTAGATGACTCTCACAAAGATAGCATTTGTTGGTGACAATTAAGACTCTTCTAGCAAGGTTGTCAAGGGTGACCAAATATGTCCTCGTCCCAACATAAATTCTTGCCCCTACCCCAATCCACCCCATCCCCCGGGAATTTTAAAATTTAAACCCCGCCCCCGCCCTGTTTATAAGTGGGTTTCCCCACCCCGGACCGCCCGGACTGTTTACATATTTAAACTTTAACTGACCCCAAAAACATGCCCGTGTTAGGCAATTCTGATGAGCCAACGTAGGCAGTTCTGATGAGCCAACGCATATGAGCCAACCAAGTTGTTAAGCTTTGAGCCTTTCTACTGCGAGTGAGTGAAGGAGAACAATCTTTTAGATTGTTTTTAGTTTATTCATGGTCCTTTCCCTGACGTGGGACTATTTTCTCAAAGTTGAATATCTTCAAGTTTAGTTCTCAAGTACTACTTTAGTCCCATGAAAAAGTTGAAAACAACTAATACTCACTCTTATTCCCTTGTACAACTTATTGTTTAGTCCCACATTGCTGAAAGTATGAACAAAACTAAGTCTTTAGAAAAAGTTTGGTTCCATTATATTCAGGCCCCAAATTTAGTCCCATATTGCTAAAAGTATAGCTAAAAATTAATACATTCTCTATAAAGAGTTTGGTTCCATCTTAGTCAAAACCCAAAAAAAAAAATTTAATTAAGTAATCGGAGTATCCTGGATTTGTGGGGAAAAAATGTTGATCCCCATCCCTGCCCTGAATCTGGTGCGGCTTGTTCCCATCCCTGCCCTGAAACTCAACAAGAGGTCTCCATATCCACTCCATTAGAAGACGGGTGGCTCGGGTACCCGAATTTTCAAATTTAATTGCCATCCCTACTTTTAAGGCTCTCTTTGGTTGAATTGTGCTTGGAATTCATTAGCACCTTGGTCAATTTGCTCAAATCTGCCATTTCAGTTTAGAACTATGGAATCATGAAAGGGTACTATGCCAGTACGAAATGTGAAACACGTCAACTAAAAAGGTGAGCATGTCACTATGGAGTGTGAAAAGCAAACTAAAAAAGTGACCAGAACAAAGAAACTTCCACACAGTATGCTATTGTCTTTTCTAATTATGAACTTCATTTTCTCATTGTCATTTTTAACTTGTACATCAATATTGCTACCATGTATTACTAATTTTCCACATAACATTCATTAAATATATAAAAAAAAAATTGAACGTAAAATATATATCGCATGATATGTATTACAACTTTGCCCCAACATACTCATAACTGGACTTCTTTTCTAACAAACCGTCCTTGTTAAAAGTGCTAAAACAATTTTTGGGAAGATGGACTGCAGTGGTGGTAGTGGTTGTGATTTTGAGATGGTGTTGGTTGTGGTTATATGGCAGGGTTTGTGGCAATAATGGTTGTAGTGGGTGTGATGGTGATTCTTGTAGTGATTTGATGGTGTTCATGGTTGTGGTAGGAGATAATTATTTTAATGAGACTTTCAAAGTAAAGTGTAACCATGCAAAACCGACTTTTCAAATGTTCCAATGAAACTCCTTTGCATTTGACGCAGATTTCCCATGAAACAAGCAAGGCTAAAGCTCATGTATGCCTTCCAAGATTTTAAAGGATTCAACTTCAATTGTTATAGAAAGTAGTCATACCCTCCAGCAGCATAGTCCTCGCGGCATAAGTATGCAAGGGCCATAAAGTGGGGAATTTGCCAAAAGTACAAAGCAGCCGGAAGAATCATTCCAGCAAGCGAGATCTCACCAGAAGCTGCAGCCCACCTTAGAAACAAAACAAAGAGGGAATCAGTATCTACATGGCACCAAAATAAACTAAAATATATATCTGCAATTACTGTGCATTTTGACATGTTATGAAAAGAAGCACATAAAACTTAAAGAAGCTGATGAAAACCAAGTGTCATTTATTGTCATATCTCCATGAACAAGGCCTCTTAATTGGAGGTTCAAACCCTCCTCGAACTATTTTAGCAGTGTGAGTGTTGTTTCACCTTGAAGCTATTGAACTATTTTAGCAGAGTGAGTGTTGTTTCACCTTGAAACTACAGACTGGATTTACTAATAAATTGATCCCTCGAAATCCTTGCTGCCACAATGCTCAGTAAGAGAATTACATGAACTTAGCCCTAGTTTACAGGATCACCAGACCAGAGTACATGATCTGAACCATTTGATTGTTGTTTTCATGCAAACCAGTAGAGAGTTTGTTAGTTTATTTCAAAGAAGATTAAAATTTCTTAAAATCTATCGTACACTGAGAGGGAAGAGATACAATGGCAGTAACTACATAGGCACAAGACAGACAGCATGCAGATTCGTGAGGACCCCCCCCCTCCCCCTTCAACAAAGAAATTAATAATAATAAATTAGTATACATATATGTAACAATACGGATACGAGGTGTAGACAAATCGGCCAAAAAGACACAATAAGGGATCACTAGGGAGACGCTTGTACATTTGCAATAAGTTTGAATTATTAGTCATAATTCATTCAATTCTAGGTCAACATTGTTACTCTTGTACTACTAACTTGCTATAATATGCTTGAAACATAATGTGCTCTACAAATAATCTAATTAACCTAAATCTTCAATTACACTAAAATAAAGATACACAAAGAAATCAATTCATATTCATCATTCAACCTATTACAAGTTGGCCTATAGGCCCAATTTATACTAACCCCAACTTGTAAACAAACAACCTAACCCTAAATGTTATTGGAGCCCTAATCTCCACTTATTCTAATAGGTTTACTTAGGCCCAATCCAACAACTAAACTAAATTAAATAAATAAATAAAATCCTACGTTGCACGAGTTGAAGAAGTTAGTCCTCGAGCTTGATGTCGAAGAAGTCTAACGCAATGTTTTAAAAAGTTTTTTCAGTCTTGAGGCAGTCTAAGCTTTTTTCGAGGTGAAACGGTGTCTCAAGGCGTAGTGAGGCAAAGCTAGGTGTTTTTTTCATAAATTTTTAAAAAAAAAAATGTGATGAAAATTTATGGATATTATTGTGCACACAACTTTCTTGGACAGAGTAACCATATTTTTTAAATAGCATATTTTCTTGGATACCAAGCCCGGTCTAACTTTGATCGTATTTTTTCTCTACATGTTTAATCCATGAGTACAACATTTGACCAAACAATTATGGATATTATTTAGCTAACCAATGTTATTGTTCTCCTCCTTTAAGATAAAGATAAAATGAATATAGTGCAGCCTAGTAGAGACAGAGGCACAGATCAGAGACATTGCAACTGCATCTTTTTCTTTATGAATTGAACAGAGACAGAAGTGGAAGAAGAATCCAAGATTGAAGAAGAACCCCTGTTTGCAGTGAAGATTGAAGAAGAGCATGAGCAGGAGCAAAAGTAGCACGAAACAGAAGAGAATCACTTGATCTTGTAAGTTCAATTCTTCTACGTTTTAGAACTAAAACTGATCTCAAACAGTGAAACTGTCTAATGAGCAGCACAAGTCTTGTTCTTCTTTTTCTTCTCTTCTTTTAATCGAAACAACTCTGCGCAACACAAACGTAACGCATATAATCTATGCAGTTAAAACGGATAACGGACCCATAACGGTCTAGGAGCGTTGTAAGTTATAACGGGTTATATCAAGATATAACGGTATATAAGAAAATATTTTTTTAAATATATTTTTATACCCCCACTAAGTATATTAATGTATTATAGACTGTAGAGTCAAAAAAGTAAATCACTAAATATAAATTTGTTACTGTCAGTTTGCCTATCATACACAAAATAAATTAATCACTAAACATAAGACTAATAAATTACTGTAATTAATATCATAATACGTTATGCAAAATTATTGTCATTCAATGAAGAAGCAAAGCAAAGAGATTGCATGAAAGCAAAACAAAGTCCAAAGAAAAAGGAAGCAAAGCAAAGCAAAACAGAGAAAAATGAAGAAAGCAAAGCAAAACAGAGAAGAAAGAAGAAGCAAAACAAAACAAAACAAAGCAAAACAGAGAAGAAGGAATAAAGCAAAGCAAAAACAAAGCAAAACAGAGAAGGAACAAAGCAAAGCAAATCAGAGTCCAGAGATCAGACTTACAGATTGATCGAAAAGGGGCCAAGGGTTTGATCGACTAGGGTTTTTCCGACTAGGGCAGCACTGACGTTTCTCTGCTATTCTCTGCTAGGGCTCGCTCGATCGACAAGCAAGAAGCAGCCAGCAGGCTCGATCAACACGAGTTGGGTTCTTTCTTCCCTTTTTCGTTCATTTCTCTGCTAGGGCTCAGCTTGTAGCTTTGGGGGGATCTGCAATCAATTCGATTTCGAGAATAAAGGGTCTGTAAATTATTTTTATTTTTTTTAAGTTCCTGATTCATTATAACGGCGTTATGAAAAAGCGGCTTATAAAAATAACGGCCGTTATAACTCCATCCGTTATACCCTGACGTTTTATGTAAAAACTTAACGTCTCGAGGCCATTATGAGTTATTTCGGCATTATAACCCGATATTAACTGCATAGCATATAATTAGGTTTCGATAGGGGGGTTAATTCAAGCCGTTAGATCTTTTTGAGAGAGATCCTGATAAAAATAACTTGTACGCACTAGGATACTAATTGACTCGTACGAGTCAGACTTTAAACTCGTCTGCATTGTTTTACCAGGACGACAGGTACGATTCAAGTCGTTTTCCTAGCGCTTCGAGTCGACTTGTACGCCTCAAATGCCTTTTAAAACAGTGGTATATTTCTTGAAGCGTTCTCATCCTATCATCAATATCTTGATCATGCGCCAGTACCTCTCCTCCACCCTTGCATCTTCTCACACTTTCCATGCATCAAAGAATCTCCAAAATTCCTCTATTTTCGGCTCAACTAGTGGCGTAATGGGATCGAAAGTGGAGTGTACATCACAGGTCACTGGGGTGCCAGTGGTGTAGGGGAAACTTGCTCAAGTTGGGGGTAAGAGAGGACATAGGTACCTTGTGGTGTTTGATAGTGAAAAATGGAAGTAAGGAATATAAGACACTACTGAATTGGGCTTGGGCTAAGGCCATAGTGGTATTGATAGGTGAGATAGTATAATATGGATATTAGGAATAATGTGGATCACTCATTTTTTTTCACTCTGAGACACTTTTACTGATTTTGGGGTGTAAATAGCCTGCTGGATCGGGGACTACTAAAATCAGAATTGGACCTAATTGATAATATTATGTAGGGACCTGTTTGGAAAATGTTGAAAAGATTTCTTTTCCGCGTGATTGAAAAATAACAGGGTGATAATGAGGGAATCTCTTGCGATGGGAGGGGGAGAAGGTTATGTTGCATGAATCTGGTTTTGGCAATTGCGGGTTATGACGGTGACTACGGCGTGGTGGTGGCTGGTGATTGATTGGCCAGCAGTGATAAAAATAGGTTTGAGCAGCAGTGGTGGTTGTTTAATTGCTATGATGGGTGGGAAGGGCGGTTGTTTCGAGTGACTCTGAACGGAGGCAACAGGGGTGGGGCTCACGGGGTATTGATCAGATGACAGCTGATCGAAGACGAGCTGTTTCAACAGGATACGAGGCAGCTCTGATCTGATTCAGTTATTCAGTTCTGGACAGTGTTGCACATTTGATTCGTGACGAACAAGGCTGAACAATGGTCAGCAATGACAGAGTTCCGATCCAGTTTTGTTTTGTTCTTCAATTTCTGTTTTTTCTTCCAACAAAATTATTCACTCCTCAACTTTACTCAATCTACAATCAACTTTGTTTCTTCTTCGAATCTTTTTAAAATCGAACCCACAATCCAAGAGCATCAGCTCTAATACCAAATAATGTACTTTACAACTAATCTAATTAACCGAAAATAAAGATAAACAAAGAAACAATTCATATTCATCATTTAACCGATTACAAGCAATGACCTATAGGCCCTGTTTATACTAAACCTAACTTGCAAATCAAGCAACCTAACCCTAAATCTCCACTTATTCTAATAAGCTTACTTAGGCCCAACCCAACAACTAAATTAAATTAAATATATAAACTAAATCATATGTTACATAAGAACATTAGTAAAAGATATGTCAAAAAGTTAGTGTCATAGAGTGTCTGATGGGAGTATCCATGAGTCTCAACATATTTTTTTTTGCTCACTTTTTCTTTTTGGTAGAAATAGTGACCTAGTGATATATATACTCTAATTACATGACCAAAGGCCTGACAGCCCTTCTCCCATAATCATCTTTCATCTTTTGCACTTCTTCGTGTTCTCGTCCCCGCCAATCAAATACTTCCTCCCCAAGACGAGCAAACGGACATTTATCTTCTTCCCCAAAAATGCCGCAAACAACTCTAGAACAAAATTAAATAGATCATCGTCTACTAAACTCTAAACATGTCAAGACATCTGAAACTTATCTATGTTCTTCTATCATGACAAATCGCTACTTTGTTCATCGTGAATGGACAGACCTTCAACGAGTGAACTGTAATGGGATCCAATGTCTATCGTGATTTTAAATTTGTCCAAACAATGGTCTGTGATCTTGAAAGGATGTTCCAAGGGAGTGGTTTGGGGCTTTAGCCAGAGAAAAACAATACAATGTTCAAAACTGTGTATAAGAATGTAGATAGTGTGCAGATTGACATTAAAATTATTTTGTAGATATGGGGGTATATACATATATCAGTATTTTTTTAAGCAAAACAAAGGCTTTTATTAAACGAGGGAAAAAGACTTTAGTGAGGGAGACACTCACCAAAGCCTGGTAATTATAGAACATGAAGTTTAAATTACATCAAAATAATATATATATCTCAGTATTTTTTCAAGCAAAAAAATACTTTTATTAAACGAGGGAAAAAGACTTTAGTGAGGGAGACAGATGGGGCTCTATCAATCGATCAGAGTTGGGATTTTCACCTCAGAAGACACCTTAATGAATAGGAAGTTCAGCAGATTCCACCCTCTTGTATATGCTGATCAGATTCATCTTGATGAAGAGCTTGATGAGTGGAGATGGTTTGATAAGGATGGTGATTATACTGTCAAGGATGGAAATTGAGCCTTGCCCCTTCTCCAATACCTTTTCCCACTAAGGCCAGGGTCCATAAACTTATAGCCTGATTTGGATGACTGAGGTTCCTCCAAGGGTAAATTTTCTCATATGGACAGCTTTGCATGGCAGGATTCTTGTATTGAAAACATCAACAGTAAGGGCCTCAATATTCCTAATCAATGCAGTTTGTATGCCAGTTCTAAAGAGTACATTGATCACTTATTGGTGAAGTGCCATCTTCCTAGTGAGATTTGGCAGAGAGCACTCTCTGAGTTACACATCATGACATCTATTCCAGATTCCCTCCGGGTTAGGATGGAGGTGTGGTCCTCCAAGTTCAAATTGTCTCCTCACTTCTCTACTTTTGGAAAATGGGCTTGGGAAAGATTGCTTCGTGTAGTTTGGGTGCTTTGGAGAGAAAGAAACAATAGTATATAGTTCATAAAAGTGTAGATACTCTGTGGATAGATATTAAAATTACACTGTGGTTATGGAGTTAGCTGGGACAAATTCGGAGATATCCATTTCTCTGACTGTATGTTCAGATGGGATACCATAGTTCTAAATACTTAGTCCTGATGTATACTTTTGTAGTGGCTCCTCAGTGTTTTCTCCACTGAGTATCCTCATTTTCTTTAGTAATTAATACAATACTCTTGTTATTTTGCTGATTAAATTTTTTTTTTTCCTCATTCCTTCCCTTTCATGCTATCCAGTCTAAATGAGCCCAATGCCTTAGCATGAACTTCACTTGCAAAATCAAGTGATCAATGAGTTTATGTCCTACAAAATTCTACCGTATATATCGGTTGATTACCACAATCGCAATTTAGGAACTCATGGATAGTTGTGTCATTGAGGAGCATTCAACACTGCTTTGGTTTGGACTTGTATGCTATTTCAGTCTCTTCACATCGTTCTCTTCATCTTTTCAAGATATTATTTTAAACCAACCAGAAAAAAAAAAAAAAGAAAAAAAAAAACTTTTGGAAATCTCTAATCAGCTGCCATCCTAGGTACTTCTGCTGGTGACACAGAAACTCCTGAGGTTTGTTTGTTAAGAGTGTGAATTTTTTTCCCCTCTCACAAATAAGTGAATATACAATGGCTGAAGATGATAGAATCAATCCCCGTGTGCAAAAGGTATGAGAATGAGGTCAATCTTTAGGTATTCAGATTAACAAGATTGTAGGCCATCATGTCCCTGTTACATGGTTTTCAAACCATTCTCCATCAATTGTTTTTCCACTCAAAATAGAAAATTGAACCAAGGAACAAAATCGGGGTTGAGATGATGTAGCAAGTTAGGCATTCTGTCAGGAGAACAAAGTCAAAACTTACATCCAGAACTTAGCTACAGAGTTGAAATGTAAGAGAAGCGGAAAATAAATCAAAGAAAGTTACCCAAGAGCAGGAGGAATGGCACCCACAACAGCTCCAACCCATGTATTTATAGGGTGGATTTGCTTTAATGGAGTATATACGAATGCATATAGACCAAGATTGGAAGCCGCAAGCCCTGCTGCTAACATATTAGCCTGCAACAACCTTGTCATGGAAGTTGTTAACATTAGTCCCTGAACTCATTAACAGCATACCCAATAATCAACCCTCACGAAAAGGCTAATCACCTAATCTTGGAAAGAAAAAAAAAAAAAGTACACCAGAATCTAGAAAACGAACAAACAAGTGAATACCTTGCAAGCCAACAAAGCTGTCCCAGCAACTCCCATGCTAGATGCCCAAATGGCGGCATGGGAGACAGTGAGTCGACCAGAGGGCAACGGCCTCAGCTTCGTTCTCTTCATTCGAGCATCATTCTTCTTCTCGAAAACCTAATATACAAAGGAAATGGAGAATCTCAGTTTGATGATCCTCTGCAATATTGTAGATAAAATATATTACTAAAAGGTTATCCAATTTAAAAATATATTACTAAAATATAACATTAGTCCCTGCAATATTGTAGAATCTCAAAAGCCACAAGGCATGGGAAGATATCACCAAAAAGATCGTAGGGCAGCTATCCAATTTGAAACTAAAATATATTACTAAGACTGGTAGATAAAGAGCTCCATTACAGGAATGCCCTCATATCTTCTTTCACCTTTTGTGATTCCAATTACAGTAGCTCAAAAACTTGAAACTCATATGAAATTTTTTCTTTAAAATATCTCGAAGCATCACCTGATTGCCTGGAAGGGTGTTTGCAGACCAAAGGAGCAAGGTATTGAGGATTAGAAGGATCAAAGATTTTAACAAAGCCTTATTAGCAAAATGGGTTCGGAGATACGGAGTAAAAAAGGACATGGAGAACTATCATTAAGAATTATGGAAGCAGCGAAGCAGCATGGTACTCGAAAATTAGGCTCTACACACACGGAAGTGGTCTTTGGAAGAGTATTATGCAACAACAGTCAACTTTCAGCAATTGTGTTAAATTTAAAGTTCACACACAAAAGGTATATAGAGTGCATTTCTTCTGACCTCTCAAGCTGCAGTTCCCAAGATTGTATTCTATTTAAACAAAGCCAAAATGGGGTAGTAAGATATTTCTTCTCTTCTGGCAGCCATGGTGCTTCATGGGACTTGTTCTTAAGGAGGCATCTTTACGAGTGGGAAATGGATGATATGATGGGCTTCATTGCAAGTCTTGACAACCTTCAGCTAGACGACAAGGAAGGCAAGTGGTATGGCTTAATGATTCGAAGAAGTTTAAAGTGAAGAAATATTTTGAGCAACACCTTGAACCCCCGCAACCTGCCTCCACTAATGCCATGCTTGGAAATCTTCATGAGTCAATATGGTTGCGCCCCCCCCCCCCCCCCCCCAACGCATGTTTCTTCTTGTGGACAGTGCTCGATGGCAGAACGGTCACCGTGGACAACCTTAGAAAGCGTGGTGGCGCTCTCCCAAACAGACGCATGTTATAACAGTCTTGAGGAAGATATTCAACACTTATTCATCGATTTTCCATCACTACCAATGTTTGGAAAGGTCTTCTTGCTGACTTTTGGAGTGACTATATCCCCAAATAATCACATTTTGGAAGTTCTAAATTTTGCAACACCAATGGAACTCTTATTTCTCTCTTACTCCAAGTTGGGGCTTGGATATGGAGAAGACTCTTCCAACCAACAACTTGGAGAATATGGAAGGAAAGAAATGCAAGGGTTTTTGAAGCCAAGGAGTGTTCATCTGATCAAGTCAAAACAGCCACCACCCACCAAAACCACCCTTAGGGTTTGAGGACAGCATTGGAGAATTCTTCAAGGATTCAATGTTTCCATTGTAAATTCAACTAGTCCTCTGCGATGGCCTTTTTGTATAGCTGACCTTTGGTTCACACCTTAACGAATGCACAGCTATCTGTATTAATGAAAACATAATAATGACAATAAAAACAACATTAATTATTATTATCATAATCATAATTTAAATAACAATAAAGGATAATAATCATAATAATAAAGGCTTATTCTATTTGTATTCCACAAGTTGGAATGATTTTATATTGAACCAAATTTTTCTCTCAAGAAGTACCCTGAACTTGTAAAAGGGCCAAGAGACAATCTCAAGGTAGAAAATGTGATTTCCCTTATGCTAAAAGAATTTGGCTAAGGACAACCTCCCCTTAACTTCTTAACATGGACTGTCAGCCACAGGAAAATACTAATGAGTCAATAATCATAAGTTATGTGAAACAGTGAGGAAGAAAATATTGATCATTTGCTTCTCTATTGCCCCCATTCTCAATTGATCTGGAGAAGACTCGTGGATGAATTTTTTATGACAATGAGGACTTAGGAAAATTGATAACCTATCTTTGGTGGTTGAATTTTGAGGACTCAATCAAGTCCCTAGTTTGGCAGTGGGGAGTCACTTGGGGTTTCATTATAGATCAGCCATATCACCTGTGTATTTTCAATTGGGATAGCATGTTTTACTTGTAGTCTTTCAAGTGTTTTGTTCTCACTGAGTGTCCTGTTAGCTAGCTGACCATCTCAGTGAATAGCTATTTTGTTTGCTTTCCCTTTTCTTTGATCTTTAATGGAATCTATACTTTTATTGATTAAAAAAAAAACTTTGGTGGGGAGTGGGGACCAGTACACAGTCATGGTTCTTATGACATGACAGAAATGTGCACATTTTTTAAGGGATAGACCAATTTGAACAAAAATGAATGGAGATCCAGGAAGAAACGGGTAAGTTATTAAACTTGCTTTAAGTTTGATTGGTAATCCTCTCTACTGAGATTGTCAGTTTTTAGTTTCTTGTTGAGATTGTCAGTTTTTAGTTGCTTGTTGAAGCAATGTTCCCCTCCCCTCTCCCAAACCCAATTTTTGGTGAATTGTTTTATCATTTCAAAATAGTACTAATAATAATTAAAATTAAAATAATAATTGTTCTACCCAGTGTTGTTAAAATTTGAAGCGGATCTCTCCCATCCAGAGTTGAATCGGGCCATAATTTGTAACTACCTTAAATTGTGACAAATCATTGGCGAGTTGCATCAAAATCGCAGAATGGCGATTGAGGAAAGAATCGTCTGATTTCATAGAAGAAAAATAGAAGAAGAAGACAGTCTCTCCAATTTTTTCTTCTCTTCCTCTTCCAGTTCTCTTCTCTTCCAGGAAATCGTCCGATTGTGTTGTTGTCTTTGTGATAGATCTGAACAAAGAGAGATTTGAAGTGTGACAGAGAGGGACGAAAAATAATCAGCGAGAGAAAATCTGTAAATGAGATATTGGGAGATGGATTCATTTATCAAAGATATGAAATAATGAAATTAAAATGATATAAGAGATGAAATCAAATCAAATCAATGATGAATTTGGGCTTCATTAATTTGGTTTTCATTTGGGCTCCGTTTAATTCATTTTTTCATTGGGGCTCATTTTTACTTTTAGGGCTTCACTTAATTAGTTCCTTTGGGCTTATTTTTTTTGAAAGAATTTTCTTTTGGACTTACAAATTCAATGAAAATGCACTCTTACATATTCAACTTTTTTTTTACGTTCCGATTTACTATACGTTTCACGATTCACTAACTCAGTTTCTATCCTCTATACTGAGTCTCATTGAAGCTTAGTCCTTAGTCCCTTGGATCACTTGACAAGAGAAGAACATGAGGGTGTTAAAAATATCTTCCTCTTCTAGGGATAGAATCATCATGCATGTTATGGGTATCATAGATGTTAAGGGTTTTCTTTAGTGCATGTGTTCTTCCTATTTGCATTTTAAGGGCATTCGTTTTCAGGAATATGATGTAATTGGGATCACTTTATAATGTCTCACTATTGAATCCTTCAGAAGAGGATTGTAAACGTTTCTCCTAAAATGTTGAATCTTTCTCAAAGAAGGAAAAAAAATAGTCATTAGGCATATCTTCCTCGAAAGACACACACACACATTGATGGTATCATGGATAGTAATGGGGGCGTAGTTAGCAATGTTATTCCTTAGTGTCTGTGGCTGTGGTTGTAAGTAGTAATAGAGGTGTCACTTATCCTCTAAAGTTAGGCAGCAGTTAGGAAAAGAGAAGAAGAATTATTTTTCAGTTTTGACGTAATCCTGAACAAAACTAGGGTTCTTGAGAAGAACAAACTAGATTTACGTCTTTCTTCCTTTTGATCTTGGATAAACAATTTTCTTGATATTTTTCACTGTGTGTACACCATTACACATGCAAACAATTTCCATGTTATGTTTCACTAAGAATTGCCATATCTGTAGACACTTTTCCCGTAAACTACGCAGAGCTTTTCTCAAAGTGAATGGATTTTGAATGCTTGGGGTGTTGGGATGTACGATTGTCCCCTTTTTGTATGATTCTGGATTCTATAGCCTCAATTTCTCTTTGGGTCATCAAAGCTAGGTGTTTCTTCAACTCTGAGTCTCGTGGTTGTCCATTGTATTTATTATACTCTTTCAATGGACTTTAACCTCAAAAATTGGGGAAGTGTATCAGTTAGAATAAAAAAATCAGTTTAAAATATAAGACTTAAGTATATGACTTAAGGCAAACATATACTACCTGTGTTTGTTCTTCTCTGTAGATAGATTACAATGTATATCTGTATATGAATACACATGAAAAAAGAGTAATAGGGGTGTTGATTAGTAACATAGTTGGGGTACTCACTTGATTTAAGGAGTTAGCAGATGCAGCAACCATCATTGTACCAGTACAAGTCCAACAAAGTCCTGCAAAGTCAATAGTACTGCCACTCCCAAGTACGAATCCAGCTCCAGATGTTGCAACAACCAGCATGCTGGAATAAACACACAAGGAAGAGAAAATAAAAATCTGTTTTAGTTCTTAAAAGAATATAGACATCCAAAGATTTGTTACCAATGCCCCGCTAATCAAAAGCACTTACTAATACAAAATTCATTTTTGGCTTGCAAGAACTATAGTGTACACTTAAACAAGTCCCCTCAATGTTAATGTTAGGTGAGATACGTAGGTAAATAAGATGTTCTTTAACGTTTGATCAGCATTCAGCAATTCCATATAAAATGGATCAAATTATACCCCACAAACCAGCTATTTAATTTATGTACATGCAAAGCACGTGAAGGGCAGAACTTCAAGCAATGAAAAGTTGAGCAATAGCGGCAGAGATGGACAATCCGCATGTGAAGGAGAAAGAGAGATCTTTGTTTTGTTTTATTTGTTTTTCAAGCATTGAAACCCATAACTTCCAGTCCACATTCATGAATATTTTTTTGTTGCCCTAAAGGTTTGGTCTTCTTTCACTACCAACTATAGGGTTGTTTGGGTGATGCCACAAAAGGTGAGAGATATCTTTTTTTTCATCTAGGAGGACTGATATAATTTCAGCCAAATGAAGAGGTTGTAGCATCTTATCCGTTTGCTATTATATGTGTGTTTGGCTAGTACACAATGGGAAAATTATCTAGAATTAGGTAGGTCATCTTGGAGGAGAAAAAATTCCTTTTTAGTTGGTGTGAAGTTCTCTACGTGGTCAACTAGAGAAAACTTCTCTTTTGTCGTTTTATTCCTTCAGTAAGGCTGATTTGTTTACTTGGTTGGTTATTTTGTAAGCCAACTCAGCGTCTCTTGTGTCCTTGTCAGGTAACCCAACTCTTTAGCTAGAGTTCACACCATTTTATCTAACATGGACTTGGCATCAGCGGGCTACCTGTCTTATATTGTCCACAAAAAATGCTATCAATAGCTTAGTCCAGCTCTGAGCATGTTCGATTGCACAGCCGAGTATGGGCTGCAAATTTGACAGTTCAACGGAATAAGTAAATTTGACAAATTCAAAAGGGTTTTTTATTTTCTTTAAGTCACAAATTTCCCCACTAATTTGCCGCATATCCCACCACTAACAGGACCCCTCCTTTTGTTTACCTCTCCACTAAACCCACCTACCCCATTGTTCACCACACCCCCACCTCAGCCAACCCCACCCTATCAGCTGGCCTCACCTTGCTATTATTGGTCCCCATCCCCTCTCCCTCCAAGCCATCATCGCAGTCATTTCCTCCTTCCCTCTGCTTGACAGCCTCTCCGCTCATCGTCACTCCTTTCTTCCTCTTCACTGCTTTGTCTGAGATTTTTTTTCTTTTTTTAATAAGCCAACTGATTGCTTTAAAAAGAAAAAAGCACGGGATACAACGGTGAGCTAGAATACAAAAAGAGTACAAACAACAGAAAATAAAAACTCTAAAGATACAAAATTATAAGAAGCAGCAGCTTCAGCTTGCAAATGAGCTTATCCCAACGCATGACAGCATGAGCAATTCAGGTAGAGGAGAAGAAGGCGCCATGTCCCAGGCCTTTGCCCATTGACATGATTTTTATCATGTTCCACATAGTTTGAACCTCTAGTTTTTTTCACCAAAAATCGTATTGTTTCGTTCCTTCCAGATGACCAAAGGACAATGAGAATCAACCTTTCCTAAATCCATTTGTTGGGAGGAGGAAGGAGTCTCCTTTCCACTGATAAAACCAATGCATTAAATCAGGCAAGAATAAGAATCGTGTTTCATTGGCAACACATATCCATAAGGTGAGCAATAGAGGGCATTGAAGATGCAGGTGGGAAATTTTGTTTCTGCTGCCACTTCACAGAGGAGGCATCTATTTGTGATGATCAAAGCTCTCTTGGCGATATTGATGGTCAAGATTAGTCCAGAGAAACAAAAATATATAATTAATTAATTAAAATTTTAAAAAAAATTGACGAGGAGTTTGCTTTTCTCGGAAAAAGCACCCGACAAGGGGATGTAGAGCTGAAGAGTTTGTGAACTGATCAGCAAATGGCAGCAAACTTTTGTATAAGAATCTTTGACACTAAACAGTCTAAACTTGCTATTTTGTGGTTCCAAATCCACTTATCACTCTCCTCAGTGATGGACACCTTTTGAAGAGTATTCAGCAGAGCAATTATCATCTCCACCTCCGAATCCCTCATCGCCCTCCTCAAGCCAAGTCCTAGGAAAGTTGTGAATGGAAAAATCCAACACACCTCCATTTTGTTTCAGGAAATTAAGAAAATCTGCCTGTACATGTCTTGGAGAGGGTGGTCCACTGCCCATTTATCCTTCCAAAAGGCAATCCTCGATCCATTTCCTACTTGGAAGGAGACAAAGGGTTCAAATTTACACTATATGTTCATGATGGAGTGCATGATCCATTTCCTCGCTTTGTCTGAGTTACGCAACACCTCTGCACTGGTTTTTAGCAATTCAATGTTTCATCCCTGTGTGTTTGGAATTCTTCTTCACAGCATTCTCATTCTATTTATTGGAAGCTAAAAGCTTGCCCCTCAGCCCCCTAATGAAACTTCTCCAACCATCGCCATCTTTGCCCCTTGGGATCATTACAACCGTTGAGCCTCACTTGGAGGAGGGGGCATGATCAGGTTTACTTTTTTACGAAGTCATTGTGAGGATGGGAGTAGATTTTTGCTCTTCTGATTCGTGGGCGAAAAGTCTAGCAAGACCTCTTTGTATGGATGTGGTAGAGTTTTTTGGGTTCTATTGGAGAGATTGTAGTTAAGTTTATTTTCCTTTTTGAAGTTTATAGCTTGGGTTTTCGTTGTACTCATCCTTTACAATACAATGGAGTTTGATGTTTTCAAGAAAGAAAAAACAAAAAATATAATGCCTAAATTAATAAGAATTATCATTAACACTATGATCTATCTAAGATATAGCATCTACCTTACTATTGCACATTTTGCACTAAAATCTCATAATCCAAGTCTTAGATTCCATGCATTACTTTTACCAGATAATGGTTCAAAGCTAAAATGAGAGTTAAGGTAGCTTAGAAACTGAAGTAAAACTATTTTATACCTTGTACCATATGCTTGTTCAATTTCAAGTTTTCAACCCTTTCCATTACTTTGAAAATTGAACATTTAGATTTGTGAGGAGAAACTTGCCATACCCAAATGATGATTATGAAATGATACAGAAGTTGATTACATAATTTCAGCATTCACCCAAAAAAAAACAAAAAATTAATAAATAAATCTAACCTGAGTCGAGCTTTAGACAATTCCCAATAACAGCGACCATAGTGCCGAGCCGCCTGAGCGATACTATTCACAACCCCCGCTGAAACGGATGGGGATGCAGATGCCAAAGCTGAGGGACTCAAAACCGTCGCAGAAGAAGAGCTGAATCCATAAGCCTTTTCTGCCCCACCAATACCGATACCCATACCTCCAGGGCTATCAAAGCTTCCTAGATTATTCTGCAATCCCCCGGTGGTGCTAGAAGAGTGAAAAACTCCTCCTCTTCCAACTCCATGAAGAGTGCTTCCTAGATTTGATTTGGCAAGGAGGAGTTTCGAACAAGAGTTTCTCCACATGCTATGGTATGTATTGGTGAGTGAGTGAGTCAGAAAGAGAGGCTATTCTGCCGATTGACAAGGATGATTATCCGAGTTGAGTTGTAAATGTGCAGAGTATTAGACTATAGCACACCCGTTCAACTCCTGCTTCTCAGACCAACTTCTTCCTCTTGTGGTTACCAAACTTTTCCAGAGGACTACCAATTCGACCCAAGGATGATTCTCGGCTTGGGCTTGTACTACGGTGGAAAGGATTTTGATCTTGATTGGGATAGGGGTTTTTACACTCAATTTAGCATGCAATTAGTTTTCATTTAGGGTTAATGGCAACTAGGGGTGGGCATTTAGGACCGGACCGATCGGATCGGTTGGGATTGATTTTTATTAATTAAAAAATTTTCTGTTGTAAAAGCCCGGCCCGGCCCGAAGTTTCTGGTTCAGGCTTCGGTTTCCATTTCTGAAGCCCGTCGGATAACCGGCCCGGCCCAGGTTAAACCCATCTTGCTTTTTAAACCCCATATCCTCACATCCTCACATCGAAGGTGAAGGATCTCTCTCCCGAAGGATCGACCACCTCCTCACATCCTCACAGCGTAGGCGAAGGCGAAGCATCCTCACATCCTCACAGCGAAGGATCGACCGCCTCCTCACATCCTCACAGCGAAGGCGAAGGTGAAGGCGAAGGCGAAGCATCTCTCCCGACCGCCTCCTCACAGCGAAGGCGAAGCATCGACCGCGACGAAGACGGAGGCCGAGCCGCCTCCCTTCCCCGCCTTTCCCTAGATCTTGATCTGAGATTATCATATCAGATCTTGTAATTTGTTGTAATTTTTTTTTGTAATTTTTTGATATAATTTTTGTTGTATGCTATAATTTTTTTAATTTTGTTGTATGGTTCCAGTATTTTATTTATTATTATTTTTTTTGAATACTGTAGAATCATTTTTTTGCTCTTAGGACCAAGACCGACCCGAAATCGGCCCGTAAATCGGTTAATCGGGACTTCGGTTACTCGGTCAATTCGGTCCGGTTTCGGTTTTCATAAACACGGGCCCAAAATTTTCGGGCGGGTTTTCGGTTTTTAGCTTTTGGGCCGGTTACCCGTACTTGCCCAACCCTAATGGCAACTGTGCCCCCTATTCATAAATAGCTAATTGATATGTAGACTCATCTTTATTCATTATTACAATTACTACCTTGATTAACGGTCAACATTCATTGACCGTCAGTTTTCAAAGCAGATTACCAAAATGCCCATTAGAAATCAAATGCTGAGATTTACAGGGGTATTCAATTATGGATTTTAATAGAGTGTGAAATATTTTAAACTCCATTAAAATATAAGAGTATTCAATTAAGGATTTAAAATAATACATATAAATCTAGGGGTATTCAAATAGAGATTTTAAATGATTGTTTTATATTCCATTAAAATCATGGAGTATTCAATTCATGATTTTCAAAAGTCCACCAAAATTAGGGGATATTAAAAAAACAGTGAATTTTGATGGATTTATTGACTTAATGGACTTTGAAGGATTTATGTGTGAAAGGGTATAAATATCAAAACCCTTTTCAAATTCAGCCTCTTCCCCTCGAATTTCAATTTCTCTCCTTCCTTTCTCCCACCAACACTGCGCGTTTTGGTTTCTCCTTCAACTCCAATTTCTTCTTTATCTCAGGTATGTTTCCAACATTTTCTCCCTTTCTTTTATTTGTTTTTGTCATGTTATTCAAAACAAAAAAAGTTTTGCTTTGTCCTGTTAGGATTTTTTTCAAGCTCTTGAACACAAACAAACAAACAAAATAACTAGGGTTTTTTTCATTGAAACTATGTCTCTTTGCTATCAGCCAATAAACAATCACAATCAGTGCATGGGCTTGAAAGAAGCTTCTCCATTGAATAGCAAGGAAAACCACAATCACAAATCTATACTCCAAAGCAACTTGATACCCATCTCCCTGCTCGTCTCCCTGCTCTCATACAGATATGATGATGAGATACAGAGATGATGAGGTTTCCTTGCTCTTGTCGACATACAGAGATAATGAGGTTTCCTGCTGTTCTTTTCTCCTCTCGCTAATGAGATGATGAGGTTCCTCGTCTCCTCTCGTTGTTTTTGTCTCCCTACTTTCTCCCTGCTCTCGTCTTCTCGTATCATCGTCTCCCTGCTCTCGTCTCCTCATCTCCCTGTTCTCTCGTTGTTCTCGTCTCCCTGCTCTCCCTCTGCTCTCGCCCTCCCTGATCTCTCCCTGCTCTCGTAAGTCCCTCTGCTCTCTCCCTCCCTGATATCTCCTTGCTCTCCCTCTGCCCTCCCTGATCTCATAAGTCCCTCTGAACACCCAAATGATCCATACACCAAAAAAGTACAAAAAAATCACAATTTTTTTACCTTGTTGGGTGCACAAAATCATGGGGGAGTAACTAGTGATGACACTGATGCACAAGTCTCTCCTTTTCTCCCATGAATGTGGAATGTCTGCTGGTTGATCGTTGTGAAGATTGAAGGTCATTACAGTTAGAGAAACACTCATTTTTACAGTTAGGGAGCCTGGGTTTGCTGCCTGGGTGACATTTTTACACTTTTGCCCCTGCCTTTTTAACCACTTTTTAAATATAACAACAACAAATGAGGGGCAAAAGAATAATTTCGCCCCCCAGGCAGCAAACCCAGGCTCCCTAGAATTATACCTTCACATGACTTAAAATAATAGGGATGAACTATAAAGTGAGATCTATCTCTTCTGTATCTTCACATGACTTCAAATAATAGGGACTTATGAGATCTTCACATGACTTTACTCATTTTTCTCACATGACTTTATGAGATCTTCACATGACTTTACTCATTTATCTTCACTGTATCTTCACATGACTCATTTTTCTCCCCACTCATGTGACTCATTTTTCTCTATTGAGATCTCTCTCTCTTTTTCTTCTTCGTTTCAGATATAGCTGTCTGATTGATTGGTTTCTCCAATTCTTAGAAGTCAATATAAAGTGACTTTACAATGGGAAATGGGACAATGTGACTTTACAATGGGATGTGTTTTTAGTGTGTCTAAGTGGGGTAGGTGTGGATGTGTTTATAGTGTAACTGAGAGTTACAACTTTACAATTTTAGCTGAGATATTTCATAATGAAAGAACATAAACAATAGTTTATAATGAAATAACAGTGATATTAGTAGTGTACTGTTGATAAATTAATGTTTATAAACTTTAGCTGAGATATTAGTAGCCTATTGTTTATAATGAAACAACATAAATTAGCTACATTTTTTTTTATTGTATATGTTGATATTGTTTATTAACAATTTAATGTTTATAAATTGGTAGTTGTCATACTATTTTATATAGATGGTATTATCTACTTTGTGATAATATTGAAATTACCTACTTTGTGATTTATGTTAAAATATTTGAAACTTGTTATCTAGTAGCATCATAAATGGGAGATTCAAAACAAGGAAAATGGCAATATAACCAGTGGACCTTGCAAGAGAGCAAGATGTTGTTAGGATTACTTATTGAAGGCATCAAACATGGTTGGTGTGATGCTAGTGGTGTGATAAGCAAGCAGACAATAGAAACCAAGATACTTTCAATTATCAATGAAAAGCTAGGGTGCCAAAAAACCTATAAACACTATCAGAACCGAATGAAATGGTTTAAGAACCAATATCAAACTTTTGCTGACCTTTTGCGCTATAGTTCTGGATTTGGATGGGACGCTGTCTCAAAGAAGTTCATGGCTGATAATGAAATATGGGAAGATTACTTTAAGGTGATATTTTATTTATGTTTAATTTTATTTTATATTGATAAATTACACCTTCATAATATTAATAATATATTTTTTGTTCTTATTTTTAACAGTCCCACTCAAACATGAAAAATCTTCGCAATGGATCATTTGAAGATTACGAGGATTTGCAAATTAGTTTTGGCAATGGAACAGCTGTTGGGAAAAATGCACTTGGGTTGGGCGATAGTACCGATACTAGAACATATGGACTTGAAGAAAATGAGAACATGTTCGATGATAACAATGAGGTTTACGAAAACGTTCTTCGTAAAGAGTGTCGTTCTGATGAATTTCCAATTGAAGAAGACGGCGAACCTTCATCACCATTGGAAGAAGAAGAAGAAGAAGAAAATTTTCAAACCCAAGATCAACAACGAGAGAAGGCTAATGAATGGAGAGCAACTATAGCTTCAAATATGTGGGGAGATGTTGTGAGTATCGGAAGTCAACGATGAGCAATAAAGAGAGTATTTTTTTATTTATCTATTTATTTTTTTATTGGAGAATTATTTGCATTATTTCTTGTTTTCAAAAGAAAAATAGTTATTTGTATTACTTTTGGAGCATATTCAATGTATTTGAATTTTTTTTTAATTTGAAATAAAATTCACGTAGCATACAAACGATTGTTTTATTGATATTTGAGGGATGTTTTATGATTTGTGTTGACATGGATAACAATGTAGGTGACGTTATTTCATAACTTCATATGATTAATAGCATATTCATAAGAATTTACAAAAATTTATAAGAATCAATAGAAATCCATAACAATCCTTTATAAAATTCAGAAAATCCAATAATAAAGATCCATCAAAATCCAGTGGATTATGTAAAATCCACAAAATACAGTCTATTAAAATCCATCAAAATTCAGTGGATTCTGTAAACTCCTTTGAAATATTTTAAAATCCATGAGATTTAAAAAATTTCACAGTCTATTAAAATCCATAATTGAATACCCCCCGTCAATGTTTCGTATATCGAACATCTCACATCGAGGAAAAAGACCAAATGAAATCATAATCGTATCTCAAACAAAAGAGTCAACTATATATTTTAAAAAGTTGAATCTCAAACAATTCACCTCGAGGTAAATCTAACGGTCTAGATTTAATCACACACCTCTTGAGGTAAATCTAGCGATTCAGATTTAATTACACACATCTCGAGATAAATCTAACGAATCAGACTTAATCACAGCATTTCGAGGTACATCCATCGGTCTGATTTAATTGTGCACGCACCTTGAGGTAAATCTAACGATCCAAAATTAATCGCGTGAGCATCTCGAGGTAAAAGTAACGATCCAAATTTAATCACACGAGGTAAATCTAACGGTCCATATTTAATTGCATGCATCTCGAGGTGCATCTGTCGTTGGATTTGGGCGTGCACGCACCTCGACGTAAATCTGACGATCCAAATTTTGTCGGACACGTCTTGAGATAAATACAACGATCCAGATCTAATCATACACACACCTCGAGGAAATTCATCAGAACGATACAAAATTATATGAAGCAGCAGCTTCAGCTTGCAAATGAGCTTATCCCAATGCATGACAGCATGAGCAATTCAGGTAGAGGAGAAGAAGGCACCATGTCCCAGGCCTTTGCCCATTGACATGAATTTTATCATGTTCCACATAGTTTGAACCTCTAGTTTTTTTCACCAAAAATCTTATTGTTTCGTTCCTTCCAGATGACCAAAGGACAATGAGAATCAACCTTTCCTAAATCCATTTGTTGGGAGGAGGAAAGAGTCTCCTTTCCACTGATAAAACCAATGGATTTGGACGTGCACGCACCTCAAGGTAAATATAACGATCCAGATCTAATCATACACACACCTCAAGGAAATCTTTTATTTCAAATTTACTCGCGCATGCATCTCAAGAAAAATATAACGTTCCAAATTTACTCGCGCATGCATCTCGAGGACAATATAACAGGAAAAAAAACTTTCACTTCTTAATCCTACTCCCTCATCCTTCATCCTCCTTCCTCCTCTATTTCGATGACGGCGAGTAAGGGTGGGCATCCCAACCCACAATCCCAATCCCGTCCCAATTTTTTTGGGTTCTTTTGGGATTGATCAAACTCATCCCAATCCCGTCATGTTCTGAACTTATTTTTTTTAATATTTATTATTATTAATTTTAATCAAACTATTTTCTAAAATGAAGTTTATGATGTGTTCTGAAATTAAATCTAAACATCTAGAAAAAAACTTCAATTTGGAAATTTTACGTCAAATATAACCAATGAAAATTTATGTTTTTCACATTCTAGATTGGTTATAGGACAATTATTTTTATTGAAAAATGATGGTTTATTTTAGTTTTGCCCTATGAGTTATATGAACTATTGGTTAGTGTATCACATAAATAATAATTAACATAAAAAAAAATTGTAAATTCATTAGACCATAAATTTTATATAACATTTAATATTGTTACAATGAAAGTTATAAGTACATAAATTTGGTATTATTGGTGTTGGAGCAATGTGACATGAAACTATTTTGTTATTATTCATTGGAGAATGAAGTATATTTAGTACATGCTCATCCCGTCCCGTCCCGAACCCGTTTGGGATGGGACGAGGTCGGGATGAGATAGGGATGAAGTCCATCCCGTCCCATGCCCAGCCCTAATGGCTAGGTTGTGAAATAGAGAAGGAAGAATGAGAAGAGGAACATGAAAAAGTTATTTTTTCAGCTGTCGAATTTGTCCTCAAGATGCGCGCACGATTAAATTTGAATGGTTAGATTTTCTCGAGAAACGTGCAAGATTAAATTTTACTTGTTAGATTTACTTTGAGATGCATGCACAATTAATCCAAACAATTAGATTTACCTCGAGATGCATGCACAATTAATTTGAATCGTTAGTTTTACCTCGAGATGCATTCACGATTAAAGTTAGACATCAAATTTTCTTTGAGACACGAACGATTAAATTTTGAACCATTAGATTTTTCTCGAGATATGTGCATGGTTAAATTTAAATGATTAGATTATTTTGAGATGCGTGTATAATTAATTTGAACGGTTAGATTTACCTTGATATGCATTCATTCACGATTAAATTTAAACCATCGGATTTTCCTTGATGTTGGTACACTTAAAATTTAAACGTTGGATTCACCTCGAGATGTGTGCATGATTAAATTTGAACGGTTAGATTAACCTCGAGATGTATGTACAATTAATTTGAACGATTAGATTTACCCTGAGACGCGTGCACAATTAATCTGAAACGTTAGATTTACCTCGAGTTGCATTCACGATAAAATTTGGACTAATTGAATTTAGACTATAGGATTTTCCTCGAGATTCGAGCACGAATAAATTTTGAACTGTTTGATTCACCTCAAGATGAGTTGTTTGAGATATAAAAATTTGGATCGTTGGATTAAATCTGGTCCATCGAAAATTTTCTCGAGATGTGCTATTTTGAGATATAAAATTTCCTCGAGATGAGTTGTGTAAGATTAAATTTGAACGTTGGAATTTCCTCGAGATGTACTATTTGAGATATAAATTTTTAAATCAACTGTTGAATTTTTCTTGAGATACGATTAAGATTTCAGTTCGCCTTTAGGATTTTTCTCGAGGTGAGATATTCGAGATACAAAATAATCAATCTCTGCCTTTGATTTATCAGGGGCATTTTTGTCATTTAATTTGAAAATATATGGTCTATGGAGGTTGTCCGCTAGTAAATGGGGAGTAATTGTAATAGTGATTAAAGATGAATCTACTTATCAATTAATTATTTATAATAGGGGCAAGTTGCAATTAGCCCTTTCATTTATTTAAAAGGACCATGTTAAAACTAAAAAAAAAAATATTTATTCAATTGTTTGAGCTCATAGTTTGAGAAAAATTACTAGTAACACTATTATACGACATGCTAAAGTTTTAACTCGTTTTGATTTAAGTCAGCGGTTATAATAGAGAAATCCAATCATATCACATTATAACGTACATTCAATGCACGTATGTCGAAATGGGATGAAATGTTGACACATTGTTTCTAATGTGAAGCACAAAAGTTCTATTACGTCAGGTGACCTAAGGAACTCACTTCACCGGCAACGAAAACCTACAAAGAGTCAGCGAGTGACAAAATAACTAACCTCAAAAGGTACAGAAGCAACTCAGGATGAAGAAATAATAAAATAAAGACCCAAACCAATGAAAGAACTACAACAAAAAACAGAAATCATTTACATAACTGAATTTAGCAAAATATTAATTTGTCCCTGAAACCCCACACTAAGCTATGTTACCATTTTCATTGTCAAAAACATTTTTACTCTCTACTTTGTTTGGAAACCTTTTACTCCTAACTTTCATACTCCTTCAATTTAAATAGATAAATTTTAGAATAATAATAATAATAATAATAATAATAATAATAATATTAATATTAATATTAATAACAATTAAAAAAAACCTCATGTTTAATCTCCGTGGAGCAAGACAATGGCAAGCCAGCATACTTGGAGCAACACAATATCAACCCACGTGTAGCCAAATGATGATATATGGGGTTGAGGGTAGTTTTCATGTCATTTGATTTAGGGGTGTGATTTGAACAAATTTTTGGGGTTTTCAAGAGGTTATCTTTTTTATCGTGTGGGGCGTCTAAAATCTCTTCATGTCATGGTCTAATGGGAGATTTTGGTTACAATTTTTTGGTATTCTCTATTCGTTTGTGTGGAGGTTTTAGGATTCCTTTGTTATTGCTCTCATTATATGTCGTTGTTCATGTCATGGTTAGATTGGTAATCATTCCATTGTATGTTGTTGCTAGGCGAAACTTTTGCATATTGCATTGTTTTAATTTTTATTGGTTATTTTTTTTTTATCTTGTGATTGCAACACTTCCATATTGAAGACATTAATGCCTTGCTAAAAGCATTTGGGAACATGTAGTAAACTCAACCTCCCTTTCCACTCCAATTCACCACAAGACCACTCTCAGGGAAAATATAAATTTTTATATAGAAAATGAATGTCCAACAATGTTTACAGAAATTGTTGCAAGACAATGCAATTACAAAAAAAATATGTATATGCTAAATACTCACCACTGTGCTCACATCGAACTGGTTGGTCAAGGATTTTACCTGTTTGAGTTCCATTGCATCAAAGTTGAGGCTTTTAAGAACTGACATTATTGTTATTCTATACAACATTCAATCATACATTTGTTGTGAGTGTTTGGCAATTTGCATAGTTGATATTGTTAGAGTTGGTAGGAATTTCCCATGTACATGTTCAGTCACCATATGCATGCCTTGTATTGTACTTATTTTCTAGATTTGACCGTTGTTCATTAACCAACAATATGCATGTATATTTCATTTGATGAGCTTTGTTATTGTGTTTTTTTTTATTTGATATATCAAATTTAAGAAGATATATAATAACAAAAATTCGGTTAGCAAAAGTTGTTCACAGGCAAGTGAAACTATTTTTGCCTAGAACTCTAAGAAAGTACATCTTAAATTCATGAAAGGAAATTTTGTAGTTTAAGTGTGGATATATGATAATGATAATGTGTTTGGTTACTATTTATAATGAAAAATTCAGCTGGGCAAAAATATTGCCTTTTAACTTGACTAATTAATCTACTTTCTTGGTTGACTAGGGTATTCCACGTGTCATTGACACGACAGAAAGTTTATCGAGATATTAGGAGCAAAATTGGTCAAAGTTTTTGTCAGATGAAAAAATAAGTTCTAAACAGTTGAAGTGGAGTTTGGGTTCTTTGTTTGAATATGCCTTGAGAAGCTCTTCTCATTCATTTGAAAAAGACTGAAAATACTAATGCATACTTTTTTTTTATCACATACAGCGCGAAATGCATATTTTAAATATTTGTATTGATCATCGGTTTTGTTGGAATGGCAAGCCAACATACTTGGAGCAAGACAATGGCAAGCCACGTGTAGCCAAATGATGATATATGGGGTTGGGGGTAGTTTTCATGTCATTTGATTTAGGGGTGTGATTTGAACAAATTTTTGGGGTTTTCAAGAGGTTATCTTTTTGATCGTGTGGGGCGTCTAAAATCTCTTCATGTCATGGTCTAATGGGAGATTTTGGTTACAATTTTTTGGTATTCTCTATTCGTTTGTGTGGAGGTTTTAGGATTCCTTTGTTATTGCTCTCATTATATGTCGTTGTTCATGTCATGGTTAGATTGGTAATCATCCCATTGTATGTTGTTGCTAGGCGAAACTTTTGATGCATTTCAATGACAACAAATTTACAAAATTCGACAACTAAATAGATAGTTGTGATAATTTTCATTTTGAAGAAAAAAAAACACCAAAAAAAATCTCCACCACATGCACATTCCGCTCTTACCAGTATTGATTGTACGATAAAAAAAATGAGTTGTGACATTAAGGTTTCAGATAAAATTATAATCTATTGAGGAAAACACATTTTCAAACCGCCACATGAGTTCTCCCAAAACTTTTGACTTCCCAAAATAAGGAGTATGCAGTCTTTGTTTTCCTTAAGATGTTTGTCTCATTCTTTTTATAAATAGTGGAAATACTTTTTATGTGAATGCAAAAATTTGAAGTGTTTACAGATAAATATAGTGGACATACAATTAAATGTTTACAGATGAAATGCACTTTAAAAATTTTGAAGTGTTTGTTGGTGATTGGTTTCATTGGAAAATCTTCAAAAATGAATTCAACGGTACCAAATTTATCAAAATTCGACAATTAAGTAGATAATTATGACAATTTCATTTAAATAAAAGAAAACACAAAAATTTCGCTCTCCACCATTTTAAGTTTAATGCTACTTTTCTTTTGCCCTCTACATAAACAAAATGAATCTCAACCTTCAACATCTTTCTCAACTTTAAATCCAAACTATCTTTTATCTCCAAATCCTTATGAATAGTAAAACTTCTAGCTGATTTGTAAAATAGACTAGCGCGTCCTTCTTGCCGACAGCATGATATGTAAAACCTCTAGCTAATTTGTAAAATAGACTAGGGTATTCCCCGTGCCTTCGACACCATAATTGTTTGGCAGGAGGAGAATTTTCAACTTTGGCCAGGGTATTTCAGTTTTACGCGAACATTAATTTCAGCCAAACACCTTCCCCTCATTTCTATGTGATTTGTTATATCTTTATAATTGGATAAATCTCAGCTGTCTTTTATCTCCAACCTAAAACATCATTCTAATTTGTTACTAGATGTATACCGAAGTTGCACATCAAGTAAAAAAAATGCTTAAACAAGTAATTACAGTTATATGGTGCTTTAGATGGTTTTGAGGTGAAATGAAAATGAACGGTATCATTCAATGAATTTGTAGTACTATTGTTAGTGTGGTATATGTACTTACATTTTATGTTATTGGTTTGTTCAAAGTGTTTGAGATAAGTACTTATATGGTGAAGATTTAATGACATGAGCTACGAATGTATGATTACACACCTGATAATTACAAATGTAGGATGATTCAGACTTGGAACAAATTACAAGTGTATATATCTCTTTATATTATGTTTTATAAGCTTTGCACAAATTTTACATGCAAAAATCACGATATAAATCAAATTGCTCAAAGACAAAAGTTTCGGGGGCATTATCCACTATGAGGAGGTTTATTCAAACATGGATAGAACAGTAAGAAACTTATTTATGCTATAAACTACATTCCTTATCAAACTTTGTAACTATAAATTAGCATGGTGAGGTGATTGATTAACTTTATGTTTAACGAACATATCTAATTCCTTAAAGACAACATTGTGAAGTTTAAGGATAGAGATCAACATGTTTAATAATGAATGAACTTATTTTCAAAGTCGTTTTCATTCACCACAAGTGTTTATTTTATGATGATAGACGAAAAAAACTCACTTTCTTGTAACTTGTAGTGACGGTCATAAGATCATTATCTAAAAAGTAAACCTTAAGTTGACGACCACTTAGCTTTGGCACATAAAATCGGACTGGACAACTTATTGTGAGGGTCACACTCATTTTTATTAAAAACAATGACTAAAATTTCGCCAAATATTTTGGCATAAGGGGTATAACAGCAAGATTTTGTGACAATGAATGACCACCGTCACAAAAACCCACCAAAATAATGGGCACACCAACTATGTGGGTTGTGGGGATGGTTTCAACCCATTTTATTGTGACAACCTTTAAAATATTCATTGTTAAAAATATTTAATAATAATACTATTATTTTTCTTTTCCGATTAGAAAGATATTAGGAAATTAATTGAAGTAACAAACAAGTCAACAACAAATAAGGAATGAAATGTTTTTGTTTGTGTAGGTTGCAACTCGCCTCTGCCCTCCCTTTCGCTTATCATCCACTCTATTTCTTTCACAATATGCTCATCCATCATGTTGTTTGCTATTTGTTTAGTTGTATTTCCTACTACTTGTTGCCACCTAATTCAGATTATTGGTGAGTGTATGTATAACTTACGATATTTATTGTTACTATTTTTTTTTATTAATTTTTTTTTTGTATCTGCTTCTTATTATTCAACTCTTTTATTGATAGTAAAAATACTTTAGGGACTCAACAAGTCTAATATTGACTCTGCAATTCAAAAAAAAAATGCTAAGTTTTGTTTTTTGTTCGGTTCACTTGGTTTTCATTTTGCGTGTTTGTGTGGAGAAGTTTAGAAGTACAAATATATTTGGGCATATTTGCTTTTAGTGAAGATTTCAACTTCTTTAATCAATAAAACTCCAAACATGTACTTAATTAAATACGTCGTCCGAATCAAAGTCCAAATCCAAAGCTCGATGCGCGTTCTCTCATAAATAAGAAGAATGTTGCACCAAGAAATAGCTGTGGAGGGACCTACGCCTCCATGAACGCATCTCTATTAAGGAGGAGAGTGTTACAATAACATTTCCTTCCGTTGCACCTCACATGCTTAAGTCACGCAGAGAGTTAACTACGACCATTATAAAAGGTAAAGGGAATATTCGACAAATGTATACAATTTTAACTGAGTTTTGTCCAGATTTACTTCCTTCTACCAACATAGTTACTGACTTAAGCATATCGGAGTGCCTACGGCCACCAAAAAGGTGGTATTGGGCAGTCTAACAGTTGTTTTGCAGGTCAAACTCATAGGAGGACAATTTTTGGACGCATCAGTTTGGCGCCGTCCGTAGGGAATGACGAGTTTCCTTTTCTAAAATAAAACACGCGTGACAAAGTCCACCACAAGCGAAAGATCAAAAATTTCATCCGAATGAATAATGCAGTCTACAAACCCCTAATCAAGTAATGATCGCGAGAACTCTCCCACTGACACATCACTAACGGCTCAAGAAGAGGATGCAACCCGAAACACTAAACCAATAGCATCTGAGAATGTGGATCCACTACATGCAATAGTCCAAACAGCCCAGATGGCCGTCGGTGCTGCCACGGGAACCCTCGGGTAGACTTGCTCATGGCCCAGATGAAATACATGACAAAGATGTTGAAAAATCACCTAGGAACGCATTTCGCCAGCCGACCCTACTCTAGCACCGCCTCAACAAAACTCCACTATCCGAACTCAAGGGAGTGATGAAGCCTTAGCGAAACCCCAACAGGGAAACGTTGAAAGCAGCGAACTCAACCGAGACAAAACTTCGCAATGCGGCGGAACGGTTGTTGAGATCCCGTTCAGGATCAGAGTCACAAATCCCAACGTACTATTACGAGTTGGCCAAGCCACCATTCTCTGACAAACTCATGAAGAAGGCAATCCCAAGAAATTCACTCCTCCAAAGTTCGAAGTGTACAATGGTACCACTGACCTGACCGATCACCTAAAACATTTCCACCCCATGATGGCTCTAAAAGAAACCACAAAATCGATCCTGTGCATAACGTTCCCAACTAGCTTCATGTCCACAGCAATGAACTGGTTCAACAACCTGCCTCCAAGGTTAATAGATTATTTCCATGCCTTAGCCATTGTTTTCCTCACCAGATTCATTGTGAGCCAATGGTTGGGGAAATGGCCCCACTACCTTTTGCACATCCGACAGAAGCCAGAAGAAACAATACGAGAATATGTTACTTGCTTCACCAACGGGCTAACAGTGATTGATGGATGCAACGGCGACATGGCCGCTACAACTTTCGTCGCCGGATTGAAGGGAGGCACCTTCTTCGACGCCCTCAAGGCCTCAACTTGGAACCTCTAAAAGGCATGGCGGTCTTGCTGAAAATAGCACAGAAACATATCTCCCTCAGAGAAATGAAAGCTGCGAGGAGAAAAAATGACCATGGGAGGGAAAACCATTCGATAAAGCGAGAAAGAAAATATGAAAAAGACGAGATAATGGATCACGGGAGGACAACAATCATTTAAAAAAAACATCGAAGTGATGGACGCACGGAGCCCAACCAGCAAAAATCCAGAAAATCGCAATCGGCACGGCCCAACCACGAGCGATGAATAACCAGCGTAATGAGGAAAGAGTATACACACAACCCTAAAAGCAAGTTAAACCGACATCTTAAAACACATAAAACTGGGAGAATGTCAACTGGCCGACCAGGATGAGAGGAGACCCGGAAGGACGAGACAAGGGAGAATGTCAAATGGCTGACTAATGGGAAAAATCGATAACGTCCTCAACACCACCACCTACAGGAGTCGGATCACCAACATGAACTCTCTCTTCAGGAAGAGGAAACAATTCTTCAACCATTGGGACACCTGGAGGATCTTCAGCAGCACCTTCCACGTCCTCAAAAGTCTGATGAACTAGATGATGATACTAGAAAAAATCAACACCAAAACCTTCGATATAATCCAAAAGTCCAGTCCGACCATCAACAACGTGTTGCCAGCCTGCCACCTCCATGACACAAAGTCTTTCCTTAACAGAAGCAAGCTCACTTCTTACAATGATAAGTTGGCCCTCGGCAGCAGTGAGCGTCGCACATGAATCATCCTTGACCTCACCAATCGAAGACAACAATTGTTCCACCCTTTTCTCAACAATATCACGATTGTTAGAATGTTCTATCATGCCCTGTGCGACTTCATCATGAAACGCCTTCTCAGAATAAAGTTTTTTCTCCGCATCGGGCAAACGTGTTCAGACGCCCTCTAGGTCAACTCTCAGATATTGGAGCGCAGCCACAGATCGATCCTGTGCACTCTCCACCTCGACCAACAACACTCCTCAGGTTAGTTCAGAACATCGCGCTATTAACGCGTCATACTGGTAAATAAAATGAGAGAACATCAGCAGCAGCACAAAAAACTTCATCTCCAAAGAAACCATAGACTGTGATGGCATCCCCTCCATTACAATCCTAGCACCATCCTCAAGATGAAGGTTTGAATTCAGCACGGACATCGAAGGTCTCTCCATCTACTGCCTGTGTCATTCATTTATCAGCTTGCATGCACCATCCTACACACCAAGACGGGAAAACTAACAGAACTTCCCATCCGATTTAACCCGAATCTCCTCAGAAGTAGGTTCCTTCCAACCAAGAGTGGACCTACTAAGGGGCGAGGGGGCACCTGCCCCCATCAACGTTTAAAAGAATTTTATTATATATTTAACTTTTAAAAAAATCAATTTTATAATGTATAACACAATATGTAAATTGTTCATTCAATTTTACATCTTTCTATTGGTGTAGTGGTTAGAAGTTTGTAATTTTTTGTAAACAACCCGAGATGGCTGTTCACTATACATTTTTACGGTTATTGATAATTACTATTTTTATCACTGTTACTCGCCTAATTTTTTTTATTTTTAATACAATTTTATAGTAATTGCATACATTAACAAAATTGTTTAATTTAATAAAAATTTATTTATTATGTTCGTAAATTTTCGATTTTTTTTAGCTTCAATTAGATATTTATCTTAATTATTTTGTGATTTTAGTTATATATTCTAGTTATTACGCTCGTTTGCCCCTTGCTAAGGTTATTAATATTGTGACCTTTATTTTGGTTTAAAATTGAATTACACTTAATTCAATTTGGTATATGCAATGTATTTTTATAGTTGTATTTTTCTTATTTTACTAACTCGGGTAGAAATTTTTTTTGCTTGCTATTTCTCCCCCTTGATTAAAATCCTGGGTTCGCCACTGCTTCCAACTGACCCGCGAGAAGACGCGAGGAACAGGTAGTATGGAGGAACCACCACCATCCGTGGCCGAGAAAGACGAATGAACAACAGGAACACCTCCATCACCATCTCATCGCTCGACAAATATAGAACAAATGGCAGTAGAAAGATTCAAGTAAGCTATGAAAAGAGGAACCTCCATCCATTCGTCAACAATAGGGGAAAAAGGAGGACAAGAATGCAACTCGGGAACCTAATCACGACTGACGAGCTCTTAAGATTGAACAATAGGCAATTGGAGTATCTTTTTGTCCAAAGACCAGGGATCCTCATCAAACCACTTAACAACATCAAGACCACCATAAATGGAAATAAGCTTTTTTCCCCCGTCGTCCAACGAACGATATCCTTCTCACTCTAGAGCCAGCTTCATCTCTTCCACCTCCTGCAGAGAGCAGCAGTCCTCCCTCGAAGGATCTCTATCCACGAAATTCAAATAAAGAACCGTGCGACACACAGAATCAACAAGCCATTTCTTCTTCAGCACACGGTCGGAAGACAAAAACAACCGCTTCGACGGACTAACAAGCCTCGCTACTTTCCTCTTTCTAGAAGGACCGGTAGCAGTATGGATGGGAGCATTGAGATCTGTAACATCAGAGCTCACTTTTCGACCAACGACCGTTTCATCTCCGACAACACAGGCAGTGATCTCCGCAGCCCGCTTCTCGATCAACAAATCTCTTTCGGTCTCATTCTTGATGTATAAACCACTACACCTCACCATATCACCAGTAAGATAGGAATCCAATGGGACCACCGAAAGCTCCAAGATGCGCCCACTGATAATCTGCTCCTCAGTAGTCAATTTCATATTCTGATGCTTAAGAGGAACTCGGAAAGACCTTACTATCGGAAAACCACGCAAATTGAAGTGGCTAGAACCGACAGATGCATAAAACCAATCCCGCGACCAGTCCCTGATGTTGTCATTAAGATTACAAAAACATGCAGGAGAATACAGAAAATAGGTATGGTTGGGCCTCACTCTGAACCCCACCAAGGAATGCAAGATTCGAGGGGTTAAAGAAATCCATAGATAATGGCCCTAGCATACGTGGCAACCATAACCCTCTAGCCATTCGGCCCCATTTGAGCAGGAGGAATGCCCAAAAAGTCCAAATACGACCATAACAGCTCCGGAACAAATAACCGGATACTGACGTAGAACATGTGAGGACAAAGGGCGATATATCATTTCCCCGAGCAACAAGGATTGTCAGTTTTGCGAGGAAAAATGATTTCAAGATCCTTAGGCAGATAATAGTTGGAACGGACACTATCCAGGGTAGCGCGAGAGGTTTTGTTTGGAGAAAAATGAGCTTCTCAAGTGGAAAGTTGATCACCAACCAACATGTTGCCAGCATGCATCGTAAATAGGGAAGAACGAACGGGGAAAAAGATGCACTAGAAGAAAAGAAATAACACTAAAGATGGCGTAAAAAAAAGGAAAGTAGCCACAACACCTTTTAAGCAATTGGGAAACAAAGAGACTGCTCATGGAGCGACATACGAGACATAATGGTGCAATGAAAATGTGCGCGAAAACGAATAGACAACCAAGTAACCAAGACGATTAGGAAACTAAAAGTTATTAGGCATCAAGTTCAGTGCAAAAACATAATCGAAATACCAACCGCTACACAGTTAGTGCATATGCAAACATATCCACTAACTAAGGGGGGAGTAGCTGATGATACATAAAAAAAGACCGGTCATCACGGTCGTACACGTGGCCCAAAGACCTATCAAGAGAATACAACGCCCGATCCATTGGGCCAACTCATATAGCCCATAAGGATTCATGCCAATTATAGAGGCCTAAGCTAGGCCCACCACTAAGAAGGCGTAAACAGGATCCGAATCCAGGCCCAGACAAATCAAAGCCCAAATCCAAAGCCCGATGCGCGTTCTCTCATAAAGAATAAGAACACAACCTCAAGAAATAGCCGTGGAAGGATCTACGCTTCCATGAACGCATCTCCATTAAGGAGGAGACTGTTACAGAAACATCTCATTCTGTTGCGTCTCACATGCTTTAGTCACGCATAGAGTTAACTATGACTATTATAAAAGATAAATGGAACATTTGACAAAGGTATGCAATTTTAACTGAGTTTTGTCTAGATTTACTTCATTCTTTCAACAGAGATACTGACTTAAGCATTAGAGTGTCTTTGGCCACCAAAATGTGGTTTTAGGCAGTCTAACAGTTGTTTTGCAGGTCAAACTCACAGGATGACGATTTTTGGACGCATCAAACATATTGAGCATGCATAACGAGTACGTTGAATATTAATTTAATTAATCATGGAAAAAATACTTTAAAGGTTAGGCCTCTATCTCGTATTCATATCCTTCCATTTCCAAGACTCTCTCCATATCAGACTCAAATTCAACATCCTCCTCCCATTCTCCCTCCTTTCGTTGTCCCCATCCGATACAAAAATCGTATTCAGGAAGTTTTCTTACTTCAACATTTCTAAAACTTCTTCTAGGCTCTAGAATACTATCCACTTCTGATACCTCTACAACTATTTCAAGTGGGTCAACTTCTTAATTTTGTTTTTTTGAATTGGAAATAAAAAAAAAACTTTTCAAAAACCCGCCCAGACCCAGTCGCCGCCTAGCCAGCATACTCCCCGCTCAAACCGCCAATTGCTGCCTAGCGCCTTGGCCAATTTTTCGAACACTAATGGTAAGTGACTAAGAACCAGGGAATTATTGCTAATAGTTGATGATAATGAAATAGATGATTCCAGTTCTCATAGACTTTTTTTTATATGCCAGTAGATTCTACTTCACTATCATAAACCTTTGATAACATTGATATATCACGAGGATATGGATCCACATCTAATGATTAAGGGAAAAAATGAATCCTAGCTTTGTCATTACACAAGAACGATATGTTTCCCCTTATTCTGGGTCTGGGCACACATTGACATCAAAATCGTCGGGGATATATACTTATTCATATGTGCACCCACATTTTACTCAGTACCTGCTATGGAATATATGGTAGTTGTTGATGAAAATGAGTATTTCAATCACGTCTCCACCTGCCTTGATTGTTATGGAAGCTATATGTCATGGGAGCACTATTGCATGAAAGTGTGAGGTATGCTATGATACTAAAAAAGAATGCACTGACACTAGTCTAATATCGAATAGAGGGGTGAATAGTCAATTTTCGAAAATCGAATTTGTTTTGTAAAACAAGCAGGAGTATTCGACTTTGAAGATCTTCACATAAACTTAAGGCTTATGATGTTACTTAATCTCAATCATTCGATATACGATTTATGATTTCATTGTACATTTTTACATTGTTTTGGTATAATTCGTAAATACATTTTCAATCTCCTATTTGTGAATTTATGACAAAACGCGTATGTTTTGCAAGTCACATCACAATCTCTTAATCTCAGAGTTCAGTTTTAATAGATCATTTAGTGAACTTATAACAAAACATGAAATAAATTTATGTTTTATTTGTGATTTCTTCATTTGATCTTTTCATCTCATTGACCAATGCTTACTAACGTATGAAAATTTTGCGAGTTCTTCTATGGTTCTTGATTGGAAAATGCACTGATCCAAATGGGTCTGCCATTATCAGTGGTCTATGCCCAATACTAAACTAAAAATCATGTTGCCAATTATTGATAATAGATCACCTATATTCTTCAATGAAGTTGTAAGTTTTGAACTTGGGCACTTGAAGTAAGATGTTTGTTTGTTAAAAACACTGAAACTAAAGTTTTATACTGAAAGTTGACATTGAAGGCTTATACTGAAAAAAAACCTACATGTTGAATATTAAGGCTCTGAGAAATTATTTGTTGGAATCATTTTATTGATAACTAGAATTTAATGAAACGATTTAACATAGTAACGATGTCAAGGATAATAATAATGGATGACAATAGAAACTTTGAAACATTTACAAATTTCAATGTTTAGATATAAGCAATAAATACTCACTTTTTTTGTTTTTTGTTTTTCTAAACACTTAATTTGCCACAATACTACGTTCAATTCAAATTTAAGACGCGTTAACAAACACCACCTAAGTAAAAAATCACCACAATTTTCATAATTAAGTCTTGAGTGGTAAAATAAGTGTTTATCAAACATGCTCTAACTTTTTCCAATACAACAATCCCTGGCAGCAAGATTGAAAAATAATACATAAATAATTAAGTAACATTTAATATTAAAAGTTTGTCTAATTGGGGTATCAACCATATTATTATTATTATCCCCAATTCTAGTTGGCCTGGGAAATGGGCGAGGTTGTTGCTTGGGAGGGTAAATATACACTTTTGCCCCCCCCTCAAAAAAATGTGTTTAAAGAGGAGGAGCCCCCGACAACAAACCAGCCACCTGGCCAGGCCTATTATTATTCTTCTACTACTTTTCTAATCCCACCCACCCACTAGCTTTGGAGACCAAAACTTTCAAGTCAAAATACATACTTAAAATAAAATCCTTGAAATGCACAAGAAAGAAATAAAAACCATGAGGGAATTTGTTTTGGTAAAAAGAAATAAAAAGAAGGGTATTTAGTGAAGAAAATCACGAGATTTGACATGCACCAGATTCTGAACAAAGAGGTGTTTGTTTAATGAAAAGTGAGAGAGCAACAGGCCAGGAACAAGTAAACAATAAATCAAATCAAACCTCGCCTTCGCTCTGCTCTGCTAATTTGCTGCTTTGCTTGCTTGAGAAAAAGAGAGGAACAGCACATCATAAAACGCACAAGCACAAAGCACAAGCACAAAGCCATCTCCGTCTTTTGTATCGAATCGAAATCAAGAAAGTCGCATAGCAGCAACAACTCAACTAAAACTCTCTCTGATCTGTTTGTTGGTAATAATGGAGAGTTTAGCGAATGCATCAGTGACGGGCGCAGCGAGAATGTCAATGTTTGGTAGTGGTGGTGGTGGTGGTGGTGGTGGTGGTTTGAGTTTGAAGTGCGAAACTGGGAGGAACAACTCTGAAAACTTGGCGTGGTCCAAGAGTTTTAATGGAGTTCCAACTATCGGAATCAAAAGCAGATCGTCTCTGTCTCTTTCTAAACCAGCAGCAACAAGAAGACTAGTAAGAGCAACAGCGACAATGGTCACACAAGACTCCTCTAATCTGGTAAGTGTTTCTCTCTCACACTCTCTATTTCATTCGTCTTCACTGTGTCTATTCATTCATTTCCAATTTTTTTTTTTCTTCTTAAAAAAAAGTTCAACTTGAAACAGGGGATCTAACCATCTATATTGATCGATTTTCAAACCACAACTTCTTGTTTTTGCGGATTATTAGAATAGATTTTCAAAATTTCTTTTTTGCAAAGTGTAATGTTTACTAGACTCTTCACTTATTTATAGCGAAATGATCTTTCTATTTATGGGTTCACCATTAGGTTTATTCTTTCACTAGGCCTATACTAAGTGGTCACACTTTTTGTCATTTTCTTTTATTTTCAGGATAAAAAACCTTCTTCTTTTGCGCTTCAGTCAAGTGAGTTAACAATTGTAGAGGCAAAAACAATTTCAAATGCTCGAAGGAAAACAAAAATAGTATGTACTATTGGTCCTTCAACGAGTTCGCGAGAAATGATATGGAAGTTGGCAGAAACTGGGATGAATGTAGCACGACTAAATATGTCTCATGGAGACCATGCATCACATCAGAAGACTATCGATTTAGTGAAAGAGTACAATGCTCAATTTGAAGATAATGTTATTGCCATAATGCTGGATACCAAGGTATATTTGCTGATAGACTTAGACATTACTAAGACTGGCATCCTACAAGATTGGCTTTTAATATCTTTTGCATGACTCTTGTGCTTTAATCACTCAGGAAAAAAATCTGTATCCATTCCATTATTTTGAAGTTGTAGTTTTCATGGAAAGAGTGGTTCTGATGCATTTCTTTATGGAGTTTTACTTAATAGGGGCCTAACAAAATCTTTACACTGTTTCTGTTAAATATAAAGTTTTTTCTTTTCTGTCTTTGTTTGTGGTGATGGAGTATTACCTATAAGTTGACACTGCTGCACTGACACTCTGTTCGATTTCTGCACCCGTCTTCTTGTTAATGAGAGGCACATTCTTTTGAGATATGATTTTGCATGTTCTACTCCAGCGTATTGGGTAAGCGATTGGAAGGAGGAAAATTCTCAACTGAATTAGCTACTTGTGCCCCGTGAACCGTTGGTTGTAGTGCTTATAGATTGCTATGCGACACTCATTTTGTGAGGATTTATTGCAGAAATCGTGAGTTGGATTGGGACAACTAAGGAAGACAATCCTTGGCAGGATTTAAGGCTACTTGCAGGTGGCGTGAAAGGTGAGAACGTGTTGTCTTGGGCGCTTGGCGAGGCGAGGTGATGGGGTGGCCCGGGTATCTTGCTTGCCTAGCATTCTGGGCAGGCATTTTTTATGCCTTTTTTATAGGAATTTCTTGGAAGATCTATATATGCATCATTTCGCCCATCAATTTTATAGAAATTTAACTAAAAAACTTAGTAGAAATTCATAGTCATAATCTAATAAAAAAATTAAAAAATAACAATTTAAAAGGAAAAAGCTACCATACACAGAGCTAACGATTAAAAAAAAACTACCATGAACATAAAGTCAAATGTTCATAGATTCTCATACTTCCCAGAATTGAGCCCATCATCTTTTTCATTATCACGTTCGAAGTGTTATGGTGGTTCATCCACAACTTCATGATTTGTCTCACTCTTAGAGGGTTTATTTTGGCCTCTTCCCTTGGGCTTGACTTGTAGATACGTGGCCTTTTGTAATGCCGTGTGCCTTGACTAGAGCCTTCAGCCTCATCTCCTCTAGCTAGGGACTTGGATGAAACTTCACACAGTGAAGTTCATATTTGCAGTTTAGTTGGGTTGATGCCGTCTCAGTCAATAGTCTTTGACCGTTAAAAAAAATGATGTTTGTGGCCAATGCCCTCGCATAGGTGCTGCCTAGCTTGTCTAAGCGAACGCGTTTGACCATAGCCTTTTGACTAGGCTAGGCGTTGAGGACAAATCTAGCCTGCTTAGTGTGCCCGAGACTACATATGTTATGTTGGATGGAGTCTATATATGCTGGTTGTATGTTGTATGTTGTCTGTTCTGAGTGTTCCTCAATCCTGTAGCTGCTTGGGGGGGGGGGGGGGGGGGGGGGGGGGGTGGTTTCTTTCCTTTTTTGCTGTTTATTAGATTAACCATATATTTCATATTATTTCCTAATGTTTTCAGGAAAGAGATAACAGTGGGTATTGTATGCTGGTATGTTTTCTTTTCAGGGTCCTGAGGTTAGAAGTGGAGATGTGCCTCTACCTATAATGCTAAAGGAAGGGCAAGAGTTTAATTTTACAATTAAAAGAGGAGTCTGCAAAGAAGACACTGTTAGTGTTAACTATGATGATTTTGTTAATGATGTAGAGGCTGGGGATATGCTGCTAGTTGATGGTAAGCTTCTGCACCTTAACTGACAGTTGAAGATATTATGACATGATTATGATGGTTGTTGCATGTAACTAATATTTGAAGTAACAGGTCACAAGTATCCTGTCTCTTGCCTTTTGACTCCTCCTTCCACTCCTTTTTCATTATTTTCATGGATTTTCTTTTCTTCAAATCAAGCACATCCTTAAGAGCGCGTGAGAGAGAGGGGAGATGAGAGATAAGACAAGAAACATTGGCGAGTGGTTGGCCAGAGGCGGAGAGTTCCCCATTTTCCCTTTAATATAGAGGTCAAAGGCTGGGACTTTAGAGCTCTTTATTTACTTGCATTCAACAATTCCAGTAAACCATCCACTAACTCCTTCACTGTGACTATAAGGCTATCATTTTGGAACCTCTATTGGACTATCTAGGCAATGGCGTAGTAAGATCCACCTTTTCTAAATCACTCCCATCCTCTTCTTGACTACCCTTCAATTCTTGAAAGTCATTATAGCTGTCATCAAATGGTACATGGCAGCACAGTTGGTATGCATTAATACCTTTTGCAATAACCTAAAAAAATGCCCTTTTGGACCTTGGGTCAATTTGATTCTTGATATGATGAAAGTAATGTGTCCATAATCCAGCATTCACTAATGAAAATATTTGCACTAGAAGGACATCCATTCAAAAGATGCTACCCCATATTTGTTTGCATTTCCCCTAAACTCTATCGAACAAGCATAGCAATTATTTGTATCACTTCTTAGATAGTCTGGTTAGTCAGTTTTGCTCTTGTATTTCTTTTCAGTATAGTTCCAAACAGTTCCATTACTGCATTACTCTTATTATCGGTTTCGACTGCCATCTTTTTCTTGTTTGTTTCTCAACCTCGTAATGTGATGTATTATTATAATGTCGTTTCCTTGTCATCTCCGAGACAACACCTATCAGTATCCATGCAATAGTTTTCGTGGTGGTGGTGGTGTCGTGTAGAGATGGCGAAAGGTTTATATTAGGGTACTTTTTTTTTAAAGATTAACAATACTTGTATTGGATCCCAGAAGGCCACAACGATTAAACACCTCCGATAGAGACTGGTGATATCATTTGCCACAAGTCTATCAACTGAGTTAGTAACCCATTGGCATATTGTGGCTACTTCATTCGTCGTTACCTGTTGTTTCTTATTTTCCATTCTAGGGTGAGAAATTCATTTGTGGTAGGCAAAACGATAAAAATAGGTGATCGATTTTGATATACGCCAGTTAATTAATATTAGTTAGGGTTAAGGTTAGTTACTTGCTAAGGAAGCTATTAGACTTATAAATAAGGTTTGAGAATTAGATTGTAGTTGGTTGATTGATTTATAAAATTTGAGTTATTTTAGTTTTTTGATTAATAAAATTTGACTTAGTTTATCTTTTGCTAGGTTTATCTTAGCGTAGCTTAGAATCTATTAATTGGTATCAGAGCCGAAATGTTCTATTGATTATTTAGAAAGAGATTCGAAGGAAAAAATAATTGATTATTTGAAGGAAAAAAAATTGAAGATTGAGTAGAAGTTGAGAAAAGAGAAAAGAGAGTGAACAAGGAATTTGACAGATTCACCATGGAAGTCCTGCACCACCGCGCTGCTTACAACCTGTCGCACCATCGCCATTTGTCACTGCCTCCATCTAGATTCACATCAAATCCAACATTTAACACAAACCAACACAACACTCCCCTATCAACCCCAACTGGATCAGACCTGACTCGATCTGTTCGCCACCACCTTGACAGCCACACCTACCGCCGCCACTGTCATCCAAGTAACTGTCTCCTACCCCCATTGTTGTTGGAGCCACTGCCTCCTATTTTCTGCGTGTTCCAGATTTTGTTGGGGAAGAAACCCATTTTTACAAAAAACAGGTCCTGCTATGATTTTATTAGTTAGTCCCTGGTCCCAGCAAGCTATTTGCACCCCATTTATTATGACTTATGAGAGCACCCAACTAGTAAAAAAAGATAAAAAAATAAGTGACCCATATTATTCTCAATATCCATACCCTTATTATTCCTAGGCATATCCATATTCTTCTCCGTCCCCATACGAATATCCGTATAGTCCAAGGCCAAGTCGAATCCAATACCCCACAGTGTCCAATTCCCTTAGCCAATTTACTATCCACAAGTACAAACCGCCTATGTTTCCCATTGCACCCAACCTGAACTAGTTTTTCCTACACCACCACCCCCATTTGCTAGTGTACACCCTACTACAGATTCCACTGGGTGGAAGGAGTTTTGGAGAGATATAAAAGAAATGAGAGAACAAGAAGAACCAAGGGCGAATGAGAGGTACCAGCGCATGACCAAGATATTTGATGACAGGATTAGAGCGCTTAAGGAAATATTGGGGGTAAATGAACTTGAGTAGATGCGAAAAGAGCAAAAAAAAGCCATTCTGTTTGTCAGAATCCCTCCAGTTTTTTGAAGAAATTAAGGGCATCATCACATGTACTCGATTTTTGAAATACGGGCCATTTGGCTTCTACGACTTCTTTCCCATTTTTAGCAAACAAAAGATGGTCCTATAGGAGCAGCAGTGAGTGACAAGGTTTATATTAACCCTTTTTGGGAATATGTTGTGGCACAAGCTTATGCGAAGGAGTTTTCTTAATAAGTTTATTGCAACTTCTGATTCTTTGCGTGACCTTGTTCCATTTTAGAGATGGTTCAGCTGCCTTTAGCCAGTGTATCGTGGCAAGTTTCGAGGTTGATCACTTAGAGTGCACTTCACGTTGTGTTCTGTAATTGATTGCTTATGTTCATCGAAATTCTTCGACTTCACGCTCGAGAACGGGCTCTTCAACCCGGGAAAGATGATGTACGCGGGTTAATAAGTAATATCATTTGTAATTGGACCTAGTATAGCAAAAACCCATATTAGTTAGGGTTAGTTATTTGCCAAGGAAGCCATTAGGCTTATAAATAAGGCTTGAGAATTGGATTGTAGTTGGCATTGGCCGATTGATTGATTATAAAATTTGAGTTATTTTAATTTATCTCTTGTTATCTTTTTTAGGGTTTATCGTAGTTTAGTGTAACGTAGCTTTAGATTAACCCTTTTCCTGCTAATTTAATTGATTGGAAACAAAAAATTAACCAATAAATGAACTCGGTTCTCTTCGTCACAACTATTTCTTCCAGAACGTGTTATAGCTCAACGTTCAGGCATAAACTTGTAACTGTTGAATGCAAAGAAAGGTTTTTTTGTAATGCCTCACTTCTATAGATGTTCTCATACTCAGCATCTTAATCTGATATATCCACAAACCTGGTCTCGTACACTTCTTATTGTTACTCTTCAAGGGAGTGTTTTCATTTACATTTCTGAAAGAAGCCAACTCGTCCTTACTGAGAGAAATATTACATGATCACCCCAGTTATCTAAGCATTATGGGAATGTTCATCCTACAAACCATTGACAAGATGCTTTTACACACACGCATACACATACATTCTTCACAACTTCACTGCGCTGCCTTCTTTTTCAACCTCATCCTTAAGGTTTTGACACCTTGTATTTTTTACTTGTCGTAATGACAAGAACACTAGATCTTTGTCTTTCCAAATTTCTTTTCCACTGTCCCCTCTCGTAGTTAAATCCTCTAGTCACTTTTCCACAATGAGAATCATCACTATAGGACTAGATGGTATATTTCCTCTAGTCACTGGAAAGATTTGTTGTAACATCATCTAACTCAATAAAGTCTGTCCTGTTTAGCGTATGTACTATGTTATTAATTGTAATTTTCCATTAACAAAATTGGTGGCATTTCTCTTAACTAAATGAGGAATAAGAGAGCAAAGCAGTGAGTGAGCCCAAGGTTCTATTTCTGCTGTTTCTCTCACACCATTTTACACAACCACTATATCTTTGCAAAGTTTGCCCGGTCTTCCAGCATAACGGCAAGTCGGCAACAAAATTAAGGCATGGGGACATAGGTGCATCTGTCTTAAATGATGAAATTCATCTGCCAATTTCATATCAAGATGTCATAATTCTTAGATAACATTGGGGTTGCAACTTCTTTTTCTTTGGTCGTTGTGAGAAAATTTCTTGCTCTTCCGGTAGCAGAAACTCGAGGCGATTGTGGTGGCCTTGTAGTTGGTGGAAAATGTGCCTAAAGTGGGGTTTGTTCCATTTCCTTAGTGAACTACAGTGTGTAAAGTTGTGTTATCAGGTATGACTTAAATCTCAGTGATTCCTTATGCAATCCTAAGACTTCCCAAGCATTAAAGCCAAATTCTCATGCATGGAATTTGTAGGTTATATTATTCAAATAAGTGATTCCACAGACCCATAAGCATGTAAAAAAGTTGAGATTTGCATGAAACTGTTAGGTCCTTGGGTACAAATTTAATAGTTCTTCTGTTATCATTATGACAGGAGGAATGATGTCCTTATCTGTGAAGTCAAAAACAACAGATTCGGTCAAATGTGAAGTGATTGATGGAGGTGTACTGAAATCAAGGCGTCATTTAAATGTGCGTGGCAAGAGTGCTACCCTGCCTTCAATAACAGGTTAACCTTTTGCTTTGTCTAGTAACTCTGCCTTCCATTCTTTATTTTTAAAATTTTGTTCCTTATAATCTATTTCAGCGTAAAGCTCTCATTGAATTAATGGTCATCTGATTTGCGTTTTGCGCAGAAAAAGATTGGGAGGATATCAAATTCGGGGTGGACAACAAAGTTGACTTCTATGCTGTTTCATTTGTCAAAGACGCTCAAGTGGTCCATGAACTGAAAGATTATCTGAAAAGTAACTATTCTTGTTCAGCTGTTGAGGTCTTCCAGCTTTGGTCCATTCATACTTTTCTTGAGATAAAATAGTGTTTTTTTCCTCCTTTATTGTAGGCTGCAATGCAGATATTCATGTGATTGTTAAAATAGAAAGTGCAGACTCCATACCAAATCTTCATTCGATTATCACTGCATCTGATGGGGTAAGTTGTGATTTGTTTTGTTGACAAAAGGTTGCAGATTATACTGAGTTTTTGTTAGTAAATCACATTCTAATGGCTTAAATTTTATTCACCTTTTTGTTAAAAGTTTCATCGATTTACAAGAAATTTAATTTGAAAATAGCTAATTAAAGCCTATGCGGTTATTGAAGAAATAGTTATATCTTAATTGCAATCATTCATATATTTAGTTCTCAAAAGGATGAGATAAATGATTCTCTATTTTTTTAAAGGTTTGTATTCGGTGCTAGAGTATCTTTGAATTCATGCAATCATTCATGTATTTAGTTCTCAAAAGGATGAAATAAATGATTCTCTATTTTTTTAAAGGTTTGTATTCGGTGCTAGAGTATCTTTGAATTCATGCAGTATAAACACTTTAAAGGTTCAACATAACATGATTGGATTTGTTGGTGCATTAATCATTCACCTTCCCTTTCGCTTTGATGGAGTAGATTATGCTTAGATTTATATGCTTTTGTTATGGGTATTGTAGAGTGGATATGGCTACATAATTTTTTATAGAGCCGTTTCTAACTAGATGACTAAGTTTTAATTGCTACTTCCTCCATTTGTCTTTGTTTGGTTGCTTCTAAGCTGTGCAAATTTATGGTTCTCTGCATGAAACATTCTTATAGCTCTTTAATTTCTGATTTTTCTTTTTGTTCATGTTCTGTTCAATTTGCACCACAGTGCAGTTGTTGGTGTGGTCCCAATATGCTTCTCTCTGCACAATAATTTAGATTTGATTGCTCAACTTTTGGAATTCAGGTTTCATGGTAGATATGAAATCTCATATTAACAGATTGGAGTTGTTAGTTGGTTATGCATTTGAATAGACCCACCCCATTTTAGTGTGAAAGTCATTATTTTTGAACTAGCTATTTTTAGATGCTCTTTCCTATTTGTATTTGCACTCTTTCTTACCAGTAAGTTCGAGTTTAGTTAATTGAATAAGTTGTGGTTGAAGCAACCAGAATAAATACCTATTGAATAAAGCCAACAAAAATGTTATTGACAACTTAGGCTTTTAAGAACAAATCTTAAATCTTCTTTTCCAGTTGTTGAGTCAAAGCTAAACAACTATAATTCTAGCTCCTCTTCTTCTTGGCACATGCTTTATTCATAACCACCACAAAAAAAAGGCATGACAAGAAATCTAATCTAGAGGCAACTGCTACTAATTGCTTGGAATCTAAGCAACTAATCCTAAACACCATAAAAGAAAATCTAAAGGTGGGATCCATACCGTGAAGCTATACATCTGCGTGATTAACACAATGCTCTAAAGATGTGTTGTTATCAATGACCAAGGGACAATAGATGACACATACAGGTATGCATTTCAGACATGGATATGGTATTTGACATGGCAAATCCTTGACCAGCCCTACTTCAATTAAACAAAAACAGACCCTCGGTCAACACATGACGTTATCCACGTGCGGACCTCGTGATTGAGATAAGATAAGATTCCTATCAGATGACAGGGCGCAGGAATTACCCCAATCCTGTTCTCTGCGAAACCCTAGTTGTGAGTTGGTGTGAGATTTGGCCAAATCAGCTGGGACTTGTGCCGATTGAAATTGGATGAAGTTCTTGGTGCGATTTGGTGGATTGGTGTTGTGCATAGCTATTCTTATCATAGTTTAAATTTCACTATAGAGTAAGGTACACACTGTTTTTACCAAATTTAGAGTTTGCGGTCCATCTTCTGAGTATGAGACCTTGCAACTTTAATCTTACCTTTTACCACCAACACCACAAACACCCTTAGCTTTAAATCCACCTCCCATGATTGTTCTCTCCATCACAGGTTCTCACTTCTTCTGGTGTTTTATACATACACCCATCGCCAACGGCTAGTTTGTCAGACTTAATGAAGGAACGACTAGCGGGATTGATACTCTTGATGTCTAACAACTCATTTGGTTTACCCTAAAGCATAGTTTATACTCGTGATAAATTAGCTGCGTCAGTGGTTGAACATGTGTCCACTCACATGGTACACACATTCAACAACCTTATCCCCTTCTGTTATCTATGACGCAATAGCCACATGAGCATTGTGGCTATATATATATGTATATGTACCAGTTAATGTTTCAAATTTTGTTCCATGTATAATTTCATATCCTGAAATGTTCTTTCAGGAGAATTTGCTACTTTGAATCTCTTGTAAAATTTTGAAATTGAACTTGGATGTTTCTTTCGTTCTTCTCTTCTTCTTCTTCTTAAAAGGTTTTGGTGTCTGTGAATTTGTTTCTCTAACTTAATATTGACAGGCAATGGTGGCTCGTGGAGACCTTGGAGCTGAGCTTCCAATTGAGGATGTCCCGTTACTTCAGGTATTTTAGTTCTTGGATTCTCAATCAATGTGAGAGAAATGTGTGCACTGTTCTTTTCTTTGATTGGTTAAACTTAAAACTGTTCTCAGAATCTAATGAACCATGTCTACGCTTTCTTTCATTACCAAATGTCAGATGTTGATTTTATTTGTTTTACCCCTTAGTGCCGCCATCTTCTTTGACCCCGAGAAAGATACGAGATCCTTCATATTTTTATTCCCCTCACTTTTCCTTTATGATATTCTCATTAACTTTTTTTTTTTTTTTCCAATCTTTCTATCTCTTTTTTATTGTTGTTGAAAACTTTTGGTTCCCTTTATTCATGTTTTATTAAAATAGTCTGTTGAGAAAATATGGGATGTGCCATATCTGATACTGTATTGTGAGAGTTCACATTATTAACAAATGGTTTGATGTTGATCTTAAAAAATATTAAAACTGTTTAGATGTTTTGCTTATCTAAATGATACTTTATTTTCTTAATTACATTGCATGAGCCATCTCTATCAAGCTTAATCCTGGTGGTCTTACACTTGGACTTTCAACTCGCATTTCATGATTGGCGTTCCTTACTCTTCTTTGGATTTATCAAGTTCAGGAACCATTGTCTTATTATTATTAGCTTGTCTTAGAAAGTTAACTTTGATTCTATTATCCAAACAGGAGGAGATCATTAGAAAATGCCAAAGCATGCAAAAAACGGTGATAGTAGCAACAAACATGTTAGAGAGCATGATAAATCATCCCACTCCAACTAGGGCAGAAGTTTCTGACATTGCCATTGCTGTGCGTGAAGGTGCTGATGCTGTGATGCTCTCTGGAGAAACTGCACACGGGAAGTAGGTTTCTTTCATCACATCTTATTATTCAAACTTCAAAGGCTTCTTTGTTTGATTCTTTGATTTTTTCTATATGATGTGAAACTCATTTCTTCTTAGGGTTTTTTGTTGCATGAAATCTATTGGGGGAGGGGGAACCACTTTACCTTTATTGAAAATTTGAGGTTGCAATATCATCAACCTTTGCAGTTTTGGTCAAATATGAGAATGGGATCCCCATGGACATGGAAATCCCTTTTTTTTTTGTTTGGGATGGCCATATGAATCACATTCCAGGAGATTGATTTTTTTTTTTGAAGGTAAATTTTTTTTTATTGAAAAATGCTTTGGGATACAATAGGGCACTTTAAGAGCATTAAGGTCCCAAAATCATAGTTCCTCTAGTTAACATAAAAAAAACACCCATCTAAACTCTAGATAATGTGATACCCAACTCCACAATGTGGTTAGGATCTCCATTGCGACCTTGTCAATATTTGCAACTTTGTTATTGAAGATTCTATTTTTGCGTTCCTTCTATACAACCAAAGCAAAAGGAACCAATTTCCATAAAACTTTTCCTTTTGTGGTGAGGTGACTAGGAGTCTTCCACGCCCTTAACATACTACCCATAAATCTTGGCATCACCTAGTACATCCCAAACAAATCAATAAGGTGCATCCACAACGTGTTAATCCAATTACAATTTAGTAAAAGATGAGCTGAATCTCTGGCACCAATCACACAAACTACATTCAATATTCAAATTCACTTCCCTTTGAGCTAACTCTATCTTGGAAGGAAGTTTTTAACATACCATTGTCCATATAAAAAAAGACACTCTAGGAAAAACTCCTTTCTTACAAACCAATTTCATTGAAAAATTGTTATACCTACCGCCTGGCATGTTTTCCGCGCCAACCTAGGGAATCAAAAAGTCACTTAAAAACTGCTCTCTCTATTCTCTTTCCAGATACATTTATCATCTTCATCTCCAATTATATGTTTTCCAACAACCCAGACAACACCACAAACTCATTTAATATCTCCACCGTAAAACCCACCCTGCAAAGATGCAAATCCCAAGTCATAACCCACCCTTCCTTGTTTTCTATTGAATAGTGCATACAATCTAGGAAACCTATCTTCCAAATGTCCAACCAGAATTTTACCTTATCTCCTCTCCCCATAACAACTTCCACTCCTTGGATGAATTCGTCATGATAATTGAAAGTTAGTCTTCCAAGTATTGCTTTATTCATTAATTGAAGAGGTCGAATTCCAAGCCCACCCACATCTTTCAGCAAACAAACCACATCCCAACTCACCGCATGCAAACATGTATCTTCTTCACATCCACACCACAAGAAATTTTAATCATTCTCTCAATTTTGCGAGATATAAAATCAGGAGTGTGGAACAACAACATATAATAAATAGGAATGTTTGAAAGAACACTTATAATAAGTACAAGCCTACATCCCTTTGACAAAAGTTTTACTTTTCAAATAGCTAGACGTTTTCCCATCTACTCAATTATTGGATCCCAAAAATGCTTGGACTTGTTCTTTGCTCCCAAAGGAAGACCGAGATATATCGTTGGCAACACCCCTACATGACAACCAAATACCTCCGCACCACCCCCACTATTAGCCTCTTCTCCCACAACATACATGATACACCACACTCAACCCAAACATACTTGAAAAATTAATAATATATACTTTAAATTTACCACCTAATATCATGCAAGAAAAAAATTATCATCCGCAAACTGAAGGTGAGCAATCTTCCCGTAGGAGACACATGAAAACCAACTAGTAATCCAGCCTCCATAGTCCGTACCACCAATCTACTAAGAGCCTCCACAACAATAGTAAATAAAAAGGGGACATAGGATCTTCATACCTAATTTCCCTCAACGTTATAAAGAAACTAGTCGATGCACGACCTACCAAGATCAAGAAATGAACTGTTGACATATAAATCTTGACCCAACTCATCCACTTCTCACCAAACTCATTTTTCTCATACACCACAATACAAGGTCCCTATTCACATAGTCATATGCTCCCAAAGTCATTCTTACATAATAATCGTGGAGGACAATTTTTCAACCTAGTCAACAACTTCATTAGCCACCATTATCCCATCAAGAATTTGACGATCCTTAACAAAAGCATTTTGAAAAGGACCAATAATAGAAGTTAAGCACAACTTTAACCTCCTTGGCATTGGCTTAGCAATAATCTTGTACATACCACCCACAAGACTAAATAGGTCTAAAATCAAGAAATCGACCCAGCACCTTCCTTTTTCGGAATCAAAGTAATGAATGGCGCATTAAACCTCCAATCTAGAAAATGTGCATTCTGCATATCTATCACCACTTCCATCGCATCCTCACTAATGAACTCCCAACAACTCTTAAAAACCCCAATGGAAAATAGTCTGTTCATGGCACCTTATCACTCCCACAATTCTTCAATGCTTCCAGAATTTCCTCAGAAGCGAATTCTGTCATCCATGGATATAAAGTTGAAGTCCAACACTTCCAACATTGGTCTCCACTCCCCTTCATCATGATATAACTGTTATAAAAGGGACACAATATGTTGTTGAATGATTTGATTTTTTGATCATCCACTAACACCCCATTGATTTTCATCCTCGAAAGATCATTTAATTTTCTTCTCAATAATGTGAAGCTGTGGAAGAACTTGGTATTACTATCAGCTTCTAATAACCACTTAATTCTAAGCTTCCTCCTCCACTTCGCCTCTCCCTCCCTTACCATTTTGTCAACCTCTACCCTCCAACTAGCTATGTTACTAATTTCCTCCATAGTTAAAGCTGAAGATTCTTCTTTTGTGTCCAGAAATGCAATCATCTCCATCAAAGATATAAAATAACCCATCAAAACAACCTCCAAAAGAAAATTCCCAGAGATTGAGGAAAAAAATGGGTCCCAAGGAGATTGCATTTTGTGTTAACTATCGGATGAGTCCTAAGAGTATGAGGAATTGCAGCGATAGGTTGGTGAATTGTTAGGCAAGGGTTTCATCGGAAAAACCTTAGTCCATGTGCAGTTCCTACTTTGCTTACAGCAACAAGGGATGGTAGTCGGAAAATGTGTATCAACAAAATCACTGTTAAATATCAATTTCCTATTCCAAGGTTGGATGATTTGTTAGACCAATTGCTTGATATAAAATAATTGTTACTCATACGTATGTCTTTTTGCTCCTGCATCAAAAGGGGGACTTGAAGGAGAGGAGTTATGTCGTAACCGTTGGATCAGCGGAATCTCATCTGTCCATTATGTTTTAACTTGTAGCCATACGATTAAACTGATCTAATGCAGCCATACGATTAAACTGATCTAATGCAATATTTTGGATTAAATTAATTTGAAGTTTCAACCAGTGGATTTATGTTTATATCTGTGACCAACTGGGACAATTTTAAATTGGGTGTGTTTTGAGTAAAACTATAATTAAAAAAATGAAGTCTGAAAATATTAGAAAAATGAAAACTCTATATAAGCGACGTATCCTTATTTTTGTTTTCTTAGGTCGCCGTATCCGATACCACGTACCCAGTTCGAATACAAACACCTCTGTGTCGTTGATACATAGTTTAGATATACACAGTTCATGAGTTAATTGCTAATTATGTTTCATGGTCGCTTATTTTTTGCATTCGTGGCTTTCACTACCCCATCTTCCATATGAGCTTCATGTTCCTTCTAAACTTAAAGAGTTTTTGTCATTGTATTAATGAAATTCAGGTATCCTTTGAAAGCTGTTAAAGTAATGCATACTGTAGCTTTGAGAACTGAATCGGGTCTACCTAATAGCTCAATTAGTCTTACTCATCCTACCGCTTCCAAGGTAAGTGGTATTTCTGACACAGTGATTTTTCATCTTCTTTATTTGGCTTGTGTTTTATTGCAAGTTGGTTATGTATCTGGTTTGCTAAAAGTCAGGATCATGGCCAAATATGTGTATTCTTTTTCTTCCATCTTGGTTTCCCTGCTATTCTCCTTTAAAAATTTCATAATTATGTTCCTAATTTTTGCATGATGTTTGGTGTTCTACCAGAGCCATATGAGTGGGATGTTCGCTTTTCATGCAACTACCATGGCAAATACCCTTGGTACTCCAATCATTGTGTTCACAAGAACAGGATCTATGGCCGTAACTTTGAGCCACTACCGACCTTCCTCTACAATCTTTGCCTTCACAAATGAGTGAGTTCTTGTCGCTTGAGAATTATTTTTAACAGCATGCAAAACCTTTGACATTCAATTGTATACAATTATCTGAACAGTTTTGTCCTACAGATTAGATTTTGTCAGTAAGGATTAGATTAACTGCCCTATTTTTGTTTCTATAACTTCCTCTTAGAACCTGGTGAATTGCGGGCTACATGGATAGTATGTGTTAAATTCCTATAGCTTATGTTCTTTTAATGTCTTCTATGTTTGTGGCTGGCAGGGAAAGGATAAAGCAGAGGCTGGCACTTTATCATGGAGTCTTGCCAATATACATGAAGTTCTCAGATGATGCAGAGGAGACCTTTTCACGAGCATTAGATCTTCTGCTGGTACTTTCCGGTTGCTTATTTATCCAGTTTCTCTTCACTTCATCATTTCATTGTAATTGATCTTTTTTTCCTAAAATTTCCATGTTCCAGAAAAAGAATTTGGTGAAGGAGGGACAACATGTTACTCTTGTCCAAAGTGGATCACAACCAATTTGGCGAAAAGAGTTTACGCATCACATCCAAGTCCGAGATACCAATTTGGCGCCAAAAGTCAACTCATAACTTCCAAGTCCACCAGATCATAGAATGATTCTGTACTTGAGAAAGAGGAAATTTTTGGTGAGAATAGTTTTCTTTTGTTTTAATGTTTACCGATGTCAGAAATATTATTTATTTTGTCAATAGGTTATTGGAAATGGAGATAGTTACATGAAAGACCACACATTTCAGTTTTCGATTTTGAAAATAGAAGGGTTTTTTTTTTTTTTTTTTTTTTTGAAATTTTCTGAATGCATAATTTCTTTTTTTGTTTGGGATCAAAGTTTGTTACTTGATACACTTTTGTTGATTAAAAATCTCGACCGCATTTCTCATGGAGGGAATAGCTGTTTGTCATCACCTCAATAATGCCTGCCTTTGCATTGCATTTCTTCTTTGAATCTTTGCACCTCTTTGTTCAATCTTTCTCGTCCTATGAACATAGCATGCCAATGTTAAAATCTTAGTCATTGTTCTTCATTTCCATATTCACCATGTTTTGATGTTCCTTATTGTTTCCTTGGGTGCCCCAATATAATTTATCTAGAGTTGCTCCTCACGTTACTCTCTCAAAGAAATCTGCTTTAATTGTCTTTACTCTCTCAAAAGACATAATCCGACTAAGTTTATCACCCTAGATATCAAGCCTGCCGATATGGATTCGAGATTTTGGATTGCCTGGCTTAATATCAATGGTACAATCAACTATCAATCCAACTAAGTTTATTACCCTAGAGTCTCGGGGTCTATTGTCAACCTAAATTTTTTAGTACTTACTAGTTAAAATAGATTGGGATCCAGGATTCAAAATTATATTCCAAAACCACTTTTATGGTCCAAATCGAGTCCAGTGGTGATCCTAAGTCTATGAGGGCCCTGGGCGAACTCTAAAAATAGGACCTTCTTTTGAAAAAAATAATTTAATCCCTTATTTTAATTAAATATAACTCTTATAGCATTTTGAGATGCAAAATCACTAATTATATTGTTGTAATAAATTTTTTCCACCAAGTCACTCTCAATAGACATCATAGTTAACCCATTTAATTTTTCTTGTGACATGGTGGATCGAAGATACAATTTTATCAACTTCAATTTTGATTCATATTATCCCAATTTTTGGATCTTAAATGTTTATTGGCCTTAATTTCTTATCTCCTATTGGTTGATTTGTTTCTTCGTTATCTTGTTCATTTGTTTCTACATTTTCTTGTTCATTTTCAATTATATAACTAATCACTGGTGGAGGATTTATTTCTTCTTCAACATTTGATGTTGATAGCTAATGACCTATCAAGTTCTTTTTTCATTTCATTTCTTTTTTCAAAATCTGACTTATATTTTCTAGGCATCATTGCCAAAAGCAAGAAACAAATCAAACAAACACAAATTACAACAAGAAATAAACACAAATTACAACAACAAAATGGTTTATGAATTAATACAAAATCAACTGCTAAGAGACCTTATTTCCACAAATCAATTTTGGACTTTTTTTTTTTTTTTTTTTTTATAAATTTTTTTGACTTACTATACTGGATTTCACACGTTTTGTCCCCTGCAAACATCCAAACAAAACAATACATATAAATATAATTAAAATCTATTAAAAAACCATTAGTACTAACTAATCTTTGTTCAAAAATATTAAAATTTACTATATAATCTTTGTAACTTACTCTTTTTCTTTTTTTAGTTAGTGATATTTTCTTTTTTCAACTATATTCAAATCCTAAAAGACAAATGATTTTCTTTACGAATCACAGAACATAAGATGAAGTTGGATTTATCGAATCAGAACAAGGTTTGGTCGTTTAGAATTAGAGAGAATAAAAATAAATAAATAAATAATTAGATAGGGAAGAGGAGAGGCGGATTCTGTGGAGAAGAATAAGATGAGTCACAATCATTAATGCGTGTGTTTTCTATGGCGTTTAATCGTTTACGTAAAGTAGTGTGTGTGTTTATCTGTGTGTATTATAAACAAATGGATTTTTAGATTATAATTTAATTTTGAGGTAATATATGTTATAATTAATTTTGATTATATATTTATATACAATTTTGATTATAATTTAATTTTGAGGTAATATATATATATATATAATTTTTTAAAATATGGGGCCCCTAGGCGACTGCCCAAGTCACCCATGCCCAAGGGCGCCCTGTTCGAGTCTTGAGTCTGATGAGGTCTAATCAGGTCTATTGTCAACCTAAAGTTTTAATACTTATTAGTTACAATAGTTGATTCTACCAATGATAATATAAACTCTACTGACTTCTCTAAATAATATTCAAATCCTAATCTGAAAAATGTTCCTAACTTTAGATTGTGATTTAATTTCCAAATAATGAAAGCCAAAGGTTGAAAACCTCATATGTCATTGAAATTAAAATATCACCATTCTATCATATATATTTAAGAAAAAATATTTAGGGTCCAAAACATTGTGTCCATACCAGTCGGATAGTGCTTTATCCAAAATTGTGCCAAATGCCAATGGGTAGTAGCTCATCTGGTGGATCTATGGCAGATAGTATCATAAGTCCAGAGTTAAAAAAAAGGTCCAAGATTGACCCTTGTCGAAGGTGTTTAATCATTAATGTTTGGGGATCCAATCAACTTGTTCACCATTAATTTTTTTATTTGTTATATATATATATATATATATATATTTTCTTATCAATATGCTCTGATACCATATTGAGAATATTCTCATGATTATGCTATTGAATATGGTATTGAGAATATTCTCATGATTATGCTCTCAATTATGCTATTGTGAAGATTGTCTTGATTATGTGAATATTGTACTTTAGGATGATTCCTTATTCGGTCAAATTTGTATAAGGAAGTTAACAGATTGTTAGGGTGATTAGGAGTTGCCTATATTGGCAGAATAGCTTGTATATAAACAACAATAGAACAATGAAAAGATCAGAGCATCGTTCTCACAGAATTATTTCTTTTGTCCTATTATTTGTCATGGTATCAGAGCCATAGCCATTAAACACCGATCATGGCTGACAGTGACGTTCCTACCGGCGAAACTCGGAAGATGATTTCACCTTACGACATCACTTCTCTTGATAATCCTGGACTTTCAATTACTCAGGTTCAATTGAAAGGGGACAATTATGATGAATGGGCTCGTTCATTTCGAACGGCCTTGAGGGCCCGAAAGAAATTCGGGTTCATTGACGGAACTATCACACAACTTGGCGAACACTCATGAGACCTCGAAGACTGGTGGACTATCAACTCGCTTTTGGTGTCATGGATTCGAAATACCATCGAATCTACGCTACGCTCCACTATCTCTCATGTGGAAATAATGCAAGATCTCGGGAATGACATCAAGGATCGATTCTCCATTACTAACGGACTGTGAATTCAACAATTGAAATCAGATCTTGCAGATTGCCAACAGAAGGGGCTGACCATAATGGAATACTATGGGTGACTTAAGCAACTTTGGGATGAACTGGGTAATTTCGAACAATTGCCAACGTGCAAGTGCGGGAAGTATACCTGCAATCTCGTTTCGATTTTGGAGAAAAAACGGGAGGAAGAAAAAGTACACTTGTTTCTTATGGGTTTGGATGACAATTTGTATGGAACGGTGAGATCCAACATATTGGCTCAAGATCCGTTGCCAAACATGAACAAGGTATACTCAATTCTCATCCAAGAGGAGCGAGTAAAGAAAATCGCTCGCGGCAAGGAAAAACGAGGGGAAATTATGGCCCTCGCCACACGAACCCGACTCGACGAAAGAGATAAATCTAGTACGGTGTGTTCACACTGTAAAAGGACGGGGCATGAATCTAACAATTGCTTTGCCTTGCACGGATATCCAGAGTGGTGGGGTGACCGACCCCGAAGCGATGGGAAAGGTGTTGGTGCTGGTCGCGGTAGAGGGCAGTCAAGCGTTCGAGGTAGTGGTCGAGGAACCAAGGGTCTGCATCGTGCCAACGCTGCTCAGACAGGTTCTGCTGGGGCAGGAGTGACTGAGACATATGCATCTCCACTGCCCGGGCTGAATACCGATCAATGGCAGACACTTCTCCAAATGCTGGGCGGGTCAAAATCCGCAACGACCGATAAGATGACTGGTAAGCCTTGGATTATTGACACGGGAGCTTCGAATCACATGACTGAGACGATCGGGGATCTCCGTGACTTAAGGATGATTGCTCAATGTCCCTGTGGGATTGCCAGATGGGAGTAGCGTTATCGCCACTAAAGAGGGGACGATCATTCTTGAAAGAAATTTCTGTTTGAAAAATGTTCTTTATGTGCCAGGGCTAACTTGCAATTTAATTTCTGTGTCGCAATTGACTGATCACTATAACTGTTTTATCCAATTCACTAATGATCTGTGTGTTATACAGGACCACACTTCGAGGATGCTGATTGGTGCGGGTGAACAACGCGATGGACTCTATTACTTTCGGGGGCTGCCACAGGTTCACGCAATAAAGACCAATAGTGTGGTGTCTCTTGATCTATGGCACCAGCGACTGGGTCATCCATCTCTACAAGTAACAAAGTTAGTTCCCGAAGTAAGTTTTAGTGAAACAAAAAATCGCTTTAATAAAAATTGTGATGTTTGCCAGAGGGCAAAACAAAGAAGAGATAAGTTTCCTATTAGTGAACATAAAGCTTCGACTATTTTTGAACTTATTCACACTGATTTATGGGGACCTTATAGAACAACTTCTTCTTGTGGTGCTTCTTATTTTTTTGACCATTGTTGATGATTTTTCCCGTGCTGTATGGATTTATTTACTTGTTGATAAGAAAGAGGTCTCCCATACTCTTCAAATGTTTTTCTCAATGGTTAAGAGACAATTTGATAAAGAAGTCAAAATTTTGCGGAGTGATAACGACACTGAATTCACTTGCCTGCGACAATATTTTCTTGATCATGGGATTGTTTTTCAAACGTCTTGTGTTGAATGGAAACACCAACATATTTTGAACGTAGCTCGGGCGCTGCGTTTTTAGGGCTCTCTTCCTATTGAGTTTTGAGGAGAATGTGTGTTAACGGCTGGATACTTGATAAATATGACTCCCTCATTGGTCTTGAATGGGAAAACACCCTATAGTGTCTTATATGACAGCACACCCACTTACGATCACTTGCCCATTTTGGGGTCCTTGTGTTATGCGCATGTGCAAACGGGGGATAAGTTTGCCAGTAAAAGTCGAAGGCGCGTCTTTGTTGGGTACCCTTATGGAAAAAAGGGGTGACATTTGTATGACTTGGAGAAACGAGATTTCTTTGTTTCTCGTAATGTTGTATTCTTGGAAGGAGTTTTTCCCTTTGTAGATAATTTTAATTTAGACCACGATGGTCTGCCTAATGTCGAGGCGGTTCACGAGGACTTTGAGGAGACATCTGCGCCTGTTTTGAGGGGGGGGGGGTGCCGAGGAGTTTGTATAGCCAGATGGGGCTGCTGGGCAGTCGGCATGTGCCGAGGAGTTTGTTCAGCCAAATAGGGCTGCTGGGCAGTTGGTGTGTGCCGAGGATGGGGCAAATGCTGGTGCCGAGGAGTTTGTACAGCCGGATGAGGCTGCTGGGTAGCCGGTTTGTGTGGACCAGGAGGACAACCCGGACGCAAGTCAGGAAGATGTGTTGGGCAGGGGTCAACGCAGAAGGCAAGCCTCGGTACAACTCCGTGATTATGTTACTCATACCATTCGAAAAATGAGTCCATCCGTACCAGCATCACCCGTACCACGACATTCCTCAGGTACACCCTACCCTATACACATTATGTAAATTGTGATAATTTTTCTGTGTGACATAGACATTTTCTTGCAGCCTTGAAAGCGAATCGGGAACCTGTGTGCTATACTGAGGCCGCAAAAGATAGCCGCTGGAGGGATGCCATACGACGAGAAATTGAGGCTCTTGAGATTAATGCAACCTGGGTTGTAGCAGATTTGCCACCAGGAAAGAAAGCTCTAGGATGCAAGTGGATATACAAGATCAAGTATAATTTTGATGGTACCATTGAGCGATTGAAGGCTCGGCTGAATATTCTTGGAAATCATCAAATTGAAGGAATTGATTATACAGAGACATTTGCTCCAGTAGCTAAGATGGTTACAGTGAGGGTCTTTCTTGCCGTTGCGGCTGCCATGAATTGGGAAGTTCATCAGATGGATGTTCATAATGCATTTCTACATGGTGACCTTACGGAGGAGGTATACATGAAATTACCACCCGTTTTTCAGGTGGGGACTTCCGGGAAGGTGTGCAAGCTTAGGAAATCATTATATGGGCTGAAGCAGGCACCCCGGTGCTGGTTCGCTAAACTGTCAACTGCTTTGAAGAATTATGGTTTCAGCAATCTTATTAAGATTATTCTTTGTTTACTCTACAGAGAGGTGCGGTTCAGCTCAGTGTTCTTGTTTATGTCGACGACCTTATCATCTCTGGGCGTAATCCGGTTGATATACAAAAATTCAAGGGTTACCTTAGTGCTTGTTTCCACGTGAAAGATCTGGGTCCTTTAAAGTATTTCTTGGGGGTAGAAGTGGCACGCGGACCAGATGGGTTTGTACTTTGTCAACGCAAATACGCGCTTGACATCATTTCTGAGGCCAGATTGCTAGGGGCAAGGCCCGCGGCGGTGCCATTGGAACATAATCACCGACTCACCTTGTCTACGAGTCAAGAGCTCGTTGATCCGGAGCCTTACCATCGCTTGGTGGGGAGGCTAATTTATTTGTGTTTTACTCGACCCGAATTATCTTATAGTGTTCATGTTTTATCTCAATTTATGCAACGTCCTCGGGCAGACCACTGGGAAACTGCTTTGCGGGTGGTCCGGTACTTAAAAGGTAATCCGGGTCAAGGTATACATTTGAGTAGTAAGTGTGACATGCAGTTACATGGGTGGTGTGACGCTGACTGGGCCGGATGCCCATTGACTAGTCGGTCCCGCCTCACTGGGTGGTTAGTGTTTCTTGGGAACTCGTCGGTATCTTGGAAGACGAAGAAGCAACATACAGTATCCCGTTCATTCGCAGAGGCGGAGTACTGGTCTATGGCTACGACTACATGTGAGTTGAAATGGCTAAAAGTTTTTTTAGCTAGCCTCGGGATGCCCCATACACGTCCTATGTCTCTTCATTGTGATAGTCAGGCGGCTCTTCATATATGTCAAAATCCCGTATTTCATGAATGGACAAAACACATTGAGGTCGATTGTCACTTTGTCCGTGATGACATTGTTGCTGGAAATATCAATCCCACCTTTGTCCCGTCCAATGCGCAACTCGCTGACATTTTCACAAAAGCATTGGGCAAACGACAATATGAGTATCTAGCTTCGCAAGTTGGGCATACGGGATCTCCATGCACCAACTTGAGAGGGGGGGGGGTATTGAGAATATTTTCATGATTATGCTATTGAATATGGTATTGAGCATATTCTCATGATTATGCTATTGAATATGGTATTGAGAATATTCTCATGATTGTGCTCTCAATTGTGCTATTGTGAAGATTGTCTTGATTATGTGAATATTGTACTTTAGGATGATTGCTTATTCGGTCAGATTTGTATAAGGAAGTTAGCAGATTGTTAGGGTGATTAGGAGTTGCCTATATTGGTAGAATAACTTGTATATAAACAACAATAGAACAATGAAAAGATCAGAGCATTGTTCTCACAAAATTATTTTTTTTGTCCTGTGTCATAACAGATTGGATTTAGATTTGAGATACGAAATCTTATCTCGTTATTATTTTAATCAATTTGGAATGGATTGGATCTAATCCACTTGATTGCCGACCCTTTTGCGAATCATAATAATTCATGTTCTCAAGTAGACCCGGCCCTGTCGCTTTGCATTATTTATTATGGAGTATGGAGACTAGAATTATCAACATTGACGATAAAAAAAGTTGTTCAAGACAGAAGACTCCACTCCAATGTACACAAATCAAATCCCATACAAGAAAACTAACTCTGAATCACATTTGAAATCTCCCGTGTTAATTCCATATGCCTAGCAATAGAATCAACGAATCGGAGATAAGTAACATAGAAAAACTAGAAGGCCTTAGATGACATGCCCCTCCTGAACCCCTTTCCTCTATACTCGATCAAATTGAACTCTTAGCCATGCACACATACACACACTTCGGTTAAAAGTATAGAAGTTTCGGAGAAAATGAGAGTTAGAGAGCTGTCCAAAAGTTGCGGCTTCTTTATTTATTTTTATGTACCTTGATATGGCTCTTGAAATACTATAACAGAATACTTATTTAGACTCTGAAACTATTATTCTCAGTCCCATCGTTATGGTTGCATCCATGTGTGCTGTCATCGCTGCTACTATCTTCATTACTATCGTTGATCCTGCATTCTAGCTTGATACTTTTGTACCATCTTGCACAAACCACGTAAACCAAAAGGTCAATGCTAGTTAGTGCAGCTAGGAGGAAGAAAAACTTGTCTAGGTGACCGCTGTTCAAGTTGCCAGGGATCCATCCTGGCATGTTATCCTTGGTGGATATTTTCATGACTACGCTAACAAGCAAACTGCTAACATAGTTCCCTAACGAAATTGAGCACATGCAAAGAGCGCTTCCAAAGCTCTTTAGTCCATCCGGCGCCTGTCCATTGAAGAATTCCAATTGACCAACATACATGAACACCTCGGAAGCACCTATAAGTGAATATTGAGGTACCTGCCAAAAGATGCTCATAGAGCTTGAATTATCGCAATTTTTGCAATCTTCCCTAGCAGATTTGAGTCTATAACATTCTACAATTCCAGCTGACACCATTGCCATGATTGCAATTATGAGCCCAATTCCCATCCTTTGGAGTTGGGTAATCCCTTTAGATGCTTTCCCATTCTTGAGCCTGCTTACAAGAGGATCAAGAACTCTTCGATAAATGAAAACAAAAAGTGCCACACTGAGAATGTCAAACCCAGACATGCTAGCAGGAGGGATGCGGAAATTTCCAACATCAGTCTTCATTGCTGCACCTTGTTCGACAAAGAGAGAAGCCATTTGAGTGAATACTACTGAGTATATTATTGTGCACAACCAAATTGGGAGGAGTCTCAATATGCATTTGACTTCTTCGACTTGAGTAATTGTGCAAAGATGCCATGGGCTGTGACGACCATTCTCTTGTGAGACCAAGTCCTTGGAGGTGATAATTGCTGCTCTGTCCAAGAATCTACATAACATGTACAAACATCATTTAGTAAAACAGAAAACTCCTAAAGGTGAGCAAGTTTGCAGCAAACGCTAGTTCAGGACCAATTGATCACCACCCGCCCCTTGGATGAGAATATGATCGATCACACATAAGCAGATTTATGTTAAGCAAACAAATAACTAGCTTCCAGTATGCGATGACACCAGTTTTAAACACAAGTGGAGTTGGAATATCCCTTAGTATTAGAGAATCTGTAGTGTCTACCCATATGAAAAGAAGAGGTCTTCACAAATAACTTTTGATTAGAGTAAAATACTGAGCATTTGTATAAGAGGGCTGGTATGGACTTACTTGAATTCTTGGGTGTGGAGTATCTTTCTACCACCCTTAATGGCACATTCCTTTCCATTCACTTCATATAGATCATCTCCAGCTGGTGGCATTTCCACCCTCCATTTCTTCGATGCCGCGATGATCACTTGGCAAAATCTAGAGAGAGGGTTGCCAGTGGGCTTGAAGTGTCTGTATCTTGGGGTTCCAGCAAGAAACAAAACTAATGCTACAAAGGCAGATCCAGTGGAGGCCCAGAAGCCCAAGGTCCACATACCTTCATCCTCAAAGTATCCAAGGAAGGTGTTTGAAAAGAGGGAACCAAGATTTAAGGCCAAGTAGAAGTAACTAAAGAATGACACCTTTGAATGCCCTTCCTTAGGATGCTCTTCATCAAACTGATCAGCACCAAATGTTGCTATGTTTGGTTGATACCCTCCATTTCCTAGAGCAACCATATAAGTGGAAAGATAGAACAACCCCATTTCAACTGATGAATGGCGGCGGCATGGCTCTTCTTCATTTCCACAGCCATTAGGTTTGACTAAGAACATGTAAGACGACAAGGATAACAATGCCAAACCCTGTCATCAGACGAAATAATGCCATACTGATCAATATACATATGGTGATGAGATATAGGATATGATCATCCCAAACAATTCAAATTTACATCTTTCTTTGTTGATGGACCATGCAGAAAACCTTGCATACAACATACATGCACTTCGTTGGATGCTTGCACATGTAATGTCATTTTGATTCTTATAATGTATTAGGTTTGTTTCTCAATTAAGTGTAAACAATTTTTATTTTCTTCTTTAGAAGAAGACATCCAATGCATAATAGTACTGTAAATAGCACATCTTTGCAACATCGCATGTGTAGGATGCCTTAAGAACGCACACATCTAATATGTCTTAGCTTTGTAGACTAGCCAACCCATAATTGATTTGATTAGGGTCTTAGCTGAAAATGAATTGTCTGAAATGAGTTATAAGGAAACTGATGTAAGAAAGATGACTTACTATGACAAAAATGACTTGAAAGATGGCACATGTCTTGTATCTTCCCCAATAGGAATCACTAAGGAAAGCTCCCACAAGAGAGAAGATATAAACTGTTCCTGTCCATTTGCTAACGTTGTTCGCTGCAGCTGCATTGTCCTGTTGTAACACTCTTGTTAAGAAGAGAACAAGGTTCACCCCTACTCCGAAGAAGGCCAAAGTTGCTAAACCTTGATTCACTGTGATCATTAACCAAAACAAAGCAACAAGACAAGTTGAAGTTTAGTTTCAAATTAGAGTTAGCAATTGCAACTGACCTAGCTAGCTAGCTACATCCACAACAACATTAGCCTACATAACATTAAGGTGATAACTAGATAGGATCCACGCACATGATGCACATGCACCAGTGGTCCTCATATCATTATCTTTTTCTCATTGATCGCGAAGGAAGGGCATTGTCTTTTTTTTTTAGTTTGCAGGCAATTCACTTTCGGAGGAGAGCTGAATTCAAAATGGGGTAAGGTTCCACTGGTTAATTTTATCATGGGGTTGTAAGTGTTTGATTGATCGCGCAAACCTAACTCTCACATCAATTGAAAAACAATATCGTTTATATTCAAGATTGACGTGGTTAATGCTTATATATATAGGCATTCAAGGACGTTCATAAACACATGGTTGCGTACAAAAGTTTCCAATATTTTCTGTTCTTACTAGATATATGCACTGAACTAATTTAATGATCATCAGTACTTACTAGATATATTTATTATCTAGTTATAGAGCTACAGATTTTCACCACAAAAACCGACACTGGATCGATCATCTCTCAACTGGATCTGATCTGATCTGATCAGATCTAGGGTAGTTGGTTGGAATCCATTAATCATCAAGGCATAAATTAATTACAAGATAAACCTATATATTTTTAGTTTAGTTTAGTTATCATCACACATACAAAAGACCTGTATGGAATTAGCAGCGAGGAGCTATGGGTGATTGATTATATTTATCTTCCAATAGATATACTATATATAGATATACTATATATAGTCTTCTTGTTTACACACATGTATAGATGTGCATGGGGAATGGAAGACAGTAGAGAGCGAGACTAACAACACTTACGTATCGTCTTTTCCCTTCCCTTAATTATTATAAGGAAAACTGATTTTACAGTATCTCCCCCTCTTTAGATCAACAAATGTTGATGATAAGCTTATCAGAGTGAAAGAGAGATCCTATATATACATCCTACTTACTAGTACTAGTAGACTTCTAGTATTTTCAAAGGGATCTTTGATTGATTTATTTATTTTTTTAAAATTCAACAAAAACTGGAAGGGATGAAGGAATGATGATTTACGTACCTAATATGAGGGTTCCAGCGGACCAATTTCCAGTTGATGAACGAATTGCAGGGCGGCCTCGCCCATCAACGGTGCCATCAAGAGTGCATTCTTCTTCTTCTTGTTTCTTTTTCTTACTTCCCACTGGCACCATTTCCCTCTTAGTCAGCTTACCGCCATCCTGCAGTGGGCACCATCGATCATCATATCAGCAGTGAACTAATTACTACATATTACCCAACGTGGTCGATTGGATTGCATTTGCATGGAACAAATATATTTCAAAGCAAGCTTTACAATAAAATTCGATACGGGGAGATGGGTCTTATGTAGAGAAATTTCTCTAAACCAAATGAAATTGTTGAATTAGTTTATAAGATGGCCGGTTACAATAATATGCACCCAAAAGTAATGGATGATGATGAATATAAGAGATACATGCAAACAAGCATCCTAACATGCATCAACATATATGACCACCTTGAAAGATGGATTGGTAAACATGCATAGATAGTGAAGAGTCATGTGTGTTATAGGAGGTGAGAGAGATAATATAAGCATTACAAACCTCTATGGGAAGATCAAAGCTTGGCATTATTGATGGTTTTGAGAAGAGAATATTGAAAAGAAGAGAACAGAAGACAACACAGGACAAGGGTGAGAAGAGAACAAAATGAAGAAGAGGTTTTGGATATAGAAGAGGAGTGAGAGAGGGTCAGAATATATAGAGGTAGAAAGGTTCAAGTGGATGGTGGAGATTTGAGAACTGAACAAATGCCTTTATTCTTTCATTCATCTATTTAGCTTGGCTATGGTGAGATGATATCATAGACAGATGAACAAAAACATTGGGAATTAAAAAAAAAAAATTAGAAATACAAAAAGTAAATAGGGAGGGGGTACTTTTGTTGCAATAGTAGATTGCAGTGACCAAAGCTTATTACTGGAATGGAATGGAATGGGTTGTCCTTTTCTCTAGGCATCCTCCTTTCATTGGTTTGGTTAGATTTTGACAGATTTCATATGACAACGACTACATCATACCATTTCTTATTTTTCACAGCACCACTGATAAATATGCATAACAGATAAATTCTTTTTTTTTTTTTTTTTTTTTTTTTTTTTTTTTTTTTTTTTTTTTTTTTTTTTTTTTTTTCACACCACTAATAAATATGCATAATAGAGAAATCCAAACTCAAAACAAAAAAAATGCAAAATAGAATAACTTTCGACCAATTTAAACTCTCAATTTAGACTGATTCTCAAGTTCATCAAAACACAAAAGTTGTAGTAATATGAGTTATCTAATAAATACAACTTGAATCACTTGAAAATGTTTTGAAATGAGCAATTTATGATCATTTTACTAAAATCGCACAAATCTGTCTTACAACGAAAACATGATAGTGTTCTTGACTTTCGGCCAACTTATATGCTCGATCAAGACCGATTCTCATGTTGATCAAAACACAAAAGTTGTATTACTCTGAGTTATCTAATAAACACAACTTGAATCACTTGAAATTTTTTTGAAATGAGCAAGTTATAGTCATTTTACTAATGTCGCGCATATCCGTCCGAAAATTGAAAACGGGAGTGTTCCTGATTTTCGGCCAACTTATGTGCTCGATCGAGACCGATTATCAATTTAATCAAAACACCAAAGTTGTAGTACTCTTGAGTTATCTAATAAACACAACTTGAATCACTTGAAAATGTTTTGAAATGAGAAAGTTATGGTCATTTTATTAAAGACACACAATCTATCCGATTTTTTATTTATTTGTAGTGTATTACTGGGTATCTGAAAAGCAAAATCAAATCAACTATAGGTATTTTTGCCGCTAAACAAACACTAATCATTACAAGTTAGCAAGTATATATGCACAAGCAATCCACAAAATTGTATTCATGAAAACATCCTCTGTTGACTGATTGGTTCCATTATAACTTAATTTCTGAATTATTTGTTGCAATTAGTGTACTTTCAAGTCAAATTTATTGAACAACTTGGTCTATTAGGCAAGACTTGGGGCAGGTACTTTCTAACACAAACATATTAATGGTTCAGTAATGACCCAGAAAAAGACCTGAACAACTTGGTTTATTAGGCAAGACTTGGGGCAGGTACTTTCTAACACAAGACCTGATTTCCCTTTAAAAAAATTAAGAATTAAAGTAAAAATGTAAAATCAGAAGATTGTGCTAGTAAATTTTAAGCTATTAATAAGTAATGTGGGTTGAGCAAAACAAAAGAATTAACTAGCTAGCTCAACAGATGATTTGTATTGCATCTAACATCTTTTAACCTTTTCTTCAATTATGAAGGTAGCTAAGATATGATTCCATGTATTATATACCCAATTAAGTTTATGATAAGATTTTCATGTTCTCTTCTTTTTCTAAGTGGAAACACTTGAATTTTTCTAGAATGTTATTTTATGCTTATTGATTGTTGAATGATAAACTTTAGATAAGCAAATAATAACTCAACTTTCCTACCTTGCTCTGCTCAACTTGGTTGGACATTCTGCCATCATTCTGATATGCAAAATAATTACTTTATCTAAAATTCTTGTTATATTCTTTGTTAGGTTCCATGAAAAAGATTTATACTCTAGGTTTTCTTATTTTATGATCTTAATCTTGTAATAAAAACTATATTCAATAATAGTGGTGATCTACATATGTGTATAGCACTGATCAGCATCTTGTCCGTTCCAATTCGTTTCCATGAATCATTGGACATTCATTCATTGTCAAGGTTAGAGATTCATTGTCAGCATATTAGTACCAATTAGATACATAAATTACTAATGAAAATGCTCCATTGGTTTGGTTTTGGTTTGCATTAACTTCAAGGATAACCTTAATAATAAGGTTCAAGGACAAATAAGTTTTAGTGTGATGGCTCAGTGGTTGAACAGTGGGTTTGGGTTTTTAGGTTAATTTTCGGGTTTGGGTTTTTAGGTTAACTTTCGGGTTTGGGCTTAGTAATAGGTGAATTTGGATTTATTTAGGTATGATAGTCGACTTGTCACCCGTTACTTTGTACGGTTATTTGAACCAACCAATTGATCATTTTTTGAATCGCCGCCTTAATGCGATTTCATATTTTACGCTCAAATTCCTACAAAAACATGAAAACGAAATAATTAGAATAAAATATAATAATCAAAACACTAACAAATATAAATTAAGAGATATATTATGTAATAGTTATGTGAATATTAAATACCCAAAAACGTATATTTTGCTAGTCCTCGAGCAAAATAAGAAAATTAAAATCCTAACTCACTTTCGTAGGAATCATCGGTTGCATTTACCTTAAACGTGCAACAAAAATTTAAACCCTTAGATTACTTCTAGTGGATGATTTATAGTCTCGTGAGGGTTTCCAGAAATGTTACCCACAAACATTATGACTCAATAAATTTAAAAAACATGGTAACTTGATCACTCTATCTATTATCCTCAGAGTAATAATCTAATTGCTAAAAATTTCAGAAAACAACTAACAATGTTACAATAATATATCAAAGAGTCTAACAACGATTTAATAATATACAAAGGTTAAATAAATTTCATCAATCATTTTCAATTCGAAGTGTGTGTACATGACCTTATCAATATAACTTTCTTTTTCACAGTAAAAATACGACTAGATAACCTTTAGATAGTGAGTTTTATGATAATGTAATTTAGTACATGCATGTGTTAATACGGAATTTTACTTTGTGTTTACCATTTTAATTTCTGTTTTTATATGTGATGTTGAACATGCTTGAAACGTATAATTTAAGCTATTCTAAAGTAGGCCTTAGTCCATTCAGAACGTAAATCGCCATCCTTTCATTCAAAAGTCTCTAAAGTAATCTTTACCATCACCATCATACAGCTAACAACTACTGGTTCTCTATCGACACACAACTTGGTTTTCCTGCTATTTCAATGTTTTCTCCAACTTTCCTTCTCTTTGCAACTTTTGGAAGAACAGTTGGTTCATACAATATATGTTTGTGATGGTTACTTTGTTGTTGTTGATGTTGGTTGTTCATACTAAATCCAAACAAACATCAATTTGAATCACGAGGTTAAGGCTAGCTAGATCTCTTTATGCTATCCCTTCATTTGGCTGGAAGCTCAACCTAGCTAGTTAGTTAGTCATATGATGATGATCCATTTTGACTTGACCTAAATCAACAAAATAGACTGTAAATGGCTTTTGATATCGAATAAAGGTCTTTGCATGCATTCCATAGCTGTCCCTCCCTCCTGGAAGTTTAATTAAATTGTTTTTTTTTTTTTTTTTTTTTTAAGATGAAAGTTTCATTTGCACCCTAATTAATGCATGCATGCATACCACTAGCTATTTGCCTATTTCCATCACCCTAAATTGAGACTATATGACTTACCTCGATAACCACTCTTAATTTCTTTATTTATCTATCACATGGTCGATCAGAAACAATGAAACTAATGAGAGAGAACTGGAGGAAAGGAAGAAAGGAAAAAGATGAGAAAAGGATGAGCGAAAGGGTTGGTGGAAATCATAAGTGGGAATCAAAGCCCTATTATAGCAAGATAGGGGTGGTGGTGATGGTAGTATGTAGTTATCATAAACAAGGTGAGAATGATGGCATGAATTGACAAAAAATACATTAACTTTGTATTTAGACTAGCTGATAAAACACACACATGCGAGTACACACTTCATTTCAGTATTTGTAGCAAAGCACGAAAAATTAACATTTGAAGGAGTTGGAAATTTTAGAAACCATTAATTTAAAATAGGGTTGAACAAAAAAACAGACCAAACTGATTAAACCAACCGAATCGATCAAAACCGAACCAATCAGGTTTAAATTTGGTTTTTGTTTTAAAAAATTCAAAACCAAAGTGGTATGTTTGGTTTTTGGTTTCTATGTGATTTTAACAGACCAAATCGAACCGACCGAATATATGTAATTAATAATATATCATTTATATAAAAATAATATAATATGTTTAAAATAGTCGGTCGGTTCGGTTTTGGTTCAATTTTAGTCGGTTCGGTTCAGTTACGATTTGCATAAATTAGAATTGGTTTGGTTTCGAATCGGTTTTGGTAATGGTCAGTTCGGTTTCGGTTTGAAAATTTTGAAATCGACCAAAGTTGATTCGGTTTGGTTTTCAACCCTAGAGTAATACAACATAAAAAGAGTTTGTATCGCTCCTCCCCAATCCCTCTCTTTTACACTTTGTTTTTTCTGTCCCTTTAAGTGTGTAATTAAAGAAGTTTTTAGCGGTGTAGTAGAGAACCTACATCCATAATTCTTTGTAAAAGGGCGGGCAAGGCCTTTTAATGGATCCCAAAACCGTTTAATTTCCTCTAAACATTGTTTGAAGGAATTATATCCTTTACATGTCTTACCAGCTGATCTAGCATTCGTTGGAATGTTATACTGTATATGTTACTAATAATAATATGTGTGACGTGAGTCCAATTAAGAACACAAGTCCCTCCCTCTAAACTTGCCCAAAAGGATTAACTGCCGTTAAGACTGCCTAGCCAAGACTTCTTCTTAAGCAATCCAAAAATATAGTGAACCTTGAAGACTCTTGCTGTTGCTGTTGTTGTTGCTATCATTATCATCACAATTAGACCACACTACTTTGTTTCTCTGTTTCACTTTCAACCCTTAAAGTACTTTTCAAAGAAAGAGAGAGAGAGAGGTCTCAGTCTCTAGTGACAAACAACAACATCACAATTAACCCCATCCAAATCACTAGCTAGCTATGTTGTGCTTCCATTTGATATGTCACAGCTCAGACCAAAGTAGCGTATACAACTTATGCATCAACCCATGCATGCATGTTTTCAATATATATCACCATAATCTTAGGTAGTAAATAACCTAGATCCATCCATTTAATCCAATCGCTCCTCTTATGCTCTACTCCATCCGATCAATCATCCTAGCTAGCTAACTCATCAATCAATGAGGCCATGTTTACTACTAGCTAAGCACATACATATATAGTTTCTTCAAACAGTTTCAGAATCTTTTCATGCAAATCATCTATCTATTCTCATAATTAGCAACCAAGAAGAAAACATAAGCATACATAGGCTTAGTAGTTGGTAAGACTTCAAAATCAACACTCCAGTTGTTATGCACTTATCAACATGTCTAAAGTAATTGTCACTAAGGCCGGTTGTGAAAAGCAACTGCTCATATTCATCAGTTGATGCCCGACTTATCAAAAGCAGCCCATATAGGTCAAATTGGATTTTCCCTTTCATATCTTTTATTTTATAATTGCACAAACCATGAGCTTATTATAAATTTTCCTTGTTTACAAAACAAACTTTAATTAATATTGTATTATATATGTTAGGCCAGATGTCCCATTTTGATGTGTCGGATTCCACTTATCCCACATATGTCATGTCAAAATATAACATCAATACATCTATCATCGGTGAAAATCAAAACCTCACTTACATATGTTGCTACTACTCAATACATACAATGATTTCTTTTGAGGCAAACAAGGACTTTTCCTAGCCCGCACGCTTAGAATATCTTACTGGTGTGTGGCTCAGTTTCTCTAGCTAGTAGCCTGTTACAGTGGTTCTTGAATTCTTCAATATCTTATACCATAAGTAAACAAGATTGATTTTGAATTATTACGGGTCATCACTTGAATCACTTATCAGTTGTGGGAAACTAGTCTTCGAAAACTTATCCTGAGATAAAGGAAAAAAAAAACTCTGATAATGGATCCAATATGATTTATAAAGAAAGAAAAACGAACATTCATGCATGTATTTTTACATCATTTAGCATGATTTGGCCTCAGATGTTTTCATGCTTCTCTGGAGTTAAGAAAGTTCAATCACGCATGACATGGTGAGGTATGATTAATTAAAAAAAAAATATACAGTTATCGTTCCTAAACCCACTAGCAAATTATTGCTTGTTTGCTAATAGTGGATTGTTCATGTCACCCAACATTAATGGGAAATCAGAAAGCACACTATTATAATCACGCCAAAATAATTGTCGTCATTAATCAAAAAGTTTAAATAATGACATAAACCACACTATATATATATACAGTGAAAAACATGTTTGGAAGACTTCCTTTTTATCACCATTACATGATCTGCAGATAAAATTAACACAAGTTCTCAAGAAGAGGTGAAGAGGGACAAATGTTGAGTAAGTCTAGCCGGCCTGGTTTAGGCTATAAACCAGGCCGGCTAGAATTTTTGATGTTTGAATCAAGTTGTAAATTTGGTAAGGTAGGGTCAATCATCTTCTCTTCCATCTATGCATATATAAGTAGGAGGAAACCTAATATATTTTTAGTGGATTGCCACACTAAGTGCGCGTGCATAATTACGATAACAACGATATCTTTTTTATGAGCCAAGCATCAATGTTAGTTGGATTTAGTTTTTAATAAATAATGCTTATACTTTACATGGTGAGGTATGTGTGTGGCTCTTCATTAACCACAAGATTTATTACAAAATTAATTAGCATCCATAAGTATACAAATTGGTGATTACTTTTGCTGAATTAAGCACAATGTGACACATGGACAGGTTCTTTGACTAATTTTGGAAAATAATTGGTGCATAGGAGAGGATGGCAACAAAGTCATATGGTCATCTAAAAAGGATTTGATTGATATCTCAATCAACTTTTTTGTAATCCATAATTAATTAACTTTGACAATTGTTATCTCATTGCTATCAATCACTAATATTGAGAAATACCAGACAAAACAATGTATGGTGATTGGCCTTGAGTATGTTGGTGCCTAGATTTTGAGTGATGTTAACACTGTAGATTTTTTTTAGGTTAAACAAACATATTTCTGATTTCAAACAATCCAACTTTTATAATGTTTTAATTTTGTTTTGTTTATGGAATTTTCTTCCACGGAATGTCAAATGATAAATTTCAAAATAATCATCTGAAGGGTAGCATGCCCGTTTCATATTCAGGAATAATCAAAATTTTCTTTTCCCATGGCAAATAGTGCCATCAAACACAAACTTACAGAGAAATTGTAGGAAGAAAGAGGAATATTGACAAATTTTTAGGGCGCGTCTGATTTTTTTTTTCAATGGAAAACTATATATAAGCATAGTGGAAATGCGATAGTAAGTGAAAAAAAAATCATTCTATGATGTCAAAGATAACAATGTTTTTTTAATTTTTCATGGAAAAATATTTTTAGCCTCCCCCTGGAAGTTTTTATTTATTTTTCCATGAGTTAGGGAGAAGATATGTAATGGAAGCTCACAAGCTTTATGCTCACTCCACCTCCCTCCCACGCAGTCTTTTTTCTCATATTCTTCCGTTATGATTTCACTATTTTTGAGTTTTCATTATCAGAAATACAATTCAACTATACCCTTAATTAAGCCTTCAGTAGGGAGAAGCGGTTCACCAAAAAGAACAAGTACAAAGAAAAAAAGGATACATTATGAATTTTTCTACACAAAAAATTAAACCATCTGAATTAATCACATTGATTAGTAGAATGATAGGAAGCAAAATAAATGTCAAAATCTTGGTGGGAATAACATGACGCAAAATCTTCTTAAATACCTCATCGACCTCCTCCCTATTTCTAAAACATGGTTGTTATTGGCAGACTCTATTTAGATTTGGGCAAGCTCCAAATTTTTTAATCAAACTTGGAAAATAGCTCTACATTGGGGTGATTTGGGGTGACTAGGGGCATTATTGGGATTTCTATTCCGCAAGTTAATCTGGGATGTCAAAGAATCTCACAACCCAATCTGGAATGTTGAGATTAGGTCGACCCTGGCTTTTCCAGCTGCCAATGGCGGAAGTCAACCGGTTGTGCTTGCAAGCGCCCCAGTCGTAGCCAATAAGCCTCCTCGTAACATTTTCCAAGCTTTGGGGATTGTTAAGACCGTTTCTATCGATGTGGAACCTATGAAAGGAATTCGATTTCGTAAGGAAGGGAGTCCAACTTTGTCCATGAATATTTCGGTTGCGAAGAGATGTGAAAGGTATGATGAACGATTTGTGATATTGCTTAAATTTTCTAGTTATTGCCCTTCCTTGGAAGCTATTCAGAAGACGATAAACAAATCTTAGGGATTGATGGGTGATTTTATGATGGGGTTGTTAGACCCCATAGACGTTCATGTGCGATTCCAAGCGGAGGAAGAAGCCAAGAAAACTTTATCGAGGGATTCTTATATGATAAGGGTTAGATTCAAAGCTTTTTGATGGCACCAGGGCTGCAACCTTAAGGAAGATTCGGTTTGGGCGTCATTATAGGTGGATTTACTAGATTTGCCGATGCAGTTCTTTCATCCCTTGTTCTTGAAGGAGGTAGGTAATTCCATTGGTTCTGTTATGAGGATAGACAATAGCATGTATGGTTTCACTAGATCGAGAACATCACGTATCTGCGTGGAGATGTATTTGTCAGTGGCGATGCCAAACAAAATTTGGATTGATTTCTCAGGAACCGATGATTTTTGGCAAAAATTAATTTTTCCTGGTTTCAAGTATTGTGAATTATGTTCCATGATTGATCATAATGATTCGTATTGCAGGAAAAGGTTATGGAAAAAAATTAGTCCTCCAGTACTGAGTGATAAAGTGAAGCAACCCAAGGATATGGATGGGCAAAAAGTATACAGACAGGTGAAGGAAACTCCTTTTAAGGAGGAAGTGGCTGGAATTAGTGGAACAAATAATGAAAAATGAGAATAAATGGTTAGTCAACAAGAGGAGAGGGTGGAAAAGGTGAACTTGATGCCATCAAAAGTTTATGAGGTTCCTAGTAATCTCCAGAGGGAAGAGTTCAATATTTCAAATTCTTTTAGTTTACTAGCGGAGGTTGACATTAGGAAGATAACCATTTGAATTCGGTATTGGATGTTGAAGTGGCTAACTAGGTGAAAGTTAAAAATGACGTAGTGGATCCTTTAGTTTCAACTTAGGTTGAGGTAAGGGAAACTCTTGTAGATAATTTTAGAAAATATAGTTTGGATTCAGGTTACTCGAATAGTGGGATTGAAAAAGCTACAGAGGCTGCTAATGAGAGAAGGTGTAGAAACATGAAGATGTAGAGGATGACAGTAGGTATGGGTTGAAGGCACAGTTTGGCAAAGGGAAAGCCTTGGAGAAGGCTGAATAGAGGGGTACAGTGTTGGTTAAGAGTTTGGCGGAGGAATAGGTTGATAGAGAAAATATTCCAGTAATACAGGATGGGTCGTCTCCATTAGGGGTGGGAAATTGGGGAATGAATGGGAGGTTGGTGGAGCCTCTATTCTTCAGAGAGTTTCGACTAAGAAGAGAAGCACCAAAGTTAAAGAATGCAAGCAGAAAAATAAGAAAATAAATATCGATACTCTGGAGAGTATTAGTGATGATAGTCAGGATGTTGGTTCAAAGTCAAAAGTTGGACCTCATGTTCTCATATCAAAGACATGGAACTGGGTAAGCATTTAGATGGGGAACTGGGAAATCAATCTAAGAAGAAAGTTAGAGTAACCTTCCCTTCGGATGATCATCGTCTCACCAGACAGCATGTCGCCTCTTCCCAGGTTAGTAATGATTGACACCATCATGATCTGGAATGCTCAGGGTGTTGGGAATAGAGCTACCCGATGCAAGTTTAAAAAATGGTTTTTGAACATAATGTTAGATTGTTAATGATTGCAGAGTCAATGATTGAGGCCACTAGGTGAGCAGAAGTGGGTAATTCAATTAGATTATCTAGTTTTGCTTCAAATGAACGTGTGGGAGGTAAAATCTGAATTTTTTGGGCAAATGATCCGTCAATATCTATTCTTGGCATGTCTGATTAGTGTATGCATTGCAGAGTGGATGATATGCCTAATAACATGTCTTTTGTGGTATCATTTGTCGATGCTAAGTGCTTGGTGGAGGAAGAATAAGTTTATGGTCGGAATTGGAGAGTTTTGATGTGGCTGAAAAAATAGGGGGTGATCCCCCTTTTGTGGTCAATATGGCAGACTTCTCGGGTTGAATTGATAGTTGTAGTTTACATAATTGTGTTGCACTGGAACCGAGGTATATGTGGTGTAATAATACCCGTGGAAAGGACCAGATTTGGGCTAAACTAGACAGAGTGTTGGTGAATACTGAATGGTTGGTTCTAATGCCGAATACCAGAGTTGAACACTTCCAGCGAACCAACTCTGATCATGTCCCCATGCTAGTGGCTTTGCCTTCTCATATTATATCAAAGACGGTTCCTTTTTTTCTTGATTTGATGGATACAGTTTGGAATGAGAATTTTGGTCAAATGAGGGAAGTTGATCTTAAAATTTCTTGGTAAAATTTTATTCAGTGGAACATGGAATATTTTGTAATGTTTGTTGTAGGCCGAGACAGTTAGATAATGAGATGCAACAATGGGAGTCTATTTTGTTGACAGGTTGGGAAGAAGTAAGCAAGGGGACACTCTTAATCCTAATGTCAATTGAGATGTTAATGCCATTTGTAATTTGAATCGTTGTAAGGCTGAGTATACACTTGTTTTTAAATAAGAGGAGATGTATTAGTTGCAGAAATCAGGAGAAAAATAGATCAAAGAAGGAGATGCTTGCACGAAAGTTTTTTTTCGCATTTGTGAAGTCCAAAGAAAAGTGTCAGGTGATTGATGATATTACAATTGTCTGATAGACATGTTACTAATCATGAGGAGACGTTTGTAGAAACAAATTCTTTTTTCGAAACTATGCTTTCGTCCCAGAATGTGGTGGCAGATGAAAATTTGTTGGGTTGTCTCCCCTCTCTAGTTAGAGGTACAGTGTGAGGAATTTATTAAACTAACAAGTTTGGACGAAGTTAAATGAGTCATTTTCAGTATTTTGAAGAATAGTGCTCCAGGCCTTAATGAATTTATAGCTGATTTTTTTTCAGTCCTGTTGGGAAGTGGCTGGAGCAGATTTATGGGAGGCAGCGTTGAAATTTTTTAAGGGAGAAGTTTTGCCTGCAGCTTTCAGAGCCCTTTAGTAGCCCTCATTCGCAAAGTGGATATGCCATGTTCATTTTTAGACTTTAGACCCATCAGTCTTTGTAATGTAGTTTATAAAGTATTTAGTACACTACTTTGCAATAGATTGGCTTTTTGCTCCCAAATTTGGTGTCTCAGACATAGGGCTTTTATCAGAGGTAAAATCATTATGGAGAATATTGGGCTTGCTCCAGAGATGGTTAGAGACATTGGGAGGAAAACTTTTGGTGGTAATCTGGTGCTCAAAATTGACACGAAAAAAAAACTTTTGATCGGTTAGAATGGGCTTTTATGTTTATGGTTCCGAGAAGGTTTGGTTTTAGCAATAGGATATGTCATATTATATCCAATTGCACTACAAATTTTGGCTTTTCAGTATTGTTGCAAGGAATTTACAAAGTTTTTTAAATCTCCGAGAGGTCTAAGACAAGGTGACCCACTTTCTCCTATACTATTCATTATTGCTTTGGAGTCATGAATAGAGGTTTCAGAAGGGCCTTTCAAAAACGTGAGATTGTTATTATTTTAAGCCTAGAACCTGTGCGTCGATTACTCATTTGTTGTATGCTAATGACACGTTGATTTTTCTAAATGAAATGAAGTCCTCGGTACTAGGTTGTATTAGGTTTTTGGACAGTTATTACAAAATGTCATGGCAGAAAATTAATGTAGATGAAAGTTCATTTATGATTGAGGAGAAGGTTGTTGTTGAAAAAGTTGTGGCGGTTAAAGCACATACAAATTTTCAATTCAAAGACTCACCTATGAAATTTCTTGGAGTGCCTATTTCCAGGGGCGTTGCAAAATTATTTACTTTGAGGAGCTGATTAATAAGATTCGGAAGAGGATAGGTGGGTGGAAGGCAAAACTTTTGTCATCAGGTCGATTGGTGCTCATTAAACATGTCCTTAGCTCGATTCCGGTTCATTTGATTAGTGCTTTGGTGGTTCCTCAAAAGGTGTTTGACAAAATTAAGAGACTATTGGCAAAAAAAAATTCTAGGGAAATTGTGAAGGGTGACTGAAGAAGAAATGGGTGTCATGGAGTAAGATAGTTTATCCAGTTGGGGTGGGGGGGGGGGGGGGGGGGTGGTTTGGGTGTCCGAAACTTTTCTCAGGTAATTCAAGCTTTTCTCTCAAATCGCTTTGGAGTTTTTTAAATTCTAACTCTTTATGGGTTGTTTTTATGCGGAAAAAAGTATTGGAAGCCATAGGTGGTTAAGGCCGGGGCTTCTCTTTTGATGAAAGAACTGATGAAACTTCTAGGTGTTTTGGTGGCAAACTTCATATTGCGGGTGGGTAGAGGAAATTCTAGTTTCTTTGATGGTAACTGGAACAAGGCAATGGTTTTCCTTAGACTAATGAAAGTGATTGAATAGGGGAGATGGCCCTCCATCAGTGAGGTCAAAGGCGGTGACTTTGAGTTAGTGCCCAATTCTTTCTAAATGTGGCAATAGAGTTGTACTAGAAAAAACTCAGGGAAGATTCGAGTTTTGACGATTCGTGTGTTTGGGTGCCTAATTTCAATAGTATTTCAACCAATTCGGCGTATGAATTGCTTAGGAAGAAAGGCGAAGAGACTTTGTTGTTCAAAAAAATCTAGCAACAGCTGTTGCCGTCAAAGATTTTGGTTTTCATATGAAAAATTGTATTGGCTCCAAGCTGTAGTTGTTGTTCAAATCCAGGTTTTGAATCTATTAATCATTTTTTTTCCTTTATAGCAAATTGACAACAATGGTTTGGCAACATTTTGAACTCTAATTTGAGGGTGCATTTGCGCAAGCCAACATAGATTCATACTTTGTTATTGATTTGGTTTCGAAGAACAAACGGGGTATATCTCGCACGTGTGCTTTATTCTCTCTTTCCGATGTTCATTTTGTGGGAAATTTGGAAGCAGTGGTGCAAGGTTGTTTTCGAATGGGCTGCCCAAATGCGAATTATATTTGCTATAAGGAGATGGCTTAAGCTACTAAGTCTAGTTTTGTATCGAAACAGAATAGTGAAAATAGCGAATTGTTGAGGTCGCTTGGGTTGCAATTTGGGGTGGTATCAGACATGGTAATTCGTCGTGTTTTTGGGCTTTTACACCATAGGAATTTGTGGCTCTTAATGTGGATGGATCATCATTGAATAATTGAGCTACAGGTGGAGCGATGCCAGACGATAGGGGCTTGTGTTTGCTTGCTAGCCAATTGGTGTTTGGGGATGGAACGAACAATGGAGTTGAAATATTGGCTTTATTGGAGGGGTTGTGTTTGTGTAATCAATTGGGATTGAATGATTTAAACGGATTCCTTGTTAGTTAGAGGTTGGTTTCATGATTCGATCAAGGTACCTTGGTTCTTTGAAAATTCTTGGAGGGAAATACGGAGTTTAGTTCGGGGACGAGTGGTTTTGTGTGTGCATGTTTATAGGGAATCTAATGTTGTTGTTGATTCATTGGCAGGGAGGGAGCAATGAGAAGGAATTTCACATTCTTTTGATGGTCTAACTTACCAGCAAGAACGTTGGGTCTTGTCAGATTAGATAGGAATAGAACAATCTGTATTAAATATGGTTAATTATTTGTTTTTCTATTAAGGTAAAGTCGTAATGTACCCCAGTGTTTCTTTTCCCACTTGTAATAAAGGTCTGGCATCTTAAAATTGCTCCTCCATACACGAGGCTAAATACAAAAAGGTGTTTTTTTAAAAGCAATAATATTTTAAGAAATATTCTTCATTCTTAGGATTATGGCACCCGCTTGACCCAACTTATTCTCTTGATATCTCTCTTACGTAACCCTTTTTCCCCAATTGTCATCTTTTTTTTCTCATGTTTGTTTTCTTCCATTTCTCCTGAACTCTCATTTTCCCCCATGTCATCTTAATTTTCTCCACTAAACCTTCCCAACTCTCTATAATCCCAACTGTCTTGCTGCTTCTTATTCTTCCCATTATCTTCATTTATCCTCATTAAACCTTCCACGTTCTATCTAAATCCAAAATCTTCTCCTCACTTCATTCATTTTCTGCACTAAACCACACTCTCTCTGGTCACGCCACGAATTTTGAGAAAAACCTAAATCCTAATATCCACTTAGGAAAATCGATTTTTTTTTTAAATTCAGGGCGTGAATATCTACAAGAAATCTCTGTAGCACAATTTACGATGATTACGAAAATATAATAATCGATTTTAATAGTCCACCAAAATAAGAAAACAAAGTAACATTGTAATCTCGTGGTTCCAACTAAAAAAATTCAACTCACCAGGAACATAATTTTCCCAAAAATGAAATGCTATTAAAAATTCTACTACAATAGAATAAACCATCACCTAAAAAAAATATAAATTCTCGGGATAGTGGGAAAATCGTTAGCAAGGTCCTCCCCACTTCTCATATCTTCTCATTTTTTCACAATCAATTCCTTACAATGGAAACTTGCTTTGAGACTTGTATCCAGTTTACATGGTTGTCTCAAACTGTGACAATTTAACTTTCACAATCAAGCCAACCATGTTACGATGAAAATCACAGTTTGAACCAACCATGTAGTTGCAATAAGTTTCCTGAGAGCACAATTTTTTCTTAAGTTTGTTACAACTTACATAAATAGCTTAAACCGCATGAATTCCAGCCCAACCATATAATATTGAAAATCACAGTTTAATCTAATCTTATGAACTGGCAACAACCTCCATTTTCTTTTCCGTTTTTATGGCTACCATTAAATACTCTCAAACACTCTCAAGTAAACTAGGGAAGCCAAAACTCACCTCAAGGTTCTGAACCTAAGTCATTAAACATTCCCACAAGTTCCATTATCAGCACAACCTTTGAGGGAGAGTTAAAGGAAAAGAGAAAATGATGGTTTAATGGAGGAAATAGAGTAGGGAGAAGATGAGAGATGTGAAAGAATAGGGTGTGAGAATGGAAAAAAATTAAAGGAGAAAATAAAGGTAGTAGGTAAAATGATAGTTTGGAAAGAATGGGGTGAGAGATTTGAAAGAGAGAAATTTAATGGGGAAGGAAAGGTAGTGGGAAGAAAATGAGAGTTGGGGAAGAAGATGAAGAGTTTGAGAGAATGGAGATGGTGACGATGAGAGTTGGGGAAGAAGAGGGAAAGTTTGAGAGAATTGAGATGATGTTTATTGAAGAAAATGGAAGGAATGGAGAATAAGTCGGAAGGGTAATAATAAAATTTTTTGTTTATCTTAGTCAAAATAATTGACTAGTTTAAGTTGGAGTCTGCCCTATCCGAGGTCTGCCATAATACAAATGGGGTATGCTTTTATCATATCCTTTCTAAAAAATTATAAGTTGAATTTGTGGGAAAAAAAGTCATCAATTAATGGCATCGACGCATGTACATCTTTCTCATGATCGACCCAACTACTTGATACAAGTCTTGTGCTGCGCATTTCTCGCAACTCATCAAAATATTTGTCCTCTATCTCATGCAACAATGGTTGTTCTTCCCTCGCCATTGACATTGGATGAATGCTTCCTGACCTCTCCAATTCTCAAAATAAGTTGATCATCCCTGCTCCAATTCACCAAGCCAGTTTTTGGACACAAACTCAACCAAATATTCTCATGTCTATTTTTGTCATAAAGATATTGGCCTTCCCATGTCTGTTTTTGTCAAAAAAAAAAAAAAAAAAAACCTCCTCCATCTTCATCCAATCTTCTATTACAAGTTATTTGAATGTTTGAGATCTCATAGCTCCACACTTTTCATTCTCTCTTCTAGCATTCATCTTCAAGCTTTCAATATTTGCTTTTTCCAAATCACATTGAAACAAACTTTCGAAGTACATAACCAAGTTAAAAAACAATTGAAATCGAGCAGCGAAACAAATGATCAGAATGTGGACGAGATGTGTCTTTTACGCGTTGTTGTAGAGGGGGATTCAACTTTTCTAAAAAAAAAAAAAATTCCTAACTTTCATTTTTTTTTCTCTTTTTGTCAGTTGCATGAGAAAGAAATTTTCAGAAAATTTTGGAGAGAAAGTCATGTTGGTCTGCGCGTTTTACATGGGTGTACATAGCAGCTCCCTCAAGAAATTAATACCCATAGCCATGTTGGTTTGCGCATTTTACGTGGGTGTACATAGCAGCTCCCTCAAGAAATTAACACACCCATATTGATTGGCCTTGATAAATTAATAGTTTTTTGAAGATCAAAAAGATTTTTAAGGAAGAGGTAAGCAATACAAGGCCTTGATAATTACCACTATTGTCTTATATTGATCTTAAGCATGTTATCAAAGGTTAGTATACCATTACAAGTTGCAGTTTTAAAAAAAATGTAGAAATTAGTTAATTTTCATTTTAAGGATATTAGAAAAACTGAACATGCATGATTAGGCTCCCAAGAATGAAAAAATAAAATAATATCATCCATTTGTTTAAATAATTGAAAATTAATTAAGCGTTCTAAATATAATTAAGTTAACATATTCCAAAATAACTTTTTTTTCTAAGTTTTTTTTTTTAAAAATCTTTAACCGCCCCTTCCACCCTAGATGCCACTGGCTGGATTTGACCCTGTGATACCAAAATAACTCAATTTTACTTTAAATTCAATGTTCGAATTATTAAATAAAGTTGTGAAGTTATCTTTCTTATACGAATCTTGTTTATAGTCTTCTTATCATATCTTTGTGAAAGTTGACTCGAAAACAGTATAGTTTGTTTGGATCATTAAGGAGCACTAATTCTCGATTTTATTCTTTAAAGATATAATGAGGAGTTATTATCAATCAATTGTTCTTGATGTGTTGTTGACATATCAATTGTCCCCAATACTCGAGACATAAATTTTTATAGGAAAAATGAGTATCATATGTTCAGACCTAATGTAAAATACTTTCAACTAGCTACTTCAATTAAAATTTTACACCACCAAGATATGATTAAAAATCTCTAAAAGATATAAAAGGACAAAAAAAAAAAAAAACATTATTGCTATCTTTATGTAATTATTCTCTGGAGTTCAATCAATTTAAATATATAAGTAACACAATGATCCCTTAAGACTGAGCTAGAGTTGCTATAATTATTAATGGTTAAAGGATATAAAAAAAAATTCACATTTGCCTGGAAAAGTAAAGCCTTGCTAAATCAATCATTAGCTTAATTAATCACCTGCCTTTTTAAAGCCAAACATATAATATCTTCAAGTGTTACTTATAACAACTTGAATGATATTCGATACGATAACATGTTTCTATATCCATTGTCTAGACGATGATTAGTGGTAAAAAATAATCAAAATTTGTCATGTAAAGAATATATGTTATGAATCTTGAATTATTGTGACTGCTTTTGAATTATGACTGCTTATTTTCATAGATGTAATGAATCTTGAAATATTGTAGTACTAGATGCCAATATATGCATCATATCTTGTCTAATCTTTTTTATGTAAATAGAATAAACTTTCAAGTGCATACTTTGCTTGTATAAACAAAGTGGGAAATTAAGAGCAGAAGAAGTAGACACAAAAGATCTTGGTGGGAGAAGTGTCTTAACAAAATTATTGGGGATTCAGACAAAAAAAAAAAAAACTAAGTGTTTAGTTGATAAATCAAACATAAATATTTTTAGAAAATATTTTGTAATCATGTTTTGCAACAAGGATGAAGTGACATCGTCAGAGGAGGTTTTTTACAACCTCGAGATACACATAATTTTTTTTGGAGGATTTCATCATTCTTTAAAGATCACGCCATGTCACCCTGATTGCAAAAACCTAGTTTCCTAGCATTTTAGAAACTATGAAAGTTAATGCCGTTTAATTGTAATCTTTAAACTTTTTACATAAAAGGATTTTTGCCTAAGTACATTTTTTTTTATATATTATTTTTTCGATTGTGTAAGCCCGGCCAAACAATTTGGACACCTATGGAGGCTTTTTGGAGATCAAAGTGGACTGTAGTTTTGATGTTGGACTCTTAGCAGCAAAAGCCCAGTGTTGAAACTTAGACAAAGGATGAAAAAATTTCATATAAGTGTTGGACTTAATGAATGCAGTTGGTAAAATGGTACATATGTGTAACAATTTGTTTTTTTTTTTTTAAATTTTATATTTAAATTACAAAATTATGCCTGATCATTATTGACCTACGTATTGGTTTTTCTTGTAAATATAATAAAATTGGAAGGGTATTATTTGCAATCTGAAAATCAGGTTAAAGACACAATTGTCACTATTCATAAGGGGAGCTCTCGTGATTTATTGTAGATAGATTAGGGTAGTAATAATGATCTTGGCTGTAGCGGCGACTCTAGGAATTTGTGTGTGTGTGTGTGTGTGTGTGTGTGTGGGGGGGGGGGGGGGGGGGGGGGTGATGAAGATTTTATTATTATTATTATTTGCTATGAAAAGATTTACATCAAACACTTTTTATTTTTATCTAGCTACAAATTTTTTTCTTGCGTGATGCAAATGCTGACGATCGTCTCACATGTGTTGATTATATCGCTGTATAAAAGATGTATATTTTGCAAGGATAATTTACCAACGGTTTCAATGAAACATTGAATTTAATCTTAAAATTCCCAACATTTTTCACTATATTATACAACATTTTCGAGATAGTGATTAAGAACTGAAATGGTCTTTAATATTTGTGTGTGATAGAGGTTTAGCTGCTAAGTTAAGATGTCAATCTTGCGCTATATATATATAGGGTGGGCTCCGGGGGACAAACATTTGTGACAAAAAAATTGACACGCGATGTATACCGTCAGATGGCATATCATCAAACGATTTAGATTTAGTCCTAATAACTAACTGATTGTAGAGGTTAAAAGTCCGATTTTATAAGGAAACTAATATTTTCTCTCAAATAGTTTTATTACAGTAAAAATAATTTGACACATAGTTTCAAAAAAAAAAAAAAATCAACGTTGAATTATATTAACACAGAAATTCGACACAAAATTTTCAAAAAAATCAACGTTGAATTAACACAAATTTTCTCAGTAATAATGATGATTAATCATCACATAATTAAAATCAGCTGCTTTTGCTACTGAGTAGTGATTGCTTTGTCCTAAAAAATCAATGGTTTTTTTGAGTTTGACGCTCATTAGTTTATACTTATTAGAGTTTGACCCTCGTTTTGAAAATTAATTTAGTCTGACACTCGTTGACGGAACCGTTAAGTCCACGTCATTGATTGGTCAAGACTAATTTTTGAACCATTTTGCCCTTGCCTTACATTAATTGAATGTAATTTTTGAGTAATTTAATTTAATTTTTTGAACCGTAAAACTCATAATTACCCTCACCCCCTCATCTCCTTTTCTCCCTGCAACTGTTCTTCGGGTATGTGATGAAATGGGTTGCTCAACCTCATCGCAGAAAGAAAAGTTGATTTCTTCAATTTCTAAATTTCTAAGAGTTGAGATTAAGATCCCCAACTGCTAACTCAATAAGTCTAGATTTTTCAAAATTCATTCTTCCAATCATGTCGTTATGAAGAAAAGGGATACTTTGCCTCTAGTAATTTTGTGGTGGTGTGGGGAGTTTTACTAAAAAATATTGACCAGAAGATCAAGAGGAAACTGTAAGCCTAGCGAAAGTGATTTAGAAAAAGGCACCTATTCTTGTGACAATTTATTGGTACTGTTACATTTCGTTGACACCAAATTCTCGGAACCCGTTCTTTTACGCTTATGATGGGGACTTGAGATATTCCATGTTTGAAGTTGCGGGGTTTTTTCAGCAAATCGAGTTTCAGCAGTAACACACAGCGAGGTTAAGGTCGATGAGGTTGGATAGTCGGCCGGTGGAGTTTGCGACGGCGAAAGCACCAGCTTGGCGGTGAAAGGGGGCAAAAAGGGTGGAGTTTGGTCAGACTTGGTGGAGAATGACACGTGCAGAGAAAAGTGGAGGGATGTGTTGGGGGACTACTTTGAGGAGATGAGTTGGAGATTGATACCTCACTGCAGGAAATGTAAGTTGATTTCTCCAATGGAGACCCAACCAGCAAAACAATTACACACTGAAAGGAAATAGAGTCGGTATCACACTCCACTCATCGGGCAGCTTCATCTTGGAAAAGGCGATCAGGTTTGATTTCTCAGCCTCGATCAATGAAGCAGAATATGAGCCCTCTTGTTCGGCATGAAGCTAGCAAAGGGGATCAAGGTAACTGAGCTAACAACATACATCGGCGACTCACACCTGGTAGTCAACCAGGTTAAAGGCGAGTTCAACTAGTAAAAATCCAAGGATGATAGCCTACCACGAAAAGGTCAATAATGCGGCAGACCAATTCAGAAGAATTGAATTCCTGCAGTATCCCCTATACAACAATGAAAAAACCAACGCAATAGTTAGGCAGACCTCAGCCACTACAGAGATTGCTAATGGGTTCATCGAATTCCAAGAACAGTCAAGTCTGGAGGAAGAGGAGTTCAGTGATCTCTATGTAATGGAAGTAGACTCAAGCTGGATGAATCCCATTATTGAGTACATCAAGAATGGGGCCCTTTAGGCTGAAAAGACAGATGTTAGAAAGCTGAAAAAGGGAAGTGCGGTACACTCTCCAGAACGACAAGCTCTATAAAAGGTCAGCCAAGGGTCCCATGCTCAGATGCCTAACCTCCTCAGAGGCAAACCGCATCCTTAGAAAAATTCATGACGACATCTGCGGGAATTACCCAGGTGGGAGGACCCTAGCCCACAAGACCCTAACTCTAGAGTACTACTGGCCGCAAATGCAACAGGATGCCAAAGACACCGTCTGTAAATGCGACAAGTGTCAGAGGTTCGCATTGTATACTCACAATTAGTCAAGTACACTCTTATGTAGTTTAGCATAGTTCAATATCTTGCAAAATTTTAAACACTAAAAAACCATCCATAAACACTTCTTGCAAGGGATTCAAAGTGGGTTGAGAAAGTTACTTCCCATTAGGAGGTGGGAGGTGAATAAGTTGAGTCGACCTAGGGAAGTACCTCCTACACTTCAGTATTGGGAAGCACCCAACGATGAGAGATATGATTACTACCTTCTTGAAAGCTTTTACCTCACTTGACTTCCGGTTGTATCTTGGATTCTATTTAATTATTACAAATTAAAGTCCTTACAATTACTCCAAAAATGTCCTAAGTTATGTTCCACATGTCCTCCATTGTTCAATTAATTCACCAAAGCTCTTTGTCAAGTGTAATCTTGTGTATAACCTGAAAATTTCACTTTAAACAATGATTAGTAGCCTTTAAAACAAAACAATTAATAAAAAAAAGCTCAAGTTCACACAAGTTTAGATTAACTAATGAAATCTAGAAAAGTTTTCAGAACTAACAATATTCTAAAATAATTTCACAATCAGGGACTTGAAAAAACTTGAGGTGAACTCAAACAAACAGTGCAGATTCCATGATGTATAAATCTTGCAAGAATTCAAATTATGAGTTAACCACTAATCCAAATTCAAATACAAAAGATGATTCAAAAACTAGATTCAATAAGGTGCATGTTAGCATTTGGAAGCACTCAAACAAAATTCTCAATCAATAGAAACATGTGTTCAAATATCAGTCATCTGTAGCATATAAAATCAAACTTGAAATACTTAACCTAGTAAATTAGAGTTGTTGATGTAAATATAAAGTAAAGGAAGTGCATGAAATAAAAAAAACCTAAATGTGAGAGTTAGGGATTTGAGTTTACCATCATGAGTAGATGTCACCATTAGGCTACTCTTAGATTAATCTTTTCCGAATTCGTTAACACATCCTAAGGTATGCTCTCATCTCACCTTAGGATGGAAAATATGACATTATGAGCAAATTGATTTCAAACCTAAGTTATATTAATACCCTAAAAATCAAATATGGGCTTAAAAAACATAAAAGGAATCCACCAAAGTGGAACACCTAATATCTAACAAATCATAACGAAACATAGACTAGGAATTTATAAACATTGTACTTATGAGCTTTTTAGATAAATTGCAAGTATAGAAACTTATCTAATCTTGAGCTTAAGAAGTAGAAGAAGAAAACATGAGTGAAATTCATATAATGAAATACAAAACATCTGACTTACTTCATATGTTCATGACATAACCAAGCTACAAGATCAATCTAACTAAACATACTTTTCTAATACATGAAAAAGAAAACAAATTAATTTAAAATAGCCATCTTGGAGTTATCCTCCCATGAGTTCACCCATACCCAAAAGTGAGATCTTAGCCAAACATGGTAAACTCTAAGCATGCACTTCACTTATTTATCTCTAAACTCTACAAATACAACAACTACTTCTCTCTCAATAGTGTTCTCCAAGGTGTGATACAAAGTGTCTCCAAATATGATGGTATGTATAACTGAAAAATGGTGAGACTATTACATGGATAATGAAAGATGTGTAGGGATAATGAGGTGGTTTGTATTTTTAGCAAGTACATGGGGTTGATGAAATTATGAAGAGTTGTTTATGAATGAGAATAGCAAAATATGCATGTGAAAGCTAGAGTAAAATATATTCGATTAGAGGGGGAAATGAGACTATGGGGGGGGGGGGGGGGGGGGGGGGGGGGTGGGGATTTGTTTGAAGGTTTGGAATTTTAAGAGAGAGGGACTAATGCAAGCATGGGTATAGGTTGGAATGAAGTGTATGTATTGGAACAGTGAAAATAGATGGACCTACATTGGGGTTCATATAGAGTAGGTGAGGGTATTCTGAGCCTGAGATTGTCCTATAAGAAGAAGGAGAAATGGTTCCAGATACTTCACTGAATGGACATGTGTAATGGCCTAAAATGTCTGCTAAGGGATTATTGTGGAAGCTGAAATTAGGGTGTATTGGTTTTGTTGTGCAGACGGAAGCATGATTTTCTTGGGACTGTATTACGGGCTGCAGCTAGGGTGTTTCTGGTTGAGTAGGGAGAATGAGCATATTGTCTGTAAGTGGACAATGCAATATTACTCAATTGAGGCCTGGGACTAGCACTAGCCCAAATGCAATTGTTTACTTGTCGAACTTTCACTTACTGGGGATAAATACTTACTGAAACTAAAATACTTCTAATTGATTGTCTTGGATTATTGTCTATAGTTTTACTTTCATGTTTATCGTTAGTAGTCAGTATTGTATATTAAAAATAACAATAATAAAAATTGTAATTGTATATTTGCCTCCTGTTTAGTGGTATATCATGTTGTGCTTGAATAAGGAGGTGAATTTGTTCACAAGTGATCATTCAATGGTTATTGTCTTTGTTTGGGAAAGGGTAGAGTACAACTTTAGTTGGTGTTATTTGCAAATTTGCGTATTTGGGTTTGGATATGTTTCGTTCATGCATGTTCTTGAGATACTTTTGCATTTACTTTATAGAAATTGGATCTACCTCATTCTAAGTAATTGTTTGCGAAGGAAACTCTGATTGAATTATGTTGGAGGGATTAATTTGTGAAAACTTATATTTTGATGAGATCAATTTGAATAATTGCATTCTTATGCTAATTGACTTGTAAAGGAGCATAAATTCTTTGCATTGAATGGGCTTTGATCCTCTTTTTGTTATCGAAAGTTTATATATGAAAGACTATGTTTCCCCAAAAGTATGGGCGGAGGTTGTGGTGAATCGATTTATGAATGACAAAATGTCATTGTGGAGGAATTCTGAAGTATAAAAAATTAAATGATATCGATAAACTTTGACTCCTAAAAATTTAATCACTTAGAATTGTGTCACTTAGAACTACCACACATCTTTTTGTTTATTATTCCTCCTCTTACTAGAGAAACTAAATAACCTGCGGGTCGTCTTGCGGAGGTGGGGCGCATATTTCTTATAGAGAACTAAAAATAACCTTCGGGTTAGTCTTGCGAAAATGAGGTGAATTTTTATGCCTAAGATAGGCTTTGATATTTATCCGTAAAAAATGTGACGTGACTTTATGCGCATTGATAGCCCAAGAGTGATTTTTGTTACTCATATAGTTAGGAGTATCCGGTGATGCATGCCTGGATGTGTTGTGTCCCCATTTGGGCATGGATGACGGAGTAGTCCTCCTTTATATGAGAGAGGCATACGGGCATGTATGTTCGGCACGGAGGTGGTGCGAATGTGGTATCGTCTAAGTGATCAATCCGTTAAAAGATGAATCAAATTGAAATAAAAATGAATAAATTACGTTTACATTGTTTCTAACCCTTTTCATGCAGGATGGCAAGTCCACTAATGTTTTCTGCAGGTCATACTTGTCATAATCAACTTCTACAGTGTAAGTACAAGTAAATGCATATTTACTCATTGGGATGATGACATGATTGTCTCGTGGAGGAACTAAATTCTTTGAACTGTATTTTTTTTGCATGATACCTTTGCCTCATTGAGGAACTACCTGTTGGTGTGGTTGTTTATTGTTTGGGTTTAGTTTGATGTTATCGCGTGCAAATTTATTAATTTTGGGATGCAGATTTACTCACACCAGCTTTATTGCTGACCCAAGTGAGCTTTTGCTTCTTGGATACATTCCTTTGGCCTATGAGCCTTTCAAGTTTAGATACTTTTGAGCAGCGTTACTGGAGTTTCGCTAGTGGGGCTAGCAACACTAGTCTTTCCTGGTTAGAGTTTATTATATATATATATATATTTTTACTTGTTTTAGTAATTAAATCATGTTTACGTTGTTGTTGTTGCTAAATGTTTATATTGTTATTGAATTTCACGTCCCGAGTTTTGAGAAAACGGATAATCCTACGTGAATTTTGAGATTTTCATTTTCCTCGAAAATCGGGGTGTGACACCGTTAAAGTGTAAACCCTGTGGAGGATCCCTTATTGAATGAATTAGCATCCTATGCAGTCAATAATATATATAGTAAGCATGCCACCCATGGAATCTCACCGTTGCCCAATTGAAGACCATGTCCGGAAAGAGTTATCATATATGAACCAATGTTGATTGCTCATTTTTCTTATAATTTTTCATGTATGTTACTATTTTTTTAGGCGACTGACTTGATTTTTCTCGATTAATTCCCAACTAGCATAAATAAAGGTACCACTGTGTCTGATTTACCCATTTAAAAGAGCATGTAGCCTGGGTAGGTATATTCCAAGAGTGTAAATGCAATGAAAACGTGTTTTCAATGGGTGAAGATGCCATCTTGTAAAGGCCCCTATACTGAAGTTAACAATCTGAAGAAAAAATTGTGAACTTCTGCTGGCAGTCTCTCCTCCTGTCGATTATGTTGTATATGGTTTTGCTTATAGTGTTAGTAATAGAACACAATTGTCACACTCTGCACAGGCATTTTGTTTCATGTTTTTGTCCTATAATCTCTGCGAACCTCGGCAATCATGGATCACCTCCTTTTCTTTACTTCCTCAATTTTTCTTTCTTCAAAAGCTGAATCTACTTCAATTCTTGACTTTCTCCTTCTGAGAAGTAACTTGTAACTTTAAAGTGATCTTTTCCATTTGGGAGATCAGATTATGATTTTTAATTATTTAAGAATTTGTTAAATTGTGAGTATACTTCATTAGCTTAAATCTTTTGAATTCCTGAAGATTGATTGAAGGTGTTTATTGTTTCATAGAGAATATGTCAAGCAAGTAGCTTATTATTGATTTTAACTAAAATAAATAAGTAAAATCAAGTTATAAGGTGAGTTTGGTGACACTATGTTTCAATGACAACATGCAAACTGGACAAAATTTCTGGCGTAGTTCATTGATCAGTACTTTTTTTTTTTTTCTAATATGCTTTTGAATTCTAATGTAGGGAAATAGCAAAGCATCTGTCACTTCCTCCAGTGAAGCTCCATTGTATTATAATCAAATAACTAACAAGCTCATACGTTTCTCCTCTCTTCCTCCACCTCCCCCATCCTCTGCTTTAGATAAAAAAAACAAATCATCCCCAATTCACAAATTTCCACTCCACCCTTAAAGAACTTTTCCTAAAATCTCCAGCTCAAGAAACCCACCTTAGAAACTGCATTTTCTCCTATAACGCCTATCTAGGAGATCCATTTAATAGCTCCATTTAGAACTAAGTGGTCAAGCACTGACTAAGCCTGTTCCAGTGTGCAAAAATGCAGAAAAAAACAGCAACAGAGCCTTGACTATACTCTGTCTTGCGCACTGTAAAAATAGGGGAAAAACCAATTTGTTAACCCTGTATTCAGCCCTGCAAACTATAAAACAGACAAGTAGTTGTAAAAAATAAGGAAAATAAGTGTAAAAAATAAGGGTTCAAAATAAGGAAAATAAGGGTTCAAAATGAGAGATACTTGTAAAAAATAAAAATAAAAGGTTCAAACGGTTCATACCTCTTTTGATTGCTTTGATGAATGTATTGAATCATTTTTACTGATTTGAGTATATCTGTCATCGTTTTTTTTTTACTGTTTAGTCATTTTTTTATTATTATTATCTTATACCTTATAAGTGTAGTGGTTGTTGTATAGGTGAATTGCAGCTAAAGTTTTTGTAGTTAAATGCTGAAATAGCACATAACTGTTGTTGAAGGGCTGGAAATGCTCTTATATCTTAATAAATTGGACAAATAACCAACGTGATGTTTACTAAGTAAATTTTTTATTGCTAAATAATTTATAACTTTTTTTTTGGAAACCTTTATATTAATTTATAACTTCATTCAGTGATGTTCTAAATTGAATATCAACTATAAATGTAACATAACAACATCTACCAGAAGTACACAACAGTAATGGTAGCTGTTTTCAACTGATTCAATTATCAGTTTTTTCTTCTTCTTTTCCCTTTTTTGTTTTTTTTTTTTTTGCTTAGCGAATTATTACTTTACACCTATCATTTGCAATTCCAAAAACTGGATCAATTTATAAATGGAGAAGAAAAATAAAAACACAACAAAAACAACAGAAAACAAATCCGACTAATCCATGAAAATGCCAATTCAAGAGGCCTTTAACTTTAAACAGTAACCCAACTAATAATTAACCTAAATAGTTACCCTCCCTCCAACTAAAGTTTCCAAGCACCAATAATCTACTAATGCACTGAAACTTATATAGGGAAATTTCAACAAAAATTTGAGAAGGGGTTCCCTATATGTCTCTATCGTGTTTCAGCAAAATGGAACCCAATTTGAGAGGGATGAACGAGAACCATAAATAAAACCAAATGATAGAAAGAACACAATTGAGTCGCCACTCCAAATGGAACCCCAGAAATTTATTACCGACAAAACATAAATATAATAATAATAACAATAATAAATAAACAAAAATCCAACAACATGCCTCGGGTAGAAAATTCAACATAAATTTCATCAGCAATAAGCATAGACTAATTGTATTTTGTCTTGTTTCGTGACAAAATGAATGAACCCTAGATTTCAAACTTGTAATAATTCTCCTGTTGGAGGTTAGTGATGCATTTCATTAGTCCACTCTACAACCCTTACATAATTTACAATATTAATGACCCTAGATTACAGAACCATACCAATTTGGCATCCCAATAATTGTAAAGAAAATTGTAAGGAGATCGTCAACACAATCAAGTGAGTATGATTTATGCATTGACTACTGAATGTACGCGCATGCATTGTGCACGTTCTGTAACTAATTGCATTATTTGGTAGGTAATCAAAATATTAACCACTGGCACATTTGTTCAACTATCATGATGTCAAATGAGCCTGAAAGGAATAAAAATATAGAACTAACAATATTGCTATCCGGAAGTTCTGTAAGAAAAGAAAGAATTTTTTTTTTGGGTATCACTGAATCATAACTTATAGCTTTATTCTTTATTTAGATAACTTATTAAAGTACCATAATAAGCAATAGAAAATATAGTTTCAGAAGATTATTTTGTGAGTCATTGAGGTGAAGCTTAAATGCAAGTATTATGCAGATCAAAATAAAAAATTTATGTTGATAAAAGCATAGTAAGTCAATGTATTACTTCTGAATTACCTCACTTGCCATGCTCCATCAAATTGAAGCCTAACTGAGAACCTGCCACAGCCCAAAAGTAAAAAAACCTTAAACAAATAGAACAGATTTTGTCTTGCCAAATTCAAATTACAGAATACAGAACAAGAATTTTGGAATGGAACATCATAATCCTTTCATCTAAAGCATCATACCCATCAAGAGATGAATCAAATACCTTTTGAAATAAGAACAAAATTATTTGAACAATTAAGCTTCATATATTTATCACTCCTCATTTGCTGGATTTGTCTTGCAGAAATCATCTAACTGATCTCCGCTACCTTCTACAGCCACACCAGGCCATTTCCTTGCCACCAAGTGTGCCAAATCAACAACTCTTTGGCTGAGAAATCGTCAAAATGGTTAATCTAAAATAAAATGAGAGATACTGAGTCGGTAGACGATACATGAAGGAGAGATCGTTGGAGGAAGATGAGGAAAGCGATGGAGAGACAAAGTATAAGAATACCCAAATTATTATGTAAGGAGAGAATACCCAAATTATTATGGAGAGATAGATAACAAAGAAGAAGAGAGGGCTGACCTTGATTGATTGTGCAACCTAGACCATAAAAATGGCAATAACCAAATTGTTTGGAGTCGCTTCAATGGCAATTTCGAGTTGAGAAGCCAAATTGGTAGAGAAGAAGATATGGGGAGAGGAAACCCTAACTTTTCCACTTTGCAAATGGGGGAGAGGAAGAGATGAGAACAATAGATGAAGAGGGACTGAAGGAAGTACTGGTGGGTTAAGTCTCTATTACGGCGTTTTTTTTTTTATAAAACTCAGCTTTATATCATTCGCGTGAAGTGTTGGCGGGCATTTTTTTTGTTCTTTAATAGAAAGCGCCGCTATTTTGTATGGTTTTAGTGGCGTTCTTCTATAGCGTCGTTATGTTGTTAAATTAAGCGGCATTGTGGTTGTAAGCGCCGGTAATGTTATGCATTGGTGGCGCTTTTGTAAAAATGCCGCCTTGAAAGTGCCGTTTTAGAGTGTGTTTTTTGTAGTGTGAGACATCGAGCTGTCACCCGATCACAACTATACACGTGGCATGGGCAAACTCTAACACGAGAAAGGCTTTAATGTGGTCCCAAGTGGACCCATTCTTAAAAACTATTGTTCAACCCATAAGTCAGGTGCCCAAGCCCAAATCACTCCAGTCCAAAAGGCATGGATCTTGGGGCTAGGCCCAGGACAATAAGGCTCGAACACAATCTCTGAGCTGTCATAGATCCGAGATTCACTTGCATAAATCAGCTCTTAACCCAATCAAGTTTTGGGTCCTAAATAAAGTTAAGTGCTAGAGAGACTCAGTCAGACGCAGTTAAGATTCTGGGCGAGATCTCCTCCCTCCATCATATCCTTGATAGTAGGGATAGTTGTGGAGGAACACTCGCTACTTAAGGTGAGAAAAAGGGAAGAAGAATACACATACACATTGCTAATTACATCTAGTTTTTATTCTTCCTTGCACCATTACCCGATGTCAGAGTGCCTTCGGCCACCACAACGATGGTTTGTGGCTCACCGTTGTTCATTTTTGCACGATTCAGAACAACGAGGATGGATTTTGACGTATCAGTTTGGCACCGTCCGTAGGGAGAACGACAAGTTTTCCTTGAAACGAACATATAAAGTTATTTATGGCTAAGCAGAGCATCGAGAAATGGTCACCAACATCAGATCTCGAGCATTCAACAATAATGCAAAACCAGATAACCCTTCAGCCAAAGAAGCCTAGCCACATGCCAAATCGATCCAGTCGAAGGAGCAAAATAGTAGCATGGACCACCCACTAAGGCAGCCGCGGCTGACCTCCACATAGACCAGATCCTATTCCACATGGATCATCTAGCACGGGCGGTGGAAAAATTCATTAAGGTTCGATAGTAGCCACCCGAAAATAATGGAGATTCGATAAGGTCCCACACCTAAGAGGATGCCTGAATGTGTGTCTAGGAAAGTGAGAACCTCCCCGGGGAGGAACAAATAGTTGACCGACAGGTTAACTTAAGGAATGACAAGGATCATGAGGACCATGCTCAGAAGATAGACCGGACAACGGTCAGGAACCCGTTTCGCATAGGGGCAACCAATCCAGATGTCCTGTACGATCTCACTATTTCTCTATTCTCGGAGGAAATCATGAACGCCTCCTTGCTAAAGAAATTCGTCCCTCCAAAGCTCGAATTCAATGATGGGACATCATATCATCTACATCATTAGCACCACGTAAAGCGTTGACATGAAGTTCAGAAGCCATCATGTGCAAGACTTTTCCCACCAGCCTGAAGAAGGTCGCACTGACTTTATTCTACGTCTCCAGCCGAGCTCTATCGATTCGTTCCTAATTCTGGTGAAGGCAATCATCACCAGGTTTGTTGGGAGCTAACAAATTAGAAAATGGCTTTACTACCTGCTAAGTTTCAAGCAGTAGCAGGGTAATAACCTCATGGAATATGTCACTCGTTTTAATGACGAGTTGACCTTGATCGACGGTTGCAGTGACGACACATTGATCACCCGCCCTCACTTCCAGCCTCCAAGGAGGCCAGCTTTACAACTCCCTCACCTTGAAACCCTCAGTGGATATGGCGGCTCTATTAAAAAGCGTCCAGAAAAACATCACCCTGGAGAAAATGTTGGTGGCCAGGAAAGGGAAAAGCAAGCCAAAACACTCCTTCAGAGCCAAGGACAATGATGAAAGGAGAGATAGTTATAAGAAAAAATGAAGCGAGAATTATAGCGGGCGCGACCAAGCAGAACTATACAAGGCCAATGGCTCCAGGTACCCCTATTACACTCCGTTCAACTCCAGTCTGTCCAATATTTTATTCGCCATGGAAAAATGGGAAGGCATCAAGTGGCCATCGAAACTCAAAGGAGATCCTTCAAAATGTGAAGGCAAACACTGTTCTTATCATAAGGAGATAGACCATGATGTCAAAGGTTGTAGGAGCTTTAGAGATGAGATCCAATATTGAGTCCAGAGAAGAGCACTGAAGGAGTTCGTTGGATTCGATCCCTTCATGAGACCACCCACAAATGAGGAAGAATACATGAAACTGGAGACGTACCTCATGATGTCGTATGTGTCCTTCATGGGGCAAACGATGAGAGGCAACACTCGAACCATTCATTGAAGAGATCAGTATGAGAACTGCGAGGTACATTACACTACAGAGATCATCTCGTCCAACACATATGAGAAGAGAGAAAAGTCCCGAGCTTAACGTTCACATAATAGGACATGAAGGGAGTCTACTTCCCCACAACGATGTCCTGGTTATCTCGGTTGGGATAAAAATTTGGGAAGTAAGAAGATCACTGGTTGACACAGGCAGTTCCTTCAACGTACTGTTCCTAAACGCATTCAAATCAAGCCATGTTAGGCTTCAATGGAGAAAGCTGCTACACGATCGGAACAATCACGTTATTGGTAGTCGCAAGGCAGCTAGAACTACAGAAGATCCCGATGACAGAGTTCTTGGTCGTAGATGCCCCCTCCAAACCTGGGACGACTTTGGTTACACCACATGGAGGCGATAATCTCCACCTAGTCTTAGTGCCTCAAATACCCCTCTGATGGTGAAGTAGGGACAGTTAGAGGGGATCATACCATCACTCTGGAAAGTCACTACATCGCAATCGGGCAATAAAAAAATGAAGCATAGCAACCCGAGCAAAAGGATCTTGATGAGGAAACCTCAGGTCCAGACAGAGACGACTCACCTCCATCTTCGGACGTTGAACCTCCATTCAGCCCAAGAGGGAGGCCGAATTCTAGGTAGTCAGAAGAAGATGCCATCACCATATACTTGGATAACCTAGCCAACAGAAAAATAGTCTAGATAGGCTCTAAACTTAATAGAGTGCTGACAGATCAGTTAGCCGCATTCTTAAAGGAGAATCGAGACATATTCGTCGAGACAATGGAATACTTGGTAAGAATTGGTCCCTCTGTAATAACGCATCGAATGGCAGTCAATCCTGACTTGAAACCCGTTGGGCAAAAATAAAGGTCGGTGGCTCCCGAGCGCAACCGAACCATTAATAAGGAAGTGTAAAAACTTTTGAACGCCTACATGATAAGGGAGCCTCGCTACTCAGAATGGTTGGCAAACATGGTACTGGTAAGAAAGAAAAACAAGAAGTGGAGGATTTACATGGACTACCCTTAACAAAGCCTTGCCAAAAGGCAGCTTTTCACTGCCCTTGATAGACCAGATTGTAGACGCGACGTCTGGATACAGCCTACTCAACTTCATGGATGTGTATTCTGGCTACAATCAGATCAGTATGCACCCACCAAAACAGGAGTAAACCTCTTTCATAACAGACAGAGGAACATACTGCTTCCGGGTAATGCCATTCAGACTTAAAAATGTGGGCAACATACCAATGTTCACAGGACAAATCAAAAATACCATGGAAGTCTAATCGATGACATGTTGGTAAAAAGCCTCATAGTCTTGATCACCTAGTGGACCTCCAAGGAGCCTTCTTCTGACTATGAAAGTACCAAATCAAACTCAAACCACAAAAATACACCTTTCGGGTGCAATTAAAAAATTCACGGGCTTCATAGTCAACTGAAGAAGAATAGAGGCTGATCTAAAAAAGATTCATGCTCTTCTCAACATGAGACCACCCGCAAACATTAAAGATGTTCAGAGCCTGACTGGAGGGTAGCAGCCCTAAATAGGTCATCTCCAAATCTTTAGACAAATGCGTCCTTTTCTTCAAGATCTTGAAGGGGAAGACATGATTCCAAATGGGAGAGTAGTGTGAAAATGCCTTCCAAGGTTTGAAGGCGTACATGGGAAACACATAGCTTCTCTCGAAACCTACTTCGGGTGAAACACTTTACCTATACCTCTCAGCCTCGAAGCACACTGTCAGCTCGATTCTGATTCGGGAAGAGAAAAAAAAACAGAAGTTCATCTACTATAATGTAGAGGCTAACTACACTAACCTAGAAAAAATAGCCTTAACATTGGAACTTTCTCCAGAAAAATGAGGCCCTACTTCCAAGCTCACTCAATAACACTCCTGACCGAGTACCCACTCCAGTCAGTATTTCACAAACCAGAGTTATCAAAGGGAATGGTCATATGGTCAGTGGATGTATGACAATTTGACATCCATTACGCTCCAAGAACGTTCACCAAGGTGCAAACACTAGCAGAATTCATCGTCGAGTTCACCGGGACAGGAGAACAAGGTTTGAAAGACCAGCATGGAGTCGAGAACCCCGAGCTGCCCCCATAGAGATGGATCTTACGATGTGATGGATCATCCAACGTGAAGGGTTGCATAACCGAGATCGTCCTTTATACCCAAGAAGGGGTCACCCTCAAGAATGCTATCGAATTTGGCTTCTGCACTTCAAACAATTAAACAGAATATGAGGCCTTCCTAACCGGGCTAAAACTAGCCAAAATAATCGGAGTTGAAGAAATCACGGTGTTTAATGACTCACAACTGGTGGTCAACCAGGTGAATGATAAATTCAATGTTAAAGAACCCCGAATGATGGCCTATTGCTGGAAAACAATTGATGTCAAATGAGGGTTCAAGATAATACTACTCCGCCGCTGTAGGGCAGACAATTAGGAAGTGGACGATTTGGCTAGAAATGTCTCGTCCATAGAGGACAACTCCAATGCATTCATAGAGTTTCGGGAGAAGTTGGTTATAAAAGAAGTAGGGCTCCACGAAACCTTCTCCACAAGCGAGGAGACCATCTAGATGAGCCCCCTAATCAGCTATGTAAAAGTTGGAATTCTCCCAGTAGATAAGCTTGAGGCTCAAAAGTTGAAAACATAGTGGAACGATACACACTCCTCAATGACAACCTGTATAGAAGATCAACAATTGGCCTTCTGCTCAGATGCCTGACCTCCAAAAAAGCAGACAATGTCCTCCGAGAAATCCATGAAGGAGTTTGCCGAAAATCCTGATGTTATGGTACTATTGGCCGAAAATGCAACAAGAAGCCAAAGACTTGGTTCGCAAGTGCGATAAGTGTCAAAGATATGCCCCATACACACATATGCTACACAGAACTTGGTCTCAATGACCAGTCTGTGCCTTTTGCGCGATGAGGGTTGAACATTGTGGGCCCATTCCCCATTTCTTAGAGGAATAAGTTCCTCCTCGTGCTTGTTGACTACTTTACCAAATGAATGGAAGTAAAGTCCCTCTCCAAGATAGGAGAGAATCAAATCAAGAACTTTCTCTGGAAATCTATCGTCTGTAGGATCGAAATACCGAAGGTCATGGTTAGCGATAACGAGACTTAGTTTGAAGGCAAGAAAGTCAAACAACTTTGTGCTGACCTAGGCATTAGTCACCACTTCTCAGCACCGAGGCACCTCCAGGCCAATGGACAAGCGGAAGTCACCAACCGAACTATCTTGGAAGCAATCAAGAAAAAACTTGAAGCAGCCAAAGAGCTTTTGGGTTTCTAAGCTTTCGGGCATCCTTTGGGCATATCATACCACAAAAAGGACTCCAACTGGAGAGAAGCCATTCACTATGGCCTATAGTTCTGAGGCGATGGCTCCAGTAACTTTAGGAATGCCTACGTTCAAAATGAAGGAGTTCAGGGTGGAAGACAATGATGAAGCTTTGAGAGTCGGACTACACTTACTCGAAGAGCAAATAGATAAAGCTTTTGTCTGAATATCTGCTTATTAGCAAAAACTTGCACAACAGCCTCGAGAATTCAAAGTCGGCGATTGGGTACTAAACCCAGCCGGACACAAAAGACCCAAGAAAAAACAAGCTAAGCCCAAACTGGAAAGGTCCCTACAAGGTGACAACAATCAAAAGGCCCGGAATCCACTAGCTAGAAAACCTGAGTGGAGAGCATCTGAAAAAACAATGGAATGTAGAACACTTAAATAAGTATTATCATTAAAAGTAATCTCTTTAAAGAATCATGTTTCATATGACTCTATGCACATGAACATGCCTAGTCTAACCACAGGACCACGATGGTACCAATGCAGACCGAACTTAGTCCACGGATAGTTCACACAAATGGGCGAGTCCAGTCCATGGACGACTTACCGCTGCAAAGATAACCTGGTCCGACTACGGGGACCGTAATGGCGCACATCGACCAAGCCTAGTCCTATTCAAGATGTTGACAGCTTGTCACATAAGTGACCTAGTTCGCATAAGGAACCAAGACAACACAAATGTGGACCGAACTTAGTTGACAGACAGTTCATCGCAAGGGGCGAGTCCAATCAACGGACAACTAACCGCTCTAAAGATGACTTGGTCTGACTAGGGGGAACATAATGATGCAGATCCCCGAGCCTAGTCATATTCAGGATGTCGACATCTTGCCGCATAAGTGACCTAGTCCGCCTTAGGAACCAAGGAAACACCAATGCGGATCGAACACAATCCACAAATAGTTCATCGCAAACGGGCGAGTCCAGTCCACAGATGACTCACCGCATCTAACTATTCCAATCTAGATAAACTGAGGCAACACCCCGACCACCAAGGCCCAACTAAAAGGTGAGTCAAGTTGTGTTGAAATCTAGTCCTACCACACTAAAACGGTTTCTCTGTCACTTCAGTTCTACATAGAATTAAGTGGAAATACTTCAACAGGCTAGCACTAAGGCACAATCCGTTCATACAAAGATCACTCTCCAATGAAAAAGTAGCGGCAAAAACCGCCCAAAGTTGGTTGCTGGTATCTCCCAAAGATGGCGAAAGACGTCGTGGGAGCACCATAAGATGGAAGACAAACTCGAGACCAAATAGGTACTCTAAACTTCTTCTTTGCAATATAAGAGTAAATTCGGTGGCTAGATGGAATCACTGGAAGCGCACTCAAATTAGGTGGCTTCCTCCAATAACATGTCTTGTTGAGACTCATCGTTGGAAATGTCAAAACATTCGGAGACTCCACAATGATGTTCCCATTCGTCTTTTGTAGAGGCCTAAACAGAAGCACACTCTCCAAAAGGGTGCATTTGAGAAATGATAATGCGAAGCACATGGTAACACTTGACCATATCCGAACTATCTTATATATAGGCTCAATGTTCATGGAAGGCGGTCACTCAACAGTCACGTCGACATTAAATGCTATGCGGGGAATGAAGGGGCGATGGTTTCAAGAACAACTACACCGGTCCCCATTCATCAAATTAATGGAACGACATGCAGACCCATTAACTGGGGGGTAACTAATGAGACATTGAACAATCACCCGATCACAGCAGTACACGTGGCATAGGCCAACCCTAACACAAGAAAGGTTTTAACACGGTCCCAAGCAGACACATTCTTAAACTGTTGTTCAGTCCTTAAGTCAGGTGCCCAAACCTAAGTCACGCTAGCCGAAGAGGCACGGATCTTGGAGCTTGGCCCAAGACAATAAGGCTCGAACACAAATCTTTGAGTTGTCATTAGCCTGAGATTGATCCACTCGCACAAATCAGTTTTGATCCCATTCAAGAATTGGGTTCTAAACATAGCCAAGTGCCGAAGAGACTCAGTCAAACATAAGTAAGATTATGGGCAAGATCTCCTCCCTCCATCACGTTCTTGATAATAGGGACAATTATGGAGGGAGCACTCGTTACATCAGGTGAAAAAAAGAAAGAAGAAATGTATGCATACACATTGCTAATTGCATTTAGTTTTCATTTTTCCTTGCACTATTGTTTGACTTAAGCATCAAAGTGCCTTCGGCCACCACAACGGTGGTCCCTGGCACACCGCTGTTCATTTTTGTAGGTTCGAGATAAGGAAGGACGGATTTAGATGCATAAGTAAGCTATGGTGAGGTTGCATGAAGCTAATCATTCTTGCTGGTGTATGAGCTGATATAAGGGCTGGAGTTTGTTTGTGGTGACCAAGGAGTCTAACTGAAGCTTTCAAATTGGTACTTTGTCAAGAGGATACCATCTTGGCCATTGCCGTGTATAATGCATCTGAGGGGGTGTTTCTTGTGGGTTTAAGGTTGAACGTCCATTACCACCTGGCATAAAGCCTCTCTCTGGAGCTGAACAAAAGGAATGACATGATGAAGGGTTGGACTTTACTCGTAATGAAACTTATAAAATGAGACATGTTTGCCAAAATCCTCAACTTCTATTTTTTTGAGAAGGCGCCTGATAATGAATGGGATTCTTAAAAAATTGTTCTAAATTTTTCGGCTCGAGGACAAGCTGATTTTGAAGAGATGAAGGATGTTATGAAACTGTTACTTTACAAATAGTATCTTAATTTAAAACATGTTATTAAGTTTGAGTTATAAGTCTTGTCACCTAAATATACAATGCTCAAATAGTCAAATTTCAGATGTGATTATTGAGCACAGTCATACAACTTAAACTGATTTCATTATTCTATCAATTAATTGCGGAATAATATGAGCACCATAGATTGAACCTGTGTACCAAATGGCCTTTTAGTAATAAGCCTTCTAACAACAAAACATTTTCCAAAAATGTCTTTGGTTTACCATAATTGAGGTTGGGACTCCGATCAAAACAACAAGAACACACATTCATCAAAGTCTATAAGAACAAATTCATATTGAACAGGGTTATCAATTCGGGGTTGCAATCTCAATGATGAACTTTTCTCTGACATTGAAGTAATTTAGATGGACAAGTCCACATAAGTATATAAGAAGCCGTGAAAAATAATAAACAACACTTACATCTTAACAATAAAGCAACTACAGAAATAACAAAGGATCAGTAAGTATTTTTTCTTATTAGAGATCTAGATCATACTGATTGATAGGGAGCAGAATCTGTTAGATGCAAGCAACTCAAAACAGATAGTTAGAATGCAAAGAACAATTCTGGAATCAATGACTTGTTTATTGAATGAGAGGAAGCAACTATTAAATAGCTTTTACAGAATGAAAAACTGAAACAAACTACACTCACTTTCTATCTAGAATCGTGGTAACAAACTTGACTAAATCAAATAACAAGACTTCCTAAAGACTAGGTCTTATTAACAAACTAGATCTTATCAAAGACTAGGTTTTATTAACAAACTAAATCTTATCAGAATCTAACCAATTCAGCTCAAAAAGGAGGAAGGATCTGGAGGCATAGATACTTCAACAGCTCCCTCTAGCATTTGCGTCACCTTTTTCATGGTTGGCCTTAGGGATGAGTCTTCCTGAATACACCAAAGTGCTACCATCAAGAACCTTTCCAGTCTATTAGCATCATTTTTTGCTTCTTCATCATTAGCAACGAGCAGATGAAAGTCCCTTTCCACAAAATACTCATATACCCTATCTGACAATATATCTATTTCTTCAGCACCCTCTTCTGCTTTAGCATTTTTTCTGCAACAAATTATCTCCAATAACATGATTCCAAAACTGTATACATCCACCTTGGTTGTGACGATGGCCATGTTCTTGTTCTTGAACCACCACCACTCAGGAGCCACATAACCTCGTGTTCCTCTGATACATGTCTCAGTTCGAGTCTGATTTGTATTCAGAAGCTTAGCCAATCCAAAATCACAAACCTTTGCCATGAAAAAGTCGTCTAGAAGTATGTTTTGAGGTTTCACATCACAGTGGATAATCTGAGTGCTGCAATCTTCATGAAGGTACGCTAATCCTCTAGCAATTCCAAGAGCAATCTCAACTCTTTTGCTCCATTCTTGCCTTGAACTTCCAAACAAGAAATTTGCCAAGGACCCATTGCTCATGTATTCATATACCAAAAGCCGGTTACTCCCTTCATCGCAGTATCCAAGCAGCTTGACTAGGTTCTTGTGATTTGTTAGGCCAATGGCATTCAATTCCGTTTTGAATTCCTTTTCAATTCCCCGCACTAGCTTATCTAATCTCTTAACAGCAACAAAAGTTCCATTGTGTAAGGTCCCTTTATAAACTGTTGAAAAAGAACCTTGACCTAGTTCTTCCTTGAATCCATCAGTTGCTTCTTCAAGCTCATTGTAAGTGAAAGACCTTAGGTTCACTCCAAATGTACTTGTATCTGGCATGGGTTTGAATTGTTTCTTATGGCACGAAAAGTAAATAAACAGAGGAACAAGCAACAAGCATACTAAGTTCAGAAATGCAGAGGTTCCGAGAATAATCGATCCAGGCAGAAACCATTTGTCTTTGTCTTTGTCTACACCGTTTTTAGGGCCTGGAAGAGGAAACTCTGATGTAGTATTACCTACTTTAACAAATGATGTTGTTACAATACTAGAATTTGATTTTCCATTTGAGACGGGGTGTTTCTTCAACCGGCAATCTCCTTCATGAAAACTTGAAACTGCACATAAGCAATCATTCAGGCAAGTATCACTGCACCAGTCCTCTGCCACTTTGTCATACCGTTCGTAATGGCTAGAATTCCAATATGTATTAGTAATCGCTTGCATTTCATATCCAACTCCTCCTACTCGCAATCTATCTGTGTCACAAGTTTGAGGTGTGAAGTTCCATTTGCATCCTCCAAATTTGTCTTCTGGATCAGAGTAAACATACCCAGGTGGACATTGACAAGTAGGCCTCCCATCTGCTTCTAGTTTGCAGTAACTGTTGAACCCACAAACTCCGCTTCCTTCATCCCCAAAATCTACTGAGCATATGTCTTTAGGTAAAGACCATTGCGTAATCCACGATTGGTTGCTACTAGAGGATTTTTGATAGGCATACTGCCTGAGAACACCATCAAAATCAAGGGTGGCTCTTTGATAGTAGCTACTCATCGAAAGTGGTGTCCCACTCGTGAGATTAACTCGGTTCCCATCCCGTAGAGTCAGATATAAATAGCCGGACTGGTTGAACTCCAATAGTGAACTTTTGTTCCATACGTCAGCTGCCCAATAGGGATGATATCTTTGTGTAGTGAGACGAGTTCGAGGTAGGGGATAAAGACAAAGGTTTCCATCTGGTTGTAGATAAAACAAAAACCTTCCAGGTTGATAGTCATCTTTGGTTAGACGAGATCTTACCATAGCACCAAGTTTTAGTATCTGAGTAGGCAAGATAGTGTCGGTTTGGTTTTCGAAGCTTTGCCATAGAACGTTGGAATTATTGCCAGTTAGCACAAAATTTCCTGTATCGAGCATTGCGGCTGACACAGCTTGGCCACTATCGTTTTGTGGAATCTTCCAATTCACTGTTCCATTCGGGCTGCTGAGGGAAAGCAGACCAGCAGATGTGAGCTCAACTTTTGATCCTCTCTGCACTCGCTTACCACCATTTGCTGTCCAAACAATCGTTTTTTCAGGTATTTTATCAAACCAGATTGCTAGCAAGAAGAGATCTCCTTTTCCTTGGATTGGCTGGAACCCGAAGGCGAATTCATTGGAAGGAGATTTCCAATATGGGTTGTCATCAAGGGTGGATAAAGAAGAACCAATTGTTGCATTTTGAGCTGAAATGAAGAAAGGGAGCTGAACAAGTAACAACCAAAGAAGTTGAATAAAGAGAGAAGCCATGAATAACAAAAATGATGAATGGAAACTAATTTATCTCAACATTTAAACAAGACTCTTGATAGAGATGTAAGATAGATTTTCCTTCATTTTGCATTGACTTGTGGTCAACCTGAGGGCTGAAGTCTCAACCATACATATTAAAGCTTAAATAAATAGTTTGACAGTCTATTTCTTGCCGTGAGGAAGGCTGTGATAGGATGAAAATATCATTTGAGTATTACTTACTCAACCCGGTCAATCAAACGTGATACATATTGTGGTTGCTTGGATCCTTTATGAATCCCTATGACTTTGACGTGGTATAGATATGAGGATAGGAAATATGATAGGATACGAATATGACTTTGACTACTCAGAAACGTACAGAGAGGTATAGATATGAGGATAGGAAATATGAGGATATGAATATGAGGATATGAGGGGTCTCGATATGAGGATAGGAAATGGAGGAAAAGTCTGTCTTGCCAGAAATTTGGTTTTCTACTGTACCCGTCATTCACGGGAGGAAAAGTCCACCATCTTTTCTATCACAAATAAATTTGTTCGAAGAAGCGGGACTCTTAACCTAGATAGAAAGAGCTTTGCTACAGAGCGAGGGAGCGAGGGAAAGGGGCGAGGGATGGGTGTAACCACTCATCCTCCTCGGGATGAGTGCATTGTGTTGGAGATGCGCGCGCGGGCGCTCATCCACCCATCCCTCGCTCCCTTTCCCTCGACCCCTAGAATTTTCCAAATAGAAATCTAGATTGAAGGTATACCTTGCAAAAACCGTTGCTTGGATGACAAAAAACATAAAAAAGGTTTGGTAGTGTAGAGTGGATAGGTTTGCATTCCCTTTGAGCATTCATCATGGTTTACTAAACTTTGAGTTTTTTGATAAATAATAATAATAATAATAATAATAATAAATGTGGTAGATTTTATAGGACTGTTGATAAATAATAATAATAATAATAATAATAATAAACTTTATCTCAATTACAGATTAAATAAATGTGGTAGATTTTATAGGACTGTTGATAGAGACGAAAGGTAGATTTTCCTTCATTTGAACTGAATTGTGGCTAACTTGAGGGCTGAAGTCTCAACTCTCAACCAGCATATTAAAGCTTAAATAAATAGTTTATAGAGACTTTTCTGCACTGACTCTTCTGAACTAGGACCATGTTTTTGGATGTAACAGTTTCTTTCTTGCCGTGGGGAAGGCTGTGATAGGATGAAAATTATTCTGTTAATCCAGTTCGAAAATTGGGTGTCAAACTGATATTTGAATATGATTTAGAAATAAAAATAATGATTAGACATGCACTAATCATTTACGAATTACTTACTAAACCTGGCCAATCAAATGGGATACATATTGTGGTTGCTTGGACTCTGTAAATTCTTCTTAGGCTCTTTATGAATATGATTTTGAGGTCTGACTTGCTGTCATCGTTGCCTACTCAGAAGCATGCAGAGAGGGGTCTCAATACGTGGATAGCAAATGGAGGAAAAGTCAGTCTTGCTGGAAATCTGGTTTTCTACTGTACATGTTGTTCAAGGGAGGAAAAGTCGACCATCTTTTCTATCACAAGTAAATTTGTTCGAAGAAGCTGGACTCTTCACCTAGATGAAATTATGGTTTGAAAGTACCTTGCAAAAACCTTGCTTGGATGACAAAAAAAAAAAAAAAAGTTTGGTAGTGCAAAGTGGATGGAAAGTTCTGATTAATTTCGTGTGAGGGAAAACTGAAGCATTCTCTTTGCGCATTCACCATGGTTTACTAAACTGATACATCAAAATAGACCGATCATCACGGCTATACACGTGGGCAGAGAACATCCATCACAAGGATATGACATATGGTCTTCCTCACAAATAACGTACCATAAAATGAAAAAGAACATAGCAAACACCCTCCCCAAAACCTAAACACTTAGTCCATGATGTTAACTAAATCATATAGCAACAACACTTAGTAAAATATGTTTACAATCCCTTCAATCACATTCCAATTGTTTTGGGTCGCCCATTTTTATCAACATCTAATGCATTTATTAACTATAGGAATGGAATCATGAAAAATGTCGTTTTGTAACATGACCGTCGAACTCAATGTTTTAAGGTAATTCAACAACCTCCTGAGTCCGAGGATATTTGTGAGGTTAACATGATTGAGAGTTTGGTGGAGAATTTCTTTTTGCAGTTTGCATCAGATGAAACCTTAGCAGCTTGTTTGACTCATTTTGGTTTAGACTTTGATATTGATAATTCCATTAGGGAAGTTTTTTGCTTGATTAAGCACCTATTATAGATCCTGTCATGTTGACTTATTCGACGTATGCTTTCCTATTAACTCGTGCATAAAGTCTGATTTGCAATATTCTTTGGAGTCTCGCCTCAACTATTTTCACGATACAAATGGCCCCATAATTCAAGAAATTGTCAAGTGTTATCAGAAGATGCATCTAATGAGAAATTACATGCCATAAATAGTGTTGATTGCAGGTTGTAGATGTTGTTGAATTGTCTAGCCTTTATGCAGTTCATTATGTTATGATGAGCCTATACCACCCAATATATCTATAGACATACCTCTTTGCATCCCTTTGACATTGATTGACTCTACTTATGAGGATCCGTTATTTTTAAAAAACGATTTCAGTTTCAACCATTCTATTGTGAAACATCTTCAATCTTCTGATTTGACACATGACTTAGGATGTCCAGTATTAGGTGTAGGCAAGAGTCATTTGCTGGTTATCATTGTTTGTGGATCATTTATACTCCAAATCCCTACGGATTTTCTAGGAATATGAGTTCGTTTGCATTTTCTCTATAATTTTGCATGGCGCCTTTTTAGTTTTAGGGATGTGTTAGTATATGTTGTGCCGCATGTGGTTGCTTCTATTTGTTAGCATTGATCCTTAACTTTTTAAGTTGTTACTACATGATCTAGTTAACATCGTGGACTAAGTGTCTAGCTTTGGGGAAGGGTGTTCGCTATGTTCTTTTTCTTCATTTTATGCTACATCATTCGTGAAGGAGAATATACATCGGGCTGACGACGTTAAACCAAATGCTTTTCGGAGGCAACCCAACTTCAATTGTGTCAATATGGTTAGTCTGGATTGATTTTCGAGTTCTTTCTAGTTGCATTCCACTCATACTCGTTAGCTTTGTAACAATATTGACTTAAAACTGGTGCATTTAATTTTTTTTCATTTGTGCATTTTTCTTTGCTATGTATATGTTTTATCCATTTCTCATGATAAGTCCATAGTTCATATGTTTTTGAGCTTTTATTGGTGGATGATCTCTTCGACATTGGTAAAAACTTCACCATGGTAATATCACTCTAACCCTCATTTTTTTATTTGTCATGATTATTCTATTTATAAATTGTGGACAATGGTTAAGGTTTGGGGTGGAGTTTATGAGTTTTTGTGCATTCTTTCAAAATTTTGAGTTAAAATGTATTTCACAACTATAACAACTAATTAATGTATTCTACTCAGTCTCCATTGAACACGTAGACAATTTTGGTAATTGTGAAATTTTGTTGATTTGAAATTGCATTCAAAATCTGAAGTTCATTTCTAATGAAGAGAATATGCTTTCAAGTATGCTTTTGAATTTGAAAAAATACATGCTATCACTTATCACATTGATATATTAATATGAACATAAGGTTTGATATTATCTTTAAATTAAATATATTTCATGAGGTTTTTCAACTCGACTATTCTTGCACTATAAGCCAAGTTAGCATAATTTGAAGTTGATAAGTGAGATATTAACTAGAAACCCTTAAAATAATAGTGAAAACTTAATCCTTGTGAGTTTTGAGTCATTCTATTTTTTTTTCTTGAGGGTTATTTAATAAACTTTGATTTTTTTTTGAGTCCGCATTATCACGTTGATGATTTCATTATTCTTGTTTCTCTTAATAATTGCTTTGAGAATGACATTAAAATTGAATAATTACAGTAGAACTGTTTGGTTTATTTAGTTGAGATGTTATAATACCGACTAGAGCTTAGGAAGTGATATAGGTACTTTTCTTTGAACCGTTCTCTAGCCTTCTAGCATACCCATTACTAAATATTTATTTGCAACCCTTTTGAGCGTTTGAATATATAGCCTTTTCTTTCCTAACCCCATCTCATTACGTACTCCAATTATGGAGCAATACCCCATATTATTTTGTCCTTACCCAATTGTTCTGAGAATGTGTATGGTTGATGTATTTTTGGAATGGGCAAATAGAAAGAGCTGAAACTAGATATTCCTTGAATGCTAAAGACTAAAATATTTCATTGTGTAGAAGTGGAAAAAACATGTCATTGATAAAAAAAAAATTATGCTTAAAAAAAAGAGTTAGGAAAAACAATTAAAAAGGAAGAAAAAATTTTATTCATTTGTGCCTATGTGTTTATTAAAAGGTGTGTATCCATTCTCAGAGAATTTAATGCGCACTGGAGTTTTCTACGCTGGGTCAATAAACATAAAAAAACCTGATGCACTTCTTCATTTTGTGGATTTGCATGTCCCCATGTTATAGTCATTTTTTCATTCTTGTTAGCCATAATCTTAACCCCATTCGGATAGTTCAATTCAAGCGGATGAGTCCAGTCCACAGACGACTCACTGTTCCAAAGGAAACCTAGTCCGACTAGAGGGACCATAATGATGCACATCGATTGAGCCTATTCTTATTCAGGATGTCGACAACTTGTCGCATAAGTAACCTAGTCTGCCATAGGAATCAAGGCAAAACAAATGCGGGCCGAACCCAATCCTCAGACAGTTCACTACAAGCGGGCGAGTCCAGTCAACAGACGACTCATCGCTCCAAAGATAACCTGGTCCAACTACGCCATAATGACGCACATTGGTCGGGCCTAGTCCTATTTAGGATGTCGACAACTTGCCGCATAAGTGACCTAGTCAACCTCAGGGACCAAGGCAATACAAATACGGACTGAACCCAGTTCACTGACAGTTCACCGCAAGCAGGCGAGTCCAGTCCATGGACACTCACCGCATCTAATTAGTCCACATGGACTGAGGTAATGCCCCTACCACTAAGACCCAATTAAATGGCGAGTCAAGTTGTGGTGTGAAATCTAGTTCTACCGGACCGAAACGGTTTCTCTGTCACTTTAGTTCTACAAAGAATCAAGTGGGAGTACTTCGACAGGCTGACACCTATTCAGAAAGCAGCCAACTCGCGAGGCACAACCCTTTCATACGATGATCATTTTTCAGTGATTTCACCTCCATTGGCGAATCAAGTTATTTCGTTAAGGGAGCTACGAAGAGAGATTAGAGCACACGCATCCCCTTCGGGACCGAGCCAGCCCAATCCCTAATCAGAGTTGAACTGTCTTACACCACAGGGTCCTGTTTACTCAAATAGTCGTGACTTCTGCGACAGTTTAAGATTTGTCTGCACATGACCAATATGACTCACATTCACTTAGAGCATACATTAAAAAAAGAATTCAGAAAAAAAAAAAATAGACTTTATTGATTATTACAAAGCTTGATCGACTGATCAATTCAAAGGTTTACATATTACAGGAATCTAAGCTCGGTGGAAAACAAGGTGCAAGCGAATATCTGCCAGAACACATACTGGAACTTTGCTCCGCAAATCTGTTCTTCGAATAAGGCATCAAGAGAGAAGCCAATAAAGAAGCAGTGGGACACAGCCACCCAAAGTTGGCTGCTGGTGAAATTTCCCAAAGACGACAAAAAACATTGTGGGAGCACAAGAAGATGGAAGACAAACTTAGGACCAAAAAGGTACTTTGTACTTTTTGTTCGCGATGTAAGAGTACATTCAGAGGTTTCATGGAACAACTAGAAGCGCACTCAAATCGGGTGGCTTTCTCTATTAGTAGGTCTTGTTGAGACCATCGCCGCAAATGTATGAGCATTCGGAGACTCCACCATTGGATGCTCCCCTTCGTCCTCTATAGAGGCCAAAATAAAAACACACTCTCTAAAAGGGTGCATTTGAGAAACAAAACAGTTGCCCAAACCCAAGTCACACCAGCCTAAGAGGCACGAATCTTAGGGCTTGGCCCAGGACAATAAGGCCTAAACATAAATCTCTGAGATGTCATAAACCCGAGATCCACTCTCACAAATCATTTCTTAGCCCAATCAAGCATCGGGTCCTAAATAGAGATATCGTTACCAATATTTTGTGTACGGCTGTGATCGTATAATTGATTGATGTCACTAGTACCCAAACTTCACAAAAGCAAAAAATATATATATCGTTGCCAATCTTTCATGTCATCTAACTTGCCATCTAGGAAGGAGGGCTTCACAACATACGACGTGCTTATTGATATTGATGGAAGTTAGAGAATGAAGTAGTTTTGTCGATAGATGGAACCCGACATCCTTTGCCCTAATCAGAGTGGAAATCAATATAATCCACCCGCTGGATGCCATCTGGGCCGAGGCAATACTTTGATAAGATAAAAAACACCAAATAACATCAGGAATATGGAAGTGAAAATAAAGGTGATGATAATATAGGTTACAATCGCTTATACGCTCACTCATTACATCAACTACAGAACAAAAACCTTGCTTCAAAGCTTCAACAAAGAACCTCTTGAGTTCTAGAATCACCGTCTCCAAATTGGGGAGTAATCTTGCAAAGTGTTCGGGGATCCTAAATAACCCCAGCTCAATTTCCAAAAAAAAAAATAAAAAAATAAAAAAATATGGAAGTGCATACCAACCATGAACATGGCCTTATACAAGCAAATGAACCCCACCCTCGGAACAATCTGAGACTTGCCCTTCTCAATGAGCGACAATCTCAGGTCCTCAGGAACTTCATACCATTGATAGAGATTAGCTAGATCCTCCTCTGACGTCAAGGACCCCCTAAAAAAGTCAAAGCAAGCCACATGTCTCCCACGCAAAAAATGAGATCGTGCAAAGATGATTAAATGAAGGTCCCGGCTTGATTAAACTAGAATAAAGTTAAAAACAAAGAACAGAAGAAAAGCTCTAGAAGGTAAAAAAGGAAAACACTCCAAAACATGCTTATATAGGCTCGATGTATGGAAGAATTAATTACCCAATCGCTGCAAGAGCATTAACTACAGCACAAAAGTCGAAAATATGTCATCATGGCATCACAAATCCCCCACGCACAATCAGTTAGTGTCCCGATACACAACCCTAGTAACTAGCGGGAGTACTGATGAGACATCAAATAATCATCTGATCACAGTCGTGGATGTGGCACAGGTCGGTGCTAATATGGAAAGCCCTCAACGCAGTCTTAAACATACCCAAGCATGGTCCAGCCCAGGCTCAACCTAGTCACTGTTCTACCGGTAAGTCAGGTGCCCAAGGCCAGATTACTTGAATCCACGGTGGTGTAAATCTCTGAGCTTGGCCAGGGACAATAAGGCATGAATGCAGACCTCTGAGCTGTCACAAGCCCAAGGTCCATTTTCACAGCTCTTGATCCAATCAAGTATTGGGCCCAAATAAAGACAAGTGCCAAAGTGAACTTAGTCATTGACAGGTAAGATCTCAAGTGAGATCTCCTCCCTCCATCACACCAACGACAGCATAGTCAATGAAGAAGTGAAATACTCGCTATATAAGGAGCACAAAAAGGATGAGAAAGGTACGCACTTGAAACCCCAATTGTTATAGTCTACATCCATCCTTGCTTAGTCACATGACTTTATCATGGGAGTGCCTTCGACCACCACAACGGTGGTCATTGGCTTACTGTTGTTCGTTTTGTAGGTCAAAAGTTGACAGGGACGATAATAATTGGTGATCTTCATCTAGGAGTAGCTCTTGTCAGGTTGATCTTTATCTAGAAGTAGCTTCAAACCTTATTTAGGTCTTTATGAGAATGGTAATCAATGGTGAGGTTGTATGAAGCTAATTATTCTTACTAGTCTATGAGCTGATATAAGGGCTAACTGATGAGTCTAACTGAAGCTTTCAAATTGCCACTTTGTCAGGAGGACACAAACCTGGTCACTGCCATGTATAATGCACTTGAGGGATGTTTCTTCTGGTTTTAAGCTTGCACATCCATACCACCAGGCATAAAGCGTTTCTCTTGAGCTAAACAAAAGGAATGACATGATGAAGGGTTGGACTTTAATTGTTGTGAAACTTATAATATGGGACATGTTTGCCAAAAGCCTCAACTTCTATCTTTCGAAAAGGCGCCTGATGATGAATGGGATTCTTCCACCACACATCCTGGTTAAAAAATTGTTCTAAATTTTTCGGCTCGAGGACAAGCTGATTTTGAAGAAGTGAAGGATGTTAGGAAATTGTTACTTACTTTTACAAATATTATCTAAATTCAAAACATGTTATCGAGATTAAGTTATAACTCTGGTCACCTGAAGCATATACAATGCTCAAATGTTCAGATTTCATATGTGATTATTGAGCACATTCATACAACTGATTTCAATATTCTATCAGTTAATTGTGGAATAATATCCTTTTAGTAACAGGCCTTCTAACAAGATAACATTTTCCAAATATGTATTTGGTTTACCATAATTTAGGTTGGGATTCTGATCAAACCAACAAGAACACACATTCATCAAAGTCTATAAGAACAAATTCATTTATTGAACAGGGTTATCAATTCGGGGTTGCAATCTCAATGATGAACTTTTCTCTGACATTGAAGTAATTTAGATGGACAAGTCCACATAAGTATACAAGAAGTCGTGAACAATAATAAACAACACTTACATCTTAACACCAAAGAAACTACAGAAATAAAAATGGATCAGTAAGTATTTTTTTTCTTATTAGAGATCTAGATCATACTGATTGATAGGGAGCAGAATCTAACCAATTGAGCTCAAAAAGGAGGAAGGCTTTGGGGGCATAAATACTTCAACAGCTCCCTCTAGCATTTGTGTCACCTTTTTCATGGATGGCCTTAGGGATGGGTCTTCTTGAATACACCAAAGTGCTACCATCAAGAACCTTTCCAGTATATTACCATCATTTTTGGCTTCTTCATCATTCGCAATGAGCAGATGAAAGTCCCTTTCCATAAAATGCTCATATATACCCATTCTGACAATATATCCATTTCTTCAGCACCCACTTCTACTTTAGCATTTTTTTTTTGCAACAAATGATCTCCAATAACATGATTCCAAAACTTTACACATCCACCCTTTTTTTGGAAATTGTTTACACATCCACCTTGGCTGTGATGGCCATGTTCTTGAACCACTCAGGAGCTACACAATCTCTTGTTCCTCTGATACTTGTATTAGTTCGAGTCTGATTGGTATTCAGAAGCTTAGCCAATCCAAAATCAGAAATCTTTTCCATGAAAAAGTCGTCCAGAAGTATGTTTTGAGGCTTCACATCATAGTGGATGATCTGAGTGTTGCAATCTTCATGAAGGTACACTAATCCTCGATCTAGCAATTCCAAGAGCAATCTGAACTCTTAAGCTCCATTCTGGCTTTGAACTTCCAAACAAGATATCTGCCAATGACCCATTCCTCATGTATTCATATACCAAAAGTCAGTTACTCCCTTCATCGCAGTATCCAAGCAGTTTGACTAGGTTCTTGTGATTGGTCAGGCCAATGGCATTCACTTCCGCTTTGAATTCCTTCTCAATTCCCCGCACTATCTTGTCTAATATCTTAACAGCAACAAACACTCCAGTGACTGTGTAAGCTCCTTTTATAAACTGTTGAAAAGGCACCTTGACCTAGTTCTTCCTTGAATCCATCGGTTGCTTCTTCAAGCTCATTGTAAGTGAAAGACCTTAGGTACACTCCAAATGTACGTGTATCTGGCATGATTTTGAATTGTTTCTTATGGTACGAAAAGTAAATAAACAGAGGAACAAGCAACAAGCATACTAAGTTTAGAAATCTAGAGGTTTCGAGAAGAATCGATCCAGGCAGAAACCACTTGTCTTTGTCTATCTTGCCTCCACCAAATCTAGGGCCTGGAGAAGGAAAATTTGATGTATTATTACCTACTTTAATGAATGCAGTTACAGCAAAACTAGAATTCGTTTTTCCACTTGAGACGGGGTGTTTCTTCAACCAGCAACCTCCTTCACAGAAAATTGAAACTGCACATAAGCAATCATTGGTGCACCAGTCCTCTGGAACATTCTTATACTGTTCATACTGGATGGATGTCTAATCTGTGTTAGGAATCTCTTGCATTTCGTAGCCAACTTCTACTCTCAATCTATCCGTGTCACAAGTTTGAGGTATGAAGTTCGGTTTGCATCCTCCAAATGTGTTTTCTGGATCAGAGTAAACATACCCAGGTGGACAATGACAAGTAGGCCTCCCATATTCTAGTTTGTAGTAACTGTAGACCCCACAAACTCCGCTTCCATCATCCTCAAAATTTGTTTGGCATATATCTTGAGGTAAATACCATTGCGAAGACCACGATTGGTTGCTACTATAGGTATATTGCCTGAAAACACCATCAAAATCAAGGGTGGCTCTTTGATAGTAGTTACTCATCAAAAGTGGTATCCCCTTGGTAAGAGGGACTTGGCTTCCATTCAGTAGAGTCAGATATATATAGCCGGACTGGTTGAATATCAATTGAGAACCATTTCCCATTGTGTTACTTAACCAATAGGCTTGATAGTAGTCTCTTCTGAGACGAGTTAGGGGATAAAGAACAAGGTTTTGATCTTCTTGTAGAATAAGCAAAAACCTTCCAGGCGTATAGTCATCTTTGGTTAGACGAGATACTACCTCAGCACCAATGCCTAATATTTGTGTAGGCAAGATAGTGTCAGTTGGGTTTTCGAAGCTTTTCCATAGAACTTTGAAATTATTGTCGGTTAGCACAAAATTTCCTGTATTGAGTATTGCGGCTGACACAGCTTGTCCACCACCATTTTGTGAAAGCTTCCAATTCACTGTTCCATTCGGGCTGCTGAGGGAAAGCAGACCAGCAGATGTTAGCTCAACTTTTGATCCTCTCTGCACTGGCTTACCACCATATGTTGTCCAAACAATCGTTTTTTCAGATATTTTATCAAACCAGATAGCTAGCAAGAAGAGATCTCCTCTTCCTTGGACTGGCTGGAACTCGAAGGCGAATTCGTTGGAAGGAGATTTCCAATACGGGTTTTCATCAAGGGTGGATAAAGAAGAACCCAATGTTGCATTTTGAGCTGAAATGAAGAAAGGGAGCTTGATAATCACATAATTATCAACCTTGGTCGGATCACTCTCCAGCATCCAGGTATCTCTCGCTTCATCAACGTTCCACCGGCACCATCCAGAACACCTCCGGAGTAACTACTCTATCATCACCAACCCTGCCGGAGCTCAACCATCATCACCGGACAGCCCAGCACGTCCAACAGTCCTCCTGCGCGCATCAACGCCATCCTACCGGTCTCTCTCTCTTGCGGGGCAGTCACAACGCCACAAACTAGAACCGGAGGATCTCCTCCATCCTCCAATCTCGGTCGGGTGCCCTGAGCATCACCGGATCCTCCGGTCTCTCTCTCAACAACGCTCCTGCTTCGGTGGAGTTTCCCGCCTCTCTCTGTTCAAATCGAAGAAGAAAGGTTGGGGTGCTATCTGCATCCCACCTTTTAACCGTGTACGACCACATAAGAGAGAGGAGCGCTACTGGCACCCAGTGAATCATAAGAGCACCTCGGCTGGGCATGGCGCTGTTTGCAACCTGCTGATCTGCTGAGTACCACCGCACCGTGGCGGCAACAAACCAAAAGGGTTGTATAATTTATTTTACTGACTTAAATGCTTAATTGTTAATTACAATTTTATTTCAGAAATTTGATAAATTGCTTTCACCTTTCATGTTCGATTAAAACTTGATTAATTTGGTAGTTAGATTCACATTTTATCAATATTCAAAGCATGTGCTAACAAATATTGAGCTTGAACTTTGATTAAGTGTGCCCTAAAAAGACACTTAATGCTTGTTAAGAGTTTATTTGCTAGAGATAAATTGTTCATGTTTGACAGAAACTTGATATGATTGGAATTGGATTTTAATGATCACATCTTCGGTGTAAGCAAGTGATCCTCATCCCTAAAACTTCTCATTTATAATTTTAGTAATTTAGATTTAAATATATTTGCTAACTCATCGGTGAGTCCAAACCCCACAAAATCCATCTCATCCATCTTTTCCTTTTATTTTATTTTTCTTATTTTTAATTTATTTTTAGTTTAGTTTTAAAAACATTGTAGCCCCATTTTTCTGTAAATTAGTTTAGATAAATTCTAAAATTCAATTGCATCCACTTTCCTCGTGGGATCGACCTGTACTTGCCGTTGTCTACCAGTTAGACACCGTGCACTTGCGGTTATTACAAGTGGGTCAAATTGGCCTATTTATTTAGGTCGGTTAAACCGTCAACAGAGTTACACAAGTAACAACCAAAGAAGTTGAATAAAGAGAGAAGTCATGAATAACAAAAATGATGAATGGAAACTAACTAAAGAAGGAGAACCCACCACTTGCACCAAATTTATCTCAACATTTGAACAAGAATCTTGAATATGACTTTGAGGTTTGGCTTGGTGTCATTGTTGACTTTATGAATATGATTTTGGGGTCTGACTTGTTGTCATCGTTGCCTACTCAGAAGCATACAGAGAGGGGTCTCAATATGTGGATAGCAAATGGAGGAAAAGTCTGTTTTGCTGGAAATATGGTTTTCTACTGTACCTGTCGTTCAAGGGAGGAAAAGTCCACCATTTTTTTTATCACAAGTAAATTTGTTCGAAGAAGCCGGACTCTTCACCTGGATGAAATTCTGGTTTGAAAGTATAGCTTGCAAAAACCTTGCTTGGATGACAGAAAAAAAGGTTTGGTAGTGCAGAGTGGATGGAAAGTTCTGTTTAATTTCGTGTGAGGGCAAGTTGAAGCATTCCCTTTGAGCATTCACCATGGTTTACTAAATTTTGAGTTTGATAATAATAATAATAATAATAATAATAATAATAATAATAATAATAATAACAAACGAGAAGAAGAAAGAGGTAGTTGATTAAATTCAACACCTTCGCGAATTGTTTTTTGTTTTTTTAATAAAACCTTTCAACCGCATTTGACACTTGAATGAAATTGTTTGAAATTTCCATAAGTATTCATCAACCATACTTGTAAAGTTTGTCTCATGGGAGACAAAGTGTTTGTTTCAGTTGGACGTCTAAGGTGAATGTCTTAATAAGAGGGGATAAAAAAAAAGTGTTTGTTTAGGCTCTAATTAGAACTTATAACTCATAAAAAATTCGTTTTTGCTCCTTGCTTTTACCTAGTCCCGCTGACCTACTGACCTACACAAGTAACGCACGTGAGCCACAAACCACCATTGTGGTGGCCGATTTTACTCCGATGCTAAAGTCAGACAGGGATTTGAGGCAGGTGTAATGTTGTAAATTGGGCATTTGTAGCATACCTTAGCTTACCAGCCTCATGTCTTATTTATAGTGTTGGAGTCCTAGTTCGACCAGGCCATCGATGTCATAGTTTAGGAAGGATGTCTTATTTATAGTGTTGTAGGAGAGATGTTCCCTGTTAGCTCTGTGCTCCTAGATACACGGGAGATAGTTCCCTATCTGAGGGTATTTCGTAAGAGGAAGTTTCCCTGTGTAATATGTACTCTGGTATTTGCTTCCTTGTTGGAAGTAGAGAGTTGTTGTAGTTGCCTGTCGAAAACTGATCCTCAAGATACTTGCCTTAGTATGACTTACAGGTATTGAAGATAGTTGTTAGACATATGGACTTAGCAGGCTGTAAGAGTTCGAGTCCGTCTGGCAGACTACATTGGGGGGCTTGGAACCACTTGGGCCGGATCAGTGTTGAGCTGACGCTGGGCCCCGTAACTTCTCGAGATCATCATGACACGTGTTTGGCTTTGGGATGTGACTGTTTTGGTGTATCATCTGCTACTCCCCCCGAGTTAGTGGGCTGTCACATCAGTTCGCTAAGTCATCTCTTGAAAAGATACACCGCTCATGATGATTGAGTCTGAATCGTTTGCTTGAGCCGCACGTTGTGGCTGGTGCTCGTTTGCGTGCAGGTGAACCAACCGAACAAACAAGGAAAGCTTGCCTCTCGGTGTATCTTAGAATGATTCAAGCCATATGAAAGGAAACTCCCCTCGTTAGTTTGTTTTGGGGGGAAGGAGCCCGACTGGCTCCCCCCATTGACTTTGGATCATTGTGCAATGTCCTAATAAAATGCCTTGAGTCGTGCGCTGCATTTATTGAACGTGCGTCGGTTCAGTTGAAAAGAGGCGGGAACCTAATCCCTATTTAGGTCATCCGTTGTGCGGAATCTGACTCTTTTATTTTTCTTTGCTTTTGAAGATACTGCTATGTTCATCTTTTGACAATAAAGATTGTTCATCTTCTTCATGGCTCAACAATACCTTCTTGAAAATGCAACCTTGGCCAGGGGCTTGGAGTTTTTCGAAGACATGTTGTTTTCTTAACCTGGCCTTGCTGAAATCCATACGAAGTTTGGGGTCCCCGAGGACCTGTTGTTGTCTATCCTGAAGGGTTACCAGACACCAATGTCACTACCGGCGTGGTTCATCTGATTGCATCGTGGGATGCTTCAAACTGGGGTGTCTTTTCCATTATGGACATGATTTGGGAATTCTTGGACCTCCTTGGGATTCCTCCAGCCTAGTTGGGGCCTAATGGATATAGGATTATCCTTCTCATTCTGATTAGGGCGAAGGAGGCTGGCATGCGTGTGACTCCGCGAGTAATCTCGTTGCTGACTTTTCCTCGGCTGAAGAGTAACATCGTCTGCAAGATGATGTCACTGATTTGCTTTGTGAATCTGCCCAATGACTTCAAGTTCTGGCAGAAGTATTGCTTATTAGCCCCTGCAAATTCAAGGTACTTCTAGTTCAAGGTAGGGGTGGGCACGGGACGGGATGGAACGAGATATACCCATCCCATTCATACGGGATCGGGACGGGACGGGATCAGCGTGCTGCCTGTGACTGCTGCATTATCATCATATAAGAGCGTGAAAAATAACTTTATCATAATTAGATATAGATGTGGCATGCAAATATAAGGGTAGCCACTAAATCCCCTAACAATGAAGTCGAGTGGGCTGACTTTTAGAAAATGACATGATAAATGGGACCCACTAAGAGTATTGTGTCGATGTGATGGCCTCCCAACTGGTTTTACAATTTCATTACTATGGGAAACAAAATTCATGGTTCCTTGAGAAAATGACATTTCATCTTTTGTTAGGGAAGAAATATAGACCTATTGGTAATGCTCTAACATATTCATAATGGTTTACCATCAATACATATATCATAATTAAAAAAAAAATTATTTTTACAGCCTGGGGCATCTCAAATTCTTGGCTCCGCCCCTGAATGTTCCCTTCTGAATATGTATTACTCCGTTAATTGTTATTTTTCATCTTCACTTGGGTATTATCAATATTTGGAAGTTAAATAATTGGAGCCACTTTTATTGGGAATCCAAACAACAGTCTGCTATCTTTCTCTTGCTTAATGAATATTTATTTCTTGAAGTAACATTTCTGTTATCACTGCAAACACTATGAGTTTCTGTCAGTCATCTGTAAGTTTATATGAATAAAAATAAATAAATAAATAAATAAATAATATTAATAATAAATATTAAAAAATTAGCTCGGGACGGGACGGGATTGGCGGGATTGAAAATCTTCATCCCATTCTATATCGGGATGGGACGGGATCGGGATGAAATTATTCAATCTCATTAAGACCCGGAAAAATCAGGACGGGGCGGGATCGGGATCGGGATCGCGGGATGGGATGCCCACCCCTAGTTCAAGGGTCATTCTCTCGAGCGGGAGTTCAAACCACTTCGTAAGTGCAGATTTTCTCTCTGGTTTCGTTGTGTTTGATTGTGTGCTAATCATTGCTTGTGTGTGTGAATGTGTGTTTTTTTTACAGGAAGGTTTCCCATTACTCCTCTTACCCTGGAAGAGCAAAACGCTATGGAGATGTTCCGCAGCTTGTCAACGAGGAACGTGGTGGATGTCATATGGGTCCCCAACTTCATCTGTAGTGGGTTGTGGGACAACTGGCACATAGCCCCCACTCTCTACCGAACATCGCGAGTCAAGCCGGAAGATGGGCCTCTCCTAGGAAGAGGAAGGTTGTTGGGGCCAAAGCTCATGTTTTGTCCAACACGGAGGAACCTTATGAGATGCTTGCCTTTTTTGTGAGTTCGAAGAGGTCCCGTATCAGAATAGGGTTGTCTTCAGCACGACCCGCTCCAAAGAGTGAAAAGCGTGAGTCTGATCGGCCAGTCAGGGCGGAGACTAGTGAATCCGGCTGGGAGAAAGACTACCTGTGGTTTGTCGGGGTTGAAGACAGGTCAAACTTTAGTGATGTGCAGGCCGAAGCTTTGAGTGAGCGGCTGATGCAGGTTGCAATGGCGGCTTCTGTCGGTGCTGATTCACGTGGGATTGTTCCAATAGAAGGTTTTTGTGAAGATCCACCTGAGGTTGTGGAATCTGATCGTCCCATTGGTTAGCTGTCTGCCAGTAGTCGTAGTGGCACATGCCAAGTTTCTTGTAGTCCACATTGTTCACCGTCTCGTTCCAGGCCAAAGCTTGAGGTGTTGGAGGACCCTTTGGATAATTCTCTCCCTCCCCTTCCTCCGGATCCTGTTGAGTCGTCATGCAGTAAGGTGCCGACTGCTCGTAACAAGGGAAAAGTTGTGAAGGAAAGCTTGGGGACAATGTTGACTGCGAAGGTTGGTGCCGGCGTGATTCCTGATCTAGGAAAGCTTCATCGGATAAGCGGATAAGCCTGTTTGCACCAGACTTGGTAACGATGAACACTCAGGTCTAGCACCAGGAGGTTGACATGGAAAATAGCAGGTGATGCAGTCGATTTTTGCTCCATGTTTTGACCTTGTTCATATTGACCTGCACAAGTAACGCACGTGAGCCACAGACCACCGTGGGGTGACCGATGGCGCTCCAATGCTAAAGTCAGACAAGGATCTGAGGAAGGAGTAATGTTGTAACAAGGAATTTGTAGCGTACCTTAGCTTACCAACCTCATGTCTTATTTATAATGCAAGGAGTTTTGGTTCAACCAGGCCATCGTAGGCATAGTTTAGGGAGGAGATCTTCATGGATATCCCTCTCTAATTAAGAGTAGTGTTGTAGGAAGAAAGTACCATGTTAGCTCTACACTCCTAGATACGCAGGAGATAGTTCCCAATCCAAGAGCAATCCGTAGAAGGGAGTTTCCTTGTGCGGAAGATACTCTAGAGTTTGCTTCCTAGTTGGAAGCAGAGAGCAACAATAGTTGTCCGTCCGAAGTTGATCCTCAAGATACTTGCCTGAAGAGGGCTTATGGGTATCATGGATAGTTGTGAGACGTCTGGGCCTAGCATGTTATGAGAGTCCGGGTCCGCTTGACGGACTAAAGTTGAGCGAGCTTAGATTCGCTTGGTCTAGATCTGTGTTGGGCTGATGCTTGGGCCTGTAGTTCCTTGAGATCATCATGACACGTGTTCGGCTCAGGAGTGTGACCGTTTTTATGTATCATCAGCTACTCCCCCTGAGTAAGTAGGTCGTTACATTGGTTCGCTAAGTCATCTCTTGAAGGGATGCGACACTCATGATGATTGGGTCTGAATCGTTGCTTGAACTGCACGCTGCATTAATTGGGCGTGCGTTGGTTCGGCAGAAAAAAATGCGGGAACCTATCCTCTATATAGGTCATCTGCAGCGTTGAGACAGACCCTTTCTACTTTACTTTCTTTTGAAGGTATTGCTCTGAAATGTTCATTTGTCTTCTTCATGGCTTGAGAAAACCTTTTTGATGATGTTGTTTTGGCTAAGGGCCTAGAGTTTTTGAAGACAGGCTACTGTCCGAGCCTGATCTCGCTGAAGTCCGTAAAAAGTTTGGAGTTCCTGAAGACTTGTCGTTGTACCTTCTGACGGGCGACCAGTCGCCAATGTCGCTTCCGGCTGGTTTCATCTGTTTACATCAAAGGATGCTTTAAACTGGAGTCTGTTTCCCGGTTCTGGATGTGATTTGGGAGTTCTTGGATTTCTTAGGGATTCCTTCGGCTCAGTTGGGACCCAACAGGTACAGGATCATTCTCATGATTCTACTCATTGCTAAGGAGGTCGACGTTAGTGTGACCCCATGGGTGATTCAGTTAACCTACAGAGCAATGTTGTTTGCAAGATGAAGTCACTGAATTGCTTTGTTAACCTGCCGGATGATTTAAGTTCTGGCGGCAATACTATTTTTTGGCCCATGTGCTTGATAGTGGTCTGAGTGATCATTGCATGTGTTTTTTTGTAGGAAGGTTTCCCACTGATCTTCTTACCTTAGAGAAGCAATCCACGTCATGGCAAAAAAGGAGGCGGTTGATATCATAAGAGTTTCCAATTTCGTTCGTAGTGGGCTATGGGACAATTAGCACGTTGCCCCCACTTTGCATCGAGAGTCGCACATTAAGCTGGAAGATGGGGCCCCTTCCAAGAAGAGGAAGGCTGTTATGGCCAAGACTTTCATCCTATCTGATGCGGAGGATCCATCTGAGACTCTTGCTTCCTTTGTGAAGAAGAAACCTCGCGTAAGGACTGGGTCTTCTTTGGCACGACCCACTTTGGTGAGAGAGAAGCGTGAGTTCGCTAGGCCTGTTGAGGCGAAAACTAATGTTCCTGGCTTGGAGAAAGATTATCTGTGGTTGGCAGGAGTTGCTGACGGGTCGAACCTTAGTGACACACAGGTTGAGGCTCTGAATGACCGTATGGTAAGGGTTGCAATGGTGGCTTCCTCCAGAGCTGATTCACGTGGGGCCGCTCTGATAGAGGAATCTTTTGAAGATTTGCCTGAGGTGGTAGAATCTGATCACCCCACCGTTGACTCACCTTAAAGTGATTGTGGTACCGACTGTGTCTCCTGTAGTTCACATTGTTCACCGTCTCATTCTAAGCCACAGCTAGAACTATTGGAAGGTCATTTGGATAATTTGGTCCCTCCTCTGCCTTCGGATTCTGTTGGGTCATCTCGCAATAAAGGCTCGATCATTCTTGACAAGGGAAAAGCCACAGAGGAGAGTCTGAGGACGGTGGCAACCGTGAAGGGCGGCCCTAGAATAGTTTCTGATCAAGAGAAGCTTCATCCTGATACATGGATAAGTCTGTTCGCACCAGACTTGGAGAAGATGAGCTCACATGTCTGGCACCAAGAGATGGATGTTGAATATGCTTTGAGGAAACATATAAGCAGGCCTCACAGCTGGCTGATGGACCGCGCTCCAAAACTCGAGGAGGATATGCTTGAAGAGCGCGTGGACAAGGGTTTGAAGTATCTTAAGCTTGGTTTATCTCATATGAGTCACGTGGATGTTGCTAGGACGAAAGTAGAGGCGGCTCGCGAGAGAGTATATACTTTGGAGCATGTCTTCTCGCACGTGCAAACGTTGTATTCTGATGCATTCCATGAAATTGAGCGGCTTAAGAAGCAAGCCAAAGAGATGCAGTTGGATCAATCAACCGTGGTCGTTGAGGCTCAAAGGGCTCGTCTAGAGGACCTAGAGCGTAATATGACAGAGGCGGTGTCTAAGAGGGACAAACTTAATCAGCAGTTGAGCCAGCTCCGCCTAGAAGTCAAGGTTGCGTAGGATGTTGCGGCTAAGGCGCATTCTGAGCTGCAGTCTTTTGCTGAAGAAAATTAAATGCTTCAAAGAAAGCTGACTGGACTGCTGATAAGCAACAGTTGTAATCCAATGTGGAGTTCTATACTCGAGAGGCGAGGAAGGCCGAGGACCAACTCGAACTGGGATGGCATGAACTCAGTGCTGTGAAGAGCAGTCTTAGGTCGATGCACTAACTAGCAAGTTGTAGCAACTGGAGCATGACCTTATTGATGCAAAGGTGTGAGAGGAAGAACTTCTCCAGGAACAAGGCAAATGTGAGTTCCGCTGGGTTGTTCATGGCTGGCTGGAGTGTTGGCGCTAATGAATGAGGAGCATCCGGAGTGGGATCTTAGCCGTTACAAGAAGATGTCATATGTGGACTTGTCTGTTACCTTTGAGTCGTCAGGCAAGTAAGACAATTCGATCCCTAACGTCCAGGTTGAAGTGGGTACAGATTCAACTTATGCCCCTATTCCTCTTAGGCTTAGCTCTTCCCTCTTTGTACCTTCTCCTGATTAGGAGCAAACTTTGTGTGTTTGTACACTTTTTGTCTTGGCCATTAATGAAAACAATATTTTTCGTTTCATACTTGGCATCTCTATTGCACGTTTTTCTTTTTACCTTTTCGTCTTACTTTGGCATAGGCTGATTGAATCAATAGGATGTTGTCTGGTCTATCTGCGGCAGAGAACTTGACCGCTTTGTATTATGAATGACTCGAGGTCATTGTTGTGTATTTATGTCCGATAGGGTGCATATTGCGACAGTTTAATTGGGGGTTCAGTCACTCAAGTAGTGTTCTGTCCCATAGGTAAGCTGCTTGAGCTTTTTCATGTTTGTCTGATCGATCGGTTGTAGTTGTTGCAACAGGCAAGCTGTGGTGACCAAAAGTACGTGTCAGAGTGTTCGCACTGATTCAGGCGCTGTAAGCTTGGGTTGGCATCCTAATTAGCTTTTATCTGGGCACCGGTTGTACTATCTTTGTATCAACATGAGTGGCCTTTTTCTAATGTTAGAATTTCAATCCGTTTGAGCGTGAAGGCACTGACTCAGCTAAGCTCATATTTACGTCCGCAATCCTGAGGTAGAGCGGAGGTCGTGTGGAAAGCTGTTTGAGATTCCACCTTCCGAATCTTTTATGACTGTGTAGAGCGATCGATAGATTCGGGGTGTAAATGTTTGGCAACCAGGCTGAAGAGTAGTGGTCCCATGGCAAGCCGTCTGAATCAGTTCGGGACTGACTAGGCTTCCACCTTCCGAATTATTTATGACCGAGCAAAGCGGTCGACAAATTCGAGGAGTAAAGGTTTGGCGACCAGGCTGAAGAGCAGTGGTCCCGTGGCAAGCCGTCGAAATTGGTTCTGGACTGACTAGGCTCCCACCTTTCAAACTATCGACACCCTCCCAGCGCAGTGGGGGCTACGTGTTCGAAGAAGGGTTTGGCGACCACGCTAAAGAGCAATGATCATGTGTCAAGCCATCGAAATCAATTCGAGACTGACTAGGCTCCCACCATCCAAATTATCTACACTTGAGTGCACCAAGCTACAAATTTGGGAGGGTTCGACGGCCACGCTGAAAACCAGTGGCCCTTGGCAAACCGAAGTAATCAGGCCGTGGCTGACTGAGTTCCCACCTTCTAGACTATCTACACCCTTGTAGCGCGGGCTACAAGTCTAGGTTTGGTGATTTGGCGGCCACGTTGAAAAGCAATGGTCATGTGGCAAGCCATCGGAATCAGTTCGGAACTGACTAGGCTCCCACCTTCCGGACTATCTATACCCTCGCAGTAGGGGCTACAAGTCCAGGTTTTGATCAGAAGCTTTCGTTGTTGGCCGTCACCAGCTAGGCTTACCTGATCAGGTTCGGCGAACACTGACCGCGAACGGGGCAGTGATCCCTGGCACGTCGTCGTCACCAGGCGTGATTGCGCTGATTAGACTCCCACTTCCTAAACTGTCGATGCCTGCACTAAGCAGACTAGGTGTCAGGGTGAACCAAAAGCTATCGTCATCAGTGTTGGCTGACTAAGCTTGCCTGGTTTGACCAGAGGTTCTACCTGCTAAGGGGAGTGCAAATCTAGTGGTTTATGGTGTGGACAAAGTTACCTTAACTCAGCGAGTGGTAAAGTTCTTACGTCAAAGTTGACTAGGATCCTCGAGTGCTCGTGCAAAGCATGCGACAGGGTGTTGTTCGAATAACAGGCTTTGCCCATGGGCCCACAGAGGAAAATCTAGGGTTTCCTGCGTGGTGTGTTACGTGTACGACGTAGGTAGATCGCGCGGTGACACGTGTATGGTGTAGGCTGCATAACGTTTGAGTATATTGATTACTCCCCCTAAATTGACGGGGTTACGTGCAACCCTATTAATTGATTGACGTGATCTGTATAGTTTCCTTGGGAACCATCATTTTCTATTTTCCCATACAACATTCAATGTCTGGCAGTTAATGCTGGAGTGCCCATTTGGTGACCCACTATGTCTATATAATGGTATTTTTCAATAGTTGTAGGCACCATCTTTTGCTGAGTTTATTTCCTGTAATGTTCCTGTTTAGAGAAGATGCTTTGGGTTTTCCAAAGGCAGAGGGAAATGCTTTGAATTTTCCAAAGGATGAGGGAAATGCTTTGGATTTTCCAAAGCCTGAAGTTGGATCTCCATCACTGGAGTTTTCAAAAGTTTCGATGATTACATCGGCCAGGCATGATGATAGTTGATGTTATGCGTGGTCACTTGTTGTGGGTGGGCACGTAGTTAATCCGCTGAGGTCTCGTAATCTCTTCTCATATCACGGAGAAGTAGTGTGGGTACTTTCCCAAGGGAAGGGTTTCTCTTTTATGTGCAGGTGTCTTATCGTTGTTCCTAAATGTTTGATCTCAGAAATAGCATTTGCGTCTCACTTCGTGGTGGCTGCCTCCACCACTTCTCGATTAACACTGTCGCCTCCCTTGCGCTGGAAGTCGGCATTCGAGTTGAAGGTGGAGTCGGGCATGGCTTGTTGGAGTGGGCCTTTGATTTCCAAATATTCTATTCCCCCTTGCGTGGGAAGGTGTGCACATTCCGAGTTAACCTGATACTAGTCCCAAGTTCACGAAATGTGGGAATTGGGTATGAGTTTTTGCGAGTACTCTTGGTTGTCGATTTTGTACCCCCGCAGACCATATTTGAAGGCGGCGTTACATGGAACGTCCTTTCGATTGCAGGTAGCTTTCCTTGGAATGTTTGTGTCGCTTACGGGACCAGACAATCTGAGTAAGTCCTCACTCCATGCTGATCAGACGCCTGCAGTATGTAGTCTTTTGTATCCGCCTCAGGGCATTCATAGTATGTAGGCTTTTATATCTGCCTTAGGGCGTTCGTAATATGTAGCCTTCTGTATCCGCCTCAAGGTGCTTGTTGTTACATTTTTCCAATAATTAATAGAGTTTGTTTATGAAATTCTTGTTTTATTTCTTAAATGATTGCGAATCACATAAGTATCATAAGAACTCTAAACTCAATATTGACTACGGAAAAGGAAATAAACAACTTAAAGCAAACTAACTGTTGATGGAGATAAACTAATCTTGGTCTCGAAGCAAATTCGGATAGCTTTCGCGGATCGTTTAGCAGACTGTTGAGGCATCACATAGGTCACTGAAGAGTAAACCTTGTAAAGGTGCGGATCCCTGCGCCAACGGCATGTCGGGGGATGTGTTCCCGCTTGCCATTGTCATTACGACTTGCTGGACGAGAGAGCTGACTGCTCCTGTACTGCTCGAGAATGGTGTCTCTTCCGTCTTTTGGCTTTGCACTGGGTTAGGTCGTTGCTCTGCATGATGTAGCTTAATCTGTGAGCACTCTGTTTGTTTCAGTGTGGCGTAGTGGCAGCCTCGTGCCGTAGGTTGGTATCCACGTATCGTTCTTTCTGAATTGTTAGCAGTATATTTAACACAGTAGTGACGGGTGGAGACCACTACTTCCATTTGGTGTAGCCACGGTCTTCCCAGGATGAGGTTGTAGGATAATGGTGCGTCTACCACCATGAAGTCCATAAACATGACCTTCTTCAGTCGCGGTTCTCTAGCTACCGTGGCTAACCTTATCTTTCGGATGGGAAAGCATTTTTCCTCGTTGAATCTGATTAGTGGGTGCTCTGACTGCACAAGGTTTTCCTCCTCGAGGTCCATGCTATGGAAACATTGTAGAACAGAATGTTGAGTGAGCTTCATGTGTCAACGAGAGTTCTCTTCACTTTCCACTTCGCGATGGAAATGGAGATGACCAAGGCGTCGTTGTGCGGCGCTCGAACTCCATCAAAGTCCTTGTTCATGAAAGTCAAAGTGGGGATGGGATTTTAAATTCTCGAATAGCAAATGCGTATGTCTTCATCTGCGGGTCATATCCGCATATCCAGCAGAGTCTGCTTGCGGGACCTATGCGACTGGTCTTCATTCGGTCCGACTCCATGAAGGACTTATATTATCCTAGGAGTCTCCTTCTCTATCTCTTTGACTGACTCCCCCCTGTCCATGGTCTGTTTTGACTGTTTCTCAGACTTTAAGAAGTCTTTCAATTGGCCCTTGCGGATCCAGTGTTCTACTTCATACCTCAAATTTGTGCAGTCGTTGGTGTTGTGGCTGCCCTCCTTGTGGTACGCATAATACTTGTCGTTGTCCCTTTTGGAAAGGTCTCCGCGTGTCTTCGGAGGCCACTTTAATTCCTCCAAATTTTTCATCATCGAGTAATAGGCAAGGATTCCAAAGTTCTATGGGAAAGCTTTAGAAAACCAACCGAGAAGTGTTACAGGAAATTTTGTCACGGTTAAGAGGTTAGACAAGGTAGCACGAGAAGTTGAAAAGGAATTTAAAGTAGAGGTGAGTGCAATCGGCATGACCAACCACAAGAACCTAGTCAAACTGCTTGGATACTGCGATGAAGGCAATAACCGAATTTTGGTATATGAATACATGAGGAATGGGTCCTTGGCTGATCTCTTGTTTGGAAGTTCAAGGCCTGAATGGAGCTTACGAATTGGGATTGCATTTGGAATTGCTAAAGGACTAGCATACTTGCATGAAGATTGCAGTACTTAGATCATCAACTGCGATGTAAAGCCTCAAAACATCATTCTGGATGACTAATTCATGGCGAAGATTTCTGACTTCGGATTGGCTAAGCTTATGAATACCAATCAGACTCGAACTAATACATGTATCAAAGGAACATGAGGTTATGTGGCTCCTGAGTGGTTCAAGAACATGGTCGTCACAGCCAAGGTGGACGTATACAGTTTTGGAATCATGTTATTGGAGATCCTTTGTTGCAGGAAAAATGCTAAGGTGGAGCTGGGGGCTGAAGAATTAGATATACTGTCAGATTGGGTTTATGAATTTTGCATGGAAAGAAAATTCCATCTAGTAGTTGAGAACGACGAAGAAGCAAAGAATGACGGTAAGATATTGGAGAGGTTCTTAATTGTAGCTCTTTGGTGTATTCAGGAAGACCCGTCCCTAAGGCCACCCATGAAAAAGGTGACACAAATGCTAGAAGGAGCTGTTGAAGTCTCCATGCCCCCAGAGACTTCCTCCTTCTTGAGTTCAATTGGTTAGAATGTATTCCCTATCAATAAGAAAAAAATGCTTATTGATCCTTTGTTCTAGATCTCTAATAAGAAAAGAAAAAATGCTTACTGATCCTTTGTTATTTATGTAGTTTTGGTGGTGTTAAGATGTAAATAAAATTGTCCTCGGGAGAAAATTGTGTTTGTTAAATGAAAAAAGAAGAATAAACAAATCAAAACGGAGCTGTAAATAAAATCAAACTGAATATGAACACCACATACGTGAATTTGGGAACTCCCCAAACTTCATGTTTCTTAACACGAGTGGGTGGCACTGTTGCGCAATTACGCGATGTCGACCACCGTAAACAAGAAAACAAATCGATTCTTGTCACAATCTACGACGCCCCATACTAGGCCGATTTGATCTTTTTCCAGCCCTTAGGAAATAATACCCTTGTTCCTTGGAAGAAATCTTTTTCATGATTCATAATGACTTCGATCACCAGAGCTTGAGAGATATTATTGAAGGCACGAAGATGCCTCCAGAAGTTGCCATTACCTTGAAAAGATAATGATTTGGTAAGAAACATGAAAAACGGAAAGAGAATAGGACATGCCAGCATGTATCTGAGCGATAATCACAACACTTTGTGCTAGCTGGGACGGGATAGTGACAGATATACAGAGAAGGAAGAGTGTAAAGGAAGCAAATCTAACTTGAGAGGTCGAGCTCTCGACATTAGTAATCTATATCCAACAAATCACATTGTAGAGGATCTTCCCTAGTAAATCTGTGGGGGTTAAACCACGGGCTGAAATGAACATACGAATGATGAAACACACAAAAGTACTGGCCATAGATGCAAATAAAAAGGAATAAAATACCAGGAGGCGGGGGGATTACTTTGACAAAACAAAGAGAACTCTTTGGGCTTAGTATCTCCCGATGCCTTTGAAGGCAAGTGAAAAGACATGTATTTATTGAGTAATGAGAAGCTTCACTTTCTGGCACATGTTTCTTTTCAGATAAAAAAAAATAACGACTCGCTTGCTTCAAGACAAAGCACGAGCGATGCACATTAAAGATCCAAATAAGTCGAAAGAGGTTCTCGACCTTTGTTTAGTTATAACAGATACCAGAAGGGGGCAATTGTGAGGGGTATTTTCGAGATCCATGCCACGTGCCTCTAATGTGACCAATAACAACACATTCCCTACGCGGAGGGCGTGTGGCATCGACAATCCTCCACAAGTTGTCACACACACAAATCCGCTCGATAGATATTCGGGACATTAAACCTGAACAACTAAAAATAGGGGCTGACTTTGTTTGTGAGCACACTAAAGAATTTTGGCTTTTTTTGTTCATAGTAAGTAAAGAGCAAGGAACACAAAGTCCCCATTGCATTACTGGTTTGCAAAAGCATACTTAGGAAGACTTGACATTACTTGATATCCATTCAATGTTAACCACGCCCCAACAAAGTGAAAAAACTGAAGCAGCTAAGGTGCTAAAGTGCTCAGGCAAAGGCCTTCCAACATGCACACACGGCTAAGACTAAGAAACGAAGCGAGCCATGAAGCAACTGAAAAATAAAATGAACTCCTAATATGTCCTTAAAATTCTATAAAATACAAATGAGTGGGGTTAGAGAACTAGGTTTTGCAACCATGTTTTATAATCAGGATGATGTGGCATTGTTATAATCACGTCACGTCACCATGATTACAAAATATGGTTGCAAAAACATGGTTTCCTAGCATTTTCAAATACAAATTAATTGCATTTTTTACCATTCTAAGTAACAAGACCAACAAATAACCTATATCAATGGCAACTAAGCATCCATAATCCTCTAAAGTTATTAGTTTCTTATTGACAATGGTTCATAGCACATATTGCAATGATTTGCATATATCTACCGCTTGTATAGAATTTCTTATACAAATATACAATATACATCAAAAGCATCCATTCGAAAACATAACATTTTTGGATGACAATATACATCAAAAGCAGATATTTTGCAGTGATCAAAATTAGTTAAAAAGGAGTCAAGGATGACGTGGAAAAAGAATTTAACAATGAGAATAAGAAATTGGATTTATTATTTTTATTTCTTTATAGTGGTCACTTCACATCGCTTTTTGCTTTAAGCGATCAAAAGGGTTCAATGTAACTACATTTAGTAATGAGAGGAATTACATACGTTTGATAGTTCTCGTTTGAGATAGGAAACAATTCCTTTTTTAAAAGAAGGGGTCCTTAAACTAAGGCGCGTGCTTCATTAGTTTGAACTAGGGCCATGATCTTAAAAATAGAGGGTGAGTTTTTCTAAGTCATTGAGATTGATGTACATACAATCTATGTACTTAAAGATAAAGCCAAGTCACCTCCTCAAAATTATTATAGGAAAGATGTCTACAATTTCTTTTCTAAATAACACAACCAATTGGTTAATAGATGGGATTAATTTCTATTGAATAAGATTAAAAAAAAAAAAAAAAAAAAAAACTTGTTGCGAATGCTATAGAGGATGGTTACCAATTCGATTCAACCGATAAACCCTCAAATAGTCATTTACATTTCCTTTTCCATTTCTTTTTCTCAAGTGTTTCTTTTAATGGATGCTGAAACCACTTAAATGATAAAAAAAATTCTCAAATATTTTTTTACTTTTTTTAATGAATATCTAAACCACCTAAATGCCTTTGGTAGGTTTTGATGGTTAACCTGTGATACAATGTGCCACAAGTCTTACCACTGGATATCCAGTGGACTAATCCACTAAGATCATGAAGGAAGAAATAGTTGTCAATATTCATAGAATTAATCAAGCCCATCATTACAAACAAGTGGGCAAGTGAATGGGTGTGTTGATTACCTCATATTAAGTAAGCATTATATTTTGAATTTTTTACCTTGATAGGAGGTTTCCAATCACTATATAAGAAGAGGTTTCTGCCTCCAGATTCACAACACACGTAGCATTTTGTCACAAGCGTGACTGTTAATTCTCAATACACAAGAAGAAGATGAAGAACAAGGAAGGACTTTGAACTATTATAACTAGAAATAATAGGATAGTAATATCTTTGGGTGAACTCAACCCAGAAAGTGCCTGTACGTGATACAAGTTTCTTCTCTGTTTTCTTCATTACAACATCTCTCATTTTATACACCTCAGCTAATTGATTTTCAAGCTTAACAAATAGCAATCAAACACGTCTTTGGCTAATAACCTTTCATCTATAACTAACTCTATGAGTTATTACTAAACTGTCCCTATCTTCTAATTTGAAATTGAAAACTGGCGCCTCTTTTTGGAGCCCTTTTTTCTTAGCCCTTTTGCATTTTCATTCAGCTCAGGAACGTGACAATGCCCTCCCCTTAAGACCGATTCTTGTCCTCAAGGATCAAACAAAGGAAACATGGCATGGATGTGTTGCCAGTCTTCCCAAGTAGCATCCTTTGGTGAGGAATTAGACCACTGAACAAGGACTTGTGTGACAGCCTTATTGTGTCGAGGGATCAGCCTGCGCTCTAAGATGGCTACTGGTTCAGCCCTGAAGTGCCCTGATTGATCAACCAAAGGTAGTAGGGGAGTGGGGACAGTGGAGGCACCCAATTTCTTCTTCAGTTGAGACACATGAAACACATTGTGGATGCGTGACAGTGGTGGTAATTCCAGCTTGTAGGCAACAGCACCTACGCGCTCAATGACTTGAAACAGACCATAGAAGCGAGAAGACAACTTCAGATTGCGTCGGATGCTCACTGAAGTTTGGCGATAGGGCTGGAGACGAAGGTAAACCCAGTCGCCTATAGTGAACTCATGCTCAGTTCTGTTTCTGTCAGCGTAAAACTTCATGCGTTCTTGAGCCCGATGGAGTTTGTCCTTGATGATGGAGAGCATGTGCTCTCTGTCAGTGAGATAACTCTGAACATCAGAGATAGTAATCTGGACCACGGGAGGGAGAGCCATCAATGGAGGGATGTATCCATACAAGGCTTAGAAAGGAGATGTTTGTAGGCTGGAATGGTATGATGTATTGAACCAGTACTCAGCCAAATATAACCACTTGGTCCATTGAGAAGGTAAGTCACTTGTCATGCACCGTAAGTATGTTTCTAAACAAGCATTTGTGCGCTTCGTTTGGCCGTCCGTTTGGGGATGGTATGCGGAGCTCAAGTTTAGATTTGTGCCCAAGGCCTTGAATAAATCCTGCCAAAATAAACTGAGAAAGACCTTGTCTCGATCACTGACAATGGACATGGGCAGACCATGAAGCTTATAGACTTGCTGGAGGAACAGTTCGGCTATACTAGCTGAAGTGAAGGGGTGAGCCAGCAAGAAGAAATGACTGAACTTGGTCAGTCTGTCCACAATTACTAATATCACCGTCTTGCCTTGGGACTTAGGAAGACCCTCGATGAAATTCATCGAGATGTGTTGCCAAGAGTGGTCCGGAATAGGCAGTGGTTGAAGGAGACCCCCGTAGGTGGACTGGTCATTTTTGTTCTTCTGACAGGTGGAGCATTCAGTGATGAATGTAAGCACAGCTGCTTTCATTTTTGGCCAAAAGAAATACATTTGTAGTCGCTTGAGGGTGGTGGTGATGCAAGAATGGTCGCCAATAGCAGAGTTATGAAGCTCTTGTAGTAAGGTCTGTCTAAGTGAACCAGTTGCACCAATGTATATTTGCTGCTTGTGTTTCAAGAGACCACTGTGTACTGAGAAAGGAGGTTGAGCATCCGGGTGAACAAGCAATATTGGAATGAGCTGCTGGGCCAATGGATCCTGCTCATAAGAGTTGATAATATCTATAATCCACTGAGCACTGAGAGGGTTGAGCACTGGCTTCCAGAGACTATACACCCTGTCTGTGACTCTGTGGCAGAGTTAATTCCAGTTTCCAGACACCTTGACAGTGAATCTGCGGCAGTGTTATCCGAGCCTTTTTTATAGTGAATTTCATAGTCGAACCCAAGTAGCTTGGACAACCATTTCTGCTGTGTCATCGTAGTCACCTTTTGTGCCAGGAAGTATCTAATACTCTGGTGATCAGTGAAGATGTGAAACTTGGAGCCCAACAAATAAGATCGCCACCTGTGGACAACCATTACAATAGCAAGCAATTCTTTTTCATATGTGGATAAGGTTAGGTTTTTTGGACTAAGGGCTTTACTAAAAAAAAAACAATTGGTCGACCCCCTTGAGATAACACAGCCCCTACACCTCGACTACATGCATCAGTTTCAATATTGAAGGGAGAAGTAAAGTCAGGAAGAGCTAGGATAGGGGCGTTACACATAGCTTCTTTCAATTGGGTAAAAGCCACTGTAGCTAATGGAGACCAATGGAAGGAGTTTTTCTTCAAGAGTGTTGTCAAAGGGAGAGCAATGTGACCATAATTTTGGATGAACTTTCTATAGTAACTTGTGAGAGCAAGGAAACCCCTTAATTGTTTAATATTGGTGGGAGTGAGCCACTTGGTCATGGCCTCTATTTTGCTTGGATCCGCTTCTACCCCGTTACCACTAACAATGTGCCCAAGATATTCAAGTCAAGGTTGAGCAAAAGAGCATTTAGAAGATTTGACATATAATTGGTGTTGTCGAAGGATAGAGAAAACAGTATGTAAGTGTCCTAAATGAAGGGTGAGAGAAGGGCTATATACTAAAATGTCATCAAAAACAACAAGGACAAATTTTCTTAAGAAAGGATTGAAGATTTGGTTCATCAAGGCTTGGAAGGAAGCCAGAGCATTTGTGAGACCAAATGGCATCACTCGAAACTCGAAGTGGCCATGGTGTGTTTTAAAAGCGGTTTTATGGATATCGGGAGGGTGGACAAGTATTTGATGGTACCCGGATCTCAAGTCTAATTTGGAAAAAACAGTAGCTCCATGCAACTCATCTAGTAACTCATCAATCAAGGGCATGGGAAATTTGTCCTTAATGGTTATTTCATTTAGCTTCCTATAATCTACACAGAATCTCCATGACCCATCTTTTTTTTTGAACTAAAAGGATTGGGGCAGCAAAAGGACTTTGGGAGGGTTGTATAAGGCCTGAGTCTAACATTTCCTGGACCAATTTTTCAATCACAGATTTCTTGACATAGGGGACCTTGTAAGGGTTTTGGGAGGGAGGTGGATGATCAGGTTTTAGGCGGATGTGATGGTTGAAGTTTCTATGTGGGGGTAAGGTAGTGGCTTCTTGGAAAATGTCTTGAAACTCATGGATCAATCCTTGTATGTCAGGAGTTGACCCTATTGACAAGGAGCAGACATAGAAAATATATGGCATAAAAAAGAATTTGCATGCTTCTTCAAGAATTTTGTAATGTCCTTACCTTCCATGAAGTTTAAATCACCAGTGTCAGATACTCCCTGCAAGGTGATAGTCCGTCCATGAACCTTCAGGGTGAGTTGTAACTTTTGCAAGTTTAAGGTGATATCCCCAAAGGGCTTCAACCAATCTCCCCCAAGTACCATATCATAACCTCCTAAGGGAAGTACCCTGACAGTCCCTTCAAATTGGATTCCCTGCATCCACCATTTTAAAGGTTGACAAACCGCATTGCTAACCAGCTGATCCCCATTGGCAACCTTGACCAACATCTGAGGAGTGAGTATGGTTGGCCATTTTATGTCCTTGACCACTCTAGGATCTATGAAAGAGTGCGTGTTGCCGGTGTCCACTAAGATGGCTATAGACCTCTTCTTGATCAGTAATGTGTTAACAGTCATGCTGCCATGGATTGCGTGTAGAGATACCTCCATCTCAGTTGGGATCTCCTGGAGCAGATTTTCTGTAACTATGGGAGGTGCATCTACTTCCTCTTCTCCTGATTCATCTTCTGGAATGAGTAAATAGAGCTGCTGCTGTTTACATAAGTGGCCTGGCCTATACTGCTCCTCGCAGTTGTAACACAGTCCCCTCTCCCTTCTCAATCTCATTTGTGTTGGGGTTAATCTCCTAATGGGAGGTATATTATTTGTAGGTCTTGGGTGGGTATAGGTGGTGGTGGAATAAGGTTGTTTATTGGGATGATTGGAAGGCTAAGTGGCTGGTGGTGTTAGGTGAGGATTACTAGGAAGGGTGTTTCTGCTGATGTTGTATGAATTAGGTGGGTGATTGGTGGAAACATTTGTATACATAGTAGGTGAGTGATTGGACTGTCTACTCCCTGTGTTAGAACTGTGGTACTTGGGGTGGTGGGGTTTGGAAGTGGTAGCCTCATGCATCCTAGCCAGGGATAGGGCTTGTGTAAGGGTTGTAGGCTTGAACAGTTGAACAAGTGCCTTAACTTCTGGACGTAGTCCGCTTAGAAAACTCAGCACAAAATAGTGCTCGTCCAAGTGCTTATTGTGTGACAACATAATGGACTTCAACTCTTCGAATTGGTCGAAATACTCCATCACTGTGCCTTCTTGGTGTATTTTGTTAAATGAGTCCACATAATTGTCTAGGGTTGAATCCTCGAACCGTTCACACAAATCATGGACAAATAGGTTCCATTGGAGCATTTCATTGCTTATCTGGTAGTCCAGAAACAATGTATCTGCTTTCCCTATTAAGTGGATCGAGGCCATACCGACTTTACTCTCCTCTGCTATTTGGAAAAAGGAGAAGTATTGATTGCATTTTTTAACCCACGACCAAGGGTTTGTTCCATCAAACACAGGGAAATCCAATTTAGGGATCCGAGGGAATATACCTTGATGTTCCCAATGATTTTGGGAACTGGTTTTGTGACTGGTAGCTCCTGAATTGGTAGTAGAAGAAGAACTCGGTCCTGCAGCAGGTACAGTGTTCATTTGGCTCTGAATAAGTTGGAATTGTTGATCGAAACGAGTGTCAACTCGCTTCTCTTGAGCTTCCTGGTTCTGAGCGAGCTTCTTGAACTCGTTCTTCAACCATTCGATTTGATTCGCAGTCTCACTTTGGTTCTTCCTGGATTCCCTCATAAATGTTTCCATTTCTTTGGCTCTTGTCTCCATGATGGCCCAACGTGATTGATTACTCCCAGATCTGTGAATCTTCTCCCGCTCTGATACCAAATGTCACAAGCGTGACTGTTAATTCTCAATACACAAGAAGAAGATGAAGAACAAGGAAGGACTTTGAACTATTATAACTGGAAAGAATAGGATAGTAATCTCTTTGGGTGAACTCAACCCGGAAAGAGCCTGTGATACAAGTTTCTTCTCTGTTTTCTTCATTACAACATCTCTCATTTTATACACCTCAGCTAACTGATTTTCAAGCTTAACAAATAGCAATCAAACACGTCTTTGGCTAATAGCCTTTCATCTATAACTAACTCTATGAGTTATTACTAAACTGTCCCTATCTTCTAATTTGAAATTGAAAATTGGCGCCTCTTTTTGGCGCCCTTTTTTCTCAGCCCTTTTGCACTTTCATTCAGCTCAGGAACTTGACACATTTCTATAAGATCATCTCTATAAGCTTTATAGAGCTTGATTCCAGTAGAAGTTTTTATTATATTATCTTCAATGGAAAGGATCACGATGACAAGTAAGAAATTTATTTTGTTATACTAAATTATCACAATGGTCAAGATCAAGTTTTCCCAACAATGGTATCAGAGCAAGACTCAAATAGATGTGCTAATTTAGAAATGTTGATTCGTTCTTTTAGAATCAAGATTTTTCTTATATCAATTCATATTTGAGTACAACAAAGTTTCTTTTTTGAATTGCTGCAAAATCACAGTCTTTCCAAATCCAATGTGATTATGATAGAATTAGGATATTTATTAATATTAGAAATATAAGTATTTTAGTAATATTAAACAATTCTATTATTCTTGTAAAAGGGATTCCAATTAGAATTCTCATTATTCTATTAAATTGAATGAATATGTTGACAATGTGGGTAATGGACATAACTCATTATGGTTATTATCGATTTTATGATTTATTTTCATTATGATTAGACACTATTTGATCATTATTACTTGTTTATGATATTATTATTATTTTATGGTTTCATTAGTGGGAGCATGTACATATTATGATTGGAACAAAATATTGATGTAGGACATTTTATGGAAAATATAAATGTTAGCTTATACTCCTTATGGATCATGTCAAGCAGGTTGCTAGTGGGGTGGTACATAGAAACAAATGTGTCGCAGGATGATATATAACCACTATGATTCACATTACTAAGTTGTTTGATTACGATGGCTAACTAATGTTGACATATGGATTGAATTCCTTATTAATTATTTTTAGCAATCGCATGTAAGTTATTTTACAGTAAACCCATGATGAGTCAATTTGGCGAAAAGTTTAAATAAAATAAATTTCAAAACAAATCATTTGGCCAAGTGGGAGAATGTAAGAATCATTATGTGGTCCACATGTATTTTGTATTTCAGTATTTATAACTAATAATTTTTGGAATGAATCCAATCGTATTAGGAATTCTATTGGAAACAAATGTTGTATGTTTCCTATAATTATTTATGCTGCTTCAATGGGAAGTGATGAGACATTGAATAGTCACTCGATCCCAGCCGTACATGTAGTATGGGCCAACCCTAGCACTAGAAAGGCTTCAACACGATCCCAAGCGGACCCGTTCATAAACTGTTATTCAGCCCTGATGATACATCAAACAACCATTCGATCATGGCCGAACACATGACACAAATCATATCTTATTAGGGACAATTGGTTCAAACAAAAAAATCAGTAACAAGTCCAATCACTAAAGGCCAAAGAGGCATTAGTAATGGACCATGACCAGGAGAAAGGCCCAGACTTCAGGCCCAACAAATCTCTTTCTAGAAGACATAGACGTTACGAATGAGACAAGTCATGGCGAGAATCACTTAAGTCACATACAAAGTTAATTACTCCCATTATATAAGGTAAAAGAGGGAAAAGAGGAAGGAGGTACAAAAACCCTACAACTATATTATCTCCAAGTTCATCTTCTTCCTCAGTTCATTGACTTAAGCATCGGACTGCCTTCAACCACCAATAAGGTGGTCTTTGGCAATCTAACCCTGTTCTGCAGATCAGATCTCGAGGAAAAAAATTTGGATGCATCAAGCCCATAAGTCAGGCGCCCAAGCCCAAATCACGCCAGGCCACGTGGCACAAATTTAAGAGTTGGGTCCACGACAGTAAGGCTTGAACGTAAATATCTGAGTAGCCATAGGACTGAGACCCACTCGCAAAAATCAGCTCTTAGCCCAATCAAGCATTGGATCATAAACAAAGGCAAGTGCCGAAGAGACTCAGTCATGCACAGGTAAGATCCTGGGTGATATATCCTCCCCGCCATCACGCCCTCAATCGCAGGGACACTTGTGGGGAGCACACTCACTAAATAAGGTGAGAAAAGGAAAGAAGAAAATTACACATACATTTTGCAATTTACATCTAGTATTTAGTCTTGCTTGCATTGTTACCTGACTTAAGCATCGGAGTTACTTCGACAACCACAACGGTGGTCCTTGGCTATTTGTTGTTCATTTTTACAGGCTCGAGATCATCAAGATCAACAATGACAGATTTGGACACATTGGAAAGTATGAAATTATTGTCTAATTAGGAAAACGTCATCTCTCTTCCTTGACTCTATAAATACACTGACCTGTTGATGTGTATGTCAATACATTATTGTAATAGAAGAATGCAAGAGAGAGAAACAAGTTTCCTTGTCCTTTAGGTTCATGGTTCTTGCTCTTCGAAGTCAGATGTTTTTACATCGAATCAATAAAGCACTACAGATCAAGGTATGTTGTTACTCTTAGTGATTTAAGATCTTCTTTAATAATGTTTTCATGGGTCCCAAGTTTGTCCAGCTTTGAGTCTGGGTCCTAAGACCACGTTGTTAGTCTGTTTTCCGTCTTTGACACGTGATTATGATACATAAATCCACCTTTTCACATTTTGCGTGTATCTTAAGACAAAAATGTAGAAATGAGCCAAAACTTTAACGCGGTGCTTCTGATGTGAATCTTTAAATTTTCTCAAAAATTTTCAACTCAATTGGAACACAAATGATATAGTTTTCATATGTATGTAGTGTCTTTAAGTGTAAATGAAAATTAAACGAGACCTAAATGGACAGTCAAAATGTTTTTTGTGTTCCCAATGTGTCATTTTCTAAAATAATGATTAGAAAAAGAATGTTAGAAAATTAAAGACATACTTCCCAAATATGTTTGAGTTTTATATAGGAAAATGGCATTAAAATATACTTGTTGATGATACACCAAAATGGTCACATCCCAGAGCCATACAAGTATCATGATGATCTCGAGGAGTTACGGCCCTGACGTCAGCCCAACACCGATCCGGCTCAAGTGGTTCCAAGCCCACCCAATGCAGTCCGCCAGACAAACTCAAACTCTTACTGCCTGCTAGGCCCATCAATACCCGTAAGCCCTACTAAGGCAAGTATCTTGAGGATCAGTTTTGGACATGCAACTACAGCAACTCTCTGCTTCCAACTAGGAAGCAAATGCCAGAGTACATATCACACAGGGAAACATTCTCTTACGGAATACCCTCTGATAGGGAATTATCTCCCACGTATCTAGGAGCACAGGGATAATAGGGAACATCCCTCCTACAACACGACTCCTAATTAGATAAGGATATCCACGAAGATCTCCTTCCTAAACTACACCATCGATGGCTTGGTCAAACCAAAACTCCAACACTATAAATAAGAAATGAGGTTGGTAAGTTAAGGTACGCTACAAATTCCTTGTTTAAAGCATTACACCTTCCTTAGATCCCTGTCTGACTTTAGCATCAGAGTGCCATCGGCCACCAAAATGGTGGTTCGTGGCTCACGTGTGTTACTTGTGCAGGTCAGCGTGACTAGGTCAAAGCAGGGAGCAAAAAATGACTGCATCAGTTTAGGGTTGTCCGTGGGGACGACAAAGTTCCTAACCTTTCATTAGCATCGTCTCCCTTCGAAACATAAAGAGATGGTAACCACTAGATCACGCAACAACAAATAACAAAGGGACACGTCATACGCTCAGGCTGGCGCTATACCACCGATTTCAGCAGTTTTGGTCATGCACAGGCAGCAGCCTCACGCCCCCGTGCCGACTACAGCAATGACAGACCCCATGATAGATATGTTGTCATCTTAGATACAGTAGATCGCCAAAGCGGTGGAGGCTCTTTCGCGAAAAAATCCTCCACCTGCTAATGGAGACCTGGAACAGCACGGGCCCCCGTCTAAGAAAGATGGCAGAGAGCAAGCACAGAAGAGTCAAGCCCCCGCTAGTTCTCATTAGACTAGAGAAGGTTGTGCGGCTAAAGCTGAGCCGCCGCCAGAGCGGAGTGGCTCGTACCACAAAACCCCCTCCACAAAGGGCACACAACTCAGACGTGTTGTACCGTCTCTCTGTCCCACCATTCGTGGATTGAATCATGAATGAGGCCCTTCTGAAGAAGTTCACTCCTCCAAAGGTCGACTTCTATGACGGAACCACCGACCCATTCAACCACTTGTGCCATTACCAACACGTAATGGCTCTTAAAAAGGGATCTGAATCCGTGATGTGCAGAACTTCTCCCACTAGCTTGAAGAAGTCAACACTAACATGGTGATATACACGTAATTATTACAAAATATATCCCTTAATTTATATATGTTAGTGCTTCAATTAATATATTTTATTCTAATTATTTCATTTTCATGTTTTTGTAGGAATTTGCGCGTGAACGATAAAATCGCATTAAGGCGACAATTTGAGGAAATGATTAATTTGTTGACTCTAGCGGTGGTACAAAATAACGGTTCACATATCTAAACCTAACCCAAATAAGCCTAGGTCCACTTAATTTAATCAAGCCCAAGCCCAGAAAGCTAGAAACCTAAGCCAAGCCTAACAAGGAAACAGGGGAACCCTATTTAGGTTTCTCTCTTCCCTTCTCTTTGGGGGTATGCTCTTCCACGTTTTCTGTTCCTTCTCTCTTTTCCAGCCGCCATCACCACCTCCAATGATGATGTGACCACCACTACCATGAGTCACTAAACCCCACGCAAGGTGAAGAGGTGAACTCCTAGATGTAACACACTAAATTAGTATTTGATTCGCTTTAAGTTTTCACGACGAATAATGATGTTTAATGATTCTCACTTTTATTTAATATAGAAATTTATGTTGTTCCAGTGACAAGGATTTCATAGATTTCTTCGTAGATTATTATTATTCCGGTGGTTATCTTTTCTTCTCCATATAAGCTTAGTCACGCTTTTCTTATGTGTGGAATGTTTAAGAATCAATTGATTCCGATAGGTTAGTTATACGTGATCGTCATTTATTACGATATTGTCTCCACCCCACGCGCACTGCTACTCCATCATGTATCATGTTTGCACCAAGTACACCAAAGCTAGATTTTAAGCCAGGTATGATACAATTATTACCCACTTTTCATAGCCTAGAGAGTGAGAATCCTTATGTTCACATTAGGAATTCGAGGAAGTTGTGGTCACCTTTCACAACAAAGTTGAGGCTGTAGACTCGGTTAGACTAAGGTTTTTTCCTTTTTCCCTTAAGGAAAAAGCGAAGAGTTGGCTATACTATTTGCGACCAAGGTCTATAGGTTCGTGGGAGGAGATGACCCAAGCATTTCTTAATAAATACTTTCCTCACCACAAAACCAACGGTCTAAAGAGACAGATTTCTACCTTCACCCAAAAGAATAGCGAGACATTATATCAAGTATGGGAGAGGTTCAAGGATCTCTTGAATACATGCCCACACCATGGGTATGAGAGTTGGCGCGTAGTCAGTTATTTTTATGAAGGACTCACCAGTAGAAAGCGTCAGTTCGTTGAGATGATGTGTAATGGAGAGTTTTTGCAAAAGGACCCTGACGAGGCTATTGAGAGTACCTGAATGACTTGGTTGAAAAGGCTCATACTTGGACTGGTCCAAGTGCTACTGAGAGCACAGATAAAACACGCCCAGCTGGAGTTTACCAACTTAGGGAAGAGGATAGCCTTAGAGCCCAACTTGATAGAGTAACTAAGGAGTAAGAAGCACTTAAGACCAAGGATGGTAAGCCCACACATACTGTTGCCAGAGTTGAGCTACAAGACGCATGTTTTATATGCGGGGGAGTTGAACACTTCGCACAGGATTGCCCAACCTTGACTGAGATGAGAGGGGTTTATGAGGAACAATGTAACGCCTTAGGGATGTACAAGAAGCCTTACTCACCATTCTCTAACACTTACAATTCTTGCTGGAGAGATCACCCTAACTTCGGCTGGAGGTCTGAGGCAGACCAACCTACACACTCATAGGCACAACCACCTAGGTCATACCCTGCACCTCCATATAATGCACAATCTAACAGAAGTTCCTTATCAGACACATTACATGCATTTATAGAGGCACAAGGTAAAACTAATCAAAAATTTGAGGTTGCATTGACACAGTTGGCAGAGGAGAACAAGGAGATCAAAAGCCAAATAACCAAGCTGACAAGTTCATTAACAGTACAAGCTCGGGGCCAATTTCTGTCACAGCCTCAAGCAAATCCGAAGGGCCAACTTATGGCACAAACCTCTACTTCAGACTCTCAGAATGTCAAAGAGGTTAATGCCATCGCTACTCGGAGTGGTAAGATTTTAGATGGGTCAAGCTCGTCCACAACTATAAGCACCTCCCCAAGTGCAAAGGAGAGCATCCCTGAGGATGAGCCCAACAAGAACATTCCAGTATCAGTTCCTTTTCCTCAAGCACTACGACCTACTGGAAAGAAATCGAAAATGCATGGTGAGATTCTAGAACACTTGAAACAGGTTAAAATTAACTTACCTTTGCTGCATGTGATTAAACAGGTACCAACTTATGCGAGGATCATCAAGGATCTATGCACTATCAAGAGAAAGCATCATGTCAAGCAGACTGCCTTCTTGACAGAACAGGTAAGTGCGGTGATTGAGCAGAGGACACCACCCAAGTACAAAGATCCAGGGTGTCCTACAGCCACCTGCTAGATTGGGACTCATGAGTTCGGCCAAGCCTTGTTGGATTTAGGGGCAAGTGTAAATTTGATGTCATATTCTATTTACTTGCAACTGGTTCTAGGAGAGATTAAACCCACATCCGTGGTACTACAATTGGCTGATAGATCGGTTAAGAAGCCAAGAGGAATAGTCGAGGATGTCTTGCTTCAGATTGATAAGTTTTACTATCCCGTCGACTTTCTTATTTTAGATACTCATTATGTGGTTAATATGGAGTCTACAGTTCCGATTATTTTAGGTAGACCTTTTCTTGCCACAGCTAACGCTCTTATCAATTGCAGGAACGATCTAATGAAGCTGTCTTTTGGGAACATGACTCTGGAGGTCAACATATTCAATATTAGCAAGCAACCACGTGATGATGATGAGTGTCATCATACCTACATGATAGACACGCTGATCAGAGGACGCGCTCCTGAGCGCAGATTCTGAAACCTTAGAGTACCTCCTTTCTATTTCTGATTTTGAGAATTCACTTTATCCTGACAATGCTTTTGATAGTGCTGTTGTTTCAGGGTTAAAGGATAAAGGAGGGCGACAATGGCAACCATGCTTTGAGGAGTTGCCAAAGGAAAGACAGAAACCACAACCATCCACCGTGGAAACTTCGAAAGTTGACCTAGCTCCACTGCCTGAGGGACTTAAACATGCATTCCTCGGACCAGGTGATACATTTCCTGTTATTATTTCTTCCGTGCTTGATAGCTCACAAGAAGAAGAATCGATTAATATGTTACGTGAGCACAAATCTGCATTAGGTTGGACTATAGCTGACATTAAAGGTATTAGCCCCTTAATATGTTTCCATAGGATCCACTTAGAAGAAGGAGCTAACCCCTGTAGAGATCCTCAAAGACGACTTAATCCTACTATGAAAGAGGTGGTGAAAAAGGAAGTTTTAAAATTGTTAAATGCAGGCATCATTTATCCCATCTCTGATAGCAAGTGGGTTAGTCCAACTCAAGTAGTTCCCAAGAAATCGGGCATAACTGTGGTGACTAATGATGAGGGGGTGACTGTTCCTACTAAGGTAGTTACAGGGTGGCGCATGTGCATTGATTATAGAAAAATTAATTCTGCCACCCGCAAGGATCACTTCCCACTTCCATTCATAGACCAAATCTTAGAGCGAGTAGTTGGTCATTCTTTGTATTGCTTTCTAGATGGGTATTCAGGATATTATCAGATTGAGATTGCATTAGAGGATCAGGATAAGACTACTTTCACGTGTCCTTTTGATACTTATGTTTTTCGGCGTATGCCATTTGGTTTGTGTAATGCACCGGCTACTTTTCAGCGATGCATGATGAGTATTTTTAGTGACATGGTTGAAAAATGTATGGAAGTTTTCATGGATGATTTGACTGTTTTTGGTGATTCCTTTGATTCATGTTTACTTCACTTGAAGGCTGTTTTAAGTAGATGTGAAGAGAAGGGTCTGGTGCTTAATTGGGAAAAATGTCATTTCATGGTTTCCTATGGAATAGTTCTGGGACACATAGTTTCTAATAAAGGAATCGAGGTAGATAAAGCTAAAATTGAATTGATTTCTAAACTACCTACACCTAAAAGTGTCAAGGATGTGAGATCCTTTCTAGGGCACGCGAGTTTTTATAGGAGGTTCATACAAAAATTTTCTTCCATCTCTAGACCATTAAGCAACCTCCTGGTCAAAGATGTTGTGTTCCAATGGACACAAGAGTGTGAGGACGCCTTCCGAACACTCATTGATAGGCTCACCTCTACCCCCATCATGCAGCCACTAGATTGGACTTTACCATTTGAGATAATGTGTGATGCAAGCAATTATGCTGTGGGGGCAGTCTTGGGGAAACGAAGGGAAGGGAAGCCATTTGTTGTTTACTATGCTAGTCGAACACTTAATGATGCTCAAAAGAATTATTCGACTACTGAAAAAGAGTTGCTAGCCGTAGTTTTTGCTTTAGATAAATTTTGTGCTTATTTGATTGGTACACCTATCACTGTTTTTACTGACCATGCAGCTCTTAAGTTCCTTCTTTCTAAAAAGGATTCTAAGGCAAGATTGATTAGGTGGATTTTACTTCTGCAGGAATTTGATTTAACTATAAAGGATAAGAAGGGGGTCGAGAATGTTGTGGCGGATCACTTATCTCGTTTGGAGTTCCGTTACTCTGCCAATGGCCCACCCATCCGTGATGACTTCCCTGATGAACGCCTATTCGCCGTCACTCAAGTACCATGGTATGCACACATTGTTAATTACTTGGTTTCCGGCGAAGTTCCATCATCATGGAGTGCTCAAGATAAGCGCAAATTTTTGGTCGAGGTAAGAAATTTTTATTGGGATGATCCTTATCTATATAAGTATTGCCCCAACCAAATCATGAGGCGTTGTATCCCTGAAGGTGAGATTGAAAGTGTCTTACATTTTTGTCATAGTGCAGCTTGTGGAGGCCATTTTTCTATAAAAAAGACCGCTACAAAAATTTTACAGTCTGGATTATATTGGCCTACATTGTTTAAGGACACTAACAATTATTGTCGTTCTTGTGATAGATGCCAGAAGTTAGGTGCATTGTCCCGGAGACACATGATGTCCCTTAACCCCATCCTAGTCATTGAGATATTTGATTGTTGGGGATTGATTTTATGGGACCTTTTCCACATTCCTTTGGATATTTGTATATTTTGCTTGCAGTGGACTATGTGTCCAAATGGGTTGAGGCTGTGGCGTGCCGAAACAATGACAACAACACTGTTGTCAAGTTTATCAAAGAACACATTCTATCCAGTTTCGGTACACCACGAGCCATTATTAGTGATCAGGGGACTCATTTCTGTAATCGTTCTTTTGAAGCTTTGATGCGCAGGTATGGAGTTCATCACAAGGTTGTCAATGCCTATCATCCGCAGACAAATGGCCAAGCTGAGTTGGCAAATCGAGAAGTAAAACAAATCTTGGAGAAGATGGTGAATCCTGATAGGAAGGATTGGTCCTTGTGCCTTCCTGATGCACTTTGGGCTTACCGTACTGCTTATAAGACAATTCTCGGGATGTCTCCATATCGACTTATATATGGAAAAGCATGTCATTTACCTGTTGAGTTAGAACATCGCGCTTATTGGGCCGTAAAAAGCACTAACTTTGATCTCAATGATGCAGGTATTCAGCGGAAACTTCAGTTAGCTGAAATTGAGGAGTTGCGGAATGATGCCTATGACAATTCCCGAATATACAAGGCGAAGATGGAAACATCTCGTGATAAGCAAATTCTGAGGAAACATTTCGAGCCCAACCAACGAGTCTATCTCTATGACTCACGCCTTCATCTTCATCCTGGCAAGCTAAGATCGAGATGGACGGGCCCATTCATGGTAAAACAAGTTTTTCCCAATGGATCCATAGAAATTGAAGGTCCAACAGATGGGAGAGTATTTAGAGTCAATGGGCAACGTTTGAAGCACTATGTGGAGCGAGTAGAGGTGTCATAAGAGATCTCTCTGGTTGCCCCTGTCTACTTGATTTGATGTTCTCCACCCTATCTTTAGTTTAGGTTTTTATTTTTATTTTTATTTTTATTTTTATTTTTATTTTTATTTTTATTTTTCATTTATTATTTTTTTAGTTTAGTTTAGGTTGTTGCTTTTATGTTTTTCTTTTAGTGTTCCAGGTTATTTTAGGTGTTGCTACTGGAGTCACTTGGAGCCTTTCATCCCATATGTTCCTTTCTCCCGTCGGTATGAATTTCTTATATTTTGGTGACTGTGAGGACATTGTCTATTTGAAATTGGTAAAGCTTCACCATGGTAATATCACTCTAACCCTCCTTTTTTCCTTTTCCTTCATTTGTCATTATTATTATTTTATACATTGAGGACAATGTTTGGTTTAGGTTTGGGGGTGTGGTTTATTAGATTTTTTTTTATGCAATTTTAAAAAATCTTTGAGTTTAAAACGTATTTTACAATTAAACCGAGTCATTTTTGTGTTCTACTCAATCTCCATTGAATACTTAGATGATTATGGTAATTGTGTAAAATCTTCTTGAAAATGCATTTGAAATCCGAACTCTTGGTGAATAAAAAAAAAAAGTGAAAAAAAGGGTTTTGAGTTTTTTAGAGAATATTTTTTGTTGCCTTTAATTTTGAGAAAACACATACTAGCACGTGTCACATAGTTATATTAGTGGAAAACATGATATTTGATATTATCCTTATGTTAGATGTATTTCGTGAGACTTTTCAACTCGACTATTCATGCACTATAAGCCAAGTCAACATGATTTGAAGTTGATTAGTGCGGTATTGAATTAGAAAACCTTAGAATAATAGTGGAGACTTAACCCTTGTGAGTTTTGAGCCATTCTTTATTTCTTGAGGATTATTAATTACACTCTGATTTTTCTTGAGTCCGCATTATTTCGTTGATTATCTCATTATTTTTTATTTTCTTATTGATTGCTTTAAGAATGACATAAAAATTGAATCTTTACACTAAAACTTCTTGCTTTATTTAGTTGAGATGTCCTAGTACTAACTAGAACTTATGAAGTGATATAGGCATTTCTTTCTTTAAACCATTTTTAGCCTTTTAGCCTACCCAATAATAAATATCCATTTGCAGCCCTTTGAGCCTTTAAATAGCCTTTTCTTTGTTATCCCCATTACCAATTCCTACTCCAATCAAGGAGTAATACATTTATTATTTTATCCTTACCCAATTTTCTGAGAATGTATACGGTGAGATATATTTATGGAATGGGCAAATAGAAAAAAAAATGGATATTTCATGCGCCCTCGAAATAAAAGTGTTGGATTGTATCAATGGGGAAAAGCATGTTAAAAAAAAAAATTGCGATTGAAGAATGAAATAATGAAGAAAAAGTTAATGGTGTACAACATTGATTTATTCTTCAATGTCCTATGTGTTTATTCAAGGGTGTATCCATTCTCAGGAAATCTTTGTATCCTTTTTGTCCATTATTGTTTGCCATAATCCAAGCCCCAATACAACCTAGTAAAGACCTGATTGATCTTAAGTGAAAGATAGCTTAATAGATGTGGAGATTAAATAGGCAAGAACTATGGTGTTTGATTCAACATTCTCAAAAGTAATCAATATTTCGGTCCATGAGATCATATTCATTTCACTATTTGAAAATTCCATTTTTCATGATAATTATATGTTAGTGCTTCAATTAATATATTTTATTCTAATTATTTCATTTTCATGTTTTTGTAGGAATTTGCGCGTGAACGATAAAATCGCATTAAGGCGACAATTTGAGGAAATGATTAATTTGTTGACTCTAGCGGTGGTACAAAATAACGATTCACATATCTAAACCTAACCCAAATAAGCCTAGGTCCACTTAATTTAATCAACCCCAAGCCCAAGCCCAGAAAGCTAGAAACCTAAGCCAAGCCTAACAAGGAAACAGGGGAACCCTATTTAGGTTTCTCTCTTCCCTTCTCTTTGGGGGTATGCTCTTCCACGTTTTCTGCTCCTTCTCTCTTTTCCAGCCGCCATCACCACCTCCAATGATGTTGTGACCACCACCACCATGAGTCACTAAACCCCACGCAAGGTGAGGTGAACTCCTAGATGTAACACACTAAATTAGTATTTGATTCGCTTTAAGTTTTCACGACGAATAATGATGTTTAATGATTCTCACTTTTATTTAATATAGAAATTTATGTTGTTTCAGTGACAAGGATTTCATAGATTTCTTCGTAGATTATTATTATTTCGGTGGTTTTCTTTTCTTCTCCATATAAGCTTAGTCACGCTTTTCTTATGTGTGGAATGTTTAAGAATCAATTGATTCCGGTAGGTTAGTTATACGTGATCGTCATTTATTACGATATTGTCTCCGAATATATCGTAAGTTTAGGATATCACATATGACAGACCTTTGTGTTTTTTTAGAAGAAGTGAAATCTGAAATTCATTTACATTAGGGTATATTAATGCATAAAAGCTTATTTTTCCGATTACGTCGTTTGGGATGTGAAACACGTAGTTGAGTCATCATAGCGAATCAATACTAGTTGGCGCGTGAAGTCTAGGAGGGATTCTTGGAACCTTGTGATTTTTCCAAACTTAATTTTCATTAAATTAAATTCAATTTCGTATTTTAAATTTGTTAGAATTTCTTAACTTTAGTTTCGCATAGTTTGTCTTCCTTAACCTTGTTTTGTAGATCGTTTTTCCTCGTGGGATCGACACCCCATTCTTTACTGCAATTGACCGCGTGTACTGTTTGGGCGTAATCACATGGTTCCACAACCTCCCGTCGAGGTTGATCGACTCCTTTAAAACACTGGCAAAGGAGTTCCTGATGCGCTTTGTTGGGAGCCAACATTTTCGAAAAGGCCCTTACTACATACTCTCTCTAAAGCAGAGGTCCAATGAGACAACAGAGAGTATGTCACGCGCTTCAACAAAGAGCTGACACTCATTGACGAATGCAGCGAAGACACAACCATTCAACATTCACTGCAGGCCTAAAGGAGGAAAAACTCTACGAAGATCTTACCTTGGAGCCCCTTCTGGACATGACGGAGCTCCTCAAGAGCGCCCAGAAACACATTACCTTAAAGTATTGATCACCCATCACAAAGATCTTTCTCACGCTGAGAATATTTCCCATTCCAAATGTCAAATTCTCAAGGTTTTGTCTGAATCTAATTGGAAACAGCACACGCATTTCCATAAAAAGTTTTCAATCAATTACTTTCCTGCATCTTACAATTATCTGGATTACAAGCAAGCCTGGTCCAGAGCTTTCTCAAACCTAGTCCAGTGTTTTCTTTCTCTTTTCTCAGAACTGTGCTCATTCATGGTTCTTTATTTTTTGTAAAAAATTCAATCAAAAATTCGTTCCTTTATGGTTTCAACATTCGTGGTGGAATCATTTTGGTCTAGCTCAAGAGATATTGCCCCCTGTGGTTAACGAAGGATGGCAAGTGTTCAAATCTAAATTCAATCCGCCAATTCCAGTACCACAACAAGTATTGTCGTTTTGGTTTTTTGTTAAGTTCAATCTCTCTTGGATCTGTTGCTGGGACTACACTGTCACAACCCTTACAGCCCCAAGTCAATCGGCTCAGCCTCCCCTCTGGTTCTGTCGCCGATTCAAAGTCAAACGGTGGTCAAGTTTTGATCACTCTCATGTTACAAAAGAAGCTGTCACCAAGTTCTTCTCAGGCAAAGTTCAACTTCCTGCTCAGCCCTTGGTGAATCCAATACAAATTCCTTCTCAGGCAAAGCTTCTTCGTCAGCATATCAAGAAGCAGCTTCAAGGAAAACCTACAAAAGCTCAACTAATGGAAACTCTGTCAAAAATCTGCTCTGAAGATTCAGATGAAGACGATAATCCAATAATTCCTCTCTATGAAGACGACTGTTATGGCATCTTCTCGCCACTAGCATAAGTTTGTCCTCACAACCATTATTGTGTCTATGAATCATCATGATTATAGAAGCAATAATTACAAAGCTACAAAGGCATCTGCCACCTCCACTACAAGACGAAGTTACTTTCGGCCAACCGACAGTATCTTCTTTACAAAGCATTCGCGTGCATCCACAGTGTCCGCACTTACAAAGTCAAAATATGAACAGTTGAAGCATCTTCAACAATTTCTCCACCAACTACAATTATGCAAGCAACATGACCGAAAGTTGTTCGAACATATTGTTTTTTCAATACGTTTCGCAACATGCAGCTGAAGGAAGAGAACCTAAGCCCTCAACAAATCCCATGGTCGGACTCAGCAAGGAGAAGTACTTCCCTATGGGGAAGATCAAATTAATAGTAGTGATGGGAGACCCATGACTTCAGAAAATAATTCTTCAAGAGTTCATGGTGGTTGAAGTGTCGTCCACCTACAACATCATCCTAGGGAGGCCCTGGCATCACCAGATGGAGGCAACATTCTCCACTTTACACCAATGTATCAAATACCCTGTCAATCAGACATTAGGCACCATACGAGAAAATCAGCCGTCTGCTAGAGACTACAACTCCGCAACACTGAAGTGGCTTGACGACCATCAACTAGTAATTGAGCCCACGACTGATGCGCCCCTAAGCTCGGATCCAGAGTTGAAGGAGGACTCTCTCCTCTTAGACGAGGAGGCTCCTAGCAGCTCGAGGGAAGACCCAACATTGGACGATCCGAGGAGGAACCTGTGACTATATATCTGGACAACCCTAGTGACAACAGAGCCATCCAAATAGGTTCCCGCCTAAGCAAGGAATTTGCCGAACGGCTGATAATACTGCTGTGATAGAATCAAGACGTCTTCGCCTGGACGATGCGGGACATGGTGGGAATAGACCCCTCCATAATCACCCATTGACTGGTTGTAGAACCAACACGAAAATCAGTCAACAGAAGAAAATACATGTGGTCTCTGAGAGAAACCAGATTATAAATGAAGGAGTGTAGAGACTACTTAATGCCGACATGATCAAAGAGGCACGGTACCCAGAATGGTTGTCAAACACCGTCCTTGTTAAAAAGAAAATGGAAAATGGAGAGTCTATGTGGACTACAACGACTTAAACAAGGCATGCTCGAAAGACAACTTTTCGCTTCCCTGCATCGATCAAATTGTAGACGCCACATCCTGACACGGCCTCCTAAGTTTCATGGACGCCTACTTCGGGTATAACCAGATACAGATGCACCCCAAAACCAAGAGAAAACTTCCTTCATAACCGAAAGAAGAATATACTGCTATCGAGTGATATCGTTCGGCTTCAAGAACATGGGTGCAACATATCAACAGCTAGTGAACCGAATGTTCGAAAACCAAATTGGAAGGAACATGGAGGTCTACATAGACGACATGTTGGTCAAGAGCCTTGACAACCCAAATCACATATCCGATCTTGCCGAAGCATTCGGTCAGCCTTGCAAGTATCAGATGAAGCTCAACCCACAAAAATGTGTGTTTGGGGTTGAATCAGGCAAGTTCCTAGGTAACATAGCAAACCAGAGGGGAATAGAAGCAGATCTAGGCTCTTCTCGATATGAAGTACCCGACCTCAATCAGAGAATTTCAGAGCCTGATCGGGAGGGTGGCAACACTCAACATGTTTATTTTCCAATCATCAGACAAGTGCCTTCCTTTCTTCAAGATTCTCACAAGAAGCAATGATTTCAACTGGGACGAAGAGTGCGAGCAGACCTTCCAGAACCTAAAGTCATACATGGGGAGTACCGAGCTACTCTCGAAACCAGCCCTGGGAGAAACGTTTTATTTATATCTATCTGTCTCGAATCATGCCGTCAGTTCAACTCTTGTACGGAATAAGGGGGTAAAGAGACTAGTATACTACGCCAGCAAGACTTTCGTGGGAGCAGAAACAATCTATCTAGATCTAAAGAAGCTGGCTGTGGCGCTAGTCACCTCTTTCAGGAAGCTGCAGCCCTACTTTCATGCCCACTCTATCACAGTCCTGACCAAACATCCACTTCGCATAATACTGCACAAGCCGAAATTATTTGCAGAATGGTTAAATGGTTGGTGAAACTGAGGTAGTTTGACATCAACTACACTCCAAGAACAACGATCATAGCCCAAACATTGGCAGATTTTATTGTCGAATTTACTGGTGACAGGGAACATGAGCGAGACAATTGTAAAGACCGGACGACCAAGGGTGGATCCTACATTGCGACGGGTCATCATGAATACAAGAGCTGGACAAATTGGAGTCTTCCAACAATGCCAATAAGTTATTCAAAAAAGTGGAAAGAAAGCCCTCAAATTGGAGTGATCGTTAGGAAATGTGAATAGTGAGCGAATGGTCACTATTTTTTTAGTGATCATTAGGAAATTGAAGTATCCCTGGTCTCCATACAAACTTGAATGGAAGAATGAATTTTGAAAATCTAAATTATTGAGTTAGCAGTTGGGGGTCTTAATCTCCACTCTTAGGGGCAATTTTGGGTTTTAGGGTTAAAAAATTTAGACTCAATTAATCCAAGAAACTAATGAGTGTCAAACTCAAAAAACCCAAAAATCAACGTTGAATTAACAACATGAGTTTCCAAAAAAAATTACGGTGTTTTTGAGTTTGACACTCATTAGTTTATCTTTATTAGATTTTGGTCATCGTTTTGAAAACTAATTGAGTTTAACACTCATTTTTTGACGGAACCATTAAGTCCACGTCATTGACTGGTCAAAACTAATTTTTTTTTTTTTTAACATTTTCCCTTTACCTTGGGTTTAAATTAAAGCTATGCCATAGCTAATCTCTATCTCTACACTTATATCATCACTTGTCATACACACACAACCTTGTCACCATCCAATGGCCCTCAGAATAACCCCCTCCCTATCATCGTGCGATCGAAGAGGGGGCTAGTGGTGGGAGAGAGGAAGGGGATGGAGAGGCTAATTGAGTGTGATTATGTTGTCCAATTGAGTTTCTATCTTGACTCACTGTAAGGCTGGATTGCAATATGCCATGATTGGTGATATACACAAACTTAACCAAATGAGTTGTTCTTGGTTTTGGTGATAAAAACCTAACCCCATCCCCTTCCATTTTCACAAAAGATATTACAAAGTTTTACAACTATTCCTCTCTCACTACTTCACCAATCAATGCAAAATGATTCCAACTAGTACTACTAGTGAAGAAATACAAGTCCACAATAACAAAGTAGCATGATAAGCAAATACCAATTCCAATACCAAAATAATGGGGTTGGGAAAAGGAACCTTTCCTCCACCAACTTATCAATCTCTCAACAACAGTCTACTTGCATCAAACCAGTATAAAAAATTTGGTCACCAACGACCAATCCACCAAATCAAAGATGTTAAAGCTCATCCCACTAATCAAAGATGTTAAAGCTCATCCCACTAATCTTCCTGATATACTTTGAAGTTTCAAGAGGTCTATTTGGTGAGGAATCAGCAGTGAAGGCATCAGGACCTTTGTTTGCCATATTGGGTTTCCTGATCTTCCCATTCATCTGGAGCATCCAGAAGCTCTAATCACAGCAGAACTTGCCACAACCTTCTCTGGAAATGGTGGGTATGTGATTAGGGAAGATTATACATTTGGTCCTTTCCGGGGCTTCTTGATGGGTTCTTCGTGGTGGTGTTGGTGGTCCTTTTCGAGGCTTCTTGATGGGTTCTTCGTGGAAAGGGCGGTGGTGCTGAAATAGTGGGAAAAAATAGGGAGGGTATATACTGAGAAGTTGGAATTTTTTTTGAGTGCAAAATGAGAACCCGGATTTTTAGGTTTTAACCCAAGGTAAGGTCAAAAAGGTCAAAATATTAGTTTTTGACCCATCAATGACGTGGACTTAACTGCTCCGTCAGAAAATGAGTGTTATACTCAATTAATTTTCGAAATGAAGGTCGAACTCTAATATGTATATGAGTGTCAAACTCAAAAAATTACGTTGAATTAACACAGAATTTCCAAAAAAATTAACACAGAGTTTCCAAAAAAAATCAATGTACTAAGCTAGAATTTCTCTGTAATTAACACAAATTTTCTCTGTAATAATGATGACTCGTGTTAAGCTAGAGTTTCTAAAACAATGTGTTCTGTTAGAGTTTCACAAGCAAAATATGTTTGTTTTAGAAACTCTAGCTTAGTACATTGGTTTTTTGGAAACTCTGTGTTAATTGTTTTTTGGAAATTCTTTGTTAATTCAACGTAATTTTTTTTGAAGACTCATGTTGTTAATTCAACTTTGATTTTTTTTGGACAAAACAATTACTACTGAGTAGCAAAAGCAGCTGATTTTAATTATGTGATGATGAGTCATCATATTACAGAGAAAATCTGTGTTAATTCAACATTAATTCTTTTTATAAAATCTGTGTTAATTCAACGTTGATTTTTTTTTGGAAACTATGTGTCAAATTTTTTTTACCTTAATAAAAATATTAGAAAGAAAATAGGGGGAGAGAGAAAATATTAGTTTCCTTATAAAATATAACTTTTAACCTCTACAATTAGTTAGTTATTAGGACTAAATCTAAACTGTTTGATGATATGCCATCCGACGGTATACAACACGTGTCAATTTCTTTGTCACAAATGTTTGTTCTAGGATCTCACCCTATATATATGTCATGACTGTGCCCAAAAGATTGAAGGAAAAGATGTTGATTTCAGGCGGGAAGATAAAACGGGAAAACTTGGTGTCTGTTTGAAAAGAATCAAATTCGAAATAAGGGCAGTTTAGTGAATAGAGAAAAGTGGTTAGTTGAATTGTTTGGATTGAAACACATGTAGGGTATCTAGTGATCCCATTTGTATTTCTGTTACTACTGTAGTTATAAAAGGAAGAAGAGGGAGAGAATAGAGAGCATGATTTGTATGAAGAGTGAATTAGGTCTTTTGGTTCAGAGAGCCATTAGAAGTTTGTGTACCCGTTTTTTCTAAATTCCAATTAGCTTTTCTTCTGAATTTCTGGTTCAATTGAATATGAATATCTGTGGATCTGACATTTAGTATTAGAGCATTGTTCGAACCCTAGCCTGTGTTGAAATAAACCTGCAACCACCATGGAAACCAGATCAAAAAAGATTGAATCATTCATGACAGAGACAAAAAAACATCTAGCAAAAAATTTTGGCCAAGTTGATCAGATGAAGGGAGAGTTAAAGAAAATTACTCAATCATAGGAAGCATTAGAGAAGAGGATAGAGACTTGATTTGAGCAGTTGTTTCAACTACTACAGAACCAACAAGGAGACAGTGGCTTGGCAAGTTCCAGCAGATCCACACTAGCTCAACCTCCTGGATATTTAGATCTAGCAACCAGATCTCTCTCCCAAAACCATTGGGAGAATCAAGGTAACTTTTCTAGGCTTCCTAAATTGGACTTTCCTCAATTTGATGGTGTGAATCCTAGATTCTTGATAAAAAAAAGAGTGAAAGATATTTCACTTTTTACCATATCTTAGAAGAGAATAGAGTAAACATAGCTTCTATCCACTACATTAGTAAAGCTAACCATAGTTCTTAGACTACCAGATAGGGAAAGGACTGATGCAGTGGGATCAATTTACTCATGATATTTGTGAAAGGTTTGAGGAGTCTGTGTTAGACAACTACGTAGACTCTTTTAATAAAATTAGCCAAAACTCTTCTGTAAGTGATTACTATGACAGGTTTGAGGAGCTGAAATCCTTGATGTTGTCACACAATCAACACATAGATGACAATTATTTTGTACTTAGCTTCTTGAGTGGCTTAAAGATTGAAGTGAAATCTATGGTGCAAATGCTAAAACCTACCACAGTCACTCAAGCATTCTCTCTAACAAGAATGCATGAGGCCTCCCTCCTTAAGCAAGCCACATCTAAAGGAAACCTACAAACACATCGCAATACTAGATATCATACATATACCACCACCAACAAACCACAAACCAGAACCATTCCTACCTCCACAGCCTGGTTCCTACTCTATCAGTCAAGCCTCATCTAATACATCAAGACCTCAACATATCCACAACCCCTCAAATACTATAAAATTTGCATCCACTACTCCACCCATAAAAGGCTGACACCAATCCAAATGAAAGCTAGAAGAGACAAGGGTCTATGTTATAATTGATACGAGTTATACAAGCAAAGACATATATGTTAAAGCCAACATTTATACATGCTTGTACCTGATCATGACATCACAGAAGAGGAGAATGTTGAGTGTGAAAATTTGATTCAAGAAATACAAACTGACATGGAAGTCTCCTTGCATGCCATTCATGGTAGTGTCGCTACCAACACCCTATTGCTCAAGGGATCATTGAAGAAAAAGAGTATCTCTATCCTAGTGGACACTGGTAGTACCCATTCATTCATAGAACCTAAAGTAATCAAAGACAATAAATGGCCATTCACCTTAACTCCTCAAATGGTTGATAGGGTAGCCAATGTAGACAAAGGCTTATGTTATAATGCTATTTCCCCAAGGTTGCAATGGACCATGCAGGGTATTCCCTTTGAGGGGAGTGTTAGATTGTTACCTCTTGGTGGGTATGACATGGTGCTTGGGGGAGATTGGTTGAGACAGTTTGGTGATATAACACTCAATTTACAGAAGCTCTAAATGACAGTGGAAGTTAATGGTAAGAAAGTCATTTTACAAGGCAGCAACAACACTGGAACACTATGCATGATAGACTCCAAATGGATCATTAATTTCTTGAAGAAACACTCCCTTGCATTCCTAGGACAATTATTTTCCCTAAAAGCACCTACACTGCCAGAGATGACAGACCCCGATCTAACTAAGTTGCTAGACAGTTTTGCTGTTTTCCACAAATCCACAGAGTTACCCCCAACCAAACATTTGGATCATAGAATTCCATTGAAAACAGACTCCATTCCTCCTGCTAAAAATCCCTACAAGGTAGCCTACATGCAAAAAAGTGTAATTGAGTAACTAGTGAGGGAAATGATGGAAGCGGGCATTATACCAACACTCCCACGGTCCATTTGCTGCTCCCATACTACTAGTCAAGAAAAAAGATGGGTCATGGAGATTTTGTGTGGATTACAGAAGGTTGAATGACACTACCATAAAAGACAAATTCCCTATGCCACTTATAGATGAACTACAGGATGAGCTTCATGGCTCAACTATTTTTTCTAAGTTGGAATTAAGGTCCGATTACCATCAGATCCTAGGAAATTTAAGTTCACTACGACCCCCAAAAGAGAAAATATCATATTCTTTGTTTCAAAATTAAATATGCAAGAGTGACACGTCCTCAGTATATTGTAGTCTTCATTGAAATCAAATGGTTTCGTCGTTCAATTCTTGATCTAACTAAACGAGTTGCGAATTAGATTGGATTAAAGACATTAAAGTTAATACTGAATTCGATCTCAAGTTTAGGTTTGCTTGTAGCTCACAAAAGAAAAAAGTGTCATGTTCTTTGGTTCAAAACTGAATATACAAAAGTGACACTAAAACAAGCCATCTGTCATCAGTGTGTTGTAGTCGCCATTGAAATAAAAGGTTTTGTCTCTCAACTCTTAATATAACCAAATTCAAATTGTAAATTGGATTGGAGACATCTAACTTAATGTTTGAAATTCAAGCTTTGGGTTCGCTAGTGCCCCTAAAATTGAAGAAGTCTCATGTTCTTTTAGACTTCTTCCCCCTCTAACATTATGATCAATTTTGGGGATTATTTAACTTTTCCCCCTCTAACATTATGATCAATTTAGCTTTTAGACTCAAAACTTTACTTTAAACCCTAATTTTCATAAATTTATTTTAAATGACTTACATTGCTTTTTTGTATAATTTGGCGTTCCCCCATTAAACTTATACAAATTAGATATATTTTCTCAAACTAACTCGAGATGGTCAAACAAATCGTGATAAGGAGGTACGTCTAAATTGTATAGGTTTGATGAGGAAATATCAAATCTTGCACAAATAAGAAGAAGGGAAGAATTGTCATTTCAAAAGAAAATTTACAAAATTTGGGATCTAAGTAGAGATTGGACAACTTTGAGGTCTAAAAGTTACACTAGTCGCAATATTGGGGGCAAAAGTTAAATAACCATTTTTTTTACTAATACAGATTGAACTATTATCTTGTTGTCATAGGTATAAAATATTATGACTAAGTTACGAATGAGTTGTTAACTTCGCTAGTAAGAATTATGCTGGATGGTATCATAAGTTCAAGTTCTGCAAATGGTTAATTTTTTAGGGAAATGTCTAGAAAAATATTGGAAGTTGCAAAAATTATTGATTTGATGACGAATAGCAGACCCTTCTTGAATTGATTTTGAGACCCTTGGAAATGACCAAGTGGCCCTTATTCTCAAATTGATACCAAAAGACAAGTTCGGCTAAGTGTGACTTTGTGTCAGTGCACGTTTTCCAACAGAGAAGAAAATCTTATTATTATTTTATCCTCTTTCAGCTCACTCTCTCTACTGAAAAAATAAAAAAAATATTTGTCAATCTACACTCCATTGTGACGAGTGTCACTGGTTCACTCAAATCTCCTCTTCCCCAAGCTCCGAAAAGTCGTTTTATTCATTTCTTCTCTCATCTTCTCATTAAAACTTCTTTGCGAAACTTCGGTTTCACTCGATTCTACACTCGATACTCACTTGAGTTTGGATGGGTTGTTATCCTTATTCGTTTCCACTTCTATCTACTATAAATTTTTTCTCTCTCTCCACATTTGATACTCAGTGTGAAGTGACCTTGTATGTTGGAAACTCCCTTAGTGCAAGAGGGAACACGATACTAGTCTAGGGCCTACAATGATTAGGGTCATCGAGAGTCGTGAATAAACAACATAAAATAATATGTTGGAAGCTCCCTTAGTGCAAGAGGGAACACGATACTAGTCTAGGGCCTACAATGATTAGGGTCCATCAAGTCCTACTCAAGACAATAGCTATCATTAGTCATCTTAGAAACCTATAAATAAATGTTCACATGTAATCATCAAGAGCATTGGAAAACAATATAAAATAAGACGTTGGAAGCTTTCTTTGTCCAAGAGGAAGATCGATACTTGTTTAAGATCCACGATGATAAAGGTCCATAAAGGCCCACAATATTAGGTTTAGTCAAGTAATAATTATCATGTGTCATCTTAGAAACCTATAAATAGAGGTTTATGTGTAACGATTAGGGGGATTTTGAGAAAAAGATTTAAAGAAATGGTTAATTGCTCCCCCTCCATAAAAAATAGGTAATTGGGAAGTGCCTCCACAATCATTTCGTATCGCACATTGCCCCTAAAGCTAGCAGCCAACGTTCATTGATTGTGAGGGCAAGCGTTGATTTCAAAATTGCCATATGTTAAGGACAAAAATGCCCTTGATGGATCTGATGGCCGAGATTCAAAGCTGAATTAGCCGTTATGACTAGTTAGGGGAGAGAAAATAGTCGTTGGCTTCATCCCCTACTTAATGGAAGCTCTTTCATTTCATGAAATTCGAGTTAATCACCTGTTATTTCAAACAAACTTAAGTTGAAACAATGAACCTCTTTGATAGCAAGTAATCTCTCTAATAGGTTTAATATGTTTGCTTTTGATTCTATCCATATTCATCAAATATTAAATGAGTGAGTGCCTAATATAATTAAATGGGTGAGTGTCTAATATAAAAAGGCTTTTGTATTCATAACATCTTTATTGTAAGTACACTAGTGTATCACCCATGCCGTTTGCATGATAATATTTAAATTTTCATGATAAAAGTCCAAAATTTGATACTGAAATTAGGGAATTAGTGATTAAGAATTATTGAATCATATTTTCGAGTGGGAACAACACCCCTAAAGTAAAGGATTTCGGTCTCATAAAATTTGTGAGGCAATGGCTTGTTGATTGGTTGAATGATTTGATAGTGGGGTAAAGAAGAGAGGAAGTAATAAGTCGATGGTGCTTGGTAGGACAAGAATATGGACACTGTTTTCACGATTATGGAAGTATGAGTTTGCAGCCGTAGTTAGTAAAGCTGCAGCAACTCAATGGGGTGTTGCAGACTTGAAAGTTGATAACAATGAGAGAAAACAAGAAACAATATAAAGTATAAGGAAAATTCTAGGGGTTGAGGGAGGGAACGAGGGAGGGAGCGAGGGATGGGTGAAAGCCACCCATCCGCCTCGAGATGAGTATCATCGCACATCTCAAATTTGATGCGCTTATCTCGAGGCGGATGGGTGGTTACCACCCATCCCTCGCCCCCTTTCCCTCGCTCCCTCCCTCGACCCCTAGAATTTTCCAAAGTATAAACAATAAGAGAACATAAAGCACAACTCTCTCTCTCACTCATTAACTCTTCTCGAAACAAGCACAACAATACAACACTAATTTTCCCCAAAAACAAAACAAACACAAACCGAAAACATTTCACACTCACACCCCTTTTAGCTGCCTCGTTCACCTCTTGTCTGTCACGTGTCATGTGACCCCTGGCCCTCTCCCTCCCTCTTCACAACTCTCAACACGCACGCAATAATAATTTCTTCCTATTTCACATCACTCAACACTGTTTCAGTTACCATTTACAGAAAAACAAAAGAAAGTAATCGTGCTGAGGGAGCGAATAATAGTGTAGTGTCCAATTTAGAACAGAACTAGAGGAGGAAGAGGAACTAATCAATCAATCGTGAATGGGTTGCTTACAGTGCAAGTTCAAGACAAGAAACGTACAATCACCAGATGAGGAAGAAGAAGAAGAAGAAGAAACCTCAGGAGAGAAGCCAGATCTCGATGAGTTGTTGAACCAAGATGGAATCCCAGTTTTCAAAGAATACTCTCTATCTGAACTCCGAAATGCCACTAATGGGTTCAGCACTGCTCACATCGTGTCCGAAAGTGGTGAGAAGGCTCCTAATGTGGTTTACAAGGCCAAACTTGACAACAATCGCTTCGTCGCTGTTAAACGTTTTGGGAAACAGTCTTGGCCTGATTCCCACCAGTTTGTGGTTAATCTCTTACTCATTTTGTTTGGTTTCTTGGTTTTGTTTTGGGCTAACCTTTTCACTACTAATGAATTAATTTAATTTTTGTGTATTAAGGCCGAAGCGTCTGGAGTTGGGAAGGTTCGGCACAAGAGATTGGTGAATCTCATTGGCTGCTGTGCGGAGGGAGATGAACGCCTCTTAGTTGCCGAGTACATGCCTAATGATACGCTCTCCAAGCATTTGTTTCACTGTATGTTTTTTTTATTTTTATTTTTATTTTTATTTTTATTTTTATTTTTATGGAACTCCAATAATGTTTTTATTTTTTATTTTTATGGAAATCAAACCCCAATAATGTAATGTCTACTTCTACTTTTCCTTTTTCTCTTTTTGTTTTTTTCCTTTCCAAAACACTTTTGGGGTTGAATCGGTTCAGACCTGATTTGACTTGGTGGAATCTGACTCATTCATATATATCACTTTAAAGCAAACTTTTGGGATCCGACTCGCTTGAGTCTTTGTTCATGTCAATGGATCATACATTTTACATATATTGAAAAATGATCAAGGGCATATTTTGTGTGAGTTTAGCCATCGATGCTGGGATGTATCTAATTTTCTTTTATGTACTGAATATAAAATGATTACTTGCAAAAATTTTAAATGGTTTAGTGGAAAAATAATGATTTACCTAAAGAATTTGCTATATATATTGTTATAGGGGACAAACAGCCACTGCCATGGGAAATGCGGTTAAGGGTTGCGTATTATATTGCACAAGCACTTGACCATTGCAATAACGAGAACCGGAAAATTTATCACGATCTGAATGCATACAGAGTTCTCTTTGATGAGGTATAACATTCAATTTTGCAGATTCTAAAAAAAATAAAAATTTCTATAAATAGTTTAATTAAGTGGCATTTTGATGTCTGATTAATTTGACATCAACAGTTTCTTATTTAATAGGTTTTGTTATATCATTTATCAGTGTCTGTATATTGTCAGATATCATACTTGTATCGTAATTTATCATGTTCTAGAGATTAGAGAACAACAATTGTGTAATTACAATTTTGAATTTGTTGTTTTTGGCTTGTTGTGGTGAAGAGATAAGATAACCCCCGCTACCTTTACAACTCTGCGTGGTTTTGAGCTGTGACTTGATCATTAGAGATGAAGAGGTAGCAATCAATAAAAAAATCCTGTTTTATCATCCTGTCTACATTTATCCTCGTGATCAAGCTATCCAAACAAGGGTTACCAAGGCACACATAGTAGGAACTCTAACCCTTTGATACCCTGAATGAGATATACGAGGTGAATGAGATAAGGGAAATGGCAGAATGCATCTTTAAATGAATCGAGCTACAAATTTCAACAACCTTGAACCTTCTCATTGACCTTCAACGACTCTTCACCAAAAACAAAGGCCAAGAACAAGTCTTAAATATCTGTTCTACCAATAATTTTATTCAACTTCTAAAGCAATCCTATTTTGTTACTACTACCGTAGTTATAAAAATGTGTATCGTATCGTGTATCGGAAACCTAAATTTAAATATGCATATCGTGTTGGATCGTGTATCGTAAGTTATAGTGCAAACATATGTATTATATAGTTAAGGCATATATATTCAAGCAAGAAGGTCCCAAAATATGTCTTGGGTTTCACGTGTAAACAAGCTATTGCCCATCTCATTCACATCATTGTACACATACGGTATATCCCTACATCCTATATTTGTATAACGTAATATATATTTATATATATTGTATCGATGAGGCTTAGATATGATACACGATAGGTAACATATGATATTGATAATTATGATAGTACCTAATACAAACTAGCCTAAAACACTAAAAATACAACTTGGAAACACCCTAAGGTGATCACTAATCTTAAAATCCAAAAATTACAAAAAAAAATAATTTTCAACCTAAAATAAAATTTCCAAAAATATTCTAAACTTGACTGGGAACAAATTCTTGAATTTTCATCAATGGACATCTTTCTCAACTTCAGTAATTCACCTTCCATTGCTTCGGAAATACCAAATTTTCAAAGGGAGGTTGACGAACAAAGAGCAATGACAGTTGTTTCTAGGGCAATGATAGAGATACGATGCACGATTTATAGTAGCTCAACAAGAAAAGCAATAATAGCCACGATAAGGAATAAATGGTGACTGAGTAAGTCTGTCAATGGATCGGATTGTTATAAATCCGAATCTAATCCAATAAAAAATTAAGCCAATCCAAATCCATTTAATATTTAAATTCGAAATCCACCCGAATCTAATTCGAAATAACTTAATTTGATAACTTCTATATGAAAAAAAAAACTCTTTTATATATAATTTTTAAAATTTGATAACTTAATAAGTTAAATTTTTTTATATATAATAAACCAAATAAAAATAAAAAATTGAAATATCCAAAAGCCACATATTACTGAAAGGACTAATTTGCTGAAATGACCAAAAGCCCCCATTTTCTAAATAATACATGCAATATTTATAAAATTATTATTTTTATAATACTTATATAATTCAAAATATTATTGGATTGGATTTACCCAAATGCAAATCCAATCCGATAAGAATTTTGGATTGAATTTTGACCCGAATTCAATCCAAATCTGAGAAAATGAAATCCAAATTTGAATTTTTCGATCGGATCAAATCGATTTTTGGATAAAATTCGGCCCCTTGACAACCCTACTGTTGAGGATGACAATGTAAAAGGAAATACCTCCAAGGGAAACGAAGAGCAACAAAGAAGAAGATTATATTAGTGATGGGAGCAAAGGCGACAAAGATGGCATTAGTTGAAAAGGAGTTTGACTCAAATCCATTTGGGTAAATAGAAAAACTTAAAAGGGTATACTCAAATCTCCGTAAATTAAACAAATCGAGGAAATCCAATCCCAAGTACATAGACATTGAAGATTTTCGACCAAACCAAAGAAAATGCCTCTTATACTTAATGAAGATGATAGATGTGTGGCTACCACCGCAACTTGGAGTTCGTGGAGGTAGGTATTAGTTTGTTTGTTGAGGATATAGTCAAGTCTCCATGGATCAAAACAAATTGAGGAAGGCCAATCCCAAGTACATAAGACGGTGGAGATTTTAGGCCAAACCAAAGAAAAATATAACTCTTACACTCAATGAAGATGATCAATGCGAGCCTGCTACCCCAACTTGTGGTTTGTTGAGCTAGGTTTTAGTTTGTGTGTTGAGGATTGGAAGAACGTCTTTGTTTATTGATGATGTACTAATGATGAACGACAATGATTGCTTCTAGTTCTTCATTTTTTTTAAATATAAAAGGTTCGGGGTTCCTTAAAATCCTACTCACAAAAAAAAACCAAATAAAAGGTTCGGGGTTCCTTAAATATAAAAGGTTCGGGGTTCCTTAAAATCCAGTGATACCATGCTTAACAACTCAATTGATTCCATCACACTCAAAAGCTCCTAGTCTCGCCCTCATTTTTTCAAAGGAAGATGGTACAGTCAGTGCCTTGTGATGTGAGAGAAAACCAAAGTCAGCAACTATTGATTGCTTCTTGTTAGTGGAGTAGATTGTCGAGCAAATTACAACTCTAATACTAATTTGTTACGTCTAGTGAAAGAGTAAACAAGTGGAACACAAGTGATGTTGATATAAAAAATAACAAATTTCACAATCTTATCAATCCAATGTGAAGTGAAGGAATTTAATACAATAATCACATACCACGAGCGATATAATATGGGTGGGCAAGGTGGTCTGTGTAATAAGAAGCTTCACTACATCAAATCAACTTTGTGTTTGCTCCTACACACGTTGAAAGCGCACACACTCTTTTCTCTCTTCGATCAACCTTATTATAGATATATAGTCATTTGGGCTTGGGGAAATACATGGATCCTGAAGGAGACACCCCCTTATGATACACCTATGAAACGTTGTATAGTGACTGTTAACTTTGTAGGGTGGTCTGGGTGGGCGATGGCTTGTGAGTACTTCTCTGACCAAGCCGCTCGTTATTATTTCTAATATAATTTGCTCTTATATATAAAAAATTAAAAAATCCTTCTATAATTAAAAAAATTCAAACTGATACTGGTTTCAAATTGTTTTATGGTATACAATCCCCCATGGGTCTCATTTTATGTGCCTACACATGGGAGTTGGGCAATGGTGGTCGGTGCTTGAGCTTGGTGTGGAAAAAATTCAAACTGATGCTGGTTTCAAACTGTTTTATGGTATTCAAGCCTCCATGGGTCTCATTTTATGTGCCTACACATGGGGGTCAGGCAATGGTGTTGTCCTTGAGCTTGATGTGCAATGCAAGTTATTTGGGCAAGCTAGATTTGGATTAGAAACCAACTAAAAAGACAAAGTTGGAAATTTTCTTTCTTCTTGGTTGGTTGTCCAATTCTAGACATTCCAATCTCCAAAACATGCTCACAACAAAAGAAATTTCCAGATCTTTCTTTTCCCCGCCTTGGGAAAAACCCTGAGTTGATCATCAATGAGCACTTCGTAGGTGCCATGCACCTCAAGGTGCTCAAGACAGAAAGCAACTTCACCTTGGCTCGGATGGAGTTTTCAATTAAACTTTCCATGAACACATGAACACTTCGGACGCACTTGGATGTGCATCAATATAGTTATTCAAATCTTGATTCCATTCAAGAGCTATATTTAAATGCTTACAGCCCATTACTCTTTTTCAAACAAAGACCCGAAGAAAATAAACCAATTTGAAATCTTCTCCAGTAATTTTTTATTTTTATTTTTATTTTTTGGGATAAACAATCCCAAAAAACAATATAGCCAAATAACAACGGGTATAAGGGGGGACAAGAAGAGCCTTAACTCTTCAAACATATGACCATTGCAAACCAGGGACTTATCTATAGAGCATAACCCCGTACAAAGGGAAGCTACTTGGTAAGATGAAGGCTTCCAATCTTGTCTGTTTTGAGTAAGACCATTTATTTCATTTGGAGCTTTTTTTTATTGGGCGTTTTGCTTGGAGGTTTGTCGTACTCATACCTTTGGTATCGTTGCTTGTCAAAACCCCTTGCTGCAAGTGTATCCTCTACCAAGTCAGCTTCTCTAAAAACATGGTTTACCCTTACCCTTATCCCTTCTCACACACTTTCTATTTTCGTTCACCAAGGGACTTGGGACCAAGGAAGCCTATATTCTTTGTGAAACCATTTTACACTAGAAAAGAATCGGATTGAACTTGGATATGTATCAACCCTATTTCTATGCATAAGGTAAAAATGTCCTAGATTCAGCAGAATTGTTAGACCTGTCCCAAAGAAAGAGTGGAAACCTGGCAATAAATTTACCAAACTTATTTCTAACTACTCAGCAAATTACATCATTTATTGCTGCTTCATCGATGTTCAAAGCCACTGCACCTTCTATGGGTTTGGATGCGTTTATCCAATTGGCAATAATATGGGGACTAGCTCTCACTGGTATTATTTGGCAACCCATATTGTTTAAAAAAGACTCTAAACTCTTATTCTTTTAGTTTCTTTGGACAGAGTAAAGGCACAATCTCCCCAATCCATCTCCTGATTTTCAAAATAACAAGTGACCCATGCCGTCTATTTCATATTTTCTCAAGTTTTTTTCCAGCTAAATTTCCCAACAAGAGGTTATGGGAATTAAATTCAATTGCATACTCATCTGAGAGTTATTATTAGCAATCGGTCCCCATCTTTGAAATATATCTCTCACTGAGTAACATGCTGTCATGTTGACATTGCAAAAGTTGGAAAAATGAATCCACACATCTCGAGCTAGCTCAATAGGGAAGAAAAGATGTCGCAAAGTCTCTGAGTTACACTTGTTACACTTACAACATTGACATTTTGAAGCCAATGCAAAAAAGCATCTTTTGGCAGTCAAGTCAACAGCCACCTCTTCATTGACATGGTTACATGTAAAGATAGTGATTTTCCTTGGGATAAAATGCTTCCAAGGGAATTTTTTTATGGGGACTTACCTGATGCTTTGGCTGAATCAACTCACATGACTACTTCATTGAGAACTTTACGTTTAGCTCAAAGGCAAGGAGTACTTATGTGGCAAATATGGAGAAACGCCCTCATGTTTGCTGCCTCATTTAGAGATATGTACCTAGTTTCTTCCGGAACTTCCATTCAAGAATTTAAAATACCAAGCCCACTCCCACATCATATCAAATGCTTAGTGAGCCATTACTAATGTTCCAAGTGGATTGCTCCACAATCACCTCAAAGTCATTGAACATTTCCTTCCATAGTTTAGAACTATGCAATTAAAATGGATAACAGACCCATAACGGTCCAATAGCGTTATAGGTTATAACAAGATATATATCGGGATATAACGTAATAGTTTTTTAAATATATTTTTAATATTCCCACAAAATATTAATGTATTATAAAGTCAAAAAATAAATCATGTTCATAACATTAAATTCAAAAACAAAAAAAACATTAATAAAAACACATTCCTTTCGTATGAGAGTGAGATCGCAACAGAGAGTGCGATTGAGTCTTCGTCTTCTTCCCTTCTTCTACTCTCATTTTCTGTCAAACGGCGAGGTCTGGTTCTCGGTCAATTGGTGACTTTGGTCAAGTCCTTTCCTATGAGTCTATGGTTCTCGTTCGATCGAGAATGAAATTGGTAATTTTTTTTAATGTATTAGAACAAAACGTTACAACGGGGTTATTGAAAAAAAAACGTTATCTCAATAAAGGTCATATAATGCCGTTATATCGGAGTTGCGATACCATAACGTAATGGCTCACCTCCGTTAAAAATTATATTGGAATTATATCGACGTTATAACGCCGTTTTAACTGCACAGGTCAGAAGCGTTTACTATCAACGATTCAAGCGATGGTGAAGACTTTGAAGTAAGTATTTGGCTGTAATAAAATTTGCCCATACAAAATTTGAAGTAACTACTCGCCACAATGATTTCATGCGAAATGAGTGTCAATCATGAATTTAGCTCCTTATTTCTAGAATCCCCCTTTCTTCATTAAACTCTTAGTTCATTTTCAGAAACAAAACCTAATCCTCATTTACTAGGGTTGTTCAGAAAGCCGATTGAACCGATCGTACCAAACTGAATCGAGCTTTTTGGCTCGAGTATCTTTTCAGTTGGTTCAATTTTGGTTTGTGAAGGTTTGAAACCGACCTAATCGGTTCGGTTTTCGGTTTCTTATAAATTAAAACTGTGTGGAACCGAACCAAAGTCATTTATTGATGTCATAGCCAATCCTAGCCTTTTATTGTGAAATCCAATGGTTATATATTGTTCCCAAACAATGTTGATGGGTTTAAATCATGAGTTGGCATGTGGGTCATAAATGCACCTTTTTATTATTCCAAAGAAGTCACTATCCTAATGTAGTATTCAAATTTAAGATATTATAATAAATCATTTATGAGTCTAATTAGTGTAGTCAAGGCAACCGCCTAGGCGTGCCTCAAGGCGTTTTTACATAATTCCGCCTCAAAGTGAGGCAATGCGGTGCGGTGAAATGAGACGTTCACCTCGAACCTCCTTGCCCCGCCTTAGCCTAAACATGGTTGCAGCCAACCCAATTGCAACAAAAAGAGGTTGCAACCCACTTTATAATAGCGTTTTATGTTTTTTGGTGTTAAATTTGATAAAAACATGATAAAATGTTTTCAAGTTCACTTTTTTTTAATTATTTTTTGGAGAAAACATATCATAGTTCAACATCAATCTTGATTTCTGTAGCATAGTTTAATGATTTTTATGTTTTTGGAATAACAATAGTTTTTACCAACCATTCCAACAGTTTCTTCTAACAAATGTTCAATATTCTCAAGTTTCTACTATTTCAAGATTATTGATTTTTAATGATTTAGTGGATGTTTGCAAGTTACTTGGCACTTATGTAGTGCATATTTTTGCTATGCTATACAGCTTTATTATATTTCTATTTTGATCTAGGTAGTTGTCACTTTTTGTACATATTTGCATATGATACTTATCAAAATGATGATGTATATTACTATGTATACTACTATGTTGATATGTTTCAATTTATTATAAAAACATCTAAGACCGCCTCACTTCACTGAAGCGTACGCCTTGCGTACGCCTCAACGCCTTAACTACAATTGGTCTAATGGATTTTACTGGCATATGAAGAAGCCCCTCAGATATTTCTTCGTTCGACCAGATTTTGATCGTTAAGACTAGCCACTTTGACTTTGTGTACTTTCATTGGACAGTGTGATAAACAAAGAAAATAAAATGTCTCTTTAGATCCAACGAACAACATTCTATGCTAAGATCCAATGGCTAGATTGAAAATTCCATCTCATCTAAAACCATGATTTCACCTTAACTAACACTCATTCAGTGTCCTTCATGTGCCCTATTTTCTCTCCCATTTCTTCTGAATTTCTTTTGAAATTGACAGTGATAAAAAAAATTGAAAAAATCACGATGGTTGAACAACCATTAAAGAAAATCATGATGGTTGAACGACCATTAAAGAAAATTATTGTCAGCCTTGAAGAATACCAAGGAAGGTAGGTGTGTACAACTCAGATTGAAGGGTTTTCTTCTTTCTCCTCCCTAGTTTCTTTCTCCCCTCTTTCTCCTTGCTACTGCAACTGAAGAAAAATTGATAAAAACAGCTCAAACTGACTGAACCAATCAACAGTTCGGTTATTGAGTTTTTCGGTTCAGTTACTGTTTTGACAAATTGAAAACTGAATATCTCGGTTTGGCTTCAAAACAGAACTGACCAAACCATTTTCAACCCTATCATTTACCTCGTGTTGCTTCGCATGCTTTGTTTTTTAGTGGTTTTTTGTTTCAAAGATATTGTTGGGGAAGATGATAGACTTGATTTGTGGTGGTTTATGTTGACCATGGATATCCTTGACGGGATAAACAAGAGTTGTATCAGTTATATTTAATTTTAGAAACATTAAAAGGGTTAAATTATGGGTTAAACATGTTTGACTGTGTCCACTAATACTCAGATTGTTGACTTCAAATAAGTGTGGTATCTAACAAACGTGGTGTTTCAAAAATTCCGACCAAAATGGTGTTTTCAAAAAAAAAAAAAAAAAAAAGAAAGGAAAAATCCCCTAAAGAATTGTGGGGCCTCAAGAATTTTTTATTCAAAATGTAAAAGCTCAATGAGGCAAATATTTTTTGTTTCTTATATTTGATTGACCTTTTGCTAATCCTTGAATTAGCATACACAAGTTAGTAAGATTAAATTATGGTCTTGGGTCTCAATTACGCTACTACGAAATTGGATCCTTTTAGGTTATGCCCTGATATTGTTGTTTCTGTAATTGTGTAATTGTGCCAGGATGGTGATCCTCGTCTCTCAAGTTTTGGCCTTATGAAAAATAGTAGAGATGGAAAGAGCTACAGTACAAATCTTGCTTACACTCCGCCAGAGTTTTTGCGGACAGGTAGATTCATTTTCATTTTTTTTATGCTATTGAAGTTCCTTATGTTGATTTGGATCTATAAAGAATATTCTTCTTAAGCTTTACAGTTTTCTTTTTGTATTACTATTGTTTGAAACTATCCTTATTAAGCTTTACAGTTGACCACCGTGAGTTGTTTTCCAAGTTCCAGGAGCATATTTGAAGGATGATAGTTTTTAAGATTTGATTGCTAGTTCCAGGGTTCTGAAGGGTAGCCTCATGTCAAACAACAAAGAGCGCATATAGGCTTTGAAATACATAAGTTTATGTTGTAGAAAAAATACTGGTTGAAAATCTTAAGTTTATATTCTAGAAGGAATAATAGTTGTAATACAAAAAGAATGATCTTCAGTTGGTATTGATCATCAAGGATCAGAATAGACCTATTTGAGTATGGGATATTTATTGGTTTTGATCAGCAAAACAAAAGAGTTTCATTATAGTGAAACAGGAAGTGGCAAAGGACCATTAGCTACTAGACCAAAAAAGTATACATCAAGTATCGAAGTATTTTTGTTACCATCAATCCACTTTTGTTTTTTGATAGCATAAGCTTAAGCCATTAGGTGGTAAATCAACATTACAAACTCAAAGAGCTTTAGTGTTTGTTGTGCGAAAGCGTCACAAGTTACCAATATGCAAAATTACCAATCAAAGAAACTAAAACGGAGACAATAAATTTACGTGGTTCAACAAACTTCTTTCAAACACCCTCTTTTTACTTCTTTCTTCCACAAACTTCTTAGAGCTTCCAACAATTTCTTGGAGCTTCTACAACATGGGAGAGCTTCCACCTATTTCTCACAACTCTCTTGAGGAGTGGTGGACCACCTTCTCTTCCCTCTTTCAACATTGTAAAAAAAATATTAATTTTGGTGGAAAAGCAACATTAGAAAGAAGGGGCTGATGGTGATCCACTAACAAAAACTAGTGATAGTTCAACACAATATCACAATGTTGGAGTAAATGCTGTGAGATGGAAACCGTGGGCTAGTAGATAATTTTTCAAGCTAAATGCTGACTTGCTCTGATCGAAACATCCGTATTTGGTTGTGCTTTGAGATTATCTTTGCTTGTATGTCTTTAGCGTCCACTGCATACACATTTTAAGCTTTTTTTTTATTCTTATGATTGCCTGAATATTCATTTTTGTGGTCTTGTGACCTATTTTACCTTGTTTTTTCTTGCACCAGCTTCTACTGTAGCTTTCTGTATCTTCTATCGCGTTATGAATATTCATTTATGTATCTTCTATCGCTCGTAAAGTTATCTGTTGGCATGGAATCCCCCTATTGTGTATTGATTCTTCTCTGGCCATCAAAAGTTTTGGTTTCATAAAATATCCCTATATTGCCCCAATTGCAAAATGTTTTAGGCTAAAAAAGTTGCCGAAATTCCCAATTTACTAAAAGCTCCTCCTACTTTCTCTCTCTCATATTCCCCATTATCTCCAAATCTTTCTAGAAACAATCTAGAAACTCGCCAAAACTTTAATGACATTTTAAAACTTAACCAGTTGCTATCCTAATAATAACATTAAAAATAAAAAGGTTAGTTGAACCATAATATAAAGAAGTTAGAAAGTATGAATATAAAAAATCTTAAATAGTGTAGGATGAAAAAGGAAAACAAAAAATAATTAGATATTGGTGTTCTATAATGTCATGGTTTAGTTTATCTGCCAATTACAACAAAATTTATTTAAAAATTTTAAAGAAACAAAAAAGGTAAAGAAACCATGTAAGAGTTACAAAAAAATCTTACTCACTCGAATAGCATAGAAAACAAAAATGGCAAACGAATTTAATATTTGTGCAATTTTATTTCATGGTCTAATTTAATACATTTTCATTAAACTATTTGAAACTCACGTAGATGATGTCTACATGTAAAGAGCATGTGCAATGCAAGTGCAGACCACGAGTATGTATACTATGCTTGGGCTTGATTGCAAACTAGAGATACCCTCATAAGGAGAGCCATGGACTTTGACAGATCTAGAGGGTGTGACTGATCGATGAATCTTGTGCTCTGTGCTCATCTCCCAGTGGATTGTTTGTTAGCCTTAAGGGTGTGGGGAAAAGTTTTATATTTGGTGGGCTATGCTACTAGGGTCCATCACTCCATCTTGGAAGCGTGGTGTGGGAGATTATCCCTTATCCTATTTGTTGCACACTATGAAAGGAACTTATTTAAAAAGAAAAAATAAAAAGGGAACAAAAGAGGATTTTTGAAAGGGCGGTGTCGGAATTAGGGAAGTTTTTTATGGATTGCTTCATGCTCGTGTTGCATTGGCCTTCCAACTAGAGATGAAAGGCTATGGGATAATTAGGATGTTCTGTTGTTTTCCCACTCTTTAGTGGAATTATAATCTCTCGTATTGTTCCCATCCCCAAGCAAATGAAATTATTTGACATTATAAAAATAGTTATCTATGATGATTCTTAGATATTCATGATGCCCATCACTTTGTTTATTGACATCTCTAAGGAAGTTCTTCTGGCCTTATTTATTGGTCATGTTTACCCTTATTGAAGATGGTATTTCATGTATCGGTTCATTAAAAGTTGTCTTTCTTCTTTCGCATACTTTGTTTATTGACATCTATAAGTGCTCCTATGAATGTTCAACAAAATATATTAGCATCTTCGACTTTTAGTAAGTTCATTTCTTAGGCCCAAGCTGCACATCATGTAGGTTTAGCGCCCTCTCTTTTCAGTTTTAGATACACAACATTTCTTCTACAGTTGCAATGCTCAAGGAGTTGTGTTTTGTGGTTATGACTCCACTAATATGTGCCCAAATTTTGCAGGTAGAGTAATCCCGGAGAGTGTGATCTACAGTTATGGAACAGTGTTGTTGGATCTACTAAGTGGGAAGCATATCCCTCCAAGCCATGTATGAAAACTGTGCCATTTGTTTCATTTTTTATGTTACCATTTTTTTTAACAATACTCAAATTGTGCTTACTCAAAGAAGTTACTAATCACAGGGGCTAGTTATTTGAACACACTTTTCTGTGACTCATTTTGTAACCAATCTGGATCTTCGAAGCAGATCAAACTTGACATAAAAAATTGAGCCACTTTTCTTAATGGCTCAAGCTAAGCCAAACTAAGACATTAATTTGTGCCAATAAAATCATTAAATTGAGGTATATAAAAATATTTCCTTAGTTTTAGGAGTTTTTATTTTTTTAGAGATTTTTTTTAATTAAACTTTTGAGATTGTTTAGCATAATTCAAGGAAGATTAATGGAAGTCCCTTCGTCGTCTTCTTGTAAGAATCAGAAGATTTATTACAAATTCTGTGTCCCTTAAAATGCCAACTATCGGAGGCAAGTTTTAATTGATTGACAACTTTCACAGACTTTACTGTGTGCTGCAATGCCTACAAAAGATGGAAGGAATTGTAAGGTTGTGTGAAGAAATGGTTGACTCGATTCAATTGCCGAAGTGAATTCTAGACTTCTAGTTAACAGATCCTTTCATCCAACACAATTTGCATTCGAAACTGGACAGTTGAAGGTAGTAAATGCTCTGGGTGCTTGGGAGATGGTAGCAAACTGTGCAGTTAAAACAACGTTATAACGCTGATATAACTTCGATATAACGCTTAATGGGGGTGAGTCGGTACGTTTTTGTATCACGTTTTTGTATCACGACTCCGATATAACGCCGTTATATGGCCGTTATTGAGATACCGTTTTTTTTCTTTCAATAACGCCGTTTTAACTTTTTGTTATAATATATAAAAAATACCTATTTCATTCTTGATCGAAGAAGGATTAGAGCTCGCCGTCGCCGATCAATAGAGAGCTAGACCTTCTTGGTTGACAGAGAACGAGAGAAGAAGGGAAGAAAACGAAGAGTTGATAGCACTCTCTATTGCGATCTTACTCTCATACGAAGAAGGGAAGATGTTTTTCTATTAATGTTTTGTGGTTTTTGAATATGTTTTTCTATTAATGTTTTGAGGTTTTTGAATGTAATGTTATGAACATGATATACTTTTTTGTCTCTATAATACATCAATACGTTGAGGGGTACTAAAAACATATTTAACAAAATATTTCGTTATATCACATTATATCCCATTATAACCTATAACGCTCCTGGACCGTTACGATTCCGTTATCCATTTTAACTGCATAGATAGCAAATGTTTTTTGCTGTGGGTGCATTCTAGCAAATGCATTTTGCTAACATGCACCATTTTCTGATTGGGTTTTGAGTTTTCTGATGGGATTTCTACAAATCTTTTTCGTTCCCCCTCCCACCTGATTTGTTTACTAAGATTTTCACGCCTTAAGGTCATTTCTGACACCTAAAACTAGCAAAACACAATACTTCTTTGGTCCTCATCAAGGATGCACGGATACGGACACACGCGTTGTGTCGGACACGGACACGACGACTCGACAATTTTTCAAAAACTAGGACTCGGGGACACGTTATACTATTTTTTATGTCATATAAATATATAATAATCTAATAAAGTGCCTTCTTAGAGTGTCTTGAAGATGACACTGTTGCAAGAAAAAAATTAAAGTAGAGAAGAAGTAAAGGAGAGAAAAAGCAAATGAGAGAAAAATAAGAAGCAAAGATTAAGAAGAAGCATAGACTACCTCTATGCTTTAGTGCATATTTATTTTAAATCTTAATTGAAATAGTCATTCACTTCAGATAGATCAATAACCATTATATTACGTGGTTATTTGCAAACATCTAAAAGTGAAAAATAAAATAAAGTTGGTTTTCGAGTCTTGACTGTGTCCTGACTAAGTTCCAGGTGTATCGGAGGCGTGTCTGACACGTTGATCACATTGACCATGTATCTGACACCTGCCGACACGTTGACCAAGTATTTGACGCGTGCCGGAGGCGTGTCGAGCGAGTGTCGTGTGTCGGGTACGTGTCGGACACAGATACAGCAAGTTTTCGAAGAGTCTACGCTTCCTTAGTCCTCATCTCCTAAACCTTGTTTCTTGATTTTACATACAAAAACTTTTCCTTGCTTCCTCCCTCTAGATCTCCCCCTACCAGCATGCCTCATTCTCTTGTAATCCCTATCCTCATGATTCCTCGGATGTGATGAATTCTTCCATGGTGTGAAACCTCCATAGTTTATTTTGATATTATTTTGTGCCAAAATTGGTGTTTAGATTAGGTGAGTTCCATAATGAGTTGAAAGGCAGAACATACGTCGACAAGTCACAATGGCGTTCATGATCAAAGGTCATGATGAGAACACAAACTACAACACTGATTGAAAGGATTTTTAGTTATAAAAACTATTAAAAAATAACTCAATCGGTTCAATGACATTAAATTGGAGATAACAACTTACAATGGCAGGGGCGGAAGTGATGTTTTCATGGGCTAATGAGATTGACAAAGCTTTGGAGTATTAGAATTTAACGGTGATTAAGCTTGTACGTATGGTGGCTACCAAGCTCAAAGGATATGCTAACATGTGGTGGACAAATATTTGTAAAGAGCGCAAATGACAAACTTAATTTCTATTTGCTCGTGGCCTTTTCTGCGAAACTTTATACATGATTCTTTTGTGCTTATGAGCGAATTTTATTTAGCCGATTGCATGGATTGACACAAGGTTCCTCATCCATTTCTGAGTACACATACGGTTTTCGTTTGCTTTGTAGTAGATTGAAGCATCTTGAAACAGAAGAACAAAAAACGTGCTGCTATCTGAATGGGTTGCATCTTGATTTGCAAAAAAAATCGCCTTACAGAAGAACAAAAGAAGTATTTTAAATGAGCCGAAACTGAACTGGGCAAAGCATTGGCAGCGTCACTCGTGCATTCTAGAAGTGCCAAACCATTTACCACATCCGCCACTACAGCTGTGCGTCCTCCACTTCTTAGCCCCAACTTTTAGTATAACACGTGGCTAGGTGGGTCATTCTTTGTGCAATTATCCAAAGAATAAGACCACACAGTTGACTGAGGCGAACCAATCCCATATGAGCCCGCACTTGAGGAAATTGCAGGGTTCGCGGCGGAGTAGCATGTTTCTTTAGTTGCAGATGGTAGTACTTCAACTTGAGCTTGAGGATGAGCTTTTTTTGGAAGGGGAGAATTGGTAGGATATTAGGTAATAAAAAGTAGTTTATTTATTAATAAATGGGTTGGACCCAACATTAGTAGTTTAGGGCTTTGCTTTCGTAACCAGAATTAGAGGTTTCTAATTCAAGTAGTTAGGGTTGTATTGATGAATATTCATAATTGAATAGAAGTTATTTCAGTTGCTCAAAAGCTTGAAGCTTTGATTATTATTGTTTGTTTATTTTTCCGCTGCCCATACTATCACTTTCATTATGGGCAATGTTACCATTTTCACCAGTTTTAAAGTGAAACACGTTCTTTATTCACATATACTGATGCATCTCCATTATCAACCCATTTTAAGCTAAACTTAACAAGAACACTTCCTCACTCATGTCTCTTTCTTTATGGGCATTTATTTTGCCAGTGCTGAAGTGAAACACATACTTTATCAGAAGATAGTGCACCTTCACTATGATTCTAGTTTAAACAATACTTTCCTCATTTTTCTTTCATTGCGGGAATTGTGAACATAATTATTGAAAATGACCCCATGTATGCCGTTTTCATGATATTCTTTTATCATATGATATGTTAATTAGAAAACTATAGAACAAGGTGGTTGTGACTATAACTATAGCTGGGGTGCAGTACATCACCTAATAAAATTTGTCTACATATGAAAAATAAATGTCAAGTTGGACTAAAACAAAAAGCGTAATGGAATCTCAGCTTCAGAAATTTGATATCGATATTGATGTTTGAGATGCATGACATGTTCAGTCTTGTCTTCACCACCCGTGCATTTTTTGGTCATCACTTCCAAATAAAAAATTGTTGTTACTGTAACTTCACAGGCACTAGATCTCATAAGAGGAAAGAATGTGCTATTGTTGATGGATTCATCGTTGGAGGGGCAGTATGCTAATGAAGATGCTACCAAGTTGGTTGAACTCGCTTCGAAATGTCTTCAATCTGAGGCTAGGGATCGTCCTAATACTAAGTTTCTTCTTACTGCAGTAGCACCCATTCAGAAGCAGAAAGAGGTATGAATAATGATCAGCTTGGTTACACAGATGGTTGTTTTGCTTCTGATTTTGTTTGTAACCTTCATGAAAATTTTGAATGGGGTTGCTAGGTGGCTTCACATGTTTTAATGGGTCTGCAAAAAACTACAGCAGTGCAACCAACAATGCTTTCCCCTCTAGGTAAAGCTTGTGCAAGGATGGACCTTACTGCTGTACATGATATCTTGCTTAAAACAGGTTACAAGGATGAAGAGGGTGCAGAAAATGAGGTGAGCAAGAAATTTGGGCTAACTTACTTGATTGACGTCCACATCATATTCACAGATAACAAAATAGTAGGTCTTCTCCCTGTATCTTCAACGAAAATAGTTTGCTCATCTTTGATTTGAGGAGCATATTCAAGTTGAAAACCATTGAATATTCCTCAAGATTGGTTGTTAATAAGTGGTGATGGAGTCACATGTGATCTCATAAGTTATTTGTTATTTGGACCTTGTGTATATGGCCAATCGTTCTCATCAGAAGGCTGATTGGATGTTTTCCCTTATGAACTCGGAGTATTTGTTGATCAAAGGCCTATTCTTCCAAAGTGCTAATTTAATAAACAAATCAGTCTGAGGCAATTCGCTTTGTCAAATGCTCTTGTTCTTAATAAGTTAATTTGGCTATCATGATGTTTTTTTTTTTTTTTTTTAATTTTTTTTTCTTATTATTTGTATATGTATTTAGTTGGACAAGATGTTCTTTGCATTCATTCTGTCAGTTAAATGTGTTTTTGTTCTCATATTTTTATATGCTTTTGTGTCCATGTGGTGTCACTATGAAGCTGTCCTTTCAAGAGTGGACTCAGCAGGTGCAAGAGATGTTGAATACAAAGAAATTTGGGGATATTGCATTTAGAGACAAAGACTTCAAGAGTGCAATTGATTACTATTCAAAGGTATATTCTTCTTCATTTCTAATCTGTTGGAATTGATATTGTAAGCATCTCATTCAAGTTATTTTATTTTTTATCAGCAAAACAACAAGCTTAAACTATATTAATAACTAGGGAACCCTCACGCGCCATATGCATCACATATTTGCAAATATTAGACAATGTTGAATAACTGAGTCTAGTTTGAAAAAGTGAAAATAAATAACAAATAATAATAAATAAACAAATAAAAAGATATAATGACTATATACAAAGCAAGGAAAAAATGGACTGTTATGTACTGTCAAGTTCTACATTAGCTGTATAAAATCTGGATACATATACTTAGCATTATCAAGTCTCAAACTACCCTTGTGTTACATAAAAAATGAAAATCATTGCAGTTGATATCCTACCCCCACCCAAAAATAAAAAATAAAAAATTAACAATATTTATTGAAGATCCCTTTTTTTAATCAATAGAACATTCATTCTCATTGAAGAAAGGAGAAAGCAACTCAAAAATCACAAAGAGAGAAACATAGCTACGGGTGTGTTTGATTTTTATTTATATATATTTCATGGAAACCATAAAAATAGTAGAGATGTGAGAGTAAGTGAGAAAATTTAGGAGAAGCCAGGAATACATGAGCAAGCAATAAAAACCACAAAGAGAGAAACATAGCTACGGGTGTGTTTGATTTTTATTTATATATATTTCATGGAAATCATAAAAATAGTGAAGATGAGAGAGTAAGTGAGAAATTTTTTGTCCCATGATGTTAAAGATAGTTATGTTTCTTGAGTTTTCCATAGAAAAATTTCCTAGCTCTCCTTGGAAAAAAGAATAATTTCATGATTTTGAGAGAAGATAGGTGGTGGAAAGTCACAAATTCTATGCTCACTCCCCTCCTTTCTCTTTTTTGTTCCACTATATTATCACTATTTATATGTTTTCCATGGAAAACAAAAATAAACTCACCCTAAAAGAAAAATAGGACTTAAATCTCTAAGCTATGATTAACCCAATCTAAGAAAAGAATGGAGAAAGGTTTGTCTGGCACGATCTTCCGAGGCATCGCCCACTGAGTTGACATTACTCATCATCTCCAAATGGTGTTGACGTCTTGCATAGATCTACCAAACATCCACAAATTCCTCACCTTCCATATGACCCATAAAACTATAAGGATCAACCTTTCCTAATTTCGCTTTCTTCTCAATGACAATACTTTAGCATTCCAAGTACTGATCTAATGAAGGACGTTATTAGTTCACATACGAGCCCAACCTGGTTCAGTTGCATCAGGGCCTAAACACGTTAGTGAAAGGGCACGAGAGGAAAGTGTGAGGGACGGATTCAGTGTGATTTCCCCTAAGGGCACATCTGTTCAGAGTTCACTTAGCCAAATTGTCGATCCTAAGGACTTTCCCATGAGCAAAAATCCACAAGAATAGATTTTGACAAGGGGTTTCCTTTTTCCAGAAGAAAAATTTCTTGAAAGTGAATGGACATTGAGATTGTCGTTGCGGAATAGAGTCACTTAGAACTTAGAAGAAGCTTATAATATAAGTCGTTGAGAGTGAAGTTGCCACTCTTGTCATCCCATTGCCATATATCCGCAGGATTCTTACTAACCACCCAAAGCCCGAAGAGATTAGCTAATTCAGTCATAGACCCCCCACGTCTTAGAGCCAAATCCCAGAAGGCATAGAATTGGCATTGGAGTTCATCATCATCATCATCATCATCATCATCAAAGCCCATTCCCGAGATTTTCGGGGAGAATTGGCATTGGAGTTAACCCCAAAAATTGCTACCACTCCATGCTTGCGCCTTGTAATATTATGAACTGGTATTTGTGGCAATCCACCAATCATTTCAGAAATTAAATGTCTCCTTTTCCAACTTGATAAGAGATAGAGGAAGAAAATTTATTTTAAGGTTCATGATCGTTTTCCAAGATAGCACAATCATAAACTGATTTCACCACTTTTGTAAACCACCAATTACTTGCTAAACCGTATTTTGAGCACGTGGCTCCAAAAAGCCTTGTCCTCTATTCCAAACCGCCATAACCACTTACCCAAAAGAGCAACATTCATTCCTCCGATGCTTCTTATACCCAAACACCTCTGTTCTTCTGAATACCAATCATAGTCTAATTAAAGAGGTGATACTTATGGACGAAGTTCCCCACAGGAAATCCGTACAAAATTTAAAGATGCTTTTGAGACTGGGACGATGATGAGAGAAAAGGAAAACACGAGTATGCTTGCTATGGTACTCTTGATTAGAGTTAATCTGCCTGCTTTCAGTAAATATCTGCACTTCAAACTGCGCAACACGAAAAAATTGGGTTCCAGATCTCTATTTTGTGTATTTGTGATACTTTGTGTATTTGTGACCCAAAGGGAACCCTAAATAAGAAGTAAGGAGAGAACCATGATTGCCCCAAAGAATTCAGCTAACAAGGTGATTATTGAGACGCATCCCACAGGAAATAGAGTATTTTTTTTGGAAATTGACTTTTAAGTTGGATATGATCACTGACAACTGATGGTATCAAAAACTTTGGAGTAGTACATTTTAAGGACAACACCATTAGCACCCGAGAGGGATCTAGAGTGGATGAGCTCATTAGTTATAGGGCCCATCAATCAGCCGCCTTTTCCCAACTCCAGCTGATTGGAAAGGGAAGAAGAGGATCTCATTAAGGATGAGAGGCAAGTAGCAAAAAATTTTGTGCTCTTCTATTTTTGTGGCACCTTTCACTTTGAGGATAAGAGAGCAAAGTAGAGTAAGACGACAGTCAAGAAAATATCTTTTTGTCAAAATCAATAGTTACCATCATTAGATCTTTCTTGACGATGTTTCGGCAATGCACAAAGGATTCTGAAGGAAAACCATCAATGCCAGGGATACATTAGCTGCAAGAGAGCTTTGATTGCTTGGTGAACATCATTTTTAGAGATTTCTACATCGAGTAAGGTAGATTGACCGGGAGACAGTTTTGGGTGCCAAGGTCTTGGTTCTGTGAATAAGTTGGAGAAGGGTTCAACAATGTGATTAGAAATATTGTCAATCAGTATAAAATCAATGGTGTTGACAATACAACGATGGTTGGCCAAACTATGGAAGAATTTTAAGCGGCCCATTGAATCCCTATTTACATTTTCATTTGGCGTGTTCTCCTTTCAAAAGTTGTTGAATTGGAATCTTTAGTATTCCAAACTTTTTGCTGAAAGTTAAAATCAAAACAACCAAACTGCTGAAAAGAAATGAAAGCAAATTGCTGAAATAAATAAAGGGAAATAGCTCATAAGAAAATAAATAAAATTATTTTCTCTATCAAGTCCAGTGTTCTAAAAATTGGCCTAGGCGCCTCCTAGGCGCTAGAAGGTAGAATACCGCCCAGATTAATGGCTCGGCGGCAGTCTGGGCAGGTTCTGGGTAGTCGGGTCTGGGCAGCCTAGGCGGTTTGAGCGATTTTTTTTTTAATTTTAATTTTATTTTATTTTAATAAGGCTGATTGTATTCTTATTTTATTTTTCTTTCCTCTTTTTTAGAAATAAACTATTTAATTATTTTTTATTTAGTATATGTCTAAATGTAGCAAATGATGATTACTTAATGGAATTCTCAAAGGATCTGCCAGTACCTATTTTACTAATGTAGATTTTATCAAACATAACTGAGGTTATTCATGCAATTTGAAGAAAAATAAAAGAGTAGGTTTGAATATTTGTCTACAAATTCAATTTTATATAAAGTACCCATCATAACCAACTTCAGTCATTTGAGTTTTAATAAATTTTGTTCATGATTGTTAATTTTTCATGTTTTTAAATTTTGCATATGTATCTTGGCATTAAATTGGATGTAATTGATAAAGTATTATGCTTAACTTTTGTAAATTATTAAAGTTATAATACAAAACCTAAGACCGCCTAGGTGCCGCCTAGGCCCCTGGGCGCTAGGCACCTGCTCGCCGCCCGCCTAGCGCCTAGCGCTTTTTAAAACACTGATCATGTCCATCTCTGACAATGGTTCAACTTTATTTATAAATTACTTTGCTTGATAAACATGCTTTCTCACCCTAATAGCTGTATAAAACCTTAATCCTACTTAATGGGCTTATTGGCTCGACCCAACATCAAATAAAATAAATTGAGGCTTTATCTTCATCATCCTCCCCGGATTGAAAGTTTGTCAACAAACTTGGAGTGTGCAATTCAGCCAACCAACCAATCTTGAGAAGAACATGCCTAGAAAGGTGTAGCATGCTCAACCAACCTCAAAATTTCCCTCCATAATTGCGACACCCAAAGAAATAAAGCCGCAAAAAAACACCTTTTTGCAATAACTAAGAATTATTTCATTTGTGGAAGCTGTGCAATTAAAACGGCGTTATAACGCCGATATAACTTCGATATAACGCTTAACGGGGGTGAACCGTTACATTATGACGTTATGGTATCAGTGTATCACAACTCTGATATAACGTTATATGACCGTTATTGAGATAACGTTTTTTTTCACTAACGCCGTTTTAACATTTTGTTATAATACATTAAAAAAAATCACCCATTTCATTCTCAATCAAACTAGAACCCTAAACTCATAGGAAATGACCAGAACTCGCAGTCGCCAATCGACAGAGAACCAGACCTCGCCGTTTGACAGAGGGCGAAAGAAAAAGAAGGGAAGACGAAGAGTCGATCACACTGTTTGTTGTGATCTCGCTCTCATAAAAATGGAGAATTTAATGTTATGAACATGATTTACTTTTTTGACTCTATAATACATTAATACTTTGTGGGGGTATTAAAAATATATTTAAAAAAACTATTCCGTTATATACCGTTATATCCCGTTATAACCTATAACGCTCATGGACCGTTATGAGTCCGTTATCCGTTTTAATTGCATAGTATGGAAGGCACCCCAACATGATAATCGCAATCTCTGAATCTTGCATGAAAGATGCGCCTCATAAGTGAACTCAAAATCAGTCCATAGTGTCAAAAACTAAAAACAAATTGACCATGGTAGTGCAAATAAATTAGGTGGCAGTACATAGCATTCTGGACATTCAGAACACACTATTAAACACACTAAGTGAAGACCATATACAAGAATTTGGGCTTTCATGAATCATACCTATATTTGTAGATTGGAAGAATGGATCAGAAGTAACCCAACCTAAATAACCAATTGATTCATCTTCACCTACGCAACCTGAAGAAAATATTTGTGCTCATCCACGCTGTTGCTATGTGCGAAATCTGCTCTGTTATTCATCTTGAATTAAGCATGAGTTATGATCAATTTTCTTTCTTCTCATTTTTCTATTGGATTTCGATAGGGTTTGGGTCTTCTTCAATAACTAATTCCCCGTTTGAACAAATTTCAAGTTGGGGATTTTAAAAATTTTAGATTTTGTTTCAGGAGTGGGATTAGGAAATGTAACTAGTTTGTCACAGGTTGGAATAGTGTCCATCATTCTGCTAGTTTTAGGGTATGGTTGCATGCTTAAAGTGGCTGGACGGGTTGTTCAATGAGAATTGTTAGGGACTGCGAAGTGGGTAAACAAAGGAATAAGGATTGATTTGGCCATTATATATGGTTTATGGAGTCTGACAACTCCATTGATGGTTTGCGGTCGAGGTGGAGGGACGAGATGATGATTGGGGTAACTGAATCCAGTACCATGGGTTCAATGAACCCAATCGTTGGAGCAGATTCTATTAATGGAATTAATTCGCCCCATTGAACTAATGCATCTTGGGTTGTGAGGTGGAATAACTTGTGTATGGAGTTGTGGGTTTGTGTAGAAAAAATTGTGGACTATGGTGAGATAGTAGAATTGGGATCGAGGGTAAAAAAAAATGTGGCAACCAAGGATTGTGCATTCGTTTTTCGAGTTAATTTCGGTCTCCTGAAAAAACATAAAAATTTCGAGGATACATGAAATATATATAATGAATTTCAATGGTATATGAAATATATGAATAAAATAAGATGCAATTATATATATCTATTAAACACAGTAAATGAGGCCTAAATACCGAGAATTGAAACAAACATGAAATCAATATATAATTAGAAAATCAGGGAGTGGTTTAAAAAATCAATAAATAATTAGAAAATCAGGGGGTAGTTTCAAAAATCAATAAATAATTAGAAGAAATCTCGAAATTTATGAAAAATCCCAAAATTTACGGAAAAAACTCGAAATTTTTCAAAAAATCCCTCGAAAAAATGTAATTTTTAGTAGCTGATTTTTGTATTTTTACAAAAAATAAAAATCCCAAATTTTATGAAAAAACCTCGAAAGTTTAAAAAAAAACCCTCAAAAAATTGTAATTATTTATTTCGGCCATTTTCTTTTCGTAATTTAAAAAAAACGAAAAATTCGCCGAGATTTCGTGAAATCTCATTCCTTGGTGTCAACACCATTGTGTGGAGAAAATCCATGCGTAGGGTTGTGATAACCCCAAATCGATCAAGCCTTCAACATGCTCTTCTCCAAGTTGATAGTTATCAAGTTGCTTTTTTCCTGCTCTTCTCCAAGTTGATTAAATGTTTAGCGTTTTTATTATTATTATATTTTGGACATGAATACACGTTAATGATGTTATGGGCTTGCAATTTGAATTCTAAATGGGTGTATTCTAATTGTTATTTTGCTACTTGACTTAAATTTGATGACGTAAATGACACAATTTTTATTCCTGATTTATGTGCAACTAGTTTTTTTTGGTGTGTAATTGTGATGAAAATTTATGAAATAATGGAGTATTAATCAGGGAAGGCACTGGCATTCTGATGATTTTATGAAATTCCCGAAGTTCACAGTTGAGCTTTTAGAGAAAAGCTTGTTTTTAATTAAAATATCTAAGAATAGACTTCAAATGTCTGTCATTGACTGGATTTTCTCTTTTATTGTTAATTTTCTTAGAAAATTCTCGAAGATGTTATTGCTTGCAGATTAAACGTTCCTAGCACTTCCACTTGAACCACTCCGTTTTGTTCCTTATATTTCTCTTTACTACTTTTGGATTATCCAAAAAATTTGAGATTGTATTCAGTTGTCTATATTGGATTACATTTAATCACTCAATTGTACTTCCTTTCAATGTACAGTTGGTGGTGCTGATGTCTGTGCCTTCAGCTACTGTCTTTGCGAGGCGAGCACTCTCCTACCTTATGAATGGGCAGCCAGAGCCTGCCCTCCGTGATGCTATGCAGGCTCAGGTGTGTATGCCTGAGTGGCCCACCACCTTTTACTTGCAGGCTCTTGCCCTTTCCAAGCTTGGAATGGAAACTGATGCTCAAGATATGATCAATGATGGAGCTGCCTTTGAAGCAAAGAAGCAAAACAGTTGGCGCAATTAAATTTCATAGGCACAGTGAAATACCAAGTCCCTGTTGTTCTTGGAATACTGCTATTCTCTTGCTACACAGATCAGGCGGATCAACAGCAGACGAGAATGAGTGTAGTCGTCAAGAAGACAAATGGGGTGATAGTTAATTTTTAGTGAATGTGATTGCTCTCTTCCCAACTAACAGAGAGCAAAAGAGAGAAAGGGGGTAGGGGGCAATGTATAAAGCTTTTTGAAAACAATTTATAAGAAGGTAGGTGAATTCTCAATCAAATTGCCTGCATTGCCATTCTATCTTCATTTGTCATTTTTCGTGTAGGAATTATTTCACTGGATATTCTCTCCTTACAGAAGTAACCCTTAAAAATTTTCCTGGGGTGGTACAGTTAAGCTAAAGCACGTTTCTCTCAATTTTCTGCCAACCATTATTTGAACTTCTCTGATGGAGATTTCAGACCATTTTTGGCATCGGATATAATTAGATTGATTCCCCTACTCAGAAAACTTGGAACGTCAACGCATTATTGATTATACCCCCATGACCAACTAAGAATTCTGCACAGTTCCTTGTTTTCTTATGAACAATAAACTGCAATTAATTTTTTTTTAAATTGCTTCATGTGTTATTAGAAATCGGTAGGAATAAAAACAAGCATTCCATTGGTCGAAGAAGGAAGAAGAGGGGAGTGAACTTTCTAAACCTAAGGACTTGTGTGCTAGTTTAGGAAACTAAATTTTTCCATTTTCTTTGTTGCTAACAATTACATCTAGATTTATCTATTTACTCTGACGATCAAGACATGCGCCCTCACTGAGTGGGTGTGAGGTTAGCCTCATTGAATCGCGACTCTTCAACAACGAACTTTACATGTTGCTTGTAGAATTACTTGATCCAACTACACCTGAAAGCATGGAATTTAATGTTTCCTCTGCTAGCTTATGGAATGCCATGATATTGATCTGGTGCTAACAATAAAAAACAAGGCCATTGCTAAATGACACCACCACCCCATTTTTTTTTTTGGATTTGCTGAAGGACACCATCACCCACCCTCACCTTCTCTTTTCTCTTCATCGGAGCAACACCCGGCCAACACCACCACCACCTCGCCCCGCCTCCGCCTGTCAACAATGGTGGTGGTGGTGGTGGTGCTTGGAAGAAGAGGAAGAAGAAGAAGAAGAGGTGAGGGTGAGAGGAAGGAGAAGAATAAGAAGAAGAAGATGAGAGGAAATGGAAGATGAGGAGAGGTGGCGGGGTAGTGGTGGTGATTGATGGAGAATAAAAAGAAGAAGAAGAAGGAAAAAAGGGGGGGGGGGGGGGGGGGAGGAGAGGTGGTGGTGAAGGTGAGGGGGAGAAGGATGAGGAGGAGATGTGGTGGTGGTGGGGTTGATGAAGAAGAAATGGAGTGAAGAGAAGAGAGGTAGGTGTTTTTTTTTAAACATTGGTGGTGTTCCTCAGAAAGGTGGTAGTGTTCTTCAGAAAGTATGGATTGGTGGTGTCCTTCAACATAAATGATGGTGTTATTTAGTAACAGCCATAAAACAATAACAAAGATACATTGATAACTTCCTTTAGCTAAACAAGCATTATTCTCTTAACATTTTCCACCTGGTCCGCCAAATAATATGAAAGGTCCAAGCCCCTCAAACTTGTGATAATCGACATTGTAACATTTTGTGTAGTCTACATATCTTTCTAGATGTTTAGGTTCCAAAGTTTGATAGAACCCATGAATTACCGTAAGTCTGCGTATATAACATGCAGTAGTGCAACGATCCTTGAGAAAATGTATCTTCCCCATCGGTGCACTATTTCCATTAGGAGGGCTTATTGCAAATCCTCCCCAGCCAACTTGCGAAACACCAATTAACCTACATGTTTTGAATAAGGCTTTTGGCGGAAATAAGGCTTTTGGCCAGTAACCTACATGTTTTGAATCATATAATAACCACCAATTACTAGTCCTTTGATCATATTAAAATGTAAACCTCGTTAAAAAAAAATGGCTTAATTTAATTACTCCAAAAATAAGACAAAACAAAACTAATAAATGATGTGTTTAATTTTAATTTTTATTGTTTTCATGGAAAACCATGAAAATGGTGGAGATGAGATAGCAAGTGAGAAAGTTTTCATCTCAGGATATTGAAGATAGCTATGTTTCTGTAGTTTTTCATGGAAAAATATTATCACCCTTGGAAAGTTTATTTCCACGGTTTTAGAAGATATGTGTGGAAATTACTTCTATGCTATCTCCCCTCATTTCTTTCTTCTTTCCTTCTATGCTTTCAATATTTTTACAATTAAACACACGGGTGCCTTCTTGCTAGTTGGAAGAACAACTCGAAGAACATCTCAATCTGTATGTAAGTGTTAAGTTAGAGCTACACCATCCTGAAGCTTTTCATGAAGACAACAAGAAGATTTAAAGCAGAAAAATTACATTTTAAATTGTCTAATTATAATATTAGTTTTTTTAAAACTAATTACAATATCTAGTATGCAACTTTGGTTGTAAATCACGAGGGATGAGTAATGCATTTGAGATCGAAGGCGTGGAGGTTCCAGAGTACGAGGTTTTTTTATATCTATAATTTATAATTAAAAAGAATGGGACTATTGGAGAAGATATAGACCATTGGATTAAAACTGGTTGGACGAAATGGATAATGACATCAGTAGTATTATGCGATAGAATGATGTCTGCAAGATTAAAAGGGAAATGCTCTAAGACAATTGTTTGACTGGCCATGCTATATAGTTCAGAATGTTGGGCTACTACGACACAATTTACGCACACCACAAACCCAAAACACCCTTGTCTAATTCTATTTGTACTTATTCCCATAACTCCTAATAAACAGATCCTAGAGAACGGAAATTTTTGAAATTTACCACTGCAAGTGCCTCATTGTGTCTTTTCTTTAAACCAAAACTTGAGAAGCAGGTCAACAACGTCTTTGTTGCAGCAGGGAGGAGTGTACATCTTCGTCGCAGTAGGGAGGAGGTGCGTCTTCGTTGCAGGAGGGATGAGTAAGATTGTCACGAGGAGGAGATTGAACAAAAAAATGTTTTATGATTTAGGCGAAATCTCATTCTTTAATTTAACTTAAGGTAAGGGCAAAATAGTTTGAAAATTAATCTTGACCGTTCAATGATATAGACTTAACTGTTCCGTCAGAAAACAAAGATTAGACTCAAATAATTTTCAAAACAAAAGTCAAACTATAATAGGTATAAACTAATGAATGCTAAACTCACAAATAAAAAAAAAACCTAAAAATATAATTTTAAGCGATCTTCGATCGAATTTCGATTGGAGTACAACTTACCCGATTCAAATTTAAGTTTGTATTATTAAATAAAAATAGATTCGTCCGATTCGTTTACACCCTTATTTCAAAGGGACAACGAAAGTACAGCGGCAGTGAGCAAGGACTCGTCAACAAGAGCTGGTATTGGTGAGCTGCGAAGTTAAAAAAAAAAAAAAAAAAAATTCAACGTTGTAGCTAAAATTAGTGGAGGGGTTGTTCAGACAAGAGGGTTAATAATAAAAAGAAAGTTGGGGATTTAGTCAAACAAAATCTCTCCGCTCCGCTCCTCTCTTCTTCCTCTTCTTCCTTCTCCTTCTCCTTCTCCTATCCGCTCGCAATCCTTTCGTTCGTCCGTCTAAGGTACGTACGAAAACCACGCCCATCATCTTTCTCTCGCTCTCTCCTTACTTTTCTGCGATTTCTGTGGTTCGTCGTCTTTATTTTTGAATCAATTTACATGTATATTCAGTGCTTTTCTCTTTGCTAAATATATAATTGTTATTCTAATTAAACAAATTGAATTGTAATTAGCTTCAAAATGAACTTGTACATTTTGGGGACACACCTATTAGTATGCTTGTTTATTATATAGTCAAAATTAGCCTATCTTTGCTACTGTCAATAGCCCTATAACAATTGACAGATAAATAGTATCTAGATATCAAGATATTAATCTTGCTAAATAACAGTTGCTTTGAATTGATCAACCAGGCATGAGGAGACTGCTGATTCATCCCCTATATATTGCCTCTTTTTTTTTTCATACGTGAAACGTCACATCTTAAAGTATTGTGAAAAACATAACTAGGTTCGTAGACATTACAACATTTCTTTTCTGTAACTCACATTTGTGAAAGACATTCTTGATGTTCAAACTCATGAGCAGTCGTAAAATAATGCAAGTAACATTGAATTGGAATATAACTCAAATGGAGTCTTTAAGGTATTAGCTTAGCTTGTAGACTTGTGGCGAATGGTATCACAAGTCCAGGGTTTGAACCATGCTGGCGGCATTGGGGTGGGTGGGGTTAAGGGAAGAAAAAAATGGAGTCTTTAGATAATCTGCATGGTAGGTCAGTCTATAACCTTTGTTAATGAAGCAGCCTTTCAGGTAGTAAACCATTGGGAAGATGCTTAACTATGTTCCACCACAAAATCCCGTGTTGTTACAGCTGAAGAGCGCGCATATATACATAGCTTGCATCCCAAATGGGATATGAGAGATTCTTTTCTTGCCAATTCATTATGTAATCTTTGAAAGAAGAGTTTGCCTATAGGAGGATAATAATAGCAAGAAAAAATAAAGATCAGACAAAATGGGCCAATGGTTGCTAAGTCAACTGGTTCTTAATCTAGATAGTATCACAAGTCCATGGTTCTAACCCTATCAATGGTATTTATTGGTTTTGGGATCTAATAACTAAAAATCTTGCTTACCACCTCCAAAGATGGAATTGTTGGCATGTAAAAATAAAGTCTGGTATCAAGTACACATACAATTATATTCACCTAAAACAATAGGAAAACTATTAAAAGATGGAATCAGTCATTCTAGCAATAGTAGCAATCTGATTGCCAGATTGCCAGTAGAGTGCGTGGTTTGCTTTGGAGTTATGTGGTACAACGTTTTTGCTTTATTTTATGGTGAAACTTTATTGGAAGATGAGTTACTGATGAAGACAGGAAGATAAAATGCACATCATATGTATAGGAGCAGCTGTTGAAGAAGTAGGTAATCCTGAATTAAATGATGGGTGATACTTGAAAGAGAATGAATGGATGATACTCCGATTGGAGCTCAATTTCTTTTTTCATTGAGTTGGTGTTATTCCATTGCTGATTCTTGATGAGACTTACTTTGTATAGCACGGTATGTATTAGAGGGATGGGGAAGAGGGAATTATTTCTTTAAAAGGTTAAAATTCATTGAAACCATCAGTAGTTATAATGTTGCTCAAACAAGTTGGGAGAAGCAACATTACAAGAATTATAGTTACAAAAACCTTACTGGAAAAAGTTTTGGAATTTTGGGAAGGAAGAAACATAGTTATAGGATTGGTTCCAGGTCTGAAAGTGATCAAACAGGATTGTCTACACCAAGAGTTGCTACTCCCTGTAGATGCAGCCGATCGAGAAATATTATTTACTGAAAGGGCCTCTTTACCAAAGAAATCAGGTACAAGGTTCAGGTGGGCAAATTTTTTGTTATACAGAAGGGGAGTCCTAGGATAAGAAGTAACGATGGATCAGCTCTCTAGAGTGATAAATACCTAAGAGGTTGAATGGATACAACATCAATGGGCAAGATCCAACAAAGATTTTTTTATTTTATTTTGAAAGGTAAGCAGGGTTTTCATTGGATCCTAGAACCATTATACGCTTCCAGTAGGGTTTGACCTAGCAGGGTTCGACCTAGCAGGGTCCGACCTGATACCATCCACCGCAAATCTACGAGCTGAGCTAGTACCCTCCAACACAGATTTTTTGTCTAAAGGGTTTCATGAAGCGGATTAAAATTTTTTATTTATTTTTTTAATTCTTAATTTTTCCTTTAGTTTTTCAGAATAATAAATTTATCACAACTAATCATTTAAAGAAGAGATTCATCATCCCTAATCAATTTCTCATATGCCATAAAGGAAAATTCAGTTGACAATCTCCTCTTTAATCGTTCATTGGCATTGGGATCTGTATGAAGCTGTGGAAACATTGGGTCGTTTCAAGATCAGTCAGGTTACTGCTGCCTGTTGGAACATACATCGTATGCTATTATTGTTAGAGTGAAATATGAGAATCTATGAAGACAAAGCATGATCTCCAGATCAGCTGCCGATTGTGATTAAGGCTTTAATGTGACAATTGGGTAACCTTGATCGTGAATTTCTAGCCTATAAGTTTTACATGTTTATGTTTGACCAAGAAAGTAGTATACAAGGCTATTTCCAATGGTTGTGGTATATTATGAACATATATGTATAACTTTATGCATATACCACAAACATCATCTCCTATGGCTGGTACAAACCTTATACAACCCTTATTCATCCCCCAAATGGCAAATTGTTTTACTAAATTACTATAACTAGTCGCATTTAGAATGGCTAGTTGCCCCCTCCTCTCCAATATATGGGGGTGTAGCCAGTAGTAGGCTAACCTGGGTTGTACTTTTGAAAAGTAGTTTATCATTGGGAATCTTCTAATACTGAATGAGAATATCAAGTATGATGAACCAGATGGACACCTGAAACTTAGCTATTCTTCCAGGCATTTCTAATTTGCTATGAAAAACAACTTTGTCTTGTTTTCTAACTAGTGGGCCCAAGATAAAATTTTTACAGTGAAAAATTACCAAGATAAAACACAATAAAAATGGTGAATTCTTTTGGGTTTGGACACTAGGAATTACTTTGTTCAATACAAATATCAATAAAATTGTTATATTATCAGAGAAATGTAAAACCAAAGGTTGCGAGATTTTTACAGTTTAACCATTTCAACCTCAAAGTGAAAATAAAAAAATAATAATAATAACAATAATAAAATAATCACCTATTATGACAATGCAACTGATTTATTTATTTATTATTGTTCAATCTCAACAAAATTGTAGCTTAATTTTTTTTTTTCCCCAAAACTCTGTCCTTGAAACCATTGTTTGAAAAACCCCCATCTGCATGGAAATCCTCGCTCCATCCCGGCTTGATATAAAGTTTTTAATTATGTGGTAGGATTGACATATAAGTAGGGATTGTTGCGCTTAACATCCTTCCCTGAATCTCAATGTGTAGTTAATTGGTGATGCAACTAGTTTGCAATTCAACATTTACAAATTTATTTATTTATTTTTCTTTCCTAAATGTGTGAGCGTACATGTCAAAGTTTGTTAAGAGTTATCTTGTTTTTTCCATGAACAATTTAACTTATTTTGTTGTTACAACTTTTTATAATTCGTACTAGTGTCAACTTTATCCCTTCCTAATAAGAAATCCTAGCTGCCAATGTATATCCCCATTTGTATTTTTTGAACACTTTTAAGTTTTTTTTTAGTCATATACTGAGTTTTTCGATTTCTTTTTTTAACGAATGGGTTGATTTGCTATGCAAATTATCTACCATGGTGTTTAGTTAACTCGGGGGAGCTTGTTCTTATGAGCCATTGTCATTGTCATTGCCCCTTTGGTAGCCTCAGGAGTATCGACGGAAGTTGTGGCAACTGGCAAGTTGTGGTGGAATTATGATAAGTTTACTTATTTGATTTTATGTGGTTTGTGACTCATTATATTGTTCTCTTTAATTCGAAACAAACATGTACTAATAATAAACTATTATTCAAATAAGTGAACATGTAATTCAATCTATGACAAAAGCAAGACATTTAGTTTTCATAACCTTACGTCTTAAAATGAAGCTAGAAGGTCCTTGCCACATAAAACAAAATTAGAAATCTAATACCAAATATAAAATGACACTAAGTATGCCCCCATACCTTTTACGCCTCATACCCTCTAGGGATTGAAGTTCTCATCGCAATCAACTCTCTTGTCAGGCGATTAATCTCTTCCACTAGCACTTGTGCGCTTTGCGCTTTTCTTTAGCCCGACTTTACTCCATTTCGTGACACAATTATCCATAGTAAATTTGAGAAGTCAAATGAAATGAGTGCCTTATACCCTGGTTCACCTGTAAAGAATTCGTATAGCAGACATAGTAGGTTGCACCAAAAGGGAGTAATTTGAACACAATGGGGACGGAATCAGGGTGCAAAATGGAGTTTGAGATCGAAAGAAAATAGGGTTTGAAAGGGGAATAGTTTGGGGAAGAAGATGGTGGGTCGCGCAAGTGGGGAAGTAAATTTATCTAAAGCCATGCGACCTAAATTTAGACATAACAATGAGTTTTTACCAATGTGGAATTTTGGATGTATAGGCTTATAAAGTGTAAAATTATTAAGTTAGAATTTTTGGTTGTTTAGAGCAATGGTAGCACGTCCTTATCTTCCTTTGAGAGACCTGTGCAGTTTTACTGGACCTTCCTCTAGGCATTCATGTTTATTAATATTAGATTACCAGTTATGAAAAAGAGACGATGGTTGATTTCTGCAACCCTATTTTGTATAATTGTCTCAAATCTATCCCTTTTTAACTCCCTTACCTTAGGTGCGTTTGATCCAAAAGAAAAATTTCTCACAAAATTTGCAAGAGAAGAAAGAATGGAGAACATGAATATGATGATGATTTCTATCTCTTGGTGTTTTAAAAAAGTGGATTTATTTATTTTTTCGATGGAAAATTTTCTTTTAAACCTGTCATACCTTTAGTTCTTAACCTCCCTCCAAGCCTAAAAAAACTCTCAATCCCATTATTGACAAAGGTATTGGCAGGCCCAAAAGTACTTGTTTACGTTCCCCTTTTGCACAAAATCTATTGGGCAACGATGTAGTTATGCCTGTTGGTGTTGGACATAGGTATGAGTTGTTCGAGACATCGACTTGAAACCCGTGAAAATGGGGTCACACCCATAAACTACTTGATTATGCTCCCCATTTTGCCAGTATTATGTTTTCGATGGTGGGTCTACTTAGAATTTTATTATCTTGCTATAATATACTCTTTATCATGTATAAATATCGGAACACGCGAAAGAAATGTGACACAACTTATGATAAAAAAATGGAGTGTCCAAAATGAGTGGACATGGGAATTATTTTGAAAGTGAGAGTTTCCTTGTTACATACATAGAATAAATAATCACCTAAAAAGACTTCTGTCATTGACCTTACAAAGAAATATATGTCATATCCATACATGCCGGTAAGGTTTTCTTTTAGCACAATTTGGGAAATGGTGTTGCTTCTCCAAATATTAAGTATCATATGGCTTTATGGTGTTTTGTAAGGTTGAAGCTGTTGAAGAGGCTATTAGAACTTTTAGCGTTGAGTGTTAGTAATAGACTCTTAACCTAGAAAGTAAAATACTGAAAAACGAATAAATTGCAGAAAATTTAACTGAAACAGAAGCAACTGATAAAACGAAATAAAATTATTTCATTCAGTTTCAAGGTGATTATGATAGATGGTTTATAAATCTTATTTTGGGCTTACTTAGGCCCGACCCAACTAAATAAATATCTAAATAAAACATATAAAATACTAATCCCACTTACCATCATCCTCTAGTCGAAGAAGTTTGTCCATAAGCTTGGAGGGTGCAATCTAGCAAACCAGACAATATTGAGAAGAACATGCCTAGCAAGGTATATCATGATCAATCGGCCCCAAATTTCCACCATAGTTGCTTGTAATGCTCGAAACAATCCAATTGCAAAAGTAAACCCATCAGCAGTAATTAAGAAATATATCGTTTGGTGAAGGTACCCAACAACACAATCGCAATCTCTGAATCTTGCATGAAAGTTGCACCCCAAAATTTACCTCGAAATCTTCCAAGAAATGATCACAAAAGGATTTGTGTAGGCGGCCATGTCGTGATGGTTGAAGTTGAACATATAGGAGGGTATAGTCGGTGGGATTGTCTGATACCTCTGACTCCGATGGTGGTTGTACGGACGCTTTTGCGTCTAACTTTGCTTTCCTCTTCTAGAGTAATTCTTACTCTCTCATCTCTCTTCAGACCTCTACTTTCCTCTTCTAGAGTAATTCTTACTCTCATCTCTCTTCAGGCCAGTGAACATCTCCTTGATCTCATTTGTCATTGTGCAACTCTTGTCATTGGGGAAACGGTGGTAAGGTGCACGTCATTGGCCAATCGAGTTTGTGGTGGTGGTGTAGGGTAAATGGGTTGAGGTTGTGGGTAGTATGGTTCATAGGTGAATTGTGGTGATGGATAGTAAAGCTGGGGAGAGGCACTATTAGACACTGGGACATGGGTATGGATTTAGGCTCAGGCTATATTGGTATGCATATAGGTAAATAATATGGGTTACTCATTTTTTTTAATAAATTCAGAACCAAGGGCTGCTTGAAAATCTGAGAGGACTTGCTCTGAAAAATCCTACATGGACCTGGTTGAAAATCTTTAGAAAATTTCCTTTCATCTCTACTCGATCTGAAACAGGTATTTTTTTTTTTTTTGTGGGGGGGGGTTCAAAACAAGCAATCTGATCTGTGTGGGGTGGGGTTTGCAACAAAGATGACGGTTGCAACGCTGAACGATGACTCCAATGAAGGAAGAGGTGGTGACAGGCTGATTTGGACAACAAAGTGATGGTGGTGGGAATTTTGATTGCAATGGAGATGGCTTTATGACCTTTCTGAATGGTGATGCCATCAGTGCACTAGATTTGGACACCAATGTGCAGGTTGGTGTTATTGTTGATTAGGGGACAGGTACAAGTCCCATTTTGATTACTTCAAACAAGCATCATTTCTTCACTTTTTTCTCCCCTTCAAATCTTCTTCCTCAAATGATCAATCGAACTCGAGTGTCAGCTTTGATACCAAATAATACTCTTTAACTTAGAAATTAAAATACTGAAAACAAATAAACTACAAGAAATTTAACTGAAATAAAATAAACTGATAAAATGAAATATAATTCTTTTCATTCAGTTCAAGCCGATTATAATTGATGGCCCAGAGTTGTATTTATAACTAAACCCTACTTACCCAGCTTGCTATTCTAACCCTAATGCCCTTATTTATGGGTTTACTTAGGTCCGACCCAACTAAATAAATTAACTACATAAGACAAATAACATATTAATCCTACTTTCTATCAGTTATCCCCTTTCTCGCATTAAAGATAGATTCAAAAGGCCGAGGTCCTCAATTGTGTTGTACTCTATATCAAGGATGTGGAATTATATATCTTGGATTTTAGCCATGTAAAATGCTAAAAAAAAATATTCAAGATCTTGTTGACTACCCTTACAAAGTAGTAGTTCTTTTTTACTGCATATAGGAAACAAAGCCACTGAGTATTTGTTCCGTTTTGTTTGGGTGGAAAGGGCTGCTTCTTTGGTCTGAGTTACACAGCTTAATATGTCTGTCAAGAGAATTTTGGTTAACTTAGTTAAATGATTTTGGACAGCTTTACATGCTTGAAAATATTCAAGTTCATATGACCTAGTTATGGCACTGGAAGATGTTCATTTTTTTTACATTTGATTATGAATTTGAATTATTAAGATTCCCTAAAAAAAATTTAAGATTGAGTGCCACTTGTGAAAGTTCATGTATGAGATTAGCCTTTGAGCATATTTGTTTCCCTGAAAATGTAGAGCATCATTTAAAGATTGTAGTGGAACTGAATATATTTTCTCGCTCGTTTTCCTTGTCTCTTACATGGGGTTTGGAGTGCTCAGAGGAAAGATAGTTGTTTTATGGATACCAGATCATCCGAAAAGGAGGAGGTGTCTCAAGAGCAGGCTAGGGAGTCGCTGATTGCCATCTCTCAGTCCGTTCCATCCAAGTTTTCTACCCTGGAATTTTCTTCCGAAAACTTAAAAACTGAAAATCACATTGAGGTAAAAGACGGTGATGAAGCAGAAAGGTGTAGGTCTGAACTGATATCTATCTCTTATACTCTGTCACCAGATACTTGAACTTTACCGGCTGAACAACCTTGAGGGTAAACTCGACCAGCGTCATCTGTGTCATGGAAACATTATCTAATAGACTTTCATGGTTTGTTGTGTTTTGAAACCTGATAATAATGGAGTTCAGTTTCACAAATGTTGTGTGTGCTTATGTTGATGTAAATACAATCATAATGCGAGCAGTTTCTCGGACGCATATGTATGGTCTTAAAAGACACTGTTTCTGTTATTATATGCTCATAATGTCATAGTGCTCCAGTGATTGCACATATTTATACATACATGCAATAATATAGTCTAGATAATTGATAACTATGATGAGTCGTTCTTCTACTTTATCTGATCAGCAGGGTATCTTTTTAAATTTTCAGTGACTGCTTATGTGGGATTAGTGAAGTTGATATAGTTCGATTAGACTCTTTCTTTTTGTTGCTGTTACCTTTGGCAAACCAGGTATTGGGCATGGAATCTCAGAATAACCTGTTTTAGGATGAGTCGTCTTGAAAGAACTTTTTGTTTTATTTTTTTTGTTTTTACTTATTTATTTGGGTTGATCACTACTTGAGAAGACAAAACAGGGAATGATGAAGAATCTTAGAGTGTGTAATGAATATTCATTGCCACTCCACCACATTTATTTATCATTTTCACATTTTTAAGGATTGGACCTGGTCTTGTGGGGATTATCAGTAGGAACTATACAAGCACCCCTTTGTAATATATGACACAAAATCAATTGCTCTGTTCATGTCATAACCTGACTCGTTTTTTGGGTGTGTGTGTGCGCGCACGTGCAAAGTAACAATGGGGATAAAACATGGTTGCAAAAATATGGTTTTCTAGCATTTTTGTTTCTTCCAATAAAATAGCAAAATCGTGGATAAGAAACTATACTAACAACTTACCAAATTTATTATAGAAATTTTCGGGGATGACTGATTAGAATATGCAAAATAGAAATATCTTTTCTTGGGTAAAGAAGTAGATGACTCGATCCCACATGTTGTATGGGAAATATAGCTAAAGTTTGTAAACCATATGACTTTTTCTTATTTTATTATTTTATTATTTTTATGAAGGATTATTTGATGCAAAACATTGTTCAGATTGCTTATTTTCATTTTGGCAAAGGGTTTGGAACTTGAGCTTTAATTTGTATATGAATTTAATGGGTTTATTCGTAATATTGATATTTTATTTCATTGAATAAGTGGGCTTTCAACCAAATTGGGGCTTTGTTTTTAATTAGAATTAGGGTTTATTTTTTGAAGTAGGAATTCTTTGCTTTATTTGCACTATTTGCTTTTTCAAATGAAGCCCTTGGCTAATGTAATAATCAGTTTTAGATAAGAAAAATTTTAATTGAGTTTGCAGTATCTCATTGAAGTTTTAAGGGTCTCGAGTCACCTCGGCGAGGATGAAACTCTTGAAAACTAAATTTAAGAGCAGTTTGCCACTCTTTTGGTCAACGTGAAGCTATTTGACAGAGTAGATAAAGAGAATAAACATTTTATGCATTTCGACATGAACCCTAATTTCATTGATTTCGAGAAGCCACATTTGTTTGTTTGATGTGCACAAATGAGACTTTTCCTACTCAAACATCACGACTAGTTTGAAGTTTTTGCGGAAGACAAAACATACCATGAACATGAAGTTTTCAAAGATTTTTACATCAAGGAAATTGAAATTTGAAGGATATGTAAGAACGCAAGAAGAAAGGGATGACAACCCTATTTTTTCCCCAAATTTCTGGAAATTCATATATGAAAGTAGGAGGTTGTAAGAAAGGGTTGTTTGGCAAAGAAAAGCCTAATTTCTCCAAGCCTTTAAATTAAGAATCGCCATTTGCAAATTACGATATCATGGTCTTTGTTCAAAAGTCAGAATTAAAAAATAAAAAAGGATGTTAAAAACCTTAAACCCCCAAAGCTAAGGTAGATGAGAAAATTGATATGACCTCGAAAAATAGTACCTCAAATCCATCTAGCATTCTTAGGGGCAACAATGACACCGCTGTATACTAGAACAACCTCAGCTGCCACCACCTCATAGTTGCCACCGCATCAATCTCATTAGTCGTTGTTGCCTCACCAACGTCGTTGGCTTGGTCACATCCAACTCGTGAGTGGTCACCAAAAGCCCTACACCTTGTTGGTTCTAGTTGAAACCAATTGACCTAATTGATATGTGCAAAAGAGATCACATCAAGAATACAACGTAATGCAGTCGATTTTCGCTCCCTGCTTGATCTTGACCTGCACAAGGAACGCACATGATCCACGGACCACCGTTGTGGTGGCCGTTGGCACTCCGATGCTAAAGTCGGACAGGGATCTGAGGAAGACTTAATACTGTAAACAAAGAATTTGTAGCGTTCCTTTGTTCACCAACCTCATGTCTTATTTATAGTGTTGGAGTTCTGATTCGACCAGGCCATCGGTGGCATAGTTTAGGGAATGAGATCTTCTTGGAGATCCTTCTCTAATTAGTAGTTCTCTTGTGGGGGAAAGTTTCCTTGTTAGACATGTGCTCTTAGATACGCGGGACATAGTTTTCAATTGGAGCGTTGTCCATAAGGGGAAGTTTTCACGTACGACGTATACTTTGATATTTGTTTCCAAGTTAGAGACAACGTGCGGCTAGCTTGCCCGTTCGAAGCTGATCCCCGAGATACTTGCCTTAACAGGCCTTACAGGTATTGGAGATGGCTATGAGACGTATGGGCTTAGCAGGCTGTAGTATTTGGATTCGTCTGGCAGACTGCGCTACGTGGGCTTGATGCCGCTTGAGCCGAATCAGTGTTAGACTGACGCTTGGGCTTGTTATTCCTTGAGATCATCATGACACTGTACGGTGTAGAAGATGGAACGTTTCGGTGTATCATCAGCTGCTCCCCTCGAGTTAGTGGGGTGTTTCGTCGGTCCACTAAATCTCTATAAAGTAACTGTATCGTCTTAATGATTGAACCTGAAGCGTTGTCTCGAGCGGCACATAACATTAATGAATACGTGACTGCTCAAGGAAAAGGGGTACGGTTTATATTCTTTACAAATAGCCATTGTTTCAAGGAATATCATTTTTGTTTCTTCTGTGGCATCTTCTTGTCTCTGCCTTATGTTTCCTTTTGCGCGAGTGTTCTTTTGCAAAGTTTGATTTGCACTTTCCTTCAATGGCAACTAATGTCGAACTTTCTCCCAGACATGAGTTGTCTGATACTTGTCACAATATTATTGAAGGAAGCTTGGTTGATGAAACTGAGTTATTTAAGCTTCGAGGCTTGTACCATGTTCTCGAAGATTTGGAAATCTTCCCTCTGTTCATGGCTCGGAGTCCAATTACCCCCCACAGGGGCATATAGGGTTGCACCAGAGCATGTTTGAATCCAAACTGTGGTTCCCGATGCTAGACGACATTTGGCGTTTCTTCTTTTTTCTCTGTATGCCTCCCGCTCAATTGGCCCCGAGCGGGTTTAAGATTTTGATTGCGACCCTTATCAGAGCACATGATGCTGGCCTTCGTTTGACCCAGACGATAGTTAAATGCTTGACCGTCGCTCGGTTGGATTCTAGAGGCATTTGTGTGTTGAGCACTCCCGGTTGCCTGCATCCTATAACGGATGATGTTGAGCCTTGGTAGAAGTATTGATTTATGGCTTCAGCGAATTCCCCCTACTTTAGGTTAAGAAGATGTCGGGTCTCCAGATTCTTCCAGTTTGATTTTAGTAAGTGCTTTGTCGTTGTCTCCTCGTCTAGGATTCTTGATGTAGCACTAACTCGGATGTATTGTTTATTTTTTCAGGAAAGCTTGCGACTCTGATCCTACTGAGGAGGAAGAGTTGGTAGAGAGGGAGTTTAATGAACTCTCATTGATGTCCATTAAGGAGGTTATAATGTCGCGAAACGTCGTACGGAGAGGGCTACTCAGATGTTCCCATGAGGCATTTGCTGCACTCAGCTCACCGACTAAAAGAGGTTGGAGGTCATCGTTCAAAGAAAAAGAGCATGGTTATGCCTAACCCGACTAGGCTGGTTGAGTTGGAAACGGTCATGCCTCCTATTGTTCTTTCTAAGAGGAGGCAACCCACTAATCACGCTGCTTCTGCTTCCGAGCCTCCATCCTTGCCAGAGAATAAGGCAGCTGTTGTGAGGCATGAGTTATATTCGTCTGCTCAGGAGGTGGCCCCAGGGGATCATAGTCTATGAGAGGGGGAACACTCTGGACCAAGGGTTGACGTCATGGGTCACCATGGGTCCCTGGCGGAGTCTCGCAATACTGAGTCATATGATTATATTGTGCTACATCCCGATGCTCGCGGGAAAGTGCTTGCCTTGGAAAAGGCTTTTGCAGACTTGCAAATGTCATATTCGGATGCTCTCAACCGAGTGGATTCTTTGACCGATCAACTACATGATTCCAGTGTTTTTGCGAACTTGGGGGCCATGCGGTCCGTAACGGCCACATCTAAAGCGGAGTGGATAGCCGTAAAGGCTCAACTAAAGTCGTACGAAGTGGTCGTCTGATTTGCAGGCTTAGATTGCTGAGAGGTAGCGAGCCGAGACCGAATGGGTTGTTGTACGATGACAACTCAAGTTAGAAGTTGTTGGGGGACTTCGCCGCGTTCGTTGAACATAACGCTTATTGACGGAAGAGCGTTCGCACTATGCCACATTGGTAGGCGTGGTAGATTTTGGGGCTTCGGAACGGAAGCTACGAGTGTCGTCAAAGGTCGTTTAGGGCAGGCTAGAACTTCTGCAGCTTATTAGAGAAGAGCGTCCTGGTCTTGACCTCGAATTCGCCTATTATAGAAATGCTGCTTTCGGAACTATCATGCTGGAAGAAGGTCCTGGCTTTTCGGGACAGGCTGTTGAGGAAGCCATTTTGTTTCCTGCCGTTCCAAAATAGTTGTAATGTCCTTCTTAGGACAAAAACATAACTTTCAATGAAAGTCATATTTTTGTAACCTTGCTCGTTTGTATGAGACTGTTGTGCCATTACATCTTGCTTAGAAGCATTTGACCCATGCTGCTGGTCGTGAACTTAGTATTTTCGATCCCTTCATGCTAGCAGATGGTTTGTGTTGTCAATTGAGTTACATCTAAACTAATTGTGCTGGGCAACCTTTGTTTATCGATGAGTTGTTATGGTCCCTGGCGAGTCACCGCCACGAGTTGTGGGACCGCCGAATCTATTCTTACTCCCTAAGCCATCGTTGTCCGTGCACACTGGACTGGTCTTTGGGATGTCCTTGAAGCCGTCGTTATCAGTAGGAATTGACTAAGCTTACCTAGTGAGTTTGGAGATCACTGTTTGGTGGTGAGTCGTTGTCATCAGGTGTAAGAGCACTGACTGAGCTATAATAAAACTCGGCGACCATGGTCTGTAGAAGAGCAGTGGTCTCGTGGCAAGCCGTTGCTATCAGTTGGAGTTGACTAGGATTCCACCTTCCAAATCATTTACACCCGTGCAAAGCAAGCTACAGATTTGGGAGTTGACCAGAAGTTGTTGTCGTCAGTCGTCATTGACTAGGCTTCCCTGATCGGGTTCGACAATCATTGTCTGTAGAAGAGCAATGCTTCCTTGGCGAGTCGTCGTCATTAGGCGTGAGAGCGCTGACTAGACTCCCACTTCCTAGGCCATCGTTATCTGCGCACAGCTGACTAGGTGTTGTGCGCTCCAGAAATCGACGTCATCGATCGTGAATTGACTAAGCTTACATGGTAAGGTTCGACGATCATTGTCTATAGGAGCGCAACGATCCCTTAGGAGTCGTCCTGATCACGCGTGAGAGCGCTGACTAGACTTACACTTCCTAGGCCATCGTCTTCTGCGTGCAGCGGACTAGGCGTCGGATGCTCCAGAAGCCATTGTCATCAGTTGCGAATTGACTAAGCTTACCTGGTAAGGTTCATCGATCATTGTCTTGAGGAGAGCAATGATCCCTTGGCGAGTCATCGTCGTCGTCAGACGTGAGAGCGCTGACTAGACTACCACTTCCTAAGCCATCTTCATCCGCACGCAGTGGACTAGGTGTCGGACCTCCAGAAGCCGTCGTCATCAGTCGTGAACTGAGCAAGCTTACCTGGTAAGGTTTGACAATCATTGTCTATAAGAGAGCAATGATCCCTTGGCGAGTCGTCGTCATCAGGCGTGAGAGCGCTGACTAAACTCCCACTTCCTAGGCCATCGTCATTCGTGCGCAGCGGACTAGGCTATGGCTTGATCTTTTGGATCCAGTGATATTTAGCGCAAGGGAAAGTAGGAAAGTGGCTTATTGGATGGCTAGGTATGTATCTCATTGTGCACTTGAGACTATGGTGCATCATTATTATGCAATGGTCATTAAGATTGTAAAACTCATGATGTGTCCGCTGGAGTTGTAATTTTGGGCAAACAATATCGCGATATGGATCTACCACTCACTATAGTTTTCTCCAAGGCTTTAAAGTATGGCTGAGTAGACATCACGTCAACAACAATTTCTTGCAGATTTGGTCATCGAAACACTTTTCATTTTCTAGGTGTTCGCCTATGCAACACAAAACATAACTGCAAGTTGATGACTTCGATATCTTGGGTCTTCAAGTTCAATGGTAGCGCCCAACAACTTCTCGCTTAATTTGGTGTTGGTGTCTTTCATTCTGACGAGACACGAAGTGTTTTTAGTCCTTATGTCACCCTTGTTTTGGGGTATGTTGTCTTATGGTGAAACACGAGGAAGGCGATGGTATATTGTTAGACTCAGTGATGTTTAAGCATTCTAACGCATACTTAAGCACTTATCTATTGTTACAAGCTATTGAACCACGATTGGCATGATTGTTTATATATAGATCAGCTCCATAACTATCCCCTTGATACTAGAAAAGTTAGAGATTTACATGATTTAGAAGTAGAGATAGATTTCTATTAGATGGGGATAAGAATGTTGACTTGTTGAGATAGGATGAGAGTTGTTGAGTTGGAGTATACTTAGGATGAAAGTTGTGGAGTTGAAGTATACTTATTGAGTTGGAGTATACTTGGGTAACATATTACTCCCCCTCAAGTTGGAGTGTAGGGATCGATAACACCCAACTTGCTTTGTAGATAAAGAAATTATTCATGCCCAAGGGGTTTTGTGAAGATGTATGCTCGTTGTTGATGGCTGCAAATTAACTTTCTTTGAATTACACCAACCTGCAATTTTTCGTGCACAAGATGATAAACAATTTCTGTGTTTAGTGCGTTCATGGAAAACAGGATTGGTGGCGATGTGCAAAGCAGCTTGATTATCGCAATATAGGTCCATCAGTTTGTTATGGGAGATTCCTAAATCTTGGAAAAGGAATTTGAGCCAAATGAGTTCACAAGTTGCAACAGCCATAACTTTGTATTCTGCCTCAACGGAGGAGCGTCATACAATAGTTCTATGTGCGCCAAGAAATGGGACCATCACCAAGAAAGGTGCAATAACCAATCATAAAGCGATGAGCCATAGGAAAACTAGCCCAATCTAGATCTGAGTAGGCCCTGATTTGAAGATCATTTGTGGCAGACATGAGTATACATTTCCTAGGACAAGACTTGAGATAACGTAAAATGCAAATAGCAGCTTCCATACAGTTTAACGTGGTGCTTGCATAAATTGGCTTAGAATGTTAACTAAATAAGTGATTTCTGGCCGTGTAATGGTAACCCAAAGGAGTCAGCCAACTAAATGTCGATAAGAACCAACATCAGTGAGAGGTTTCCCGAGGTCAGCAGTCAACTTTAAGTGTTGTTTCATAGGAAAGGCAACGAGCTTAGCCCCAAGAAGGCCAACATATTTAAGAATATCGAGAATATATTTCCTTTGATAAAAAAAAATCCCATGCTTAGAGCATGCCACTTCGATGCCCAAAAAATATTTCAACTTGCCAAGGTCCTTTAGATGGAAACGGGCGTGAATAAAAGACTTAACCGCATCAATAGTGGGCATATGATTTCCAATGATGATTATATAGTCCACATATACAAGAACAATATTGATCTTGGAATCATATTGCAATGTAAAAATGAATAATCAACATAAGATTGTCAAAAACCTGTTTGCATAAGGCATTAAACCAATTCCGATAAGCTTGTTTCAAACCATAAAGGAATTTATGAAGACGAAAAACAAGTTTTTCATCATGCTCCCCCTTTCATGGAAATCCTGATGGTTATTCCATATACACTTCCTCAACCAAGTTCCCATGAAGGAATGCATTGTTAACATCTAATTGAAACAATGGCCACTGTTTTAAGGAAGCAACAACAAGTAAGCAACGAACTATAATTAACTTTGCAACAGGAGCAAAAGTTTCATTATAATCTACCCCTTCAGTTTGAATGTATCCTTTAGCCACAAGGCGAACCTTGTAAAACTCAATGTGGCACGATGTTTAATTCGATATACCCACTTACAACTGATTGTTTTCTTGTTGGGATGAAGTGGGGTGATGGTCCATGTTGTTTTGTTTTGTTCCAAAGCTTTAACCTCAGCCAACATTGCCTCACACCATGGAGCAAATTTCATGGCAATGAAAAAGTTTTTTGGTTTATGTAAAGAGAAAATGCTTACAATGAAGGCTTGATGTTATGGTGAGAAGTTTTTGTATGAAATAAAATGAGTAAGGGGGTAGTGTGTACTTGAAGTAGCCATTTTTGAATAAGAATGTTGAGTTGAGTGAGGAGGAGATGACAAGACCTGGAAGCAGTCATAATCTTCAGGCCAGCTTGGTGGCTGGTGGTTCCTAGATGAGCGGCAAGGAGGATTTGGAACTATTACTTCACTTGGTATGTCACGGTGAAAGACATCATCAGAAGAGGATATGGGTGGACTTGGTGGGGTAGAAATTGTGTCAGAATTATTCTTGGTGAACCAAGGTCAATTTGTAGCATTGGATCTTCAATATGTTCGCTAATGGGAAGAGGTAAAACAAGTTGGGCAATGGGAGAAGACTCAAAATTGTGGAAGGGAAGGACAGACTCATGAAATGTAACATCTCCACTAGTGTAAAACTTGTGCTCAGTGAGATCATAAACCTGGTAGCCTTTTTTTACCATAAGGATACCGAAAAAAAAATTACATTTTCGGCTATGTGGTTGGAATTTATCACGAGTGATAATATGAGAAAAACATAGGCAACCAAAAACTCGCAAATGGCCGTAGTTAGGTTTGGTTTGCAAGAGCATCTCATGAAGAGTTTTGTTACTCAAAATAGGTGTCGGTAGCCTGTTTATAAGGTATGTGGCAGTAAGAATTCATTCACCCCAAAATTTAATGGGTAATCCTGACTGAAAACATAACAAACGGGCTAACTCAAGTAAATGGTTACTTGCGTTCGACAACACCATTTTATTGTAGTGTATCGACGCAATTTGTGTGGTGAATGATGCCAAATGTTTCAAAAAAAAAAAACCCTTTAGTAGTAGGAACTCAGTGCCATTATCAGTGCGGATTTGTTTGACACATTGGGAGAATTGTGTTTGCACCATGGCACACAACATTTTCATAAAGTATGAAGTTTCAGATTTAGATTGCATCAAATAAACCCTTGTGCAACGACTGAAGTCTTCAACTATTGTTAGAAAATATCGTGCACTAGTGTGTGAAGGTATGGAGTATCCCCCAAGTGTCACAATGTATTAAATCAAAGGCATTGGAAGATCTAGTATTGCTTATTGGAAAATAATGTCTAGATTGTTAGACAAAGGGCAAAAAATATAAGGAGTAGGGTTGAAAATCGAACCGTCGGTTCAGTTTTTTGCCTAAACCATGAACCGAACCGACTTTGGTCAGTTTCAATATTTTCAAACCGAAACCGAACTGACCATTAACAAAACCGATCCGAAACCAAACTGATTCTAATTTATGCAAACCATAAGAGAACCGTACCGACTAAAATCGAACCAAAACCGAAATAAAATCGAACCGACCTGACTATTTTAAAAATATTATATTATTTTTATATAAAATATATATTATTAATTATATATATTCGGTCGGTTTGGTTTGGGCGGTTAAAATTACATAGAAACTGAAAACTGAACCAACCACTTCGGTTTTGAATTTTTTAAAACTGAAACTGATTCGAACTGAATATAAACCGAACCAATTGGTTCGGTCGGTTTAATCAGTTTGGTCGGTTTTTTATTCAACCCTACAAGGAAGACATTTACTACCAATATTATGAAATAATTGATTCATTAGTTGGTCGGAAGGATGTCCTAGTATTTGGTGCCATAAATCCCTAGTGAGAGAAGATTGGTTGCAACAAATCGGCATGTTTTGAGAGTCTTTGTAAAGGTAAAGTCCAGCTCGTTCCTCACCCATCCCAATCATTTTCATCGTTGACAGGTTTGAAAATACACAAAACTAGGAAAAAAATGGTAACACAATTGGTTTCTTTAGTCAATTTGCTAATGGAAATCAAATTTAAGTTGAAGGATGGAACACAAATCACATTATTGAGTTTAAGTTTAGGTGAAAGTTGGATACTTCCCACATGAGAAACTTGAGTGGTGGAACCATTTGGCATCCTAACATAGTGAGTTTTTTCAAGTGGTAATTTGGATGACAAAAGCGAGGACATACAAACCATGTGGTCTGATGCCTTTGTATCAATTATCTAAGAACTAGGGGAAGAAAAAGTAGCACAAGACATAGTTATACTTGCAAGGCTAAACATATTGGCAGTAAAGTTTTGTTGTTGTTGGACTTTACGGAGAGAAATCAATTGGTTGTATTGCTTGGGGTAACTGCATTGTCAAACTTGATCGTAGAACCTACTCCTAGACCATGTTCCTTAGGTCGTTTTCTACAAGCATCAAATGTGCCCAAGATAACCGCAATATTCACAACATGACCTATCACGAACAATTCCACATTGTTCACGACCTCACCCTGAATTATAACTGTGTTGACCATTATATTGGCCCTTAGATCACCATGATTGCTTCCTTTCAGTGTTAGTTGTTGCCATTGCAGCAGCTTCAACTGATTGAGTTGGTGAGATGTGTATACCATGATGTTTATCTTCTTGAAGAATGAAAGAGTATGCCTTATTCATACTAGGAATGGATCCATAGTGAGGATTTGACTTCGAATAATGGAATAAGACTCATTTAAGCCCATGAGAAACTGATATATTTTCTCATTTTGTTTGTGTTGGACCAACTCTCGTATGCCCGCACAGGTACAAGGAGTGGTAATCAAAGAATCTAAATCATCTTAGTAGCCCTTGAGTGTGGTATAGTAAGACGAAATGGGAAGTTGATCCTGCGAATGTAAAAAAATAGCACATTTAATTTGATAAATCTGCTCAACATTAATTTGGGCGTACCTGTCTTTAAGATCTTCCCATACATCCTTCACAGTGGTTAGATAAATCACAGTGGAGGTAAGGTCTTTGGAAACAGATTCCAAATCCATGAAAGAATCATAGTGTTGCATCGCCCCCAAGTTTCATAGTTGGGCGAGTTTGGTGCTGGTTTCGGATTGATCCGTCGATGAAACCAAGTTTGTTCTTTGCTGATAGAGCGGCGATCATGGCTTGACTCCAAGTCGAATAGTTGTCGCCAGTAAGAGGTTGGGACACCAACATCATCCCTAGATTATCATAGTGGTGAAGAAAGAAAGGCGACGAAGTAATGGGTTCATGATTGGTGGGTTGTGAAGCACTTGAGCTTTCAGATGTTTGCCCAACTATGGTGATCGAAATATTACATGATCAAGACTTTGGTTATTCGAAATAGAAAAAAATTATCTTGCAGAAGGAAGGCTCATGTATTGTTCTAATACCATGTTACAAGCTATTGAACCAAGTTAATATTTATTGATTGGCATGATTGTTTATATACATATTAGCTCCATAACTATCCCCTTGATACTAGGGAAGTTAGAGATTTACATGATTCAGAAGTCGAGATAGGTTTCTATACAACTGCATTATGATACGTACAATTAGATGGGGATAAGATAGGATGAGAATTGTTGAGTTGGAGTACACTTAGGATGAGAGTTGTGGAGTTGGAGTATACTTTGGTAACATATTATCTATGCATGGTTGGTTTTGGGGCAACCTGGATTTGTTGGTGAAAAATAGAGTCTATGAGCCAATTAATGTCGTTGTCGGTTTAACATTGTGGTGAAATGCCCAACATTGCACTTCCCGCCGAGTGTTAAAACAAATAAGGATTAGACCCTATTTGATGAGGGAATTCAAAACTTATGTGACTCTGATGAGGGTGAGGGCGATGGTATTGGAAATGTTTCTAGCATGGATTGGTAATGGTTGCACCATGTTGTGTTTGACACATTAATGTTGTCGAGCTACTGAAGATTGTTAAGTATAGACCTACACTCTTTTAACACCGAGATTTGTTCAACTCAACAAGCAAACAATGTGACAGCTACCATAGATTTAGGATTCGATCCCTACCGAGATTAATCCGCTAGATGATTGGTTTGTGCTAAAAAAAACTCTACACTACTCTTGGGTGGTATTCAATTACGGATTTTAATGGATTGTGAAGGATTTAAAATCCATTAAGATCCAGGGGTATTCAATTAAGGATTTAAAGTAATACATGTAAATCTAGGGGTATTCAAATACGGATTTTAAAGGATTGTTTTAAAATCCATCAAAATCAGGGGGTATTCAAGAAGTAGTGGATTTTAATGGATTTGTTGAAGTTGTGGATTTTGAAGGATTTGTGAGTGAAAAGTATATATAACAAGAGTCATTCCAAATCCAACATTCCCACTTCATAATTCAATGAATTTGTATTGGTCATTGTTAAATAACACCGTCATTTTCACTGAAGGACACCACTACTTTTTTTGGGATCTGAAGGACACCACCACCTTCCCTTCTCCACCTTATCTCTTCACAGGAGCAACACCACCTCGCCCCACAACTTCTGGCCACACCACCACGCCCTACCACCGCTGGCTGCACCACCACCTGCACTTCCTCTTCTCCTTTGTTCTTGTTCTTCTTTTTTGTTTTTGTTTTTGTTGTTTGTTATTATTATTCTTCTTATTCTCATTCCCCTCCTCTTATTTTCTCTTCTTCTTGTCCTCACTTCTCTTCATCTTTGTTTTTTGTTCTTCTCCTTTTTTTCCTTCTGATTTCTTCTTATTCTTTTTCTCTCTGTTTTTTTCTTTCTTCTTCTATTTTTTTCTCCTCTCTTATTCTTCTCCCATGTTTTTTTATCTTTCGCCCTTGCGGAGGTTTCGGCGAGTGGAGGTTGCCAGCTTGCCAAAACCTTTGCGAGGGCAAAAAGAATAAAGGAAAAAAGAAAAAAAAACAGAGAGAAAAAAAGTAGAGGAGGAGAAGAAGAAAAGAAAAAACATAGAAGAATAAGAGGTGAGGGGGAGGAAGAGGAGAATAAGAAGATGGAGATGGGAGGAGGTGGGATGAAAGGTGGCGGTGGTAATTGATGGAAAAGAAAAAGCAGAAGAAAAAAGAAGAGGGGGAATAAGAGAGATGGCGGTAGCATGGTGGTGGTGGTAATTGAAGAAGAAGAAGAAGAAGAAGGGAGGAGAAGAAGAAGTGGCAGTGGTGAAGAGGATGAGAGGTATCGGTGATGGAGAATAAAATGAGAGATGAGAAGAGAGTTTAGGGTTTTTTTTTGTTTATATTGATAATATCCTTCAGCAGGTGGGGGTGTCCTTCAGAAAGGTAGTGGTGTCTTTCAAAAAGTAAGGGAGTTGGTGGTGTCCTTCAGTATAAATGGTGGTGTTATTTAGCGACAGTCGTATTGGCTTCTCTCCTTTTGACGAAGATAAACAAACTCCCCCATCTCAATCAAACCCATTTCCATATAAAACACAAGCAGGGTTAATGCTAGCGTGTGTAGCCTTACACAACTTTCTTCGTAAAAACTGTCATTCTGATGAATTTCCAATTGAAGAAGACGACGAGCCTTCATCACTGTCAGAAGAAGAAGACGAAGTTTTTCAAACCCAAGATCAACAACAAGAGAAAGCTAATGAATGGAGAACAATTATAGCTTCAAATATGTGGGGAGATGTGAGTGTCGGGAGTCAACGATGAGCAATGAAGATAGTGATTTTTTCCTGGTTTATCTATCTATTTTTATTGGAGAATTATTTGCATTTTTTTTCTTTTCAGAAAAAAAAAGGAAAATAGTTATTTGTATTACTTCTGGACCATCTTCAATGTATTTGAATTTTATTTTTTAATTTGAAGTAAAATTCTTGTAGCATACAAACAATTGTTTAATTAATGTTTTGAGAGATGTTTTATGATTTGTGTTGGCATGGATAACAATGTAGGTAATGTTCTTTCATTGCTTCATATGACTAATAACATATTTATAAGAATTCATTGAATTTATAAGAATCTATAGAAATCAATAACAAACCTTTATAAAATCTACAAAATCAAATCATTTAAAATCCATCAAAATCCAATGAATTTTGTAAAATCTTTTAAAATCCACGAAATTTAAAGTCATTCATAATCCATTCAAATCCCGAATTAAATACCCCCTTGGAGTGGGACGGATTTGACAGAAACATTCAGGAGAAATTGTGTGTGAAAGGCCTTAAGAAAATCTCCTTTATCTTGTAAATCTCCAGATATTTACCTATGGGGTGGTTCTTAAAGGAATATATGAAAATGGAATTATTGGAAGATTGGAAGAATTGACGCGCACCAAAATTTTCTTAAAGTGATGCATGGCTTTTCTTCTATGTTCATTGCGGTATTCCTTCCAACTCACATGAAGCATATCCTCTTTGACTCCTCAACTACATATTGATCCCTCATTTACAATCAAAATTTAGGAGATTATTCATGGATTTAGTGTCCGGTGAAATCTAGTTTTCCTTTTAAACAAAAACCCAAGTGAATTTTCCCTATATGGAATAATCTCCTCCCCAAATTCTATCCAGGGAGCTGAAATGAACAAGACTTTAATTCTTGAATTATCCATATCACCTAGAATGGATAAGAAGCTAGTGATAGAAAAGAATTAAAGAGGCTATTTTACTGCAACTCAATAAGAGATTAGATAGATTCAACCATTTAAGCTGATGCTCAAATGAAAAAAGATTGGGACTTGCAACTAAAAATGTCAAGACTATATATGATTACTTCTGATATATCACTATATTATTATATATGACATATTACTTAAATAAAAATAATAAAGTTCAATGGAATCCATAAATTCTTCTTAAAATGAATGATATATATATATATATATATATATATATATATATATATATATAGCATAAAATGATTTGCTGTATATATTTGGGTAAACTGAAAATAAATACATTAGTAATGTTTATCCAAATTTTCCACTGAGAAGGCAACACTTTGTCAAAAGGTTCCTTTGCAACAGAGTCTGAGCCATGTTAGTGTATATCAAAAGAGAATCAAATACATGAACAAAAAGATAAAGACAATTTTAGGGAAGAAGTGTTGGCCCATTTTTCTTACCTTCCTTCCTTCCTATTAAACACATCATCACTATCATCAATCAATTAAATGTATTTACTGTTTTGAGTCTATAAAAGAAGCACCTTTCATATATCACTTGAAAGAAAGAAAGAAAGAAAGAAAGAAAGATCAGTGAGATACCAACTCAACCCATCATCATCATCATTTCAATGGAGACTAGGGAAGATAATAAGTTGGTGATGATGGTAGTGGTGGTGGGTTTTACAGCAATACTTGGTGGGTTAATGGTTTTGTTGAGTTTTGTGAAGAAAGTGAATGAATGGGTTCATGAGAGGAAATTAGGTGATAAGAAGCACTTTCTTCCACCAGGAGATATGGGTTTGCCTTTGATTGGTAATATGTGGTCTTTTCTCTATGCTTTCAAGTCTAAGGATCCTGATTCCTTTCTCAACACCTTTGTCAAGAGGTCAGTACTTACTATATTTCTCTCTCTTTCTCTTTTTCTCAAATTCTAAATCAGAAAATAGTCTAAAGAAAATTGAAGGTTATTTTTTGGTAAACAAAACAAATCCATAGAGGCCGTCACTATTGACGGAGGCGGTTCTTGTCATTTGCAATGGCTGTTTTGACAAAGGTTATTAGATTTTGCTATTTTTTTTTTCTAGGATTTAGGTTTCATGAAAACTGAATTATTTTTATGGATGTTTTGTATTCTTTTTTCTTATAATCAAAGGGAATTACTATTTTTCTTTGTTAAATATTTTACTTTTTTTTTTAACAACAATTCTTAAGAGTCAGACCCTAGTGTCGGCGTCAGGTGAGCCTCCATCATCTTTTTTTCTTCATTTTCTGTTTTTTATTTGTTTTTTTTTTGTCTTCTTATTTTGTTATTCATCTTTATCTATTTTCTTCGTCTTCATCACATTCTTGAGGCTCCTCTGACGCTAGAAGCCCGACTCTTGAGAATTTTTTTTTTTTTTTTTGTAATATTATACTTTTATTGTTGAAAGGTTTGTGTGTCTGTTGACAAATGGGCGACAAGGAAGGGTGTTGGTAAATAAGTTAAGTTTGAATATTGTTGATGGTGACTAAGTTGTTTTTTTTAATGTAATTGACTAAGATATTACATTATTTATAATTTTTAAATTCAACATTTTGTTTAATATGATGAATATGAGTTATGACAGCTTCTACGGAGCCTGGTTCAAGAGCTTTGTTTTGCGTCTATAAGGGTGGTCCGCACATTATCGAACCAACTCTACCCCTCTTATTTCTTGGACCAGGCCCCATAGAAATTTTCTATGAGTTATAGAACTTAGTACTAATTTTTTTACGAGGGGTCAACCGTACCATATACATCCCCATATACCCAGTGATTGTTATGTTTTTCTTAACTTTTAATACATTATTTCATCAGATGTTTATTATTATTGTGTTGTATGTATGAACTATGAACGGTTTTGGATTTTATAGCTGTATTTTTCTATCCATTATTTTTTCTTTTTCAAAGGTCCATCATTTTGTAATAAATTATTACATGGATCCATCCATCCTTGGACCCGCTTTGATCATCTTATAAAGATTACGTACCGCTAAAAGGCATACCAATCGACAAGATTACGATGTTGAACTTGGACCAATTAACTACTAAAGTAACGTCACTTTCATTTTCAATTTTTAATTGAAAGAGAATTCAGTTAATTGTTTATCAAATCCCACTTTTTATGTCATTATTTTCCTTTAAAAAATGAGGATGATATAATCAATTTTTGCATTACTTAAGTATCTCCAACAATCTTATAAATAGACTCCTTAATATGATGTGGCACAAAATAACGATGATTTCAATGAATGGCTCCAGCAAACTTAGTAGCAACCTTCGTGGCAATATTGAGCTTGAAAGAGTCTTCTATGACTCGTTAATCACGAGTTCAATTTGGCTCGTTAAACACTATTTTATTATTTTTGATGTGACCCACTATATTCAAACTCCCACTTATATGCAACCCTCGCAACTCTGTCTCAAATTTATTTTTCTTTATGTACTTTTTATGACACTTTGGAAATCAGTAATAAATGCATAGTAAGGAGTCTTAAGAAGTCTCTTTGAGGAACAATATTAAAATCACTACTTTTTCCTTAAAAACTATTTTTATTGAAATAAGAAGCTTCGTTAACGAGGCTATTGGAGATGCTTTAAGCCTCCCATGTATGTTAAATGCAGGTATGGCAAAACAGGAATGTACAAAGGTTACATGTTTGGAAGCCCAGTTATCCACTGTACAACACCAGAAATATGCAAACAGGTTCTCATGGACGATGAACGATTTGGATCTGGTTGGCCAAAATCTGCTGTGGAACTCGTTGGAAAGAAATCATTCATAGGCATATCTTATGAGGAACACAAGCGGCTTCGAAAGATAACCATGGCTCCAGTCAATGGTCACGAAGCCTTATCCGTGTACATTGAGTACATCCAAGACTGTGTTGTATCTACATTGGAGAAATGGTCTACTATGGGTGAATTTGAGTTCTTAACTCACGTAAGGAAGCTTACATTTAGAATAATCATGTACATTTTTCTTAGCAATGGAGGTGATCCAGTGATGGAGGCTTTAGAGAAGGAGTACACAACTTTGAATTATGGTGTAAGGGCCATGGCCATCAATCTCCCCGGTTTTGCGTACCATAGAGCATTCAAAGTAAGCTCTTCACTTGTTTATGTTTATTGCATCACTAGATTCTTGCTGACGTTCAATTGAAATGACCCCATTTGATATCAGGCTCGAAAAAAGCTGGTAGCAATATTTCAATCAGTTGTGGACGAAAGAAGGGAGAGGAGGGCAAATAATGTGACTTCAGGAAAGAAAGACATGCTGGACCGCTTAATGGATTGTGTTGACGAGAATGGTAGAAAATTAACCGACGAAGAGATCATTGATGTTCTGCTTATGTACTTAAACGCAGGTCATGAGTCATCTGGTCATATAACAATGTGGGCTACTGTTCTATTGCAAGAACACCCAGATATGTACCAAAAGGCAAAGGTAAATTCCTAAATTTCTAACCAACCACAATTACTTCTAATCCTTACCCCCCTCCCCCACAAAAAAAAAAGATATATATATATATATATAGCATGGATAAGTTTTGAAAACTTATGATTGGCATTAGATATGAATCAGATATGCATTCAATGAAAATTTCCAAAGATTTAGCAAGTTTCATCCATCCTTGATTTGAATCATAATTAGGCTTTTCATCATTCTCTAGGCTGAGGCCGAGGAAATGGTAAAGAAAAGGCCACCTATGCAGAAAGATATGACTCTGAGAGAAATCAGACAGATGGATTATTTAAGCAAGGTAATCTTCTCTGATTTCATCCTTGTTAAGACTAAGTAGCATTAGCTTGTCAATGTGGTCCAGAGTTGTTATCATAGTGTGGTCCAGAGTCTGTTAGCATAGTCTGTTAGCATAGTCTGTTAGCATAGGCTGTCAACCAGGTCTATATATATAGACATGTAATGTATCTACATTGTAATGTTGATCATGTAATGAATACATTAGTTTCTAACATGGTATCAGAGCAGACAATGCTTTCTTAGCTTCTCATATAAACTCTAATGGCTTCTAATGGCTTCTCTACATCTTAGCTTCTGATAGAAGTTCTAATGGCTGCTTCCTCATCGTCCAATACTCCTCTGCCTATCAACTCTGCCATGACAGAGTCTCGGCCAATTATGTTTACTCATTCTTTGTCTGTCAAACTGACTGAACAAAATTACTTGCTATGGAAACAGCAAGTTCTAGCAACAATCAGAGGTCATAAGCTTCAACGATTCATTGAGAAAGGATCTTCTCCAGAACAGTTCCTCTCTATTGAAGATCAAACTCAAAATGTTCTCAATCCAGAGTTTGTTGTCTGGGAACAGCAAGACCAGTTACTATTTTCTTGGCTTCTTTCCTCCATGTCTGAATCTCTTCTTACAAGGTTAGTAGGTTGCTTAACATCTGCTCAGATTTGGATCACTCTTGAGTCCTTTTTCAATTCTCACACTGTAGCCAAGATTTCTCAACTTAGAATCCAATTACAAAACCTCAAGAAAGGAGACTTAACAGTTAATGCTTATCTCCTGAAACTCAAATCTATCATTGATCAGTTGGCCTCTGTTGGACATGCAATCTCTTCTCGAGATCATGTCAATGCCATATTTGATGGCTTACCTCAGGTGTACGATACATTTATAATCTCTGTTAGTTCAAGATCTGAGGAATACAATGTTACTGAGGTAGAATCTCTGTTACTTGCTCAAGAAGCCAGGATTGAGAGACATAACAAGGATCTTGATGTCAATAGTTCTGTCAACCTAGCTCAGTCTTCTTACAAGCCATCACCAAGCTCATTTGTGTCTAGTTCTCAAGGAGGTAGATCTTCATTTCGAGGTTCATTCAGAGGAGCTAGATCAGGCAGAGGAAGATCAGGTTCTGGATCTCAGAATACTAGACCACAATGTCAGATTTGTGGAGGATGTTTATATGATGCAACCACCTGGCTTTACTGATTCTTCACGGCCTCATGCTGTGTGCAAACTACACAAGGCCTTGTATGGTCTAAAGCAGGCTCCTCGAGCATGGTTTGAAAAGCTGAGACACACTCTTCTCCTCTTTGGCTTTGTTCCTTCTAAGTCAGATACTTCTCTATTCATACGTCACTCTCCTTCCCCAATCTTTCTTCTGGTGTATGTTGATGATATCTTGATTACTGGATCCAACTCACAAGAGGTTTCACGGGTTATTAAGCAACTAAATAATCAGTTTGCCTTACGAGATCTTGGTCTTGCTCACTACTTCCTTGGAATTCAGGTTCAACAAACTTCAGATGGGTTGTTCTTGTCTCAAACTAAGTACATCAATGATCTATTGTGTAGAGCTAAAATGCAGTTTGCTAATGGTTTATCCACTCCAATGAGTGGTGGGGAGAAACTCTATGACAGTGGCAGTGATCCAGTTGCTGATGTTCATCTCTATAGGAGTTTGGTTGGTGCTCTACAATATGTTACTATCACAAGGCCTGAATTGTCTTACTCAGTTAATAAAGTGTGTCAATTCATGCACCATCCTCTTGAATCCCACTGGAGAGTAGTCAAAAGAATTCTGAGGTATCTCAAAGCCACACCTACTGCTGGTCTTCATCTGGTTGCATCTCCTTCTTTCAAATGGACTGGATTCTGTGATGCTGATTGGGCATCTGATCCCATCGACAGAAGATCTACTTCTGGTTACTGTGTATTTCTAGGTGCAAATTTAATCTCTTGGTCTTCAAAGAAGCAGAGTACTGTCTCTAGAAGTAGCACTGAAGCAGAATACAGAAGCCTTGCTGCCATTACTGCTGAATTAACTTGGCTCCAGTCTCTCATGTCTGAGCTTCATCTTTGCTATAGACCTCCTACTATCTGGTGTGATAACAATAGTGCTGTACAGCTTAGTGCAAACCCAATACTTCATTCTAGAACCAAGCATCTTGAATTGGACCTTTATTTTGTTCGAGAGAAGGTTGCTAGGAGACTTATCCATGTTCATCACATTCCTGCTCTGGATCAAATTGCTGACATTTTCACCAAGGCTCTTGGGAAGTCTAGATTTCTGAAGCTTCGTGACAAACTAGGTGTAGTTGATATATCTACACTTAGTTTGAAGGGGGATGTTAAGACTAAGTAGCATTAGCTTGTCAATGTGGTCCAGAGTTGTTATCATAGTGTGGTCCAGAGTCTGTTAGCATAGTCTGTTAGCATAGTCTGTTAGCATAGGCTGTCAACCAGGTCTATATATATAGACATGTAATGTATCTACATTGTAATGTTGATCATGTAATGAATACATTAGTTTCTAACAATCCTGGACACCAGAAATCTGTAAGTTGATCACCCCCTATCATAGCGTACTAAACTAAGAAACCTCGGTTTGGTTTTTGAAGGTGGTCGATGAGACACTACGTCTGATTAATATTTCATTAGTGGTCTTCCGAGAGGCAAAGACTGATGTCACTATTAATGGTCAGTTTAGTTTCTGTGAATGGTTCCTTCTTTTCTGCATTTTGATAAAAACATATATTTATAATCTATTTACTCTATAGCTAGAATGAAGATGGGAAATACAAATGTTTATGAACAGGTTATTTAATACCTAAGGGATGGAAAGTTCAGGCTTGGTTTAGGGGTGTTCATATGGATCCTGAAGTTTATCCTGATCCAAAGAAATTCGACCCATCTCGATGGGATGTAAGTACCTGTTGCAATACACGTCGTTAATAACATATTTTTATAATGTTGTATGCCCTTTAATATGTTTTGCAATGCTTTGTCTTCAGGGATATATTCCGAAACCAGGGACTTACCTCCCCTTTGGAGCTGGAAGCAGGTTGTGTCCAGGAAATGATCTGGCAAAGCTAGAAATCATGATTTTTCTGCACTATTTTCTCCTCAACTATCGGTATGTATGTTCAATCCCTGTGTTTCTTTGATTTGTAAAATTCTCTCAAAATAATCTATTGCTACTTATCTCTGTTTCTTTGCAAAACTTAATCATTAACTGTAAAATGCAATGTGCAGGCTCGAGCGGCTCAACCCAGACTGCCCGTTGAGGTTTTTACCCCATACAAGGCCTACAGACAATTGCCTAGCTAAGATCACAAAAGTTGTGTCGCCTTCCATCTGAAGAGCAGAGGAGGGAAAACAAAATATTTTCTAGTATATCTACATGCATCGTTTTTCCTTATGGGAGTTGAGCTGTTTCAGTTGATCCTTATTTTGATGCATGTAATGTAAGAATACAGCAGTAACAGTTCGACAATAAAAATTAGATTATTTTTATTGCAAAAGAGAACATCCATTCAATTCTTTATACTCTGTGTACGAATTCACCCATGGAAGTATGATCTATAGTGCATATCTAAAGAACATCTAAGAAGAAATCACTAATTCATCCAGTTTCAACGTGTAAGCAACATAACTCTTAGACGCATTTATTGGGACTAATTGTGTCTCTAGTTCATAAACAACATGATAATTCCAGCAACAACGGGACTGAGATTTGATTGGAAAAAACAAATTCCCTGTCTAATGAGCAGCATCTTCTTCCTCGCAGAACTTTGTATAGTCTTTGGCACCCATTAAGGAATCCAGTTCTGTAGGAGTACTTGGTTTCACCTTGATCATCCACCCTTCTTCATACGGGCTTGAATTGATCTACATTATAGAAATTCAGTAAGACAGAGAGCTAGGAAAATCCTAGAACTTTTCTGTTCAGTCTGAAATGGATTATTACCGTTCCAGGTGCTTCGGTTAGCTTTGAATTGACCTCAACCACCTCGCCTGAAACAGGAGAGTTAACATCACTGGTTGCTTTCACACTTTCAACAGCTCCAAAACTGGAACCCTTGGACACTGAAACACCAATTTCAGGTAGCTCCACAAAAACAACTTCTCCAAGATGATCCTGTTCGGATGAAAAGCTCAATATGTTAAATTCCACATTTAAACAGATTTCCAAAATAAATTTTGGATAGGGTGAACATAAATTAATTGAATCAGAGGAAAGAGATAGATATGCGAAATACAAATTAATTGAGCTTAGGCTATTCGTTACACATGAAAATGTACCGTCAAAGCTCAATCAAAACCCAAATTTGACTTTCGAACTTGCCATTTGGAGATGGTTAAGTAGTTCAAACACCTATTGCATTTTACAGTTGAAAGTAATTTTTCTCAGAAGAACCTTGAGAATGAATAAGCATTAGGAGACCATAAAGTTAGACCTTTTCAACTGAAATATTCTAAACAGTAATGAGTGTTCAGTTGCATTTAAATTCCATTAACACCATAGCATGACATGGATCTAAAAGAAACACACACACAAAAAAAACTTATCTTTTGAGAGATTAATGATAGAAAGATAACCTGAGCATGATCAGTAATGCCAATGGTAGCCACTGGACCTTCATGTTTCACCCATTCATGTGATGTGGCATACTTCAAACCATCTACAACTGCAGAGTGCCAAGAAAACTATCACATTTTTCAACACAAACCCAGAAATAGTTTTTGATAAGTCACCCAAAAGAAACATAACTAGAACAAATCAAAACCCCCATATGCTAATAATATCAAGTGAAGAAGAAATGTTTTAAAGAGAGAGAGAGTACCAGTAGAGAAGCATCTGGGGAGAGCAAAAGCAGACTTGGAGGCACAAGATATCTTAAGTGCATTAGCAGTTGAAGAAGCCCACATCCTCATTGCCATTGTTGTTTCTTCTTAGCTTAGTTTGCTTCCCTCTTTGGTTGAAAACACTTTAAAGTTCAAACTGAAAGCAGAGATAGAGAGTGTCGGGTCGTTATATTTTCATGAATTATCATAATACTCGGATGGTTGGATGAGTGCGCTCAGGTTGAGAACAACCATATCTTGATATCCAATGGATAATGTACACATTATTTTTGTATTATCCTCTTTTCAGTAAAGTTTTTTTTCTTCTCTTTTTCTTTCCCACAAAAGTAATAAAGCTCTTTTGGGAGTTTACCAACTTTTATTTATTTATTTATTTATTTATTTATATAAAGGCACTTTACCTTCGCACCAAATTGATATATTTGTAAAAATTCCAAAACAATATCATTGTTGCAGTAAAGTTTTTTTCTTCTCTTTTTCTTTCGTAGGAGTTTATTTATTTATTTATATAAAGGCACTTTACCACCACACTAAATTGACATAATTTTTAACAATCCAAAAACAATATCATTGTCGCGGTAAAAAAAATTTCTTCTCCTTTTTCTTTCGCACAAAATAAAACTCTTTTGGGAGTTTACCACCTTTCATTTATTTATTTATATAAAGACACTTTACCACCACACCAAATTGACATATTTGTAACAATCCCAAAACAATATAATTGTTGTGCTATAATAGTTCACCAAATAGTTTCACACAGTTTCACAAATAAAGTGATACAATAATTGAATCATCACAAATAGTATGGCAGTGCAAGTAATATTATTCATGGCGATCCAATTTATTGTATCACTTTATTTGTGAAACAGTTTTTCAAAATTTTTACTGAATTTAGTTTTGACTTAAAATTGTTTAGTGAACTGTTACATCAAAAAGTGGTACTATTTGGGCGTTGTTACAAAACTCCCAAACTTTTCGCCCATTCAATATGTATTAGTAATGTTACAAGTTACGTGCATTTTTTCTGAATGACACAAATCAAATAGGGATTACAAGTTGTAATTGCTTGCAAATTGATTGGGAAAGACTTTCTCTAGTATATAGGTTTAGAATTTAATTAGGAGACGAATGCGTTTCCTAATTAGGATACGATTTTTGTTTCCAATTAGAAAACGAGTGTGTTTCTTACTCAAGATACAGTTTTGGTTTTCAGTCATGATATGGTTTTGCTTTCCTAAAGGAATTCGACTTTCTTGTATGGATTTTATAAAATTAGCAAACATCACCATTGAAACCATGTTAAAACTTTTAGAGTAGGCGATTTGCCGAACCACGTTAAAACTTGGTGGTGTTTTTTTTTATTAGTGTAGATTCTTATTTTTGCTTATGTTGGTTTGAATCATTCATCAGTCCATTGAAGACAAGGTCTTGGCATGCATCTAAGTGCAAGGACGTTGTGTTCATGATTTTATTGATTATGGATCACAACAAAAGTATTATCAGAGCGAGGCTAGTAGCTGTCAGAGATGAGCAAGGCTAGAATCTCGTTGATAAATTTTTTCCTTTCATTATCAAAGTCGTTCATTCAGAGGGAACAGAGTCAGAAGCAACTTCATTGGCAGCACGATCTAAAACAGGCTCATGGACAACATGATAGGCAATTGTCTCCGTGACACCTGAACTGGCTCCAGGGCCACCTCGCAAATCATAGGAAGAGTCATCTGCTTCCTCAAACGGAGCATAAGAAATAGGCCGGTAAACAAAAAGATCCCAATCACTGTGGCGCTGCTGGATATAATCTATCAGCTCCGACCTTCCATCAGCAACTTCGCAGGCCCGAGCTTTATCAGCAGACTCACAACTCCTTCTCTCTGGCTTCCCAACCTACCTTAGAGCTATATAGCTCCCCAACTGCTTTGGCCAGGCCCTCTTCAGAGATTACCTACTTGTGAGCTACCTCATCACGACGAGCACACTTGGAGTCACGCTCTTGAGCGAGTTCAGAAAATTGCGTCTGAAGGGCCTTTTGAAGCCCCGTTAGGCGAACTGCCTCAACATGCTCACAGACGTACACTCTAAGAATCAGCGGCATACCTCTCGATATTCGACAGACGCTTAGTAAACACAGCATGCTCTTTTAGCGACTTGTCTCACCATTCCCGAATATCCTTCAGTTCAGACAACAGCTCAGCTCGGACAACCTAGGCTTTGTCCAGACTCTTTTGGATCCTTTTTAGCTGGGATTCCAAAACTAACTGAACAACCAAAGCGCTGGTCATACCCTTTCGAGCCTCAACAAGCTGGGCCTCCAGATCGACCCAAGCGACTAATTGCTTGGTCAGCGAGTCCACTTTTTTACGGGCATGAGCAAACTGGGTCTCCTAGTCGGCGAACTTCGTCTCTAAGGAAAAATCTTATCTCGTACAAACTCCACCTCAGCACTCGCCATGCCAGCATGGGTCATCCCCTGATTACAAAACAACGCACGGGAATGAACAACAAAGTACAACGAAAAAACTATGTGGCAGAACAACCAAGTTATCAACTTACTAACATCACAAGCTGTTGGTCGCGAGTGATGTGTGCCTCCGCAGCCGCCTTCTCCAAGGGTAGTTGATTAGCCACCCAAGAGAAGTTCATCTTCATTTGATCAACGGTGGCAACCCTGTGATCCACCTCAGTATACCTTGGGACGTGACAGCTAACCCCGACCTTAGTATGAGGAGCCCCAGGACCAGGGACCAATCCCGCGCCTCTCGGGGGAGAGGGCTCAACAACTTGATTACCCTTAGACGCAGCAATAGAAGGAGGCTCAGACGAAACTTCAACTCCCTGAAAAATGGAAGGGCCACGGGCAGCGGTCTCAGGAGCGGATTGCTCTTCCACAACTGGTAGGCAATGAGCAGCAACCTTCGACGACGGTCACCCCATCTCCATCTCATAACGGACTAGACTCTCGGCGACTCCTCGTTGACGGTTAGGTCCACAATATCACTCTCCCCACCCTGGAGAGCAACAAAAGGAGGGGTGGACCCCAACTTGAGCTTTTTGGAGTGACGAGGGGGAGTAAGCATTCCCTCAAAGGCTTTCTTTTCCAAAGGGCTAGGCATCTTTGGCACCTTTCTCTTCTGAGACCCAGGTGTCAGCGCCTCTGTGCCTAAAGAAGAACCGGCAAGCATGGACAGGGCACGCCCCACGTCACCAGCCTCACCGAAAAACAATCCACTCTGCCTAATATTATCTAGATGGATAACTTCCAGAATAGGCATTAACGGCAGGGCAATGAAGACGTCTTTCAGCTTCTCCTCTTCAGAATAGAGGATGGTTGAGTCGGGCACCCCTAGTCAAAGACAACGAATAAGTTAGTAACTAACAGATATTAAGAGAAAAGTAAAAAAAAACTTACGAAGGTCCCCAAAGCGGCAAATGACTTTCAAGCTAGTAAAGGAGAATTACTCAGACTTCGCGGAGGCGAAAAAACAATTCATTTCCCAATCCTTCGAATCCTCAATCTAGCCAGTTAGACAACATGGCCTCCACACCCAGCAGACACCCTAGTTGTTCATCCTGATGGAAGCCAGGGAGTGGAGCAACCTTTTCATACAAATTCTAGCATCATTTGCCCTAATTAGAATGACAATCAGAATACCCCACCCGCTCGATATTATTTGAGTCGGGATAATGCCCAAATAATACAAGTAGCGCCAAATGACGCTGGGAACAAGGAATGACAACATTTCTATATATAATAATAGAATGAAAATGGGTTTGAGTTTACAAATGGACTTCCTTTGACATCTGATTTTTTTAATATATATGAATAATGATAAGAGGAATTAATTAGAATCAATAAATGGAAAGGGAATCTCGTAGGTAGGTGTGTGTTTGACCCTTTTGCGGATGACCTTTGGTGTTGGGTTTTTTCTATTTTAATTTTGATTGGGCGTTCACATCATTGCAAAAGGAAGAGTAAACTGTTGATGCCAAGGAATGGATCGGAGAGAGAAAATTGGTGAGAGGAGTTATTTCGATGAAATGATTTCAAATTTTGCAGATGGAGGGAGATTGATCGATGAGGAGTGGTGATAGTGCCACACACCAAGCCGCGATTCATGAAAGTAAAATGGTGGTTGATGATACATAAAAACGGTCACACCCCTGAGCCGTACACGTGTCATGATGATATCGAAAAACTACGAGTTCAAGCAACAACCCAATACAGATCCAACCCAAGCGGTTCTCAATCCGCTCAACTTCAGCCCGCCAAACAGACTCGGACTCTCACAGCATGCTATGCCCACACGACTCACAACTATCCTCGATACCCGTAAACCCTTTTCAGGCAAGCATATCGAGGATCTGCTTTGGACGGGCAACCACAGCTGCAATTTGCTTCCAATTAGGAAGCAAACACCAAAGTATCTCCCATACAGGGAAACTCCCTTCCACGAAATGCTCTCGGATTGGAAATTATTTACCTCGTATCTAGAAGCATTGAGCTAACATGGAACTTTCCTCCTACAACACGACTCCTTATTAGAGAGGGATCTTGATAAAGATCTCCTAATCTACGCCTACAATTACCTGGTTAAACTAGGACTCCTTGCACTATAAATAAGACATGAGGTTGGTAAGCTAAGGTATGCTACAAATTCCCTATTACAACATTACACCTTCCTTATATCAATGTCTGACTTTAGCATCGCAGTGCCATTGGCCACCCCACGGTGGTCAGTGGCTCACTTGTGCTACTTGTTCAGGTCAAACAGGTCAGCGGGACTGGGTCAGAGTAGGGAGCGAAAAACAATTGCATCAGTTTGGCGCCGTCCGTGGGGACGACATAGTTCTTAACTTTACATTAAGCGTCGTCTCCTACCAAAGCCCAAGGAAATGGTGACCACTAGATCATGCAACAACGAACTAGGGGACACGTCCAATGCTCCGGCTGTCCCTATACCAGTTTTTTCTATGCACGGGCAGTCTACTTACTCCCTTGCACCAACGGTAGATCCCAGAATCGAGGTGTTTGCATCCCAAATACAGCAGGTTATCAAGGCGGTGGAGACACTCACAAGACAGAATCCACCCCCTGCTACAAACCTCCACCTTTAGTGGACGATAGGGAGCGAGCACAGGAGAGCTAGGCCCCCGCCAGTTCATATTGGACTATGGGAGGTTGTGCGGCTAACGCTGGTCCAACCGCCAGGACAGAGAGGCTCGACCCCGAAAATCCCCTCCGCAGAGGAGTGCATGATCCAGACGTCCTGTATCGCCTTTCTATTCCGCCATTCGTATACCGGGTAACGAACGAGACCCTCCCAAGGAAGTTTACTCCTCCGAAGCTAGATTCCTACAATGGGACAACTGATCCCTTCGATCATCTACGCCACTACCAGCACGTGATGGCTCTCAAGGAAGGATCTGAATTAGTCATGTGCAGAACCTTTCCTACCAGTCTCAAAGGCTCTACCTGCATTGACGTGGTTCCACAGTCTTCCGCCGAAGTCAATTGATTCTTTCAAAACACTGGTGAAGGAATTTCTGACCCGCTTCGACGAAAGCAGGTGTTTCAGAAAAGGCCTGCACTACATACTCTCTCGAAGACAGAGGTGTGACGAGACGCTTCGAGATTATGTCACACGCTTCAACAATGAGCTAACCCTCATCGACGGGTGCAACGACGATACAGCCGTGACGGCCTTCACTGTGGGCCTTAGAGAAGGAAAGCTCTTCAAGGACCTCACCTTGGAGCCCCCTCTGGACATGGTGGAACTCCTCAAGAACGTTCATAGACACATCACCTTGGAGGAATCAAGGACAACCAAGAGGGAAACTGAAGGCGACAGAAAGCCCTCTGCTTTGAGGGATAAGAAGGAAGGAAAGAGACATGAGGAAGAGGAGCGGAGCAAGAGGAAGCACATTTACAACAGACTGGATCCTGATCGCCTCAGGCCAGAGAAGTCATCCAACTACGTTGGATCTAGTGCCGTGACACCCCTAAATGTTAGTCTGTTGAATGTACTCAACTCCATGAAAAATTGGAAGGAATTGAAATGGCCCTCGAAGACACGCGGATACCATGTCTGAAGGGATAACGACAAGTACTGTGCGTACCACAAAGAAGGAGGCCACAACACCAATGACGGCAAAAGTCTGAAGTATGAAGTAGAGTATTGGATCCGCAAAAGCAAATTGAAAGACTTCCTGAAGTCTGAGAAGCAGCTAGAATAGACCAGGGATAGGGAGGAGTTAGTCAAAGAGGTAAAAAAAAGGAGACTCCTGGGATAGTATACGTCCTTTATGGAATCAGACCGAATGAAGACCAGTCGCACAGGTCCCGCAAACGGACCCTGTTGGATATGCGAACACAACCCGCAGACGAAGACAAACGCGTTTGCTATTCAAGAATTCAGAATCCCATTCCCATTTTGACCTTCATGGACAGGGACATAATGACGCCTTGGTCATCTCTGTGTCCATCGCAAAGTGGGAAGTGAAGAAAGCCTTCGTTGATACAAGAAGCTCATTCAACGTTCTATTCTACAATGTTTTCCACAGTATGGACCTCAAGGAGGAAAGCCTAACGCCATTAGAGCACTCGCTGATAAAATTCAGTAGGGACAACTGTTTCCCCGTTGGAAGAATAAGGCTAGCTACAGTAGTTGGAGAGCCACAACTAAGGAAGGTCCTATTTCTAGACTTCATGGTGTAAGAGGCACCATCGTCCTACAACCTCATCTTGGAAAAACCGTGGCCACACAAAATGGAAGCGGTGGTCTCCACCATTCACCAGTGTGTTAAGTATACTCTTAACAACTCAAAAGGACTATACATGGAGACCAACCAGCAGCACGAGGTTGCCACTACACCGCATTGAAACAGATAGAGTGCTTCCAGATCTACCTACATCATGCATAGTAGCCTGACCCAGTGCAAGGCTCAAAATCGGAAAGGGCACCATTTTCGACGGTACAGCAGCAGTCAACTCACCTGCCCAGTGAGTCGTAACGGAAATGGCATGCGGGAACACATCCCCCCGACATTTTGTCGATGCGGTGATCTGCCCCTTTGCTAGGTTTTCTCTTTAGTGACCTATGTAACGCCTCGACAGTCCACTAAATGATCTGCGAAAGCTATCCTAATTCACTTTGAAGCCAATATCAATTTATCTTCATCAACAGTTAGTTTGCTTTAAGTTGTTTGTTTCTCTTTCCGTAGTCAATTCACAATCATTTAAGAAATAAAACAAGAATTTCATAAACAAACTCTATTGATTATTGGAAAGATGTAACAAGCACCTTGAGGCAGATATAAAAAACTACATACTGCGAATGCCCTGAAGTGGATACAAAAAATTACATACTGCGGGCGGTCTGCAAGTGAAAGCAAAGATAAAAGCTCTCGACCCCTTCCGAAGATGACAACAGAGTCAAGAGAATGCGAGATGCTCAACCCCTTCCCAAGATAAAGACAAAATATAAGAGGAGATTGAAAGGACTGAGCGAACGGATTGCTCCATCACATCGCCTCATGGAGACACCCTTGTTGCGACATTGAACACCTCCCAAAGAGCTCTGATCTCCTTCAGGAACATCTAACCCCTTCTCACCTCCTCGAACTGTTTCAAAGCGAGCGGATAGGATGGCCGCAAGTGGTCTCACAATGCTGCCAAGGGAGTCCACTTTTCACACATGCGATACCCGTTGTGACTAAGAGATACCACACCCTGTAGACATCGCACATCAACCAGCACTTCGATCAACCACTGGTCAGCCATGGGATCCGAACGCACGAGGATACAAGTGGTAACATGTAACACTAGCGAATCTCCTTTGGTAATAAATCTATACTGCTTCTACGCAATATGAGAAGGAATTATTAGACCTCAACGGATCAACTATGTGCCCCCCATATCAGGTGACCACGCATAACGGAAACTTTCGCCTTGCTTGAACGGCATAAACATCATAACACTCGGAGACTCCAGACATGGAAATACAGCTTCAGCCTTTGGAAAACCCATATCATCATCTTCAGCCTTTGGAAAATTCAAAATGTCTTCTTCAAACAAAAACATTACAGGAGATAAACTCTGCAAAAGATATTGCCTACAACGATTGGAAAACACTATTATATAGACATAATGGTTCACCAAACGGGCACTCAAGCTTTAAATGCCAAGCATTGAATAGCGTCTGAAAAACATAAAGACGATGGTTCCCAAGGAAATTACACAGAACATGACAATCAATTAATGGCGCTGCACGCAACCCCATCAATTGAAGGGGAGTAACCGATACTCAACCGTCACACAACCAGCACCGTACACGTGTCACCACACGATCTACACTAAACACACAACGCACCATGCAGAAAACCCTAGCCCTTCTTCTGCGGACCCAACCTGATAATCAAACAACACCCCGTCGCATGCATGGCACGAGCACCAGAAGATCCGAGTCAACCCTGGCATACGGATCGTACTAGTCAACCTTGGCATACGGATCGTACCTACAGATCACTAGTTGGTTTAAGGTAACTTATTTTACACCATGTGCCACGCGGATGGATCAGGTTCACACGCCCCTTAGCAGACGGAACCTTCTTTGAAACCAGGCGATCTTAGGGGGGGGTATTCAATCATGTATTTTAATAGATTCTGAAAGATTTTAAAGTCCATTAAAATATAGGGGTATTCAATTAAGGATTTAAAACAATACAATGAAATCCAAGGGTATTCAATCATGGATTTTAAATGATTTTTTTATAATCCATTAAAATCATGGGGTATTCAATCATGGATTTTAAACAATACAATAAAATCTAGGGGTATTCAAACAACAGGAGATTTTAATGGATTTGTTGACTTGATGGACTTTGAAGGATTTATTTGTGAAAGATATAAATATCAAAGTCATTTCCAAATCCGGCCTGTTACCCTCGAATTTCAAATACAGCTCTCTCTCTCTGCAAAAAACTCTCAAAAACACTCGAGAGAGCTCTCTCTCTCGTTCTGTTCTAATGGCTACTTCATCAATCTCTGCAACCCTTTCACTTCTCCAACTCACCAACCCCATTCTCCCTCCCTCCTAATCGATCTGAAACTCTGGAAACCCTTATTTCGTCTCTATCTCACACTCGCTCTTTTCGACACAGAGAGACAGCAAAACAAACCAAAAATTGACCTCTCTAGGTTTTACTTCAATTTTTAATTCTACAGAGAGATAATGGTGGGGAAGCAGAACTGAGATGGTGGCGGTTATCACTAACTCCATCTCCATTTCCGTTCTCCTTGAGAAGCTTACTAGAGGAGGAGGTCCTCTGTTGCTTATTCTTTTTGTATTGGTGGCGGTGGTGTTGTTTGCTGTGCGATCCGCTCAAGGGGGTTTCCAAACTCCGCCCCATTTCTAGTCTGTTTTCATCAGCGCAAGACAAGGGTTTCGGTTCAATTTGCCTTCTATGTGCCGAGTGCGAACGATGATGATGGTGATTCCTTGAGAAAAGTTCGGTAGAGGAGGTTACGGTGGCTCCATGTTTGGGGAGAGGGCATTTGGATGTGGATGATGATGATGATGGAAGGTGAAGATCACCAGATGATGAAGATGAAACAACCGGAGACATGAACCTAGAGCTCACTTCCCTCACTCGTAATCTGCGAGGAGGAGGATGAGCCTGAGGCGGAGGGACCGGAGTCATGGAGATCTTCTGCTGCTGCTGTTGATCTGGAAACATTGAACACACTTTTGCCATTTTTTGTTGAAATGATGTAGAGAAAATGAAAATCAACAAGAATCCAATCTCCAATTCAATCAATCGGATTGAGGAATTTGATTTTCTGCCCTAATCTTGATCTCGAGGGTTTGAATTCATCGATCAATTAACCATCAGAACACAGGAATTTTCTAACTTTCTAGTAGAATTAACCATCTATGTTCAAAAATTGCTTTAAGAAGACATGTTCATGTCTCACTTATTCACCTTCAGAATGCTTTTTAATTATGTTACTTACTAATAGTTGTCTGCCTCTCATTTCATCATTCTAGCCTCCTTTTTTATCAGTGGGCATACTTTTTCCATTAACATGTAAACATGAAAAAAGAAATAATGACACATCATACTAAAAAAGCAAGTAGTAACAATTTCTCATAGAAATCTCGGAAGAGATGAGAAGATATGGCTTGTTAGATTACAAGAACTCACATGCATCCACTTACCTGTTGAGTAATCTCAATTGATTGCAGTGGAAGCAAAGTAAAGGATTGGAACAGAGCTACTTAGACAAATAGATGTTATAGTTGTATAATTATATCAGTGAGTGCCTGGGGTTTGTTCGCGTAGAGAATTTTGCTTCATGAAGCTTTGCCAAGTTCGAAGTTGGTGTTTGCGAGCTCGATGGCATCACTCTATCAAAGACTTGATGTCCCTAGTCAATGTTCAAAGCACTTTCTTTTGCCAATAAGAATAATAGAAATCCATAACAATCCTTTATAAAATTCATAAAATCCAATAATAAAAATCCATTAAAATCCAGTGGATTTTGTAAATTCCACAAAATCCAGTCACTTAAAATCCATTAAAATCCAGTGAATTCTGTAAAGTCTTTCAGACTCTATTAAAATCCATGAGATTTAAAGTCTTTCAAACTCTATTAAAATCCATGATTGAATACCCCCCTGTTAGTTAGCCATGACTGATGACGATAGATTCTAATTCATCCTGACACCTAGTCAGCCTAGCGTAGGCCTCAACGGTTTAGGAAGTGGGAGTCTAATCAGTGCTATCACGCCTGGTGACGACGACTTGCCAGGGATCATTGTCCCCTTCGCGGATAGTGATCGTTGAACCTAATCAAGAAAGCATAGCTGGGGACGACTAGCGACGAAAGCTTCAGATCAAACCCTAGACTTGTAGCCCCCAATGCAAGGGTGTAGATAGTCTAAAAGGTGAGAGCTCAATCAGTCCCGAACTGATTCCTACGGCTCACCACGGGACCATCGCTCTTCAGCGTGGCTGCTGAATCACCAACCCTAGACTTGTAGCCTCAGCGCAAGGGTGTAGATAGTCTAGAAGGTGGGAGCTTAGTCAGTCCTAAACTGATTGCTACGGGACTGCTGCTTTTCAGCGCGACCGTCGAAACACTCCCAAATTTGTAGCCTAGTGGACTCATGTGTAGATAATTTGGATGGTGGGAGCCTAGTCAGTCCTGAATTGATTCCGACGGCTTGCCACGGGACCACTGTTTTTAGCGTGATTGCCAAACCCTATCGAATTTGTAGCCCCCACCGTGTTGGGAGGGCGTCGATGGTTCAAAAGGTGGGAGCCTAGTCAGTCCCGAACTGATTCTGACGACTTTCCATGGGACTACTGCTCTTTAGCCTGTTCGCCAAACACTTACTCCCCGAATGTGTCCTCCGCCTTGATCGATCATAGATGATTCGAATGGTGGAAGCCTAGTCAATCCCGAACTGATTCAAACGGCTTGCCACGAGACCACTGCTCTTCAGCCAGGCCGCCAAACCCTTACTTCCCGAATCTTTCGTCATAAATGATTCGAATGGTTGGAGTCTCAAGTAGCTCGTCACACAGCCTCCGTTGTCCCTCTCAACCAGTGGACGCAAATATGAATTTAGCCAAGTCAGTACCTTCACATTCAAGCAGATTGGCATCCTAACATTGGAAAAGGCCACTCACGCTAATACAAAGATAGTATAGCTGGTACCCGCATAAAAATTGATTAGGATGCCGACCCGAGGTCATTCACACTACAAAGCGAACTCAGCACGAACTCTCTGACATGAACACTCGACCACCACAGCTCGCCCAAGGCAACAGCTGCAGCCGACTAGTGAGACAAACAAGCAATGACCAAGGTCATTCACACTACAAAGCGGTCAAGCCCTCGCACATTTGTATCAATAAGTTCGCACTCCAGCAGCTCCAACTTACTAGTCAGCGGATCAACCTGAGACTGCTCGGTGGCCAGAATTCTCTTCACAACACTGAGTTCATGACACCCCAGCTTCTTTGTCTTCAGCCTTCTTAGCGTCCCAGCCAGCGGCCCTTGAAGCGTTATCTTCAACAAAGGATTGCAACTTAGAATGCGCTTTATCCGCAGTCTCCTGCGCAACCTCGACTTCTCGACGTATCCAGCTCAGCTCCTGCCTGAGTTCGTCCCACTCGGACACTGTCTCTGCCAGTTTGTGTTTAAGGTCTTCCAGACGAGCCCTCTGAGCCTTAGCGACCATAGTTAATGTTACACATCCAACCGCATCTTTTCGGATTGTTTCTTAAGCCACTCAATTTCATGGAGCGCATCAGAATACAGCGTCTGCACATACGATAAGACACGCTCCAAGATGTACACTTTCTCATGAGCCACCTTGACTTCCATTCCAGTAACGGCTGCATGGCTCATATGAGACATACCCAGCAAAAGGTACTTCAAACCCTTATCCATACACCCTTCAACCAAATCCTCCTCGGGTTTCGGAGCGTGGTTCATCATCCAGTTGGGACGCCTGCTTATATGCTTCCTCTAAGCATACTTTATATCCACCTCTCGGTGCCAGACCTACGAGCTTCTATTCACCAAGTCCGGTGCAAACAAGCTTATCCGTGCATTAGGATGAAGCGTCCCTTAATCTGGAACTACACCATCCCCACCCTTCACGGTCACCACCATCCTCAGACTCTCATCCGTGGCTTTTCCTTTATCAAGAGTAGCCGACCCTTTACTGTGAGATGGCTCAACAGGATCCGGAGGAAGAGAAGGAAATGAAGTATCCAAAGGGCCCTCCAACACTTCCAACCGTGGCCTTCGATGAGACGGTGAACCATGCGGACTACAGGAAACACGACCATTCTCAGGAAAATCATCAGTGGGGCGATCAAGTACCACTACCTTGGACAAATCTTCAAAAGGGCCTTTGTTGCGAGCTTAACCGGCCTAAATAAACATGGTAATTTGACGCACTTGTAATAATCGCAAGTGCACGGTTTCTAACTGGTAGACAACGGCAGGTACGGGTGGATCCCATGAGGAAGGTGGATTAAATTGAATTTAATAATTTAATTAAACTAATTTGGAGAAAAATGGGGTTACAGTGTTTTTAAAACTAAACTAAAAATAAATTAAAAATAAAATAAAAGGAAAAGATGGATGAGATGGATTTTGAGGGGTTTGGACTCACCGATGAGTTAGCAAATATATTTAAATCTAAATTACTGAAATTATAAACGAGAAGCTTTAGGGATGAGGATCCCTTGCTTACACCGAAGATGTGATCATTAAAATCCAATTCCAATCATATCAAATTTCTGTCAAACATGAACAATTTATCTCAAGCAAATAAACTCTTACCAAGCATTAAGTGTTTTTCTAGGGCACACTTAATTAAAATTCAAGCTCAATATTTGTTAGCACATGCTTTGAATATTGATAAAATGTGAATCTAACTACCAAACATATCAAGTTTTAATCGAACATGAAAGGTGAAAGCAATTTATCAAATTTCTGAAATAAAATTGTAATTAACAATAAAAAATTTAAGTCAGTAAAATAAATTAAACTAATTTATACAACCCTTTTGGTTTGTCGCCGCCTCGGTGTGGTGGTACTCAGCAGATCAGCAGGGGTGCAGTGGTACTCAGCAGATCAGCAGGTTGCAAACAACCAACTATTTTGAAAAATAATTGGTTCCCTCCAGAAAATTGCGCTCATCTGCGCCTTCGTCTTCGCTCCTCGCGAGCTCTTTCTCCCTCTGAACGACTCTGGTACTATTGCGAGCTCTGTTTCGTGGTGGGTGATGGCTGTGGGAAGTGGCTCTAGTGGCGGTGATGGCGGCTCGCGTTGTTGCTTCTCTGTTCCAATTCACTCCGATTGCTGCCCGGCTAGTAGTATGCTCTGTTGTGAGGTGGTTTCGTTGCTGAAGATGAAGAACAAGCAGAGAGAGAGAGGGACCTCCAGTGATGGTACTCGGGCTCTACTGTTGCTCCTGTTCTTTTGTTGCGCTGCTACTCAAGTGATGGGTGGTGTTGGATATTTGTGACGGTGGTCGAGAGAGAGGGAAACAGGGAGAAAGATAGAGAGGTTGCAAAACAAGACAAGAAGAATCGAGGTGAGGATGAGGTCTGCTGCTGTGTGGTGTGATGGAACAGGGAGAGGAACGTGATCTGTTGCTTTATGTGGTGCGTGAAAGATGATGGTGGTGCTCGGTGGTGGTGGTGGTTGTGTGGCATGATGGAACAGGGAGAGGGAGAGATGGTCTGGACAGAGAGGGAGTGAGAGATGGATGGTTGGGTGTGATGAAAATCACTTTGTGAAGGAAGGAGGATTTGTTTTTTGCTATTGAGGCTTTATTCCCTTCTCCTTCTTCCCTTTCACATTCATTTTCTATTGTATTTATAGATAATGAACAAAATGAATAGAGATGAGATAAAGGGATGATTCATGGAGTGAATCAAGGTAAAATCAAATATGAATATGGGATAAATGAGAGAATATTCTTTGGGTTTGAGTTTATGGGCTTGGTTTTGAGTTTAGGTTATGGGCTTAGGCTATTTTCACCTCCACTTCCTCTGAAGTCACCGTCTGAGATTTGTTCATTTCATTTTTCTTCGATTTCTTCATTATTGCTCCAAATTCTACAAAACACAAAAATTTAATAATTAATCTAACATAAGATAAAACAAGGATTAACAAAATTATAATAAGAGGTAATAACGTTATAATTATGTGATTATCAAATACCCCCAAACCTATATTTTGCTAGTCCTCGAGCAAAACAAAGAAAAGAAAACCACAAATAAAATCCTAACTCACTTTCGCAGGAATCGTCGATTGCACTTACCTTTGAAAACGTGCAACAAGGCTTTGAACCCCTAGATTACCTCTAGGGGGCGAGTTATAGTATCGTGAGGGTTTCCAGAAAATGTTACCCACAAACATTACCGACTCAACAAAACTTTGTCAAACAGTGTTCATTTTAAAACTTCAAGAAATGCAAGAAACCAACAATGTCATTTTAGTGTATCAACAAATCTCCAAATAATTTAATATTCTCCAAAGGTTAGAAAAAATTCACAATCATCCTCAACTCAATGTGTGTGTGTGGATAGCACTATCAACATAACTTTTTATTTCAGAGTAAAACAATGACTAAATCTCCTGTAGAAAGTTTGTTTTGACTTCAAACCTCTCATGTCACTCACAATAAAACACTAAGAGATTTGGTATTTCACTCAGTTTATATGTGAGGAAAAGAGTAAATAATGGAAAAAAATCATCTCACATATAGTAATATGAAGAACGGACTTTTCAAGAATGGAATGAACATGATCTCATGGAAAAGAATATCAATTACTTTTGGGAATGTTGAATCAAATACTATAGGTCTTGGTTATTAAATCTCCACATCTACGGAACCAACCTTTACCTAAGATCAACTAGGACTTTGTTGGGTTGTAACGGGGCTTGGGTAATGGTTAATAAGGAATGTCAAAGGATTCTAACAGAAATTTCTAGGAATGTATACACCCATTCACGAACAATTAGGGCTGTCAAGAATAAACCAATGTTGTACACCATCATTTTTTTTCTTCATTCTCACATTTTTATCCCCATTGAGGAATCATTTTTTTTTCACATAGAAGATTTATGAAATATCTCATATTTTGCTCTTTAATGCCCTTTTTACACCAAGTATATCCATCCATACACATTCTCAGAAAAGTTGGGTAAAGGTTAATGGGTTAACAAATAAAAGTTATTTTAAGGCTCAAAAGGCTACAAAAAAGTTAATGTTATGGGTAAGTTAAAGGGCTAGTTAATGGTCTAAAGAAAGAAAAGGAAAAAAATGCCTAGATCATTTCCTAAATTCGGGTCAGTATTATGACATCTCAATTGAATAAGCCAAGAAGTTCTAGTGTAATAATTCAATTTTGATGTCATTCCCAAAGCAATTGATCAGAAAATGAGAATAATGAGATCATCAATGAGATAATACGGACTCAAGAAAAATCAGAGTTTATGTATAACCCTCGAAAAAATAGAAAGGTTCAAAACTTTCAAGGTTAAGTCTCCACTATTATTCTAAGGTTTTCTAGTATATACTTCACTCATCAACTTCAAGTTATGCTAACATGGCTCATGGTGCAAGGATAATCGAGTTGAAAAATCTTATAAACTAGATCTAACTTAAGGATCATACTAAACTTTCAGTCTTTATCAATATACCAATATGTCAAGGTGGCTTGCATTTTCTTGAGCATAAAACATTTAAAATCCATTTTCAAAATCACAAAAGACCAAGTTTTCTTGACAGAAATTTTTTTTTATTTTTTTATTTTAAGAATAAGAAAAGAAAACACTACGAAAAATTCACCAACTCATGAACCCTACTCCCAAACCTAATCCAAACATTGTCCTCAATGTTTAACAAAATAATTTTGACAAATGAATGAAATAAGTACATGAGAGGAGGTTAGAACAATATTACCGCGGTGAAGATTTTACCAATTCTCACAAGTAATCCACCGATGAGAGCTCAGAGACAAAAGAATTGTGGATTAGTTAATAGAGATAGATAAAATACACATTCAACATGCACCTTTACAACAAAAGTTGGGCTGCCTCCCAGTAGCGCTTGGTTTAACGTCATCAGCCCGACAAATATTCTTCCTAAAAAATGGTGTATCTAAAAGTGGAGAGGAAGAACATGACAAACACTTAGTCCATGGTCGTATATCAACAACCTGAACAGTTGAGGATCAGTCCACCCAAATATAGCAATCACATGAGGCACCAAATACACTAGGACATCCCAAAAGTGACCAGTAGTCATACACAACAGAGGATTCTTGCGTGCTCCAAAAAGGGAACATCCTAGGTCTGGTTCCAAATCAGAAGATTGAATAATTTTTACAATAGGATGGTGAAAATTGAAATCCTCACTACAGAACAAGGGATCGGTGAAAGTAGCCTCAGTAAATGGGAATGTGATGCAAGTAGATGAGACGATGGATATATCAGGTGGTACAGGCTCATCACATGAATCACATTGAGATATTGGTGTAGACAACTCAATGACACCCATATCAGGCATTTCTACCCGATTTTCAACCAGTTTTTCATTTTTAAGGGTAGTAATACATTGGACATCTTCATCATCTGGCTCAGATGTGCCACTAATTGCGAATTTACCTTTTTGATTAAAAATAGGTTGATTAGAGAATTTTTCTGACTCTATCTCAAGAAGTGACTTAGCTATCTGACTCATAGTCATCTCAAGTTTTTGGATAGCTTGGGAGTTTTGTTGAGAAATAACTGTCAATTCTGTAATATCCTGAAAATTTTGCTCAAACATTTCTCCTGTTTGCTTTATAAAAAGGTTAAAAATATCTTCTAACCTTGATGTGTTGGATGGAGGAACAACTTGATGAAATTGAGACTCATTATCAGGAATGAAAGCTTGAGGAGTTTGAGGAGTGTCGAGAGGGCCTTCATGGTACTGACCATGAGCCCATGAGAAGTCAGGATGATAGGCTAAACCTGGGTTGTAATAATCTAAATATGGATCATAATCAGGTTGTTGCATGTCATAAAATGAATTGACTTGCTCTAAAAAATAGGCTGGATAATCCCTTGTGTTCATTTTTTTAATTATTTATTTATTTATTTATTTATTATTATTTTTTTAAATCATTAACTCTAAAAATATACACAGACTCACACACAATCAGCAACCAATAAATGCACAAGAAAGATGTCTCCCTAAGCAATCAACGTTTTTGAGATCAATTATCTTTTTATCTTTGGGGGACAATTATTTCTTATGTAATCTTTATGACAGAGCAATGGGTGCTACAAGTTGATCCTAAGAGTGTACACTTTACACCGCAAAGTTCAAAATCAGTAGGCTAGAATTTTGTTTCAAAGAAACCGAATTATCGCACAAGAGAAGAAAGTTACAATGGTCCAATTAAGTACTTCCTTGTGCTACCGCTCTGTAAGCTAGTAGATGTGAGAACGATGTGATGTTAGATGTACACTTGAGGCTTGTGTTCCTAACCAAAATGGTTGGTTACACCAATTATTTCTGTGGATCGTAGCTTACTTATGACTCGGCGTACCGGGTAAATTACCCTTGTGGCAGTGGCCTCTCGAAGTTCATTGAATGATTAAACCCATCGTCACTTTTAGCTTTTGTCAAACACAACAATTATTGGATTCACTTTGGTCTTGGTTGTCTTATGAACACCGTACCTAAAAGATGGCTCTATCTAACTTGCTAATTTATTTTAATTATATTTGGCTATTGGTTGCACACAGCTGGAGTGATGAGGTGGGGATATCAAGTCCCACCAGTTTCTATTTAGAAGCTTGGTATGCTTATTATGAATTACTAAAGTTTAGCATCCACAATTACAGAAATTAAACAACCAATCACACAATTTCAAACAATTACACAAAGCACTCGGGTCGCTAATACATTGCGTGTGATAGAAGTACTTACAGCGTGCGTATTCCGTTCTGCACAAAAAGTTAGCACAATTAAAAAAAAATGTTCGACTTCTTTTTATCCGTTTCAATCAGCACACAAGCATATGCAATCAAATTACCGGTCTTGGTCTAAGAAGTCGGATTTCTAAATCATAAAAAAAATTATTGGGTAACAATTAAAATTGTTTCCCTATAATTTCTTTTGACTTGGAAAATGATTAAAAATGGAAAACAATAGAGTTTACAAAAATTATTACACCACACACTCGTAAAACGAGGTGAAAATAAAATTAAAACTCTCCTCACAAAATAAAAAAAAATTAAAATTAAAATTTGCTTGATGTTTGCAGGATCGTCCAATTTTCTCGATAAGCGTGTATTCTGCAAAATCAAACAAATAACACGAGATGAGTGTAAAAAGAACTTAACAAAATAAAAATAATTTTTTTTAAAATTAGTGAAAATAAATCTTAAATTCAATTACAGCGCTACCTTCGACGGCAACGGCGCCAAAAACTTGTTGCGGGTTTAACCGGCCTAAATAAACAGGCTAATTTGACCCACTTGTAATAACCGCAAGTGCACGGTGTCTAACTGGTACACAACGGAAACTACAGATCGATCCCACGAGGAAGGTAGATTAAATTGAATTTAATAATTTAATTAAACTAATTTGGAGAAAAATGGGGTTACAATCTTTTTAAAACTAAACTAAAAATAAATTAAAAATAAAATAAAAGGAAAAGATGGATGAGATGGATTTTGTGGGGTTTGGACTCACCGATGAGTTAGCAAATATATTTAAATCTAAATTACTGAAATTATAAACGAGAAGCTTTAGGGATGAGGATCCCTTGCTTACACCGAAGATGTGATCATTAAAATCCAATTCCAATCATATCAAGTTTCTGTCAAACATGATTTATTTATCTCAAGCAAATAAACTCTTACCAAGCATTAAGTGTTTTTTTAGGGCACACTTAATCAAAGTTCAAGCTCAATATTTGTTAGCACATGCTTTGAATATTGATAAAATGTGAATCTAACTACCAAACATATCAAGTTTTAATCGAACATGAAAGGTGAAAACAATTTATCAAATTTATGAAATAAAATTGTAATTAACAATTAAGCATTTAAGTCAGTAAAATAAATTATACAACCCTTTTGGTTTGTCGCCGCCTTGATGCGATGGTACTCAGCAGATCAGCAGGGGTGCGGTTGTACTCAGCAGATCAACAGGTTGCAAACAGCCAACTATTTTTAAAAATAGTTGGTTCCCGCCAGAAAAATCGTGCTCCTCTGCGCCTTCGTCTTCGTTCCTCGCGAGCTCTTTCTCCCTCCGAACGGTTCCGGTACTGTTGCGAGCTCTGTTTTGTGGTGGGTGATGGCGGTGGGAAGTGGCTCTGGTGGCGGTGATGGCGGCTCGCGTTGTTGCTTCTTTGTTCCAGTTCACTCCGATTGTTGCTCGGCTAGTGGTATGCTCTGTTGTGAGGTGGTTGTGTTGCTGAAGACGAAAAACATGCATAGAGAGAGATGGGAGAGAGGGACCTCCAGTGATGGTACTCGGGCTCTACTGCTGCTCCTGTTCTTTTGAAGAATCGAGGTGAGGATGAGGTCTGCTGCTGTGTGGCGTGATGGAACAGGGAGAGGGAGAGGAACGTGATTTGTTGCTTTATGCGGTGCATGAAAGATGATGGTGGTGCTCGGTGGTGGTGGTGGCTATGTGGCGTGATGGAACAGGGAGAGGGAGAGATGGTCTGGACAGAGAAGGAGTGAGAAATGGATGGTGATGAGATGGGTGTGATGAAAATCACTTTGTGAAGGAAGGAGGATTTGTTTTTGGCTATTGAGGTTTGATTCCCTTCTCCTCCTTCCCTTTCACATTCATTTTCTATTGTATTTATAAATAATGAACAAAATGAATAGAGATGAGATAAAGGGATGATTCATGGAGTGAATCAAGGTAAAATCAAATCTGAATATGGGATAAATGGGAGAATATTCTTTGGGTTTGAGTTTATGGGCTTGGTTTTGAGTTTAGGTTATGGGCTTAGGCTATTTTCACCTCCACTTCCTCTGAAGTCACCGTCTGAGATTTGTTCATTTCATTTTTCTTCGATTTCTTCATTATTGCTCCAAATTCTACAAAAACACAAAAATTTAATAATTAATCTAAAATAAGATAAAACAAGGATTAACAAAATTATAATAAGAGGTAATAACGTTATAATTATGTGATTATCAGCCTTCTATCGGAATGGCCCCACACGAATCAGCGCCAGCAGTAGCCGCTATTGCAACCCATTCCAGACTGTCATTTAGAGCTTCAACTTGCGCGTCACTAAGTTTCGATCCATTTGTGACTCCCGCCAATCGCAGATAATCTTCCTCCAAGTCGAGAATGTTAGACTCCGCCTCAACAGGCCTAGCAGACTCGCTCTCCTTTCTCAATGGAGCGGGTCGTGCTGAAGATGAACCAGTTCTAACATGGAACTTCTTCTTTATAAAGGAAGCAAGCGTCTCAGACGGCTCTTCCACATCAGATAGGACAAGAGCATTGGCCCTAGCAGCCTTCTTTTTTCTGGAAGAGGCCCCATCTTCCGACTTGATGCGTGTCTCTCGGTACAACGTGGGGGCTACGTGTCAATTATCCCATAGCCCAATGCAGATGAAGTTGGAAACTCTGATTACATCAATCACCTCTCTTTGAGGCAAGTCACGAAATTTCTCCATGATGGTTCGCTCCTCCAAAGTAAGAGAAGTAGTGGGGAACCTCCCTACAGAAGAATATGAGCAACGGTTAGTCAATCTATCGTCAAGCACATCAAAGTTTCAAAAAGAGTCAAACTTACGAAGTGGTCTCAACTGTAGTTCGAGCGGACAACCCTTGCATCGGAAATACTTTGAATCTGCAAGGGCTAAGAAACAAAAAATTTGCTAAAACTTGAAGTCATCAGGCAGTTTACCAAAACACTTCGGCGTCCTCAACTTACAGATAGCATTGCTCTGCAGTCGAGGAGCGGTAAGCAACTGGATAACCTATGGTGTCACACTAACGCCGACCTCCTTACCACGGAGCAAAATCATGAGGATAACCTTGTATTCGTTGGGGCCCAACTGAGATGGGGGAATCCCTAGCTGACTCAAGAACTCCCAGATCACGTCCAGAACTTGGAAACGCACTCCAATTTGAAGCATCCCCTGGTGTAAACAGATAAGACCATCTGAAGGCGACATTTGCGCCTGGTTGCTCGTTAGGAAGTACAACGATAAATCCTCTGGGGCTCCAAACCTAGTACAGATTTTAGCAAGACTAGGTTCATACAACAACCTGTCTTCAAAAAACTCTAGGCCCTTGACCAAGACAACATCATCAAGAAGATCTTCTCGGGCCATAAGGAATACGAACAAACTCTTCTAATCAAATCAATATCTTCGAAAGCAAGAAAAGTAAAAGAGTCAGACTTGCACTGCAGATGACTTATATAGGCGATGTGTTCCCGCCTATTTTCCGTCAAACCAATGCACTTTCAATTCATGCAGCGCGCGGCTCAAGCAACGACTAAGCTTCAATCATCATGAGCGGCACATCCCTTCAAGATATGACTTAGCGAACGGATGTGACGGTCTACTAACTCGAGGGGAGTAGCTGATGATACATAAAAATAGTCACACCATAAGCCATACACGTGTCATGATGATCTCAAGGAACTATGGGTTCAATCAACAGCCCAATACGGATCCAACAGGAGCGGTTCTCAGTTCGCTCAACTTTGGCCCACCAGACAGGCCCAGACTCTCACAGCATGCTAGGCCCACGCGTCTCACAGCTATCCTCGATACCCGTAAGCCATTTTCAAGCAAGTATCTCAAGGATCTTCTACGGACGGGCAACCACAACCGCTCTTTGCTTCAAACTAGGAAGCAAACACCAGGGTATCTTCCACACAAGGAAACTCCCTTCCACATAATGCTCTCGGATTGGAAACTATCTCCCACGTATCTAGGAGCACAGAGCTAACAATGAACTTCCCTCGTACAGCACGACCCCTAATTAGAGAGGGATCTCCATGAAGATCACCTCCCTAATCTACGCCTACGATGGCCTTGTTAAACTAGGACTCATTGCACTATAAATAAGACATGAGGTTGGTAAGATAAGGTACGCTAAAAATTCCCTGTTACAACATTACACCTTCCTCAGATCTTTGTCTGACTTTAGCATCGGAGTACCATCGGCCACCCACGGTGGTCTGTGACTCACGTGTGCTACTTGTGCAGGTCAAACAGGTCAGCGAGACCAGGTCAAAGCAAGGAGCGAAAAATGACTACATCAGTGTTATTAGTTAGATGGTTATTTAATAGCGGTGGGGGATGCATATAATAGCAACTTCCTAAACAAATGGACATATTTTGAGCTCTAACCTTTTTTCCATGTTCAAAATAATAAATTAAATTTCATTTGAATTGATAAACACGTCTAGTTACTTTTCTACTAGACTTTAAGACAACTTTATTCGTTCAAATAATCGTTATTTCTAGCACAATCTAAACGAGAAAGGATTTGAGCGGACAAGTGGACTTCTTTTGGGCTCTATTTTTTTTTTCAAATTTATAATGATAAAGGGGTCAATTGGAATCAACAAGGAGTTACAGTTAATTTCAATTACAATGTAACCTCAATATAACTTTGTTTGCTCAGTTGAACATCATTTGTGACTATCTGAACATCATTTCACACTATCTAAATGAAATGGGATTTAAGTGAACAAATGAACTTTTCTAACAAATTCCGACCTATTGGTTTTTGCAATGTGATTATCCTAGTGGCGGAATCCCTTTCCCGTATGCTCGCACAAGCTGAATCCAACAAAACTTTGAAGGGTATTCACCTTCGCTGCCATTCCCTTTCTATCAGCCACTTTTTTATGCTGATGACCTCATGCTTTTCTGTAGAGCATCCATTGTGGAGGCGCATTCTGTCAAATATCTCTTATCAGCTTACTGTGCGGCTTCAAGCCAAGCAGTAAACTATAATAAAACTTCGGTTTACTACAACTCCAATGTGCACCCCAAACATACCAAAATGATTAATAGAAATTTGGGCTCTAAGTTTTATAATCCTAAGGACAAATATCTTGGCTCACCTCTGCTTCTTTCTAAGAAAAAAGCCTTAGACTTTCATTTCTTTGTGGATAAAATCAATTCATTGTCCTCGTGGAAGGCTAAGATTTTATTAGAGACAGGCAAAACTGTGATGATTGAGGCGGTGGTTCACTCCATCCTAGTGTATACTATGCAAACATTCATTCTCATGTGCTCGATTACTATTCAAATTGATACTCTAGCCCGTAATTTCTAGTAGAATGGTACGGATAAAGGCAAACAAAACACCTTTGAACCTAGGACAAAATTACAATTCCACATCACTTGGGAGGCATTAATATCCAGCCTGCCAGACACAAGACTTCGACCCTTAAAGACAAATCTATTTGGCATGCGATTTTAAAACCTCAGAACCATTGCAATGCGCAACTGAAAGGTATTTATTTTCGAAATAAAAGTATCTTTCAGTTGTCCAACTCCAAACCTCCTTCCACGATATCCTTTGCGTGGAGAGTAAACTTGTCTGCCTTAATCATAATGAGAATCCACCTTCTTTGGTAGATTAGATCGGGTAATGAGATAAATTTATTGTTGGGTCAAATCGGGACTCCAGCTGGCAAATTACATCTCTTAGACTCCACATACCTCCCTAAGCACCTCCCTCACCAAATTAAGGGACCTCTGGACCTATCTTGACAGTCGAACCCCACTTTGGAACTCTAAACTTACATGTCTCTCTTTCCAATCCTTGTGGCCAGAGACATCCTCGATATTATCATCTGCCCATCCCCCTATCCAGATAGTCTGATTTGGAAGTTTGATAAAGATGATTGTTCTCGGTCAAGAGTGCTACCAAAACATTTCTCCTGGCAGATTTGGAACCTTCCATTTTTAACCTTGATAGTAGGTGCCTCCGCCCTAAAATATTACGAGAGCTTTGGAGAATCAAAGCACCAGCCAATGTTATTTTCCTATTGTGGAAAGTCTCCCAAAATATAGTGCCTACTATGTCTAACCTGACCGGTATTCATATGCCTATTGAAGATTGTTGCATCTTTTGTCATAATCACCAGGAGGATGTAGTACATATCTTATTTCTTTGTCCTGTGGTTCAGTGACTCCGGCTACTTTCCCCTCTCTCAATTAATTGGATTTTTGCCAATGTTACAACTCAAAGCACCAATGCCTTTTTCAATTTTCTGTGGGACTTTGTTTCCACTATTGCTTTCATCCGAAAAGAGGTACTTTCACAGTTCACGACGGTTATCTTTGATATTTGGTGGGCCTGTGTCAGGACTAGTACCGTTGGTCAGGGAAATCAACGTCAGAGGCCTTTCAAGACTTTCCTAATGGTCTCATAACTCAATGTTCCCTTTTGAAAAGTGTCCAAATGCTTAGCATCTATATTATAGAGGGAATGTTTGAGCTCTTTACTGTGAGGACGTGTTGCCTCCATTGCATAGTCGGGCTAGACTGTACCGCTAGCATTTTTATTGTTTTCTTTGCATTGCTTTTCAACTTCAAACTTGTATTTCCATCGATCGATAGCATCGAACTAGTCTTGAGCAACGTCCTTTCGAACGTTCCTCCCCATTGTAATCTATTGAATGTTAATGAAAGCTTTTGCTGACTATTGTGCATTGTTATATTGTCTACAGATTGATATTGTGCATTCTCAAGTTAATATTTGTGCCCATCAAAGTAACTACTCATAGGCTTACTAGTGAATTGGATAGCTAGTGCCGCACGGATTGCTAGTCCGTGACAGTTGGTATCAGAGCCAGAGCTTGTTGAATGCAAACCAGGATGCAGGAATTGAGCGAGCGCCTTAGCGCTATGGAGGAACGACAGGCTAGTCGAATGCAGAGACTAGAAAATAGAATGGACCAGTTGAGCAGTTTGGGGGAACAAATTAGTCGGCTTGATGGACTCTTTCACTTGGCAGACAGAGTGGATTCGCTGGCTGAGCATGTCGATAATTTAGAGGGACGGACAGTCGCTATGGAAGAGTCGCCTCACCCCACAGCTCAGGTGATGAGTGACTTCCAATTACAGCTGGAGGACTTATTTGCAAGGGTTGGCTTACTGACCAAGGCCACAGGGATGACTGATCACCCTAGGATGAAAGTGCTTGAGCCAAAGTCATATGCTGAGGTACGAGATGGGAAGGAGCTAGAGAACTTCTTGTTTGATCTGGAGCAGTATTTTCGCGCGGTGAACCCAGAATCAGAAGAAGCCAAGGTCACCATGGTGACCATGTACTTAGCAGGTGATGCGAAACTATGGTGGAGAACCAAATATGCAGATATGGAAGAAGGTCTCATCCTTATTAGAACTTGGGCAGACCTCAAGAAGGAACTCAGAAATCAATTCTTGCCTGAGAACACTGATTTCTTAGCAAGGAGGAAGCTCCACACCATCAAACAGACAGGCAATATTCGAGACTATGTATGGCTAGAGCTGTGCCACTACAGGTTGGTCCATGGGAAGGAAGATCAAACTTCTTGGCCGTCCCACTTGATGATTTTAAGGTGATTCTTGGCCAAGAATTCTTCCGATGAGCTGCAGCAGGACCACTACCTTTCATGGACTCCTTGGGCTTTTTCGGGCCCAGACTACGCATTGTACCAACCTCAATTCGACCCACAACTCATGATAGAATATTGTCGGCGCTCCAAGTCAAGAGAGGCTTGGCCAAAGGAGAAGATACATACTTAGCTGTGGCAAAGCTAGAGATGGAAGATGATAATAGCAAAATCCCCGAGGAAGTTGCCCAAGTTATTGTTGACTTCAGCGAAGTGATGCCGAATGAATTGCCAAGGAATCTACCTCCCAGAAGGCTCATTGATCACGAAATTGAGTTAGTGCCTGGTGCCAAGCCACCCGCACGTAGTCCATATCGCATGAGCCCTCCAGAGTTGACCGAACTGAGAAAACAACTAGATGGCTTGTTGGAGTCAGGATTCATTCAGACCTCTAAAGCACCTTATGGGGTACCTGTTCTTTTTCAGCTGAAACATGATGGCAGTCTTCACCTTTGTGTTGATTATAGAGCCTTGAACAAAGTCACCATAAAAAATAAATACCCGCTACCGCTCATTGCAGACTTATTCGACCAACTTGGATCTGCCAAATACTTCACAAAACTCGACTTGAGATCAGGTTACCATCAGGTTCGCATTGCTGCTGGTGACGAACCCAAAACTGCTTGTTCTACTAGATATGGGTCATATGAGTTCCTAGTAATGCCTTTCGGCTTGACCAATGCTTCAGCTACATTTTGCACCCTTATGAATGGCCTGTTCCGTCACCTTCTGGCTAAGTCCGTGGTTGTCTATCTTGACGATATTGTGGTTTATAGTGGGACTATAGAAGAACACCTACATCATTTGCGAGAAGTGTTCCAAATCCTTAGGGATAATCATCTCTTTGTCAAGAAGGAGAAGTGCTCATTCGGCCAAACCCAGATCAATTTCTTGGGTCATGTTATTGGCAATGGCAAGTTTCGGATGGACATGGAGAAAGTCAAGGCAATCCATGATTGGAACACTCCTAAGAACGTGTCTCAACTACGTTCTTTCCTTGGACTCGCAAACTATTATCGTCGCTTCATAAGGGATTACTCTAAGAGAGCTATTGCACTGACAAATTTGTTGAAACAAGACCGAACATGGGAATGGGATAGGCAGTGTGAAGCTTCATTCCAAGACTTGAAACTGGCCGTGATGAAATATCCAGTATTGGCCTTGCCAGACATCACCAAGCCCTTTGAAGTACAAACAGATGCATCTGATTATGCCTTAGGGGGAGTTTTGCTTCAAGATGGTCACCCGGTTGCATATGAGAGTCGAAAGTTGAATGATACAGAGTCCCGTTACTCAGCTCAGGAAAAGGAATTGCTAGCCATTGTACATTGTTTACGGGTGTGGAGACACTACCTCTTGGGATCTCAAGTCCTTGTTAAAACGGATAATGCTGCAGCAAGCCATTTCCTTACTCAGAAGATGCTAACCTCCAAGCAATCTCGATGGCAGGAAAAATTAGCAGAATTTGACTTAGTATTGGAATACAAGCCAGGGCGCCCTAACAATGTAGCTGATGCACTCAGTAGAAGGGCAGACCTTGCAGTGCTAACCCATACCGGTCCGAATCACACCATCTTGGAGAAGATCAAAGCATGCCTATAGACAGACCCACAAACAAAGGCGATTACAGAGTTGATCAAGCAGGGCAAAACTCGACGGTTCTGGATAAAAGATGGAGCAATACTCACAACTGGTAATCGCCTCTATGTTCCAAGAACTTCTGGTTTGAGGAAAGAACTTTTGAGAGAATTCCATGACACCCATTGGGCGGGACATCCAGGTTGGAGACGAACACTTGCATTGCTAGAGAGGGGGTACTATTGGCCGTAGATACAGGAGGATGTAATGGCCTATGTTCGAACATGTCTTATTTGCCAGCAAGATAAGGTTGAAAAAGATCGACCAGTAGGCTTACTAGAGCCCTTGCCTGTTCCAACTCGTCCTTGGAAAAGTGTTTCCATGGACTTCATTACTGGGTTACCGAAAGTGGAGGATTTCAGGAGTATCCTTGTAGTTGTTGACCGATTCTCAAAGTATGTGACTTTTGTGCCGATCGAACTGACTTGCACAGCCGAAGATACGGCAAATTGTTCCTCAAGCATGTAGTGAAGTATTGGGGACTGCCCGAAAACATTGTTAGCGACCGTGATGCTCGCTTCACAGGAAAGTTCTGGAAGGAGTTGTTCAAGCTCTTGGGATCCAAACTTAATATGTCGACAAGCCAACATCCCCAATCTGACGGACAGACTGAGCGCTTTAACTCTATGCTTGAAGAATACCTTCGTCATTTTGTAAGTGCAAATCAGAAAAATTGGGTGACTCTACTTGATGTTGCACAATTCTGTTTTAACTTACAAAAGAGTCAGCTACTCACTCCAGCCCCTTTCAGTTGGTCACTGGTTAGCAACCATTGACACCATATACAGTGCTTACCGGATACTAAGGACCCAGCCCAAGAGCTCTTGAATTTGTCAAAGCATGGCAGAAAAACATTGAAGTTGCTCGAGCCTATCTTGAGAAAGCCACCCGTCACATGAAGAAATGGGCCGACAAGAAACGACGGATTGATCCTTTTGAAGTCGGGGACTTGGTATTGGTGAAGCTAGATATGTTCAACAAGTATAAATGGACAGCTAGAGCACACAACAATCTGTTTCGCAAGTATGAGGGACCGGTACAGATTATTGAGAAAGTAGGCAAAGTCTCCTATCGCGTCAAATTACCACATTGGCTCCATTTCACCCATCCTGTCTTCCATGCAAGTAACTTGAAGTCCTACCATGCAGATGCCACTGATCCCACAAGAAATGTATCTACCCACGCATTGCCTAAGCATCCTACTAAGCTAGAACGAGAAGTGGAAGAAATCTTAGCTGACCGCCTCATCAACAACACAGGCCCGAATAGAGAGTATTTGGTCAAGTGGCAGGATGAGCCTCCTTCAGAGATCAGTTGGGAGCCAGTCGAGCATCTGTTGCCGTACCTCTCAAAGCTGGAAGAATACTTGGAAAAGTTCGCTGCGAGGGCGTCAGCGAATTGAGTGTGGGAGAGTGTCAGGACTAGTACCGTTGGTCAGGGAAATCAACGTCAGAGGCCTTTCAAGACTTTCCTAATGGTCTCATAACTCAATGTTCCCTTTTGAAAAGTGCCCAAATGCTTAACATCTATATTATAGGGGGAAGGTTTGAGCTCTTGACTGTGAGAATGTGTTTCCTCCATTGCATAGTCGGGCCAAACTGTATCGCTAGCATTTTTTTTTGTTTTCTTTCATTGCTTTTCAACTTCAAACTTGTATTTCAATCGATCGATAGCATCGAACTAGTCTTGAGCAACGTCATTTCGAACATTCCTCCCCATTGTAATCTATTGAATGTTAATGAAAGCTTTTGCTGATTATTGTGCATCGTTATATTGTCTACAGATTGATATTGTGCATTCTCAAGTTAATATTTGTGTCCGTCAAAGTAACTACTCATAGGCTTACTAGTGAATTGGATAGCTAGTGCCGCACGGATTGATAGTCCGTGACAGCCTGCAATGAATGTATCTTTAAGAATGGAAAATTCTCCAGTCACCAATTCATCCAGTTTACCAATCACCTTGGTTAGCATGGTGTAAACAATGGTTTCTTCCTCCTCAAGCCTATATTGACAAAGGAGAGCCCACATCCCTCCACTATGTTCTGGGCCAACATCGCTAATCCCCCACATTCCTCCTCTCACCATCCTAATACCCCCCTCTTGAGTCAAACCCTCCCCTAGATCCACATTCAGCACCTCATGATTCCAGACTCCACACCATTCATCAACAACTCCTAGCAGCCAGCGAACATAGAATCAATTCTTTAGCTAGGAACCTCAGACATGTCCCCACCTCTCTTTCCTCTGATATGTTTATGGTGACTTACGATGCATGTTTCTTTGCCTCATCACAACAGGGAGCTTTTAGTGTCTTGGCGGTGGACTTTTTGGTAGGGTGTGTGCTACACTGATGGACACGATTCCTGACCGAGTTACAGATAGTACTATGGCCGAATGTTTTGCTGCAGAAGCCACTCTTTTACTTGTCTAAGTGAAGCAGTGGCCAACTGGGTTGATTATGGGTGAGTCTGGTGCTTTACACTCTTTTTTGCACGCTGATTTGGAAGACCAGTAGACAAATATATGATGGATGTAGTGACCTATAATGTGTAGTGTTCAGGCTCTACTTTCAAATCTTCCTAACTGGGTTTGTAAATATATCCCAAGAGAACTAAATGGTGAAGCACATGTTTTGGCTTCGACATCAGGACAACAACTATGTACTCATATTTAATATTTTTAATATTATGCGATATGGTTCATCAAAAAAAAAAAAAAAAAAACCTTTTTCTAACACATTCATGAAAACCCACAACTGTAAATGGGCTGGCTTTTCCAAATCCAAGTCAAATTATTTTATTTTTACAAAAAAAAAAAAAAATTTATAAATATGAAGTGGACCAATTTGACTAGGTTTTTGTTTTTTCTTCTAACAAGAAACATAAGTTTTGATAGATTGTGAGTTTATAACATTTTAGTAAGCACGAAAAGGGGACGGTTAGTGCTTACTGCTGATTGTTGAATGCTTAAATAATTAAATAATCCTATTGAAAGCTAGTGCATGTATGGACTGGTTAGGAAGATATGTAAAATAGTCATCTTGAAATCTACCATTTTGCATTGCTATCTTTGATGCTTCTCCATGTAAGTAAGTTCTATAAATAGTACAACCAATGCAATCTTCAAAGACATGGCAACAACTATAAAAAAATAAATCATTATTGTCCTAGACATTATAAATGCTGCTAGCAACCACCTGTAACTCACCTTGACCATATGTTTCTGGCCCCAAAAAATTGCTACACTTCAGCTTTACACAGAAGAAACAAAAGTTTTCTCCAACCCTCATCAATACATAGATGCAACAGTTGCTTCTTCACCATATACAAAGCCTGGGCACATCTATCCAAAGAAGTTGAATCCACTGCTAGTAAGGATCAAGAATCATAGTATTGCAATTATCATCAATAGCAGTTTCTTACACATGATCGAGGTTGGAGAAAGCTTTGTAAAAATATTTCATTTCATCTTAAATTTTAATTGTGTCATTTCATATTTGTGATCTTATTGACAATTTTTACTATGTGGAGGAAACTTTCTTAAGACGAGTTTTAAAAAAAATTATATCTTATCACACTATGAGGGTTATTGTTATTTGGATCTAACCCAAATTGGAACTCGATTTTTTTTATGATCGACTAGATGGAGGTTATTAGTATATACAACATCATTATAAAAATGTTTTATTGTATTATTGTGTACTTCTAATTTCATTGTACTCTATTCATATGCAATCAATAGAATTCAATTTCCTCAATTAAGACCAGAAAAATCGGAATTTCAATTCTTAAACATCAAAGGAAAATGTTTTTAGAATTTTATTTGAAAAAAATAATTAAGTTAGTTAGCTTGGAAAAGATGATAATTGAAATTTACATAAACTAGTAGAAAATTTGAAACAAGATAAATTTATAGTGAAAACAATTCATGATTAGTGACGCAGTCGTTTTCCGCTCCCTACTTTGACCTAGCCCCGTTGACCTGCACAAGTAACGCACGTGAGCCACAGACCACGGTTGTTGTGGCCAATGGCACTCCGATGTTAAAGTTAGATAGGAATCTGAGGAAGGCGTAATGTTGTAAACATGGAATTTGTAGTGTATCTTAGCTTACCAACCTCGTGTCTTATTTATAATGCAGGAGTCCTGATTCTACCAAGCCATTGTAGGCGTAGTTTAGGAAGGAGATATTCGTGGAGATCCTTATCTAATTAGGAGCTGTGCTGTAAGAAGGAAGTTCCTTGTTAGCCTTGTGCTCCTAGATACGCGGAAGATAGTTCCCAATCCAAAAACAATCCGTAGAAGGGAGTTTTCCTATGTGAATATACTCTAGTATGAGCTAATGTAGTTGTCCGTCTGAAGCTGATCCTCGATAAACTTGCCATAACAGGACTTACGGGTAATGAGGATAGTTGTGAGATGTATGGGCCTAGCATGCTGTAAAAGTTCGGGTCCGTCTAACGGACTGAACTAGGTGGGCTTAGAACCGCTTTGGCCGGATCAGTGTTGGGCTGACACTGGGGCCCGTAATTTCTCGAGATCATCATGACACGTGTATGGCTCAGGGATGTGACCTTTTTATGTATCATCAGTTACTCCCCCCGAGTTAATGGGGTGATAAGTCGGTCCACTGACTCTTTGAAAAGGAGACCGTATCGTTGTGATGATTGGACTCGAAGCGTTTGCCTCGAGCAACGCACAATATTAAAGGGTACACGACAGCTCAATGAGGGAAAGTGCAATTTGTCTTCCCTATAAATATTGGCCACTTTGATGCAAATTTTCTTATTCTTATCTGTATTGTTCTTTCGAGCCATAGTATTGCTGCAAACTTTGATTGTTGATGGATGACAATGTTGAACTTTCCCCCAAGGACCTGTTATCCCTCACTTGCATCCAGTTCTTTGAAGGTAGTTTGGTCGACGAAACTGAGTTGATCATGCTTAGTAGTTTGTACTGTATCCCGGGCGATTTGGACATTGTTCCCGCATTTGGAGGTTTGGGCCCATGTACCTCCTCAGGGGTACATAGGTTTGCACCGAGGTATGTTTGAGTCTGGGCTTCAGTTTTCAGTGTCAAACGACGTCTGGCGCTTCTTTGTTCATTTGTGTATGCCACCACTTAGATGGTTCTGAACGGTTTTAAGATTTTTCTCGCGATCCTCCTGAGGGCTCATGATGCTGGCCTTTGTTTGACTTCGCGGGTGATCCATCACATGACCACTGCTCAATTGATCTGCATAATGAACTATCTTCATTGTCTGTGCTTGGCAGCGGACGCGCTGAATCTTGGGAAAAACATTGGTTTTTGGCTTTGGTGGATTTTGGGTACTTCAAGCTTGGGAGTCGTAGAGTGTCCTGATACTTTTAGTTTGATCTTGATGAGTTTCTTGGTTGTCAGCGTATGCATATTTTTGTATATCCCTTATGCGGTGCTGGTTATGACATTATTCCTCAATTTCAGGGAAGTTTGTTCGTCCATCTCTTCGTGAGGAAGATAGGCGGATAGAGAGGGAGTATCTCAAGCTCCCTTTGACATTTGTTGAGGATGTTATAATGCCAGACAATGTTGTGCACAGCGGGTTGTTGCGGTGTTCTCATGGTGCTCGTCCCGCGCCAGGTTCACCGGCTGAGGGGGTGGTTGCTCGTCGTTCAAGGAAGAGAAATGTGGCTCTGCCCAGCCCGTCCATGCTTGCTGATTTCGAGGCGAGCCTCCTGTTGTTGTTCCAAGGAAGAGGCAACCCTCTGACGAGACGGCTTGTCCCTTTGGGATGTCGCGATCTGTGCAGGCAGCATCCTTAGGGGGTCGTGGCTTTCCTCTAGATGCTTATGCTTCCCTTGTTGACATAAAGGGGGAGGAAGTTGGGCCCACGTTGATGCCTCGCGTTATCGTGGTCCTAGAATGGCACTCATGCCCTTGAGTCGTACAATCCTATTTCGCTGCACCCCGAGGCTCGTATGAAGGTTCTTGCTTTGGAGAAGGTCTCTGTGGACTTTCAGATGTCCTATTCAGATGCTCTCTATCGGGTGGATTCCCTGAATGGTCAGTTGCAAAATTTTGATATTGCCGCAAACCTTGGGGCCGCGGCCTCTGTCATCGAAGCAAAATTTGTTGGTATGAGGTCTCGACTGAGGGCGGCCAAGTCTGATCGGGTGTCAATTCGTGCTGAACTGAGGCGAACCAGGGACAAATTAAAGCGTCTGGATGTGGCCGTGGACCGACGGTCTTCTAATCTGGAGGCCCAGGAAGTCGAGAGGAGGTGGGCAAAAATGGAATGGGCCATTGAAAGACAGCAGTTGAAATCCGCGATTGATGAGGGGTTTCGCCGTGTTTGTGAGGTGGAGCAATTGTTGGCAGAGGAGCGTTCGCACTATGCTAACCTGGTAGGTGTGGTGGATTTCGACTTGATGGGCAGGAGGCCGCTAATATCTTCAGAGGTTATTCGGGGACGGTTGAAGCTTTTGGAGCTGATCATAGGAGATTATATCGTGGCGTCGACCTTGATTTTGCTCGCTATAAGAGGGTTGCTTTCAGACCGATTAATTGAGGTGAGTACTCTGACTCCGCAAGACTAGCTGCTGAGGAGGATGCTTCTCCTAAAAAATGGTTGTAACATCTTTTCCTGGACAGACAAATATTCTTCATTTTTTGAATGAAAGTGTTGTTCTGTTCCGCATTGTCGTGTTTGCTTAGATGCTTCGTAGATCATAGAGTTTGTACTACTGGGCGGAGCGCTTGTCAGTCAAATTATATTTCTGCTTTTGATCGTTGTGTTGACCTTGTGACGAAAATAATTGTTGGTTGAGGGTTGACCAAGCTCCCTCGGTCATTGTCTGCAATGACTCCTTTGGTGAGTTGTTAGCGGACTAGCGCTGACTAGACTCCCACCTCCTTAGCTGTCGTGGCCCGCACGCGACGGACTAGGCTTTGGGCACCAGAAGTCGTCGTCATCAGTTGCAAACTTACTAAGCTTACCTGGTAAGTTCGGTGATCATTGTCCGTTGGAGAGCAATGATCCCTTGGCGAATCGTCGTCATCAGCGGACTAGTGCTGACTAAACTCCCACTTCCTCCGCCTTTGTGGCCGGCGCGTAGCAAAATAGCCTTTAGGCACCAGACGTTGTCATTATTAGTCGTGAACTGACTAAGCTTACCTGGTAAGTTCAACGATCATTGTTTGTTGGAGAGTAATGATCCCTTGGCCAGTCGTCGTCATCAGCGGACTAGTACTAAGTAAACTCCCACTTCCTCGGCCGTCATGGCCCGCGCACAACGAACTAGACTTTGGGCATCAAAATTCGTCGTCATTAGTCACGAACTGACTAAGCTTACCTGGTAAGTTCGGCGATCATTGTATGTTGGAAAGCAATGATCCCTTGGCGAGTCGTCGTCATCAGCGGACTAGCGTTGACTAGGCTCCCACTTCCTTGCCCGTTGTGGCCCATGCGTAGTGGACTAGTCTTTGAACACCAGAAGTCGTCGTCATCAGTCGCGAACTTACTAGGCTCACCTGGTAATTTCGGTGATCATTGTTTGTTGGAGAGCAATGATCCCTTGGCGAGTCGTCATCATCAGCGGATTAACACTTACTAGACTCCCACTTTCTCGGCCGTTGTGGCCCGCACGCAGCTGACTAGGTTTTGGAATGATATTCAAGTCTGGCCACAGTCAGGCTTATCGAGGGTCTAACGGACAACAGTGAAAGTTTTGGTTAAAGCAAATATTTTATTGATAATATTTTTTGAGATGCTCTATATTACATGGTCGTTTAAGCCCGTCGCCGTCAGTATCTTCCAGCCAGTATGTTCCTGGCCTGTTGACCTTAATGACTCTATAAGGTCCTTACCAGTTTGGGTTTAGCTTTCCTGTGCCAGCTTCTTTGGTGTTCTATTGGGTCTTCCTGAGTACCCAATCTTCCACCTTGAACTCGCGTGGTTTGGCCTTCTTGTTGTAATATTGCGCCATTCGCTGTTGGTAGGCGACTATTTTGGCGGAGGCTAGATCCCGTTTCTCGTCAAGGAGGTTTAGCCCTACGCACAAGGCTTCGTTGTTACCGTTTGGTCTGAACTCGTCCATTCTGAAGGTTGGCACCTTGAGTTCTACTAGAACCATAGCTTCTTACCCGTATACTAGAGCGAAAGGCGTTTCTCCAATATGGACTTTTTTTGTTGTCTGATATGCCCAGAGTATTCCTGGTAGCTCTAGAACCCATTTCCCTTTGGATGTGTCAAGTTTTTTTCGATGGCCTCTAGGATCGTCCGGTTGGTAACCTCCGCTTGGTCGTTGGCTTGGAAGTGTCCTGGCAAAGAGAAGTGGTGGTCGATATTTAAACTTTTGCACAATCTCTTGACCTTGCTTCCTTCGAACTGGGTTCCGTGTCGCTGACCAATATTCTGGGGATGCTAAATCTACAAACGATGGTGGCTCATATAAATTTTTCGATCTTGACTTGCCCTATTTTGGATATGGGATCGGCCTCGACCCACTTGGTGAAGAAGTCGACGGCCACAAGAATGAACTTTTTGTCGGCTAATGCCGGGAGCTGTCCAACGATGTCCATTCCCCATTGCGCGAATGGCCATGGGCTAGTCACCGGAGTTAATAGTTGGGCTGACATATGTGTGTATGGCATGAATCTCTGACATTTGCCGCATTTGCGGACAATATCTTTGGCGTCTCGTTGTATGGTTGGCCAGTAGTACCCTAGAGTTAGGGCTTTATGGGTGAGGGTTCTCCAGCCTGGGTGATTCCTGCATATACCACTGTGGATTTTGCCCAGGAACTGGCTTGCCTCTAAAGGTGATAGACATCGGAGCAGGGGCCCTATCACTGATCTCCTGTATAACTTTTCGTTTAGGAGAGTGTGTCTCGTTGCTCTATTTTTTAGTCTTCTCGCTTCGAACTTCTCGGTTGGTAGGGTTTCGGTTACTATGTATTCCAGTATCGGAGTCATTCAATTTGGTTGCGTTTCCACAAGATATCTCTATGTTCTTCTTCATCGAGGCTTGATTGTTCTTGATATTCAACGAGGCCGCTGGAGACTTTGTCGAAAGATGAGGCTTCTTGGCTAGTGCATTGACTCTTTTGTTGTCATCATGGAGGCACTGCGTGAGTTCACAGCTCTTGAACCTGCCCATTATGCCAAGTACTTCTTCGCGGTAGGCTATCATGTGGGGGTCCTTGCTGTTAAAATTCCCTTTGACCTGGTTGACTACCAGTATCGAATCGCTTTATGTTGTTAGACGATCAATACTGATCCCTAATGCTAGCTTTAGGTCAGATAGAAGGGCTTCGTATTCGACCTTGTTGTTTGAAGCGGGGAAGCCGAACCTGACTGCCTTTTCATGGGTTGAGTCGTTGGGGGAGTGGAGTGTGATCCCTGCCCCGCTTGTCTTTCCAGTCGAGAACACGTCGCAACGCAAGATCCATGCTTGGACATTTGAATCCGAGGGCTGGTGGTCTACTTTTGGTTCTTGTCTGCCGGTGAACTTAGCAATGAAATCTGCTAAAGCTTGGGCTTTGATGGTGGTTCATGGAGCGTAGTTTATGTAAAACTGTCCGAGCTCCACCATCCTACCTGATAACTCGGGTTTATGCAATACCGAGTGAAGTGGATGCTTTGTCAGGACTGTTATGGAGTGGGCATGAAAGTAGGGCCTCAATTTCCTGGAGGATACGACCAGTGCCAGAGCCAACTTTTTCAGGTCTGGATAGTGTGCTTTCGCTTTTGCGAAGGTTTTGCTGGTGTAATATACTGGTCACTGAGTCCCTCGGTCGTCTCGTACGAGGTCTGAGCTGTCAGCCTGCTTAGAAACAGACAAGTACAAGTAGAGTGTTTCCCCTATCGTAGGCTTTAAGAGTAGCTCTGAACTCCCCATGTATGCTTTTAGACTCTAAAAGGCTTGTTCACACTCTTCGTTCCAAGAAAATCTTTTGCTCCCTCTTAGTATTTTAAAAAATGGGAGGCATTTGTCTGACGACTTTGATATGAATCTGCTGAGCGCTGCTACCCTCCCAGCCAGGCTCTGAATTTCTTTGACATTGGTCGAGGCTTTCATGTCGAGAAGGGCCTGAATCTATTTTGGGTCAGCCTCGATTCCCCTCTTGTTCACTATATATCCTAGGAATCTCCCAAACTTGACTCCGAACATGCATTTTTGTGAGTTGAGTTTCATCTGGTATTTCCTGAGTTGGTTGAATGCTTCGACGAGATTGTATGTGGTCGAGGCTATGGAGGCTCTTGACCAGCATGTCGTCTATGTATACTTATATGTTTCTACCGATTTGTTCTTTGAACATCCATTAATCTGTCGTTGGTAGGTAGCGTCTGCATTCTTTAAGCCGAATGGCATCACCTTATAACAGTATATTTCCCTTTCCGCCATGAAAGAGATTTTCTCTTGATCTAGGGGGTGCATCAATATTTGATTGTAGCCTGGATAGGCGTCCATGAAGCTGAGTAAGTTGTGCCCGAAAGTGGCGTTCACGATCTGATGGTTGCGGGGGAGTGGGAAGTTGTCCTTTTGGCAGACTTTGTTTAGGCCAGTGTGGTCCACACATACTCTCCATTTTCCATTTTTCTTCTTTACAAGGAAAGTGTTTACCAACCAGTCAACGTATCGTGTTTCCTTTATCATGCCCGCGTTGAGTAGGCATTGTACCTCTTCGTTTATGATCGCATTTCTTTCGGGCGCTACGGGCCTCTTTTTCTACCTAACAGTTTTCCTCGAAGGGTTCACTTCTAGGCGATGGGTGATTATCGATGAGTCGATCCTCACTATTTCCCACATGGTCCATGCGAAGATGTCTTGGTTACGTTGTAGTAGCTTCATGAGTTGCTTCACCAATTTTTTGTTTAAACGGGAACCAATATGGATGGCCTTGCTGTTGTGAGGGCTGTCAAGGTAGACCTTAACGGTTTCTTCTTTTGGTAGTCCGACATTGCGCTTGCCTCGAAGACTTATTGATGTCTCGTTGTCTGAGGTCAGTTGTTCTCCTCCTATACTTTGGGTAGAATAGAGGGTCATCTTAGCCGCTGATTGAGAATCGCCAGGTGGTGGGGTCGTCATGTGCTGGCACTCTCGGCAGCTACCTGGTCGTCTCTCAATGTATCGACCGCTCGATTAGTTGGGTACTTGACGCACTGGTGCAGGGTGGAGACCTCTGCTTCCACCTAGTGTATCCAGAGTCTCCCTAAGACCGCATTATACGTTGAAGGCGCGTCGATCATTATGAACTCTTGAAACAAGGTTTTTTGAGCTGACTGCTCTTCCACTGTTGTAGCCAGCTGTATCTTTCCCATAGGGGACAGTCTTTCACTGCTGAAGTCGATCACCGGACGACCATCAGGGGTCAACATTGTCTCTTTTAGTTGCATGTTGTGGAACATACGGAGAAAAAGGATGTTCATAGAGCTCCCTGTGTCTACTAAGGATCTCCTTATCTCCCTGCCCGCCAGAGAAATTGTTACCACCAAGGAATCGTTGTGCGGGAGTTGTATGCCCTAGAGGTATTTTTTATAAATACTAGCGGCACGGAGGGGCCTTGCTTCCGATCGTGCGGTATTTGTTGTTCGTTGCGTATAGCTTGGATCCTCATACCTCGTAAAACCATCTTCTTGGACCTGTTGGATAGTTCGAACTCAAAATGGACTCCATGTAGCACACATATTCTGTTGACCGATTGTTCATTTGATTCGGTTTCTCTTCATGCTGCCCGATATTCTCCTAGGGCGATGAAGCTCCACGCTTCCTTCGTCAGGTCTGCCATGCTTGCCGGAGGGTCCAGTGTCAGAAATTTGTTGAGCTTTCCTTTTCGCAGTCCGTTAATGAAAGCTGGGACAACCGTTGTGTTGTTGCACACGTAGACGGTGATTAACTCACTGTTAAAGCGGGTTAAATACGTCTTTAGTGTCTCGTCAGGTCTTTGCTTCATTGATGTGAGAGTCTTAATCATCGACAAAGTTTGGTGTACGAAAAGAGATCGTACATCCGACTCGGGGTTCATTGGTGTTGTCGTTGTTCCAGGAGCGCCAACTTGATGTTTGCGCATTACTCACATTGTTGAGGGTGGTGAATCAATGCCAGGCTAAGCGCCCGACGCTCCCCTTGCTTTCTCTTCTTGCGTGGACTAGTCACCATCTCTCTGGGTTTTGAAGGGAGATGACGCTAGTGAAAAATTAAGAACTTTGTCGTCCCCACGGACGGTGCCAAACTGATGCAGTCATTTTCCGTTCCTTTCTTTGACCTAGCCTCACTGACCTGTTGACCTTTACAACTAACGCACGTGAGCCACGGACCACTGTTGTGGTGGTTGATGGCACTCCGATGCTAAAGTCAGACAAAGATCTGAGGAATGCGTAATGTTGTAAACATGAAATTTGTAGCGTACCTTAGCTTACCAGCCTCATTTCTTATTTATAGTGTAAGAGTCCTGATTCTACCAGGCCATCGTCGGCGTAGTTTAGAAAGGAGATCTTCATGGCGATCATTATCTAATTAGGAGTTGTGTTATAGGAAAGAAGTTTCGTGTTAGCCCTATATGCTTTTAGATACGCAAGAGATAGCTCCCAATCCAAGAGCAATCCGTAAAAGGGAGTTTCCTTGTGTGGAATGTACTCTGGTATTTGCTTCCTAGCTGTTGTAGTTGCCGTCCGAAGCTGATCTTCGAGATACTTGCCTTAACAGGATTTACAAGTATTGAGGATAGTTGTGAGACGTGTGGGCCTAGCATGCTGTAAGAGTTCGGATCTGTCTGGTAGGCTGAACTATGCGAGCTTAGAACTATTTGGCTCGGATTAGTGTTGGGGCTGACGTTGGGGCCAGTAATTCATCGAGATCATCATAACACGTGTATGACTTGGGGATGTGATCGTATTTATGTATCATCAATTAGCTATGTACGAATAACTAGGTTTTTTTTGTTTTTTTTCCAGGCAATGAGTTGTTTACAGATTTCAGTACAACAATTTAAACATACTTAATTTTGAAAAGGAATTTAACACTATATATAAGTGGAACCAAAATAAAAGTTACCTCGAATTACAGTGGAAACTTAAAATCAATTTATCAACCGTCCATTTTTCTTTTCAATTTTCTTTTTTATTTTTCTCCTTCAATTCTAAGAGCAAATTAAAACAAAAAAATTTCATTGAAGTACATCTTCTGAAATTATATTTTTAAAGAAAAAAAATAGTTAAGAAGAGACATGTACATCATGGCAAGTGGTGCAAGGTGACACATTGTTGAAGGGATTAAGCGTGAGGTAGCGAGCCAGGTAGAGCATCGCATGTGCGCGGTCCGAGGTGGAGTTGCAGACGACACATTGTTCTGGGGATCAGGCGCGAGGTAGCGAGCCAGGTAGAGCATCGCATGTGCGCGGTCCGCCAGATGAATGGATCCAAATTAGGTTCCAGATCCTTGCCAAGAGAATGTATCCTACCAGTCCGATCGAGGTGGAGTTAGTGCGCTGGTTGCAACTAAGGTGGAGCCAGCATCACATGTGCGCGGTCCGAGGTAGAGGTGCAAGCGGCACATTATTCTGGGGATCAGGCGTGAGTTAGCGAGCCAGGTAGAGTGTCGCATGTGCGCGGTCCGCCAGATGAATGGATCCAGATTAGGTTCCAGATCCTTGCCAAGAGAAGGTATCCTACAAGTCCGGTTGAGGTGGAGTTAGGGTTGAACAAAAAAATCGATCAAACCAATTAAATCGACCGAACTGATCTAAACCGAACCAATCGGTTTGGTTTTCGGTTTCTATGTGATTTTAACCGACCGAATATATATAATAAATAATATATTTTTTATATATAATAAATAATACAATATGTTTAAAATAGTCGGTCGGTTCGGTTTTGGTTTGATTTTAGTCGGTTCGGTTCAGTTACGGTTTGCATAAATTAGAATCGGTTCGGTTTCAGATCGGTTTTGTTAATGGTCGGTTCGGTTTCGGTTTGAAAATTTTAAAACCGACCTAAGTCGGTTCGGTTTTCAGCCCTAGGTGGAGTTAGTGCGGTGGTTGCAACTAAGGTGGAGCCAACAACATCAAGATAGCAGCCGTACACCGAATGTTACTCACAGGATCGTGGTCGCACATGAGATTCGAGGAGGATGTGTACTTCGAGATGTTGCAGACCGATGGATGGATTGTAGGATGTGTGACGATTCGCGCCAAATGTGGAGATTGTTGGGATGGAGTTGGCTTGAATAGTCCCACATCAAGTAAGGATGAATTGTCACTAAGGTTTATAAGGAGATGATCCACTCCCTAATAGTAACGAGACCTTTTAAGATAAAAACCCCACACCCGTGGCCCGGATGGTAGGTCCAAGACAGCGGGTGTTTAAGTTGGAGATAATATCATTGATATGTATAGTGGACCTATATACGCACACGCGCTCGACACACCAACACATCATGCATCCTCCAATTAATTATTAGGAGGCAAAACCTTTTTAGCTTTGGAGCTTCTTTGGAGCATTGCTAGGGAGCACTGCTATTTTACCTGGAAATTAGCCTGGATGGTGCCAAGCACGTGCACCATCCGCACATGCCAGTCACGTGGGCTTAAAAGTGGGCAAAAAAAAAAAAAAAAAAAAAAAAAAAAAAAAAAAATTTGAAACCAAATCGACAGAGAAAGAACACTCTCCAATCTCCATCTTCATCAAACAAGCAGGGGAAACCCACTGTGAAGAGATCTTCACCTTCAAAGGGGGAGAGGATCTCATAAGGTCTTCTTCTTCTTAATATCTATCTGTTCTACTACTTCTACTTGTTCTTCACAAGAGATCTTCACAGAAGGAGAAGAGGATCCCACCCAGAAAAAACCCCTTTGAGAGGATCTCCACCACCACCGTCTCCGTCTCCACCCAGAAAAAAGAAGATAGTCGAATCTTTATAGAAGACAAGTCACCAATTCATATTGCCACAGTTCTTTCTCTTGATTTTCCTGTGCTACTTTCTTTAACATGAGGGGAAACAGTGTGATTCGTAACACGAGAAACATGAGGAACTTTGAGTCTCCCATGGACTGGAAATCACTGGGGTCTCTACTAATGGATTATAGGTTGATGAGTTCTCTACTCATATCCCTATGTTGCAGTTATCTTATGTCCTTTTAGAGGAAGATTTTCAATTTTCAGAGACCCAACTCTCTTTGATTTTACGGGTAGATTTGAGAAGAATCACCTGATATAATTTGAAGTTAAACTCTTTAAAGGCCAGAATAATAGTTAAAACTCTGTGAGCAACCAAGGTACCTTCATGTTCAAAGAAGCAAGAAACACCCTCCACAACTCCATACAACAGCATTAATAATTCAATCTGAAAGCATAGAAAGTTAAACAAAGAAAACAACATAACAATCACATCTTGTGATAAAGATTCTTGTCCTGCATCCTCAACAATGCCTTCTCCAATTGGCTCCATTTCTGCTCAAGTGTTCCGATGTATCCAACTGACATCCTCACCAGCCCAGGGGTTATACCAGCAAGCTGTTTCTCATCCTCGTTCATCTCGCTACTAGTACTACTTCCAGAAGGTGAAGATCTCTTGTGAAGATCTCTTCACAAGACCCTATGAGATCCTCTCCCCCTTTGAAGGTGAAGATCTCTTGTGAAGATCTCTTCACAGTGGGTTTCCCCTGCTTGTTTGATGAAGATGGAGATTGGAGAGTGTTCTTTCTCTGTTGATTTGGTTTCAATTTTTTTTTTTTTTTTTTTTTTTGCCCACTTTTAAGCCCACGTGACTGGCATGTGCGGATGGTGCACGTGCTTGGCACCATCCAGGCTAATTTCCAGGTAAAATAGCAGTGCTCCCTAGAATGTTTGTTTGTGCTCTAGATAGAATTTTGGTGGCTGCCTTTCCAAATTAGCAATTATTAGGTCTCACACTCGGAACGGACAGAGTTCACATCACAGGAAAATTCTAAAACGCACCGATGTTTTACCTGGATTTTTGCCTGGATGGTGCCAAGCACGTGCACCATCCCACGTGAAACTCAATCCAGAATGAGTTATCTGAAGACTCGTCTTCACTAAAAACGGGACTCTTCATGACCTCCCCAATTGAAATGCTTTCAGCTTCTTCAAAAATGGTGCTAGCCCCGTCCTTGTCAGAACTGTTATCCTGCTCCATCTCAGTCTCAAATACATCCCTGACCTGAGACGCTGTATACACACCTGAAAATGCAGGCAACTGCCATGCTTGGTGGCCTTCAGGAGCTGATTCCTCATTATCCTCAACTCCTTCACCATCCAAACCATCCAACCCATCCACCGAGTCACTCAAATACTGGGGGAAAACTGGAATAATCCTTACCATCCCAGACCCAGCAACTCCACATTGATTCTGTAAGCTTGACATCACAGATTTCTTGATTAGAAGACACCCAAACCCGGTAAAACGATTTCTTGATTTGGGTTCTTTGTTTTTTTTTTTTTTTTTTCTCACTACTCGGCACGTGCTTGGCATGCGTGATGGTGCACGTGACTAGCACCATCCAGGTGAACTACCGGGTAAAACACCGGTGCGCCCTAGTGCTGCTCCACATCACATGTAGAAAAGCAACAATGATCACACTCACTCATCCATGGTACTCTCTATCTCTCCATTTTCTATCTTTATTTGTATGTTGAATTTATGTTTTTTGGAGATAAGTATTGGAAATGGGAGGGAGACTTTTGTGTTTGTTAGAGTATCTCTACAACCTTCTTAAGAGGCTTGTTGGGAGTTAAATTTATATATTTGGCAATTTTAATGAGTTAGGACTTTATTTTGTATCTCCAATAGCCACATTATGGGTGATATGATCGTACTAAGCCGCAATATGTTTAGTTTCACTCTTCAAAATACGGAGGAAATGTGAGATAAGTATGTTGAATTTATTTTTTTGGAGATAAGTAGTGGAAATGGGAGGGGAGACTTTTGTGTTTGTTAGAGTATCTCTGACAACCTTCTTAAGAGGCTTGTTGGGAGCTAAATTTATATATTTGGCAATTTTACTAAGCCGCAATATGTTTAGTTTCACTCTTCAAAATATGGAGGAAATAATTGTTCACTAGCTTGTTATTTAAAGAACAGTATGTCTCACCAATTTGACTTTGAATGTGACTCTCAATTCGTCACGTCCTTACATCTATCAAATTTATAATAAATAAAGATATTTAAGGAGGATATCTAATGAATTTATTGGAGAAGATTTACACAAAAAAATTATTTTCTCTTAAGGATCTCTTTAAATAATAGTATTTTAATTAATTTAAAGAGCCTAACATTGAGATTGTTGGAGATACTTTTACATTGATATTGGCTGTCAATTGGAGGAGTTGATGGCCAAAGATTGTGATTTCATTTTTTTGAGCTAATTTTGGTAAGTTGATTTTAAAAAATATTTCGTGAAATGTTTTGTTGTGTATAAAAAAATGTAAAAATTTTACTTATAATTTTAAAGCTATCAATATAATATAATTCAAATATTTTAAATTCTTACATAATACATAAAGAGTTTCACAAGACTCATAATGTTATACAAACTATATATTGCATAAGAATCACATAGATCCAAATTTTTAATACTAAATTAAGAGTATGTTTGATTAGCAATTTTATTTGCTATGCAAATTTTCGTTTTTTGATTGTTTATTTACTGACAGGAAATAGATTCTTTATATGACATTTTTTCCACTCATAGGAATCTAAGGCTCACGAAAGGCTTTGGAATCGAATTTGTGAAAATGGTTTCAATTTTCATGTCTATTTTTCTATATCTAAATAGATCCTAAAATTATAACGGATTAAAATATAAGAAAATTGAGATTGATTTAATGAAAAAAATAAATATTTAGTATTTCAAAAGATACTTTAATAACTCAAAATTTTATTCAAAATCACATTCCTTGTTGGTTGTTGGTGGACATAGACATAAGAAAAAGGGATAAAACAACCAAATCAGTGGGCCGAAAGGAGAGAAGACAGATAGTGACTTGGGAATTGGGAGAACTGATAAAGTGGTTCGTCATTCCCAGTTCTCCATCCATACACAAGCTTCCTATAATCAACATTCGACCAGTCATTTCATACATACTAATATGCTTGCCAACAGCTAGCTATTGATTGATTAATTGGTCACCAGGGTCTGGCTGCTCTTTATTTGATTCAGATTTGGTTTTGTAAAGCTCTTTGAACTAACAAAGAGTACAGAAAGTAATTTCTTCATACCAGAGAAAGGGTATATGGCCCATGCTACTCATACAGCAGACACAACTTCTTTTTCCCTCTTCTGGTCTATTCTGGTTCTAACTTCTAACACACTCCAGAGGCCAAACTCGTTTAATCTCAAATTTTATATAGAGATGGTGTTAAAATGACCTAATTTCTAGTTTTCATTGTTAGTTTAGGACTCACTTAAATTACTAAATGACCATATCCACCTTAAAAAAGTTGTTCGGTGATTCGTTTGAACTCGATACCTATGAGCTGAAATTTTGAAGAAATTTATGGATTAGTATTAGAAACAACGTGTTAATGTATCAATCCTTTTTGACATATGTGACAAGAGATACATGTTAAAATGTGATACGGTTGGATTTTTCTATCATAATTATGAAGCAAGCGACCTTGGGTGCAACACATGCTAGTGGAGGTAGTGCCCATTGTCCCAAACCGACCCTTTTGGCGGTCCTTAAACACCGGCACATATTGTTTGTCAAAATATTTTATGGCACTGACGTAAACATTATCTAGTGAATAAGAAGGCACTAGACTCGTCTAGATCTGATTTGTTTTGTCCAAATAACTCAAAATCTCTTTTATCTTCAAACAACTTCATTTCAAAGGTTTTGGAACATTTTGAAAACTAAAAAAGGCTTCTTCAAGCTTCCGATTTGCTTCATCCAAAAAAAACCATTCAAACATGTTCCCAACATCCAAAACGAATAACAAAGCGAGGAAAATCGAGCAAAGAACATAAAAAAAAAAGAAAACTTGAAAAACAAGCAAGAAACCAGCAAATTTGTTAAAATCACGCAACAACGGTTAAAAATTGTTGAATTGTATCTTTTGACATATAGAACCCAAGGCATGGGGGATAAACCACCACAGTCTTAGTAATCCAACCAGGCTACCATTGGCAATTTAACTAGAACTTACATTCTTAAAACCCAAAAAAGAGATACCACGAAATAACCGTAACACGCCAACAACCTCAATCATATGCAACAAAAAAATCACTTCTATATACAACTTATTTAAGAACTTGCTAGAAAAACAAGTTACTACTACTAGTAATGCAAGTATTAAAATCATGAATTGGATGTGTAAATAAATCGTACTTTATCAGGTTGTAGTTTATAATATTGAAAACGACTAAATTTAAAAGGCAACACTAGACTATGGTTTTTGTAGATCGGAAGAATACTAGGCAAAGTGAAGAATACAAAATATGTGTAATCGGTTTATATCGTAAACCCAATTTCAAATTCTTTATTTATACTTTTTGATTAGCGAAGGATTTATTTATATATAATATAATGAGAGTTGGGCTTAAGAACAATGCTTTTATGTGTCTTCAGCCTGATTTTTTGGTTGCCCAAAATACCCTCCTAATTTTATCATATTTCCAAGAAATACAATATGTAGGTGAGGGGTATTTTTGTCATTTTAAATATTACTCATATGTACATTTTACCTTCCCAAATTCAGATTATTTACGATAAAACCCCGCCATCTTAATTATACCTAAGCCCGTAACATAATTTATTCGAAATCCCTAATTATTTACAAACCTTAAATGTTTAGAATTTCAATAATAATTTTAATTTCGCCCTCCCAAACTCATGCTATTTACATTTAAACTCAACCCTTTAAACATTTATTAATTATACTTAAGGCACTAACATAATTTATTTAAAGTCTTCCAATTATTTATAAATTATAAAAAGGCCCTAACATCTAATATTTTATTTTCAATCAAAGCCAACCCCTGTAAACATTCATTAATTATACTTAAACCCCTAACATAATTAATTTCAAGCCCTCTAATTATATAAATTATAAGAAGACCCTTACATCTAACATTTTGATTTTCCATTTTTCCCTCCATATTTCGTATTCTTACAATCAAATCCAAATCATGTTAAATATTGATTAATGAACAGTAAAAGGTGTATATTTTCAACATGATTTTCAGTATGCAATTTTGCGCTCGCCCAAATTAAACAATGCTCATTGTATCCTCGTTTTCTCCCTCTCTCTTCGTTTTCCTCCTTTTCTCCACCACCGTCGACTCTCTTCTTCCTACTTTCCTCGCCTTCTTATTTCTTTGTTTCGCAATCACCCCACCACCTTTTTCATCATTCTCTATAATCTTCACTTCTACTATTTATGCGAATGTAGTGCGCTTCCACCCCTAATTGATATAATGTTAGTTTAGATAATGAAGTCAACTCTTAGATGGCTATGGATATCTACATTAATCTAATAGGAAGTAAAGCTGAGTCACTGTTAGGATTCATCTGGTTTTGTTGGTTTGTTTGTTTATGTGACTCATGACCTTTAGTTGTAGATTGCGTGAAACATGTTCTCTAATATGATTCATAATGCACCATTCCAGTTAAATCATTTGTATCTTGAATAAAACAAAGATGGCTCATGATCACATGGTTAATGATTCTATGATTGCATGTTTGAAATTTGAATTAAAGATAATGTTTGTTTGTTTTTTGCTGAATCAGAATTGACTGATCAACTAATATAATCTACTTACAAATGTCATTTATTACCTCACGCACCAGATAAAGGATCCCAAATAGATCCCAAATAAAGCAAATTGACTTCTCAAGTACACCATTTTAGCTTATTTTCCATTCTTTTTTTTTTTTTTTTTTGTGTTACATTGGTGAGAAGTTAAATTCATACTAAATTAGACAACGATTAATTTTGCGGTGTTGTTGTCATGGGTCCATTCCAACTTAAGCACAAAGAAAATGTTGCATCAATTTGCACTATCACGTAAATTAATTTATCTATTCATCATTTATTTCGCTCAATAAAGTTGAGGCGTGGATCGGTAAAAGTGTAATGTGACGATAAGATTGCGAATTAACCATAATTATAATATTATTGTTAAATATTTGCAAAAGACAAAGCCAAAGGGAAAGAGAGTCTCCTAATCGAATAATTAGAAATTCTAAAATTTAAAGAAATATAGGAGGAAGTACTTTTGTATGTATTTTAATAAAATTCATTAAAAAGAAAATGATAAACTTACAATATTAGAACTGTATTGAAGTAAAAGTGACTAACAAGTTATCAAATATTATGGTGTGGACGCACTCTACTTGTGCGGATATTCATTACTTTTTCTTATATTTTACAACATTTCAATAATAAGTAAAAATCATTATTATAATTAATTAAATTTTTTGAGGGGCCTTTTATAATTTATAAAAATACGGAGGGCAAAATGAAAAATCAAAAAGTTAGATATAAGGGTCTTTTTATAACTTATGGATTAGTTATGAGCTTCAAATAAATTATATTGGTGACTTAAGTTTAATTAATCAATATTTGAGAGTGGCTGGTTTTGATTGTAAAAAGTGTGAAATGTCAAGAGTAAAATGGAATTCAAAAGTTATAATTGAGGGTTTAAAGTAAATTATGTCAGGGGCTTAAGTATAATTAACATTATTTGATGGGGGGGAGGGGGTTTGATCGTAAATAATTTGAATCTGGGAGGGTAAAATGGTGTTTTTATTTAAATTACAAAATACCCCTGGTCACTGTTCACCAACATATTAGGTTTTTTTTTGTAAATATGATAGAATTTAGAGGGTAGTTTGGGAAACAAAAATTAGAGTTGAAGATACAATTATTGTACATAAGGGGAGTTGTCGTTAGTGTTTATATATAGATAGCATGTGTGTGTGTTTGCCTTGTTCCATCGATAGAGATCGTGTATCGGCCAAGGCAAGAGTGTTGGAGGTCGTGGCCATTATTCCCCTTTATAGTGGAGTTTTGTCAATTTCTTTGGCCTTATCTTTTGAGCTTCTTGTAATCAACTTCAAAGGTCTGGGATTAGAGACAGGGTTCCATTCCAAACTTTGCTTGCTGCTATTGTTAACCTAACTTTCATCCAAAGAAACCTGGTCCCCAGGCGATCTTTTAGCAATTATAACTTTCTACGTTAAGCGCTCTTACCTCATACAACTATGATGTCTATATATATTAATTTTTTGGAAAGCTAGCAGGGGCTTTGAGGATCCCCAAACTCTATAATAATAAAAAAAGGATGATGAAGATTACAATTGCTCAAACATTTACTAGTTATATCATCAATAGAAACATAAAATTGCTTCAAAACCTCAACAAATAACCTAATTAGTTCTAGTTCAATGGTCTCCAAGTTGGGAAGTAATCTTGCAAAGTGGTCTGCAACAGAAGTAGTTGCTTGGTGCATCTGCCATAACTTTACTCTCACATAAGCACCAATCAATCATTTAATCACCCTTGACCTAATGTGGAGCTCAAGATGTAAGAGAAGTCGATGTAAACAACCGGAGAGCAATGAAACCTGACAAAATGACCATAGAATGCTAGCTCAAATCTAGCATCCATATTAAGATTTCAATAGACATTTGCATCCTATATGAATTATCATCATCAATTACCTAAAATTAGGATTTGCCCTCTTGCTTCGAGAGGATATTCGAGGAGCGCCTTTCTTAGGTGACTGAGTTGTGATAACTTCACATTCATCTTTAATAGTGTTTTGGACCCACCATAGTACTTCCATTTCCTATATAACTTTTATTTCGGTCAGTTCTTCCTTCAACATATCCATGCCCAATCTTTTTATTGGTTCCTTCAGAGCATAACTAACTTCATTCTCATTATCATATTCTTTTATCATTTCCAAACATCTTTAACCTTAGAGGGATTGTGGACCTCCATTTATACCGTCAAAGAGAGATTCATATTCATCCATGGATGCAGAGGTAGAAACCATCTAGAGGTTGTTATTTGGGGTTCTTGAAGATTCTTCCCCTGTCTTCCAGCAATCATCTCTTGTCCTACTTCAGTAAAAGAAATGGTTACATCAGACAATCAATTGTTCGACATTTGTCTATTACATGTGATGTGTGAAGGAACGAAGATCTAGACTTGGGAGATTGAGTTGCATTATATAAGGTACTAGCAATTACTCGTGCCTACAACATTCTCATGGACAAACGATTTGCATAAAAATGAAACCTTTATGTAACAAATACGTCCAATAAATTAACACTAACAACAATAATGTGGGTTCACATATAAACAAAAAAATGAAAATACAAATTATACTGCAACAACAACAACAACAACAAAAACGCCAATCAAAAAGCAAAAATTGTGAAGTTAAAAATAAAAATTAATTTTTTAAAAAACAAAAAACAAAACATAGGTTAGAGCATGTTACCTCAAACCTCATGTGAAATATCTTCTCCAACATATTTTTCTCCTTCATTACTATCTTTAAACTCAGTATACTCAGAGCCAACTCTAAATTCATCACCATAATTTTTTAAGTCGTCAACACTACTAGACTCTTCAATTACATAAAAAAACACTAACTCAAGCGAGTTCAAATCGGATGGTGGAGTTTGGGGAAGGAAGGGGAGAGATAATAATCAAAATAGGGGGACAAAGGTTGGAAATAGCTCGATTTCTAGCAAATTTGAAAGGAAGAAAGAGGCTTTTGCGAGATGGGAGTCACATAGCAACAACCTAATGAGGTTTTCACCTTATATTGGTGGTGTTATTTAGTAGGTACATTTCTCCTAGTATTCCAACCAGTTTAGCGTTTAGATCGCAATTTTGTCCAGCTTTGTTCAATTGTGGGTGAAAAGACCACCCTGCCCTTCCCTAATCTCTAATGGGACATGTCACATTGTCCCACCATAATTTATACAAAATAGATAAAATTCATCATTTGTGTCGAGACCATAAAACGCGTATCGTGGAACAAACTAATGGTTGTTTTATATTTATTAAATAAAAAATGTAAAATATGAAATACATATCTCAAGGAAAGTAAATGGATTGTATAAGAAATTTCTATTAAATAAGTAAATTTTAAATCACATGCGTGAGGCAAAACTAATGGCCCATATAAAAAGTAGTTAAAAAACTCTTTTGTTTTGCCTTAAAATGTGAGTTGCTATTTATTTTTCCTCGAGATTGAAAGTGTAAAGTATACAATACTCACCAAGAGTGTACTAACACTAGGCTAATATTGACTAGGGGAGTGAATAGTCACTCACCGAAAACCAAATTTGTTTTGAAAAGCAAGCGAAAGTATCACGACTTCGAAGTTCTTCGCCTAAACTTATTGAAGGCTTATGTTGTGACTCAAGATGAGTCAACACCACAAAGTTCACATGTTTTGTTGATTCACTTAAAAGTGAACACCAGATGAAAAACCTTTTGCAAAATCTCCCAACGAAATCCTAAGCTCGCAAGTTGAACAAACAAACAATTTAAGCTCAGGAAAGTAAAGACATCATTACTAAGCATGCATGAAAATGTAAATAGAGTCATGGGAGAAAAAAAATAAAGTACACAAAGTGCATCAATATAACGAGGTTCACTTAATCTGGAGTTTGATTGGCTATGAACAATTACTTCCCCGATGGAAAGGGCTCGCAAGCCTTAAGTCTCGATTACTTGATCAATTGAGAATTCCACTCTCAATAGACGTTCCACAACTTAGCAAGGTCTAGTTACCACATTCCTATGAGACTTACCGACACAAACAAAGTGCTATGCTCCGCGAGTCTTACGCACACCTTAGCCATCACCAATGGGATGCACCACAACCAAGTTTAATGGATGTGTGTTGAGATTGATCTGGAGATACAACTTGGAATTATGTTCGAGCTCCGCGAAACTTACCAAAGAGCCAAGGATCACACCATCATAGAATTCCACACAGCCAAAGCTTACCACATGCTTGGGATCTTAGTGGTGATATTTACTCATAAGAATCCACACCCAGGATTCAAGAACCCATACGGGATGAACGTTAGTTTAGGCAAGGCTAAGACTCAAAGGGTTTCTCTCTTACAGAGATATTCATTTGTCAGATAGAGAGACTTAAAAGCTCTTGACATTCATTCCCCTACTCAATGAAAGATGGAAACTTCACTCAAGGATGAGATAAAATGGTTGAAGGTTCAACACTCTCCAAAAAGAGGCATATAACAATACAAAGCTAACATCAACTCTTTTTCCTTTTCTTCTATTTTCTCTTTAGATAATCAAATAGTTCATGAATAGAAAAAAAATCTCTTCCTAAAACACCGTGGATCTCTCACAAGGGATATGTCTCAAGAGGGAATATCCTCAACAGAATATCATTCACATGTGAGAGGATAACCCAAATTCAAATTTTGAATCTTGGTTCCCAAACATTTTTGTCTCTAAATAGTTTTTGGCACTTCATTTGAATTTTGGACATCCAAAACCTATTTTGGCTTTGACTTGTCTTCATGAGTTGAATTCAATCTTTTTGTCATTTGACAATGGTGCTTATGAGTTGGATAACCTTGAAATGATCCTTACCAAGCATGAACATACTCCCAATCACTCGATATACAATTTATGATTCCATCGTATATTTTTACATTATTTTGATATAATTCACAAATACATTTTCAAAGATGCATGATGTGTGTTAAAAAATTAGTCATTAATTTTTTAACTAGATCATTTATTTTGTCTCGACAAGTGTGTGGTTTGATATCTTTAATAAATGCTATTAGTTTGCCTCGGAATTTGTCTTCTAAATCTTCACCATTTAGTTTTAAGAAAAAATGTTTATTTTGTCTCGAGGTATGTATTTTAGGATATTGAGACAATTAAGGTCTATCTAATTTTTATGAATTTGAGGGGGCAATATGAAATGTGTCATTAGAGATATAAAAAAGGGCATGGATGTATTTTCAACTGGATGGCCAAAGTTATCATTCATCCACAATTGAAATTGAGGTCTAAAAATAATGCTGGACAAAGTTAAAGTTTAAAAACTAAAGTGAATGTAATACTGAGGGGCAAAAGTTAAATAGTCCAACCAAAATTGTATCCAAATAACTGAATTTGATGCGGCGATGGCTATTGCAGAGTCATTTTATCCCAATTGGGAAGGCAAATGTGCTGAGAACTTCAAACAACCATACCTTTGCAACCATAGGTCAGAATCACGCATAAGACTAGTCAAAATGACCGTTTCAAACACTACTACATTTGGCCAATGAACAACGTATTTGCACCAGAATTTTGAACCCAAATTCAATTATTTAGGGGGTCTTATCTCAGTTTTTGTGAAAACTTTCCATTTTATGAAAGTTTCGTTTTGCATGTTTTAGCTCCAATTTTCGTTCTGTTTATTTGTAGGAGATTTCTTTAATAGCTTTAGACCTTATGGGAGCTTTTCATAATATCCAAGAATAATTGCTTAAGTTTTGTGATTTTGGCTAAGTAGGGTTTTGAGTTTATATAAGCAATGTAGTTCCTTAGTTACGAGACACTTTGAAGGATATGAAATTTATTTTCGTAGAAATTTTTTTTGTTCTTTGTTCTCTTAGTAGTGAATTGTTAAGTTCATAAGAGTTTTGTGAGTTCTGTAGCCAAATTTGTCCTAGGTGCTCGACATCATAACTGAATTGGAAGTAAAGTTTGAACACCTCCCTCCTTCAATTACTCTAAAGAAAATGTAAGAAGCACACACACCATGTCCTTCTTTATTTGTTCCAAAGCTAAGCCTTGTTCCCATTCATACTCTAATTTGTGGACAAATACTTTACCCTACCACCTCACACAAAATAAGAAAACCTAGACTTATGGGTCCATCTAGAAAACGTGGAAGAAAAAAAATAAAGGCTCAGAACACTAGCTACTTCATTCTCTTTCCACCAACCTAATCACTTCCTACAAACTTTTTGAACACAATCCCAAAATTTTAGCAAATAAACTACGAAAAAAGTCATCTTGTCCGATTCATCAGGATGAGGTGGAACAAGAAAGAAAGCCCCATTAACGGTAATATATAGAAAACAAATTGGCGGGAAGTCATGGCCACAGGCACATTGGTGTGAATGAACTGGTTTTGGTCTTGAGTATTGAGTTTGGGCTCCACATACACTTTAAGAATTTTCAGGGTTCTCTGCATACAAGCAAAGTGATAAGTAACCTTTCGGTGTTCTTTTTTGTTTGTTTTTTATTTATTTTTAGTTAGTGCCGCGTTTACCTATTTTCTATATATATTTAACACATCCCAGTCCCTCTATTCTCCTCTACTCCCACCACTTTACTTCTTCCTCTTCTTATTCTTCTCTTCAGAAAATTCATTTTGTTCTACAAAACTTCAAATTTTAAGCAGTTTCGAATGAATGGTTTTCGCATCTGGTTATAGCAATAGATTTCAGTTCTGGAAGTTTTAGCTAGCTCTTGTATCATTTCCTGTTTTAAAGTTTCCCGTATCGTCTGGGTGTTGCAAAAGCTTCCAGTTTCGGAAGTTATAGCTAGTTTTGTGATTCCGAAACATTGAATTAATCACCAGTTCTAAAGTTTGGGAGGTTCTGATAATTTGTTTATTAGTGAAAAAAAAACTCGATTTTTAGTGAGTTTCAATTATTTGTTCTGGTTTGGTTTTGATTGGGAGCTGGGGGTTGTGTTTGTGACAAGAACTGAACTGGCTTTTCCAAGAATGATTTTATTGTACAACGGTTGCATTCTTTGGAAATTCTATTCAGTCATCGACAAAAATTATTATTATTGGATCTTCCAAATCTTCAATAGGTACACCCTTGGAACCTAGTTTCTTTCATGTTGAACAACTAGTTTTCCTTCTTCTTCAAGCTCTGCATTCCTTTCTGTTCTCTTCTTTCTTGCTATTCTCCAACAATAGCACCAACAGTTTACGGAGTGGGAAATGGGAAGTGCAACGTTGCCACCAGGTTTCCGGTTTCACCCCACTGATGAAGAATTGGTGGGCTATTATTTAAAGAAAAAAGTAGATGGAGAAAATATTGAACTTCAAGTGATCCCTGAAATCGATTTCTATAAATTTGATCCTTGGGAGTTGCCAGGTACTATTTAATCTAACAAGTTAGACAAGTAAATCTAAATATAGTGTTAGACTACTGTTCTCTTAGTAAAAAAAAAAATACTTCCTTTTTAGTCATATACACCTCTGAGATTTTAACTTCTGAATTTCAAAATGAAATTTTGTATGTTGTTGATTGGTCTATGTTTAAGAAGATATCCGCGAGGATTGTAACAGACATGATGGTTTCATAATGCTGAAAAAGGAGTTAAGTGTGCTTTATTTTCTTCTTGAGTATCTACTTTATCTTTCAAAAGCCGATTTAGTGGGACGCTTTTTTTAAAAAGTTGAATATCATGACTAAATTATCAAAAGGAGACCACAATAAAACAAGTTTATGATTTTGATTTTCTTTATTGATTATCCTTTTTATGTGTTCTGTGATGCGTTTGGCAGATAAGTCGTTTCTTCCAAAACGAGACTTGGAATGGTTTTTCTTCTGTCCTCGGGATCGAAAGTACCCGAATGGGTCACGGACAAATAGAGCTACAAGAGCTGGTTACTGGAAAGCCACTGGAAAAGATCGAAAAGTAGTCTGTCTGCAGTCTGATGTTACTGGGTTTAGGAAGACCCTTGTTTTCTATCGTGGGCGTGCCCCTTTGGGTGATCGAACCGATTGGGTAATGCATGAATATCGCCTTTGTGACAATCTTTCTCAAGGATTTCAGGTACTGCCTCAATATTTTAGCTGCTCAAAATTATAAACTTTGGATACACGCATAAATTGCAGAGTTTGATCATCAAGTTTGTATCTTTACAGGGAGCTTTCGCTTTGTGCCGTGTGGTTAAAAAGAACGAGCCAAGTTCAAAGACCGGAGATCTCCAAGGAGAGACCAAATCCAAGAGGGTTGGAAGCTCTTCGAACGATGAGAACTTCACAACACCAGCGTGCTCCAATGAGCTCTTAACCACCTCAAGTGAAAGCCCCTCACAAGTGAATAATGTTTACAGCGGAAGTACTTATTCAAGCCCAATGGCTTCACCTTATGATACCAGAAGCTCAAGGGATGTTGCGCCAATTTCGACAGACACAAATCTCTCAAACAACTGGGTCTCACCTGATCTCATCCTGGATACCTCAAAGGTATCAACTATTTCCTAAAAGGAACTAAATTCAGAGAATTATAGGGTCTAAGTTTGACATTGTAGTCTATATAACTTTGTGCAGGTTTATTCACAACAAGGTGTTGGATCTGATTACTTACCTTCCTACGGGTTTTCAGATTCAATGACCTCATGGCAGTCATGCAATACAATGGAATTCTCCAGAACTCCAACTTACACAGATTTTACACAAGAAGTTGATATGACTAGTGATCTCAGCAGAGTTGGTTGTACGTCACCATACCCGGAGCCCGTAAATTACATGGGTTGGTGCGGAGATGAAATGTACCAGAGCTTTGAACAGAGTGATTACTCTGTGATCAATGGTGGGATGATATATCCAACATTTAATAACGGGGAAACCTTATAATGATCTTTGAAGCTCATTTCATGCTTTAAAATGCAGGGTTGGAAGCTTGGTACCCAGGGGCATCTCCTCCAATTTGTCGCCAAACCAGTGGAGATTGTAGTTTGGGGGATCTGACTGGCCTATGGTTACAAGAAGACAACCTGGTTGTTGTTATGTGAAGTGAAGCGCCTTGATAGACTAGATTGCTGTTTCTGAGACAACACCTTTTAACGATGTTCTTGGAGTGGAAGATAACAAGCGCAGGCATAGATAGTTTCTAGTAACGATAATAAGAAAAGCTTTCTTGTGATGATCATTATTAACGATTCACACTTGGAGATGATTTCAAAGTGAAGTGTCAGAGCTTCTCTTATTTGCATCATTATGTAAGGTTTGTGTACTTTATCGTCAAAGAAGTAATCCAATGTTTCAAATGTTCAAGGACTTGAAATATATATGACTTTCTAGGCATAGTATGCTTTGATCCTACGTATCTAATGAAATTTTAGTTGGAGAAGAATGTTTGGTTTGCAGACATAGTTTACAAATCTTTCTTATCTTCTTCAACTTGGGCTATGGGTTATCCAAAATATGAGGGTTGAATGAGTTTAATCTCTTATTGCTTTTCGACCTGTAATTTTGAACTCATGTCACTGGATTTCACTTCATTAGTGGAGTTAATTATTATGACAATATGCACTAATTTAACCATTACTGATAACGACACATGCTCTGAAAGAAAGAATACATATATGACATCCGTAATGTCTAGTTTCAAACACCTGGACTCTATTCTCTAGTCTAAACAGGACTTGGCTCCATTATAGAATTATATTAGTTGTTTGAAATTTGAATTCAGTTCCACACTTTGTTTGAGCAAGTGATAGTCCGGATTTGGAGCATGAAGGAGAATAATTTGGTGTTTTTAAGGGAGGAGTGACTTTTTTCGAGTAAGGTTCCATTCATTTGTTTCGGACACCTGCAAAAGGAATAAACCGAAACTTCATCATGCAGTAAGGATTCAACCAAAAAGGAATATGTGTCACAGTGGTTTTTTTCTCCATCACTCCACAGTTTATCTTTTATGATGGGAATCAAAGTAAAGCCATTATTCACTCATATACCTTTATACATTACATTTAGTTTTTAGATGAACCCTACCAAATATTATACATCTTTTCTGCAGCATCAAACCAATATTAATTTTTTCCCTTCTCCATCAACAAGTCTTACCTACTTTTCAGCGAAAGTCTGCTCGAATAAATGCTTCCACCCCAATTGACAGGCTAAAGGAACTCAAAAAATATGCAGACCCTTTCAAAAAATTTGTTCGTTTCGACTGATAGATATATAAATTTAGGATAAAACCCACATTCTCAATGTCAGAATTTCTTAATCCTAAGCTAATAATTTCTATTATGTAACTGATATAAAAACCAAGCACAGGATCAACTACAAGAGGAAATAGAAAACATAGCATTGACAAATAAGTTGTTGGAAACTTCTCAGGGAGTGTTTGATTCAAAGGAAAATTTTTATGGGAAAATTACACCAACAAAGAAGAACCGTGGGAAAAAAATTCTCCATCTTGAGGTTGAAGATGACTATTTTTTACAAATATTTTCTTAGCTTACCCCTAAAAAATATTTTCCATAATTTTGTAACAAACCAAGAGGATAGAGATCACCACAAATCCATGTTCTTAATTCTTTCTTCCCCTTTCCTTCCTCTCCCGTCATTTGGCAAATTTTCTTGAGAATTTTTTTCTGGAATCAAACACACTTAGATATAAGGCCTTTGTCACAAACTGTATCTCATACATCAACTGATAATTTTACTAAACTGATAGGCAGCTCTATTTTCTTGACAACTAATTCAAAGTCACAGATAATTGCAGCTTAATTTCTCCTAGCTTTCCTAGTGACAGATGTGCAAAGCCGTTGCGCTTCCTCAAAGCCCCTGTCCAAAAATACATAATAAATATTAACAATAACAAAAGAAAGAAAGAACTATCACCTTTACAATTATAATATGTTTGGAACCCCTTGCAGCAATAACATTTTTTTGTGATCAGTATAAGCTTGCAATCTTAGGACTACAGAAGACCTGAACTTCTTCAAGAGTAGCCTTAAACTCATCCCCAAACAAAGATTCCTTCCCATCTATCCTCTTAGCATAAGACAACCCTAATCTAGACTTAGCCTGCCTTAGATCACCAATGCCAGAATTTGTATCAGGCCCAGCAAACCCACCCATCACTGGTGCCAATGGAGGTCCTATAAGGAGTCCATCTGCTCCAAACTGAGGTCCACCTCTAGCGTAGTCGAATAGGGCTGCACCACTTCCCCCAACTTTTGGTAGGATTATAGGTTCTTCAGTCTCCTCTTTTGTAATCCAGTAAAATAGAAATGGATCAAAACTATCATAGTAATCATCTGTGCTTCTGTAACCTTCTGGATTAAATGCTCCGAACTTAAATGATTCAGTAGTATAGCCTATCACCACACAAGGACCCTTGAAATCACAACTGTTGTGAAATGAAGCTGCACTGAATCCATCGATTGAAGCTCTGTAGCAGCATTTTAGCTCTTTACCTGATCATTTTCATCATAAACATTAGTGCCTTACTTCCACAGCTGAAATGGCCTAGAGATTCTAGCTTGAATTTTGTTGTCCCATAGTTAAATTATTAGTGTGATAGACTAGAAAAGCATTTCTTAGAATTTTGAAGATGGATGGAAGATAAATGGGCATCTAAAAGTGTGTGTTTTCATTTTTCTGCTTCTTAACTAAAAAAGGGGTCGTATATGTATGAAGATTCATTTAAGAATTAAAAGAGGAAAAGAGAGAATAACCTTGCAAGAAAGTCCTTTTGAGTAGAGAGGATGGTGAGAAGGGAAGATCAATGTCATGGTACTTGGGTTGTGGCCTTTCTTCACTTTTCTTGCTTTTATTCCAATCAAAGAAGCAGGATGGTCTCTTCTTCTTCCAACTTGGAAGGACAGTATTGGATACGCAAGCCATGAACAAGAGCTAGCATACACCTTACAACCTTCTGTTTAATAGCATCCTCAAAATTATTTAGATACCTTATCTCTTACTTCTTTGCACCAACTGACATGTGTCATTCCATCGGTTTTTTTTTTTTTTTTTCAACTCCTCCAAAATGTTTACTAATTGGCGATACACGCTAAACAGATCAAAGTATGGGTTGCTTCTCAGACTACACTAGTTTTCGTTGGTCAAAATTTTCGGTTGGAATTAAAATGAACAAAATGGCATATGTTGGTTGCAGGATGCAGGTCTTGGGACTTTCCGTAGAGTCTCCCTTGATGACTCGGTTCCCTTTCACAATGTCTGCTTGGGCGACTCAGTTCCCTGTGAAAGTCAAAACCTACTATAAATTGATGTACAAGAAATTATGTTTGAGTTGTCTTTCAATGGTACAATCCTATTTTTACTAGTAGATTGTCTAAGATTTCTTCTTGATCGACTAGTACTGTAGTATGGTGCTAATTTGAACAAGTAAAAAGTTTAATCTTTATGAAAATTGAGCTTGATGAGTAGTTTATCTTAATCAGATCATCAAATGGTATGAATTACAATCTATAAACCAAAATCAGAGTATCGATAATTACCTGTGTGGTTCACCATTGATCAGTTTTCTGATTGTTAGTTGCAGCTGCTGCTAATGCTAACATGTTAGTAGCTTCGTTGTAGGTAGAGTTATGAAAGAGTCTGAATTGGGATTTGATAGTATTGTTGAGGTCTTCCATGTAAACCACCGCTGTATAACCAAAATGGCAAAGCACCGCTCCTATTTTCACGCATTGTTGCCAATGGTACCTATTACAACGGAGCCAACCTTGGCTTGCAACTCGCATATAATGCCTAACCAATAAAACTATTCATCATTATCATTGTTTGCAATTTTTAATTGTTTAACCATTACTACTCAGACCAATCCTCACCAGGGTTTCATCGTTAGATTTGGGATCTAAAATTTCTTTGTACCCTTGTAAATTGAATCTTGAAATGATTCATCTGCATCATCAATCTCTAAACTTTCGAAATATTCATGGACACATGCTGCAAATAATGTATTATTCTTACAACTACAGTTATAGACTTGAAATATCAAGGTTATAAATTCGTGAATCACGCAAAACCATTTGCCAAATGTGACCTTCATATGCAATCCTCTCAAACACCTCTTCATCATCAGAAGAGTCACCTGTACAGGTGCTTGACATTAAACACATCACAAGTCCGTAAATGGCTAGGTAGCTTTAGATGCTATGCATTGGGATTAATCTTTTGAAGCATCTCCACAGGACCAATGTTTCTGGCAGCCAACTTATTGTACTCTCTACCAGAAAATCAATCTTTCGTCATGACATCCCACACATAATCACCAACCTCAAACTCCAGCAAACGTAGCTTTTAATGTGTGCTGCTTTGTACTTTGGCATTAGACTTGAGTAGGTTCTTGACCTCATGAATATGCTGAAGGTCTTGTACCAAATCCTCAGCCTTGTGATGAACACGTTGCAGGTCTGGCACTGGTGACAAATCAACAGCTGATCAAAGATTAAACCCATACAGAATCAGAGAGTGAAGTGAAAGCAAAAGCGAGTCTTCATGTAAGGTAGAGGCGATGAATCGGAGAGTGAAGCGAAAGCGAGTCTTCATGCAAAGTGGAGGCGATGGATCGGAGCGAAAGCAAGTCTCTATGCGAGATGGAGGCGACAATGATATTAAGTGGCAACAATATTGTAGCCTTCGGACATGGATTAATAAATAAATAAAAATGATCAACGACCCAATTTAAAATATATATATATATACAGAATCTGAAATGGACTGAACCCTGTTGCAAGATCGATTATAAGCGAATTCAGCTGGATACAAGTGCAATCCTACAAGCAAAATAACGAAAATTGGAGCTAAAACATGTGAAACCAAACTTTCATAAAATGGTAAGTTTTCATAAAAAACTTAGATTTGACCCTGTAATTCATTGAATTTGGGCTTGAAATTCCCGGTCCAGTGATCTTGATAATTGGCCAGCTTGTAGTACTCCTCGAGATGGTCATTTTGACAGGTCTAATGCACAATTCTATTTTACCATGGCAAATATATGAATGTTTGAAGTTCTTTGCACGTTTGCCTTCCCAATTGGTCAAAAACGACTATGCAAACAACCATCACCGCATAATGGAGCATATTTGTTGTTCCATGCTCCAAGGACCAGCTGATCCGAACTCATCGAAGAATACATAGGAAAACTTGTTTTCTCAACAACTAATTCTCTCCTGCACTTTCTTCGGTCTCTCTTGTTGAAAAACAGAGATTCAAATAGAGTTTGAAAACAGAGTCAGAGAAGAAGAACCTGGAATTGCGGCATGTCGGCATGGGATTTCGGCTTGTCGGCAATGGCTTGCGGCATGTCGGCATGGAGGACAACCCATGTGAGCTGGATTTGAGTTGTGAAAGCTGGATCTGAGTTGGAACCTTCAAGAACAGCTGGAAGAAGAAGAAGTCGGTGGAAGGTGATGGAAACCTCCATCACCGCCACCCACCACCGCCTATGCACCCTATATAAGAAGGAGGAGCTTCTCTTCTTCGAATCATCCTCCATCCCTGTTTTGTGAGATCGGTTTGTTAGGGTTTATCCCTGTGAGAGTCTCTGTGTGTGTTGTTTTGTGAGAGAGAAAGAAAGAAGGGGTGAGGAGAGAGAGTTTGTGTTTTATTGGTTTTTGGTTTTGTGTTATACGCAGCCTGCGTATTTGTGTGGTGTCGTTTAGACACTTGTATTTGTAACGTTCCTGACGTTTTGTAGCTCTCTCCATTTGTAATTTGTCTCTCTCACTAGTAAAGTTGGTATTTGTCGTGGACGTAGGCTTGTTTGCCGAACCACGTTAAATTGGTTGTCTCCAGTATTTGTTAGTATTTTATTTGTAACTTCGCATTTTGCCATTTGTAACGCTTCCGCCCGCAACAAATTGGTATCAGAGCAGCGTTGTCCGTAACAAATTGGTATCAGAGCCGAGGGTTAGTTCTTTGGGTTCGTTTGAAGCTGCGTGGACCAGTGGTTGATTAAAAGTATGTCAGATCCGTCAACCTCTGGAACAAAGATGGTTACCGCTACAGTCGGTAAATTTGATGTCAAAAAGTTCAATGGCAAGAACAACTTCGGCATGTGGCAATGCGAAGTTCTGGATGTGTTAGCAAAGGAAAATTTGGATGATGCTTTGGGAGACAAGCCGAAAAAAATGAGTGAAGAAGAATGGAACAAGTTGAATCGGCAAGCTTGCGGGTCAATAAGATTGTGTCTAGCGAAGGAGCAAAAATATTTTGTAATGAAGGAAACCTCCGCTAAAGTATTGTGGAAAAAGTTGGAAGATAAGTACACGACGAAGAGCATTCAAAATAAGCTATTCCTCACGAAGCAACTTTTTCGGATGAATATGAGACCCGGGATTACTTTGTCTGAGCATTTGGATGAGTTCAATAGGCTTATTGCCGACCTATTGAATTTAGAAGAAGATGTTCCAGAAAATTACAAGGCTTTGTGCCTTTTGAATTCCCTTCCAGAAGAATATGAACATCTCGTTACGACTTTGCTAACGGGAAAAGAAGAATTGAATTATGAAGAGGTGGCTACGGCGTTGCTCAATTATGAATTCAAGAGGAAGGATCTCAAGATCCATCGGGATGCAACTTCAGAAGTATTGGTAGCTAGGGGAAGATCTGAAAAGAGGTATGTTGGTAATAGAGGAAGATCACAGTCAAGAGGAAAATCTGTAGACAGAAGGTTTTTGCCTAAGGATGAATGTGCCTACTGTCATAAGAAGGGTCATTGGAAGATTGACTGTGAGATATTGAAAGCTGCAATAGAAAAGGAAAAGAAAATGTCAAATGCGAATGTAGTGCACAATTTGGATGAAGATGGGGATGAGGATGATGCTTATTCGTTGTCTACAACTTCAACATTGGTGAGTCATTCTAATGAGTGGCTGCTTGATTCGGGTTCTACCTATCATATGTGTCCCCGTATGGACTGGTTCTCTAACTTCAGAGAGTTGGATGGTGGTGTTGTCTATATGGGCAACAATGATGAATGCAAAATCGCAGGGATAGGTAAAATCAAGTTGAAGTTGCATAATGGACTTGTTCGGGTCTTGAATGATGTACGGTATGTACCCGATTTGAAGAAGAATCTCATCTCCGTTAGTGCTTTAGAGTCCAAAGGTTACAAGGTTTCAGTAAATGGTGGAGTTCTAAAGATTGTTTCTGGTGCACTGGTGATTCTGAAAGCAGTTCGGAAGGGTAGCTTGTACTTCTTGCAGGGGAGTACAGTTACAAAGAATGAAAAAGTTGAATCTGGTGGAGCAACTTGTGTTATTGAGGGCCCTATGGATGTTGCTTCTGGTGGAGTTACTGATAGCTCCAAAGATGTTTGCATGGAAACCTCAAGGGTTTGGTATTTGCGTGCAGGCAGAAAAGGTGAGAAAGTTCTGCACGAGTTGTTGAAGAAAAAATTGGTAGAAGATATGAAGATGTGCAGTATGAAGGTTTGTGCACATTGTGTTTCTGATAAGTCTGGTTCGAGACTCCATCCTAGTCAAGGTGGAGTTGGTTTGTTAGTTTGAGCATGCTTTGATATAAGGCACCTTCGGGTGTATGGCGCCTATGAGCGCGTTTGGAGGGGTGAGACCCTCAATTAGTATTGGTTTGATTCTGTTTGTTGGAAGTCAGTTGCTTGTTTTGTTCGTGGTTGTTGTTGTCGGCTCAGATTTGTGAAATCTTCACCGAGGTGGAGAATTGTTGAAAAACAGAGATTCAAATAGAGTTTGAAAACAGAGTCAGAGAAGAACCTGGAATTGCGGCATGTCGGCATGGGATTTCGGCTTGTCGGCAATGGCTTGCGGCATGTCGGCATGGAGGACAACCCATGTGAGCTGGATTTGAGTTGTGAAAGCTGGATCTGAGTTGGAACCTTCAAGAACAGCTAGAAGAAGAAGTCGGTGGAAGGTGATGGAAACCTCCATCACCGCCACCCACCACCGCCTATGCACCCTATATAAGAAGGAGGAGCTTCTCTTCTTCGAATCATCCTCCATCCCTGTTTTGTGAGATCGGTTTGTTAGGGTTTATCCCTGTGAGAGTCTCTGTGTGTGTTGTTTTGTGAGAGAGAAAGAAAGAAGGGGTGAGGAGAGAGAGTTTGTGTTTTATTGGTTTTTGGTTTTGTGTTATACGCAGCTTGCGTATTTGTGTGGTGTTGTTTAGACACTTGTATTTGTAACGTACCTGACGTTTTGTAGCTCTCTCCATTTGTACTTTGTCTCTCTCACTAGTAAAGTTGGTATTTGTCGTGGACGTAGGCTTGTTTGCCGAACCACGTTAAATTGGTTGTCTCCAGTATTTGTTAGTATTTTATTTGTAACTTCGCATTTCGCCATTTGTAACGCTTCCGCCCGCAACATCTCTCAGTTCTCATCCATAATTCAGTTATCTCAATACTCCATAGACCCAGTTCCTTGCAGCTAGCTATCTATTATGATTTATCTTTAATGAGTAGTAGTGATCTTAAATTCATTCCCAAACACAGACTCCTTTCCATGTTCCTGTTGGACAGCCTAATCTAAACTCAGTTTAGGTTCACCAACCAGAATATTTGTATCAGGTTCCGCCCATTCGCCCATTCCTACCCTGCTTTTGGAGTATGATAAGTTCTTCATTATATCCTTAATTGCCTATGAGGATTACAATCAAGTAAATTGAAATGCATGAATAGGTATTTATGTATGAAATAGATATAATGCTTTGTAAAGAAGCAGTTTCTCCCTCAAAAGATCTATAATTTAATTTTATAGAAAATTGATATATTACTATAAAAATAATGATAATATACAACACCACTATAATGGAAAATTATCGGCCCAAAACTACTTCATGTCATGTTAATCGATGTCTTGGCTGGGCAGATAAGGTTGAAACTCTTTTTGACCTTCTGTTCTTGCACTCACCGGTGTCACTACAATTTCTATATCAGGCTTCTCTTTAAAGTTTGCCAGTGTCCCTAGTTCTTGGACTAGTTCATTAATTATATCCAGCCTTACCACCATTTCTAGCAGCAAAGAAGCAAAGGCAGCAAAAGGAAGTGCTTCCGAGAATTCAAGACTAATGACTGCAATCTTGCTCAATGATGATCTTAGGACTCTCCGTGGGGTCTCCTTGGATGATTCAGTTCCCTTTCGTGGCGTCTCACTGGATGACTCAGTTCCCTTTCGTGGTGTTCCTTTGGATGAATTAGTTCCCTTTTGCGGGGTCTCATTGGATGACTCAGTTCCCTTTCCCGGTGTCTCCTTGGATGGCTCAGTAACCTGCATGGATCAAAAACAATCTTTATAATTGTTGTTTTATCATTGTTATTATTATTATTATTATTATTATTATTATTATTATTATTATTATTATTATTATTATTATTATTGTTATATATTATTATACATACTTTTAGTCTTGTCCATCAGACAGTACGTTATGAATGTTTCAGTTTGAACTAGTTAAATGTAATATTTAGAAAATTATGGCAAATGATCTGAATGTATAAAGTCCTATCCACAAACCCATATCAGAGCAACCAAGAAAACAATTCAATGAGGATAAGTCACAATTTTTTGCCTGAATTTGCATAATACCTGTTTTGTTTGCCATTGTCGGTGATTGTTAGCTGCAGCAGCTAAGGCTAACATGTTAGTAGCTTGGTTATGACTTATGAGTAGAGCCAAGGAAAAGTCTGGGTTGGGATTTAATTGCATTGTTGAGGTTTTGCAAAGCCTTATGAAGTTTATGTGAGTGTAATACTAGAGAACAATGCCGGCGATATCTTCTGCTATCAGCAAGTTCCATGAGCACATTTGCAACTTCGGCAGCTACTCGTCTGCACAGGCTTCTGAATAGTGCTTGAACTGATCTCGGTGTCTAAAATAAAACAAACCATTCATTAGTAACTATCAAATCCTCAGGGGATTGGCACCTTATTTTCAATTCAATTTTGTAACTATCATAAAAAAAAAAAAGTCCTGGGGAGCTACTACTAAATGATGAATGACGATGAGTCTATGATGGAATTGACAAGTACAAACAACATTGGTGCTAAGTATCAAAATACTATATATCGTGAGCAATTAGAAATATAAGAAAATGACATCAAAGAATAGGTAGTTTAATCGCCTGAATTTCAGATTGCAGACATCCATGTAAAGCTACAGCTGCGTAACCAAAATGGCGAATGACTGCTCCTATTTTAACATACTGCTACCAAGGTACTTATTGCAGCATCTCCAATACCTTGGCTCCCAACTCGCATACAAAGCCTAACCAATAAAACTATTTATTACCACAAAACTTTCACTTGTTTAGCCATTACTACTAAGCACAATCCTTGCCAAGGTTTCATCGGTGGACTTGGAATCTAGAATTGCCTTGTAAGTTGGATCCTCGTTAGATTTATCCTCATCAACAATTTCTGAATCTTCAAAATATTCACTTACGCAAGCTACAAGTATATTTGACACTCTTAAAATTACAGCTAAAGAAATGTGGAGGTTATTTGTGACTCGTACCAAACCAAATGCCAATTGTGTAGTGAATCTCATAAGTTAATATCAATTAAACTTTTACCTTCAACTGAAGTTGCTAGCACTTCGAGCTTTGACACAGTGGAATTGTGAAGATCTTCCCCAGACCAGTTGGGAAAATGAAGACACTCATTAGAAGACATATTCTACAACCTATAGCAATTGTGTAAAAGCGTTCATGTGCAATACGCAAAACATTGTGGACTCGATAGCTTGAAAAGAAGAAATATGACAACACCATAGTCATAATTCTTTTATATGTGTGGGAAGAACCTCATGTATGTAGATGAGGCACCTGTTGGCTCACGCTGAGTGCGTGCGCGCACCTAAGTCCACTATACATAGCAACGATAGCAACGATATTGTCCCCAACTTAAACACCGCAACTTGGGCCTACCAGTGGACCACTCCCTTATAAACCTTAATGACGACTCCTCATTACTTGATGTGAGACTATTCAAGTCAACTCTATCCCAACAATCTCCACATTTGGCACGAATCGTCACACAGCCTACAATCCATCTACTAGTCTGCAACATCTCGAAGTACACCTCCTCCTCGAGTCTCATGTGCGACCACGATCCTGTGGGTAGCACTCGGTGTACGGGCTGCTATCCCGGCGTTATTGGCTCCACCTTAATCACAACCACCGCACTAACTCCACCTCGTCCGGACTTGCTCTACCTGACTCGCTGCCTTGCGTCGGATCCCCTGAACAATGTGCTGCCTTGCACCACTTGCCAAGTGTCGCCTGCACCTCCACCTCGGACCGCACACATGCAATGCTCTACCTGACTCGTTGCCTTGCGCCGGATCCCCTGAACAATGTGTTGCCTTGCACCACTTGCCAAGTCTCTGCCGAACCATGGCGCGCGCACTTAGGTCCACTATACATAGCAACGATATTGTCTCCACTTGTTGGAGCGCGCACTTAGGTTCACTATACATAGCAACGATATTGTCCCCAACTTAAACACCGCAACTTGGACCTACCATAGGTCCACTATACATAGCAACGATATTGTCCCCAACTTAAACACCGCAATTAAAAAGCCTAGTTCCTATTAGGGAGTGGACCACTCCCTTATAAACCTTAGTGACGACTTTTTCTTACTTGATGTGGGATTATTCAAGCCAACTTTATCCTAACAGCACTTGTTTTGAAAATAAAAAAAAAAAAAAAATAAAACCTATTATGAGTAAAACTAATGGAAATGTGAACTGAACCATGTACGTTTGATAAGAAATAAAGATGACAATACCTATCAGAAAAACTGCAGCTCCAATAAATATTGCTTGAAAAACGAAGCCAGACTCATCAGCAATGTATTCAATAAAAAATGCTAATGATCCCGCACTAAGGGTACCGAATCCTCTGTTCAATCCTTTACATAGAGTTGCACCTGAAAGATTAACATAACAATGCTAGTTCATCAGTTGGAAGCTACAAATTATAGATGAAAACCAAAAAAAAAAAAAGGTATAATATATGACTAACCTGCAATGAATTCAAGTACTACAACCAAAATCAAGACAGCCCAGATTGCATTGTCTCCAATTCCCTTGAACAATGGCTCCAAAAGGTACAATAGAGATACCAATGTCAAAGAAAACCCAACTTTCAAAGCATGAATGATCCTCCTTGGGTCATCTTGACCAAGCTTCCACAGCTTTTGACTTACTTTCCATGGAAAGCTTCTCAGCTTCAATCCGAACCCTTGAGTTGTGTCTTCTTCATCGATCTCCTTTGTCCATTGATACAGGATCTACTCTGTTCTGTTCTAAGCCAGGTTCATCCATTTCTTGAGCATTTATTTGTAGAAAAATTCTAATTGTATGTACGTAGTTTCTTGCTAGAAACAGAGAGAATATGAGGTGTGATGGCTCTCACTGATAAGCAGAAACATCTAATAAAATATATTCTAGTATATCAAGCAATGAGAGCATGAGGTGTGTCTCCTATAAACATGGGAATCTTTTGGGTTGGTTGAGGAGATTGGATTATTGTATGTACCCCTCCACTCTCAACTAGGCATGTGTAGTCATTTACTATGTTCATCATTCACATGGTTTCTGTTGACAGATTTGGGAAGATTTGAAATTTAAGAAAGACTAATTTTATTAATTTCTCAAAAGTCTCTAACAACTTTACACCCTTACTATGCTCACAACACTCACTATTACACTTGAGCTTGTTTGCTCCTTGATGCCTACACCTCATAACCTCTCCCCTATTTATAGTAGTTCTAAGGAGGTGGGAGGATTCTAGAGAAGCAATCTCAACCACTCATTTTTGCTTCTCTAGAACTCTCTCAAATGTCTAGAGTATTATAAGGGTGTAGAATTCTCTAGACATTGAACCATCTAGATAATACCCATGATCTTCTAGATAATGGGTTTGGGCTTTAGGCTTTAAACATTTGGACTGGTTAGTGATGATTTTCAACACTCCCCCTCGTCACTAACTCCGTTGAAGATCATGCCAAGTTGTCTTCGGAAGTCTTCGAACTTTGTCGTGCCAAGTCCCTTAGTGAATATATCTGTTACTTGGTTATCTGTCTTGGTTGTTTGCATTTCTATCTCTCCTTGAAGTACATTCTCTCTAATGAAGTGGTAGTGAACCTCTACGTGCTTTGTGCTTGCATGGAACACCGGATTTTCAGCTAAGCGTATTGCAGACTGATTATCACATTGCAATGGTATTGCATAATCGACTGGCTGGTGAAGGTCTTTCATTAGTTGTACTAGCCAAGTACTTTCATGTGCTGCCATAGCTGCTGCTCTGTACTCCGCTTCTGTAGTTGAGAGAGATATTGTTGGTTGTCTCTTGCTACACCAAGTGACTGCTCCTGAACCAAGACTAAACACGTATCCTGTAGTCGATCTCCTTGTGTCATGATCTCCAGCATAATCCGCATCGCAGTAGCCAATCATTTTGCATTCCTCATCTTTCTTGTATAGAATTCCAATGTCAGTGGTACCTTTCACATACCTTAAGATTCTGCGAACTGCTTCAAGATGAGGCTTCTTCGACTTCTGCATGAACCGGCTTGCTATTCCAACTGCGTAGGCTATGTCTGGCCATGTGAGGGTTAGGTAGATAGGCTCCCGACAAGCTGGCGATACATTGTTGTATCTTCCAAGTCTTTTCCTTTATCAGCACATAACTTAGCATTGGTCTCCATCGGCGTTGAGGTTGGTTTACACTCAAGCATCCCGTACTTCTTCAATAAATCTCGAGCATATTTCTGCTGGCAAAGAAATAAGCCTCTGTCACTTCGTTCTATCTCAAGCCCTAGGAAGTGTCTTAATTCTCCTAACTCCTTCATTTGGAAGCGGACCGCCAGGTTTCTTCGTACTCTTTGAATCTCTTCTGTATCATTTCCAGTGACAATCAGATCATCTACGTATACTAGCACTATTGCTAGTTTTCCTTCCTGGGATTTGATAAATAGGCTGGAGTCTGAATGTGCAACTGAGTAACCGCTTTGAACTAAGAACTCTGCTATCTTCCCGTACCAGGCCCTTGGTGCTCGCTTCAGTCCGTACAACGCCTTTTTTAGCTTGCAAACATAGTTTTGTTGGGTTTTACACTCAAATCCCCTCGGTTGTTCCATATATATTTCTCGGTCAATTTCACCGTGCAGGAACGCGTTCTTCACATCCATTTGCCATAGTTTCCAAGATTTATTTGCTGCTAGTGAAAGTAGAACCCTGACTGTAGTAATCTTGGCTACTGGACTGAATGTTTCATCATAGTCCAGCCCATATTGCTATGAGAACCCTCGAGCTACCAATCGAGCCTTGTACCGTTCTATCGAGCCATCAGAACGAGTCTTTATCTTGTAGACCCATTTACATGATATGGGCTTTACATCCTTTGGTTTTGGTACCAAGTCCCAATTATGATTTTGCTCCAGGGCTTGGATTTCTTCTTCCATTGCATTTCTCCATTCCAGACTCTGAGATGCTTCTTCAAATGTTGCGGGCTCCTTAATGTTGTGTTCTTCAGTCACAACATTTGCATACTTTGGATTGGGCTTGCGTTGTCTAGTTGTCCTTCTTAACTGTTGGCCCACATCTTCTTCACTTTCTTGAACTTCTTCTGGTGTTCTTTTATATATACCAGTCTGCCATGGGCTTGAAGATGTACTTGGTGTTTTGGGTAAGCTTGATCGTACTCCTTCTTCATCATTTGCAGGTGATGACTCATTTTCCTGCATTTCCTCTTGTAGACTTTTGGAGTCTGGCAGAAGTAGTTGTTGTGTAGATCACCACGATGAAGCTTCGTCAAACACCACGTTCCTTGATGTATAACACCGCCCGGTTGTAGGATTGCAACATTTCCACCCTTTTCTTTGACTGTCGTATCCCACAAAGATGCAACGAATAGCCTTCTTATCGAACTTACTACTTCTTAGGTGATCAGGCACGAACACGTAGCACACACATCCGAATACTCGGAAGTGACTCACCGTAGGCTTGGTATGTCATAACTTTTGGAACGGTGAAAGGAAATCTAGTTTTGCTTGTGGCAGCTTGTTGATAACATGGGCTGCTGTCTTCATACACTCGGCCCAAAAACGACTCGGTACATTCTTCACATGCAGCATACTTCGACATATCTCTGCCAAATGTCGGTTCTTCCTTTCAGCTATGCCATTTTGTTGAGGGGTGCCTGGACATGTTAGTTGCCTCCTGATTTTACACTCTTTCAGGAAGTTGATAAATTCATCCGAAGTGTATTCTCCACCATTATCGGTACGCAGGCATTTGATCTTCTTTCCTACATTGCATTCGATGTCCTCCTTAAATGCCTTAAATATGTCGAGAACTTCTGATTTTTCCTTCAGAAAGTAAACCCACACGTACCTTAAAAAATCATCAATAAAGGTCACCATGTATCGCATTCCTCTGACTGATGGTTGCTTCACCCGGCCGAACACATCTGAGTGGATGAGTTGCAATGGTTCCTTGGCACGAACTGTCCCGAACTGTGCACGAATGATCTCTGACTAGACAGTGTTTTACCAAAGGTGAGAATAGTACCCTATGTATGAATAGGGTGAGCTTGCTCTGATACCAAATTGTTGGGAGATTTGGGAAGAACTGGAACTTAAGAAAGACTAATTTTATTAATCTCTCAAAAGTCTCTTACAACTTCACACCCTTACTATGCTCACAACACTCACTACTACACTTGAGCTTGTTTGATCCTTGATGCCTACACCTCACAACCTCTCCCCTATTTATAGTAGTTCTAAGGAGGTGGGAGGATTCTAGAGAAGCAATCTCAACCACTCATTTTTGCTTCTCTAGAACTCTCTCAAATGTCTAGAGTATTATAAGGGTGTAGAATTCTCTAGACATTGAACCATCTAGAGAATACCCATGATCTTCTAGATAATGGGTTTGGGCTTTAGGCTTTAAACATTTGGGCTAGTTAGTGATGATTTTCAACAGTTTCTAATGCGTTCAAACATGTACTTGTTGATCTCGAACCTGCAAAACGAACAACGGTGAGCCAGAGACAACCGTTGTGGTGGCTGAATGCACTTCGATGCTAAAGTCAGGCGACGGTGCAAGGAAAAATGCAGACTATATGAAATTAGCAATGTGTATCATACCTTTCTCCTTTCGTTTTCCTTATGTAGCGAGCATCCCAATTGCCCCTGCTTTCGAGGGCGTGATGAAGGGAGGAGATCTTGCCCAAGATCATACATGTGCATGAATGTGTCTCTTCGACACTTGGCTCTATTTAGGACCCAATGTTTGTTTGGATGAAGGGTTGATTTGTGCGAATGGATCTCTGACCTGTGACAGCTCAGAGATCCGTGTTCAAGCCTTATTGTCCTGGGCCAAGCTCTAAAATCCGTGCCACGTGGGGCTGGTGTGATTTGGGCTTGGGCGCTTGACTTACGGGCTGAATAGTGGTTTAAGATTGGGTTCGTTTGGAACCATGTTGAAGCCTTTTAGGTATTAATTAGGATTGACATATGCTACGTGTACGGTTGTGATCGCATGGCTGATTGATGTCTCATCAGTTTTCCCTAAAACAAATTAGATATAATCAATTGATGTTGTTAAGATATATGTGTTCTAAGTCAACAAGAGATAGCTCCAACTGTTATGCCCTCATGCATGATTTGTATAATTATGTTATCGATTCAACTGTATAGATCATCATGTCTCTGAAAAATCCAAGTACATATAAACAACCAGTAGAAAGTGCATGCCCAATATAAAAAATCGTATGGTTTCCTTTGGACGTTTTATTTTCTTTTTATGAAAAAAACCCTGAATATATATCATTCCAATAGTACAATACTTTATGATAAAATCTGTAGGCAATTGTTACATACACTGAACTAATATAATTAACCACCACCAATGGTAATGTACCATTCAATGTATGAGAGTTTAGACCCTCAAAGATTGTCCAAATAACATTGTTTCATATCACTCAATGGTATTGGATCCGAGATGGGGCTGAAGTGCTCTTCGGCGCCCTGTTCGTCCATTCTGATCATTTTCCACAGCAATTTCAATGTCCGATTTCTCTTTGAAGTTTGCCATCCTCCCCAATTCCTCAACTTGTTCAATTACAAGATCTAGTCTCACTACCATCTCTAACAACAACGAAGCAAAGGCAGCAAAGGGAAGTGCTTCAGAGAATTCAAGACTTGTTATTGCAAGCTTGCTTAGTGTTGGCCTCAAGACTTTTCTCTCTGACTCCTTGGAGTGATCAGCAACTCGTTTGGTTCTCCATTCACGTAGCGCTGATGTATCAGTCTTCACTGAGGATAATGACACCCCATTGCTCTCCTTGTCATGTTTGGCAGTTGCAGCAGCTAAGGCTAGCATGTTGTTGGCTTGGTTCTTGTTCGAGCCAAGGAAGAGTCTAGGTTGGGACTTTATGGCAATGTTGAGGTCTTGCAAAGCTTCATGAAGATTGTCAGAGAGCAAGCTTGGAGAACAAAGACGATGGTCTCTGATGCTATTAGCTAGTTCCATGAGCACCTTTGAGACTTCCCCAGCAACTCGATTGCACGGCTTAAGGAAAAGAGTTCGAACTGATTTTGGTGTCTGAACAAAGACAGTCATGCATTACTAAACATCAAACAGTTCAGACAAATTGAAGACGCATTAGATAAAAGAGAAATTGTTGTTTAAACATGGAAATGAAGTATCCATGAATCTGGTCAACATTTTAGTGATATGTATGTACTATATGGAATCAAGAACATATTGTATACCATGTTTAGTTCATTAGCATTTCTAAAATCTGAAAGGATAAAAAAACAGTATATATATAACACAAAAAACAGGACAATCCAACCAAACTAGAACCATAAGCATATATACTTGTTAAAGCAGACAAGGCAGAGGACACAATATAGGTTCTCTTTATGTATATGTAAAATACCAGTTCATTTTAGATTCTAATTGAGCTTCCGTGATTGAAAAACCACTAATTAACTATGAAATATTATTAATTGATCAATCTGTAAAGAGGATATTTATATAATCAGCAAGATCTAGTTTATGAATATAACAATTCTTTAAATGATGAAATTAACCCTTTCTAGTTATCAGTGACAGCTGCTGATCTAAGCCATATAATTATATACTAAAACCTCATCTAAGAATAATCCTCGCTGAACAAATTGGAGGTCTGGGATCATCCCAGCCATGTCAAAAATAGTTAAGATCTGATAGATAATAGAGATACCAACATAGGAATTAATATCAGGTTGATGATAGATATGTCATTTACCTTGATTTCAGATTGTACACATCCATGTAGAGCAACAGCTGTATATCCAAAATGGCGAAGCGCAGTTCCTAATTTCACATGTTGCTGCCAGGGAAACCTATAACAGTGTCTTGAATGCCTTGGTTCCCAACTTGCATATAAAGCCTAATAAATAAAATGGTATTTGTTATCCACTCGTTCATAGTAGTAGCAGATCCAAGAACATTACGGGGGCCAAAAAAACTGAAAATGAATTTAAGATGATTTTCTGCTGTTATTCTTCTTGAACCCTTTATAATGCATATAAAAAAGTTATAAGATTGGTTACCAGTGTTTCGTCAGTGGACTTGGAATCCAGAACTGCCTTGTAGCTCATACAGATGGAATCCTCGGATGATTTATCCTCAACTGGGAGCTCACCATCTCGGAAGTATTCTTGAACAATAGCTGTATGGATTTGACAAATAATTTAATGAGAGTAAATTATGAGATCGTTTATTGATGATAGATCACTTTATATTGAACATACATATAATGATTTTGAGATACTATTTAGCTACCTTCAATTGATCCTGCTAGGCCTTCAAGCTTGAACACAGTGGAACTATGGAGTTCTTCTCCAGACCAATTGGGAAAAACTAATAGACTCGTAAAAAGGCATATACCACATCCTATAGCAATTGTGTAAAACCTTTCATGCGCAATTTGCAAAACATTGTGAACTCGGTAACTGGACACTGTTATTAAATTGAACGTTAATAGAAAGATTACAACGCCGTAGTCATAGTTCTTCTTTATGTATGGGAAGAACCTCATGTAAGTAGCTGCACTGCCTGCACCAAGGTTTCATGCATCATGTATAAGAATTTGCAACAACAAACTGAATTAAGTTGTTTTGGTGACCCAAAAAAAAAACAAATACCTATCAGAAACACTGCAGCACCAATGAATACGGCACGGAAAATCTGTCCAGACTCTTGGGCGATGTACTCAATAAAAAATGCTAGTGATCCCGCGCAAAGTGTACCAAGTCCTCTATTTAATCCTTTGCATAGAGTTGCGCCTGCAATATATTAACACAAACTTTGATTCATCATCAACAAGTACTGAATGATCATCTCACTCAACTGTCCTATTACATGATGTTCTCACCTGCGGTGAACTCAAGTACCACAACCACAGTCATGACAGCCCAAATTGCATTTTTGCCAATCCCATTAAACAATGGTTCCAAAAGGTACAATAGAGATACTAATGTCAAAGCAAAACCAACTTTTAAAGCATGAATGATCCTTCTTGGGTCTTCATGACCGACCTTCCACATCGTCCTACATACTCTCCGTGGCAAGTTCTTCATCAACGGCACAAAAACCTGATTAAAACTCATCATCTTCTTGGTCATTGCCTCGTCCTTGGCTGGGAAAACTTGGTTTTCAAGCATGTTCATGCCTGTAGGAGTAGTAAACATAGTTTGATGATGAATTAATGGTTAAAGAATGAGAGAGTGAAAGTATTTGTATTCAAGTATCTTGAAAATCTGAATGTTGGTAGATAGAAGTTTGTTGGGTGAAAGAGTTTTGGACTAGAATGTAGAATGTTGTATGTGACTCTCCCAGAGTCTCAACCAGTCATATGTGTACCAGTATGTATTAAAATATCATCATGTAAAGATGGAAAAGCACCAACACTTTTCCCTCATTCACATGAGTTCCCACTAAAGTGACGCTGTAGTCTGTTCTTTGATGATACAAGTCAACATGCAAGGAACTCTTTTGTATCAGGGACAGAACATTTGAGTCCTTCCTGTGTAGAGTTTGTGGTAAAACAATATTGAGAGAGTGACATGTTTGAGTCGGTTGCAAATTTATTGTTTTGGTCACCTATAAAATATTGTCCCTTGCCTCTTTTGCTTCCATCATTTTCAAACCTTTTTTTATTATTATTAGATTACTCTTCCAATTATTCTGGTTTAAAATTTTTAACTTTAGCACCAAGGTTGCTATCAAAAGGCAATCCAAAGATCTTGTGTCTGTGACTAACTCAATGCCCTTGAAAATAAAGTACTTCAAAACTAATTTCCTAATTTTTTTTTTTTAGAAATCCATCTCCCCGCTCTAAGACTGTGTGGGTGTGCCAAATTAAGCTCGTGGATGATGGGAAGTGCGCGATGTTGTGAGCACAATATTGAGGAGAATATTGGATTTTTGTTTTGTGGTTGACCGCTAGGTCGAAATAAATGAAGAAACTTGCATAATATTTGCACAGCTAGCTAGTTGAGTCACGAGTAAAGAAAATGTCTTAAAGAAAAGACTTGTACAAGTTGGAGTTTGTTGTGTGCTGTTTTTTAGATTGACAAACATGAACAAGTTTTATAAGGTATATATGTGGTTCACCTAGCGCTGTAGCAACAATGTCACTCACATGTTGTACATATCAACTACACAACTTCTCATTTAATGCTAAATGTGAGCCCAAGCAGGCAAGTAGCTCTACTATGTGACTTCTCTCGTGCATCTCACCCTCCATCCATTTGGCAAAGTTTGACATAGACATTTGGCAAAGGTTGATCCCGGCCCCTGACTTATTCACTATTTCTACAACATTTTTTATGAGATGATGAGAAAAATATGTGTGTAGTCAAACATTTTTTAACCTACGACCACCACCATTGTCGTCTCCACAACCACTAACACCATAACAACCATTAGTACAATCACTTTAATAACTCCACTACCCGCAATCACTTTAACTGCACCACCACCACCATAACAACAATTTGAGAGAGATCTTAATCACCTAAGAACACAAGCTTCTAGATTCCCTTGTTCAAAGTGTTATCTTTTAATTAGACTTTATTAGCGAAAAAATGGTTTAATTAGATTTTTCTTTAAAAGTAACATATGTTTGTTTGCATGAAATCATATTCCATATATTGTAATCTATTTCAATGGTTTTTTCGTTAGTGCCGTATTGGTTAACCTTAAAGTTCTTTTACATATAGGGTGGAGTCCATCAAATGTTGTAACAATAAATAAATATATTATTTTTAATTAAACCTTCAAAGGGGAGGGGCAATTATGGGATATCGGACTTTTATTAAATCTACAAATGCTTGAAATACCTAAAAACGAGAATACATTACGACTTTACCCGTGTCCACTAAAAATACAAAAAACTACTTTGGCAAAGAGTAAATAAGTAGTATGCTCCTTGTCCAACCTTAAGAGAGCCTTTGGTCTACTTGGGAGAGAAAATCCATCAAAAGTTCTAGACCGGCCTTTCATTTGTGCCAAGTTAGCTAGGCCGTCCGTCTACCACATTCACTACCCTAAAAACATGAACTGGAACAACTTCTGACAGCGTCCTTGATCTCTAACCAAATATTTTGAAGGAACCAAGGCATCCAGAAATCCTCATGGAACCAACCTCTAACCAAGCTAGAATCGATTTGGATAAAACAACGCCTTATGTTCAATCGTCGTGGCAATCTGATCCCTTCCAATAATGCTAAACATTTTGCCTGATTGCTTGAATCTTGGTCAAAGAAAACCTGTCTAGCCAGCACATATTTTCCCCTTGTCACTTCGAGTAACCACACCGCTTGCTGCCACCTTCTCCCTCGCTGATCCATCTATATTAAAATTGAACCAACCACTCAGCGGAGGATCCCAAAAAAGCAGTCTGACAAGCTTCAACTGCATTTGAAACATGTCAACACCCAAAGAACACAGCAGACTTTCATTACTGTCGCTCTGTCTGGGATGAAAACCGAGCAGGTTAGGTGTATCCAAAATCTGACCTTAACAATCACCCCACCTACATCCCAATTCCTCACCTCAAACACGCATCCATTTCTCTGTTTCCCATCCTCCCAAATGATTAAAATGGGCACCAGATTGTATGAAATTCCTTCTTGAGTGAGTCAGTTTGCTCGCCTAAACCATACTTTGAGCAAGGTAATGACTTCCACAGGTTTATGCAAATGAATACCGAAAATAGGCTCAAAATGCGCTCATACTTTGGCTGACACTACACCAAATTGACACTTTTGTAACAACTCTCAAAACGGTATCACTTTTGAGATGTTACAATTCACCAAGCAATTTCAAGTCAAAACTAAATATAGTCAAAAAAATGAAAAACTGTAACACAAAAAAAATGATACAATAAGTTGGATCATCATGAATAGTATCACTTTTATAACCATACTCTACATGGTAATACAATTATTGTATCATTTTGTTTGTGAAAATGTGTAAAATTTTTAGGTGGATTGTTACACCTCAAAAGTGATATTGATTTGGGGGTTGTTACAAAAATGTCAATTTGGTGTAGTGTGATAATTCACCTTCCACAAACAGTTGTTTAATCGTCTAATTGCACAGCTTTGAATAACAACGACAGGGTGAAATAATACTAAAATCGGATCTAGGCAGCTCGCTATCAACTGGGATCCTCATCTTAACCAATTTCCAGACCAATACGGACACTTACAAAGGCAACAAAGAGTGCCAAATCTCGAGGAAAATGCATCCTCTACACCATGATCTCTAACCACATTATATGTTCCACGGTAAAGAAATTACCATCCGTAGACGACATCCAAACCCGTGAATCAACCTCCCAAAAGGAGGATTTCAGATGGCTATTATACAAATCAACAACTAACTTGCGAACCTACAAACTTATTGAAGATGTGCATAGATTATCGAGATTTGAATAAAGTGACCATCAAGAATAAGTATATGTTGCCTCAAATTTATGATCTATTGGATCAGCTGAGGGGAGCCGTAGTGTTTTCACAATTGGATTTGATATCTGGGTATCACCAAATGAGAGTTGAGGAACACTCCATTCCAATTACAGCTTTTCAGACTCGTTATGGCTTGTATGAGTTTTCAGTGATGCCATTTGGATTGACGAATGCACCGACTTTCTTCATGGATTTGCTAGTCTTCATTGACGATATCTTAGTGTACTCGGGGATTTTAGAGGAGCACATGGAGCACTTTCGCATTGTGCTGCAGACATTCATGGAAAACCAATTGTATGCGAAGTTCAGTTCTGGGAACCCGAAGTTCGATTTCTCGAACATGTCATTTCACTACAACACAAATGCTCATTAATAGCATTTGTTAATAGCGTGTTTTTGCTAAATGTGCTATCAAAAGTCAATTTTTAATGACTTCAAAAATGAAAAACGCTGTAAAAATGACTTGGCGCGCGCGGACTTGTTGGCGCTCTCTCAAAATTTTGACTTAGCGCGATCCTTTTCTCTCCTCTCGGCCAAAACAAGAAACAACCCTTCTTGTCCCTCATCTCTCTGCTCGCCCCACTTTCTCGCTCGCCTCGTTTAAAATACCACCCATTTGTTATTCACATTTGACTCTCACCTGTTCTTCTCTGCAATTACAATTGAAGAAAATGGTGAACATGATGTTGTTGATCTTTGCGGATCTTGACGGTCTCACCAATCTCGAACCACAAGGAGGTTGCGATGATCCCGACTTCGCTTACTACTTCAAGGTATCTTTCCATTCTTCCTTCCAATTTCCAACACAAATCCTTCTCCATTCTCTCATTTTCGTCTAGGGTTTATTCTTTACTTTACTTGATGTTTGTTTGCTAACTTGGTTGTTGAAATCTATCTCTCTCTCTCTCTCTCTCTCTCTCTCTCAGATGAAATGCTCCAACTGTGGCACTAGAACACCTGTTTCATGTTGTCTAAAACGCTTCCTCTCGCTAACGGCCGCGGCAAGACCATTCTCTTCCAGAAAGTATGTCCCTGTGTCTCTCTTCCTTCATCTGTTTCAGTGTTTTAAGTGTTCTTGATTCATTATTCTAGGAGTGGGCATTTAGGACCGAAAACCCGGACCGAACCGACAACTGGACCGATCGAGTCGGTTCGGATCGGTTTTAATTAATTAAAAAAATTTCGGTTGTAAAAGCTCGGCCCGGCCCGAAGTTTCTGGTCCGGGCCTCGGTTTCACTTTCTGAAACCCGTCGGGTAACCGGCCCGGCCCAGGTTAAATAGGTTAACTTAAAATAACAACATTTGTTTTGTTCATTGAGGATTCAAAATTGAGACTCTCCTCACAGCGAAGGCGAAGCCGCAGAGGCTTTTTCTCTTCTCATAGCGCTTCTTCTCACAGCGACCGACGCCTCTTCTCTTCTCTCTCAGCGAAGGCGGAGGCCGAGTCGCCTCCCTCTCCCCTCCCTTCCCCACTCTGGAAAGCAATGATCATCCACACTCTGGAACAAAGAAGAAGGAAAGCAATGATTAGATCCCCTCCCTTCCCCATTTTTGCAATGATCAGATCATCCACACTCTCAGATCTTGATCTGATCTCAGATCTTTGATCAGATCGACCCGTTTCTGACCTTCCGCCGATCCTGCCGCGAGGGAATATGTGGTTCTTGCGCGATGAACATCGATGGGAAGAATGGGCTTGCTTGTCTCAGTGTCTCACCATGAATTGTATCCAATTTGGATATTGCTCTTAGGACCGAGACCGGCCCGAAACCAGCCCAAATTTGGTTAACCGGGACCTTGATTAACCGGTCAACTCGGTCCGGTTTTGGGCCTCATAAACACGGGCCCGAATTTCTCGGTCCGATTTTCGATTTTTACACTTTGGGCCGGTTACCCGTACTTGCCCAGCCCTACATTATTCTAGAAATTTCAGTGGTTTTGTTTTTTCTATTTAACAACTCAATCGCTGATTTCATCACTTTGAACTAATTGGTGCAATGTCTGATGAAATTACTGTATGGATTCTTTTTACGAAATTAATTGACAGAAAACTATTCTAATAAAGAGGATGCTAATTGTGATTAAAAGAGACATATAATGGCTAAAGCACATATGATTTAGGGTTTCGTGAACTTTCCATCAATACTTTACTTTTCATGATTGACGTTGAGATGGGTGTTTCCGAACGCCTTTCAACCTTTGATGAAAGAGGTGAGCAAGAGATGTTTAACTCACTGATTGCTTATGAATGGTTTGTTTGTGGGATTCATAAATATACTTGACATGCTACTTTGTTATATATTTGATTATAAGATGATGTACATGAAAATCATAACACCATATGTTTGAAGTAAACATAGACCAAATATTTTTAGGTCAAACAGTTGTCTGGGTTTGTTGACATGGAGAGAATGATAGGTTTTAGATATTCAACTAAGTCATTTGATTTTCTTTGGTTAATTCATATTACCTCGATCATCCCTTTGTTTCTTCTTGATTCTTTTCAATCAAGTCTTCATTGGGTTCTGAATTTATATATTTATAGTTTTTCCTATCTAAATTCACATTTGGATTCTATCAGTATTTTCTATTTCAGTTAATGCATTCATCTAAGCATTCTGAAACTTATTGATGTTAATTTTTTTGCATGGATATTCTTAGATGTAATCTGATTCTGGAAAGAATTGTTATCAAACAGCTAAGTCTACTAATGTGAGTCCTCCGAGCAAGAAATCCAGAAACCTCCTTGATGATTTTGTCAGCAGGGAGAATTTGAATGCCCGAAATGCATTTAGTTCTCCAAAAGCCAGAAAAGCATTTTATAAGAATTGCATGTGTGAAAGGTTTAAGTCAGGCACCTGTCCTTATGAGAGAAAGCTTTGAAATTTTGCCCATGGATTTGAAGATATGTGGAAGCCTGCAGCCAATTGGCAGTATCTTGTTACTTTCCACAAGGATGGTCGAATGGGAAATTTGGAAGATCATGATGAAAGCATAGTCTCCCGGATGAAGTTGTGTAAGAGTTTTGCTACTGGCCAAGAGTGTCGCTATGGGAAGAACTGCATCTTCTTGCATGAGCACCCTTCCAAGTTCCAGAAATATCAAGCGATATTCAAGGAGAATTCCGCCATCAGCATTCAGACCCCAAGATCTCCATTGGATAAAGGAAAAGCATCCGACCAAATTACGGCGAGTATCGACTATTCTCAGATGAATGCAAAGACTCCCGGTTGCATGACAAAAATTTGTAGAAAATGGGAGATTACTGGTCAATGCCAATTTGGTGACAGGTGTCATTTTGCACATAACCTTTTAGGTATGAGAATTTTTCTGTTTTTCGTTTCTGATATTTTTTTTTTCTATTCAGCTATGTACTTATAGATTGTAGTGCATTCATTACAAATGTCATTGTTGATGGAATAGATTAGTGCATTCATTACTAATCCTTAACTATTATAAATTTCCCTGTATTCTTATTGCCGACTCTTAGAAAACTTTGATACATTAGGCAGAATGAAGACAAATGAACCGTTTTAGTAAATTCTTCATGCAGATTTAGTTGTTGGCTAAGATATAAAAGAATCTACCTAACTTGTCAGTTCTTTTGATTAGATTCGGGTGTTGATTGGATAGTTCATTTTGAATGGTTAACCAAGAAAGGGTGTTCATTGTATGAAACTGTTGTGCTTTTACTAGTGGGTGTCAAAATTTGCAATCCTTTAATCTCAAAGAGTAAAGTTTAGGTTATACTGAGGGGCTGTTGTTGGATATTGTTTCTGTCATAACCATAAGTGATCGTCGGACACTATTGGCTCTTCTATCCCTTTTGTAGTTTTTCCCTTTAAGCTTTTCTTTACAACAATAAATTTTGTTGGAGGGTTGTGAGGAGTAAACAGGGCTAAAATGCTTGTACAATTATTAAGTACATAGTAATTAATATTTTTTCTTTTTGTCTGATTCCAACTCATTGATAGACACTTGTTTTTTCAATGTGCTGTAACATTTTATTATTTATAAATGGGCATTTAGTGATTTTATATTATTGTGAAAATGATGAAAGCTCTAATCGTATTCAGGATAAAAATGTTCAAGAGTCTAAAGTTGTTAAAGCCTGACTGTTGAAACCGAAGTAAGAAGAGACAAAGGTGTATATCTTGGTGTACAAGATGACATAGCAAGAAAGAAAAGTGACATTCAGAATGGTGTTGAGGATGAGCTGGCAGACGTGTGGAGGGAGATGACGCTAGCACTGGAATTCACAAAGGTATTAATACTTGGTAATTGTACGATATCATTTCCCACATGTATGTGTGATTTGGTTGCTTGCATCCTGTAGCAACATCTGATATTCCATAAAAATACTCGAGCATATTTTCTAAATGTCTTATGTTCTCTTAACAGGGTACATACCTAACCTGGGAGTATTTCATATTTGATGCATTTTATCTTCGGAATTTGTGATAGCAAATGTGTTTCATTAGACTATATGTATTCTACTGGTGCTTGTCCTAAGCAAATGCCATGCTTGTATGTAGGAGGTTAGGATGTGTTTTTGTGTGCGAATATTAGCATATGTGTGTATGATCTTGCATATTCTGCTTGACACGTTACTGACATTGATATCCAATACCTAGGATAACTTTTTTTTGCGAATCAGCATTTTCATGATCTTGGTTATTAGCCTTTTTTTTGTTGTCCTCTGTATAATATTCACAGCACATTTATACAACTGTCGCAACTCATCAAGTTACTTTCTTTTATGCCATTAGTATGCCAATACCCTTTTTTTTTAATCAGTATTTTCATGATCTTGGTTATCAGCTTTTTTTACTGTCCAGTGCATGATATTCATGGCACTTTGTACCATTGACGCTTCCTCCACATATTTCCTTCTTTCATCTGTGTGAAACGTTCATCTTATTTTGTGAGAAACTTATGCCAATCAAGCTCCCTTCACATACAACAGATTTACTGATCTCTGATTATTAATAGAGGTTCATTGAATGTATTTCTTTTCTTCGATCATTGAAGTCATTGTTTTACCTCTAGAAATTAAATATTTTGTTGGACTAACATAAATAAGGTTTGGTAAATGCATGTCTATGTTATTTCTTACTATATTGTCTTCTTTGGCATAAATGCAGTTTGATCCAGCTATGAGAGAAGCGTTTGATGTAGCATATGACAACATCCATGCATTCCATATGGCCCAAAAGAACGCTGAGAGAATTGTTGAAAACATGAAAGTAAGTAGCGATTAGTCACTTATTCTCTGTTAATGGATTAGTGTGGGCATTGGATTGCATAAGATTGATTTACTAAGTAGTCATGTGCTTGAATTAAAGGCCTGTGATTGAAAATTAACTCATAATAGCTTTCAAACACATAATAGTTTGCTTTCTAGCTGAAAAATTCTATTGCAATGATTGTCAAATTTTAGTTGGAAGTTTGTCAAAAATTGACTTGTATATAATTTTCTACGAAGATGAAGTTAGTTGAGAACTTTACTCAGCCTGTATGTGTCATTTCCATAGTATCCATCAATTTAATGCATTTGAATTAATTAGTCCTCAACTAACTCAATGGCTTAGTTCTCAATTAAGTTTATCTTCTTATGTGGTGTTTCTCCGAGCGCACCACACAACAAATGGTGGTCTCTTTTTTCTATCTCCTTGTGTATGAGACCACTGATGCTAGTCCTATTAGATTATAATGGAGATTTGATGTTATTCTTTACATTGTAATACTTCTTGAAGGATCATTACCTAATGGGTGTGATATTGTGGCAAAATGCTCAATGAAAATTCACCCATTTTCCATACCTATTGTCGTGGTCAGCTGAATGAAGCCCTTTTCCCTGTCGTGGTTAATGATATGAGTGACAAACTGGCTCCTAATCCTTTCCTATAGAATGCTCCTTCATTCGTGCTTGGTCTGACAGTCTAGTCTAGTGCAACTAAACTGGTCCATTGGGTATATTATCCATGTTATGTGTCGGAACCAATCCCAGGAAAATGGAATCCTCCATGTTATTTGCACCACTTTTATTGATGTCCTTCCCAGGAAAATGGAATCCTCCATTGGGTATATTTATTAATTATTACTTGACTATGCAAGATGTCCTTCCCTTGAATTATCTAGAGTTGCAAGTAGGAGTTTTTGTGTGTTCTTTGACTAAGGAGTTTTTGTTTTTCAATGTTTGATAATATCTGAATCCCTCAAGAGAACTTGTATTGGTGAGTTTTTTAGTCACCTGTGTCCAATATCCATGTACCCATGCCATTTTGAAATGTTTTTTATTAATTGATCAATGATAGGAATTTCTCCCTGAGAGAAGTGTCTTTTTAAACATGAGGTTATCGACTTTCATGTCTTGAGCTGTTGTTACCCTAGGTGTCATATATTTTTCTCTAACATCCAATTGACATGTTCAAGTGCTAAGATTGCATAAATCTAGAAATAATGTTGCTCTTTTGTATGTTAACAAATAATGTTATCCTGCCCATGGACTACATAAAGTAGTATATTTCTAATTGTTTAATCGTTTGCCCTTCATAATTTGTTACTTACCAACCCTTTGAATAATAATTCGCAGAGGTATGGGCATGGAGGTGTGCTGCACTTTAGGAATGCTAGAGAAACCGCTAGCCTTGGAATTCAAGAAGGCAGGGTTAACAGCTTATAACCATAACCTTGATACTTCAAGAGAGTATTACCCTAACATCATAACTACAAGATCATACGATGAACGCCTGGAAACTCTTCAGTTTGTTCATGAAGCAGGGATCAGTGTCTACTATGGTATTTCTTATTGCAAGAATCCTGCAACCCTTTTTTCTCTTTGTGTTTATGTTTATGACATGTAAGGCTTTTTGCTGTATTTTACCCTCAATGATGAATCACCACAAAAGCTTGATCACTTTCTATGGGATTTCTAAAAAAGGTTAACAAAACTCATAGTATCGATTGATGAGAGAACTGTTATTCTTCTCTCCATATTCATTCTGATCTTATGTTTTCTGTCTGAAATATGATGAAATGCATATTGTCTGCCTACAGGAGGAATAATAAGGCTTGGAGAAGCAGTCACCCGACTCGGCAGCTTGCTTACATTCGACTCGAGTTTTGGGAACCTTCGGATATCATGCTCCTGAGTAAGCTTACGCTAATTGATAGTTCACTCTACTATTTTCAAACTTGAATGAGAATGATAGATTCAGGGGAAAAAAGAAGGGTTGGTCTTGAACCAGTCATAATAACTTTAAACTTCGAAAATTTCTTTACTTTGCCTACTTCCTGTATATTGGTTTGGGATTCAATATGAATAAATGAGAGTATTCAATATATTCTGAAGTAGTTATTTATAAAAATAAAATAAATAACACCCTATGTATAAAATATATTCTTAGCGGAACAATAAGATGCATTCCATGTGTCTGCAAGTATATTAAGATTCATCTGTACAAATTAGTTTTCGGGCCGTTTTCGGTATTTAAGTTGTATTTGGTTTGCTAAGGAAGTGATGGGAAAATGTTCACAACTATGAATCTAACTACAACCTGGATATGGTGACTTGTATGATTATCCTTTTGCTCCATTTTACTGATTTTCATGTGTAGATCCCAAGTTAAACAACGATTATCCGCCAAAGGCTGTAGCAAATGTGTTTTTCACTTCTTTCTCTTTCTTAACAATTGTGATCACAATCTAGCTATAATTATTATATAATAATGATTTGAAGTTCTTTTGAAATCTAAATAGAAATAGAAGTAAAATGAAAGAGAATATAGTTGGTTAATTTGCTAGGGTGCAATGAAGTAGGTCACATATAAACTGGCTTATTCAAGCAGTCTAATTTCCAAAACTGGGCTCATACATTCTGCTTTTGTATGGTAGAATATACCGAGGTGATTTTTTAACTTCTGAACTGTATCCTGTAACTTATCAATATTTCCATTCCTAAAAAAAAAAATTAAAATTAAAATTTTGTGGGGTATCAAGATAACAGGTTGAAGAAAATACTTCAATCCCCAACCATGTCAAACTGTGAACTTTTGCTATGAAATGTGCTGTTTAGGTTCTCATCTATTTCTTAATGTAAGATTCTTCTTGGTGCATTTATTTTCATCATCCAATCTCAGCTGGCATAAACTTTTACAGCCACAAGCGAGGGAAAAGGCAGAGAGGGAGGGATTTGAAGTAAGTGTTGCCAAAACAAGTTTCAAGGCTAACACAAAGGCCCTAGCAGAAAATGAAGGGGAGGGGATTGCTAAGGTGAGGCTATTTTATTTCTCTGTCTTGCAATTTTGTTTCTTTGTCTTTGCTTCTTTTTATTTCAGTCAGCATGAGCTAGACTTGGTTTTTTACTTTCTCTGTTATGTCACTGATATGATGTACATTTGTTGGATTAATAGGAGTAAAAATTTGAGAACTCGAATCATTGGATACCCAAATGATAGGAAATGTCATGATCAATGCTCGCACTACTGGAAAATATTATCACTGTAAGTTGTCAATCATGAACTTCATTCATGTCAAGGTTCTGCATGACAGTTAGTTGTTTTAGAAAGCATAATTGAATCGTCACTTACCTTAGACTAGGATTTTTATCCACCCATTTTAGAGGTAAATACTTCTCATGGGTGTAGTGTGATAATCACATAATTATAACATTTTTTTACCTCTTATTATATTTTTGTTAATCTTTGTTTTATTTTATTTTAAATTAATTATTAAATTTTTATGTTTTTGTAGAATTCGGAGCAATAACGAAGAAATCAAAGAAAAATGCAATGAATAAATCACAGACGGTGACTTCATAGGAAGTGGAGGTGAGAATAGCCTAAGCCCATAACCTAAACTCAAAACCAAACCCAAAACCAAATCCGTAAACCCAAACCCAATCAAACCCAAAGTATATTCTCTTAATTATTCAAGATTCTAGTTCGATTTAAGCCTTAAATCACTCATTGAACCCTCCCCTTAACTTGTCCAAATTAATTTTCTCAAACCCAATCAAACCCAAAGCATATTCTCTTAATTATCCAAGATTCACTACAAGAAAACAGGTGTTTAGCGACGGTTTTCAAAAGTGTTTAGCGACGGTTGGCCAACCGCCGCTAATAAAGGCGTCACAAGAGCATTCAACGGCGGTTTTTTGCAACCGCTGGCATAACCGTCGCTGTATGTTATTTAGCGACGGTTAGTAGTAACTGTCGGTAAACCCGTCGCTAAATACCATATAGCGACGGGTGTTAACCGTCGCTAAATACATGGCAAGAATTGACGTTTTACACTATTCTGCGACGGTTCTTAACCGCCGCTATAGTCCGTGGCGCTTAGCGACGGTTTATACCCGCCGCCAAATTCAAATTGGTAATTCAGTTAGTGACGGTTAAAACCGCCGCTAATGCCTGTCATTATTATCATGATAATTCTATTATGCGCACTAGAAATATGTAAACAATCTGTAGTCACATTTTAACCTGTAATCACATTTTTCAACCTGTAAACAATCTGTAAACAACCCACAATTTTACACAACTATTTTATATCGAAATCATCAAAGAAAACTTGACTTCAACTATATTATCATCAACTTTAACAAAAAAAAAACCTATATTATCATCAAAGTTAACAATATATCAAAGCTAGTACATGTAGAATTTCTTGAAGTTTGATAGTTAAAATCTAATTTACTACAGCTGAAATTGTACCACGTTCTTGAAAGAAATTAGACAATGCTATGGAGAGTGGAGCCGATGAAGATCCTCATTAGTATTTTGACAGGGTGATGAGGGCCTTGCAGTTGCTGGTGAAGCTTGCCCACTTTCTTCGTCTTGTGCCTGAAAATGATGAGTCAACAATATTACTCTAAACTTGAACCAAATTACAATAATTAATTGATTTATATTTAGTAAGTAACCAATATCATTGTTAACTAATATATATTAAAATAATGTAAAGGCAAAGAAACATACGGGTGTAGTGAATAATCTTGCAAACTCAGCAAGCACATTTCCATCCAACTTCTGAAAAATGTATGTAAATGCTCCCTCATATCCCTTCCTCTTTAATTTCTCTGCCTCTAACTGTGACTCCAGCTGGTGAATTTTCTGTTGCACTTGAAGATCAGTGTTTTGCGTTGGTTGTGAGGACATCATCCCACTAAACCTACTATTGGTGTTGCCAAAAACTTGAGATGGACATGGCCCGAATCCCAAAGCTCGAACTCGGCCTGAATGTTCTTTTCCTAACACCTTAGCAAGTGAATCTTGTTGTGATATAGATCGTGATGTGGAATCTTCTTTCTCAATCTCTAAAATTTTCTCCTACATTAATGAGGCAAGCCATCAAACTTTGAATTCAAAATTTATCTAAACATTAATTAATATAGTTCAATAAAAAAAAATAGTTTAATTACTTACACTTATCTGTCTCGCTTCGTCAGTTACATAAGACCCATCCTTTTTTGTGTGTGTTGCAATATACACCTCTCCCCTACTCACAGATCTCCCAAGTTCATATTCCTACACCGATATTATGAAGTCATATAACTTTAAATAATATTGTTGAGAATGATAACTTAAAGTATGGTAGGATGTAAAATATTAATTACCATCTCAGCCTTTAACCTGGAATTGCTTTTTGATCCTCCTGTGTGTGGATCGGTGAGTTTCTTCCGAATTTCAATGTTTTTTTTGCATTTTTCCTATCAATGTATAGATAAAAACATATTGTTAGCATATTCCTAGTTATCTAAATGAATAATGTAAATATTGTGTTACCTTTGTCCTTTCATCCAAGCGGTAGTCAATAAAATGTGCCCAATCATTACGATCAATGCCTTTGGGATGTTTTGCAATATTAGCATCTCTGGACAGTGTAGGATCATAAAATTCATGGAACAATTTATGCCTATTGTCCTTCCATTTCTTTCCAATGTTTTGCAAGATATAATGGTCTGCCATTGGATCTTCCACATGTAGTTTATTCTTCAAAAATAATAGTCATTATTATTCAAATCGTTATCAATAATCTTACAAAAAAGGTAAGTGACAAGCATAAATTAAGCCATACCTGTATAATAGTAGTATACACGCCATCCTTGTAAGTTTTTGGCACATCCTTCCAAGAGTTGTATCCAACTGGAAAAGCCTTAAAATCGGATCCCAATTCTCCTAAAAAACTTCCTAAGAGACCAGCTGCATCTCTAATAGGCTGATGCTCAGTGTTAAATGGAATCATCACTTTTGTGCCTCTAGGAAGTGACCAAACATCATGTGCCCTCATACGAGATTCTTTTATTAGCCCTTGCTCATCTAGGACAAGTTGATATTCGTTATACTTCATTCAAAATTAGCGATTAACATATTATTTTCTTGAATAAGTTTAAATAACATACCAATTGTATTCACTGTCCAATATTTTCTGGATTTGCGTTCATGAACACTTGACTGTGACTCGGGTGTAGCAACTGGATGAGACTCAATATCATTAGGTGGATGAGAGACTGATGTAGCAGGTGCCTGAGAGATCCATGTAGCAGCTGGATGAGACTCAGAGGTAGCAGTTGGATGAGAGACAGATGTAGCAGCTGGATGAGACCGAGCACTAGATTCAAAGGATCGAGATTTTGTCGGTCGATCTATAGGATCCGATTCAACTTGGAAACGTTTAGGCCTAGGCATCACTGAAACTTCCAACAAAAGTCAAATTGTGAAATAATAAATTATATAATCAATAGGAGAAGACAACATGTTTGTAAACAATAAGCAAAATTGTCATGGTAATGTATTATAACAAACATAATTTTTCATACAAAATCTTCATCTTCTATAATATTGTCATTATTAGCATTGATTGCAGGTTCATCATCTATATCATCCCTTGCCAATGGCAATAACTTCAACTTCGGGTGTCTTTCCAAATGTAACATTAATATTCTCTACTTGTTTCAAAATATCTGCTCCTGATAGTTGTATTGGTGGATTCCTTTTTTCTTGCTTGCCATTAAAGCGAACTCGGTTCAATCTAAACTTGTGACCAGCATTTAGAAAACGCCGATGACCCATGAAACACCATTTTTTACTATGTGGAAGGCGGCAAGACTCCGCATCAAAGTTACATGAAGGACAAGCTAGTTTAGCATGTGTATTCCACCCTGATAGGGTCCCTAACCCTGGAAAATCACTTATTGTCCATATTAAAGTTGCTCGCATTGTGAAACTTTCATTCAACGAGGCATCATATGCTTCTACTCCAACCCACAACTCCTTCAATTCATCAATAAGAGGTTGTAAGTAAATGTCTATATCATTGCCTGGCATCCGCTTACCAGGAATGATCATTGAAAGAATGAAGGAAGTTTGTTTCACACATTTCCAAGGAGGAGTGTTGTACGGAACTAGAACCACTGGCCAAATGCTATAACTAGTACTCATATTCCCGAAAGGATTAAACCCATCGCTAGCCAAGCCGAGGCGTACATTACGTGCATCCAAAGCAAATTCAGGAAATGTTAAACTAAATTTTTTCCATGCCTCAGAATCTCTCGGATGTCGCATCAAACCATCATTGCTATCCTCACTAGCATGCCATCTCATATCAACAGCAGTCTTAGAAGACATAAACAAGCGTTGCAATCGCGGTATCAATGGAAAATAACGAAGAACCTTTGCAGGTTGCCTTTTTCTTTTCTTACCATTTATAGGCACATTATTTGCATTTCCCTTGGTATTTAGCTTCCATCTAGATGTGCCACATTTCTTGCATGTTTGTCTATCTTTATCCAATCCCCGGTACAACATGCAATCATTCGGACATGCATGTATCTTAATATAATTAAGACCAAGTTTATTAATGGTTTTCTTGGCCTCATAGAAAGTTTCGGGGATCCTTGCATGTTGGAATGCATCATGCATCAACTCTACTATCATCGACATTGCTTTGTCACTCATCCCACAAATACACTTAATGTGATACAGTTTAACCAAAAAAGATAATTTTGAGTACTTTGAACACCCTTCATATAGCTCTTGCCCTCCATCCTCTAGCAACTCAAAAAACTGTTTAACTTCATCATTCAACCCACTGCTTATACCCCCCATCCTTCCATCCCTTTCATGTGGTCCATGTGATGTGGAAGATTCTTCATGGGCATAGTGCCTAGAAAATGCAAAAGCATCATGGATCATGTCTTGCATTGGATCTTGAATAGGGTGACTATCTTGCACTACATGCATGACAGTAGAACTTTGACTTGTACCCAACTCCCCATGTTGTAACCAAACAGTGTACCCTTTCGGAAATGGTCTACAAATCAAGTGATCATACACCACTTCTCTAGTCTCCCATTTTCTAAAAGCACAACGAGGACAAGGACACTTTATTCTATTATCAGATGACTTGTTTGCAAATGCAAAATCCAGAAACTGATTCAATCCTTCCGCATATTCAAGTGTATTCCTCGGCATAGAAATCCAAGTTTTGTCCATTTCAAAATATCTGAATTCAATCAAAACAAAACAACTAATAAATTCAATCCTACTAATCAAACAATAATAATTTGAGAATGACTATGTTCATATATTTTTGAAACACCATGTTTTGTTTATTGCAAACATGTTGTTTGTAAACATGTTATTTGCAAACATGTTGTTTTGTTTATTGCCAGTAAGAAATCTAAAACATGCCAGTAAGAAATCTAAAACATGTTGTTTTGTTTATTACTAAATACATGATAACATGCTTATGAGAAAGATACAAAAAGTTAGACATACCGTGAGGGATATGGAAGAACTAAGATGATGGACAAATCAAACGAGCACGAGAGACCACCAACAGTCACTTCTTCTTCCTTATTTGAATGTTCCTCCTTCTTCCTTCTTCCTCGAAATAATAGTCTAAGTTAAATAATCAAGTTAACTGAATATTACGTGAAAAAAAAGAAAGAATAGGAAGTGAAAATAAATTAGAAAGTTACAATAAATTAGAAAAAATAAAATAAAATAGTTAGTTGATCAATTGTTGTATAGCACGCGTTCGTGGTGTTTGGTGGTAATATATACCATATACAAGTGAAATTAATACAATTGATGATAGCCAAGATAGTAATATTATCAGTAGGAATCAGCATGCAGTCTTACTTCACAAAGATATACCAGACAGTACTGCACAAAAATATACCATATGTTTGGTGATACATGTATACAAATGCCAATCCTTTTCAGTCCCTTAATACTTATATCATGCAGATCGCACTTTACAGTTTACACCAACAACTTGGTTTAAAATCTTGAAAACAATAATAATAACTAACTAGAAGAAAGTTATGAAACTTAAATAAAAACCATTATAAAATTCTGTCTATAAACACTCGCAAAGATTGAAAAATAAGTTCATATCAAAATTCAAACAACAAAAGCATAAGTATCAAATGATAGGAACTGACCTTTTTATGGTGATATTTCTGCAGGAATTGTAGAATCCAAGACAATCAACACTGAATAACAATGTCAGAGTGGTGATTCTTGGAAGCAAAATAGAGCCTGGCAAGATACAATTCTGGATGAGAAAAGCTACAAGAATCTTATATTCAATGAAGACTGATTTAGAAAGAATAGAAGTATTGTATAGAATGAATTTGTAGGATTACAATGAGATAGAATGAAATGTATCACCCATTCATGACCACCACTCTGCACTAGTATTTCTTCTTCTCTCTTTCTTTCTCTCTATCAAACTGTCTTTTACACTCTCCAGATCTTTCGTGCTCTTAGTATGAGTTGATGATGATGAATTGAGTTGAGATGGTTCCTTGTGTTTTTCAATAAACTTGTATAAAAAATTAAAAAAAAAAAATTTCTGGGGTACTTTCGGTGAAAGATTTGCTTCTTTTGGTTGCATCTAACAAATCATACTTGGGGCTTTGCTAACAAAGAATTTTAGTGAGGGAGGTAATTTTGTTTTGTTCATAAATGGAACAAGGAAGGGTAGAGGAAACAAAAGCTGGGTTGGTTCAACTTCAACAACAAGATCAGAGAAGGGTAGGAGGAGGAGGAGTGAAGATAAATCAAGTACAAGCCTATCATTAGCACCATCAAGCAGCACCAACAGAGGCACAAAAGTGTCCAAGGTGTGATTTAATGAACACCAAGTTTTGCTACTACAACAACTATAGCCTCTCACAACCAAGATACTTCTGCAAGACATGTAGGAGGTATTGGACTCAAGGAGGGACTCTGAGGAGTGTTCCTGTTGGTGGTGGGTGTAGAAAGGGTAAGAAAATGAAGAAACACTCTTCTACTTCTTCTTCCACTACTTCTACTACTAGTGACTCCCTTTCACACCCACAACATCAAATTGTAATCCCTTCTTCTACTTCCTTGTCAATCAATACTGGTGGTGGTGGTGGTGCTATGTAATGTCTGTTTGGTTAGGCAGAATCTCCACTATATAGCCTTTATATATAGACCTATATAATGTCTACCATTTATAGCCTTTATATATAGACCTATATAATGTCTGTTTGGTTAGGCAGAATCTCCACTATATAGCCTATATAATGTTCATAAAGAAGGATCTCCACTATATAGCCTATATAATGTCTGTTTGGAGATTCTGTTTGGTTAGGCAGTATATATAATGTTGTTTAAATGTGACAAGATAGTTAGTTTCATCAAACACCAACCCATGTTTTCAACATGCATGGGATCAATTAGTAGCAAAGAAGGTTTGGAAGAAGTTCAACCAAACAGACCTTCATTGTGATTATAATGCAGATTGGATTTTGAACACCAACCCATGTTTTCAACATGGGATCAATTAGTAGCAAAGAAGGTTTGGAAGAAGTTCAACCAAACAGACCTTCAATTAGTGCATGTTGGATTTTGAAACTCAAGTAGTACTTCATTGTGATTATAATGCATGCATGAACACAATCATCTAGAGTTGATGAATACAGATCTCTAGGAGTCGAAGTGGTGGTGGTGTTAGTTGGGGCCATGAGAGGGGTGGAGGAGAGAATTGTGGTTTTCTATAATTTTTTATCTTCAAAAGCAAGAGAGAATAAATGCATGCTCTCCCACTTCTTTAGGTCTTTTAAGTGCCAGAGAGGGTCTGAACCATTGAAGCAGCTCTGCCATACAGTTCCACCACCACCCATGATGGTTCGACAATCTTCAAGCATGCATTTTCTATAAATACATTCCTCAAACACACCACTATTGCTCAAACAAAGTCCAGTAGTGTCTCCATTTCCCTGTGCCTGCCGTTCCTCTGCCCACTTTTCAAAGGTGTCGATCTCTCATTCAAGCAAGGGATGAACTGCATGACTACTGATCCTAACCAAGTTGCTGTGATTGATCCGCATTGAACAATGCTAGCAGAGGCCTTGAACACTGAAATCAGAGGCCTTGAACAAGGGATGAGGCAGTGTTTAATTTTCTACTTTCTTCTTTCTTCTATCAGAGGCCTTGAACAATGCTAGCAGAGGCCTTGAACACTGAAATCAGAGGCCTTGAACAAGGGATGAGGCAGTGTTTAATTTTCTACTTTCTTCTTTCTTCTATCAGAGGCCTTGAACAATGCTAGCAGAGGCCTTGAACACTGAAATCAGAGGCCTTGAACACTGAAATCAGAGGCCTTGCATACTATCAGTGTTTAATTTTCTTCTTTCTTCTATCAGAGGCCTTGCATACTATCAGTGTTCAAGGCCGTGAAATCAGAGTTCCCATAATATGCAAGGTCTGTAGTGATTCCCGTTTAGGTTGTTTAATTTTCTACTTTCTTCTATCCAGTGTCTGCTTTTTCTTTTCTTAGCTCAGTTTCTCTACTTTTGTTAGAACAATGCTTTTGTTATAGAAGGAAGTTTTCGATGTCTCATGCATGGTGAACAGATTATACAAACAGTTTTATAGAACCAGAGCAGATTTATACAAACAGAGATTATACAAAAACAGTGCAGATTTATACAAAAACATAGCAGATTTATACAAACAGTTTATACAGAAATAGATTATACAAACAGTCGAGGTGAGTAGATTTATACAAACTGCAGATTATACAAAAACAAAACAGATTATACAAACATGCAGTTTATACAAAAACAGATTATACAAACATATTATACAAACAGAAGATACAATGAGAAAAACAGAGCAGGTTTTAGAAATCTACTTACATGAGAGGAATCCAACAAGATTGAAAGAATAGGGTTGCTCTACAAAGGGAGGGAAGGGAGGAGGAGGGGAGGTGGAGAGGTATAGCCGTATAGGGGAGGTGGAGAGGTGGGGATGATGGAGAGTAAAATAAGTATAAAATTAGGTATAGGGTTAGTTGGGTTATAAAATCTGATTTTACATATAGCGACGGCTACAACCGTCGCCATTTAAAGGAACCGCCATTAAATACTATTAATCCGCGACGGTCGACCAACCGTCGTTATATATGGCATTCAGCGGCGGTTTTACTTAAACGTCGCTGCAAAACCGCCGCTAACATCCTGTTTTTTTGTAGTGATTCTAGTTTGATTTAAGCCTTAAATCACTCATTGAACCCTCCCCCTTAACTTGTCCAAATTCATTTTCTTAATTCTCTATAAATACAATAAAAATGAATGAGAAAGGGGAAGAAGAAAAGGGAAAGAAAAAAATACAGAATACCAAAACCTCTTCTTCACAATTTGTGATTCTCATCACCATCCCAACCAAGCAAAATCACCACCCACAACCTATCCATATCTGTTTTCTCTCCTTCACTCCACCGAAACATGGGCGTGATAACCCTGTTTCACTTCATCTTCAACCACCGTCACCGGCTGCACCACGCACCACCACAGAGACTTAAATCAAGTTGACGCTACTGGCACCCAGTGGACCTTGTTGAGAGCACCTCGACTGAGAAAGATCAGAACTATTTGCACCCACTGGGATCTGTTGAGCCACACTGGACATGTTCCTGTTTGCACCCTGCTGAATGCTCTGTAACACCACAATGAATTAAGTCTCAAACTCTAGAATTAATTTCATTTTACTTTATTATTCCATGATTAATATTAATTAATTCGCGATTTATAATATTTTACTTTCACCTAATATGTCATTTATCTTAGGTTGTTAGAAAAATATTATGTTATAAATCAAGCATGTTTTAATTGAATAATTAAACTTGTGATTAATTGTGCCCTAAAAAGACAATTAATGCTAGGAGTTTATACATTGTTAGAGTCATTTATTTGAAATTGGAATAATAAGAAAATTTGAATATAATTTTAGGAGCTTGAAAAATATTTTGCAAATTGTGGTTTCCCTCCAACTCTTTTCTTTTATTTATTATTATTTTTATTACTTTTGTTTAACTCGGATTTTTAAACACCGTAACCCCCATTTTCTCCAAATTAGTTTAATTAAATTATTAAATTCAATTTAATCCACCTTCCTCGTGGGATCGACCCATACTTGTCGTTGTCTACCAATTAGACACCGTGCACTTGTGGTTATTACAAGTGGGCCAAATTAGCCTGTTTATTTAGGTCGGTTAAACCCGCAACAAGTTTTTGGCGCCGTTGTCGGGACAGTAGCAGTGTAATTGATTTTAAGATTTATTTTAACTAGTTTAAAAAAAATTTATTTTATTTTGTTAAGTTATTTTTACACTCATTTCGTGTTATTTGTTTGATTTTGCAGAATACACGCTTCTCGAGGAAATTGGACGATCCTGCAATCATCAAGCAAATTTTAATTTTAATTAAAAAAATTTATTTTGGGAGGAGAGTTTTAATTTTATTTTCACCTCGTTTTACGAGTGTGTGGTGTAATAATTTTTGTAAACTCTATTGTTTTCCATTTTTAATCACCTAAAAAAAAACCCAAATTTTCCAAGTCAAAAGAAATTATAGGGAAACAATTTTAATTGTTACCCAATAATTTTTTTTTATGATTTAGAAATCCGACTTCTAAGACCAAGACTAGTAATTTGATTGCATATGCTTGTGTGCTGATTGAAACGGATAAAAAGAAGTCGGACATTTTTTTTAATTGTGCTAACTTTTTGTGCAGAACGGAATACGCACACTGTAAGTACTTCTATCACACGCAATGTATTAGCGACCCGGGTGCTTTGTGTAATTGTTTGAAATTGTGTGATTGGTTGTTTAATTTCTGTAATTGTGGATGCTAAACTTTAGTAATTCATAATAAGCAGACCCAGCTTTTAAATAGAAACTGGTGGGACTTGATATCCCCACCTCATCACTCCAGCTGTGTGCAACCAATAGCCAAACATAATTAAAATCAGTTAGCAAGTTAGATAGAGCCATCTTTTAGGTACGGTGTTCATAGGACAACCAAGACCAAGGTGAATCCAATAATTTTTATGTTAACCAAAGCTAAAAGTGACGATGGGTTTAATCATTCAATGAACTCGGAGAGGCCACTGCCACAAGGGTAATTTATCCGGTACGCCGAGTCATACGTAAGCTACGATCCACAAGAATAATTGGTGTAGCTAACAGTTTTGGGTTAGGAACACAAGCCTCAAGTTAGATTTAACACCACATCATTCTCACGTCTATTGGCTTACAGAGCGGTAGCACAAGGAAGTACTTAATTGGACCATTGTGACCTCCTTCTCTTGTGCGATAATCCGGTTTCTTTGAAACAAAACTCTAGCCTACTGATTTTGAACTTTGTGGTGTAAAGTATACACTCTTAGGATCATCTTGTAACACCCATTGCTCTGATATAAAGATTACATAAGAAATAATTTGTTCCCCCAAAGATAAAAAGATAATTAATCTCAAAAACACTGATTGCTTAGGGAGGCATTTTTTCTTGTGCATCAATTGGTTGTTGATTGTGTTTGAGTCTGTGCGTGATTTTTTTAAGGTTAGTAAACATTTCAAACCTCACTTGGTGTAGACCTGTTTATGCGTCTTTGGGAACGGGATTCGAGAGGTAGACTAATTCGAGAGGATCCTGTAGAGTTGTCTGAAGTCCCCATTGGCCTTCTAGAATCTTTCTCCTTGTCGAGTGAGACCACTAAAATGGCTAGGGAGAGAGCATTTAAGGATTATTTCTCTCCACGTTCCAATAACACCCCATCTTGCATTGTCTTACCCGATACCACTGCAAGTAGCTTTGAGCTAAAACCATCAATTATCCACCTTTTGCCTTCCTTTTATGGTCTAGAAAAAGAGGATCCCTATCTTCATGTCAAAGAGTTTTTTGACATTTGTGATACTCTGAATTATCTCAATTTTTCTGATGATTCAGTTTGTCTTAGGCTGTTCCCTTTTTCTTTAAAAGATAGGGCGAAGTCATGGTTAAACTCCTTAGAAACTGGAACCATCGACACTTGGGATGTCCTATCAAGAAAACTTTTGACAAAATATTTTCCTATTCATAAAACAAATGCCATCCGAAGAGATATATCTAATTTTCAACAGAAAGAGGGTGAGCATTTCTATGAATGCTGGGAAAGATTCAATGAACTCATTGCTAGGTGTCCCCATCATGGCTTTGAAAAGTGGTGTTTGGTTCAATACTTTCAAGACGCATTAACCCTTCAAAACCATCGAATGATTGACGCCACTAGTGGTGGGTCACTTATGAAGATGAGTGCTAATGAGATTTGGGAATTCTTTGAAGCTATTTCTGAAAATTCTCAACAATGGGATTATTCAAGAAAAGACTCGGATAGGCGAAAGGGTGGTTTGTATGAAGTAAGGGATACATCATCTACTCCTCATCTTCCTCCTTCTTCAAGGTTGGAAGCAGTTGTAATGAAAATGGCACAGAAGATTGATGCATATCTGGAAAAGTCTCAGCCATCAGTCCAAACCAATGTTCCATCCGAGGTCTGTGCTGCATGTTCAAGTTCTAGTCATTCCACATCAGACTGTCACTTGAAAAATGAGTACCCTGCTTATTTCGCTGAGCAAGTCAATGCATTCAATACCTTTAGGCAATCTGGTTATAATCCACACTCAAATTTTTACAATCCAGGTTTAGCCAAACACCCTAATCTCTCATTGACCCATGGTCAACATCAAGGAAACCCAATTGTTATCCCTCAAGCTCCTCGAGCTCCAATTCCTGCTAATAGGCCTCAATTCAATCAAGATGTACCTCCCTCTAACACTCAGAGTTTACAGGATACATTGAACCAATTTATGCATAGAACAGGAACCATGCTCGAACAGAACTCTCAGGCTATCACCGAACTAAGAGCTACTTCTCAACAACAATCTCAAGCCATCCAAAAGCTTGAGATGACTGTGAGTCAAATAGCAAAATCCTTTCCTGAAAGATAAGCGAGAAGATTCCCTGGTCAACCAATTCAAAATCCTAAGGGCCAATTCGAAATAAGCAGTGCATCTCAGCCACGCAAGATGTCAAATCTATCATCACCCTTAGGAGTGGAAAACAAGTTGACAACCAAATTAGAATGCTTAATTTGATTGATCCTGAATCCCAATCCACGCCAAAGCAAGTCACACCTCCATCTAAGAAGGTGGCTGATAAAGCCTCATATTCTCAAGAGGATCATCATCTTGACTCTGATCCCACCAAGGCATCCTATATGCCTAGAGCACCTTTTCCATCACGGTTAGTTCCGACAAAGAAAGGAACAAATGCCAACAATATAATGGAAATTTTTAAACAAATTTAAATCAATATTCCATTACTCGAGGCCAGTAAGCAAGTTCCCTCTTATGCCAAGTTTTTGAAGGATTTGTGTACACAAAAGCGAAAACTGAATGTGCACAAAAGAGCCTTCCTAACTGAGCAAGTCAGCTCCATCCTTCAACACAAAACCCCACCTAAGTACTGAGATCTTGGTTGCCCGACTATTTCATGTGTGATTGGTGATCATATAATTGGGAAGGCACTGTTAGATTTAGGGGCAAGTGTTAATCTATTGCCATATTCAGTATATGTGCAATTGGGTCTTGGTGAGTTGAAACCAACTCAAGTGACACTGCAATTGGCAGACAGATCTGTCTGAGTCCCCCGCGGTGTGATAGAGGATGTGATCATTAAGGTTGACAAATTTTATTTCCCTGTGGACTTCATAGTCCTTGACACACAACCTGTTCACAATCCCTCTAGTCACATTCCAGTTATTTTGGGTCGTCCATTTTTTGCCACATCCAATGCTATCATTAACTGCTGAAATGGAATCATGAAATTATCATTTGGTAACATGACCGTCGAACTCAACGTATTCAATGTAAGTCAACAACCTTCCGAGTCTGAGGATTCCTTTGAGGTTAACATGATTGAGAGTTTGGCGGAACATTCATTTCCTCAGTTTAATGATTCTTTAGAGGCTTGTTTGACTCATTTTAATTTAGACTTCGATATTAATGATTCATCAGGGAGTCAATGCTTTGCTTGACTCTACCCCTATAATGGAAACCAATTATAAATAGAAGCCTAGGGTGGAACCTCTTCCACTCAGTAAGTCAAAACAAGTCCCTTCCGTTGAAAAACCACCCAAGCTCGACCTAAAAGTATTACCTGACAACCTCAAGTATGCATTTTTAGGTATTGACAATACCTTACCTGTTATTATTTCATCTGCATTGACTGAAGAACAGGAAGAAAAATTGTTAGATGTTTTAAAAGAACATAAAACAACACTTGGGTGGACTATCGCGGATATTAAAGGAATAAGTCCAATCGTTTACATGCATCGCATTCATATCGAAGATAAATCCAAAGTATCACGTGAAATGCAACATAGACTTAATCCTAATCTAAAGAAAGTTGTCCGAGCCGAAGTGCTCAAATTGTTGGATGTGGGTATAATCTACCCAATTTCAGATAGTCCTTGGGTAAGTCCTGTTCAAGTTGTCCCAAAGAAGTCAGGGGTAACGGTAATCAAGAATGACAAGAATGAATTAGTACCAACCCGCATGACCACGGGGTGGCGAGTATGTATTGATTACCGTAAGTTGAACTTGGTCACAAGGAAGGATCGCTTTCCTCTTCCTTTCATTGATCAGATGCTTGAAAGGTTAGCCGGACATGATTACTATTATTTTCTTGATGGGTATTCCGGTTATAACCAAATCCCCATTGCACCAGAGGATCAAGAGAAGACCACATTCACTTGTCCCTTTGGTACTTTCGCATATCGGAGAATGCACTTTGGATTGTGTAACGCACCCGCTACTTTTCAGCGGTGCATGCTTAGTGTTTTCTCTGATATGGTTGAGAGGTTCATCGAGGTGTTTATGGATGATTTCTCAGTATTTGGTGATTCATTTGATGAATGTCTACATCATTTAACTTTAGTGTTAAATAGATGTGTGGAGAAAAATCTTGTCTTAAATTTGGAGAAATGTCATTTTATGGTACGACAGGGCATTGTTCTTGGACATGTAATTTCACACAAGGGAATTGAAGTCGACAAAGCCAAAATTGATTTAATTTTGAGTCTTCCGCCTCCAAAGACGGTTAAGGAAATTAGATCTTTTCTAGGACATGCTGGATTTTATCGGAGATTCATCAAAGACTTTAGCAAAATCGCTCTTCCTTTATCCAATTTACTTGCTAAAGACGCGGTTTTTGTTTTTGATGAAGATTGTTTGAAAGCTTTTGAGAAGCTTAAACAATTATTGACTTCAGCTCCAATCATCCAATCTCCTAATTGGAACTTTCCCTTTGAGCTTATGTGTGATGCTTCCGACTTTGCACTCGGAGTTGTCCTAGGACAACGATTGGACAAAAAGCCACATGTCATTTATTATGCTAGTAGAACTCTACAAGACGCACAGCTTAATTACTCCACCACTGAGAAAGAGTTATTAGCTGTAGTCTTTGCTCTAGACAAATTTCGGTATTACCTTATAGGATCCAAAGTAATTATTTTTACTGATCATGCGGCGTTAAAGTATCTTTTCTCTAAAAAAGATGCTAAACCTCGCTTAATTCGATGGGTCCTATTGCTACAAGAGTTTGATATTGAAATTCGGGACAAGAAAGGTTCGAAAAACATTATAGCTGACCATTTATCTAGACTTCTGGTAGAGTCATCTAGCGAATATTTACCAATGAATGAGTCATTTTCTGATGAGCAATTATTTGCTCTCTCCCAATTACCTTGGTATTCAGATATCGTGAACTATCTTTTTACAGGTCAACTTCCTTTTAAGTGGTCTAAACAAGATAGATCCAAATTTCTTGCTGAGGTTAGACATTTATTTTGGGATGATCCATACTTGTTCAAGTATTGTCCTGATCAGGTTATCAAGAGATGTGTTCCTGGGAGTGAATTTCACAGCATCATCTCATTTTGTCATGAGCAAGCTTGTGGTGGTCATTTTAGCTCTAGAAAGACAATTGCAAAAGTTTCGCAGAGTGGTTTTTATTGACCTACCCTTTTTCGAGATACTCATGCCTTTTGCACCACTTGTGATTGATGCCAACGAATGGGTTCCATTTCTCGTCGCAACATGATGCCCCTTACTAATATTCTTGTGGTTGAAATTTTTTATGTTTGGGGTATTGATTTCATGGGACCATTCCCCCCTTCGTTTGGCAATCTTTTCATCCTTGTTGCTGTGGATTATGTGTCCAAATGGGTAGAAGCGATACCATGTAAAACTAAAGACCACAGGGTTGTCGTAAGATTCTTGAAAGATAATATTTTTTTCTCGTTTTGGTATTCCGCGTGCCATTATAAGTGACGGTGGTTCTCACTTTTGCAATAGACCGTTCGAGCTATTAGTAAAAAAATACTCCATCACTCATAAAGTTGGCACCCCCTATCATCCACAAACAAGTGGGCAAGTTGAGATTTCCAATCGGGAGATTAAAAACATTCTAGAGAAGACAGTCAGACCAGATCGTAAAGACTGGTCTCAACGTCTGAGTGATGCTCTCTGGGCTTATAGAACAGCATTTAAGACCTCGATTGGAATGTCTCCATATAGGCTTTTTTTTGGAAAAGCATGCCATTTGCCTGTGGAATTGGAACATCGTGCATATTGGGTCATCAAGACGTTCAATTTTGATATGGTCAAGGCTTGATCGCATCGTAAGCTTCAACTTAATGAGTTGGAAGAGATCTGAAATGATGCGTACTACAATGCCAAAATCTACAAAGAACAAACGAAGATATTTCATGATAAATCCATTCTTCGTAAGTCCTTTGAACCGTCTCAAAAAGTTTTGTTGTTCAACTCTCGGTTACGACTTTTTCCTGGAAAGTTGAGATCTCGGTGGTTTGGACCTTATATTGTGAAAGCAGTGTTACCACATGGAGCTGTGGAGATCGTTAACCCTAAGGATGGCCATGTATTTAAGGTAAATGGTCAACGACTTAAGCCATTCTTAGAGTTACCTCGATTAGAAGTCGAGGTTGATGTGATTCTATTAGAGGACCCTGTGTATCAGAATTGAGGATCTTTTGGGTTTTGTCGAGCTGATGACGTTAAACCAAGTGCTACTGGGAGGCAGCCCACCTTTTGTTGTAAGAGTGCATGTTGAGTGTGTATTTTATCTATTTCTATTAACTAATCCACATTTTTTTTTGTCTCTGAGCTCTCAACGGTGGATTACTTTTGGAAATTGGTAAAGTCTTCACCGCGGTAATACTGTTATAACCTCCTCTCATGTACTTATTTAATTCATTTGTCAGAATTATTTTGTTAAACATTGAGGACAATGTTTGGATTAGGTTTGGGGGTAGGGTTCATGAGTCGGTGAATTTTTCGTAGTGTTTTCTTCTTTTCTTGTTCTTAAAAAAAATGCTTTTCTGTCAAGAAAACTTGGTCTTTTGCGATTATAAAAATGATTTTTAAAATGTTTTAAGCTCAAGAAAATACAAGTCAACTTGACAAATTGGTATATTGATAAATGACTGAAAGTTTAGTATGATCCTTAAGTTAGATCTAGCTCATAAGATTTTTCAACTCGATTATCTTTGCACCATGAGCCATGTTAGCATAACTTGAAGTTGATGAGTGAAGTATATACTATAAAACCTTAGAATAATAGTGGAGACTTAACCCTGAAAGTTTTTAACCTTTCTATTGTTTCGAGGGTTATACATAAACTCTGATTTTTCTTGAGTCCGTATTATCTCGTTGATGATCTCATTATTCTCAGTTTTCTGATCAATTGCTTTGGAAATGACATCAAAATTGAATTATTACACTAGAACTTTTTGGCTTATTCAATTGAGATGTCATAATACTGACCCGAACTTAGGAAATGATCTAGACATTTTTTTCCTTTTCTTTAGACCATTAACTAGCCTTTTAACTTACCCATAACATTACCTTTTTGTAGCCTTTTGAGCCTTAGAATAACTTTTATTTGTTAACCCATTAACCTTTACCCAACTTTTCTGGGAATGTATATGGATGGATAGACTTGGTGTAAAAAGGGCATTAAAGGGCAAAATATGAGATATTTCATAAATCCTCTATGTGAAAAAAAATTATTCTTCAACGAGGATAAAAGATGTGAGAATGAAGAAAAATTGATGGTGCACAACATTGGTTTATTCTTGACAATCCTAATTGTGCGTTGAATGGGTGTATACATTCCTAGAATTTTTTTTTTAGAATCCTTTGACATTCCTTATTAACCATTACCCAAGCCCCGTTACAACCCAACAAAGTCCTAGTTGATCTTAGGTAAAGGTTGGTTCCGTAGATGTAGAGATTTAATAACCAAGACCTATGGTGTTTGATTCAACATTCCCAAAAGTAATTGATATTCATGTCCATGAGATCATGTTCATTTCATTCTTGAAAAGTCCGTTCTTCATAATACTATATGTGAGATGATTGTTTTCCATTATTTACTCTTTCCTCACATATAAACTGAGTGAAATACCAAATCTCTGAGTGCTTTATTGTGAGTGTCATGAGAGGTTTGAAGTTAAAACAAACTTTCTATAGGAGATTTAGTCATTATTTTACGTTGAAATGAAAAGTTATGTTGATAGTGTTTTTCACACACACACATTGAGTTGAGGATGATTATGAATTTTTTCTAACTTTTGGAGAATATTAAATTATTTGGAGATTTGTTGATACACAAAAATGACACTGTTGATTTCTTGCATATCTTGAATTTTTAAAATAAACACTGTTTGACCAAGTTTTGTTGAGTCAGTAATGTTTGTGGGTAACATTTTATGGAAACCCTCACGAGACTATAACTCGTCCCCTAGAGGTAATCTAGGGGTTCAAAGCCTTGTTGCACGTTTTCAAAGGTAAGTGCAATCGACGATTCTTGCGAAAGTGAGTTAGGATTTTATTTGTGGTTTTCTTTTCTTTGTTTTGCTCGAGGACTAGCAAAATATAGGTTTAGGTATTTGATAATCACATAATTATAACATTATTACCTCTTGTTATATTTTTGTTAATCCTTATTTTTATCTTATTTTAGATTAATTATTAAATTTTTGTGTGTTTTGTAGAATGTGGAGCTGTAATGAAGAAATCAGAGAAAAATGCAATGAACAAATATCAGACGGTGACTTCAGAGGAAGTGGAGGTGAAAATAGCCTAAGCCCATAACCTAAACTCAAAACCAAGCCCATAAACTCAAACCCAAATAATATTCTCCCATTTATCCCATATTCAGATTTTATTTTACCTTGATTCACTCCATGAATCATCCATTTATCTCATATCTATTCATTTTGTTCATTATCTATAAATACAATAGAAAATGAATGTGAAAAGGAATGAGGAGAAGGGAATCAAGCCTCAATAGCCAAAAACAAATCCTCCTTCCTTCTCACAGTGATTCTCATCACCACCATCACTATCACCACCTTTTTTTCTTCTCCATTAAACACCACAAAAACCACCACCATCTGGACCTCTCTCGTCGCCTCTCTCTTTCAGCCACACAGCGTCGCCAACCCCACCTACCCGTCCTGCTCGAGCTCTCACCTGCTCGCCCTGCTTGAGCCCCCTCTCTCTTCTGCTCACAGCCACAACAGCCAACACCAAGCTCTCTCTCGGCCTCTCTTCATCTCGCCCTTCTGCGAGCAGCAACCTTGCTTGCTCCATTCCCGCCTCCTGTCTCCATTTGAATGAGGAAGAAGGCTTGGGCACTAAACGCACCCCAGTCCTCTTACTCTCTGTACCACCACATGCAATATTAAGAGACAAGTTACTGGCATCCTCTGTTTCATGTTGAGCACCCCGAGCTTGCTGTGTACCGCCTGGATTCACTGCTGAATACCACCGCACCGAGGCGGCGACAAACCAAAAGGGTTGTATAATTTATTTTAATTTATTTTACTGACTTAAATGCTTAATTGTTAATTATAATTTTATTTCAGAAATTTGATAAATTGCTTTCACCTTTCATGTTCGATTAAAACTTGATATGTTTGGTAGTTAGATTAACATTTTATCAACAATCAAAGCATGTGCTAAAAATTATTAAGCTTAGACTTTGATTAAGTGTGCCTTAAAAAAACACTTAATGTTTGGTAAGAGTTTATTTGCTTGAGATAAATTGTTAATGTTTGACAGAAACTTGATATGATTGGAATTGGATTTTAATGATCACATTTTCGGTGTAAGCAAGGGATCCTCATCCCTAAAGCTTCTCGTTTATAATTTCAGTAATTTAGATTTAAATGTATTTGCTAACTCATCGGTGAGTCCAAACCCCACAAAATCCATCTCATTTATCTTTTCTTTTATTTTATTTTTTTTATTTTTAATTTATTTTTAGTTTAGTTTTAAAAACACTATAACCCATTTTCTCCAAATTTGTTTAATTAAATTATTAAATTCAATTTAATCAACCTTCCTCGTGGGATCGACCCATACTTGTCGTTGTCTACCAGTTAGACACCGTGCACGTGCGGTTATTACAAGTGGGTCAAATTAGCCTGTTTATTTAGGCCGGTTAAACCTGCAATAATTACGAGTATTGGGTTTGACCATGTGACGTATAGGCTTAGTAGGGCGTTGCTGATTGGGTCCAACTTCCTGGACCCTGTCTCATGGGCTTATGTTATTTGGGCTTCGCCAGATTGGGCGCGCAACTGGGTTTGCTTTGCTCCGTTGACGAGATCACCATGACACGTGTACGGTGTGGATTACTGGATGGTTTGGTGTATCATCAGATATGGTGTCCTATAAGACAAAACGCATAAAATGAAGACACCGATTAGAACATCTCGTGAAAGTATGAAGCATTAGACACACAAAATCTCAAAATCCTGACAAGGAAACCCTACTAAGTTCTCCAGTGTATGTCTAGCCATCGGTACAACATGTAATCCCACATCCCTAGTTCTTTCAAAATCTTACACGATAAATTATTTTTTTAATCCCTTATCCACTCCTACCCTAAATGTTACCAGCAGGGTTCGAACCCTAAACCTGTGATTCTATCTGCCCCATGCATATCACTGAGATGGTACTCCATTGGCATCTTACATGATAATTGGCAAATAAAAAATAAATAAGGGTGTGTTTGATTTTTGGACAACTTTTTCATGGAAAAATTTCACTCATTTTTTCCACTGTTTGATTGTGCAAAGGAAAAAAAAAAGACCTTCGCAAGTTTTCCACTGTTTGATTGCGTAAATCTTTTTCACGATGACTTTGCTTTAGGCCTAAGTTGCTATAATATCAACAATACGTCATTAAACAAAGTAGATACATATAGCCCATATTCCTACCAAAACTAGAAAACACAAAAATCATAAAACATATTAACCAAAATATGATTATCCAAAAACGAAGAAATTACAAATTGTTATTGATTTCAATTTGCAGCATCAAATTGAAATATATTTTCCAAACCTCTTTCTATTTTAGAGCTCAAACTAGACTGCTAACACTTAGGGTGGGCACAAGACAGGATGGACATCATCTCGATCCCATCCCATTTCTTTGGGATCGGGACGAGATAGACCGTGTCCCATCCCAAACAGATTCGAGACGGGACATGATGAGCTAGTACAAAAAAATTCTTTGCGCACAAAATTAAAAAAAGACGTTGTTGTTGGGTATACCCGAAATTCTTGAAAGCCAAACCTCATAGAATTGGTCTTAATAACTTTTCTTGGAAAAGAAACAACAAAACAACAGAGATATATTACTAAATATATGTTGTCATTGAAAAGTTTATGTTCACTTTATAAACTTTTTTGAGAAATTACTGAAGTTTATGAACTGCCCCAGGTGTGTTTCCTTCTTTTTCTCTATATAGGTTTGCCAAAGTTAAAAACATAGATCTTAACATCACTAAATAAGTTACTACATATTGACTGTTTTTGGAAAGCTATAAGGAAATTTTGAAACCTTCTTCTTTCTCCTTATTTAACATGTGTTTGATAATAAAAGAAAAATGTAACTATTTATTTGATACTTTCATTTCATTTCTTGCAGGTTGGAAAATAAGACAGTATCTTAATTTTATTAGCAAAGGTTGTTATCTTATCTACTGTCTAAGTTGCAACCGCTCCAATGAAAGCAAACAGATGATTGCATACCCAAACTAGATCTTGCACTTAATCATCCATAAATAACTTATTATCGAATTAGGTTTAAGCGTGATTAATCCATTTTCCAAAAGCTTTTACATTTTTTTCGAGAGTCTTGTTCTAGAGTCATTTGGTGAAATTACTTGACAAAAATCAATAAATGCCTTAAATTTGAAAGTTCGGGACAGGACGGGACTGAAAATCTCCATCTCAATCCCATCTCACTCTAGATCGGGATGGGATTGGTCAATCCTAAAAGTACCCGAAAAAAATGGAGCAGTATCGGGATCATGAGATGGAATGCCCACCCCTACTAGCACCACAATGATCTATATTGTTTTGCAAATACTCTGCTAACCATGTTTTATACACAAAACTCAGAACTACAGAGATCATCAACCAACAAAAGAAACCAAACACACCCAGTAACCCAAGATCACCAATGCCTCAGACTTGAGCGTGTCCACCACCTCTCCTCTCCATTCTCTTTTCAATTAGTTGTGGGATGGTATTTAAAGCAAATCAAAAGGGTGAGTATGGTTTGCAGAGATGATGGGTAGGCAGGGTGTAGCAAATTAGTGAAACTCACTGATTTGGTCTTACTCTTTGAATGAGTTAGTAGCTTGTTCCATAAGTTTAGGAGTTCAACTTTGGTCTTCCTTTTACTTAGGAGTTAGTGGTTCTTTAGTTTGTTGAATAAATTCTAAGTACGTTAGTATTGGTAGATATTATGTCATAGTTAGTTGAGTTTATTTAGGAGACTTCCTAGTATTTATAGAATCTGTAATTGACTGATTTATTCAGATCTTGATTGAATAATAAACTGAGTTTTTCAGCTAAGTTATCCCTGTTTCTTTTCTTAGCCGTTTCCAGGATATTTGTTATATGGTATCAGAGCTTGGTTGTCTATCAAGTGTTTGATTTTATTACTCAATTAAGATGAATATTGGAAGCATTGCCTCTCATGTCTCTGTAGAAAAGCTTGTTGGTAACAACTATAATTATTGGAAGCTTTGCATGGAAGCTTATCTACAAGGACAGGATCTGTGGGATCTAATATCTGGTGATGAAGATGTAATTCCAGAAGATACGCCACAAAATATTGAGTTGCGGAGGAAGTGGAAGATAAAGTGTGGCAAAGCTTTATTTGCTTTGCGAACATCCATCAGTAGAGAGTACATCGAGCATGAGATTGCAGAACACTTGGGAGACAATGAAAGGTTGTTCACTCAAAAGAACACCATGAGATTGCAGTATTTGGAGAACGAACTTGCCAGGATGACTCAAGGTGATTTTTCAATTACAGCATATTTTTTGGAAATTAAAACTTTGTGCTCTGAAATTTCAGAATTGGATACGGAAGAGCCTGTAAGTGATGCCCGCTTACGTCGTTATCTCATTCGCGGATTGCGAAAAGAATTTATGCCCTTTATCTCTTCGAAGCGTGATTGCCGCGTGAAGGTGGTATGTAATCGGTGTGGGAAATCAGGCCATATTAAACAAAATTGTCGTGTTAATCTCAAAGAAGGAGGAGCAAATGTTGCACATGAAGCAAGTGAATATGATCAACCCAAATGGGAGCAATGTTTATCCATTGAAGTTATTAAGCAACCAGCAACCATGACTTCTGTTGTGCACCAAAGCAACACAGGTATGAATGGTAATGTTTACATAGACTATGACAAGGATTGGATCCTTGATTCAGGTTGCTCTCATCATGCAACTGGAAATGCTTCACTACTCTCTCATGTTCATCCGCATTATGAGAAAAAAGTCATTGTGACAGCGGATAATTCACTACACCCAGTAGTGAAAGAAGGACATTTTAATGTCAAAACTAATATTTCAAATGATGAAACTGTTACCCTTAAAAATGTGTATCATGTTCCAGGCTTGAAGAAAAATCTCGCTTCGATCTCTCAGTTGGCAGATTCTGGGAGGTATGTTCTCTTTGGTCCAGATAATGTTCAGATTCTTTCAAATGTAAAACATGTTGCTGCTGATGTTTTATTTACTGGGAAAAGGAAAGAATCATTATACATTTTGGCTGCGAGTGATGCATATGTTGAAAAGACAGGTCAGGTTGCCAGTGCAACACTTTGGCATGCTCGGTTAGGCCATGTTGGTTATCAGTTACTGCAGAAAATTTCTACAAAGAAACTTCTTGCCGGTGTCCCCTTCTTTAAGGATTTTCATCATGATATGGTTTGTGCTGGCTGCCAATATGGCAAATCACATCGTCTTCCTTTCACCAATTCAAAGAATAAAGCATCTAATGCTCTAGAGCTGATTCATTCAAACATCATGGGGCCAACAAGAACACTCAGTTATGCTGGTTTTCGTTATGTGATGGTCCTTGTTGACGACTTTTCTCGGTTCACTTGGGTATATTTCTTGGAACACAAAAGTGAAGCTCTTCACGAATTTATTCAATTCAAGCAGCAGGTGGAGAAAGAATTTAAGCTGCCAATAAAATGTCTACGAACTGATAATGGTGGGGAATACAAGTCTGATCAGTTCATCAAATACTGCAGGGAGCATGGCATTTTGCGTCAAATGACCTGTCCAGAAACTCCACAACAAAATGGAGTTGCTGAGCGCAAGTTGGCACATCTAACAGCCATGTGTTTGTCATGGCTACATGCAAAGAATCTCCCAAGAGAATTGTGGGCAGCAGCTATTCAATCTGCGTGTCATGTCATCAATCGCTTGCCTCCATGGCCAGGGACAGAGCCATCTCCTTTTGAAGCATTATATCACCACAAACCAAATGTGAGCTATTTTCGAGTTTTTGGTTCAGTTTGTTATGTTCATATATCTAAAAGTAATCGAACTAAACTTGATCCAAAGGCAAGGTGTTGTCTTTTTGTTGGTTATGATACTCACAGGAAAGGATGGAGATGTATGGATCCAGACACAAAGAAGGTTATTGTTTCCCGTGATGTGGTGTTTGATGAAGAATCACTACATCCAATTGATGTAAATGTGGACAACAACACAACTGATCTTGCACCTTTCTTTGGTGATGCTACACCAAATCAAAGGGGGGGGGCAATACCTCTTCACCAGATGATGGTACTAATGAGGCCGTGATTCGAAGGTCTTCAAGATAGAGAAAACAACCTGATCATTTAGCTGATTATGAAGTTCAGCTAAATTATTGCTCTGTTTTGTCATGTTTTATGATGGGAGATTCATGTGAAAATGAGCCAATGTCCTACAATGAAGCTAAAGGTGTTTCTGAATGGGAAGAAGCAATGCGGGATGAAATTTCAGCTTTACATAAGAACAACACGTGGGAGCTTGTTCCAATGCCGAAGAATGTTGATTTGGTAACTTGCAAATGGGTTTATAAGTTGAAGAAAAAGGCTGATGGCACTATTGACAGGTATAAAGCACGTCTTGTTGCTCGTGGTTTCTCCCAACAATACGGTCTAGACTACGAGGAAACTTTCAGCCCTGTTGCTAAAATGGTAACGATTCGAACTATTATTTCATTGGCTGCTTCCAAAGGCTGGAAATTGTGGCAACTCGACGTGAAGAATGCTTTCCTCTATGGAGAACTAGATCGTAATATCTTTATGGAACAACCACATGGATTTACTTCTAAGGAGTTCCCTGATCATGTGTGCCGGCTCAAGAAGGCTTTGTATGGCCTCAAGCAAGCTCCACGTGCTTGGTTTGGTAAGATCGCTCAGTATCTTGACTTTTGTGGTTTTAAGTCTTCTAATGCAGATCCAAGTTTATTTATCAAGAAAACACCTACAATGTGCACCATGATTCTTCTTTATGTTGATGATATGATCATTACCGGAGACAACAATGAAGAAATAACTCGTCTTAGAGATGCCTTGTCCATCCGTTTCGAAATGAAAAGCTTGGGTGAAGCTAGTTGTTTTCTTGGCCTAGAAGTTCATCAATCTGATGGCTATTTTGTCTCTCAAGGAGGATATGTAGCAAAGCTATTGAAGCGTTTTCATCTGGAGGATTCAAAAGCAATGACAACTCCTATGGAACCTGGCTTGAAATTAACTAAAGAAGAAGGAAAATTACTGGAAGATGTGACACTTTTTCAACAGCTTGTTGGTAGTTTATTCTATTTAACTATCACAAGACCTGATATTGCATACTCTGTAGGGGTCATTTCTCAGTTTATGGATAAACCATGCGAGGGACATTTCATTGCAGTAAAGAGGATTCTTCGCTATGTAAAAGGCACTATAAACTTCGGGTTGATGTACAAGCAACATATACCATTCGTTTTGAGTGGTTTTGTAGATGCAGATTGGGCTGGTGATGTGAATGACAGGCGATCCACAACAGGTTATTGTTTCAATACAGGCTCAACAACTGTTTCATGGTGCAGTAAAAAGCAAACAACCGTGGCTCTTTCTAGTTGCGAAGCTGAGTATGTAGCAGCTACTATGGCCACTCAAGAATGTATTTGGCTTAAGAGGCTTATTCAAGAAATGTCTTCTGTCATCAGCTATCCCATTCCCATTCATTGTGACAATGAAAGTGCGATTAAACTTGCTGGAAATCCAGTGTTTCATGCCCGCACAAAACACATTGAAACACATTATCATTTTGTCCGAGAGAAGGTTCTAAATCAGGAAATTCAGCTGCAGAAAATACGAACAGGAGACCAAGTTGCTGATATATTCACCAAGGCTCTTTCCAAGGCCAAGTTTGTGGTGTTTCGAAGCACACTTGGTGTTGTTGACAGTAAGTTTGCACTAAGGGGGAGTGTAGCAAATTAGTGAAACTCACTGATTTGGTCTTACTCTTTGAATGAGTCAGTAGCTTGTTCCATAAGTTTAGGAGTTCAACTTTGGTCTTCCTTTTACTTAGGAGTTAGTGGTTCTTTAGTTTGTTGAATAAATTCTAAGTACGTTAGTATTGGTAGATATTATGTCATAGTTAGTTGAGTTTATTTAGGAGACTTCCTGGTATTTATAGAATCTGTAATTGACTGTCAGATCTTGATTGAATAATAAACTGAGTTTTTCAGCTAAGTTATCCCTGTTTCTTTTCTTAGCTGTTTCCAGGATATTTGTTATACAGGGAAGGGTAGAGCTGTTTGCAGAGATGATGGTTTCTCCTGCCCTACCACCTCTCTTCTCTCCATTCCATCAAAACTACAAACCCAAACTGAATTTTCACAGACAAATCACCAAAGAACTCATCTACAAACAACAAAACATACTTGCAAATCGCAATTTTGTTTAGATAACAAAGTAATCAACAAGTACATGCACTTTGACCTTCAGAATCAAAGAGAGCCAGGTTGACTCGGAACAAATCAAATATGTGTTTGAGAGGGGGAGAGTGGAAGTGAATAAAGAGAGAGAGGAAGAGAAATGCACTGAAGAGAAGAAGTACAAACCTGAAGAGATGAGATCACAAAGAAGGAGAAGTTTGAATGAGAAAAGAGATTGTAGTGAAGGAGAAATTCGCAAGAAAACATGTCACGCGCGGAAGTTTTTCTTTCTCCAAAATCAAAATCAAACGACTAAAAACCTGATTTTGGAGGAAATTTTTTCTTTTTTCATTAAAAAGCAGAAAATCAAACACACCCAGGTAGATGGGAAAAAAATACTCACATTTATGCAAACGAACACCAGCAATGGAAAATTCAATACAGCAATAACATTATTCTCACAATTATTGACATAAACAATTTCTCCAGACATGTAATGCAAGCAAAGTATCTATAACACAAAAACAAACTATGAGACAAGCCATTTGTATAAATTGTCTTTCTGAATCTGTAAAGTCTTATTCACCAACTAATAAGCATTCCTGTTTTATGGCAACCCAGAGACAACCTAAAGAAGTTCTGGTGTTTTTAAGAGCCACTGAGTAATTTAGTTCTGGTGGTTTTAAACCTTAACCATGTTCTATAGAAAGAAAACAGTAAAAGCGATCAACCTCAAGAGTTTTAGGTAATGAGAATGTATTGTTCCAATCCACCGAAACGCTTACTGAGCTTATTGTAACTATTCCACAAGACTAGGAGCTAGCACCATAGACATGGATTCGCTGTTCAATCTGAACCCTGCAACATGGGCAATTAGCTTTACCCTTCTTGCCATATTCTTCATTGCAACTTGCACAAAGGACTTGGTGAGCACATGGTAGGAAAACAACTGAAATTTCATCCTTCGTGCATATGAAGCATTCACGGTTATAGTCCATCTCTTTATCAGAAGAATCCTGCATTTTGTTCAACTCATGAAGTATCCTTGCATTTGTATCTACATGACTTCTTGCCATCTCAGACTCTCCTGTTGACAAAGCATTTGTTTGGCTATGTAGATTGTTCGACTCAGCAGATGCTTTGAGACGAGAGAGTTCCTGTTCCAGTCTTTGGACATCATCCTTATGGCGCTGGAAATCAATCTCTATCTTCCGACGCAAAGTCTCCTGCTTTCTTTTAGCACTGGCCTCTGTTGCTTCTATCGATCTTCGTTCATCCTCTATCTGTGTGATGGCCAGCTCTTTGTCCTTTATTTCCTGCCTCCACTTTACCTGTAAACTAAATTAATCAATAGGTTGAACCCTACATGTACCTTCTACCTCAAAAATAATAATTTCAGACCACCTTCCATGACCAAAACAATAAAACTAAACAGAGACACAAGATGCAGTACCTTTATTGTAAAACTGAACAACCAACTCATCCTCATAAATCATTCAATCAGAAGACCACCTCTTTGATGAAGATTGCCAAACACTAGACCAAACGAAAGCAATTAACTCTTTCCATGGCAGGATCTTGAATATTCAAACAAGGTAATGATAACATAACAGGTAAAAGACTACTCATTTGAACCAAGAAAGGCTGAAGTGCTTGATGAGTTTAGTTCTGGAGACTATACCCGACCAAAGAGGTGGCCCGTAGATTGAACAATGTGGACAGAGACATTTATAATCACAAATTAGGTCATAGATCATGGATAATAAAGGAAGGAAAACCTCAAGTTCATCTCAACTTTACAAAACGGGTACTCCTTTTATTTTTCATCAAAAGACTCAGTTTCTCTTTGTTTTAACTTGGAATCAGCACTATAGTTCAGAAGAAGAAAAAAAATGAAGTTTCAATTGGTATAATATTCCACACACCTCAGTTTCTTTTTGGTTCTCCTTGATTTGAAGCAACTGTTGTTGTAACCGGGCGATCTTCTGTTTCTCCTCTGCAACCTCTTCTTGTAACTTGGTTCGTTGTTTCTCCCAAGCCAGAAGCTTCTTGAGGCACTTCTTCTCTCTCTTTGCAACCTCCAAACAGGTAGTAACAGACTCTGATGCACTTAGCTTTGAAGCTTCCATCTCTGCCCTGATCTCAGCATTCTCAGTTTCAAGACGTCTTACAGCTGCATTAGCACGGTCAACTTGGCCACTTGCTTTTCTTAATGCATTCTCCATCTCAGAGAGCCGTTTCATAGTAGTATCTTCTAAAGCCTGTGTCCCCTGCTTCAATTGTTGGGTTTCCTCCCTCTCCATCCTTAACAACTTCAGTTCTGTCAAATCATGACTAAGCTTTCTCGCAGCCTGCATCGCCTTCTGGTGTGCCCACTCCTTCCTCTCTTTCACCTGCATTTCTAGATCCTTAACCTGATGGATCATATTTAAGATCATCTCATTCTTCTGATCAGCAGACCCCCCTTCCAGTTTCTCATCAAGGCTCAAGTTACCCAAGCTACTCATCACAGAACTTACCACATCTGAGCTCTGTGACTCTCGGGACTCTTCATACTTGTCGGAAGGAACTTCTGTTCCCAATGTCAGCCCCATGGGAGATTCCCCATTTGAAAAAGACCCTGGAAATGCCAGGGGTATCATTGGAGGTTTTGCATTTGCCCTAAAACCCGCAGCAAACATTGTAACATTCCTTTGCAACATATTTTTTAATGAAGGCGGGAGATTGAACCTCTTTGGACACTCTATGTCTCTGACCAATGTAGCATCGAATGAAGATGAAAAAGACCCATTGAATTCACAAGGATCACCGCCATCACCAGACCCCCATCCACCATGAAATCTACACATCCCAGGGGCTACCCCAGCCAAGCTGTCATTCACATTATCACCACTACCCACTGCAGGATTAGAACCATTAACAGGTGACGGGACCTCCATTGTACTTGCACGACCGACATGAAGATCACTCATAAGAAGACACCACATGGCATCTCCTTTAGTTAAATGTGGTCTAACCTGCCTTAGCAAAGAAACCATGCCGGCCAACGAATAATGCTGCAATTGCTTCAAATCCCCGAAAACAACAGATTCGGGGTCCTCCGAATTGACATTGACATTGACATTATTACTATTCAAATAAGCAAGTGAATTATGCAAAATATTTGAAAGAACATCCATGCTTCCATAACAATGACCATTTCTTAAAACAGCTTTCAAAGCAATGTCCTCATCATAACCAAGTGCCATGATCTTAGACATGGCTTCACTATACAAATATTCAAGGTTCTTTAACAGTAATTGTTCTAATTGCGCTTCAGTACAGTAACCCCAACCTGTTTCCTCAAAATTGGTATTGGGATTGGGATTGAGGTTTCTGTTCTGTTCGCCATCATCAGCTGCGGCCGTGCCCGCAACCAACTGATGATCAGATGGTTTTAGAATCAATTCAGGAAGAGGAGTTGGGATTCCGAACCTCTCCGCAGGTAACAGGTTTGAAGAATCTGTATTGTTATTGGTTTTGATTGATCGGGGTCTCCGATGACTGCTTCGAAGATGTTTTTCTCTTACAGTACAACCCATTTGATTTGATTTGATGAAATCAAGAACCCTGTATGATGAAATCAATCCGATCAAGAAACAATTGATTAATTTTTGAAAGAGGAGCTTAAATCAAATAGATTAAAAGAGATTAGATGAAACAAACACAACTCACCGATTGATTCAGATGAAAAGGATGATCTTATCAGATTTCTGAGAGAAGAGAAGAAATAAAGAAAAGGGAAGGGAGGAGGAAAAGCCAAGCAAAGCCAAAGCCAAAATATATAGTAGTGAGAGACAAATGGTATGAGATTCACCAAGCTGGGATTATGTGTATCTCTCTACCCTCAAACTATTTTCCTTACATCCTACCCCTTGGTTGCTCATTCAGCTATCATCTTATACCTACTAAGTACCAAGAATCATCCATTGGTTATTTCAAAATTGAGAATGATTTGATGTAAATTTGTTTTCCTATGTTGCCAAATGAGTATCATGAATGAAAGAACATTGGATGATATTTTCGCAGTATTGTGTATACAATTTAGGGTTTGGGGTGTGCAAATGTATGAAATAAACATTGGTATATGTAGCCAATGGTAGCCTGGTTGGATGGTTAAGGTTGTGGTGGGTTAATCTGGCACGCTTGCCTTTCAAAAAAAAAAACATTGGTATATGTTCAAAAAGTCGTTGATTATGTTTAGGTTCAAAAAGTTTTCGTTGATTATATTTCATAAATTGATGTTTAGTTTTTAGATTTTAAGATTTGTCTGTTAGCAATTAAAGATTATTAGATCATTCAGATAGTAACGGTTGAGGTAGAGAAAACGGAAAATTTAAGAAAGTCAATGAATCTTCTGACAACTGAGGATACCATATGACTTTAAGATTACATTTATAATCAATGATATATGAACTATCAGAAATTCAAGGGGGCGAGGGAGAGCGCGAGGGAGGGATGTAACCACCCATCCCCCTCGAGATGTGCGGCGTCACTCATCTCGAAGGGGATGAGTGGTTACACCCCTCCCTCGCATCCTCTCCCTTGCTCCCTAGAAGGGTTCATGAACTATACCTTATTATCCCATCTTTTTAACTTGAATGACAAGTTTCGCTATATCAGCATTTTAAGTTCTCATAAAACGCACAGATTTTCCTCTAATTGGAGATTTGATGTGTATCACATTCTAACTGAGAGTAATTTATATCTTGAGATTACACATTTAAAAAAATCTAACAAATAAGTGGAGGGTTATCTAGATGCAACTTGAACAACTTGTCCAAAACTATTTCAATAACTCGTCATCTACTCAACTTGAAAACCAAATGTATTTTAGGACTAGACAATAATTCCCAAGCGACCAACCAAGTTCAAGCTCAAAAGATGGTGCCAATGGTAGCCTGGTTGGATGGTTAAGGGTGTGGTGGTTTAAACCCCACGTCTTGAATTCTATACCTACCAGCAGCACGCTCGCCTTTCAAAAAAATAAAAATAAAAACTCAAAAGATGGTCTCTAGTTCCACAACAACCTTCAATGAAGATGATCGAAATTGTTGGTCATCAAGTATGACACCGTAATCTTTTCGAGCAACATCCAACTACAATAGAAGCTTGGAAGCTCAAGAGCAAGTTTTTTTTTGGATCTTTTGGGTTTTCTAGTAACATATTTCACTACATTAGAAAACTTTCTATCGAGTATGGCAACAATTGATTTTTTTCTCTCTATATATATAATGTTAAGATCTTGTAAATATGTCTTGGAGATTGTATCTTTGTGACACCCGACTTCCAAATACGTTGAGGGCAATGGTGTACGGAAAGACACCTAGCTCAAGGAATGGTAATGATTGCGCTAAGCGGAGTCTCAAAAGCTTTTGCAATCTTCTGAGTGAATATTGTTCTTAGGAGTGTAGTCTTGGCTGGTATAGTCCCATGTCATATTGTAATGGTGGAGCAATTAGTAGAGTTACAAGAAGTGGCAGGAGCCCATTGGAAGCTCCTCGAGATGCACATTACACCTTTGAAACTGTGGGATGAAAATGATTTCCTAATTTTTGTTATTATCTAAACCTTCTTACTTGTAATACACTCACGTACATGACTTGGCCCCGTGTCATGAGCCTTCGACGCTCAAGTTAGAAAACAACCGAGTGGTAATTAGAAAAGAATACTAAATGGAATAGAAAACTAAGTGAGTTTCGGAGATTGAGAATTTTCCTAGAGCTCTCTTAGAATCCAACCCCTTCATTGTTGGCCTAAGGGATCTATTTATACCACTTTCCTCACCTACTTGTCATATTTTGCATTTAATGACTTGACAACGGTTCCTGTAAAGTGTTATACACTATTGAGTACTGCAATTGCCAATTAGTCTACTTTTAGCTTCGATCTCTTTCCTCTGTCAGAGTTGTACATCGTAGCGCTTCTGTGTGTTTGATGGGGTTTCTCTATTTGTCTCGATCTTACATGTCGCGGTTGTATTGGCCAAATTCTCATTGGATCCATCCATAGCATGTTTCCAGTCGTTAACCGGCATACTTGATCGTATTCCCTTGGTCACGAATGCCTTTATGTTCGCTTCTGGTTGGCTAGCTTTGTTATTGAATGTTTCACTTTCCTCGGTTCTTATTTGTTCTCCTTATTTGTTGTGGTTGCTTCTTTCCTTCCGTTAGAGGTGTTAGACCCATTCTTCCCTAGTTGTCTTTCCTTCATTTTGTATTTGCTTGGAGAAGAAGGAATGTGGCATCACATGCTCAACATCAAAAGTTTTGAATTATTACACATTGAATATGAAATTGAGTCTTGACAGTTTGTTCAACAATGCTACCCAAGGTTAGACATCCCACATTCCATAAAAACGCAAATACCCTTCAGTAAATAGGAATGTAACTCGCACAAGGTATATAATTTGCAATTACAGTAAAAATAGAGGTATCCATAATGCAAAAATGTCTCCTTCTTCATTCATCCCCCTCTCACCCTCCCCATTTGCCCTACAATCCACACCACCATTCTTGCTGAACTCCCCCCCCCCTCCCCACTACCTGGCCAAAACCATCACTGTCCCCACCCCACCTCGTCTCACTGAACTAACACACCCTAGCCTGCAAATTAAAAATAGAGCATGAGTTTGATTCATTTAAACCCACCGACCTTTCAACACCATTGTGCCCTCCCAACCTACAAGTAGATGAATTAAAGGGTTAGATTAGATAAAAGATCATATTCGTTAGAAATAGAGTATGGTTTGATTCAATTAAATGTTATTATAGATGAGTATCTATAGCTGGAAATCAAATTCATTTTTATTACGGCTGAATTAAAGGTTGGTTTTTCCGAGGTAAACCAAAATTTTTGATAGTTTATCAAAATAAATTGTCAACTTTTTGCATTATGGATACCTATGTTTTTATCATAATTGCACTTTGGATACCTCGTACAAGTCGTGTGCTCCTTTATTGAAAGGTATTTAGGTCTTTACCATATATGGGATGTCCAACCTTGGTTGACGTCATAGAATAAAAGTTCAAGACCCAATTTTGTACTTAATGTGTATTATCATACCCAATGTAAAATACGCTAAAATTATCCATACCGAAAATGTAATAACCCCCAAAAAATTGTCTGGTATGCAGTAAATACTCTATGATATATGTTAGCATGTACTTGACATGACAATACTGTAGTATTTGAAATAATCACTTGTATCATTGTTCAAATTTTCATTACTAAACGTTTTCATTGTGTTTGACAGCATCAACAAAGTGAAGGAACTAAATGAAAGCATTTAACATTTTTCATGGTGACAAAAGAATATATGGGATCAAATGCAACAAAATTCTCTTTCACAATTTTGAATAGGCCATTGATTCATTGGACCTAGTTTCTGAAAATTCAAAACCCTTATTATCTCTGTCCACTAAATTATGTTAACATTGATAAAAAAAATATATATATATATAATAATAATAATAATAATAATGTTAAAAAAAAATCCGTAATCCTTTAAGCAAATTACAACTATAGCCAAGGTCTTAGAGATAACAATTAAAAATTAAAATGGGAGAAATCTTTGTATTTGAGGATTAGTACTTTTCCTTTATGTTAAAACAAATAAAAGTTACAACTATTTAGCAACCCAGGCATGCTTTATGTTTTCAACAAGTGACTCAAAATCCCTACTAGATAAGTAGGAAAACACTGTAAGCTATGGACATGGTGGGACCCAACATTTTTGCTACACACCATGTAATGTAATAGGTGTCTCAAGAACGTGCACAAGAATATGATAGAATCAAGATCTTGCGCATATCATATCCAACTCATGTCATTATGGTTTTTGCTGATGCAAGCAGGGGCGAGGGCAGCTGCCCCTTTTAACTTTTAAAATATTTTTACTATATATTAATCTTACAAAAAGATTTAATTAAATGTATAATACAATATCAGAAATGTTCATTCAATTTTTTAGGGGTGGGCAAACGGGTCGACGATCCGCGGATTCAACTCGAACCGGACCGTTTTCCTCTAAACGGTCCGGATTTAAATTATAAGTTTTTAGATACGGTCCGGATCGGTCCGGATCCGTTATAAAACGGTCCGGTCCCGGTTCCTAATTTTAAAAACGAAACGGTCCGGGTTGGACCCGTCCGGACCGTTTCAAATCCCATTTACTATAAAACCCTAAACATAAACCAAAACCTAAACCTAAACAGCTAAACACTCTCCTCTCTTTGTCTCTGTCTCTGTCTCTACAAAACCTAAACCTAAACAGCTAAGATCTCCCTCTCCTCTCTCTGCTCTCTGTCTCGAGAAGGGGAAGATCTCCCTCTCCTCTCCTCTCCTCTCCTCTCTCTGTCGAAGAAGAGGTCTGTCGAAGGGATCTGTCGAAAGGATCTGTCGAAAATCAGCAGAGAAGAAGAGATCAGCGAGATCTCCCTCTCCTCTCTCTCCTCTCTGTCTCGAGAAGGAGATCTCTCTCTCCTCTCCTCTCCTCTCTCTGTCGAAGAGAAGAAGGACCACAGGCCGCAGTCGAACTCGCCTCTTCCCCTTCAGTCGAACTCGCCTCTTTGCCCCTTTAGTCAAACCAGAAGAAACCACAGAGACTCATGACGACCTCTTCGCCCCTTCAGTCAAACAAGAAGAAACCACCATTGCAAGAGACTCAACGACACTTTTCACCTCTCTCTCTGTTTCTTTCTCCATTGCCTCCTTTCTCCATTTTCATGTGCGTGCTTCAACTGTTCTCTCTCGCCCACCAAAGTTCAACTCTTTCACCAAGAGGAAGTAAGAAAAATGTTTAATCTTTTGTAATTTTGTTCTTGATGTACTGTAGTATTGATCTAGGGCACTATCAAATTGAGTCTTTCATGGATTGGTGTCTGGGTATGTTTGTTTTACTTAGATTAGTGAGAAATTTGTAAACTTTGAAGGTTTTGTGTAATGGTATCTCGATTTTTGTTTTACTTAGATTAAGAGAAATTTGAAGATGGATCGAGTCTTTTCATGGATTAGTGAGAAATTTAAATGGGTTCCAGTTCAGAGGTGGGTGCTGCCTCCATTTTCTCCATTTTTCAATTCAATAATTTCGGCAGTATTAGAAACTTTTCAAATAGGAGTAATAATATTGGAGGAATCAATTGATCAAACCTTTCTCTTTGTTCTGCTCTACCTTATTTGGTTTCTTTCATTTTAATTTTCTGAGAGAAAATTGAGACCATGGGTTTGTTCTGTTTGTTGGATTCAGTGAATCTAATTATAAGCTTTTGACATCTGAATACCAATCTCTGCTTTCTGGTTTGGATTCATTTTAAAGAAATCCCCAGATTTTGAACATTGGAACCGTAGGAACCGGACCGTTCCAAACGGTTCGAGTCGGTTCGGTTCCGATGTTCAAAATGAGGGGATCCGGACCGGATCCGTTATTTTTAAACGGTTCGAGTTAGGTTCCTTCAAATTTGGAACCGATCCGGACCGTGCCCACCCCTACAATTTTTAGAGCATATCCATGTTGGTGCAGTGGTTGGAAGTTTAATATTTTTAGTAAACGACTCGAGTTTTATACTCTTCGAATGCAAGATTTCTTTTTTTTCAATGCAACTTTATTAGTATTTGCAATTAATTTAATACAAACTTATTTTCGATCCTCTTGTTGCGTATGATAAGATATTTAGATACTAAATTTAGATACTTAAAAGTCAGGGATCTTTATGGTTATTCACAATTACTACTTTTGTCATTGTGACATGTCCATATTTTTTTGTTTTCATCGAAATTTTTATGTAACTGCAAATAGTAAATAAATGAATTGTTTGTTCACAAATAGTATAAAACCTCCAACAAAAAATACTTGAAATTAATATTTAAAATAATAACTATAGAATTCAGTGAAAATATTTACTAGGGGTGGGCATCTCATCCCGCGATCCCGATCCCGTCCCGTCCCGATTTTTTCGGGTCTTAATGGGATTGAATAATTTCATCCCGATCCCGTCCCGTCCCGATGGGATGGGATGGGATGAAGATTTTCAATCCCGCCAATCCCGTCTCGTCCCGAGCTATTTTTTTAATATTTATTATTAATATTTTTATTTATTTATTATTTTTATTCATATAAACTTACAGATGACTGACAGAAACTCATGGTATTTGCAGTGGTAACAGAAATGTTACTTCAAGAAATAAATATTCATTAAGCAAGAGAAAGATAACAGACTGTTACTTGGATTTCCAATAAAAGTGGCTCCAATTATTAACTTTCAAATATTGATAATACTCAGGTGAAGATGAAAAATGACAATTAACTGAGTAATACATATTCAGAAGGGAACATTAAGGGGCGGAGCCAAGAATTTGATATGCCCCGGGCTGTAAAAATATTTTTTTTTAATTACAATATATGTATTGATGGTAAACCATTATGAATATGTTAGAGCATCACCAATAGGTCTATATTTCTTCCCTAACAAAAGATGAAATGTCATTTTGTCAAGGAACCATGAATTTTGTTTTCCACAGTAATGAAATTGTAAAATCAGTTGGGAGGCCATCACAGCGACACAATACTCTTAGTGGGTCTCATTTATCATGTCATTTTCTAAAAGTCAAGCCCACTCGACTTCATTGTTATGAGATTTAGTGGCTACCCTTATATTTGCATGCCACATCTATATCTAATTATAAGAAAATTATTTTTACGCTCTTATATGATGATAATGTTCGCGGTAGTCACAGGCAGCACGCTGATCTCGTCCCGTCCCGATCCCGTATGAATGGGATGGGATAGGGATGTGTATATCTCGTCTCATCCCGTCCCGTGCCCACCCCTAATATATACTATTAACAAACTCCTACAAAATTTGAGCCTTATATAAACTATTTTTTCAATGAAACTGTATTAGGATCATATTATGTTTGCAAATTTCAAATTTTTTTAGCTTCAACTAGATAATTATCCTAATTATTTTGTGATTTTAGTTATATATTCTAGTTATTATGCTCGTTTGCCCCTTGCTAAGGTTATCAATATTGTGACCATATTTTGACTTAAAATTAGATTACACTAGATTCAATTTTGTATATGCAATGTATTTTTTATAATTGTATTTTTTTTATTAATTACTAGCTCAAGTATATATATATTATTTTTTTGCTCCACCCTTGATAACTATTATCATCAACTAATAATTATTTATAATTTTGCCCCCTTGACTAAATTCCTAGGTCCGCCACTGAATGCAAAGTTATCTATTGATATTTTATGCACGTATGGACGGGTGGCCATGACCATCAATGGGGATAATATCTCTGAGGAGGAGCTTTCAACCCACCAATTCAAACAAATTTTGAAGCAAAATTCATAGCAACAATAGGATGGAGTGAACAACATCGATGGGAGAAGTTTACTTCTAAATGGACTGTTTGGATGTGGTGCGAGTTTTCCAATGGTGTAGAGATCATCTTAATTGGTCATAGTCTTTGTTTAATTCAGCATTTGAAGACATTATTAGTAGTACTTGTTGTTTTCTGTATGTTCTTAGACTTCTTAATTTTGATGCCCATAATATAGTGCAACATGTAAAAGACTACCTTGCTGTTTTTTTATTAGTATAGTTGCAGTGTGGTTAAAAATACAAAAATGTAAAATAAATGAATACAAACCCTCGACTAAGTAAGTGCATCGTTAATAGAGTCGAGAGGATTCATCACAGCCTCAAGAACAAGCTATGAGGGGAATAATCTTGCAAAGTGATTGCTTCGATGGACTCGCATTAGATATTAGTCAAAGTTACGCCATTTTCATTAACATGTTGCATGAACATTTCATAATCCGAGCGTGCATTGTTTTTCATGATTTTGATATCATTTTGAAGTTTATGTGCAATCTGACTTAAATCACATATGTGATACCGCCGAACATCTAAACTAATGTAACACCCGAAGGCTGGGATGAATAGTACCAACACCTTCAATTGGATACTTAAGGTTTGCCCGTATTGCCCTCCAAAAGTTTGTTTTTTTGCATTTCACATTATGAGGGTATCATTGTTAATAAAACCCTTTATATGAGCATTATAGATATTTGGGGTGGAAGCACACTATAGTGCGTAAATAGTAGAGGTGAAGATTACAGAGAGGAGGAAGAAGGGGGTCGTTGCGAAACAGAAAAATAGGAAGGCGAGATAATGAGGAAGAAGAGGGTTGACGATAGTGGAGAAGAGAATGAGAACGAAGAGGGGCAGGGATATGATGGGCATTGTTTAATTTGGGAGAGGGTAAAATTGAAAAATGAAAATCAGGTTAAAAATATACACCTTGTATTGTTCATTAATCAATGTTTGAGAGTAGCTGATTTTGATTGTAAAAATATGGAAGGAAAAATGACTTATAAAGCCTAATTTTTATAATTGTAGACCACATCATACTCTAACAATTGAAAATGTCCCAAAATGTCAATTTTTTTGTAATTAAAGACTCTTAAAAACCACAAACCCAACCCATGGTTAAAAATAATTAGAAAGATATTTTTGCCTTTTAACTTAAGTGATCAATTTTCAAAAACAAAATCACAGGATCATATCTTGAGCATCGACTCAATTCAGTACAACTCTCCCGCCACCATTAGTCTTATTTATCCATCTCTAACCTCAACCTCTATTTGGATTAAGAAACCTCGTTCAACCTTGAGTCACTTTTAATCTCTTAGATACCACCACCACTGTGTACGATTTTTTCTCAACTACAAATAGTATGGTTTTTTAATATAGCTTTAACACCCAACATTGAAAATGCATTAGAATTTGATTTCAATCTCTTGAAACATTATTCAATAGAGCATACCGATTTTCATATTGACTTCCTCTATTTGAATCAGGCTATTATTAATCTAATTCATTCACATTCTTAAAACCAATCATAAGTTTACTTTCAAATTTTTTATTTTTTACTTCCAGATTACCCAACAAGAACTAATCAATTGTGTTTCAGGACACGAAACAAATTTGAAAAAAATATCAAATAGCATTAAAAGATTGCATATTTCATTTGTTTCAATGTAACTGAAATTTGAATACATAAATAACACCATGTCAATATGTCTAGGAATAGAGGTTTATTTGTCTTTTTACATTTCTTTTAGTCATGGTTTAGGTTCGTGACACTTAATAGTCTTGAATTACAAGAAGTAAGTCTTTTGAGGTTTTTTCAATTGTTAGGGTCTTATGTGGTTTACAATTATAAAAAGTAGGTCTTATAAGTCATTTCCCCAATATGAAACGTGGCGGGTAAAATGAAAAATCAAAATGTTAGATGTAAGGGCCTTCTTACAATTTATACATAAGTTGAAAGCTTGAAATAAATTATGTTAGGGGCTTAAGTATAAATAATGAATATTTATAGGGACCGACTTTGATTGAAAAAAAACTAGATGTTAGGGCCTTTTATAATTTATAGATAATTGGAGGACTTTAAATAAATTATGTTAGGGCCTTGGGTGTAATTAATAAATGCTTAAAGAGGTTGAGTTTAAATATAAATAGCATGAGTTTGGGAAGGCAAAATAAAATTTATTATTGAAATTCTAAACATTTAAGGGTTTATGTATAGTATATAAATATTTATGAGCTTCGAATAAAGTATGTTAGGGGCTTAGGTATAATTAACAATATTTGAGTGAGACGGGTTATCGTAAATAATCTGAATTTAGGAGGGTAAAATGGTACATGTTAATAGTTTATATTTAAAATGACAAAAAACTCATGACCACTATTCACCTACCTATTGACTTTTTTTTTGTAAATATGATAGAATTGGGAGGGCATTTTTGGCAACTCAAGAATTAGGTTGAAGACACACAAACATTGTTCCTAAGCCCAACTCTCATTATAAAGTTTAGATTTAAATTGTGAACACAAAATAGAAAACCTATTTATTTATTATGAACTTCTTCAAGGCTCTTCAAGATAATTAAATGAAGGCAACGACTTTTTGAGACCGCCACTTTTGTTGAAAGACATCACCACCCCCTTTTTTAATGTGCTGAAGCATGCCACAATATAAACATTTATCTCATTATTGTTCATCTTCTTCTCCACCTTTTCTTTTCTCTTCACAGCAACGACGGAGCAACACCACCCTGCCCGCCTTCCACCATCGACGCACCACCCTTTTAGCATTTTTTTATTCCTCTTTACCTCTGTTCTTCTTCTAATTCTCTTTTTTTCTCTTATCTTATCCCTTTTCATATCTTCTTCTCCACCGCCGGCAACACCACCCCCACCCGCCTCCTTCTCTCCTTCTTATCATTTCTTCTTTTATTGAGTTCCCCATTCACACGAATCTACTCGAGGGCAAAAAAAAGAAAGGAAAAGAGAATAATAAGGAGGCGGGGTGTTGCCACCAACGATGGAGAATAAGAAAATAGAAAGAGAGGAAAATAAGATCTAAGGAGAAAAAGAAGAAAGTAGATAAAAAAAATTAAAAAAAAAAAGGAGATGAGATGTGTGACCAGTTGGTGAACGGGCGGGGCAAGGTGGTGCAGTGGTGGTGTTGTTCCCTGAGAGGGAAGAGAGGTGATTTTTTTTAATGTTGGTAGTGTCCTTCGGTGAATGGTGGTGTACTTCAGAAAGTAGAGGTGGTGGTGTTCTTCAACAATAGTGATGGCATCAAAAAGTCGTTGCTTTCAACTATTTATTTATTATGAACTCCTTCAAGGTGCTTCTAGATAATTAAATGAAAACCATCAACTATTCAAATTATAGATTGCTCCTATAATTACTAAAATTATGTACTAATTTTATAATATTTACAATCAAAACCAAGTCTTCTCTAATATTTATTAAGCTAAACCCTCAACTTGTAAACATATTCGCCCTCAACTTGTAAACATACTCTTACAACCACATGATTTTACCCTCAGAACTTCTTACTTTTTATAATAAAAATCAGACCCTTTTAAAAAATAACACATTAGACCCAACCCCTCAACTAACATTAATCCGTTAAACCCAACCCCTCAATATAATTACTTTAGGGAGTTATTACGTGTACCCAACTATTTGACTTGATTGCACTAACTTTTTGTTGCACCGGTATTTAGGATGTTTCGACTTTGTTGTACTAACGTAAAGTATGTAACACAAATTTATCATTTTATTTGAAAAATCATTTCATGGTGAAAATTTATTATCTAGTTAATTTTTTTCGTTTAAGAGTAATAATTTTTTTATGAATGAATGAAAAAATGTAACTATTATCAATATAACTAAATTTTAGCTATGCGTTCATTATATTTCATTGTGTTCATCAATCGTAGAGGGTTGACAAACGAATAAGTATTAAAAATAAATAAATTAAAAAATGGAAACAATACATAAATTTCAAAATTGTCTCAAAATATTTGAAAAAAAAATTTACATTTGAAATCTAAAAATCATAAATCTAAAAATTTATATTGAGAATGTTTCATATAAAATCCCCATTCAACAACATGAATAATCATCTCCAAAATAAATGTTTTGTTTGAGGATTAACAAAATGTATTTAGGTACACCACGCAATTTTCAAAAGCTAAAACTAAAAAATATAAAGTTGGGCCATCGAGCCAAACAGTCGAGTACACATAGCAATTCCCTTAATTTAACCTTAAAAAGTTAACCTTAGTGTGACTAAGTTAACCTAAGAAAAATTAGCCATAGCATAAGTTGATAGCATGAAGGCATGTCATAGATCTAGGGTGAAGGCATAACACAGATCCGTCAAGGGTGAAGGCATAGCTCAGATCCATCACAAAGAGGAAGGTTGAGGGGCAGATCTGTCGTGGGGCGTCGATGCAGATATGTCGAGAGGCAGAAACATGAATCCTCTAAACAAACTCGTTTGTGCCTATTTTGTTCTTGCTCGGTTGTTAACTTGACAATGGATATATCTGAAGATGGAAGTTGATGATGAAAGTCAATTAGTAGTAAAAATCAAAAGGAAGGAGTTCGAGATTCGGAAGACCAGAAGTGGTTTTTTCATGTTTGAATCCAGTGTGAGGATGGGGGGTTGGTTTAGGGTTATAGCTCGAGAAAGTTGTGGTAGCAAGCAAACAGAGATTCACAGCAAGCTGGAAGGAAATGAATAGGTAGATGATGGTGGTGAAAGAGTTAAATAGAGGTGATGTTTTCCTCTCAATCATGGTTGGCTGGCGCTCTGGGACCAAGACTTTGAGGATTCCAGCAAATCTTAATGGCAAGGACGGGTTAACAAAGGCAAGCTGGTGAAAATAACATCTCTCAAACATCAGAAGCAGCTGATGCCCAGGCCTCGAGCATCCAAAGTCGGAACTTCGCTAACTCGACAACACATAGTGAATCCCTCACCTAGATCTAAGTCATTCGCTGAGGTTGTTTCAAACAATCGTTTGAGATATCTCAATTCCTCAGCTGTCAAGAAGGAATCGGAAAAATCAGCTAATATTAGGCCCGATTCTCCACATGATTTCCTCTGCAAAGTTCTTGGGGCACCTCTTCATCATGCAGAGTATCTAGTCGAAAATAATGGGGTCACATTGGCGAGGAAGATGATTGACTCCAAGATCTGTTGGTCACCGGCGTACTGCTGGGTGGGCAATTCACGATGTTGGTGTTTGTTAATACCCAACAGAAGGTTTGCAATCAGGAGCAGCGAGTATGTAAACCCATATCTCAGGTCTATTTCGACCCACCTATTCAGTAGGCCGCATAGCCAGTACAACTTCCACTTGTGCGGCTGGATGTTGTTTCGAGAGGTGAAATCTCGATAACCGATTCATCTCGATCGAGTCTTTTAGATAAGGGGAAATGCCTTCGGGTAAACTCTCGGATCCGAGGGTCTAAGTCGGATTGGTGCTTTGACTTACTAGGAGTTGACTTGGGAGATGAAGTTCAGTTGGAAGGGCAGAAGAGCATAGTTGAGGACATAGTCCATGATTAGAGAGTTCCTGCAAATAAGATCTCGATTCTCAAGACAGTGGAGAAATACCTATTCAAATTGGACCCTCTCCTTAACAAGTTTGCAAAACAGGAGAACGGGCTTCGTAAACAAGCCAAAAAGGCACAAAGAGACCGATATCTTCTTTGGGCCAATTTTCTCAATCTTCCTAACTAGAAAGACAATAATTACATAGATGACTGCTCTTCTCGATCGAACTGTATGATGCCTAGAAAGGAAAAGAAAGACGATCCCACTTACAAATGGAGGCCCGAGGGTCTTTCCTCTCTCATGTTAAAACAAAGGCAAGTGAAATCAGACCCTTCAAAGAAATCTAGGCAGGTAGACCCACTGAGACGCAATGCCCCTGTTAAATTGGAGCGAAGAGGCCATCGGACCCGATCCAGAAACATAATATTCTTTTCTCACCAGGTTTTGATCCTCCTGCGAAGCACCTTGAGGACAATTCGTCCATGCCAATACACTTGGGAGCTCCGCCAAGGTTTTAAGGCTCCTTTAATGAAACAACATTTAACCGAAGTCGTCTCAAATCAACCCGTTGGGATTATTTCAGGTGAGTGTTCAAAGGCCAATCATGGCAGTGAACACAATGTTTCAAGGCATCGTCCAGCCCAATCAAAGCTTAGCAGTGATGAGGGGGGAGTTCATTCAACATTCAGAGAAATCAATAATGTTGTAGGGGTGGGTCTCAACCAAGATGCAAACCGGGCCTTAGCTATGGCGCAAGCTCTGTGTTAAGGAAGATGGGTATTTTCTCGGGACCCGTCTGTGTGTTTTGCAAAGTGATTTTGAGTCCATTGATATTTTGCTTCTCGATTGTTGATTCTCCAAGATTTTGTGAAGTTTCTTTGACACGGAATTCATGGTGAGTGTAGTGTTTCAAGGATCCATTCTGGACTTTTTTTTTTTGTGGTCTTGTGCCAATCCTCCTCGTCATGCGGTTGGGTTGTGGTGTTGGGTCCCTCCCGTGTTTTGTGGTGTGTTGTGCAGGAGAGATATAGGTAGATATTTGAGGGTCTTATCGGAGCACTATAGAGTTTGGTCAAGCCTGTTTTCTTTTTAGGGAGTTGTTGTTTGGGCTATTTCTTGGTATCATGGTTTTCCTTGCTGTATGAATGTACCTTCTTCTTTTTTTTTAATGTTATTGCCTTTCCCCTTTCAATAAAAATCTTTTTGTTTGACAAAAAAAATAATAATAATAAAATAATAATGTGATACCTATTTTGTCTAATCCTCACTTAACTAATTGAAACAGAGGAATACTATTAGCTAAATGTCAATAAAATCAATGGGTTAAGATCATGTTAACAAAAGGACCAAAACACTCAGACTAGCCCAACTTATTGAATTTTTTATGTTCAAGGACAATACACATTTTTTGTTCATTCACAATGGGCCAGTCTTGCTCCACAAGTTGGAAAAAAAAAAGAAATTAAGAAATTAAAATTTTAGGAATTTGAATAAAGATTCTAAGCAAAATAATCATAAAAAAATTATTTATACTTTTAATTTCATTAATTAATTAAAAAAGTCAATAACCTCCTAACATATATATATTGTAGGGTATTATTATGTATTGATTGCTATTATCACATTTTATCAGAAAAAAAAAAAAAAAAAAAGCTTGATCATTGATGATTTAAATAAAATGATTAATGACATCTCGTCTTGTTCTTCAATTCCCTTTCAATGTAACACATGCATACAAATGTACAACAATCATCTATATTGGTCATAGGCTCATTTATTGTTTAACACAACCATTTAGCAATTTAAGTCAATTTTTTTCCTTTTATCACCAGACAATGCCTACCACCTAGAATATCTAGAATGCTGAATCAGACTTGGCATCCAACTCATATAAATCAAACTTTCACTATTTAAAGCATCTCTAAACAAGTCTCCAATACCATACCACTGCAACTTCTTCACCACCACCACCATGGCTGTAACCTCCATACAAAACCCACCACCTGCCTATGTAGAAACTGTGGATGAGATAATGGGAATCTACAGATCATTACCTCCAAGACCTACAATTGAGGAAGTTGAAGCAGCCATGACTGTTGTCAAAAGTGTCGACTCTGATGAACAGCTTAAACTAGATGAAATTTCCAAGCAACAAAAGCCTCCTGATGTTCCTGAGGAGCTCTTCCATGTGTTGCAAGATGTGAAGAAGAATAAGGTCTTGTTGCAGGGTTGTGAACAGAGGAGGGAAGCACTTTATGTTGTTGATCTTGAGAAACTATATGAACCCTTTGATGACCTCCTTCAAAGAGCTTCTTTGCTGGTTTTTGGAGATACCACCCATGATCAGAAAAAGCTTGATTTGGGTTCTATAAGTAAGAGAAAGACTGTACTTGATTTGGGTTCATCTAAAAGTGGGAGAAAAAGTAGTGTGCTTGATTTGGGTTCTAAAAGTGAAAGAAAAACTATGGTTATGATTAGTGATGAGAGTTTAATCAAGAGAAATAGAGATGAAGGAATAGAACAAGAAGTGTCAAAGGGTTTAGTGCACACTTTTTCATTGAAGGATGGTTTATCTTCAGGTTTACATTCTCTTTTCTCCTCAGTTTCATTATTATTATCTACTTTTCTCTGATATGAAAATAGTTTGCTTCATCAGTTTATCTTGGTGGATTTTTAGTTGCTCTTTGACCATTTATATATATATATATATATATATACAAATAGATTGGATGAGATTCATGTGTTTTTGTAACTTGGGAATTACTGGTAAGGTCGAAATTTATTTGATGCTTCTTCGTGAAGTTTTTGTTGTTCGGTCTAATAATTTACAAGATTGGATTATGGTGTGTGACTTGGAAAGACATTTGGTATTGAAAACCACTTTGTAAATTTGTTTGTGACGCATAGCTAATCATGCTAGATTATGACAATTCCTCGGATGTGCCTACATGTAGGAATTTGTGGTTAGTTACCATATGCAAGCTTTTATTTAATCTGAATTCCTAGAATCAGAAGTTGTTGATCAGAATAGTCAAGAGCACAGACCATCCTTCCATGCGTCTATTGATCCATTTGAAATATAAGTTTCTGACCATCCGTATACGTTGAGTGTGGTGTCAATAGTTAATTAGTCTTAGCATGCGTCAAGTTTATTTTTTTTAGAGTGAGAAGAAATAAAAACTGTCAATGAAGTTTGCTATCCCTTCAGGACTCCACAGATCAGTTTCAAACAGAATTACTCGTGTCAAAATTTAAGAAGGAAGGATGTAGGTTCTTTGGCTGAATGTGCACTCCCCGAATGGTTGGGTTTTTTTTTCACAAATTTATAAGTACCTTGCATGTCTGAATGAAAATAAGTTGAACCCTTCACATCTCATTAATACTAGGTTCCTTGTGGATCCTACATTTGTACTACTAATTGCTTAGCATTTATTGGATTTCCTTGCTATTTCTAAGTTGTTTGATGTTTTTTAGGCACGAAAGAAACCAAGAAATTAAGTTTGATGAAGGTAGCGGGCATAATTGAAACATCTGCAAAAGAAGGAGCTGGGGTTCTTGATTTACAAGGAAAGTTGATGGATCAAATTGAGTGGCTACCACAATCAATTGGGAAATTGTCAAAAATCACTGAATTGAACCTATCTGAGAACCAAATCATGGCTCTTCCAACCACCATTGGCAACCTCACAGCTTTGACAAAGTTTGATATCCACTCGAACCAATTGGTCAATCTTCCTGACTCATTTATGGAACTTGTCAATCTAACTCATCTTGAACTACATGGAAACCAGTTAAGATCTTTGCCAGTTTCATTTGGAAACTTGACCAATCTTGTTGATCTAGACCTCAGTTCAAATTTGATAAGTCTCCTCCCTGATTCACTGGCGAAGCTAACTTGCTTGAAAAGATTGAATGTCGAAACCAATGAGCTTGAAGAACTCCCTTACACAATTGGTACTTGTTCCTCACTTACAGAGCTTAGACTCGATTTCAATCATCTAAAAGCACTTCCAGAGGCAATTGGAAAGCTAGAATGTTTAGAGATTCTTACCTTGCACTACAACAGAATCAAAAGCTTACCGACAACTATTGGTAATCTTTCAAAGTTAAGAGAACTTGATGTTAGCTTCAATGAGCTCGAGCTGATACCTGAAAACCTTTGTTTAGCCACCAATCTTGTGAAACTGTATGTGGGGAACAATTTTGCTGACCTGACTGCTCTACCAAGATCAATAGGTAATCTTGAAATGCTTGAAGTGTTGAATATAAGCAATAATCAGATAAGAATCCTACCAGACTCATTCAGGTTCTTATCAAAGCTGAGAGTTCTTGATGCTGATGAGACTCCACTAGAAGTACCACCAAGACAAGTTACTAAATTGGGAGCTCAGGTAATCTAAATTCAACTTTTTGTAGCTTCCTTGTAAAATTAATATTCTTAGTTTATGGGTTGAAATTTTCGATTGACATTATTCTCTTTAATTATCAGGAGGTCGTTAAGTACATGGCTGATTTGGTTGCTATGAGAGATGTAAGGGTAATCCCTACCAAGAAGAAAGGCTTTTGGTATTGGTTTTGCTCAATATTTCGATATGGGAAAAGGAATTCCACGAGGAAGGACTGATTCCAGAAGCTGCATTCAGATATCTAAACCGAAATTCTTGTGGTACATTGTTTATGCCAATGGTTGTATTTTTGTCTTAACAGCCATTGAAGTGTATATGTTCTTATTTTATCTGTAAATTTAGATGAGAAAAAGATCTTTGCAAATAATTTTGTGTATTCGTTGAGCCGGCCTCAAACATTCAGGATAAGGTTTTGTTATCATTATCATGACTAAGTATTACTTTTCTGTTTTTTTTTGTTAAACCATGGCAAAAATGTATTGCATAACTTAAGGGCGGCTATGATTATTCTATGATTAAGACTGTTTTTATGTTGTTGTCATGAAGATGAGGGAGGTCTAACACTTGTTGTTTGACATAAATAAATCGTAATGCAATTGCTCTCAATAACATGAGTTAGTCAATGAGAGTGATTGAGATTGATATTAATCAAGTAATGAACATGCATCTCATTGGATTAGCTGTTTTGATGAAATTGTTGTTTACAATGACCTCACAAGATACAATTAAAAGGCTGAATTTGTTAAATCAAAATTTCTAAAAATTAACATGGAAGATTCAGAAGTATGGTTGACAACCGAGATATAAGTGCCAACTATTAGAAGCAGGGGAACCTTCTCTTTATGTGCCAAACTGCGAATAGAAATCTAGTGGTATTGGATTCGAAGAAAAAAAAAAAAAAAAAAAGGGTGTTTGATGCGTCCAAATTCGTCCTTGTTGATTTTTGACCTGCAAAGATGAAAAACGGTGAGCTTATAGATCACCGTTGTAGTGGCGAAAGGCACTCCGATGGTAAAGTCATGCATTAAACAATGTTAGAGATAAACTGATAAAATTAGGGTTGCGTGTGTACATTTCTCCTCCGTTTTGTTCACTTTATATAGTGAGTGTTTGACTCCTTTATTAAATTTATCGTTGAGGGCGTGATAAAGGTAGGAGATCTCGCTTAGAATCTTACTCGTCCATGACTGAGTCTTCTTTGACACTTGGCTCTCTTTGGGACTCAATGCTTGAATGGACCAAGAGACATGCAATTGGACATTAGTCTTACTGTTATCCAGAGATCTGTACTCGAGCCTTATTGTCCTGGGCCAAACTCCAAAATTCACACCATGTTGGGCTGGCATAATCTGAGCTTGGGCGCCTGACTTACGAGCTGAATATTAATTAGCCTGGGCCTGAGTTGGACCTAGCTTGGGTATGTCTGAGACCAACTACGACATGGTGTTGATCCATGCCACTTGTTCAACTGTGATCGGATGACTATGATGTCTCATCAGTGATATCTCTTCACCCCATGTTTTACTAAAATAATCTAAAAAAAAAGAAACAAGTAGACATTTTTTTAGAGTTAGTATTTTAACCTTTTGCTTCTTTTCATTATAAAACATACAACAACAAACTTTGCACTTCTCGATCAACAACCAACAACCCTCTCCCCTTCACAGCCGACGGTGAGTCCAGGGACGGAGCCACATGGGGGCAAGTGGGGGCACTTGCCCACACTGACTTCAATTTTTTTTTTTTTAATATGGCCACCCTTGTCGACGAATCCGTCCTGCCCCACCCCTTCCTCTCTATCTGTTCTCATTTGCTTCCTCTATTTGTTTACTGCGACACCGACAATCGCTTCTTTTTGCTTGACTTAGTTGTTTTTCCCACCATCGCCATCAACAACCAGCAACCACATCAACTTCTTTCCTTCTTTGAGGAAGAAGTTTAAAAAAATGTATTTTCTCGATGAATTCGTATCTCGAGATATAGTTTTGTATTTTATTCATAGGATTTTTCTGGAGATACATGAAAATTTTGATCCATTAAATTTTTTCTCAAGATACATGTTTGTATCTCAAGGTTCATCTGTGGGTTATTGTTTGGACATTTTGGTAATCAACATGAGTATTTTGACAGTCAATGCACGTTGATTACTAGTCCTGGGGGAAGACTGTAATAATGTTCAATGATAGGGTAACCTCTAATTAGCTATTTATGATAGGTGCCAAATTGCAATAACCAATTTTTTTGTCCACATCTAATTTTACATTTGAAATTAATTTTTACCAATTAATTTTATATACCAATTTGATTTGTCTCCCATATATTTATCTTTTGTGCACCTACAAAGTAGCTTGTTGGATTCATTTTCTTTCCCGTAGATTAGATGAAGTTTTGTTTAGCAATTGATGTTTTGTATAGTTATTTATGTATTGTTCAAATTAAATTTTTTTATTAAAGTAATTAATTACTATATTATCATTAATTAATTATGATTCATTACTCCGCCCCCTTTCAACATAAATCCTGGCTCCGTCACTGGGTGAGTCGTGGTAGTGCTCGAGATATAGCAAAGCTGGCGGCCGTGGGTCGTGATGGTGCTCGAGATCCAACGAGGTGGTATTTTTTGTGGAGGGTGGAGGAGGGTGGGCAATAATGGTGTCGGGGTTTATTTTGTTGGTGGATGAAGGTGGAAGAGGAGGTCGTGGGTGGTGGTTGATAGATCTGATCAGAGGGTGGAGGTGGTGGTCTGATTGGTGGTAGATGAGTGGTGGAGGAAGGTGGGCGATGGTGGTTACAATTTTGAAATTACAGTGAGTGGAGATGGGTGATAGTATGCAATTTTGAGTTTCTAGTGGGTGGAGGTGATAGTGCTCTGATATGTACGGTGGTGGTGGCCCAACCCACTATCACTAACCCAATAAGGGAGTAAGGTGGCAATGGTGGTAACTAGTAGTGTAGCAAACCCTAATTAAAATATTATGAATTTCAACATATGGGTAGAAACAAAATTATAAAAAGTATTGAAAGATGCAATCAAAGTCAACATGGGTAGAATCTAAGAAAATTGTTTAAACAAATTTTTTTTTTTTTTTTTTTTTTTGTATAATTTGTTCTAAATCAGGTTAAAGTAAATTTTAAGTTGGAACAAGATTTTTTTCAAAAAAATTTATGAATTGGGTCTCTAGCCCAATTCCATGATTTTTAGGGGCATTGGGCTAAAATGATTTGTACGAAAGCACATGCCAAAAACACTATTCACACACATACACACTATCCACGAAACATTGTTTGCATGACATGCAAAAACTTGCACATGTTTAAAACACTTGCCGGGCTGAAAACCAATTAAAAAAATGTTATCTTATCAATGCATACCATGTAATTGGATGGTATGCAAATACTTTGTCGTGTCTAAAAACCAGTGCATGTCATACAATTGGATGATTTGCATGATATGCAAACACTTTAAGGTAGAGCATGACAAACGAAGCTCAAATGAAATTGTTTTCATATATACTTCGACCACCGTTAGTTTATGCCTTTTGTGTTTGCCCACATTTAAAATAAATTTTAAACCATAAGATGACATCAAATAATCACCACAATCAACACCACCTCACTATTACGATCATAACCAACATCATCGCGCACCAGCACCATGACCACCATAACATAAAAACCACCATCACCACCACCGTCGTCACCATCACCACTACTAACACCACCACCATCGCTGCTATTACCACTACAACCATAGCCACGATTGTTGCCACCTCCATATTCACCACTACCATAGCATACTCACCATAACCACCACCAACTTGACACAATAACCGACATTGCCACCATAACCGTCGTTGCCACCACAACTATCATAGTATAACCACTACCACCTTCACTACTACCACTGTCGTTACCACTAACCACCATAGCGCTAGCACCACCACCATCATCATCGCTCACATTTGCAACCACAATAACCGTCACCATGACCACGCCACAATACAACTACTACCATCATCAACTCCACCCACAAACTTGTCTGATTTGTATTGATTTTCTTTAGTTACCACCATAGCGCTGCCATTGCTACCATCATTTTCGCTCACATTTGCAACCACAATAATCGTCACCATGACCACACCACAATACAACTACTACCATCATCAACACCACCCACAAATTTGTCTGATTTGTATTGATTTTCTTTAGTTACTACCATGTGCAAGCATATGAGTGTTTCGCTATTCTAATTAACATTGGCCTTTCAATATGTTTGACTTAATGGCCCTTATAAATATGGGTTTTAGAATTCATTAAAATTTAAAGTGGAGGCTAAAATCTATTAGGTATTTAAAGTAACTATGTTTTTTCCCCTAGTTTTATCGTACAAATCAAATTGAAGTCATGAATTCATTATCGTATGAAAACGACTATTCCACACCACCAAAAGCGCTTTCTCACACTACCATTGAGTTTTTTTTTCATACTTACTCACACCACCAATAAATATGCATAACCTAACAGATAACCCCAACTCAAAATGAAAAAAACTCAAAATAGGATAACTTTCAACCAATTTAAACCCTCAGTTGAGACCGATTATCAAACTCATCAAAACATGAAAATTGTAGTATTCTGAGTTATCTAATAAACACAACTTGATTTACTTGAAAATGTTTTGAAATGAGCAAGTTATGGTCATTTTACTAAAGTTGTGCAAATCTATCTCGCAATAAAAATGGGATAGTGTCCCTGACTTTCGGCCAACTTATTGATCAAGATCGATTTTCAAGCTTATCAAAACATGAAAATTGTAGTACTCTTATTTATATAATAAACACAACTTGAATCACTTGAAAATGTTTTGAAATGAGCATGTTATGGTCATTTTACTAAAGTTGCGCAAATCTGTCTCGCAATGAAAACATGATAGTGTTCCTGACTTTCGGCCAACTTATGTGCTCGATTGAGACCGATTCTTAAGTTGATTAAAACAAAAAAATTGTAATACTCTGAGTTATCTAAAAAACACAATTTGAATCACTTGAAAATATTTTGAAATGAAAAGGTTATGGTCATTTTACTAAAGTCACGCAAATCTGTCCGAAAAATTTTGCTGATAATTTTCTGTTTGCCTAGAACAATGCAAGTTTTTGCAAAAAACCTCACATTGTCTTAGGCGAACAATAGTTTTTTTTTTTTTTGTGATTTCTGAATTTTTTTTGAAGTTTACTTAGTTTTTGTGATTGAAAATATTTTTGAAAATTTTTTTAAAGTTTGTTTTTTGAAAAATTTTGGGGAAGTTGCGATTTGGGGTTCGATTTTGAGGGAGAGGGAAAAAATTTTGAGAGAGAAGGAAGAGATTTGAATGTGTGGAAAGATTTGCAAAAGATTTGAATGTGGGAGAAGGAAGAAATTCGAATAGGGAGGGGGAAAATGTTGCTTTTTTTGTTTATATAGGTAGCGTGGGAAAGAAAATTGGTGGCGTGGGAGAGTAAAATGGTGTTAAAAGACACTTACGGTGGTGTAGCAGTTCGTTCCCTTATCGTATCAACAGTAGGAGCAGTTCGTTCAGTGCGACGAGAATCATAGAATTACAATTACCCACTGCAAACTTGCGAGACTCCCTAACCCAAAACCGAAGGAAGCTTTCCACTTACACTGGTGTGTGCTGTGCGAGCAAAGGACAATCACCTGCGACCGACCGCGCGAGGTAAAAGATGGAATTCCTTCCGCCCATAACATCTTTGTTGTTTGTTTTTAATCAAATTAATTGAAACATCTCTCTTAACTCCCTTTTGTTTTGGATGAAGCAAAGGGATGTATGGGTTTTCAAGAGTGGGTTTACTTATATTATTATGATCAATTACAAAGGGACGAATTTAGTTTCCTCCCTAGTCTAGGTTTAAATTAAAGCAAATGAATTAATTTTGAAGCCCTTTAAACCTTCTTCTTCTTTTGCCAATTGGGTGGTCTTAATTTTCACTTGATAATTTTTAGGTGTTTTTATTTTTCTTTTATCACAAACTGGAAGATATGCTCCTTTAATGTCATATATGAAGCAATAATTGATAGGGTTTGCATGCAAGATGCCGCCTACTCATAGCAAAGCAATAATTTCGTATGAGAATGAAGTCGTTGATATGAATAATGTTTTATTAGAGTTGTCAAGTAGAAGCGAAGAAGTGGCATCTGGGATTGATGGTTCAGGATGAACTACTGTAGTGGAGTCTTCTGTTCTTGTAGGAAGAAAACTAGTCAAGTGTCTCAATGGCTTTTTGGGCTGGTTAGTACGAACTTCCCATGCTGAAGGATCAAAGTTATGGACTGAGGGAGCAAACAAGGCCCTGACAAGCACGTGAATCCTTAAAGAACTACATCAGTTCCGAAGGATTTCACTTCAAAAATGCAAAACGAAAACACTTCAGTTGAGCCCAAAACACTATGGCTTTTGGTCTAATTGAGGATAATTCAGCTGGGGAGCAACCAAAGCCATTCATCATGCCCTTCAGCTAGCTTCCTAAGTTTTGCCCCCGTATCTCCTTCTGAAGCATAGTGACCACTTTCTATTTATTTATTTTGTTTCCCTTTCATATTTAGTCACATAACCCTTCTATCAGTGGTGATGCACACACAAACAAACCTCACTCCGGCGCTTTTGACTGAATTCCACTCAAATCCTCGCTCTATAGCTTACAAAACTCCATTTTTTAGTTTTCTTCAACTGAAAGAATGGAAATAAAAGTTCTGAGCACATGTCGAGCGAGCAACTAATATGAAATTTACAGCACTTATTCTGCAATTTTAGTACTGTCAGAAGAATGGTAATTTTAACATATGAACATTGCTCATTACTAGAGGTTGTTTCTAGTCTCAGAAGTAAAGAAGCATTTGCCGCTAGGGAATGCTTACTTGCAATGTCCTAAACTAGTGTGAGATCCATGTCATTGGCACAACGACTCATTTTCCCCCTGTAGCGTGAGTCCATGCCTTTGGCATGCCACTCGAGTTGTTGGGTCATACCTTTGACACTCTCTAATGAAGACCCAGTTTTGGCTCCTGTGCCACGCCTTGAGCAAAGACACTTCATCGCATTAGATTCCAAATTGCAAGTTGTATCCCAATTTATTTCTTTAAAATCAAAAGCCCATATAATCCAAAAGCCAATCAAAAGGTCATTCAACTTACTATCCCAATTTTATGAGAAGCTTTAAATGGCCCAGAGCGCGTGAAAAAAAAACCCAACAGTCCCTGATTCATCTAGAAGGGAGGGGCTGAGCAACAACAGGGAATCTTGTAAATTGAATAAGAGGCAACTACATCAATATGTAAAAGCATCTTCTTTGAACAAATTGTTGATGTATACGTGGTTTTTTAGATGAAGAATGGAAAGAAGAGGGTTGTTTCTAGAAGTGCATCCCTGAGAAGGCTGTGAGAAGTGTGTAACATAACTTCTATCCCTTCAAACTCTTTTTAGGTGGAAGAAGAACAAAAATGGTGACACAACATTCAGAGTTATTGTGCACAAGGAGATTAAAGGGAGAAGGATTTAGGGATTTGTAGGGAGTCATCGAGAGAGGGGGTTGTTAAAGAGAGAGAATCAATGATTTCTTGGGTAAAATATCTTAATTGAATGATCTCCATCGCCCCAATTCTAATTGTCGAGGAAACCAGCAAGGAAAACAGCGAGGGAGGGAGGACCCTCCATCCCCCTCGCGATACGTGCAAGGGATGGGACGCACGTATCGCGAGGGGGATGGAGGGTCCCCCTCCCTCCCTCGTTGTTTTCCTCGCTGGTTTCCTCGCCAGTTAGACGGGTTCTCTCCATCGTTACAATTGAGAAAATTCGGACCACCTTTTGTCCAAAGTGGATATCCATAATAACCTCACAATAAATTTTTATTTGTCATGACTGATTTTATCTCTCATTCATCTCTCGTTTCCACAAGCCATCCCCTCTTCTCTATCATGCGAGAAATATTGCCACCATCGCCCTCCCCTCCTCTTCCTCATGTCTCTTCTTTATCTTCCTTCACTTGTTGGTTAGGAAGCACGGACTCTCGGAAAAACCCTCTGAATCCTAGGAAAACGCGTGTCGGATATGGATACGCGTGCGATTCGCGGCCGACACGTATCCGACACGCGGTCAACTTGACTTGGTCAGGATACGGCGTGGACACGGTCAGGATTCGGTTGCTAATAATTTTTTTTTTCAGATCTTGATAAGATCGGACAGCTGAGATGTGAAGCCCTAATATTAAAACCTAATCTCGATTTTTTCTTGTTCTTGCTCAAACCACACAACCAGAGAGAAAGAAGGAGGAACCGAGGAGGCGAGGAAGAAAAGAAAGAAGGAAGAGGAAAAAGAGAAAGAAGGAAGGGAAGAAGAAGAAAGAGCTTACCTTAGAGGAGTCTGTCGGAGTTGGTTCTTGCTCAAACCACACAACCAGAGAGAAAGAAGGAGGAACCGAGGAAGCGAGGAAGAAAAGAAAAAAGGAAGAGGAAGAAGAGAAAGAAGGAAGGGAAGAAGAAGAAAGAGCTTACCTTAGTGGAGTTTGTCGGAGTCGGACTGAAGCTCACTAGCTCAGGTTCGTCTCTCTCACTCAGTCACTCACTGTCACAGTGTCACTGATCTGTCGTCCTTACTCCTTCTGCTCTTCACTTCTTTAGATCTCACTATCTCAGGCTGGATTGAAGAGGTTGAGAGAATCACTTGACAACAAGATATACCTCATTCAGTTTTATACCTCATACGATTAAGTTTCAGTGTTTCACAGTCAGTATTTGGCGCTATGTACAGATATTTACGTTTTTCATCATCATCAGGTCACCCACCTGCAACAGAAATATCAGTTATAATCGGAAACTAAAAAATTTTCAAGGGAGATCTTCATGCATTTCTCGTCATCTCTTCTACTGCTAGAATTAAGAAGCAATAATGGTTGGGTTAACCTAAGCGTGTAGTGAACATTAGGGCTGAAATGAAGAAGCAGATACAGAAATGTTAGCATTTTTTGTTAAATTGGCAATAATATGATTAGGTTGGGTATCTAGTAATAGAAGCAATAGAAGCAGAATCTCGGTCTTAGATGCAATGATGCAAACATGTGAAGCAACATGATAGAGAAGATGTTGTAATTGATCTTTGTTAATTAAAATAGTATTTAAGAGTTTATATGGCTGCACCTTGAACTCAACTCATGCTTGTATAAGTTCGGCATTGCTTAATTGGTAACTTAATCGTTTCCCTGTTTTACCAATTAATCGTTTCCCTGTTTTACATAATCAAATTTTAGATCTTAGTCCTAATCTCTTCAGATTTCGTATAAGTGTATAACAAGATTTTGCTTTGTATCTTTATTGTAGATTTGTAGGTTTATTGCTAATTGGTTTTTCAATTAATCAATTATTCTTTTATTACATTTACAAATTTACAATATTATCTTCGAAGGCTGATTGAACTTGGGCATGGTTGAAGTGTTTTGCAATTCAATTCTGTAAATCAAAGGCTACTTGAATCAGCCTACCAGCTACCAGACTCAATTTCTGACAATGGGTTGGTTTTTTTTTTTAGGAAATCACATCTGGATCTGATTGTTGTCCAACTTGTTTTCAACTCTTCATTTTCTAGCTGGTAGCTGCAGTATTTCTCTTCTTGTAAGTTCTTCTTTCCTTTTCAGCTTGTCCATTTGCCGTAAAATATTCTAGCAATATTACCTGCAAGTTTGCAACACGTAAATAATTGTCAGTCTTCAATACTATTTGCAAGTTACAATTAAATTATATACCTATTCTAGCAATACTACCTGCAACCAATTTTTTTTTAATCCATGTTTCTTTTCCTGTTTTTACATGTAAAGTTTTAGACCAAATGAGCGGAGATGATAATTCTCCTCTTTGGAGGCATGTCATGCGAATAAGAAAATCAAGTAAAGGTGGAGGGAATCAAAGGTGGCGGTGTAACTTTTGCAAAAATGAATATACGGGATCCCATACTAGACTAAGGCACCATTTGTTGAAGGAAAGAGGTCGTGGGATAGCTATTTGCGATAAGATCTCTTCCGAACAATCTATAGAGGTACAAAATCTTGTTGATGAAGCTGCATTGAGAGTAGAAAATGCTCGTACAGGTGTTGTTCCTTTACCTCTTTCAAGGGGCTCAACTCAAGGTAGTTGCGCAGGTACGAGTGTTGGCGTAAGTTCATCCTCTGATTCAAGGAAAAGGAGAGCAACAAGTAATCCGATTGCGGATGCTTTCAATCTCAATGATCGGCAAGAGTTAGATGCTTTGATTGCAAGGATGTTTTACTCAGCTGCATTGCCTTTCAACCTTGCAAAGAATCCGTATTATCAGAATGCCTTCACCTTTTCATCAAATAAAGCTAAGTCTATTAGTGGTTACAAGCCACCTGGGTACAATGCATTGAGGACGACTTTACTTCGAAAAGAAAGAGATAACGTTGAAAGGTTATTAGAGACAATAAAGTTCACATGGAAGGCTAAAGGAGCAACCATTGTTTGTGATGGGTGGAGCGATGCTCAAAGGAGGCCTCTTATTAATTTCATAGTAATTAATGAGGGTGGTCCAATGTTTTTGAAGGCTGTGAATTGTGAAGGAGCGGTCAAAGATAAATATTTCATTGCTGGCTTGATCAAAGAAATTATTAATGAGGTTGGGCCTAATAATGTGGTCCAAGTCATAACCGACAATGCTCCAGTTTGCAAAGCTGCAGGTTTACTTGTTGAGAGTCAATACCCTCAAATCTTTTGGACACCTTGTGTAGTCCACACTCTCAACCTTGCTTTGAAAAACATATGTGCCCCAAAGAACACACCTTCAAATGAAAAGGCCTACAGCGAGTGTAGTTGGATTGTTGATATTATTGGGGACGGCATGCAAATCAAAAATTTTGTCATGAACCATTCTATGAGATTGCGCATGTTCAATGAGCATTCAAACTTGAAGTTGCTTTCTATTGCAGAAACCCGCTTTGCTTCAAGTATAATTATGCTTAAAAGGCTGAAAGACATTAAAAGTAGTCTCCAAAGTATGGTGATTGGTGGTCAGTGGGATTCCTACAGGGAAGATGATGTTGAGAAAGCACAATTTGTCAAGGGAAAGTTATTGAATGACTTGTGGTGGGACAAAGTGGATTACATACTTTGTTTCACAGAACCTATATATACAATGTTGCGGAGGTTTGATACCGATGAGCCTTGTCTTCACTTGGTGTATGAAATGTGGGATACTATGATTGAAAAAGTGAAACAAATTATTTATCGCCATGAAGGGAAGACAAATGATGAGGAGTCAGACTTTTATACAGTGGTGTATCATATATTGGTTGATAGATGGGAGAAAAGCAACACACCACTACATTATTTAGCACATTCCTTAAATCCAAGGTAACTTAAGTTTTGCAGTATTCTTATTCTACTTAATTTAGAAAACTTGGGTTATGTTTATAATATTAATTTGTGATTGCTTAGGTATTATAGCAGAGAATGGCTTGAAGGGGCTCCTAATCGTGTTTCCCCAGATTGTGATTCTGACATTTCAATGGAGAGGAATAAATGCTTTCAGAGATACTTTCCTAATGATGAGGAAAGAAGAATGGTAATAATAGAGTTTGCAAAGTTCTCAGGGGGTGTGGGACAATTTGCAGATAGGGATTCTTTAGAAAATAGAGCACACCTAGAAGCAAACATTTGGTGGCTTGCTCATGGTTCTTCAGCACCGTTACTCGGAGCTTTGGCTTTGAAATTGCTCGGGCAACCTTGTTCTTCCTCTTGTTGTGAGAGGAATTGGAGTACGTATAACAACATCCACTCGTTGAAAAGGAATCAGTTGACCCCACAACGAGCTGAAGATTTGGTATATGTGCATTCTAATCTTCGTCTTTTGTCAAGAAGAAATCCAGAGTACAAAGAAGGTGAGACAAAGATGTGGGATATCGGAGGAGATGCACTTGATTCATTGGATTTGGATGTTGCTGGCATACTTGAGGTTGCCAATCTTTCTCTTGATGAACCTGAGTTAGAATCTGTGCTATTTAACGATGGGAGTGTGTCGAGGACGATCGATAATCAAGACATAGAATAGTGAAAATCTATGTATTTTTTTTTTTTGTTGACGTTCCTTTTTTTGGGACTTAAAGTTGATACTTTTGAGTTATGTATCAAACTATCAATCTATAATGCATCTTGATGTTTTATATGTTTGGATTATTAATTATTGTTTGAGTTATGACATTATGTTAATAGCTTTTTAACAAAATATAAAAATAAAAATAAGGTTTGATTGACGTGTCGCTGAGTCCCCGAGTCCTAGTTTTTTGAAAATTGCCGAGTCGCTGTGTCGTATCTGTATCCGAGTCCGTGCATCCCAGCTTGTTGGAGATTCATAAGGAACATAGAGTGATATTGGGTGGTTTCTGTGGTGGTGGAAGAGAATCTCAATGGTGTTTGGAGGAGAGAAAATAGGTGAAGAAGGAGGTTATTGTGGATAGTTTGTATTGAGCGGTGGGATTGCTGTTGAGCAAAAATGTCAAACAACTTTATGTCAGATAGGGTTGAAAATCGAACCGTCGGTTCGGTTTTAAAATTTTCAAATCGAAACCGAACCGAATAAAATCGAACCAAAACCGAAATAAAACCGAACTGACCGACTATTTCAAACATATTATATTATTTATATATAAAATATATATTATTTATTATACATATTCGATCGGTTCGGTTTGGTCGATTAAAATTACATAGAAATCGAAAACCGAACCAACGACTTCGGTTTTGAATTTTTTTAAATTAAAACCGATCCGAACCGAATTTAAACTGAACCAATCAATTCGGTTTTGATTGGTTTGGTCGGTTTGATCGATTTTTTGTTCAACCCTAATGTCAGGACCTAAAAACAAACACTTTTTAATTTTACAATTTTTAATCAACAACTTATTCAGAAGCTCGTTCAAAACTTCCAACTCCAGTTAGAAGGTAACTTCTACACACTTGAAAAAACTAACACCACCAAACAGTTAATTGATGGTCCTCTCATCGCAAATGAGTCATTCACTCTAGATATTTGGCGAGCCTCGTGCTGAAAATTGATGCCTTTAAAGCTTTTGACAGCATCACCAGGAGTTTGTTTGATCATATATTGTTTCTCATGGGTTTTGGTGATGAATTCAGAAGCTGATTTTAGACAATCATTACGGCCTTTTTCTCGATCCAATCTCAGTAGGAGCCCACTGGTTTCTTTAGGTCATCTCGTGGTATTCTTCAAGGATCCTATCTCGCCAAGATTTTCTCTATTGTTGGTGAAGCTCTCTCTAGAATGATGTTGGCAACTTAAGAGACTAAGCTTTTGAGTGGTTTTATAGTTCAAGCAGATGGTACTCATATTCCAACTCTCCAATATGCTGACGACAGTATTTTCTTTTTTTTATCAAAAAAACAAATATCATATTATATTCAATATGGGCCAGGGGCTAGAAGGATTAGTGAAGGTTTTTATCGATGTTGATCTTATTTTGCTCAACAATCTTAAAATGGTTTGATCTGGTTCAGGGTGGTCTCGGGGCTAAAAATCAATTTCAACAAGACGACCCTTTTCCAGTTGGGGAAGTTCAAAATATCGCCTCTTGCTAATATCTTTGGTTGTAACCATGGTGCTCTTCCCAGTACCTACCTTGGTCTGGGTCACAAATACAAAAAAGAGAGGTTTGGGGTCCAATCATTGAGCAAATGCAGTCATGTCTTGCAGTCTAGAAGGGCAGAGAGTTGTCAATAGCAGGTCGCTTGACTATAATTAAGAGTAGTTTGGCTAGTATTCCTGTGTTCTCTCCCGCATCACGGTTCCACTGTCTGTTGCTAAGCATTTTCTAGTTACAAATACCATTTTCTCAAGTTGTCAACTGTATGTCTTCTAAAGAATCAAGGTGGCTATGGGCATCCGAAATTTCAAAAGGATGAATTCAACCCTGTTGGGGAAGTGGTTATGAAGGTTTGGTACAGAGGAGAAGGCTCTTTAGCAACAAATCATTCCTGAAAAATACAAAATGGGCACTAACAGGTGGTACACTGAAGTCTTAGAAGTACTTATAGCTGTGCATTTGGCGATTGGTAATGAACTTAAAACAACACTTTTCCTCTTTCATCTCCTTTCGGGTGGGAAAAGGTGACAATGTTGATTTCTGGAATAAAAATGTGCTATCAACACCCCTCTTACTGAATCTCTCAAAGCTATTCACAACTTATTGATGAGGAAACAAGGTGCAGTGGCTAGTTTCTGGGTGAAATACGATGAAAACTTGAAAAGTCAGGTGACTCGTGGGATTTAGCTCTAAGAACTTGCATTGTGATTCTGAATGGTCTATAATAATGGAGCTTTAGGATCTTCTTTATTTGGTGGCTGTTGATAATTTGGATGACAATTGGATTTGGGATGACAATGGGGGCACCTTCATCACAAAGGATTTCTACAACAAACGTTCACTTGGCAACTCTACTCTATAGCAACATTCTCATACTTTTTTCTCCTTCCAGGAGTGTTTCTTCTTGCGAAAGGTAACGCCTCCCTGACAAAATTTATTCCTTTGGATGTTTGGGTCATGGGAGAATCCTCACTATTGATAATTTGGCAAAACGTGCTCTGCTTCTTCTTAACGGATGCCCACTTTGTGAAAGTGCGGCTGAATCCATCGTACACACCTTCCTCCTTTGTCCTTTAACTTTTCTCTTTGTGGACGACAATTGCATATGAATCCAACTGGCCTCACTTACCAACTGACAGCCTTCTCCAATGTATGAACACTTGAAATTCGAGAACCCTCGCTCCATTGGGAAAATGGAACTAGGAACGTTTGATCCTAATTACATTTTGAGTGATTTGGAAGGAGAGAAACTCTCATATCTTTGGGAGGAAAAAGGTTGACAACAACACTATTTGGAAGATGATCTAAGTCATGTCAATTTAGTGGGCAGTCGTTTGGAAGATAGCTCCGGAAAAACCTTTCACCGTCCTCTTCTTAGATTGGGCAAAATATAGCTTAGAAATTTTATTGCTTTCGCTATTTGTTATTTTGCTTCGTATTGAGCTTATCACTCATGCTTTCCCCTTGGGACCCCTGTAAGCTCTTCCTTATCAATGCAATCCGAGGAAAGAATGACTCAGTTACAGAAGAGCCTTCTCATCCATCTTGCGATTCTCCTTCACATCGACACCTCTTTCTACACACTCATTCTCAACTAGACCCCAACGCTCTTGTGCAATAAAATAAGCCTTAAGCTTGATGATTCCATAATGAATACTTAAACTCCATCGAGAATAGGATTGAAGATAGTGATTGTGAAACATTGAGAATACTCATACCATTCAGTGTGATGGATGCAAAAATTGCCTCTTCTTGAAGATCGTCTTAAGATGCCTAACTTGAAAGAACTCGATTTTGATATCCCAAAAAAAAATAAAAATGAGAAGCTATATGCGGTTTTGATACCCCACATTCTTTGGCACAAATAGAGTTGGAATTGCCATGGGTGTTGTATTCCTCATGTACCCTTTCTCTGGGTGCCATATGCGGTAATAAACTAACGGCTCATCAATGTTCATCGATCTATTCAATTATTTGCTGATTGAGTCATTTTCCAATAAGATCATGACGTGTGGCATATCTACAAGGTGGTTATTGTACTTTTTGACACAAAATTTTCTTTTATTTACAATCAACACGACCAATGTAAGTATGAGAAGCCACGTCCAACTCTCCCATTGCCAATGACCCCAATGAATAAAATGTTAATGAGCGAAAAATTCCTCCCTTGAGTAAGCATAACGAAGTAATTTACAATTTGATAAAGTTCTCACTCTACAAGTCCACTTTTTAAATTAGAAGTACTTTGTTAAAAAGAAAAAATAAATATTATGAAGATCATTGTCTGGACTTTGGAAATTGGAATACATTTTCAGTGAAGAACAAAAATGACGTATCATTTATTGACCGCTTTAAATACTTTGCGTTTTAGTAAAAAAATGACCTTTTTTTCTTGCTTTTGGTTTTTGTTTTTGCATTGGCAAAAAGCAAAGTTTTTTTCACTTTCAGAGGCCATTGCATGTTCAATTTGACTTGATAATGGTTATCTAAAATGCCACCATCTATTGGATCTACAATGGTTGAAAGTTGAAATCGCCAAAATCCCCAAAAAGTTCCCTTTTTTCACCTATTTGATAAACTCTTCAGCTTCAAATTTTCATCTCAGGATTAGGGATGGCAATGGGGCGGATTTTCACGGATATCCGCCCCACCCAATCCGTTTGGGGCGGTTTTGGATATGGCTGAATGGGTTTTCGGGTGGTTTCGAGTATCCAAAAAATATTCCTTCACTATTCGGGGCGGATACGGATTTGGCCATATCCGCCCCGCAAGCCCCGCGGATATCCGTTTAACCAACAAATTTACAAAAGTGCCCTTCGCCTATATAAAGGATTAACTTTTTTTCACAAATCACAATCGCTCATTCGCTCCCTCACACCAATCGCTCCCTCACCCTCACCAAACTCTCCCTCTCACTGTCTCACAGAGCACGAGCTCTCCCTCTCACAGAGCAGCGATCTCCCTCCCTCCCTCACACTGCACACCACCTCGCCCTCCCTCACGCCGCGCGGCCGCGAGATCTGCCTCCCTGGACCCTGCTCCCTCACACCGCGTCGACCGCGAGAGATCCCTCACACCGTGTCGACCGCGAGAGATCTGCCTCACTGCTCCCTCACGCCGCGTCACTGCTCCCTCGCAGAGAGATCTCCCTCTCACAGAGATCTTGAAGCTTGGAGATCGCCCCTTCTCCTTCTCCGAATCTCCTTCTCCTTCTCTGATCTTAGCTTAGATCTGATCTTAAATCCAGATCTTAGATCTGATCAAATTTGATCTTAGATCTGATCCGAGATCAGATCTGATCTCAGATCTCATCGGGATCTGATCTCAGATCTAAAATCTGAAATCAGATCCAGAGATTGATTTTTTTTTTTTTGTATTTTTTTAATTTTTTTTGTACGAATTCTTTGTAAATTGTAATTCAGAATTTTTTGTAATTTTTTTTGTACGAATTCATTGTAAATTGTAATTCAGAATTTTTTGTAATTCAGAATTTTTGTATTTTTTTGTACGAATTCAGAGATTGATTTTTTAATTTTTTGTTATAATTTTGTGCGGATTGGCGGGGCGGGGCGGATATCCGCGCATCCGCACGGGGCGGTTATGGATTTTGATTTAAAATTGCAAACGGATTTGCGGGGCGGATTGGGGATCCGATATTACTGACGGATCGGGGATGGATTTGCTCAAATCTGCCCCAATCCGCCCCGTTGCCATCCCTACTCAGGATCCTTCATTTTAGAGTGAGGAGTTTGCTTACTGGGCTTTTTTTTTTTTTTTTTGAAGATAAAACAAAAAGGATGGGGTCTAAATAAGATTACCCTTTCCTAAAAACATGTTTAATGTTCAAGATGAGAGTCGGCATCAACAGTACTTATCCTTTGTTCAGCCTACAGCTCATGGGATGTTCGAAAAGCCCAATGTTTTCATGGATCAAGGAATCTTTCAATGGTCCCAAATTTCAGTTTTGTGTGATTGGTGATGGCTGGGAAGAATGTGAAGCTGCGCAAGCCATGTGATGGCCGTTTGTACAGATCAACTTTCAAACAGGAAGTTCTCACAGGTTTCCAGGCCTCACATGGAGAACAGTAGGCCACTACATTGGTGTTGTATATGATACATCTGATACTGAAGTTGATAAACATCAAGTTCATACATCAGCTGGAGACTGTATGTTCTGAGAATTTTAGTTTCAATATACCGAAATGTCTCTGAATCATTTCTAACTGCTGATTGTCTATCAATGTGGACCTTTATGGGCATGTTGTAGTTTTTCTTTAGCTCAAGTCTTGCTGTTGATCACCATGCAGTCGTATGATTAGGAAAGGTGTTATCAAAAACTTCTCATCTCTCTCATTTATATTATTTCATGTCGTATCTTTTCTACAGAGTGCCTTGCAAAATCTTCTGCACCATCTAATATCAACTTCTTTGACATTGCACAGGCTCTCCTGCACATGTTGCCTCCTTTTGGTAGGTGAGCTGGACTTGAGCCCAATGTCTCATAGATAATGTGTCAACCATTTTAGCTATGGGCTCAAGCCCCTCTTCATATGCTGCCAGTCTCTGTAGGAGTGTCAAAAAGACTCTTTCCCGTACACTGTCGAGATAAGAGTACAATTAGGGATCGTTTTATATAGGAGGATGTTATTTTCACAGAAATTGTAATCAGTCTTCGTGTGTAACGAGTGAACAAAAAATTGAAGTTATTGGTTCAGTGGTGTGGTATATGTACCAGCACAAGGAATGGAAAACCCATATTCTGAAACAGTCTAGACAAGCTTCCCTTTTGGAAAACACAAAGTATTGTTGGAAAATAAAAGACATGAAATGTGAGTATTAACTTGGAAGGAAAGGACGAGACATGTCACCTAAGGAAACATTGCTTTATTTATTTATAGGCTTGGTCTAGTGTGTTTTTTATGACCACCACCAGGTTATGGACCATCACTGTGAACCAAGTTAAACACACATGGGCATGGGCGCCCAGTGTATTAATTAAAGGCCAGACATTTCACTTTCATCTTAAATAACATTTCGCAAATTTTGTTGGGTTCTTGACATCCGAAACTCATTATGAAGGGATGATTCTAACTCTCCCTTTTAACCTCCTATCTAGTGTCAACATTTTATGGTCCAAGGCTTGGATCCATGATTGGAAACATATTTTAACTGGGGAAGAAAGATCTTTTGGTGTTAATGGTGTACTAGCTCAATTGGTAGACTTGTGACAGTGGATTCGCAAGTTCAAGGTTCCAATGTTGTTAGAAGCGTTTAATGATTCTGGAATTCAATTAAAAAAATATATCTTTCTATCTTTCTATGAATCCGAAAAAACTAGACTAGAAAAAAAAACATGGAAGGAGTGGTCCCTCTCAATCTTTCTATCTTTGCATTTGCATGTTTATCTTTCAAACTTTTTTGGGGTTATTTCAATCTGTACCACTTGAAGGGCATGTAATTAAGTTCATCTATGCATTAAAAAAAATGGTCTTAATGTCATGTGAAAATACGATTTTGCCTTTTATGTAAAACACTATTGTGTTTTTTTATTATTATTTTATCAAACTCTCAAACATTTTAATTTTCACTTATTAATTTGTTAAATAAAATAATACTAAATATATGTGCGTATAGAGTACATCGACATTTTTTTATTTAAAAAAGTGAGGTATTCTTTTAATTATAGACTGTAATTAAAACTATTTTCTTTTCTTTTTTTAAAAGGTAAGATCGAAGCCAAGTACGTGTTGACAATATACTAAAACAATGCACACGTGCAGAGATAATTTTTTAGATTATTTTGCTTATAAATCTTTACATATTATAGAGAATTAAAATTTTTTGTAATATTGAAATTTTAAAACAAAATAAGAAATACCGAATATACGAGCACGTAGAGCAAATCCACGCAGTATTTTATGCTTAAGCAATCTTTGGACATTGAATCGTGTTGGCCTTTTTCTATGGAATGGATAAGAAGAAACTAAATTATTGTTGGCTAACTTTACTATCAATGATGGTTCACCCAAAAATCTAGAGAGCCAGACCCCTAGCGTCAGGGTGGCTTCATGTGCGTATGATTGTGTTCGAATGGGGCATTATAAGCATTTCTAGAATGATGAAAGGTATTGAACATGTCCTGACGTGAGGCTGACCTAGCTCTATAGACAAGTTGGATGGTTCTCATGTCATTAATACCCAACTCTGCGTCAATTTTGGCCCCAAAGCTACTGGATTTTTTTTTTTTTTTTTTTTACAATTAAAGAAATTTGACCTCTATATTTTCATATTCATAGTAATCTCCGACTTCAATCACATGTTTTCCCTTGACTACAAAATCCAGAGAAGCCATCCAAAAAAAACACAAAATCCAGAGAGTCCAACAAAGCATCAAGGCATAAACAGTACAAATGGAAATGGATGGGGTCTGACTCAGCACAGAGTGTACCAAATTAAAAAAGGGATTGAAAGTAACAAGAGAAGGTCATAAAGTTATCATCAGGCTTTGTGGTTTTGGGTTTGACAGATGACAACATCATTTATATATGGGAAAGGAAATCCACCAACATCATTTATTTCATCAATAATCTAGTATTATTTTGTAAGAAAATATCAAGAGTGAGGTTAAGAAAATATCAAGAGTGAGGTTATGAAACTATGTTTTACAATCAGGACGATGTGGCATTATTAGAGGAATTTTTTACAAGTTTGAGATACACATAAAATCTTTGGAGATTTCATCATTCTTTTCAGATCATGACACATTATCCTGATTACAAAACATGATTGCAAAAACCTGATTTCCTAACATTTTTGAAATATCAAATGGATAATCAATAAAGTTGGCTGTGGAGCATGATACATATGTAGCTTCTTGCTCCCTTTTGCCATTATAAATTACTAGGTTGTTGACGGGCGTATATTGTATTTTTAGATCTAAAAATTCAATAATAAGTAAGAATAAATTTTTTAAGAGATTTGATTAAAGATTTCTAAGCAAAATAATCATAAAAGTTATTTATACTTTAATTTAAAAAATTAAAGAATATTATGAAGTAAAATATTGTAATAAAAAATTACATTATCACTATTGTAAGCGCCTATTTATAGTTTGAGAGTGGTTGATTTTAATTGTAAAAAAATATGAAATGTGGAGGGTAAAATGAAAAAAATCAAAAGTTAGTTGTAAGGTCTTATTTATAATTTATAAATAATTGAGGAATTTTAAATAAATTTTATTAAGGGCATATTTTATAATTAATTAATGTTTGAGAGATGCTGATTTTGATTGTAAAAGTATAAAATGTGAATGGACAAAAGGGAAAATTCAAAAATTAGAGTTGAAGACATTTCACTATTCATTTAACGCTTCGGGCATAATATATAATAGTACAGATTTATATGTTGTACCTGAGTATTACTATTTAATTATTAAAAAATAAGGCATAAAATAGAATTAATTTCAAAAGATTTATGCTGTCAAGGATGATGATCGATGCAGTGAGGATCTCCAATAAGGATCCTAAAATTTGTTTTTGGGGACGATTGGCAACTAATTTCTGTACATCTAAATATTTAGCAATTTTCTATATTTGCATTTTCTAAAACTCAAGGAGAGGGTCCAAGCATATGTGCACTCAAATTATTAGACCACTTCTAATAGACTCTCCATTTATATATTCTACCACCCATTTTCACTCATGAAGAAGGAATGCGAGTTTTTGAAATATGTTGAAATTTTTCCTATTTTAGATTTACCAAAATATCTTTTGACATATTGGGCTCATACAATGGAAAATATTTATTTTATTTGTTAATTTGTTTAAGCTAAAATTTTGAAGCAAAAAAGGGCTAACTCTGTATATGATGTGTTAAAGTTTCAACCCTAACTCAAGGCACATATCAACAAAAGATAACATCCCCCAACATACACATCAACTATGTTTTTCATTGCTTTCTTTGTGTTGAAAATTTTATGAAACATGCAGATTAATGTGAGGAACATTGTGTTAGAGTTTCAGCTTGATACACCAAGTGCTGCTCGAAATAAGTGTTAAAATAGGACAAAAATTTACCAACTTGTACATTAACTATGCATCCTGTAGCTCCATCTAAGCTATTATCTCTGAACACACGTGGATTAATGAACAAAAAAGTGTTTGTGTGCCGGTGTAAGGGACCCGTGCGACTAGTGCAACGCAAATGTTGTGAACTTGAGTCCGTCGTAGCGCAATACCCAATCTTGGGTGCTTGAGTCCGAGGTTTGGTGATCTGTCTTTGGCTCTTCTCCACCGGTGAACTCGGCGATGAAGTATGTTAGCGTCAGGGCTTTGATGGCGGTTCTTGGAGCATAGCGTATGTCAAACTGTCCGAGCTCTACCGACTATTTCACCGTTTTGCCAGATAACTCTAGTTTATGCAACACTGAGCGAAGCGGATGTTTGGCCAGAACCATTATACAGTGGGCCTAAAAGTAGAGCCTTAATTTCCTGGAGGATACGACCAGTGCCAAAGCTAACTTTTCTAGGTCTGGGTAGTGTGCCTCTACTTTCACGAAGGTTTTGTTGGCGTAGTACACTGATCTTTGGGTCCCCCGATCGTCTCGTACGAGGGTTGAGCTAACAGCGTGCTTGAAAACAAACAAGTACAAGTAGAGTGTTTCATTTGTCGCTGATTTTGAGAGCAGCTCCGAACTTCCCATGTATGCTTTTAGGCTTTGAAATGCTTGTTCGCACTCCTCGTTCCACGAGAACCCTTTGCTTCCCCTCAGTATTTTGAAGAAAGGAAGGCACTTGTCAGATGATTTAGATATAAACCTGTTGAGTGTTGTTACCCCCCCAGTCAGGCTCTGAACGACTTTGATGCCGGCGGGGGCTTTCATGTCGAAAATGGCCTGAATCTGCTTTGGGTCGGCCTCGATTCTATCTTGTTTACTATATAGCCTAAGAATTTTTCAGACTCAATTCCGAACGTACACTTTTGTGGGTTGAGCTTCATATGGTATTTCCTGAGCTGGTTGAACGCTTCAGTGAGGTCTCTTATGTGGTCGGGGTTGTGGAGGCTCTTGACCAACATGTCGTCAATGTAGACCTCCATGTTCCTGCCGATCTGTTCTTTAAACATCTGGTTTGCCAGTCGTTGATAGGTGGCACCTGCGTTCTTTAAGCCGAACATCATCACCCTATAACAATATATCCCTATTTCAGTTACGAATGATGTCTTTTCTTGATCCGATGGGTGCATTAATATTTGATTGTAGCCTGAGTAGGCGTCCATGAAACTTAGTAAGCTATGTCCGGACGTGGCGTCTACGATTTGATCAATGCGGGGAAGTGGAAAGTTGTCCTTCGGGCAGGCTTTGTTTAGGTCCCTGTAGTCTACACACACCCTCCACTTTCCATTTTTCTTTCTTACAAGAACGGTGTTTGCCAACCAATCTGGGTATCGCGCTTCCTTAATCATGTTCGCATTGAGTAAACGTTCCACCTCTTCTTTTATGATAGTGTTCCTCTCGGGTGCCACGAGCCTTTTTTATGTCATACGGTTTTCCTCGTGGGGTCCACCTCCAGACGATTGGTGATTATTGATGGGTCTAATCCCATCATGTCTCGCATGGTCCAAGCAAAGATGTCCCGATTCTGTTGTAGCAGCTTCGTGAGTCGCTCCGCCAAGTCTTTGCTCAGGCGGGAACCTATCTGGATAGCCCTACTGTTGATATGGCCATCTAGGTAGATCGTGACAGTTTCTTCCTCTGGTTGGCTGGCATTGGGCCTGCCTCAAGAGCTTACTGGAGCCTCGTCGTCTGGGATAGGTTGCTCTTCCCCCACCGCTTGGGTGGGATAGCAAGCTATTTTAGTCGCGGGGCCAGCCGACAACTGAGAATCATTAGGTGGCAGTGCCATCATGAACTGACATTCCCTGGCTACTACTTGGTTGCCTTTTAGTGTCCCGACTGCTTGGTTTTTCGGATACTTGATGCACTGGTGTAGAGTGGAGACCGCCGCTCCCATTTGGTGTATCCAGGGTCTCCCAAGGACCACGTTATATGCCGAAGGTACGTCGATCACTATATATTCTTGAAACAAGGTTTTTTGAGTTGGCTTCTCCCTGCTACTACAGTCAGTTGTATCTTCCACATGGACTGTGCAAACTGATGCAGTCGTTTTTCGCTCCCTACTTTAACCTTGATCTGCAAACCTGCTGACCTGCACAAGGAACGCACACGAGCCTCAAACCATCGTTGTGGTGGTTGATGACACTCCGATGCTAGGTAGCCAGGCTTTAAAGCCATTTTTTGGTAAGGTTTGGGTGTTTTTACATTTTTATCCATTCTCTTTAAAACACAACCATAAACATTATCTATAGAAGGGGTAGAAGTGTAAAAAGTCCAAGACCTGACTAAAAAGTGACTATAAAGCCTAACAGCCTAAAATTGGAGATATATAAAATATAAGACATATATTTTTAGTTAATTGTTTGCCAACTCTACTTGACCTAAAATTTCATTAAAATTGGTCAATTATCACCACAAATAACATATTGAAGTTTTAGTCTGTTTCGACACGCACCCCTCAAGACACATGTCAACAAAAGACAAACTCTGATCAACTTGCTCTATTTTGTAAAACTTGCTTGATTCATTAAGTGATTCTCCATATACACAATAAAACACATTTTATTTTATTTTTTTATTTACAATTAACCTTTAGTGCCTACCACTAGGCACTAGTCTAACGCAACCTGCATGTTTTAGTACCTACTGTATATTTCTTATGGTAGGCAATCATTTGCTTACAATCGGTAATTTAGGGGTGGGCAAAAATCGATTTAAATTCTGTTCGGTAACCAAACTGAAATATGAGTAGAAAGAAAATCATTTAAACCGAATCGAACAGGTTATAAATCGTTCGAAATCGGTCTACGGTTTTGAACCGATTGAATAATAACCGAACCGACCGATTAATTAGATATATATAAATAAATAAATAAATAACATGTAGGTGTCAATACCTGATTAGTGCAACAAATGCAATGCAGTGCACCCTGTTGCACTAAATCACCCCATTTTATCTCAGTTTTCAATTTTTGGCTAAAAATTGGGTCTGTAAAAAAAATTGGGCATGTTTTAATGAAAGCCTTTCAAGTGCTTAAGCCCGAAATTTCGGCCCAACCAAACCAGACTGATCCAAAATTCGGTTCAACTGATTTCATCGATTTACAAATACAAAATTCGGTTTCGGTTTGGGTTTTAGGCAAACCGAATGAAATAGATTTGGGGTTCAAAATCAAATCGACATTGCCCACCCCTATGGTAACCTGCATGTTTATTGCCTAACTTTCACTCCTTTTTATGAACATTTCACAAAGCCTGCGTATATGTGGTAGGAACACCATCATACCCGTCAAGAATTGAGAATGCGCAAGTTGCGCCATCCTCATAGCAAAATCTCATGCGCAAGTTCTGCCTACTGCTAAAGACGGAGTTTGTAACTATTGAACCTATTGTTGTGTAGGATCCATGTCCCCATTAGTAGGAATCTCATTTTCTGTCACTGTCTCGTCAGACGTCATATCTGTATGACATCTTCCCTCAGTAGAAGGAACATCATGCTCTGTAAGAAATATAGAAGCTCCAAGCTCCACCTGCAGAGAATCACTAGCATCCCCATCTTCATCATAACTATCACCCTTCCAAATAGGGGAACCATCTTTGCATCTCTCACACTTTGCCTGTAACAAAGCTTCCTCATGAAACTTCACATCTCGATTGATCACATATTTCTGCAAGTCAGGGCACCATAATCTATACCCTTTCACATTATCTGAATAACCGAGAAAAGTAGGTTTCCTGGCCCTTATTCCAATTTTATCCTCCCTAACATGAAAATATGTTGGATAACCAAATATTTTCAAGTTAGAATAATCTGAAGAAATACCAGATCATACCTCCATAGGAATCTGAGACTCAATAGCTGATGAAGCAGAGCGGTTAATGAGATAGCACGTCTTGTTTACTGCTTCAGCCCTCCATATTGTGCCCAAATCTGCATTGTACAACATGCACCGTGCTCTCTCCAATAGGTTACGGTTCATCCGCTCTGCTACCCCGTTCTACTGTGTGTCGACTTCACTGTGAAGTGTCTTCTAATGCCATGTTCCAAACAAAAATGCTTCAAGGGATCCTTGGTATACTCACCGCCATTGTCAGATCTCACTACTTTGATCACATTTTCAGTTTGTTTCTCAATCATAGCTTTCCACTTCTTGAAGATATCAGGGATTTCATTTTTATGTTTCATGGTATACATCCATACTCTCCGGCTGAAGTCACCGATAAAAGACACAAAATACCTGGAACCCCCCTTGGATGTGACTCTAGAGGGTCCCCAAACATCAGTAGGGATGTAATCCACAATTCCCGCGGAGCTATGAGTAGCATCACTAAAACTGACTCTGCACTGCTTCTCATATATGCAATGTTCACAGAAATTCAACTTTGCCATTTTATCACCGCCAAGCAAGCCCTGGTTGCTTAAAGTTCTTAGTCCACTCTCACGTACATGCCCTAATCGCATGTGCCATAACTTTGTGCGCGTAAAGCTTTCTCATCAACAACTGTAGAAACCATACCTCCACCTTCAACTACACTGCCTTGAAGGAAATACAAATTTGCATGCCTAACCGCTGTCATAAGCAACCTGTCACCAAAGTAAACACTACAATACCCATTCTCACCAATATACTTGTAGCCTTGAGCTTCAAGCACCCCAAGAGAAATCAACCCCTTTGAAAGAGCTAGAACATGACGTACCTCGGTAAGCTGTCTACATGACCCATCTATCAAAAGGAATTTGATTGTACCAACACCCATTGTCTTGCAAGGTCGATAGTCACTCATTTTATCTGAACTACTCTTAACCTCGCGATAAGTATTGAACCATTCCCTTATGGGACACATATGATATGAAGCTCTCGTATCCAACATCCAACCATCATACAAATGGTCATAAGATTTTGCCATCAGTGCATGTGCTAAGTCACCCCCGATTAGAATATCATCTACTACATCCGGTGTCTCAACAACATTCACTACACCCTTACTCTCATTCTCTTGCTTGTTGTGATTATCCTTCCACTCTGGACAATCCCTCATGTAATGGCATTTGCGCTTACATTTTTGACATTCAACCTTAGACATATCTCTGCCTTTTGATTTAGACCGGTTCCTTTTGTAGTTGTTCATCTTGTAATTTCTTCCCCTTATCACCGAAAGACCATGTAGGGGTGGGAACGGTCCGGGTTGAGGCCTATCCCAGTCCCGGTTTAGTCAACCGGGAACAGTCCGGGTCGGGAAAACCACTTTTTTGGGGATGGCCCAGTTGGACCCGGACTGTTGGAACCGGGACAGTCCGGGTCGGGACCATGCCTACCCGATTTGTGTTTTTGTATATATATAATTTTTTTGAATCCAAAATATGGAAATCTTATCACCTCGTCTCAGACTCAAAGTGGCAACCAAACAAACCTCTGTTTTCCAATCAATACCTAAACTTGATTTTCCAATCAATACCCAAACTTCATTTCTGATGACGGAATACAGAGTGCTGACAATGAATATCTGGACGGACGATAAAGCATCAATGATGGATGCATTCATGGCATCATCCGACTTCGGATGGCCACCACATCAACCACCACCACTGTCACTGATCATTCTTCCTCCACCGCGGCAAAATCCCCCTTACCACCACCACCACTACAACCACAATCTCTTCAATTCCAATCCCAATCTCAAGACCCTACCTCTTTCTTGAACCAAGAAACCCTCCAACAACGTCTCCAAACCCTAATCGAAGGCGCACGTGAAAGCTGATGGACATACGCTATATTCTGGCAATCTTCACTGGATCACGACACGACCGCTTCTCTTCTTTGGGGAGATGGTTATTACAAAGGAGGAGAAGGAAATGCATCTAAACGAACCCCTTGTTCTGTTGCTGAGCAGGCACATCGAAAGAAGGTTCTTCGCGAACTCAATGCTTTGATCTCTGGTGTTCCTCCCTCTTCACCTGACAACCTTAACGATGGTTGGGGTTGGGGTTGAGGAGGTGAGGATGGGCTGGAGGAGGAAGAAGAGGAAACACAGGAGGAAGGAGGAAGATTTCTCTTGGTTTATGTGTGAGATATTTTTGGTTTATGTGTGAGATATTAGATTTGGGCTTGGCTTTGACTTGATAAAATTACATGGGCTTGGGCTAGCTACAGTAACTGGGATGGACCGAATGGTCCGGGACAAAATTTTTGAAAACCGGTCCCGGACCGGGATCGGGATAAAAACAACATAAACCGATTCATCCCGGTTTGAACCAGTTCGGTACCATATCGGTCCGAGTCGGTCGGGTCGGGACCGGGATTCTTGCCCACCCCTAAGACCATGTGCTTGAACCTCCTCATTCGAAGTACTCTTTCTGAAAGCCTTTGCAAGTACAGTTTGAACAATATCACTATACACAAATTTTTCTTTTTTCAATGTTGTCATCTGATCAACAAATGATTCCCATTTCGGTAACAAAGAAATTAAGAAAAATAATGCTTTCTTACCATCTTCAAATTTATCTCCCAAGCTAACACAATCTGAGTATAAACATTCAAATTCATTTATATGATCAGTTATGAGTTTACCTGGTTGCAACCTGGAAGTGAAAAACTTCTTCTGTAGGTACATCACACTCATTTGATCATTCTAAATATACATGGCCTGAAGCTTATCCCAAATACCTTGAGTCGTCATCTCATCAGCAAGGTTGTAACAAGCCACATTGCGAGAAAGACATATGCTAATCGTACTACATGCCTTCTGATCCAATTTATTCCACTTCTCGATAACCTCAACCGTTTTATTATCTGATGATGGTTTCTTTTTCTCATCCACTGCATCAATCTGATCCAAACTAACCAGAATATCTTAGCCATCATCACGCGATGAATAAAATCTTTAAGCCATTTTATTTGACACTTTCAAAGTACAAACACTAACCAACTAGTGCTCTGATACCACTTGTTAAAGCGTCACACACCTGCGCGCACCCCTTGATCTACTATACATAGCAACAATATTGTGTCGACTCAAACACCACCCATCAGGCCTTCCATCCGGGCGTAGGTAGTGTGACGTTTTCTCCAAAAGGCCTCGTTGCTATTAGGGAGTGGACTTCTCCCTTATAAACCTTTGTGACAACTCGTCCTTACTTAATGTGGGATTATTCAAGCCAACACTTTTCCAACGGTTTAGTCATTGGACCCAAGAGGACCAACTAGAAGAGAAGAGATTGAGATCCGTGATGCAGACGAGAGTTTATCGAAAGCCAATTATCCCCTACAATGGGTTCGTTTGAAGTGTCATTGAATAAGGACTCTTCTCCGTTCATGGTCCACATAGATTATCTATCAAGTCGATTAGGAAGAAACAAGCAATAGTTGGTTGAGTTCCCACCTCTTCTTCCAATCATGTCATAGAGAAGTTTCCCCTACATGCGCGAAAACAATTAGATATCATGTGCCTGATATTGCACATAAGGAATGTGAGCTAAAGAAACAAAATCAATGAGGTAATCAAAAAAGAAATATTATATCGATGAATTTCAATATCTTCAATCCAGTTCAGCAAGAATACTAGGGGATAGGTAGTGTGAGATTTTGCAAAAGCATCGTGCAAGATAAAAACCACCGCACGCTAATGTAGATGATCGTATTGATGAAGGTGTTTCGAGATGTACTTCTAGAGTTGGAACTCACTACTAGTTATGTAACCATAATTTTTATTTTCAAAAAAGACATTGTTTTTTAGCTTTATGTAATATTAATTTTTATTTAATGAAATGTCTTAACTAGAAGCAAATTTTACTCTATTCAATTAAATCATATATGAAAATCAAATATAATGCATACAAACTGAAGAGCAAATACAACACATTTTCAACCAACAACCAACTAAAACACAAGTAAAATTACTAGTTGTCCCAATTAACCACCCATAGATGTTCGATCAATTCATGTTTGAGTTGTCAATTGGTTTCCTTTAAAAACAATTATTCTAATTTAAAAGCGATTTTAACATGGTTAGGGGTATGCCCTCCATTGACATTGGTTCTGGTTCATGGGATAATGGTTGAAAACCTTCTATATTCAAGTCAACATCATTTTTGATAATCATGTTGTGTAAGAGAACATAGGTTTTCATGATGGTAGACAAATTTTTTGGACGTGCAGATAATTGTCCACTTGTCTCGACATCCTTTTCGACGACTTCTTGTTGTTAAGCGAATAGGCATCGTTAGTTAGAAATGGATTCACTAGTGATTTGAATAAGAGTCGCTCATTTAGGGTATATCCCATGTGAGGAAAAAAAACCCCATGCAACACTTATAGCCATTTATTTCAAATTCTAGGTGCCATACTGTTGGCTATGTCATTGAACAATTACAACCTATCTAGCACGTTAATATTGTTGTGGGACTCAGCCATCCCAAAGAAATGGTGTCAGATTCAAAGTGACTGATTTGCAATGACTTCAAAGATAATGGTTAGTTTGGTCAGGGCTATATGAGTTTCATGTGAAGTTTGTACAATTTTTTCATTCTCAATACATGTAATCCAAACTTCCCATGCAACATTCCTGAAAGTCCTCGAGCTCGTGTTTGCTACAACAAATGTTGAACATCGTGTTGGAGCTTTTGTAGGTGTTGAGAAGCAAACATTACGATTACAGACTTACAAAAAAAGTTCAACATCTCCAAAAGCAGTGTTTTTGGCGATTATGCACCACTTATAAAGTTGAATGGATGGACAACCATATGCAAACATATGGATTGTAGACATCACCTTGTCTAAAAACGAGTGACCTTGTCTCCAGTGGCATCGACATCTTATAGAAAGTATGGATCCTTTTGTTCTAAAGCATTCAAGATGCCGATAAACAAAGGCTGACTCATTCAATTGCATCAACGAAAGTAAATGTCCAAATAAGTTTGGTTGGGTGTGAAGTAGTCATTCCAGAGCTCCAAATGACCTTATTTGTTACGCTCAATGTACTGCCTTCTTTACGTGAACCACCATGATGTCTTTGACCTTCTTTTACATGAATCACCGTGATGTTTTGACCTTCCTTTACTACCTTCTCATGTGCTCAAGATGCCACAAATAAGATTCATTTGTTCCTTTGAAAAAATGGAGTCCTTTCCACGCAATGCATTCTTAATTAGAAAGAGTGTAATTAGACTAAGGCTCCGCTTGGTACACCGTAAAGTAATGCTTTTGCATTCTTTTACGGGCGGTTACACAAATATAGGCGCTTGGTATGATTTGCAAAAAATAGTTTGTGAAATTCTAATTTCACGCCTACGTATCTTGTAGTTAAGTGGTTCCGTAAATCTTTACAGGTTAAAATCTCCCGTAAAACTATGTAAGTCTCACTCTTTCCTTCAACTTCTACTCAAACAGTCCAACTTTATAAGGAAACAAGTTTTTTTAGAACTCTTAGCTTGTATGGAAACTGTGAATCAAGTAACTCATGTATTTCCTTCTTTTTTCCTTTCTCTCATCATGGTTTTCAGATATTGTGTATCCTTTGGTTTTGTTAACTCTTCTTCTCTTGCTCTGTTTTTGGTTTGTTTTCAGCAAACAATTACTCTTTGATTAGATTTTCATTGGTGTTTGATAGCATATTTTGACATTAAATTATTAGCCATTATTGATAAAAAAAAATTATGTATGTGCATCTTATTATTATTATTATTTAAAACTCTTTTTATAAAATTAATGAATAATAGTAGTGGGGAAGAATGAGTTAATTATAATTGTTTTTCAATTTTTATGTAGTTGATGTTTGCATGAATGCAATATCCAGGCCAAATAAGTAAACATTGGGTGTATGCATTATTTTTCATTAATTGTTACCAAACAGTTGTAAAATAATGCACTGCAAATTAATGCATATACAAATTAATACAAATGTAAAAAATTTTGTAAAATTTTACGGTGTACCAAATGGATCCTAAACGAAGAAATGAAAGTTGACAAAATAAAGTTGGACAAAGTCGATACGAAGATATTGAAGAATGAATTCCTTTCACAGGTTAACTGAACATACCATTGTGTTTTTGATGGATATGTACTACATGCCTATATCATCCCATTGGAAATGGTCTCAGTGGAGACACTGACTTTGAATCTTTGTGTTTCTACAGAATTCATTCAATGTTTGGTGAGAGAGGCCACAGGACCACCACCACCACCACTATTGGGGGCCAAGCTACGTGACTTACTCTCAACCATTCACTGGTTGTAGTTAAACTCTTGTATGTAACTCACGTGCATGCCCATAGATTTTTTACATTAAAAGCAACCAGTAAGGAAGTGTGTGAATGGACCCTACACTCAAAACCAAAAGCTGATCTTGAAATCCCACCAGCATAGGCATAGGCATAGGCATAGGCATACCATAAATTGGAACATGCTGCTCACCTCAATCTCTCCCTCTCTTATTATTGTATCTTAGGCTTCAAACTGAGTGAGAGAGTTGGAAAGGAACATCTCTTTCTTGTTAATAAGTTCATCTGCAAGGCTGAATTTAGTTTGCAGAGAGAGAGATAGGTTTGTGCCTGCAACATACTTTTATGACTTGTAAAAAAAAAAAAAACACCTTTTCCACTGCCTTTTCAGCTACTGGGTAATCTCTATTTCATCTTTATCCATCTTTTTAGTGGAAAATTTCTCAATGGTATGTTGGGTTCCCTTTTGGTTCTTTTGATCTTTTACTGGAAAATGTTATTGCATATTATAATTCCTTCCTACCCCAGTCAATTGCTTGTGCTTCCTAATGCAATGTATATTAGTATGTCACTCTTTGTTGATTTTCAGACTGTTGAGTTCACTTTTTTGAGCTAATAATTGGAAATTTTTGTATTGGGATTTTGTATTTAGGTTAGTGATGATGTTTCCTTGTATTTATTATTGGATTTTTCCTAACTTTTAATGTGTATGCGAGTGTTAAATTATTATTTTTTGTTTAAATTCTAAGACTTTGTATCTAATTTTTCAAGCTGAAAATTGCAGATTGTGTAATGGGTATTTGTTATTTGGGTTATTTGTGATGATTTATAAGATCCTTTTGTTTTCTTGCTCATCTAAACTATACTTTTGCTTTTGTAGAATTGTTGAAGATGGGGAAGAGGATTTTCTTTTCCTCTGCTTGAGGTTACAAGCCTTTGAAGAGCTTGGGGGAAGAAGACACCTTTGTAGATAAGCAATGCCAGTTCCTCTTGCTCCATATCCAACTCCTCCAGCACCATATACCCTGCCGCCACCACCACCAAATGGTAGTGTCCTTTAATTGTCTCTATTTATTTTATTTTATTTTTAATTTTTTTAAGCTTTCTAGCTTCAAAGCAATGCTTATATTTTGTTGAATCAAATGTTTTCTATGCTGTATGCATAGGTTATTGTTGATGAATGATACATTACCTTATTGTCTTTGGATCAAAATCTTGATTCATAGAATGTGATATAATGGGAGATTCTTCGGTTTAACAAAATTTCGAGAAGTGTCATTTGTTAACTATATTCCCTTGAACTCTAAATGCCGCTAGCCAGGCAGATTCCTACTTGAACTTTTTCCCATCACTGGTATCTTGTTTCTTAGGTGCACAGAGTCAACTTGTTTGTTCTGGCTGCCGAAACCTTCTTCTCTATCCTGTTGGAGCAACCTCGGTCTGTTGTGCTGTTTGCAATGCAGTAACACCTGTTCCACCTCCTGGTACGTTATTTCTACATATCTTGCATATAATACTCTCCTTATGGATCAATTGAGTCATGGTAGATGTTTCTGCACTTGATTTTCTATTCGATTTTATGTTTGTTGGATACCAAGTAGGAACTGAAATGGCTCAGCTGGTTTGTGGAGGGTGCCACACCTTATTGATGTACATTCGTGGAGCAACAAGCGTACAATGTTCTTGTTGCCACACAGTTAATTTGGCCATGGAAGGTAGACCTATCGTCATAAATAAATTTATTTATACCTTTCTCCATTTTAATTAATGAACTGAAGGACTTCTGTAAATGACAAGTATCTTTGTGGAAAAGTCGAATGTAATGTGATCATTTTTGTTGTTCTCTTTTTTCTTCTACTTGCGTGAAACTTAGGTATTTGATTTTTTTTCTTTGTACATGTATTCATGGTCATGGAGAAAAGTTGTTAAATACTCGGGGAAGATTAAAACCTCATCTTTCTTCTTTCAAGCACTGCCACATAAACATTGGACCACAACTTCAAAAGGAAATATCCATCATTCTTATGTCAGGAAAGAAAGTCTCTTAAAGAGATTGGACTTTTTATACAAAATGCTTACACTTATTGAAAATTGCCTCAGTTTTCTAAATTACAATTTCTAGTTTTCTGAAATTGAGCAGTTTGTTCATCGTAACTATTGACGAATATATATTAGATTTTTTTATTCATTCAAACTATATTATATGTAGCTTAACTATTAACTTATGGTTTCCAGGATATTTATGTCAATAGATAAGTCGGGAAACTCGTATTATGTTTCCATGCACTATATTTTTGTAATCAATGAATCTAAACCCTGTTTCAAATATTTGGATATTTACCAAGCTCAGTTTCAATGAAACAAGCATGTCAGAGTGTAGCAATTCTAAGAGTTATAGTTTTGTTGCAGCAAATCAAGTTGCTCATGTCAACTGTGGAAATTGCCGGATGCTGTTGATGTACCAATATGGAGCGCGATCTGTGAAATGTGCAGTTTGCAATTTCGTGACACCTGTTGGGGTCAGTGACACATCTGTTTTAAATAGATAAAATAAATGGTATTATTATTTGTTTTCTTTTTTATGCATGTTTCCCTTCATTCATGCTTTAGGTATAAAAAGGAAATACAACTCCTGAAACAAGAACATTGAGATCTCAATATGTTTTATCTTATCAACTCGAACCCCAACAGCTATTATGCATTTCACTGATTGAACTTCTTTATTTCTAAACCAAAAGCAAGTAGACACATGCCTATCTACCCCTCCAATTATATGGAAAACCCTAGACCCGGTGCAAAGATTTCACTATTCCAACAAAGTCATTGTGTTCTATTTTAAGCAAACACCATCGGAAACACTGGTGATGAGTGATGACATTACACTATGATGAACATACTCTATGGGAGGTAATGGTGACAACTAGGGGTGGGCATGGGACGGGATAGACCTCATCCCGATCCCATCCCGTTGCTTTATCTTTGGGACGGGAAAGACCTCATCCCATTCCAAACGGGTTCAGGAAGGGATAGGATGAGCATGATTGGATTTTTGTACAGTCTCAATTTATTACTAGGTTATTATTACGTGCATATTTAAATGTATAATCATATGATTACTATATTATCAACTTTTCCCATTAGGTCTACATATTTCAAACTCTGAAAAAATAGGGGGCAATGCTTAAGTATAGTCTAAGCAGCTCTATACAAGGCCCAAGTCCAATTAGAGTGGAGCGGTTCTTCGAAGCACACTAGACCAACCCATTCTCACTTTAAGCCCATTACATAGTGTTTTTTTCTAGAATATGCCAAGTCTTGTTTTTGTAGGTCTCTATTACGTTCTTATTTACGTTATCAATTCAAGAATACTATAGTCTATTTTCTATCATTATACATATTAAGGAGTTGTCTATAAAAGTGTTGTTGTTTTAAACTACAAGACAATTATTTGTGATGTTAAGTTCTCACAACTCCTGAAAACTTCATTGTACCACACTGAAATGGACATGGTCTTGATTTGATACACAAAATTTTGAGTTAATAAATGTTAAAATTAATAATAGTAAATATTAAATAAATAATTTCGAGACGGGACAGAATGGGATGGGCAGGATTGAAAATCTTCATCCCGATCTCATCCCACTCTAAATCGGGACGAGACGGGACGAGATTGAGATGAGTTTGATCAATCCTAAAAGGACTTGAAAAAAATCGGGACGGGACGGGATGGGATCAGGATCACGGGATGGAACGCCCACCCCTAATGACAATACATTTTACCCTTTTTTTCATTAGTCACTCAACACCGTTTTGTCATTAGTCACTCAACAGACATAGGATAAAATCTTAGCACAACTTGAACAATACAACTTCTTGAACCCTTGACATCATGGAACTATTGAAACTCCTAGTACCAAGTCTAATAGTAAGGAGGGGTGGTACTGTAGGATAGCATCATACCTTTTTATACCAGTAATAACAAATATTTGTATACCAGTATTAGCAAATATGTATAGTTGTGCAGAAGGGAAAGGAATTTGCATTATTTGGGTTACCATCATCCAGGCCTCCTAGCGAATTTCCTGCCTTATATTCTATTCTGTTTTCTTTTTTTCTTTTTCTTTCTTTCTTTTTCTGAAGATTATGTCATTAACAAAACTTTCTTATCATGATATTACAGGCTTTGCCAAGTACTACTGAGCAAAAATTCAATACTTGACATTTCAGCAGAGTCGGTAAAGTCAAACTTGTACGAGTACATTGTTTTCTTTATATAGTCTCATGTAAGTGCAATTTGTCAAAAGAGTGGGGAACCTAATATAATTGTTGAATGTATAGAGTTCTTCTTGGCTGAGGTTTTCTTACTTCCCATTTCTATTTTCCTTTTTGTTGAATAAGCAGTTTGGAGGCTGAATGTGAGTGTGTTTGTGTGTGTATTACAAGATATGACTATTAGGCTGTAAACTGCAGTTGGACATGAAATAAGGACACTGCCATTTTCATTTTTAAGTGTTTATTGGTAGCTTAGCGTGCAGTTAATGTGCTCTTATCCTCATAGTTTATGTTATGTTTACTGATGAATAGACTATTCTTATATAAATTTGAACAATCCTAAAAAATCCGAGGGTTGATTAGACAATCCATAAACCTCAGACCCTTTTGAGTAGATGAGGAGCACGATGAGATTAAGACTAGATCTCAAAGTTTTCAAGAACAAATTTATGCTATAGATGGCTTTTCCACTCGAGGAAAGAATGCATCCGACTTGATGGTTACATGTGGGCGCTAAGATTCTACGACTATTTGTCTCTGCCCAGGAGAACATCTGGTAACGATAAGCCTAATCAACAAGTTTACGGCAAGATACCAACTTTGACTTGACGTATCTAAACATGCTTAATCTTATCAAGGTGACAGACAAGAAGTGATAAACACAAAAACTCAACCAATCTCCATTAGGACAAAGCTATAATTTTCAGCTTAAATCAAACTTTAATTAGAATCAACGCTCAGTTATGTTCCTATCCCAAGATCTTCATGTACAAGTTTACTTTGTTTTGAATGTCAGCTCTCTTTGTCCATGTCCCTCCCTCCATCTTGTGATATTTTTGAAACCTGATCTAGACAAAAGTAGGTTATTTTCTATAGAGAGAAACTAGAGAATCTAAATCAGCCACATAAAGAAAATGCAAAACCATTAAAGGATAATTTTAGCATCCAACAACACCCTTTTAAGCCTTAATACGCAACATTCTTAGTTGTCAGCAATGGCATTATAATGACGTCCGACCAAATTAAATTCTTTGGGTATTAGGATGAGTATTATTGTTATTTTTTTTAATTTTCTATTTTGAAATATCATTAAGAATTGTCATGTCCCGCCAAAAAGAAGTATTATCATATCTGAACTTGATAACGAAAATTCGATTCTCTAGTGTGAAAAATTATCTGGACTTGACCTGCGTCCATATTGTGAAAATTTTCAAATTGCCAAAAATGCCCTCGCCCAACATTCAATTTCACACAATATCCCATCCTTTTCCCTTGTTCCGTTTGAACTCACCAACCACCACCGACATTAGTGGGGAGGATGGTGGAAAAGCAATCACTACCATAACCACTGCCGCAAATGGAGGGGCAGTTGGTGGTGATGTCATGCTGCAGAGGGTGGTGTCAGAGTCGCGGTTGTTGTCATTGTTGAAGGTGAAATCGAGGAGGAGATGATGCAGGAGGATTCGAGTCAAATGATGCTGAGTTGCCAGATGGTACGTTGTTGGCACTGAGATACACTGAGTTGGCAGATCAGCGTAAAGATGCAGGTAGTTGTGATCTTTTCCTAATTGGGGCAGTTTTGGGTGCATTTCGGTATTTTGGCCATAACTTTGGCTACGGGTATCAGAACCGCACATATGACCCCAATTCGAAAAGTTCTTTTCAGCGCGCACATCGTGGCCACCGAGCTATGCTCGGCGCACATCTTTTCTGAGGTCAAAATCTACTGTTTTCCCTTCCGAATCCACAATTTTAGTTTTTTTTTCTTTTATGGTAATATTTCATTTATCGTTTAGGAAGTGATTCTGAACCCGATTTGGGCCAGATTTTCTGCAGATTACTTCTTTTATTACGTATTTCATTTTGGCATGATTATTGGGATTTTTCTATTTTTGGTAAAATTCTGATAATGATGAATTTTAGCTATAAAGCCCAACTTGTGGGCTGACTTTGGGAATGTTTGGATTTGCATAATTTTGAATTGAATGTCAGAGGTGTTTCTCTGTGTTTTTGGGCGATCCTCTTGTGTTTTTCCCTGTGAATTATCTGTTGAAACTAGCCTGCAAAATAATCGCTATTCTGCCTGGCATCAGTTGGTATCAGAGCTTCAGCATCTTCTTGGGGTGAGATTTCATCAGTTTCCATGGCTGGTGGTTGTCCCGCAGGTTCCGAATGAGGAAGCCCCACACCGTGATCGTAACGTTCAGGATGTGATGATTGAGGATTTACAAAGGCAAGTTGCAGAGTTAACCCGGCGTCTAACGACACAGGATTTCAATGATCGTGAGATGGAAAATCACGATTCTGATTCCAGTTTTGAAAATTCGTATCACAATCATGCTCGATTCTGGGAGCACTGTGGTCGGGAGGATCGTCATGGAGACCTCGATTTCAGAATGGATCTGCCCGAGTTTTCTAGTACGTTACAGGCCGAAGGATTCGTCGATTGGTTGAATGAAGTAGAACATATTTTTGAGTATAAGGAAGTCCCAGATCGTGTCAAAGTGAAATTGGCCGTCATCAAACTCAAAGACAGAACATCTGCATGGTGGGAGTAGTTGAGGCGATCACGAGACCGACGGGGCAAGGCCAAGATCACTAATTGGGAGAGGATGAAGAAGAATATGAAGGATCTCTTCCTTCCTTTCGGCTACACTCAAACCTTGTTTCAGCGACTTCATGAGGCAAGGCATGAGATCAGTTGATGATTACACGGAGGAGTTCTATCAATTGATAGCCCGGAATGATTTATCTGAGACGGAAGAGCAGATGATGGCACAGTATTTAGGGGGATTATGACAGCCCCTGCAGGATGTCCTCAGCCTTCACTCGCTGTGGACCGTTTCTGAAGTATACCAGCGTGCACTTGTTGTGGAAAAATAGTAGAGCACGAGGCCAATGATCATAAGTAATTAAAGCAGTCGGCCAGTTTGCCCTCAAAAATCTCGTCCTGCCCAGCAGCCACTACAGGGTACTTCTAACTCAAATATTAGATGTTTCAGATGTGATGAACATGGACATAGAGCGACTGAGTGCATGAAGCCTGCTATTCAGAAGGGCAACAATCTCCTGATTGAGGAAGACGTGGTAGACGAAACTGAAGAGCTTGGAGAGCCTATGTATGACGATGACGATGATGAAGATGGAGATGTGTTGTATGGAGATGGCCATGAGACTCTGGTCGTTCGTAAGAATCTACTGACTCCCAAGGGCGATTCAGGGGACAATTGATTGAAAACCAATATTTTCCACACGACCTGCACAGTCTGCAAGATGATCATTGACAGTGAAAGTTGTGAGAACGTAGTGTCTGAAGAGATTGTCCATAAATTGCAGTTGAAGACAGATTGTCATCCCAAGCCGTACAAATTGTCGTGGTTGAATAAAGGCAGTGAGGTAACAGTAGATGGGCGATGCCTAGTGTCTTTTTCGATCGGCAGGAATATTTTGATAATGTTTGGTGTGATGTTGTGTCTATGGATGCTTCTCATGTATTGTTAGGCAGGCATTGGCAGTATAATCGCAGTGTTATTCATGATGGATGGAAAAATATATATTCCCTTAGAATCAAAGGCAATAAGATTATGTCGGCACCTCGTCGGGAAGGAACCACTCCTACCCCGGTAGCCAATAATACTAACATGCTTTCTATGTCTAGGTTTTTAGTTGAGATTGAGCGTGGAGACGTGGTTTATGCTCTGTTGCCTTGTGGGAATAGTGCAACAGACGTAAATCCAGATTTGCCAGCAGGGGTGCAACAACTGCTAGCAGAGTTTTCTAACCTGATGCCAGAGGATCTTCCTCCTGGGTTGCCGCCTATGAGGGATATTCAGCATCAGATCGACCTTGTTCCGGGGTCCAGTTTGCCTAATCGACCGGCTTATCACCTCAGTCCCAAGGAATCTGAAGAGTTGCAGCGACAGGTGGTAGAATTGTTGGAGAGGGGCTACATCCGTGAGAGTATGTGCCCATGTGCAGTTCCTGCTCTGTTGGTGCCGAAGAAAGATGACTCTTGGCGTATGTGTGTTGATAGCAAAGCAATCAACATGATTACAGTGAAATATAGGTTTCCAATTCCCCGTCTGGATGATATGTTAGACCAGTTGTCCGATTCTAAGGTCTTCTAAAAAATTGACCTTAAGAGCGGATACCACCAGATCAGAATAAGGTCTGGAAACGTTTAAGACGCAACATGGGTTGAATGAGTGGATGGTCATGCCTTTTGGACTGTCCAATGCGCCCAACACATTTATGAGGTTTATGCATCAGGTTTTACGGTCTCTCATGGGAAAATTCATTGTAGTTTACTTTGACGATATCTTCATTTATAGCCCAACATGGGCGTCACATTTTGATCACCTCCGTGCTGTTTTTGATATGTTGAGGACGAAGCATCTGTTCGTCAATCAGAATAAGTGTTCTTTCTTCACTACTTCTGTAACTTTTCTTGGTTTTGTTGTGTCTACTGATGGTGTTCATGCAGATCAGTCGAAGATAGATGCGGTCTTGGAGTGTCCCAAACCAAAGACCTTACATGATGTCACAAGTTTCCATGGATTGGCGTCCTTCTACCGTCGGTTCATCAGAAACTTTAGCACTCTGAATGCTCATATCACAGAGTGCCTCAAGGGACGTGATTTCCAGTGGTCCGAGGAGGCGGAGGCCAATTTTCAATTCGTCAAGCAGAAGATGACAGAGGCACCAGTTTTGGCACTTCTTGATTTTGAAAAGGTGTTTGAGGTAAACTGTGATGCATCTGGGGTTGGCATTGGTGGTGTTTTGAGTCAGGAGGGGCGCCCAATAGTTTTTTTAGTGAGAAGCTATCGGGATCAAAGAAGAATTATTTCACCTATGATTTGGAGTTTTATGTCATAGTTCAGTCCCTGAAGCATTGGCATCACTACCTAGTACAAAGAGAGTTCATTCTTATCACTGATCATGAGGCCCTGAAGTACATCAATGGCCAACACAAGCTGAGTAGACGGCATGCCAAGTGGGTGGCGTAATTGCAGGAGTTAACGTTTTCGCTGAGGCACCAAGTAGGGAGTCTGAACCATGTCGCAGATGCACTGAGTTGTCGTACGTTACTCCTCACCACCATGAGCACCAAAGTTGCAGGATTTGAGGCTTTATCTTATATGTATCCTGCAGATCCTTCCTTCGGGAGGATAATTCAGAAGGAAACTGATGGTCAACGACATGACTTTATTTTGCATAATGGTTATCTGTTTCGTGGATTACAGTTGTGCATTCCAGATTGTTCACTAAGGCAGCAGATTATTAATGAACTTCATAATGATGGTCACTTTGGGCGAGATAAGACTTTGGCCTTGATCTCTTCTAACTATTATTGGCCCAAATTGACCAGTGACATGGCTCATTATGTGGAGCGTTGTTATGTCTGTCAGCGGTCCAAGGGAATTCTCACTAATGCAGGCTTGTACACACCTTTACCTGTACCTGAAGCCCCTTGGTTTGATGTCAGTATGGACTTTGTGTTGGGTTTACCCGTACCCAACGGGCCTTGGATTCTATTTTGGTTGTGGTTGACAGGTTTTCCAAGATGGTTCATTTTGTAGCTTGCAGAAAAACAGTGGATGCTGCCCAGATCGCCCATCTTTACTTCAGGGAGATTGTGCGTTTACATGGTGTTCCCCGATCCATCACTTCAAATCGTGACACTAAGTTCATGAGTCATTTCTGGAGGAGTTTATGGGAGAAACTGGGATACCTTGATGCTGAGTTCTCAGATGACACGTTGTTGGCACTGAGATACCTTGAGTTGGCAGATCAGGGCAAAGATGGCAGGTAGCCGTGATCTTTTCCTAATTGGGGCAGTTTTGGGTGCGTTTCGGTCTTTGGCTACGGGTATCAGAACCGCACATGACCCCAATTCGGAAAGCTCTTTTCGGCGCGTACGTCTTGGCCACGGAGGTGCACATCTTTTTCGAGATCAAAACACACTGTTTTCCCTTCAGAATCCACAAGTTTAGTTATTTTTTTCCTTTTATGGTAATATTTCATTTATCGTTTAGGAAGTGATTGTGAACCCGATTTGGGCCAGATTTTCTGCAGATTACTTCTTTTATTACCTATTTCATTTTGGCATGATTATTGGGATTTAGCTATTTTTGGTAAAATTCTGATAATGACGAATTTTAGCTATAAAGCCCGACTTGTGGCTGACTTTGGGAATGTTTGGATTTGCATAATTTTGAATTGAACGTCAAAGGTGTTTCTCTGTGTTTTTTGGTGATCCTCTTGTGTATTTCCCTGTGAATTATCTGTTGAACTTGAAACTAGCCTGCATAATAATCGTTATTCTGCTTGGCGTCAGGAGAGCTGGAATGTTGGTGGTTCGATCCAATGGTGGTGACGGGTTTGATTTCTCTCTCTACCCAATCAACACTACTTCATAACAGTAAACTCACCACTACCAAGACCGGCAACCCCTTCTGTCTTTTTTCCTTTGTCTGAAATGGAAAGGAGAATGTGAGGTGCGGGATTGATAATCAATGTTATATTGATAAAACCAAATGCATCAAACACCACCTTCCTATCCGTTACCTACACTACCGTCTTCACCATCATCATAAATGCATGCAATCTTTCAACTCATACATGTGAGTAAATATGAACGGACATACATGCAATCTTTCATTTTTAAAAGGCAAAGACTACCACACCACAACTTACTCTCACACCACTCATCCAATTTTTATTTTTTTTACTGCTCTCCACACCACCCATAAAACCACTATTCATTTTTTTATTCTCTCACCCACTCTTCTCAAGAACAAGAACAACAACTTGGAAGGGGGTAGCGAGGAAATGGGCAATCGATTGCAAGGGACGGTGAGAGACGGTCGACGACGACAAGAGATAAAGGAGATGGATTGTCGCCCTTTCTCCACATTCTTCTTCTCCTTCCCCTCTCCATCTTTTTCTTCTCCTCCTTGCCCTCTCGATTCTCCGACTATTTCTTCTTCTCCCACTTTTTTTTTCTTCTTGCACATACCATCGCCCCTCTCCATATCCTTTTTTTCCTTCCCCTCGCACTCTATTTTTTCTCTCCCTCGCACGAGCCGCCACAAGGGTAAAACAAAAAAAAAGTGCGAGGGGAAGGAGAAGAAGAAGAGGGATAGGGGCGATAGCGAAATCGAGGTCGAGATCCTGTAAAGGCCTCAGATCTTCTGCTTCTTTGACTTTTTCTTTAATTTTGATTTGAGAGAATGGAGAGGATATGCGAGGGATGCTTTGGTGGTGCCCCCGGATGGGGAGGGAAGAGAAAAAAAAATGCAGAAAATATGAAGAAGATCAGAGAATATGAAGGTGTTGAAAGAAAAAGGGTGGTGGTGAGAATAGAGGAAGTTGGGTGGGGAGAGGAAGCTTTCGATTGTTTTGAATTTGAAAGAGGAGAAACATTTAGGTTTTTCCTTTTATGGGTGGTGTGGAAGATAACTGTGGGATGGGAAAGAAAGTGCATGGTGTGGAAACGAAAAAATTAGATGGATGGTATAAATGAGTGTAAGTTGTGGTGCTAAATAGTCGTTGCCTTCTTTAAAGCACATTGTGGTGACAAACCACTCCTTCGTAAGTACGCATAGTCTTCTCCAGTGAATTCTACAGCCTTGCCCTCACTTCAGACCTCTGCAAATCAACTCACAAACATGAGTGTTTGTCTCGAGCCTTCAAGACTCGTCATTATTGAGCCGGTAACAAATAGCAAAGATGCTAGGGTTTGAGTATAGTTGTCCAAGGGTCTCTATTTATACTACCCCTTGTGTGTAAATATCACTACCTCGTTCATTTAATGATATGTAAGGAAGATCCTTCATCGGAGAAACATGCAATTCAGCTCAAGTAGTTTATCTGGTCCGATTGACTAAGTTGGACTGTCTACCGACTCCACATGTACACAAATTAATTGGCCTTCCTACCATACTTCTGGACAAAGTATATAACCGCCGGGATCACCCACTCAGCTTTATTCACCTTCGCGGCAGAAGCTTCCCCTCCCTGCACTTTTCATGTGCTCGCCCCGTACTTTCCTGCATGCTGAGAATGTGCATTTTCTCAAGAATAGTTACATGCTTCCCATCCCTCGTGTCGTGCACCTTACAGTGAAACCATGGTACAAACAAACACTAAATAAAATGGTTAAATGAGAGGACTACTGATATAAAAGCTTTACGTGGGTGAAGGGGAAGAGGGGGAAATCCCATTACATTCATTGCATTCGCTTCTTTTTTCAGTTTTCATTTATTCCGACTCTCCCATAGTGTGCATATGAACAAATACTTGAATCGCTAACCTGGTTAAGGACCAACAATTTCGACAAATACCATCAATAAACTTTTTCGTTTTATAGGAAACACTGCCTAGTTTATTTTTGTACCCCATTGTTATCATTCCTCTGAGCCTAGTGTATGGGATGGTCAGATACTGCAACATTGTCTATAAGAATCTCATAGCTTCGCAAATTTATTGGGAGTCAAATTATGTCGAACAGGGAGCTTTAAATCTTCCCATCCTTCTTCATCAACCTCAGTGAAGTATCGATCCACCATTTCTTCAGAAACTAGTTCCAACTTAGAAGGTTCCCACTGCGCTTATCAATTAAATGGAAGTTAGAAAACCTACTCGTAACGCCATTCCTTGGAACTGAAAAGGACATGAAGTTGTCTAACCTTGGGTGATTTATCTTTGTCTACCAGTATAGCTCTGCAACCCTGCATATGAAGGCAGATGTTAGAAGGTTTTCCAGAAGATTGGTATTAGCAAATAATCGTCGAGGGGTGCCTATGAAAGAACCTCAAAGAAATCTTTGCTAACTTCTTTCTTCAAGACATGACAGCAGATTCTATATTCTCGGATAAGACACTGACCAATACCTTGCAGCCTCCCTTCTCTAATCTGCAATTGTACAATCAAGACAAACTTAACACACTGGAAAGATTCAATTCCTTGTCAGAATTAATAAACAAAGCTTGTATTTCAAATAAAGATAACTGGATTAAATACTTCTGGGATGCTATGTATGTAACATGAAATTGGTGAAACTTTTTTTTTTTACAAATGTCAAGCATTTTCTCAATGGTCTTCAGCAATAAAATTTCCATGTACAAACAACCAAGAACAACCTTTATTTAATTTCTTGTCTATTTTTCTACTTTTCAGGCGGTGTTTTGTGGGGAGAATTTGGTCAACATTTGAAACAATGCTTTATTCACTCAGATTAAAATTTTATATCAGCTTTCAACTTGAATTATTTCGGGAAACTTTAATTTGAAAATATTTCAATTAAAAAATATAAAAGAAAACATTTAAGGCTACAGAGGTTTAAGGCTTGTCTCAACCACAATAAACCTTGAAGGAATAATTTTTTTGGTAAATATGAAAAATCAGAAGCACTTCTTTTCTATATTATAATTGAAAACAATCACACAAACAGATAGAAATCGGGTCCTTATCTAGCTACTACGTCTAGCATAGGCCCAAAGAGATGGAAATTTATTTAGTTAAGTATTATTTTCTTATTAGGAAGGTGAGTGTAATAATGGGAGCATATCTTAGGGATATGCCATACAAGAACTTGGGTCCAACTTTGCCGACCATACGGAAAATAGGGTTACAGGCCTGGCAATCTTGGTAAGTGGAATTTTTTTAGGGTTATTTCCCTTTTGGCCCCCATTAATTTATGGCTATTCCTTTTAGACCTCCATTAGTTTTTGTATTCCAGTCTAACACCCATGACTGTGTTCAACCACGTTGACTAACAAATTCCGTCCAATGTTTTTGAAAAGACAAACCCTTGCATAATTTTCCAAACCAAACTAAAACTCTTTTTTTGTTTTTTTTTTGTACTACCACCGAACCCACCCTCACAAACCCGCTCTCTCTGTAAATTGCTTGGAAGCAAATCAGAAACAAAAGTAGTCCCAAAACAGTGAAACGAGGATAGAAAACCAGAATTAACACCATAAACGTAAAGCAGGAAAGAAAACTGCCAAGAGCAAAATAAGAATATTCCATTCTCTAACCAAAGAATAGAATTCCTCCCTCTCACTCTCTCCCTCCATCCATCCAAAAGGGATGCTTTCTTCATTTTTCAGAATAATGCTTTAAATCTAAGATCATCAATTGATCATCATCATGAACAAAACTCACCAAAACATGACTGGTAAAAAGCAGGGGATCGAATTCGCTAACTTACAAGAGAGAATCTCAAATACCCAGATCAAAAAATCAGATTTTTAAGAGAATTAATTAAGATCAAAACACCTAAAGCAATGGAAAAAAAAATGTCCAATCCATCCACAAAGAAAATTAGAATCAGAGATGAGAATTACATATAAGAGAGCAGATTACTGGAAATCCAAGTGCTGCTGCATCTGTGGAATTACCGACAGAGTGGAGGATGATGATGAAAACAACAATTATGAGCTTGAAATGTAGTAGAATAAGCATACGGTTCCCCCTCTTGAAGTGTAAGGGTCACAACTTCCAGAGGGGGTTGGTGGGGAGATCATGTATGCGACAACATTAAGATGAAACCGCATACACAGCTCTCATTTTAGGAGTTGTTCTTGTGTAGTGAGTATTATTATTTGATATTGATTGAAAATGACATCCAATTGTAGTTTTCTCTTGGATTTTCCTTCAATCATAATCGAATTTGTGATTCTAAAGGTAGTGCATTGGAAGAGAGTGTAGTAGGTAAGGTTACTGCAATTTACAGAACACCATCCCATCCCATCCCATCCCATCTCAAGGTTGGTTACTGCACTTTCCTTTAAGATGCATTGGTGGGAGAGGGAGAGATTGAAAAAGAAAATTACATGGAGAAGTAAATTTGTCTTTTCAAAAAAGTTGGATGAAATTTGTTAGTCAAACAAGGTTGAATACACATGACAGTCATGGGTGTTAGACTGGAATGTAAAAACAAATGAAAGCCAAAGAAGAATAGTTATAAATTAATGGGGGCCAAATGAAAAATAATCTTTTTATTTTTTTATCAATCAAGCCCTTTTAATAGAATTAAAGACAACCGCAATTTAAGGAAATTAGATCTACGAGAAATCCCAAGTGCTATTTTCTTTCCATATTCTCTCTACTTTGCCCATCTTCTCTTTTTATTCTAAGCCGAAACTCAAAACTCTTCTCAACAAACTCTAAAAAAATCAAAAGTATAAAAAAACAAACAAGAGATTCTAGCAAAAAAAAAAAAAAAACATGTAGAAAACGATAAAATAGTACCTAGAAAAGTTCTTTTTCCCGTTTAGTAAAAAAATGTATTTACTATTTAATATCTATTTATATAACTCTAGCACATGACTTCTTCTTCTTCCCCTTTATAACCTCATCTTCACCAACCTTTCATCTTCTACACCACCACCTCCAGCCCTCATAAAGTTAGGTCTGTGTCAGCAGACTACCACCCAAACCTTAGATTTGACCTTTCTTCTTTATGATTCAACCACCCCCACCCCCGGCCTCTTATGAAGTTAGATCCGAACTAGCAAGACACCTCTGACAATCTTCACCATCATCTCTGCTTTCCAAAACCCTAGATTTGTACAGTTTCAATGTGGCTCACACACATGTACCAAATCAACTCAATTTTTATGGTTTCTTTTTGGTATTTAAGTTTCAAACAAGTCTCACTGTCCTTACAAAAACACGAATGTATTTTTCATGCTTGTAAACACAAAGATCGAACTCTATCTAAATAATAAGTAACTCAAACCCTAAGCTCCACAATTTTTTTTCGCTGCCTTCTTTAATTGTGGTTAGTTTTGTTAAACGAGGACAAAGAGAAAAGGATTGATTGCAGTCACAGTTTTCTTCACTCAGATCCACCACCACCTCCCACACTACCCACCGCCTGCTACCAACAATCAACATCACCCTAGATTCCCTTATGAGCTAGGTCCACGACCAAAAACCACCACCATTTGACATTGTAGTGCACTTTAAGTAGCACAAAGGGTAAATGCAAGGGAAGAGCCATGAATTTTGCTTGACCCAGGCTAAAAATTAACATTGTTTCTTTTGTTGTAAGATGCCCTAGAATATAGTGTACGAAAAATCTTGTATAAGTTTATTATTGTTATTATTATTATTATTATTATTATTATTATTATTATTATTATTATTATTATTATTATTATTATTATTATTATCATTTTGGTATGAACAAAATGATTTAGTAATCCATTCCTACTTATAATGCAATTAAAATGAATATACAAGCTAATATTAATTGTATTCATAATGCATTTGGTATGATACATACATTAAAACCATGATTTCTTGTAGTAGCGTGTTGTTGGTGTTCGTGATATGCGCTATAATATTTATCACATGTATAGCATATAAGTGAACATATCAAGTTAAAAAATAATTGTTCGCATAAACCCTAGGAGAAAAAAAAATTGGCCATGATTTTAGAATTGTGTTATTTATTTACTTTCTTATATGCATTTTTTGGTCACATATTTTGGCTTGTGAATGCTAAAGACAACAATGGAGCTAATTAGATTAGCTATATTTTTTTATATAAAATACAATTAAATGAAACGCATGAGATAGTCGTAGATGCCTTTCCTACAAAATAGGAAATTTACGGTTTCCATGTTTCATGGATTGTGTCCTACATAGTAGGGATTTTAGAGAGACTTTTTCTACCGAGGAAAAGTAGGAAATCTTCAATTAGAAAATTACATATAACCCTATATTTTGGTCTAATGTTTTTGAAAAATTAAGGATTGGTTTGGCGAAAACGACAATGTTAAGGTTTGTTTTGGAAATTTGATCAGAATAAGTGAAAAGATGACCCAAAAAAATTCTAAATTTTCACCAGGCTGTAGCCCGTGTGAACCCACCTATGGCTCCGCCTCTACGTATTTTTTGAGTTGGTCATAAGGAGGGAGTTCTTAGACATTAAAAATATAATCAACCCTTTCACATTCATCTCATGCCAGGAGATTTGAGCAATTCTTTGTATGCCATATTGGGAGGTTGCCCTTTCATTAGAAATTTTATTTCATTTAATTTTTATAAAGTGGACTCTTCCCTTGTAATTGATTATGTTTATGCTAAATTGTAATAAAAGACTTTAGTTCTTGCAATTATGAGTGTTTTAAATGATAGTCATTACTTTTCTTAAAACTATTTCTATCACATACAGAATGAACAAAATGATGTGCACACCTAAAACAGCCAGGCCTTGTGCCTCACATCAGAAGGGCGAACTACCTCATATATGCCATTTTTAGAGGAATGGCCTCATGTAAAAATGGCAGTCATTCTCATGAACCACCATCTAACATAATAACCTAATATGTGAGCAAATCTTTGACACAATAACTGTAGGTTATAGAGAAAAGGACAAGATAATGTCATACCGATCTCAGAGTAATTTTAAGACTTGTTGGAGACGCCCCCTTCAATGACCCAATTGTCCGAAAGAACCAATCATCCATTCTATTTACAGCCTCTTCCTCCTTTCATAACCAATATAAGATTCAATCACATCAGAACCAAGAACATTAATGGTGGCATGGCATAAGTAGAAAAGCAAAGAAGTAAGAACTAAACTTTGTGGAAGGAATGACTAAAGATGTCCCTTCTCAGCTATACAATTGTTTTCCTGCTGAGGCTTGCGGGCGTCTCATTGGGTAGCCTCCATTTCTTTGAAATTTTTATTAATGAATTGCCTGATTATTTAAAAAAAATGCATCCATTCTTTTCATTCACTTACAAGGGCAGCCAGAATTTCTTCAACTGTCCTCCTGGAGAAGCATCTGTCAATCACAGCCAGTCTGAAGCCAGAAAATGTTTAAATATGAGTTTGCAGATGGCAAAAAGGAGCTTATCTTCATAAACCAACATATTAAAATCAAATGCATAGGAGACTTTGTTATGTTGCACAACTTTTTATAGACTTCAGTATGACAACAATATTCAACATGAACAAGTAACTAATGGGAGATAGAGATAACCTAGGTTTCAGATTTTCCTCAACCTGTAACTTAGCATCCAATGTGAGAGCCCACTGTTTGTACATATGTGCAGTATTGTATGTCATTTGCCTACTGCTTTACCATAGTTCAAAATTTGACCATTTAGTATATGGCTACAGCTTTACCATAGTTCAAAATTTGATTGAGAACTGCTGAAAGTATTTTTCAGTTCTCCACAAACTGAGGGGAACAGTATTCACCTATTTCATATAGCTAGCTACAATATGTTTTACATGGGACCATCAGGACCCAACACAATGTATCTGAATGCTTGAAAGTTCTAAAGCTAGCCATGTATGCAATAAACAATGCTTCCTACTAAAACTATAGCATCTCTATCAAACAAGAAAAATACACCAATCACTTGCAGAGGATACTTAATTGAGTAGCAACTTTCTTAATTATTCAAAATTAATGAGAGAAGACCTATATCCACTCTACTAGCCAGCCAATTAAAACAAAACTGACCTGTGACAAGAGCTCTTCTCTTTCACAGAAGGTCGTTGAGCAAATTCATCAATAATTGTGGAAACAATAGCTGGATCACTTGTATTCACCTTACGCAGTGCTTCCTCAAGCAAACCCAATTTCTGTTTGCCAATGGAAAACAAGAACAGTTTTAAGTAGTGCATACAATTTTCTGAAAATTAAAGTGACACCTCATGATTGTTTTTATATGGTCCACATGCAGCAGTGGTAAAAATAGCATCTTTAAGACATGCAAACCGAAGCTGAACAACTCTCCATTTTAGACATAAATAACTGTTTTGATTATCACTAAAGCTAAAAACATAATGATGACAGATTCTTGACTTCAATAGTGAGTGACTACTAACTAGCAACTCTCCATCTCGAGACATGTATACTTTTGGTTCTATCTGTTATTCTTTTTCTCACTAGCAGTTAGTCTTCTTTAATACAATACATTTTGTTTTGCAGATAAAAAAAAAGGTGATTTTGTTTTTTATATAAAAAAAAAATCACTCACTAGCAAACTTTGTCAGCATGGATCCAATAATAAATATATATGCCAAAAATGAGTAAACATGATTTGGAAAACATGTTGAATTTTACTTTGAAGACAAACAAATAAATTAATGAATTCAATGATTAAAAGAAAACATAAAATCTTCAAATGAAACATGTTGATTGATGAAGTGATTAAGTCACGTATACTGAAATGCGAAAGACACTCATGTGCATAAGCATTTGGAGGGACATGAAGTACTAAGCCACATGGATAGCAATATCTGTGATCGAAGGCATCCTGAGACTGGAGATATTGCGTTGTCAAAAGGTACATAAGTGCTCCAGAGACGCACATTTTAAAGGACACAAATAGGTATGAATTGATTAAGAGTATGTTTGATATGAGAATACTTGCATAGGAAGTCGTCTAGGCTTCACTGATAATTTAGAAACCATAGCGAAGTGCCTATTGCAAAGGCAGTGAAACGTTTAAAAGAAATGTATCTGAAGGCATGCAAATTATGGAAGCCAATTAAAGTGGGTTGACTTTTGAAGGCGTGAAAAGAAGGGTAGAATGCAGGGGAGCTCCTTTGGATATGGTAATTTTCAACAAGGATAGTACATTCAACAAATTCCTGAGCATAGTTATAAATGCCAAATATTGTCATTTATAGTATTGTGTTAGCGACATTTTAAGAAATATCCTTTGAAAAATGTTTTAATTTCACTCATGGTTATGTTGTAATTCCAAAAATTTTATTCTCAAGAAATTTAGAATGATTTTGCATGTTTCCACACGACATCATCTTATTGTACAAAGATGAAAAATGCATGTTTACAAGTGCCGAATCTCAAAATGTTTACTTTGTAAAGTTCATAGTCCTTGAACATTTTTTTAATATGAACTAATATGTGTTTTTATTTTCAGGAACAAAAGCAAAATGATGAGATTAGGAGAATACACTTGAACTAACACGCACATTTTCCAAGCAATCAGACCGCAAACCGCAAATACAATTCAATCATGGGCGCTTGGGAACCCCACTAGCAAGAGCGAACACCATATTTTAATTTTCAACAAAAATAAGATTTTGCTCAAAAGGATCCATGGTGGCACAGTTGTTAGTATCATATGGTACGAGAGATGTATCGCACGATATGAAACAAATTTTGAAGGTTTCAATAAGAATCGGATTAGTGATTCAATTTTTGGCATGAATCAGTTGATACACCACCGATTCAATACGATATGCAACCGCAGGTTACAACCAGATCTGGTTATGTTTATCGACTTTTGTGTGTGTGTGTGTTTTTTTAAATCTTTGCTAAAATCCTAAATTGAAGTATCCCAATGTGCTCTAAAGGCTATACAGACACAAATAAGGTATTCTTAACACTTCTAATCTTCTTGTTTTAAGTAGAAAATGGCTTTAGAGGTTATGGTTTACACCAAAATCCAAATAACTTTTTTCTAAGAATCTTTGATTTGATTCCATATGTTGCTAACATTTTCTACACACATGGAGGATCAAGTGGATACATGTCATGACCCGATATATAAAGTACTATATTATCCGCTTTGGGCCCATTGCCCGCACGGCTTTAAAATGCGTAGTACTTTCTTTGTAGATCCAAACTCGAACAAATATAGCACATCATCTTCCCGCACTCGGGCGATGTGGGACTATGATCTCCCCTTTGTAACTTGCCAACCCTCTTGGGATCCATGGGCTCTTGGGCTTCTCCCTCACCCTCCCCCTCAAGTCCTCCCACACAAGGGTATCACAGTCTACCCCCTTTAAGAGCCCAACGTCTTTGTTGGCACACTTTCGACTGGGTCAGGCTCTGATACCATTCTGTCACGACCCGATCCAAAGAGTACTATATTGTCCGCTTTGGACCCAAGGCCCGCACGGCTTTAAAACGCGTAGTACTTTGTAGATCAAAACTCGTAAATATATTAGCACATCACCCTCCCGCACCCAGGCGATGTGGGACTATGATCACCCATTTGTAACTTGTCAACCCTCTTGAGATCCATGGGCTCTTGGGCTTCTCCCTCACCCTCCCCCTCAGGTCCACCCACACAAGGGTATCACAATACAAATGTCTAAGATTTTTTTTCCTAGTGAAGAAAATGCCATTGAAGACTTTAAGTTCTCTACTTCTCAACTAGACCGGTAACTTTTCTCAACTCTATTTTTTTCTTCTTTACCTTTCATTTACTATAAGAAATTCAAAAAACATCTTAAAAGTATCAAGGCCCCAATATCAATATTTGTTATTCCAAATTGTAAAAGAATAATATGGCATTATTTAACAACTTTGCTATAAATTGAAAAAAGGTTAGAACTCATTGTCACGCAAGTCTCAATCACTAAATGAATCAAATGCATCACTCCCCAGTTTGTAAGTTTACTTCCTTCTGTTTCTAAGAATCCCCTTCATTTTGCTGATTAGAAAAAATCAAAACAAAAAGAGCCCAATGTGACACCCGGTGAGACCTATTAACTCATACCCCGAAGTTGTGGTCATGCTCATTTGGTTGGGAGCACTATGCTGCAGACAACCATTCCCAAAAGTAACTCAAGTTGTTTCTATCAAAGCCAGCTCAACTTATTGATCTATTATATTTACCATTATGGGAAAAGATCAACAGCTAATCGCTTTTCCTGACATACTTCAAAACGAATGAGAATTATACCGCAGCGGGAACAAAATGTGTTGCAAGGCCACAAACACGCAATTCAGCACCATCCAACCTTGTACCTGTAAGCCCAAGATATTCACCTAGCAAGAAAATTCAACCCGTGATAATTAAGCATAGCACAATCATACACCAATACATCAGATTTGAGTATAACTTAATGAACACTCGTTTACAAATTCAGCAATTAAGGATCACCCATTTTTATCATTCAGTTGAATGCATGGAGAAATTGATGTATGCCAATTAATTGTTAAACAATCTCAATAATATTTCAAAGGTCCCTTCTTCTCTATTAACCAATGAACTCGCTACATTTAGGCCTTAGTTATAACCTAGAACTGATTAGAAAAGAAATCCTACGAAACATGCTAGAGGTGGAACAATAAAAATAATTCGTAAATCTAGATGATAATATGCATGTACTCGCACCATTTATTAAATCAACCACTCCCTCTTTAGAAAAGTTCATCCTTTGAAATGACATAAATAAGTCACAAAACAAAACATCCTCGACTGGTGTTGCCAATGAATGTCTAGGACCATGAATGACCATTCCAAAAAAATTGTAACCATCAATCCTCTTGTGAAATGATTCCTTTTAACTTTGGCTTCAGAAGTGCAAACAGGTGGCCTCAAAATCTGTCCAAATAGGGTCAGCGAAAGATAGCTTATGCTGCAGCGACACAAAGTATATGGCTGCACGCTATGTAGTTAAAATGGAAAACAGACCCTTAGCGGTCCAGGACTGAGTGATTAATCGGTCTATTTTTTTAAAGCATAAATATATATATTACAAATCAGAATGGTATTTCATATTGGAGATAAAAGACGGCTGAGATTTACCCAAATATAATAATCTAAAAAATCACATAGATCTTAAAGCACCAAGAGATAAGTTTGTAGATAAACATAGTTCATGGTTGAGATTCGTTTCATCTAATGGTTGGGACTTAAAGTTAGCTTTTATGTCTTACCTTCAATCAATCCACAATAACAGTGCATGGGTTCGATTTCCATATCTAACATTTTGATATTTATTTATATTGATATTTAAAGTAGAATAAACTCTATTTATCATGTTAAACTTTTATCATGCCAACAACATGGGGAATACTTTAGTATATATGTATATATGTATATATATATAGCGATAAATAGGCGAGTTGGATGGATCGATTTATCGGTGACTCACCGATTTAGCAGTAACTGCTAAACCAAACCATTAAATATCAATTCATATCGGTCACCCCCAATAAACAATTTCACGCCGATTTAGTGGCGCATTAATGACACGAGCTGCCCGTAAGCTCCTTTATATGGATGGACTGGGTCGTTGTTTAAACCTCCTGGACAAGGGATACGTTGCTTGCTTGGGCTAAACAAAAGTGAATGGAAGAATGGATGGGTGTGGTGGCTTGGCCGCAAGACTTAGCCAATATCAGGTGTACAATACTGTCATAATATGACAAATGTTACTATACCGGCCACACATCGAGATATACGAAGCTATATATCTGCTCTGCACAGTATTGAATGTATAATCCGATACTACCGGAATATTGGATGCACCGACTGGTACATCACATACAGTACCGGTTGGAATGACTATTTGAAATTTTAAAAAAAAAAAAAACTTTTATTAATTGCTTTTATTACTTTTTAACCCATTAAGAATCACTTATCTAACCCAAGCCAAGCATTTCATCTTCACTAAGAGTGATTTTGAAAAAAAAAATAATCATATCTCTCAACACAATTCATGGATATATTTCTTTTTCAAAGTAGCTCCTTGTATGTGTACGCTGGGGGATGCTGACAGTGTGCACCCCAATTAATTACCTTTCAAGACAAGATCAATGAGAAATTGACCAAATAACGAGAAAGACAATAAAGGAAAAAATACACACACAAAGGCACAAATAATATATGCGGTTCGGCCAATTTTGCCTACATCCATGTAGCGAAATAATTGCTTCATTAATCAAGGACTCAAGAAGATTACAAATTTCTCTCTCCCACACACCATGATACCCTCACAAACTCTAGAGGAGAAACCTCGCTTCACTTTGTCTGCATAAAGTTTGTTCAAAATTCCTTCGATAGGATTACACTTGAATCTCTTATCACAAATACCCTCACTGCATTCGAATGCACTTGGGTGCCTTAAAACCCATCAACCAAAAAGTTCCATGTTTCATGGGTTCATGTTTGTTGAATACTCCAATTCAATCCCTATTTCATGATGGGTCATAAAAGCTTTCCCATTTGCTTTTATGGGTGAAAAAACTTTTACATGTATCCTCTTTTGACTTGCATAATTGAGCCAACAACTCAAACTATTTGACCAACCCACGAGTGCCATTGCAACTATTGAATTTTCGCACACATCTCCACCTTGGTGAGATTTTCAAGTCAAAGCAAGTACTAAGGTCTTCATGATTTTCCACCTTGGCAATGTGGAATCACTCCAACTCTTGATTAGCATTCTCTATTGCCGACATGCCACTATGGCGCTCTGCACCCAAAAGTGCCCACACTCGTAACTGCTCAATCGTTGATGTTCATAAAGTTCAAGTGATTCTCCAACTTAACAATCTGCACCGTCACTCAAAGATTCCTTCAATCCATACAAAGATTTCATCAACTGACATAGTTGACCCTTCTTACCAACAACTTGCAACTCGAGGTCATAAATTCCCATAGTAATCAAAAGACTTGGATGGAAGTGTATTTCACCACTGAAGAGAAAAGCATCCGGGTGAATTTATGAACTAGTTTAATTAGTTCATTGCTACATAGGTTACCTTATTGTCTTATCTTGTTTGTTTCTTATTTGTAGTGTTGTGGTGGGATGATTTTGGAGATGAACGTTCAAAAATGAAGGTGATGGTGGTTCGTGTCCTAAGCCTAACATGCAGTGGTAAGGGATGTCAAATAAATTGGAGCGCATTTGATGTTGTATGTTTTTACCTTTATATTTGAATTTTTTTTTTATACTTTACTACTTTAGCTATTAAATTAGTATATTAGTAATTTTACTTTAGTTTCGTGGTTAATTTTTTTTTTATCATTGATAAATATAAACACACCATGAAAAGACATAGCTTGAAACAAAAAAAGACTCAATGCTTTGGTATTTGTGAAGTATAACCTTGCATTGGAAGCAAGGCATTTGAAGAGAAACCAAGAAGGAGATAACTATGATGTCAAAACATTGGAAAGGTTGGATCCTGAAGATGAATGGCTTGTACTGGAGGATCTCGCTCTACCCGATGATACTCAATGAATGAATGTGCATGAAGCTTTTGATGCAATGCCAACATTGACATCTAGGAAGAGATGTAACTATTTAAAGTTATTTAGAATAGATTCAACCGATTGTTATGGCGGAAACATGGAAGTTTTGCTTTAGTTATGAATCAACTTATCCAATTGACTATTCCTTTTAGGATCGAGGGATAAATGATACAAAGATGATAAAGCAAAGAAGGCAACAACTGCAAAGGGAAAAAGGGCAGCGTCATTTCGAAGCCTCATAGATGAAGATTGAGAGGAAAATGATGAAGAACAAGATGAGGAAGTGGTTGAGGAAGAGGTCAAGGATGTTGATACTTAAAGTAAGGATGATGATGTTGGCAATGAAGATGATGGAGATGACTTCATGCAATTTTGAGTTTTGACTACTAGTGATTAGACTATTAATATCTATTTAGTATTTAACATTTAGTCACTTTTTGCATGCGGTGGCCGATGAACATGTTTTGGGTGCCTGGGGTCATACTTTGTAGGTTTATTTTTGTGGATACAAAGTGACATGCTTTTTTATTTCGATATTGATAATTACTTTTTACACAAGTACTATCTGAGTGGAAGTGGTTTTGGACCTACTTGCTTAAATGTCTTTTTTATATGCTTAATTAATTAATTATATATATATATCTTATGCAAGGAATGTGATTTCTCGAAAAATGACGAAATTTCACAAATTATTTCTTTTTTTTCGAGTTACCGAAATTTCTTTCAAAATCTGAAATATTTTTTTGTATCATAATGCCAATCTCAATTTGTGTGCATTTTAATCCGTTGAAACTTTAGTTTACTATTAAATTTTGCTATATAAGTGATTCTTATGCAGTATGTAGTTTGGATGACATTATGAATCTTGTGGGACTCTTTATGTAGTATGTAAGAGTTTAAAATGCTTAAATTATATGGATAACTTCAAAATTACAACCGAAATTTTTACGGCTTTTCTATATACAATGAAATATTTCTTAAAATCAACGTACCGAAATACCTCGAAAAATGAAGTCACAATCCTTGATCTTATGATATACGATATGATAGGATACATGTATCTTAAATTTGGGTTTCCGATATACATTTTGATAAACTATGCTTCTTTATAGATTGCTATTTGCTCATTCTCTCATGCCTGGATAGTTGATTTTGGAGATTTGGGTACTTGGAAGTTGGATAAAAGGGAGATGGACTAAGTGGCTTGATCTGATCATGGATGATCAGCAGTGGTGGTAGTTTGCAGGAGTTAGGTGATTGCGAGGAGGGGGGTTGGTTGATAGATTAGACTTCAAAGATGGGGGTCTGGATTCTGTGTTGCAGGGTATGGTGAGGGCTGGTAGGTGGCAGGAGGGCTGCTCAAACCTCAAAGAAGGATCTGATGGAGGTTGGGACAATGAGAGATGGCATGTGAGGGCAGAAGAGAAAAACCTTAGGCTGAGTTAGCCTGAAAAAAGGCTGCAAGGATTTCCATTGGAATTGGGGTTGTCAGAGGTGAGTTTGGGACATTTTAGTTGAATTGGTTGAGCAAAAGGATGGGCTTTTACGTGGCTGTTAGAGTAGAGAGGGTGGAAGCGGCACTACTAGGAGTCAGATGGCATCCATTAAGGATCCAACTATCTCCGTCATCTACGTTGCTATCACGATCCCAACACCAAAAAACTTTGATAAGTTATTGTTTGAACTTGTCCCATTGTTGGCATGGATCAGTGGCTCTGATACCAGAAAATTGATGTATGCAAATCAATTTTTAATCTTAATAATCTCTCAAAGGATTAAATCCTTTCTTCTCCATTCACTAAAAAGTTCACGGCCTTTATCTATAACCAATTGGGGTTACAAACTCGGAGCTAGAAAGGGAGGTACTTTTTGGATTAAAAGTATTCCGACAGGGTAACTAAGGTTAAGTTCATTTTCTATCTACAATATAATTAAAAAAATCCCAATTGTGTATGTGCTCCAGGAAAACAAATGGATATTCTATTCCATGGACTGATCTAAATGAGTTTTGAGTACCGCGTATCTACCATTTCACCATCAAGGCATCTTAAAAGTGAATCACATTCCATGAATATGATATATATCTAGTGTGATGTATGGAATATATGACAAAGGGGGAGTGTTGGAGTATTTCTATCGATCAGTGATGTCATACGCTCAAATGACCCCTTCTTCTCATAATGAGAATGGACATAACTCTATTCCGGTATGGAATGAATCGATTCCATGATTATAAGTTCATAACCCCAACCCATTCCCATTTTGGGCGGAACAGATCTACTAATTCTTTGATTCCAATTAGTAAGAGAGATCTTGAACTAAAAAATAGACCTTAGAAGCTAAAAAAAAATGCTATCCTGAGCAATTGCAATAATGGGGTTCATTGATATTCCTGGTATAGTAGATGCTATCACACATACAATCAACTCAATTCGATGGAATTGTTTGATCTTAAAGGAGATCTTCTATAATTTCGCACGTGAGGGGTTATTTCTTGGTTTCATCCAGTCATTAATAACTTGATTATTTTTAGATAATAGTATATAGAAACAACGCTCATAAGGAGTCCTATTGAAACTAAGAAATATAGACCTACCAGCCATCCACACCAGAATAGATGGAGTTTTCTGAAAAAACCTGCTAGTGGAGGAAGACCTCCTAGGGATAAGAGACATAGGGCTAAAGAGAGGGCCAAAAAAGGATCTTTCGAGTATAATCCTGCATAATCTCGAATGTTATCAGTTCCGGTAAAGTGGTCGTAGAATAAAGAAAACCTAAAACATTCCGAATGAAAAAATAGTAGCTTGTTGACTTTCAATCACCAAGGCTTTAAATCCTAAGTATTATTCATTGTTAAAACACAAGAAACATGCTTGTAGTTCAGTTCTAATCTCTACAAACTGCAAGATTAATATGCGAAATTTAGATGTAAAGTAGAGGACTAACATCTTCTCTTTCATATAAGCATTAGTAACGATATTGTTTGATATTGTGTGTACAAGAGCATTAGTCACTCTTTGAATATGTTTGGAGAGTTAAAGACTAAAGATTAAACAGCCTTCATAGCATTGGAATAAATGGAACCATCACAAGTTGTATATATACTATGTATACGTTTCAAAACTAGTTGATTGATACAATAAGATCTTGTACCCCATCCAATCAACGATTTTGGTTGTTGATTCAAACAATTTATATCATTTTGGCATGCATTAAGAACTCCAATCATGGACAATGGAATATCTTACTTCAATAAGTTTTAATAATATGATTAAATATGATTAGGAATTGTAAAAATCTAACTGTTCAAAATACTGTCGTCTTTTAATCTGCAACATAGCCAGGACATTATCTTTTTCATGTATTGCCAGAATTATTTCCCACTAATAACTACAAGTAAACATATGATATATGATGAAGTAGATAAACTGACATTACCAAAGAAGCCAGGAAGTCTGGACAAAAAATATGATGCACCAACATCTGGGAATAGTCCCAGTGCTGTTTCTGGCATGGCGAAAACCTGTTAAAAAAAAAAAAGTAAATTTATTCCAAATCTAGTGTTAAACCATGTGGTTGGACAAAGTAACAGCACTAAGACGACAGATTACTGAGAGACTGAACATTTGAACAAAAAAGACATAAGAGCAGAGACTGACAAAAATCCAATCCAGCAGTCAAAACCATCAAAGAGCCCTCGAGTAGAACAGAGTACATCAGTGCTCCATAAAGTCAAAAGTCAATGAAGCTATGATGAGTGTCGAAAACCAAATATTAAAGTAAAAAATGAAACAGGAATAAAACTTTCATAGAATAAAAACATGCAACTCTCTGAGTAAACTAGTATAAACACCAGCACTTAATTAACCAACAACACTACCAGAGATTCGGAACTGCTGCAGGGCTGGAATTGGACACTACACGGCAAGTCATGGTTAACTATGGAAGCATATTAAGGATGTGCGTGCAAGTAATATGGTAGCATGTCTCAGATGGAAAAGCTATTGATGTGGTTAGTGTTCTTTTGACAAGTTCTTTAATGTTACCAGTACTAATCAAATTAAATAATGGAAGGACAAGTACCGAGTTCTCTGTAGCAATGCGAAATCTACCATGTATTGACGCTCCAGCTCCGCCTCCCATAACAAGTCCGTTAAGAATTGAAACCTTGAACAAGAAAACATTCGCTCATTAGTAAGTAGTTTTGGAGTCGCTTATTCCTACATCAAAGTGACAGCTTAGTTAAAATATGTAAATAAATGAAGATGATGTTGTTGGAAGACTCGATGTGACTATAATACTTTAATAGCAGGCTTCAGTTACCTGGGGTTTACTATATGTTGACATCAGATAATTAAGCCTGTACTCATCCCAGAAAAAATTTGCACCTAACCTCCAATGACCTGAAAATTTTATACCAGCAATGAGGTAATACAAACTCTAGTTTCATATTTGATCAATCCAGAAAATGAATCATATATTCTCGTAAAAATCTTCCAACAGATGCATGAATCTTGTACTTCAGTCAGTAAGGTCACCAAGAACCTTTACCTTCATTGATATCGCGAACTACAGCAGAAACATCACCACCAGCACAAAAGGCCCTTCCTTTCCCCTGAAACAGGATAACTAGACGAATCAGTCTAGTCCTCATTGGAATAGGGGAGGGGCAAACCAAATTTTTGGCCCATGAGCTAGTAGAGTGTGATATTGGGTTGGGATCATTGCAATGCAAACAGACGTCAATGCTTGACACTTTACAGATGCATATTAGGTTCCAAATCATAAATATGAAAACTAAGTTTTAACTTATAATCTCTTTGGTTAAGGTCAGTAATGCATTTCTTCATTTTCAAACCACAACATGATTCACTTATCACAACGTATTTCTAGATCTCGCATATAATATTTTCTTTGGAAGTCCCAATGGAATTGTACATCATCTCGACGATGAATGGAAAAGTAAATCCACGTAACCAAAGAAGTATTTGTAGATCTCACATTAATGCTTGAATCCAGGGGGAGTTTTGTGTATTTATGAACGTATCTTAACAGTCACAGATGCATATTAGGTTCCAATGCATAAATCTGAAAACAAAGTTTTGACTTATCATCTCTTTGGATAAGGTTGGTAGTGCATTTCTTCATTTTCAAACCACAACATAGATCTGTTTACCTCATATGCAGTAGATTTAGAAAGAAGAGCAGTACCTTTAGAATTATCAATTTGATAGTGGGGTCATCCTCATAAGCCAGAAAAAGCTCCAGCAGTCGAGAAACCTAAAAATACATCATTTAAGAGATTGAATATCTTCCAGTAATAGTTTGCATCACTTATTTTCTTCATGGAATTCGTGAGAAGATTCAATTAAGGATGCAACGCACCAAAACAAATATTCAGAGCATGCTGTAACAAATCTTGGATCATATCAGAAAATGTATTAAACATATTGATTTCATTTTGCAAGCACTAACACCGAGGAAAAATCCTACAATACTAGACCATGCACCTTCAAAAAATCAGTGTCAAGAATCCTACAATACTGGATCATGCATCTTCAAAATTTTAGAGTCACTTATATTTTCTTAATCAATGTCAACTATTTAACATGCATTAGTATAGAAGGGCACAACCACAGTATACTTTTTATTGCTTGAAAAAATCTACTTATGTTCAAAATGATGTGTCTAACCAATAAAATAATTCCATAAAAACTATTCTGATGTATATGGGTAGCCCCTTGCTAGCATCAAATCCATAGTTCTTTCAAGTCTTCTCAACAGTCACCAATCAACAACCTCAAAGACTCAAATTTTTAACAGAATGAAAATACCATGCATTAAGGTATCTACAGAGCTAATATTCAAATTCATCAATATCGTAGTGTGGGAATAATTATTGTAATATTAACCAAGTCAAAATTTAATGTGCATGCTTCCAGCGCAGACAACACTAAGAGGAAAAGTTTAGAGCAGTGAGTGACTCACTCAGAAAAAAGAAAAACGATTAGTGAACGGCAATTGTGAGCCAAACTCACATGAAAATATCAAATGAAATACCCCTGAAATAATTCCCCGATTTCCCCCACAAAAAATATCAAATGAAAGTTGCATGTTGGATTTATACTTATTTGCAAAAATGTGAGAGTTCCTGTCCTTCCAAAGACACCACATGATGGTAAAAAAAACCCATTTCCATATCCAGTTGCCTGCTAATGAGAGACCTAAACCCATTTCCATATCCACCTCGCTAACCACTAACCCAACTGACCAGCAATGTTCTTGTCCACCACAAATTCAGACATAAAATTCAAATTCTTCAATGGACTCGCCATCAGCAACACATGCAACACTTCCTATTTGAAACAGTTCTCAAAATTATCAGTTGTTACAGTGCGTCCATACATTACTGTCCACACAAATACATTCGGACGAGGGATTTGATTGAGCCATATGATTCTACGGTTTACATAAATGTAATTACCAAGCATCGTCAACTTCCAGAGCAATATAGTACTTAAAAGCTATAATTTTTTAGCACTCTAACTACAATAAAATATAAGACACCTCAGCTAGTGTCCACATAACAAGGGACAGAGAAAACAAGATAATTTAGAAGTGTGCCTTGCATAGCTAAATTCATTACGGAGAGATAGAACATTAGTGGAAGCAACTTGAATAGTGCAGTTCAAGCAAGGTTTCCAAGGGAACCTCAAGGATTAACTTTTGGCTAAGAAGAAAACCTTCGTTGATGTAAAATGAGGTAATTACGCCACATTAAAGCATTTAGAGTTACGACATAAGAGCATTTCAATTAGCATACAAATTCTCAAAAAAAAAAAAAAAAACCATTTAAATGTTAGAAAATGAGAGATAATGCACCAATCCCCACAAGATAATAAAAATTTCCATGATGACCACACCAAACTTTGATGTCAAGAAGCTTCAAAAAAGCCTTCCCTTTAGAGAATACATGATTTGGGGTCTTCCAGCTTCTTGGCATCACTACCATAGAGCCAGGCATTACCCAAGTGCAGCAAAATGCATCCACACCCTATTAATCCATTCACAATGCAGAAGAAGACGAATCGGGATCTGACACAACTACACCCAACTCCAGAATTCATACCTCTTAACTCTACCATTGGAAGGAAGACTAGTCCACACCGACATGTTAAAAAAAAAAACTAGAAGATACCCTCCTTTTACCAACTTCCCGATAAAAGTATATAAAACACCATTTGGCAAATGGTCCATAGTCAATCTCGAAATAAAATGTCAACTAAACACCTTTATCCCTATCACCTATTTCAGATCCACCAATCGTCGTCCTCTTCCAAACATAAATTATCAAGGGATAATAAAAAAAAAACCATCCATTTCTCCTATCGACAATAAAGCCATACTTAAAAATCCCTCCCCAGGTCCACGAACCTGCCTACTATATTCAGCTTCGTACTTATTATCACATAAAGTAAAAGGCCTCCAGAAACTTCCCTTAATAGCCACATCCCCCCACCCAAACATCTTCCCAAAACTTCACTTATCACCTCTTCCTAGCACCACCCCCATTCCTTGGATAAGCTCATCCTTGTGATAAGAAGTTGATCTCCAAGTGTTAGTATCATATGAAGCTACCAGATGCCTTGGAAGCCAACCTTCTACAACACGATCATATTTGACTTTAATGACTTCATTCCATAGGGGTTCCCCTTCAGTACTATATCTCTGCATCCACTTCCATAACAATGCCTTGTTTATTATTTCCAAATGTCAAATGTCAAATGCCCAAACCACCTACTTTCTTAGGCATACACACTAACTTCCAATTTAGAGTAGAACCCTTTATCTTCCTCTCCATCACACTAAACAAAATTTCTAATCAATTTCTTAATTTATGAGAAGGTTCCCACTTGTGGAGGTCGGTGTGTAGATAGGGCCCAACATTAGAGAGAAGAAAATAAAATAAAAGGACATGCAGACGAGTGGCTTTGGGAAGGTCATTACCAGTCTCAATAAGAGAAGGCTTTGGCATCAGAGATCCTAATTCCTAACGCGTGGAAACCTTGGTCAGTTGGTCCCTAAGGAGGCTTGTGTCTTTGCGATTCAATCGGAATATGGAATATGATTATGATAAAAAGGTTGGTCCCTTCATGAGGTTTTGGCTCTAGCAAAGAGAAAAAGATATGACAAAGCTCCCCAAACAAGGCACTACCATGCTCTATTAGTCATGAGTGCTTCATAGTGCCCCAAATGAGGCACTACCACGCTCTAAGACAACCCAAGGTATTTTGAGGCATTGCTAAGATGAAGCTTCTAAAGTCCCAGTTCACATGGTCGTATACCTTCAAAATAAATCTTACACAATAACCATATTTCACCGCTTCTTAGCCACCATAACTCCATCAAGAATTGGCCTATGCTAAACGAAAGCCCCTTTGTTGGTGCTCGGGCTTGGGAAAGGCTTGTTCATCCTCAACTTTGGGGGATGTGGAGGAAGAGAAACAATAGAATCTTTAGAAGCACTCAGAAATCTATGGACAAATATTATCAAAGTGAGTCTGCTTTGGAGTAGTTAATTTGGACAAATTCGGGGATATTAAATTATCCTCCTATATGTTTAATTGGGATTACATTGTCGATAAAATCATCCCTGTTTGTATACCTTTGAGGGGAGGCAGTGCTCTTTTCCTTCCCCTCCCCCCTCTCTTGATTCAATACCATATTTGTTTTTTGTCTAGAAAAACAAACAAAACTTTGTTATGTCTAATTATAGAGCAAGACGATATTCAACCTCCTTGCTATTGTCGTAACAATGACCTTGTACATCCCATGAAAATAGAGTAATGTCTAAAATCTCAATAAAGCATGCTCCTTCAAACATGTAGTCCATTTCTAATCTTCTCATCTAAAGCAAATCAGTTAATTTGTTCGTTGGTTTTTTCATCTTTTTTTTTTTTTTTTTTGGGGGGGGGGAGCAAATTTGTCCATATTTTTTCATTTTCTTAGACTAAGTAGTGGAGTTTTGACAAATCCAAAAAACAGAGACAGCCAAATGAATCTCGATGGAACTTGGTTCGGCTCTGTTTTGTAATTGAGCGATTTTGGCGATTAGAAGAAAATCAGAATAGATGAGTTCAGTCCGGTTGTCCGTTTACCTGCAAAACCAGTCAAGACCGAACCGTGACCAACCTGTTGTTATCTTCTTGAGCTTCCATCCCCAACCTCCATTAGTAATTAGTAAACCACCTCCATCTTTATTGGAAAATTAGATAGTTAGATCTACAACTCTTTATTGTAGGGCTCTCAAAAAATAGATTCTATCTTTTGTTTCCTAACCTTTTTCTTAAGCACCTTAATCTTCTCAAACCTGGTCTAAAGCTTGGATCCACCTTCAACTGACCTTAACCTAGGTTTCATGCGTGCCACAAGTGTGTGTGAAATTGTCCCCAATTCCAGCCTACATCAAATAGTCATTGTTGTACTTCAATAAGCTTTAAAATGGATACACATCACACTATGCAAATGGATATGGTACCATATGCACGGAAAAAATGATTGCACACAAAAATAAACACCAAACACCATTAAAGTTCTTCTGAAAAAATATATCCTCATAACAATGATGCTCGGCATTATAGAACTTAAAAGAACTCTCCCAATGGAATTTAACGAAAATTGATCTTCTGCACTAATTAACTGAAATAATTAAATTGCAGGAAATTAAATAAATTAGAGCTAAAACGAATCTCTAAATGAAGTTTTGTTCATTCAAAGCCAACTACAACAATGGGTCTTAAGCCTTATTTATCACAAAACCAGTTTCCTATTGCAGGCCTGATCCCTGATAATTATAGTAATAAAACAAATATCTGAATTAGAACTTAAGTAAAATTAGTTGTAGAAGTGGCTTGGATACTCATGCTTCCATCAAAACTGATGGTAATTTTTCTTGCCCTATGTTATTTCCATTGTAGTTGAATGTTCAAGAGTGCTCTCAAAATTCCATTCTTCACTTGGGAAACTTCTTCTATAGAAATGTGGGGAATACATAGTTAATTCAGTTCATCCAACATAAAACATCAGTTCATCCAACATTAAACAATCTGTTGCCATGAAGAAGCATAATAAGAAGATAACTATTTCATTTTCAATCAATGATGAATCCACAGTAAGGGAAGGATCTATTCTACATACCATTGGATGTGACAGAGCATTCAATTGACGTGGCCTATTTAATATTAGTGTCCTTATGTATGAATTCTCTTCAACCAAAACCTGTCAAAAGAAGAGTAACACACAAATCATACATTCATACACACCAAATTGAGGGAACTTCGAGTGTTTAAGCAGTGACCACAATTACTAACATAGTCTCCATAAAACAAAGTTTTCATTTAATATGAATTTCTCGGAACAATTAGAATGAAAGCCTCCAACTTTAATAGGTAGAGACAGAAGGGTAGTAGCGGTGGTACGGTACCTGATCTGTGGGGACGTTTGTTGGATTCAGAGAAGCCATTGCGAGCGAGGGAGCTATGAAGAAGACGAAGAAGAGTTCTGAAGCTTCTTATTAATCCAACTTTCTGTTTCAATTTCCCCTCGTCACTATTTTCTATCCATCTACTAGTAGTATATGAGATCCGAGATTTCCAACACTTTTTCCCAAAAGAGAGCTTCAATGTAACACCACCAGTTGTGCTTACTAACTCCACAGGGAAATATTTCGTCCACCTTGCGGCAAGTCTGGCAGTTTAAAAATATGCAGCAACCTTTTCCTCCCCCACTTCTCCATTTCAAACAGAGTGTGACACAGAGAGGGATTTGGGTGAGTTTTGGGCGAGTTGGGTTCGAAGAAATCACGTGATATTTGCAATTCCTCGACTAAATTGAAATCTAAGGGTGTGCTTGGTTGCATAAAATCATATGTCATAGGAATCTGTGAGGGGACGCCTATATTTTAGGCCACCATTTGATTTTGTAATCAATGGTGGAAATGAAATTCTCATAAACATGAATTGATTACAAAATCAAATGGTTGATGTGGAATGATACATTAATTAAATCTAAAATATAAGGGTCCCCTCATGAATTCCCATTGCATGAGATTCCATACAATTAAACACACCATAAGAGTTGCGTTGAGTTCCTCTTTGTGCAAGCTTCAATTTGGGAGCGATATAAATTAATTGATTTTCTAAATTCGGACTCCAAATTCGTGTACACTAAGTGTTCGATAAAATGTCTCTAAGAAAAGGAAGCTTGAGGGAAACTTCGTCTAGTGATGTGCCAATGTCAAATGTGTTAAATGAGGTTGACGACATTTAATAAATTGGTTTCGAATTGTAGTTGATGAGAACCGAATCATGTGTCTTGTCATTTCTTGACAAAAACATTGCATGTTTACACCATGTGTGGCTCATGGCACACTCCCATTACGATCACTTAAAAGGTAAAACTTGTTAGAAATATCATTGATTCAACTAGATTGTAAAATCTTTTATCAATGGAAGTGGGCCTCTCGAATCAAGACGTGGTGAATGCCCTCATTGAGCGGTGGTGGGACACAGTTTATATATTTCACTTTTTGGGCTTTGAAATCGGCTTCATAATTCCTCTGAGACAAAATGGAGTGGTTCCCCTCCTGATGATGATTGGCTATATACTCCTAGCATAATATATGTTTACTTTCTTACTCTATTGAGAGTGACATTTACGAGGGGAGTTGTCTGAAGTTACTTAGTTAAGAAACTTTTGTCTAATTGAAACTTTGCCAATTAGGGGTGGGCACAGAACGGGATGAGACGAGACGAACCTCATTCCATCCCATCGGGATGGGATGGACCTCGTCCCATCCCAAACGGGTTCAGAACGGGGCATGATGAGCATGTACTAAATTTTGGATTGAAATTTTAACATGCAAGATTGAAAATTTTGAATTTATCAAATACACAACTCTAAGAACAACTATATATCTTTAAGCCAATGATTGTTATTTCCCCATTTCATTAACTTTTACTTCTCTTTTTATTAGAATCACTATTGAAGTTTGTACATTGCTAATGAAAATGATCAATGAGTTTGTGATATTCACGTAATTATTACATAATATATCCCTTAATTTATATATGTTAGTGTTTCAATTATTATATTTTATTCTAATTATTTCGTTTTCATGTCTTTGTAGGAATTTATGCGAAAACGATGAAATCGCATTAAGGCGACAATTTGAGGAATGATCAATTGATTGATTCTAGTGGTGGTACAAAGTAACGGGTCACATATCTAAACCTTACCCAAATAAGCCAAATTCACCTATTACCTAAGCCCAAGTCCGAAAGTTAACCTAATGCCCAAACCCAACCTAGGAGAATAGAGAAAACCTATTTAGAATCTAGATCTCTCTTTTGGTTGTTTTTGGCTTTGCTCCTTATCTCTTTTTCCAGCCACCATGCCTCTCCTTTCCTCTCCTCCTTGGCAGAGACATAGAGACTTTCGTCTCTCGCCACTAACCAACCACCATCACAAGTAGCGCAACCACCGCACACACCGCCCCTATTTCTCTCTCTATCTCCTCCCTGTTCCACCACACCGCCGAGCACCACCATCAGCCGCCACCTCGCCTACCTCCCTCACCCATCTCTCTCTTCCTTCCTGTTTCCCTTTCTCTCGACCACCGTCGCACACCACGTCGCGACAAAAAATAGAGCGACTCTCTGTCCTCCTTCGTCTTCTTCCTCCTTCACGTCACTTCGTCTCTCTGTTCTTCCCTCTCTCTCTTTTCTCTCTCTCGCAGGTGAACCGAAACGAAACAACAGCAGCGGCGCAGAGCGGAGCTCGCTGGAGACGAAGAACGTGACCTTTCTGGTTGGAGAAAAGTGTTTTTGAATCAGTTTTTGTTATTTGCACCCTGGACACTTTCTCTTTGTACCACCACAGTACACTTACAACCCTTCGCATCGCGTGTTCGTGCAGGAATTGATGGATTCCACCTATACCAGTGTTGTGATGTCATCCACCATGATCTTCTAGACCTCGCGCCGAGGCGAAGATGAAACCACAGGGTTTCCTAGAGTTTGTTGTATTTGAATTTATTGTTTTCTATATGCTTGACCGTTAAACACAGTTGATTTCTGAATTTCAATAATTTGCTTTCACCGATTATATCCGGAATAATTATCTAGACTAATCGGTAGTTAGAAGTTCCCTTTATTGATATTCAAAGTCTGCTTTAATCAATTAATCTGAATATGTGATTGTGTGTGCCGTAAGAATACATGCAATGCTAGGAGTTTAGAATTAATTAAAATAAACATGTGATTGTGTGTGCCGTAAGAAGACGTGCAATGCTAGGGGTTTATGCCTTTGCTGAAATCAATTGCAAATGTAGATTAATCTTTAGATTAGTCGTGTTGATTCTTGAAAACAATAATTTAGATTACACGAATCTCGAATAACCTGTGGTGGATTCGATGTCTCAGTCCGCTCTCTTATCATCTTATCATTTTAATTTTAGTTGTCCATTTAGTTCTTTTAATTTAATAATTTTCATCTGCTACAACCCCAAACTCTAAATTAATTTAAATAAGTCTTAGAATTCGACAGTCTCGTCAATCCTCGTGGGATCGACCCGTATTTGCCACTGTCTACTAGTTAGACAGTCGTGCACTTGCGGTATTACAAGTAGGGTTTATTAAATTATTAATTTAGGTTAATAAAAACTCCATCAAGTTTTTGAAAACTAAAAAAATTCACACTTAAGCTCTTATGTGTGTAATCACCTGCAAAAAAATAAAATAAAAAAATATTCAAACTCAAGCAAATAAAACAAATAAGAAAGTGACTCGTAACACTGTTCCTAAAAAGAAAATTAAACCTAATTTATAAACTAGCAAAAACAACCCTAGATTTCGATTGTACCGTTACAATCCCCTGCAACGGCGCCAAAAACTGCATTGAGTGGTGGTGGGACACAGTTTATATATTTCACTTTTGGGGCTTTGAAATCGGCTTCATGATTCCTCTGAGACAAAATGGAGCGGTTTCCCTCCTTATGATGATTGGCTATATACTCCTAGCGTAATATATGCTTACTTTCTTACTCTATTGAGAGTGACATTTACGAGGGGAGTTGTCTGAAGTTGACTTGGTTAAGAAACTTTTGTCTAATTGAAACTTTGCCAATTAGGGGTGGGCATAGAACGGGATGGGACGAGACAAACCTCATCCCTATCCCATCCCATTTGTTCGGGATCGGGATGGGATAGACCTTGTCCCATCCCAAACGGGTTCAGGACGGGACGTGATGAGCATGTACTAAATTTTGGATTGAAAATTTAACATGCAAGATTGAAAATTTTGGATTTATCAAATACACAACTCTAAGAACAACTATATAACTTTAAGCCATTGATTGTTATTTCCCCATTTCATTAGCTTTTACTCCTCTTTTTTTGAGAACCACTATTGAAGTTTGTACATTGCTAATGAAAATGATCAATGAGTTTGTTATTTAAAAACTGCGAGGAGCACACATTGTTGTTGTCAAGAATTAGGAAAATGAAAAAAGAAGGGAGAGAGTTTGAGTTAGATTCATTATCTAGGTAAGTCACATGGAAGCTTGTGATAATAAAATAGTCATGTCAATAAATAAAACAACAAATAAAATAGTCATGTCAACAAATAGTTTCATACTACGTAGTTCATTTTAAATATTAAAAAAAAAATTGGGTTCGAGACGGGACGGGATGGGCGAAATTGAAAATCTTCATCCAAATCCCATCACACTCTAGATCGGAACGGGACAGGATCATGATGGGATTGATCAATCCCAATAGGACCCAAAAAAAACTTGGATAAGACGAAACGAAATTGGGATCGCGGGATGGAATGCCCACCCCTATTGTTCGTGGCTTCTTCTTCATCTACATAAGGTACATGTATTTTCCTAACTCACGCTCAATTGTTCTAGTTAGATGGTTGCATCCTTTACATGATGTGTTCAAGATCAATATGTGGGATTGGTGCCGGTATATCATGACTACATTATTCGATGCGTTGGATGCAACATTGAGGAGAACAAAAAAAGAATTTGATGGAATTTTGGCAAATGTTCGAGGTAGAACCTAATTTCAAATTAATTTAATTATTATTTTTATCACTATTATTATTAATTTAGACTTAAACTTATAGTGTTTGTTTATCAACGTAATAAACTTTAGACTTAGGATTTTAGAATAAAGTTTAATTTATCAAAATAATGGAGTTTAGACTTAAGAGTTTTAGACTAAAGTTTTATTTATCAAAATAATCGAGTTTAGACTTAGGGTTTAGATTAAAGTTTTATTATTTTTTATTATTGATTTATATAGTTTACATTATACTTCAAATGCTATTTTATTTGTGCAGACATGATTTTATAAGCATTGTTTTGTGTGCACAAAAATTGCGATACATTTATCCTGGGGCAAGGAAATTGGACAAGACACAATTAGAGAAGCTTGAAGATCAAGTTCAATAGAATATTGGTGGTTGCACGCAGTGCAAATGAGTTTTTTACTCTTTATACCATTATTTGGATTCCTTATATAAAGAGTGCAACAGTTGCTAATATTGAATGCCTCCTAGAGGCGGGATATACAACTTCGGAGATTGCAAATGCTATTGGAATTCAAGAACAGCCGACGCAGCCAACAGATGACATAATCTCAGGGGCCAAGAGTGGTCTTTCCGACGACATGCTATATGACAATATCCGCCCGGAACATCACATTGTGGCAAGATCGCACGACGACTTTGGGGATGCTCAATTGGGACATCCTGGACCAGAGACTCGAGCTGCATTAGCAGGGGAATTAGGAGTGGCTTCGCCCCAACCAGCTCACGGCCCAACACAGAATGCGCTCACCACTAGTCAAAGCCCTGAGTCAGATCACGGTCTCAGCCAGTCCACGGCTCTGGGCACTCCTCGGGTCCAGCTTGATCACGTCCCCACTCGAACAGGACAGCAGTCAGACCTCAGCCCACGCCTGAGCACGGCCTGCCCACGGCTTCCCAGTCCAAGACCCCAGCCTCTCCATGGCCCCAACCCAGGGGACGTGCTACCTCAGACAGCACGCGTCTTGCTCGCCGTTGGTGATTCTTTAGTGACGCAAAAAAAATCGAGTGAAATGATACAGGAAGTAGAGGCTGCCACGGTAAAGCCGACGGTGATGGAACGTTTGACAGAGGTTATGGCCAAGCGCGCTCAATCCGCGGTAACTGGTAATTTTTCAATGCCCGCGGCAGCCAGAAACGACGAGGACGAGAGTTTGATTGAAGTCGCCATCCAGTTGTTTGAGCAGAACCATGTTTTGCGATCTATGACCACTACTACACTTGATAGCGCCACAGATGATGGTGACGAGGCTGCGTCGGAATCGGAGTTGGGGCCGGAATCACATGCTATTAATGATATAAATTTGGGAGCGCAGTCCGATAAGGATCTAGTCAAACCGACGGTCCTTCCGGGCAAGCGTCGTAAGACTAAGAGGGGTAAATCTTCCTCCCGCGCTTAAGATGATGGAAAATTTTATGTTTTGGAATGCACGTGGGATTGGTAATAAGGGCACAAGGAGGAGGATAAAAAATATGGTTGTGGATCATAGAGTCAGAATCTTTCATTGCCAGCATTGGTGTTATGTTGGCTTTATGTATTATGGTTTTCGGATGCGGCCCAATTTTTTGTTTTGATTATATCACGGGTAAAGTCATCATGTACCCCCGTATTGATTGTAAATCAATTTTTTGATAAGTAATAAAGGTCTGGCATTCCAGAGGTGCCCCTAAAAAAAAAAAAAAAAAAAATATTGAAGAGTACTACCTCACTCACCATATCTACTCGACACATGATATTCCGTTCGTTTCGGTGGTAAATATTAATTCAATAAATTATTTGAAATTCACATTATTATTATTTTGTTTTTTAACCATGCAATCGTACGTGAAACCCAACCACCCCAATTTGCAAAAATACACCTCATTCTTGCAATACAGGTTGTGAGATTTTTGTCTAAAATCACTGAACTTCATACAAGATATTACATCAATCTCAAATCTGTAGTGCAAGATTTATGTATCTTTCGCCATTTGGGTGAAATCGATACAACCCAAGTTTGAATTAGTGTCCCATTTTTAGATTAAAACTTTCTGTGGTTGAAAAGGAGAAAGGTTTACCATTTATAGAGTCCTTGAATAATAGAGATGTGTATTTATCAAGCCCAAGAAGTATAGATGAGATTAGGATTACAAATACAATGAAATAAAAAGAGATAATTGTACTTGGTGTAGTAACCGTGGTAAAGAATTTCTACAAATTTTCTCTCAATTTCTCTCCTAAATCACAACACTAGGGTACAAGTCCTAAACAAGGATTTGCCAAAACAGACACATCTATTAGCTCCTGTATCAGCCTACCAACCATCATTCACCTTAATAGAATTTAACCTTTGTTAACATAAGCCACAAGTGCCTCCTTGATTACAGTTGGCCTATGGTGCTGACTTAAACATGTTCCTGCATTTCTTAGCAAAATGTCATTTCTTAACACATTTAAAACAAATAATTTCATACGCATCAACATGCATTTCCTATCCGGTACATTTTTAGCTTCCATGATATGTCAAAAATGACAATAGGGTGAAAGGAGCAAGGTACATGAAAATGTTCTGAATCTCTGAGACTCGTTGATCTTGAACACAATAGATACATAGGGAAAGAAGCAATAGAGAGTGTAACAGTCTTGCATCAACCATGTACATATTGACTGAGTATAATTTTAGCTTCCACGATATGTCGAAAACGAGAATGGTGAAAGCAGCAAGGGAACATGAAAATGTTCTGACCTCTGAGACTCCCTGATCTCGAACACAATAGATACATAAGGGAAGAAGCCATTTGGGGAGTACTTCCCCGTATTGAAGCTTATTCTGTATATCCCTGGATCCACATTGTCCACTATGCCCATTAGCTGGCCGCTTCGTCCATCGGTGTTGGTGATTGAAGAACCCTGAAATACCCAACCCCCTGACTGTGGTTCCGGGAATGTTGGACGTGGTTGAGCACCCTTCCATTTCTCTAATTGTACCTCAATGCCCGCAGCTGGAGATCCACGTGAGACATCCAAGACATGAGTAGTGATGGGAGGACGACTCCTACTTGGAGCCTGAGATACTTTATTAGAAGGATGTTCGGAAGAAGCAGTCACATGTCCTCCAATTACACTCACACGATCTTCTACAAGGAAAAGAAATTATACTTCACGTGCGTATAAAATTTTAAGGTTTGTCAGTAATCACTTTTGTTAACGTCATATGCAGAGTATGACCACCACTTTCACACGCACAGAGACAGAAAAGGGGGTAGCTACTAGCAGCTTAAGCAACTACTGACAATAGATGGGTTGGAGTTGAGAAACAAACGAAAGTTATGAGTCCTGAATGCTACAACTCTGAGAAATGACTACAATTTTTATTTTTATTTGTATATTTTTATTTTAAAAAATCTTACGAAGTTATCACCCTTGGTGGTACATGTGTTTATATTTATATATAATCGTCCACACTGACAATCCACCCTTTTCCAAATGGTGATTTTAGTAAATAACCAAATATAGCACTTGGGCTAAGTGTCAAGTTGGTTATTTTTCTTACATCTCATCCACCAAAGCCCATGTATCATTTATGCCCCTAAAATAAAGAGCCTTGAATGCTAGAATAAAAACACCTATACCTAATAAGATTAAGTGAATACCCGAAATGGTGCTCATCTTGTTTTTCTCTTTCCATACATAACTATATACTTGCATAAAATGAAGCAGCACCAGTTTTCCTTGGGTTCTGTTTGGTTTGGGAAAAACTGATCTCTGAAAACAGGTGGAACAAAAATAAAAAAACAAAGAGACGGGAGAGGAGACAAAGAGGGAAATAGAAGGGATAACATGAGGTTGACCTAACAAATTTTTTTTCTTTAAATTGTAGAGACAATTTCTTTTACTACAAACAGTACCTCCTGCTTTAGTTGCAATGCTGACAGGGCACTCACTAATGATTGAGGAAGATGCCTTTGCTTCAAAGAGCTTGGCTAGACGTAATTCAGTTATTTTCATCTGCTCTTGTGCTGCAATCTCAAACTCAACTATAGGCCTGTTGGAGTACCTTTTCTGTAAAAGAGCCATCAAACATAACTAGTGTGATGACCTCGTAAAAAATCCATTAGAGAAAACAGATGTAAAGATGTGAAGAAGTGGAGCAATTGTATGTATTATGAAGTTTTTTAAATCCCAAAACTCCACCTGAGGAGCACTGCTCCAAGTTGAAAGTATAACCAAGAGAGCCCTCAAAAAGTGATGGGATTTACACAAACAAAAGAACGCTGCAAATGGGAACAGAAGAAACATAAATATTTAATTTTCGAAGACAACCCCCCTGAGCAAGCAAAGTATTTCAGGGTTTTTCCTCTTTACTCCAACTATGGTATACGTGTTTTTAGACAACAGGATGAAACATTATTGAAAGATAATGGAATACAAACATAAAAGTTATTGATCCAAGGGAAATGATCCCAATTTACAAAAAATCTTCAAAGTAGACCCCTCTAGACTATGATGCCTCATGCAACAATACCATTAGATAGCAATGATCTCAATCCAGACCTACTCGACCCTTGTTTACTCCTATTATAACCCTTATGTATATACTTATGTACATGAGAACTAATAGAAAGTTGGACAGTCTGACTAAAAGACCAAAAGGACTGATTTTAGTATATCTCTAAACTGGCACTTAAGTATACAAATATAACAACAAAGACGTACCTGATCTAATAGGATAACTGATCCAGTAAGAATACAAACACCAATATGTGATTTGACAAAATAAATAAAACAAGTATACATCTTACCTTCAATTCTGTAAGTATTTCAAGAGTACTCCTCCCAGACGCGCATATGAGAAAAACAAAGCCAAACTTTTGCCTATACTGAGCATTCCACTCCAATAGTTCCTGCACAGCAACATGGTGAAATCATATCCTTTAAATCCATCAAATAGCTCCACAAAAGAAATAACTAAAGGAAATGTAATAAATTTACGATTTTATGCAAGGATGATCGACATCGTAAGGAGATCATCCTCACCAAAAGGATATCATTTATTAGTTTTTATCAGTATATAGCTTCTATTTGTGTAAAATACCTGTAAACTAGAATGAGTTGCAGTTGCTAATGCTGTTGATTGTTCTCCTCTGCTCCACCTATTTCCGAAACAGAAAAAAAAAAAAAAAAATTCAAATGCTATGAGGGAAGAAACACCCAATAATCCCAAATATGATTACTAAATTCTATATTCATCCATCACGCTAAGAATAAAGTCCGATTTCAATTTCTCTTAGAATAGGTTAAGATTGTAAATTTTTTTATCCCAATTACTACAAAATAAGATTTATTGGAAATCGTTAAGTTAATTACAATATATAACAAATGAAAAAAAAATAACCCTCTTAACTTTGCACTTGTTTCAGTTTTCTGATTAGAAGAAGAAGTATCTCCGATCTGAGGATGAGCAGCAAATGCTTCGAGCCAACCATTCACGTCAACCTACAAGATAATGAACAGAAAAAAAAAAGAATTTAATCATAAAATCGATCGGGAGAGAAATGGAAATCAAAACCAAAGAGAGAGCGGTATGATCACCTTGTTGAACCAGATGTGTCGGGCAGCTTGTAGGGCTTGATCTAAGTTGAGGAAAGGAGAAGAGAGAAGCATCTCTTTAGCAAATTGGCTACTCCCACAGCAAGACAGATAATCTTTCTCATCCATTTTACTCGATCGCGTCTCAGCTTTCTCTCTCGATCGAGCTCTCACCAACACTACAGCTTGTTAGTGCACGCACTATCTTGTATAAACTAGCTTTCAAGCGCACGCCTTAGCACGCCCAAGTCTGCTTTCATCAAAAGGAAACGGCTTTTTAACACCACCACTTTTACTATTATTATTAGATATTGTTGCTCATCTCTTTTTGGGATGTGTCTAAGAAAACTACTATTATATGGCACAAAAACATGTTTTCCAAACTTTTTGACCTAAACAATTTGGACACTAACCCAACTCACACTCGCAAGAGCGTCTCCATGCGATATCTTCCCTCTCAAGCTCGTTGAAATGATGCCAAATGTTGGCGTACATTGTCCTCTGTCAACTATGTCGACTTCTTTCCCTCTCTTCTACTTCTTCGCATTCATTTGAAGGAATCTGGGTAAAGTTCCTATGTGGAAATGGATGAATTTAATGAAAGTGATGATGGTATGGTTGAAGAAGATAATGTTGGACTTGAGGGTTTTTTGTTTGACAGTGATCGTTATGTTTATTTTACATTTTTTTAGTTGATATGGCTAGTTTGATAATATGATGGTATGGTTGAAGATGATAATGTTGGAGTTGAAGGTGCTTTTGTTTGACAATGATTGTTTATGTTTATTTACAATTTTTTTATATGGTTAGTTTGATAATTTTGGTTGTTGTTATTGTTTGTCGATTTTACTTATAAGTTAATAATTATTTTGTGCATAGGTTCTTCTCATTGATGTAATAAATTTTGAGATAGCTACAAGTGATATTGAGAACCGGACACACTTTAATCGTATTTGGAATAGACCAACTTTCTAGAGGTAATCGTTGCCTTAATTATTTTTCTTCATTACCTTTCTTAATATATGGTTTTAATTATACTTTGTTCGATTTACTTAATGTAGAAGGATGATGATGCAGATGGCAAGGTCGATACAAATGTTGAAACCAATGAGGAAAGAGGACTGTAAAAAATAGCCGACGATGACAACTTATTTCTTACGGAAGAGGTAAGTTTAATTCTTCTATAATCATTTTTCACAAGTTTATTGATTTTTGTAACAAGTTTATTAGTATTCCTAATTTGAGTTTTTTTTTTAGGTATTCTCATCAAGGCCAGCTTGGATAGCTTGATGCCAAAGTGTTGATATAGAAAATAACCTAGTTTTCATTATCATTAAATCCGAACTCACTGATCACAAACGTAAAGGAATTATCCATTTGGAATGTGAGAGGGGAGGGAAGCCCAAAAAAAATCAAATGCAAAAAATGAAGTTTCATAATACTTGATCAAGCGATACAAAGAAGTATAGGTGCCCATTTCAATTGAGAGGGGTGCCACAAGGTAATTATTATTGGAAGCTGCAAGTGACATGTGGAACCCACAATCATCCTGGGGAAAAAATCGCTTCTTGGCCGTTCCTTTGCTGGCAAACTGAACAAGGCGAAGATCGAATATTTGCATAATATGTGAATGTCGGGTGTCGCCCCTCGCTTCATCTTGGCCGGTTTGAAAGAGATGTTTCGCAACAATATCTCATATATGAAGATTGTTTACAATGCCACCAATCACCTAAAGTCGCTTCAGATGAAAGGCATAATGGTGTTGCAACACACTATGCACTTGTTGAGCGAAAATAATTACATTGAGTGGCATACTGTGGATGAAGACAATTGAGTCGGCAATATTTTTGGGCGCAGTATGAGTCAATTCAACTAGCGAAGTGTTTCCCATCAGTGATGCTTATGGATTACACTTACAAAAACAATTGCTATCAGACGCCACTATTTGAAATTGTGGATGTCACATCGAATGACAAGACTTTCAATGTTGCATACTATTTTATGTCTTTTGAGAAGCAAGAGTCCTACGCCTGGGCATTGGAAAAACTATTAGGGATTCGAGCCACCCAATTTGCCGACCGTGTTTGTTATTAACAAAGATTTGGGTTTGATCAAAGCCATTGAGCGGATCTTCCCTAGAGCAAGGAGATTGTTGTGCAAGTGGTACATAAATACAAATGTTCTGAAGAATTGCAAACAACACTTTGAGGATAATGGAATAAGGGCACTGTTAAGTTTGAGAAAAGATAGGCATCACACCTAAAGTGTTTGAATTATTTGCGGACAGTATCCGCATAAAGAGTACTTTGTGAATGCATGGACCGACACATTCATGCATTTTGGCCAACGGGTCACGTTGAAGGCGCATACTCCAAGTTAAAGAAAATGTTGAAAATTTCACAATATATTTTTTAATGCATGGACACAAATGCATGACATGGTCCAAGTCCAACTAATAAAGATTAAAGCGTTATTTGAACAGAGTTTGACGAAGGCCAAGAATGAGCATTGATCACATTTTTTAGAAAAAATCATGGGTCCGCGTCGTACAAGACTCTCAATTTGATGTTATTGGAAATTCGGAGGTCTAAATCTGAATTTGTGGGCAATGTCCCTGTCAAGTGTCGATGTGTGATTCGAGCCACTCATGGGTTGCCTTGTGGTCATGTAATAGCATAGTATTTTACTCATACTAGACAACTTTCATTGGCCACCTTAGACAAGTATTGGATGCAACTTGGCAAAACACCTATTGATGAAAGTGCGTATGTGATTATAAGGTCGGGATCCTGGGACTCAAAATTTTAACTCAAAATCCAACTCAAACAATAGGCTCTTAGATTGGTTTTGATCCAACGGATGACAATGATAATAAATAATGAGTTGGTTTAACCAATTAAAAATGACAACTAGTTATAATGATTGATTTTGTTTCCTAAAAAATATTTACATAAACATAATGCTCCAATTTTTTCTCTTTCTTTTCCAGCTTCTCTCCTTTTATCCCTTAGTAAAAGTACGAATCAATTGCTAAGTAATCTAAAGTTCTAATTACAACACTTAGATTTAACCTAAATTGTTATTTGTGTTAATTATATTGTTATCTTCTTTATTTTTTAAGTAGTCTATGTCTTTCTTAGAGTCTATAATCAATGTCTTTAGAGACTTTAGAATTTATGATAAACCAAGAACTTCCGGAAGAAAAATAATTTAGAAGAACTCAATTGAAGAATTTAGCACAAGATATAAAATTGCAATGAACTTTATGGAGAAATTGCAACGAACTTGGTATATATAAAACATACAGAAGTTTTGGAACATCTAAAGTAAGAGCAGTTGGGTATCTTGCAAAAAAGAAGAAGAGCATGAAAACTAAGAAATAGAAACATATCATGACTAAAAAAGAGATCATAAATTTTTTATAATATATATTCGTTTAGGAAACAAAATTAATTGGATTGGCTCAACTATACCTAGTTGCCTTTTTTTAATTGGTTAAGCCTACTAATTATTTATTATCATTTTTATCCATCGGATCAAAACCAATCTGAGAGCCTATTATTTGGGTTGAATTTTGAGTCAAAAAATTTTAGTCCCAAGATCCCGACCCAAGATTATAAACCCAGTGATCGATGCCATTAAGCAAAGGTTTAATGAATCCACTCCTGATCAGCAGGAAGTTTCCATCTTACTTATGATGCATGATGATACATCAAAATAGACCGATCATCATAGCCGTACACATGGCATAGAGACTCATCACGAGAATATAATGTCCATTCTATTGGGCCAGCTTATAAAGCCTAGGAAGAATAAAACCAATTACAAAGGTCCAGACAAGGCCTGCCAATGAGGAGACGTAAACAGGGCCCGAATCCAGGCCTGACACGATTTCTCACATAAAGAAGTGAAATATTGCACCGAAAAAGAGTTGTGGAGAGAGTTACGCATCCATGGAAGTAATTAAGGAGAAGACTGTTACGAGAAACATCTCCTTCCGTTGCACCTCACATGCTTAAGTTACACAGAGAGTTAACCACGACCATTATAAAAGGTAAAGGGAATATTCAACAAATGTATGCAACTTTAACTGAGTTTGGTCCATATTTACTTTCTTCTTCCAACAGAGTTACTGACTTAAGCATCGGAGTGCCTTCGGCCACCAAAAAGGAGATCATTGGCAGTCTAACGATTGTTTTGCATGTCAAACTCACAGGAAGACGATTTTTTCATGCATCAGTTTGGCGTTGTATGTGGGGAACGACAAGTTTTCTTTCTAAAAAAAAATCCACAGTGACAAAGCTCACCATAACCTGATAGAAAATTAACAAGCCGTAGGAGCAAATGACGCATTCCGCAAATCCTCAACCCAATGACGATCATGACAACTCTCCTATTGACAACAATGCATCACCGATAGCTCGTGAAGAAGGAGTAGCCCGGATCATCAGACCAATAGCACCCGAGAATGCGGATCTGCAGCACGCAGTAGCCCAGACAACCCAAGCATCCGGCGGCGCTGCCACAGACCCTCGGGTGGACCTACTCATGGCCTAGATGAACTACATGACAAAGATGCTAGAAAAAATCACCCAGAAGCGCATTCAGCCAGCTGACTCTGTTCAGGCACCGCCCCAATAAAATTTCGCTGACCGAACTCAAGGAAGCAACAAAGCCCCAACAGAACCTCAATAGGGAAACTTCGAAAGCAGCGAGCTCCCCCAGGACAAGACCCCACAGTATTGTGGAACTCTTGCTGAAATCCCGTTCAGAATTGGAGTCACAGATCCCTACATACTATACGAGTTAGCCAAGCCGCCATTATCCGATGCACTCATGAAAAAGGCGATGCCAAAAAAGTTCACTCCGCCAAAGTTCAAGGTGTACGACGGTACCACCGACCCAACAAATCACCTAAACATTTCCATCATGTGTGGCCCTAAAGGAAACCACATAGTCGATCATGTGTAGAACATTCCCAATCAGCCTCACTTCCACAACGATAAATTTGTTCAATAGCCTACCACTGAGATCGATAAACTCCTTCCAGGTTTTAGCCATAGCTTTTATCACCAGTTTCATTGGGAGCCAGCGGATGAGTAAAGGACCCCACTACTCCTACACATCAGACAGAAGCCTAAAGAAACAATACAGGAATATGTCACTCGCTTCACCAACGAATTGACAATGATTGATGGATGTAGCAACGACACAACCACTGCAACTTTCGTCGCCGGACTAAAGAGAGGCCCCTTCTTTGATGCCCTCCAAAATGCATGGCAGTCCTGCTAAAAATAGCACAAAAACACATATCCCTTTAGGAGATGAAAGCTTCAAGGAGGAAGAATGAACATGAAAGGGAGAACGATTACAGGAAACAAGAAAGAAGAAATAAGGCAAGATGATGGACCACGGAAGATAGCAGTCATTCAAAGAAACATTGAAACGACGAAAGAACCGAGTCCAACCAGCGGGAACCCAGAAAGTCACAATTGGCACGGCCCAGCCATAAGCAAATATCCAGTGTAGTGAAAAATGAGTAAAAGTTGTACACAACCCTAAAGACAAGCTAGACCAACATCCTGAAACACATGGCAAATTGGGAGAACATCAACTGGCCACCCAGGATGAAAGGATATCCAAAAGGACTAGACAAAAATAGGTACCTCTCTTTTCAAAAGGATCACAAACATGATACCGATGACTGCTACAAGCTGAAAAAAGAAATCAAACATTGGGTCCAAAGATGACGACTCGATGAATTCATCGGAATACCAGACAAACAATTCAAAGGAAAAGAAAAAGCAGATATCGCCGCCATAGGATCAAAAGAACGATCCAAGGATCTAATATATGCTCTACACCACATCTACCCTAGCAAAGAAACATTTCCCACTCAAGCAGATATATATCGAAGCGGAAAGATCAAAGCCCTGAAAACGGTTGCATGGACCAACTCAAGGACTCTACTTGCGGATACAAATCCAACCAAAGTTAGTTATAAAGGAATTAGCGACGACAAACTCTATCAAGATTTAGCTAGCGACGGCAAAGAAGGTCATAAATTAAAAAAGAAGTAGCAACAAAGGCAAGAAACACCAACGCGGCGATAGACATCAACCACGCAATGATAAAAGAAAAATCGTTCCACAATGTAACGTAACTGCTCCAGAAAAACGACCGCCAGAAATGGTCGGGACATCCAAATAGGAGAATCAATAAAGTTTCAATTTCGGAATCAATATCCCACGAAGACGAACAACTTCAAAGCGAAGCTATACGAAACAATCGGCGTATAAATCCAAAAGGAATAAGGACGCAAGTCGGATATATACAGTAAACTTCTGGTCTGATCAACCAAAGAAGTAAAAGTTGGACGAACAAGTCAACTAAGTAAAATGACTTCGGGTCGACTAGAGCGTCGAATCAACTTAACCAAAGTGGACGAACGTGTCAACTTAACATAAAACTTTGAGTCGATTGAAACATCGAGTTAACGAAGTAAAACGACTTCGAATCAACTGAAACATCGAGTTAACGAAGTAAAAATTGAACGAACGAGTCAACTAAGTAAAACGACTTCTGGTCGACTAGATCATCGAACCAACGAAGCCAAAGTGGAAGAATGAGTCAACCTAACATAAAAACTTTGAATCGATTGAAACATCGAGTTAACGAAGTAAAAGTTGGACGAATGAGTCAACTAAGTAAAACGACTTCGAATCGACTGAAATGTCGAGTTAACACCCGAGTAAACTAAACACAAAAACTTCAGGTCGACTGAGGTGTCGAATTAACAAAGTAGACTTCGAGGTGACTAAAGCTTCGAACCAACGAAGCCAAAGTAAAAAACTTTGAGTCGACTGAAACGTCGAGTTAACGAAGTAGAAAATGAACAAATCAAGTAAAAAGACAATTTTGAACCGACTGAAACATCGAGTTAACGAAGTAAAGGTTGAGTGAATAATTCAACGAAGTAAAAGCAACTTCGAGACAACATAATCAACAAACCAACTCGAAGGAGACAGATTCTGTTTTTTAACTAACATACTAGATCAACAAAGTAGAAGACAAGCAGACAAAACATTTTTTTACAAAAGCTTCGAGACGACAAACACAAGGTTGAGACATACGTACTAAAGCATAGGAAAATTCAAAACAGCAAATGACTGCTAAGGATACAGCTGTCTAAATCAAAGCTCGAATAAAAATCATTATGACAACAATAGACGAACGAAGTCAACAAGAAAAATAAAGGAGAAAACTCATGTCCTTCATTCAAATTCTATTCTATTACATTTGAAGTTAACGATAGAAGATTAAGGGGAAAGATTTATAACATCCTCAGCGGGAAGAAAAGCATCAACATGGACTATTTTTTCAAGAGGAGAAGGTGGCGGCTCTTCAGCTATTGGATCATTCGAAGGGTCTCCATCACCCTCTTCATCCTCGAAGGTCCGATAGACAAGATGACGACATTGAGACAAGTCAACGCCAAGCTCACTTCTAGCCACGATAAGTTGGCCCTCAGCAGTAGTGTGCATCAGAGGAATCAGCCTTGACCTCATCAAGCGAAGCCAATAATTGCTCCACCCATTTTTTCAGCGATGTCATAATTTTTAGAATGCTCGATCATGGCATGCGCGGCTTCATCATGAAGTGTCTTATCGGTGGAAAGCTTTTTCTCCACATCATGCAAACATGCATGAATGTCGTCTAAATCAACTCTCAAAGACTCATGCGCAGCTACAGACCGATCCTGTGCACCCTCCACCTCGGCCAACGAAGTTTGAGCAACCTCAGCCATTTTAATCCATTCAGAGGATCGTGCTTTTAACGTGTCATATTGATAATGAACATGAGAAAATACCAATAGCAGCACAAAGATCTTTCTCTCTAGAGAAATCACAAGATTGTGCTTGACCTGATGACCCAAACCAATCACCCATGCATAGGAAAGTTGGGTCATCCCGTCCATTACAAGCCTAACACCATCCTCAAGATGAAGGCTCGGATCCAGCACGGGCATCGAAGACCTCTCCACCTACCGTCTGTGTCATTCATTAATCAGCTTACGCACCATCTTACATGCTAAGCCAGGAAAATTAGCAAAACTTCCCGTCCAATTTGACTCGAATCTCTTTAGGAGTAGGTTCCTTCCAACTGATCCGCAAATATAGAACGCAAGGATTCGGTAGTATGGAGGAACCACCACCCACAACCGGGAAAGAAGAAGGAACGACAAATGAACCATCCTTACCCTCTCGTTGCTCAGCAGAAACGAAACGTATGCCAGTCCCAACAAGAGTAGAAGACCCCAAACATGCGCTATAAAAGGTGGGACCTCCACCCCTTCATCAATAGAAGGGGAAGAAGAACGAGGAGATTGCGCCTCGAAAACTCGATCACGATTCCCAAACTCCTTAGACTAGACAACAGCTAGCTGGAACATCTTGTCATCTAAGGACCGAGGATCCTTATTAGAACACTTAGCAGCATCAAGGCCGCCATAAACAGAGAGGAGCCGCTTTTCACCATCGTCCAGCGGGCGAATGGTATCTCTCCCACTTCTCTCCAATGCCAACTTCATATCTTCCGCCTCCTGTAGAGAGCAACAGTCTTCCCTCGAATGTTTTCTATCAATAGAACATGAGTAAAGAGAAGTATGACGAACAGAGTCAATAAGTCGTTTCTTCTCCGAAACACTTATTTCCGAAACAGAAAAAAGAAATCTCAATTTCTATGAGGGAAGAAACATCCAATAATCCCAAATATGATTACTGAATTATGTCTTCATCCGTCATGGTAAGAATAAAGTCTGATCTCAATTTCTCTTAGATTAGGTTAAGATTGTAAAATTTTTATCCCAATTACTACCGAATAAGATTGATTCGAAATTGATAAGTTATTAACAATATAACAAATTGAAAAAAAAACCTCTTAACTTTGCACTTGTTTTAGTTTTCTGATTAGAAGAAGTATCTCCGATCTGAGGATGAGCTGCAAATGCTTCGAGCCAACCATTCACGTCAACCTACAAGATAATGAACAAAAAAAAAATTAATCATAAAATCGATCGGGAGAGAAATGGAAATCAAAACCAACGAGAGAGGTATGATCACCTTGTTGAACCAGATGTGTCAAGCAGCTTGTAGGGCTTGATCTAAGTTGAGGAAAGGAGAAGAGAGAAGCATCTCTTTAGCGAATTGGCTACTCCCATAGCAAGACAGATAATATTTCTCATCCATTTTACTCGATCGCATCTCAGCTTTCTCTCCCGATCAAGCTCTCACCAACACTATAGCTTGTGAGTGCACTCACTGCCAAAATATCTTGTATAAACTAGCTTTCAAGCGCATGCCTTATGTCACGGGCTTTCTTTTCACAAGTATTTGCTAGGCAAGAAGATAGTTGAAACATTTAGCTCGCCCAAGTCTGCTTTCATCTAAAGGCAACGGCTTTTTGACACCACCACTTTTAGTATTGGATATTATTGCTCCCATCTTTTTTTAGGATGTGTCTAAGAAAACTATTATTATATGGCACAAAAAATGTTTTCCAAACTTTTTGACCTAAACAATTTGGACACTAACCCAACTCACATTCGCAAGAGCGTCTCCACGCGATATCTTCCCTCCCAAGCTCGTTGAAACGATGCCAAATGTTGGCGTACATTGTCCTCTGTCAACTATGTCGACTTCTTTCCCTCTCTTCTACTTCTTCGCATTCATTTGAAGAAATTTGGGTGAAGTTCCTACGTGGAAATGGATGAAATTAGTGAAAGTGGTGATGGTATGGTTGAAGAAGATAATGTTGGACTTGAGGGTTTTTTGTTTGACAACAATCGTTATGTTTATTTACATTTTTCTAGTTGATATGGCTAGTTCGATAATATGATGGTATGGTTGAAGATGATAAAGTTGGAGTTGAAGGTGCTTTTGTTTGACAATGATTGTTTATGTTTATTTATAATTTTTTTATATGGTTAGTTTGATAATTTTGGTTGTTGTTATTGTTTGTCGATTTTACTTATAAGTTAATAATTATTTTGTGCATAGGTTCTTCTCATTGATGTAATAAATTTTGAGATAGACCAACTTTAATCGTATTTGGAATAGACCAACTTTCTAGAGGTAATCGTTGCCTTAATTATTATTTTTCATTACCTTTCTTAATATATGGTTTTAATTATACTTTGTTTGATTTACTTAATGTAGAAGGATGATGATGCAGATGGCAAAGTCGATACAAATGTTGAAACCAATGAGGAAAGAGCACTAGAAAAAGTAGCCGACGATGACGACTTAATTCTTACGGAAGAGGTAAGTTTAATTCTTATATAATCCCTTTTCACAAGTTTATTGATTTTCGTAACAAGTTAATTAGTATTCCTAATTTGAGTTTTTTTTGTAGGTATTCTCATCAAGGCCAGCCTGGATAGCTTGGTGCCAAAGTGTTGATAGAGAAAATAACCTAGTTTTCATTATCACTAAATCTGAACTCGCCGATCACAAACGTAAAGGAATTATCCATTTGGGATGTGAGAGGGGAGGGAAGCCCAAAAAAAATCAAATGCAAAAAATGAAGTTTCATAATAGTCAATCAAGCGGTACAAAGAAGTATAGGTGTCAATTTCAGTTGAGAGGGGTGCAACAAGGTAATTATTATTGGAAGGTGCAAGTGACATGTGGAATCCACAATCATCCTAGGGGAAAAATCGCTTCTTGGCCATTCCTTTGCTTGCAAACTGAACAAGGCGAAGATCGAATATTTGCATAATATGTGAATGTTGTGTATCACCCCTCGCTTCATCTTGGCCGGTTTGAAAGAGATGTTTCCCAACAATATCTCATATTTGAATATTGTTTACAGTGCCACCAATCACCTAAAGTCACTTCAGATGAAAAGCATAATGGTGTTGCAACACACTATGCACTTGTTGAACGAAAATAATTATATTGAGTGGCATACTATGGATGAAGACAATTGAGACGACAATATTTTTGGGCGCAACCTGAGTCAATTCAACTAGCGAAGTGTTTCCCATTAGAGATGCTTATGGATTACACTTACAAAACACAATCGCTATCAGACGCCGCTATTTGAAATTGTGGATGTCACATTGAATGACAAAACTTTCAATGTTGCATATTATTTATGTCTTTTGAGAAGTAAGAGTCCTACACCTCTGCATTGGAAAAACTATTAGGGATTTGAGCCACCCAATTTGCCAACCGTGTTTGTTATTAACAAAGATTTGGGTTTGATCAAAGCCATTGAGCGGATCTTCCCTAAAGCAAGGAAATTGTTGTGCAAGTGATACATAAATACAAATATTCAGAAGAATTGCAAACAACACTTTGAGGATAATGACGGATGGAATGACTTTATATAATATTTCTCAGATTTATATAGATCAAATTCAGATAAAGAATGGAATAAGAGCACTGTTAAGTTTGAGAAAAGATAGGCGGAATCACACCTAAAGTGTTTGAATTATTTGGGGACAATATCCACATAAAGAGTACTTTGTGAATGCATGGACCGACACGTTATTTCATTTTGGCCAACGGGTCACGTTGAAGGCGCATACTCCAAGTTATAGAAAATATTGAAAATTCACAATATATTTTTTAATGTATGGACACAAATGCATGACATGATCCAAGTCCAACTAATAAAGATTAATGCGTCATTTGAACAGAGTTGGACGAAGGCCAAGAATGAGCATTGATCACATTTTTGGGAAAAAATCATGGGTCCGCATCGTACAAGACTCTCAATTTGATGTTATTGGAAATTCGGAGGTCTAAATCTGAATTTGTGGGCAATGTCCCTATCAAGTGTCGATATGTGATTCGAGCCACTCATGGGTTGCCTTGTGGTCATATAATAGCATAATATTTTACTCATACTAGACAACTTTCATTGGCTACCTTAGACAAGTATTGGATGCAACTTGGTAAAACACCTATTGATGAAAGTGCGTATGTGATTATAGGGTCGGGATCCTGTGACTCAATATTTTAACTCAAAATCCAACTCAAACAATAAGCTCTTAGATTGGTTTTGATCCGACGGATAACAATGATAATAAATAATGAGTTGGTTTAACCAATTAAAAATGACAACTAGTTATAGTGATCGATTTTGTTTCCTAAAAAATATTTACATAAACATAATGCTCCAATTTTTCTCTTTCTCTTCCAACTTCTCTCCTTTTCTCCCTTAGTAAAACTACGAATCATTGCTAAGTAATCTAAAGTTCTAATTATAACATTTAGATTTAACCTAGATTGTTACTTGTGTTAATTATATTGTTATCTTCTTTATTTTTAAAGTCGTCTATGTCTTTCTTAGGGTCTATAATCAATGTCTTTAGAATTTCTGGTAAACCAAGAACTTCCAGAAGAAAAATAATTTAGAAGAACTCGATTGAAGAATTTAGCACAAAATTTAAAAATGCAATGAACTTTATGGAGAAATTGCAACGAACTTAGTATATATAAAACATAAAGAAGTTTTGGAACATCTAAAGTAAGAGCAGTTGGGTATCTTACAAAAAATAATATCATGAAAACTAAGAAATAGAAACATATCATGAGTAAAAAAGAGATCATAATTTTTTTTTATAATATATATTTTTTTAGGAAACAAAATTAATTGGATTGGCTCAAGTATACCTAATTGCCTTTTTTTAATTGCTTAAGCCTACTAATTATTTATTATCATTTTTATCCATCGGATCAAAACCAATCTGAGAGCCTATTATTTGGGTTGGATTTTGAGTCAAAAACTTTTAGTCACAGGATCCCGACATGAGATTATAAACCCAGTGATCGATGCCATTAAGCAAAGGTTTAATGAATCCGCTTCTTTTCAGCAGTTAGTGTTGAAGAAGAAGCTTCAAGAGTTGAGTTGCCCTGGTTCAACCCTAATGATCGAACCATCCAAATTTGTTCAAGCCAAGGAGAGACCTAAAAAGTAGAAATTTTCCAAACATGAAAAGTTGACTAAAAGGGAGTCATGACTACTCCAAGACACAAAAGGAGCTGAAAACTCAAGAAATTGTTCTAAGCCAAAATAGAAGGTTGAACAATGTAAAAGTACTTTAATGAAGCCAATTTGGATCCGAGATAATGTTCACAACATTGAAAATGTACATGCCGATGGAAATTATGGATTCTGATGCATATGCAATTTCCTAGGTCATGAGAAGGAAAGTGGTTGGAGGCAGGTAAGGAATGAATTACTGATGAAGTTAGAAACTAACCATAAATTATGGTTTGTAATGTGGCATGAAGGTGAGGTGAAGGTAGTCAAGGATGCTTTGACAATTTCAGAAGTCAATATACGCATTACAGACCAAATTGGTTGACTGGCCCATATATGCTAGAGCTCATGGCGAACCGTTATGGGTTGTGTGTTAGTGTGTTATGGGAACCAAAGCCTACACATTTTCCTTAATTTTAGCCACCATCACAGTTGAACGACATATTAGTATGTTTCATGGCACACCTTACCCAAAGTTCACACTTTGTCTTACTCCATATGACACCAAAATCACAATTGCCTAGTACAATATTTACTTGGACCTCTCGCATGTGTTCAAAAATAGTATCATGGAAAAGTTCAACATTGGTAACATGTTGGTCAAAAAGTACAATGTGAGGAGTTCTTAGAAGATGAAGAAGTCAGAGGAGGTCATTCACATAATGGATTGATGCACACATGCACGTTTTTGTACATTTTGTAACTATTTTACACATTAAAATTTTGCACATTTTGTAAAATACATGCATGCGTATACCAACATAGGATGATCCAGTTGTTAGAGAAGTCACCGCTTATGAATTTAGGATGACTTATACTTTGTAATCATTAAATATGAAATAAAATATAATTTACATTTCATTATTATTGTGTTCCCATCTTACTTATGATGCATGATGATACATCAAAATAGACCGATCATCATGGCCATACACGTGGCATAGAGACTCATCATGAGAATATAGAGTCCATCCTATTGGGCTAGCTTATAAAGCCCAGGAAGAATAAAGCCAATTAGAGAGGCCCAGACAAGGACCGCCAATGAGAAGACGTAAACAAGGCCCGAATCCAGGGTCGACACGATTTCTCACATAAAAAAGAGAAATATTGCATCGAAAAAGAGTCGTGGAGAGAGTTACACATCCATGGACGTAACTCCATTAAGGAGGAGACTGTTACGAGAAACATCTCCTTCCGTTACATACTTAAGTCACACAGAGAATTAACCGCGACCATTATAAAAGGTAAAATGAATATTCGAAAAAAGTATGCAACTTTAACTGAGTTTTGTCCAGATTTACTTCCTTCTTCCAACAGAGTTACTGACTTAAGCATCAGAGTGCCTTCGACCACCAAAAAGGTGATCATTGGCAGTCTAACGATTGTTTTGCAGGTCAAACTCTTGACCTCATAGGAAGACAATTTTTGGACGCATCAGTTTGGCGCCGTACTTGAGGAACGATGAGTTTTCAATGACAAAGCTCACCATAACCTGATAGAAAATCAACAAGCCATAGGAGCAAATGACACATTTCGCAGATCCTCAACCCAATGACGATCATGACAACTCTTCTATTGAAAACAATGCATCACTGACAGCTCGTGAAGAAAAAGTAGCCCAGATCATTGGACCAATAGCACCCAAGAATGCGGATCTGCAGCACGCAATAGCCCAGATAACCCAAGCATTCGACGGCGCTGCCACAGACCCTCGGGTTTACCTGTTCATGGCCCAGATGAACTACAAGACAAATATGCTGAAAAAAATCACCATGAAGCACATTCAACCAGCTAACCCTGTTCAGGCACTGCCCCAACAAAAATCTGTCGACCGAACTCAAGGAAACAACGAAGCCCTAGCAGAGCCTGAACAAGGAAACTTCGAAAGCAGCGAGCTCCCCCAGGACAAGAACCCACGGTGTTGTGGAACTCTTGCTGAAATCTCGTTCAGAATTGGAGTCACGGATCCCTACATACTATACGAGCTAGCCAAGCCAACATTTTTCGATGCACTCATGAAAAAGGCGATGCCAAAAAAGTTCATTCCACCAAAGTTCGAGGTGTATGAAGGTACCACCGACCCAACAGATCACCTAAGACATTTCCAAAACATGTGTAGAACATTCTCAATCAGTCTCACTTCCACAACGATGAATTTGTTCAATAGCTTACCACTGAGATCGATAGACTCCTTCCAGGCTTTAGCCATCGCTTTTATCACCAGATTCATTGGGAGCCAGCGGATGAGTAAAGAACCCCACTACCTCATACACATCAGACAGAAGCCTGAAGAAACAATACCGGAATATGTCACTCGTTTCACCAACGAATTGACAATGATTGATGGATGTAGCGACGACATAGCCGCTGCAAGTTTCATCGTCGGACTAAAGAGAGACCCCTTCTTTGATGCCCTTAACCTAGAGCCTCCAAAATGCATGGCAGTACTACTAAAAATAACACAAAACACATCTCCCTTTAGGAGATGAAAACTGCAAGGAGGAAGAATGAGCAGGAAAGGGAGAATGATTCAAGGAAACGGGACAGAAGAAAAAAGGTAAGATGATGGACCACGGAAGATAGCAGTCATTCAAATAAACATTGAAACAACGGAAGAACCGAGTCCAACCAGCGGGAACCCAGGAAGTCACAATCGGCACGGCCCAGCCATAAGCGAATAACTAGTGTAACGAAAAATGAGTAAAAACTGTACACAACCCTAAAGACAAACTGGACCAACATCCTGAAACACATGGCGAATTGGGAGAACATCAACTGGCCACCCAGGATGAGAAGAGATCTAGAAGGATGAGACAAAAATAGGTACTGCTCTTTTCAAAATAATCACAGACATGATACCGATGACTGCTACAAGCAGAAAGAAGAAATCGAACATTGGGTCCAGAGAGGACGACTCGATGAATTCATCAGAATACTAGTGATATAAACATAATTATTACAAATTATAACCCTTAATTTATATATGTTAGTGCTTCAATTAATATATTTTATTATAATTATTTCATTTTCATGTTTTTGTAGGAATTTGCGCGTGAACGATAAAATCGCATTAAGGCGACAATTTGAGGAAATGATTAATTTGTTGATTCTAGCGGTGGTACAAAAGAGTGGTTCACACATCTAAGCCTAACCCAAATAAGCATAGGTCCACTTACTTTAATCAAGCCCAAGCCCAGAAAGCTAGAATCCTAAGCCCAGCCTAACAAGAAAATAGGGGAACCCTATTTAGGTTTCTCTCTTCCCTTCTCTTTGGGCACTCTTCTCTTCCACGTTTTCTGCTCCTCCTCTCTTTTCCAGCCACCATCACCACCTCCACCGAGGCAGAGCCCTGTGTCTCTCGCCACTAACCAGCCACCGTCACTAACCACCCTGTTTCACGGTACAAACACCGACCTCGCCACCGTCCTCTCTGTCCATAACACAGCCGCCACCACCATCTCCCTCCCTCTCTCTCATAGCCACCACCACCGTGACAGACTCGCTACCACCGCGACAAACTCGCTACCACCGCGAAACAGACAGGGCACCTCCCTGTTTCGTTCCCTGTTCCTCGTCCTCCTTCGCGTTTGTGTTGATTCCACTGTTCCCTCACATTCTCTCTGTTCTTGCAGGTGCCGGAGACGTTCGGACGACGAAGAAGCTCGCGAGGAGCGAACCAGCGGCGGCGGAGCAGGGCGCTGTCACGCTGGAGAAGACGAACCAGCAGCGATTTTGCGCGGGAGAATGTGAGGGAACCTGTAAGAGCCCGAGAACCTGTAAGAGCCACCACAATGCAATTTTAGCTCTTTTTCTCGGGATTCGTGCGCATACAGGAAGTGATGGATTCCTCCTCCACTGATGCTGTGACCACCACCACCATGAGTCACTAAACCCCACGCAAGGTGAAGAGGTGAACTCCTAGATGTAACGCACTAAATTAGCATTTGATTCGCTTTAAGTTTTCACGATGAATAATGATGTTTAATGATTCTCACTTTTATTTAATATAGACAAGGATATCATAGATTTCTTCGTAGATTTTTATTATTCCGGTGATTATCTTTTCTTCTCCATATAAGCTTAGTCACGCTTTTCTTATGTGTGGAATGTTTAAGAATTAATTGATTCCGGTAGGTTAGTTATATGTGATCGTCATTTATTACGGTATTGTCTCCGGATATATCGTAAGTTTAGGATATCACATATAACAAACCTTTGTGCTTTTTTAGAAGAAGTGAAATCTAAAATTCATTTACATTAGGGTATATTAATGCATAAAAGATTATTTTTCCGATTACGTCGTTTGGGATGTGAAACACGTAGTTGAGTCATCATAGCGAATCAATACTAGTTGGCGCGTGAAGTCTAGGAGGGATTCTTGGAACCTTGTGATTTTTCCAAACTTAATTTTCATTAAATTAAATTAAATTTCGTATTTTAAATTTGTTAGAATTTCTTAACTTTAGTTTCGCATAGTTTGTCTTCCTTAACCTTGTTTTGTAGATCGTTTTTCCTCGTGGGATCGACACCACATTCTTTACTGCAATTGATCACGTGTACTGTTTGGGCGTAATCAACTAGACAAACAATTCAAAGGAAAAGAAAAAAACAGATATCACCGCCATAGGATCAAAAGAACGATCCAAGGAACTAATATACGCTCTACACCACATCTACCCCAGTAAAGAAACATATCTCACTCAAATAGATCTATATCAAAGCAGAAAGATCAAAGCCCTGAAAACGGCTGCACTAACCGACTCGAGGACTCTACTTGCGGATACAAATCCAACCAAAGTTACTTATAAAGGAATTAGATACGACAAACTCTATCAAGCTTTAGCAAGCAATGCCAAACGATGAGCAATAACGGGCCTAGCAAAGGAGGTCATAAATTTAAAAAAAAAAAAAAAAGCAACAAAGACACGAAACACCAACGCGGCGATAGACATCAGCCACGCAATGATAAAAGAAAAATCACTCCACAATGTAACATATTGCTCCAGAAAAACGATCGCCAGAAATGGTCAGGACATCCAAATAGGAAAATCAATAAAGTTTCAATTTTGGAATCAATATCCCACGAAGATGAACAACTTCAAAGCGAAACTATACGAAACAATCGGCGTATAAAGCCAAAAGGAATAAAGACGCAAGTCGGATATATACAATAAACTTCTAGTCTGATCAACCAAAAAAGTAAAAGTTGGACGAACGAGTCAACTAAGTAAAACGACTTCGGGTCGACTAGAGCGTCAAATCAACGAAACCAAAGTGGATGAACGAGTCAACTTAGCATAAAACTTTGAGTCGATTGAAACATCGAGTTAACGAAGTAAAATGACTTCGAATCGACTGAAACATCGAGTTAACGAAGTAAAAGTTGGACGAACGAGTCAACTAAGTAAAACTACTTCGGGTTAACTAGATCGTCGAACCAACGATGCCAAAGTGGACGAATGAGTCAACTTTACATAAAAACTTTGAATCGATTGAAACATCGAGTTAACAAAGTAAAAGTTGAACGAATGAGTCAACTAAGTAAAACGACTTCGAATTGACTAAAATGTCGAGTTAACACCCGAGTAAACTAAACACAAAAACTTCAGGTCAACCAAGGTGTCGAATTAACAAAGTAGACTTCGGAGCGACTAGAGCGTCGAACCAACGAAGCCAAAGTAAAAAACTTTGAGTCAACTGAAACATCAAGTTAACGAAGTAGAAGCTGAACGAATCAAGTAAAAAAACAATTTTGGACCGACTGAAACATCGAGTTAACGAAATAATGGTTGAGCGAATAATTCAATGAAGTAAAAGCAACTTCGAGACAACATAATCAACAAACCAACTCGAAGGAGACAGATTCCGTTTTTATCAGAAAAAACAGAGCAAACAACGGAGGAACAAGTAAGCACAACCTAGAAGAGCCTTGGATTAACTAACATACTAGATCAACAAAGTAGAAGACAAGCAGAGAAAACATTTTTTCACAAAAGCTCCGAGACGACAAACACAAGGTTGAGACATACGTACTAAAGCACAGGAAAATTCAAATCAGCAAATGACTTCTAAGGATACAGCTGTACAAATCAAAGCTCGAATACAAATCGTTATGACAACAACAGAAGAATGAAGTGAACAAGAAAATAAAGGAGAAAACTCATGTCTTTCATTCAAATTCTATTTTATTACATTCGAAGTTAACGTTAGAAGATTAAGGGGAAAGATTTATAACATCCTCAGCAGAAAGAGAAGCAGCCAGATCATCAACAGTGATTCTTTCTTCAAGAGGAGAAGGTAGCGGCTCTTCAGCCATTGGATCATTCGGAGGGTCTCTAGCACCCTCTTCATCCTCGAAGGTTCGATAGACAAGATGGCGATATTGAGACAAGTCAATGCTGAGACCTTCAATATAATCCAGAAGCTCATTCCGACCATCGACAACACGCTACCAATACTCCACCTCCATAACACGAAGCCTATCCTTAATAGAATCAAGCTCAGTTCTAGCCACGATAAGTTGGCCCTCAACAGTAGTAAGCATCGGAGGAATCAACCTTGACCTCATCAAACAAAGCCAGTAATTGCTCCACCCATTTTTCAGCGATGTCGTGATTTTTAGAGTGCTCGATCATGGCACGCGCGGCTTCATCATGTAGCGTCTTCTCGGCGGAAAGATCTTTCTCCACATCATGTAAACGTGCATGAATGCCATCTAAATCAGCTTTCAAGGACTCATGCGTGGCCACAGATTGATCTTGTGCACCCTCCACCTCGGCCAACGAAGTTTGAGCAACCTCAGCCATTTTAATCCGTTTAGAGGATCGTACTTTTAACATGTCCTATTGATAATGAACATGATAATAACAATAGCAGCACAAAGAGCTTTCTCTCCAGAGAAATCACAAGATTGTGCTTGACTTGATGACCCAAACCAATCACCCATGCATAGGCAAGTTGGGCCATCCCGTCAATTACAAGCCTAACACCATCCTCAATATGAAGGCTCAGATCCAGCATAGGCATCGAAGGCATCTCCACTGATCGTCTGTGTTATTCATTAATCAGCTTACGCACCGTCTTACACGCTAAGCCGAGAAAACCAGCAAAACTTCCCGACCAATTTGATCCAAATCTCTTCAGGAGTAGGTTCCTTCCAACTGATCCTCGAATAAAGAATGCAAGGATCCGGTAGTATGGAGGAACCACCACCCACAACCGGGAAAGAATAAGGAGCGGCAGATGAACCATCCTCACCTTCTCGTTGCTCAGCAGAAACGGAACGAGTGACATTCCCAACAAGAGCAGAAGAGACCAAACAGGCTATAGAAGTCGGGACCTCCACCCCTTCATCAACAAGAGGGGAAGAAGAACGACGAGACGGCGCCTCAAAAACTAGATCACGATTCCCAAGCTCCTTAGACTGGACAACAGCTAGCTAGAGCACCTTGTCATCTAAGGACTGAGGGTCCTTATTAGAACACTTAGCAGCATCAAGGCCTCCATAAGCAGAGAGAAGCCTCTTTTCGCCATCATCCAATGGGTTAATGGTATCTCACTCACTTCTCTCCAATTCCAACTTCATCTCTTCCGCCTCCTGTATTGAACAATAGTCTTCCCTCGAAGGCTCTCTATCAACATAACCCGAGTAAAGAGAAGTATTTCGAATAGAGTCAACGAGTCATTTCTTTTTCGAAACACAGTAAGTCAGAAGCAACTACTTCGGAAGACGGACCGGTAGCACCGCTGACAGGAGTATTTAGATCCAAAACGCCCGAACTCACTTTTCGATCAACAACATTGCTATCACCTTCAACAATGGCAGCATGGGCAGCAATCTCTGCGACTTGCCTTTCAGTTAGCAGAGCCCGCTCGATTTCTGTCATGTTGTATAAATCACGGCGCCTCACCATATCATCAGTAAGATAGGCGTCCAAAGGAATTACAGAAAGCTGCATGAAACACTCGCTGATAACCTGCTCTTCAGCGGTCAATTGCAGATTCCGCCGCTTGATAGGAACTCGGAAAAACCTTACTATTTGTACACCCCGTAAATTGAAATAGCCAGAGTTGACAGACACATAAATCCAATCCCACGACCAACCTCTGATGTCATCATTGAGATTGCCAAAACACGCAGAAATAATGAAAGAAATAGGTGCGCTTGGGTTTCACGCTAAACCTCATCAAAAGAATGCAATATTCTAGCAGTTAAAGAAATACCAGAAATGATGGCCCTGACATACGTGGAAACCATAACCCTCCAACCATTCGGGCTCATCTGAGCAGGAGAAATACCCTGAAAATCTAGATAAGACCATACTAGCTCCGGAACTGGAAATTGAAGACCGACATAAAACATGCAAGGGTAAAACGCAATATATCCCTTCCTCAGACAACAAGGACTATCATTTCACTAGGAAGAATGATCTCAAGGTCGGAAGGCAACGCATAGTTGGAACTGACACTATCCAAGGTAGCCTGAAAAGCTTTTTTGGGGAAAAATTAGCTTCACATGTAGCAAGCTTATCACCGTCCAGTAAGTCACTAGCACACATCGCGAATAGGCAAGAAAAAGACGAAAAAAATGCAATCGGAAAGAAGAAATAACACTAATAGGAAAGATGGCATAAAATAGATAACAAAGTAGTCACAACACCTTTTATACAACCGAGCAACGAAGAGACTGCTCACGGAGCGACATACGAAACATAATGGCGCTCAAAACTCCCAGAAAATGTGCGCGAAAATGAACATACAACGAAGTAATTGAGACGATCAACTGACCGAAAGTTATTAACAAACATTAAGTTCAGTGCAAAAATGCAATCGAAATACCAACTGTCACACAATTAGTGGATACGTGAAAATACCCACTAACTAAAGGGGGAGTAGCTGATGATACATCAAAATAGACCGATCATCACGGCCGTACATGTGGCATAGAGACTCATCACGAGAATATAACATCCAACCTATTGGGCCAACTCATAAAGTCCAGGAAGAAAAAAGCCAATTACAGAGGCTCAGACCAAGCCCGCCAATAAGGAGACGTAAACAGAGCCTGAATCCAGACCTGAATGAATCAGAGCCCGAATCCAGGCCCAACACGAGTTTTCTCATAATGAAGACGAACGTTGCACCGAAAAAGAGTCATGGAGGGAGTTACGCCTCCATAGACGTATCTCCATTAATAAGGAGGAGAATGTTACGAGAAACATCTCCTTCTATTGTACCTCACATGCTTAAGTCACGCAGAGAATTAACCGTGGCCATTATAAATGGTAAAGGGAACATTCAACAAAGGTATGCAACTCTAACTGAGTTTTGTCCAGATTTACTTCTTCTTCCAACAAAGTAACTGACTTAAGCACCAGAGTGTCTTCGGCCACCAAAAAGGTGGTCCTTGGCAGTCTAACGATTGTTTTGCAGGTCAAACTCACAGGATGACGATTTTTTGATGCATCAATGCATATCATCTTAAACATGATAATATCTATCAAAATATTCGAAAAATTGGAGACAAAATCAACTCGAGATAGAAAATGAAACTTAACCTCATTTTGACACAATTCGCATAAAAAAATGGGAATATCAATAACAAAATGCAATGGACCCTGCAATAGAGACCACAACTACCCAGAAACAAACAAATGCACCTGACAATGCAAGTTTGAGAATGAAATTCATAAGATCCGCTATGTTTGGACAAAAAATTTAAGTCTGTCCATTTTTCCAAATTTTTTTGTTTTACATTTTTACAAGTTTTTTCATTTTTTATAAAAAAAAAATTTGAAAAGCAACCCGGGTTTTAAGGACCCCTTAACCTTTATATTAATAAAAAGGGGACTCAATTACAAACTTGGGGTAAGTAACTCTTGAAGATTGAACAAATAAGGGAAGCCTCTACCTTTTTGCAACACACATAATCTAACAGATTTCTATTAAGACTCCATAAAATCCTACCAGAAGCATAATCATGCCCTGTAGATACAATCCCATGCATTTTTGATGTGAGCTACCAGGTTCTTAGGACTGGTGTAACCCTCGAGCTGCCAAAGTTGTACTCCATTGTAACAAGTAGTCAATTTTTATTGTTTATATACACTTAAAAATTGTTTTTATTGTAAAAACACATTTAGACATTGTCTCTAAGCATCCATATTTCGAGACCTTTGAAGTCGAGTTTTTTTTACTCGATGTTGTCGAAATAAAATCAATTCCTTAAGAATGTATATAAACCATATAAATTGAAAAAAAAAACTAAAATAAAAAGTCAGAAAACAAAAATTATTAAATTTGACAAAGTCAGATTTTCTATCGAAACACAACAGATCCTGCAAATCCAGTATTCCAACTCACATGACAGCATTTGGACATAAAATATCATTCTGTCTATTTTCTCAGTTGTTTCAGTTTATATGGTTTATATACACTCCTGACATATTGCTTTTATTGCAAAAACATTTTGGGAATTGCATCCAAGCATCCATATTGCAGGACCTCCAAAATCAAGTTTTTTACGACATCGTCAAAATGGTGTTTTGCAATAAAAAAAATTTCTTTAATTGTGTATATAAGCCATATCAATTGAAAAAATCAAAAAAGAAATAAAAAAACAAAAATTACCAAATTAGACTGAGTAGGTTTTCTGTCCAAACTTAGAGGATCATGTGAATCAAGTAGTCCAATTCACTAGATCCGCTGCATTTGGAAAGAAAATCTTACTCTATCCAATTTTCCAAATGCACTAGATATTGCGACTGTTTGTCTTCGACTCGCCTTGGCCAGTGCGAGTTCGTTGGACAGTCAATATAAAAATCTTGATTTTAGTTTTTTTTTTTAATTTGATTTGAGGCTTCCCATGCATGACATACTAATTTCCAATGTACCCTCTTTAATCTATCATTTCTAATTGAGTTATACGTTGCTGGTAACGGTTGAAGAGTGGAACGTTAACCATCAAATCAATTTAAGTGTTGTGGACGGTGTTGGTAGAAGAATTAAATTTGTGGAGGGGGTGGTCTTCATCTTCCACATACAAATAGATGACGAAATGAAACTTCATCTTCTCAAACTTCTCAAAGGCAAAAACTACACAATGTCGAGTTCTCCTCTTCCTTGTTTCCCTTGTCAGGCTAGAGGTGTGGGAGACGTTATGTCTATCCATCCTGGTTTTCCTCCTCGAGGTCGAGGTAGTGGGTACGATGTTCCTCATCATCCTCCTGCTATTGTGGATGAAGTTCGTCTTCTTCATGCTGTTATTGCTGAAGATGACATCTACTTCGAACTTGAAAGCCTAACCAAGAACGAGCTCGGAATCTTCAGGATGACCCATGAGTATGGGCTGATGAAATGGCAAACTCCACCTCCACTGCCTAACGTATGGGCTGAAGTAAGTGAGCATTCACTTGACTTTCATGCTCCCATGAGTAGTGGAAAGTTTTACTTTGACTGCAATGACTCCAAAAGATTCGGAAGAAGAAGATCGTGCCAACCATAGGGAACGTATTGATGACTCGTCCGGACTTCGACATGGATGAAGTTGACTTCTATGATAAGGACTTTGATGACCCTAGGGACGTATATGATAACTTCAAAGGTTACGACTCCGGTTAGTTGATGATGTTGTCCTATGTCAATTATGGGTTGTAGGGTGTGTTTATTAACTTTATGCTTAATGAGTACTATCTTTATTTTTGTGATCCAGTGAAATGAATTGTTGTTTCCGTATATGAATATTGACAACATTTTACCTATCATTAAAATTGTTATTTTGCCGATAGATTTCCTTTCTGAAGAGTATATTAAAACCATAGATATTGCAAACTCACCATTTTGATGATGTCCAAAATGTTTTTTGCAATAAAAACAATTTGTTATGAGTGTGTATATATACCATAAAATTGAAAAAAGTTGAAAAAAGGCTAATAAAGAATGTTACAAAAATAGACAAAGTAAGGTTTTATGTCCAAACGTAGCGGGTCCTGCGAGTTGGAATACTGGATTCGTAGGATCCACCACATTTGGTTAGAAAAATTGACATTGTCCAATTTTGCATTTTTTGTTTTTTGACTTTTTTTAATTTTTTCAATTTATATGGCTTATATACACTCTTAAAGAATTGTTTTTATTGCAAAAACACCATTTTGACAATGTTGAGTAAAAAAGTTGACTTCAGATGTCTCGAAATATGGATGCTTTGAGGCAATATCCAAAATTTGAGGCAATATCCAAAATGTATTTTTGCAATAAAAGCAATTTGTTGTTAGTGTATATAAACCATAGAATTTTTAAAAGTCGAAAAAACAAACTAATAAAAAAAGTTGCAAAAATGGAAAGAGTCAGCTTTTTTGTCCAAATGCAACGGATCATGCGAGTTGGACTATTGGATTCACAGGATCCCCTACATTTGGACAGAAAACTCGACTCTGTCCAATTTTGGTCTGTTTCGCATGATATGCTGCGATTTTGGATAATAGCCCATATTCATTATTAAAAGAAATCATAATTCACATTATTAAAAGAAATCATAATTCATTTCACAAACTAGAAATCATTACATCAAGACCTTAACACCAATACCAAAATTATCAACTAGAAATTCCTTTCATCAACTATAAATCATTACTTCAACATCTCTATTAATGTATACTTTATTAACTAAAAACTTAACACTAAGACCAGAATTGAACAACTACAAGAATCAAAATTTAACATCACATCCTCTTAGTTTTTTTTTTTCCTAAGTTCCACTGAAGAGATATTTTCATGCTTATTCTTGGTTCTACCCTCACTTCTTCCGCTACCTATTTCACCACTGTCAACGCTCCCTCCACCATCACCACCTGCATGACCACCACTACCACCAACTGGACCACTCTGTTGTTCTTCCAGTTTTTTTCATCTTCCACAGGCGCTAAAACTTTTCTTAGCAAGCCAGCTGACTTTCTTTTGCCTCAAAAACAACACACCCTTAACCCCTATTTTTAGGATTCCTTTCAAACTATTTAGTGGGGAGGATGAGAAGGGGCGGAATGGAATATGAATGAAGTGCGAAAATTCTAGGGGTCGAGGGAGGGAGCGAGGGATGGGTGGAAGCCACCCATCCGCCTCGAGATGAGCGCCATTGCGCATCTCAAATCTGATGCGCTCATCTCGAGGCGGATGGGTGGTTACCACCCATCCCTCGCCCCTTTCCCTCGCTCCGTCCCTCGCTCTGTAGCAAAGCTCGAATGAAGTGAGAGAAAACCCCACCACTTAACATGGCTTTATGGAAGAAAAAAAAATATGTATGGGTTATAAATCCTAACAATCAAAGGTATATCAGATGGTTAGACCAACCTAGCTTTTACACAAACTCACTGATCTAACTCGAGGGTATGATTAGAATTGGAAAACATGGTTGTTCAGCAGGGGTCATGTGTATTACGCGTGCATGGTGTTTGAGACTTTTTGGATAGTACATGAGGGGTAGGTGGCCAAGTAACACCTCTGAAACGAAGTATGTCAAAAAAGGAATGTGATTCTAATTCGTTGTGAAAGATAGATGTTTCTTTAATTTCAAATTGAAAAGTGGAACGAAAGTCAATTTTATTTGCCCAAAATACATTAAAACTTTATCAAAATTGTTGCCTGACTTAACAACTAAATTTTAACTTATGAAAAAAAAAAAAAAAGGTATTTGTGAGTGTAAGGATATGGTAATAATAATGATGATGATGATGTTCCAAAATCTAAATAGACTTTAACTTTCAACATTAAAGGTGTGTTTGGTTGCATGAAATCTGATTCCACGACAACCATGGGGTAATTCAAGTGTGTGAGGGAGAGAGAGAGGGGGAAGCTTGTATTTAAGGCAAATATGATAAGTAAGTGGTCCATCACACTTTGATCATATATGTCTTAAACAAGAGTGGTCCCCATAAATTTCATGCAGCCAAACACACCCTAAACTACTCACAAGCATGATAGGGTTGGGCATCAAATTATTTCATTACCAACAAACGAAAATGTTATTCTCTACTCACAGACCAGTAGAGATTTGATTCGGTTAAACAACACAATTCAACATATGTACAATGAACTCCACACATCAATTCAATTGATACTTTTTTCTTTATTATTGACAAAAAATTACATAATATTATGATGGATCCCAAAGAAATTAAATTATAAAAAAAAAGATAATAAAATCATAGATTAAAAAAAAAAGAAATTGGAGTTTGAACCACCAAGAACATGGTCATAGTTGAGTTTTTGGCTCCCGTGTTAGGTGGGGTTCATGTGTGCCGTGTTTGGAAATCTCTTGGTCAACTCTATGTTGCGCTTTAGCAACATGCATTTCCTTAGCTGCTTCTGCATCTTTTGCCTTCCTAATTTCTTTCGCAACCTCTACCCTTGTTTTTGGCAAGTCCATCTCTTGGTCAACTTTATGTTCCGCTTTAGCAACATGCATTTCTTTAGCTGCTTCTGCTTCTTTTGCCTTCCTAATTTCTTTCGCAACTTCTACCCTTGTTTTTGCCAAGTCCTTTTCAACCTGTAATTTTCCATTATCACAATTTCTTTTACATAAAAATAAGAAAAATGAGCCATTATTATGTGTCATAAATGGTTAAATCTTACTAGCTACCTGGCCATGTATCTTAGGGTGTGTTTGGTTGCATGGAATCCTATGTCATGGGAATCGATGAGGGGACCCCTACAATTTAGGCTAAATTGATGTATCACTCCACATCCACCATTTAATTGTGTGGTCAATGGTGGGAATGGAAGTCCCATGAACATGGGAATCTCACTCCTTGGTCACCTAAGGCATATGATTCTCATGTTCATGGGACTTTTATTCCACCATTGATCACAAAATCAAATGATGAATGTGAGTGATACCTCAAATTAGCCTAAAATATAGAGGTCCCTTCATTGATTCTCATGACATATGATTCCATGCAACCAAACACACCCTTATATAATAAATATCAGCTATCTACGTACCCATGTATCAAACCAAATCATAAATCGTACAATATTATATCAAATACAAAACACAATAGGACTTTTTAGATAAAAGAGGATAAGTTTATACAAAATTAATTATTGGCTTAGTTGTCAATGAGATGCACAAAAATCACATATGAGAGGCTTAGTGACTAAAGTTCTCAATGAAACTCTTTACACATTTTTCTCACCCCGACTCTAGCTCTCAACCATTCGATTTCTCTCGATGACTAATCTCATCCCTCTCAAATGATCTAATTAAGTCTATTCTCAAACTCTCTTTATGTTTCTCTCTTCCATCAAGCATCTCTATCAGTAGCTCACAACTCGAATCATCGGTAGCACACACGCTCAACTCGAATCATCATCATCAAAGCCCATTCCCGATATTTTCGGGGTCGACTACATGGATTTTGGTTCTCCAAGCAATGCGGTCTTCCGCATATCCTCGCCTAATCCAAGCTCAATGATATCTTCATTCACCGCCTTCATCCAAGTTTTCAACGGTTGTCCCCTCCGTCTACACCCTCCATTAACTTGCCAATCTAGACATTTTCTAATTGGCGTCGTGCTTGGTCTCCTCCACACATGACCAAACCAAGTTAAACGTCTTTCTCTAATTTTGTCCTCTATGGGCACTACACCTAAGTATCTACTAATTCTTTCATTTCTAATTTTATCCTTACAAGTTTTACCACACATCCACCTTAACATACGCATTTCTGCTACTGCCATCCCATGCGTATTTTGTCCCGTAGTAGCCCAACATTCTGAACCGGATAGCATAGCTAGTTGAATAATTGTCTTATAGCATTTCCATTTTAGCCTTGCAAGCATCATTCTATCGCATAATACTCCTGACATCATTTTCCATTTCAACCAACTAGCTTTAATCCTATGGTCTACATCTTCTCCAATAGTCCCATTCTTTTGAATTATAGATCCTAGATATCGAAAAGCCTCACACTCTGGGACCTCTACACCTTCGATCTCAATTGCATTACTTCTCCCTCGTGGTTCACAACCAAAGTGGCACACTAGATACTCTGTCTTTGAATGGCTAATTCTAAAACCTTTACTCTCTAAAGCCTCCCGCCACCTATCTAATTTCTTACCTAAACCTGCACTAGTCTCATCAATTAAGACAATATCATCTGCAAATAACATGCACCAAGGTACATATTCTTGCAGATGTCTCGTCAACTCATCCATGACCAAAGCAAAGAGATATGGACTTAATGCCGACCCTTGATGTAGTCCTACTGACACTGGAAATTCACTGGACATCCCACCTACTGCGCGAACACTTGTTACAGCCCCTTCATACATATCCTTAATGATATCGACATAACATTGAGACACTTTCTTCCTTTCAAGCACCCACCAAATTAACTCCTTGGGGACCCTATCATATGCTTTCTCTTGATCAATAAAAACCATATGCAAACTCTTACGTGCCTCTCGGTATTTTTCTATAGTTTACCTAAGCAGGAAGATGGCCTCCGTAGTAGACCTACCATGCATAAATCCAAATTGATTCTCCGAAACCGTGGTTAAACTCCTAAGTCTTCGTTCTATAACCCTCTCCCAAAGTTTCATCGTATGACTTATAAGCTTTATCCCTCTATAGTTCGAGCAATTCTGGATATCCCCTTTGTTCTTATAAATTGGTACCACAATGTTATGCCTCCATGAATCTGGCATTTTTCTAGTTTCCAAAATCCTATTAAAGAGCTTAGTTAGCCATTGAATCCCAACTTCTCCCAGACATTCCCATGCTTCAATTGGTATATCATCCGGTCCAACGGCCTTCTCTGTCTTCATTCTTTTTAAAGCTTCTCTCACTTTTGCGGCACTAACTTTGCGATGGAACACGCGATCTCTCCCTTCCTGTGAAGCATACCCCTCCAAGTTTAACTCCCCTACATGTGTTCCATTGAGTAGGTTCCAAAAGTAATCATTATATCTATCTAAAATAACTTTATCCTGCATTAAAACTCTTCAATCCTCATGCTTAACACACTTAACATGACTCAAGTCCCTAGTTTTTCGTTCTCTAGCTTTAGCTATCTTGAAAATATCCTTCTCCCCTTCCTTTGTACCTAGCTTATTATAAAAATCATCATCATATGCTCTCTTCTTAGCTTCCCCTACTGCTTTACTACTCAACTTCTTAGCTTGCTTATAAAGCTCATAAGATTCTAGGCACCTATCTTTTTGCCACTCCTTAAAGCATCTTTTCTTTTCCGCAATGGTTTGTTGCACATCAGCGTTCCACCATCATGTCTCCTTACCATATAAACCTCCTCTTTTGGCCTCTCCTAACTCTTCCTTCGCACAACTTCTTATTCGGTTTGCCAAATGTTCAAAAAGATCCGCGCTACTAGTCCTATCCTTTGGTTCGAGATTCTCCCAAACCTCTTAAACTGACTGGCCACCCAAAATCTTATTTCTAAATTTTTGGCACACATCTCCCTGTAAGGTCCACCACTTAGTTCACGGTCTAACCTGTTCTATAGCAATACGACTCCTACTCTTAAGACAAAAATTGGGAACTAACAACCTATTTTGGTTTGTCAGACACTTCCCTGGTATAACCTTACAATTTTTACACCTACCTAAATCGTGTCTCCTAACAAGAAAATAATCAATTTGACTTCTATTGCGCCCACTCGCAAAGGTCACCAAGTGATCTTCCCTCTTCTTAAAAAAAGTATTTACGATCCCAAAATCCTGAGCTAAAACAAAAGCTATAATAGAAATCCCCGTAGTGTTTTGATCCCCAAATCCTTGACTTCCATGTACCCTCTCATACCCAACTCTATCCTTACCAACATGGCCATTCAAATCTCCGCCTAGGAAAACCCTATCGGAAGATGGAATTCCAAGAACTAACTCCTCTAAAGAGTCCCAAAAATCTTTCTTAGTCTCCTCGTCCAAACCCACTTGGGGTGCATACGCACTAATAACATGCACTATCTCTAGTTCTAAAGCTAATTTAATACTTATGATTCTATCCCCAAACTTCCTTACATCGACTACTGCATCCTTAAAAACTTTATCTACCACTATTCCCACCCCGTTCCTAGTTCCATCTTTACCAGAATAGAAGAGTTTGAACCCTCCTCCTAAATCTTTAGCCTTGTTCTCCTTCCATTTTGTCTCTTGAAGGCAAACTATGTTTACTTTCGTCCTACGCAGGGCATCCACAAATTCTATTGTCTTACTCGTCAAGGTTCCTATGTTCCAAGAGGCTAATCTAATCATTCTATCTCTAGCTCTAACTTGGACTAGCTTCTTCACTCGCCCCCGTTCAAAATGGTGCGAGAACCCTTGCCTATTTAACACTACAGTCGGGCGCCGCTGCAGCGCGCCTTGCTCATTTGTCACCACACCCAAGCGTAGGTGCAGCACATCGCTTATAGCGGTGGACGCCCTATCCTTATGCATTAATCTTTTTGAACCAAATTACATGAAAAGGGATGTGATGGGTTTTTTACGGTTGGATATCACAAGCCTAACACCAACTCTCATCTATAAAAGAAATTTGTGTTCCAAAAAGATCAATTTTGAGGCTTGAGGTTTTAATAATTTGTAATTAAGGGCTGTAAAATTTTGGTTCGAGCTTTTAAAATATGAAAATTGGGCATTTAAGAAATTGGGTTAATTAGGGTTTTTGGGTTTTTAATTTTAGTTTTCAAATTCCTAATACATTTCAATGATAGGTTTGAGAACTTAGTTATGAACTGCATCAGAGGTTTCAAATTCCTAATAAATTTCTATCCTATGCAATCATTTTTACTCCCAACATCTATCCTGAAGAAATTTGATTCATTAAATAGGTCATTTTGGTAGAGAGGCACCAAAAGCGGTAAAACCCTTTTTCTTGCAAAATAGGATTTAGTGTCTGCACCTAACATTCAGTTTTCCAAACCAAAAAATCTTGATATGATGTCCAAGATGGTTGTTAAAATTTTAAAGTGACCAATTGACCTTTGGCCAACACTCCTCAAGTATATTTACTTCAAAGACTACAGCATTTCCAAGCCAGTTTCACCAAATTGGGGTCCTCTTTCCTATGGAGGAATCTGGGGTAAACTCTAAGTACCATCACTAAAGGTTTCTTGTGGACGTTTGCCAATGGGGAGTCTTTCAATATATGGGAGGACTCATAGTTATCTGATTTTGTCCCTCTGAGAGAGTATGTGTCTCCGACTACCTTATCCTTGTTTGATTTAGTGACAAACCTGATTATTCAAGAAAAGGGAGGACATAAAGAATGGGACCAACCTACTATAGAATCCCTCCCCCCAACAGGTAGCTAGAGTCACCATCGACACCTCATTAGACATTCGGAGAATCATGATGAGCTTATTTGGAAGCACGGGACCAAAGGCATCTTCATTGTGAAATTGGCCTATAGATCTTTCAGGAGTGAGGTGGAGATTTTGACTAATGCTTCTCATCCAGAGGTGATGATAACAAATTACTACAAGGTATTTAAAAGCTTAGGATTCCTCATCGAGTTCAACTTTTTATTTGGAAAATATACAAATGTCGACTTTCTATGGGAGAGGTCCTTAAACAACATCATATAGTAGTGAGCGATGTATGTGCACTTTGCAACACAGAAAAGGAAACGTCAAGGCATGTTCTTTTTCTAACGTCAAGGCAAGTTTGGAGTATTTCTAACATTCCGGTTAGATGGGACAGAGTGAATTTCTCTCATGAGAAGGACCTTCTGGAGTTTTATGGTACATGCACAACATCGAACATGAAAGGGAACAAAGCATTTTAGTGTAGTTGTTGTCCTGATCATATTTGGAAGGCTATAAGCAGTTGGTTTTTTAACACAAGCAGTTTAGAATACAAACGCTAGCAAGATTGGTAAATAGTTCGGTTAATCTCTAGCAGGTTTCAAGCAACATGGAACAACAACAATCTGATATTACTGTTTTCAACACTAACATACCACAAGAAGACACAAATGTGAATAATCATGCTATTTCAAAGATTTTTTTAGGTGGCAAAATATTGGTAGGTTATGATTTTATTATGTTGGTCACTGATGTTGTTTTCCACAGGAACATGTGTGATAGATCATTTGCTTTCCACGGGAACATGTGTGATAGATCATTTGCTTTCTACGCTTCTACCATGAACATGTGTGATAGATCATTTGTAAAATAATAAGAATAAATAAAAAATAGTGTAGGAAATGCATGTCAATAAGTTTTGAATTTGAACTAGAAGGGGTCAAACTAGCAAGTGATTGGGCAATAAGGAAATGGTGCAAAAAGGTGGTAGTCATAACTGATAGCAAATACACTGTGGAAGCGATAAATGGTAGAAGCGAGCATTTATCATGGCAACATAAGGCAACCTGACAGTATTGGCTAGAACTAGCTCTCTTTGAAAGTTTTAGAGCAATTCACATTAGGAGTATGAACTTAACAGTCCATTGACTGGTTGCATCAGTTTATGCTAGTAATAGTAGCAATAATTATGACTTTGAGATGAGATGTACTTTAAACCTGAATGATTTTTCCTTTTTATGAAATTTCGACATTCTGATAAAAAAAATACAAGGGTTCTCATATGGGTACTTATATTTCTTTCTCATCATAGTTCACACACGTACTCTCTTTTAGAGTTTGTTCTCTCATTCATGCTAATTTCTTTAATGTATGTTATAATTTCATTTGAAGTATTATTGGCCTTTGATTGAAAGAAATAATGTGTTTATATTTCAGTTTGGAATCACATGCCTCCCATTTTCCTCATCAATACCAACATATAGTCATAGATATTGGTTGAACTTGATTAACTTCAAACTGATGTTTTGTATCGTGGCGGTAATTCAAAATTCCACAAAACATGCATAGATGATTAATTAATTTCTAAACAAGAAGCAAAGAGGGAGGTATATGACATTAAAAGAATGAGTTAAATGACATTAAAAGAATAAATAGAATATTGAAATGACTATAATTAACTATGGAAAAATGACTTATAAGGCCTAATTTTTATAATTGTAGACGATATAAGACCCTAATAATTGAAAATGCCTTAAAAGGCCTACTTTTAGTAATTCAATACTATTAAATGTTTCAAACCTTAACCATGGCTAAAAAATATGTATAAAGACAAATACACTCATATTCCTAAGCACATTGACGTGATGTTGTTATTTATATATTCAAATTCTAGTTACATTGAAACAAGCGAAATATGCAAATTTTTATGCAATTTGATATTTTCTAAAAGTTGTTTCATGTCACTAAAATACAACTGATCCATCCTTGAAGAGTAATCTAAAAGTAAAAAAAATAAAAAGTAAGAAAAATCTGGAAATAAACTTATGATTGGTTTTAAGAAGGTGAATTAATTTTGAAATTTGATCACTTAAAGGGTAAAAATATCTTTCTAATTATTTTTAAACCATGGGAAGGGTTTGTGGCTTTTAAGAGTCTTCAGTTATTAAAAATATGTATTTTGAGACATTTTCATTCGTTAGAGTATGATGTTTGTCTATAATTATAAAAATTAGGCCTTATAAGTCATTTTTCCATTAACTATTATGGTTTGGGAGGCAAAAACACATGAAAATGAATAAATTGATCAAGGCTTCTATAATAACAATTAGGCAAAACACATGAAAATGAGTAAATCGATCAAGGCTTCTATAATAACAATTAGGCAACGACTTTTTAACTCTACAACTTCTACTATCCCACACCACCAATTAAAAAATACACTTCAACTCAAACATTTTTCTTCGCGTCTCTTCCTCCCTCCTCCTTCCTTCCACCCTCTCTGCTCTTCTCTTATCCATCTAGCTGGCAGCACCACCACCACGCCACACCCCATCATTGCCGGCTATACTGCCACCGCCACCGCCTCCTTCTTCTTTTTTTTCTTCATCTTCTTCTTTTTCTCTTTTCTTCTTTTCTCTTTTTTTTCTTCCCCGTTGCCCTGGCAGAGGACTCTGCGAGGATGGGTTTTCCACTCGCAGCAGCCTCTACAAGGGCAAAACAATTTGGCCCTCATAGAGGCTCCTGCGAATGGAAAACCCATCCTCGTGGAGACATCTGTGCATGGGGGTTCTCCACTCGCAGGAGCCTACGCGAGGGCATATTTTTTTACCTCACAGAGGGCATCATGAGTGGGAAACCCATCCTCTTAGAGTCCTCAGCGAGGGCGATGAATAAGAGAAAACATATGAGATGAGAGAATAAGAAGAAGAAGAATAAAAAGAAAATGAGGGGTTGGTGATAGGGCGTGCACGATTGGGGAAAACAGAGAAGAAGAAGAAGAAGAAGAAGAAGAAGAAGAAGAAGAAGAAGAAGAAGAAAGAAAAATAAGAAAAAGAAAAAAAATTAGGCGGTGGCGAGGTGGTGATGCTTGATGGAAAAGAGAGAAACAAATAGGGATGGAGGAAGAGAGGAGAAGAAGAAGAAGAAGAGTGTTTTAGTTGGAATGTTATTTTTTATTAGTGGAGTGGGACAATAGAAGATGTGGTGTTAAAAAGTCACTGCCTAACAATTATGGTGTGTTTCTCTCAAAAGTTCACTTTGGCATCTCTCTCCACTGTCTCACTTCGAAAATATACTTTCTCGAATTGTCATGGAGCCAAGTAACCTATCGTGTCATAAGCTTGAGAAACATGTTGAAGGTATACAAGAAGGAGAATGAAAATTTTACATTTATAAATTTAAAAATAAAATAAAAATAAATAAAAGTTTATAGGTGACAATGTGCTTGAGAAGCATTTTGTGAGAGAAATTTGGGAGGTTTTTAATGTCATGAAAATTGGTTCATAAAATCAAATGAAATTCAATGTAGTGTAACACAATTTTCAATGCGATTTTCATTATTGGTTTTATTGGGTGTTGGTAAGGGTGTTGTTCTTTGCAATCACATCTTTTACTGAAGTAACCCAATACTAAAAACATTGGGATTATGTTTTCTAAAACACCCAAATTACACCCCAAACCAAACTAATTAACCTAAACCACCCACAATTGAAACCAAACAAAATTTGTGGCCATCTTTTTCATACTCAATCCAAAAACTCATAAATCTTTTTTTATTAGTAATAAAGGTCTGACATCCCAAAGTTGCTCCTCCCTATAAGAGGTCAAAAAAAAATCAAAAGATGATCATACCTAATTATAAAAAGAAAATGAAGTTAGTTATTCTTGGATTGGAGAAGGTGGATCCTATATGTTGGACGTTTTTTTATGTTAGGGTGTTTTTATGTGAACATGTTTTTAATATATTTTTGAGTTCTTTTAGTAAAACTTGTGGGTAAAAGAACACCACTAAGGAAAATTGAACATTAATTAGACAACGTTGGTTCCAACTCCGTCCATCTATTTTCTAGTTGTTGACCTTAGATGTTTCACAAATTCATTACTCAAGGAGATGAAAATGTGACCTTCGTTTGTATTTTTTTATTTTTTTTTTGAATTTCCACTGGATTTCTAACCGTTTTCTTAAACATCCCCTTTTCGAAAATGGTTGAGGATAGATAATTTCTAAATTTGAAAATGATTGGGAGTGAGTGATATCTATCCATGGTTACATATAATGGTAGTTAACCTTTCGTGAGAAATTATATGAAACAAAACATTTTGCTTACTTCAGCCTAGTTTATACATATATACTAGCATATTACCCAATTTGTTAGCACTCCACATACATTTTTTTGCTGCTAATTATCCTGCACCAGACACCATCCCCATCATTTTTCTCAATCAGTTCCATAAAAAATTATATTTTAGAATATAAACTAAATTTTTTGAGGTGCAAACATATTTTATGGTAAAAATACTGAATTTTTAGAGTCAAACTCTGTTAAAATTAGAATCAATTGAATGTTCGGGGTATTTGTTTGAATGTTCATTAAAATGTATGTCCATTTCTTTGAAAAATACTTAAGGCATGAAAATACTAAAAATATTTGCATGTTTTTTTATAATAAAATACATATGTTGAAATTTTAAGCTTTTGTATTGATCAATAGTTTTGTTGGAAAGATCTTCAAAATTGCATTTCAATGATAACGAATGTACCAAAATCCGACAACTATGTAGATAGTTATGGTTATTTTCATTGCGAAAAAACATTATACTTTCTCTCTCCGCCTCATTTAATTCCACCAACTTTTTTCACAAAAATTTCATTCTCTTTGCCCTTTTACATGTTTTAAATTTACAAACATGTCATCATAGAAAATGAATCTCTACCCTCAACACATTTTCCAACTTTCAATCTTTGCCATTTTTTATCTCTAATCCTTATGATTTGACTTTGTCAAGTTATCAATTAATAGTAAAACACCACTATGAATTATAATATAGATATTCTTACCTTCTCCTCTGTAAATTTTGTTTCATGATTTAGAAAAAAAAATTATATATATATTTTTAATTTCATGTTTAAACTTAAGTTCTTCTCTACCCACTAACTTTTTCCTTACAACCAACCAAACTAGCAAAATAAAACAAGTATATTTTAAAAATAATAGTTGTATTTTATTTTAAATAATATTAATTTTGAATCTCTACACCATAAGCATACCATATGTATTTGAAAATGAGTGTCAATGAAAAAATAAATAAAATAGGAATGGAGAGCTAATAATACCTTCTCTTCGGCCCTAGCATCTGCTGTGACCTTTCGCACAGTGGCCATGTCGTTCAACTTTTCTTTCACAACTTGCATTTTGTTTTCTTGTTTTTCTTGTCTATCAATTGGATCAGACCAAACTACTAAATGAACAAAAACAACACATTTATTTGAACCTGGAATCTATACCTATTTAAGTGAGATTCAATTGAAATGACCACCACATTTCAAGCTTCCAAACTTCCACGAAAAGCTTACTACCACATAAAGATGAAGGTCAGAGTTTTATCCGGATATGAGAGGTTGGATATAATTGGCACACGATTAATTTCTTTGTTCAACGTCCATAATTAATGAAAGTTGGTGCATGCCTCACATATTTTTTTCTTTTCTTTTCTTCCACTTTTCTACAATATGTTAAATTTTCTTCCAATAGGATTATTTACTTATAGAGCATTGGCTTTCAAAATTGAGACCTTAACAGGTTGAAAGTTATAAAATGTTGCTTCTTTGGTGAATTCCTAGCTTTCTAAAAAAAATTGCTCAAATGGATCTCAAACAAATAGTGGTGTCATTTAACTATGTTAGATGATCTCACTTTATATTACTTTTATTCCTTCATATTTACATTAGTTGACCTATTTAATTAGTTAAATTATTTCGACTAGCATATTTTTTCGTTTTTCATTTAAGTTGAGTACTTTGTGATATTTCTGTAGTTAAGGTAATTTTGGAGCATCAAAGCTAGATAAAGAAAATTTGGCATTTTTGTGAATAAAAACAAGATTTTGATGATGAATCCATATTGTGCAATCAACTACAAAAATAATGCAACCATAATTCCACATGAAACTTGTAGTATATTAAGACGAAGGCAACACACAAGAAAAAATGGCTTAATTCTAAATTATATCAGGAAAGATATTGCCAAAATAGTATGACTGTCTTAGAACTGGCTGCAATACAAGCAACCAAGATTTTCAGCAAATTTATTTTTCCAAAATATGTGCGGTTTGCCTTCTTTTCGTGATTTATATTTTTTTTGTATTCATAATAGTTTTAGGACTTTTTGTTAGCCTATAAATATGACCCAAAGTTTAGGGTATGGATCTGGTTTTTATCGAGGGGAAAATCCAGTTTAGAATCCAATTTTGTGATTATATTTTATTTTAAATGTATTTTTAAAATGTCAAGACGAAAAATGAAGCCATGATTTGAGTACTTTGTTCTGTTTAAATTGCATAATTTTCGCTCTTTCTACAATTAATGTATTCATGTGATTTTCATCTTCTATATCATGTATGGTCGATAGTTGGGGAAGTTATTTTATTAATTGTTGGTTTGGATGCATATTTATAATACTAATTGGTTTTTTTGGGGTTAAATTCTTTGGCATATAATGCTTCGAAATTATGATTTTTTTTAAAATTAGACCTCTAGTGTGGCGGGGCACGTGTGGAATGCCAGACATTTATTACTTGTCCAAAAGGATGAAAATACAATGAGGGTACATGCATCAAGATTGTGCCTAATCAAAAGATGTCTCCAATAAGGTAGTTCAAAAAATACACTTTTCTTCTTCCATTGACTGTTATTGTTTCTAGTATTCGAGGTTCTTCCAAAATTAAACCTCAAGCTAGATAGTTCTTCAAGCCATTCTAAACCAGACTTTTGACGCCGATGCCCATTGAATGCTGAGGTTTGCTTTCGAAACTTATGGGAAATTGGTAAAAATCGTCGATGCCCCAGATAGCATATCTTTCAACTCATCGGCAAGAATTGAGATACTTGATTATTCATGCATTGCGGACATGCTTTATAACCCTTCGTACTCCATCCAAATAACATCCCATAAGCTAGAAAATCATTAATTGTCCATAGCACAACAACCTTCAATGTAAAAGTTAGATTTGAAAACACGTCATAAGCGAAGTGCCAACCTCCCACAACTCATTCAACTCGTCAATCAATGGGCGTAAATACACGTCAATCGCATTTCTAGGGTTTCTCAGTTATGGTATCAACATAGTCAATAAAAAGGAAGGTTGTTTCATACACATTTATGGAGTTAAATTGTAAATCAAAAACACCACAAGTCGTGTGCTATGGTCACTCCTTCTTTGGCTGAAAGGATTAAAACCATCACTTGCTAGACCTAACCGCACATTTTGAATTTCTGACGCAAACTCCGGGTACAAATTATCTAAATGCTTCCATGCTAGAGAATCAGATGGATGCCTCATAATTCCATCCTTAAGACATTTAGTTTTGTGCCACCTCATGAATTCAGCAATATGCTTCGACATATAAAGCCTCTTCAATCTCAATTTCAAGGGGGAAGTACCACATAACCTTGCCTGAGATTTTTCCTCTAGAAACACCCCCGACGATGTTAAATTTATACCTTGATGTGCCACACACAGAACATACAGTCAACGTTGAGGTATATTTCCAATAGATCGTGCAATTATCAGGACAAACATCAATCTTCTCATATGTGAAACCTAACTCCTTTATAAGCTTTCTTTCCTTATAACAAGTTTCAGGCAAGCAATTCTCATCGGGTAACATGTCTCTAATCAACTCAAGTAGCATGGTGAATATGTTGTCTGGAATATTCCCTAAACACTTGATCTGATACAATCTTACAATAGCCTCTAATTTTTTTGAACTTTTTACAACCAGGATACAACTCTTCATCTGCCTCTTCAAGCAATTTGATAAAAGTTTTAGCCTTTTTCAAACGCCCTTCCACGATATGAGGTTCCATAGACGACCCACCAGCTTCATCCGTCAATGATGGAGCAAACATATCATTAAGAAAATTATGGACACCGGTCATCTCCCCTCCCAATTCGTTTTCTATGTTTATTAAACTTGATTCTCCAATGTTGGGCTCCCTATGGGCCATGATACCGCCACCAAGCCTTCTTATATTTTGTATCCATATCTTGCCATATGAGATGCTCCATAATAGTTTTTCTTTTGAAAAAAAGTATCGATTGGAGCATTTCTTACAAGGACATCTGAAGTTAGTTGGTACAACATCATTTGCAACTACTTGATCCAGAAATAAATTAATCTCATCTATGCAGGCTTCTAATTTCGAGGTATTTCCAACCAACTCCTATCCATGTTTTAGCTTTTAAGAGCTGAAGAAAATTTCAACTTTAAGTGAATTGTGCAAGTGTGCTTCTAGCAAAAAAAGTTCAACATTGATAGAAAGTGTTTCTCACTTACACAACTACTAAGTAAATCTTAATCTTCCCATGCATAATTGAATAAGGAATGGAGCTTTGAAATAAGTTAATTGGTATTATAGAGGAATAATAATACATATCTATTTTCCTTGTTATCATAAAGAATTGGAGGAAACAGCAGTGGACGGGATATCCCTAAAGCTCTCACACAGGGATCCACATTGATGCAATGAGAAGTAATGCAAAGAAGAGTTTGATTTTGTTAACGTACCTTGAAAAAAAATGATCCCTAAACATTGATAAGATACCTGTGACAATGAGATCACATGGGTCAAGTTCATGCTTTTCTAAGAAATGAAAAAGAAGCATTAGGGCATATCGGCTATGGAATTAAAATCCAACAACAATATCCAACTACACCGTCACATATTAATTTAAAAAAAAACAGTGACTTTTTTTTAATGACAAAAACAAATGCAATGAGTAAAAAGTCAGATTGCTCACTAATAAATGGGCTTGTCTAATTGGATTCATGCATCTCGAGGGAGATGGAGGGCTCCACCCCCCTCCCTCGCCCGTTTCCTCGCTCGTTTCCTCGCCAATTAGAATTCCCCCTAATAAATATAGAGTTGTTCTACCTGTCGAGGAAGTGGGCGAGGAAAACAGCGACGCGCATCCAGGGGGGATGGATGCCCCCCCTCGCTATTTTCCTCGCCCACTTCCTCGCCAATTAGAATTCCCCCTAATAAATATATCATACACCATCACATCAAGCTATCCTATCAAAAGCTAAGTTTCTATTTTTTAAACTTTCAATCCGATGATGTACGTCCTGCAAAAAAGTTTTGACTCATTTTAGAACATTTAATCATCAACAGGATCCTGGGGCACTTCTTCTGCTTTGCGTTTGGTCATGATCATAGGGCACTCGGTGTGTTTTTGACAGAACTCGCTAACGATTCCAACAAACAAACGAAAGTCAGTGACAAACTTTGTTTGCACCTACACCATTGTTTATTGCTTCCTTGGCTGATTTTATCAAATCCCATTTTAGCAAACTTCATATATCGATAAATATCAGTCGATCTAGTTCAAAAAAATCTCTAGCATTAAGGAAATCTTTCTTTTTTCTTTATTTAGTAGGCTGTAATATGTTCAAAAAATGTAAGATTTGGTATGCATTAAGCACAAAAAAATTTCTTCTATTAAGCATTTAATCAAAGAGTTGGTGTGCATTACAATGTTGGGGATGAGTGACAATGTTGCAATCAGTGGTAGTGGTGAATTTGATTCATGAAAGGGAGGAGAGTTTGGGTGGGACAAGTCTAGGCATGTATGACAAGAAAGAAAATCCAATTTCAGGACATCTAATGAAAAAACCATCATCTTCTGCTTCGAAACAGAGTGCGTATGAGATTGTTCATCCCAACTTGGAGTAAGAGCAAACTATCATCAGCACTCTCTTGAATGTATTCTTCTCAAAGAAGCATCATTAGGGGCAAAGGTTACATATGTTTCGGGTGTAACTTTTCCATAGTGAAAACATACAAAGATGGGTAAGGGGGAAACAATTCAAGCAAAAGGTGAATCTTCAGGATCTTACATCCTGAGTGCACAATATTTATTGTCGGAGGATCAAATTGTTGTTCAGTTCTTGGAAATATGGCTTTTTAAAATAAAAGAAAATGGGTGTGTATCAGGTTTCGATCTCTGGATCTCTCTCTCTAATTTTAGTCCCACATCTTCTATACAACTCATAGTGGAAGAGTTTATAAGGAGATTGTTTGGACTTGGGTTTGGACCCCTTGGGGGTACCACACTTTTGTGAGGAGGGGAGAGATAGACTCTCGCGCCCGCCGCCGCCATCCATTCGGTCGGGTCATTTAGAGAGCAACCCATTCTTTTTGCTGAAAATTTATTTAAAAAAAATTAAAAAAAAAATTTGTATTACTGAATCAAGACGGGATTTTGTATTTGTTGTCCCCTCTCTCACGTTTGCCATGTTTTCCACGTTTTTTAAGTGCGATTTCCACGTTTGGATTTTCCCCACGTTTTCCATGCATTTGTTGTGCCAATGAATCTAGCCGAGGTTTTGTTTTGTCAATGCACTTATCCGATTTTTCGTATTTGAACGAATCTGTATTCTCCCTATAAATACAACACAAAGTTAGAGTTTACAAACACAAGAAAAAAGAAAAAAGTATTTTGCAAACAAGAGCATTTCGTTTAGCAATTAGAGAGAACAAGAATTTTCCCTTTTGCAATCAGTTATTTCATTTAGTATTTTAATAAAAGAAGTGCCTTTCGTTTTGTTAAATTGTATGTTTTGTATTCGTGATTCCGAGCAAATAAGAGATTAAGGGTGGATAATATTTCATTCATCAACAGTGCAATTGTTTGAACGAGACAGAGAAGATTCTGGGTTGTTTTATCCTGGGGACGGCGAGGCTACTAGACTACTTGCACACTTTTGGGCAGAGCCGCGAAACGTCTTAAAGAGAGCGACCTAGTCCGCGACTCAACCCAAGAACAATTGGTACCTTCGTTCCTATCTTTTAATTTGAATTTCTTACAACATTTACAACATCAGTTAGATAGTATAACTAAACATAATTTTTTGTTGTATCAATAAGGGAAGGCAAGGCAACGAAGCCTACTCGCCAACAGAGTCAGGCAGGGAAAGTCATCGGCAGGGACCTTTGTTATGACATAAAGGAGGGGAAGGAGAATGGAAGAGAAGATAAGCTCAAGGGTTTTGTTTCTTATGATCGACTAAATGGGCTTTAACAAAAAAAAAACTAAATGGGGCGAAGAGGTTAGGTTGGTGGCCCATACAAATGCTAGTAATGAACCCCACAACTGCCGACATTAAATACCTATATATTTAAAGAATAATTGCGCAAAATTGTTCCCGCTTTAGACGTTCATGGCGGATATAAACGCAAGTTTAGGATTTATAACCGCCGACACAAATTTTATTAATTTTTAATGAGCATTTGGGAAGGGGGATTTCCCTCTTTATATTATCGTGGTGAATATAAACACTAGAAAAATTATCCTGGCGGATAAAAGTGTTAATAATTTCCTTTTTTCGGTAGGTACCCTTAATCCGCCGGGAGTATGCCTTTAGTGTCATATCTCATCCGCCAGAATTGCCCATTTTTGTAGTAGTGACATTACAACTTTAACCGTAAATACTCCTAGCCAAATTGCAAATTATAGTTTGAACTTGGAAAGCGCATATAAGCGGTACCAGCCTAGTCCAGACTCAGAAATTAGAATTTTGAAACCTATGAAAGTTTAATATCTTTTATGATCAAATTAAGTGTAATCAAAATTAAATATTCCAATTGGCAATAACATGAGTTATGGTGCTTATTGAGTATTGTAGAACAACTAAATTAACTTGAGGATGGTATGATAATTATGGTTGATTTTCTAGTCTTGAGATTTTATGTTTATGTTATCGGAGATTTATTAACTATTTTTCTTATAGTTTTCACCAAAAATAAAAAAAAAAAATTTAAAAAACCATTGATTTGTGTTGTTTATGTTAGATAAGGCAAGGAGCTTTGCAAGGTGAGTTTAGAAAAAAAAAATTTCATATGCATTCTTCGTGTGTTGGGCCTCGCATTCACATATCTATAGTATTGTCAATTCGTGAGCTTGTGAGTATACAACTAAAATTTTACATTAATGTTATCAATCACATATTGCAGAAAAATAAATATTGACACAGATTGATGTGGATACCTCTTAAAAGGGTAAAACCACGGTTCGAGATCAGAATCCACTAATGAGAAAAGTTAACAAGTTATTAAGACATATCAACAACCTATAAGAAAATCCACTATCCTTCACGTTGCCGTCTTCAGCTTGCACCATCAAGAATCCTCAAGGCCTTGACTCACAACTTTACTTCTCCATGATTGCCAACCCAAATCTACTGAATCTACACTTTGGAATCCACCAAATTCAGCCAACACTTCGGAATCCACTGAAGCAAAACCAATAGGTTTTAGAATATGTACATTGGAATGCTTAATCAAAACATCATTGAAGAAGGAAGATAAATAAATTTTAAGAAAAAAAAATTGGAAAGCAAACAGGGTTTTCTGGACCCCTTAACATTTATATTAATAAAAAGAATTCAAGTACAACACCTCTCTAGAGGGAGAGACACCACTACAAGGTTTGACTCATCTCATGAATCACTAACATTGGTAAGTTAATTACCTTCTTCTTTGGTTTGGATTATACTCCGTGTACTTTTTGTTACCTTTCCTGCGTCTAATGGATCGACGAGGGCTTGGTACATAATTTGCTTCAGCTTCTTCTATTAGATCCTTGAGACGCTCGTATTCTTTGCTTCCAACAATCCCAGTTCCAATATCACAAAACTCCTGAGGTTCCGCTGGCTCCGCTATATCATCACTACATGTGTTCATTGCTTCAAAACTATTAGAGTGGTTTTCGTCATTATCCTCATCTCCTTTCTTGTCCCGAAAAGCCTCTTGAGAGACCTATGTGCTCGTATTTGGCTCATGGAAAACCTCATGCAATGATTGATCTTCCTCTATGTTCATACTTGTCTCATAGACAATTTATTTCAAGGCCTAATCTAAAGCTTTATCACCTTAAGCGATCTTCTGGCCAATCTGTTCTTCATATGGTTCAATATCACCTTCCTGATCTTCCAACAGCTCTTTGTCTTGTACTTCATGAATATCAACAATCTTGTCTTCCTCCTCCATCTAGGGATGGCGGTGGAGCGAATTTTCACGGATATCCACCCCACTCGCCTCGTTTGGGGCGGTTTTGGATGTGCATAAACGAATTTCAGGGCGAATACAGATATCCAACCAGCATCCATCAAATATTCGGGGCGGATACGGATTTGGACAGATCCTCCCCACGGATATTTGTTTAAATATAAAATTACTAAAATACTCGAACCCTACCTCGCACTTCTGATGTCACTGCCTCTCATTTCTTTCTCACTCATTCTGCCTCTCACTTCTCTTCTTCGATCTCACTTCTGGAAATATCAAACTGTTAAGAGAATCACTCTTAAAAGAGAGAAACACACGATAGAAGGAAAGAAATAAATCTCTTTCTCTTTTTGATCCACTGAACTCGACAAAAGAAGGTCTTGATTCTGCTGTTGCTATTTTTGCCTTGGATTCTGATCGATTTTCGGCCCCATCGATGAATCAACCCTCTTTTGGACCACAAATTGCAACCAAGCTACTGTTATGCCTAAAAATGAGATATAGAGAAACCCAAGGAAGAAGAAGTTGTAGAGAAGTGAATAGACACTGAGGTTGAGATGAGTAGCAATATAGCTTGAAGAGAAAATGAGATAGGTAGTTGGTTTAATGGGTCAATAATCTTGGTGAGTGGAGTGAGAGATGAGTAAGTTGGGTTTATATCTTTAAACCCTCCTCACTCACTACGTATTAGAGACAAGATAGACTAACTCACCGATCGAGCAGCAGTAGCAGTGAGATTGGAAGTTGATTACGAACAGGAGAGGTGTTGTGCCTTGAAAGTTTTTGGATCACCATCCCAAATCGTTCGGTTTCGACGGTAAATTCAACCAAGATGAACAAATTCTCCCTTTCCGTCTAACAACAGATCTTCGAAAGACAAGAAACTCTCGTTCATTTGTTTGCTAGTTCAGATCAGCCATCGAATTTGGGGAAAGAAAAAAAAATTTATTTGAATTTTTTAAACGGATATTTGGGGGGGAGCGGATATCCGCTAACCCGACCGGAGCGGGGATGGTCTTTGAAAATTGTATTAGCGAATATTCGGGGATCCGCAATCCCCAACGGGGCGGGGATGAAATTGCCATCCCTACCCATGTTCGTCATTTTGTACCTGTTGGTTTACAATGACTAGCAACCTCGTTCAAGGACTGATCTATGTTATCAAACTGGGCTTTATCTCCTTGCGTGATCTCCTGAATAGCATGATGAATATATCCTTCAATCTCGCCTTCTTCCATCTCTGGATCTACACATAAGGCCTCTATACTGTTAGTCCCTTCTATATCATTATTCTCAGCAACACATTGTAGGACATTGAATGAATTATTGTCCACCCTAAGGTTTTCCTTTTCATTTACCAACTTCCCATTTGTTCTTTTGATTTCTAAACATTCTTGAGTATTCTTCCTAGTAGTACCTTAATGTTCAGTTTTCTTACCCTTTTGACCCAAGCTGATTTTGTAACTATTTCTACGATTCAACATCTTCTCCTTTTGGTTTTGGACATTGACAATAACATCTTCCATACACTTGCCCCTTTCGTGCCCAAAAACACAACAATCAGCACATAACAATGGCTTCCACAGGTTATCATTAATAACCTCATCAAGCTCTTTGTCTTCTCTGCCAATATCTAATTTGATTTAGTGGAAGGTCCTTTGTTGGTTTAATCTCCACACACACAGCAGCAAAATTGAGTCTAGTTCTTGAAGTTGTTTCCCTATCAAATCGATTAGGTTTTCCTTACATAACTAGCAATGTATCCTAACTCTGCACTACTCCACATACATGTAGGAACATTGTACATATGCATCCAGACATGGATATTGGTTACCTCTTTCTTTAGGCACTTGAGATCTTCCTTCCATGGTTTAGTAACCATCGTCTTATATCTGACCTTAAAGGCTCCCATTTCAAGCGCAACCTCACGGGCTTCCATGTTTGAGAACTTGAAGAAGTACTCTCCATTTGAAGTAACTTCAATGGACCCTTTAGGATTCCATCTGCGCTCCACTGCTAGTTTCACTTGGCTGAAGGGAGGTGGGTTTTCAAAGAACATCCCAACCAGATGGTTTTTGCATATCTTTGTAGCCTCTTGTCGAATACCGAGAGGACAGATTAATATATCATCTTAGAGCATTAGATCTACAAAGTGAACATGAACTCCATTCTCAGTACAAGGTTTTTGACCACCAAACAACTGACTCCAGCTTCTCATTTGGTTGTCATATCCCGCCGAACCGTTTGGTTGTTGTGTGCTCACCATTGCCCCTCCTCCCAGTAGGAAGCCATCGCTCGGAACAGGTTGCAAATTCTTCCCCTTGCTGAGTAGTAGGCTCTCACTTAGCCATCAAGCTTCCTTTCAGCAGATCTGAACTCACTCTTTCCGGGTAGATTTCAGGGGAGGGGAGGGTAGGGTAAGCGTGGTGGGAGGTGGGAGGTGGAGGGGAAGTGGGAATGAGGGACGATGAAAGGGGAAAAGGGGGAGGCCGGGAAAATCAGGAGGTGAATGGGGGAGCGAAGGAGAAGCGGATCAATAGGTGGAAAGGGGAGAGGAGGCAGAGCAAAAGTTTCTTCTTCTTTACAAGTTTTCTATCGTAACGATTTTTTCTAATCAATTTTCAAACACGAGATAGAGCTACCGTGTTTTCCAAAAGATATGTATTCATAAAATACAAAACATTATCAAAATCGAAAACCAATTGGAGCCATTGTAGAAACTCAAAACTGCATATCTTACTCGGTCTGGTGCCACATTTTAACTTTATCATATGCATGGATTTAATATGATCTTTCTCGTCACAATTTAACACTCATTAATAATATTAAACATAAATCATATCTTGCTCCGTCGCGGCTGTGAAGTTTTTTTTTTCCAAAAGATGAAGATAGCAACACGAGGACTTCTCAGGAGAGCTGTGAAGAGTTTGTCTCACAAATCAATTGGAATTAGCCTTGGACATGAAACTTGATTTCTCTCTTGTGCTATGAACCTTAATATTTTTTCTTTTTTGGTTTTATTTTTTGTGATGGGGGCAATGATTGATGTTGCCTCGTATATTTATAACCAGGAACTAGCTTTTCTTATATTTCAATAAATACTTACAACCATCAAATAAATAAAATATTCTCTTACTACAAATCAAACTAAATTATTTTAGTATTCTTAGTTAAATCAGATTCTCTCTGAATTACATATTGCAAATTTTTATTATCATTACTAACATTTCCCATTATATTTACAAGTCGTGTCTCCCTCGGAGTTGTTGTTTTTCAAGCAAGGAAACATCAGTACTGGAGTGGGGTGTTATTGTTACTTAAATCATGGTGTTATAATTTGTGTTAAAGAGTATGCTCAGTTCACCCTTAGCTCCTTTGCAGAGGACATGCAAAAAAAAATATATACATTTGTTTATGCAGGAGGGAAGCTATACGAGCTTATGTAATCTTTTTCGGTTGATTTATTTAATAAATGTTCAGTGACCTTATAAAAATTGTGTTTACTCTTATAAAAAATTCTAGGTAACCATATCATTCTTACAAAAGATCAACATTTTAATTTATTAGGGGTGTACATATATAACTTTCAAGAATTTAACACGCTCTTTTATAAACATCATCAAAGTATCAAGGAGAACAACATTTGGGTATAACTTGTAATTAATGGTATAGGTGCATACATATTCATTCCAAAAGATTTGCATATCAAGTTTTCTTTGGCTATCAAACAAAGTTTCCGGTGGCCCATTGAATTTTTTGAAATCTATATTAATTAATAATTTTTATTTATTTATATATCTTTACTCTCGACAACCTTTGTTCTTTCCCATTTCTCATACAACAGGAACAACTCCAACTCCACCCCATTTACACCACCATCACGACCACCTCGACGCCCCGTTTCGTCAACACCATCACCTCAATTTGTTCTCAACTCTTGCACCTTCAATACCTCCAAATCTGTTGGCCACTTCCGCCAAGAAATCACCACCATCAACCTCGCTACTTCCTCTTTGCAAATCTTTCATTTGATTTTCAAAAATCCAAAATTCATTCAATCTGTTCAAACCCTATGCCCTTATCATGAGATGCATCCAAATCTCATCCTCTTGAGAGTTTGACCTGCAAAATAGATGTTAGACTATCAAAGACCACTTTTTTGGTAGTCAAAGGCACTTCGATGTTTAAGTCAGCGACTCTGTTTGAAGAAGGAAATAAATATGGACAAAACTTAATTACAATTGCATCATGTAGATAGGATAGTCAAATCGACCTTTCCTTTACCTTATATAATGAGTGAATTGATGACTACATTCAATTGTGTGCGTGACTTAAGCTTGGTTGGTGCAATGAATAGGGACGTTTATTATAACGATATCCTTCTTCATTGAGATGGAGTGATTTCCTCCATATCCTTCGTAACAGTCCATCAATATTTATGATGACTTTTGCCTTCGTAACAGCCCTCCAGTATTTATGATGATTTGAGCCACGTGTATGGCTATGATCGAGTGACAATTTTATGTATTATCAGCTACTCCCCCCTTAGTTAGTGGGCTCGTTTGCGTAGCCACTAACTTGTTAATGAGGGCATTTTTTATCTGTTATGTGAAGTCAGTGTGACAAGTCATCGAGGTCGGACTGTGTGAGTTCGAATTGGATTCGGGTTGCATGAGTTCTAACTAGACGAAGATTTTTATGACAAGTTATTGTATTCGGACTTCGTGAGTTCAGACCAGATGTCGTCTGTGACAAATCATCGTAGTAGACTTGGTGAGTCTGTTACTAGGTGAATTTTGTGAGTTCGGACCAGATGTCGTCTGAGACGAGTCATCATAGTCAGTTGTGTTTACTAGGTGAAGTAATTTTCATAGTCAGTTTCATGAGTCCGAACCAGATGAAGTCAGCGTGATCAAACTGCATGAGTCTGAGCCAGATGAAGTCAGTTTGACTAGTCTTAAGTCGGTCATGCGGACCTGATTCTTATCGGATCTGTCTCTTGTCGGATATGTCTCCTATCGGACAAATCTCTACTCAGGCTAGTCCACTCATTCTCAATTTGGGTTCGTCCTTCAAATCCATTTTCCATTCGGACTCATCTGCGAAATCCGTTTTCCATTTGGACCCGTCCTCCGAATTCATTTATCATTCGGGCTCGTCCTCCACGGGCTAGCTTCTATTTGGGCCCGCCCTCCATACTCATTCTCCATATTCGTTTTTCATTCAGGTTCGTCCTCCACGGCCTAGCTTATGTTCGGGCCCATCATCCGGATTCATTTTTCATTCGGGTTCATCCTCCATGGGCTAGCTTCTATTCGGGCCCATCCTTCAGATTCATTTTTCATTCACGTTCGTCCTCCACGGGCTAGCTTCTATTCGGGCTCGTGGACCTGCGGGCCTGCGAACTTGTCAAAGACCAGAACAGCCAACAAAACTTTAAACTAATAATTATGTTGCTAGTTGGGTTCGAACCCACGACCTGAAGTTTTTTAAGAAACGCCTCTATCAACTCTGTTGGTGTTACTTTGATAGAAAATTTAGTTTTGCATCATTATATCCAGATGTACCTGGATTAGCTGTCCAGGTACATCTGGATATACATCTGGATATACCTGGATTCGTGTGTTGGGCCTCGCATTCACATATCTATAGTATTGTCAATTCGTGAGCTTGTGAGTATACAACTAAAATTTTACATTAATGTTATCAATCACATATTGCAGAAAAATAAATATTGACACAGATTGATGTGGATACCTCTTAAAAGGGTAAAACCACGGTTCGAGATCAGAATCCACTAATGAGAAAAGTTAACAAGTTATTAAGACATATCAACAACCTATAAGAAAATCCACTATCCTTCACGTTGCCGTCTTCAGCTTGCACCATCAAGAATCCTCAAGGCCTTGACTCACAACTTTACTTCTCCATGATTGCCAACCCAAATCTACTGAATCTACACTTTGGAATCCACCAAATTCAGCCAACACTTCGGAATCCACTGAAGCAAAACCAATAGGTTTTAGAATATGTACATTGGAATGCTTAATCAAAACATCATTGAAGAAGGAAGATAAATAAATTTTAAGAAAAAAAAATTGGAAAGCAAACAGGGTTTTCTGGACCCCTTAACATTTATATTAATAAAAAGAATTCAAGTACAACACCTCTCTAGAGGGAGAGACACCACTACAAGGTTTGACTCATCTCATGAATCACTAACATTGGTAAGTTAATTACCTTCTTCTTTGGTTTGGATTATACTCCGTGTACTTTTTGTTACCTTTCCTGCGTCTAATGGATCGACGAGGGCTTGGTACATAATTTGCTTCAGCTTCTTCTATTAGATCCTTGAGACGCTCGTATTCTTTGCTTCCAACAATCCCAGTTCCAATATCACAAAACTCCTGAGGTTCCGCTGGCTCCGCTATATCATCACTACATGTGTTCATTGCTTCAAAACTATTAGAGTGGTTTTCGTCATTATCCTCATCTCCTTTCTTGTCCCGAAAAGCCTCTTGAGAGACCTATGTGCTCGTATTTGGCTCATGGAAAACCTCATGCAATGATTGATCTTCCTCTATGTTCATACTTGTCTCATAGACAATTTATTTCAAGGCCTAATCTAAAGCTTTATCACCTTAAGCGATCTTCTGGCCAATCTGTTCTTCATATGGTTCAATATCACCTTCCTGATCTTCCAACAGCTCTTTGTCTTGTACTTCATGAATATCAACAATCTTGTCTTCCTCCTCCATCTAGGGATGGCGGTGGAGCGAATTTTCACGGATATCCACCCCACTCGCCTCGTTTGGGGCGGTTTTGGATGTGCATAAACGAATTTCAGGGCGAATACAGATATCCAACCAGCATCCATCAAATATTCGGGGCGGATACGGATTTGGACAGATCCTCCCCACGGATATTTGTTTAAATATAAAATTACTAAAATACTCGAACCCTACCTCGCACTTCTGATGTCACTGCCTCTCATTTCTTTCTCACTCATTCTGCCTCTCACTTCTCTTCTTCGATCTCACTTCTGGAAATATCAAACTGTTAAGAGAATCACTCTTAAAAGAGAGAAACACACGATAGAAGGAAAGAAATAAATCTCTTTCTCTTTTTGATCCACTGAACTCGACAAAAGAAGGTCTTGATTCTGCTGTTGCTATTTTTGCCTTGGATTCTGATCGATTTTCGGCCCCATCGATGAATCAACCCTCTTTTGGACCACAAATTGCAACCAAGCTACTGTTATGCCTAAAAATGAGATATAGAGAAACCCAAGGAAGAAGAAGTTGTAGAGAAGTGAATAGACACTGAGGTTGAGATGAGTAGCAATATAGCTTGAAGAGAAAATGAGATAGGTAGTTGGTTTAATGGGTCAATAATCTTGGTGAGTGGAGTGAGAGATGAGTAAGTTGGGTTTATATCTTTAAACCCTCCTCACTCACTACGTATTAGAGACAAGATAGACTAACTCACCGATCGAGCAGCAGTAGCAGTGAGATTGGAAGTTGATTACGAACAGGAGAGGTGTTGTGCCTTGAAAGTTTTTGGATCACCATCCCAAATCGTTCGGTTTCGACGGTAAATTCAACCAAGATGAACAAATTCTCCCTTTCCGTCTAACAACAGATCTTCGAAAGACAAGAAACTCTCGTTCATTTGTTTGCTAGTTCAGATCAGCCATCGAATTTGGGGAAAGAAAAAAAAATTTATTTGAATTTTTTAAACGGATATTTGGGGGGGAGCGGATATCCGCTAACCCGACCGGAGCGGGGATGGTCTTTGAAAATTGTATTAGCGAATATTCGGGGATCCGCAATCCCCAACGGGGCGGGGATGAAATTGCCATCCCTACCCATGTTCGTCATTTTGTACCTGTTGGTTTACAATGACTAGCAACCTCGTTCAAGGACTGATCTATGTTATCAAACTGGGCTTTATCTCCTTGCGTGATCTCCTGAATAGCATGATGAATATATCCTTCAATCTCGCCTTCTTCCATCTCTGGATCTACACATAAGGCCTCTATACTGTTAGTCCCTTCTATATCATTATTCTCAGCAACACATTGTAGGACATTGAATGAATTATTGTCCACCCTAAGGTTTTCCTTTTCATTTACCAACTTCCCATTTGTTCTTTTGATTTCTAAACATTCTTGAGTATTCTTCCTAGTAGTACCTTAATGTTCAGTTTTCTTACCCTTTTGACCCAAGCTGATTTTGTAACTATTTCTACGATTCAACATCTTCTCCTTTTGGTTTTGGACATTGACAATAACATCTTCCATACACTTGCCCCTTTCGTGCCCAAAAACACAACAATCAGCACATAACAATGGCTTCCACAGGTTATCATTAATAACCTCATCAAGCTCTTTGTCTTCTCTGCCAATATCTAATTTGATTTAGTGGAAGGTCCTTTGTTGGTTTAATCTCCACACACACAGCAGCAAAATTGAGTCTAGTTCTTGAAGTTGTTTCCCTATCAAATCGATTAGGTTTTCCTTACATAACTAGCAATGTATCCTAACTCTGCACTACTCCACATACATGTAGGAACATTGTACATATGCATCCAGACATGGATATTGGTTACCTCTTTCTTTAGGCACTTGAGATCTTCCTTCCATGGTTTAGTAACCATCGTCTTATATCTGACCTTAAAGGCTCCCATTTCAAGCGCAACCTCACGGGCTTCCATGTTTGAGAACTTGAAGAAGTACTCTCCATTTGAAGTAACTTCAATGGACCCTTTAGGATTCCATCTGCGCTCCACTGCTAGTTTCACTTGGCTGAAGGGAGGTGGGTTTTCAAAGAACATCCCAACCAGATGGTTTTTGCATATCTTTGTAGCCTCTTGTCGAATACCGAGAGGACAGATTAATATATCATCTTAGAGCATTAGATCTACAAAGTGAACATGAACTCCATTCTCAGTACAAGGTTTTTGACCACCAAACAACTGACTCCAGCTTCTCATTTGGTTGTCATATCCCGCCGAACCGTTTGGTTGTTGTGTGCTCACCATTGCCCCTCCTCCCAGTAGGAAGCCATCGCTCGGAACAGGTTGCAAATTCTTCCCCTTGCTGAGTAGTAGGCTCTCACTTAGCCATCAAGCTTCCTTTCAGCAGATCTGAACTCACTCTTTCCGGGTAGATTTCAGGGGAGGGGAGGGTAGGGTAAGCGTGGTGGGAGGTGGGAGGTGGAGGGGAAGTGGGAATGAGGGACGATGAAAGGGGAAAAGGGGGAGGCCGGGAAAATCAGGAGGTGAATGGGGGAGCGAAGGAGAAGCGGATCAATAGGTGGAAAGGGGAGAGGAGGCAGAGCAAAAGTTTCTTCTTCTTTACAAGTTTTCTATCGTAACGATTTTTTCTAATCAATTTTCAAACACGAGATAGAGCTACCGTGTTTTCCAAAAGATATGTATTCATAAAATACAAAACATTATCAAAATCGAAAACCAATTGGAGCCATTGTAGAAACTCAAAACTGCATATCTTACTCGGTCTGGTGCCACATTTTAACTTTATCATATGCATGGATTTAATATGATCTTTCTCGTCACAATTTAACACTCATTAATAATATTAAACATAAATCATATCTTGCTCCGTCGCGGCTGTGAAGTTTTTTTTTTCCAAAAGATGAAGATAGCAACACGAGGACTTCTCAGGAGAGCTGTGAAGAGTTTGTCTCACAAATCAATTGGAATTAGCCTTGGACATGAAACTTGATTTCTCTCTTGTGCTATGAACCTTAATATTTTTTCTTTTTTGGTTTTATTTTTTGTGATGGGGGCAATGATTGATGTTGCCTCGTATATTTATAACCAGGAACTAGCTTTTCTTATATTTCAATAAATACTTACAACCATCAAATAAATAAAATATTCTCTTACTACAAATCAAACTAAATTATTTTAGTATTCTTAGTTAAATCAGATTCTCTCTGAATTACATATTGCAAATTTTTATTATCATTACTAACATTTCCCATTATATTTACAAGTCGTGTCTCCCTCGGAGTTGTTGTTTTTCAAGCAAGGAAACATCAGTACTGGAGTGGGGTGTTATTGTTACTTAAATCATGGTGTTATAATTTGTGTTAAAGAGTATGCTCAGTTCACCCTTAGCTCCTTTGCAGAGGACATGCAAAAAAAAATATATACATTTGTTTATGCAGGAGGGAAGCTATACGAGCTTATGTAATCTTTTTCGGTTGATTTATTTAATAAATGTTCAGTGACCTTATAAAAATTGTGTTTACTCTTATAAAAAATTCTAGGTAACCATATCATTCTTACAAAAGATCAACATTTTAATTTATTAGGGGTGTACATATATAACTTTCAAGAATTTAACACGCTCTTTTATAAACATCATCAAAGTATCAAGGAGAACAACATTTGGGTATAACTTGTAATTAATGGTATAGGTGCATACATATTCATTCCAAAAGATTTGCATATCAAGTTTTCTTTGGCTATCAAACAAAGTTTCCGGTGGCCCATTGAATTTTTTGAAATCTATATTAATTAATAATTTTTATTTATTTATATATCTTTACTCTCGACAACCTTTGTTCTTTCCCATTTCTCATACAACAGGAACAACTCCAACTCCACCCCATTTACACCACCATCACGACCACCTCGACGCCCCGTTTCGTCAACACCATCACCTCAATTTGTTCTCAACTCTTGCACCTTCAATACCTCCAAATCTGTTGGCCACTTCCGCCAAGAAATCACCACCATCAACCTCGCTACTTCCTCTTTGCAAATCTTTCATTTGATTTTCAAAAATCCAAAATTCATTCAATCTGTTCAAACCCTATGCCCTTATCATGAGATGCATCCAAATCTCATCCTCTTGAGAGTTTGACCTGCAAAATAGATGTTAGACTATCAAAGACCACTTTTTTGGTAGTCAAAGGCACTTCGATGTTTAAGTCAGCGACTCTGTTTGAAGAAGGAAATAAATATGGACAAAACTTAATTACAATTGCATCATGTAGATAGGATAGTCAAATCGACCTTTCCTTTACCTTATATAATGAGTGAATTGATGACTACATTCAATTGTGTGCGTGACTTAAGCTTGGTTGGTGCAATGAATAGGGACGTTTATTATAACGATATCCTTCTTCATTGAGATGGAGTGATTTCCTCCATATCCTTCGTAACAGTCCATCAATATTTATGATGACTTTTGCCTTCGTAACAGCCCTCCAGTATTTATGATGATTTGAGCCACGTGTATGGCTATGATCGAGTGACAATTTTATGTATTATCAGCTACTCCCCCCTTAGTTAGTGGGCTCGTTTGCGTAGCCACTAACTTGTTAATGAGGGCATTTTTTATCTGTTATGTGAAGTCAGTGTGACAAGTCATCGAGGTCGGACTGTGTGAGTTCGAATTGGATTCGGGTTGCATGAGTTCTAACTAGACGAAGATTTTTATGACAAGTTATTGTATTCGGACTTCGTGAGTTCAGACCAGATGTCGTCTGTGACAAATCATCGTAGTAGACTTGGTGAGTCTGTTACTAGGTGAATTTTGTGAGTTCGGACCAGATGTCGTCTGAGACGAGTCATCATAGTCAGTTGTGTTTACTAGGTGAAGTAATTTTCATAGTCAGTTTCATGAGTCCGAACCAGATGAAGTCAGCGTGATCAAACTGCATGAGTCTGAGCCAGATGAAGTCAGTTTGACTAGTCTTAAGTCGGTCATGCGGACCTGATTCTTATCGGATCTGTCTCTTGTCGGATATGTCTCCTATCGGACAAATCTCTACTCAGGCTAGTCCACTCATTCTCAATTTGGGTTCGTCCTTCAAATCCATTTTCCATTCGGACTCATCTGCGAAATTCGTTTTCCATTTGGACCCGTCCTCCGAATTCATTTATCATTCGGGCTCGTCCTCCACGGGCTAGCTTCTATTTGGGCCCGCCCTCCATACTCATTCTCCATATTCGTTTTTCATTCAGGTTCGTCCTCCACGGCCTAGCTTATGTTCGGGCCCATCATCCGGATTCATTTTTCATTCGGGTTCATCCTCCATGGGCTAGCTTCTATTCGGGCCCATCCTTCAGATTCATTTTTCATTCACGTTCGTCCTCCACGGGCTAGCTTCTATTCGGGCTCGTGGACCTGCGGGCCTGCGAACTTGTCAAAGACCAGAACAGCCAACAAAACTTTAAACTAATAATTATGTTGCTAGTTGGGTTCGAACCCACGACCTGAAGTTTTTTAAGAAACGCCTCTATCAACTCTGTTGGTGTTACTTTGATAGAAAATTTAGTTTTGCATCATTATATCCAGATGTACCTGGATTAGCTGTCCAACTCACAAGACACAATTTTAGTCATTTTAACCAAAATAGAGTATTGGAATTTTTGTTACCACTGATATTGGAAACGACTCTGGATGATCGTAACATTCTCCCGTCTTATTGCTCATTTGTGATCAAGCATAGGCTTTTATTAAGGAAACTATCGTTTCCCACGGACGGCGCCAAACTGATGCGTCCAAATCTCATCCTTCGCCTGAGTTTGACCTGAAAAACAGGTGTTAGACTGCCAAAGACCACTTTTTTGGTGGCCGAAGGCACTCCGATGCTTAAGTCAGCGACTTTGTTTGAAGAAATAAATAAATCTGGACAAAACTCAGTTAAAGTTGCATCATGTAGATAGGATAGTAGAATCAACATTTTCTTCTCATACATTTTCCTTTACCTTATATAATGAGTAAATTGATGACTACATTCAGTTGTGTGCGTAACTTAAGCTCGGTTGAAGCAATGAAGGGGATGTTTATTATAACGATCTTCTCCATCAATATTTATGATGACTTGAGCCTTCGTAACGGCCCTCCAATATTTATGATGATTTAAGCTACATGTATGGCTATGATCGGGTGACGATTTTATGTATCATCAAAACCAACGACGAAGTTCACAGTAAGGATGAAACACTCGTGATCAAATGGAGATGAAGGCGAGTAGGGAGAGGGTGAGGAGATGAGCAGATTGGAGGAGACGAAAGTGTAATGTTCAGGGGGGAATTCTAATTGGCAAGGAAACGAGCGAGGAAACGGGCGAGGGATGCACACATTTCAAGGGGAATGGAGGATTCCACCCCCCTCCCTCGCCCGTTTCCTCGCCAATTAGACAAGCCCATGTTCAGGAATAAAAGCAGAGAAGACAAACTAACTGTTTTTTATTCAAGGTCGTTTGGGGTTTCTGAGTTTTGGGCGAGGACATTTTGGAAAATTAAAATATGTGCATGACAGACTCGTCGTTGTTCATGCTGCAAGTTTCGTTACGAAACTACAGGTGCTTTAGGCAAGCCCAAAAAGGTAGAAAAATATATTTTTTCTATTTTTTAATATGGGATTTTTTATTTTTATTTTTTTATTTTTTCCTCGTGTTAAGATAGAGAGAATAAGTGGAGTGGAAAAAATTCAAAAGTATGCAAGCAAATTATGGTGTAAATTGTATTTTAATACGATTCAAAATTGTTGGCTTTTATTGGGTCCCAATGCTCCTTATATTGGGATGAGAAGAGAAATTTGTCATTTGAAAGATTCATAAGTTTAAAAGTTTAAAATTTTGATTTTCATGGATGCAATTTGTTTTACCAAACAGTTTATTAAAAGGGAATGTAAAAAAATGAAAAGAAGAGAGAGGGGCAATACAGAAATCCATTTTTGTTACAAAGGTTAGATTAGATTGGACAAATTGATGGATGAATTCAAAAGTGATCACAAATTCGTTATTGTGGTAAGATATACTCAAAACAACATGCAATATTGATTAATACATGCATGATATGAACTCAGAAGCAGGCACCTAGCTATACTATATATATGTAAGTAGGCACCTAGCTAGCTAGCTAGCTATCATATCCATTAATTATACATGGCAATCAACAATGTCACAGCAACTGCATGCTTGGCGCGTGGCAATTCAATGTGTACATGGCTTGTTGTTGTTCATATATAAAATAGAGAGAGGAAGTCGATAGTCCTAGCTTGCAAATTGCAACTCTTCTCATCTCTAACTACATGCAAGAGAATTACTTTTTACCAAAAGATGCACAATGCAAAGGAGAAGATAAGTAATATGAAGAGTGCGGCCAAGGAGAAGGCCAAAGTGTACAAAGCTATGGTAGAAGAGAAAGCTGAGAAGGCAACAGCAAGGAGCAAAGATGAAAAAGAGTTGGCTCATGAGAAGAGAAAAATGAAAGAAGCTGAAGCTAAGATGGAACTTCATGCAGCCAAAGCTGAACACAAGGCAGAAAAACTGGATGCCAATCAACATGCTCACCATACTACTACTGCTGCTGGTTCTTCACTGCTTGGCACTCATGGTACTACAGGAGCCCATGCCACCCATGGAGTACATCACCATGAGCATGGAACTACAGCAGGTGGAGTCATGCCTACTACTGGACTTGGGGTTCCCACTAACCTAATCACTGGACGTCCTCATCCTCCCAATAAATATATTTAGAAAGCCATCATATCGATCAATCCATCCATTGATAGGGATTTCAGGGCATGTTAATAATGTCGTCGTCTTTGTTTAGTTGAAATTTTTTTTAAGACTTGTACTTCAAAATATATGCATGTTTTGGTTGGTTTTCTGAAATATTATGATCGGATAGTCATATGTAACACCATATGTCCGAACACTATTCTAAAGTTATAATAATCATAGATACACTTTATGTATCTTGAGTTTCTTGTTCTATTTATGTATGACTAGTGTACCTGTGTTGTTTGCCATACACTTTTTATATAGCTTGTGATACGGGTACACTGATCCTTGGATCGTGCCACTACACCAAATGAGTAGTTTTGTAACAATTTTAAAATATTATCATTTTTGTGATGTAATTCAAAATTAAATTTAGGCAAAATTTTGAAAAACAGTATCACAAATAAAGTAGATATTCTTTTGAAACAAAAGAAAGGTGGATGCCTACAAAGAAATGTAGGATGGTGGGTGTATTAAAATTTAATGGATTTGATCATATGGTAATGGACTGTTGAGATTATTGGGTAGTTGGGTTTAATAATTTGATATGGTTGATTTTAAAGTAGATGAGAAATGACAGTTTTTTGCATGACGAATAGATATGGCATTTTCGTAATTTGGGGAATGGAGAGCATTTTCATAATTTGGCAAATGGGAGGGGTAGTTTTGTAATTTATCAAATGAGGAGAAATTTTTGGGATTTGGGGAGGGGCATTTTTTTGTATTTGGCGAATGGGTTGAGACATTTTTGTAATTTGAAAAATGGAGGATATTTTCGTAATTTGGTGAATGGAGGGCCATTTTTGTAATTTAGAAAATGATCAGGGGCATTTTCGTAATTTGGCTAATGGGATGGGAGGGGCATTTTTTAGATTGGAGAATGGATGGGGGCAGCATCGTAATTTGGCAAGGTAGGGGCATTTCATAATTTGTGAATCGGATGGGAGGGGCACTTTAGGAAATCTTGAAATTTGCTGAGGGCAATTTTGGTATTTAAAAAATGACGAATTGACATCTTTACACGCATTTCACTGTTCGTGATACAGTGAAGTTCAATTTGCGTTATAAAAGTAGATGACTCTGCCATTAGACAAATAAGATTGTTAAAATACCCTTGCAGAAGATTGGGTTAGGGAATTTTATTTTATTTTTAGATAAATCTATATCATTAGATTATTCTTGATAGTCCCACAATGTTCTCGAGGCAAGGATTCGCGGATATGCGTGTCTGCATTCGCACACGGACTTGACACAGATTTAGTAGTTATTAAACTATGAGTGGGTGCTCTACATGTGCATATATTTACTATTTTATGTTGTAGCTGACATTATATACTTGATAAAAAGTTCGTTGAATGCATTATTTAAAATAAAAAAAATCGATTGAATATGGGCATTCATGCGGTTGTGTTGAAGGAAAAAAATAATTTGGTTATTTTTTTCTTGCATGTTGTACAATGGCTATTTAAAAAAATTTAATTCAGGTAAAGGGTTTTTGTTTTTATACCGATGGAATCATAAATGCACATGGGCTGAATTGATTGAGGGCATTTTGGAAAATCCAAAAAGTGGTTACCAATCAAGACAGGAAATGCATCCCCAGTTTCATCTCCTCTATTGAAATCACCGACTAGCAATGTCGATTATCCTCACCGATGCAATTCACCATTACCACTGAAAAATAGGAACTCACGCTCAACCATGCATGCTCCGTAAAAAAAACCTCATTTACAAGAAACTCGTCTAAGACAGTCCCCTCATCACTTCCACTGATGTCGGCATCATTTCCTGGCAATTGTAGTTTGTTTTCTGATTCCCCCTCCAACAACACGCCTCATTTGTCAGTTGAGACATCTCCGGTGATGTTGGTGCGAAAGAATAGGGAGGGGATCTGGCGGAGAGTGGTGGTGAACACAGTGGCGGTATGAGCGCCGTGGTGGCGGGAGGGAGAAGGGGAGGGAAAGCTTCCGGTGGTGGGCATTGATGGAGTGCTATCAGAGAGAGGGGGAAGAGGATGGGAATATGATGGAAATTTTGTAATTTGGGCGAGGGCTTTTTCAGGACAACATAAATTTGAACGGATTTAAGCACTTAGGACGTGACATTATTCATGGAACAGTCACACTATTTTTGTCATCAAAGTCAGATGTAAATAATAATTAGTTATACAAATGATAATAATTTAATAAATAAAGACAATAATTTAATAAATAAAAACTTTAAATAGTATGAAGATGAAAATGGAGTAATGGAGCCAAAATGTCTTCGTGTTCTCGTAGAGTACGTTTGATTCTTTTGCAAGTAGAAAAAATATATAAAAACAATAAGATAAAAATAACAACAAGAAGAGAATTCGTGTTTTCTTTTCATAGTGTGTCGTTTCTTTTACAAGTAGAAAAAATATACAAAAATAAAATAAAAATTAACATGAAGAAGAAGAAGAGAAGTAATTAAATAAGAAAATAGAAAGAATAACATGAAGAAGAAAAGAAGTGATTAAATAAGAAGAAGATGACACCCCATTGCAAGATGAAATAGAGTAAAAAAGAAGTAGAGAAGAGAAGCAAAGTAGATGAGAAACGAAGCTAAGTATAGAGGAAAAGAAGTACAAACTATTTTTATGCTTTGTTGGCTTTTCACTGCTCTTCTGTCTTGAATTGCATTTCAAAGAGTTTTTAACTTTGGATGGATTCACAACCTTGAAATTATGTGGATATTTATACTTACGTGGAACTATAAATAAAATAAAGTTTATTGTCAAGTCTTGATTGTGTTCTAGTTAGGTCTTGGTGTATCGGAAGCATGTTTGACACGTTAACCACATTGACCATATATCTAATCCATGCCGACACTTTAACCATGTGTACGACATGTGTTAGGCATACACATAAAGGGCATTTTAATCACATTCACTTGATCCTAATATAACCCTAATGCACCTTTAGTGAATTGGACACATGACCATGTCATTCTCAAAGTTCAGGGAATGTCAAATGGTTGTCAAATTTGATATTTACAATAGTCAATAAAAGCTAGGTCTTATAGGGATGCAACTTGAGCAGGTTGAACTGGTTAGAGGATAGCCAACCCTAAAAACCAAGCCGAAATTGTACATCACCCAAGCCCTACTTGGCGGGTTGATCCGTAGCGGGCAATTCTCTCTCAATCATTCAATCTAAATACAATAGATTTGAAGACTCTCTATGAAGTTAAAATTCGATCATCACTCAATCAAAAACTCCAACAATATTAATGAGTTTTGGAGAGTTCCCTGTCAAATTCTATGTAAGTAGTGAATATTAGAGAATATTAGCAAGTAAAAAAGCACAAGTACTAATGTCACATCGTTAGAACAATTGAATTAATAGAATTATAAGCCTTAATTAGCAGTAAAAAAAAAATACAGTTATAGGCCTACTACGATATTAGTCAATGTTTAGTCACAAAAGCTGGAGCCTGCAATATAAAACTATAAACTTCTTTTTATGACAAACAAATAATCAGATTTCTTAGTAAACACGAAAACTTTCCTGAACCTACACTACACACACAGTACAAACCGATAGCATGAGGGGAATCAGTTGATAACTTGATACATGATCCCCAAAAAAGTAACATCAGCTCTTTCACTTTGACAGTTTGAAGTTTAAACCCACAGCAGATTTCCCTGGTACTCGATGCTTTGGTGGATTTTTCCACCAGCAGATATCATCTGCTTCCCCACTTTAGCAGGCCGTGTACTGTACTTCACCTCAAACTTCCGTTGTGGCTTTCGATCATCTAAACCAGATGACATTTCCAACTTCTCTGGCAATACCTCATGAAGGAACTCATCTGCAACATCCCCATCTTCATCTATTCGAAGGCGCCTTGCATACCACTTCAAGCCCTGACATAAAAAAAATTGATCATTAGAAAGGAAAAAAAAAAAGAAATTACAACGAGATGCTCATTGAGTGAACTTTCTGTTCTAGAGCTCATGCACTATATATATAAGGTTCTTGATCCTCCTATCATTGGCTAGTTCTGGAAAAGACGCATCAACACTATTCCCAAGGTGGTTAAAGAAACCACTACAGTAGTGGTTGCTTCTGAAGCAATTGACTGTTATTTTTATTTCTTCACGAGACTAATCTAGCAAGATTGTTCACATAAAAATATAGCAGAAGCAATCTGAAGTAATAAATTTGGAGAACACTATTGCTATGGAATCTCTGTTCTACTGGGTGCAGTTAAAGGGCTGCACCATTTCACTTTGGTTGCTTACTAGGAATCGATCTTGGCTCCTCGAGGAATGATCAAACTTGTGTGTGATGTGTAGGCCTCATAGTTGCAAGGCATTTAACCATCTGAGCTTTCAGTTCAAAACTACCAATCAAGTTGTTCGACTCATGCCATGATGGGCAAAGCATAAATCATATGATATTTTCTTTGTCAGACACACAAGGGGAAGCAAGATTCACATTACCATACCTCCCTAAGCAGTACCACTGACCTTGTAAGGCACTTTTTCAAGCTTCAATCAATATCCCCTTGGAACCATGGACATAAGTAGAAAAGTTATCCCCTTGGAACCATGGACATAAGTAGGAGGTTATTTGACAAAAATAAAGGATATGAGATAAGAAACGAATCTCAAAGTCCGTCCTTTTCATGCGGCCGTGCTTAGATCAAATAAAAGAACACACAAATGGCTGGAAGTTTTGCAGGCCTGCAAGATTTTGATAAACAATGGCCATTGAATAATCATAATTCTCATTTCTATGTAATTGTTGTTTTCATCCTGAAAAACTTTTCTACTTATCCATCTCCCTTTAGCCGAGAGTATTGCGCAAAAGATTTCCCTATGTTCCAACTTTGTAAAACCGTCATTGACGAAATTGAAACCTTCCATTGATTTCAAAATTTCTCAACAGACAGACCCAAATATACTTTTTTTAACCCAACAATGGACTCTCCGCACCAAAAGGATCTGCAGTTACATTTGAGCACGAGCACCTACAATTCTGACTATTCCCCACAAAGACAGACACAAGACCCAAATACAAAGCTAAAGCTACCACCCAGCTACACAACCATTCAACAAAAGAACAAGAAGAACAACATACATGAACAACAGGATGATGACAGGCCACATCCCTAGACCACCCAACATCAGAATGGGCGTGATCTTCTCCAGCCACACCTGGTCCATCCTACAAAAGTCCAGCTCAAGATCCTCCAAAGCTCAGAGAGCCTAAATATGTGTAGAATATTGATAGTTCAAGAAGATATGGAAAATCGATTCATCTTCAAATCCACAAAGAGAACACCTGTTTGGCATGAGGAGACCACTATGCATCAAGTTATCCACTATAAGTATACATCGGCAGCTGACCAGAGTAAGGAGTGGTGTCTTGGGAACACTTGCTTCATCCAGATAATTTTTGTGCAACAAACATACTGTTTGACTCTGATATTCCAAAATAACCTAGGGAGGGCAGGCTTAACATGATTTGACAGAGCACATGTTACGTTTATCATCCAGAACCTTGGACAGCAACAAGTTTATCAGTTTCAACCATATGGTCTAATTTCCATTCATTCAAAGTCTTAAAAAAAAATGCCTCCAACTGAAAATGCATCCAAATACTGGCTAGGGTCAGACACCCAACAAAGTTCAATTTCAAGCTCAAATCAAAAGGTCAAAAATTCATCAAGATTTTGGATGAGGATCCAAACAATAAGACACGAGCCTTTGTTCACATGAGTCACGTGCCTGACAGAGATCCATCCTCCTCTGCCTTATCTCCCACTGTTGGGTTCTTTCCTTCTTCTCAAGATGCCCCAATCTCAGTAGCTGCCAACAGTGTGGTGCCATCCTCCACCCGCGGCTCTCGGAAGAAAAAAGCGGTGATGAGGTCAGAGTGCTCTCATTCTCCTGAAGTTCACAACGCACTAGTTCACCATCTCCAAGTGGGTGCCTTAGTGGGAGTAGATGTTGAAACCCATGCTGATAGAATGGTCGAGCTATTCAATCGCACAGAACAACTTAACAGATACTGCCAGCATACGGGAATAGTTGCTCAAGGGGTTACGGTGTGGTGCTTAATGACACTTAAGATTTTGTCTTGGAATGTGAGGGGGTTCGGTTCTATGGACAAAAGCCTTGATCTTTTTTTTGACTTTTTTTACGATTGTACTAGGAACTGGAATGAAACAGGGATGATCAGCTTACTTTGATTCGATAAGGCTCCCCTTCCACCGACCCCATCCCTTGTTGGGGTTCGCTCACTTCTTTGTCAAAGAAAGGGCTTTGAAAACTTGGCAGGCAGCACCCTCTTCGGAGTCGAAAGTACAAAGACATTGCAAGGCAAGAAGAAGCACCTTGTGCGGTGGAGGGCTTGTGAACATTGGAATTTGATAAATGGGAGGGGAGGAAAAAAGGCTCGAAGGCGGATCGTCCAAAGCCTTTTTTGTTTTCGACTTCACGATTGACTAAAAGTGAAAAGGCGAGAGGGTCCTACTTCCGTCATGGTCTTTGGCTACTTTGTCCACTCTCATCTCATGATGATACCTTTCGACCTGAAGAAAGAAGAGCTACTGTACTGGCTCTCCCACCAACGAACGAGGCTATGACTCCAATCTTTCCACTTCGTCCTATACGACTCAATGGTACTGGACAACTGGTTCCGACACTGGTAGGCTTGCGCAGTAAAGGAAAGGCACATGACTTATCTAATAGATAGGGTAAGCCCGAACAAGGGCTTGAGCAGCATGTACTCATTCTCATTCGCAAAGTGGACAAGTATCAAAAAAAAAAAAAAGACAAGGTTTTGTGAACGAGTCAAAGTGCGTATCTACTCAAACTAAGGAGAGGCGAAAGAATGAATTGAGTGATGACTTGCTCACAAGAACAGCCCCTGTCAAGCTCTTTTGACCAAAGACCATCCTTATCTCCAGCCAACAAGGGGATTAAAGCCACCAACCAGCGGTGTGCCAAATCCGGGTTGGATTGAACTGCGAGTGAGCCAACCAGAAGGGAAGGTGAGGTCGGTTAGTCCGGGTAGCCAGAGCCACAGAAGTCAGGCGTTAAATCCTTATTGGATGATTCCGAGACCAAGTCTTCGATGAGAATCTCTCCATTGGATTCGTGAGATGCCTTTAGTCTATCCAACAATGTTCTGAATAAAGTCAGTTCAAACCTCACTTTCTTTGTGCATTGAAACCCTGGCTAGAATGTGAGGGGGTTCGGTTCTATGGACATAATCACTATTGTGAAGAAAATGCTTCTATCGTGTTGACCCAGACATAGTGATTTTTCGAGAGACCACGCTGGAGGAAATAGAAGACGATTTGATCAAATTGATGTGGGGCAAAGATAATTTCAAGTGGAAATTTGTGGCCTCGATTGGAGCTGCTGTTGTGATCCTTAATATTTGGAGAAAAAAAAGAGTAATTTCACTGTCTAGACCATCTACCATGTGCTTTCTCTCTTTCTTGCCTTAAAAAACACTACAAACAGCATTCAATGGGTGCTTTCAAATATTTATGGGCCGGTCGCTAATTTTACAGAGCTCAATTTTGGGAAGAAATGGGTGCTTGATTGGTTTTTGAAACTACCCATGGTGTTTAGGTGGAGACTTCAATGTTATAAAAGATGTTCAAGACAAGAACAAGGGGACAAGGAGAAGCATGCACATCAAAAATTTCAACTCTTTTATCAATGATTTTCAAGGATGCACGGACTCTCCCCGTTTCGAGAATCGGACACGGATTCGCGTCCGACAGGCGGTCAACGGTCAAGACATGTTGACTGAGACCGACACGACCCCGATTCGGCTCCGACACGGCCATGACACAGCCAGTGTTTTTTTTTCTGTTTTTCTTGGTTTTTTTCTTGTTTTTCTCTACTGGTTTGCGAAAGTAGTTCTTGAAGAAACATCAGTTCTACTGCACTCAATTGCAATCGCCAAATCTTCGATTCCTTCAGTCGGGGAGAGGGGTTGCTTCAATTATAGCACCTCTTCACGCCGTACTCAATCTGAGGGTTCTTGATTGACATTTTCATTTGATGGTACATCAGGCATCATCAAGGTCATTTCTTCCCTTGCTCTAAATTAGATACAATACACACAAAAAAGGGTATTTTGTTATATAATTTATCTATTTCTAATGACTAATTTACTCTTAGATACACAATTACACATTATTTTGAAACAATTTGTAAATTAGATGCACTCCAGTAAATTTTGACTATCTGAGCATCTCTGCAAATTTTTCTATCTCTCTTGTAAAGTTCTTCTCTTCCAGCTTCAAAAGTAAATATTTTAAACAATTTTAATCTTTAGGTTGTTGTTTATGTTCATATGAGTTATAAAAAAAGAAAAAGAAAAAGTAAAAAGTAAAGTTTGACCGTTTCGCCGAGTCCTAATTTTTTTAAAATTGTCGAGTCGCCGTGTCGTGTCTGTGCATCCTTGGTAATTTGGCATTGGTAGAGTTTGAGCTGAAATGAAAGAGATACACCTGGTTAAATAACAGGAGTTCCCCAACTCTTAGTAGACTTGATAGATTCTTAGTTGGCTCAGACTGGATGGAACATTTTGATACCTTTCAAGAAACTCATCTCGAATCAGCTTCAGACTGGAACCACTTAGTGTACTTCTGGAACCAGTCTGGGGAAATTTCCCCAGATTAGTTTTTAGAGCTAATCTGTCATTCCAGCAACATTGTCTCAGGAGCTAATCTGTCATCTTAGTGTACTTCTGGAACCACTTGTGTCCATTAGTAAACCAGGTCACTTCAGACTGAACTTAATGTAGTTTGAAGATAACTCCTTTTTCAAGGTGGTGAAAGAAAATTGGTTGCCCCTTCAAGCTCAAGGTAACCCTGGCTACAATTTGTGGTACAAGCTCAAAACTCTAAAATCTCACATCCAAGGACTGGAACAAGAACCATTACTTTAATTGAGTTTCAGCAATCCAAACTTAATTTTTTTGATAGAATAGAAGAAGTTAGAGATCTCATCAAGGGGGCGTGGAATGACAGATTAGCTCTAAAAACTAATCTGGGGAAATTGTTGACAAGAAATTTAGTTGCTGGAAGAAGGCAGGCATTCAGTGGGGTACACATGGTGATTTTTGTTCAAAGTTGTTTCACATGTTAGCCAATCATAGGAGAGTGGTTATGATAGAATAAAACTTGGAACTGAAAAACAATGCGATAATTGAAATAAAATAAATCGACGATAAATAAACAAAATAAACTCTTTATTCAATCAACCTCCTAAGAATGAACAACCTATGCTCCTTTTTTTATAATTAACCTAACTTCTAAAACAATAAACAAACTCTAAACTTAATTGGAAACTAAAACCCTAACCATTATGGATTGTTACAAAAGATGCCTTATTACTATATGACTAATATTACTATAAGAAACCCAATTACATCAACCTCCCCAAGTTCAAAAAGCTCGCCCTCGAGCTTGAAGTCAAAAAAATCCAAGGAACACAAGCAGATACTGAGACAATGTGAAGTGCATGAGCAAAAGATGACCCCAAACTTTACTTTTATAGTTGCCGGCACCACAAAGAATCAAATGAAAAACCAAGCACCAAAAAGAAATTCCAAGATGAATATTGAGCCCTTAGTAGATCCACTATTTGAGTTGAATGTTTAGCGCAAACTTGTTCTCAAAATTAGTCATAAAATTGACCCAAATTGGATCATATTGTCCCGCGATGTTATATGACTCAGCCTATGGTGATGAGTACATGTGGCATCAAAACCAGGAAAAAATCAGATCCTCATGGCGGTACATGTCCATCCATGTGGTTGCAAATAGCTTGATCCTCATCAAATAGGATCTAGAACGATGTGGTGGCACTAAATGGCTTTTGGGGTGTAAACATCAAAAAGGGTCCAAGGACTGAAATAAAAATGATGGACAGGGACTGAAGTAAAAATTGGGGAGCATGGACCTTTTGAAAAATTTACTCTTTTTCCCCAATTCAACTGAACTGAAATAGGGGTAGAAGGGCTTGGGAGGGGAAGGGTTGTGATAGTCACTGATGCGGGGAGAAAAAGGGGGTTTTGATGAAGGACGATCGAACATTTAGGGGTGGCGAGAGGGGCGAACGAACAAGGGGAAGGTTTGTGGTGAGTACATGTGGCATCAGAACCAGGAAAATCATATCCTCATGGTGGTACATGTCCATCCATGTAGTTGCAAATAGCCTGATCCTATCAAATAGGATCTAGAACGATGTGGTGGGACTAAATGGTTTTTAGGGTGTAAACATCAAAAAGGGTCCAGGGACTGAAACAAAAATGATGGACAGGGACTGAGGTGAAAATTGGGGAGCATGGACCTTTTGAAAAATTTACTCTTCTTCCCCAATTCAACTGAACTGAAATAGGGGAAGAAGGGCTTGGGAGGGGTGCGAAGGGAAAGGTTGTGATAGGCACTGATGTGGGGAGAAAAAGGGGGTTTTGATGGACGGTCGAACATTTAGGGGTGGCAAGAGGGGCGAACAAGGGGAAGGTTTGTGTGGGTCGATCGACGTTGTGAGGGATCAGGGAAGGGTTAGTAGGGTGTCAATGGTGGTGTCAACCGAGTGTGGAGAGTCAATCAACATGGCTTGTGATCGGAGGAGGGGCAGCGAAAGGTCGTGGGATGGTGCGTCGTTCGACAGGGGCTGAGGGACTATCAATCGGATGGAGAAGGGCGATGTAGTCAATCGTCCTATGGAGAAGATCTACGTAGTCGATCCTCCTGCTGTAGTGGCTGGCAAGGTCGATTGACAGGGTGGTGGACGACTTGTGAACTAGTCGGTTGAGGTGGCGACAGGAGGGCAGTTTAGCGATCGATCTTTGATGGTCGTTCGACTAATGTTGGTGCGTCACCTTCTACCAGGGCGGTCGATGTTGTGCTTGGTTGTTCTATAGATGCCAAATCACGTGGAGCTCTCCAACTTCTGATCCAACCTATTTGACGCTTCTCGATATTTTATGAATTTCCCCTTAATTATGCGAATATCAGGTTCATCTTCTCGACTGCTTGTAGTTTCTCTTCCTCTATCATCTTCAAACAAATTATCTCAATTTGAACCAAATAAAAACTAGAACCGTTCGGCTACCAATTGATAGAATTTAACCTGCAAATAAACGGATTTTGAAAAACAATGCAATAATTGAAATAAAATAAATCGACGATAAAATAAATCAACGACAAATAAACAAACCTCCTAACAATGAACAACCTATGCTCTTTTTTATAATAAAACTAACTTCTAAAACAAGAAACAAATCCTAAACCTAATTGAAACTAAAACAAGAGACCCTATTACAATATGACTAATAATACTACTACTAAAACAAACTAAATTACATTAGGTTAATTCTATAATTGCCCTAGAATTTTGTGATACAATTGAGACCCAGGATTCCCTTATTGCTGCCCATATTGTGCAACATTTTAAACTAATGTTTGAGGAGAAAGAGAGCTGGAGAACCCATCTTGCAGGAGTAGTGTTGAATACCCTGGATTAAACAGTTCTGAGTTCTGATAGTCTGGATGTTGTAATCGTTGAATTAGAGGTGGTAAATGCTATGAAAGATTTGGATGAAGAAGCCAAAGCAGAAATTGATGGTTATCAGTGGATATTTTCAAAAAATGTTGGGGGAGTCAAGGAAGACTTCATGAAAGGTATTGAAGAATTTAACAGTAACCAATTCCTTTATTGGAGACTCAACTTGACACTCATCTCTCTCATCCCCAAGATTAAAGGAGCCCTTTACATCACAATTCAGGCCTATTAGCCTGATTTCCTCAGTCATCAAAAGCATCTCCAAAGTTATAGCTATGAGACTAAAAGCCCGCATGCATACTCTGATTTCCCCTTTCCAACCAGCAGCAGTAGAAGGCAGACAGACAGTTGATTGATGGTCCTTTAATAGCCATTGAACTGATAGACTCAAGAATTAAAGCCCATAAACCTGGTGGTGCTTGGCCCCAATTTGAAACTCACGCTTTAAAATTTTCAAAGCAATATGATCATCTTCCATATTTATTCATACCTTTCTAACATCTCTTGCCAGTACAAGGGTTTACTTGCACTCTAGAAAATGATCTTGAAAATTTTTGAATTTTTTGCTCCTTCCAAACGAAGTATGGAATAAAATAGGGGATGCGACACAATAATCATGAACCAATGGCACTGTAAGGTCTCTCTTTCTTCCAATATCTGATCCATTCATGAACAAAACCTTGTAGTCTCTTGTTCACTCCAAATTTACGAAAAACATATTCAAGGTATTTTAAGAAAAAGTGCACTTGATTAAAAGATTGTCAACTACTTCTTAAAGACCACAAAAGCAACACTAAGTAATTGGAATCATTCCCCTTCGCCCACCTTATCAACCATGAGAACTCTTCCATGAAAATGCATCCACATGAAAAAGACAGATCGTAATATCCAAATCTTGTGTCTCTGTGTTAAAGTGTTGGGTGGGCTGCCTGTTAAGGAAGTCATAAAAAGGACTTGACACAGAACCCTTTGTTATCTTCCTTCCACTTCATTGCATCAATATGAACATTGAGGACTTTTAGGATAGCCCAACTGCAACAAGACCATGACCTACTGGATCTACCAGTTGTTGACCAACTCCAAGATATCAAGACACCTAAAAAAGCAGCCAAAAAAACAAATTCTAGAGCCACAACTGGGGGTTTGCTTACCCCACTTACCTGGGTAGCTGATGGAATCCATATTCTAGAACAGATCCTCAGCGTAACCTTGACGATCACTGAGGAGATGCCATTCCCACGTGACCCAAGAGAATAATCTCTTTGCCTAAAGAATTTGGCAAAGATGATGACTCGGTGCAATGTGATTGATGCGTTGTTGTACTAAGCTATAGACCACATCTGTCATGATTATTGTTTAGTGATTATTGTTTAGAGTAAATTGGGCTCATTGTACTGCTTGTCCATATTGTAGAGCTCCACTATTTATTGCTTAGTAGGGTGTTTGTTTGACTTAGAGTTCTAACCTCTTATTAAGAGGGAACGTTTAGTTAGAGGTAAACCTCTTAATAAAAGGAATTGGAAAGTGTTCGTTAGGCTCTAGTTATAACCTTTTAATCATATTTAAATAACTACTTTGTCCTTACATATTTCATCATCATCATCATCATCAAAGCCCATTCCCAATATTTTCGGGGTCGACTACATGGATTTTAGTTCTTCAAGCAATGCGGTCTTCCCACATATCCTCGCCTAATCCAAGCTCAATGATATCTTCATTCACCGCCTTCATCCAAGTTTTCAACGGTCGTCCCCTCCGTCTACACCCTCCATTAACTTGTCAATCTAGACATTTTCTAATTGGCGTCGTGCTTGGTCTCCTCCGCACATGACCAAACCAAGTTAAACGTCTTTCTCTAATTTTGTCCTCTATGGGCGCTACACCTAAGTATCTCCTACTTCTTTCATTTCTAATTTTATCCTTACGAGTTTTACCACACATCCACCTTAACATACGCATTTCTGCTACTGCCATCCTATGCGTATGTTGTCCCGTAGTAGCCCAATATTCTGAACCGTATAGCATGGCTGGTCGAACAATTGTCTTATAGCATTTCCCTTTTAGCCTTGCAGGCATCCTTCTACCGCATAATATTCCTGACGTCATTCTCCATTTCAATCAACCAGCTTTAATCCTATGGTCTACATCTTCTCCAATAGCCCCATTCTTTTGAATTATAGATCCAAGATATCGAAAAGCCTCACACTCTGGGACCTCTACACCTTCGATCTCAATTGCATTACTTCTCCCTCGTGGTTCACAACCAAAGTTGCACACTAGATACTCCGTCTTCGAACGGCTAATTCTAAAACCTTACTCTCTAAAGTCTCCCGCCACTTAACTAATTTCTGACCTAAACCTGCACTAGTCTCATCCATTAAGACAATATCATCTGCAAATAACATGCACCAAGGTACATCTTCTTGCAGATGTCTCGTCAACTCATCCATGACCAAAGCAAAGAGATATGGACTTAACGCCGACCCTTGATGTAGTCCTACTGACACTGGAAATTCACTGGACATCCCACCTACTGAGCGAACACTTGTTACAGCCCCTTCATACATATCCTTAATGATATCGACATAACATTGAGACATTTTCTTCATTTCAAACACCCACCAAATTAACTCCCTGGGGACCCTATCATATGCTTTCTCCATATCAATAAAAACCATATGCAAACTCTTACGTGCCTCTCGATATTTTTCTATAGTTTGCCCAAGCAGGAAGATGGCCTCCGTAGTAGACCTACCCGACATAAATCCAAATTGATTCTCCGAAACCGTGGTTAAACTCCTAAGTCTTCGTTCTATAACTCTCTCCCAAAGTTTCATCGTATGACTCATAAGCTTTATCCCTCTATAGTTCGAGCAATTCTGGATATCATCTTTGTTCTTATAAATTGGTACCACAATGCTATGCCTCCATGAATCTGGCATTTTTCTAGTTTCCAAAATCCTATTAAAGAGCTTAGTTAGCCATTGAATCCCAACTTCTCCCAGACATTTCCATGCTTTAATTGGTATATCATCTGGTCCAACGGTCTTCCCAGTCTTCATTCTTTTTAAAACTTCTCTCTCACTTCTGTGGAACTAACTCTGAGATGGAACACGCGATCTCTCCCTTCCTATGAAGCATATCCTTCCAAGTTGAACTCCCATACATGTGTTCCATTGAGTAGGTTACAAAAGTAATCATTCCATCTCTCTAAAATAGCTTTATCCTGCATTAAAACTCTTTCATCCTCATGCTTAACACACTTAACATGACTCAAGTCCCTAGTTTTTCGTTCTCTAGCTTTAGCTATTTTGAAAATATCATTCTCCCATTCCTTTGTACCTAGCCTATCATAAAGATCATCATACGCTCTCTTCTTAGCTTCCCCTACTGCTTTACTACTCAACTTCTTAGCCTGCTTATAAAGCTCATAAGACTCTAGGCACCTATCTTTTTGCCACACCTTAAAGCATCTTTTCTTTTCCGCAATAGTTTGTTGCACATCAGCGTTCCACCACCATGTCTCCTTACCATATAAACCTCCTCTTTTGGCCTCTCCTAACTCTTCATTCGCACATCTTCTTATTCGGTTTGCCAAATGTTCAAAAAGATCCGCGTTACTAGTCTTATCCTTTGGTTCTGAATTCTCCCAACCCTCTGAAACTGACTGGCCACCCAAAATCTTTTTTCTAAATTTTTGGCACACATCTCCCTGTAAGGTCCACCACTTAATTCTCGGTCTAACATGTTCTATAGCAATACGACCCCTACTCTTAAGACAAAAATCGAGAACTAACAGGCTATGTTGGTTTGTCAGACACTCCCCTGGTATAACCTTACAATTTTACACCTACCTAAATCGTGTCTCCTCACAAGAAAATAATCAATTTGACTTCTATTGCGCCCACTCGCAAAGGTCACCAAGTGATCTTCCCTCTTCTTATAAAAAGTATTTACGATCCCAAAATCCTGAGCTAAAGCAAAATCTATAATAGAAATCCCCGCAGTGTTCCGATCCCCAAAGCCTTGACCTCCATGTACCCTCTCATATCCAACTCTATCCTTACCGACATGGCCATTCAAATCCCCGCCTAGGAAAACCCTATCGGAAGAGGGAATTCCAAGAACTAACTCCTCTAAAGAGTCCCAAAAATCCTTCTTAGTCTCCTCGTCCAAACCCACTTGGGGTGCATACGCACTAATAACATGCACTATCTTTAGTTCTAAAGCTAATTTAATACTTATGATTCTATCCCCAAACCTCCTAACCTCGACTACTGCATCCTTAAAAACTTTATCTACAACTATTCCCACCCCGTTCCTAGTTCCATCTTTACCAGAATAGAAGAGTTTGAACCCTCCTCCTAAATCTTTAGCCTTGTTCCCCTTCCATTTTGTCTCTTGAAGACAAATTATGTTTACTTTCCTCCTACGCAGAGCATCCACTAATTCTATTGTCTTTCCCGTCAAGGTTCGTATGTTCCAAGAGGCTAATCTAATCATTTTATCTCTAGCTCTAACCTGGACTAGCTTCTTTACTCGCCCCCGTCCAGAATGGTGCGAGAACCCTTGCCTATTTAACACTACAGTCAGGCGCCGCTGCAGCGCGCCTTGCTCATTTGTCACTACACCCGAGCGTAGGTGCAGCGCGTCGCTTATAGCGGGGGACGCCCTATCCTTCTGCATTAATATTTTTTAACCAAATTCCATGAAAAAGGATGTGATGGGTTTTTTACGGTTGGCTATCACAAGCCTAACACCAACCCTCCTCCTTTATCCGGGCTTGGGACCGGCCAATGCAACGGGCGGAGTTCCTTACATATTTCATAAGCCAAAACTTTACATTCCTAATCACATCCAAAGCCTTAACGACTCAACTATCACCCAGAGTAACCAAAGTTGTCCTTGCATAATTATAGAAAGGATTTTCTCTCTATAAAATGCTAAAGTAGGAAAGTTACCACAACAAAAGGCAACAAAAATATAGTAAGCATGTTTCATTAGAATTAATTTCCCCCCTTAATCACAACACCAAAATCTTTATGCATATGGAGAACCAAAAACACAATCAACCAAAGTGATGGTGTGGAAAAAGGAGTAACCATAAAAGTATAGAACAAACAACAAAGCCAAGAGAACCTCTCGGTAAAGTTTGATTAATCGCCACCGTTGGACTAAAACAGAGATGCCATTTCAGGTGCAATCTGAGAACACGACGATTTGCGTAACCAAATAGACTTCTTTTGATTATATTTTTTTGTTATGCTTATAACAATAAATGGAGTCACTTTTTGTTATTTTTATATGATAAGCGAAATCATTTAGGAGTCTGATGGAAAGCTAGCAAAGGACAAAAATCAAAACTATGAGGGTAAAGTGGTAAAATAACTTCTTAAGAGGCTGTTCAGACTTCGTCTCTGATCAGAATCAGAGACATAAAACGGTAACTCCTTAATCAGAGGTTGTAACCACACGGAGGATCAAACATTAACGGCTTTATATTCGATATGAAGACGTAACCTCTGATTCAGAAGTCGAAACAAACACCCCTTAATCTGTCAACAAAAGGTTTTTGTTTGAAATACAACAGATATTTATAAACATGTTATTGTAAAATAGACTAATCATTTACCTAAATATCATAAATCTTTGTTACCTTTTTGCCATTTTCTTTAAATCTTCAAAACTACTATTAATATTGTTAGGTGTTGTGTGCATGTGTACATATACACTTCTTGCACTCTTTCTATCATATTCAGTGTTAACAAGCCCTCCACCACACAAGGTATTTTTAGTGCAATGTCTTTATACTCTCGACACCAAAAAGGTGTTGCCTAGCTGTTGTCTCTCACAATATCCGAACCTAGGTACTTTAACTCTAGATGGCAGGCCATCTTTCAAAGTACCAAGCTAACAGTCTCTTTATTCTCATCCAGTGAGAGCATCCCAACAGCCTCCCTAAAGGGAGATCATTGTCTAGGTGGCAACATTTAGCTAGGGGGAGGGAGAAAAAACATGCTCCAACCTCCCCATGAGAGACTCCTTTCCTAGGTGGCATGGAGAGGCTCCAATGAGCTCCTCTTCACTAATTAAATGTAGCTAGTGATTTTGGCTCCCTAAATCTTCGTTTAATATTTTATTTTGTGAGTTTCACAAACTTTTTAAATTTCAAACTACTTTTAAAGTTATGGATCCCATCCACTTTTAAAGATGAAGAAACAAAAATACACTATAATATGGATTTAGAGTCTCTTGGAGAGCAAATGCCAAAATAACTAGAGTAGGAAAAGAGCTCCTTAGTTTATATTTTTTTATTAAATTTGGGGAGCCTCCAAGGGTAGTCTCTTGGAGATGCTCTAAGAAGAGAATCATGAGTCTACTAAAGCAGTTTAAGCCACTTGCCACTTAAAAGGTCAAGAATGAGATCGACTTAGATTGTTCAGTCTGCATACAAGCAACCATCAGCGATCAATAGAAGTCAGTCCATGAAATAATTTGATCAATAGACAACATTGTTGTGGTAAAGGTCATAATGATCTTGTTTTAATTGGCAAAAACACCAAACGAATATATATTAAAAATGAATCCTAATGAGTGAGAAGCTCATACTCATTAGGAAGAGAGAGAACAAATACAAGAGAAAGCGCTACTGCAATCACACGTAAAACATGCCCAAACCCAATACAAACTCGACTGGGAATACATCAACCTTCCCCACTAAAAATGCATTGATTACACACACCCCAGCTCACTCCTCAGCCCCACACCAATCACTTGACTTGCTGAACCAGGTCAAGAAAAGTCTTCTTTTTCCTCTCGAAATTTATGCAGTTCCTCTCACACCATATGACTCTATAACCATTACCTCCATAACCATTTCATAAGCAAGGCTTGGTTGACAACTTCAGGTTTCTTTCTATACCTCCCTCTTCTCTTGGGCTGCAAACAATATTCCATTTGATGAGGTGGAACTTGTGCACTCCGGAAGAAGAACCTAAAGAATATTCTTGTAGATATTTTCCATCTCTTTTGCTACGCAGATAGGCCTTACTGAGCTGGACATCATAAATATGGGAATGCTCCCGAAAGAACTCTTAATAAGGGTAAGTCTTCCTGCTTTGGATATGTACTTGCGCTTCCACACAGCTAAGCGACTTTGCATTCTCTCAATCGGCGAGTTCCAACATTTCCTACCCTTGTACCTCTTGCAAACCGAAGTATGAAGCCATGCAAAGACCAAATCTTATAATTCCATGTGAAGGCAAGAAGACAAATGTGAGGAATGTCACTGATGGTGTAAAGAATTGACTTGTGAAAATTTACATTTAGAACTGTAACCACTACAAATCACAGCAAAGTATATGCTTAATCCCTGAAGAATAGGAAGTTGGGAATTGAGTAACCGTGCCATTAGGAGCTTAGTGATCTTTGGGTTTGTATGAATCAAGAAACTTTTCCTATTTGGATAAGGTTTCCTTGATTAATTAGGACAGAGAAAGTTTCCATGTTGGACAAGATGTCTTGATTAATTAGGACAAGGCAACTTCCATATTTGAATGAGGTTTCCTTGCTTAATTAGGACATGGAAAGTTTCCTATTTGGTTGTGGTTTCCTTGTCAATTAGAACAAGAAAAACCCTATACACAAAGCCTTTCTATTGTATTCAGACACCAAAGGTGGCAGTGTGTCGTCGTGTATTTCTCTTTTAATGGCATGAAATTTATTTTCATATTAAAGTTAGCGAAAATGGGAAAGAGGGACAAAGATGGAGAATTCAACCTTCCTCTGAGCTAATTGCGGAAGTAGAAGTAGAACTCAATAGTTTGGAGATTCATTTGCTTATCATTTGATCTCATTTTAGTTGAATTCATTTCTACCAAGATCCATGGATTTTACTCAGATCTAGTAATCTTACTATCAGTCAGTCCTCCGTTGATCATCTCCATTATCATCTTCCTGAGCTTCCATCATCAACCTCCATACAGAGCCACCTCCATGTTTATTGAAAACTGTAGGTGTAGATCTACAACTCTATCTTGTAGCTCTACCCAGAAAATACTTGTATTCCTTTGTTTTCTCACATAGCTCTCCATCGATTTAGCTTCTTAACTTGATTCCGGCATGTATATTCTACCTCCCAACTCTTTCCCTTCCATCTAAGCTATACAATTACATCCTCAAAGACTTTTGGCCCGTGATTCCAATGATCCAATCTAATTATTTTACCTTCAAAATAATTTAATAAAATAAATAAATAAAATCCAATATAATTCCACTATTAACCTAGATTGGCCTATGTTTCTTGTCCACCACAAGTATTTGTCAACTGTCCCTCAAAGTTGACATCTTTCAAGAACCCTGACATTGACCCCATTGCCAGATTGAAAATTTAATCTTGAGAATTCTGCTATTCTAACGTTGTTAAACCACTGTCCCTTCAATTCTTTTCAAGTTTCCCATATATGAAGTATGGATCCTATCCCAACTCCAAGTGCCCACTGGGTTAAGGACCAGGTTATCAGTTCTATATAAACTTATGAAAATTTCAGGGTAACTTGCCAGATGCTTGCGTATAAACATGTGAGCTAATCAAAATTTTCGTCCACTGATGAAAACTTTATTTAAATGACTTGGATGGTGATAGTTGTAGTATATCATCTCATAAACCAATTCATCTTCTTTTTTTTTCCTTTTCAGGCAAGAAAAAATATTTTATTAGAAAAGGGTAGTGAGAAAGACTTTCAGCAACCCAAAACAAAGAGGGTTCTGTTTTAGAAATATATTGCCTCATGCAAACAATAAAACATCAAAAGAAGTGTCACATAGAATATGATGCAGGAGGATCCGAGTCAGATGATGTTGAGTTGTCAGATAACACGTTGTTGGCGCTGAGATACCTTGAGTTAGTAGATCAGCGCAAAGATGGCAGAAAATCGTGAACTTTTCCTAATTGGGGCAGTTTTGGGTGCGTTTCGATATTTTGGCCATAACTTTGGCTACAGTTATCAGAATCGCGCATATGACCCCAATTCGGAAGGCTCTTGGCGGCGTGCACGTCGTGATCACAGAGCTACGCTCGGTGCACATTTTTTCGAGGCTAAAATTCACCGTTTTCCCTTTCAAACCACAATTTTAGTAGTTTTTTCTCTTTTATGGTAATATTTCTTTTATCGTTTAGGACGTGATTCTGAACTCGATTTGGGCCAGATTTTTTGCAGATTATTTCTTTTATTACGTATTTCGTTTTAATATGATTATTAGGATTTTGTTATTTTTGGTAAAATTCTAATAATGGTGAGTTTTAGTTATAAAGCCTGGCTTGTGGGCTGATTTAGATATACTTTTGATTTGAATAATTTTAATTGAACATCAGAGTTGTTTTTCTGTGGTTTGGGCGAATCTCTTGTGTTCTTTTTCCTGTGAATTATCTGTTGAACTAGCCTGCAGAATAATCGCTATTCTGTCCGGCGTCAGCTGGTATCAGAGCTTCAGCATCTTCTTGGGGTGAAATTTCATCAGTTTCTATGGCCGGTGTCATGGTCGTGGTCGTTGTTGTCGCGGGCAGGTTCCGAACGAGGAAGCCCCAAACCGTGATTGTAACGTTCAGGATGTGATGATTGAGGATTTACAGAGGCAAGTTGTAGAGTTAACCCGGTGTCTAACGGCGCAAGATTTAGGTGATTGCGAGATGGAAGATCACGATTCTGATTTCAGTTTCGAAAATCTGTATCACAATCATGCTCGATTATGGGAGCACCGTGGTCGGGAGGATCGTCATGGAGACCTCGAATTCAGAGTGGATCTGCCCGAGTTTTCTGATACGTTACAGGCCGAAGGATTCGTAGATTTGCTGAATGAAGTAGAGCATATTTTTTAGTATAAGGAAGTTTCAGATCGTGTCAAAGTGAAATTGGTCGCCATCAAACTCAAAGGCAGAGCATCTGCATGGTGGGAGCAGTTGAGGCGATCACGAGACAGACAGGGCAAGGCCAAAATCACTGATTGGGAGAAGATGAAAAAGAAGATGAAAGGTCACTTCCTTTCTTTCGGCTACACTCAAACTTTGTTTCAGCGACTTCATTCGTTGAGGCAAGGTACCAGATCAGTTGATGATTACACGGAGGAGTTTTATCAATTGATAGCCCGTAATAACTTATCTGAGACGGAAAAGCAGATGGTGGCACGGTATTTGGGGGGAATACGACAGCCCCTGCAGGATGTCCTCAACCTTCACTCGCTGTGGATCGTTTCTGAAGCTTACCAGCGTGCACTTGCTGTGGAAAATAGCATAACAGGAGGCCTATGATCAGAAGTAATCAAAGCAGTTGGCCAATTCGCCCTCAAGAATCCCGTCCTACCCAGCAGCCATCGCAGAGTACTTCTAACTCAAATATTAGATGTTTCAGATGTGATGAACATGAACATAGAGCGACTGAGTGCATGAAGCCTGCTATTCAGAAGGGCAACAATCTCCTGATTGAGGAAGACATGGTAGACGAAACTGAAGAGCTTGGAGAGCCTGTGTATGACGATGATGAAAATGGAGATGTATTGTATGGAGATGGACATGAGACTCTGGTCGTTCGTAAGAGCCTACTGACTTCCTAGGGCGATTCAGGGGACGATTGGTTGAAAACCAATATTTTCCACACGACCTGCACAGTTGCAGATAAAGTCTGCAAGATGATCATTGACAGTGGCAGTTGTGAGAACGTAGTGTCTGAAGAGGTTGTCCAGAAATTGCAGTTGAAGACAGATCATCCCAAGCCGTACAAATTGTCGTGACTGAATAAAGGCAGTGAGGTAACAGTAGATGGGCGATGCCTACTGTCTTTTTCGATCGGTAGGAAATATTTTGATAATGCTTGGTGTGATGTTGTCTATGATGTTTGTCATGTATTGTTAGGCATGCCTTGGCAGTATGATCGCAGTGTTATTTATGATGGACGGAAAAAATACATATTCCCTTAGCATCAAAGGAAAGAAGATTGTGTTGACACCTCGTCGAAAATGACCCACTCCTACCCCGGTAGCCAATAATACTAACCTGCTTTCTATGTCCAGGTTTTTGGATGAGATTGAGCGTGGAGACGTGGTCTATGCTCTGCTGCCTTGTGGGAATAGTGCAGCAGACGTGATTCCAGATTTGCCAGTGGAGGTGCAGCAGCTGCTAGCAGAGTTTTCTGATCTGATACCAAAGGACCTTCCTCCTGGGCTGCCGCCTGAAGCTATTGTGAATTCCGATGAAGCTATTGTGAACTCGAAGACGAGTTTTTTCCAACCCGGAGCGACTGATGCAGGAGGATCCGAGTCAGATGAAGCTGAGTTGTCAGATAACACGTTGTTGGCGCTGAGATACCTTGAGTTGGCAGATCAGTGCAAATATGGCAGAAAATCGTGATCTTTTCCTAATTGGGAAGTTTTGGGTGTGTTTCGGTATTTTGGCCATAATTTTGGCTTTGATTATCAGAATCGCGCATATGACCCCAATTCGGAAAGCTTTTGGCGGCGCGCATGTCGTGGTCACAAATAGGGGTGGGCAAACGGGTCGAGGATCCGCGGGTTTAAACCGGACCGGACCGTTTTGCTCTAAACGGTCCGGATTTTAATTTTGTATTTTTAGATACGATTCGGATCGGTCCGGATCCGTTATAAAACGGTCCGGTCCCGGTTTCTATTTTTTAAAAAGAAACGGTCCGGGTTGGACCCGTCCGGACCGTTTCAAATCGCATTTACTATAAAAACCTAAACCAAAACCTAAACCTAAAAAACCTAAACCTAAACTCTCCTCTCCTCTCTCTGTCTCTCCTCTCTTTGTCTCTGTCTCGAGAAGGGGAAGGAGATCTCCCTCTCCTCTCTCTGTCTCGAGAAGAAGAAGCTGCAGCAGCCGCGAGACCAAGAAGAGGAGGAGCAGAAGAAAAGGAAGAGACGATTGGAGATCTCCCTCTCCTCTCTCTCTCAGTCTCTGTCTTGAGAAGAAGCAGCAGGAGATCTCATCTCTGTCTCCTCTCTCTCGGTCTCTGTCTCGAGAAGAAGCAGCAGGATCTCATCTCCGTCTCCTCTCTCTCGGTCTCTGTCTCGAGAAGAAGCAGATCTCCTCTCTCTCTCGGTCTCTGTCTCGAGAAGAAGCAGCAGGATCTCATCTCCGTCTCCTCTCTCTCGGTCTCTGTCTCGAGAAGAAGCAGATCTCCTCAAGAAGCAGACCTCCTCTCTGAAGCAGCAGGATCTCATCTTCGTCTCCTCTCTCTCGGTCTCTGTCTCGAGAAGAAGCAGATCTCCTCTCTCTCTGTCTCTGTCTCTGTCTCGAGAAGAAGCAGCAGCGCAGCAGGAGATCTTCGTCTCCTCTCTCTCTCGGTCTCTGTCTCGAGAAGAAACAGCAGCAGGGGATTACTGTAATGGATTTCATTGGTAGAATGATTACTGGATTTCATTGCTAGAATGATTACTGTTAGTAATGGATCGCATTTAGGTAGTTTGTTTGTCTGATTTGTAATGGATTTCATTGCTAGAATGATTATTGTTAGTAGCTTTTTCAACTATTGTAGACAATTTGTTTGCTTTGATGTTTTTGTTTGGATTTAGTCCAAAACAGTAATCATTCTAGCAACTTTTAACCAGAAATCAGATGCATTTTTAGTAGGAACCGTTTGGAACCGTAGGAACCGGACCGTTCCAAACGGTTCGAGTTAGGTTCGGTTCCAATGTTTAAAATGAGGGGATCCGGACCGGACCGGATCCGTTAATTTTAAACGGTTCGAGTTAGGTTCCTCCAAAATTGGAACCGATCCGGACCGTGCCCACCCCTAGTCACAAAGCTACGCTCGGTGCACATCTTTTCGAGGCCAAAATCCACCATTTTCCCTTCCGAATCCACAATTTTAGTAGTTTTTTTTCCTTTTTATGGTAATATTTCTTTTATCGTTTAGGACGTGATTCTGAACCCGATTTGGGCCAGATTTTTGGCAGATTATTTCTTTTATTACATATTTCGTTTTAGCGTAATTATTGGGATTTTGCTATTTTTGGTAAAATTCTAATAATGGTGAGTTTTAACTATAAAGCCCGGCTTGTGGGCTGATTTAGAGATACTTTTGATTTGAATAATTTTAATTGAACATCAGAATTGTTTCCCTGTGGTTTGGGCAAATCTCTTGTGTTTTTTTTCCTATGAATTATCTGTTGAACTAGCCTGCAGAATAATCGTTATTATGTCCGACGTCAGAATATTACAAATCTATCCCCAATTCCAAATATTAGCCTTAATTGCTATGTTTAGCTGCTCTTCACGAGTGCACTTATCTTGGAAAACCCTTCTATTCCATTCCTTCCACAAATGCCAAACCACAAAATGTTGGATCACTCACCAAATACAAGCACCAATAATTGTGTGGTTCTGTTCTCTTTTCCAATTCCTGATCCATTACAATAAAAGTGATTATTCATTACCACATTGGGACCATCTAAAAAGAAATTTTTTAATCAGAATCACACCTCTCCTTCATAAGTCATCTAGGCTGAGACCTTTACCATGGCAGGAGACAGTGCAAAGGACAAAAGAAGTCCCAAGGGGAGAATCTGAAAGTCAAATCAGTTTTCTTAGGTAAGTAGACATGGAGGTATTGGAGGTGGAAACGAAAGGTCTAGCAAGCAGATCATAGAACGATTTAACTGGTAACCCCTTAAGATTTTTTTCCATTTACGATGTCACTAGCATTGTCAGGGGACTGTGTTTACAATAAACCCATTAGTTCACATGCTTCCAAGTTTTCCCATTCTCTACAGTCTCTTCTAGGGTGGAGATTTCCAGCTGCCATTAACTCAGTCACCATTCCCTGCTTCAGCTTCTTCTTATAGATGTTGAATATTCAAGAGAATAAAATAATGAGTAGTGACAGCGTCTTTCTAATAAAATAAATTAAAAAATAAATAAATAAATAAAAAGAGAGAGAGATTGAGAGATTTGAGCGAATACAGACTTGAGAGCGTCCACAGTGTTTTCCTTCATTCTTTCTAAATATGAGAATGGGAATCCAAATCCTAAGCTCATTACTTTCCAAGACGAAATGTGAAACTTTGTCTCATGAGCAGACAAAGTTTCTATGTCACCATACCATGTTGGGAACTTGGTATTGTGAATATGGTATGGTCTCCAATAAGACGTTACTAACTGCTTCTCCCATTACTTTATTCAATTTCCAAAATATTTGGTGTATTTCCAAGTTTTTTTTATCAGAAAAACAGTAACTTGTATTAATGGAGAGTAAAAGGGGGCAATACAGATAAAAATCACCAGCCCTTCCCTAAACTATGTATTAGGGAGACCAATACATTCCCAATTAAATATACAAGAACAAAGTTTATATCTCTGAATTTGTCCCAGATACAGCCTCACAACCATAGAGTGACTTTTACATCTATCCAAATCCAGTCAATTGATTTTTGAACATTCTTGAAGACTATACTAATCCTCTCTATCCTGAGCACCCAAACAAAAGCATGAATAAATCTATCCCAAGCCCTTTTACCAAAAGAAGTGAAGCGTGGTAGATTACGAGAGGCTGCTTGCATACTCTACCTAAACGATGAAGGAAGGAGTCATAGGTGACTGAAGATGGAACTTAGAGAGGGCTCTAGACCATAGCTCTGACACCACAGGGCAGAGGAGAAGAAGATGATCAATGGATTCTTCTGTCTGATTGCAGAGGAGACAATGATTAGGAATAAGCAATCATCCTTTGATGATGTTATCTACAGTAAGAGTCCTACCATGAACATCAGGCCAAAGAAGAAAAGAAGCTTTTGACTTCATTTAGCCAAATGAGGTGATGCAATGTAGAAATTATGTTGTGAAGTGGAGTGGTGATAGACGTAGGGGCACAGAAAGCAAATTAGCCATCATGATCATCCAAAGTGACCTCTTGTCTTTTTCATAGCACCACCACCTGTCTTCCTGATCATCCAAAGTGACCTCTTCAGTTAAAGAAAGCAAATAAGCCATCTATGGTATTTCCTAGTCATTCAAGTTTCCGTTCAACAGAAAGTTCCGACCATGGGTTGGTTGTCCTAAAAGTCATGGATCATTTCAGATTTATTGGTAGAAGCATTGAAGATTGCTGGAAATTGAAATTTGAGAGGGGAGGGTCCGATCCACCTGTACTCCCAAATTTTCATTCTCTCCCCATTGTGAAGTTCAAACAAGACCCTGTTTTGGTGATCAATTTTGTTTTTTATGATGCCAATAAAGACCAACCATAAGAAGTATTAGGCTCAACTGTGAACCAATCTAAAAGCCCTGCCCCATATTTTTCAGCTAGAACTTTCCTCCCTAAAGCTTTAGCCTCAACCCTAAACCTTCATATCCATCTGATAAGAAGAGCTCTCTTGAAATCTTTTGCTCTTCTAATGCCTAAACCCCATCCACATCATATTTAGGCTGACAACCTTTACCCAATTAAGAAGATGAAAAAAAATAAAATAAAATAAAAATGGAAGGGAAAGAGCCTCAAGGAAGTTTCTCATACACCTTTATATTCTAGTTGCAGTTGAGAATGAATAGGGACATCATAAGTACTCTGAATAAGAGTAACCCTGCCAGCCTTGGAAATGTATTTTTTCTTCCATGTGCTAAGTCTACATGCAATCCGATCCAAAACTTCCTCCCAAACTCGTGTTTTTTAAGTTGGCTCCAAGAGGTAACCCAAAATAAGTACAAGGAAAGGTCCATTTTGTGCAACCAAGGATGGCAGCCCAACTATCAATTCCATGAAGCTCAGGCTCAGAAAATACAAAAATTTGTGATATGGCAAAGTGCACCTTGAGCTCAGAAAGACACTTCAAACCATAGCAAAATATTCCTGACAGCTATCACTAGCTCAAGGGAAGCATGAAGCACAGTATCATCTGCATATTCGAGCATATGAGTAGGTCGAGAGGAAGAAGCCTGAAACCTAGAGATGAGACCAATCTATTGAGCTTTTCACAAGTCTCCTTGTTTTAAGCCTCTTGAAGATTTAAATGACTAGAAGGGAACCATTAATTGCAATTGAAAATGAGGTTGGTGAAAGAAGAGTGTTGGTCCGGCCACTCTGTTAATCACCAAACCCAAAGGAATACATCGTGTTTTGAAGATACTGGCAGGCCACAGAGTCAAAGTCTTCATAGATGTCCGCCTTAATCATAATGGCAGCTTTACCTTGTCTTAATCTAGAGTCTACAATTTGATTTGCAATGAGAACCCCGTCAATTAGTTGCCTTGCCTTTTTCCCACCTCTACATGTTGGAAGGGAGAAATAATATGGGGAAGCACAAAATTCAGTCTATTAGAAAAATAAAAATAAAAAAAAATAACAAAATCAAAATTAGCAATGATTTAATAGATTGAGAGAAAGCGGATGGACCAGAAATCTACAATAAATGAAGGTTTTTTCACTTTTTGAATAAGAGTAATAAGTGTAGTACTGAACCTCCATTCTAGAAAAATTCTTTGATTGAAGTTTTCCACACTCCCCATAATGTCCTGCTTTATAAACTCCCCAAGATTTAAGAAACAGACCAGAATAAACCCCATCTAACCCAAGAGCCACATCCCCTTCAAGGCTTTGCAAAGCACTAAACATGTCAACTTCAGAAATGTATGTTTGGAGCTTGTCAATGGACTCTGAATCTACTCTTGAGCAAGGTGCAAGCAATAGTAGGTCTCCATGCAGAGCTTTTGATACGCAGCGGATTCAAATTATATGCGAAAAAATAAAAGAAGACAATTTGTCACAACCTTTGCTTTCTTATTATTCAACAAAGGTTACAACACTTCAATAACAAACTCGTTGAGAGGCTATTTTCCTGGATGCCTAAAACATACATACAGTGACACTTCATATAGGCTAAATAAGTCCAAATCAAACAAGGAAAAGCTACTCCTAATAGGAAATTATTTCCTTGTAGCCCAAGGAGAACTTTCTCGTTTTAACCAAACAAGGAAAGTCTACTCCTAAAAGAAAAAGATTTCCCTATCACTTCCCCTGTTTCATTTGGAGAAATTTCTTATTTTAACCAAACAAGGAAACCTACTCCTTATAGGTTAAAGAAGAACTTCCTTATTTCTAGCAGAGAGAACAGGATTCGAAGACTTCTAGTTCCACCCCAAATCTCAAGTTCCCAAAAAGAGGATACTCCTATATCACGGCTCCCCATTTTTGAAACTTGAACTTCTGTTCTAGTTTAGAACTGGAGGTTGGGGAACCCGAGAGTCTCATTCTTCCTGTTGAACTATTCAGACTTTGGCGGAACCTGACTAGCACATCCAATGCAAAAAAAGCTCATGCTCTCCCCCACCTGTCTTAGTCACCTTTCACTCCAAAATGCAGTCTTCCTTTAATGACTCTTCCCTATCAAACCATAAGTCATCAACCGGTGGCAACCGAATCTTTAACCTCACCATCATCATCGAGCAATGGAGGCTCAAATAGCTTCAAGTACTCAGCAATAATAACCGAATACATTTGCATATAAGGAGGCAAATACAGTTGGAAGGCATTGTCACTAATTTGTTTTATAATACCAAAAGGCTCGTATTGGATAAGCATTTTCACTAATCTGTTTCATAATACCAAAAGGCTCGTATTGGATAGGCTTCAACTTCTTTCCTTCCGCACAAAGATGATTATTACTAAGGTGCAACTAAACCAAGTCACCCTCTCCAAAGTTTTAATATTTTGCCTTATACCTTTCATGTGATCTCTTCAACTATGTCTCAGCAACCGAAGTATTGATCACAAATGGTTTGTCGTCAATCATCAACTGGTATTGTTTGTCTACAATAGTATATAAAATCTCTATCCCACAGGTACAGAACCTAAAAATCACCTGGCACACATCCAATGGAACCACATCACAACCACCTCATCAATAAGACTATATGACACTATCTGAATATGCAAACCGGAATACACATTGCTTGTTGACTTCCTCGTTCGCCTCCCTCTGTAACCATGCTCAAAGAATACGGTTTCGAATGCTTCATGGTCTTCAAACCCATCTGTTGCACCATGGTATGTGAAATCAGATTTTTTCCGATTGCCTGAATCAACAATCGCGTCCACTATCTTGTCGTTAACCTGTATCCTAAGATAAAAGAGTTCCTCTTTGGCATCCTTGAATCTAACCTAGCCATAATACTAAGTTTCGGATTAGCTATTGTCAACACTAAGACAAATGTCCCCACTGCACCTTTAGAAATAAGAGCTTTTTTTTTCCTCATCCTTCAGCCTCAAGGTTTAAGATAAGGATACTTGGTCCATCACTTGTCGCCTATGTGCCATCTCTCCTTGCAATATTCGCATATTGAATTCCTACTTCAGAAGTTTTTTTTCCTTTATCCTGCACCGGTTTCGACTTCATGTCACTTTTCTTACTACCAGACTTGTTGTCACCCTTTTCATTTTTCTTCTTGACTATGCCCTCAATAGCAATGGCATGCATTGTTGCTTCCCCAATAGTGCGAACTAGAAACAACTTTAACTCCTTATGAATATGTACATTCAGTCCACCATTGTACTTCATGAACACTTTGTACCTCTCCGTATCTATATCCAAAATCAAAGCCTGATTATGGAACTTTGTCGTGTACTGTGTGGAAATCATAACAACTCTGTAAACCCCCTTTCAACATGCTAGGTCCCATGAAGTATCATTGTTGGCTGCAGTACCAAAGAGAAACAGACACTTTCTGTTATTTCTAGAGATGCTCAAAATGCCTCCAAAAGGTTGGCTGGCCATACATCTCCCCAGAAGTTTGTCCTCTTGCCATCATTTACCTCAAAAGTGATATGCCACTGGAATTTCTCCTTTAAATTCACCATTGTCCGTCATTGCTTACACACATATGATATGAGGATTGTTTAGAATACAATTGGTGTTGTTGTAAGCTATATTTTCCCATAATCAGCCTTCTCCATAGCTCATCTTCTTCCATATTAAACCGCCGTATCCATTTAATAACAAAACTCGATTTAACTCTTTGAATTTTCTTATCCCTAATCCACCTCCTTTGAGCGACATACTAGGTGATAGAAAGCAGGTACCATCCACCCAAACCGATTAAAATTCAAGCAACCCAAAACTGAAAATTTACTTGTGTTGGGCTGAAGAAGAAGAAGAAAAAAAATGAAGAATGCCACTTAGCCTAGATGGTAATATTTTTGGTGGATTGTATCGAACCCTACCACTGATATCACGGTTCAAGAATCCACAAATCCATGCTTGCACCAGAATAGAGAACATAATCAGTAGAGTAGAAACTATTATGTTAGGAACCCAGCTCCAATAGGTTACCATGTTAGTAACAAGTCCTATTTTAGTAAGAAGTCATGTTTAGGTAAGTCAGTAGGCGAGAGTCCTAATTTAGTTGAACTAGGTAAGTCAGTAGGTGAGTCCTAATTTAGTTGAACTTCGATATTAAGATGAGTCTGGTTAGGAATCTAGGACGTAGAATTCTCTATAAAGTCTATCAATTGTAATTAGAAGTTTCATCAATCAAATAACTATTCTAAACTTTGGTGGCTGATCTCCAATCAAAAGATCAATAGGTGGTTCGATCTCCAATCAAAAGATCGATTATCTTAGCTTCCGGTATCGGATCCTATCATCTGGTATCAGAGCATCCTTGATTCTGACCAAATTTTTTTCTTGTTATTTCGTTCTTCACCCTCATCAACACCCTCTCACAGTTCTTCATTCATTCAAAAAAAAAAAAAAAAACCTCGCAATTCAGAGCATCCAGTTTCTTCCACCCAAACCTACACCATGACTGTCAAAGAACTCGAAGAACAGGTTGCTGCCATTAACACCCAATTGGGAACAATGGCTTCACATATCCACACCCTCCTCCAAGATCGCCAAACTCAATCACAGACCATTGCCCAGATATTGCAAACTCTTCAATCTCTTCAATCCACTGGGTCCTCACAATCAGAACCTACTCACCGCAACAATCCGCTAGGCGGCAATTTACAAGGTCGACCCCTTCGCATTGACTTCCCTCGGTTTGATGGCGGTGATCCCGAAGGTTGGCTTTTCCAAGCCGAACAATTTTTTGAGCTTAACCAGGTTGCGGTAAATCAGAAAGTCACCTTGGCTGCGATCCACTTGAAAGGCGACGCCGTCGCTTGGTACCGATGGATTAGACAATCCATCGGCGATCTTTCTTGGGAACAATTTTCCAAGGCCATCTGTTCCAGGTTCGGTTCCCGCAAACACATTGATCCATGCAGCTCTCTTTCGAAATTGACTCAAACAGGGACGGTTCGTGAGTATATTACGGCCTTTGAGAATCTCATCAACTTGGTTCCTGGATTGCTCGAACCTCATCAAGTCAGTATGTTCCTTTCAGGTTTACGTGCCGATATTCAGTCGGGTGTGCGCTTGCTTAAACCTGCGAGCTTGACCCAAGCTTTTGATTTAGCGTTATGCCAAGAGGACGCTATCATTGCGACTACGGCTTATTCCTCTGTTCCGCCTAATTTTCAGACTCCTGCCCCAACTCCCACCTTGCCTTCTGGCATGAAGCGACTAACTTGGGCCGAACAAAAAGACCGTCGCGAGAAATGCTTATGTTTCAACTGCGACGAAACCTTTAAACCAGGACATCACTGTCAGAAACCGCAATTACTTTTCCTGGACGCCGCCCTGGACGGGGATTCTCCGAACGACAACGTCGTTATTTTGGATGAGTTTGGTTAGGAAACTAGGTCGTTACTAGTTTTCAGGCTTGAGGACAAGCCGTGTTTCAAGGGGTCCGGGATGTTAGGAACCCAGCTCCAATAGGTTACCATGTTAGTAACAAGTCCTATTTTAGTAAGAAGTCATGTTTAGGTAAGTCAGTAGGCTAGAGTCCTAATTTAGTTGAACTAGGTAAGTCAGTAGGTGAGTCCTAATTTAGTTGAACTTCGATATTAAGATGAGTCTGGTTAGGAATCTAGGACGTAGAATTCTCTATAAAGTCTATCAATTGTAATTAGAAGTTTCATCAATCAAATAACTTTTCTAAACTTTGGTGGCTGATCTCCAATCAAAAGATCAATAGGTGGTTCGATCTCCAATCAAAAGATCGATTATCTTAGCTTCCGGTATTGGATCCTATCATATTACAATGGATATGAATGAATCCAATAAATACTCATTCAACAATCACAGACCAAGACTCAATTCAATGTCTAATCTAGTAACAACCAATAAAATAGAGATTATAGAGAGAAAATAGTACCTGAACACCTCCATCAGCAAGATTGGTGGGTGTAAGAAGTGGACCTAAATGAGCTCTATCAACGGCAACAGGAACTTGGACGCTAAATCTTTTAGTGGGGCGACGTGGCTCGTCTCCGCGATGTTGACGTTGGTGTTGGTGTTGGTGTTGGTGTTGGTGTTGGTGTTGATGATCGGCTTCTTCTTCTTCTTCTTCTTCTTCATTCAATTCATGGTGTTCTTCCTTCATGAATCCGAGTACACTAGCGATCCTTCTTAAAAAACCCATTTGGACTTGAACATAAACAGAGAGTGGACTTCAAGTCTTCTTCACTTCTCGATTCAAGAAGAATCTGTTGAACCAATACAGTCGCAATAACAAGGGGGATTTTTGTTCATTTCTTCGTGCTCTCTCTCCTTGTGTTACCCACCTTTTTTTTTCTTTTTTTCGTTGGGTCTGTTTGGTTGCACGGAAAATAGGGATGGAAATTGAAACCGTTTCCGTGAATCCGATTCAGAAGTCTCCCCTCGTACTTAGATTCCCATAAATAGTGAAAAAATAGTCTTATGAATAATCAATTTCTTGTAAGTAAATAAATAATCAAACAACCAAAATCTGCATAACAAGGAAAGTGGATTTTATTTTCCAAGAAAAATGGCTAACCAAATAGACCCTTTGTTTTATTTTTTTGTTTTTCTGTTTTATTTTGGTTGCATAGAAAATAGACATGAAAATTGAAATATTTCAGTGAATCCAATTCCGAGACCTCCACTCAGACTTGGATTTTCGTGAGTAGTGAAAAATAATTTTATGAATAATTGATTTCCTATCAGTGAATAATAGACATCCAAATAGTGAAAATCTGCATAACAAGAAAAATAGCTAACCAATCAGATCCTTTGAGGTTTTTTTTTTTTGGACAAATTGTTATGTGTTCAACATAATTGCAAATGCATTACAAAGTCCTTCTACTTACATGTGTAATATAATGTACTTCGTGTTGCAAGTATTTTCAATATTAAGCAAATGCTATGAACTTCATATTTTGAAAAATCAAATTTTGGGAAGATTACTTGTTGTTATTTTTAAAATGTGTTTTTTTTTCTAATTGTTTAACATTTTAATCGAGTTTGGCTTATTGCCAAAACCCACCTTCTATCTTGCACCCCCGCCACCATCCCCATTTTTGTCCTCAATTAGTTTTGAAGTCTCAGCTTATTCTAAGGTAATATTATAGACTTTAGGGTAAGACTCACTTCAAATTTAAATCAATTAGAGAAAAATTTCAAACGTCGAGAGTGAGTTCTTCCAAAAACTTTAAATTCGTCAAAACATGAAGTTTATGGTTTTTGTTTAAATATGCATTAAGATGTCCCTCTCAATTATTTTTTCAAGTATGATACTGAAAAAATATTGAACAATATTAATGGCATGAAATGCATTAGAAGTTTTTTAATAGGATTTTAATGCTTGTATATTTACTAAGACGTGAATATTATTAATGACATTAAGTTGGCGAAAAAAATTCAAAAGTCTAGAGTGATTTCTTCCCAAACTTTGAATTCGCCAAAATGTGAAGTTTAAGATTTTAATCAAATGTGCATTAAAATGTCCGTCTTAATTATTTTTTCCTAGTACAACATTGAAAAATATTGAAAATTACTAATGACATTAAATGCATTATAAGTTTTTTAATAATAAAATCTATATTTTTAAAATTTTAGTGCTTGTATTGATCATTGGTTTTGTTAAAATTAGAGTTTTTTTAAGGAAAAATGACTTATAAGGCCTATTTTTATTAATTATAGACCACATCATACTCCAACAATTGAAAATGTCTCAAAATGCCTATTTTTATTAATTAAAGTCTCTTAATAGCCACAAACCTAACTCATGGTTTAAAAATAATTAGAATGACATTTTCACCCTCTTAACTTTAAGTGATCAATTTTTAAAATTAATTCACCTTCTTAAAATTAATCATAAGTTTACTTCCATATTTTTTATTTTTTACTTCCAGATTACGCACCATCAGTGACATGAAACAACTTTGAAAAATTATCAAAATGCGATAAAAATTGCATATTTTGTTGGTTTCAATTTTATTTTTCGAGTAAAAACGTAAAATTTCGAGAATATATAGAATGTAAATAATGAATTTTGAGAGTATATTAAATATGTGAAAAAAATAAAATACAGCTAAATAAATGTATTAAACACATTAAATGAAATCAAAATACTTATAATTACAAAATCAGGGGGTAGTTTCAAAAATCAATATATAAGTAGAATAAATGATAATTATAAAATTAAGGGTTGGTTTCAAAAATCAATAAATAATTAGAATAAATGATAATTGAAAAAACTCGAAATTTACAAAAAAAAAAAAAAAAAACCGAATTTATTTGAAAAAATGTAATCTTTAGTAGCTGGGTTTTTTTTTTTTACGAAAAAACCCTGAAATTAACGAAAAAATCTCAAAATTTTTAAAAAAAACCCTTGAAAAAATGTAATTTTTACTTTCGCTATTTTATTTTCGTATTTTCGAAAAAACGAAAATTTCATCGAAATTTCGTGAAATCACAATCCTTGATAAAAACACTACATCAATGTGTCTAGAAATATGGGTATAATAGCATTTTTACATATTTTTTACCCATGGTTTAGGTTTGTGGCCTTTAATAGTCTTGAATTACAAAAAGTAGGAATTTTGAGACATTTTCAATTGTTACGATCTTATAAGGTCTACAATTACAAAAATTAGGCCTTATAAGTCATTTTCATTTTTTTAACGTGCATTGAAAAACCCTTTTTAATCATCTGAAAAAAAAATTGAAAAATACTAACGGCATGAAATGCATTAGACGTTTTCAATAATAAAATATATATTTTTAAAATTTTAGCGTTTGTATTGATAATTGGTTTTGTTAGAAAGATCTTCAAAATTGCATTTCAATGATACAAAGTTTACCAAAATCTTACAACTACATAATTGTTATGATAATTTTATTTTGAGAAAAAAAAATTTCAATACTTTCTCTCACCGCCACATGTACATTCCACCAATTTTTTTATTTTCTTTTCCCTTCTACATGTTTTATATTTATATCTTAAAAATCATAAAAGACATTTGGTGTTGAAAAATAAGACGATCATGAAAAAAATTGTGGGATGCATATGGCAGATATATAATTTTTTTTTTGTTTTTTTAAATGAAAATCGTCATAACTATCTACTTAGTTGTCGGATTTTATAAAACTTTGTATGGCTGAAATTCATTTTTGAAGATATTTTCAATGAAACTAATCATTAATACAAACGGTTAAAGTTTTAAATATGCATTTCACGCTGTATATATTTTCAAAAAAAATAACGTTAATATATTGCACTTCACATCGTAACTATTTTTAATATTAAAACACATTCAAGCAAAGACTATGAGCTCTATATTTGGAAAATCAAAGTTTGTGGTTGATTACTTGTGGTGGTTTTAAAATGTGTTTTTTCTACTGTTTAAAATTTTAACCGAGTTTGACCAATTGTTACAATCCACCTTTTATCTTGCACCTCCGCCACCATCCCCACTTTCGCTCTCAATTAATTTTGAAGTGCTAGCCTATTCTAAGGTAATATTATAGACTTTAGGGCAAAACTCACTAAAAAATTGAATCAGTTGGAGAAAAAATTCAAAGGTCGAGAGTGAGTTATCCTCCAAACTTTGACTACACAAAAACATAAAATTTAGGATTTTTGTTTAAATGTGCATGAAGATGTTCATCTCAATTATTTTTCCTAGTATGATATTGAAAAATATTGAACATTATTAATGGTATGAAATGTATTAGAAATTTTTTAATAATAAATATATATATATATATATAAATTAAAAATATTTAGTGCTTTGTATTATCATCGGTTTAGCTAAAATTGGAGTTTTTTTTTATGTGCATTGAGAAGCCATTTTCATTCATTTTAAAAAATTGTAAAATATTAACGGTGTGAAGTGCATTAGACGTTTATAATAATAAAATATATATATTAAAAATTTTAACGCTTGTATTGATATTTGGTTTTGTTTGAAAGATCTTCAAAAATGCATTTCAACGATGCCAATTTTACCAAAATCGACAACTACATAGATAATTTTTTATTTTGAGAAAAAAACACAAAAAATTCTTTCTCAGCCACATGTACATTCCACCATTTTTTTCACAATATTGTCATTTTGTTTGCCCTTCTATATGTTTTATATTTACAAAGATGTCATCATAGTAAATGAATCTCAATCCTCTCCACATTTTTCAACTTTCAAGTCTAACAATATTTTATCTTCAATCATTTGTTTGTCCCAATCAGCAGTTCATATTAAAACATCACTCTAAATTGTAATATGGACAAGGATATTACCCGTGCTGTTGGCACTCCAAATATATGTTTTTTTTCTGCTAATTATCATGCATTTTGACACCCTCGCCACTATCCCTACCATTGCCCACAATCAGTTTTATAAAAAAGAATCATATTTTAGAATGTAAACTAATTTTTTTAGGTGCAAACCTATTTTACAGTAAAAATAATAATTTTTTTAGAGTCAAATTCGGTTAAAATTAGAAAATGTTCAAGACATTTGTTTGAATTTTCATTAAAATATGTCTGTTTCTTAGAATAATATTATACTTAGACATTACAATATTAATACCTACATGTTTTAATAATAAAATATATATTTTGAAAATTTAAGTGTTTATATTGATCATTGGGTTTGTTAGAAATACCTTTAAAATTGCATTTCAACAATACCAAGTTTACAAATATTTAACAACACGTAAATAGTTATGATAATTTTTATTATGAGAAAATGAAAAACACGATACTTTCTATCTCCGCCACCCACCCACACACACACACATATATATTTTCCATTTTCTTTGCCATTTCTACATGTTTTATATTTCAAGTTGATATCAAACAAGATTATCATGAAAACCTTAGCTTATTTGTTTATAACTAGAGTATGCTCCGTGCCGTTGGCACTCGATATAATTTTTTTTTTGCTAAATATTTTGTACTGAACACATCTTTCATTATATACTGTAAGGTAAAAATATATATTATAATTTTAGAGTTAGACTTAGTCAAATTTGAATTAGTTGGGAAAAAAATTTAAACGCATAAAATGAATTATTCCCCAATTTTGAATTCACCAAAATATGAAGTTTAGAGTTTTTGTTTAAGGCCAACTCATTTTTTTCGTATGATCGGTCCGTCTAATTGATTTGAAAAATATTAAAAACGTGAAATACTTTATATGTTTTTTAATTATAGAATATATATTTTTAAAATTTCAGCGTTCGTGTTGATTATTGATTTTGTTGGAAAGATTTTAAAAAATGCATTTTAACAATATTAACTTTACCAAAATCCGATAACGATGTAGATAGTTATGATATTTTTCATTATCCCAAAAACAAAACTCAATATTTTATCTTTTCGCCACATGTACATTCCACCAACTTTCAAATTTAAGGTTATTTTAAACGTGTTCCTACCGTAGTGCGAATATGATGGGTAAATCATAAAATGCACGTTGCCTACCATAACCAATAAGATATTAACACATTAAAACTCATAATTACTTATTTGTTACCCCAAAAGTTTGAAAAAAAAAGTCACAAAGAGGGAAAAATCGCGTGTCTATTTGTTTCAAATAGATGTTCTCGTGTAACCTCTACACATTTCTTCCCTAGTTCTGGATTCAACAACGAGGAAATCTGAAGTCTCTTGTGAGGAGTGAGGATGGGGACATTTTAATGAGTTAAATAAGAACGCAATACATACAATACAAAGTGGTTATGCACATTAGTTACTACCTACAACATTTAGAAACTGTCATATTGCAGTCCTACTGAAATCATATACTTTCACATGTGTTTCTTAGAATATGTTCTTTTTCAAATGCTATCATGTAGTTGAAGTCCTAATAAAAATATTAAAATTAATAATAATAAATATGTAAGGGACATGACAGGTAGGATTGAAAATCTCTATCTCAATTTCGATGGGATCAAATTGATCAATCTAAAAAAACTCGAAAACAATTGAGATGAGACCGGGACGAGATGCCCAACCCTAATAACACAAAACAAAGATGGCCATTCGGAATCGAGGGCCCTGTGCAGTCAAACTTCCTGCACTTGCCAAGTGCCTGATAAGTTGACAAACGCAACATAGGATTAGGGATGGCAGTGGGGCGGATTTTCACGGATATCCGCCCCACCCAATCCGTTTGGGGCGGTTTTGGTTATGGCTGAATGGGTTTTCGGATGATTTCGGATATCCAAAAAATAATCGTTCACTATTCGGGGCGGATACGGATTTGGCCATATCCGCGGGGCAGATATCCGTTTATCCGATGTTATTACCAAAATACCCTTGATCACTTAAAAGAATAAAAAGACCCTAAACGAAATTTCTCCTCTTCTGCAATTCTTTTTTCCGCCTCCTCTCCATGTCTCTGCTTCCAAAGAGGCAAAGACCTGTCTCCATCTCTGAAAGAACGTCTCCATCTCTTTTTCTAATCTTCTCTCTGCTTCCTCTTCTGCTTCTGCTTCTCCTTTTCTTTTGCTAATCTTCTCCCCGCAACTGTTGATGCAAAGAAATTCTTGATCTATGAGGTGGTGAAGCGACAAATGAGGAGGATCGAGAAGAGGGTTATATGATGAGATCTGAGATCTGCGGTGTTATATGTTGATCCCTTTGAGCAACTTCTTCTCTTTCACAGCGAAGGCCGCGAGCGACCTACCTTCGAGCGATCTCCCATCGAGCAACCTCCCTTCTTCTCTCTCACAGCGAAGGCCGAACTCCGAACTCTCAGATCTGATCAGCAAGTCTAAATCGAAGCTCAGATCGAAGCTCCCACCTCATCCGCCTTCCTCCGACATCACAGATCTGATCTGATCTGAACTTTGATCTCAGATCTGTAGATCATTTTTTTTTTTTTGCAATTTATTGTATGCTTTTCTGTAATTTTTCTCTCAGATTCTGTAGATCATTTTTTTTTTTTTTTTTGCAATTTATTGTATGCTTTTTTGTAATTTTTTGTATGTTACGAATAATTTGTTCTTGAAAAAAAGCAAAGCATACAAATAATTTGTTCTTGTTAATTTTTTGCAATCTTTCGATTGTATTTTTTGCAATTTATTGTATGCAGAAGAAAATTTTTTGTATGAATTTATTCTATACAGATGAAAATTTTTTGGGTTGTTGTTTGGGTTAAATGGGGCGGGGCGGATATCCGCATATCTGCCCGGGGCGGGGATGGTTTTTAAAAAAAATGATAAACGGATATGCGGGGCGGTTTCGGAGACCCGAAATCCCTAGCGGGGCGGGGATGGATTTGCACAAATCCGCCCCAATCCGCCCCGTTGCCATCCCTACATAGGATGGAAGTAGTTACCCAGGCCCACACAATAGTGCAAATCAGGACGACGGATATGATTGGGTGACTACAACAAGTAGTCTTGCTTCCGGTTGTACTGTACCTGATTAACAATTTCTCCGTCATAAAAAAAAAAAAGCCAACTCATTTTCCATTTTCTCTTCCTCACAAACTCTCTGTCACTTGAACACTATTTTCCTTTCTTTGAACCAAAAAAAAGTAAAAAAGTAAAAAGGAAAAGAGAGGAAGAGTGAGTCACTGTTTTACCTCCTGTCCTCCTCCTCCTCCTCCTACACCCAAAGACCAACCCAACCCAACCCAAGCGAACCCTAGATCTATCTATCGAATCCATCTGCGTGTCTATGATCTCTCCTCTATCTTATTCTCTTTTCGTTTCCATCCAACCGAAGAAATCTATTATCTTCCCGATCCATCTGTGAGGCTTCTACGCCAGATCGATCGAATATGCCGGTGGCGGCTTCGGCTATCTATTTCTTGAATCTCCGTGGAGATGTTCTCATCAATCGCCTCTATCGCGATGACGTCGGGTAATTTTTTTCCCCCTTTCAATTCTCTAGGTATTGCCAAATCAAATTTCTATGTTTCATTCCTTGCAATTTAGGCTGCTTTATTAATGAGACTAATATCAATTTGCATTGCTCCTTTTTCTCTGCTTTTGAAATTTCCCACTTCCTTCTCTACTGCTTGTGTGTAATATATTAGCTCAACTCAATTTTAGATTTCGGTAGAGGTTGAAAAAAAATTGATGCGTGCGAAGAATTATTTAAAAAAAATTTATAGTTTATGGCCTGTTGCCTGTTATTCACTAAATGACTTCTTTGTCTAACATGAAAAGCTTGGCTGGGTTGCGCTGCATTCAGGTTTTATAGTGGTATGTAGCAGATCTGTTTGAAGTTGACCTACCTGCTTAACTGAAAATTCATTTCTGATATCACCAGATAACTAACTGTATCTGTATATCAACAAGTCTCATTCAGTCTCTCCTAAAATTGTGCTTAAAGAGCACTGTGCTGTAATTGCTGCCTAATGTTGTAGTTTCCATGGCAATGTTAGAACCTCACAAAACTTGTCCATTGGCCAATATTTGCTTGATGCTGCTAATCATAATACACTTATACACAACATCCATACATCACCTCTCTTCCCAAAATAATTGGTTAACTATGTCAGGCTGTCAGCAAGCAGTCTATGTTGACGAAAGGTGTACTGGCTGAGTTAGTAGAGGTGTGGCGGATGGAATCGCACATCACGAGTTTGAACCCTGCCGGTGGCATGGGTGAGGAGGGTTAAGGGTAAAAAAAAATATGGTTTCGAAAAGGCAAGTGCCCTGGCATTAAATTCTATGGCAAACATAATAGTTTGCTCTAGGTACCAATTCTCAATTCTTTCGAGTAGGTAGACTTTGGTTTCAAGGAAAATGGGCCTATTTTTATCAGTTTTCAACTCAAGTATGCATTGGTACCTAGGAAAAAAAATGCAAACAAAACACACATCCAATTGAGGTGGCCGTGGTTTTCTTTTTTATTGGGAATGGGAGAAAGGCAAAGTTATGGAGTGATTGCTGGTTAGGTAAGAAACAACTCAAAGTGGATTTCGACCTCGTATTGAGGGTTTCGAACAATAAACTTGGAGCGGTGACTGATTTTTCTAGTGTTGACGCTATGGGCTTTCGTCAATGGATCATTAAATGGAACAAAAGGAACTGGAAGGCTCAAGCTAAATGGATATGTGCAGGTTATTATTGATTGTCCTATAGGCGAGATTTGTAAAGGAAGATACAACTGTTTCTTCAGATGAAGGATGTTAGACGACACCAATTTTTGCTGATGAGCAAAGTCATGGCCATCAATTGGACCTAACTTGGCACATGACATCCAACAAGTCTCTTTTAGAGTTGATTTGATTTTGGGATGCTTTGATGTTGTGCATATAGTCATTTATTTTTCTACTTTTTTGCTTGCTTTCCTTCCCTGTTGTTTTCTGGGTGCAATCAAACACTAGAAAACCATTTTTCTATTAAAGTAATTTTCCTAGTCTTTTTTACCGGGAGTCATTTTCCCTAGAAAATGATTTTCTAGGCTATCAAACACTCCCTAAGGGGAAAACAGTCTTCAACCACTGGAAGAAATTGTAGAGCCAAATTTCACTTTAATGAATGTATGATCAACAACTGATGTTGAATATTTGAGATTGCTCTCCACACAAAACACCCATAAGACGTCGAACGCCTGATTGACCACCATTCATTCAGAGAATACTCTTATTTTTTTAGCAGTCTCCATAATGTATTTTATTCTGTTTCAAATCTCCATACCCATTTCCTGATTAATGCCTTTTCCAGGGTTTGTCCCTTGTGCTATGTTTTTGTCGAGCTTCTCGCTCGTTGCCTTTGTTTTTCTTGCCTTTTTGAAATACAATTACACTGTTTGGTTGCACGAAAAATAGACATGGAAATTGAAATCGTTTCTGTGAGTAGTAGGGAAATAATCTTATGAATTAGACAACCAAACAACGAAAATTTGCATAACATGATCAACGAATCAGACCCTTAGTGTTTTATTGATAAAGGAAAAGATGCGAATGGGTCTCACTCCCAAACCACCTTTATCTTTGGATTTGTCATGTGTTCCATTGCTATGGAAGTTTGGCATGTTTGTTTATGGGGGTGGGGGGGGGGGGGGGGGGGGGGGGGGGGGGGGAGATAATAGTCTCCAATAGTATGAAATGTGTAATCACCATTGCCCTACATATTCACCACATTTTTATGTGCTAGAAATGAAATGTGTGACATCGAGTTGGATGCTCTTACTTAATCCATAAACCCTTGAGGCATAAATTCAGTTTTTTCTTCTCAGGAGTACTTGAGCATCTCTTTGATGGTAGATTCATCAGCTGTGTTGCCTATATATGACAAATCTCATGGTTTCCTTACCATAACTTATATAAATCTCATGGTTTCCGTACCATAACTTATATAAATCCTTACCATAACTTAATCAATCAAGCTCAAAATCCATGTCAAATAGACATTAATTACAAAACCTTAGTAGAACCATAGAAGTACAAGATATTTTATTTTCAAATTCTATGCATGAGCTTCTTTGAAGCCAATTAAACCCTACAGATAACTTCAATCCTGGAGTAATGACCTTTAACATATCTTTATAATTTTGTTCTTCCTAAGATCTAGCCCATTAGATTGGTAATTGTTTTTCCTTTTTGTTTTATTTGCATTTTAAACTTTTGAACTAGGTAGGCAGTCAAGCCATTGAGGTGAGGTGTGAGGTGAGAAGTAGGCACACCCAATGTTTTAAAAAGTGTTGTACTAAGGCAATTAGGCTTTTCTTAGTGCGAAGCGGGGCATTGATGCGTAACAAGGAGTTAATGAGGCGTACGACTCGACTTTTTAGGAAAAAAAATGATGAAAAAATATAAACAAATTTAAAAAATATGAAACAATCATCAATGACGAGATAACATGAAACCAATTTAAAAGTAGTTGAGGTGTTAAAGAATAAAGACAATCATCATGCGCATTATATCCAACATTCAACTCCTATGCGGCTGAAGTGATATTTGACCGCTTTGCATCATCCGCCTTTTAAAATAGTGGGCACGCCTTTGAGTGAAGTGAGACAAACAAAGAAAAATCTTAAAAAATCTATCAACTACGACAAATCCTAGAAAATCTAAAGAAAGAAAAGAAAAAAGAAAGGCAAAATGATCAATCATGTCAAGCTCTCATTCATGACACAAGCACTTCACAAATCACATTACCATAGGTTGTATAAAATTTTAAATTATGGAATAGGAGAAAATTCTTGTATTTGTATAATAGTCGAGTGGCACACTATAGCAACAAATAAAAAGAATAAAGAAGGGGGAAAAATACAAAAAATCGGCAATGTCATATAAAAGCAGCTACTAGAATAAAAATTGAGGGGGATGGGAAAAGACTAAAGAAAAACAAATAAGGATTTTCGATTATGTGACCTTGTAGAAGAAATAACTGAATGAATAAGAAGACATGCTTCATCTTATTAGTTATCCCTCTGATCTCAGTTGATGGTCAATGCCCTCTGAACTTCAAAGTTCACCCCACTTCATAAGCGAATATGTGATGATAAATGGAGAAGAAAAAGTTCATTCAGTAAGTCTCATGCCTGTGCCTAATAAAAAGGCAAGCCCCTTGGCTTACTATATTGAAGGTGATTCGCCTCGGCTCAGTCAAGGCGACCTTCCCTTACCTCTCACCTCACGTATAAAAAAAATTCAAGCACCTTAACAACACTACTTATATAAGGTTTGTGTTATGACACTAGAACTTTGATCTATTTTGGATCTGCGTTTCTTTGGTTCTGTACTGCTTGTATTTACAATTAGTTCAATATGTCATCAGTTTATTTATTTTGGGTGTACACTGTTAGTACAGTCTAAAATATTTTGGAACCATACTCTTTTTTGTTTCCACTAAATTAGTTATCTAGCTGACTTTTGTATGGTTTTATCTCCTATTTTTTAGTAGATATATATACAACTTTTGTGTGCTTATGGTGTACTTTCATAGTTTTATTGTGGTATAGCTTGCCTCTTGGTGCTGTGTCGTATCTTTCATGATTGATTTTGTCTTTCGTATTTACCATTGGTTTCTTCAACTGTTGTGTTTGTCAAAGAATTTGGCTTTTGTTGTTATCTGTGCTGAACAATGTTAGTTCTATTTAATTTTCACAATTTACTCTCTTATACCATTTACGTGCTTCAATCGCATTAAATTTTTCGGTTTTGTTCAGTGGGAATATGGTGGATGCATTCCGAACGCATATAATGCAAACAAAAGAACTTGGTACATGTCCTGTTCGGCAGATTGGAGGTTGCTCTTTCTTTTATATGAGAATCAGCAATGTATACATTGTGATTGTTGTTAGCAGCAATGCTAATGTGGCTTGTGCATTCAAGTTTGTTGTCGAGGTACCCAACATCTTTTGCTTTTTGTTGTGTTTCTGCCCTATAATGAATGTCTTAGTAATCATTGATACAAAGTCGTGCAGAATTACTTGTTTATAGTTTTTGTTTGAAATCTATACCTTTCACTGTTAGTTATATATGTATATATATTTCTTTTTTTGACACAAGACAAAATTTTAATGAGTGGGGCATAAGAGTAACAAGCACTTGTAGCTTAAAAGAGATTTTGCAATTACGGTACAATGGTATCCCAATTCAATAGAAAAAATTCGAATCTAAGACCATTGGTAGTAGGGGAAATGTGTGGGTTTGCCACACCCAGATGTCCCATGCAAAGTTTCCCTCCTTCCGTTGCCTTATTGTTTAAAACCGTATATTTTCGTTCAAACCACAAGGTCTATAAATTAGCATAACGAGTAGATGCTATTAGTCAACTGAGTGAAGGTAATAGAATAAGGAAAGAGTGATTCTCAGAAGGCTGCTTCACTCTTGGTATAGTGCTGGAAGGGCCTTCTGCATTGGATTTCCCTTGGATGCTATTTTAGAAATGAGAAATGGAATTTGGTGATTGAAACTTCTGGAATGACAAAATACGATTCTTGGGAGGAAGGCTAACCTTAATCAAGAGTGCTCTTCTGCTATTCCCATGTGGCTAAAAGGCACACTCAAAATATTCCTATGTGGCTACATGTTTCTCTCTATGCCTTCCGAGCATACTCGGTTTCCACATTCAAAACCGAGCTGAAGTGATGCTAAAATAAAACCAAACCAATCAAATTGGTTCTTTCGATCGGTTTGCTCAGTTGAACCTTTTTTTGAACAGCCCTCCAATTCTACCTCCAGGTCTTTTCCAATGCTGGAGTTAACGCTTGAGCAGTTTAAGGTTTGGTTTTCTGTTCATGTACTGACACCATAAGCTACAATGACGTTGTTTACTCTATTCAACAATATCTTGAGCAATTCTGAATTTGGTCTTCTCTTTCGAAATGACCTATCCCGGAAGGGGGTTAGATCCTTGGTTGGTGGTATTACCAAATTACCACTCACAGACTTTACCTTCTGACAAAGTTGACACTTCCTACATCTTGCTTCTTTTGTTTTAGGTACCATATTATTTAACCGTTCCATTTTTTTTCCAATGAATATTCTTTAATAAAGTGCTCAGTGCTTATACTGGACAAGTAGACATCTCTTATAATTATTCTACGGGAATTCATCTGACTGCAGAGCTTCTCTATCTTCATCTTAATGAAAGCTTTTCGAATCTCAATCCTTTGCCAATTTAATAAGGAATCCTTATTTCCCTTTGTTAAAAGAGATTAAGAGAATACACTCTTTCATATATTTCACAATGAGAATATAGCATGTTTATATACAACCTAGTGAGGGTATTCTAGGAAACTATGTTAACCCTAGAAGCTCTACACTTAACCTAATTGACAGCTATATACACACACTGTAACACTCCCCCTCAAGCTGGAACATAAATGTTAATCATGCCCAGCTTGTTACAAAGATAGTTAACCCGAACCCCATTTAAAGCTTTGGTGAAGATGTCTCCTAGTTGTTCTCCAGTTTTTACATATCCAGTAGAAATCAAGCCTTGTTGAATTTTCTCACGAATAAAATGACAATCAATTTCAATGTGCTTAGTCCGTTCATGAAACACAGGATTAGAAGCAATATGAATAGCAGCTTGGTTATCACACCACAATTTTGCTGGTACTGTAGCTTTAAGTCCTATTTCAGTCAAGAGCTGATATATCCACATTATCTCACACACAGACTGTGCCATAGCCCTATATTCAGACTCTGCACTGGATCGAGACACAACGGTTTGCTTCTTACTCTTCCATGAGACCAAATTCCCACCAACAAAGATACAGTAGCCTGAAGTGGATCTTCTATCCATTTTGGAACCTGCCCAATCAGCATCTGAGAAACATTCAATATGAGTGTGCCCATGATTTTCATACACGATACCTCGTCCTGGTGCTCCTTTCAAGTAACCCAAAATTTGCTTTAACGCTGCCCAATGATGAATTGTCGGAGAAGACAGAAACTGACTGACAACACTGACTGAGTATGCAATATCTGGACGAGTCACGGTAAGGTAATTCAACTTCCCAACCAACCTTCGATATCTTTCAGGATCTGCAAATGGTTCCCCAACATCGGTAAGTTGCACATTTGGAGTCATAGGAGCACTACAGGGCTTTGCTCCCAATTTACCTGTCTCAGTTAATAGGTCAAGAACATATTTTCTCTGAGATAGAAAGATACCTCGTTTACTCCGAGTGACCTCAACTCCTAAGAAATACTTTAACGCCCCCAAATCCTTCGTGTGAAACTGAGTATGAAGGAAAGATTTAAGAGATGAGATTCCCCTAGTATCATTCCCAGTAATTACAATGTCATCCACATACACCACTAACAGAATGATACCAGTTGCTGATCGTTTGTAGAATACAGAATGGTCAGACTTGCTTTTTATCATACCAAATTTCTCAACAGCCTGACTAAACTTTCCAAACCAAGCACGAGGACTCTGTTTCAAACCATATAAAGATTTTCGAAGACGACAAACGCGCCCTGACTCCCCCTGAGCAACAAAACCAGGAGGTTGCGCCATATACACCTCCTCCTGAAGATCGCCATGAAGAAAAGCATTCTTAATATCAAGCTGATGTAAAGGCCAATGATGGGAAGCGGCCATGGAAATAAATAACCGAACAGAGGTCAACTTTGCAACAGGAGAAAAAGTGTCAGAGTAATCCACCCCATAGGTTTGAGCATAGCCCTTAGCAACAAGACGTGCTTTCAATCGAGCAACTGACCCATCCGGATTGACCTTAACGGCGAAGACCCATTTGCACCCGATAGCCCTTTTTCCTGAAGGTAAATCGACCAAGTCCCAAGTACCATTGTCATCTAAAGCATTCATCTCCTCTATCATTGCATTCTGCCAACCAGGATGAGATATGGCTTCACGGACAGTTTTAGGAATAGAGGTAGAATCAAGGGAAGCAATAAAGGAACAAGAGGAAGACGACAAATTAGTATAAGAAACAAATGAAGAAATAGGATAAGCACACTGTCGTTTACCTTTCCGTAATGCAATAGGAAGATCATTGTTCGGGACTGGATCTGATGACGAAGGAGCAGGTGCAGGACATGAATCAAGAGGTTGACGCCTGGAGTAAACCTGAATAATAGGAGGCTTGACTGGAGCTGGGTCTGAGACAGGAGCTGGGGCGGAGACAGGTGTTGAGGACGTGATAGAATAGACCAACAAATCATCATCCTCCCCCGTGTGAGTGGGAATGGGCAAAGACGAAAAATAAGGTGTGTCTTCCAAGAAGGTAACATCAATTGAGACCAGATACTTGTTAAGAGTGGGACAATAACACCGATAACCTTTCTGAAGACGAGAATAACCAAGGAAGACACATTTCAAAGACTTGGGATCTAATTTAGTGACATGCGGACGAACATCCCGAACAAAACAAGTGCTGCCAAATATCTTCGGGTCAACAGGAAACAATGACTTATCGGGAAAAAGGATTTTGTAAGGTATCGCACCATGAAGAACAGAGGATGGCATGCGATTAATGAGAAAACATGCTTTAGAGACGGCATCGGCCCAAAAAGGTTTAGGAACATGCATTTGAAATAATAGAGCTCGTGCTGTTTCAAGAAGATGTCTGTTTTTACGTTCTGCCACACCATTTTGGGATGGGGTATCAACACATGAAGTTTCATGAAGTATGCCATTCTGAGTCATATAAGACTGAAATAAAGCTTGTGTATACTCTTTAGCGTTATCACTTCGCAAGGTGCGAATGGAAACATTAAATTGAGTTTTAATTTCAGCACAAAACGCACAAAACAGGGAATACAACTCAGATCGTTTTTTCATCAAATATAACCAAGTAACACGAGAATAATCATCCACAAATGTAACAAAATACCTAAACCCAGGTTTAGACAAAGTAGGACAAGGACCCCAAACATCAGAATGAACTAATTCAAAAGGAACACTAGCACGTTTATTGACTCTAGGACTCGAACTAAGACGATGATGTTTTGCAAACTGACATGACTCACAATTTAATGAAGACACCTTATTATATTGAGGACAAAGCTTTTTTAGTAGAGGGAGAGACGGATGACCTAACCGACAATGAGCCTCGAAAGGAGACGTGACACTGGAGCAAGCAACAGAACTCGGCATCGGTGTATCAAGAATGTAGAGGCCTCCAGACACATGTCCTTTACCAATAATCTTCTTCGTCATAAGATCCTGAACTAAACAATGATCAGGGTAAAATGAGACACAACAGTTAAGATGACGAGTAAGTTGGCTTACAGAGAGCAAATTAAAAGATAAATTAGGTAAATGTAAGACAGAGGACAGAGATAACGAAGGGGTAAGATTGATGGTGCCAGACCCGCGAACACAAGATGGTGACCCATCGGCTAAAGTGACGGTAGAAGTAAAAGCATTTGATTGAAACGAAGAAAATATACTAGAATTACCTGTCATATGATCTGTGGCACCAGAATCAATGACCCACTTGGAGGATGATGAAAGAAGACAAACATCGGGTTTACCTGAATCGGCAATAGCTGTGACAGAAGTAGAGGAAGACTTGAGTGATTCCTGATACTTGGAGAACTGGGCATACTCATCAGCAGAGATAAGGACTGATTTGTCAGAAGCATCAGAAGTGATGGCAACATGAGCTGAATGTGTTTGCCGATTTTTAAACTGTAGCTTTCTACAGTCAAACTTGGTGTGACCCGGCTTCTTACAATAGTTGCAAATAATTTCAGAATCTGGCGTGCGAGGTTCAAACCCTTGTGAGCTGCCTCCTTTGTGTCCACTGTAATTAGACGGTCTCCCAGGCATATAGCTCCTATTTCGACTCATCAAAGCACCAAAATGAAGATAAAATAGGGTTGTGAAAAGTTTACCCCAAATTGCAAATGTCGAATAGCCAAATAGCCAAAATCTCCAAAATTAAGAGAAATCAGGAAAGAGGCTTCAAATATGGGATGGGTTTTACAAACAGGCCCTTACCAAACAGGCCCTTTCCAAACAGGCCTTTATGGGATGGGTTTTGTGTCCACTGTGCCAAACAGACCAATTTTGAGAGATCTGAAGGAGGAGAAAATGTCGAACAAGGAACTGGAGGAGACAATGGCTGGAGACGATGGCTTGGTCGCGTCGACTAGCTGGAACGACTGGCTGGAAGCGTCGACTTGAAGCAGAGGGTGGATTGACTGGAAGCAGAGGGTGCTTCTATCGACTGGAGGAGTCGATCTGACTGTCAGGATTGATGGCAGGATCGATGGCAGGATCGACTGGAAGAGTCGATCGGCTGGAAGTTTCGACTGGAGGCGGAGTGTCGACTGGAAGAGTCGATCGATCTGGCTGGAGGAGTCGATCGATCTGGCTGGAGGAGTCGATCGGCTTGCTGGATCGACTGAAAGCAGAGGGTCGACCGGCTGGATCGACTGGAAGCAGAGGGTCGACCGGCTGGATCGACCGGCTGGATCGACTGGAGGAGTCGATCGGAGGGCTGGATCGACTGGATAGGTCGATCGGAAGGAGTGGATCGACTGGCTGGATCGATGGCTGAAAGGGTCGAACGGAGGATCGAAGGAGGTCTGTTGTGCCTGGAGGAGTCGATCTGGCGGTGAGAACCAAACTTCGAACTTCGAATATTATGCCCTAACTTCAAACTTCGAATCTTAATCTCAAGCCCTTGGCTCTGATACCATGTTAAAAGAGATTAAGAGAATACACTCTTTCATATATTTCACAATGAGAATATAGCATGTTTATATACAACCTAGTGAGGGTATTCTAGGAAACTATGTTAACCCTAGAAGCTCTACACTTAACCTAATTGACAGCTATATACACACACTGTAACACCCTTTTATTACACATATCAAACCCAAGCACCTCTTGGATAGACCCAAGAGGATCACTCCCAGCTGAAACTTCACCCTGAGAGCTACTACCATCATTGGCAATTTGCAGCTATAGGCCCCAGAAAAGAATTAATCTCATCATCAATTTTATCAGCCCACGTCTTTTCCTTTCATATCAAGTTTCTTGAATATGTCAATAACTACAGTCACTCCTATTTTCTTAGCCACCTCGTTCATTTTCTTTTAGTCGGCCTTGGGAACTCCTTCACTAGCACTGTCAATGCCTTGCAACTTGTTGAAACCTTGTATTTAATGCCATATCTGTCTGGGGCCTTGTTCTGACTTCCAGTCCCACAACCTTTTGGATACATGGGCTTGGGCTTGGGTTGATCACAAACCTTATCTTCTTCTCCCAGAACACCTTGCTGAGTGATGGCGTCCTTCCCTCCCATGAAAATTTCCACACCATCCTTGCTAGCAAAACCAGTAATAAGAACATTGTTCTGCTTTATTGAGGCTGACACCTTGTTTTTTCTAGCTCCTGGGCATTTATACTTGCCCAGACTGGAACCACCAACATGATTTTGCATAAATAACATGCTACTTTGATCTTGAACTGTTCATTTGCATTATCTCTTGCCACTCAATTTGTATCCCTTTTGAGACTATCCTCGGCGGATCATTGTCACTGACCTTTGGAGAGATTTCCTTCTCCCAGCTAATATCCTTGCCAATTAAAGAGATTTGTCCTTAACAACCTGTTAAATCATGACTATCTCAGCATCTTCAGTTGCAGATACATGGTTCATAATAAAGCCTCTCCAAACACTTCTTAGAGATATGTTGACCCACTTCTCAACTTCCAACCTTGTACTCCATAAAATCCAAACCCTAAAGAATCAATGAGATGATGCTTATGGGATGATCTGGAGCAAGAATAACTTGTAGATCTTCATATTCTGCTGCCCGATGCCCAATTAATAACTGAAAGCTGTAAGAATAGTGGTTTATTGGAGATCCCATAATCATGGATTAACTGCCTTCATAATCTTTTGGCCCCCCCTACCCTCTTTCGTTGGTGGATAAACTATCGGTAACCTCCACCAATTAGTGTGGTGTAAACAAACTTCTGTACGAACTAGTTTCCTCTTGTGAACCATTGTGTGCTCCTTGGTGTCAGTGGATTCCAATGCAGAAACCATTGACCACATTATGCTCAACTGTCCTTTTTTTACTTCTCTAAAGGGACTAGGATGGCTCTGAAGGGAACAGGATGGATGGAAGTGCATGTTCTTCAGGATTGGGTGGCAAGTTTTGTAGGACAATGGAGCTAGATTGTTTAGGTGCTAGGTTGTCTGCGGTCGTCCCATCTTGATATCCCCTAGGAGCACCACATAATTGAGAAAGAAAGTTTCCTGAGGCGATAATTCGAACATGAAAATCACATTGGTGCATTAGCAGCCGGGAAGAAAGTCACTCATTGGGCATTTGTCTTTGGCCTTCATTCAATTTCTGGCACCACAGTCGGTCTTCCCCTTTCCTTTAGGCTTAAAGCTCTACAGGGTCGTGTGGTCTTTCATGAAGAAGTGGAAAGCTTGCCCTTTTTTGTCTGTCCTGAAAGTTGAGAAAAGGCCTCTCGAGCCAGGTTTCCAAGATTCAAGTCTATGGAAATGCTAGGATTAGGCCCATGAAACTTGAATCTCTGTAACCATATCAAAGGGTCAAAAGTGTTCTGATAAGGGAAGAAGAAACCAGTCATTACCTTCTAGAACTAGCACTTGAGAGAGATTATTTGATAGATTACATCCTAGCTTGCTCTATGCGCTCGACTGCTGTTTTTCCAGGGGCATTGTATTATCAGTGTTGAGAACTTGCTCTTGATGAAAGAATAAGAAGGTCAGAGAAGAACTAGACACCATTCAATCCAGCTATCCTTAAACCTACAATAACATTACAAAGCGATATAGGCATTTATCCCGTCCATCAACCGAGAAAGACACCTACGTTACACTAACATGAGCACGCTTCTTTATTCAAAACAAAAATACATACATTATGAAATGAACCCACATGTAAAAGTGGGTCGGGATGTTCATTTTTTGTGTTTGTACATTTTTTCATTATTGCTATACAAATAACACCTCCACTATATATATAAATATATGTATATATGTTTGTGATTCATTACATTGTTCCCTTTTAATTCAAAACAAACACATGGTAAACCATAGTTCAAATAAGTGAAATAACATGTCACTCAAGCCATAACCCAAATAAGAAATTCAATTTTCATATAAAATTAATCTTAAAATGAAAGGACAATTGTAAACTACTAGACTAATAACCCATTACTCGTAAGTTTGATACTCAAGTATCACCTTCACCCCCTAAGTCAATGTCATCATTCTCAACTTTGTCATTATCAAGGTAAAGAAGAGGGTAGTTCAAAATCTAAGCTGGAACAAAGTTGAGTAGAAGAGGAAGAGGTAGAAGAAGAAAGTAGGAAGTTGTATGATATGATCATGGATTAGTTAAGAAGAAGGGAGTTTACACTTGGGTTCCTCACCATCGATTTAAGGTGGGTTGTTGTAGTTGTATTTATATTAAACATTAATTACTTGATATGACACTGCTAAATAAAGTATTTGTTTAATTGCCAATTCTCTAAAAGTTCGAACTTGTAGAGGTCGAATTTAGCACATCAAGCGGAAACAAGAGTGGAGGTGTGTACCATTTGTACAATTACACTATAATATTCCAACAACTATTGTGGGCTTTAATTCCAACAATATTTGTGAGCTATTAGTTATTATTATTTATTTAGGTTGTTAACATGATATCGACCATCCAATTGAGACGCCTGAGCTGAAGCATTGTGGCATCAAGAAGTGCCAAAACTTTTGAGCCGCGAATTTTCCGAAGTGAGACGATTGATTTAAAAAAAGCTTTAGGAGTTGGATAACCGTGGTGGAGCTTCACATGACATAGTTTAGGTGATAGAAAATACATTGGAGATGCACAAAACGACAAAACGGAACCAACAAGAAAATCAATAAAATAAACACAATGTCACGTTTTTTTGGGTAAATCTGTAGTAGGGAGTAGGGAGTAGGGAGAGGAGGCTCTGGCACGCCACACCTTTTATCACTTCACATGAAAAAAAAGGGGGGGGGGGGGGGACCCCTACAAACATTCAAAATCTCTTGAACTATCTCTAAACGAGATATCTTAACTCAGTATTTTCTCATTCTAACATAAGGTAAATCTAGCATTACATGAATGGACCTAGGGAATACAGTGCCAAATATTTTTGTTAACTTGGATGTATTTGGTAAGCAATCCGCTATGAAATTGGCTTCCTGAAAATGTGAATCACTCAGATAATAAGAACTGATGCCAATTCATTTATTCTGCTCCACCATGGCTTTAGAATCTATGAGATTTTGTAGTTACCCATAAACCAATGGAAGGCGAGGGGAGAGTCTGATTGCAACACGATGTTGTTGAGTCCCAAATCAACACAAATATGTAGACCAACAAGGATGCTTCTAGCTTCCGCTAAGTTATTTGTGCCTGGCCCGAAGGACTTGAAGGTTGCAATATACACCTCGTTCTCATTCCGTAGAATTCCACCACTAGCAGCCACCATATTTTTGGATGCACCATCAACATTTAGAGCTACCCATCCTGCTGGTGGTTGGATCCAAGTTAGTGGAATAGGAGGGCTGATGCAATGTTCATCATCTTTCTGGTGAGTATATACCATCCTTACATCTCGGGTCAGTGAACTTTGAGGGGTACCACATGCTCAAATGCCAATTCCTTACTTTAAGAATAACTGAAGCGTAGCCATGGCTAGGTCCTTCAAAATTTTGATCATTTATTTCTTGAAGTCTCCCAACAACCCACAAATCGAATAGTCAAAAACACCATGCCTGCTTGAGATATTCCTATCTAACTTCATCCATTTTAGCAGCTCTTTGGCATTAAGAATAACTGGAAAATATCAGAGAAATAATTCGACAACGCCCTTGCTAACTCACTTTTTAGGAAGAGATGGTTTAGATCTTCAACTTTGAGGTTAGAAACACAGAAACACATTTTGCTAAGATCTCTGATAGCACCATCCACAAAAACTGCTTCATGGAAGAGGCTACAAAAGGAAATAAATCAAGGTTTTCTTCTTCTTTTTATAATCTCTAATTTGAGATTTCAAAGTTGCTCACCTACCTCTTCCCGTTATCAACCCATCAAACACTAATACCTCCCTAAACCCCCTCATTCCCAAATGAATATCCTCAACAATTGCTTACACCTTAGTAATGACTTTAATACTCTTGATTCTAGAGCTATGAACTGCCTTATCATTCCACCTAGAGCATACCCAGCTCATATTAGCAACATCAATAGCACTAGCCTTGAAGTGACATTTACAAGTGGGTCAAATGGAAAATCCTCCCACATGGAGGCTAAAACGCAATCTTCATGGGTTTTCCTATTCATCCCTTCCAATTTCGAACTTTGAGTCTATTTCTAATCTCTTTCAACCCTGCATCCATAGTGTCACTTTAGTACTATCCACAAACTATCTACTGACTTTGTGCACATTCCTAGATATCCTGTTATGTTTTTCTCTCTAAGCTAGGTTCTAAAAATCGTTAGGTAGGCAGCGAGTAGGGGACTAGCGCCCAGAGGCCTAGTCAAGTTCTAGGCGGGTTTTTTATTTATTTATTTATTTAATTTTAATTATAATTTATAATTTATAAAAGTTAGACATAATAACATATAATTACTTCCAATTCAATACGAAGATAAATATGCAAATTGTATAAACATGAAAAATTAAATATAATGGCATATAAATTAATGAGTAACACAAAACTAGAGTCTTAAATTTTTTTTTTCGAACTGGAAATGTTTTTTTTTTCGAACTGGAAATGTTTTTTTTTTCAAAAACCCGCCTAGGCGGCCGACCACCTAGCGTTTCCAGCCGACTAGTGCCTAGGTGGCCACCTAGGCCGATTTTTAGAACAAAGTCTTCAAGTCACCTAGACAACTGCATGAATCAATCATTTCCAGGCCCATTTGCCAAGCACTGACAAGTTAGAGAGCATGCCTCTTTCAACCCATGTAAGAAAAGATGGAGTATGGGAGCATTCATGTGAAACTCTTGCTCCAAAGTTCTCAATATCTGTATTATCTTCAAACATTATGTTGGTACTAAATGCATGTTATATTCATGTAGATCTTTACGATATAACCAACATGTGCAACTATATTATAGCTAATATGTGTTCTTTTTCGTTTTATATGCAGGCTGTTGCATTGTTTAAATCTTATTTCGGTGGGGCATTTGATGAAGATGCTATACGTAACAATTTTGTTCTTATATACGAGCTTTTGGATGGTAAACATTTTAAACCAATTATGGAACTTAAGAAGTCTAATAAACTTATCTGTTTTGTGTATTTATTATTTTCTTAGCAATATATTTTTTTTATTGACAAAAACTTTATTTATTTTTCTTTATGTTCTAATTGAATTACAATATTATTCAGAGATTCTCTTGTGTAATATCATCAACACAACATGTATGATGATATCCAAAAGAACCTGGTTCTGAAATTATTTGAAATGACTGCCTTTTCAGTTATTTCCGTTACGTCTAGTCTTAATCACTTTATGAGTTGAAATTTTTACCCATATAACCTGGATATTTAATTATTGGAACCGCCTTTGCAACATTGTACATCTTTATGAGGGTTTTGGTTAAGCTAGGGCTAAGTACCTACAACATCAACGATGAAACCACCATACGTTTAAGTAATGAAAATAAAGACACTTGGAACTGATGTAGTCACATATGCGAGACATTAACAGGGGAAAGACATTCAAGTGACTGATGCACTAAGCACATGCTTTTCAAGGAAGAGTTGGGACAGGCCAAAAGAGGAGGTTTCTATGGTAAGGAGACATGGTGGTGGACCGCGGATGTGCAACAAACCATTGCGGAAAAGAAAAGATGCTTTAAGGTGTGGCAAAAAGATAGGTGCCTAGAGTCTTATGAGCTTTATAAGCAGGCTAAGAAGTTGAGTAGTAGAGCAGTAGGGGAAGCTAAGAAGAGAGTGTATGATGCTCTTTATAATAGGCTAGGTACAAAGGAAGGGGAGAAGGATATTTTCAAGATAGCTAAAGCTAGAGAACGAAAGACTAGAGACTTGAGTCATGTTAAGTGTGTTAAGCATGAGGATGGAAGAGTTTTAACGCAGGATAAAGCTATTTTAGATAGATGGAAGGATTACTTTTGGAACCTACTCAATGGAACACATGTAGGGGAGTTAAACTTGGAGGGGTATGCTTCACAGGAAGGGAGAGATCGCGTGTTCCATCGCAGAGTTAGTGCCACAGAAGTGAGAGAAGCTTTAAAAAGAATGAAGACAGGGAAGGCCGTTGGACTGGATGATATCCCAATTGAAGCATGGAAATGTCTGGGAGAAGTTGGGATTCAATGGCTAACTAAGCTCTTTAATAGGATTTTGAAAACTAGAAAAATGCCAGATTCATGGAGACATAGCATTGTGGTACCAATTTATAAGAACAAAGGGGATATCCAGAATTGCTCGAACTATAGAGGGATAAAGCTTATGAGCTATACGATGAAACTTTGGGAGAGAGTTATAGAACAAAGACTTAGGAGTTTAACCACGGTTTCGGAGAATCAATTTGGATTTATGCCGGGTAGGTCTACTACGGAGGCCATCTTCCTGCTTAGGCAAACTATAGAAAAATATCGAGAGGCACGTAAGAGTTTGCATATGGTTTTTATTGATCTGGAGAAAGCATATGATAGGGTCCCCAGGGAGTTAATTTGGTGGGTGCTTGAAAGGAAGAAAGTGTCTCAATGTTATGTCGATATCATTAAGGATATGTATGAAGGGGTTGTAACAAGTGTTCGCTCAGTAGGTGGGATGTCTAGTGAATTTCCAGTGTCAGTAGGACTACATCAAGGGTCGGCGTTAAGTCCATATCTCTTTGCTTTGGTCATGGATGAGTTGACGAGACATCTGCAAGAAGATGTACCTTGGTGCATGTTATTTGCAGATGATATTGTCTTAATGGATGAGACTAGTGCAAGTTTAGGTCAAAAATTAGTTAAGTGGCGGGAGGCTTTAGAGAGTAAAGGTTTTAGAATTAGCCGTTCGAAGACGGAGTATCTAGTGTGCAACTTTGGGTGTGAACCAAGAGGGAGAAGTAATGCAATTGAGATCGAAGGTGTCGAGGTCCCAGAGTGTGAGGCTTTTCGATATCTAGGATCTATAATTCAAAAGAATGGGGCTATTGGAGAAGATGTAGACCATAGGATTAAAGCTGGTTGGTTGAAATGGAGAATGGCGTCAGGAGTATTATGCGATAGAAGGATGCCTGCAAGGCTAAAAGGGAAATGCTATAAGACAATTGTTCGACCAGCCATGCTATACGGTTCAGAATGTTGGGCTACTATGGGACAACATACGCATAAGATGGCAGTAGCAGAAATGCGTATGTTAAGGTGGATGTGTGGTAAAACTCGTAAGGATAAAATTAGAAATGAAAGAATTAGGAGATACTTAGGTGTAGCGCCCATAGAGGACAAAATTAGAGAAAGACGTTTAACTTGGTTTGGTCATGTGCGGAGGAGACCAAGCACGGCGCCAATTAGAAAATGTTTAGATTGGCAAGTTAATGGAGGGTGTAGACGGAGGGGACGACCGTTGAAAACTTGGATGAAGACGGTGAATGAAGATATCATTGAGCTTGGATTAGGCGAGGAAATGTGGGAAGATCGCATTGCTTGGAGAACCAAAATCCATGTAGCCGACCCCGAAAATCTCGGGAATGGGCTTTGATGATGATGATGATGATGATGATTTGTTTTAGCATATTAGATTTTGGGGTCCATTTTGAAAACTAATCAAGTCTAGGGCCCAAAATCAGAGAATCAACCATGTTGACTGGCATTGACCAACCCAAAGACAAAAAATACCCCTACTATGACAACAGTGAACTTCCAGATCTAACTCCAAAAATGGACTCTCAATCTGAATCCTGTGGATCCGACGGCTGTGATATAAATCAAAGTAGCCATTGGACATGGCTGCATAAAGCAAAAGCAAAAGCAACAAGAGAGAACCTGCAAAAGAGAAATATAATTCACTAATGATACTTGCCTATTGTAGGTCAGGCATTGCAAAGATTTTCTATTTTCATTGACTTCCACTCCCATATGTTGCACCTTTTAGTTGGAAACTAAATGTAGGATGTGTGAAGGATGAGTGTAAATCTGGAAGGCTGGGATTTGAAGTTTGTGACTTTTATGCTATGTACCAGACATTTCATTTATTTTTCTTGTCCACCCTTTTTGGATACTTGGTCCATCAACTTTTGAAGTTATGAATATAGTATGACAAGACAGTACGCAATCACCTACAGGTACAAAAAGAAGAAGAAGACTAACATGAAGTTTATATCTATAAATATTGTTATGTATTGGCGTGTTCCCTTTTCTGGTTGGGTTTTTAGTCAATGTATACCTGTTTTGGACACTGAAACTCACATATGTATGTTGTATCATCATTACATTTTATTGTTTTGAAATTAGATGCAATTGTACTTGTGATCTATTCCCTAACACCCCCCCACCCCAAAAAAAAAGAAGAAAATAAAACCCAAACGAAAAAAAGAAAACTAAAAGAAGAAGATTTGAGCTAATTTTCTTTTGAATCTTTGCTGCTTTTGGTTTGCAGAGGAAATAGTCCAGTTCAAATGACAATCAAATATTGTTAAATTAATTAGATGTTTGCTTGCTTGATTGCTCTTGCTTCAACTGCAGAAATTATGGACTTCGGTTACCCCCAAAATCTTTCTGCTGAAATTTTGAAGCTTTATATTACGCAAGAAGGAGTGCGCTCACCATTTTCATCCAAGGTTAGATTGAAATATTATACGCATATGCAAGTTGCAAAGTTCTAGGCTGGCCATTTTCACCTAAAAATTTCAAAATGTTCCAAAGTTTTGTCGGTGTCATGCTAGGAGTGTGCTATTGTACATGTATACAGTCTTCATATTATGGACTACTTTTTACTTTAATCTGTATTCTATTTGATCTTGAAAGTTTATTTGTTTCTTCCATGTCAAATATTTGATAGCCTACAGACAAGCCAGTTCCAAATGCAACATTACAAGTTACTGGAGCTGTTGGCTGGCGACGAGAAGGCCTTGCGTATAAGAAAAATGAGGTGGTAACCATCTTTGATTTTTTGAAATAATTTTTGTATCTTTCCTCCAGATATATATGTACCGTATGTTTTACTGATGAAACAGAAGGAGAGTGTTAGTATGCTGAGGCCATTTTGCTTGGTTTACAGGTTTTTCTGGATATTGTAGAAAGTGTAAATCTTCTCATGTCTTCAAAAGGTGTGTTCTTGGTCCATTATGCAATCACTTTCATAAGATATTCCCCATTTTTCTCATAGTTTGTAATGCTTGATGATTATAGGTAGTGTTTTACGTTGTGATGTGACTGGAAAGATTCTTATGAAGTGCTTCCTCTCTGGGATGCCCGATCTGAAGTTGGGATTGAATGACAAAATTGGTCTTGAAAAGGAATCACAACTTAAATCCAGGCCTACTAAAAGGTAGATTCTACGAACATATATAGGTGATAGATGTTGAATCCTGTACTGATCTATAGAAATTGACTTTTCAAAGGGCCATAATTCCTAATGAACGGATGGATGATACAAAGAGAGTCAGCCAATAATACGAATGGTCAAATTTCTGAATATGAATGAAAAATTTGGTTTGATACAGAATTCAAATTTAATTAAAAAGAGCAAAATACACTCCCGTCATTCTCAGACAGCAATTTTTCAATACTTGAAGGCTTCCCGAAGATGCTATTGTTCGTTTCTTTCTGACCATTCCAAGAAAAAAGCATAGGGCACAATCTTCCATAAAAGGCTTTCAATGGATATGAGATGATGTTGAACCCCCTAATTGCTCAAAGGAGTTTCAATTGATCCAGGAAGCACCGGATCCAGTCTAACCAATTGAGAAACTGAAATCAAATGTCTCTAAGCCAACGATACTTAAGATACTAGTGATAGAATATTTTTCCTTTTCTTCACATAAGACACATGAAATGTTCATAAGTTGATTTGCACGCCAATAGAAAGGAGGACAATTTCGAAGGAGTTTCTTTTCCCCAGCGAGTTGACAAGTTTCAACTTCTCTGATCACATTTAGCTCTATGTTAGATGTATTCTTCCATGATTCATACAAAAGTCTCTTCAAGCTGTTTAAATGCCACAATTTTCTGAGATGTCTCACTCAATTATGAAGTCATCAAACTTATCAAACATTCAAACTCTCTCACAAGATCATGATACATGTTTATTCATGATTGTGCCTCCTGGGTTGTAAAATGTTGTGCAATACATCTCGGCCTTTTGCATTTAAGATAGATTGTGTTGGCTCTTCCCCTTTTTTTAAAGTGCTTAGTACTTTAGGGCACAAATCCTTATTACTTCACTGCATATAGATATTTTCTTGACTGAGTATTTCTCTGTGTTACAATTTACAGCGGAAAGACCATTGAACTTGATGATGTTACTTTCCACCAATGTGTCAATTTGACAAGGTTCAACTCAGAGAAGACTGTTAGTTTTGTGCCACCTGATGGTGAATTTGAACTAATGAAGTAAGCTCAGTACTTTATCCTTGTGATTTAGTGTCTCTTTCCGCTTTCATATTGAATCCAAAACCACTTCATTGGAAATATTTAGTGGAAGTCGCTTGCTGATTTTTATTTATTGCCTTTTTTTTTTCAAATTTTATTATCTATTTATTTATTTATTTAATTTTTATCAATTTGAATTACTCTTATGCAATTAGATAACACAACTATCAAGGATATGTAAAAATTCCTGAAGTATCACAGTTTGGAGGATTGCGTTGAAAATATTTGAAGACATCGGGATGTATGGCTATCATATCCCCTTTGTCAATTGCAATTAATCCTGCAAACTAAAGATCACTTGCCAGATATTAGGCTTAAACATTGTCTTTCACCACTACCATTTTAAAGGTTGGCAGCCTTCATATTGTTGTTTCACACTCTAATTCCACAGTTAACGCTGGTATGTGGCATATGATTTACACACAACGACCCCCTTCTAGTATTTTGGATTCCATTTATCGAGTATTTGAATTTGGATATGTTCTGAACTTTTTTTCCTATGTTTACTTGCATAGGTATCGAATCACCGAGGGTGTGAATCTTCCTTTCCGAGTACTACCAACCATCAAAGAACTGGGTAGGACACGGATGGAAGTAAATGTTAAGGTTTGTATTGACACTGTTAGGTACATGATTTTCATCATATAGAATGGTTTAATCAGAATCCTGTTACTTTTGGCTATCAGGTAAAAAGTGTCTTTGGTGCGAAAATGTTTGCACTTGGAGTGGTTATCAAAATTCCTGTACCGAAGCAAACAGCAAAGACAAGTTTTCAAGTGACATCTGGTCGCGCCAAGTATAATGCGTCCATGGATTGCTTGGTCTGGAAGTGAGTATTTAGTATTATTGATTTTCAATGTGTTCATAGTTTGCTTGGTGCAACATCTATGTCCTGGTCTGTATGTAGATATGGAATATGTGAAAAAGGAAACTTTTGTCATCACTACCTAACTTAAGCAAATGATGAAAACCAACATGTGAGCTTGCTTTCCTAAAATGTCTGGCAATTAAATATTTAAAATTCTAAAAAAAAAAAAAGAAGAAAGAAATTCTTTCTTACGCTGGAGTTTAGTTATTCGTATGCAGTCAATAAATTAATTGATAATAATGTGAAATTGTCAACAACGGAAATTTCAGAAATCAAACTAAAACTTTAGAGGTAGTATTTGGTCTTCGCTCTGTTAATTTAGAGGGGTTTGTCCCGAGACGTTGTTGATTAGGTTCTTAAAGGGCAGTTACTTGGAAGTAATCTTTGGAGAATGAAAGGCATGTCAATCCGCAAGACAAATCAGTTTTGAGGCTGCTTGATGATTGTTGCGTGACACTGACCCCCACATTCCAATCCAGTAGATAAACAAAATCGTGTTTAGTGCATGACATGGCGACCCACATGGAGTTTTCCTAGTTGTGGTTTAGCAGTTTAGCATAAAGTAATATAGGGGTAAAACCTAGGTTTCCTAGGATGCGAAGTGGGATGAAGTGTGACATCCGCTTCAAAACCCTAGAATCATGGCGGAGTCCTGGCGAAGTTGAGGTTAACCATAATATATTTATTTTAATCTATATAGTTTGTGGGTCTTTGCATACTAATAATGAACCCTGATTCAAATAAGAGAATAACATGGCATTTGAGTTACTCAAATCCATAACAAATTAGTCTTCCTACAAGTCTTAGAAACAAAAGGCAAAAATCTAGTGAACTACTTAACAAATAACTCATTAGCCATAATTTCATCTCTCAAACATCTGAGTAATGCCATCATTCCCGTCTTTCATCATCATCAAACTGAACCATCTCATCATTTTCATCATCAGTATTAGTCATGAAGTTATGTGACTCTGGTTCTTGTGAGAGGGTGATGATACTTGTTGTGTGCTCTTATCTCTGTCCATCGTGCGACATCTCCTTTATGTTCTAGTGGTTGGAGCTTGGAGGGGGAGGCTCACAATGTTCACTACCTTCAACATCCTCTAGCTTTCCATAATTAAAGTCTGTGTCTACCACGGGATCATTCCTAGCATCACATGGTACTAGCCATTCTGCACATTTTTCAAATTTCAAATGACTTCAGTCCAATTGCATCACCTTTTTTTTTTCCCCTTTCCTACACATTTCTTTAGTGTAACCTAAGCTTCTTATTTCAGTATTTAGTTGTTTTATTTTATTTTTGTATTAGTTGGTTTGGGATGTATAAGCTCATTGTTATTACAATAACTGGGGCTTATGGCTCCAATATGGATAATTAGGGTTAGATTGCTTGGTTAGCGAGCTAGTTTTGTTAAAAATAACACCTATGAGCCATTCCACCAATTAGCTTGAATTGATTGAACTCCCCATGAGCTATGGGAGATACATTTTAGTTATTTTATTGTCTTCTTTATTTCAGTTTTATTTCCTACAATTATTATCTTTCAGTAGTTACTTTTCTTAGATCATTAGTCATCCCAAACACTTTTTTTTGCAAATCTTTGCAAATGGGGAACATCACCGTGGTAGCCAATCCTTCACTCAAATACAGTAAGGCAAATGTATTTGGGGATTTGGGATCTATTAAGAGGTATACCTTTTGGTATGACATGCAGTATGCTTTGCAACTCCAATGGTAAATGTTCTCCAACTATTTATATTTGAGAATATGCATTTTGAGTGAGGACCCCAATTTGTGTTTTATGGCATCTGCGCAAATTCATGGAGTCATCATTCTCAAAGCATAGTTCATGTCATACCAAAAGATAGACCTCTTAATGGACTTAGGCAGCTCTTTTGCCCATACTATTCCTCCACTTAGTTGAATGGGTCCCTTTCCTTAAATTCTATCTCTGTTAGTATGCTTCACAAGCAAATATAAGAAGTATATGAAGATAGTGATGCACTTTACTTCAAATTCAAGGAAGAAACTTACATAGTGGATCTAGACATTGAGCAATGGCTTGACACGTTTTCACACTTTGCTGCATTATATGATATGCAATTCTCATAGAAAATATCATCAATATAGGACTGAGTTTTCTCCATTGCCTTCTCATATGTATCAGAAATAGGGTTCTTCGGAACCAAATTAACATCACTTGGATATCTAGGTTGTCTGGCGCATAAAGTGGGGCACTATGTAGTCTTGGGTGACACCTAATCGCACTAGCAGGCTATACTAGACCGCGCACCGAAATGTTAAAAGATAAAAAAGAAGAAAATTGTTGTCTAAGGCGCCGCCTAAATGTTAAAAAGAAATTGTTAGAAACACACAACCTAGGCTTGTATCCAGTCAATCTGTTAATCTTTCTCTTCTGAGTTGGTTGGTCTAGTGTCCTAGTAAGCTAATCTGGTAAATATCCTCCTCTTTCTCTAGTGAATTTCTCATTCTCGAGTTCTAATAGAATCTTTTCTCGTGGCTTTTGCTAATAAGAGCTTTCAAGCAGAATTGGGAAGCCGTTAGAAATACAAGCCCTAGGCTAGCATCCAGTCAAACTAATCTTTCTCTTGTTAGTTGGTTGATCTAATGTTCTAGTAAGTTAGTCTGGTAGATATCCTATTTTTCTAGTGAGTTTTCTCACTCTCAAGTTGTTCTAATAAAATCTTTGGTTGTGGCATTTACTGATAAAAGATTAATAGCAGAACTGGGAAGCCATGAATGTGAAAGACCATAGGGTTGAAAACATTCTCTAGAGAGACTTGTCTTGCAGAAGATTATGCTGCTATTTTATATATTTTCTATGAGATCTTGTAACACAAGCATCTGTTATTTATTTATTTATTAGTATCAGTGAATTTTCATTATTGCTGTAGTATATTTGTATTTAGACAGTTTAAGTTTCATCCATAACTTCGCTGCTTTGGTTTTCTGCTTGATTTCTTGTCGTTTAAGTGTTTTTGTCATGCCTTAACTTTGCAGGATAAGAAAATTCCCTGGACAAACTGAGCCCACTATGAGTGCAGAGGTTGAGTTGATTTCCACAATGGCAGAAAAAAAATCTTGGACCAGGCCGCCAATCCAAATGGAATTTCAGGTGCCTTGTAACTTATTATCCCTTTGTTATTACTTCATTAGTCTACAATATATATTGTTACTTGTTTTGAAGCTTGTTCATAAACCTACTAAAGAAACATGAGACTGTATTTCTCTGCACCCTTTCATTTCGTTCTGAAATTTCTGTGTAACCCAGAATGGAGCTGAGGGAAAGAGTGACGTGTGGTTTTTTTTTATTGAACTTCTCATGATGGAATGATCAAGAGAATAAAAGGAAAGTTTCTATGAGACCATCATGGAGATGTGACGAAAGAACCAATAACATGGTTTTCAAACATTAAATTTTGAGGAAATGGTATTCTTTCATTTTGGCTGAATAGAAGTTTCCGAAGTTTTAACTGGCAGAGTCTATTAGAAACTTATAACAAAGTAAACACTCGAAGTAAATGATGTTGCTGATACCTTATATATGAGTCATATATCCATATGACAAGTACCTGGTATTGCTTTACTGATTCCTCTATTTCCCCTTGCCCATTTGGTAATCTGAACTCATTGAAAAAGGCTGACTTATTCTTTGTTAATCCTATTTTTGCAGGTTCCCATGTTTACAGCATCAGGTTTAAGAGTCCGGTTTCTCAAGGTAAATGGCAAAGAAACTAAGGGCACGTGTGGTTACACATGGTATCCAACTCCATGGAATGTTTGGAAATGAAAGGGGAGTTCATAGGAGGTGGGAAAGGAAAAGAGAGAGTTGTAGATCACAACATTAAGTTCTCTTTTATGTTGGAAACAAACTCTCTCTTCTATGTTGGAAACAAACTCTTCCCCTAAATATTCCCATATCTTTTTATGAAAAACATGAGAGTTCAACCCCTTTATTTTAAAAAGACTTTTTATAGGTCACATTCCATGGAATAGGATTCCATGCATCCAAACATCGCTGAGATTAGCTTAATCCATAAAAACACTAGTCTAATGCAAATCTGTTAGACTAACATTCTATTTCTTCAGGTTTGGGAGAAGAGTGGATACAATACAGTTGAGTGGGTTCGTTATATCACAAAGGCTGGTTCTTATGAGATCAGATGCTGAACCACAAAAGATACTTCTTGGAGACATGTCAGGAAGAAAATGATAAGAGTGTACTTGAAGAGATACAGCACCTGCAACTCATAATGTATTATGAATGTGTTTGTTTCATACAGTGCTGTCGATATAGTCTGTCTAGGTTGCTGCTGAGTCTGCATTGTTAATTATAGTCTCCTGTTAGGACACGGAAACTGGTTTTTTGTTTATTTTTGTCTTATTTTCATCTATGGAAATTATTTGGGTGCTTTCTACATATACTGTTATATATAATGTAAAATCCATTCATTCTTTCGAAAATTGTTATTAGCCTTATCTTACTCTTTTCTGATCAAAATAATCGAACAGTCTGCAAGTCACTAGGGGCAGTTTCTGGTTATACATTTTAGTCTTGATATCTTGTTAAAAGTTATAAAATGTGGATTATCATATTTTGGATTCTACAGGGAGCCAAAAAAGCTTGTAAGCATTGAGAAAGCTAGAGGCTGACTTAATGATAAAATCCATCATAGAAATGCTTTGTTCTAGCTGTTTACGTAGTCTTCAAGATTGAACTCTCCATGCCTTCGAGCAAGATTTGCAGGTAATAAAGGAATAAGTTACAGCTGTGATAGGAAAGGGAAAGAAGTTTTAACTGAAAGCCCAGTGTAGCCGGCTGCATCCTCCTTGCCCAACTAAGTAACTATACCTTCCAATGCCCACTTCTTTCGAAAGACTTTTTGAGCAGGGGAATGGAGATCTACCTGTGAGAGATAGGCTCTGCATTCCAAACCATGCTCTCTCCTTGCATGTCAGTCATACCAATGCCAAATTTCTCTTAACCCACAAGAGAAGAGAGTGCTCAGGTTAAGTAATAACATCCAAATCCTGATGCTCATGGTGCTCAGTGATCTTATCATATTTTCTTCTTCCATATATGATAATTGACTATATAAAAGAATGTTAAAGATAGATTACAAGCCTCATGGAACATTTAAATAAAAAGAAAAAAAAAACAAAACCCTGGAGACTAACACATATTACTTGTCCAGTTTTATTTGCTTGCTTGTACATAGTACGAGCTATGGAAATTAAAAAAAAAGTGCAATATAGAAGAACAATTATTCAATTCAGTCATGAAATGAAACAAATGAAAATATAATTTTCAATATTAATAAGTAGAGTGTTTTTATTCAAAGCAAAACAATTACAAATAATTTACAACAAGAAAGAAGAAGAATAACTAGAGCTCTTGAACATGGTCTTCTTGTCTACTAATATCAGCAGTAGTTTTCTTCATGATGATCTTCTCCGCAGTTTCGCGCAGAGCATGGGCAGCAAATTGAGCGGATTTTTCTGCCGCCTGTTTGCTGGTTTCGAAGCTCTTGGTAGCAGCTTCTTTGACCACTTCACCAGCATCTGTTTTGGAGTACTCTTGCGATGATAATCTGTCATCTCTAGAACCTCTGATGTTCATACATAGAATTAGTCAAAATTCATTTAATCTTGGAAACTCACAAGTAAAAAAAGTAAGCAAGGAACAAAATTAAGAAATCCATCAATTACCTTGGGATTTAGGTAGGTAGGTAGATATTGAAGAAAACAAGAAAACCACCAAACCAAAATCTACAATGAATAAGCTAGGTAGTCTAGGGAACAAAATGATCCTACTCAAGATGGATCAGTCATGGATCATGTGAAAATAATTAAACAGATCATTAATTAATGCTTACTTTGGAGGAGGAAGCAAATTGAGCCAAGCTATATTGATGAGATTTTTCAGCTTATCCCAAAGACTTGAAGGGTCTTCACTTATACCAATGGCACTTTCAACAGGATTTGGTCGACTGTGATCATCTCCATGTCCTACTACTACCGTAGATGTAACTAAAAAAGAAGAAGAAGAAGATGTGATTATAATGAACAAAAGTAGTAATAATTGTAGTCGATGAGTAGTGCCTGCTCTGCTTCTATACCTCATTATCTTTTTTATAGTAATGGATGGATCCTTTTTAATCTGTACTGTATTCAATAAGAAAGGGTTGTTAGTTTGAGATAATCAACTAAACCACCGAATTGCAATGGATTTTTTGAGAGAGAGTCGGTAGGTTGAGACACGCGGAACATTTCGAACCTTCTCTGCTTTGACACGTTTCATGCATTTATGTCGACTCCTCGACATGGGTTATGTGTCATGGAGCTAGAGGTGCCAGCCATGGGTTCTTCTTTAGATTATTTACCTTTTCAACTCCGTGTGTTTCAATTTGGGTGTCGGTAATGTAATTCACCAAGGCAGCGACTACATCACATCATTATTTTTTAGTTTTTTACCACCATTCTACTCTCTTACACCATCTATTTTCTTTCTCACATCACCTATATAAATAAAAAACCAACATTTTTCTCCTCCCCATTCAAATCGAAACTCGATTCTTCTCTCTCCCGTTTGAATCTCTTCCCTCTCTCGCATTCAAATCTTTTCCAAATCTCTCCACACACTCAAATCTCCTCCATTTTCCTCGAGAATCTCTCAAAATCCCCTCAAAATCGAAACCCTCAAACTCTCCAAAACGCAACAACTCAAAACTCCATCTCTCAAAGTGCAAAACGCATCTTTTGCGACTCTAACTCGAGTCATCCATTCTATCTTTGGGTTTGAGATTTTTGTTTGGATTGTAAGTGAGCCATCCATAACCAGGGTGAAGACATCTCTTTATACTGAACTTAAGCATGATAATATAAAGCAGAATGAATTGACCAACGACAACGACTACCTCGCACCATCAATTCCTCTCTCTCACACCATTTTACTCTCCCACACCACCTATTTACTTTCTCACACAACCATACTCTCTCACACCACCTATATAAACCAAAACCATTCATTTTTTCTCCCTCACCATTCAAATCGACAATGATTCATCCCTCCCCCATTTAAAATCTCCTCTTCCAAATCTCTCACCACACTAAAATCCCTTGCAAATCTCTTCAATCTCCCTCGAAAACTCTCAAAATCCCTTCAAAGACGAAACCCTTAAATCCAAACTCAATAAATAAGCATAACTTAACATAACAGAGAAACTCAAACTCAAAACGAAAAAAGGCAAAAACAGGGTAACTTTCGACTGATTTAAACCCTCAATTGAGACCAAGTATCAAGCTCATCAAAACACAAAAATTGTAGTACTATGAGTCATCTAATAAATACAACTTGAATCATTTGAAAATGTTTTGAAATGAGCAGGTTATGATCATTTTACTAAAGTCGCACAAATCTGTCCGAAAAATGAAAACGGGATAGTGTTCTTGACTTTCGACCAACTTATGTACCCGATCGAGACCGATTTTGAAGTTGGTCAAACACAAACTTGCTCATTTCAAAACATTTTCAAGTGATTAAAGTTGTGTTTATTAGATAAATCAGAGTACTACAACTTTTATGTTTTGATGAGCTTGAGAATCAGTCTCAATTAAGGTTTTAAATTGGTTCGAAAGTTACCCTATTTTTCATTTTTTCATTTTGAGTTTGGGTTTGTCTGTTATGTTAAGTTATGCATATTTATTGAGTTTGGGTTTAAGGGTTTCAACTTTAAGAGGATTTTGAGAGTTTTCGAGGGGCAGGGGGGAAATTTGCAAGAGATTTGAGTGTGTGGAGAGATTTGGGAGAGGAGATTTCGAATGGGGGAGGGAGGAACCATTGCCTTGTCGATTTGAATGGTGAGGGAAAAAATGGATGATTTTTGTTTATATAGGTGGTGTGAGAAAGTAAAAAAAAAAAATCAATGGTGGTGCGAGTAGTCATTGACCAACATAACATTCATATGTGAAGAAAAGTGACTAGGAACAACATTTGAAGAATAAATTTACTAACATAGCATTCATAAATGAATTTTTTTCCTGTTTGCAGCTTGCAATGCGGGGAATTTCAAATACCCCGCATTCTACACTATGAATAGGAAAAAAAATTCATGTTCGCATTGCAATGCAAGGTATCTCAACAAAATTTACTGTTAGCATTGTGCAATGCGGGGTATCTCAAAAGCCTCGTAGTGCACTCTGCGAACAAAAATTTTTTCGAACATATTTGCGCGACTTTAGTAAAATGACTATAACTTGCTCATTTCAAAATATTTTCAATTGATTCAAGTTGAGTTTATTAGATGAATCATAGTACTATAACCTTTGTTTTTTGATTAATTTGATAATTAGTATCAATTGAGCACATAAGTTGGCCGAAAGTCAGGAACACTATTTCGTTTTCATTTTTCGGACAGATTTGCGTGACTTTAGTAAAATGACCATAACTTGCTCTTTCAAAACATTTGCAAGTGATTCAAGTTGTGTTTATTAGATAACTCAGAGTACTACAACTTTTGTGTTCAACTTGAAAATCGGTCTTGATCGAGCACATAAGTTGGCCGAAAGTCAGGAACACTATCCTGTTTTCATTGCAAGACGAATTTGCGCAATTTTAGTAAAATGATCATAACTTGTTCATTTCAAAACATTTTCAAGTGATTTAAGTTGGGTTTATTAGATAACTCATAGTACTACAACTTTCGTGTTTTGATGAGCTTGAGAATCAATCTCAATTGAGGGTTTAAATTGGTCGAAAGTTACCCTATTTGGCATTTTTTCGTTTTGAGTTTGGATTTCTCTGTTATGCATATTTATTAATGGTGTGGTGTAGTCGCTGCCATTCATGAAATTCTGTCAAACACCCAAATTTTATAAAGGCAAAATTGTTCATGAGTGTCAAATGGTAATTTTAAGAAGATAACAAGTGCCAAAAGGTAAATTTTGTGAAGATGATGTTTGTCAGACTCAAGAAGGTCACACTTCTTCTACTTGCTTATGGGGTGAACAACAAGTGGCGCAAATCGTTGCCCTGTATTTATGTGTTGACCACTTGTGATGAACAACGAACATTGGAAAACCCCTTGGAAATATGTTTCAAACAATTCCAACTATTGATACGCCAGTTCTACAAAAATAAAACAATCAATGTGAAAAATCATTGTTTTGAACATAAAAAGATATTCAACCATTATTGTAGCAAATTCCACAAACTATAAATTATTGAAAATTTTAAAATGAATGACCAACTCCCTCATGTTTCCCTTGTGCCATGTCTCTCGCAATACTTGACTTTTTCAAGTCTAATATATACACGCATTATATATCTTTTAGCCAATTACTAAGGTTCGACTACAACTATGGTATGCCATCCGAATCGCCAGTTCATTCATTCATGGGTGTATCTTGCTAGTCAACATCCTTCACTCAATAGTCAAGAACCAATTTGGGTGTTTGACGAAATTTTGTGAGTTAACAACAACCAAACTGGAATACAAAAAAATTAATGGAGGCCAAAAGGTAAATAACCCGATTATTTATGAATCTCTTGAAGTATCTCCAATTGGCATACTTAAAAAATGGGCAAAATGAGTTGCTAAACTATCATTTATAATACTTTTGCTCATTTAGCACTTTGGTAGAATAAAGAAAATTTTTGGCACCCCCAATAGGCATTAGTTCATTTGCGGCCCAATAGAATAAAATAAAGTAAAAGTAATATAATAATAAGAAGAAATATTTTATAATTATAAATATAAAATTAGAAATAAAAAAATGCTTTGCCTTTTTAAAATGTATTTTATTTTCCCAAAACCCATTCCGTGTTTTTACAAAAAGTGCCATGTAAAAAAAAAAAAAAAAATTCCCCATGGGTTTTTTTTTTATTATAGTGAATGCCTTTGCCATTTAGCAAACCAAAAATAGTGTAGAAATGCCTATTAGGTGAGTTTCTACGCTATCTTTGGTAGATGCTCATTGGTAAAGGCAAGTAGCAATCCAAAGAAATGCCTATTGGAGATGCTCTTACTTGCTTGGTCGCCACGTGTCTTTCTCGGTCTTGGGCTCAAATGTTTGTGGGCCCACCAATAATTTATACCTCAAGCGCATATCAAAAGTGGTGTGTTAGATACCTTATACTTTGGACTTGGTGTGGACATCAAATCGCGTATATGCAAGGTTGTTAAACAATGATGATTTTATTGGACAGATCAAAGTGACGAATATAGATTAGCTTTAGTTGGTGTAGACGAGTACGAATGCTTGATCATGGCGTAGGTGCAAATGTCAGCCATTCATGCTCAATTTCCATGCTTACATGTTGCATGCTCGAGTATAAATGATTTTGTGTCAAGGGTTTTGTCCATAAAACAAATGTTCGTAGGGGTTTCATAATGATTACACTGATGTTTGTTAAGATCAATTTAGTAGGGAATGGTTTATGTTGGGATGATCTAGTGCTCGATTCTATTGGTCTTAGGCTTCAATATTCTCTTTTGAAAAATTCTCAAATACTTAGCTTCTATCATAGTGGAAAATATGCTCTTAGCTCACCTCCACGGATTATTGAGCTAGTATTGGCCGAACATAACTGAGATTTCTTGTGATACGATTGAGATTGTTGGTGAGTCAACAAGATTGCTTAGGTCATTTGAGTCTTGCGCAGTGATGTTAGTTGACTGACTCGACAACATATTGATGGATAGGCACGAGCCAGACATGAGGTACATTAACTTAGTGATGGATTGACATACCAAGTGTTGTCCATGCTTGCACAATGCATGCCCAGTGTATGTATGAAAAACAAACAATATTTGGATGTTAGATAATACTTGGATGTTGGACTATGCATTAGCGAACTTGTGTATTGATTTATACACGCATGGATGGTAGTGTGTGGAGATGGATTAGTGTTAGAGTATTAGTGATCACGATAGGGTATGCAAGCTCACACCTTAGGACACAGTATGGATGTTGGAACTATGGTCGCAAGCCTGATTTAAATGTTTGAATGTATGAGGCATGTAGTTGAGCATGTGATGAAATGTGTTGGCTAGACAGTTAAATGTCTACTGGTGGCAAATATTTGAATGACACATTGATAGTTAGTTGTTGGAGAGACTAAGTGATGTAGCCCCTTTATAAGCCATTTGAAAGGTAATGGGAGGGAAGAAATCGATTGGATGAAAGCTCGAAGCCATCTCATTATAATGTGGTTATGTTGACATTAAAATAAAAATAAAAATTAGATGTGAAAATATTTATGATAAAAATGTGGAGGTTGTGGATGGTACATTGTTAAAATGTGTGGCCTATATGGGTTGTTATTCTTAATTGGCTCCTGTTAAATAACATCACCACTTCTATTGATGGACACCATACTCTCTACTTTTTGAAGGACACCACTACCTTTTTAAAGGACACCATCACTACTGAAGGACACCACTAATAAAAGGAAAACAACTTGAACCTCTCTTTTCCTCTCTCCCTCTCTTATCCATCAAGAACCATCACCACCCTGCCACCATCGACCATACCACCACCCCACCACCATCAATTTTTTGTTGGAAAAATACAAATAATAAGGAAAAACAATTGTTGCCAGGTTCGTAGAGGCATCACCGTAGCTAAAGGTTTCTACCAAGGAATTTATTTTTTGTTGGTAAAACGGATGATAAGTCAAGGAAACATGGTGCTGGTAATATTGACAACTACCAAGAAAATTCATTGGTAAAAATCAAATATCTTTACCAACAAACTGTTTTGTAACTTTTAATTAGATATGATTTTTTTTTTCGAAAAAAGATTAGAATCATTAAGGAAAATTGTTGTGGAAAAAAGTTACTATTCTTTATCATAGAATTTTTTCGTTGGTAAAATGCATGTATATCAACGAAAGTTGTCATAGGTACCGTTAACAATTACCAAAGAACTTATTTTCAATGAAAAAACCATCTATATATTAAAACAATTCAACATTCTCGGCTCTTATAACACCTATAAACAATCTACCTCCCAAACCCTAAGGATACCACATACCACACACCACACACCACACTATGAAACGATTCATCATTCTCGACTCTTATAACACATATAAGACCCCACAATCTACCTCCCAAACTCTATTGCAATATTTACTAGTTGAGCTATTTGAATAATTTTATTGTGTGAAACAACTTTATAGCTTATTAAATCAAATTACTCTTCTTTTGCAATAAAAAAAATCATTGCTACGTATATAATAGAGACCAATAAATAATATTATAATTAGCAATAAAATATTATATTATTGTTAAAGAAATTGTATTCGATTTTTCAGATGACATAATATCATTGCTACTAATAAAAATTTTCAACGAAATAATATTTTGCCACTATAAAGAAGTTTGGAGGTTTAAATATAAATAAATTTTGTGGAAAAAAATTTCATTATAAGTAACCAAACAAATCGTTATCTCATTCTTCTCTTTTCCCAAAAGATCATTCTTCCACTAAATCTGAATAAAAAAGGTTTTGTAAAAAGTATCATAATTTTTTTCTATTTGAAAGCATGGGTGTTGGTCGATAGTTGATTATCATACTCAAGCTTGTTTCAAAAATTCAATTGAGTGTTTTCACAAGAGACTTTTTGCCTCGCATGTAATGTATATGACTTTGAGTCATAGCTAATTAATAGTTTATTTTTTTTATCTTTATAAAAGAATTTAATTTAGTACAATTAGTAGTTGAACTTAAATCCTCCAATCAAACAACATTACTACAGTCAAGGCTTTTGCTAACAAAATTTTCATCATTTGTAAAAAAAATACACTTTTAGTTGGAAAAAATCTGTACCAACAAAAAATTTGTCCTGGATTCCTTGAATTATCTTTATACAATATTTTTCAACGAAATAAAAATAATTTCCAATAAATAAATTTGTTGTTACATAGTTCAACAATTTTCAAAGAAACAATAATGAATTAATGAGCTTTATTGAGAAATAAATTTTCATGAAAATGATTATTGGTTTTTAACAAGGAAAAAAAGTTGTTACCAATAAGGTTGTAATTACCAACAAAATTTTATTTCCTTGATGTAGAGATGTTATTAAAATAGATATTGTTTCTAAAAAAAATTTGTTGCCAATAGTGTACCAATTTCCAACAAAATAATGATTTGTCGATATAAAAAAGTTAGTGAGCTTTAACGAGAAATAGAATTTCATGAAAGTAATTATCACTTTTTACCAGCAAAAACAATTTGTTACCAACAAGGTTATAATTACCAACAATTTTTTTTTCCTTGCTACAAAGATTTCATTAAAAAAAGATATTGTTTCCAACAAAATAATTTTTTTTGCCAATAGTGTAACAATTTTCAATGAAATATTACTTTGTTGCTATAAATGAGTAAACAAGCTTTAACAAGAAAAAAACTAATGGAAAAATTATCAATCATTAACAACGAATCAAATCATTACTAGTAATGTGATTATTATCTAGGAAAACATATTTCTTTACTAACGAGATATGAATAAGTGTTAATAGTCCGTTAACATGGAAAGTGATTTTTTGTTAAAATTAGTCTTCTTTAGCAACAAAAAATTTCATTCCAGATAATGCCATAATTACCAAGGAACTAGTATTTTGTGGCCATAAAAAATATTTCGTTGTGAAGTCAATTTGGCGGAAAATTAGTTTTGGAGGAAATGCTACACGCCACCTATTTAACAAGGAAAGTTTCCAACAAAATATATTTTGTTGAAAAAAGTAACAAGTTTATGGTTTTTTCAAGGAAAGTTTTTTTTTTGTTGACAATGATATCATACTAACAAGGAAATTAATTTTCGTAGAAAAAGTTTTGTTGGTAAATGATAGATTTTTTGTAGTGATTGGAACATACCTCGATGCAAACAGATAAATCCTTCAGGAGAAGAGCGTCGTCTGACCGATGTCCAATGTCCAATGTCCAGAGCACCAGATCGCCAGGTATCCAATACATCTCATGAAGACATTTTAGATTCGACTCAGAAGTGACCTATCCTTGAAGAACTTACTACCCTTAGCAAACAGTTCATCATAAAGCTGATTCTAGCGCGCCATTGACGAACGTACAAATTTTCGATCACAGAAGTTGGGTAAAGTCAAAAGCACGGAAAGTAAAGCAACAAAGCATAATCTCCAAGATTGAAGAGTAAAGAAAATAAACTCTGCAGAGAAAGGGATCTATATAGAAAACATAATTCCCGCCTTTTTTTCGAGTAGACGCACGCCCATTTAATGAAGCGCGTCGCTCGATGAAACGATTATTTAGACTCAACCAATCATGACCGCTCAGGTCCTTTACGACATTACTTGATGGACCAATGAACTGGCCCACCAACTCGAGGGGAGTAGCTGATGATACACCAAACCATCATTTAATCTGCGTCGTTCGCGTGTCTCGATGATCTCGTCAACATTGCAAAGTGGGCCTAATTACCCACCAAATCTGGCAACGCCCAGATAGAAGTAAACTCAGTTCGGTAGAATCCGGAGAGTTGATCCAAGTTGTAACGCCCTATTAAGCCCACAGGTCACATGGTAAAGTCCAATACTCGTAAAGCCTAATCAGACAAGTATCTGAGGGATCTCCTAAGATGGGCAGGCTAGCAACACATTGGTTCCAAGTAGGAAATATATACTAGAGTATAAGTCGTGCATGAAAACTTTCTTGCATGGACAACACTTCAAAAGGAAAACCTCTCATGTAGATCTAGAAGCACAAGTCGTGTAGGGAAACTTTCCTACATGAACGACTCTCAACTAGGAAGTGATCTCCAACAAGACCTCTTTCCCTAAACTACGCTACCAAAGTCCTAGCCGAACAAGGACTCTCGCATTATAAATAAGACACATAGTTGATGAAAAAATGTACGCTACATAACCCAATTTACAGCTTCAAGCTTTTCTCGAGTCTTATCTGACTTTAGCATCAGAGTGTGATCGGCCACCACAACGGTGGTCATTGGCTCACGCGCATTCCCTATGCAGGTCCAGGTCAAGGAGAGTAGAATTCGACTATGTCACACCTAAATCAAGCTATAAGCCACATAACTGTCCTAATACACTACACAACTCAATAAAGTATCTATAGACTTCACGCGTGCATAATTAGTTTTAAAAGCTAAAATTACGAGTAATAAACTTCAAATAATGTCTAAGACATAAACTAAGATTTATTACTCACAAAGTAACAAACACTAGAGAGGTGAATCCAAAGAAATCGAAGATGATATGTTAAAGAAGCCTTAGAAAACTTTTAAAAAAGAGAGGATATATTGAAGATAACTTGAGAAACCTAACGTGCTTAGCTAACTAAAGAGTGCAACTTAAATGATAACAGCTTGAAGACGAAGATTCAAATATGTTAGTTGGTGAAGCTTTGAAGGGGCTTATAAGTGAAGCCAAAGAAGTGAACACACATAAAAGATCGCAACAACTTAGCGAAGCCATAAAAGGGAAGGATTTGCACAAGACATCGCAAATTCTCAGAGTTTCGTAATCTTTTTGGGAAAAAATGGATTCGCGGGTCTTAACCGCCCATTTTAGAAACATTTTTTGGAATTATGGAAAAGTCTAAAAATTTCTGAAAAAAAAAGGATAATGATATTTTGGGCCTTATTTTTTTCAATGTTTTAAAAAATCGAATTAATTCGAAAAAAATTAAGAAAATTTTAGAATACTTATTCCTTGATCACCACCACCATCACTATAAGACATCCATTACTACTGTGCCATCACCCATCACGAACACCACCAACGCTACATCACATGTTATGCCAAGACCGCCATTTCGCAAACACCAAACCACTACTACCACCACCACCACACAAGATTTTAGGAGCCCTATGTGAAGACTAAGTATAGGGGGGGCCTTTTAACATGGAAAACTATCATGATATATATTAGACATGCCAAATCTTTTTATATATCCATGAAAAGCAAATACTTGTATAGGTGCAATTGAGGCCCCTTTGAACTTGGGGGCCCTGCGCGCTTGCACCTTGTCAGAGTTGAGCTTTTCAGCACAATCACTACCATCACCATTGTAGCACCACCTTCACAATGATGACCACCACCATATCATAACCACCACCGCACCCTCCTAACAATTATTGACAATTTAAATTTCTATTTCCACAAGACAAACACAATATAAAAGTTTCTAAAATATAAAAATTTTAAGAATTTTTATTTCCAAATTTTTATTTCTAATATATTTATTTTCCGGAGCATAGATTCCAAATCCATTTAAAGTGGGAACGTAGTCACTAGGTAGAGAATGAATGGGTGATGTAAACAAGAAGAAGAAAATTATTGTTGTCGGTACCCGCAAGGAAAGGCAAAATAGACCGACACGAAAGCCTCAATCTAAACAGGAAGAAGAAATTACGAGTAAGAGGAAACCGTGTGGTTATCTTCTCTGTCTTGACACTTGACATTTCATTTGACACACATGCACACACACATCACAGTTTCACCAACATTTCTAGATATAACAGGGAGCCTCTCCGTGTGTAGTAAGTAGTTCACCATCCTCTATGCTTGTTAGCAGGCCGGGCGGTGCGGGCTTCCTTTGTTTAATTTAACAAAATAATACTCTCTGTGCGTGTCTGACCATGTCAACAAGAAGGCGCGAGGAAACGGGTGAGGGAGGGGGTGCAACTCTTTATCCCCTCAAGATTCGAAAAAGCATGCATCTCAAAGGGGATGAAGGGTCACACCCCCGTCCCTCACCCGTTTCCTCGCCATTTAGAAAAAGCGATAAGAGCCTCATTGTCCTACCAACCACAGAATATGATGTATTAAATATAGTGTTTGTGACCGTTGGACAGCCAATTCAATTGACACTAAAGACAGAGAGAAGCTAAGCTAAGCTAAGCTAAGCAAGTACTCGTTTTCATCCTTTCACTTTCATCTCCAATCTCCATTCATTAAGTCCAAAGAAGCAAGCAATCCAATCCCATTACCAAGAAAAACCAAACACAAAGCAACAACCAAACCTCACTTGCCTGCCCTGCCCTCCCCACTTTCTTACTTCTATAACAGCATATATTCTTCTTCACCAATTTCTTGGATTCATCAATTTCCAACTTCTATCTTCTTCAACTCGACTGAATTGTATGATGGATTGCTTGGTCTTGCCAATTGTCCGATGGAGACGACGATCAGCTGGGGCTCGTCTTGGGTACCTCCCTTTGTCATCAGATGGTCATGATGATGGTGGTTTCAATGGCCCAGTAACAGTTGTTGTTGGCAAGGAGAAGAGAGAATTCTTGGTGGATCCTTTTGTGCTAGAAGAAGACCCATTCAAGTATTTGATCAACATGGTGACAGTGACTGTGACAACACAAGAAGAAGAAGAAGATAATAAACAAGCTAAGCCAAAGCAGGTCATTTTTGTGGATGTGGATGCCATTTTATTTGAACATATGTTGTGGTTGATGTATAATGATTTTTCTTCGCTTTTTAACCTTAATCTCAAGGAGATTATAGACTTCTATGCTCAAGATACTTGAAACCAACAACAGATAATAATGCACTCTTCCATTCTCATCTTCTGTTGTGTTGTGTTGCTCTGTTCTATTTTCTTGTAGATTAATTGCCATTTTTTTTTAAATGACCAGATCAACCAATTACTTGTATTTTCCATGATTGTTAATGTTATTTACACTTATTTTTTCATCCTATTCTCAAAGAGAAACACTTTTGGCATGCTAAAATTTTTACACTTTTTTTTTGTTAAACATTTTTGTTAGATTTCAGTAGCATGACAATAATTTAATTATTGTTAATTTGATCAAATTTTAAAACGCTTTTCAACAATGTCAGGAAAATGCAATGAAAAGTAGGGGGTGGGGACGGTTTGGAACGGTCAGGGATTGGGCTTGTCAGGGTCTGTGAAGCGGGACGGAACGGAACGGAACGGTCTGGGATAAAAGGAATTTTTTGACAGATCCGATTTGTCCCGGACCGATCGAACCATGTCATCCCGATTCTCTCTTTGATTTATTTGATGGAAGCTGGTATTAAATGCCTCAATACAAATCACACAAGTATCCACAATAGATAAGCCAAAATGGCAAAACGGTAACTGACAAGTCGATTGGGTTTGATAACCCAACATTACAATTGTGTTAGTAACAAAATGGCCCAGACCATCAGCCATATAGCAATGCAGTTGCATAAGAGTACAAGGGATTGGTCATTTCAGTCCGCATTTACAAAATATTAAGGTGCAAGGAAAACGAAAGAAACTCGGCTACTCACACATCAAGTATAGTTGTATAATTACTTCAACAACAACATAATAAAACCTGTGTTCCTAAGGCAAAATGGTGACCAAATCAAGAAGTTTGCTGCAGTTTAAATTTAGCATGGGCAATACCAATACTCTTCACTTTCAGTAAAAATCAGTGAAAACTCCTAAATACTATGACTTAAAAGAACAAACCTGAGTCAATCCCTCCAGTGAAAACTGTCTCATGGTCCTCTGCTTTGATTTCCGCAAAGTATCACTTTTCAAGGCAGCCTTTTGTTGGTGAAAAATGATGCGTCCTTTTGGTGTATAAAGACCTGCATATAAAAATAAAAACAAGCTTTGGAGGTTAACATCCACTGCCCTTGCCTCACATTGTGATTCCCATAATTGCTTTGATGCTCTGTCATTGGACACTCCGCAAAAATATAGTTAATTATACACAAGAACATCCACTATACACCACTATGGCGTTTTAGCATTTTTCAAAATATAAAATGTTTAATAGGAGTGGGGTGTGATATCAATGGTAAGGAACAGATGATCGAGTAGCTGGGACCATTTCTTGTGACAATTTTGTTGAACATTAATGAGCAGTGATGAGTCCAAATCCATCCTGATCAATTCCGGACTTGCAAAGATGAATAACAGTGAGCCAAGGAACACTATTGTGGTGGCCGAAGGCACTTTGATGCTAAAGTCAGGTGACTTGTTTAAGGATGGATGTAGACTGTAAATTAGATTGATAGTGCGTATATTTCTCATCCATTTGTTCACCTTATATAATGAATGTTTCATTCCTTCATTGACTCTATCAACGAGGCGCATCTCACTGAGGGTCTTACCCATCCAAGACTGGGTTGCATTCGACACTTGCCTCTATTTGTGACCAAATACTTGATTGGATCAAGAACTGTACAAGATAGATCTTGGGCTTGTGACAGCCTAGAGATCTGCTTTCGGGCCTTGTTGTCTTCGGCCAAGCTCCAAGATTTGCGTCATGTTGGGCTTGCATGATCTGGGCTTGGGCACCTGACTTACGGGCTGAACTAGGGGTGGGCACGGGATGGGATGGGACGAGATGGATCCATCCCGTTCATTCGGGATCGGGACAGGACGAGACATGATAGACCCCATCCCGACCTCGTCTCATCCCAAACGGGTTCGGGACGGGACGAGATCAACGTGCTCTATTTGTTGATCAAGTTTTTTGATAATCTAATGGGTATAAACTATAAAAGATGGTGTACATACAAGTATTGTAGCTAATTTTTTGTTTATCTAAGAACTGATGAGGGAACAACCTTTAGTTTCTCAACCATATCAGCATGTTGTTCTCTCTGGAAGCAAGGCATGCAACCTACACTCACCGCCTATTTTATATTAACTTTCTAGTGTTGTGTCCTCTTTGGCAGCTACCTTGTTTGTTGTATGTTTGAGGAAGCAACATCTTTGGCTTCATCTATTCTAGAGCGCATATGTAAAAGTGATTGTGCTGCATATCAATCAACGAGGTTGAGTTGGCTGACATGATGGAATCAGCTGGTATGGTGTTGGTTCAGTCCTTGCAAGAATCTGGCAGGTATATCATTTCCCTTGAAGCCACCCTATCCTATTTGTCCAGGATGGTAGTTTAAAAAGGGAAAGAGAGAGAGAAAAGAAAAATGTGTCATCAACTTTATCGATCTGTCCCTATCCCCCAACAAATTAAAATATGCAGGCATATATTATGCTTATCTGATTATGGAATAAGTTCCTTGTACAAATTAAGGCTTTAAAGCTTTGAAAGGTTTATATTAGTAGTACTATAAAGAATCTAACAATTAAACACTTGAACTGATATTTCAGCCAAGTAAAATAGTTTTCTCATTGCATGTACATCATCTTTTATAGTTTTTAACTATATTCTTTTGAATCATGTAGGACATCAAATATGTTAGATGAAGTTAAAGCTTTGTTCGACCCAGTGACAGCTGTACCCTTTCAAGTTCTTCTGACCTGTTGATCAAGTTATTCCACAATTAGTAATGTCCGATTTGTCAAGGTTTCAAATGCAGCCTCCGTGGCGAGGCCTTGTTCAGCATATTACGGCATATCGACGGGGTCGAAGCAATCCTAAAATAAATAAATAAATAAAAATATTAATAATAAATATTGAAAAATTAGCTCGGGACGGGACAAGATTGGCGAGATTGAAAATCTTCATCCCATCCCATTCTAGAAGGGGACGGGATCATGATGGAATTATTCAATCCCATTAAAACCCGGAAAAATCGGGACGGGACGAGATCGGGATCAGGATCGCGGGATGGGATGCCCACCCCTAGGCTGAACGATGATTTGGCTGAGTCTGGGAAAGACTGTGCTTGGGTCTGCTTGAGACTGCGCTAAGGCCTTACTGTATTAGGGTTGGCTATGCCACGTGTATGACTGTGACTGGGTGATTATTTGATGTCTCATTAGCTACCCCCCTAGTCAGTGGGGCTGCATATAGGGCCACTATCTCATTTGTGGGGAATGTGCATAGCCATGATGGCGTATTTCGACACCTTTTCAGTTCTCGTTCTGTAGTTAACGCTTGTTCAGGGGTTAAGTAGTCACCTCTCCCTTACTTCAAGCTATATAAGCTTTCCTTGGGGTAGTTTCATTTTTTTACCTTCCAAAGTTTTTTTTTTCTTATCTTTTCTTCGTTTCTAGCTTTTTTAGTTCAATCAAGCTCAGATCTTTATGTAGTTTTGTCTGTGTGACCTCACTTTTCTTGGGAGCACCATGCGACATGTTGTGACTTTTTTAGGGGGCCGCTGATGTCAGAAAAAGACTTAGTCGATCTCCATTGGTGGTATCAAGTTCTTGATGATATGGAGTTGTCGCTTTTTGCGAAGGGTGAGTCTCAAGATATTTCAAGGAGGGATTCATATGTTTGTACAAGGCCATGTTTGAGGTTGGCTTGCATTTCCCCATCACAGACGCCATTTGACGTTTTCTATCTTACCAGGGTATTGCCCCAGCCCAGATAGCGTCGAGTGGGTGGAGTATACTAACTGCCACGTGGATTAGGGTGAGAGATGCAAGGTTCCATTTGTCAACAAAACTGCTTCATTCTCTGACCTCCATAAAAAAGAATAAGCTCGACACTTGTTGGCAGGTGAAGCCCTCTTGCCTAGATGACACATTTGAAAACTCGGAAGACTAGCAGCAGTACTAATTTTATGCTTTTGAGAAGTCTGGGTACTTCATCCATGATGGCCAGACGATCTTCCGCAGCTTCATGGATCTTAGTAAGTGTATTCTCATTGCTTTATGTTTTTTAATGTGGCATTATTTGTTATCTAACTTATCCATTATTCCCAACTTGGGGTGCACGACATTGTTGTACCCTCTCCTTAGGAGGAGAAGATGAAGGCCGAATTTCTTGCTATGCCACTAATGCATATCTCAGATGTTCTTTAACCGGAGAATATCAGGTGGAGTGGTCTATTTTTCCCTGTATCTGGCAATGTGTGCTGGACTCCGATCGTTCCCATTGTTCATTCTTCTGGCGCTGATGCGCAAGCACCTGGGTCTCAGAAGAGGAAAGTGCCAAATATGCCAAGTTCGTCGAAAATGAACCTCTTGAGGGGCTGATTTCTCCTCTATATTGATCAAAGCGTATCAAAGTGAGAACTGCTCCGACTGCTCCTGTTTCCCCTTTGAATGCTATGGAGAGGGATGTTGTGGACCTGACTAATGGTGAGGAGTCCCCAAAGGCTTCTACCGCCGCCGACTCGGGTGTGGGGCAACTCGCTTTGGTCAGTACCACTGTTGACCCATCGATGGGTTTGGCTATCGCAGCGCAACAGTCGGGACCGAAAGTATGTGAGGAAGGGACGGGTTCGTAACCTCTAGCACGTAGTGCTGATCTGCTAACATGACTATCGTTCGAGCTCCCTCTTCCTGCTGTTGACAAGGGCCAAGTAGGCTGCTGAGTCTCTTTCTTCGAAAGTTGCAGAAGGGGGAGTGGGATTGGTTCCTGGTCATGAGACTCTTTGTCCTAAAGCTGTAGCCAACTCTGGTGAGCAGCAGGTGTGGCACCAAGGGGTAGACCACTAGACTGATATCGTTCAACTTATGAAGAAATAGTTTTCTTGGATGACTAACCAAATGTCGCTAGAGGAGGTGACCGTGGGGGATCATCTCAATCAGGGAACAAGGCATCTGATGTTAAATTTGCAATTATCCGACATTGTTGGTTTTCATTTTATTGCTTATAATCTCGTGCATTTTTTTTACTCAGGGTATGGCCTACTTGACCGATGCTGGCATGGCGGGCATCGAAGTGGAGTCCGTGCGGGATAGGTTATGTGCCCTAGAACAGAATATGATGAGCAACAGAAGCAGTTCTTGCACCCCCGTGGCGGGACAAGTTTGCTGGAAGAGCAGTTGGTTGTTCGGCCCGATCTAGGGACTCAACTAGGTGAGGCCCAGAAGGACCTAGACACCGTGTTGGCCACTTGATCGGCCTTGGAGTATCAGTTGGAAAAGGCTCAAAAGAGTTTGAATGAGACTCGCTCGGTTTATGCTGATCTGTCGGCGAATCTGAGAGATGCTCGGAAGAGTAGGGACAAGGCGACAGTTGAGCAAAAAGTGTTTGCAGACCGCTTGGTTCATGTCATGAGATCTACTATTGAAACCCAATGTTCCTTAGCCGTTGAGCGCACTAAGGTGGTCCGTCAGTGAGATCTTCATGAGGCCCTTCAAGTACAACTCTCCAAGCTCCACCAAGAGTTGGACTCTGAGCGTATAATTCGTACTGAGGCTGGCGATTCTGAAGGTAGTCTGACTAGGGTGACTGAAGAGTTATCCGTCCTAAAAGCTCGATGGGAGGCTAGGGAGCATCAACTAACCGAGGCTGCCAACTCTATTCAGTCCAATAAGATTGCTAGTGGTAGGCTAGAGCTGCTTGACTATATTGAGCATGATCACGGGGATTGGGACCTTTCCGCTTACTGGCAATTGACCTATGCTTGTTTTGAAGAGGCGGATGACTCTTCCACTTTTTCGCAGGGTGGTCCTGACACCGGCCTGAATGCCATCGAAACAGCCACTACCTTCCAGGCTCCATAGCCTACCTCTAGCCCTGTCATTCAGGAAGTCATCACTGACTCTATCATTTAGGAAGCTATCCTTGACTCTATTATGTCTGATCCCGTCACTTGAGCAGTATTTTTGTATAAGAGTAGTTTTTTTTAATACAAATTTTTTCCCTACCTTTCTTTGTGTGCTTGTGTTATAGTTGTCGTACTTGCCACTTTAATCTGTAATTAGGTTAGGACGAACAGACTAATGCGCCGCCAATACTGTTAGACTGGATTTTGGGAGTCAAGTCTCCTTCCGTCTGTAGCATCGTTAATCCGGACTAGAACCCCTTATTTAGCTCTAATTGATCGTTACTTAATAATAATGCTAACTTAACCTTGAAGAAGGCTTAAGTTGCAGAGTAGTCATTTTTACCTGAGCGAATTAGGCTCTTGTGGTGTCATAAATCTTACATCTAAGAGGGATCAGATTTAGGTGGACGTTGTTCAGGTGTTTGTAGGGAGGTCGTCTCTGCTATGATGAACCCTAGATTTCCATGGTATGTAGCCTTAATCCCGACGAGGAGTTTAGCTTTCTGGAAGCCGCCTCTGCCCAAAATGGGTTAGGCTTCCAAGATGAACCCTAATCCTGGACATGAGTTAGGTTGTAGAGAAGTCATCTTTGTCTGAACGAACAACACTTTTATAGTAATGGGCTCAATCTGAAGAGAGTTGAGTTGTCAGGTCGTCGTCTCTGCATAAGGGCTAGACTTCCATGATGTACCCTAATCCTGAACATGAGTTAGGTTGTGGAAAAGTCATTTATGTCCTAACAGACTAGACTTTTGTAATGATGGGCTTAATTTTGAAGATAATTGAGCCATCCGAGAGACGTTTGCCCGAATAGGTTAGACTCCCATATTGTCCCCTAATCCTGAACAAGAGTTAGGTTGTGGAGAAGTCACATTGGTCTGAATGGACTAGAACTATGTGGTAATGGGCTCAATCCTGAAGTGGAAAATGCAAGAGATTTATTGATGTTAGAATAACAATAGAGTCTCTGCTTTGAGGCGACTCAAGAGCGTGTTCGGTATTTTATTTTTTCTTGCATTTTCCTTGCGTCTAGGTCGCACGATCAGATCCTCTTTGGATCTGGTTCGTTGCTTTTAGAGCTTTTCACCTCTCTCATGCATGGCGGCTTCTCCAACTATCTATGTTGGAAGGAGTTCCGAGGGGGGAGGCGCTTGGCTCAACTGACTCGGGCCTTCACACAAGTCCTTGGTAGCGTGCTTATAATGATGACAATGGTAGAGATTCATGTGGAGGAGACGAAGTTTAGGAAGGAAGGCTTTCTAGTCATTACCCTGACAAATGTGAATGTTAACAATGGAGAAGATTTTACGAGAAAACTTGTGATTGGTTTCAATTTTCCAGCTATAGACCTACCCTTAAAGAGATTTGAGACTCCATCCATAGGTCGTTGGGGATCTCGGGTGATTTTTCTATGGGTTTGTTGGATCCTAGACACGTTTTGGTGCGTTTGCAATCAGAAGAGGATGCGAAAAAGGTTTTGTCATGAGATTCATTTATGATTCGGGGAGTGCGCTTCAAAGCTTTTCATTGGCATGCATAATTCAATTTACGAGCATTTTTGGTGGTTGTACCATTGTGGGTTGAAATTCCAAACCCCCCGCTTCAGATTTTCACCAGTCGCTTCTAAAAGCCATTAGTAACTCTTTTGAAGGTTTTTTTTTTGTTGCAAATGGATGACAATACTACGTGTTTGTCGCGACCTACGGTGGCTCGAATGAGTGTTGAGATGGATCTTTTGGAGCCCCTCCCTACAAGAGCTTGGATAGATAGACCAGGGAGTAAAAAATTCTAGCAAAAACTTATCTTCAAGGATTCCAATATTGTGAGGTAAGTTCCTTGATTGTTCATGATGTTTCGGTTTGCAAGAGGAAATTTGGGTTGAATGAGAATTTTAATCCAGCTGATGTGAAAGGCAAGGCCATAGCCAATGAGTCTCAGAAGGTAGATCAGAACGTGAAGGAGGTTTATAGACCCATTGTGAAAAGTAACCCGATGGGTGAAGTAGAAGGAGTGGCTAAGGAGCTGGCTGTTCCGGCAGAGGTTAGTGGTGCAAAAATATTCTAAGGGGCAAGAAATTCTGAGTCAGCCAGAAGGAGTAGGGGCAGTTAAAAATCGATTTTGGCGAAGGTGAGTAAAAAAATGGTGGTGTCAAATTCGTTTGAAGCTTTGGTGGATATAGGAGACGATGAATTTTTAGTTATTGTTCCTACAGTGCCTGTTGGTTGTGAAAACAAAGACTAAGGAAAGAAACCTTCGATCCAAATTGTTGGAGATAGTGATGAATTAGCTTCGCCCGCTGTTAGTGGTACACACGCATATTTGTTCTGCAAGTTCAAAGAGGATTGTTTGGGGCTTGGGTATTCTTTTAGTGGTACTGATAAATCCATCAGGGAGACCCGATGCAGATTAAAAAATTGTTTGCTGAACAGAATGTTAGGATTTTAATGATTGCTGACCTGGTGATTGAGGCGAGTCAATATTTAGAAGTTGGTAATAAAGTCAGGTTGTCAAGTTTTGAGTCTAATGAAACGATGAGTGGTAAAATATAGGTGTTCTGGGCCAATGACATTTCTTTTTCAGTACTTGGAATGTCATATCAGATTTACATGGTAGATTACATATAACAACAATATGTGATCATTTATGATTTTCTTTGTGTATGCTAAATGCTCGGTGGAAGAAAGGTTGGAGTTTTGGTCCAACTTGGAATATTTCTCTCTGAGCTGTGATGTTCCCTAGATGATAGGAGGGGATTTTAATACTTTTATATGTGGGCAGGAAAAAGTAGGTGATTCTTCGCCTTCGTTAATTACTACTTCTGAGTTTTTGGATTGTACTGCGAAGTGCCAATTGTGGTTTCACTTAGGGATGGCAATGGGGCGGATTTGGGAAAATTTGTCCCTGTCCCATTGGGGTTCGCAGATCCTCGAATATCTATTCATAGATTTTTCAAAAAAACCATCCCCGGCCCGAACGGATTGGCGGATCTCGCCCCGCCCCGATTAACCATTTATTTCCCCCCCAAAAAATTGTTTATCTAACAAATAACCAAGAAGAAGAAAATAAGCATAATGAATGGTTCAGTAAAAGCATTTCTTCAGGAGATTATCAAAAGCTTCGGTCTCCGAGTGTCATTGCAAGGATCATGGGGTTAGAAGCCTTGCCGGAGTACAGATGAGGAGAGTCACCCACAAGAAGAATCAACCGGAGTTGTAGAGGTCTATTTCAGAGTCTATGTCTAGAGATGTTGTTCAATGCAACTTTTTGAAGGAAACAATTTTCAGCAGAAGATGGAGGAAGATCAAAGACATTTGAAGAAGTTTTTTGCGGAAAAAACCTGAAATCTGAACCAGGGAGAGGTATTGGTATGAAGTTGCAGCAGCAACAAAGGAAGAGCTATGAATATTTCTTTCTTCAGATCCACCTGCCAAACTCATCAAGGCAGCAACAAAAAACACTATCTTCTTCTGAGACTAATTCCAAGTCTCCAACAGATTAGAACATCCATAGCAAAAGAGTTTTGTTTCACCAATGGGAACATCAAGACAACCAAGATCTTGGTGGAAGCCCAAATTTGACACAGATCCCAAACGAAGACCAAAAGACATCGTCACATCCTTCTTAAAGAATGATGGAAGAGGCAGAGAACTCGGAGAGGGGAAAGTGATGGCTGCCAATCCTGCGAACTTGTCAACAACCCCACCATCGACTGATGTCAGATCTTTGAAGTGGATTTGCTTCGGCACCTTATTGGGTCCAGGATCGAACCAATTCGATGAAAAAAGCTTTGGATTCTTCGTCCGTGTTCTTCACTTTTTCATTTTCTTTACCGGATCTGTGAAGGTGAGGGGAGAGAACGAAAAGAGGTGATAATGAGACTCTCTGTCTCTATTTCTGTGACAATGGAGAGAGAGTTAGGTGAGGTATTTTTAGTAACAAGTGAATATAATCCAGGGGTATTTTCATGATAATAATACATAAACGGATATCCGCGGGGAGGATATGGCCAAATTCCTATCCGCCCCAAATATTTTACGAATGTTGTTTGGATATCCGTATTTGCCCTGATACCCGTTTAGGCACGTCCAAAACCGCCCCAAATGGAGCGGGCGGGGTTGATATCCGTGAGAATCCGCGCCACTGCCATCCCTAGTTTCACTGGCCCCCGTCTCACTTGATGCAATAATAGAAGTGGCTGAGAACATATTTGGGCCAGGTTGGATAGGATTCTGATAAACTCATAATGAATTGTGCAAATGCCAAATATGAAGGTTGAACATCTGCAACGCACATTCTCAGACAATGCACCAATGCTGGCGTCTTTGCCAGTTATGGCGAGATTTGGTACGTTTTAGAGTTTTGAATATGTGGACTACTTCTTCCTTATTTATTGGTCTCGTGGAATCAGCCTGACATCAGGAACTGGGAACTATGCGAGCCTTAGATAAGCTAGACATTAAGCTTAAAACACTCCATAGAGAACTTACTAGCTGGAACAGAGAAGTTTCTGGAAATATTTTTAGTAGGATTCAGGTTCTAGAAGATGAAATGCAGCGGTTGTAATCTGTCTTACTTGCCGGCTGAAGTGACGGGGAGGTAATGAGATGAATGTCAATGCGCATTGGGATACTAATGCAGTGTGCAATTTGAACCAATGTCAAGTAGAGTACAGACTGGTGCTAAAACATGAGGAAATGTATTGGTGGCAAAAATTAGGAGAAAACGAACTCAATGAAGGGGATGCCTGTACGAATTATTTTTTTGCGTCCATAAAATCTAGACAGAAGTGAAGGGCGATTAGTAGAATTAGGCTACCTTCTTGGCTTGAAATTTCAGATGCAGGAGAGATATTGAGAGAAGCTAATAGTATTTTTAGGCTATGCTCTCATCACAGGGAAATTAGGTTGTTGATAATGGGCTTCTGGATTGCATCCTGCAAGTCATTTCTCCTTCAGATTATAATCCCTGTCTTTGGAAGAGGTGAAAGTGGCCATCTTTGATATTCCAAAAAAGAGTGTTTCAGGATCGGATGGTTTCACTTTGATTTTTTTTAGGCGTGTTGGGAGATAGTTGGCATGGATATTTAGGAAGCGGTGTTGGAATTTTTTAATGGTGAAGCGCTTCCTGCGGCCTTCTCGGCTAATCTGGTTGCACTCATTCCGAAGGTGGATGATCTAGGTTTTTTTTCGGACTTTAGACCTATTAGCCTGTTTAAAATCATTTATAAAATCTTTATCAAAATATTGTGTAGTAGATTAGTTTTGCTGATCCCAGATGTGATCTCTCAGGAACAAGGCGTTTTTGTTAGAAGACGATCTATTATTTATAACATAGGTCTGGCGCAGGAACTGGTTAGGGATATAGGGAATAAATATTTTGGTGGCAATGTTGTGCTCAAGATTGATATGGAAAAAGCATGTGATCGTTTAGAATGGAGTTTTTTATTATTATTGGTGCTCAGAAGATTTGGATTCAGTAATAGGGTTTGTCATGTTATTTCTAATTATTTTTTCCAATTGTGGCTTTTCTATTCTATTGCAAGGGGTCTACAATGGCAACTTTAAATCCCCTAGAGAATTGAGGCAGGGGGGGGGGGGGGGGGGGGCTTTCACCCTTGTTGTTCATTATTCCTTCTGAGACGCTTAACAGGGGACTGTCAAGGGCTTTCTAGAAATGGGAGATTGGATATTATTTCACGCCCAGAATCTGTAAGCCTATCACACACCTCCTTTATGCGAACGACACCCTAATCTTTTTTAATGGAAGAAAAACTTCATTGATAGGTTGCATGAACTTTCTGGAAAGATATTGTCTAGCCTCAGGTCAGAAAATTAATGCTAATAAAAGTTCTTTTGTTGGATGAGAAGGTGGTAGCTAAACGGATGGTGGCAAGTAAAATGTATACGGGATCCAATTTTAAAAATTCTCCGATGAAATACTTGGGGGACCCCAGTGTATCATGGATGGTGTAGAATTGCCTATTTTGAAGAATTGGTGCAAGAAGTGCACAGAAGAATGGATGGGTGGAGGGCTAAGTTGATCTCCTGGAGGTAGGCTGGTTCTGATTAAAAGTGTTTTGAGCTCCATTCCAGTATATGTCTTGAGTGCAATGCATGTGCCAAAAAAGATTCTATCCAGGATACGAAAACTAATAGACGAACAAGTTTTAATATGCATACATATGTCACTAATAAATAAATTTGTCATGCAATTCATGAACAAAAAGGTCTACATTGACCTGTCACATATCATTATCTAATCATAGCTCTACAAGTGCCAAAACACAATCATAAATCGAAAACACGCATATTAAGGCATATTAACTTTAAAAGGTAAAAATACAATTTATCAAAGTTTTCATTTAATAGATCTCGACATGAGGACCGTAACGGTGAAAACTGTGTCGAAATTGGAGTTACAGTTTGCATTTTAGAGTTGGTCAAAGCCTATCAAAGCTCAGTCAAGGGATGGTCAATGATCAACTCTTGTCAACAATCAAGACTGATCAACCGTAGTCAACTCTAGTCAACAGTCAAGACAGGTTTGTCAACTCTACTTAGTAGTCAAGCTCGGTCAACAATAAAGATCAATAGGGTTTTCCTAGGGGTGGGCACGGGGATGGGTGGACCTCATCCCGTTCCTTCGGGACCGAGACGGGATGAACATGTAATAAAAATTTGTTGATGGAATTTGATATAGATGATGATCATTGCTTGGTACAAATGATGAAATTTTGATAAGATTGGTATGAATGTGCAATGTAACAGACAATCAGGTGTAAAATTTGTAAGCTCTGAAATGTGCTATTGAACATTTCAATCACCATTTAGAGCTTACTAGAAGTGTATCTCTCTAGTGCTACAGGTTGGGTTCAGATACAAAATGAAGCATGAAGTAGGAATGTCAAAATGTCTTGAATGTCTACCTGAAGATGAGAATAATCAAATTGTTGTAATGGCACACTGTTTTGAAGCATACTTGATTGTTGGCATGTAAAATGAAAGTGGATGAAAGCATCCAATACTTCCAGATATAACTTTTGAATAGTTTCTTGTGTACGCTAGTGGCAGTTGTCTCTACAAACTTATCTCATTTTTTAGCTGGGATTCTTTGGTTCACTCCAAAATGGAACAATGTTACATCCATCACCAGTTCTCAAATAATCTATTAACCTTGTTGCACCATATGTTAAAGGAAATGAACTGGTTTTTCTTAGGTTTTTTGTTAACACGCAATGAAAGATTTGATTTAGCATTTTCTTACCTTGACCGCAACACTGATATGATCATTTCAGTTGGTAGACATCCTATGAAAGTAAACGATAGTGTTGGTTTTTATATTTGATGGAAGGATCACAACCTTGCACCTTGATGTATTAATCCATGCGGGAATAATTGAAGATATAAGCCCGATCATAAGTATACTTTGCCTTTGGTTGTAGTTAATATTAAAAAATCAATTCGGGATGGGACGAGATTGAAAATCTTCATTCCGATCCCATCCCACTTTAGATCGGGATGTGACAGGATCGGGATGAAATTGATCAATCCCAAAAGGACCGGGAAAAAAATGGGAAGGGACTGAACCGGACGAAACAGGGACCGGGACCGGAACCGGGATCACTAGATGGGATGCCTGCCCTTAAGTTTTCCTTGGTTTCTATTCCTTAGGGGAGTGGAGGGAAAAAGCCTAAAGTGAGTGTTTCTATTCCTTTTGAGAGAAAATTAGCCATGGAAAATATTGGACTATCAAATGGCCTTAACACGCATTCAAGACAAAATGGATTCCTTTTCCATGAAAAAATGTGTGCATCAAGCGACCTTAAATAGTTTCGTTCCAACTAAATGTTGTGTTTCGTTGGCATATATTTCATGAATTGTTCCAGTTGATAACAGGAATAAGAAACATCAGAATTCCTGTCACATCTAAGTGAGCATGCTGCTCAAAATAGAAGAGCTCAATCACCTCTTCCTCCAAAGGATCTAGTTGAGCTTATATAGCAATCTTGGGTGTTTTTTTTTTTTTTTTTTAATCTCTCTGCAAGCAGGCTACTTGCAGTAGAGCAGCCAGTAAACAACCCTTAGCTGCTAATTTTAAGCAAAAGCACAAGACTTAATCTCAGAACTTAATTCATTCATATAGAAGCTTATAGAATTGAAACTGTACCTAGCTAGGTCTTTGTTAGCGAGTTACATTAAGTTTTCTTTACATCTTCGCTCTTTCATTTTTATATGGATGCATGTGTGTTAGCTAGCTAGGTCATTAAAAAATGGGAAAGGATGGAGAGGAGGGAGATGGTTTGGTCACTGCTCTCTATAAGCTCAATCTGCATTGCCCTAAATGTGCAAGGGATCGAGGTTAGGAAACCTCTTATAAGAATGCAAGGTAATATGCTATCTTTTTTTCAGAGAACCTTTTTTTGTTATTTCTTTTCGGTTTTTATGCGATTCTGAGTAGTATTTTATTTTTCACATGAATGCTGCTGTTCAAAGAAATATATATTTCAAAATTAAAGAATTTTCTAGAATTACAATTTAATTGTACTCATTTAGAAATTTTATTTGTGCATTAACTCCATATGCTATAATTAATATGAAAATTTTCTAGGGCCTCATTTTGCAGCCTTTTTAGAGACCTTGTTGATGTGGAAATGCAAAATGCCTATTATAAATAGGCAACAACTACTCCACACCATTATAAGTGTTTTCTCACACCATTTTACTCTCCCACATCACCTATTTTCTTTCTCACACCACCTATATAAACAAAGAAACAACATTTTTCTCCTCCCCATTCAAATCGAAACTCAAGTCTCCCCTCCCCTCCCCAATTCAAATCTTCCCTCTCCCTCGAATCTCTTGCAAAATCGAAACCAATCTCATCCCTCTCCCTCGAAAATCTCTTCTCTCTCTCAAAATCAAAACCCTTAAAAATCGAACCGCAAATCGCAACCTTCCCAAACATTTAAAAAAAAAAAAAATAATCTCATGTATACTTCAGAAAAATTTTCAATCACAAAAACAAAGTAAACTTCAGAAATCACAAAAAAAAAAAACTATTATCCGCCTAAGACAATGAGAGGGCATTGATCTGGGCGAACAATAAAAAAAATTGCAGAAATTTCCTGTTCGCCCGAAACTCTGGGAGTTTTTGCAAAAACCTCGCATTGTTCCAAGTGAGATTTTTTAACAATGCGAGGTTTTTGCAAAAACTCGTAGAGTTCCAGGAGAACGGGAAATTCAGCAAATATTTTTGGACAGATTTGTGTGACTTTAGTAAAGTGACCATAACTTGCTCATTTCAAAACATTTTCAAGTGATTCAAGTTGTGTTTATTAGATAACTCAGAGTACTACCATTTTCGTGTGTTTGATGAGCTTGAGAATCGGTCTCAATTGAGGGTTTAAATTGGTCGAAAGTTACCCTATTTTTTGAGTTACTTTTTTTTCAAAAACAGTTTTTTGGGTGATGTGAGTAAGTAAGAAAAAAAAACTCAATGGTGATGTGAGAAAAACGCTTTTGGTGGTGTGGAGTAGTCGTTGCCTTATAAATAACTAGACTAAGGGACAAAATAAGATAAAGCAATTACAAGAGATTGAAAATAAAATAAAAATAAACAGACATTATAGAAACAAAAGCATTGAATTGAATTGAATTTCTTAAATAAATGTTCATCTATGGAATTATGTAAATGCTTATTTATTTATTCTAACCAAATCTTGGATTATACTCATTTAGAAATTTTATTTGTGCATTAACTCTATATGTTATAATTACAATTTAATTATACTCATTTTTTAGAAATTTTATTTGTGCACCCATTTATTGGTTTTTTTTTTAATTATAGATTGGTTTTTTTTATTTATTTTATTTTATATCTTAACTCTCCCACCCCATGTCGTTGGCCTGGTTCAAACTCGTGACGTGTAATTCCATCCGGCACACTTCTACCAACTCAGTCGCTACACCTTTGGCTAATAGATTGGTTGGACTAATGACATTAAACAAATATTGTCATTTTGAAATAGCATCTATTCAAAGGAACCTTATGCCAGTTACAACATCATTAACCAAGGTAATTTTGGATTTTAGGTTTCAAAAAAATTAGAGTCAGTTATAAAAAAATTAGACTCAATTAACAAAGGTAAGGACAAAATGGTCCAAAAGTTATTCTTGACTAGTCAATGACGTTGACTTAATGGTTCCGTCAGAAAACGAGTGTTTGACTCAATTATTTTTTAAAATGAGGGTCAGACTCTAATAGGTATAAACTACTGAATGCGAAACTAAAAAAAAGCTAATTAATATCAAAATTTTCTAGTGCCTCATTTTGTAGCCTTTTTAGAGGCATTGTTGATGTGGAAATGAAAAATGCCTATTATACATAACCAGACTAAGGGACAAAATAAGATAAAACGATTACATGAGATTGAAATAAAAAATTAAAAAAAAAAAAAAAAAAAAAAAAAAAACAACAACAACAACAGACATTAAAGAAGCAATGAGGCAAAACGTACACACATGTGGCTAAACTTCTCACTCAGGTCTAAAGCATTGAATTGAATTTCTTAATAAATGTTCATCTGGAATTTGCTGTGAGACGTTCACTAAAAACACAAAAAAAAACCCCTTTCTAGCTAATCATTTATTGGAAAAAATTGAGAAGCTCATTCGAAGGACAGAAAAAGAAATAATAGTAACTTGGTCCCGGGCTATTATGTAAATGCTTATTTATTTGTGTTTATTTATTGTAGACACCAAATCTTGGAGACTTTCAAATTGGCACACGTTTTGAATGCCTTTTTTTTTTTTTAATGAATGATAGTACGTATTTGATTATGTTTGGAGAAATTAAATGATTAGTGCATATATCATGTACGATCAAATGATAGTGTTTGTTTCAAGTTTATTTAATACATTCATTATGTTGATAAATTTTTTTTAATACATTCACTATGATAAGTTGTGATTTAGTCATTGTTAATTTTTTGAATTTTATTTTATTTTATTTTATTTTATTTTTTCCCTCTTTATTTTGATTTAAATTTAGTCCATTTTTTGTTGTAATGTGTTAAAATGGTGACTTGCATTGCAATGTCAACAAGGCCCCTAAAAGAGCTACAAAAACAAGGCTCCTGAATTATTATAGGTTTCATGTCTGCTGCTCTGATGTGCAAGGCAGCTCATTCAGGGAAGAATGGAGCCCTGCCAAATGCCATCTCCCCCCTTTCTTAGCAACTAACAGTGCTCTAAATGTATTGTAAATTGTATTTATATCAATATTCTGAAAAAATAAATCAGACTTTTTGTTCCAGTACCAGTTGAGGGTAGGTATTAGGGGTGGGCATTTAGGACTGAAAACTCGGACCAAACCGACAACCGGACCGATCGGGTCGGTTCGGTTCGGTTTTAATTAATTAAAAAAATATCGGTTGTAAAAGCCCGGCCCGACCCGAAGTTTCTGGTCCGGACCTCGGTTTCCATTTCTGAAGCCCGTCGAGTAACCGGCTCGGCCCGGCCCGACTCCTTCACTTAAGTAATTCTCTCTCCCCTCAAACTCCCTCAACTTCGAAAAATTCTAACAAGGAAACCAGCAGAAGGAAACCAATGAGGACGCTCCTTTCTTCTCACAGCGAAGCCGCGGAGATCTGAGGCTGCTTCCCTCTCTCTTTCCCCTCCCTTCTCACAGCGGAGGCGAAGCCGCGGACGCCTCTTCTCTTTTCACAGCAGAGGCGGAGGCGGAGATCGATCGGCTCCCTCTCTCAGCGAAGGCGGAGGCTGAGCCGCCTCCCTCTCCCCTCCCTTCCCTGCCTTTCCCTAGATCAGATCTGATCTCAGATCTTGTTCAGATCAGATCAGATCTTGATCATATATGTTCAGATCAGATCAGATCTTGATCAGATATCAGATCTTGTAATTTGTTGTATTTTTTGATATAATTTTTGTTGTATGCTATAATTTTTTTTGTAATTTTTTCAATTTTGTTGTATGGTTCCACCATTCCAGTAATTTTATAAATTTATTTATTTATACTGTAGAAGCATTTTTTTGCTCTTAGGACCGAGACCGGCCCGTAAATCGGTTAACCGGGACTTCGGTTACCCGGTCAACTCGGTCCGGTTTCGGTTCTCATAAACACGGGCCCGAATTTTTCGGGCCAGTTTTCGGTTTTTAGCTTTTGGGCCGGTTACCCGTACTTGCCCAGCCCTAGTAGGTACCATCAATTGATGCTTGGTAATTCAATCCATAATTATCCCCATACATCAGTAGTGAAAACCTATGAACAAAGACAAACATGCAGGGCAGGATGCTTTCATCAATTCAATCAAGTTCCGCTCTTCAATTAAGCTAGTGACTATCAATACGCTTCGAGATTATTTAAACCAATACCCAAATATATTTCCTATGTGTGCATGGTGGCTTTTTGTAATAAAAGCAACATCGATACTAAATAGTTAGTCACTGATGCTGCCAGGACAATAATCTTAGCTTTGTTTGCTTCCTTCTTTTGGTTTGCATCTTTGTGATGTGGTTTTAATGATTGGAAATAGAGTAATAAAGCATTAAATGTATCAGACATATATTATCATGCCATAATGTTAAGCTGGCGCAGGAGTTAGGAAAGTTGAATACGATATTGAAAAGGGAGAAATCAAGGTGCATGGTAAAGTAGATGCGAAGAAGGTACACCAGCGGATAGAAAAAATAAGCAAGAAGAAGGTTGAGATGGTGATTCTCGACTCCAAGAGCAAAGGCAAAGAAGAAGAGAAGAAAGAAGTAAGTTCCATCTATCAATCTTTATATGCTATTAAGTAGGTAATTAATCACTGCTAATCTTAGCGGTTAACATCTATATCCTTCTTATAACCTATTTGGCTGCATGTGTTGCTTTTCAGACATTGAGTACTACAGTTCTGAAGGTTCACTTGCACTGTCCAAAATGTGAATATGACCTGAAGAGGGTGATACTAAAACACAAAGGTGTCTAACAGTATTAGATAAGCAAAAAACAAGTTCATTTCCCCTTTGGGACCAATAAATTAACCAAAACTAAAAATTTGATTGCTAACAAATTAATCTGCAGGTGTCTATAGCGTCAAGAGTTATATAAAGGCTCAAACTCTATCAGTTGAAGGAACTATAGAGCGAGCCCCCTAAACTGGTTGAGTACATATATAAAAATAAATACGTAAACATGCAGAAATTGTACAGAAGAAAGTTGAAAAAAAGGAAGAGGAAGGTGAAAGAAGTCGGCACTAAGATAGTAGAAATTAACAACAAAAATTACAGATGTGGAGGAAGAAAAGAAAGTTGAAGTGAAGGTTAAAGAAAGCAATGTCCCTTACATTGTTCATTATGTGTATGCTCCTCAATTGTTTAGCGATGAGAATCCTAATATTGTAAAATCCATCTTCCTGATTTCATGATGTCCTTATATGTTCTATATGTACATGATTATTTTGATAAATAAAAGCAGCAATTTATATTATCAGTAAGAAGAAACCAACTTGACAAACTTGCTTCTTTAAATTAAGTTTTGACAAAGACAAAACGAACTATATATATAGCATATGTTTATGAGTGAATGAAAAAAAAAAAAAAAATTTGTTAACCAAAGTTTAATGAACTACATTGCTCCTTTGGTTCAATTAAAATTAGCATTTCCCCCTATATATTTATTTTTGAAGAGTAAACAAGGTTTTTATAGGGTCCTTGAACCTTTATTGAAATAAATCAACCCAATTTATATATAATGAATGACATTTACTGTCATATATAGTATATTGATCATAAAGGGGGCAAAAACAATATGTACTAGGACTGAACAAAAAACTAATCAAATCGATTAAACCGAACAAACCGATCTAAACCGTTTAAATTCGGTTCGGATCGGTTTCGGTTTTAAAAAATTCAAAACCGAAGTAGTCGGTTCGGTTATCGGTTTCTATGTGATTTTAACCGGCCAAACCGAACCGACCGAATATATATAATAAATAATATATATTTTATATATAAATAATACAATATGTTTAAAATAGTCGGTCGGTTCGGTTTTATTTCGGTTTTGATTCGATTTTAGTCGGTTTGGTTCGGTTTGCATAAATTAGAATCGGTTCGATTTCGGATCGATTTTGTTAATGGTCGGTTCGGTTTCGGTTTGAAAATTTTAAAACCGACCTAAGTTGGTTCGATTCACGGTTTAGGTGAAAAACCGAACCGTCGGTTCGGTTTTCAGCCCTAATATGTACTTCATGATCAACATGCATGTGCTTGCCACACATCATAACCAATTGAAGCCAATGGTGTTATGGTCGAGTGGTTAGGGCTGTGTGGGTTTATCCTCCACGTCCTAAGTTTGAGACCCGCCGGCGGCATGGTTACTTTCTTATGGTGTTGACCTGTAGGTCGCACCTTGTTGATAGGTTATGGGATCCTATAAAAACCCAGCTCGCTTTCCAAAAAAAAAAACCATTTGAATGATTTTCTTTTTAAAAAATAAGGTGCACATTTCGACATAAAATTATGTTGGGAAGACATCACAAATAAAACTAATCTAATATTATGTATATATATATAGACAACTGGGGTATTAATGAAAAAAAAAATTGGTCAATCAAATGATAAACCCCTAGCTTGCACTCATTATGCTTTCACAGGAGCATACAATACTATATATATGATCCTGAGAGATATAGAGGATTTGGGTCTTGGAATTCTACCAATTGGGTTTTAGAATTAATAGTTTTTTTTCAAAAATCTTCTGAAATTGTAATAAACGTAATTGTAATGTATATATAAAGAATGAGAGAGAATTTAGTAGCTTGGTGACAGAAAGCTCTATAGACAGACAAAAGAAAAATGGACGTTTGCACTTACCTGATCAGGTTTCGTTTGTAAAAACTGAGATGAAAGGAAAAAAAAAAAAAAAAAAGGTAAAGTATATTATATGAAATCCATCGAAAGCTAACACTTTCTTCGATTCCATATAGATGAAGGATTCCTTCGTTTTCATCAAATTCCATTATTAATTGACAGCTCTGTGGCCTAAAAACTAAAAAGAAGAAGAAGAAGAAGACCAAGTGTCTTAAGACAATCCCAAATAAGTAAATAAACCATATTATTAGATTTATAGATTTAGATATTGTAGAGAGAGATTATATATGCTACTTATGTGCTACATGGTAATAAGAATGAAATTTGGCCCACAATGTAGTAGGACTATTTCATGAGCCAAATGATCAACAACTCTATATCTACAGATGAACATATATATATATTATATATGTGAAACTGTAAATTTACTAACAAGAACATGAGGAGGAGAGGATTTTCATAATAAACTCATCAAAAGAGAGATTAATCCAAAGTAAAAACAAGGTAAGAGTAAAAAGAGAAATTAACAACAAGTAATTATACATGATGAGGATGATCCTTAAAAGTCTGACCTTACTGCTGATCCAAGTAGCTAGCTAGCTAGGCCAATTAATTAAATTCCTCTCAATGCAATGACTAATTTCTTGCGCAGCTGTGGGCCTACGGTACACAATGAAACACACCATATCTTCCTTCTTCCATGTAGTCTCAGTTGAGATCAATCACGAATTAAACGCGGCTTTCATCCATTGACTGGACTAATTAATATGGTGGTCGACCTGAGGATGAATTTCCAGCCCAACCATCAATGGGCAATTGAACATTTCCCATATTTAGTGGCAAATTTAAGAACTGTAAGGCCGATGATGGGTCAGGAAACGGATTATTTAGTCCACTCCCTGCACCACCAGAAGATGTAGGAGCTGGTTGTTGTTGTTGTTGTTGTAACTGAAGTGCTTCTTCTTCTTCATCTAATGGCAATCTCTCATAAGCCACATTAGTGAACGATGCGGCAATAACGATCACTGGACCTGATGCAATCAACGCACCAACTACACTCCCTCCCACCACCTGACCTTGACCTCCAGCTAAAAATATAGTCAAACTGGTTGCACCTGGTGGAGCTGGAGGAGGTAAGAATGAACCTGACAAGGAGAGTATCTCAAATCTGCCGTGCAAGGTGACAATCGCACCAGCAGCAGCAGGTTGGCGAAGACTAACGTTTGTGACGGTACCGCTGCCACTCAAAATACAGATCCCACGTTGCCTCCTCCTAGCATAATTAGCTACAGAATCAAAGACATCACATCCATTGCTAACTTCAAATATATGAGCTCGGAGAGTATTGGCACTTTCTCTTGTTATAATCACAGGTGGTTTAGCCTTGTTCTTGGAACCAGGTGGACGACCACGGGGACGTCGACCGATGATGTCTTCTCCACTTCCACCGGTGTTGTTGGATGTAACAAGCTCAAAGCCGCCAAGGTGATTATGATGAGTGGAGGCGTTGTTGTTGTCATCATGGTGGTCACCAGAAAACTGACCACCTCTTTGGTTTTCGTCATCCGATTCAGGCTGTTGGTGTTGAAGATGAAGCTCTGATCGGTGGAGTTGATGAACGTAACGATGAGATGCAGTGCCTAAATCTAAACCAGCCATCCCCACTTCCACAAAGTTAATAAGAGAAAGAGAGTGACAGAGATAAATTAAACAAGAAATCCTTCTTCTTCTTCTTCTTCTTAAAATAAGAATAAATAGTAAAAAAAAAAAAAGTCTAGAGGATTATTATAAAAGAGAAAGAGCTCTAGGGAACTCGAACCCTAGCTAGAAGTGAAGAAGACTAAATGAATAGAGAAAAGAAAAGGGAAGAGAGAATAGAGTGCAGAGAAAGAGAAAGAGAAAGAGAAAGAGAAAGAGAGAGATAGGTAGATGTGAAATTAAGTGAGAGGAGACGAGCTATATTTGTTCTCTCTTTCCATTAACTTTCTCACACATCCTTTGGTTTTTTTTATTTGTTTTTGTTTTGTTTTGTTTTGTTTTTAAATAGACTCTTAGAGGCAAAGAAATTAAGACAGGGATGTGTGAGAGAGCGTGTGTTTTTAAATAAGTAATGTAATGTAATGTAATGTAATGTAATAAAGAGGAGATGAACCCTAGAAGAAGTGAAGAGAAGAGGGTTTGGTGGGTTAAGGCTGACTAGCTAGCTATTATTATAATATAATATGTAAACCATAGTTAAGTTAACTTACAGCATCCATCACTTGATTACAAGTTGCATGAGCCATGGTGATGGTGGAGGACCGGAGGTGGACAAGGTGGGGTTGGGGTGGAGGACTTGCATCATCGCCACCATCTTCATCTTCCACACCATGACCTTGGCATTTTTTTTAGAAATAAATAATTAGTATAGTTCACATGCCACAATGACCAAAAATTAAAAACAAAAGTCAAAAAAAGTCACAACATGAGGAATGGTTACCGGGGATGACCGTGGAGTTTGCAATCGAAACAAACATTTTAATTTCTAATAAAAATATAAGTTCTTAATGGGTTCTAAATTTAGAACATTTTAGTAAGCACTAAGGAGAGTATTTAGTGCTTAAAAGAAGCAAATTCCCATTGAAACTCCTAAAATATATAGTATCAGTTGTATAGGAGGTCGAGGAAGCTTCCGTGCTATTATAAGAACCAACGCACCCTAATCTTATCACAGCAAAGTTCAACTCCTAATATGTCAATAACAGCTCTAGAAATCAAAGGGATCAACCTCAAAATCAAGCTAGCAAGAAATCATAACTTGAGTCATATAACGATGGCATCAAAGTCTCAAACAGTAGTCAAAGTGTACACCAATTGTACCTTTGTCGGATATCTACTTTCCTTGTGAGAGGTCACGGGTTCGAGACTCACCAGTTAGGATTTTGTGAATTGTCGTCCGATTATTAAGAGCACATGTTCTCCGCCGTTGATAAGCCTTCGGTTATTGAATGTAGCTACTTAGATGGAACAAACTAGAGTGGAGCGAAAGCTAGTCTTCATGCGAAATGGAAGTAACGAGGATGCTAAGAGGCAATAATGATGCAGCTTTCGGGCATGGTTTGGTTAACCCTATGGGATCAATGATGTAGCCTCGAGGCATTGATTAATAAATAAGTAAAAAAAAAAAATCCAATTTATATAAAAAAATTTAATAAAAAAGCAGTCAAAATCATCAAAAATAAAGAAGGTCGTAGCTCTTAGAAGAATCAGACAAATAATCAAAAATTTTGCTTCATTTGACATAATACGTCTATATAGGGGAACAACCGGAGAAATTGATCATTTGGTGAGTTTAGATCCAGGTCATGAGTTTCTTGATATAATCCTTATGTAATTTTCCGAAATTTTGAAGATGCCAGTTGGAAGGTGTACAAAAGGGTGTAATTTTCTTGATTTGCATTAATATAAAGGTCTGGTGATCCTTTTAAAACCTCGTTTGAGCTTAAAATAAAATACATGATCGTAACTTCTTACAGTTTCAGCCTCAACCATCATTTTTTTTAATGCCAGACACGAAAATTTTTATTGAAGAAAGAGGAGAAACAAATTACAACTATCCCTATATCAAGGAATGCCAAGACATCATGAAGGTGTCAAAAAATAAGTCTCCAAGGATAATACAAGCCAAACCCATCTTCCATAATAATTCCTTAATCTTGATAAAGATAGAGTGTTTCGATTTGTTAAGCCCTTCAAAAACCCTCATATTTCTCTCTTTACACACATACCACATGAGCACATGAGGAACCATACGCCATAGTCACTCCGCGCACCAGGATGGATTAGCTTGGGACCACCAACTCAACCAATCCAAAAGGGAATCTTGAAACATCAAACTCAAACCAAATTCTGGCAAGAATTGTCCCAAATGGATTTGGAGAATTTGCAATGAAGCATCAAGTGATCCAGAGTTTCTATGCAAGATGGAGGCTACGAGGATATTAAGTGGCAACAATATTGTAGCCTTCGAGCCTGGTTTGGTTAACCCTATAGGGTCAGTCATGTAGCCTTCAGACATGAATTAATAATATATATATAAAATTTAAAAAAATCCAGAGTTTCGTCATTTTCATTACAAAGCACTCAAAGGTTTCCTGTGAGGATTCCTCTTTTCTTCAACTTGTCTTTAGTCAGGATCCTCTCATGCAATACTGACCAACAAAAGAAATTAATCCGAGGAAGAATATTTTTCATCTAAACCAGATTCTTGTGCGAGAAAATGAAGGGGTTGGAGTGGGTCTCATAACGAGATGCAGCCAGCATATCTGAAAATTCTTTCACCGAGAAACCCACACATTTTCTCTTCCACATCAAACTATCAGATCCCTCAGAGAGCATTTGACTATCCAAGAAGTGCATTAAATTGGCGGTCTCCTCTTGCTCCCCATCCTTTAGGGGTCTCCGAAAAGAAAGATCCCAGGAATCTTCAATGGACCAAAAGGTGCTAACTCTCTCATTTTTCTGTTTGCTAATGAAAAACAACATTGGAAAAAGATCCTTCAGAGGTTGGTTGCTACACCAAGAATCATGCCAGAAAGATATGAGATCGCCATTGCCACAGCGAAGCGAGGTGTGAGGGTAGAAAATACTGGCACACCGAGAGATGGACTTCCACATAGAGCACCCATAGGGAGTGTACTTGGTTCTGGAATCCCAATCCTATCTATTTCGCCTATATTTATCAATGATAAGCGATCTCCATAAAGTGTCGTCTTCTTTTACAAATCGCCAAAGCCACTTGGAAAGTAATGCGAAATTGGAAGTACTCACTTGGCGAATGCCTAGACCACCTCGAGTTTTTGGACAACAAATTTTCTCCCAACCCATTAGATGCATCTTTCTGAAGGTTTATGTGGAACCCCAAAGGAAATCGTGCATGATCTATTCCATCTTGGCTGCTACTGAAGAAAGAACTTTGTTAAAAGACAGAAGAAACACAGAGATAGAAGCTAAAGTTGATTGGACAAGAGTTAGTCTGCTTGCTTTCGAGAGAAATTTGCGCTTCCAAGAAACTGGCCTCGATTCCATCCTTTCGATTGAATTCAAAATGATTTTAAAATTTCATCTTTTCAATTTTATTCTCACATTACAAGTTTGGAAGTTTTTTCTACTGAAATTCCTAGGAAACTATGTCCTCAAATATGGTTAACTCATTTAATCTTGAAAGATTAAGAGGTTATAATAATATTGCCCAACATTTACCTAACACACACAAAAAAAAAAAAAAAAAAAAAAAAATTAAGGTTTCAATGTTTTCAACTTGTAAAAAATCCATAAATGTTTTCCAAAACATCCAAGCTGTAAATGATTCACTTCATCATGATGGAGGTCCCACCAATACATTTGCATACTATATGGACTTCCATACTAGGTTTTAATCTTTTGAAATGACCTACCAAAATTAAGTACTCTTGTTCTTTTTTGGGCCTTATCATCAATATTTATATGGTTATAATTTAATAATATACAGTTCCCACATAATAAATATAAGATGAACAAGCTAAAATCTGTTGCCAAACACCCAAAAAATATACCAAACTACAAACATGCAGCATATATAGCAAAGTGATAATTTTAAAATAGATATCATTTCATCAACATAGAATTTTCTATTTTAAGTAACCATATAATATATCTTAACAAATATTACTGGATACCAAAATCCTAAGATAAACATCTCACTTTGATGCCAATGACTGCTTAAAAGGTACGCATTGTAAGTGAATAGGAGATAATTATAATGACATGATTGAGACTGTCAATTTATTTATCTCAAAGGGAGCAAAAATTAACTTGCATGCATAGAAAAACTTTGACAATAATTATGTATTAATTCCCTTCGTCACAAACTATGTCAAAGCTTATTATGGTAATCTAATGTATTCGAAAAATCCACTGGCTGACTGTATATAATGCTTATGTAGTTGTTTATGTAGTATCTCCCCAAAGTGGTGTTTAGTACCTTAACCCGTTATTTAGGGGTACAAGTTATTAGTCATAAACTTTTGGATAAATTTATGAATCTTGTTAAAGGTGTTCCAGCTGAATTGGTAAAGGTGTGACTAATGAATCACACGTCATGAATTCGAAACCCCCGGCGGCATGAGGTGGGGGAAGGGTTAAGGGGTATTAAAACAAAAAAAAAAAAAAAAAAAAAACCATGGATCTGAAACCAACTTGCGCTACCTTGAACTTGCTTGATGACATGGAGGACGAAAAGTACTGTCGAGGACATGGAATAATTAATGGTCCAATAATAAACTAAAAACCCAGAAAACCATGTTTTTGAGATGGGACCCATCCCTCCAAGCCCTGGTTGGCCCTAGAATGTTGCAGAAACCTAATCTTAAACGTCTTATCATCTCTTCAACTCAACTCAAATTAACTCCACGTAACCTCAAAAACGCAACCCCCCCAGAAGTCGTATTGTACCTTCCTTCGGACGGATCTTCCTAGGAAGTCCATTAGCTCTTTTGCGTCTTGATAAAAAAAAAAAAAAAAATCATAAATATCTTATGTGCGGCGTTAATAGTTATGTTTTTTTTTTGAGCTACAAACGAGTAAGGATTGTGATTTTGCGAAATTATACGAAATTTTCATTTTTTGAAATTACAAAAAGAAAAAATGTGAAAAAGTACATTTTTTCAAAGGTTTTTTGGAAATTTTTTGAGATTATTTCGTAAATTTCAGGATTTTGAATTTCATTTTTTGGTAAAAAAAAAAGCTATATATTTGTTATGTATTTGTATTTTTTAGTTATGTATATTTTTTGAGTTATTCTACAGGGTCTGGGGTCTGCTGCCTGGGGGGTGGGGGGGTGGTGCGAAAATAGCTATATATTTGTTATGTATTTCGCCCCCCTAGGCAGCAAACCCCAGGCTGTCTAGAATTTGGGATATTTTTTTTAACTATGAGTAAAGTCGTAATGTACCCCCATTGTACTCTTATCTGTTTTGAACTAGTGATTAAGGTCTGACATTTCACAAGTGCCATCCATACTGGAGGTTTTTGGTTTCATTTCTTGCAACAACCACCACCGATTCAAACCTAATCTCCTCATATTTACATCTCTCTCATAAACTCTCCTCCATTTACCCCCAACTCTCTTCTTCTCGCTCAAGCATGGTTGTTTCTAAAATGAGATATTTGTATTGTTGAAGCAGTTAGGATCGCATGCTTATGGATTGCTGCTACCTACGACTATTCTCTCAAATTTTCACCATTTTGATTTGGACATGGTAGTTGCAATGAAAAAGTAATAAATTTTAGATGATCTGTCCTTTGTCAATTCTCTTATATGGCGGGTAACTGTCACCTCTTAAGTGTTTGAGTAAAGTCTCAAGTGAAACTATTTTTTTTTCTCTTTGATTTTAGGATATTTACCAAAATCTGAGTATTTTTTTTTATAAAAACATTGGGTCGTTAACCCCTTTTTATTTATTGATTTATTTATTAATCTATGCTCGAAAACTACATGATTTACCTTATATGGTTAACCAAACCGGGCCCGAACGATACAATATTGTTGCCACTTGATATCTTTGTCGTATCCATCTCGTATGGAGATTTTCTTTCTATCCGGTCCATCGCCTCCACCTCACATGATGACTTGTTTTCGCTTCCTTCGTTCCGGTCTAGTCATCTAAGCAATTACATTCAATACCAAAATATAAGTAAATTTCATTTTTCCCTCCTTTCCTTAGGTTTAAGAATGTATGATTTCATTTTGAAATCAAGTAATTTCTATATCAAATCCTAATCGTTTATTTTATTTTATTTTTGCTATTTTTTCATTGTAGTAACTGGAAGATGCGACATGTTTGTGCAACGTTTATGAACTAAGTTCTAGTTTGTCATGCAAAGTGTAGTGAATGCGTCAAAATTTTCATAATTAAAATGTTATTTAAAAGTCAAATCCCCTAAAATTTTAATTTACGCTTTTTAATTTAAAAAAAAAAAAAATACTGAATATAAGCACAAACTGGATAGGGAATTGACATGTATAATGATTATTAGAAACACAAATTAGAGAGGGAATTGACATGTAAACACCTTAACCTTAGCTAGGATGGGAAAGCGACAAAACAAAAAAATATAAAGCAATTGGAAAAGAGAGAGAGAGCATAGGGAACTCTGCAGCTGCTACTTATTGCTAACTCCCACAAGAAACACCGAGAAACACGGATCTGCACGATTCTCCACCACCTAATTTCTTTCTTCCTACTCACAGCACCAGCACCCGCCACAACCCCAAGTGGAGGGTGCTGCATTGGTGGGTGGTGCTTGCTTAGCTTAATAAAATGCACATGCATGTATGCAGAGGAGGAGGAGGAGATGAGAAATGGATTTGGAGTGGAATGTGTTTAGACGTGATTGGGTATTCACTTTCACTCACAGTCTCAGCTAACTCCACCACCACTCCAGTTCAAGTTTAAGTTAGAACCTTAATCCCCTTTCTTTTTTTTTTATTCTGTGTCTGTCTCATTTTTCTTTTAGCGCCCGCCCTGCTCTGGCTAGGTCTCTCTCACGTGCAAGTTAAGTTTGAAGTTTGTGTACTTGGAAGAAGAAGAAGAGGAGCACGTGAAAGTGAGAGGCTATGTGGTTTGGTCGTCGCTGCTGAAATCAAAGTCAAAGGAGATAGAAAGAAGAGTGGGGGCAGAAGGCCACACCCATGGAATTGAATAGCTGTCGGCCACGATGCACCTACCTAGCTACTTAGCAATCAACTCCCCTGCTTGCTTGGTTATTTGGCCCGTAAAATCCGGTTTATTCTTGGATTGGTGGATCCCATCCCATCCCATCCCATACCTTGCCACTGAACCCAGCAATCCAACATAGCTGTTGCTGTTATTTGTTCATGTTTGTTTCACACTTTCACTCACTCACTAGAGCCAGTCAGGCTGCAGGCTCAATGGTTCAACACTGACACCCTTTGCTAATTACCTTTCCAATCCAACAGTGAATACTCTCTAGTTCCCCCTCACATCTAGGGCACCCCCCTCCACAACTGCCCTCCTCTGACCAGCTGAATCAGTTTGATCATATCAGATTAGATAAGATCTACCTGTCATTTTCTTTCTTGTTACTCAAACTATCTTTCACTGTCACCATATCCATCGCCATCACCTTCACCCACTCCTCTTTCAAATGTCACACTTCACCTCTTCATTAGCCGAAATTCCAGTGTAAAATGTAAAAACTCACTTTTGCCCCCCCTCTTTCTCTACTCCTACTTCATTTTAACCCTAAACCCATCCCTCCACACCCATTCCATTTGCTCATTCCATGGTTCAACATATTAATATGGATATATGCCTTTTTCCATTGGGGTTTCTTCCCAACAAAACAAAACAGATGTTGGCCGGTGCTCAACAATATTGTTTCATCTAAGGAAAAACATAACTAAAACAAAACAAAAACAAGTGTCTAAATCACTATATATGCTTCTCTTATATTATATATATATATATATATATATATATATATATATATATCCTCTTCTTTATCAAATGCCAAATTCTATTAGCATTTTATAAGGTAGGAAACTAAATTAAGAACTAAAGTAATTTAACTTTGGGATTTTGTGAAAAAAAAAACTCATACAAACTAACTAGTACAAAGCAATGATTACGTTCTCATATATCAATGATTATCCTAACTAGATAGTGTTTATATGGTAAATAATAATATACAATTTCATACATACTTACCAAAGTAAACATAGTATTTACCAAAGTTTATTATGACATTGAATTCTCTTGGGCTCATTACATGTTGTGAATCAAAATGTTGAAAATTATAGTTATCTTCGTCTAAGTTGATTATTTGAATAATTCAGCGCACCCCGTTTATTGTGATTCTTCGTGATAAGTGCCTATGGACTTGTGCAAATTTGTCCGTCTTTTGATTTATAGAATTAATATATATATGCAAAGTTGTCGTCTCATTGATAACATCACCTACAACCAATAAAACCGAGTCTTCGGACATAAGAAGAGTAACTAATTTGCTCTAATCTATGCTAAAATCCGAGGTCCCCACTAATTTTGTCTTCTTAATCAATTATTCTACTACTACTATCAGACTTTTTTCAGGCATATTTTTATTTATTTATAATTTTCGACTTCGTCCACTATGTCTTGGCTCCCCATGAGACTCTCGCAGGGATCTCCAACAAACCCTAGGTTTAATATAGGATTATACACCAACTGTCAGGTCATTACTAGGTAAGTTTCATTCAATATGACAAAACTTCCTCATTGTTAGCACAAGTGTTGAAAATTTTATCCACTTTAGCTACCACAACAATTTACATAAATATATTAAGGGTTAATTATATTGGAGAGCAACAAATAAAATAACAAGTGATAAATTGACTAACATCTTTTCATCTTAAATAGTAATAATAATAATAATATACAACACAAGGAAGCATAAATTATATTTTCTTAATTAGTTATCAGCACTAAACAAAATACAACTTCAACTCATTTTAAAAAAATCTAAGAACCCAATATTTATTTGTTTGATTCAATAGAGAGTATTTGTTATAGTAGTGGTGATAATGGAATGGAATTAAAATACTCTAATTAATGTACACTTTCTTTGATATATTAATTAATTTTACATGTCCTTCCTCAATTAATTATGAACCATCAAGACAATAAAATTGCCTAAAACTTGGGAATATTTTTAATCAATCATTCAATGATGAGCATCTTTCTTTGGTCTCCAAACACCAATTACAAATTAGAAATAAAATAAAATAATTAATATTACTAAACTTCTTACATGTCCAAGTAACTTTATTAATTAATTTTACATGGTCATGAATAAATATGATATTTAAAGGAACATAATAACAAAAGCAACTAGATTGTCTCTTTATTAAAGGATATAAAACAATTCAAATTCATTACTTTTCTATGTTTCAATTATATTATTTGGATTTTATATATGCATACATGCACACAAGAAGCCTGTAGATTATAATTACAATATAAAGGTCAAATATTAGAATACCTTACTTGCATCCCCTCAAAAGGTAGTTTAATTTTGTGACAAGATTGTTAGTAGTAAAACAAATGATCTATGTTCAGTTCAGTCAATTTAAATAATCAAATACGAGGATCATTGCCTAATCCATATACATAATTAATAAATCTTCTAATAAAGTTTCAAGAACAATGTTAGATTGTAATGTTTTCTCAAGTAAGATGACATGAAATAATATACAATATAACTTTTGAATTTGATCATATATGTTGTCGGGATTGTCAAATAAATAGTGTAGGAGAATGTTGGATGTGCATTATTTATAAAGACCTAGTAACCGAAAAAGAGAAGAAGAAAATATGTTTAGCATTGGAAAAAAATAACATTTTGAACTCAATCTTTTAAAAAAATTATTAAATGGTCTAACTTTTGGATTGTTTCCCAATTTTGTGCTTGTTTTTAGAATTAAATTTATGTATACCATGTTGTAGGATGCAAACTTCTACTCCACAAGAATTTAATTCAGCTAAAACAAATTAATTAACCCAAGTATTTCGACTAATAGTAATCAACCGCAAAAGGCTTATATATGTTTAGCTTTATTAATTTATTTATTTTTATTGAGAGAGATTCAATCTTTAATATGTTGATCGTGCGGTATTCATTTTTACAAATGCCTTTCATGTTATATGTTTAATCATGCTTTCTAATAATCGGTACAAACCTGGTTGGTATGTCATTATACTTCTCTATAATACATGTTTAGAATTTTTACTTCTTTCATACTAAGTTATTGCTAAATTGTGGGAGACTGCAACCACCTGATAATCTGTGTTATCAAGTTGTGAAGGACTTGGGCAATTGAATGATGTAGTCAAGCCTATAAACATGGTGGCTTGTAAGCAACCTTGAAAGCCAAAGAAAAAAGAAGAAGATGAAGAACTCTGTTAGCTAGTCATTGCCACCAACACTGCTGAATCATGTTAGCTGTGTTTCTTTTACAAGTTCAAATTTTTATCAAAGTTGACAAAACACATCAAAATCATTTTTTTTTTCTTTTTCTATAGTAATACGTTTGGCCAACTTGGAATCTTTTTATATAATTCAAAATCAAGAGGATGGTTGCATCAATTAGTGCTTTGCTAAATTAATATTTCTCATAAAAAGGGACCTACACCATTTTATTTTATTATGACAACCATTAGAGCATGGATTCGATGGTTTATATATCTTAATTTAATCAAAAGAAGAAGTTAAGAGAAAATTATTGATTCTGAAAACGATCACTAGTGCCCCACTTGGTGTGTGGAAAAAAAAAAAAAAAAATGGTTTAAGTTATTGTCACATTGTCGTCATACGGGGCCTGTCGTATTTCTCAACTAATGCATTGTTAACTTTTAGCCATATGTTTGTATTAGTGATGATACTTTTGAAAACAAAGACTTCTTAGATTTGATTTATATATCTGAATTTAATTAACCCCAACTATTTGGCAAGTTAGGGAGGGGAGCAAGTACATAGTAATGATGATAAGGACGAAATAATAGTGGATGATTTTAGCAAGGTGAAAACGAGGTGCACTTGGTTTAATCACTTTGGGAGAAGGACCTAAGTACTTTAATGTAGGGTTGAAAACTCAATCAATGGTTGAATCGAACCGACTTTGGTCAGTTTTAAAAATTTCAAACCGAAATCCAACCGACCATTAACAAAATCGATCAAAAACCGAATCGACTAAAATCGAACAAAAACCGAACCTATCGACTATTTTAAACATATTATATTATTTTTATATAAATTATATATTATTTATTATATACATTCGGTCGGTTAAAATCACATAAAAATCGAATCAAACCAAATTTAAACCGAACCAATCCGTTAGATTTTAATCGGTTCGGTCGGTTTTTTGGTCAACCCTACTTTAATGTCTTGAGATAGGATCAACATAGATTATAACTCATTCTCTAATTGGCAGAGAATATCGGAGCAAAAGGTTTTAATTAGATTTAAAAGATAATGGTTTAAGCCAGATGAAGGGTTTACACATCAAATTTTACAAGGGGTAAGAGATTTTTCTATTTATTGTTGTTTTGGTTGGAATTTTTTTTTAAAAAAAATTAATTTTTAATTTTTGAGAAAATATGTACATCTTAGATTTTATTTGATTTCCAGACAGAGCAGAGCAAGCAGAATTAGCAACTACAATCAACTAAATCCTGCCGGGTTTTTCATTATTATTAGTCTCAACTCAAGTTCTTTATTTTTATTTTTTTTATAAACACCTAATTAAGAACCAACCAAGACTGTTTCAAAAATAAATGTAAATAAAAATTGAGATTTTAGAATACTTCCTTATCACTAATTGAAATCTTTTGAGATACCTCCTCACACTAAGGTGGGGTATTCAATTCAGGATTTGAATGGACTCTGAAGAATTTTAAATCTCTTTCAAATGATTTTACAAAATCAACAGGATTTTGATGAGTTTTAAATGATTGGATTTTGTAGATTTTATAAAAGTTTGTTATGGATTTCTATGGATTCTTATAAATTCAATGGATTTTTATAAATGTGTTATTAGTCATAGGAAACAATAAAAAAACATCACCTACATTGTTATTCATGCCAATACAAATCATAAAACATATCTCAAAAACATCAATTAAACAATTGTTTGTATGTTACGAGAATTTTATTTCAAATTAAAAAAAAAATCAAATACATTGAAGATGGTCCAAAAGTAATACAAATAACTATTTTACTTCAAATTGTTATTCCCGCCACCGCCACCTCTCGTCCCTTCTTCTTCTTCTTCTTCTTATTCTTCAATCACCACCGCCACCTCCCCCCCCCCCCCCCCCCCCCCCCCCCCCTTTTTTTTCTTCTTCTCCATCAATCACCACCTCCACCCATTTTCATCTTCTCATTCTCAACCTCCTTCCCCTCACCATTTCTTCTTATCTGTTCTTTTCTTTTTTTCCTCTTCTCTTCCTCCTCCACTTTTTTCTCTCTTTGTTTTTTTTTCTTCTTCTTTTTTTCCCCTTGCGAAGGTTTTGGCAAGTGGGGAACCTCCACTCACAGGAACCTCCGCAAGAGCGAAGAAGAAAAAAATAGGAAAAGAAGAAGAGAGGAGAAAAAAAATAGAAAAAGAAGAAAAACAAAGAGAAAAGTAGAAAAAGAAATCAGAAGGAAAAAAAAAAAGAAAAAAAAAAGATGAAGAGAGGACAAGACAAAGAAAAAATAAGAGGAAGAGAATGAGAAGAGGAAGAATAATAACAACACAAAAGAAAAGAGGAAGTGTAGGTGGTGGTGCAGCCAGCGGTGGTAGGGCATGGTAGTGTGGACGAAAGTTGTGGGGTGAGGTGGTATTGCTCTTGTGAAGAGAGAAGAGAAGGGAACGTGGTGGTGTCTTTGAGCAGATCACAAAAAATGGGATGGTTGCATCATTTAGCAGAAATGGTGGTGTTATTTAACAATAGCCAATACAAATCCGTTGAAATATGAGAGGGTAAGGTTGAATTTGGAATAACTCTTGTTATATATACTTTTCACTTACAAATCCTTCAAAATCCACAACTTTAACAAATTCATTAAAATCCACTACATTTTTAATACCCCTTGATTTTGGTGGATTTTTGAAAAGCATGAATTAAATACCCCCTGATTTTGATGATTTTAAAACAATCCTTTAAAATCGGTATTTGAATACCCCTAGATTTACATGTATCATTTTAAATCCTTAATTGAATACCCCTGAATTTTAATAGATTTTAAAAATCAACACAATCTATTAAAATTCGTAATTGAATACCACCCCCTAACTTAAATTAGACTAACCCTAAACGGACATAATTCCGGAGGTGTTACGGGTATTTTCTTGTAACCAAACTTTCCTGACGTGCTTTCCACCTAAGTTTCTCCTAAACGACACTTTAGCATGGCGTAAACTTTGTTTGGTCTTTTAAATTGCACTTCGAACAATGGTTATGTTTGGTAGGTACTTTCTAAAGCTCCTTTGGATGCATATTACATCTTTGAGATCTCCAAGATGACAACAATTTCATCTCCTTTGTTGCTCTCTAAACATTCTCACCTATAATAAACTCACAAACACGGGTTGTCCTTGTGTTACAAGCATCCGACACTCAAGTTAGAAGACAACTGAATTGAGAGGCAATAAGAGAAGAACACTAAAAAAAATTAGAAAACTGAGTTCCAGAGATTGCTCTTCTATTGAGTGCTCCACTTTCCTCGCTTCCCATTAGTTCTCCTTTTCTATCGGTTGTTGCTTTTTTCCGTCTGTAAAAGGTTCTAGACCCATTATCCTTTAGCTGTCTTCTCTTCAGTTTGTTTTGTTTGGAAAAGAAGTAATGGGGCATCACGTGCTCACGTAACACGTGATGCAACATTTCTTCTAAAACTAAAGTCCACAATGTGTCATCACACGTGCCGAGTACGTGTGACTTCTCCTACGTGTTGTGCAAGAGAATGTTCCTCACACGCTTTCCATGTGTCGATGCTATATGCATTTAGCACGGGACGAGAAATTAGGTACAAACGGATTCAAAGTATTTCTTAAAGAGGTGCTGATGCGGTTCAACTTGTGGTATCTCAAAATAATTATATTTTGACGACAAGTTGATCATGCACAATTGCACACAGCATGTCAATCGAAATAGCTTTATTAATGACTTTTCCAAACCAAGGTTGATTTTTTATGGGGATTATTATAAGGTGCCTTAGTTTACCCATAATTTTGTTTGTTTCTCTACAAGCTCTAATCAACTCATATCCAGAGTTCGTGACAAACTTTTCATTCGAGGTATGCTCGAGGGATTACATATTTTTAAGGCCAACTTGATCAAAATATGGGCAGACGTCTATTATCAATTTTAAAATATTGATCAATGCTAGGAGTTGAACTCTCATGACAGTCATGTGAATCAAATTCTATTGGGGGAGCGGGAAGGGGAATTTTGTTCGATGGGAAGTTAGTCTTAGAGATATGTGGCCTTCCCCATGGACTCCATTTAATTGAACCTTATTCAACTAAAGACACCCTAGCTCTCGACCAATACGCACAATTTTGTTTGTGCTTACCCTTCATGGTCACTCAAAAAGATGGTGATAGTACTCTGAATCCACTCAAGGACCTTCCAAGGCCCACATGTAACATAAATTGTTACAAAAACCTCAAGTAAATCTTCTATTTGAAACCTCTACTACAATAACAAATAACACCCGGGAGAGGGGGTCTCCCTACCTGGGACCCCTAAAAGATCAGAAGTATCCTTTACAAACTCCTTGTAGCAAAATTGAAAATATGCAGGAAAAAAATACACTTGGTGATAACATGACAATACCGATTGACCTGCTGGGCGGCAAGGGGAAGGTGATAGCAGTAATAGTCTGAACTGTGGGGCTACAATCGAGATGGGCATGAGGTTGTGTTTGTCTGTTGATTGATCGATCTGTGGGACGGAGCCGACAATGACTCACCAGTCTTTGATTCATCTTTGTGCTATCTGATCCACCATATCAAACATCTGATACAACCTCTTTGATTCAACTTTGTGCTATCTGAATGCTGCCCTGAATTATGTGAACATCTGGTACAACTTCTCGACCGCTTGTAGACTCTCTTTATCATCTTTGAATATTCAATCTACTATTTCTTCGAATTTTCTTTATTTCAAATCAAATGAACCAAAATCGTTCGGCTCTGATACCAATTGATAGATTCAAACTAATAAAATAAACGAAATTACAATAAAATAAACGAAATTGTAGTAAACAAAAATAACGAAATAAACAATAAACTAATAATAAATAACTTTTATTCAATCAACCTCTTAACAATAGGTAACCTAACTTATAAAACAAACCTTAAACCTAATAAGAAACAAATATGAGAACATTAATTGGAATCTTTATCACAAAGATAATATAATTGTTTAATATTACTAAAATAGTCCTATTCATAATATTAATGAATATCCAAATTCTATCAATTTTATAAGGCATAAAGCACGTTGCAGAGACTTATGGGACAAAATTTTGAGAATTGTTTAGGTTCGTACTTTTTTGAATAAATGAGATGAAATTATGTCACGACCTGATCCACAAAGTACCATATTATCTGCTCTGGGCCCAAGATTCGCACGGCTTTAAAACGCGTAGTACTTTGTAGATCCAACCTCATACATATATAATACATCCCTTTCTCTCACCTAGGCGATGTGCGATTATAATCTCCCATTGGTAGCTCGCTCAACCCCTCTTGGAATCCATAGACCTATTGGGCTTCGCTATCACAAGCCTCACCCGCACCCTCCCCCTCATGTCCGTCCACACAAGGGTATCACAGTCCACCCCCCTAAGGGAGCCCAAAGTCCTTGTTGGCACACTTCTAGCTAGGTCCAGCTCTGATATCATTCAGTCACGACCCGATCCACAAAGTACTATATTGTCCGCTTTGGGCCCAAGGCCCGCACGGCTTTAAAATGCATAGTACTTTGTAGATCCAACCTCGTACATATATAGCACATCCTCTTCCCTCACCTAAGCAATGTGTGACTATAATCTCCCCTTGGTAGCTCGCCCAATCCCTCTTGAGATCCATGGGCCTATTGAACTTCGCCATCACGGGCCTTTCCCACACCCTCCCCCTCAGGTCCGCTCACACAAGGGTATCACAAATTAGCCATCAAGGCATCTGATAATGAGATTCCTAGAAAAAATAAAAATAAAATCTCTTGTTGAATATGTCCCAACACACCTGATAAAAGCCTGAAGTGAAGCCATCTAGATCCGGGGCGCCATCCGAAGGATGCTAAAAGTGATACATGTTACCAAGATAAGAAAGATACATATGACTGAATTAAGAAACCAGATTGTTTCAGTGTTTATAAATTAGACACAAAGGAAGAAGAAGATAGCACTGAGTATCTTGGCTTGCTTCCAGGACAACATTGTAATAAAATTATGAATAAAGTGGTGAAATTTTAAATTATTATGCTTTTTTCTTTTGCATGTGTCATACTCCATTATGGTGAACATTATATATATTTTTAAAATCAATCCCCACTAACTACATTACTACTACTACACCCACGTGGATTCACTACTAGTTGTACTAAAGGTTTTGATTAAGCCAACCTCCTTTTCTTGATGGGACAATTATTATTTTTTGCTCTCCTAATCAACTACTAAGATGAGATAATGGTTGGACTGAATGGAAAGCATATTACAAAAACAATGTGTTGTTGGGTGGGTTGGAGATCAAATGACAAAGAAGCTCTCCCCATGCTCTGATTCTTTTCAGTCTTAATTAGTTTAATCGGCCCTTTTCTCATATCCCCCCTACATACAAAAGCAACTCTATGTTCCTTAGTTTTTTTTTTAAAAGCATTTTGCTTTTACCAAAAAAAAAAAACTCTATGAGATACTGTAGTGGTCATTCAGACATAAATCGAGGTCAAGTTAGTCATTTCTTCAAACAGCAGAGTGAATGAATTCAACCTACCCACACACACAAAGTGAGTTGAAAATGAAGCCATGATGAACATAAACTAACGGACATACTGATTGCTGATGGAGTTTCAAATCCATCAACTTTCACAAATTTATATGACAATCTGAAAACCTTCCTACAGAAAGAGATTACTTTAAATTCCGATCAGAAAATTTTAAATATGGAAGTCCTTCACAACCATGACTGAAGTATCCACTTCAAGGTTTGATTTCTTAGGCTTTTGATTCAAAGTTGGATATGGCTTGCGATACGCTTCAAATATTGACCCAACCATCTATAACTACCCACAAAATCCAAGTTTTTGTGTTATATTTGCCACTTAGCCCAATTGCTGTCAAAAACAAAGAATTGGCTACAATCATCTTCCATACCTCATCCTCACCATTGCCGATGCCCCTTCGAATCCACTACAACATTCTTCTAATTCATCTTGTTGGATGTTACCACATTTCGCTGACAAAAGTATAAACTAAATTACAAGAAGTAGCATAGTAGCCCTATTTTCGATTAACTGGGGTAGTATACCTATGATTGTGTATGAAAAACAGGATTCATGGTCGGAAAGTCAGATTTTTATCTGATGGAGGAAGGATTGGTCCTATACACACTTTCTGAAGTAGAGCATTTGTTCTCCCCAAGAGTGTTATCCCTGCACTAAGTCTTCCTGCAGTCTTGCTGTCCCTAATGAAGCAGCTTCTATCAAGCTTTTTGTTGATACCGTAAGACAAGCAATCTATTTCGGAGGATTGGGTTGACACAACTTTGTTAACAAAAATATTTTGGATGATGAATGCTCCATTCATCAATGCTCATAAAGTTTGGAGATATCTTTTTTAAAACTAGACTTGCAGGTCCATACATGAGATGGATATAAAGCTGGAGCTGGCAATACCATCTAATTATGGCATGACCTATCGGTAAGAAATGAGCAACCGTAATAGCAATCCATCAGGGGAAAATACCATTCAGGAACTGTCGGCATTGATGAAGCGAATTGATGGTTCTTTCAAAGTAAGAGTGGAGACGTAAACAAAATGTGGTGAGAAACATTGACTGGACAGAGAGAGCACTGCCTAGAAGAGTGGACAATTCCTATGGTGCATTTCGAGTCATTTAGACTATAAGTTTGAGCTAATAATTCCTATGGTGCATTTCGAGTCATTTAGACTATAAGTTTGAGCTAATTTATTAGAAGGTTTGACAGGGATAAGTGAGGCTTCAATGTGATGGTGCTAACTCCGGATGAGGAGGGTGGTGTGTTGGAAAAACGTCTAGCCCATGGAGTAGTGATGGTTGAGTCAAGTGTCTCTCACACACTTGGGCAACTGTCCAAGTGGAGATTTTTAGCATTGGACCGACATTTTTTTGATACCAAGGCATTTTCAGATTGACCAGCAGATAAAGTGATGGTATCATACGTAGATGGATCATTTTTTGTCGAGAATAATATGACATAAACCTGGATAAACCAAACCCTCTCCAAAGCACAGTGCACGGTGCATGAGTACCACAAAAGCCACAAACCACCATACAATCTCTAGACATGAAAGAAAATCCAAAGACCCGATAATTATGTTCTTGCCACAGAACCCAGAAAATAGTGTTGGGAATATGGGACCAAAGAACCCCACCCTTCCCCTCTCTTTATTTCAACCAATGCTTTACTACGATAGGCTAATTCTCAACTAAGGTTGAGGATGAAGCCGAATTGTTTTTACTGATGTATGCTAGCTCAATGTGCATTAATGTTCAAAGAATGCTTTCATGGTTGCATTTGGAAAAAAGAGAGGATATAATGCGTCTTTTGATGGATTTGGGAAACATGGGATGATATATACATATATATATTGAGTGAAAAAAAAGAAAGTTTTAAGAGAGTTTCAATAGTTTTAATGATGATATTATCTGTGATCACTAAATTCTTAGATTATCATGAGTTAGCTTGAATTAACATTAGTAAATGGGATATGAGTTGTGAGGTGGATTCCAGTACCTTAATGTTTTCGTTACTTAGTGGAAAGAAAAAAGTTAAAAGGGGGCCTTTTTAGAAATGGATTTTGGGAGCTACTTGCTTAATTCGTTTGTGTCTTTTGCAGTGTTCTAAAAAAATGCTAGGCGGTAGGTAGGCGGCGAGTAGGGGACTAGCGCCTAGAGGACTAGGCTAGAGCCTAAGCGATTTTTTGTATTATAATTTATAAAAATTAAGCATAACAACATATCAATTACTTCATATTCAATACCAAGATACATATGCAAAATGTATAAACATGAAAAATTAAGCATAATAACATAGAGTTCATTGAAAAAATATACTTGAAAAAAATAATAATTTAAGCTTAAATTCATAATAGCGTAACATAGACTTCCATAGAGGGGAAAAAAACATATTTGATAGTTGAAACTTGAAAAGCTAGGTCTCTATCTCTTCTTCATAATTTTTCATTTCAACAACTCTGTCTGTATCGGACTCTAACTCGGCATCCTCCTCCCCTTCTCCTTTCCCTTTGGAGTCCTCATCAGATGCACAATCTTCTTCATGAAGTTTCTTACTTCAATATTTCTAGAACTTCTCCTAGGCTCTAGAACACTATCCGCCTCCAACACTTCTCCAACTATTTCCAAGGGGCCAACTTCATCGCCATCATCAACAATCCATCCTTACGCCTTACTAGCTTCACTAGCAAGTAGTACATCTACTCCCTTCTCCCTCTCCCTTTTGTTCTTGTAGATAATCTTGGCATTGAATTGGACATAGACTAAATTATTCAACCTTGTTGCATCCAGTCTATTCCTTTTATTTGTATATACCCCTCAAAAGTGCTTCAAATTATCTCACACCAGGAAGAACTTGTAGTCAATGAGAGAATCTTTATAGCCATTCTTTGCAATTTTGACACACCATTTCCATAGTTTGACCACCATCCAACTAAAGAAGAAAAAAAGAGTATAATATTAGTAAATAAAACTATTAATTAGTAATTTAGTAGTAAATAAAAATTAATTGTGAAGATTCAATTATTTATACATACCCAATCATAGTTTTCATAATTCTTAGCGCATCCCCTCTCAGGCAAAGCTCTTCCAAAGGTACCCTCTTTTTTATTTATACTTCAACAACTCTATATTTGTCATTTGATTTTGCGCATCAATGTCATTGGGGTAAAATGGCTCAACACAAGTAAAGATCCCTTCCATTACAATGTCATCATATTGTGCGCTTTCTATCTTTGTAGAAGTAATAAGGGTTCAAGAGGTATCCTGCCAAATGTAATGCACTGGCATGCTGACCACGAGCTTTTGTATCAATGATATCTAGGATTGGACGATAGTTGGCCTCTTGACGTTTGAATATTTCTTTAATCTCTTTCTTTCCTTGTAGTAGTTCTCCATACAAAAAGGTCATTGATGGCTTTCTATCCCCATCAACAAGGCAAAGCATCTTAACTAAATAAGCAAACACTTTCGAGCAAAGTGATACCCCATTCAAAAAACTCAAACTCAAAATGGTGAAATATGTCGCTTTCCCATTTGTACTCTTGGAGTGTTTGCACTGAACCCATGCATCACTAGCAACCACAGACCTCATCTCATTCTTCTTTTCCATCAAGCGTTGCAAAGTTAGGAAAGAAGTTGCAAATCTAATGACCCCGGGCCTCACTATGTATATTTTTTTTCGTATATTTTCTCATCAATGCCAAGGATTTAGGATGTGCATAAATGAAGATAGTACATGCCTTTGCCTTCGAAATGACTTCGTTTATCGTAGGTTGGTTACCAATTCCTTGAAGTATGAGGTTCAATGTGTGAGTCACACATGAAGTCCAAAATATGTTTGGCATCTTCAACTTCAACATCCTCACCGCCGCCATATTGTTAGAAGCATTGTCCGTCACCACTTGAGTTACATTTTATGGCCCAATTTTTTCAATACATTTGTCAACATATACAAATATATAGGACCCGCTGTGTGCTTAATCGAAGTCTTCCTTAGAAGAAAGAAAAGTTGTGCCTTCCTTGCAATTGACACATAAATTCATGATGCTTCTTCTTTTCCGGTTGGTCCAAGCATCGATCATAATTGAGCAACCATTCTTTGCCCATTCTTCTTCTTGCTTCTCAAGTGAATTTTAAATTTTCTCAACCTCTTCTTTCAATAATGGCTCCCTTAATAGGCTTGGAGGTTGGTAACCTGGCCCAAATTGACCAATTGCTTTTACAAATTTTTGAAAGCTATCATTATCAATAGCATGAAAAGGAATACATGCTTCATACACCCATCGAGCCAACCATTGATGCACTTGATGTGTTCTTTGCTTCCAAAGCGCATCATTAATATTATATTGTCGCATCTTCTTACTTCCTTCCATTGAAGAATTGGGATGATGGAGGATGCAAACTTATCCATAGGGCCAAGAAAATGCAGTCTTTTTCTTGACCCTACAACTTCAATAACTTCATTTCCTTCTTCAAATTTTGGAAGTTGAACTTCTTCCCTTGTTTCCTCTTCTTGTTGTTTAATTTGTCTCTTCTTATTTTTTGCTCATTCTATAGCAACTTTATATTTGGCTTTATCATCATCCGAAGATTTCATGCATTTAGCTACATTTCTCTTTATGTTGTTATGTGTAGCTTCATTCTATATATTCCACCACTTATTATTTTCCCACACAACTTACACTTCAACTTATCTGAGTTGTTCGAATCCGACAATATTGCGAACTCCCATCCTACATCATTTGAACCATACTTCAAGGAAGAACTCTCTACTTCCCACATTGAATTAGATGTTGCGGAAGATGACATCACACGAGAAATTGTACCTAAACAAGACAGTAACAAAATACTATTGGAAACAAACAATATATCATATATTGGAATCTAATAAATACTTCATAAATATTATGCAAAATCGTTCTTTCCATATAATGTGTCTATGTTGACATCTTTATATTTGTTTTGTTTGTAGTTTTTGTGGGAGATACTGAACCTGGCTATCAAGTACAGCAAAGCTGTTCAAGAGGAGGATGAGTTATCTCCTGAGATGAGAAGCTTGCAATTGCAAATGTAGGCAAGCAAGATGCAAAAAAACAAACACTTGGAGGAACATGTCTCTAACTGAAGTCATCACAATTGTTCGATAGTATACGAGCAACCCATTGGAGGAACACTTGGAGGTCATCAAAAAACACTTGGACGAACCATGCTAGATACAATTGTTTTTTAAGGCTCACCCATCAGTAGCAACAAGATATCTTTGATGTTAAACAAAGTTCCTATCTTCTGAGTTGGAAAATTTTATACAAGCAACCCCAAGCCAACATCACCAATTGTAATTGTTCAACAGTTATTCAACAAGTACAATACACTTAGGAATTAGGTAGTGGCTGGACAAGGATCGGAGAGGAGGAAAGGGGTGATGTCGGACGACCTAGGTAGTCTCTCTCCTCTCTTCTTCCTCTTCTTCTTCCCCTCCTTCTTCTTCTCCTCCTTCTTCTTCTCTTTTTCTTCTTCAAAGTTTGCTCTGTAATTGCAAATGTGCAACCCTAGACTGATGGGAAGGAGAGGGAGATCTAACGTGCACCCCAACCAGAAAAAAGGGAAAAAAAAAAAAAAAAAAAACCCAGATCTAGACAGCCTAGACGCCTACCCGATTTTTCAGCCTGCCCAGCCTATAATTTGGGCGTCTCTCAGACGCCTAGGCCATTTTTTTGAACACTGGTCTTTTGTATCCTTATATATATTATGCAATGTGCCTTATGATGCACCATACTAATACACTATGGGATACACGTTTACAATGCGCTAAACTACTCTCAAGATACACTATGCTTTAATCTCAACTTGGTTGTTTAACCTGAAACAGGGTTCATGGAAAGGTGACAAAAGCAAAAAAAAAAAAAAACTAATATTGAAATTAAAAACAAAATCCCTAATGAAATTGTTGAACCATGAGTCGTATTGGGCAATACTCATTATTTCCGAGTCCTCTCAGTGAATCAGTCAGTACGGGTGCAAGTACATTGCATCCTTGCTATACATACCCAAAGGTGATTACTAACAATGTCTCGGTAACTGACAGAATGCAACTTACATGAATGCGCATTGGCAGATCTGCATGTGAAGGTACTAATTTGTGTGAAGGCCAGATTATAGATGATGACTTAGATAGATGGACCCAAAGGAAGAATGCAGCCTAACACTGGTTGGGGTCTGAACACCCAATATCAGTTGATGTGTGGGAGTGTATGGGCACTTCTATGCTATGAGGGAAGATACGCGACCAATGCCCATCATTTACTTGTGATCCTAGTATAAAATGTGAAACAAGTTGTTTGTACAGGTCATGTATGGGTAAACTGAATGTATGTCTATGAGGTCATGTATTGGGGTGAATGGGTAAGGTCTGACGCGCCCCAAGTTCCATTCCTATTTGTCTCGGTGAACGATATTCCCTTTTAAAAATTCCACAAATGCTTAGCATCTACTATAGGGGAAGGTCTGTTCCAGGCTCTGGATGGCATGGGCATCACTAGGTCATGTGAGGAGATGCCACAGAGCTGTGCGTACTCTACTGATGCTTGTATGGTGGTGTGCAAGGAGCTATGCGCGGTTGTGCACATGGACGCAAGACAGACCGGTGGGATAGGCATGGAAATGCTGGCAAATCAATCCGTCAATGATTTCTGTAAAAGAATTCTACACTAAAAAAATACAAGTTGAAGCGACAGCAGTAGAATTTACAGTCTTGGTAAACGAAATTGGCAGCAATATATAAACAAAATATGACTGCTTGTCAGTCTGTGATAGAACTAACAGCAACATACAATGATATGAAACACAAAGCACTGGCATGGATAATGGTTTTGCTCAGACCATATCATTTGGATGAGAAAAATGGTTTTTGCATAATATTAAAAAAGATATAAGTACCTGTAAATAATGGATGTGACAAGAGCAATGGAGAAGGTTTACAACCATCTGTTTATTCTTGTTTGGAAAATAATATTCCCTCTATATCTTCCAAAGGCCATAATGGAAATTTGGCTTCATGAGCGACATTGCTTATCCTGGATGCTCTTTCCCGTACTTCTCATTGTAAATTTGCTCAGTTATTGCAGCTCCAACCACCCAGTATAAAATGCGGTAGCATATAAGGTGACAAGTGGAATGAAAGTTCTGGCAAGTCTGTAATGTTCAATCATTTCCCAAAGAAATTTTATCTCCCACTTTGTATTGAGGTACTCTGAGCATCTCCTCCACAGATAGTTTGTCATATCTGCAAAATAACACCCAAACATCTATTATGCAAACTAAAACCTAGGGAAATATGTAACATAGCAACTACTAAGGCTTTTCTTCTATAAATGGAGCTCAGACATTAAAGTGCCTACTGAGATACTCTTTAAGATAAAAGAAAAATGAAGTCCACTCACAACACTTAAACTAACACCCCTTCCACTCATCATCATCATCATCAAAGCCCATTCCCGATATTTTCGGAGTCGGCTACATGGATTTTGGTTCTCCAAGCAATGCGGTCTTCCCACATATCCTCGCCTAATCCAAGCTCAATGATATCTTCATTCACTGCCTTCATCCAAGTTTTCAACGGTCGTCCCCTCCGTCTACACCCTCCATTAACTTGCCAAACTAACACCCCTTCCACTATCATACATAAAATAAAATAATGATAATAAAAGGTGTCATTTTATTGTAATTATATAGGAGGCAGGGAGGAGGGGAGGAACCGAGTAAAAAACAAGACACTGAAGCAACTACAAACATTTGATAAATCACGGAACTGAGTTTTACCTTACTTCACTAATGGCTCTCCACCATAACAGAGACACCCGCAGATGTGCCCATGTTTTGCACACGAGAGGAGAACAGGGTGGAAAGATAAAGTTAATCATGGCTGAAATCTGTACTTAACGTTATAAGGGTATGGGGCAGTTGAAAATTATCACAACATGTTGATAACTTATTGGGTGTAATCAAATTTTATTTGCATTAATAAATTTTACCTTTGAAAAAAGAAATAACTTACTAGGTGTGTCACACCCATATTCTTTATATGACATAGTTCTCCTGAAAATATGCTAGTTACCATAAGAGTATAAACAATCTACACTGATAAAACCTATTTAACAAAGATACAACCAGGGTACTGATGTTCATTTGGGATCTAGGTTGTCTGGGAGACGAAGCGCTACCAGCTGCTTTGGGAGGCCCGGGAGTCGCAATGGAGTCATGGCAAAGTTTAGGTGGAACCATGATAAAATTTTATTTTACTTTATATAATTCAGACTCATTACATTGTCCCTCTAATTTAACACGAACACATAGTGATAATAAACCATATACAATTTTTTTTATCAATAAAACTGACAGGATATGTTAAAAACAGAACAAGAGAAATAAAGACAGTATACCAGCTAGTGACTAAGAGAGTCAGACTAGCTGAAAAAAAGGGGAAAATACATAGATTACAAAGTGAAGAGCCTATGCCAATTGAAAATACACGTGAAAAAGGTTTGTCAATGATTACTCCCCAAGTGACTCCCCATTACCAAACAAGAGACTTGATAGCTTCGGTTAGTTGAGTAACATCCCTAGCTAGCTCTTTAAAGATTATTTTGTTCCTTTTTTTTTTTTTCCATATGATCCACAAAGTAGCAAAGAGGACTATGTCCCAGAGCCAAACCCCTTTAACTGAAAGACCATTTCTACCGCAAACTTTAATCCTCTGGAAAAGATTGGAGGCAATAGGGGGGACGCAGTTAGCCTCACTGCAGATGGAGGCCCATAAGCTGGTTGTGAAAGGGCAGGAAAAGAATATGTGCTCGAGAGGTTCTGATTCTTGCTAGCATAACACACTCCTATTGGTGATAATAAGGCCCCTCCTAGCAGGATTGTCTATGGTTGGAATTTTTCCTAGACCTAGAGATCAAACAAAGAAGTTTACCCTTGGGGCTACTTCCTTTCTCCAAAACACTGTGTGAGTAAAAGGGGAAGGAAAAGTAACTAGCTGGGCAGAAGCAGTGGTTTCAGCTTGAAGCTTCTCATGAGAATCAAGGACAGAGGAAGTTCCTGTATATAATTCCAATTCCAATTATCATCATTGTCTGTGAGAACAACCTGGTTGAACACTTCTAGCAACCACAGTAGAGAGGGGAGCTCTCCATTTTGATACCCCTTCTAAGTTTGAGATCCCAGCTAAGAGAGCTATCAGAGGGACCTTGGTGCAACTGAGAGATCATAGCTGACTTTGCTAGTGATAGCTTGTAATGGGATTCTATTCCCATTTCTCACCTTGAAAGAGATTTGAGCTTGGAATTGATTTTTCAGATTCATCATTCCTTTCCACTAAGGGCAGCCATAATTGGTAGAGACAAGTTTGATGTTCCATGCCGAATCTCCAGAGCTTGATTAAATAGGTAGTCTCCTTATTCCCACTCCCAGCCTCCTTGACCTTTGGCCTTGCAGAGTTCACTCCACTTGACCCAATGGTAATTGTGAGTATTTTTGGTTCGACCCCAAAAGGAAATCTCTGCATATTTTTTCAATGTCTTGCTGAAAAGAAATAGGCATCACTATACAAGCCATAAAGCCTGGGTGCTTTTAATCAGGGTGACTCGGCCTGCTCTGGAAATGTATTTAGAGTTCCACACTGCCAATATGTTCTTGATTCTGTTAATGATGGGTTCCAATACCGCTCTACTTTTGTACTTTGCACCAAGAGGGAGATCAAGATATGTTGTTGGAAGGGCTCCTATCTAACAATAGAGGATACCGACCATAACATCCAAATGAGGCACTCCGCCAACTGGGTAAAGGACAGTTTTGTTGTAAGTAATACTATGACCAGAGACCATTTCAAGCCAGAGAAGAATTGAATATTTCTGATACTTTGGGTGCTTAGTTTTAGGAAAAGGATAGTGTCATCAGCATACTGGAGGATTGGGATGGATGTACCATGTTCCACTTCTTGAAACCCTTTGACAAGCCCATAAAGTTTAGTCTTTAGAATTATTTGAGTCAAGCCTTCAGCTATTAAAGAGAATAGCAAGGGGGAGAGAAGGTCTACCTTCTGATCCCTCTTGAGGCTTTGAAGACTCTCCAACTACTCCATTAATCTTCACTGAAAATTGAGCTGACATAAGTATAGTTCTGACCCAACCTAGTTAACATGTAGTCTAAAAAAGACCAAGTCACAGTCAATTTGTAACAAATCAAGAGATTTGCTTTCATACAACATTACATCTTGAAACAAAAGACCAAATCTGGTAAACTACAAAGATAATAACCATTAACCATAATTTTATCACTCAAGTATCCTCATCATCCCCTGTGCCAATGCAATCACTCTCATCTTCATCATCATGGAGAGTTGAGAATAAGAAGGGAAGGGGAAAAAGAAGAAAATAGGAAGTTATATTACCTGATTGATCCATCGATCAACAAGGGAGTTCATGTTTGGGTTCCTAGGCAGATTTAGGGTGGTTTATTCCTCATTTGGGTCTGGGTAGTTGTATTTATATTAAACACTATAAATTAGTTATTAATTAAAAAATAAATTTATTATTAGATAACTCAACAAAGTATTAGTAAGCTGTTAGTTATTATTAACTATTTAAGTTGTTAACATGCTATTTACAATTCCAACTAAGGCGCACCAGTGTAGTTAAGACGTTGAGGTGCACAGGTTTGAAAATGCTTTAGGCACGAGAAGCAAAGCGATGCGTACGCCTCAGTGACTTGAGGCGCAGTTGGTTTATTTGTACACTTTCTTTTTGAATAGTAGCATAGCACACATCATCATTTTGATAAACCAAAGTCACACAACTTGGTTGAGTCTAAGTGGGAACATGATAAAGTTGCATACATCCACTAAATCATTAAAAAGAAATCAACAGCAAGAACGTATCAAAGGGTTCTCAAACTTCTAACTTTTCACTATGTTACTCGACATCCTCATCATACAAGTTAATTCTTGATCATCAGTTTCTATCTTTCATTTGTTTCTTCATCATCCACTTCAAAAATTTTGCCATCATCGAACTGAGATTTGCTGATCTAGAGTTTGATTATCCTTCAACCATTGACAACATCAAGGGCTTTGTTAAGCAACTCAAGTCCCAATATTAACTTGGACTTGCAATTCTAAGTGTGGGCTTTCGGCTTTTATTTACAGTGAGAATGTGTAGAATTGACTTATAAATAGGTAAACACAACTAAGTTGACTATTTAAAAGTAAATAGGATAAATGTAATTACATAAAAATAGTAAGGCATGCACCTCACATGCCTCACACCAGAGGCGGTAGGAACATAAGTGCGCCCATGACTTCCTGTATTGCATCGCATTGCCTCATCTTGATGCAGACTTATGTAAAAACGCCTCCAGGCATGTCTCTGGCTGCCGCCTTGACTACACTGGTGGAGTGCTACGTTGCAAAGCTAGGAAGGGCCATAACATTTTAAGGCATGAATTTTTCCAAACAAAGCGAGAGGTTAAAAATAAAGCTCAATAGTCGCAACGCTAATTGAGTGGAGCTTCAAAAAACATAGTTTAGTACACTAGTTAAAAGTGTCACAAGCTTTGGAATGATTCAAATCATAACCAATCTATCATTCATATTGTCATGTGGGTCCTTCCCATTACCATCATCCACACGATCATGATACAAGCATCAAAAAGAAAATCATACATACTTGTCTCTTTGTTAAATAAGTTAAGTTCTAGACTGTAAATGAAGTTATCCGACCCATACATACAACAAGTATGACAAGGAAACTTCTAATAAGGGACCAAAGACGTGTGGTCCCTTATTAGGGGAGGGGCATATGGTTCTCAGATCTTTCATTAAAAACCTTATAAAACTCAAAGCGTACGGATCTTTCATTAAAAACCTTATAAAACTCAAAGCGTACGGAGGGGGATTTAAAGTCAATACCCCTTGGAACTAAAAACACCATGTTTGGTATTAATTGAATCTATAGACTATTTCCAACATCGAACATAAGACATGCATATTTATCCAAGATTAAAAGGACTTATGTTCTCTGAGGAAGGTCGTGAATCGTGTATTCCATCAAAGCTTTATCTTCACGAGCTATGGTTGGTAGTGTGTCCTCTACTACGCTAACCTCTCATATACATAGGTTCCCACATAGCCACTCATACACATAGGTTACCACATAGCCAATCTCCTGGGTAATTTTCTAAATTATTTCCCATATTGCTGCTAGGAACATGGGACTTTTGAATGCTTCATAAAATAAACCCACAACTTCTTAGTCCATTGAAACCCATATGGTCAAATCTAAATCTCTAACAACTTATCACATCAGGCCATCCAATAGACCTTTCGGTTCCACTATATTATTTGGTTCCTTCCAAAAAAACAATTTTTTGGAAAAATATAGTTGACCTCAGAATCCTGAATAACCACTGTAGTTGCTACATCTAGTATGGAAGAGCGATCCAATTTTCGGTAACTTGCATAGGGCACTCTAAAGATAGGGTCAATTTGCATTTAGGTCCTAAGACTTATACCAACTTTGAGTTTGGGTCCCAAGTTTGTCCAGCTTTGAGTTTGTGTCTCAAGACCAAATTGACCGTTAACTCTTCATCCAGTAATTGAATGAATTTAATTTTTTTTTAAGTCATATGTACTTTGGTATCGATAAATTTAGACTTTAGGTCCCACAATTTATACTAGCTTCGCGATTAGGTCCTATATTTGTAATAGAGTGTTACAGTCAACAAGGTCAACGAGGTCTTGGAACTGAGATTCAAACCTGAACAAACTTGGGACCAAAACTCAAAATTGGTATAAACTATAGGATCCAAACGCAAGTTAATCCAAAAAGATATCACGCTTTATTCCATTTGATCTCTTTAGGTGAAAAACCTACCCTTGCTAAACCAACTAAACCACACTGACATCATGGTTGCAACCTCTTGAGAGTCAAACATTGTATTCGAAAAAGTGACTCATAATCACGCCATACACCGGAAACTAACATGCATTCGATCAATAATGGACTCTGATTCTAGGTGCAAGCAACACAAACATCTTGACGCCAAACTCATTTTGCACTTTTAAATTAGAGATTGTAATCCTTGTTCTTACAATATAATACAAGGAAATACCCTAATGGTGTCGTCTTCTTTATTGTTTCTGCATAATCTCTAAGTTGTTGGGTATCCACAATACCATAACATGATTTCGTCATCTTGGGCAATTTGCGTAGTGTATCGTGAGCAATTCTTGAAACTTTGTGAGAGCAAAGATTTTCAAGAGTGAGGAAGTTCATGCCATGAGAAATATTATTTCCAAGTTTCGTTAAATGCTATTTTCAAGTTTATGTCATATTCCTAGGAAAAATCCGCAGCGATCGAAAAGGGTCTTCAAAAGGTGATGCCTCACAGCCAAAACCAAACCAAGAAAAAGATGGTCTGATTCAGCTTCACCGAACGAGGGATCAGAAGAGAAAAAATCTTTGAGATGTACTTCATCCACGAAAACCCTTTTGATAGTTTCAAATTTGATTTTAAAACCGTATTTGATGTTATGGTGACGCTATTGATGTAAAGAAATTAGATGGATAGATAGACTAGTTGGAGACCTATTTTTAAAAGAAAATTCGTTGTGCGGGTTTGAAGTTGTCGCTCCATGCATCTTGTCAAAATACAACACAATAGTGTCAAAATACACAAAGTTGAAACACACTGTGTGTTGACCTCCTTGTTAACCTCTTTCTACAACCATCCCAAAGAATAAGGCTTATGATGCTTCATTGTTTTCAACCCTTTTCTGCTACACCATGGCCCGTGAAATTAAAATTTGTTGACTACATAAATCAACAAGTACGTCTGTTATTTTGTTCTTAACTTGTATTTGAAGACAAAAGAGCATACAAGATTCAACACCTATTGAATCTGACTTAGCCATAAAAGAATGCTCAGCCATAAAAGAATGCTCTCTGGAGGATTCTCGTTGCGAAGAAATATGGCACTTAAGGCCATGGTTGGGCTACAAATTAGGTGCCTCCACTTACGGTTGTGCTTGGTAGCGATTGATTACGAATGTTCAAACAGAATACATCAAGGATACTTGTTTCAAACTAGACAATGGACAAGATATTGACTTCTGGGGTGATCAAATGTATCCCTTCTCTTCTCCTCAATAAGGAGTTCAATACTTCTCGTCTTCTCAAAAAAGAGTTCAATAAGATCTTGAACATCTTTTTAAATCAGCATTGAGTCATCTCTCATCTCCAGGTTTCTAACCAATCTGATTAGGAAAATGGTTGAAACTTAGGGTGTATTTGGTTGCATGGAATCCTATGCCATGGGAATTCATGAGGGGACCCCTACATTTTAGGCTAAATTGATGTATCACTCCACATCCACCATTTGATTTTGTGATCAATGGTGAGAATGGAAGTCCCATGAACATGAGAATCTCACTCCTTGGTCCCCCAAGGCATGTTATTATCATGTTCATGAGACTTTCATTCCCACCATTGATCACAAAATCAAATGGTGGATGTGAAGTGATACCTCAAATTAGCCTAAAATATAGAGGTCCCCTCATAGATTCTCATGGCATAGGATTCCATGCAACCAAACACACCCTTAGGGTCTGTAAAATAGCCCAAAAACCCGCTTTCTAGGGATAATGACTTTTCTTGGGATTTGGGAATAACAACTAGGAGATTACTTTACTAGAAAAACAATTTCTCGTGTTTGATTGCATCTAGTCCTCAAAAAAAATTTCATAGGTATATTGGTAATTTCATTGTTACAAAACTTACTCTTGAATCATGTTTTGTTGTATATGAGTTTGAGAGTTTTTCTGTACTTTTTTTTTCCATGCTTACCCAAAAAACAATTTTCTTGGGGGGAGGCTGGAAAAATAAATCAGGAAAATCAAGTGGACTCGAAAAATTGTTTTCTTACTTATGTGGCTAATCAAACACTGGAAAATAAGAGTTTATCTGGAAAATGATTTTCTAGCTAAATTTTCCAAGTTATCAAAGACCTTAGCCCTCCGTAAGGATGAAGGTTGTTTGACAAAAAAGTATAACCTCTCCTTCGTCTCCTTGACCACCTTAGTCTCATTTCTCTAAGTCAATATTAGCATAAATGTGTGTGGGATGACAAGTCCAACATCTTCTCAGATCTTGTTACTGCGTTCTTGAAGCCTCAATCAAAGGTATTATGGAAATTGATCCCATCTTCTCCAATGCCATTACGTGGGAAAAGCAAGCTTCCTCAAGATCAAACTTCTTTCTTTGGTGCACTGCTTGGCGGGAAACTTTTGACCATTGGAACTTGGCCAAAAGTGGTACAATCATAGCGAACAGATGTGAGTTTTGTGAGATACACTAAGTGTCAACCAACTCATTTTTTAAGTGTCCATTCTCATCAGTTGTTTCATCTTTGATAGCGCATCAAAGTGGAGGTCAAAATGCTTAAAAGAAAATGACTTAATAGGATCTTAGAAAATGACTTAATAGGATCTTAAAAAATAGAAAATAAATAGAAAATAGAAAATAAATAGAAAATAGAAAATAAATGACTTAATAGGATCTTAGAAAATGACTTAATAGAAAATGACTTAATCCTTGGTGTATCCTGATTTAACTCTTAAAAGAAAATGACTTAATAGGATCTTAGACCGATTGGCCTCACAAAACTAATATATACAAAATAAATACAATCATCTAAACATAGGCTATCGCAATCAAACATAAAAGTGTCAAAAGCTCTTGCCTAAAAGTGAGAAATTTCCTTTTCATAAACATGAGGTTAATACATGTGTCCAATCAAGAAAAGTTCAGAAAATTCCTTCTTCATCTCCATCACATCCTTCTGCAAGTAGTACCAAAAATCCCAAACATAAAGCATTAAGACCTAGAGTTCTCCCTATCTTAACAAGCCAAGGCCACTTCCATCTTTTCCTCACTAAAAGTTTATTCCCCAACCCGTCCCTTTGTATTATATTTATAGGTACTCAGCTGAATCACATCTAAGAAGATCTCTATTCACCCCAACTCCTCTTAAAGAGAATTGAAAGAAGCCTAAATTATGATATTACAAATCTTCCTGATGTTAAACATTATCTTAAAGTCTAATCATTATTTCCATCTTCAAGAATTTCCACTTCTTTATGTCAATTTCATGTATAAAGGTTGCTGATTCTCTTTCTCTCAATCTTCCCATTGTTTTGATGACTTAACAACGGATCGCAATTTTACCTTTACAAATATAATTTCAGCCCTAAAATCAGAGAAGCCAAAAAAATTTACGATCTGAACCATAGCAATAGGACGACAAAACTATGGTTTGTAAACTAGTATTGCGAAACAAGCACAATTGTAGAACAGCAGCAGATACCAAACCAACACAAAGCAAAGTAGAACAAAAAGAAAAATAAAAAAAGTGCGAGAAGATTTCTTACCTGCACAAAGAATTTTTTGTTGAAGACGAGTGTTGAGAGAGAGAGACGCAACGCTGTGTCTCGGAACGGGCGGGGGAGAGAATGCGTGGGGAAGGAGGGCTCAGTGTTTACAAGTGCCTTCTTGGGCCCATTAGAAGTTGTGAATGAGCTAACGAGTAAATTGTTTGTTTGCTTCTGACCAATTAGAAGTTGTTGAATGAGCTAACGAGTAAATTGTTTGTTTGCTTCTGACCAATTAGAAGTTGTAAAATTAAATATTGTAAAATTAAATGGTGTTTGCTTTTAGGTGCTGACTTGAAGTTTTTATATATTTTTTTCACCGCCCACAACAAACCATGCACCAACATTTATGTCATTCTCCACTTGTTTTCTCTCATCTAAATACCATTGAGTTCACTTTCCACTACTACTAGAAACCACCCTATATCCCTCTCCATACAAATTTCATACCATTGAGTTCACGTCTCACCACTATTAGAAACCGCCGCTTTCATATAATTTTCAATAGAGATGAAGAGAAAGAGAAAGATGAATAAGAGCAAGAAGAAGAGGAGAGGAGGAGGAGGAGGGGTGACCATGAAAGGTGATGGCAACATTGCTCGCATGATAAAGAGGAGGTGGAGAAAAGATAGGATGTTTGGTGTAAGAGAGGGGTAATAGCAATCATTATAAATTTATTATAAAATTATTATTGGAATGAATTTTCATTAAACACTAAGTGCTAAGTGATCAACACCCTCATAGTGCTTACTCTAATCAGAACTTCATATTCTGATCATAACTAAAAACAAACACTCCATACAGGGTGTCCCACTTATTATTAAGATTTCTAACTTTGTTCAGAAGAAAAAACAAACACCCTTTTAGTGACAGTATCATACATGAAAATTTCACCACATACGACTCCTCGTTCAACTCTTTCGAAGTCATTCGATCATTTTCCTCGTTCGAGAATCTCTTCCCTTCTTCCACTCCTTCCTGAAGATCAATAAGACCAATTCAGTCACGTTTTCATGTCCAATAGAACACTTTTTATTTTTCTATTACTCTCAAAAGGACAAGATTCTTATTTTTACCAAATATATGCAGATCCAATCATGGTCTTAATCTTATAATCTTCTAATAAGAACAAGAGATCTTCCTCAATCAATCATTTTGCCCCTCATTCTTCGAGAATCAGAATAATCCCTTTCGAGTTTGAATTTGTTCATTTGGAATTTGGGTTCTTTTCTTCTACTTATTTCTTTTTTCTCTATTTTCTTTCCTTCTTTTTTTTTTATTCCCTTCCATAGGCACATCGTTTAAATCTATAGAGAATCTTTTCTTCTGTATGAATATGAATCAATATTATTACATTCCAATTCCTTCTCGATATCTACCCCAATAAATACTCGGTTGAGAAAACCAAAACCATCACATATTCGGGTGGATACAAATTTAACCATATCCTCCTGGCCAATACCCAATTATATGTATATTAATAAATAATATTTTTTATTTTTATAAACCCCCTTATTTTCTTTCTATCTTATTCTTTCTCCAGGTAAGTTCCAAAACTACTTCTTTTCCTTAGTCAACTTTATAGGAGACCAAGGATAATGAAGTACAGGCAAACTGCTCTTCTAAAGGTGAGGGAGGTTGCTCGGAAAAATTTGGTTCCGAGCAAGTCTCTTTAGTGGGAAACCGAGGAACCAATTTATTGCAATTGGCCATCTGAGAAGAAAATCCAGGAGTTCTTCAAAATTCCAGATGATATAAAGTTAGGTTACTCGATGAAGTTCATGTACCAGTTTCGGGAGGCACCATTTTCGAGTTTCAAACATTGTGTGACCTTGGGGCAGTTGCATTCAGGGTTGAGTTTTCCCATGTCTCGGGCTGAGCGTGGTAATCCTGAATTATTATGGGATTGTTCAGTGCCAAGAGAACATGAACTTTTGGAGACACCTTCAAGCATTCAATAGGATCTTCGAAACGTTGGGCATTGAGATGACATTGGATCACGTTCTGTCCCAATACCTCGTTAGGAAGAAGTTTGGTTTGAGGACGTGCAACCTAGATACTAGGACTGCCTACCTCGAGTTTGTGTGGGGATTCTGTTACTGTGACAAAGATGGGTATAGGGTTTTTATCTCTGTCAATGGTCCATTGATTGCTGAGGATAGATTTCCCTTCAATAACCTTCTAGCGAACATGTCACGCCCCGATTTTCGAAGAAAACGAAAATCCCAAAATCCACGTAGGATTATCCGTTTTCCCGAGAGTCGGGACATGAATTTCATTCACGAAAAATAACAGTTGGCATCCACGAGAAATAATCAATTGCACAATTTACCAAATAGAGGGAAAATAAAACAACTGATCTGAAAGACCATCAAAAGGAAGAAAATTTTTAAAACTCGTAGAGCCAACGCTAACAAGTTCAACAATTTACGAATGTATCTCTCACAGAAAATAATAAATAACTCCGAGTTCAAATTACAAGAATTAAACTGACACCTACAAATAAAATGATCTAATCTTTCGAACACGCGCAACTCCCAGCAATGCTCGTCACGTATGGTACGAAATGCTCTAAGCCCACCCGAGATTACTATATCCTGAAAATAAACTAGTCGGCTACATTCCTGAAGGAATGTACCCAAGAAGCCAAAGCCCACTTGGGTCAGCAATAAAGCTGGTGTGAAATCTCTTTATTCCCCAAAAATCAATAAAGGAAATTACAGGATATGACAAAAAATAGTACGATAAATAAATCAAAACACACAGGTAGTTCCTCCACGAGGCATTCATATCTTAATTCTAATAAGTAAATATGCACTTACTTGTACCTACTAGATGGAAGTTGACTATGGCAAGTCTAACCTGCATAAATATTAGTGGACTTGCCATCCTGCATGAAAAAGGATTAGAAACAATATAAACGTAGTTTATTCATTTTTATTTGAATTTGGTTCATCTTTTTAACGGAATGATCACTACGATACCACATTCGCACCACCTCCGTGCCGAACATACATGCCCGTATGCCTCTCTCATATAAAGGAGGACTACTCCGTCATCCATGCCCAAGTGGGGACATCACATACAAACATGCATCGCGGATACTCCTAACTATATGAGTACCAAAAGCCACCCTTGGGCTATCAATGCGCATAACTCACGTCACATTTTTTACGGATAAATATCAAAGCCTATTTTAGGCATAACAATTCACCTCATTTTCGCAAGACTAACCCGAAGGTTATTTTAGTTTCTCTAGTAAGAAATGAGTGCCCCAACTCCGCAAGACGACCCACTGGTCATTTAGTTTCTCTAGTAGGAGAGGGAAAATAATAAACAAAAGAGGTGTGGTAGTTCTAAGTGATGTAATTCCAGGTGGTTTATATTTTTAGAAATCCAAGGTTACCAATATCATTTATTTTTTATATTTAAATTTTCTCACAATGACACTTTGTCATTCATAAGTTAATTCACAATCGAATCCACCCACATTTTTGGGGAAAACATAGCATATTCATTAATCATGCTCTATAACAACATGGTAATCAAGTCAATCCTTGATTCAAATATCCAAATCCTTCATAAGACATAACCAAGTCAATATGCATAATAATACAAATTTCCAAATAAGTTCAAATCAAAATATTTATACATGCAGAATATCACTATCGCAATTAAATCCATTGCCAATCAAAATAACACTATTCTGAATTAAAATGACACCATGGCAACTACATACATGCAATTCTGTCGTGAGACCCAGTGAATTTAATTATGCAAGAACTCTGATTGCCTAAATTCTAATTGCAAATAACACCATAAGTGATACTTTGAAAATAACACCATAAGTTGGACCCTCTGCAGGAACTCTAATTGCCTGAATTCCAATTTGCAAATACCTTGTAAATAACACCATAAGTAATATCATAAGTGAGACCTAGATAAACTCGCAGAGCAACACGTTGAGGTCACTTTCTTTTTGAAAGAGAAATCCAAGTTTGAGCTACATCCCCATAGACCACTCATGACTCAACTACCCAAAGACATGGTCACCTAGGGACCCTCACAGACTACACTATAAAAATGTTGTCAGATGGGATTGAATTCTTTGCCACATGGTGCATTTTTGTACTCACAGTTGGACCTAACCATTACTTATTTTGAGAAAATGTTTGACCCTTGAAGGAAATTGAACTCAGATCTAAAGGAGCTTCTCTTCGCTGCACTTCTCAATTTTTTTTTCTTTACTTGTCAAATCCCACCGTGTCAAATCTCAGATGTTAAATCCCAAAATGTTAAAATAAACCTCACAATGGTTAATAAACAGGTAAAATAAATATCAGCATTTCAAAAGTAACAATAAAAAACAGAACAACAAAAAGGAAACAGAAAAAGAAACTCACAACCCTCGTATCAAATCATTCACACATCTTTATCAACTTTATGCAAACAAATCAAAAAAACAAAAAGATACAATCCACAGTAAAAGGTTAAGGAACGAAGAGACTCACCGTTTTCCTTTTGCTTTTCTCCCTTCTTGCTCCCTCTTTTTTTTTTTTTTGTTTAAGCGGCGAGAGAAAAAAAGAAAACCTAAACCCCTATTTATTCCTACTAAAGACAAAATCCTTTCCTGTTAGGGTTTTGCTCAAGGTTAGTGACACCCCCCTTACTACTTGACGTCACCTCAAATTTAATAAAATCAAAACTAAATAAAATAAATAAATAAATAATTAAAAATTATTATGTGTTAAAGTAGGGTCGTTACATTATACACACCTCAAAAGGAATCTCGTCCTGAGATTCACTGGATGAATAGCTCCGGTTGCTACTGTTTCACTCTGTCCTCTAGCTCCCAAGTTACATCATTTTCTTTTTCACTCCACTGGACTTTCACCAGATTCACTATCCTTCTACGGAGCTGTTTCACATCACGATCCACAATCTTGATCGGTCGTACTACTTGGGTGAAGTCGTCATTAATCTCAATTTCTGTGGATTGGACGATGTCAGCAGGATCCTTCACACACTTCCTCAACATGGAGATGTGAAACACATCATGAACAGCTGATAAGCTCGGGGGCAGGGCGAGTCTATTGGCTAAACTCCCTACCCGAGCAATGATCTCAAATGGTCCCACGAATCTAGGACTTAGCTTCCCTTTCTTACCGAACCTCAATACACCGCGCATAGGTGAAACCTTAAGAAAAACAAGGTCCCCAACCTGAAATTCTATCGCCTTACGCTTCCGATCGGCATAACTCTTCTGTCGGCTTTGAGCAGTTTTGATCATCTCTCTAATAATCTGCACCTTCTCCGATGTCTCCCTAACCATCTCTGGCCCCAACAAGACTGTGTCGCCTACCTCCGCCCAATAGGATGGTGATCGACAAGGCCTCCCATATAAAGCCTCAAACGGGGCCATGCCAATGCTAGAATGGTAACTGTTGTTATAAGCGAACTCTATAATAGGTAAATAATCCTCCCAACTACCTCCAAAATCGAGCACACATGCCCGAAGCATATCCTCTAGAACCTGATTCACCCGCTCCGTCTGACCATCAGTCTGAGGATGATAAGCTGTACTCAAATCTAATCTCGTCCCCATGACTCGCTGGAAACTCTCCCAAAACTCAGCTACAAACAAGGGATCTCTGTCAAACACAATGGACACTGGTACTCCGTGAAGCCTAACTACCTCACGGATGTATCGTCTGGCTAGCTGTTCGGTAGTACGGTGCACACCAACAGGAACAAAGTGCGCGGACTTAGTCAAACGGTCAACTATAACCCAAATTGACTCGTTACCTCGTCGGGTCTTCGGTAAACCATCTATAAAGTCCATAGAAATATTTTTCCATTTCCAGACATGAACCTCTAGTGGTTGCATTAAACCTGAGGGCTGCTGATGCTCGGCCTTCACTTGTTGACAAGTAAAACACCGTGATACATAATCTCCCACATCCTTCTTCATGCCGTCCCACCAGAAAGTTCGCTTCAGGTCATGGTACATTTTTGTGCCTCCCGGGTGAATGGTAAAACGTGACTTATGAGCCTCATCCATAATTTCTTTCTTCAATCCCTCAATGTCAAGCACACAAAGTCTCCCGTGAAATCTCAAACCACCATCGGACTCAACTGACCACATGGAGGGACAATCATCTAGATTATCGAGCACTAAGTCTTCCAATTTGCTCATCAAACGAGAATCCTATGTTGCTCCTCTAAAACCCTACTGATCAAAGAAGGTCGAACAGATAAACTACCCACATAAGCCATGTTTGCTCCCTGGACAAACTGAACATCACAAGAAGAAATAGTCTAAAGAGACTTCCACTCCTCTACCATGAGTGAAGCCATAATAGTGTGTTGTCGACTGAGAGCATCGGCTACTACGTTCCCCTTACCTGGGTGGTAAAGGATCTCAAAATCATAACTACTAATGAACTCCACCCACCTTTGTTGTCTCATATTCAGCTCCTTCTGCGAAAACAAATACTTGAGACTCTTGTGATCTGTGAACAACTCAAAATGTTCCCCATAAAGGTAGTGTCGCCACATCTTCAAAGCAAACACAACTGCCTCTAATTCCAAGTCATGGGTAGGATATCGCCTCTCATGAGGCTTCAATTGTCGTGAGGCGTATGACACAACTTTCTGATTCTGCATCAGTACACAACCCAGACCTGTGCCACTAGCATCAGTGAAGACCACCAACTTCCCACCTTGCACTGGGATAGTCAGGATGGGCGCAGTGGTTAATCGGTGTTTCAACTCCTGAAAAGCCTTTTCACACTCATTGGTCCAAATAAACTGGACATTATTACGGGTCAACTTAGTCAACGGGGCAGCGATAAGAGAAAACTTCTCTATAAATCGTCTATAGTACCCAGCCAACCCCAAGAAGCTTCTCACTTCCGTTGCATTAGTAGGTTGTTTCCAATCTTTCACTGCTTTCACCTTATCAGGATCAATTGTTATACCCTGACTAGAAACAACATGCCCTAAGAATTTTACTTCTTTTTCCCAGAAATGGCACTTGCTAAATTTCACATATAATTTCTGATCTCTCAAGGTCTGCAACACTGTTCTTAGATGTTCTCTATGCTCTGCTTCACTACGAGAGTAAACCAAAATGTCATCAATAAAGATAATGACGAATTTGTCCAAGTATGGTCGAAAGATCCGGTTCATCAGATCCAAGAAAAAGGCTGGGGCATTTGTCAAACCAAAAGGCATGACTGGAAACTCATACAACCCATATCTCGTACGAAAAGCCGTGAGAGGAATACTATCTTCTTCTATACCCATCTGATGATATCCAATTCTTAGGTCAAACTGAGAAAACACCACCGCTCCCCTCAACTGATCAAGAAGATCATCAATTCGAGGCAATGGGTACTTGTTTTTTATAGTCTTTTTGTTCAGCTCCCTATAGTCAATACACATCCTCAAGGTACCATCCTTCTTCTAAACGAAAAGTGCGGGTGTTCCCCACGGAGAATTACTCGGACGTACGAACCTGGTTCATACACACCTCAAAAGGATTTCACATATATACATTAACATGAGCAAACATGTCAATAGGTATGGCCAAATCAAACAAAACACCAAGAAAAATTACCCTTTTTGCAACATCTCGTCCAACTGGACTTTCATCTCGTTCAACTCCTTCGGTGCCATCCGGTACACTGCCTTAGAGATAGGAGCGGTTCCAGGTATTAAATCGATTCGGAACTCAACTTCTCGCCTAGGCGGCAAGCCGGGAATTTCCTGAAAGACATCCTCATAATCTCTTAACACTTCTACATCCCGAATCTCTCTCTCGGACGTCCCCACCAAGTACAGAAAACTAGACATTACTGACTTTTCACGATTTCCACAAGTGTGAGAAACAGGGGGCATGCCTGGTGCATGAATGGAAACTATCTTCTTTGCACAATCTAGCGTGACTAGGTTCTTACGCAACCAATCCATTCCCAAAATCACATCAAAGCCCTCAAAGTCAAGCACAATCAAGTCGACAAGGAATACTTTGTCGAGGAATGAAATCTTAAAATTTCTACATAGTTCATTTAGTGTTGCTAAGCCTCCTAAAGGGGTGGTAACACATAATGGTATAACAAGTGGCAAAACTTTCGACATTAATCGATTAACCAAACGTCGAGATATGAAAGAGTATGATGCACCAATATCAAATAACACCTTCATATTAGAGATAGGAAAATCAAAAGTACCTTGAACGTTTTCCTGATCTGGTAAGGTAGCAAATACACGCCCTTGGGTGGGTTGACCTTGCCTATTCTGGGGCGCGTTCTTACCATTAGGGCAATCTCGCATTCGATGACCTGGTTGCCCACAAGTAAAACAGATCAGTGTGCGTCCCCCGATGCTGTTTGGGTAGTCTGATTCCACTGACCCTGATAACCTTGTCTCTGGTTACCCTGACTGACGATGGAATTGGTTTCCATTCTGCCTTTGATGCTGATTACCATCCTGTTTCTGGAAATGGTCATACCCCTGCCTCTGGAACTGATTTCCACCCTGACGGTGAAACTGGTTTCCTCCCTGCTGTTGGTTCTGGTACCCACCTTGAGGTTTCTGGTTCTGAAACTGTCGACCCCCTTGTCCCTGATCATAAGGACGGAAACGGCCACAGTCACCATGAAAATCACGCGACGCACCCTGATGACGAGTGTTTCCTGACACCTCGCCCAACTTCTGCTTGCCTTTCTCTCTACTCTCATGATACATCTTGTTCTGTTCCTCGTACTTCAATGCTAAATCCAAAACTCTGTAGAAACTCTCCCTGTCAGCGGTGAGAAGAGCCCTTGACAGTTAGTGATGCAAACCCCCAATAAATTTGGCATTTTTCTTTTCTGGAGTGTCTACCAAATACGGAGCATAACGGGACAACTCATTAAACTTCGTAACATACTGCTCCACAGTCATATTCCCAGTCTGCTTCAACATATTAAACTCCGCAGCCATTGCGCCTTAACTGCATTAGGCACAAATATATTCTCAAACCTCTCCTTAAAGTCATCCCATGTCATAACCGCAACATCAACGGAGGGTAGTAAAGCCTCCCACCAGTAACTAGCAGCACCATCCAGGTGATGTGCAGCTAACTCTTGTTTTTGAACTTCAGTCAGTTGCATCCTCTTGAAAACGGTCTCACAGCTTTGAACCCAAACATCTGCATCTCTCGGATTTTCTCCGGTAAACCTTTTTCCACCCAATGTCCCAAACTCCTTAACCCTTCTAGCAAAATGGTCACCCTGATTGCTATTCTGTTGCAATCCTTGTAGCAACTGCATCATCATAGCCTGACTCAACTGAATAGTATTATCACCATGGCCATTTCCATTTTCATTGCCACCCTCATTTGGAACGACGTTCCCACTGCTTTCGCTTCCGTTCCCATTTGGATTCTGACGAGTATGCCTTCCGGTCATATCCTTCAATAAAAATGGAAATGATTAGACACTCTATAAGATCCACAAAACACTCTATAACTTACCAATAACCACATTCCGAGGATCCCCTAGACTCTCCCTAGCCTAGGGTAAACTGTGCTCTGATACCAAACTGTCACGCCCCGATTTTCGAAGAAAATGAAAATCCCAAAATCCACGTAGGATTATCCGTTTTCCCGAGAGTCGAGACATGAATTTTCATTCACGAAAAATAACAGTTGGCATCCACGAGAAATAATCAATTGCACAATTTACCAAATAGAGGGAAAATAAAACAACTGATCTGAAAGACTATCAAAAGGAAGAAAATTTTCCTCGTTCGAGAATCTCTTCCCTTCTTCCACTCCTTCCTGAAGATCAATAAGACCAATTCAGTCACGTTTTCATGTCCAATAGAACACTTTTTATTTTTCTATTACTCTCAAAAGGACAAGATTCTTATTTTTACCAAATATATGCAGATCCAATCATGGTCTTAATCTTATAATCTTCTAATAAGAACAAGAGATCTTCCTCAATCAATCATTTTGCCCCTCATTCTTCGAGAATCAGAATAATCCCTTTCGAGTTTGAATTTGTTCATTTGGAATTTGGGTTCTTTTCTTCTACTTATTTCTTTTTTCTCTATTTTCTTTCCTTCTTTTTTTTTTATTCCCTTCCATAGGCACATCGTTTAAATCTATAGAGAATCTTTTCTTCTGTATGAATATGAATCAATATTATTACATTCCAATTCCTTCTTGATATCTACCCCAATAAATACTCGGTTGAGAAAACCGAAAACCAAAACCATCACATATTCGGGTGGATACAAATTTAACCATATCCTCCTGGCCAATACCCAATTATATGTATATTAATAAATAATATTTTTTATTTTTATAAACCCCCTTATTTTCTTTCTCTCTTATTCTTTCTCCAGGTAAGTTCCAAAACTACTTCTTTTCCTTAGTCAACTTTATAGGAGACCAAGGATAATGAAGTACAGGCAAACTGCTCTTCTAAAGGTGAGGGAGGTTGCTCGGAAAAATTTGGTTCCGAGCAAGTCTCTTTAGTGGGAAACCGAGGAACCAATTTATTGCAATTGGCCATCTGAGAAGAAAATCCAGGAGTTCTTCAAAATTCCAGATGATATAAAGTTAGGTTACTCGATGAAGTTCATGTACCAGTTTCGGGAGGCACCATTTTCGAGTTTCAAACATTGTGTGACCTTGGGGCAGTTGCATTCAGGGTTGAGTTTTCCCATGTCTCGGGCTGAGCGTGGTAATCCTGAATTATTATGGGATTGTTCAGTGCCAAGAGAACATGAACTTTTGGAGACACCTTCAAGCATTCAATAGGATCTTCGAAACGTTGGGCATTGAGATGACATTGGATCACGTTCTGTCCCAATACCTCGTTAGGAAGAAGTTTGGTTTGAGGACGTGCAACCTAGATACTAGGACTGCCTACCTCGAGTTTGTGTGGGGATTCTGTTACTGTGACAAAGATGGGTATAGGGTTTTTATCTCTGTCAATGGTCCATTGATTGCTGAGGATAGATTTCCCTTCAATAACCTTCTAGCGAACATGTCACGCCCCGATTTTCGAAGAAAACGAAAATCCCAAAATCCACGTAGGATTATCCGTTTTCCCGAGAGTCGGGACATGAATTTCATTCACGAAAAATAACAGTTGGCATCCACGAGAAATAATCAATTGCACAATTTACCAAATAGAGGGAAAATAAAACAACTGATCTGAAAGACCATCAAAAGGAAGAAAATTTTTAAAACTCGTAGAGCCAACGCTAACAAGTTCAACAATTTACGAATGTATCTCTCACAGAAAATAATAAATAACTCCGAGTTCAAATTACAAGAATTAAACTGACACCTACAAATAAAATGATCTAATCTTTCGAACACGCGCAACTCCCAGCAATGCTCGTCACGTATGGTACGAAATGCTCTAAGCCCACCCGAGATTACTATATCCTGAAAATAAACTAGTCGGCTACATTCCTGAAGGAATGTACCCAAGAAGCCAAAGCCCACTTGGGTCAGCAATAAAGCTGGTGTGAAATCTCTTTATTCCCCAAAAATCAATAAAGGAAATTACAGGATATGACAAAAAATAGTACGATAAATAAATCAAAACACACAGGTAGTTCCTCCACGAGGCATTCATATCTTAATTCTAATAAGTAAATATGCACTTACTTGTACCTACTAGATGGAAGTTGACTATGGCAAGTCTAACCTGCATAAATATTAGTGGACTTGCCATCCTGCATGAAAAAGGATTAGAAACAATATAAACGTAGTTTATTCATTTTTATTTGAATTTGGTTCATCTTTTTAACGGAATGATCACTACGATACCACATTCGCACCACCTCCGTGCCGAACATACATGCCCGTATGCCTCTCTCATATAAAGGAGGACTACTCCGTCATCCATGCCTAAGTGGGGACATCACATACAAACATGCATCGCGGATACTCCTAACTATATGAGTACCAAAAGCCACCCTTGGGCTATCAATGCGCATAACTTACGTCACATTTTTTACGGATAAATATCAAAGCCTATTTTAGGCATAACAATTCACCTCATTTTTGCAAGACTAACCCGAAGGTTATTTTAGTTTCTCTAGTAAGAAATGAGTGCCCCAACTCCGCAAGACGACCCACTGGTCATTTAGTTTCTCTAGTAGGAGTGGGAAAATAATAAACAAAAGAGGTGTGGTAGTTCTAAGTGATGTAATTCCAGGTGGTTTATATTTTTAGAAATCCAAGGTTACCAATATCATTTATTTTTTATATTTAAATTTTCTCACAATGACACTTTGTCATTCATAAGTTAATTCACAATCGAATCCACCCACATTTTTGGGGAAAACATAGCATATTCATTAATCATGCTCTATAACAACATGGTAATCAAGTCACTCCTTGATTCAAATATCCAAATCCTTCATAAGGCATAACCAAGTCAATATGCATAATAATACAAATTTCCAAATAAGTTCAAATCAAAATATTTATACATGCAGAATATCACCATCGCAATTAAATCCATTGCCAATCAAAATAACACTATTGTGAATTAAAATGACACCATGGCAACTACATACATGCAATTCTGTCATGAGACCCAGTGAATTTAATTATGCAAGAACTCTGATTGCCTAAATTCTAATTGCAAATAACACCATAAGTGATACTTTGAAAATAACACCATAAGTGGGACCCTCTGTAGGAACTCTAATTGCCTGAATTCCAATTTGCAAATACCTTGTAAATAACACCATAAGTAATACCATAAGTGGGACCTAGATAAACTCGCAGAGCAACACGTTGATGTCACTTTCTTTTTGAAAGAGAAATCCAAGTTTGAGCTACATCCCCATAGACCACTCATGACTCAACTACCCAAAGACATGGTCACCTAGGGACCCTCACAGACTACACTATAAAAATGTTGTCAGATGGGATTGAATTCTTTGCCACATGGTGCATTTTTGTACTCACAGTTGGACCTAACCATTACTTATTTTGAGAAAATGTTTGACCCTTGAAGGAAATTGAACTCAGATCTAAAGGAGCTTCTCTTCGCTGCACTTCTCAATTTTTTTTCTTTACTTGTCAAATCCCACCGTGTCAAATCTCAGATGTTAAATCCCAAAATGTTAAAATAAACCTCACAATGGTTAATAAACAGGTAAAATAAATATCAGCATTTCAAAAGTAACAATAAAAACAGAACAACAAAAAGGAAACAGAAAAAGAAACTCACAACCCTCGTGTCACATCATTCACACATCTTTATCAACTTTATGCAAACAAATCAAAAAGACAAAAAGATACAATCCACAGTAAAAGGTTAAGGAACGAAGAGACTCACCGTTTTCCTTTTGCTTTTCTCCCTCTTTCTTTCTCCCTTCTTGCTCCCTCTTTTTTTTTTTGTTTAAGCGGCGAGAGAAAAAAAGAAAACCTAAACCCCAATTTATTCCTACTAAAGACAAAATCCTTTCCTGTTAGGGTTTTGCTCAAGGTTAGTGACACTCCCTTACTACTTGTCGTCACCTCAAATTTAATAAAATCAAAACTAAATAAAATAAATAATTAATTAATAAATTAATTAAAAATTATTATGTGTTAAAGTAGGGTCGTTACAGAACATGGTCCGACTCCAAAGCGAGTGTTTTAGCACAATTATTAGGCTCTTTGTCCGTCAGCGTCTAACTTTCTGATTCTTTTACAAACAAGTTGAAAATACTGGAGGAGTACAAGGATTGATTCCCATTGTTCGTTTGCATGTTAGTTGGTCTTTCGGACGAGTTCTACAAGCGGATTATGGGGGTAACATCTTTTGGGAAGCTAACCCGTTAGTGCATCCCGAGCAGGGAGGATATGCAGTGAGAGCTTGCGAAGCTTGAGGTAAAGGATTTTATTGAAATACACATAACAACTTATAAGGAGGTTCTAGCCCGACCCCACTTCCTTGTCATCAAGAACCAACTTAAGTTATGGAGTGTCGACCCCGAGCTAAGGGAAGTTCACCAGACCAATCAACGAAAGGAGTCAAGTGTTTATCCCGCTAAGAAGAAAAGGGAGGGAAAAAGCTTGAGGCTATCCTTAGGTTGAGGTCAAGGAATTAGGCAGGCCCCAGTGGTCAAAAGGCTCTGAGTTTGCGATAAAGTTAGAAAAATGTTTAGCTTCTTGATAAGCACCCAAAACATTGACTTTACACCCCATTTAGCTTTTTATGTCTCTGCTTGTGCTTAAAATTAATTAAATGCCTCTATTTATCTCGAAAATTGATTATTATCATACTTTATGCAGAAAATCGAGAAAATGCGCAAAATTTGAAAATTTTCCACCATAAATTTGCACGACGATAAGCAATTGGAGAAATTATGAAATTCGAGGCATGTTAATGGCACATGTAGAACAAGAGTTTCATTTCAAGACCATAATATGGAAGTCAAGGTTTGATTATAATTTGTGGTAATTTATGATGGAGATATGTAGCAAGTTTCAAGATAAGAACTTCAAGTGTGGAGCGTGCAATCATCAAAACAAATAAAGCATCAACTCAAAGTATATTCCAAGTCAAATAAAACATAAAATCAAAGTATATTCCATTGTCTTTAGTTTTGTCTCACAATGCACACATATATGTATTTACCTCCAATTACTCTTGATGTATCTATCCCTAATTATGACTCTCTTTATCTTATATAATGTTATTTAGAGCATAATCACGGGGATTGTGAGATTTTTCCATTTTGAGCCTTGGAGGAATACATTATAAATAGGTCCTCAAACTCTTGGAGAATGACATCTCATACATCTTTCATTTCTTAGCAAAACTTAAGTTAGTTCTTGTCTTACATTAAATTGATGAAGCTTTAATTCAAGTCAAGGTTATTACGTGTAAGTTTTTAGTTTTAAATGCAATAAAAGTTGGGTTTTTTTTAAAAAAAATTCATTGTCTTTATTTTATGCATTAATTTATTTTTCAATTTATTTAGTTTAGTTCTTCCCCTCCCTTCCTAGTTTTGCAAATTACTCTTAGAACAATTCGTCACAATGACAATGGTAGGCTAAACCTCTCATCTCAAGGAGAAGAGATAAACCCTATTTGAGTGATGTAGAGATTTTTTTAGCACAAAAGATAAAAAAAAAAAAATATAACACTTCTATAATTCATATTAATCTTAGATTCAATCAATGAATCAAAGTTGTCAAATTGAAAGATGGACAACAAAATATTATGCTAAATGAAGAAAAGGACTTGAAAACAAGAATTACATTTGTTTTTCACAGTTATTCAATTATTCGTAAATTATAACCATTTATTGAAAACTGCCATCGAAAGTGGGGTGGATTAATGATGGTGAAGGAGTTTCTTGCATCTTTTGAAAGAAGTAAGTTAAATTCTATCGTAGATTTTTTTTAGCATTAGTCTTGAATTAAAAATTAAAGAAAATTTATGCAAGTATTCCAAAAAAAATATTAAAATGTGAAAAAAATTAATTTATACAAAGCTAAGAGTTGGATTCTCCAATCCTTGAGACATTTCTTTCATTTGGTTACAGTTGTTGAGTAATTTTCAATCAAAGTTTTGTTTACAAAAATCATCTCCCTTTTTCCAAATCTTAGTTTTACCATTTCCCTTTTTTTCACCATTATTTACTTTATTTGGTCTTCTAAAGTTTTTTTTTGAAAATTTGAGTTTGATTTCTTTTTAACTTGATGAGTAGGACGATAATCCCTATGAACCACTTTACTTGTATTCTCTTTTGAATCTTGCAGGTGATTTGATAAGAAGAAAACAAAAACAAGCTAAAAAAATGTTTATTGCTTGGAGTTTCAGGCGATAAGAATTTTGAGCTAAATAAAATGACGTCGTTGCCTATCATAAAGTGATGAATGGAAAACTTAAGATATTAAAAGCACCAAAAAAACCAATCCCCCCTCGTCATCCCTCTTCTTCCCTCCCCTATATATATTTTGATTTTGTTAGAGTGACCACTTCTACATTTTATTAATTTTAATGTCTCAAAAAGTCAAGTGCAATCTCTACATTTTATTAATTTTAGGTTTTTTCTTCTTTTTCCCTGCAGGCTATTGCTGCTGGTTGGCTCATTCTCACTTGGTTCCTGTTCAAACCCTCCCTCGAACCTTTGGTAGATTGGATCTCCACCACTTGTTCATCTCCTCCTTTAAATGAAATGAATTATCGAATCATTGTCCAAAGAGAGGGAGGTGTCGAAGATGAGAAATTACATCGTCAGATTCTTCAATTTCAACAAAGCGCAAAATCATAGGACGTATCTCGAACAAAACCTCCCACATGGATGGAGAATGATTGAGAAGAGGAACCAAACAACTGCGTTTCCAACAGACTTTCATTTCAAGAGTTTTTCACATGTTGAGATTGAAGAGAGTTTCTCACATGCTTCAAGAGTTTGTGAAGAAGAGAAAAGTCTTCTTTGTTGCTCGAAAGGCTCACATACAACGGATGAACGCACACGCATACATTACAACCTCATCTCATCATCGCGACTGTTAAGATTTTGGTTAGTTACATACCATGGTGGTAGTGGTGGTGGTGGTGGTGATGATGGTATGTTGTGTTGGAATATAAGAATTCAATTTATATGCCAGTAGGATCAAAAGTTACACTATTGTACAAAGTCCTTTCTTGGTTTTGATGATGATGGTATGTTGGTTTTGTACACTATTGTACAAAGTCCTTTGTTGCTCCCTCCCTTACACCAAGACCACGCGCTAACACCAATAAAGGTGACCAGAGCACTATTAAATGACACCCAATCACCAGCCAAAAACCATAATGAAATCCCCAAACCAGGTTCAACAAAACAGAGAACTAACCTCTTTAAATACGCAGCTCAACATCAAATGCATCAGCTAGGTTCATGTGCACCTCTGCCTTCTTGCAACCGCGCCAACCAAACAGAAGAACCAAACTTACCAGCAAAAACAACATGCTCTGTTCTATTTTATAAAAATAGGCAGGGAATTCTGCTAGCTAAACATAGCATATGAACCAGCTCATTGGAAATAAAGATAGGTTGTTCTGGTACGATCGAAACTGACCATCCCCTTAATTATGGCTGGCAGACAGGTCGAGTCATTGTCTTTTGATTTTCTTTCCCTCTGCGCCCTGCCCGCTAGTGAATCTGCAATCACTTTCCTCTCCCTGAACACATATTTGGAACAAACATCTCTACATTCTTTAAGTCTATAATTTCCTCCCACACATTTTCAAAGAACAATGGAATATTAAATTCATCATAAAACCAACCCTTGACCAATGTCGAATTCGTTTGAACCATAATCTTCGGTCAACCCAGTCTGATACATAATCGCAGTCTTTCTAACAATGACAAAACTTATGCCTTACTATCAGTCCCTTCACTAAAAGAAAGTTGTTGCACCGCCAAACATGTTCCCAATTCATCTCTAATGATTACTCCATCAGCCGCAAAGTTATTTTCGACGATCCATCCACAATTAGAGCCACAAAACCAGCTGAAGGGAAGGACCAGTAAACAATCCTATTAACTCTAGACAACAAAGGCTCCACATGAAAACCAAGAGCTAAAATCACTACACTGTTTGAACTACCCTGCTTTGGGACAAAAATTGAATTTGCAGTCTTCAACCATTTACGAACAACCATGATCTCCCCAAAACATTTGGTTTATGTCCTCAAATGCGCTTTTACAACATAGTTTCCAGATTTACCAAAGCACAAAAATTGGGGTTAACAGAAACAAAATTCTAGATTGGGAGATACCATTTGCACGACAAAACCAAATCGAGAGAACCATCGAAATTTTCGCTGGTCTCCTAACATGAATGTTAAAAATCCCTTCAAAATGCTACCAAACTTTCGATGCCAGACTACCATCAATAAACAAATATTTAAAGACTCAATCTTCGGCTCTGGACAACATATACATCCAGATGCCAAGCTAATGCCGCACTGAAGAAGCTCCTCATCAACTAGGATTCCTCTATACAACAATTTCCAAATAAACATTGAAAATTTAGAAGGAACTAACGGCTGCCAAATTGTCACGACCCAATCCACATGGTACGATATTATCGCTTTGAGCTTTAACCACCCCCATGGCTTTAAAACGCGTCGTACCAAGAGGATCCAACCTCGCACATATATAACACATCTTCTTCCCTCACCCAGAGATGTGGGACTATAACACCAAGGTATCTTGCCAGCCTCTGAGTCCACCCACACATGGTAGTCTGCCAGCTTTTGAGCCTGCCCACACATGGTAGCCTGTCTGCCTCAGAGCCCGCCCACATAAGGCTATTACTATAAATATGGCACTATGAGGCTATGTATTGTTTGCCGACAACTTAATAGGGTGACTGTTAGAAACAAGTATCCATTGCCTCATATTGATGATGTATTTGATCAGTTACAAGGGGCCAGAGTATTCTCAAATATTGATCTTCGATCTGGATACCATCAGTTGAAAATTAAAGATAGTGATATTGTTAATACTATTTTTTGTACGAGATATGAACATTATGAGTTTTTGGTAATGCCTTTTGGTCTGACCAATGCTCCCACAACTTTCATGGACTTGATGAATTGAGTATTTCAGGCTTATCTTGATTTCTTTGTGATAGTTTTCATCGATGATTTTTTAATCTATTCACAAGGTGAAGAACAACATAAGGAACATTTGTACACTATATTGCAGACTTTGAGGAAGGAGCAATGATATGGTAAGCTAAGTAAGTATGAATTTTAGCTAAATAGAGTTGTATTTTTTGGGACATGTAATTTCAGGAGATGGCATTTTTATTGATCTTAAGACGATTAAAGCTGTTATGAACTGAGAGGCCAACTAATGTTACTGAAATTCGAAACAAGCTTCTTGGGTCTAGCCGGGTATTATCGTCATTTTTTCCAAGGTTTTTTTTCTACCTTGTAAATAAATTAAAATATCATTAATGAAACTATTACAAAGGAATTAAGATAACCTTGAAATACTCGATTCATCAAGTCCATGAAAGCTGAGGGAGCATTGGTCAAACCAAAAGGCATTATCAAAGGATGTGCTATATATGTGCGAGGTTGGATCCCCTTGGTACGACACGTTTTAAAGTCGTAAGGGTGGTAAGGCCCAAAGCGGACAATATCGTACAATGTGGATCGAGTTGTACACAAATCTTCTTGAATAAATGAAATTCCACACATTTGACTCTGAGCACCTCGTAAGCAAATCTAGATGAAACACAAGCCACCTGCATTAGGCGGCCAGATACATGAATCTGGGCCAACTCCCCTAAACCTGTTCTCAAACAATTTTGATGCCATACCACAAAGAGACGAATTAATCAAATCAAACCCACCTCGCTGCACTTCCTCAATAGTTGGCCAAGTGCTCATTCCACCACTTTCATCGTTCTAGCAAATACAACGAAAGTGTTCCAGTTTTCCTCAAATAAGCATGTATTCCCTCTACCAATCCGCCAAACCGAATAAGCCAGCAAAATATTTTTGACATTCATCAACTCTTTCATAAATGGCGACGCCCCGCTTTTCTCTAACTGTCTTCTTAAAAGGACACCCTACTTCTTTCTCATAAACACTTACCACAACGATTGAGAGTTTACCGTGTTCCACAATGCCTTCAACCTAAAGGTCTTAATAACCAACAAGAAGTCTCGTACTCCCAATCCTCATTTTCTAACTGAGATGCTAATTTTATCCCAATCAATCCATTTCTTTCTAAGCCCGCCTTCACAGTCAACACAAAAGACTCAACTAGTAATTTCTATATTTTGGACATAATCTTTTTTAGGCACATGCATCAGACTCAAGATATAGACCGGATTGGAACCCAAAACATTCTTAATCAAAACCAAACTGCCTTCTGGTGAGATCAGCTTCGCCTTCCACCCATCCATTCACTTTTGCACCTTCTGAACCAGTTTTTCAAAATAAGCAATTCTGCACCGGCCCTGATAAACTGGTCCCCCCGAGATATTTCATCGATGAAGTTTTGAAATTGAACCCCGTATATGTTTTAATTGCCACCATCCGTTCAGCAGCCACTTCCTCATCCAACATGAAAGAGCTTTTATTAGCATTAATTTTATTACCCGAGGCATAACAACACTTCTCTAGATATTTTATGCAAACTAGCAGAGAAGTTTTCCTTCCATTCAAAACATCAAAGTATGATCCGCATAAAAGAGGTAAGTGATAGGTTTACAAGCTCTGGACGTGTAATAATATCCAATCTCCCATCTCTAAAAGGCCCTAGTCAGTCCCCTATTAAGGACCTCAGAGGCAATAATAAACAATAACGAGGAGAGAGGATCCCTCTACTTCAATCCTTTGGATGACTTAAAATAACCATTATATGCACCTTGCAAAAGAACAGAAAATTCGCAATTACAAATAACATGATAAACGGTGTTGCTGAATCCTATTATTTTGAGTACTGAAAGCAAAAATCCACATTCTAAATGATCATAGGCTTTCTCCATGTCAATCTTGAGCACAACATTACCCCCCCCCCCCCCCCCCCCCCCCCCCAAATATTTCCTCCCTACATCCTTGACAAGTTCATGCGCCAAGCCTATATTATATTTGATAGATCTCCTTTTAACAAAAATACCTTGATCCTGAGAAACCATCTTTGGGAGCAGCAATGCTAGTCTATTGCAAAAAAAGTTTGCTTAAGATTTTATAAATGACATTACACAAACTAATATGCCTAAAGTCCGAGAAAGAACCCCGATCGTCCACTTTTGAGATAAACGCAATTAAATTGGCTGAAAAGGCCGCTGGGAGCTCTTCACCATTAAAAAATTGCACTGTCGCTTCCCAAATATCAATAACATCTGTCTCCCAGCATGACTAAATAAACCAAAGGTGAATTCGTCTGGTTTCGGAGCACTATTTTTTGGGATGTCAAAAGTCGCCAATCTCACCTCTTCAAGGATGGCCGAGCTGTTAAAATATTACAATATGAAGAAAAGATGACATACAAGATATAGTCAAGAAGCTCACTACCTACAACCTAATTCCCCTATTAAGTTAGCAAATTCTGAAAGAGCAAATTGGCTTCATGCAAGATCTCCCCTGAATCAGAAATTTCACACCACAAGGTAGTTTAATTTTACCCATCACCCTCCGATTTTGTTTAGACTTGACAGTCGCAAAAAAAAAACTTCGTATATGCATATCCTTGGGTTCTTTTTCCTCTGATTTTTGCAACCAATACAATTCCTCCTGTTTCAGTGCTAGTCTGTACTTTGCTTGACATCGGTTAAGATTATACACTGTATTAACATCCTAGTGTGCATTAACATTCATCCCATTACCTCCATTTTCATTCCAACCAGAGAGTAAGATAGATTCCCACTGTTGTATTTCATTTTCTAGAGCCCGAATTCTATTAAAAATATACCCGAAAACTTCTCTATTCCAACTAATTAGTTATTTGCGAAGGACTTTAAGCTTAATGTCTAGCTTATCTAAAGCTCTCATACTTCCCCATTCTAGATTCCAAACTAACTCCAATAAACCAGTAAAGCAAGGATGACTAGTCCACATATTTAAATATCTAAATGGCGACGTACCTGATCTTGCCAAGACAAGCAAGGACGCCATCATGGGGGCATGATCGGAGAAAGTACAGTTAAGATTTTTAACCTTCGTGATAGGCATCTGCACTACCCACTCTGCACTGACAACAATCCTATCCAACCTGGCCCAAATACGTTATCTACCACTTCTATTATTACACCAAGTGAGCCAAGGGCCAGTGAAACCACAATCCTGCAAACCACAATTCACAATATCATCCGAAAACTCAGATATACTAGTCAAAGAGGGCAGAGACCCACCTACTTTTTCATGTTCACATGTGACTGTATTGAAATCCCCACCTATCAACTAGGGCGCATCACAAATCAAAGAATTTTTTTTCCATGTTTGACCAAAGTTCACATCTTTTCTCCAACGAACATTTAGCATACACAAATGAGATCACAAAAGATCGCGAATTAGTGTTATCCGTAACCCATGTATAATCTGATCTGACATCCCAAGCACTGAGAAAAAAAAATCATTATCCCAAAAATTCCATATTTTCCACCATCCCCTTCATTAGACATAAAACCTGACAGTCTAACCTTATTACCAACTTCCAAGTACATGCTAGCCTCAATCATCGGTTATGCAATCATTAAAATCCTGACATTCTGTTCAGTAGCCAATTTTTTTAATCTGCATTGAGTCTCCTTGTTCCCAACTCCCCAAGCATTCCAGAACATGACGTGGTCAATGATTACTCACCGTGGAAGAAGCAACTGTCATTCCCCCGGTGGCAAAGCCACTGTAACTCTCTTCTTGGGTTTTCCTCCATGTTCTCCTTCTGATTAGGTGCTCAGTTCAATATCTTTGATCAAAGTGGCCAACGGTCCTAATTTCATTTTTGACAAAGACTCCTAACTGTCAGTACTGCATATTCTAGAGTGTTGATATTAAATACCTTGTTCTTGTTCCTTCGCCCTTTTGGGAACGTATCAACCTCTTCCATCAGATCTACCCTCCCGGGTTGAACCCCATCGACATCTGGGGAAGATGAGACTTCCCTTGACCATCCTCCTTTTCAGTGACATCCTGCACATGCGATCTCACAAACGACTCCAATGGGGATTCACCACCTTCTGTATAATAAAGTTTCCTTCTTCATGTGCCAACTGAGCAACTCCCACATTGTCTGTAGATCTGTCTTGACTCACAACTTCCTGTTTCACCACTCTTATGGCCTTGTCAATACCAGTTAAAGAATAGCCAAGTTCTAAACAATCCTCACTGAACTTGTTAAAAATCTATACTGATGTACTATTCTCAAAAGATGAATCTTTCTAAACTACTGGACTCAAATATTCCTTCCCACATACCTTGTTTACACCTTCAGATTTAGCTATAGGAGCAAAAACTAAGATCACATTGTCATCCCCTACGTAAGCCAATGTGTGGAAAGAATTAGACACAAAATTAGTGTTATTACTCATGTTGATTAATGGTAGTTTATTCACATCCTCTACCCCTTTTGACTGGCTGGGAATTTCTTGTCCCTTTGCATTTTTTGCACCACTAATCCACGCAGTTTTCACTATAACAATCGACTCCTTAATCACCTGTCCATTTCCTTTTTCAACCCCCTCGGAGCTAGCTTTCGCAATGGGTCAATATACTTGCTTTGTGCCTTGATCACCCTTTTTTAATTCAAGCCAGCCTGTTCTACTAACTTTTGGGACTCCTTGGCAACGACCTTACCTTTCCCCTCCGCCATATTATTTTTCTTGTTCAAACCAAGCTTCCTTCTGCAAACCGAGACATCATGACCAATTAAGGAACACACCTCATGGTATTTAAAACCCGAAAAGATTAGTCGTTGCCAAAATCCTTTATTCCCCGATCTATCTATCCAAACTCTTGTTGGAAGGGGGTCCAAAAAATCCATCTCTACACACATTTAAGCAACCGTTCGCCTCGACAAACACCTAGTGCTATCATCAATCTGCAAAAATTCTCCAAAAGAATTCCCAATGGCTTTCAAGAGCGGTTGGTAAAAAGTTGGAGTGGGAGATCTGGAAGTTCGACCCACAATGGTACAACAACCGGATTTGTGCACAAACTGAACTCTGCATACTAACAAAAAGCTTTGAAACACACTCTGCGAATCATGAAAGAGACTCGTGACAAGATCTTTTCCGCCTCCTCTTTCGATTGCAAACTCACCGAAAAATGTCTGGGATCCAATAAACCTATTGAAAAGTCACCCGTAATCCCCCATGACCTATGAATAGAGTCTCGAAATCGCTTCAAGTGTAGGTTTGTAGCTTGAAAACTTAAGAACTATCACATGCTTCTCCATGAACTCTTCCCCATTATTTTCATCAAGATCCGTCAAGGCAATGGCTGGTGAGCCTTCCTTCCTAAAATTTGTAACTTCAACATGATTCTCTTCCGACTTCGTCACGTGGATGCTGCCAAGAACTTGTGCAAAGGTACAGGGCGGCTGAGGCACCAAGCCGCCAACCCCCACGCTCCCTCCACCATGAGCAGCCTGGAGGAGTTGCCATGGGAGAGCCGAGAAATTTCTAGCAACAACGATCCAGACCCAAGGAGGATCAGATTCTATGCCCCATACTCGTTGAGATACGCTGAATAGAATTTTTTTTTACCAAAAAGCCCAAATCCACTTGGAGAGTGGTGGTGTTAGGGAGTATAGAAGTTGGGGAGGGAGAAGTTAAAGAAAAGTATTTTCCTTTTAGGGGTTGTTTCACTACAAAAAAAAAGACAATTCAGCAACGGCTAAAAACCATTGCTAATTGTCAAAAAATCGTTGCTCAACAACCGTCGCAATACCGTGGCTATTTTAATCGTCGCTATTTGAATCAGCAACGGTAAACTATCCCGTAGCTAATTCGCAACGGCTAAAAACTGCCGCTAACTCGAAAAATTCCGTTGCTAAAGCTGTTGAAAATTTCGGCTAAAACTGTCGCAAATTGAAAAATAGCGACGATTTTTTGCCGTGGCTATTTAGCGATGGTTTTTTGCCGTCGCTAAATTCCAAATCTAATTGACAAAACAGCCACGGTATTTGCCGTGGCTATTTAGGGACAGCTTTGCTACATCATATTGACAAATGAAATTTACAAATTACAAATTACAAATGATAATTCATTTTTTATAATGAAATTAGCTATTAATGATTGTCCATTCTGAATTTAATTGATCAAAAACATGACAGGAGACTTAATTGATCAAAATTATAACAAAAATTACACAGAATCTCTAGAATATCATACAAAAATTAAAATTTTTTTACAAAGAATCCATACAAAAATGAAATAAAACCACCAAAAAAAAAAATTCGATCTATAGAATATCTGAGATTTCAGATCTCAGAGATCTCAGATCTGCGATTTCAGATCTCTGAGATCTCTTGCAGCTAGGGAGGCGGCGGAGGAAGGGAGGGGAGAGGGAGGCGGCCGGGATCGGTGTCAAGGGAGGCGGCAGACTTCTCCTCTGTGGGTTTCTTCTCTGAGGGTTGAGAGAAAATTTTTGGTTGAGAGAAATTTTTTGTTTAAGTTTGTTGGTAGAGAAAATTTAAATTTATATAGAGAGAGGTAATTGAAGGGGATTGGTTGTGTTAGTTTCATGCGGATCGATGACGTGGTTTGGTTTAGTGCGTTGGATTGAGCTAAAGTTTTTGGGTGTTATTGACGGTTGAGATGAGGTTTCACGCGGATCGGTGACGTGGTTTTTTTTTCAAAAAAAATATTAGCGACGAATTTTTGCCGTCGCTAATATAAAAATAATGTTAATTTAAAAAAAAAATCGCGACGGTTTTTTGTCGTCGCTAATATAAAAATAAGTTTGTGACTAAACTGAAACGGGTCAAGGGCGCTCTTATAGAGTGGAGGCGGGCACAATTCAATACTGCCGCCTCATGTGTATTGACTGCTAAGCAGAGTATGGAGAACTTGCACTCCCAACTGCAGGTTAACCCGCTGGATCAATCAATAGCTAACCAAGAAAGGGATGCAATGCGAAGATATGCCCATGCTATAAGAAATGATGAATCAGAAGTAATGCAGAAGTCGAGATCAAAACATATGAAGGAAGGCGATGAGAATGTTGCTTACTTTCATAACTATCTGCATGAAAGGAGATCCAAAAATAAAATTCTCTGCATTTATAATGAAGCTGATGAAAAATTGGAGGATATTGGGCAAATCAAAGAGGAATGTGTGCGATACTTCGACGGTTTATTTGGATCCACACAGGGGGACTACGATCCTTCCATCATTGAAAACTTGACAGTGAATAGGGTGATCACGAATGAGGAAGGCAATGAACTCATAAAGCAATTCACTAGAGATGAAATCATCGAAGCAGTGGCATCTATTGAGTCCAGCAAGGCGCCAGGTCCTGATGGGTTTTCTTCAATGTTCTTCAAGTCAGCATGGAAGATTGTAGGTGATGACTTCGTGAAAGCCATTCATAACTTCTTCAGGAGTGGACAGCTATTAGGCGAGGTAAATGCAACCTGCGTTACTTTAATCCCTAAAGTTACTAATGCTTCCTATTTACGTGATTTCAGACTTATCTCGTGCTGCAACGTGTTATACAAAAGCATCACCAAACTTATGATGAACAGAATGAAAACAGTGATCCAGAAACTTGTAAGTATGAACCAGTCAGCTTTCATCAAGGGGCGGTATATACATGACAATATCATGCTTGCGCACGAACTAGTGCGAAACTACCACAGGGACTAAGGGCCACCAAGATGTGCAGTGCAGATAGATTTACGCAAAGCATATGACACAATCCGTTGGGAATCTATCACCCATATCATGCACAAGATGCAGTTTCCTGAATGTTTTATCAGCTGGGTGCACACTTGCATCTCTACTGCGAGATTCTCCATTGCGGTTAATGGCTTACCGAAAGGTTTTATCAAAGCAAAAAGAGGTGTCAGACAGGGCTGTCCAATGTCGTCCTACCTGTTTGTGCTAATAATGGAGATACTCCATCTATTACTAAAGCAAAAGGTTGACGAAGGACTATACAAACTCCACTATCGATGCAAAGACCCTATCATAACACACCTTCGCTTCGCCGATGATCTTATGGCTTTCTTCCACGGTGATCAACAATCGGCCACTACACTAGTAAGTGTACTATCTAGTTTCAAAGAATGTACATGACTAGAGATTAATTTTGCAAAGAGTAACCTTTATGCAACGGGCGTCCCCCATGGGGAACTTCAACGCATGACTAGCACGCTCAGGTTCAACCAGAGGACATTGCCAGTTAGATATCTTGGGTTGCCTTTGGTCACGACAAGACTATCTTATAATGATTGCCTACCGCTGATTGAAAAGGCACGCAAGCGGATCAACTCATGGAAGAACAAGACTCTGTCTTACGCGGGTCGTGCTACATTGATTAAAGCAGTACTAAACAGTCTGCATATCTACTGGTCATCATGTTACATTCTTCCTAAAGAAACAATCAATGAATTGAATGCCATCATGTGTAACTTCCTGTGGTCAGCATCAGATTCATATGTTAAGTCCCCAATGGTAAGCTGGAAGCGGGTTTGTAAACCGTATAATGAAGGGGGATTGGGTGTGCGGTGTATTGAAACAACAAATAACGCAGCAATGATGAGACACATATGGAGCATCACCACCAACAAAGAGAACTTGTGGGTACAGTGGGTGCGCAGGAACCTGGTCAAGGATCGTGACTTTTGGCTTATGGAAACTCCAAGTGACTGTTCTTGGAGCTGGAGGCGCATTCTTGGTATTCGTGACATGGCCAGCAAGCTCCTTATGCATGCTATAGGTGATGGCGAGGGCACCTACCTTTGGAAGGACCCATGGCACCCAATGGGAATTCTCATGGACAGGTTTCCACAATATCTCCAATATAACTCATTCCTCCATAAGAATGCAAAGGTGAGTGCTTTAATAAGAGGATTGAAGTGGGACGCCCTGGCTCATGTTCAAGATGCAATAAGAGACATATATGATGATCTAGGTGCAGTGGAGTTGGATGCGGATACGCAAGATGAGATTGTATGGCTGAGCGGGCAAAATGGTGAGTACTCTAGCAGAGGAACCTACCATGCAATTCGAGAAAGAGGAGCACAACTGCCTTGGACTAGACTGGTCTGGTTCAGAGGACGAATACCTCGGCAGAGCTTCATTACTTAGCTCGCAATGAACAAAGCACTAAAAACACGAAAGAAATTAAAATGATGGAAGTAGATAGATTACTCCACCTGTTCTTTGTGCAATGCAGATTCAGAGAATGAGGAACATCTTTTCTATGAGTGTTGGTACTCTAGATTAGTGTGGGCCTACATACTACACTATATGGGGTATAACAGACAACCTCTGGAATGGGAACAAGAAATCGAATGGTGCATTCAACACTTTACAGGAAGCTCACCTAGCACCATGATAAAGAAATTGTGCTATAATGCTACAATCTATCACATCTGGCAGGAAAGGAACCGGAAAATCTTCCAGTCGAAACGCACAGTGGCTCTCGATTTAATTGCAAGGATTGTAGAGGATGTCAGATTGAGAATAACGATCCTGAACATGGAAATAGAAGACATTGATGCTAGTAGAAAATTGTGTGAGGTATGGAAACTGAATGTTACATATGTTCATAAGACGGTTACACAACATAGCTGGCCACGGCCAGAGCCACCTTGGTACATGATCAATTCGGATGGATCTCTTGCGGGGATGAGAGGAGGTTATGGAGCTCTCATCAGGAATTACAATGGTGAAGTCATTGTTGTAGCGGCGAGTTCCAGCGTGGCCAAAACAACCCTCTTGCATGAAGTTCAGGGTGTAGAATTGGGTGTTAAGTTAGCCAAGAATAAAGGCTTGAGGAGAATAATCCTATGCATGGATTCAGCTAATGCTCTCATGTATCTAACCACAAGCAAACCACCTCCTTGGGAGGCAAGACACACAGTAAGGAGAATCAAGAGATCACTGATCGAGTTCGACGGTTACAAAATAATGCATTCAGTTAGGGAAACCAATAGAGCAGCGGATATGCTCGCCAAATTAGTCTCGAATACGAAATTCTTAGAGTTAATACCAAGCTCGTTTGCCGAAGATCTCAAGAAAATAATCTATGAAGATGCTATAGGTAAACGATATAACAGATTGTAACATTCTTCGATTCCTTTTTAGTGGTCTGGGGAGCCCATTTATACCCCGCGCTAGGGGTGGGCATCCCATCCCGGGATCCCGTTTTCGTCCCGATCCCGTCCCGTCCCGATTTTTCCGGGTCTTAATGGGATTGAATAATTTCATCCCGATCCCGTCCCGTCCCGATCTAGAATGGGATGGGATGGGATGAAGATTTTCAATCCCGCCAATCCCGTCCCGTCCCGAACTAATTTATTAATATTAATTATTAGTATTTTTATTTAATTATTTCATGGTGTATGTTGTTACAGATTGTTATGGTGTATGTTGTTACTTCTGTTCATGGGGTGCACACTGGGGCCATTATTCACCCTGTCCATTATTCACATTATATATTTACATGGATGGTGCATCAATGAACAACTTTGAACTGGATTTTCATACGAAGATGCATGCTGGATAGTGTGCAAAACGTATAGAAAATAGCGAGAAAACTGCCTCAAATTCGTGAGTTTAGCATTGTACAGCATGAAAGATAACCCACATTTCCTGATACAAGTTGGGCCAATTTGTTTGGGTGTTGGAGTCTGCTCTAAACCCACCCAGTTCAATGACAGTTTCGCTCTATTGATTGCCTGTCCAATTCAGTCAAGTTAATCAATTGATTTTGTTTTGAATTTTTTCAATGAACACTGTTTGATTCGAATGCATGATTGCAACAACACAATTATGTGACTATTACACATAAAACTAGAATATTTTATTCCTTAATCATTTTATAAATCAATCAACTGTACTTTAAGCATTTTCAATAAAGATGCCGCATAAAATAAGAATGAAAAAACTTTGTAGCAATTTGATGTTCAGATTGAACCTAATTGCTTAACTATCAATTTGATCATACAATTCTCCAAATTAGCACGCTGATCCCGTCCCGTCCCGTCCCGAACCCGTTTGGGATGGGACGAGGTCGGGATGTAGTTTTTCCCATCCCGATCCCGTATGAACGGGATGGGATAGGGATGGGTATATCTCGTCCCATCCCGTCCCGTGCCCACCCCTACCCCACGCTTGCCTTTCAAAAAAAAAAAAACCAATTAGCGACGGTTTGTTGTCGTCGCTAATATAAAAATAATGTAAGCCTAGCGACGGTTTTTGCCGTAGCTAAATGTTTTTGTTTATAATTAAAAAAAAAATCAATTAGCGACGGTTTCGGGCCGTCGCTAATAAAAAAATCTTTGTAAACTTAGCGACGGCTCATTTACTGTGGCTAAATATATTTTTTGTATATATATTTTTTTTCAAAGAATCCATTAGCTACTGTATTCTACCGTAGCTAATGAATTTTATTTGTAATGCCATCGCTAAATGTTTATATATATATATATATATATATTTTTAAAATCCATTAGAATACCGTAGCTAATGAATTTTATTTGTAAAGCTTAGCGACGGCTAAGATACCGTCGCTAATACAAGAATTAGCGACAGTTTTAAGCCGTCGCAAAATATTTAGCGACAGATTTTTATAATTATTGGTTGAAACAGTATCAAAAGCATTAGCGACGGTTTTTTGCCGTCGCAAATCTTATAATTAGCGACGGTATCAAAAAACCATCCCTAGTTTCTGTAGCTATTAATGTTTTTTTTTTTGTGGTGTTTCTATTTTCAAGTCTATACAATTAAGTTAAAAAAGAATAGTATTCGAGCTTGAGCCATCCTATACATAACATAAAAAAAATTTTAAAAATAAAAAATTATAATAATAAAAAATCCTATACATAACATATTAAGTAGTAGAACTACCCTTACATTCAAACCCCATAACTATCCACATGCATTGAAATCTCCATTCATATACACTCCATTTGCAATCAAATCATCCCTAGTTGCTTCTTTCGAGCATGCACAACCCTTCCAAATCCCGCAACCACTCCACCTAAATAAGTGTCAAGCTCGCCCTTCTAAACTAAACCAATTGCACACTCCTGAATTAAAACCACAATCTGGGTCTGTTTGATTTCAAGATTAAAAACATGTATTCCAAACTTGACTATTGGGGTTACTTCAATTGGGTGCATGGCCTTGGCAGTGCCACAAAAGCAAGTTAATTCATAACAAATATATGTAGGCCTTCCAGTAGGTCTATTTAAGGTGCTCTTAATTAGTATATGTAATTATTATGAACATTAATTTCATAACAATATACATCACCTGCAAAACAACTGACGTAGGCTGTAGCAGTATAGTATTGTTGCCCCTTCCATCTCCATTCTATATGTACAGACTTCCTCAGCAGAGCATCATATTTCCTAGTGTGAAAACAGGGAGCTCAGTTTATGGTTAAGCATGCAGTTCAATATTAAATTCAGTTATATTCTTCAATCAAATTCCTTGATGCTGATATTTATATTCCTACATTCTTAACGCACCATTGATATATTTATTTTTTTCATTTTCTTAACGTGTCATTGATAGCGATAATAGATACATACAGTGTTTGTCATGACAGTGATAAGAGAACAGTATTTCAGCATACTATGCAAGATATATTACAAAGTAGTTTCTATGGACTTACCCCAAAACTTCATGAGAATGGTATTTCCTTGAAAATGACCAATTAGCATTAATATCTGAAGAGGAAAAACAAATTTGACTATATTATGGGTTAGAAATAGGAAATATGCACCTGATATATTAAAAAACAAGTCCAGCAATTTCCCGGCATAGCAAATTACATGGCAGATTTGATTCGAAGTATTGCTGTGCAGAGGAGTACGCTATCAGAACTTCTAATGAAAAAACCTCTAGTATGGTTCTCACGACACATGGCAGCAGTTCAAGCTCTCAAGCAAAAAGCACAACCCCTGCCTCCACTCCAAATCCTAGGTCCCTCTTTTACAGCACATGAATTGAAATGCTGTCATCCGGGCGGACCGCAGGCGGCCTATCTTAGTTTCACCAAGAAATGCAAATGGACTGTAAATTTAAGAGTTATGTGCTATTGTGTAAAGGTTATTTGCTCTTATGTTTTGTACGCAATGCACCAGATACAAGGAAACCGGAATTTCATGGGTCGGACCAAACATTGTTTTCTCATGAAAAAAAAGAAAAACAAATCTCACGGGTGGTCCTATATATAAATTAGTCTCTCAGTTCCTTCGTAGTTTAATCTGCAAAAAATGATTCCCTTTTCTCTCAATGATCTGGGGTATTGTATTTGGTCTGAAATCTTAACAATCAGCACGGTCTGGTTCTTTCAATTTTTGTTTTTGATTTCTATTTTTTTCTTATGAGAACCCCTTCTATTAATTGGTTCCTCAAGTTATTTTATCTTTAGTGCATACAGCAAGTGAAGGAATGGAGATAAATTCTGTACCTAACATCAAGAATATCCTTTCCATTGGTAACATCGGAGTCATGTCAATGTATTTGACAGATATAAGCTTAACTCACAGTAACCAAGATATGTAAGCCATGAAGAAAAGAACAAATAAAAGCATTATTACAACATAGTTTAATTAGCTTAAGTACTAGCATAGTTTATGTGTTCATTAGACTCTTACTATGTACTTTACAAGTTGATTAAGGATATTTTTCTTAGTAGGATTTTTATAGAGGGAGATGCTTCACTAGATTCTTAATAATGGCATCACTTAACCGAGAAAGTGTATTTCGAAGCGCTATCCTGTCTTAGCTGTTTATACTATACCAAGAGTACGACATGATGTAAACTATGTAGGATTGAAGTTACTAGAATGTAAGATTAGGTTTCTCTTGGTTATGTCTAACTGGGCAAAAGTAGATTGAGAGGAATTAGACCAGACCTTTTCTCCCTATGTAAGCTTACTTCAAGTTTATCAACATCATCATATGAAAGTGCAAGACTAGAAATAATTAATCAAAGAGAAACTGCCTTTTATCAACTTAAATAAAAGTCAATAAAAAAGTTGAGGACTAGCTAGCTTGATTTTCTATCTCTCTACCTATGAGATATTAACATTCATTGTACGTCTCAATTAGTAAACATCTTCTAATTAGCTAACATTTTATATTCAAGAGATGAAGAGAAGTTAATCGCTTATACATGGAAGAATAAGTTCACTAATATATGACAAGAACATACTACAAAAAGAGGGAATTAGGGAGGAAGACAGTAATGAATGAGAGTCTATATATATATATATATAAGAGAAAAAAAATTCAATTTGACTGAAGAGGGTCTTCATGAATTGTATAAAACAACAAAAGAGATGAGCAATAATTTAAACAATTTCCTTTGTTCTATGGTCTTAATAATTCCGTTCATGTGCGATTTAAGCTGTGGAGAGGAGACTAATTAAGCTTTATACTTTAACTCTCAGTGCAAGAACTAGGCGTGGAACCACTGTCAGCTAGAATGTTATTTGGATGCACAGACTAATTAGTAGTGCTGTAGAGATTGTTGAACATTTGAATTAGCATATCTGGTCAGAGACATTTTAGTAAAGCCGTGCGCCTTGGTGCATATGCCAGGAGGAAATGTGAAAAAAATGGCCGGAACCACTACACATGGTGGGACTTCGTGTCTGTACCTGTGTGGACCATTCCATATTTTCACTCTATTTTTTTTTGTTCATCAGTGTACTGATTATGATTTACTGGGTTAACAACGAGTTTTCATAGATATAAAGGTAGTTAATTAAAAGAATGGATAGAGAAAAAGAGATGACTAGTATGATAATGAAATTAAACAACATAGTAATTCATTCCCAAAGCTTAAACGCAGCTGGTATCAACATTTAATTAGGATGGCCAGATGACCAGAGGAAGTTTGATTGTTAAGAGTACAGTTTTTTTCTTTTAGCTCCTTGGGACACATTATCTCATTGGCAACAAACCAACCAAAGTTATAGATTTGATTTTGGGCGATTAAGTTCTTGAGAGGATCAAAATGTTGGGAAGCATGTTTTTAATGAGATCAGTGACTTGTGAATATAACTAACTAGGTTTGTAGTCATCAGGAGATGTGTGTGGTCTTCAATTATTATTATTTTGCTCTCCAAGATTTGGAGCTAGGTTGCTTAACTTAATTAAATGAGTTAGGAGATGAGCAGGGTAATTTGATGAACCAGTAATTAATTAAATGGGCGTTCAAGCCTATGTTATTGTGAATGTCCTTATATGAAGAAAGAACTAGTTGCCTGAACTTGCTTATTTTAATGCCTAGTCTTCTTCTCTGTCTCTCTCCTTCTAACTCTTTTTTACTTCTTTACACTAACTAATACTAAACTCCAATTGCTTCCTTCAAATTCCTGGTGATAGAATCAGAGTAAAAAGTCTTGTCTTCTCTTCCTCTAAAGCCCATCTCCTTGTATTTAACCCACTCTCTCCAATTATCATCTCATCTCTTAAACGTTACTAGTGTCATGGCTGCAGACCATGGCTTACTCACCTTGACCCAACTCCAACAAGAACAACAACAGCAGCAACAGCAACAGCAACAGCAACAGCAACAACAAGAACAAAACCCTAACCCTAACCCAAGAGTCACCGTCAATTCGTGGATGTGGAACAAAAGGCGAAATCAAGATGAAGATGATTCATGGGAAGTACGGGCTTTTGCTGAAGACACTGGTAATATCATGGGTACTACATGGCCTCCAAGATCCTATACATGCACCTTTTGTAGACGAGAATTCAGGTCAGCACAAGCCTTAGGAGGTCACATGAATGTGCACCGGCGCGACAGAGCTAGACTTCGTCAGTCATCACCAGTTTCAACAAATAATGATCCTTCTTCCTCTTCCACTTCAACATCTACGCTCATCTTCCCTACTCAAGAATTCGTTGCAAACGGTGGGTTATGCCTCCTATATCCTTTAACTAGTCCTGCTAGTGTATTCAACTCAAATTCCATGAATGGGTGTATGGAGTCTCCTTCTACTCTCCTTTCTAACTCACCCTTCCAAATGAACAACTTCATGTCATCAGTTAATTTCACAGAAGCAACAACAAGCATCAATGCTTCTTCTATATGTCACACTAGCAAACTTGAACCTATAGTGGACAATGATAACAATGAGAATGATGATGACAACAAGGAATTTGCAGCTGATGAAGAACTAGATCTGGAACTTCGACTTGGTTCAAGACCAACACAGCCGTAGCACACATAGTAGGGTTTGGTTTATGATATTTTGCTTATTTGTTTGGAGAAAAGAGTGCAAATGTTTGTAAGTTCATAATTACACTACACATATAGTGTAAAGACATGGATGAGGAAATTAAAGCCTTTTTATAGATGGGTTCTAAATATGGTTTGATTAGTGTGTGGTGGGAGTTGTTGAAGGTGCAATGGCATGGAAAATGGGAGAAAGAGGTGAACATGAAATTGTAAATTGAAAGAAAAAGAAGGGGAGTTTTATTTTTAAAAGGGATGGATGAGTATTGAAGATGAAGATGAAGATGAAGATGAAGGGGGTGGTATTTTAGGGTTTGAACTTTGAAGATATAATGGGGTTGTTACAGATTGCAGTGCAGTGTCATTGTCTATTGCATACTTTGATGATTTATCTATCTCCGTGAGGATTTCTCTAGTCAAATAATATTTACATGTATTTTTTCATTTATATATTTTTTGTACCTAATGCTTTAATAAACTACAGAATTGACACTCTATAGCTTAATTTGTAAGCTTAGTTTTCTCCAGAAAGAAAATCCCAGTAATGGAAGCATCTTTCGGACTTCACAAACAAAGCAGCTAGCCTACAGGTACCTTAAACTGTATGTCTCTGTCTTTCTTGCTATCCCAATTCAGGATTTAACAATTTCTCATCTCCGAGAAAGCTGTAAAGAACTTTTTATATGTATGATCAACAGCTAAAGCTTCATTTCAAAAAATTTGAGGTTGACATCAATTGCATGAATTGGGGTTGGATTTTGATTAAGTTTTGGTTAAACACAAATTGAGGTGGGGTTTGTCAATTGACGGAGCTAATTTATGTTTGATTAATTAAATGGGTTGGATTGATTCAATTGAAGGCATGATTTTTTTTAATTATTATTATTATTTGTTATTATTATATTTTATAGTTGCCATTAAGAAAGTATCGAGGACAACATGCATAACACATAGCGGAACATACCGATAAAATTGGGAACCAAGGTTGACTAAAAATGAGAGTATCTCAAAAATCCTTTTTATTCTATACAATAATCTAAATTTCGACCATCTCACTACACCAAATTTGCGTTTTTGTAACAACTCCCAAAATAGTAACACTTTTGAGCTATAACAATTCATAAAGCAATTTTACATATTTTCACATACAAAATGATACAATTATTGTATCACCATGAATAGATGGTCCTACAAGTGATACTATTCATGATGATCTAATTTATTGTATCACTTTTTTTGTGTAACTGTTTTTCATTTTTTAACTAAATTTAGTTTTGACTTGAAATTGTTTGATGGATTATAACAGCTCAAAAGTGTTACTATTTTGGGAGTTGTTACAAATATGTCAATTTGGTGGTGTATGTGCAACATTTTTTATATTATTCGTATAATATATTTAATAAAAATCCTTATAATTTTGATATTATGCTGATGTGATTGAAAAAAATCATTTTTTTCATTTGGATACTTTTTTTCTTTTTTCATTTTTAAAATTCATTAACTCAATATATTATTAAAATAGCATGGACATATACTCTCCTTGTGAGAGGTAGCGGGTTTGAGACTTACCGGTTAGGATACTGTGAGTTTTTGCTCGATTATTAGGAGCACATGTTTGTCGTTGATTAGTCTTCGGGTATTGAATTTAGCTGTTATTTAGACAGACCGGAGTGAAAAAAAGTTTTCATACAAGACAAAGGCAATGGACAGGAGCGAAGTAGCCTTCGAGTATTGAATGTAGCTGCTTAGATGGACCAGATTGGACTAGAGGGAAAGCAAGTCTTCATGTGATGTGGAGGTGATGGACTAGAGCAAGAGGGAGTCTTCATTCGGAGGCGTTGGACCAAAGGGACTAGGCCGGATCAGAGCGAAAACAAGTCTTCATGCGAGGTGGAAGAGATGAACTTGATCGAAAACATGTCTTCATACGAGGTAGAGGCAATGTGGATGCTTAGTATAGCAACAATGATGTAGCCTTCGAGCATGTTTTGGTTAACCCTATGGAGGCAATGATGTAGTCTTCAGGCATGAATTAGAAAATATAAGGGTTAATGACCCAATTTAAAATATCAATTATTTGACTTGATTTGATGAAAAAAAAAAAACTTTAAACAACATGGTTGTTGAATTTGCGTAAGGGACCTGTAAATCATGCATTGGGGCTCCAAAATGATCTAAGGGTGTGTTTGGTTGCATGAAATCCTATGTAATGGAAATCTATGAAGGGACCATCTAAGTCTAAGCTAATTTGAGGTCCACTCACCCCCCCCCCCCCCCCCCCCCCCAAAAAAAAAAAATGTGATTCTCATGTTCATGGGACTTTCGTTACCACCATTGATCACAAATGTAATGGTGGATAGGTGACTGAACCTCAAATTAGTTTAGATTTAGGCGGTCCCCTCATCGATTCTCATAACATAGGATTTCATGCAACCAAACACACCCTAAGATCGATCAAATTGGTATTAAAAACACTTTATACAACACGGACGTTGAATTTCTGTCTTGCTTGATTGCTTGCGAATAAGATGGGTTTTATTCATATGGTAGCAAAGTTCACTGCACCCCTATACCTAGTATCATGAGCCACAAATTTTACCAATTGAGTAACCTGACAATGGCTAGTTAACATCGTCACTGAAAAAAATGAAACCGATTCCATACATGGAATAAATAGTCGAGCTGAATCATTGGCATTGTTGGAAGGTTGCACATGTGTGTAGAGCTAGATATTATTAACCTCGTCACGCAAACTCAATTTGTGTTTGTGAAAGAATGGTTCCACGACTTTTTTGCTAAATTCCTTGGCATCTTCAATGTATCTCGTAAGCAATCAAGCAGATGGTCGTTCTATCAAATTGTTAATGCTAAGCCAATTCCGTGGTGCATTAGCTTATTTTGCCCAACAAGGATACGAAAATGATGAAGTTTATAATGCAAACACAATCTAGTGTGAAGACCAGTTTTTGTTTAGAAAATAATAAGAAAACATTGTTGAGACTAAAATAGAGTGATAATTGTTACTCCTCGAGTGACTTTACCGAAGACATAAATGATACTTTTGAAAACTTTGCTTGTCCTACACTGTGGATTGCCCCTAGAATTGTGATCGTAGTCACATGTTTCTCTTTTTGCCCCTTCGTTGATGCCCTTCATTTTTCACAAGTACTCCAAGTTGTTAGACTAAAAGGGTAAGAGAATTTGCCCGCCTTCCTTTTAGTCATGCTTTTTTCGAGATAATAATAAAGGTCTGGCCAACCACATAGTTAGGTTCCTCTCCTATGAGGCTAATAAGAAAAAGAAAGAAGAGAAAAGGCTAATTAGTTTAATTACTGTTCGAAAAGGGTTGTAGTACATTTTAAGTTCTTAAATATAAAACATGACGAGCATATATAAGAGTGAGAGGTTCAGTTCGTTGTTCACTTTGAATTTTCTCCAACATAAGAGCATTGCATAACTAAAAAATTTTGCTTCGTTGACCAATTTTACTTTTATTTAATCCATGCCCAAAGACTCTAAAGGGTAATTGAAACAATGCTCGAATGCTACATAACTATCCTCATAGGGTAACCAGCCCACCTAGCATCCACATCGCATGGAGAGATTTTTAACATTTCCAATTTACCCTTATGCACATGAAAGGGTAAATCCCTATACAATTATCCTTCCTCACTCCTCTCTTCGTCTCTTCTTGAGCATCACACACCATTCAAAGCCACTACCTTATACCACTACCACTACCTCACAAATCCTCCATTAGATGATTAGAAATTCGTTGCATTAATTAAATCAAAGAAATAATAAAAAAATAATAATAACAATAAATAAATGAATATAAAATGGTGAGTTATATCGGTTACATTTTTTAGTTAGTAGTAATATCTTCGTTCTCTTTACAGCTATAATTATATTATCACTTATATTCCCATATAATTAACTTGTTCCTATATTAGCATAGAAAAAAAAAGGACCAGAAAGTAAAATGGTAATTGTCGTTTGTTTTGGACAAGTTAGGGCTGCACATGGAACCTAGATACAATCATCTTCTCTCAAACTACTGAACCCTCCTTTTCTATCTCACTGTTTTTTCTCTACTGAACTCGGATCCTCCTTCACTTAATCCATCACTCACTCACTTTACTAAGAAAATAAACATTACAAAAGAAGAAAAAAGCAAAACCTAAACTATTCCCATCTCAAAGATTGTAATCCCACCTCTGATAGCAACTGGTCATTACCTCTAGGGTTTCGCCCACTTCCCTCATCATCACAATCACACTCAATAAATAACTTTGAGGGAGATATAAAACACTCGTACATGTAGAGACCTGAGAGAAAAAGATGATGCCTCCAGCTAAACACCTACACTATTTTTATTGTCCTATATTGGGGTTCAAGTCTTTTGATTTTAGTAATTTATGTTAAGTTCAAGCAACTTAATTAATCTTAGTTAGTCTGAAGCTACAAAAGAAAGGCTAGCTAAAGAAATGCATGCATACTAGTTAAGATCACAATCATTTCCCTAGGAACTAGTTGCGAAACCAACAAATGAACAACATAGATTTTCATGGAGTCCAATTTCAATGAAAAAAATTGGAAGAGGAAGGAGTAATGACTAGAAAAAAGTAACAGGCATAGGTTCCTACATTTTTTTAGCATAAATGATCATTAGTGCCTGCCCCTGGAAATTGTATCTCAACTTTATACATGTAGCTCATCATATCTCAAGTACTACCATGCACCAACTTAATTTTTGATCTCCCTTCATCACTAGGTCTCTCTCTCTCTCTCTCTATATATATATATATATATATATATTACAATGGTCCTCCACATACTCATAGTTGAAACTTGAAACAGTAACAGCTAATCCCTGATTCTATGGGGAGCACATCTCGAGGATGATGGATAGTGGTGGGTGCGCCTTACGCCCACCTCGCCCCTTCCCCTAAAAGGGCTCATAATAGACTACTTGGTCCCCCTGTCCTTTACTGGAAAGATGCATAAAATCTTTCAGCCATGAATTCAGTGTCCACTAGAGAAACAGATATATATATATATATATAATAACAAATAAAAAGGAAGACATTGCACAAGACACCAAACACTCCCTTAACTAATCCAAAAGATGACTGACATTAATGAATGATCGACCAAGATTCTTTGCAGGTAACGAAAAGAAGAGCGTTGGGATCTGAAAGATAGAATGATGAAATATTTTGGAATAATGATGAATATGAATTAATGAGTGGGATGGTGAAAAGGTACTTGAGTGGTGTGGTGTTGGGGTAGCAGTGGTGGGGCGTTCAAAGTTATGCGTGTGGCAGATGGTTTTGAAGTTTAGTCATCTTCGGTGCATGGGCTCTTGCTCCAACAACAAGTCCCCCCTCCCCATTAGTAATCATTGCCTTTCTCCTCTTATCCCTTCTTCAAACTTCATGAAATTGCAAGGTCAATAATATGATGATCTCTTTGAATGTATGTATATTGGAGGTTCAGTTCACCCATTCTCTGATAGTTACGCTTGTGATATATTTTGTGAATTAGAATAAAAATATATTGATTAAAATTATAAAACCAATACAGATTGAGTGTTTGAGTAGAAATTGTACGAATGCATGTATCATCAAATTATAAAGCCTAGCTACATATGAGATGGACGAGTTGCTTAGGTAGATGGTAGCAAAAGCAAGTCATATGAGGTGGAGGCGACGTGGATGCTGATAACAATGATGTAGCCGTTGGACTTACTTTTAATTACCCTTAGGGGATGCATTGCTGCCTTCAAGCAACGATTATATTAAAAACATATTATAAAGTCGTACATACTGAAGTTATCTAAGAAATTATATCATTCAAGTGTAACCAAGAAGCTCATCTAATCAGAAAACTTATTGATCAATCAAGAAGTGTCAATTAAAATCAAAGTTACACAAAGTCAATTGAAGACTAAAGTTGAAGTCACACTTAACAAGACTTGATTAACAATATTCAAAATTGAAGAAGACTAAAGTCCAAAAGGTTGAAGAAAGTCTAAGCATATGGACCAAAGGAAAAGATATAAATGGCAAAGTAAGGTTGAAAATTAGGTCTGGCCAATGCATGGTCTACCAAACCTGCATGTGAATTTAGATAAAAGTCAAACTAGTCATTCTACAAATATGTAATTGTACCCGACTTTAAGTTACATATTGGGTTTGCAAGTGATAAAAGAAATTAGATCATTAAAGTGCAACTAAAAAGAGTCTACCAATGATGTCATCTCAAATATTGATCAACTTAGAAACACTAATCAAATTAAGCTAAAGGCTATTGTTAATATTTAAAGACTGCAGTCAAAGACAAAAAATCGATTAATTGACGTCGAGCTTAAGAAAACTTAATTCCAAAAAGGTAGAAGAAGTACAAGAAAAATGGACTTTAAAAGGGGCGAAAGACTACTAGCCAAAAAATTGGCTACACGAATCATCATATTCAAATTACGATCCAAAAGAAGAATGGCGGCCAAATTCAAATTTCAGATCTGAAATTTAGTGTAGCTGACTACACCATGTAGCATTGTAACCGTTTTGATCAAAGAGTCATTCTGAATCTGAAAAGAGTAAAGGAGAAGGGGTAGTCGACTATCACTCTCCAGAATCAATCTATACCTATTACCCTTGGCGGGAAATGCTTTTGTATTGGGGCGTATGTGGTGTAGAGCGTATATCAATTCCCTGGATCGTTCTTTTGATCTTGTGGCCACAGTATCTGCCTTTTCTTTTCCTTTGAGATGTTTGTTTGGTGTGCTGATGAATTCGTCCAATTGTCCTTTTTGGATCCAATGCTCGATTTCTTCCTTTAACTTATAACAGTCATCGGTATCATGTTCCTGATCCTTGTGAAAAATGCAGTATCTATTTTTGTCTCGTCCTTCTGGATCTCCTCTCATCCTGTTTGGCCAGTTGACGTTCTCCCAATTCGCTATATGTTTTAAGATGTCAGTGTGACTTGTTTTTAGGGTTGTGTACGATTTGTACTTCTTCCTCATCACACTAGTTATTCGCTCATGACTGAGCCGTGCCGATTGCGATTTCCTGGGTTCCTGCTGGTTGGACTCAATACGTCCATTGTTCCTATGTTTCTTAGAATGACTGCTATCTTCCCGTGATCCATCATCTTGCCTTCTTTCGTCTTTCCTTTCTCATTTCCTCGAATGGTTATCCCTTTCATGCTCATTCTTTCTCCTCGCAACTTTCATTTCTTCGAGGGAGATATGTTTCTGTGCTATTTTTAGCAGGACCGCCATGCCTTTTGGAGGCTCCAGGTTAAGGGCATCAAAAAAGGGGCCTCGCTTCAGCCCGATGATGAAAGTTGCAACGGCTGTGTCGTTGCTACATCCATCAATCATTGTTAACTCGTTGGTGAAGTGAGTGACATATTCCCGTATCGTTTCTTCGAGCTTCTATCCGATGTGCAAAAGGTAGTGAGGTTTTTCCTCATCCACTGGCTCCCATTGAATCTAGTAATAAAAGCGGTGGCTAAAGCCTGGAAAGAGTTTATCGACCTCAGAGGTAGGCTATTGAACAAGTCATCGTTGTGGACGTGAAGCTGGTTAGGAATGTTCTTCATAGGATTGACTCCCTCGTTTCATTTAGAGCCTTCATGTGGCGGAAATGTCTTAAGAAATCTATTGGGTCGGTGGTACCATCGTACACTTCGAACTTCAGCGGAGTGAACTTTTTGGCATCCCCTTATTCATGAGCGCATCAGAAAATGGTGGCTTGACTAACTCATATACAGTACGTTGGGATCCGTGACTCCAATTCTGAATGGGATTTTAACAATCGTTCCTTCGCGCTGCAGAGTCATGTCTCGGGGAAGCTTCCCGCTCTCACCGTTTCCCTGTTGGGGTTCTGGTAGGGCTTCGTTGCTTCCTTGAATTTGGTCAGTGGAATTTTGTTGGGGCGGTGTTAGAGCAGGGCCTGCTAGCTGAACGCATTCCTTAGTGATTTTATCCATCATCTTTGTCATATATATCATCTGGGCCATGAGCAAATTCAGCCGCGAGTCCGTGGCAGCGCCACCGAATGCTTGGGTCGTCTGGACTACTGTGTGTAGCAGATCTGCATTCTCGGATGCTATTGGTCCGGTGATTCAGGCTGCTTCTTCTCTCTGGGCTGTCAGTGATGCATCAGTGGGAGAGTTGTCGTGATCATTAGTGGTTTGAAAATTTGCATACTACATTATTTTCTCTAATGGCTTGTTGATCTTTTGTCAGGTTGTGTTGAGCTTTGTCACTGTGTGTTCTGTTTTTAGAAAGGAAACTCATCGTTCCCCATGGACAGCGCCAAACTGATGTGACCAAAAATCGTCCTCCTGTGAGTTCAACGTGCAAAACAATTGTTAGACTGCCAATGACCACCTTTTTGGTGGTCGAAGGCACTCCGATGCTTAAGTCAGTAACTTTGTTTGAAGAATGAAGTAAATCTGGATAGAACTCAGTTAAAGTTGCATATATGTGTTGACTGTTCTCTTTACCTTTTATAATGGTCGTGGTTAACTCTCTGCGTGACTTAAGCATGTGAGGCGCAACGGAAGGAGATGTTTCTTATAACAGTTTTCTCCATAATGAAGATGCATTCGGAGAGACGTAACTTCCTTCACAGCTTTTTTTTGGTGCAATGTTCATCTTCTTTATGAGAGAACTCGTGTCGGGCCTCTGTAGTTGGTTTTATTCCTCTTGGGATTATGGACTGGCCCAATAGATTGGGCGTTGTATCCTCGTGATGGGCCTTTATGCCACGTGTACGTGCGTGATGATCGGTCTATTTTAATGTATCATCAGTCTCACTGAGGCTTTTTCTGAAGAAATGCTTCCTCGAAAATAGTAAAAATTTCCTCGATAAATTTTTTTTCAAGGAAAATGTTTGTCGCAATTTTGATTGATATAAGAGCATCGAGAAAAGTATTTTCCAAAGAATAAAGTTTTCCTCGGTAAAAAGAAATTTTTATGACAAGAAAATCATTTAAGTCGATGGACAAAGTATTATTCATTCATAATCAAAACTGAATTTGAAGTAATGCTTGGATAAAGTTGGGGTCTAATCACTAAACTGGTTTTATTGGTCGTAATACAAGTGACAAAAATTAAATAACCCAAACAATAACCAAAGTACAATGATGTGTCAGAAACGAAAATGAAGAAACACTTTTATTTCTTAAAACCCACAACTCAAGGCATATGCATTGAAAAACCATGTGATTTGAGTACTTTGGGAGACACTAAAAAAATACATTTTAGCATCGTTCTCAAACTTCTATAAAATTTTCATTTAAATATTTTATTTATTTTTTATTATTTCCTTTTTTCTTATTGGTCATTTAATCAAACATTATCTTCTTATCCAAATGAAGTAGTCAGTAGATCCCTACTTCCAAAATATCTATAGTCTAATTGTAGTATTGCAAGTTGAAGGATTCACATATTCGTTAATTATTTTTATTATTGATGTTGGAAATTTCTCAACGATGTTAACGTCGATTCACCTTCTACTATAGATTTTGTGGCACTCGTGAGAGATGTTAAAAAATTACTAAATTAAAGTAAAACCATAATTTTTTTTTATTTTGAGTCCATCACATGTACAAAAATAATAATTTGTGTGTGGCATCACTACAAAAAAAAAGAGTAAATTCAGCAACAACATCTTGCCGTTGCTAAGTATTAAAAAATCATAGTTGAAATGAGTCAGCAACAACCCAATGACCATTGCAATACCATAGCTATTTGAATCATCGCTCCAGTACAACAACAACAATGGACTTTTATGTAGCTATCTGGCAACGGTATGTGACCGTCTCTAAGTTGCAAAAAATTCGTCCCTAAACCAATTCGAACTCGAAAGTTTATTTGAAACGGCAGTTATTGGCGACGACATTTCAAATATCTGAGACAGTTGTGACTATCACAACTTGACAAAATAGAGACAACAATTGCCATTGCAAATCAGGGATGGTCAAGTGGTTGTTGCTAGTGTCAATTGATTAGCCACTACATCTTGTTGTAGCTTAAAAAATTACTAAACAATGAAAATTCAACTTTTAATGGGATTTGTTTTTTTTTTTTTTTTTTGGTCATTCAAATTTTCACTGTAAGTGATGATTAAAGCACTATAATCCACTATTATCACTAATATAATCCACTATCAAAACCATTTTCAATCATGCAACTTGACATCAGGGGTGTTTGATGAGAGTGATTATCATCCCATGAGGGTGATTGCAAGGCTTCTGCATCTGCCATATTCTATACATCAACAACACACAAAAAGTTGATTTAGACTTTCTTCACAGTTCAAACATAACCACCATTAGCGACTAACCATAAAAAAACAAAGTATAAAAAGGAGGAGGAAGGAATTCGCAGTGAGTGGGGTGGTTTGGCATTGAACCATGGTGGGAGGAGGAGGAAGAAGAAGATGAGATCTGATGAATAAAAAGAAATATGAGTAAGATCTGATGAACAAGAAGAAGAAGGATGAGACAAACCTGGTGAGGGACCGGTGATGGATGAGATTTGAAGAAGAAGAAGAAGAAGGATGAGATCCGAAAACAAACCTGGTGGTGGATGGAAGTGGACGATGCTTACTGTATAAAAAAAAAGAACACTTGAAGAAGAAGAATGATGAGATCTGAAGGTAACAGAGGACGTTGAAAAGAGGAGATAAGAAAAATCTTACCTAACAGTGGTGGATGCTGGAGCTAGAGGTGGAGTCGACTGGACGTTGTCGACGTTGTTGGCTGCGGTGATTGGTAGGGGATACTAGGGCGCTGGAGGTGGAAGTGAGGTGAAGAATGAAGATTGAGCTAAACACTTTAAGGCCTTAAGCTTATAAGCTAAGGGAGTTTAGGGTTAGGGTTGTTGTTTATAGTTGGGCTTGGGCTAGGGTTTGGCCCAAACTTTCTCTATGTATAATATATTTTTTTATTTTAAAAATCCATCGGAGAAGGCATATACCGTAGCAACAAGTTTTTATTTGTGAAAGCCCTCCCACCATTGCTAAATAGAGACGGTAAAAGTTGTCCTTGCGCTAAAAACAATTGAAATAATAAATAACTTAGTGACGACTAAGATGTCGTCCCAACCGTTTGAATTAGCTATGGTTTATTGTTAATTAAGCCACGGTTTTCCTGTCACAAACACATTTTTTATGATTATGGTCTTGGGCAGCTACCAAAAGCATTAGTGACGGTATGTTGTTGTCTCAAATCTTATAATTAGAGACATAATTAAACTACCATATCTGGTATTTGTAGCTATTAATACTTTTTTTTATAGTGCATATTTGTTACGGTAAAACCATTTTTTCCTTATATAACCAATGGCCCTTGCTGTTGTTATTAGAAAAGCTCTAGTCTAATATTCAAAATCTATATTCATTTTGAATTTTATCGAGAGATGGTTTTTTTTTTAATCCTTTTGCATATTATTTATTATACCATACCTATAAAAAGAAAGAAAAAAGTCTTTCCCATATTTTTCTCTCAACCAATCCCATGCCCACAAACTCCAACCAATACAACTCTAGTTTGTTGTTTCTCATCCTCAACCAACCATTTCTTTCCTTCCTTTCCTCTCATTGCTCAAACAACAAATCACAAAAGAAAAAGAAAAACCATCATAGGTAGATCAAGCAATCAAAACATTTGGAATGATCTTCATTCGTTCTAATATGATTTACATTTGACATGTAAATCAACTTCAACATTAACAAAGATCATGGCTACCCCATTAAGCCCAACAAAGAAACTATCGTCGTCAGCCTCCTCTTCTGGACGACCGCCAACTGCAGTAAAATTTGCTCGACGGACGTCTAGTGGCCGAATTGTTAGTCTCTCGCGAGATGATGATATAGACCTATCATCGGACTTTGGAAGCTCCAATGACTACTCAAATTACACGGTCTTGATGCCACCAACACCAGATAACCAGCCCATGGGCACCACCCCAGGTGGCTCAGCTCCACCGAACCACCACATGCATACAGAGTCAAAGCGAGTTGGCATGAATCGAAGAGGAGCAGAAGATGAAGGTGGATACGTGGGAAGTGGTGGTGGTGGTAATAATGGGGTGGGGGGAGCAGCAAGGATGGATAGGAGGATGTCTGTAATGAAAAGTAATAACAAGTCAATGTTGATGAGAACCGGAACGGGAGATTTTGATCACAACCGTTGGTTGTTTGAGAGTAAGGGAACTTATGGTGTCGGGAACGCATTTTGGCCTAAGGACGAGGAACCTTTCGGTCCAGATGGAATGGATGTAAGTATGGATGATTTCATTGATAAGCCCTGGAAGCCAATGACAAGGAAGATTAAGATTCCACCTGGTATCCTTAGCCCTTATAGGTGAGTTGTATACAATACCTCCTTAAGATTTTATTGTTTTTGCATTTGGTTTTGAGTGTGAAGTTTAATGCATAATAGGTAGGATACTACCAAAATTTTCACAAGCAGTGGCGAAGCCACATAGAGAGGAAAGGGGGCAATTGCCCCCACTAAATTTTCCAAATTTATTTCAATGACATAGAGATTGGTGGGTCCCCCCAAAAGACCACTTAACTATTGCCCCCTCAAAATTAGGCTTATTATCATTAAGGAAAATTTTGCCTGCCTCAAACTTGAAATATTTTATTTGAGCCCCCAAGAAAACTAAACATGCTATTATCAATCCCAAATGGCTCCTTCAACTACATGGAATAATTGTTAATCCCTAAATGACTTCCTCCAATTGTTACCCAAAAAAAATGGTCCCTCATAAATAAATTATAGTTATAGTCCATCCTTTCTTCTAGGCTTATATCTTTATCTGTTTTATATATATAACTAAATCCTACCATACAATAATTTTTCCTAAACATTGATATCTATTATTTGTAATGTATTTTTTTTGCCTCTAATTTTTGTTATTATTTACAAAAACAAATTAGGTATGTACATTAAGGTACAATTGTCCACTGAATAATTATTCGATGTAGAAATCACATGCAATTTGTCTTTGAGACCAATTCTTATTGGTGCATTTAAAAGATGTCTCACCATATTTATCAATAAAAAGCTTAAATTTATTATTTTTCAAAACACAAAACTTTGTGTGTCTATGTATATAATTTAATTGGCTCAATTAAGATATGCTATATTATGCCCCCTCTAGATGAAAATCCTGGTTCCGCCACTTTTCACAAGTAGCTAATTTTGTAAGTAGACTAACATTTTAGAGTACATTGGCCTAACATTTTTGTTATTATTGCATCAAAACAGGCTTCTTGTGGCACTGCGTCTTGTGGTACTAATGTTCTTCTTAACGTGGCGTGTACAAAACCCAAACAGAGAGGCAATGTGGCTATGGGGCCTTTCGGTTGTTTGTGAAATTTGGTTCGCCTTCTCATGGCTTCTTGACCAACTCCCTAAGCTTTCACCTGTCAACCGCTCAGCAGATCTTGTTGCATTACGGGAAAAATTTGAGTCACCCTCACTATCTAACCCTACTGGCAAATCCGACCTACCAGGTGTTGATGTCTTTGTTTCCACAGCAGATCCTGAGAAAGAGCCTCCTCTAGTCACCGCCAACACCATCCTCTCAATCCTAGCCATGGAGTACCCTGTGGAGAAACTGTGTTGCTACTTATCTGATGATGGAGGTGCTCTCCTTAGTTTTGAAGCAATGGCAGAGGCGGTACTTTTTGCCGAGTATTGGGTGCCATTTTGTAGGAAGCATAATATTGAGCCAAGAAATCCAGATAGTTATTTTTCCAGTAAGACAGACCCAACGAAAAATAAGAAGCGACCAGATTTTGTCAAGGATAGACGTTGGATTAAAAGAGAATATGACGAGTTTAAGGTGAGGATCAATGGGTTACCCGACGTGATCAAGAAGAGGTGTCGTGCTTATAATAGAAATGAGGAGAAGAAAGAAAAACAGATTGCTATTGAGAAAAATGGCGGTGTTCCTCTTACCGAGCCTGTCAAGTTTACTAAAGCAACATGGATGGCTGACGGCACCCACTGGCCTGGTACATGGTTCGAACCTGCTCCAGATCATAAAAAAGGTGATCACGCCGGTATCATTCAGGTTAGTCTTCAATCATCATTTATATTACTATATTTACCTCAATCTATATATCATTTTTAAATTTATTATTACCTTCATTGATCATATATGGATACAGGTGATGACCAAAGTTCCTGAAAGTGAACCTGTATATGGTCACCCAGATGAGAAGGCATTAGACTTCACAGGAATTGACATTAGAATTGCTATGTTTGCCTATGTGTCTCGAGAAAAGAGGCCAGGATATGATCACAACAAGAAGGCTGGAGCCATGAATGCCATGGTTAGAGCATCAGCCATCCTCTCAAATGGCCCATTCATCCTCAACTTTGATTGTGACCATTACATCTACAATTCTCTTGCTTTACGCGAAGGAATGTGTTACATGATGGATCGTGGTGGAGACCGCATTTGCTACTTACAATTTCCTCAACGTTTTGAAGGCATTGATCCTTCTGACCGATATGCCAACCATAACACTGTTTTCTTCGATGGAAATATGAGAGCTTTAGATGGTATTCAAGGCCCAGTCTATGTTGGGACTGGGTGTTTGTTTCGTCGTTTTGCATTGTACGGATTTCTCCCTCCACGTGCCAACGAGTACTCGGGTGTGTTTGGCCAGATCAAGAACCCTGCACCAAATATTTCAATTCCAACAGATGAAGAAGACTCTGATACCCAACCCCTCACAGAACACCCAGATCTTGACTTACCAAAGAAATTTGGTAATTCGTCTCTGTTCACAGATTCCATACAGATTGCAGAATTCCAGGGGCGACCTTTAGCTGATCACCCATCGGTGAAGAATGGGCGTCCTCCTGGTGCATTATTGGCCCCACGATCGCCACTCGATGCACCAACTGTTGCTGAAGCTGTTGCTGTCATATCATGTTGGTACGTACCTTATGATCCATCTGAATTGCGTCCACATTAAACACTATTTATCAAAATCTAATTTCTTCATCGATCTCATGCAAGTATTTCATGCTGCATCAAATTTAACTTCTTTTGTTGTGCCACACCTTCATTCATATTAATATTATGTTTCTTTATATCTATTGACCTAGTTTCGATATCCATAATTGATTTCCTTTATAGGTATGAGGACAAGACAGAATGGGGGCAGAGGATAGGTTGGATATATGGTTCAGTTACAGAAGATGTGGTTACAGGTTATCGGATGCACAATCGTGGATGGCGATCAGTTTACTGTATCACCAAGCGTGATGCATTTCGTGGTACTGCTCCCATTAACCTTACTGACCGACTTCACCAAGTCCTTCGATGGGCTACAGGTTCTGTTGAAATCTTCTTCTCTCGTAACAATGCAATCTTAGCTACTCGACGCCTCAAGTTCTTACAACGTTTAGCGTACCTGAATGTTGGCATTTACCCTTTCACCTCCATCTTCCTTGTTATATATTGTTTTTTACCTGCTATGTCTCTTTTCTCTGGACACTTCATAGTTGAGACGCTCGATGTAACATTTTTGCTCTATCTCCTTACCATTACCATTTGCCTTGCTCTTCTCTCAATCCTCGAAGTTAAGTGGTCAGGTATCGCTCTTGAGGAATGGTGGCGTAATGAGCAATTTTGGGTAATAGGTGGTTCTAGTGCACATCTTGCTGCTGTCATTCAAGGACTTCTTAAGGTCGTTGCTGGAATCGAAATTTCATTCACGCTAACATCAAAATCTGCAGGTGATGATGAAGATGACATCTATGCAGACCTGTACATGGTCAAATGGACTAGTCTCTTCATAATGCCACTAACCATCTTAATAGTTAATCTCTCTGCATTGGTAATTGGTCTGTCTAGAACCATATACAGTGAGATCCCAGAATGGAACAAGCTTTTGGGTGGAACATTTTTCAGCTTTTGGGTCTTAGCTCACATGTACCCATTTGCCAAAGGTTTGATGGGCAGGAGAGGTAGAGCACCAACCATCATATATATTTGGGCTGGACTTATTTCTATTACAGTTTCATTGCTTTGGATTACAATCAGTCCTCCTGGCGGCGGAACTGGTGACGGTACTACTGAAATCTAATGATGGATCGAATTGTGGTTACAATATTAATGAGGGGGATACAACACAAACCCTACTTTACATACAAATTATGTGAAAAGTAACAAAACTTTTGAATATGTAGTGACACTAGCCGCGCTTGTAAAAAATAAATAAAATGAAATAAGGATAATTTTGATTTGGTATATGGAAATGTGACATGAATTAATGTCTATATCTTTCATTTTACCCTCCTTTTGTGTGTAAACAGGATAGTCGATGAAGATGAGATAGTAATGTGCCATCCCTCGTCTTTTGACGTACTTTCATTCACTAATAGAGGGTGTTTGTGATAGTGTTAGACAATTCATCATCATCATCATCGATTCAAAGTAGATAATTTTCTATCATGCGTGCCATTGGTTTTTGCTAAAATAAAATGACCTACAAGTCCTACTTTTTGAACTTATAAGCATTTCAGTCTTACATTTTTTTCCACCATCATTTATACCCTAAATTGACTAAGACTAATGTAATATGACCTTAATGCTCCTCCACCTTGTTACACTTACATCCATTTTTTTTCGATTTCGCCATCAATTTTTAACATGCTCTATTTACATTGGTTTTAGTCAATTTAGAACTTAAATGGAAGTGAAAATAATAATAATAATAATAATAATAATAATAATAATAATAATAATAATAATAATAAAGACCAATGTAAGATGGCCTTAATGCTCCCCCACCTTGCTACACCCAATATTTACAATTTTGCCATCAAATTTTAACATGTTCTATTTACATTGGTTTTAGTCAATTTAGAACTTAAATGGTAGTAAAAAAAAAAATTTGAAATTCCTACAAGCCCAAAAAATAAGACTTGTAGGTCATTTTCCGAAATTTCTTTGACGGTGGAATATGTTATTGAAGTTGTTGGTAGGGGTACCTGGAGTCGTTGGGCTTGGACAACTTCGCTTGGTCGAGCCCACCCTGGTTCTCTCCCCGTTTTCGCTTGGAATTGTCCCCTTTCTCATCCCTGTCATTGGCTTTGGAGGAGTTATTTGACTCGCTTCCTCCCTTCCTGGCAACCAACATTTCTTCTAGGCTGATGTATTTCTAGGCGCTCCTTAGCAATCTCGCCATACTCGCTGGGGCTCCAAAGTGAGGTAGTTTTAAAACTGACCTCCTCGAAGGTTGCAGGTGAAAACAGTGATTGATGTGTCGTCATTGCACCCGTCGATCAAGGTCAACTCGTCATTGAAACGAGTGACATACTCCCTAAGGGTCTCGCCCTGCTTCTGCATGAGGCTCAACAAGTAGTGAGGCCCCTTTCTAATCTATTGGCTCCCAACGAATCTAGTGATGAACGCATTTGCCAAGTCCTGGAATGACTTGATGGACCTAGGTTGGAGACTGTGGAACCATGTCAGCACAACCTTCTTCAGGCTAGTAGGAAAAGTTTGGCACATGATGGGGTCTGAACTTTCCTTGAGTGCCATCACGTGGTGGTAATGGCACAAGCGGTCTGATGTTCTGTCATAGAACTCGAGCTTTGATGAGACAATCTCTTCCGAGAATGGAAAGACTGTGAGATCGTATAGGACATCAAGGTAGGATGCCCCTAGTCAGAGCAGGTTCTCGACCATGGACCTGTTAATCATCGTGACCCTCTCTTGGGCCTCATTCTCGGCAGGCTCTCCATTCTTCTATGAGGAGGGTTCGCCCTCCCGGGCGTGCTCTTGGATTTGAGATCTTACCGGATATTGGTTGGTCTCAGATCGTTGTTGTCGTTCTCGAGTCATCATTTCCACCACCCCCATTAAGTGGTCTAGGTGGAGCAGGATCAGACTCATGTCGTGGGCAGCCATGGTCGCTTCCGACGCTAGGCCATGCGACAGTTTAGCCTCCTCGATCAAATTGATTGGGCTCGGTGGCTAGGCTTCACTGGCGAGAGCTTCGTCTGGTTCGGCTCGAGATCTGGTGCTGGTAATTATTTTTCGATGTTTTTTTCAGTTAGAGAGAAATTTGTATGTTCATTTCAGGGAAAACATTTGTCTTCTTCCCCATGGACGACACCAAACTGATGCGTTCAGATCTGTCTTCACTAATCCTAATGATATTTAACCTACAAAAATGAACAACAGTTAAGCCTAAGACCATCGTTGTGGTGGCCGAAGGCACTCTGATGCTTAAGTTAGATATCGATTCGAAAAAGAGTGAAGACTGTATGTAAATTGCAATGTGTATATCTACGTACCTTTCTTCCTCCTTTCACCGACTCTTATAGCAAGTGTTCCCTCCCCAACTGTCTCGACGATCGAGGGCATGATGAGAGAGAAGATATCGCATAAGATCTTACTTGTACATGATTGAGTTCTTCTGCGGATTGGCTGTGTTTAGGATCCAATGCTTGATTGGGCTAGAACTGATTTCGTGCGAGTAGTTCTCGGGCCTATGACAATTCTAAGATTTGTTGTTCCAGCCTTATTATCATGGGCCCAGCCCTAAGACTGTGCCTCTGGGGCTGGCGTGCCTTGGGCATGGGCGCATTACTTACGAGCTGAGCAGTAATCTTGCGTATGGGTCCGTTTGGGACTGCGCTGAAGCTTTTTACGTGCTAGGGTTAGTCCATGCTACGTAATAGAGATTCTATTATTATTGTAATAATTAAGTGATTGTTTGATGTCTCATCAATAAGCAATAGTAGTATTTGAGAATGATAAATATTTTATTATTATTGTAATAGATATTCTAATTTGGGTTCTCATATTAGTATCCTATTAGATTTAGGGTTTGTTTTAGAAGTTAGGTTAATTATAAATAGGAACGTAGGTTGTCCATTGTCACTCGGTTGATTGAATAAAAAAATATTTTATTTCGTTTATTATCTCTTTCTTTACTTTTGATTATTACACTATTTACTAGTTCGAATCTATCAATCTTTGACATCCACATTGCAATTGTTCATGAAAATGCAAGGCCAATGAGACTAAGTTGGGGGAGGGGTGAATAATCTCTTCGACAAGCACCAAGTTTTTTGAAATCTTTTGCAAAAAATATTCAACTTGAGAGAGTCTCGCTTAAACACATTGGGAACTATGTTGCAACTCTAGAGAAGTTTTTATAAAATAAAAAACAACAAAACTAAACTCTAGAGAAGTTGATTACAAGTAGTTGTAGTTGTTCGTCCCCATGCTTAGTTGATTTACTTAAGAGAAAAACATCCCAACAGAATTCAGAAAAATGAAATGGAAATGAAGATGCACATTCTCGATGCAGATTTGATATGTATGGGAATTATGCCTTGCGGGCTTTCTACGCGAGAATAGCTCCTGCTAAGATTCCATTGTTGACGGGACATGTCTAAATTCTCATTGTTGAGGGGGTATTACAATGTGTCACGGGCTTTCTTTTCACAAGTATTTCCCGTGCGGCACTAGCAAACTTTGCCCCGACTTATCAAAGAAAGCTAGTCAGCCTTGCCCACAAAAGACTTACTTAGACTTTTGAAAACTAAGCAAGCTAAGAACACACAAGAGAGCTTAAGAGAACTAGAATTTGTATTGCTTGAATTCTCTGAGGTGATTACAACAAATGAGGCCTTAGCCTATTTATACAACTCCACCTCCTCAATGGACGGTGGTGATCAATTTGATCTAACGGTCTACAATGAGCTTCTACACACTTCCTTAGAAATATCTAAGGACTAGAATCCTATGGAACTCTATGGAATTTTATGGGAGGTTCTAGAGAACTCTCTCTAGAACAATGTGGAATACTCTACATTATTTACACTTGCCAACCTCACTTGGCTAGGCAAGAAGATAGTTGTGACATTCTCCCCCACCTAATCAGGCGACGTCCTCGTTGCCTTCAAATCCTCGCATGCTTTGATTTGCTCCTTGAATTGCCACAAATGTTGGATTGGCTCTCAGCTAGCTTCACTTTCTGGCAATCCTTTCCACTTGACGAGTAGCTCATGTGTGGGAGGTTGGTTGGAATGATGCACCACACGATCTGACAAGATGATCTATGGTTCCTTATCATGTTGGATCCTCATGCCCATTGGTGCTCTTTAGGAAACTCCTCTGTTTGGATCATCCCGATCTTCCTTATACGCTTTCAGTAGGCTCACATGGAAGACGGGATGAAACTTGATCCTCGGCGGTAACTCGACCTTGTAGGCTTGCTTTCCCACTTTCTTGACTATGGGGAAAGGACCCTCATATCTCCTGATAAGGCCACGATGCAGTCCAGAAAGTCTGGCATGAGCGTGCATCTTGACAAGCACAAGGTCTCCAACCTGGAATTCTCGAGGCCGTCTCTTCTTGTCGGCCCACTTCTTCATCCTCTTGGATGCCTTTTTCAGGTAAGTTCGAGCCTCATCAGCTTGATCATTCCATCCTTTGGCAAACTTATAGGCTGATGGACTCACTCCAGTGTAGCCAGTGGCAATAGAACTCGGGGTCATAGATTGTTGTCCCATGATAATCTCAAAGGGGCTACGACCCGTCGCTTTACTCTTCTGCAAGTTGAAAGAGAATTGGGCAACATCTAGCAACTTAGCTCAATCTCGTTGGTTGGCACTCACATAATGCCTAAGATATAACTCAAGCAAGGCATTCATCCTTTCCGTTTGACCATCCGTTTGAGGATGAAAACTAGTAGAGAAATTAAGGTCGGTACCCAACAACTTGAACAACTCAGTCCAAAATTTCCCCGTGAACCGAGTATCCCGATCACTGATGATAGATTTGGGCACACCCCAATACTTCACAACATGTTTGAGGAATAAATGTGCAGCTTGCTCGGCTGTGCACTCCTTGGGTGTGGGAATGAAGGTGGCATACTTCGAAAATCTGTCCACGACCACAAATATCCAATTGCAACCCTCCGATGCGGGCAACCCAACTATGAAATCTAAGGAAACACTCTCCCAAGGTCTCTCTGGGATGGGGAGGGGTTCAAGTAAGCCGGCAGGTGACTGTTGCTCCATTTTTGTCTTGTTGGCATACAAGACAAGTCTTCACATATGCTTCAATATCATCCCTCATATGTGGCCAATAATAGGAATCTTCCACAAGAGCAAGAGTCTGATGTATACCGGGATGTCCCGCCCACTTGCTGTCATGGCATTCTTTCAAGACTTCCTTCCTTAGGTTGTCATGAGGTGGAACATAGATTCGCCTTCCCTTAGAGTATATCAAGCCGTTCTCTAGCCAAAACCGTCTTGTCTTTCCATATTTGACAATAGCTATGATGGTTTGAGCCATGAAATCATGTGCCAATCCTTCCTTTATGCATCCCTTCAAGTTGCTTTGAGGTTGACTTATGTCAGCAAGTTCCCCTTTTCTACTCAAAGCATCCGCAACAAGATTAGCTTTTTCTGTGTCTGGAAGTAGCTAGTGGCAACATTGTCAGTCTTGACCACAAATTTGCTCCCAAGCAAGTAATGTCGCCATGTTCACAGGCAATACACAACCGCAGACATTTCCTTCTCTTGTACTGTGTACCGCCTCTCAGTATCATTGAGCTTCCTACTTTCAAAGGCAATAGGATGCCCTTCTTGCATCAATACCCCACCAATAGCAAAGTCAGAAGCATCTGTATGTACCTCAAAAACATAGAATGGTTGGGAAGTGCCAACACCGGTTCTTCCACAATTGCCTTATTCAATCCTTCGAAAGCTTGTTGGCATTTTGAACTCCAATCCCAACTTCGTCCCTTCTTGAGCAAGTCCGTCAATGGAACGGCTATGGAAGAGTAGCCTTTGATGAACCTTTTATAATAGTTCACCAAGCCAAGGAAAGATCTTAACTCGGTGACTTTGGTCGATGGTTCCCATTCTTGGATGGCTTGTACCTTGGACTTGTCCATACGAAGCTTTCTTTTGCCAATGATATGACCCAATAATGTCAACTCCTCTTGGGCAAATGAGCACTTCTCCTTTTTGACATAGAGTTCGTTCTCCTTCAAGGTTTGGAACACTTGCCTCAAGTGATCCACATGTTCCTCCAATGTCTTACTATAGATCACAATGTCATCAAGTTACACAACTACGAACCGATCAAGGTAAAGAGCTAGTACCTTATTCATTAGAGTGCAAAATGTAGCCGGCGCATTAGTTAAACCAAATGGCATGACTAAGAACTCGTAAGACCCGTACCTTGTAACACATGCCGTCTTTGGTTCATCTCCTTCGACTATGCGGACTTGATAGTATCCCGAGCGCAAGTCAAGCTTGGTAAAGTACCTTGCATCACCAAGTTGATCAAAGAGATCCGCAATAAGTGGAACCGGGTACTTGTTCTTGATAGTGACCTTGTTGAGTGCCCGATAGTCAATACAAAGCCGTAGGGATCCATCATGTTTCTTTTGAAATAAGACCGGCGCACCATATGGAGCTTTGGAGGGTCGGATATAACCAGCATCTAGTAAATCCTTCAATTGTCTTCTCAACTCCTCGAGCTCAGGAGGTGCCATACGATAAGGAGCAAATGCGGGTGGCTTTGCTCCAACTTCTAACTCAATAACATGATCCACCTCTCTCCTTGGTGGAAGCTTCTTAGGCAACTCGGCAGGCATAACATCCTTGTACTCCTTGAGAACATCTTGGACGACCTTAGGTACATTCACCTCTCTATCCATGGGACCTTCATCTTCCTTGAGGGTAGCCAAGTAAGTAGGCTCATTCCTCTTTACTCCTTTAGAAAGTTGGAGAGCGGACACCATTCTCTCCTTACTCATCTCCCGTACCACGGGCACAACACAAGGTTGTCCTTTCTCCATGATGCACATGGTGTTGGCATATGGGACCAGGAACGCTTTCACCATGTCTAAGAAATCTATACCCAAATAGAACTTGTGATCATCAATTGGAGCAATAGTTATGTCGACTTTACCTCGCCATTGTCCAAGCCGAATAATGGTGTCACGAGCTATTCCTTCAATTGGGAGACTTTTAGCATTGACTCCCTTGATATATCCTTTCTCCTTCGCATATGATAGGTCAATTTCTTCAGCAAGGTCTTTGGCCATGTAGACTGTGTCGGCTCCGGTATCCACCATGGCTTTCAAAGTCCTGTCCCCGATCTCGGTCTCCACGTACATCCTTCCACGTGATTGTTCTTCGACCTTCGCTTGAATGACACTTACGAGATTCATTGAGGCGATCCTCCTTTGCTTCTTCTTCCATGACAAGCGCAACAAGTTTCCCCCTGTTGGGACACTCGAATGCCCGATGGGGTCCACTACATAAGAAACAAGATATCTTCTTGGGTGTTCCATTTCTTTTCTTCTTCCCCTTGTCTTTGGAGTACTTGTGTTCCTTGGAGGACTTCTCTTTGTCTCCCCCACCTTTGCCATCATTACTCGGCCTTTTACCTTGCCCTTTGGATGAGTCATTTCTCTTGAACTCAATCAAGGATTCAGCCGCAGCCATAGCCGTTGCAAGGTCTTGCACACCTCGCCTCTTCAATTCCAACTTGGCCCAACCCGTTAGGCCATCAAGGAAGCTAACAAAACATCATTTTCTCCCATGTCAGGAATCTCCAAGAGCAACTCCGAGAACTCCTTCACATACTCTCTTATGTGGCATTCCTTATGTTAAAGGCGACAAAGCTTGGCCCTAGCTTCATTTTCGGCATCCTCCAGATAGAATTGTCTCTTGAGTTCCTTCGTGAATTCTTCCCAAGTGTCGATGGTGCACACTCCTTTCTTGACATCATCGGACCTTCTGCGCCACCAAACTGTAGCAGCATCATTTAAATATAAGGAGACACTATGTACCTTTGATGCTTCATCCATTATGCCAACCGCATCAAAGTAGCGCTCCATGTTCCACAAGAAGTTGTCTATCTCCCTTGCACTTCTTGCCCCACCATAGACCTTAGGTTTGGGAGCTTCGACTCTGTGGGTGATTGTCCTTGGTGTAGTCCCACCATTGGCTACCGCAGCCATACACACACTGAGTTGAGTTTCTAGCTTCTCAACTCTTTCCCTATAAGCATACATCTCGGCATCTTTGGCAACAATTTGGGCTTTAAGGGACTCGATATTCTTGGACACCATGTCCACTACTGCGTTCAAGGCTCCTTGCATATCTTCCCGGAGCTCTTGGTCCTCCCCATTGTACGCTTGCCCCTCGATGCGTTGGTCCATGTCTTCGACTTTCTCCCTCAAGTCGGACATGATGGCACACAACTTAGCCAACCTTTCATCCATCGCAGCGATCATGTCCTTCGACTTGTCCTTGCAGACTTTTCCACCTTTGTCGTTGTTGCCAATTGCTGGGTTGTTGACTTTTGACGACATTATCTTGTGTAGAATGATTTCACCAACCTTGTCAAACCTCGCTCTGATACCAACTGTCACGAGCTTTCTTTTCACAAGTACTTCCCGTGCGGCACTAACAAACTTTGCCCCGACTTATCAAAAAAAGCTAGTCAGCCTTGCCCACAAAAGACTTAGACTTTTGAAAACTAAGCAAGCTAAGAACACACAAGAGAACTATAACTTGTATTGCTTGAATTCTCTGAGGTGATTACAACAAATGAGGCCTTAGCCTATTTATACAACTCCACATCCTCAATGGACGGTGGTGATCAATTTGATCTAATCTACACACTTCTTTAGAAATATCTAAGGACTAGAATCCTATGGAACTCTATGAAATTTTATGGGAGATTTTAGAGAACTCTCTTTAGAACAATGTGGAATACTCTACATTATTTATACTTGTTAACCTTAGTTGGTTAGGCAAGAAGATAATTGTGACAAATGGGGACCCGGGGTGGCTCCTGTGCACAAAGCGCAGGACGTCCTGTGCACGTTGCACAGCTGTCGGATCTGATCCGACGGTTCACATTGAAGGATTTAAAAAAAATGGATTTCAAAAAAAAAAAATTTTTTTTTTGAAATCCGTCGATCTGAGCCGTTGGATCAGATCCGACGGCTGTGCTTTGTGCGCAGGACGTCCTCCTGCGCTTTGTGCACAGGAGCCCCCCGAATCCGACAAATGGGGCATGTCTAAAACCCCAAACAAAGACATTCCTATATGATTACTTCATAAGAGTAACTTCCGATCATAAATCCCTCCCCAGTCTCAACTCTCTCTGCAATTGCAATGGCCGCTTCAATAAAGGAAATCGTAGGCGACCTTAACAGAGACTCCTTTGTTTCACTCCTTTCTAACCTCATAGGAGAATCAAAATACGTTCAAAACAACCCACCAGAGCTGATCCCAGAAGAGAACAGAGTAGCCAAACATGTATTAGATGTTCTCCTCCCTTATAGCACCACTTCTGGTGGTGGCCCTTTGATAGTTAACCATATTACTCATGTTCAAGGAAGGGGAAACCTCATTATTGAATACCCAGGAACAGTTCCTGGGAAGATCTTGTCTTTTGTTGGTTGTCACATGGATGTTGTTACTGCTAACCCGGATGGTTGGGTATGTTTATCAATTCGTTAAATTCAATATTGACATTTTTTTCCATCTGGGTTTTTCTTTTTCTATTGTTTACTTATGCTATAATCTGATTTTTTTGTTGCTTTTGAGATTGCCCAGTTTGATACATTAGTGAATGGAAATCTGGGGTTGTATTTGCAAAACATGAGTTTTAAAGTTACCCCTTTTGGATTATTTGGTGATTAGAACTAGAAGTCTATTCGATTTGGGGTTATAGTGAAAATATGGATTCTGACATTGCCATTTTGATATTGAGTAACTGGATTGGATTGAGGGATTACTTCATATATTTAGGGATATTTTTTCGTGGGAAACTGAATTTTTGGGTCACCCATTTTGATTTGGTGAAGAAACTATTGGTTTTATGTTTGTTTGATTATTTTATCTGCATCGAGAAGAATATATTTGATCTCTCAGTACAAGACTGAGTGTTCTTCACAATTTTGAGCTATCAAGTTCAAGTCCTATAGAAGACACATAAATAAAACATGTTAGCTTTAGAGATGTTGGAAATGTGATTTTGAACTATTTGGAGGAATATTATAGTATTATTTTCAAGTTTGACTAGTAATTTGGTTGGCTAGTTTGAAGCTGACAGGGTGTTAATCGGTTCAAAGTTGGACAAAAACCAAACCGAACCGAACCAAGAATTCGGTTTTCGGTTCGATTCGGTTTCCACATTTATCAAATAAATAACCAAACCCGAACCGATCCGATCTGTTTGGTTCTAGTTCGCTTATTTTTTGTTTTTCTCTTTTTATTCTTTTTCTTTTTTATTTATTTATTTTCTGTTGTTACATACAACCTAGTTGGCTCTAGCATAAAAGGAATAAGTCAAAGCTACAAAGAATGGAAAGAAGGAAATAAAGTTTGGTTTGCAATGGAGGAAAATTCAAAGAGAGAGAGTACAAATAAAATAAAAAAGGGAGAGAAGGGGAAACAGTAAAGGGAAAGCGAATGTCAAATGAACACAGAGAGAGTTTCAAGGCTCCAACTATTCATTTATTGAGAATTCTTTCAATTTTTTCTTAGCTGTTTCTCTTAATAATTTCATAAGATTAAAAAAAATTGCACTGTCATATACACAATACTATAACCATAACTGTACTGTTTGCATCTTAATCTATCTTCACCACACCCATGTGATGATCTGAACAAGACTGAAACCTTCGATGGCGATTTCACCAGTCTCGTAATTTCATCATGCAAGAAGGTTTTTTTATCAAATTAGAAGTGTCGATGTTGTCGTCGTTGCCCTTGCTCATCTTTGCTGCAAGCAAGCAAGTAAAAAGTTTGGTTTTCTTCAACAAGATTGAGTCAAATTTGGTCTTTCCTCCTCAACTTGCAAGTGGTTGGATAGAGAGAAAGAGAGAGAGAGAAAAGAGGACATTAATAAAGAAAGAGAAGTTGGGTAGGTGGGGAGAGGTGGGTGAGGCTTAAATAAGATAGAGAAGGTAGGCTTTTTCAGCTCTTTCTCTGAATAGGGCATTAAGAAAAGGAGAAAGTGGAAGTTAACAGAGAAGATGGGGATGTGGGGTGCATTGGAATAAGAGTGGGTTGGTGGGGGATTAAATGAGAAAGAGAGGGTTAGGGTGATTAAAAACAAAAGAAGGGCAAGGGTTTGGTTCGGTCCGGTTGTTTTGGATGTGTGAAAAACAAAAACCGAAACGAACCAACTCGGTTCAATTCGGTTCGGTTTTCTAATGTTCGGTTTCGATTTTTCTCGGTTCGGGTTTTTTCGGTTATATTTTGGTTCGGTTCGACCAGTTCGGTCGGTTTTCAGGAACCAATTAACACCCTTAGAAGCTGATGGTTGGTGTTCTAGGTGTTGACATATTGAGATAAGATTCGCATATGATTCTCTTTCGTTTCTTATTTTCTTGTTAATGTATATAAATGTTATTTTGCAGGATTTTGATCCTTTCTCTCTGAGCATTGATGGAGATGAACTTCGAGGTCGAGGAACGACCGACTGTTTAGGACATGTTGCTCTCGTAACTGAGCTCATGCGGAAGCTAGGAGAAACAAAATCAAAGTTGAAATCAACTGTTGTAGCTGTATTCATAGCGAACGAAGAGAACTCTACAATTGTAGGAATTGGTGTGGTATGCTCGTAAAAAATGGATTGCTCAGCAAGCTCAAGCAAGGCCCTTTGTAAGTATAATGCACAAAATTCTTGTAGTTAACTTCGAACATCTCTTGCAGAGGTAAATTTCATAGAAGACACTAAAAGTTAAAATCTCTTATCCATGCACAGGTTTTGGATTGACACAGCAGACAAACAACCTTGTGTTGGTATTGGAGGCATGCTAGCTTGGAAACTACAAGCATCAGGAAAGCTTTTCCACAGTGGTCTTGCACACAAGGTATACCACTCTAGTTTCTTATGTCTAGGAATGGACGTAACGGATGATTATTTTGGAACAGTGTTTCACTTAAAAAAAATAGCGATAACAACAACAACAATGATGAAAGAAAGACAAATTAAAAAAATAAAGGCTATTGATACATAAGAATTGTGGCAGTGACGGGCTTGCCAGTGATTTTAGTAGTGAGAAGATTCGTGAAGGCCTTCATATTTGTGGCAGTGACAAAGAGCCTGTCTCAGATGGTTTCCTTCTTGATTTTTTCAAGAAGGGTTGGGATTTTATGGTGGTGAGTCGATGCTTGCTATGAAAGAGCTGCAAAACTCTTGGGTTTTGTATTGAGTGAATATGTCATTTTCATTTTGATCCCTAAGGAAGAGAAGGCTAGCCCCAGCCGAGATTCTCGTCTGATTAGCCTTGTTAGGGGCATGTAAAGATCATTGCTAAGTCCAAATTTTTTTTTTTGTTTTGTTGGGTCAGATAAACACTACACATCTGATTAAGAGACTCAAATTATGCCTAGAGTAATATTGGGCCCAATTAAAAGATCATTTGTGAAAGATAGATTAATTCTTAACGGGGTTATGGTTGCAAATAAATCGGTGGATACTAGGTTTAAAAGTTGAGTGTCAGGTTCTCTTCTACAAGGTCGACTTTGAGAAGGTGTATGTTCTGTTAATTGGGAGTTTGTGCTTTAGTGTTTGGGCAAGATGGGTTTTGGCATAGGTGGATGGATTGGTCAGGACTTGTTGGTCGACAATTTACTTTTCTATCCTTGTTGAAGGTTATCTCCTATCTTGTCCAGAATCGCAGTGGAAGCGCTTGGTAGTTGGCAAGGCTCTAGCCTAAAAGTTTCCTCTTGTCTGGTTTTCAGTTAGCTTCTTCTAGCTGAAAGGTTTCCTACCTTTGCTGATGTCACTCCGTTCTTCCTCGATGGTGAGTTAGATCATGTTGAGAATCTGAAGTCAATTCTTCTCCCTTTTTAGGCATGTTACGATGTTAAGATATATTCTCCAAGTGTGTGGTGTATGAAGTTGGGGAGGGTACCAGAGAGGCTATGGGTGTTGCGCTTTGGGTTGTTAAGTGGGGATAACTTCCGTCTTTATGTTGGAGCCTTCCGCTAGGTGCCAAAAACATATGTAAAGGCTTATGGGATCACGTGGTGGAGGTAACTGGAAAGGGGCTTACTACTTGGAAGGATTTTCCAAAGGTCGTACACTATGCATATAAGAATATCAGAAGTTCCTTATCGAACATGCCCATATTTACGTCTCTTTCATCTATTACAAAAGAGCTCCTTGCTCATTTTTGTATCTTCCTCCTTTTGAGTAATGCAAGTGTTTCATTCATTAGAAAATTCCCGTGTTAGTTGCTCAAAAGATCGAGAGATTAATCAGAAACTTTCACTATGTGGAAGCAAGGAGGACAAATTGTTTCACACTGTGAATTGGAAACTAGTGTGCACCCATGAGGAGGAAGGAGATTTTGGGCATTCAGCCATTTCTCCTCATGAATGAAGATTTGTTGTGCAAATGGTTGTGGAGATATGTTTAGGGCAAAGTATGACCTGCTAGGTTCCAGTTGGCATCCATCGGTCACCTATGGGTCATGTATGTGAAGGTCAATCTCAAACTTTAAAAACAGCTCTCTCCAGAATACTGGGGTTGGTGTGGGAAACGGTGACAAGGTCTGATTTTTTTCACTGCATTTAAGCTGGGGGAGGCTATATGCTCTATGTCCTCTGAAAGGAGGTTTCTTAGTTGGGACTTCCACTTGTACAGGTTGGTCTCTCCATAGGGCAACTTATCAAATTTGCCCCTCTACTTTTTTGAACTCCATGTCTTTGGGAAAAAGAGGACAAGGGTGTGTGTGAAAAGAGGATAGGGATTAACAGCTTCTCGGTCTGTTCACGTTTCTCTAAATTGGGCAAAATGACAGTTTGCCCAACTCTTTCTAGAGCTCAGGTGTTCCATCTAGAATATGTTTCTTCATGTGGACCACTGACAATGTTTTGTTCAAGGTGGTGCTCTAGGATAGGGGTATGGATATCGATATGTGCAGCAAGTTGAGATTTGGTGCATCATTTGCTCCTCCACTGTGGATGGTCTAGCTCGATCTGGCGGTACTTCTTCAACCCTTTGGTGTGGCCTGGGCAATCCGATGAAGGCTCTTTTTAGTTATGTTCTTAAATCTCTATTTTCAAACTTGTCGTCCCGCCTCAAATGTTTTTAGCACTTCCTGTTGTTGTGGTGCAACGCTTCAGCTAGTGTGTGCCCTAGCTGGGACGGTAAATGCATGTTAATAACTACTTAAATAAGTGATAACAACTGATAGTTTACAATGCTTTATATAATAGTTTAATAATAAAAAAAAATTAGTTATAACTAATTTATGGTGTTTAATGAAAATACCTAAGTGAGGAATAACCCACTCCAAATCGTTTGTGAGGAACCGATCATGAACTCCTTTGTTCTTGATCGATCAGGTAATATAGCTTCCTCCTTTCTTCTTCTTCTTCTTATTCTCAACTCAATTTTGCTTGAAATCTGAATTAAGCCAAGGTCTTCTTTTACTTTCTCCCCTTTTCCCCTCCCTTTTTTAGCTCATTAGCTCGATGATGATAAAAATGAGAATATGGCAACGACTAAGGGGATGATGAGGGTATTTGAGTGATGGAATTGTGGTTGATGAGTATTAGCTTGATAGTCTTATTTTTAAATCGCATTCCACTCTTTCCAGACAACCCAAGGAACACACCAAAGCCACAATTTCTCTTCAGGAGTCTAATGAACCAAATATCTCCACCCCTAGGTTGTCTGGGCCTGAAGCATGGCGAACACTTCAGGACCCAGGAGTCGTGATGAAGTTGAAGCAGAGCCATGATATTCTTTTTTATATATGTATATATAGTCTTTGGTCATTACATTGGTCGCTTCAATTAAAAACATACACATACTAATAATAATCCATAATTCAAATAAGTGAATAACAGTAACACTATCAATATGGACTAGTCGTTGATCCATGCCTACAACATTTCATGAAACATCGTGCAATACTCATCTACCCACCTTCAAATTCGACATCCACACAACTCCAATTCACCAGACTATCCGTAATCTAATATGCTTTCAAAAGTTTAACCAAATTTTAATAATCCACTCTACTTTTATCCACAGGTCACACACTTCCATTTGCTTTGGATTTATATTAAAAAAAAAAAAAACTTCGTAGTCACTCTGTACTTATATCACTTTATCTCCACAAAAATAGTTGACAAACATTTTGCTTTGTCATTTTGTCAGACATTGGTAAGATGTAAGACATCGATGGATACTTCCATGCAGTTCATCATGATGGTCATCATGCGGTGGAGAAAACAGAGAGAAGTTCATCATGATGGTCATTTGTGGCTGGAGATGGTGGAATCAATGGACTTTTAGTTCTGGTTTCCATCTCTCTGTCCATAGTGTTTGAGACGGGAGAGAGCACCGCTTGTAACAGACACAAGATTTTCGAGTCCAATGTGGAGAGAGAGATGACCATTCAACCCTAAAGTATTGAGAGTTTATTTTGGATTTTTCGTAGCCATTAGATTAGATTGTGAAGCAGCCTTTGGATTTAATCAATTTCTCTGTCCCAGGCACTTTTGGCCTTGGCCCCTGAATGAAATCAATCCCAGCCCTTGGGTATCTTATTTCAGAGACAAACAAAAGGCTTACCTGCCTTATTAGATAGATGTTTCGCTCTACTGATGGGTGTCCTACATGGGGTATTATTTGATTCCTTGAATGGTAATTCATATAGGCTAGTTTTGGGGCCTTAATCTTTTTAAGGTGCCCACTCTTTACTGTACTCCCCTCTTGCTTCTTTTTAGTAAAATTTGACCTTAAAAAAAAGGAGCATCTCTAGGGGTAATCTCAGCCTCAAACTCAAATTACTTGAGTTACGGAAAACATTTTGAGTTTTGGTGAGCATCATTTAAAAAATCAGTAAAAGGAACTTAGGCGGTCATATTGAGGCATAAGCCTCAGTCTGTTAAATTACAGATGATAAAATTCTAAGGAAATAGAGGAAAACTTTAGCAAAAAAATATAAATAAAGAGAATAGAATAAACTTAACAAAGAATATTACCTTATTGAAGCGTTCAATGTTATTCGGTGCCTGCGTAACATATCCATGCACATTTTACAGATTACTACAAAGTCAACATAGGCATAGGCAGAGGCAACCTCATCGTCACCAATTCATCTTCTCTAAGGATTTTTTAGTTGGGTTCTGGATAGGAATCGATAGATTTAGGGATTTGGGTTTATTAAAATAAAAACAAGAAAGAAGTGATGAAAGCTCCAAAATGGAGGTGTAAGCCTCAGTACCCAAGACCACCACCTGGCATTGAAGCTATTTAGCATAGGGTGGCTCTGCCCAAATAACAACAAAACAACCTATTTTCTAGCAATGGCTTGTGCAAGAAGCTCAAATAGAATGGACTTTGGGCTATCTGTTGGAGCGTGAAACCACATCTCAAATCTGACTTTGAGCTTGCCTACTGAGAATGCTTCTGAGTAGGTAACTTAGTTTTGAAGGAAAACAAGATATTTCCTCCTAGTTTACGCTATAAAATGTGTCATACGTAAATGCTTCTTGGTATTGATACTATCTAGGATCTAAAATTGGAAATTTACGAAAACAGATGTTGTGATTGGTTGATGTAGGTTTGAAATTATTTAAGGGTGATGTCTGAACCTTGTTGTTCATAAACTGAAGTTGGCAGGGAAATCTACCTTCTCAACATTTACAAAATTCCTTAAGAATGAGATTTAATAAGAAACATTTTACGAGTATACCTACAAATTTCAGTATCATAGAAATAAAAATAGTATCGGTGGAAGGAGTTGTCTTATCCTTCTCATCCTCATTCTCGGTGTAAACTATGACGCGTTTGATTTTCGGGAACCGAATATTCTGTTGTTCTTCCACTTCAAACTCATCAATCAATTTGTATGACCATCAAGGAACCTTTTTTTCAATTTTTCATTTGTTTGATCTTTAGGAATTTCATTATCAACGTTTGCTTGTTCTTCTTCTTCTTCAAAGAACTCCTCTCCAAGTTCAGAATAATGTTTTCATATCTATGAAGGATAAGAAATGAAGTTTCTTGTCCATTTCCTATCTGCAGGCAATAAATACTTTGGAATTAGCCATGGAAGCAGTTAAAGAGATTCAATTGCGGTTCTACAAGGACTTCCCTCCCCATCCCAAGGAGCAAATATATGGATTCGCAACACCATCAACGATAAAACCGACTCAGTGGAGTTGTAAGTTGGGTCCAAACCTTTCGTTGGGGTTTGCACTCTAGATTTGATGAATCAGCATATGAGATAATGTTGCTTGGCCGACTGAATTAACTTTCCATTTTGCTCGATGAATTCCAGATCCTGGTGGTGGTGTAAATCAGATTCCTGGTGAATGTACAATTTCTGGAGACGTCAGGTTTGTCTTTCACAATCATTTTCAGTAAAAAAGGATTTATGTTTCCTATTAAAATCTTTCACAATCACTTTCTTGTGTTGCAGGTTAACTCCTTTCTACAAGGAACACTACACCAAATTGACATTTTTGTAACAACCTCCAAAACAGTATCACTTTTGAAATGTAACAATCCACCTAACAATTTACACATTTTTCACAAACAAAATGATACAATAATTGTATCACCATGAAGAGTATGATTATAAAAGTGATACTTTTCATGGTGATCCAACTTTTTGTATCATTTTTTTTTTTGCTACTGTTTTTCATTTTTTTGACTAAATTTAGTTTTGACTTGAAATTGTTTGGTGAATTGTAACATCTTAAAAGTTATACTGTTTTGAGATTTGTTACAAAAGTGTCAATTTAGTGTAGTGTAAGCAACCAACTTAATGTTCTGTCCAAACCCTCAGTTCAGTATCAAAATAAAAAATTATATAGCCCACTAATGTAATTTCGGTGTTCTTATTCCAGCATAGAAGATGTGGAGAAGAAGTTACAGGAGTATGTCACCGATATCAATGCAAACATAGATAAGCTAGATACACGAGGACCAATCTCTAAATATGTCCTCACTGACGAGAATCTTAGAGGAAGGTATTACCCACTTCTGCTTCGGATTAGATAAGGAATAATACTTAAAATACATAAATAAATAATCTTAGGAGATGATGCCATTTTTAAAGGACTGACATCTGTAGAAGTATGTTTCTTTATTTTTATATTATTCGAGGCTAATAAGATAGCTTTTTTTGTTTTTAGACTTTCAATCAGTTATGGAGAGGCGCCAATATCTGGAGTTGCTTGCGATCTTGGTTCAGTTGGCTTCCATGTGTTGTGCAAAGCGACTAAAGATGTTGTTGGACATGTGAAGCCGTACTCAATTACTGGAAGTTTGCCGTTGATTCGAGAATTGCAGGTTTAGTTTTCGTCTTTTCGTAGTTAGTTCTGAACTTATTATCCATAAAGCGACTCTCAGGATGTCATTTCCATGCTTGCAGAATGAAGGCTTTGATGTTCAAACTACAGGCTACGGTACGATACTTATGCTATATTATTTTTTTGTATGAATTTCAAATTATGTTACTAGTAAATTGCTGACTAATCCATATAAATATGCTCATACAGATCTTGTAATTCCATTTCTCATGACAACTCAATGCGAATTCTCATTTTCAAGAACCTGCAGTACAATTTTCCGTTTGTTTCATTTCCAAATTCCATCATACTAGTATTTCCGCTCATATATAAAGACAATAGTCTATGTCATGCTTATCATTAGAACATATTTGTCTACTGCACAATATAGTTCAGTCCTTGTGGATGTCATATGAGATGTTCCCCTCAATTTAATTGGTACATTATGGTAATATAGTGCTTCAGAAATAATACATTCTAGGTAGCCATTTTTTATTCTGTGATCACTTAATCACTAAACTTGTTAAATTTCAAAAGCTACATAATTGCCCTGGAATGTAAATCAGCCGTGTAACTCACCTTTATTCTATATATTTGATAATAGTCCCTTTTCTTCTTTTGCATGTTACCTTTTCAAAGCTTGTGATCTATAATTGTTAAAGTAGTTCTACACTTTTTACTTATAAATATATGTATAATTCAATTGTGTCAGTTACATTCTATTTTTAAGTGACTGAAACATTAAGTTTTTACTTTTCAATAACAAAAAAAAAAAAAAAAAAAAAAAAAAACATGAAGTTTATTACACCCTAATCAACTACTTATTAAACATATTCTCGATATACTCCCCTGATTACACCAACGTCCTAAAAAGCAAAAAAAAGAAAGAAAAAAAACATCATCTCTCAGCTGGATGATGACAGCGGTTAAAATCATATTGATGACTGGGCTCAGCTAAGATATAGGTAGCAAGAGAGTAATATGACCTAGAAATAATGAAATGTGCCTATAGGCTTAGCTTATTCTGAAGTGTTTGTTTAATTGTTGGCATTATTCTGCCTCCCAGTCCTTGGAAGAATCGCGAAAGATGTCATAGACACCTGCATTATAGTGTTAGGTAAAGAATAATGGGCTTGCTAAAAGTAGTTTGTTGGGTACTAGAAGTGTGTGATGAAGCATGTGAAGATGGTATAACATCTTTCTCTGTTGCATTGCTTAAATTATCTTCACAGACATCATTTAGGGATTTTCCATTGCAAATCTTCCAGTTTCAATAGAATCATCGTACGAGTATACTCCACATTTACATACCCTTTCTTGAAATGGCTATATTTGAATGGATGAAACTTGAATGGAGACGGATATTTGAATGGATGAAGACCAGTTTATCTGATGTTAACAATTTTTTGTTGTAGTTTTCTCAAAATAATATATAATTTTACTATTGAGCAATATAAGTCCTATATGCTAAAATATATTTCGTTACACCACTTTTGGTGAATTGGTCTGTGAACACAACCATGTTTTGGGTCTAAATTTTTAGAACGTGGGTCGACGGGGTGTGCGAGGGAATTAGCTAACTATTTTTTGCCTTCAATTAGACTGGGGTGGGTCTGAAATTCCCAAAAAATATGATTTGGGACAATCAGAGTGGCTGTTTGCCTCTAATTACCCTTTCAATATGGTAAGAGGCAAGTTAGAGCCTGAAAATTTTGGTGAACATTGCAATAGCATGGTGTAAAATAGGATCAGGAGTGTTTTCAAATCGTTTGGAGATTTATCTGCAGGGTACTAGCTACCCATTGCGAGTGTAATTTCCTAGTATTAGTATTATACTAATTACTAGCGAAAAATAAAATAAAATTTAGTTAACGTCTATTAAAAACAAACACCCTCTTATATATGGTATTTAGATTACATGGCACAAAGTTCTTGATGATGCTTGAACTTTCATAAACTTTTCTAAGATAGAGAATAATGATAATGTAAGGGGGGGGGCAATTTTTATTTTTATTTTTAATTTTTTTAAACCAATACTCGTATATACAATCAGATCGCGAAGAGGCACTCACTGAGCCTTCATCACACGTTTTAACCAGCAAGTATGCAGGAATCATTCTTCCTGAAAAGTCCAACATAAAAGTAAATTAAGCATGCTATATATACTAGAAAGTAAAGACTTCCATGGCTCAGGAGCGATGGCTTGCTCGAACTCATTAACATATTCGCCAGCCTTCAAGGTGCAACAACGAATCTGACCCTTACTCCAGCCTTCATGTAAAATGAGTTTGAGGGAAGCCTCATAGCTAACAGAGTAGCAAAATCATCACAAACAAATTACTGAAGCTGGTAAAGACTTCAAACCATCAGAAAAATGAACATATTCTTATCAGAGAGCATGAAGAAGCAAAGAAATCTTCTTGTTGAAGTAGTTGGAAACAAAACTTCATTGTTTCTAGAAAATTGATTGCCCAAAAACTTGCACTTAGAGCTTTGTTCCAAATCAGCCTTACCAAATCATGTTAAAACCTTTAGTACAATGATAGGAAAGTCAGAATAGTTAAAGAAGTAAAGTCAGAAAATGAAAGTTAGATTAGGAAATTCAAAATAAGACTATTTTGTATATAAAATTTTAAGGTTCATGTTTTCATAAGGTTAGGTAGAAGTTAGCTAATAAAAGCTTGTATTCAATCAAGGAATTATAACAACAATAATACAAATTCTCCAATTATTTTCTTTACATGGTATCAGAGCAACTTTCTTTGGTGACCTAAGATTCCGGGGATTCAAGTTCTTCCTCACCTCTGACGACTATGCTAGACGCAAGAGGCGGGGAAGGGATGACAGCAGCAGGAACATCCTCAACAACGAGTTCGCCTTCAATCACCAACCAGTACACCCCGGAGGACAACAAATGACCTCTGCTTGTTGTTCAATCTTTATACAAAAAAAATTACCAGCACCAATGTTGAGCAATGCAACACCAATGCTAAGCAATACCAACATTTGTGTTGAGAAATTTTTTCAGCCTTCGCGCTGAGGGGAAGTCGTGCTGACTCGAGTCGATCAATTACTCGTTCACTCGACAGTCATGATTTCTTCATACTAGAATTGGAGTCATTCTGACCACTCAAATCGAACCATTAGTCGTTTACTCGACAATCATGATTTCTTCATATCAGAATTGGAGAGTCATGTTAACCACTCGAATCGAACCATTAGCCGTTCACTCGACAGTCATGATTTTTTCATATCAGAATTTTATCTTGAATTATCCAGAAGCATCCAAAATGGGAGAGTCATGCTGACCACTCGAATCGAACCATTAGTCGTTCACTCGACAATCATGATTTATTCATACCAGAATTGGAGAGTCATGCTGACCACTCGAATCGAACCATTACATATTCACTCGACAGTCGTGATTTCTTTATACCATAATTTTATCCAGAAGCATCCAAAATTATCCAAAATTCAACAATCATGCTGACTTGAGTCGAACCATTAGCAGCTTCACTCGACAGTCATGATTTCTTCACCAAATTGGACTTCAAAGTTTCTTCCAAGCTGCACATTTCATCTACGTCTACATGTCTGGCTTGTGGGAGTGTGTTAGAATATGTAGGGTTTGCACTCAACATAGTCAAGCCCAAGTCCAAGATTGATTCACCTCTACAAGAAGGAAAATACAAGAATATGAAAGTACAAGAATAGGAAAATCAGGATAGTTAAAGAAGTAAAGTCAGAAAAGGAAAGTTAGAATAGGAAAGTCAAAATAAGACTATTTTGTATAGGAAGTTTTAAGTTTTCTGTTTCCACAAGGTTAGGTAGAAGTTAGCTTATATAAGCTTGTATTCAGTCAATGAATAATAACAACAATAATACAAATTCTCCAATTATTTTCTTTACAAAAACATTAACTTTGAAATTTTAAAATAAGCTCAAACACCTGAGCATTCCTTACTCTCCAAATGGAGTGCAAAACAGGTGCTGCTTGAAAGATAAAGATGTCCCCAATAATGGAGATTCTGAAGTTGTCATCCACAAATACTGAAAAAAATTCAGTAACATCTGTGAAATTTAAAACATGCCATTATATAGGGCAAGGAGAAACCAACCACCATTTAGAAGTTACAGGGCAAAGGAAAAAGATGTGGATAATCGTTCGGACTCAAGCCCACAAAAAGGGCAAATATCTTCGATTGGCATGATGGTCATTACTTAAGTTCAGAGGAGATCACTTTCCAAAAAAAAAAGTTCAGAGGAGATTGGAAGCATCTCCATCATCAATTTCCACATGAACATCTAAGGAAAAAAAAAGGTCAATTGATTTTCCAGATTTCATTACATATTTTTCGACCAATGGAGTCAAGAAAGCTCGACTCAAGAAATAATTCACTAGTGAGATTGGTATAAATATCTTTGACTTTGAAATCATTTTTGTTATTCACAATCCAACCAATTGTATCAGTTTATAAGTTTTTGCTCCTATTTTTTTACACCACCATTTGTGCTGAAGGACACTACCACCTTTCTATTGGACGCCACCATCTACTTTTGGACACCACCAATATAAATCCTCAAATCTCAAATTTTCTCTCCCTTCTCTCACCTTCTCTTCCCTATTAGGAACAATACCACCACTGCACCTCCCCACCCAGCCACTGGTCCTCTGCGAGGATAGATTCCCCATTCACAGATACATGTGAGAGAACAAAGGAGAAAAAAAAACAAAGAATAAATGAAGAAAGAATAAGGCAGGGGCGGGGAGGGATGGTGCAGCTGGCGGCAGGGTGGGGGTTGTTCCTGAAAAGATAAGAAAAGAAGAGGAAGAAAAGAAGGAAAATAGAGGGAAAAGGGCGGTGTGGCCGGCAGTGATGGGGTGAGGTGGTACGGCCGGCGGAGGCAGGTGCGGGGTGGTGGTGGTGCTTGATGGAGAAGAAAAGAGAGGTTGTGGTGTTTTTTTTTGTTTATAATGGTGGTACTCTTTAGCACATCCAAATAAAACAAAAAATGGGTGGATGACTAAATAGGTACTTAGAAGTTGTTTTGGATTATAAGAGTTATTGGAGTTGGGGTCAAAGGCTAGTTAATAATAAAAACAAAAAAGATAATACTTTATATTTTTTCTCACCCTTTTTACGTCTTTCAAGTTCCTCTTACAGAAGAACTCTCGTAATAAAAATTCTCAAATGTTGTCATACATTATTGGTGTTCTTTCTCATCATCATCGTTATCAACGACTTATTCACAAAGTTATTAACAATGAGCTAGCTTGCTCACAAAGACGTGGGCGAATAGTATCATAAGTCTAGAGTTCAAACCCTACCATGACATCTACCAATAACAAATGTGGGGCAAATGAATATTATTAACCGTTCATGGATTTTTGTGTCTATATTACGAGTTGCCTTTCCAATATCCCAATATTCTTAGTAGGTCCATAGAAATAATATACAATTTGCCCCTCCAACAATAAAAATTATAAATTGCTTCCAACCCATATCCACAGCCTTGGACTTTGAGGACTAGTATTTGATCCACTAAGTTGTTGGTTACAAACTCACAGTTTACCTTAGATAAAATCTCAATATTCTCTAATGGCCCACTGTCATCCCATAATCTATGTCAAGATGACTTTCCAACCAGTTGTTGCAAAATTTCACAGTACATCCTTTGATGCTCGGGGCTTTCCACCTTTGAGCATAATCCATGTTATTCGATTAAGGGTATGTTGTTTGTGTGTTCTTTTGAATGTAAGTTGCCTTTTTACAAGTGTGTGATCAGGGTCAGTTTTGTTAAATTTTCATATCCAAAAATACTAGGAAATCAGGTTTTTGCAACCAGGGTGACGTGATGTAATCTTGAAAGAATGAGGAAATCTCCAAAGTGTTTGTGTATCTCGAGGTTGTTAAAAAAACTCCTCTAATATGCCACATCATTCTGGTTGGAGAGCCTGGTTGCAAAACCAGTTTCCCTAGCCTCTCTCTTCTCATATCTCATAAAAATTTAAAACAAAAATAAATAATAATAATAATAATAATAATTTTTATTTCACTTTGCTGCATTCTTAATCAAAAAGTGAAAGAAAAACCTCTATATTCCCCAACTTCCTTATATTACTTTATATAATTATTATTTAAAAATAGGGTGAATTGCCCTTATCTCGAATTCTAAAATGTTCAATCAGAAAATATGGGATTAACAAATTAGAATCTTGAGACTTAACCAGATAAATATCCACCCATACCTTATAGAATAAAACATGGATTACTTCACTATGTTTCAATTGGGCGAATGACTATTCATGATTCCATATTGAATCAATTCCATAACGGTTCCAATTGAGAGGAATGTTATGGTAAAACTTCAGTTAAAACGATGTGGTAGAAAGCAATGTGCAACTTGAAGGACATGATCAGTTGTGGATTTTTGTATCCGTCATTTTTATATAAGGTGTTTTTTACTCGACATAATTTGTTTTGTTTTAGTATAACTCCTATTTAGTTTTAGTTGTGTTGTAAGTAAATAGTACACAGTGGAACTCAAGAAGAAATGATTGATTCACTTCTCAGAGCTGAGGATCTAGGGTTAGTGTTTATCAATAAGTTGTTTGGACTTCGTAATTATATCTTTGACATAGAAATCGAAAGGATCCAATTCCTATAAAATTGACTTTTGGGTTAATTTTTTTTTATTGGAACTTGAGAAGAATTGTTTTGATCAAAAGTGTATCACATGGGAATCAATTGTTCCTATGATTTTTCTGTGGATACCGGATCACGTACTGATTACGTGGAGCAATCTGCATAAAATGGAGATTAATTATTGACACCGATGTGGTGTCTGCCACGAGGACACTGATGCCAAAGTTATAACAATGTCATTAGGAAAGTATTTATTTCTCTATATTTTAAGAGAGAATTGTGAATCAAAAAAGAGTTACCCGAAAATACTTGTGTTTGGCTATTTATAATGGCAGGAGGAGCCAACTGCTCACAGATGAATTGGACTCGTGGCAAGTCAGGAGCCAACTACTCATACAAGAGTGAGACATGTGGTAGGTCGGGAGTCATTGATGGTTGTAACTTCCCATTGATAGTTGTAACCTCTTATATGGTTGTAACTTTCCGTAGATTGTTGTAACTTCTGTCGACGGTTGTAACTTCTTGTATATGGTTGTAACTTCCCATTGATAGCTGACCGTTTTTCATTTTCTTCTTACTTAAAAGCATAGGAGATGTATTTTAAGTGAGGAGCCCCACCAAAAATAGAAGTAGAATGCCCCTGATCTTGCTCACTTATCCATTCTGCTGACGATGCTTCTTTCGAGAGTTTATTTTAAAGACAAAGTAGAATTCCTAGAAATCTGCTACAGTTGAGGTCGATGTCTCTGTTGAAGAGGAAATATCTCTTAAAAAGGAAAAAAAAAAGATTCCTTGGATTGCCTCTTTGGTCGCGAAGGAGCTATTTGCGAGACTAGAAGTTTCTTCTGTTGTTGAAATATAGTATGCTGAAGACAAAATGATCTGCGTGTAGAGTCTTCTGCTGAAGACGAGGCGGTCTACTGGATGAGTTACACAAAGTACTTTCTGAGGCTCTTAAACTTTGTCTAAGTAGAGGATCGTCCTTAGATGCTTTGGCATGTATCCACCAAATGTCATAGACCAACAAGCAAGATCTCATATTTTGTTTCATTATTAGAGGTTTTGGCACCAAGTGTGATGACTTGCTCTACCATAGTTCCATCAGGTGTAAGTACCACGTCCTGCTCCGGCACCCTTGTGATTTGACGACCCACCCATACATAAATGTCACATATCTTTAAGTTTTCATGCCCATGTTTCAGTATGAGTTGAGGCGTCTTCTTTTGTTAGACATGACACTGATCTGCTAGCTGACTTTGTTTTCCCAATTAAGAAGGGAGTAAATTCTACTATGAAATCTACTAAGGCTTGAGCCTTTATAGTTGTTCTCGACAAGTAGATCAAGTTGTATTAGCTCAACTCTATCGCCAATTTTATGAGTTTTTGACAAGCATTCGAAATGAAGTTGTGCCCCCAGTTTTTCGCTGATAGGAATTGAACTAACTGCTACATTTGAAACTGCCAATTAGATGTATAAGTCATCTCCTGGATTTATCTGTTGATCTACTGAGGAATCAATACAAAGTTGTTTATCTACTAGTTAGACTTTGAATTTCTTTTGGAGTTGATTGTGACTTTATGTCAAGTAGTGGTCTTATTTGTTTCTATGATTCTCAAACTTCATGTATGTTGGTTGGTCTGCTGACCTTTTTATCGAACTTATGTTGAAGTAATGTTGCATTTCATTCAACTTTGCTTTTAGTCCGCTGACTTAGAAATATTTTCATTGAGGGTGCAAAAGAACCGACCTCCTTCATGAGTTTCCAATATGTTGAGTTGGAACTTAAAGCGTAACTTGAGGATTTAGAAATTAATCATGGATTAAAATTTGTGTATCTTGGAAATTGCATGGAAATATTGTGTGATCTGCTGACCATTTGACAAAACTTAAATGGATTTAAGTAGTCCCGAGTAAGAAGCTTTTATGCTTAGTTATGATTAAATGAATTACCCACTCACGGAGAGTGTTATCCTCTATTGAGGTGTGATCCTCTACTGAGACATTCTACTTGTGTAGTCTATTGACCACTTGACCAAACTTAAACGAATTTAAGTAGTCATGGACAAGATGTTTCTATGCTCAGTGATTGATTAATTGAATTACCCACTCACGAATAGTGTTATCATCTATTGAGGGATTTTGCTTGTGTGGTATGTCGACCACTTGACCAAACTTAAAACGGATTTAAGTAGTTATGTAAGATGATTTTATGCTCAGTGATTGATTAATCTAATTACCTACTCACAGAGAGTGTGGTCCTCTACTGAGGCATTTTGCTTGCTTACCACTTAACAAAACTTAAACAAATTTAAGTAGTCATGAGTAAGATGTTTTTATGCATTGAATTGCCCTCTCGCGAAGAGTGTCATACTCTACTGAGGCATTTTGTTTGTGACTTGACTAAACTTAAACGAATTTAAGTAGTCATGAGCAAGATGTTTCTATACTCATTGATTAATTGAATTACCCACTCACGGAAAGTGACATCCTCTACTGAAGTTTGATCCTTTGCTGAGGCATTTTGCTTGTGTGGCCTGCTGACCACTTGATCAAACTTAAACAGATTTAAGTAGTCCTAAGTAAGATGCTTCTATGCTCAGTGATTGATTAATTGAATTACTCACTCACAGAAAGTGTCATCCTCTACTTGGTATGATCCTCTACTGAAGCATTTTGCTTATGTGGTCCGCTGACCACTTGACCAAATTTAAACGAATTTAAGTAGTCCCGAGTAAGATGGTTCTATGCTCAGCGATCAATTAATTGAATTACCCACTCATGGAGAGTGTCATCCTCTACTGAGGTGTGATCCTTTACTGAAGCATTTTGCCTCTGGGTCTGCTGACCACTTGACCAAATATAAACGGATTTAAGTAGTCTTGAGCAAGATGCTTCTATGCTCAATGATTGATTAATTGAATTACCCACTCATGGGGAGTGTCATTCTCTACTAAGGTGTATAGATGTTTGTATTTCTTAATGTCTTTTGCTTCAGGACATGTAGAATGAATTTTCGTATTTCACTATTTCAATTGAAGATAATGTGTTCTCTGCTGAGAAGCAAAATAACATATCCTCTACTGATGTATATGTAAATATTGGTTCAGATATTTTTTTTGTAGGATTTCCCTTCATTGGTGATGGTCTCTTCAACCAATGTTGGTTCTTTATCTCGTGGAAAATTTGATTGATCAGAATGGAAAACTATGTGTATGTTCTACCGGATGAGGAGTCTTCTGCTGAAGAGATAAATACAAGGAAAAGATAAACTACAATCAAGTTTTTCTTATATGTACATTGCATCTTTTTTTTTTTTTTTTTTTCTTCTAAAAAGCTAAAAAAAAGCTAGGAAGTCTCAGCTTCAATCCATTTTGTGTTATGGTCGGTTGCCACAATCATCACATTCTTCTGCATTGGAGTTGATTGATCGAAATAATGAACTTTGTGTATGTTCTACTTGTTGAGGAGTCTCTTCTACGCTTGTCACCCTTTGTTCTTTTTATCATTCTTTTGATTTTTATTCGTTTGTGCAGGTTGACTATCTTTCTCGGGTACATTTGTTGCCTTAGCACTATTTTTTCATCATCCCACAATGCATAACGTTCTACCATGGCGAAGATTTTGGCAAGAGTTTTGCCCGGTTTCATCATTAATTCGTCATGATCTACGGGCATACCATTCTTGAAAGCTAATGATGCAATTGGTCATCACACCCATTTATGCAAATTTGCGACATGACTTGCAAGATTTATTGTTGTTTCATCCCTATTGGGCTAGGTTGTTGGGTGAAAGATTGCAATTGATGGTCAGCCGACGATGGTAGACCTACTACCGATGGTTGTTCGGCCCGTGGCAGCTCTGTACAGGTAGAGGATTGTGCAACATTGTTTTTCCTAGTTTGGTATCGAATTCCCATCATTGTATTGAAAAAATAACTTTGAAAATAAAAGTGTTTGTGAAAGAAAATTCATAGTAAATGAAGAATAAATTATTTTTTATTAAAGGAAGAGAACTTGCAATGAGTTTGATTCAAGCTCTCATTGAATGCACCAATTTGTGGATTCAAATTTTCACCAGATCATGCGTTGATCACGTGGAGCAATCTTCATAAGATGGAAATTAATTCTTGACACCGATGTGGTGTCTGCTACGGGGACTCTGATACTAAAGTTAGAACAATGTCTTTAGGAAAATACTTATTTCTCAGTATTTTAAAAGAAAATTATGAATAAAAAAAGTAGCAAAAAATAACTGTGTTTAGCTATTTATAGAGGCATGAGGAGCCAATTGCTCGCAGATGAGTTGGACACGTGGTCAGTAGATGAGTGAGATATGTGGCAGGTCAGGAGCCAAATGCTCGTAGAAGAGTGAGACACCTGGTAGGTCGGGAGCCAACTGTTTGTAGACGAGTGAGACACGTGGCAGGTCAAGAGTCATTGATGGTTGTAATTTTCTATTGATGGTTATAACCTTTTGTTGATGGTTGTAACTCTCGTCGACGGTTGTAACTTCATGTTGATGATTATAACTTTCCGTTTGGAAAGACTTCTCCTGCAGGTTCGTTGCTCAGCTGAACATGGTGGTCGGGGTCGATCATTGTTCCTTTGCTGAAAAAAGAGTGTTATACCGAGTTGCATTAGGCTCAGATTTGGACTTTCTGTACTTGTATCTGATTTGGGCTGGTTTCTTGGGAACGACCCAAATTTTTGGGCTTTCTTATTCTACTGAGCTAAGGATTATTTTTTACTCCCACATCTTTGATAGAAACAAATTAAATAAAAAAATATGTTGCTTAAGAATAATAAAGATGAATCTCATGTAATTATGTAAATACCTTGGAATAAGGTTTGATCCTATTCATGGGGATTCCGTAAATATTCTCATTCTAAGAATCGAAAGGTTGAAATAGTTGAGAATTTTTTGGAGATTGGATGCAGTTACTAATTCATGATCTAGCAAGTACAAAATGAAAAGTTCATTCTCGATTCTATGAGAATTCTTATGAAAGTGTTTCATCTGCTTCTCTTCCATGGAAGTTTTATTTTCCAAGAATGTATCATAATTTTTTGCCTAATTCTTTTCTGATGATCGATTCAACCTCCGATCAAAAAGATATACCTTGGTTATATTTCATCTCTTCAACAAGTTTAGTATAAAGCATAATGCCTTATTGTTCCAATGGAGAAAAGAACCTATGATTAGTTGTACGGGAAATTTACAAACGAACAATTTCAACGAAATCTTTTAATTTTCTTATTTAACTATATTCAACTCTATGTATTCCTCTATCCGTAGAGCAAAACAAATGTACAGAAATGGCTATAGCAGAGTTTCTGTTATTCCTATTAACAGTACTCTAGGAATGTTTTTGTGGTGCTGACGATTTAATAACTATCTTTGTAGCTCCATCATGTTTCAATTTATGCTTCTACCTATTATCTGGATATACCAAGAGGGATGTACGGTCTAATGAGGATACTAGGAAATATTTACTCATGGGTGAGGCAAGCTCTTCTATCATGGTTCATGGTTTCTCTTGGCTATATGGTTCATCTGGTGGAGAGATCGAGCTTCAAGAAATAGTGAATGGTCTTATCAATACACAAATGTATAACTCTCCTGGAATTTCAATTGCACTTATATTCATCATTGTAGGTTAAAAAGCATTGAGTGATTGCTGCAGAAATGGGAATTAGAATGGCATTTACAACACTTTTCTTTATCCTATCTCATGTTTCTTGCCCCCTCTTCATTCCCCTCATTTCTTGAAATTGGATTCTGAGTAACCAATGTTTTATTGCATGATCTTGTACAGTTACACCTCGATGTGATCATAGGTCATCCAATCGAGGAATAAAACATTGCAAAGTATCTTTGCATCGCTGTATAACTTTTTGCAAGCAAAATCATCTTCCCAACACAATTATTGAATCTTCACGACGTGTTCTACGTCAAGTTGTTGTAGAACCAACTATGCTTACAGAGATACTTTTACCATTATATTGTTCAAAAACTTGTATTGTATATAGTTTGCAGATAAAACTTGTATTGTTGATTACAAAATAACTGCTCTTATGCCTTACCTAGGTAATATACACACTTCACTCCCTACAACAATTACGACTCCTGACATGTTAGTCTTAAGGAGAATAAAATGAATTCCTTGTTGATACCATCTCACTCTTCCGTTTCATGTTCTATTTGGATTTTGTCCTAACTTAAGCTGCTGGATTCTCTGGCGTAATCTCCTTCTGTGATCGTGAATCTTCCATAGTCCGTGTCCCAATATAACTGCGGAGTATATTCCATGTGTGATCATAGGGGATAGAATGTTGCTTGTCTGTGTAAGTGTGAAAGGAAATAGATTGGTCAGGTTTACCTTGTAGTAAGTCTTTTAAGTGATACAATATTCAACTTGGCGATACAGGAAATTAAGTTACCTGGATCCATTCAAAGCCAAGATAAAGTGCTAGAAGTCCTTCTAGGAGGGGAGAGTATATCTTCTTCATTTGCCTTCTTTCATACCAGGCTGCATCCAGAAGAAACATAGAAAACACCGGTGAGAAAATATCTTAAAAACAGAGGGAAGCTCAATCAGAGTAAATATCGTTTGTTGTTTTATGCCTGTTGGGTTTTATAGACTGTGATCCATAATTGAATATGATACAATCCTCCTAAAGTTGGTTGCTAAAATGCAGTACTCAGGTTGAAGCAAAAGGGTAAACCTGCAAAAAGCTTTTTAAGATCTTCTCGGCCAGAACGAGATTGCAAGACTGGTGCTACCACATAAGTTGGATCTGAATGAAGGAAGAAACATTAATTAAGAGAGTAATGATATAATGAGATGAAACATAATAAGTAGTCAATAAAGAAACTCAAATTAGAAAGAGCAATTCAAGGATCCATCCACCTTTGGGAGAGGCGGCCACATAATAAAGAGATCCTGTAAGAGCAGCAGTTACCACGGCTGCAAATGCTTGTGCAAATGGGACGAATGGAGGAAGCACCCCAGTCTGCATCGACTCAAATAAATTAGAGCATAATGAGGTAACAATTATAATGATAACAAACATGTAAAAGAGAGAGACCCCTACCAAGCACGCGATTCCTCGAGCATCAGTCACCAACTCTGAGCTTTGTAGGAAAATATCGGCTAATGATCCCTGCAAAGGAAGCAAAAACACATGGTTACTCTTTGCTCACTTGCATTACTCTTTTCGCATGGGCCATGGCATGATGTATTCAAACTGAATTCTTTCATTGAGTAGAATGAATTCTACAATTCAATTTACCCAGAAATGAATTTAGACAAAATTATGTCTAGTTGTTATACTATTTATTTCAAACTAACCTGCACTGCAGCTCGATAGAAAAGCTCCTCCCCGATTGAGCTAGCAGTAATAATAAGTATGAACTGCAAAATTATAATTACTTGAGATTACCTCAATATTTTTATAAACGCTCACTGGACGCAGTTATAAAAAGTAGATACTAACTTATTTACCTGCCATGGTGACATTCCATAGAAGAAACTCCGCAGTTCCTCATCCTCTACATCTCTGATAGCACGGGCATAAGGCGACAGCTTTACAACCTCATCCTATATAGATGAAGCAAATTATATGAGATAAAATAAAACACGCGTAGCAGTAACTTCAGCCGCCAACAGAAGAACAATCAAACACATAAAATCAAAATCTCATTGCAGTTATATCTGAAGAAAGTTTCCATTAGTTCATATTACAAGAAGATAGATTAAACGTAGAAATTCACATACATCTAAGATCAACAGAAGGGCCATAATTGGGGGAACTGAGTATCCCAGTCCTTGTACAATGGCATCTAGTGATGGATGGTATCCTCCCATGGGATTGATCCCTGTGGCTGAGCATATGAAGTTTCCCGCAAGAGCCATTGCACCATAGATCCCTGAATTTTATCAAAATAGCCAATCATCAGAATAGTTGACAATAAATCATCCAATTCAACAAACAAACAACCAATACTTGTCAACCGATCGAAATGGAGGGGTTGAAAATCAGATACAGATAAAGTGGCATTAACCATGAAATTTTGAAGACTCCATTACTGAGTTAACAAGCTGGTACTAGGAATGAATCTAGAAAACAAAAACCAGAGCCGAGCCCACAAAATGGATATACTTTGAATGAGTAGAAAGAAAGAGAGTTTTATGTTATTACCTATTCCATAACTGAGTCTAACAATAGCACCCAACTTGTCCCATACAGGGAAGTCAGCAGCATCAGTACTGAAGCTCTGATTGAAAGTGGTGACCTCCATGGCAGGACCCACAAACCCCCCACCATCTCCTCCTCCTCCATCAGCATCAATCCCTTCATGGCTACCTCTTCTATCTGAAGTGGCTCTGATACAGGGGATCAAAGCTTCTTTAACTCCATTCGTTCTTCTTCTTGTTAGTCTATTGTGCTCTCTGAATTGAAAAGTAGACAACTTGTAAGTAGTGGAACAAGCGGAAGTGGAAGTGAGTAGCAGCTTAGAAGGCAAAATAAGAGATGGGTTTTGATAGGAGATTATAGGAGCAACCTCCATTAGTGAATAATCGAGGACGGGTGAGATTCAAAAGCTACAACAACAACATCAACCATAGTTGTGTGGTGTTGGTGTTGGTGTTGGTGTTGGTGTTGGTGCGCTTCCCTGTCTCTCTCTCGTCGTTTGTTTATTTCCACCATAGTCTCACTTGAAAAGAAGATAAGGAATAAAAAATTTTGATTGGCCATATTGGAGCCATATCCATTGTCATGAGATACACCCTTACTATATTCGAGATAGCGTATCAATATTATAGTTTTCAAATAATTAGCTAAGTCATCTCCATCTTTACAGAGGGGCGTAATAACAATAAAATAAATAAATATTTACCTTCTCATTACTAATGTATATAAATTTTAATTAATTTGTTAGATAGTCGTAGATGGGAATTGTGCACGTTGCAGTGGTTTTTTCGTCTAGCTGTACCCACCTTCTTATATCTTTCTTCCAAAGATTGTGGTTCTGAGTTACAGATTCATTAAAGCCATTGAAACCAGATCAATGATTGTAACACATGCAGCCAGGGCAGGCGTCGTTCTCGTACTTTTGGTTTTTGCAAAGTTTGTCAATTCCTGACATGACCTTGTAGAAAGATTCAATGCTTCAGATATCTTCGAGATTGGTATTTAGCTAGAGCCAATAGTTGTTTTTGGTTTTGTATAAAATGTATTGACTTGGGACAGATTATGATATCCTGATCAGCCAATTGTTAGCTGCCATGTGGAATAAAAAAAGATAAACTCGTGTCATCTTCTTCTTCATCCTTTTTTCTAGCAATTAAAAAGGATAAGAAATAATATTTGTCTGGATTATATAACGGCGATTAAATGAACAGTAAATTATCTTCAAACTGATTATCAAATTTCCAATCATATCATTACAAAATTCTCATTTTACACTCTTAGTTTGAAAAAGAAAATATAATCTTAAGTTGATTTTAAGAAATATTCATTGTGTATAAAAAAAAAAGTAACAATTTCGGTTGTAATTTTGAAGTTATCAATATAATTTAAGTATTTTAAACTCTTACATATTACTAAATAATGCCATAAGGTTCATAATGTCATACAAATTACATATTGCATAAAAATCACTTATATAACAAAATTTTAATACTATACTAAGTTTATAACTGGTTAAATGTACGAAAATTGAGATTGACCTAGTGAAAAAAAATAAATACTTCAGATTTCGAAAGAAATTTCAGTGACGTAAAAAAAAACACTTAAATAGAATACACCATTATAATGACATAAATGCTCTTAAACATTATCAAAATTCCTCTCATTTATGATTGTAAAATTTCTAAAATTTTGGAAACTTTAGGATCATGAAAGTTACAATTATACTTACATAAATCCCTTAAACGTTATTAAATATTCCTCTATCCTTCATGATTGTAAAATTTCTAAAAAAAATTGTACTTTATGGTCATGAAGCAATGTACAATTTCCAATTTTTGAAACTAATAGTCTAGGTTTTGAATGAAAATGAACAATGATGCATATGGGCACACGTGTGTGTGGTACTAGTGTACTATATATAACGACCGCATGTCTGGATGAATGGTAGAAATGTCTTCAACCTGATTTTTAGGTTTCGAAAAATGCCCTTGTACTTTCTTTATATTTACAAACAAAATAAATATGTAAGTGAACATTGACAAGGAGTAGTTGTGTCTTTTAAATGAAAAACACTATTACACATGCTTACCATTATGGCTTAGTAACTAAAGAAAATCAATGCATATCAGACAAATGATTGTGGGTGGAGGTGATGATGTAGTAATTGTAATTGTGGCATCATCATGATGGCGGTGATTGTGATTGTGGTGATGGTGATTGTGAATGTGGACAATGATGGTGGTGGTTGTTAAAATGGTGATGGTTGTGGCGGTGATTATGGTGGTTGTAGTGGTGATGGTTGCAGTGGTTATGGTGGTTGTGGCGGTGGTAGTAGTAAAGGTGGTGGTAATTGTGGTGATTATGCTATGGTAGTTGTGGTGGTAATAGTGGTTGTGACAACGACGGTTATGGTAGTACTAGTGAAGTTGGTTGTGGTGGTAGTTGTGATGATTTTGTTATGGTGGTGGTGACGGCAGTGGTTATGATAGTGGTGGTTGCTATGTTATGGTGGTTGTTATGTTATGGTGATTGTGGTGGTGGCGTGATATAACGGTAGTTATGGTGGTAATAGTGAGGTGGTGGTGATTATGCTAAGGTAGTGGTAGTGGTGGAGGTGGCAGCGACGGTGGTGATGGTTGTGATGGTTATAGTATGGTGGTCATGGTAGTGGTGATGATGGTAGTTGTGAAGGTTGTAGCGGTTTGGGTGTTTATGGAGTTGGGAGTACTCGAGGAGATGACGAGAGTTTTGCAAAGTAATGTGGAAAATTTTGTCCTGCAAAGTTTTGCAAAATTCTATAACTACGAGATGCATAGATCTTGAATTCAAATTCCAATAATCGTTTTCCGTAAAGTCAACCAAGCACCCTATTTATGTAACCGTTTTGCTCCCAACTAGAAAGCAAACACCAGAGTATCTTCCACAAATGAAAACTCCCTTCTACAAAATGCTCTTGGTTTAGGAATTATCTCCCGTGTATCTAGGAGCGCAGAGCTAACATTGAACTTCCTTTCTACAACACGACTCCTATTTAGAGAGGGATCTCAATGAATATCTCCTCCCTAATCTACGCCTATGATCTGGTTAAACCCGGACTCCTTGCACTATAAATAAGACATAAGGTTGGTAAAGTAAGGTACGCTACAAATTCCTTGTTATAGCATTACACCATCCTCAGAGCCATGTCTGACTTTAACATCAGAGTACCATCGGCCCCCACAACGGTGGTCCATGGCTCACGCGTGCTACTTGTCAAGGTCAACAGGTCAGCAGATCGGAGAAGGGAGTGAAAAATGACTGCATCAGTTTGGCGCAGTCTGTGAGGATGACATAGCTTGTAACTTTATACTAAGCATCGTCTCCTTTCAAAACACACATAAATGGTGACCACTGGGTCACGTAACAACAGAGAACCAGGGGACAAGTCAAACGTTCTGGCCGTCCCTATACCGCCTCATTTAGCAACTCTTATCTTGCACGCGCAAGCAACTCACGCTCCCGTACCAACGGCAGCAACGACAAATCCCAGAATCGAACGCTGGCATCCCAACTACAGCGGATCGCCAAAGCGGCGCAGGCTCTCACGCGACAGAATCCACCATCCGCCAATGGAGAATAGGAACACAGACCTCCACCCCCGGCAGACGATATGGAGCAAGAGAGCAAGAAAGCCAAGCACCCACCAGTTCCTATTGGACTAGAGGAGGCTGCGCGGCTAACACTGAGTTCAATGCCAGGGCAAAGAGGCTCGGCCCTGGGAACCCCTCCGCAGAGAGGCATACGACCCGGACGTACTATATCGCCTATTCGTCCCACCATTTGTTTACCAAATCATGAACGAGGACCTACCGAGGAAGTTCACTCCTCCGAAGCTCGACTCCTACGATGGAACCATCGATCCCTTCAACCACCTGCGCTATTACAAGCACGTAATGGCCCTTAAAGAGGGATCCAAATTCGTAATGTGCAGGACCTTACCCACTAGTCTGAAAAGCTCCGCATTGACGTAGTTCCACAACCTTCCATCAAAATCCATCGACTCCTTCAAAACACTGGCGAAGGAATTCCTGACCCGTCTCTTCGGAAGCCAACGCTTCCGAAAAGGCTTGCACTACATATTCTCCCTGAAGCAGAGGTCAGGCGAGACACTCCGAGAGTATGTCACACGCTTCAACAATGAGCTGACCCTCATAGACGGGTGTAGCAACGATAGAACTGTGATAGCTTTCACTGCGGGCCTTAAAGAGGGAAAACTCTATGAAGATCTCACCCCAGAGCCCCCTCGTCCAGAGACACATCACCCTGGACATCAAAGAGGGAAATCGAAGGGACAAGGAGGCCCTCCATGACCAGAGACAAGAAAGAGGGAAAGAGACTCCCGGATGAGGAACGAAGCAAGAGGAAGCGTGGTGACAACAGGCCTGACCCTGGTCAGTTCAGGCTAAAGAAATCGTCCAACAACGTTGGATCCAAAGCAGTGACTCCCCTAAACGCTAACCTGTCGGACGTACTCAAATTAATGAAAATCTGGGAGGAACTGAAGTGGTCCCCAAAGACACATGGAGACCCCTGCCAAGTGTGACAACGGCAAAAAAAGTGGCCACAACACCATTGACTTTAAGAGTCTGAGGTACGAGGTTGAGTATTGGATCCGCAAAGGCAAACTGAAAGAGTTCATGCAGTCCGAGAAGCCAGCGGAGCAGACAAAGGACAATGGGAGTCATTAAAAGAAATATAAAAGGAGACTCTTGGGATAATATACGTCCTTCATGGAGTCGGACCAAATGGAGATCAATCACGCAGGTCTTGCAAGAAGACACTACTGGATATGTGGACACAATCAACAGATGAGGACAAGCACATCTGCCACTCAAGGGTCCAGAGCCTTATTCCCACCTTGACATTTACGGATAAGGACCTCGAAGGAGTCCAAGCGCCTCATAATGCCTTAGTCATCTCGGTCTCAATAGCAAGGTGGGAGGTAAAAAGAGCTATGGTTGACACAGGAAGTTCACTTAACATTTTGTTCTACAACGCATTCCGCAGCATGGACCTCAAGTAAGAAAACCTGACGTTTTCAGAACACTTGCTGATCGGATTCAGCGGGAAGAAATGTTTCCCCATTGGAAAGATAAGATTTGCTACAGTAGCAGGTGAATCACAACTCAAGAATGTCCTATTTCTGGACTTCATGGTGGTAGATGCACCATCATCCTACAATCTCATCCTTGGAAGACCATGGCTCCACCAGATGGAAGCAGTGGTCTCCATCTTTCACCAGTGTGTTAAATATACTACTAACCACTCGGAAGGAACAATACGTGGGGACCAACCTACAACACGAGGCTGCCACTACGCTGCACTGAAACATATAGAGTGCTCCCAGATTCAGCTACATCATGCAGAGCAGCCTGACCCAATGTAAGACCAAAAGATAGGAGAGACACCATTTTCGAGCGGTACATGAGCAATCAGCTCTCCTACCCAGCGAGTCGTAAAGGCAATGGCAAATAGGAACACATCCCCGACATTTCATTGGCGCGAAGATCTGCCCTTCTGCAAGGTTTATTCTTCAGTGACCGACAGTCCGCTAAAATGATCCGCGAAGAACAACCTGAATTCACTTCAAGGCCAGGATCAATTTCTCTTCGTCAACAGTTGGTTTGCTTTAAGTTGTTTGTTTCCTTTCCATAGTCAATATTGAATTTTAGTTTTTAAAAGGCTTATGTGATTTGCAATCATTTAAGAAATAAAAGGGATAAATACAAAAAACAAACTCTATTGATTATTGAAAAGATGTAACAACAAACACCTTGAGGCAGATACATAAGACTACATATTACGAACGCAGATCAACTACATGCTCACCCATAACAGGTGGCCACGCATAATGGAAACTATTACTGTGTTTGACCTTTGCAAATGTCAGAACATTCAGAGACTCCAAAGACAGAGATCCACCTTCAGTCTTGGAAAAATCCAAAGTGTTTTCTTCAGCCTATCCAAAACACTCTCTTCAAGCCAGAACATTACAAAAGATAAGCTCTGCCAAAGATAATGCCTACAACGATTGGAAAACATCATTATATAGACATGATGGTTCACCAAGCGGGCACTCCAGCATTAACTGTCAAGCATTGAACACGGTATGGGAAACGAGGAGACGACGGTTCACAAGGAAACTGCGCAAATCCCGTCATTCAAATTAATGACATTGCATGCAACCCTATCAATTCAGGGGGAGTAACCGATACTCAACCGTCACACAGCCCATGTCGTACACGTGTTACCAAGCGATTTACGCCGTACACGCATCACACAACACATTGCGCCTTAGCCTCTCCTCTGCGGGCCCATGGGCTTGGCCCATTATTCAAACAACATTCTGTTGTATGCTTGGCATGAGCATTAAGAGATCCTAAGCGATCCGACTTACGGATTGTACCTGCAGATCACCTGCTGATTTGAGGTAACTTCGTCCACACTATGCCACCACTAAATTCACACCCTCAATAGGAGAAACTTTTTTTCCAACCATGCAAGCTTGGTCAGCTAAAGCTAATGACGACAACTTTTGGTTTAACCCGACACCTAGTCCGCTCAGCGTGGGTATCGCCGGTTTAGGAAGTGGAAGTCTATTCAGCGCTATCACACCTACTAACGACGACTCGCCAGGGATCATTGCCCCCCTTGCCAATGAACGCCGAACCTAATCAGGTATGCCTAGCTGGTGACGACTAGCAACAAAATTTTTTAATCAAAACCTGGACTTATAGCCCCCACTGTGAGGGTGTAGATAGTCTAGAAGGTGGGAACCTAGTCAGTCCCAATTTTCGATGGCTTGCCACGAGACCACTGCTTTTCAGCTTGGCCGGCAAATCACCAAACCTGGACTTGTAGCCCGCGCTGTGAATGTGTAGATAGTCTAGAAGTTGGGAACCCAGTCAGCCACGACCTGATTCCGACGATTTTTCACGGGACCGCTGCTCTTCAGCGTGGCCGGCGAACCCTCCCAAAATGTAGCTTGGTGTACTCAGGTGTAGATAATTTGGATGGTGGGAGCCTAGTCAATCCAAACTGATTTTGATGGCTTGCCACGAGACTACTATTCTTCAGCCCAGTTGCCAAACCTCTCTCGAATTCATAGCCCCCACCGCGTGGGGAGGGTGTAGATGGTTCAAAAGGTGGGGGCCTAGTAAGCCCTTAACTGATTTCGACGGCTTGCCACGAGACTACTGCTCTTCAGCCCGGTCGCCAAACTTTTACTCCCTGAATCCTTAGCCCACTTTGCTTGGTCATACACGATTCGAAAGGTGGGAGCCTAGTCAGTCCCGCACTGATCCCAATGGCTTGCCATGAGACCACTGCTCTTCAGCTTGGCTGCCAAACTTTTACTCCCCGAATCCTTAGCCCACTTTGCTTGGTCATACACAATTCGAAATGTGGGAGCCTAGTCAGTCCTATACTGATCCCAACGGCTTGCCACGAGAACACTCCTCTTCAGCCTGGTCGCCAAACATGAATTTAGCCAAATCAGTGTCTTCACGCTCAAATGGACTGACATCCTAATATTCACGAAAGTCATTCGTGCCGATACAAAAATTGAATGGCCAGTGCCCAGATAAAAGCTATTTAGGATGCAGCCCGAGCTTACGATGCCTAACTCGGCATGAAAGCTTGGACACATGCACTCGGCCATTGCAACTCGCTCTTAGCAGCACTTGTGGCCGACCGGTCGGACAAACAGGATAAGCCTCAAGTAGCTTACCTCGAGAACAAGACATAGCGCAGGCAACCCCCCAACTAAACTATGCGCAGCATGCCCACCATCGAACATGGCTACACAAGAACGACCCCGAGTCGTTCACAATACAAAGTGGTCAAGCTCTCTATCGCAGACAGACTAGTCAAGCGTCCTAATGATTCAACCAGTCTAAGCATGACGACAAGGCAAAAGGAAAAAAAAAAGCACAATAAAGACAAACAAACACATTACTGATAAAACTATTTTCATTAACGATCAAAACTAAAAGGGGTGCAATCACACCAAGGTCACTGCCTACCAGAAGAAGGTACAAAAACAGAAAAACTAAGCCTAATGGAAGATGGAACATGGATAGCATATACACACGCCACAGTTTGCGTATCAGGGCCCACATCGTCTTCCTCATCCGACGATGCAAAGGCAACAGACAAATCAACATATGACATCTTCTTATACTGGCCAAGATCCCACTCCGGATGCTCCTCCTTCATCAGTGCCAGCAGCTCCAGCCGACCATGTACAAACTAGCAGAACTAACTCTTGCCTTGCTCTTGAAGAAGCTCTTCCTTTCGCACCTTCGTGTCAACAAGTTCACGCTCCAGTAGCTCCAACTTTCCAGTCAGCGTGTCAACCTAAGATTGCTCTATGTCCAGACTGCTCTTCACAACACTAAGCTCATGCCACCCCAGTTCAAGCTGGTCCTCAGTCTTTCTCACCTCGTGGGCGTAAAACTCCAGATCGGATCCCAACCGTTGCTTCTCAGTAGCCCATTCAGCTTCCTTTGAAGCACTCTCTTCAGCAAAAGATTGCAGCTCAGAACATGCCTTAGCCGCAACATCCTGCACAACCTCGACTTCTCGACGAACCCTGCTCAACCTCTGCCCGAGTCCGTCCCTTTCAGACACCGCCTCCGTTAGACTACACTTGAGGTCCTCCAAATGAGCCCCCTGAGCCTCAACGACCACAGTTGACTGATCCAACCGCTCGATTTCATGGAGCACATCAGAATATAGCAGCTGCATGTAAGAAAAGACATGCTCCATGGTATATACTCTCTCATGAGTTGCCTCAACTTTCGTTCCAGCAATAGCCCGCGTGGCTCATATGAGACATACCCAGCATAAGGTATTTCAAACCCTTATCCATGCATCCTTCCAACGTATCCTCTTCGGGTTTCGGAGCATGATCCATAACCAGCTATGGCACCTGCTTATGTGCTTCCTCGAAGCATACTCTACATCCACCTCTTGATGCAAGACTTGTGAACTCATTTTTACCAAGTCAGGTGCAAACAGGTTTATCCGTGCATCTGGGTGAAGCCTTCCATGATCGGAAACTATGCCAGCGCCACCCTTCACAGTTGCCATCGTCCTCAGACTCTCCTCTGTGGCCTTTCCTTTGTCAAGAACAACCAACCATTTATTGCGAGACGACTCAATGGGATCTGGAGGGAGAAAAAGGAGCGAATTATCCAAAGGACCCTCCAACACTTCCAATTGTGGCCTAGAACGAGACGGTGAGCAATGCGAACTACAAGAGATATAACCGGTACCGCAGCCACCTTCAGACGAATCAACAGTAGGGCGATCAGATTCTACCACCTTAGGCAAATCTTCACAGAAACCTCCAACAACAATGGTCCCACGTGAATCAGCACCAGACAGTCATTCAGAGCCTCGACCTGCGTGTCACTAAGGTTCGACCTGTCCATGACTCTTGCCAACCGCAGGTAATCTCTCTCCTGGATGAAAACGTCAGTCTCCGTCTCAACAGGCCCAGCAGGCTCATGCTCCTCTCTCACTGGAGTGGCTCGTACAGAAGATGGCCCAACTCTAATGCAAGCCTTCTTCATCATGAATGAAACAAGCGTCTCAGACAACTCCTCCGCATCGGACAAAACATGAACTTTGGCCCAAGCAGCCTTCATCTTCCTAGAAGAGGCACCATCTTCCAACTTAATGTGTGACTTACGATACAAAGTGGGGGCAACGTGTCAGTTGTCCCACAGCCCGCTACGAATGAAGTTGGAAACTCTTATGACATTGACCGCCTTCCTTTGCATCATGACATGGAACGTCTCCATGGTGTTTTGCTCCTCTAAGGTGAGAGGAGTGGTAGGAAACCTTCCTACAAGGAAACACAAGTAATAAGCAGTCGGCTCGCTATCAAACATATCAATCGCAGGGATTGAACTTACGGAGCGATCTGAACTGTCGCTCGAGCGGACAACCCCTGCACCGAAAATACTTCGAATTCGCAGAAGCCAAGAAGCAGTACTTCTGCCAGAACTTGAAATCATCAGGCAGTTTACCGAAGCACTTCGGCGACTTCATCTTACAGACAACATTGCTCTTCAGCAGAGGAGAGGTCAGCAACTGGATCACCCGCGGAGTCATGCTAACACTAGCCTCCCTGGCACTGAGCAAAATCATAAGGCTGATCCTATATCCATTAGGCCCCAAATGAGCCGGAGGAATCCCTAAGAGATCCAAGAACTCCTAAATCACGTTCAGTACCGAAAAATGCACTCTAGTTTGGAGCATCCCACGATGTAAACAGATGAAATCAACAGGAGGTGACATGGGCGTTTGGTCGTCCGTTAGGAGATACAATGGCAGGTCCTCAGGAACCCCAAACTTCATACGGATTTTGGTAAGACCATGCTCGAAAAACAACTTGTCTTAAAAATATTCCAGGGCCTCAGCCAAAACAATATCATCAAGAAGGTTTTCTTGAGCCATGAAGAAGGCGAACGATCTTTTTAGAACAATATCTCCGAAAGCGAACAAGGTAGAAGAATCAAACTCTGCACTGCATATGACCTAAATAGATGATGGTTTCCCGCCTCTTTTCTGCCGAACCGACGCATGTGCCATTAATGCGGCGTGCGGCTCAAGCAACGTGCCTTTAAGAGATGACATAGTGAACCGATGTGACGACCCACTAACTTGGGGGGAGTAGTTGATGATACATAAAAAGGTCACACCCTTGAGCCGTACACGTGTCGTGACAATCTCAAGGAAATACGGACCCCAACATTAGCCCAACATTGAACAGGCCCAAGCGATTCTAAGCCCGCTCAATTCAGTCCGCCAGGCGAACGCGGACTCTCACAACACGCTAGGCCCACACGTCTCACAGCTGTCCTCAATACCCTTAAGCCCTCATTAGGCAAGTATCTCGAGAATCTGCTTCGGACGGGCAACTACAGCTGCTCTTTGTTCCCAACTAGGAAGCAAACACCAAAGTATCTTCCCCACAGGGAAACTCCCTTCTACGGAATGCTCTTGGATTGGAACTATCTCCCGCGTGTCTATGAGCACAGAGCTAATATGGAACTTTCCTCCTACAACACGACTCCTAATTAGAGAGGGATGTCTACGAAGTTATCCTCCCTAATCTACGCCTATGATGGTCTGGTTAAACCAGGACTCATTAAACTATAAATAAGACATGGGGTTGGTAAGCTAAGATACGCTACAAATTCCCTGTTACAACATTAAACCTTCCTCGGAGTCCTGTCTAACTTTAGCATCAGAGTGTCATCGGCAACGACAACGGTGGTTCGTGGCTCACGTGTGCTATTTGTGCAGGTCAACAGGTCAGCATGAACCGGATCGTAGCAGAGAGCGAAAAACGACATCATCACTATTTATAAAGTATCAAATAAAACTTATAATGGAAATTCTATATTCCTTAAGGTATGTAAAGTAAATCATTTGCATTTAAGGAAACCCCAACTTATGCCTTGAAAATATAGACAAAGTTCAATGCGGTATAAACAAATTAAAGTGAAAATTGGTTGATCATTAAATTTTAATGAGTTTTATTTCTATATTCCTAGTGCAGGGTTCTGCATTATGAAAGGATGGACATATTCCTTAATAGGTTGAATAGGGTGCCTCGCAGATCGCTCAAGTAAACTTAGCTATATAAGTGTAGCTGCTTCTTATTGAAAAAAAGCCGACCTAAAAGCACTTATGAAATTAGGATAGCACCTAGCCATTATAGTGCAGCATAAAGAACACTCTTGTTCGAAATCCATTCACCATACACCTTGATGAAGCTTTGATCTGTTGCAGTAAACAAATGTTCAACTCCGAAAGACACCTATCATTTATGTATGGGATTTCAATAATGATGCCATTTAATATTTGTTCTCCGTGTCTTCTCTCTTATACTCATTTGTGTATCCTCTTGTATGAACTACGATAGTCTGATCCCTAACAGGTTTGTATGTAGCTCTTCCATATAATAATAGTATTTTCCTTCTTATACAATATTATATACATTTTGAAAATGGTGGAGATTGTTCGATATTTTCAAAATTGTTGGATATTTTCAAAATATTATTTTGTATTTTAATAAATATGTAAAAATATATGCGTCTTTTCTAGAAGTGTGTGTTCTCAAAAGGTGTGTGTATTCTAAAGAGGTGCATTTAGATGGTGTATGACGTCAAGAGATGTTTACAGAAAGGTAAGAGTACATCAAAGCTCCTTAGTCTACTCGCGATTTTTTCGCACCAAATGAAAGGATATAGCATTTAAAGAACGGGGTTTGTAGTTTTGTGATCTTTCTTTGCATACTAGTTTTCCAGCAATACCTAGTACGAAGTTTTTGAGTTGTAGAACATTTGCCAAGCGTACAGTAGAATAATTAGTTAATCAAAGGGAAAACGTGTGGTATAGTTTACAACTCATGATATATGAATTTCCAGAAGGAAGAAAAAGAAAAGCGAAAAAGAAAAAGACCCTGTTCTAGAGAGAAAAATAGAGTAACCATTGCTCCACCAGGTCCAGTTGGGACATATGATATTGACAACACGCATGTTGTAATGCAGATTGCAAGGCTCTGTTGTGATGCATCTGTTAAAGAGTCCAACAGTTGGCAACACTTTGCTCAATTTCTTGTTCTAATATTCTTGGCTTTGGAAAATTATAAATGATGTTGCAGCTTTGAATAATTTAAAGAACCTGTTTCTTCTCTCTTTTTATTCATCATATATAAAGAGAAGCAAATGAGTTTCCATCAATTATTTTCTTTAAGCAGAGGAACCTTCTTTTTCTGCCTTACCTATCTTAGACTCCATCCTTAAAAATTCCTTAAAAAAAGGAAAGAAAAATCCAGGGTTAACAAGTTCATCAAAGTTGCATGAACTAATATAAAATATTGGGGAGTCAAAAATTGTAGTAGATCATTAAAGCCCAAAATCTGTGCTAATTATGCTTTTCTTAGGGGACATGCTTAATGTAAAAAATAATATGTTTGTTTTAGCTCTTTTCAACTTGCTCTTACTAACTTTATCGCATTGTTAGCGACATTAATGTAAAGAAGATTGTTTTTTGAAAATTTCAGTGATTAATTATCATTGTGCTTGTGGATCTCCCCAACCCCACAAGTTCAAGATTTTGTCAATAAGGTTGAACTTATACCTAGCGTGGAATCCTGAATAGCTTTTTTCAGTCGTCTCAACTACGCAACACTATCTGTTTTATGGGTATATTAAAGCAAAGCACGTATGTACTTGTTTGGGATCAAACACCATCATCCTCTATTCAAGAATATGACTCATGAATATGAACAATGTCCTCTAATTGCCCCGGACAATACAATTGAAATCGAGGCTGAGCCAACCGATATACATGTTTGGTTAGCTAGATTGGATTCCTTAGCCGAAAAAACCAACTCCAACTGCATACCAAGAGTGCCACCAATCTTACGTGACCGAGAATCAAGTAAGAAATGCTTCGATCCTGTCGTCATTTCCTTAGGCCCTTACCACCATGGCAAGGCTCATCTCCAACGCATGGAGAAGTACAAGTTGGAAACACTCAAACGCTTCACTGATAATGATTTGTCAGGAAAAGCTGCTAAGTATTACAAAGAATTGGAAGAAGTAGCACTTGAAGCGAAAGATTGGTACGAGAAGCCAATCAATCTTACAGATGAGAAGTTCAAGAAAATGATGTTTGTCGACTGTTGTTTTATTTTGAACTTCATACATGAGTATGTGGCAAAGCATAAATCTAAAGAACAGGAACAAGTCGATGGCAAGAGCAATGTTAATAGTAAGAACTCATCAACAATGGAGGCATGCAGCAGCATGAAGCCAATGAACAGCCATGATGAAGTACTTGTGTTGAGAGACATGATGATGTTGGAAAACCAGGTACCATTTTCTGTTCTGAAGAAACTAATGTCCATTAAATTGGGATCGGATGCAAATGTGACGAAGGATTTCAATTTATTTGTGGAAAATGTTTTAATTGGAACTGAAACAAATGAGCCATATGAACCAATCCATCTTCTTGATCTATTTCGGAAGAAAATTTTGGGTCCAGACACTGTCACACCAAGTGCGCAACATCCATATGAATCCGACTCATGGTGCATTTCACAGACTGTGACAGAACTTAAGGAGGCAGGAATTATATGTCGGAAAGGTGAAAAAGTCCATCTCAAAGAAGTCAGTTTCAAGAAACAATTACTCCACAGGGTCCTATTGCTACCGCATATAGTGATTGACGATATTACAAAATACTTGTTCCTGAACATGATTGCCTACGAGATGGGTCCTGGCGGGCCTCCAGATTATGGTATAATATCTTACATTTGTTTGATGGACGCGTTGATTAATGATGAGAAGGACGTGAAGGAGCTGAGAGCTCATCGAGTACTTGACAATGCACTTAGCACTGACAAGGAACTAGCTGATCTATTTAACGGGTTGGCGACTGATTTGATTTCAGATTCAGATGCTTATCATGACGTTAAGAAGGCTATTGATGACCATTATAAGAGCCCATGGGTGAAGTTTAGAGTGTCACTGCTGGAACTACTTGGGACTTATTTTAATGGACCTTGGGCCACAATAGGCTTCTTCGCTGGTGTTTTTCTTCTCTTCCTTGCAGCTGTTCAGACGTTTTACACTGTCTTCCCTCCTCCAGGTAACTAACTATCTATTGCTCTTCATAGTTACAAATTTATATCATTTTTGGTTCTGGTTATATGTATATTGAAATCTCAACTAAATCTTATTTTCTCGTTTTATTTTCTGAATAGATAAAGGTAGCATGAGCCCAACTGCAAGCCTGCCTAAGCCACATTGAATCCTTATATATTCGATTATGGAGAAATCAAGCTTCTGCTGCAGATGATATGTAATAAAACTATAAAAGTTGTTTCTGTGATCGACTTATTCTAGTCCTTGAGTTTGTGTGATTTTTTTTTGTTGAGTGAAATAAATTTCTGCACCTTTACATGTAAACAAAAATAGTTCGACACATTGTTGTAGTTGATTCCAATAAACTCATGTGTCATTCCCCTGTTTCATTTATTAAGTTTCAATACTATGTATACCAACATTTACATTAATGGGACTCCAACACACACTCTCCTCTCTGACCCAAACGGAAGATAGCTAATTTGTACCATTATAATCAAATTCACTAGGTGAATTCAAGAACCTTTCTGGCTTAAACTCTTAAAGGGGTTGTTCCAATGCTCAGGGTCTCTCTGTATAGCCCATACATTCATCATGATTTTTGCTCCTTTTTAGGGACTGTACAGCCACCAATTACTCATGATTCTGTAGGGCATTGAGGGAGTAACAGAGGGGCAGATAGATGGGTGCAAACGTAGGACTTATTTCACTACTGCATTTAGATATGTAGTTTGGGCAGATGAAACTCTTCTACAATGTTATCGAAACCCACAACTTCCTCTAATTCTTCTTGCGCTATCTTCATTATCAGTGATTGCTTCAATAGCTTTGTTCTTGCTCATTCTATACTGTGGTTGACGTCATCTTTGTTCCACCCATTATCATGTCCTGTTGAATGATACACCAGTAGGTAACTTAATAGCTACAACATTTTAAAGTATGGAAAGGGCTATGGATCAGTTTACAGTTATTGATATATTACAAAAAGTTGAGATCCTACAGATTAAACCTTGCAATTCAGCAATTTAAATCTGTCAGTTAATCCAACATCAAACTCCGTTGCTTAGAATACAATCAAAATGTAAGCTCAGCTAGATTAAGAATTTGAAGTGATAAATATATAATATTGCCTGAAGATTTAAGCACAGAAAATGATACCCCACACGACTGCCCTACTATACCAAAATTTTCTTTGACTAAGTTTAGTTGATAGTTTTTTTTTTTTTTTGTCTTTGACTAAGTTTAGTTGATAGTTGTTTTGGACATGCTATATTTTTTTTTAATATAAGGGGTTGTTACGTGTATCTAACTATTTGGCTCGGTTATACCAACACTTTGTTACACCGGCTATTTGGTATGTTTTGACTTTGTTGCACCTACTTAAAATGCGTAACACCAACTTACCTTTTTAATGAAACAAATTTATTGGATGCCTTGTTTATTTGGGAAAAAAAAAAAACCAACGACGTTTGAAATTGGGTTCATACATGAACATTGAATATATGCTAGATTTGGAGATTTTTTTTTATTCACAACTATTGCAATGCTCTTAGAAGTCAGAACTACATCTAACACGACGTAACCATTAACAAAATAACAATGCAACCATCAGTATTGTTGTTTAATGGTAGTATTGTTGTTTAATGGTTAACAAATAGTAGTTGGGTACACTAAGCAACTTTAAAAAGTTAAATATGTAAACTAACTGGATATATTCTCCACTTTGCCCCTGAACATCATTGTTTGTTAATCCAGTTGATCTTAGAAATATCTCCAGTCTTTATTTACTCCTCTCGGCTGATTATTTGCTCCATGTTTGACTTGTAGCAGGGATCGAGTGAAATGTCCCTTTACCTAATTAGTCCCAATTGACCAGACCTTTTAAATTGTTAATTTTTCCCATTGCTCCTATTTTCAGCATTGAAATGAACTTAGAATGTCGTTAGTATCTCCCGTGGGTTGTTTGGGGTGATGAATTATAAGATCTAGAACTCTTAAGATGCTACTAACCTTACATAGGTACATAAATGGGTAGAGCAGTAGATGAGTTGTTTTGCAACATAAACAATCTACCTTAGTACTAGGAGATACATGATACAAAGTGAACTAGCTACATGGTGTCATTTTCAAATGAATGTGGAACAATGTGAAACCAAATGGTGAACGAAACAATCATCAATATTGCCTTGATGT